>OW285220.1:10022500-14822500 GCA_935421205.1 Xylocampa areola
TAATACAATACAATACTTTATCGTAACTAAAACTAGTAACAGCAGCAAACATTTTCGCAATGTATACTATTGTAAACCAAAAACATAACACAATAACAACATAAAAGGAATCCTATTATCATTAAAAAGTGGTCTAAATTCGTTTACAAAACGTTGTATAATGGAAACCCGCATCGTGTCACGGTCACACACGATAACGCGGACATTTTTTTTTTCAAACCATGCTTGAATATTGTAGTTTTCTTGAATCTCGCGTGTTTTTTGTGAAGTATAAGCAATTTTTTTTAGAATAAAAATTAATGTTATTTTCTCTGTGTGTTTTTGGAGTCATTACTTTTTGTGCGTTTATAAAATTCGTTTTTTGCGCGGGAAAAATATATGGCACGTCTCGCAGTCAAAGCAATGAAAGAATAAAAATATAACTGGAATCGTTGAAAATAAAATATCTTTGTTATTCTGAATACCGCACCTGCATTTATTCAGATTTCTATAATAATTATAGTATGACATTTATACATGTTACCGCCATATAAATCCCATAAATTTTTTTACTTTTTAAAGAAACATTCACAATAATGATTAGACGAGGGAGGGGCTTGAACGCGCGAAAATTGAGGTACTGTGACCACGCTGTTACAAACTAAGTGAACAGGAAAAAAAAACACGTGACATAATTAAAGTTTCGTCTATATTGTTAGTGTAGCAGTTTGAAATGCCTAAAATAGGTTTTGACATCTCTTAATTCCTCCCTGTCTCACCCTTACAATTACTGTTGGTAAAAGACAGCAAATATAGCAATACTCTAATTAAAGTTTAGGCTTAAGTTTAGACTATTTTAGTAGACTTAGATTCATCGTGTATGTATCGTGTGCCTAATTTCTATCAAACTGAGTTCAAAATGTTGACACACCTAGTTTAGAGCATTCATGTACATAAGGTGCAAATGCAGTTTAGAATTTCTCTGCGGTTATATCAGTAGTAATATCGTGATTACTCCCTGGAATGGGTCGAATTTGCACGACAGAAGCAAATATACCCAAAGCTTTCCTTTGACATCCACAAATTCTGCCAAACCTACTAATAAACGTACTCAAAATTAAAATTAATGTCTTGCAATGGCGTTCAGACATTTTAAAAGTCAATAACACCATATCTTAAGACGTTTCCCGCCATTTTGGACGCGAGAAATATGGCGGCGTTCACCATATTTCCCCCATAACTTAGGGTTTTACTAACGGTCACATAAATGGTAATATGTGGTTTATGAGATAAATGTACTGTCGATGGGAATGGGAAGCGTTTGGACTCCAAAGATGTATCGTAAAAATTACAGCATGGGTCTTCGTGTATTTATTATGGCAGTCATGGATTATGGGTTAACGGAGGCTGGTAGGTAAATGTTTTTTATGACACGCCATAAGAGTCTTGAGTTGATACCAAAGTAACATATGTTTGTATTAGTTCCGAATAAAATAAAGTACCTCGTAATCCTAATGCCACTATTCTATTTATAGTAGAAGAGGTTAACAGTAAGCAGGTTTTAAATCGGCTCTTTGATTGAAGGTTATATCAAAGGAATCTTTCTAGACGTGGAGCTGTGGATGGTCGAGGGAGTAAAGTTTTAACCAAATAATAGGCAAGGTTGGATTGCAGAAACCTGGGTCATCTGAAAGCAAGTTGAGTTGACTTCATAGTCAAAGTTGCAAGAAATACCTTCACGGGGGACGCAAAAGATTTGAGGAGGACAAATACAAAAGAGGACCTATACCCAGCTGTGGATGATCCCCGACTAAAGTGAAGATGATAAGGCCATTTTTATTGTGATGCATTATTACATCAAATAACTTCTGCAAGTGGTTTATAAAATATTTTCTTGGCCGTAACCGACTTTGGGGAGCTAAAATATGATTCATAAAAATTACCGCATTATATAACCGCGGCGCTACCGAGGGTGGGGTCTAAACCTCTATTAAGTTCTCAGTTTTAGGGTTGACTGTAACCATAAACTTAATAAACGCTTTTCTTTAGATTACCTCTTTGTAACGTTCATTAACTTTAGCAAATTATGGTCCCTCCAGAAATTAATTTTCGCTAGACGTTTTCGATTAATTGTGTGAATTGGTGAATCTTATTGTACTATAAAGGGTTGGGTGATTAAAATTTGACTCTGTGGAAGTTCATTAGATGATATTGTTGTAGATATATAGGTAACTGCCTCGTTGGTCTAGCGGTCCCAAGCGCGACTGCTGAGCAGGAGGTCTCGGGTTCGATTCCCGGGTCGGGCAAAGTGTTATTGAGTTTTTCTGTTAGGTATTTCTCAGTAGCAGCCCGGAGTTTGGAATTGTGCCCGGTTGATGGCAATAGGCTCACCACCTATTACATGGGACTTAATAACAGCATTGGTGAAATGTGGGTGTACAATTGTGTACACCTCTGCCTACCCCTTCGGGGAATACAGGCGTGATGCTATGATGCTATGTTATATAGGTAAGAGAGGAATAACAATTTATCTGGATTGATTGCTTTTCCACAGGAAGAAAACCAACGTTAAACTTTAAATATTATTTGCTTGTAACATTTTGTGTATTATAGATTTAAAATTTTAATCGGTTATGTATATACTCTTCCCGACCGTATTTCGGTCACGGCGGCCTGTCTCCACGGAAATTAGACAAGTACGCAGGAGATATTATAGTGCACAAGTGTATGCGCAAATACAGGTGCACTCCCTCTTCCTTAACTCTCAATTCCGATGGGACGGCAATCCGACACGACCGGAGAGAGATTAGGCGCAGGACTTACGCAGGCTTTACGTGCTCTACGAAGCACGGGGGTGTCACACCACCAACTTCCTGACTCCAGGTTGCTACTGAGAATTTCCTAACAGAAAAACTCAATAACACTTTGCCCGACCTGGGAATCGAACCCAGGCCCTCACACCAACAAGCCAGTCATCGGATATGTAAGGGTAATATGACTCAACAGCATAATAATTATTTGAATGCATAATATTAAAATTAAATTTCAAACCAAAATTTTCGAAACGGAAACGTTTGAATCACCAGATTATTTAGCTTCAACTATTAATTAGCTTATACCTACCTAAGATTTTATAAAGTTCAGCGCCTGTCAATACCAGGGTAGCATAGCACCAGACTGCTAAAGGAGCAACTGAAAAGCAATTATTACGCCGACATTCTCAACATTTCAAATTGTGATTAATTCACAAATTACGAAAGGACAGCTTATCGAGTTGGTATTTTTAGATGAGTGTTGTAAACCGATGGATGAGCAAAGTTGGTTAATTTGTTTCTTAATTTTATTAAAGGCCAGTCCTTAGGGTTGTCGCGTTATGGCAGCCATATTTGTCAAATGAAAATCTGTATTGGTAATGAAATTTTAATTGATAAAGTTTTGTCGTTTATTTTGTTATCTTGTTATGCGGAAACTTTTGGACTGTGGTGTTTTGGAATGGCATCTATTGGCAAGTTTCACATTTATGTTTGGTATTTGACCATAATGAATAGTACAATACGAACTGAATGCGTAACTCCATTCGAAACAGTGCAGTGACATACGGGATAATTATATACTCCTATATATGTTACCTGAATCTCCCGACTTGATTCCATTAACATAAAGTCAATTTTTTGCGCAACTATATATAAATTCTGAAAACACTTACATATGAAACGTTATTGAGGTATTCGTTTAGTAAATTCTCAGTAGCAGCCCGGAGTTTTGAATTCTGCCCTGTTGATAGCAGTACGCTCATCACCTATAACATGGGACTTAATAACAGCAATGGTGAAATGTGGCTGTGTTACTAGTGGGGTATATACCTCTGCCTATCCCCTCGGGGAATATAGGCGTAATACTTAACTAAAGTACTTAATAGACGTGGTTAGAAGTTAAGGCGTGTAAATAAACAAACGTACATTGTACAAAAGGTAGAAAATCTATGTCTACATACAATGATTTCTAGCCACAATACCACTTAGTGAGCTAAGAAATGTACAGTCAGTAAGTGAAATATATTGCTGTGAAACACGCAACCCCCTATATCACCGCCGTTAAGGTTTTAATTCACTTCTGAAAATTAATTAGCTACTTTGAGTTATATGGAAAAACTAACATAGTAGAAGAGAGATTTAATCGTGAATTTGTTCCTTTAGAATTTTACATACCTAATGGAATATAAGGAATTTTTACTTTTTTGATGGATGGTTGTTCAACTTCTTTTGGGAGTGAATAAGTTTGCTTCCTTGTTGGGAATCTTTTGTCTGACGGAGTGTGAGAGGATAAGTTGATTGATTTCAAAATGTTGCTGCTCTAATTCAATAAGAACTGTTATTTTACATTTATGTTTTCAAACACGTGTTTCATAACTTTTTTTAATTACCTGTTTTTTACCGATTAATGTCATTACCGATTTGGTTTCACTATAATTTACTTCATAACGTTTTGACCAACTCTTTAACATACATTAAGCATCACGCCCTTAACCCCAAAGGAGTAGGCAGAGGTGTGCACAGCTATACACCGAAATTGCTGTTATTAGGTTCCATTTAATAGGTGGTTAGCCTATTTACATCTACAGGACAAAATGCTTGATTCCAGGCTACTCCTGAGAATTTCCAAACAGAAAAATCTAATAACACTGCACGACCAGGAGTTGACCCAAGATCTCATGCTCATCAGTCGCGCTTGGGACCATTAGACCAACGAGGCAGTTCTAGAAAGCAACAGCGGATTCTCGGCGTGAAGTTACAATATCATTCTTTAAATTCAATACCCACAAAACAGTGCACAAAATAGTGAGGTCAGAACTATATCGATAAAACACACGTGAAATTAACTTATATTTTTTGTAGGTCATATTTTGAACAAATACAAAACCTATTTATTATTTACGTTTAGGTAAATGTCTGACATCAAGTCGTGACGGACACGTTTAGGTTTCTCATCTATACGTCACTGTGTCGATCAAAAGATGAAACGGGCTTAATTTCACTCACCTTTGCTTTCTAGAACAAGTGAAGTCCCTATTTTAAGAATTAATTTTTTATTTGTACTTTTCTTCACTTCACTTTATCCTGAATACTTACATATCTTTCATATTCAGGAAATAAATTCTTTCATAATAAAAATAAATTCCATCTACAACAAGAACAAATTAACAAACTTTTAAAACTATAATGTGATTGTTAACTTAGCTGAGTTTACACTGTCATTCCAACTATAGTACAGTCACGAGCACAAAGTGGTATAACATTTGCACTTTTTAAAGTCCATATTAATAGTTACCTGAATAATATAGAAGTATTAATATATGTCTTTATGTACAAGGAAGGGATCTTCTATCTGTGTTACATATCTTAGTAATACATGCTAGAAATATTATAGGTGAGTTTTTAGAAGTTTATGTTTCCATATTGGTGCTTGTGACTGTACTTAGAACTATTAACGCCGATGGTATCAGTTAAAAGGTTTTAAAATCGTAACTAAACGGTTCGTGAACTTTCAAACTTATTGTTAAGTTAGCCGCGATTACCTGACTGTTCTGAAATTACCGTATCGGTTTAAGAACATAATTATTTTAGCAGCTTTTTTAAACCCGAAGATTTTAAGTGACTTATTGGAGTTTATTAAACGGGATAGAAAAATTTTATCTTATAAAAAATATTTTCAATTTTTTTTTTCTTATGCAGCTCACCTAAATCCACAGTCCTAGTGATATCGTAAATGCACTCTATCACATTATTTTTTTGAATATATAAACTGCAACAGGTTGAATTCGACACGGCTAGAAGGATGAGAACCTTTAATACATCTCTCCCGCCATCAAATTACATTTCATGTTCCCAAATTAAATAAAGAATGAATTTGATAAATTACGGACAGCGTCCTCCAATTGAAACAACGTACTGTGATCATTTCCCATCACTACCCATCATTGGTGATTATGGCAACATTCCCTTTGACAGTTAAATTTAAAGTGATTTTTAACACGTTCATAGGCCACGAAGCAGACATAATAGTTGAATAATCGTCGGGTTCCGTATATGGTACACTAGGTTTACTAATTGTTAAGAGTTAAGTAGACATGACCACCAATTGAATTTTATGAATGGAAATCATATAATCATGCGGCTTAACTTCGAAATTATAAACGAACAAGCTTCTGCCCGTGATTTTGTCTGCGTAGATTTCTATGTTATAAACTTACTGGGTGCCAAATTTCATCTAAATCCTTTCAGTAGTTATTTCGTGACAGAGTAACGAACATTTATACATCTTCACAAACTTTCGATTTTATAATATTAATATTATAAATGCAAATCTAGTAACACACGGTTGGCTACACACTACAACATCTCATATACCAAGTTATACGTTAATATTTATAGTTATAAGTAGTCCCACGGAAACATGACATGAGGGCACGTACAAATGAATAATGTTCCTGCTGCAGTGACTTGCAGTTACCCTGCCTTTTGTCTTTGAACAGGGGAAGAACAGTAGTCCAGATTTGTTGCGTTTATATAATTTAACGAAGGTGCGAACGAAACGCTACGCGGCGCGATGTCGCACCAGTTTGACTCTTGCTCAGCTCTCGACTAAAGGCTCTGCTCGAGTTCGAAACTAGTTGGGTGATCCCGAAAAATGCTCGTGAGTGAACAATAATTGATATGTAAACGAAGTTCCAGATAGTACAATGCGTGTCACCTGGTTGTACGCGATCAACGCTGCCCATAGACATCTGCAACCGCAGGGAAGCAATTGACGCGTAGCCGACCTTTTAAATATATATACGCTCTTTTCTTGAAGACCCCACATGACATATATATTGAAAGACATGATTGAGATGACATGATTGAGATTACATGAATACACCAAGAGTAGATTAGACTAGAAACTTCGTGGTGTGTAATTGCATAGAAAGTACATAAGGATTCAATACCAACAGTTCATATTCATGTACGGAAACAATGCAAGTTATTCAGTTTTTTTTTAAATTTATTTTGGTATGTATTTAATACTGAAATAAGGAAGCAGGAAATTGTAAATAAGGGTTTTCGAAAGCGCAACTTTCGAAAACCCTTATTTACAATTTCCTTATTTCTGGTTTAAGACAATTAAAAGACTCTAGTCTTTTAATTGTCCAGGAAATTCATAAAACATAGAGTGATACTAGAAGGAATGATTTGCGGTTAATGATTTATGGAACTACTCTACTCTTCCTGTATAGTGGTCGCGTCAAGCCTTTTGTCGTTTCATCCTCGCACCGGTACCGGTTGAATGTTTAGAGGTAATTTATGATCGTACATATAATACCCATAACAGTCTTCGGTTTATTGTTAACTAATACACCCTCTTGTACTTCATATTGTTCGGAAAAACCAGTTCGGCATAAGCCACTTTTTTATAATCAATCAAAACTTTTCTTAGAATCGGTAACAGGCTAAGTTCGAATCACCTTTGTTTCTTCCAGAGTTTAGTTCAAGTTCGTAAATGTTATAGGTATTTCTGAAGCATACTTTCATATATAAAAGAAAATATTTGAGAGTATTTATCTGCTCTTGTTTTGGGTACAGTATTATTGAAGCGTGTATCTATTAAATATGATAAATACAACGTAAGAAACGTTTTTTATTGATGTTTGACTTATCACATCTTCACGCGTGTTAAACAGAGGAATAAAAGAGAGAGCGCCCTCCAATCTCGTGATGCCTACGCTGAAATTTAAAGTGAATAAAAAATCGTAGTAAAACAAAACGCACAAAGAAATTCTCGCTCTCAAACATAAAGGCGTAATGAAATTCATCCCCAAGAGTGTTGTGGGCTATTATTCAACCACATACAATATGTAGTGTGCGGGTAACAAACGCTACTGGGCCTTGTACACAGTTTCTGTATCGCGCTTTGCTGGAAGCGCTTGAAAAACGGTATTTAAATTCACTTTTTTTTTTTTTTATAAAATTCTCTATTTTCATCTACTAAATCTATGCAGCAATCTTAAATTATTATTTAAACTTTTTGGCACAGTACAGCTCAAGATTTTCATTAAACTTTCCTCATTGAATCTTTTTTATATTTGTTTCAACCGTTAACAAAACTGTCATATAAAGTGTTTTCAATAGTCTCTACTTATAAGACAGTTGATCCTAAGCAAATAAACCCCAAACCCAAACGATACCCTAATTCACTAACATATCTAAGTACACACTAACTCAGTGACACCAGACAGAAATAACACGGAAAACGCAATTAAAACATTACTCAGGGACAACTACGTAAGCAATTACATTTATAGCTTTAGTGCCGCTTCCAGCCACACTATATCCTGAGACTCCATTGCGATTTGTATAGAAATAATTCCACCAGTATGTGCCGGCTATACTTCTTGCCAGGTATAATTTGCCTCACCGTTTTACGAACAATTACTGCTACCTCCAACATTATATACACAAGAATACCTGAAATTTGTACTGTGATAACGATGCTTTTGTTGTCCTGACGTAGGTTACATTCGTCGCAAGTGCGTTTGCCAGGTAGGTAAATAGGTTCTGCTTCAGAAACCACGTTTATGTTGCGTAAATTTAATTGAATCACGTCCCGGAATCTCCACTTATCAATTTAAAATTAGCTTGGAATTGTTATAACTTGGCCCAAAATGGTAGTAATTGTTGAAAATTCTTTAACACCCTTTTATAGTCTGCGAGGTAAGATTCCATTTCAGTGACAACACTGCGGTGCCATTAAATAAAAGCCAAATAAGAAAGAAATCCATTTGCTCTGAAGTAGTAATTCCTGGTTACTTTACGGCGGCCATTTCTGCTAAGACTAAGGAACAATGGTGTTATTTTCTTTAAACAAAGGCTAAGCTAAGGCGACGCGACGCCGCACTGTTATTGTGAGGGGACCTTTAAACAAGTTGTGGCATTGTCCTTGCATATTTATTTCCAATATCCAGATTACTGGGAATTTCTTTACCGCGTGAAGTTTTTCTATGAAATTCTTATCGAGTATTTTATTTCTTATGAATAATTTTAATATAAATAAATTTCTTACTTAATGTCTTTCAAATTGTTATTCTATTGATGTGTGCTTTTTAACACAAATACAACGCCATGTTCCTGGTCAACATGAACTAAAAGAATACAGAATACTTACCCATGTTAGAATGTCTTAACATAAGAGAAGTATTTCCTTGACACGACCTGCTTTTCCCTTATCAGAAACTAATAGTCCAACTTTACACGACTGCAAGTGATTTTGGCCCTTGTAAACGGTTTACCGGTGACCTGCATCAGATAACTTTGATATATCCCGTACTTCGCCAGTCCTTCAAAGTTTCGAAGTTAGCTTACTTTACCGAAGGGTGGCTTATCGCTCTTTGAATGTAACACTTCATTGTAATTTATGTACGTTTGAACGGGCTTTTTTAGTCTGTACATTCTACTTTTTCGAGTGTCTGCATTTTTTTGTTACTGAATTTCCCTTATCTTACCAAATGTCGTAATTCGGTCTTCGAGTCGTGTTATTTATTGTCTTTTTGTAGCTTAGTTGTGGTTTTACTTTTTGTACCGATTTTTTTCCTACATATACTGAATAGTACCAGTGTTCTTAACATTCGACGTGGGCAATAAATTTTGTAGGATTATTGACAGGTTTTGTGAGATTTATGTTTGTACCCAAGTTCATGTCCGTAATTATTTAGATGTGAGATTTTTACTTTTGTGTCCCACGCTGTACTTTTTTTTTGGGCGTACTGAAGCAGAATTACAAGTGTTAGAGATAAGAGATAGTCTTTTAATAACTCCGAATGATAACCTGATGACACTAACGTGATTATTAGTTAATAGGATTATTTATTCCTTGATTAGAACAAGAAATGCTATATTGACCTCATATTCTCGATAAAACAAAATATTTCTAGCTTGTAAAATAGGTTATTAAAATGTACACCACGATAACTACTAATGAGTGTTAGTATAGTCATCGATCACAAGGAATTTTCAAGATGGTTGCTTACGATATATAACAGTAATTTATTATTCTTGATCATAGAAACGAGAACGTAGTAATTATGTCGACACTTATGTTCCTCTTTCTGTATCCAGTATGTTTATTAACTGAAATATATTTTTATACCGAGTAGATTTATGTACACATATTGCAGGATAAAAAAATATTATTGCGGGTAGTAAATTCATAAAACAGTTTTTATTTAATAGTGTAGTGGGTGTAGTCTGTTACCCTGTACTAAATGAAGAACATTTTTATTACCCTTGTCAAGGACAAACTGATTATAATTGTATCAACTATTTTTTCCATATAACATACCAAAATTTCAGAGTTTCTTTTAAACAAACCATTGCATATAAATAGGTTCTTACATCATGTTTAGTAGTGCCATTGAATTAGAAGACAACCATCAATGGTTCTGCCTGAGCGACCACCCTACAAACGAGACCGTTAATTAGCATTGCTAATAACATCGAGACTCCTATAGTGGGAACTATACCTAATATATGTAGAACCCTTTGATAGCCCAACCTTTTCTGATCATTTGAATTTTTCTATGAATGAGTTTGAGAATTTCACCACGGTTCATGCATTAAATTTAAGGTTAAAGGAAAATTCCCATAGCTTTAATAGCTTATTAAATGAATACGGATAACAGTTTTTATAGCAATGATAAAGAAGAAAGTACAGTCAGAATCGTAGACATAATATTCAGTAAAATTTAATGTGTTTCTCATATAGATAAAAAGCAATACCGTTTTTATAAAACCATCCTGTATTTTTATAACACGCAACGATAAAACGACAAAATATTTACGGACTGTCCTTCCCATCAAACCTGAAGAATATGGCTAATAAATTGTGTTATAGAAATACATTCTTAAGTCCGGCAAAATAGAAACTGATAGACTTTCTTCGATAAAGTGTCGGTCAGAGGTCCGGGGCAGTGTTATCTGGGCCCGGTCGCGATATCTCACTCGAGGAAAATGGGACGAACCGTGTATAAAGGTATAACTACTTAGGGAATTTTGCGGCCCAAAATCTTGGGCGTGTAAAAGAATGTAAGTGCAAAAGTCGGAGGGAAATAGCTGGGATACGTTGAACTTGTGTCCCTCGGAGGTAATATCCGAGTTCCTTTGAAGATGAGAGGGCAAAATTCCACGTGGTAATTAAGGTACATACCTTAATTAAATTAATTTCAAATAATGTTTATTCTATAGTAATATTAGTAAAGATCGTGGATCAAGGATATCATGAGCTAGTATGTTAAAAGTAAAAAAAAAAACAAAATTTTCCTACAAAATCGGAATTTGCGTCATGGCTACATTCTTTCCCGTACTTTGCGTAGATAAAGACATTTTAGTAATAAGAGGGCAACCAATTTGAAAGTACGATTTGTAACCGTCTCGGAACAAAAAGTCACGTAGTAAAACAATATATTCAGTGAAATAATTACGCAAACGACGAAACCCTTTTAGTTAATCCGATAAAAGTTTGTACCCTTGCGGCCCGGGTGTACGGGCCCACTGCCGACTAACATACGTTACGTTTTTTTATTGTGACAAAATTGACAGAAATTTTTTTTTATGCATACATCATCGTCATCACGCCTGTATTACCCGAAGGGGTAGGCAAAGGTGTACATAGTTGTATACCCACATTTCACCAATACTGTTATTAAGTCCCATGTACTAGGTGCCTACTTCGAATTTCCTAACAGAAAAACTCAATGACACTGGTTGACCCGGGCATCGATTCCTAGACCTTATGCTCAGCGTTCACACTTGAGATTACTAGACCAACGAGGCAGTTATTGAGATGCAAAAAATTCATAAATATTTTAGAAATGAGGGAAATAAAAATAATATTAGATCATTTTGTCTCAGTACAAGTTGAGATTTTCAAATGATTCCTTCGAGATTTTGTTATTGTCTTTATCTCAGACTATTTAGGTTTCTTTTGATTGGTAATTGGTCTTCAATGGTAGAGAAAGATAAATAACACAAAACTTTAGTAAGCTAATATCTTTCATCTTAACAAACTTGTCAAACTAGTTCAACATTATGCAGAATGTACTTTCAGACTGTATTAATCACGATAATGACGCACTTCTACATAGTATAAAACAAAGTCCTTTCCTCGTCTGTCTGTCTGTTTATCAGCTAACTCCTCCTAAACCACGAAACAGATTTTGATGCGGTTTTCACTATCGTTTAGATAATTTTTCACAGATGGTTTATATATATATAATAAAGTCTAATTAAGCTTTTTTGGAAGTAGAAAAAAATAATATTTTGTAACCAATTCGCCGAAAAATTAATTTACGTGGCTGACGTAGGCTTAGCGTAACTTCGCTCTTTTTTTCTAATTTATACCCGTACGAAGCCGGGGCGGGTCGCTAGTACAATATAATTAAAATACTGATGCAGCTATTTCGATTTCTAACCAATAACAGTGAACACGTGCGTAAGGATAGCGCCACGAAATCGCCCGGAGCGTTTGTCAAACATCAATCTTGACCAAGTTTGCCAAGATTGCCAAGTTCACTAACTCCACAGTTCGTCATTCCAAGTCAAACGCCTCACGAAACAATTCGATTTCCCTAATACCCACTCGGCATACTAAATCTAAAGAAATATTTCGTTGAAATTTCACTTGGAAGTTTTAAGATTATTGCTGACTGTAGATAACAATTTTCTTACTCCTTTGATATTGGCTATGGCCTGTGGGCGAGATTTGACATTACTAGTGTTGGAACGGGATGAGGTCTGGCAATCACATCTGGATATTAGAGAACAAGACGACTTGAATGTCTTAGAAAGGTTTGAGAGTGACATTAAATCGTGTAGACCGCTCAGAATAGGATCGTTATTTTTAAAGACATACTTAAGTCTTTGAGATGGTCGGAGATTTCTTATGTTTCTACGAGTTAGTAATGTAATTGACAGCTCATCTTACGATTATTGTGGTTATGGTTACAAATGTGCAGATAAATGAATAGTGATGTAAATACGTCTACTATTATCTATTGTGTCCCGTTTTGTTGATTTACGAGATTATTCATTGACCCTTCCGCTCAACCACGTATAGAATTATATATCGGCTTAATGGGGTAACTACTGGGAATCTTGACAAATAAAAGGAAAAATAGGATTATAAGGTATTCCTTTAAGATTTTTTAAAACAGATTTTGTGAGTTATTTCCAGAAGTTCAATTGAGATGAGGTTTTGTAAATGTTTAAATGCCATTTTCCTTTGCAAATGTGAGCACTGTTTACATAAATCTTAAAATTATAATTTGTACTTTTTCCACAATAGAATTTAACACTTAAATTCATAGCACGATCGTGCAATTCGCAGAAGATATCATTTACGGTCGTTTTAGTGAGACATTCACTGAAATATATTTGATTTCAGCTTCTTCAAACTGAAAGATGTCGTGAGCACTATCTCGGAACAATCCAATAAACCAATCGTCGTCTAGGGTCGTTATGGTCCCGACCACAGACACAATATCTTAGTGGAAACTAGCCAGTAGATAATAACGAAATATTTTCAAGATCAAAATGATACCCTCAGGATTTAGATTTTTAACACTTAGATGCAAGATAAAATGTCCATGGAAAGATTAAGAAATAAAATCGATGCAGGTACAAATCAAGTAAGAATATAATACATTCTAGGTTAAGACTAGGTTGTGTTTAATTATGTTAATTATGTTTTTGTTATAATTTAAACTATAATCTATGAAGTCTGCGCCATCGAAGGCAAAAACAGTTGGGGTAAAACCTCTTTATAAATTCTCTCATCTCATCACATCTCTACCAGTCCCTTTTTTTTTTACTGAACTATAATCTAAAAATAGTCTTCTGGTCAGAGCGCCTGGAGTATTTACGCGGGAGGCGTAGGTTCGAATCCTGCTCTCACGACATTCATTTTTTCCACAAAAAATTATAACATTTTTAAAATTTATTATTGCCATATATTTTTTTATGTATCAATAGTATTATTTTCTATAACAGGCACAGTTTTAAAAATTTTGATGTTATTGCTGGTTATAAATCGAGGAAAAGTAGTTTTGGGAGCATTCACACTCTTTTAATATTCTGGTAAAGCTTGCGTCCTAGATCCACAACCGTAAAAGTTTAATCATATTACTGTTATGACTGCAAATCTATGAGATACGATACTGGAATAGAAATATATGGAGCTGAAATGTTCCGAGAAAAACTTGCTAGAAGCTTGCTTTGATAGAAATATTACGTTTATTCCTTGAAGTTCGTATGAATTTTGCATTAAAAATATTAAAATATGTCGGATATAAATGGTTTAATTCTTTTGCTTAATTAAATTACTTTTCTTTGAATTGAAACACATTATCACCGCCTCTAAAATATACAGCTGACTTGGTCCATACTTTTCTTGATTCCGCGCGTCAGTAAAGTTATTTTCACTTCGGTGGTCCTTTGAATCAGAGTCACACCTTTCTGGTCCTTCGAGCCAGAGCCGTATTCAGTAGTACTCTTTAAATCAAGTTCATGTTTCATAAGCGAATGCACAGAAATATCCATTAGGTTGGTAGTAACAATATACCTATTGTTATCATGACTAGTCATCACTTCCATTTTCATTATAATTCCAATTGATTCCGTGACGTGGCAATTTGCGTGTTTAATAGACTGCTTATAAATTTAATTTGTGTGGACTTAAATTCTTCATAACTTAATTAGTGAATTGTCACGCGATTCGATTCTACGTCATTTTGCTCGTCTAATTTTGTAAACATTTGTATTTTGGTATGGATGCAAATAAATACAATATCTAGCTACTTCCACAATATTGAGAGTAGTCATGCAATTACCTGTGCACCGTTCGCCCGCCAATATATGCACATACGCAAGCGTTGAAGAATCACTACCACCACCAACTGCTCTACACGTGTTTCGTTCTTCAGAGGGGCATCATCAGGAGCTGTTTGGCTGTGCAGTGTCCACCACTGAAATGTTGATATTTATGTGAGAAACTGTACAATTAGCGATATTGTTAGGGTTTCATATTCTGTGAATTATCAGCTAAGACGTACATAAAACGATCTTCTTTCGTGTGGTTAGGAGCCAAAGCCACCCTTATGGCAAATTTGTCAAGACCTCTGACGGTGCTTAGCATAACCAGCTCAAAGCTGTCCCACTGCATGGCTAGGGCCTCTTATACAGAGAAGGTACGACTATTTATCACCACGCTAGCTCACTGCGCCGATTTCAGACTATGACGTCCAGGGTTTCCTCACAATGTTTTCCTCCGTGTGTCTGTGATAACTTAGAGAAACTAAGAAATTACCTACATATGACATTGAAAAAGTCTCATTGGTCCATGCCTGGTTCAAAACCACAACCTGTGGCTAAAGGCTCGTAACCACTCGGGCACAACGACGTTGCATAGCGACTTCTGTTACGTAACAACCGGAACTGACTGCTTAACTTGTCCTTAGAAGTCCACTGTTGGCTATGGGCCCATAAAGGATAAAATAACGTCACCAAACGTCTTCTTCTAAATCCCAAACAAAACCCTAATCGTTGACAAAAATGATTTAATCGCAACGCGAGCCTCTATCCGAATATTTAGTTCACACGATACGGTTTGGGTATTTGTCGCTCCGAATCGATCTGATTGCTCGATTGGATCCATTCGATATCTCGATTGGTCCTCACTCGGTTCGACTCGTTCCATTCCACAGTAACTCAATACGATGCATGTTTGAATTCGGATGCGATCGGTCTAGGTTTAATGGTAATCTGTTGTTTCAATATCGGTTTGTGATTGAATTAAAAGTTGCCGTTTCTTGGGTGATAGGTGATGTTAGCCGAAATCGAATTCTAGGTTGACACGAATCATCGAAAGCAACTTAAATATCGGGGATTTTATCACTGACAAATATAATCTTCTTATACTTACTGTAAGTAGTCAGTATAGTCTTGCAGCAGTGAAAGCCTAGTGGTATAACCGTCGGACTGGCAAGTCAACAGTCACAAGTTCGAACCTAAGGATTTTTTTTGATTTTTCGAGTAATGTGCGTATTATAAATTAATTATCACTTACTTAAAATGGTGAAGGAAAACATCGTGAGAAAACCAGCACACCTGAAAGATGTTCTCGGTGGTGTGTAAAACCGTGTCGGAGGCTCTGACACTAGGTTGTTCATCAACCACACAAAAAAGGTCTTATGTTATATAACACTTTGCAACGCGGCAGAAACATGAAAGTTAAAACCAATAATTATTGTTAATTGTTAGAAAAGCAAAGAACGTACACAAAAACTTTCGAATAATTAAGTGTCAAAACAATCTTACTAGTAATATATGTTTTTTTTTTGTTAACAAGCTACCCCAGCATATACTCCTGCGTTCCTGTCCTATTCCTTAAGGACTTAACTGAATATCTATTTTTATCCAAATCTATCGGTTAGTTTCTGTCTGATTGATTAACAAGCATCAACTTTCTTCACTGATTGACAAAGATATAAATTCACAAACGCCCAAATTCTTTAAATCATAATACTAGTACGGCTTTACAGCAAATTCTACATCCAAGAATCTTCGATTTATGCGGCTCAATAACATCATTCATTGTACCTACATTTGTACTACAATTTGTATACTTTACAACTACTAATGTTTACGTTTTCTTTTCAGGTATGTTCAGTTTACACAACATCTTGCGTAGCCTTCAATGAAATCACTACAATATTTCAAGGCGACTCATTCAATCAATTAACAAGTCAATGACCGGCTTGTGTTATCAGAACGGTAAGCTTATTATTTAAATTAATTTGGTTAAATCATGTATAGTTAAAAAGACTTGTGTGGTATGTATTTAAACTGGAAGGAATACTCTATATCGTCTTGTTGAACTCAGATTATAGATAGGAAGGAATATAAATTTAGCATTTGCAGTACAGTCTCACGATTGCCACTAGTGCCTGTTTTAGTCATACCCATCCCATAAACGTCCCGAGCGTGATCCATGTTAGAGCTCGTAACCAACTTACAAAGGAAGCTATCGGCTATATTCTTAGATATATATTTACACCTAGTATATCTGTCAGGCGAGGCGTGTAAGGTAATTCAACACGTGAGGAGGTTCGGCGCCGAGTAATTCGCCTCCAGAATATTAAGCGTATAACCGCCGTTGTTGCATTCGATGTATTGACTGTTAAGACGCTCACACACTTCGCATCTATACTAACATTCCTCGACACCAAGAAATAAATATTTTAAGACCTACTTTTGGGAGTTACTTAGGATATGAAACGCTTATGGAAAATCCATGAAACGTTTTCGCACAAAGGAGTTCAAATTCCTCTGTGTAATTTAGAAAACAATGACTCAATTCTTGACTTGCCTATTGTTGACATAACAATGTATTATGCATCAGCTCACCACAATCAAATATGGCGCCTATAACCAGCTCATTATACGTCAATAACTGTCCTTGGTGGCCTTTTATAGAGTATCCAGATATGGATTCTAAACAACTGTATTATTTATCCATTTAGATGCGCTTTGAAGGACTTAAATGGCTTCTTATAAAGTGCAGTGGCATCTGGTATCCCTCATCAAAGACACTCTGTATGTAAGTAACCAGGTTACCGTCATAGGCACTATAACATGAATACTAAGTCGGGAAGTATTACCAAGTTACCTGCGACTGTTTAATATATTCATTGGAACCTTGCAACTTGCTATCTGCCGTAAGACGTGAGATGCAAAAGTTTTGCCCACATAAATATTACTACAACTTCCTTCGGTTATGCCAAACATTTTATAAAGAAAATTGATGGTGAGCCTTGTGAATGTTGTTGGGATTTTTCATATTCTCTAGATACAAAGGAATTCTGCTTCTTGATGTATAGGCGAGATGGGGTTTGGTCGAGTTCCGTACATTTTTCTGGGCTCTTTCTCGGGAGTTTTGTAAGCTTTTACGTGAATTTAAAGGATCAGTTATTCCTAAAACATCACCGAAATATGTAGTTTTGGTGCTAATTTCTATGTCAAACCTTTCCAGAAAGACGTGGATGTTTGTTTATATTCCAAGAAATCACTTCGGTGTTTTTTGTTTTTTTGCCAAAGTAACACATACAGCGAAGTTGATACCATTTTGGCGTAAAGGAGAACAAAAGAACTTTAAAACCTACCTGAGGCACGTCATCAGGTAGAAAATTCAATACCCTATTCTCCTCATTGTTTCCTTAGGCATATCAGCACCTCATTTAGTATTCATCGTCTAATCTCCTTGAACATAAAAACATAAATAAATTTGAATCTGTTATAGGCTCTCCATCTTTGTATTAAACGAACCGTTTGATGTTTATTGTTGGTTTAAGATCAATAAATACTCGATCTAGGTCATATATTAGATGCTAGGATATTTGCCAAATCAGGCAATTTAGTTTATTTGCTTGCTCTGCGTTAACCCGGTCTAATATAGTCTATATGGTATAAGATTCCTGCTAGAGCGCGATTTATTTTCTTGTAACCAGTTTCATGTTTATGTGTTGATCAACTTCGTTCAACATCAAAGCTGATTGAATTAACTGTACAATAAACAGGATATAATTTTAACTACTACACCCACAGATGGTATTTATCGAAATAAATCTTATGAAAGTTTTGTTAGACCACCTCGAAATTTGACTTAGAATTAAAAATGAATTTCCCTGTATTTTTATTCGATCGCAGAATGGAGTAAATTTTGTTTTCTGTCTCTTTATTCGATGTAATACTCAACATTATTTACAGAAGTATAAAACAAAGTTTATATTTGATTAGGAGAGCAATAAAGTGCCAACATTGTTTCAAAGTTTCCTTTCTTATAAAAGTCAGTTAAACTAGATCAGTACCCAGCAATTCTTTCGTACGACTAAAAGAATGCAAAGTAACTATTTCAAAGGGAGATTTATCGCAATGTTTACAAGATCTACAGAGATGTATTCGTATAGGAAAAAAACAAAAATTGAATTAAATATAAAGACATGAAATAGGCGGATATTCAAAGTTTACGTTAATGTTACATAACCACGATTTGGTTATTTATGAACATGTTTGGAAAAACTGTATTTTTATTTGAACTTAACCAAACTATACTATAAATGCGAAAGTAACTCGTTTGTTTGTTTGTTTACCTTTTTACGACTAAACGGCTGAACCGATCGTAATGAAATTTGGCAAGGATATAGATTAGACCTTGGAGAGGGACATAGGCTACCTTTTGTCACGCAGACGAAGTCGCGGGCACCAGTAAGTTTTTAATATTTTCAGATCGATACAGTGATAACAAATAAAGGATTTATATCGCAGTATTTTCAAATAAAATAGCCTAACTGCGTCTGTCTGAAGAATTAGCAAAAGGGACGTATTAATTAAGGGTTTGGATACAAAATGCTATGCTTGAATAATTTATTCGTACAAAATATTTATCAGAGACCAATTTGGAATCATTCGCTGTATTCGTCTTCTAGTCTAGACGAATACACGATAATAACAATTTTGAATAATTTTATTACTAGTTTCAATGCTAATTTTAGGCATAGTTACACGAGCGATCACGAAATGAGTCATACATGAATATTGAGTCGATGGGTATGCGTTAGGCGTATCAATATCATTTTGTGAATGTACATACACATATTATTACATAGATGTGAAGCACAGAGCCTCTCGATTATTATTATTACATAGATGTGAAGCACAGAGCCTCTCGATTATAGTGCCTAAAGCGGGTATTGTTACATTTTAGAGAGCTGTTGTAAATAGATATCGAATCTGGTTACAACAGGGGTCTGACAACATAACATCACGCCTGTATTCCCCGAAATGGTAGGCAGAGGTGTACACAGTTGTACACCCACGTTTCACCAATACTGTTATAAAGTCCCATGTAATAGGTGGTGAGCCTATTGCCATCTACCGGGCACAATTTCAAACTCCGGGTTGCTATTGAGAATTTCGTAACAGAAAACAAATAACACTGCCCATCCTGGGAATCGAACCCAAGACTTCTTGCTCAGCAGGCACGCTTGGGACCACTAGATCAACGATTCAATTAAATACCAATAATAAGTGAATGTAATGATTTTAGGAATTTGGTATCCTTCTAGTGGGCTCATGGCTAAGAAACAGCCGTTATGGTCATACTTAATATTATAAATGCGAAAGTAACTTTGTTTGTTTGTAACCTTTTCACGA
Source organism: Xylocampa areola (assembly GCA_935421205.1). Classification (NCBI taxonomy): domain Eukaryota; kingdom Metazoa; phylum Arthropoda; class Insecta; order Lepidoptera; family Noctuidae; genus Xylocampa; species Xylocampa areola. The sequence continues at coordinate 10,042,774 of OW285220.1, forward strand.
ACGCTGAACGAATCATAATGAAATTTGGCAAGGAGATAGATTGGACCTTGGAGAAGGACATAGGCTACCTTTCGTCAAGCAGACAAAGTCGTGGACATCAGCTAGTTTTATATAAATTAGCAGTCTCAAGGCGCAGCTCTCTAATTAGAGAGTAAACCTAAGATTTAGAGGTCTCATAATCGATAATTTGAAAAGGTAACAGTGTTTTAAATTTGTGTATAAAATAAAACGACCGCGTGCAGGTTTTGTAGCTGCACCACTTGGATCGGTAGTCTAAGGCGAAGGTAAATAAACATTTATTAGCACGTGCTTTGACTTGGCTATGTTCCCGTCTCTCTCTAGCACTTGTAGTTTAACAGTTGTGTGAAAATGACAAGCATAACTGCTAAGCCAAAAAAACTTGCTGTCAACTAAACTATCACGACCTCTGTCACTCCGAATTCTTCGTCCACTTTTAATACGTCTTGTGGTGACGTCACCGTACTCCATTCATTCACGTCCCTACTGAGTGATTTAAATAGACACCTTAGTAAACGTTAAGTTTTTAGCGTGCGTAGCTAGCCAGACGAAAACTTAATAAAGCAATATTGAACCCTTTAATAATCTTTTACCTTTTAGAAGACATTTTAAGTCTTTACTTGTCTTTTACCAGAATTATCTTTGCCTGCATACTTTGTGGGAGATAAGAACCTCTATGGTTATAGATTTTATACATATTTATTATAAATATCGATTAGAAGCTATAAGTATTATTTTTATGCCCTGAATGTTTAACATAAAACCCCTCATTTTCTGTACTAAACGTGTTTACAGTGACAATGTGTTGTGGACACATTTAGTGATATTTACCAATCACTGGCGGGCCTAAGCCGCGGCTGCTAAAATCTCATTGGTCGTAGTGATGCGATTACCGCCTGCGTTAGGACGCCCATGTTTTTGGGGATAACTATCGAACGAGTAAATTATGGCATTTCTTTTTCAAAATTATTAATCTTGTTACTTTTATCATTAAGGAGGCAAAGAGATACCTGGCCTGCCTGATGGTAAGCGGTTACTGTAGCTTAATAGACGCTTGCAACAAGGGTGTCACCCGCGCGTTGTCGACAATGAGATTAATAGCTAGATGGCATTATGAGGTATAAAAACGGTTGTCGCTACTGCCAAGTGTCAAGCTTCTGAACGTGCATTTGTGACCTTATTTTCCTATAAAAACAACAATATAAAAGAGCAGTGTTATTTAACTACGATTTTCTGCAAGTGGTAAGCACTTCCCCAGTCGTGCAACTCTAGTTTTTTTGAGCAGTACCCCCCTTGAAATTTGTTTAGGCGGTATCGTGGATGCGTTTATAGATGCAACTTGCACAGTTGCACACACTCCCCGATAAGAACAATTTTTTTACGGAATCGAGTGTCATGAACTTAAAAGTTACTTTTGGTTAATATCTCGTTAATCAATCATAGAAATTGATCGCAGAAATATTGAATACATGTTTGTGAATAGAAACACTTGACTTTGAGTATTGTAAAGATCTTTTTTAATTACTGGCTAATATTTTAATAATCAATCAATACTGTTTCAGTGACCATAGCTTTTTAAAACTTATTTTCTCACTATCTTCATGTAACGGGACTAGTCTTCCTTCTGTGGAGCAGTGTCCTCACCACACGACAATGTAATAGGCCGGTTCACAGATGATCGCGGCGCGTTAACGCGACACTCTGAACAAACAACGCGCGTTTGTTAACGCTAATTAAGCTCAGTGTAACGTGAACCGAGGATTAGGGCTGCCCTTCGTAAGGGAGAAATATTGCAGGGATTTCAATATTGGAGTTGATTTAAATAAGCTCCAATTTTTTTATCCGTCATTAACATTTATTTGAATATTTGTTGCTGTGTAGATTTTACTGTCCAGTTACCTATTAATACCTATCTCATTAAATTACTCAGCGCCTGTAGTTAATTGTATGACATTTTGTCAAATAAAATTAAACTTATTTTGTTGTACATTATAAAAAAGAAAATGTTAGTTTCGTGTAAGTATTAATATTTGCTGGTAAACTTATGAAAGCACACGGTTATTACAATATGTTAACACGGTCGTCTGGTAAAAGAGCATAACGTATTTTGTAACTGAACTTTCACTTTTAACTCTTTTTGTAAGACGTGCGTAGTTGTATGCATATCTTTGTCTAGACAGAAACATAAACAGTTCTTCAGTATTCTTAAAGTATGTAATAACTTCAACGTTTAATATTATATATTCTTTTAGAGTTATTGCAATACTTATACTATAAATATTTTAAACAAATATACATTCAGAATGGTACCATAAACTGTGTATGAATCACCAAATATGTAGGGGGTTTGAATCATTTAATGGGCAACCCTGACGAGGTTTAAGCGGAGCGCATACTGGCTGCTAGCGCGCGATAGAGCGCCTTAACCGGCACTGTGCACCATGCTTATATGACATATAATACCTATAATTTCCATAGAATATTTTGTACTATTTTGTTAAACGCAATCAAAATTTAACTTGTAACCACAATTTATTTAATTAATTATAATAATTAATTAGTGCGGTTATGATATCTAACCTTTGATCCGTAAAGTTCACAAGATTACATAATTGAATTATGCTGTATTAAATTAGGTATTTACGTTCGCATTTCGTTTAAGTATAGGTTCTAATTAATGATAAACTTGGCCTTGAGCACTTCCTGTATTTTGGAATTTCCTAACAGAAAAACTCAATAACACTGCCCGATCCGGGAATCGAACCCGAGACATCATGCTCAACAGTCGCGCTTGGGATCACTAGACCAACGAGGCAGTTTTTAATGTATATTTATCTATCTATTTATTTATTCTTTATTATTATATCTTGACTTTAAAGATGTTCAGGGCCGCCCGTACGTCTCTGACTTGGCGACTGTTTTTAATTAACAAGAGCTGGGAAATACGCGCGACGGTTTAACGTGCCCTCCGAAGCACGATTTTAGACTAACTTGGCAAATACATAGGTACGATATTCAATTGTTCACACTTCAAAGCCCTGATGTTACCAAAACAGTTCGAAAACTTGGTTAATTTCCAGCCCACAACTAGTTTTCTAATACTAATATGTTTTTTGTTCTAATATTGCGTAGGCAAAAAAACCCTTTTGGCGAAATACAAAGAAAACAGGCAGATATTACACATTTAGTCCTAGTTACAAAAACGTAACGAAAATGTTTTGTTCTAAAACTTTTCTAATATCCCCCAAGGCGTCTAAATGTACAGTCAACAACACAATAGGTAGGTGCAAATTTCGTAACATTGAAATTAATTTATTACAAACTAGCTGTACCCGTGGCTTTGCTCACGTCAAAGTAGTCTTAACGCCAAACTAAGATTTCAATTAATCATACAAACCAACTCACACCTGATTCCCATTCCAGTAGGCAGAAACTATAGATTTTATCTTACAGACATGAAGAATGTATGCTCTACGGTTCAGTTTATTAACCTGCCTTTTTTGAGAAGGTCAGGTACGTTCGTTGAAGTCAGACCCTCCACCCCTTCCTTTTTTGGTAATAATTGTTACATTATTCTATTTTTGTCTATCCTCATTGACGCCACCCACATACAGACAGCCGTGACTTTTCAGATACTTGACAGTTGCCCTAGCAACCCAAACTCATACAGATAAATCATAGCAAACTCTTAAGTTATCAATTTTAGTGGAAAAAAGAATACGGTCGTGAGCAGGATTCGAACCTGCGCCTCTTGGATAAATGCTCCAGGCGCTCTATGCCATATCGACCTCTGTTCACTACCGCTAATTATTCTTCCACATTTTAATACGTCTTCTATCTATTTAGTCCCTATACAGGTGACCGAACCGACACGACTAACTTTGCAGTTAATACAATATCGTACAGATTTTATGCGAATTCGCGGTAGTAAGCAGAGGTCAAAATGGCTTAGCGGTCAAAGCGCCTGGAGTATTTATCCGGATTAGGATTACTTTACTAAACGATTCTTCATCTTCATGTCGATGGTACAATTTTAATTATTTGGTTGCCTAGATCCACACTTGCCGTGTCCAAAATTGTGTTCAGGTAGGTTCACTTTATGCTTAATTTGTTAGCGGGTGGTGGAAAAGTTCCTAGCCTCAGTTTTGCGATGAGTCTCGACTGGGCATCCTGACACTACCTCGGCCAGTTTTTAATAACTGTGCCTGGCTTGTTAGGTGGTTAGGTGTTGTACTGGTAACTGGCCGTCATACAGTGGGTGTCTAGGGTCTGACTCCTGCTTGGATTTTTCCACAGCACACGCGACTTGTCTGTAGATATGTGGGGGCGCTATATCAGCTGTCGGATACAGCTTTTGAAGTGGTGTAGATTATACGATGTAATATTAGGATTCCACTCATGAATTAGATTTTTACATAATCTCAATGGGCCTGCGTTTGACCGCCAACTCGCCTGATTTTAAGCAATGATGTAATTGACGATGGAACACACTTGACCACTTAATACCTATTCACTTGAGCCTTGAAAACCAACAGATATATATTTATTGAGAAACACGGATGATAAACGAATTCGGCAGCAGGCCAATCAGCTGAAAGCTAGGTGCGACATAGATGATCTTACGTTATTTTCCGTTTCCCAATAGTATTACCGAAAAATTTGATAAGCCGCCGTTACCGATACATTCGAGATACCAGGATGTTTTACCACCTCTTCGATACCGGGAGTACTGCCGACTGAACGTTCCCGAATGACTGTACCGGCGCCCTATCTCTATGGAGTGCAAACCCCTCTTTCTTCACTCACGTATTCCGGTGGGACGGCAATCCGACACGTCCGGAGTGAGATCAGGCGCAGAACTGACGGCATGACAATACGTGTTGGCCAAAATGATAATGTCACATACATAGGTACATATATAAATTCACGTCTTTGGCCTAGGCTTCAGGTAGGCAGACACTATAGAACGCCACCTGCTAAGATCCTTAAATACTCTTTTTGCTTCTATCACGTTCATACGTCTGTTAATACACGCGTGCTGGTTGTGAGCACTACTTTTTTGACCTTTTAGTAAGTTTCGGTGGGTCAATTTATATCCATTTAGGGATCTCAGAATTTCCACTTACACCTGCCTCGTCTTTTCAACATGACTCTAAGCATATTTTTTCAGTTTCTGTCACTGCATTTTCATTTAAAAATGAAAATATTAATGATCATCAATCTTGTGCAGTGTAAAGAGAATCTTAGAAAAACTGAGATATTAGTCTAGTAGTTGCAAGTGAGTATAAGCGTAGGTAAGGCTTGAGTTTGATCACCAGGTCAAAAAAAGTGTTGTTGAGTTCCATAATTGAGTTTTCAGTAGAGCTTGGGTCTGGCTTGTTGTTTATTTTTCCAACATTTAATACCCGATCTATAAAACGAATGCCCTAGATGCAGCTACTGATAGTCTGTTCCAATCTCCGCTTAGTAAACATTCGCTGAGGTTAAGCAATGTTTTACACGGTATTTTATTGGATATTATCGAGAATGTACTCTCCAACCACCTCAATAGCTGGACAGCCTCTAAAAAAATCGTCAGTAATGCTTATTTGATGTTTCGCTATTACCTACTTATGGATTAGGCAATTAAATTAATCCTAAGGCCAGGCTGAGGAAATGTGTAGTTTTGTTACTAAATAGGTATTGGGGGCTGAGTTGCCCGCGTCCGTAGGAGTGCACCCTTAAAATGGAATCCCTACACGTAGCCAGGGTGGTGCAAAACAGGCAACACAACACTGGTCGGAGGCTTCGACCACGGCTGTTTACCATCCACCGGACAAAGCTGTTGTGGGAGTGGAGTTGCATCAACTCCCCAACTATCGTTCTGCCAAAATCTATCCCCTCTACTTAAGAGTGAATAGATTTATTCTGGATATACGTGCTCCATCCTCGGCCACACCGTCGCTTGCCATCAGGCGAGTTGGTGGCCAAACGTAGATCCATTTTATATATATTTTCTTTTTATATAATTTATGACACAGTTTAAAAATGACTTATCTATGGAAAGAAGTACCATGATAATGATGAGATCTGATTGATAAAAAAATTACATAACGCTAACGTGTAACATCTTCACTGTGCTTCACCATATTGATATGAGACAGCAAGAGAAACACATAAAAAGTGGGTTTATATTACAAAAAGACACGAAAAACTAAAATAACGTTGTTTTTCTGCAAAATAACAGATAAACCTTGTATTATCAAATTTAAAAATATACAAAAATAATAATCCTGTACCGGGATTCGATCGACATACTTATTCTGTGCCAGTCACCTATGTATCGTATGCAACTAATTACTCAGTTGACAATATTGCTAAAATAGGCATTCACAATCTACTAATCGAAATACAAAACCGGTAAGTGCTTGGTCCCTATGTGATAAAGCGCAATGATACCTTTTGAAGTGCTTATCATTTTTGATAAGCTATACAACAGTGCATTTTTTATTGAAATCCGACCAATTTTAATTCTGAGCGTGAGATGTTTAACATCACAGCTCAGCTCCCTTGAGGAAATGCGCAATTTTGAATAGCCTATAAGTTGACCCGGCTTCTGACGATATTTTTTTTAAATTTTCAGTTGTTTCTTTTTCTTGGTTTGGACGCCAACCTCGGACATACAAACAGACAAAAATACTCAAATTTTAAAAACAACAGATTGGCAGTAGTGTCGTTTAAATAACACATTACGAAAGAAAAATACCAAAAAGTGAATTTGAAATTTTCGGGCTTTCGAGTTACGATTTTATTATAAGTATAGATATACGTGCTCCATCCTCGGCCACACCGTCGCTTGCCATCAGGCGAGTTGGTGGCCAAACGTAGATCCATGTGATCATATTTTTTTATATAATTTATGACAGAGTTTAAAAATGACTTTTCTATGGAAAGAAGTACCATGATAAATGATGAGATCTGAATGATAAAAAATTTACATAACGCTAACGTGTAACATCTTCACTGTGCTTCACCATATTGATATGAGACAGCAAGAGAAGCACATAAAAAGTGGGTTTATATTACAAAAGGACACGAAAAACTAAAATAATAGTTGTTTTTCTGCGAAATAACAGATAAAACTTGTATTGTCAAAATTAAAAATATGCAAAAATAATATCCTGTACCGGGATTCGATCTTAATACTTATACCGTGCCAGTCACCTATATATGATATGTAACTAATTACTCAGATGACAATATTGCTAAAATAGGCATTCACAATCTACTAATCAAAATACAAAACCGGTAAATGCTTGGTCCCCATGTGATAAAGCGCAATGATACCTTTTGCAGTGCTTATCATTTTTGATTAGCTATACAACAGTGCCATTTTTATTGAAATCCGCCCAATTTAGATTCGGAGTGTCAGATGTTTAACATCACTGCTCAGCTCCCTTGAGGAAATGCGCAATTTTGAATAGCCTATAAGTTGAATCGGCTTCTGACGACATTTTTTACAAATTTTCAGTTGTTTATTTTTCTTGGTTTGGACGCCAACCTCGGACATACAAACAGACAAAAATACTCAAATTTTAAAAACAACAGATTTGGCAGTAGAATCGATTGAATAACACAATACGAAAGAAAAAAAATCCAAAAAGCGAATTTGAAATTTTCGGGCTTTCGAGTTACGATTTTATTATAAGTATAGATAATCAATAAAAAATAATTTATTCATTATTGTTCGAAACTCACTATTTCATTACATCATGCGTCATTAATTCAAACTTTTCACGAAGAATATTATGATTGATTCTACTATATTTTAGAACAACGCGAACTCTTCGGCTAAAATAATTAAGGAAATCAAAAGAAATTATTTATTTTAAAAAGGTTTTACAATATTTTTTTTACTACCTCACAAAGGAAAGTATTTATTATTTTATTACTCATGAACATTTGAAATGTTAACCTATTTCTATTGTTGACTGTACAGAGTCGAATACTATGTTTTCAGATAAGACTTTGGGTTAAATTTAATGTTTTCCCAACTGTAGGTGAGTACTGTTTAATTTACCTGGGGATCAAACCTATTTGCCTACGTCTACAAAACTACACATTCATTATACAAGATCAGTCTTAAGTAGGCTACTAAGCTCCGGGCTGCTACTGAGAATTTTCTAACAGAAAAACTCAATAACACTTTGCCCACTATTTACGAACAAATGTTACAATATAACTTAATATTGTACCTATTATGTTTACTTACTATAATAGAACTGCCTCGTTGGTCTAGTGGTCGCAAGCGCTACTGCTCAATATGAGGTCTCTGGTTCGATTCCCGTGTCGAGCAAAGTGTTATTGAGTTTTTCTGTTAGGAAATTCTTAGTAGCAGCCCGGAGTTTGGAATTGTGCCCGGTAGATGGCAATAGGCTCACCACCTATTACATGGGACTTAATAACAGCATTGGTGAAACCTCTGTGTACACCTCTGTCAACCCCTTTGGGGAATAGGCGTTATGTTATAGTATAATAAATAAGACGCGGCTGCTGGGCGTGATGTTATGTGTTCGATTTCCGGGCAAACTGTTATTGAGTTTTTCTGTCAGGAATTTCTTCTCAATAGCAGCTCGGAGGTGGTATTGTATCCGGTTGATAGCTATAGGCTCAACTCCTACATGGGACTTAATAATGCATAGGTGAAATGTTGGTGCCCATCAGTACTTCTCTGCCTTACCTGTCGGGATATAGACGTGATAGTATGTAGTCTTCTTACGTACCGAGTGTCTCTGACACGCCTTGAGGCCAATGATTTAGCATAGCGACCGCTACTAACTAATATTTGACGGTTCCGGCTAATATTGTATGAGGTACCCGAAGCGCGAAAGTAGGTTCATACCGTCATAGTCGATTCAAGAGGCACCGGCTTTAGTCTATGGTGCTCCGTGGCGTCCATAATCCGCCTTATTTTTTTTTTGTTCTGTCAATTGGGGTTCGTGCGTAAATGGTGTAAACTTTATTTTTATATTTAATGGTGTAAATTTAGAGTAATTACACCTAGAGTGATAGTTTCATTCAAAACTCCGCTCAAAATTGAAGCAGAAATTCATTCAATGTGTGCGTAAGCGGCAAGTAATTACGTTTGCAGACACGCACACAAGGATACCATTAATGTGGCAAGTTAATGACATTTTCCCCAAAAAATGGGGAAATTGGAACATTCCGGTTTATCATACCTCGCCAGTACGTACATATAATACAAAATTATTCTTTACTTGCTTCCGCCCGCAGCATCGCCCTCGTGGATTTCGGTAACCACGATCTTTATTGTTAGATAATATTAAAAGTGTGTTATTTCTATTTAGAATATTCTTCATTTACAATGTCAAAAATCATCTACATTTTTTTTTCGTTGCATATGGTAACTATAGTTACATTTGACAAATAAAAACGGCGATTTATATGTGAATTGAATATTATACAGTACATAATTATAATAACAAAAAATGGGGTAAAATATTTTCCTATACCTAGCAACATTTTCATTGTAATGGCGTCTGTCAAATTTACGTTTCTTTTTATGTTAAAATGATTTTTATACGAAAAAAATATAAGTTTTTAGGCAATACTTACCCGTGAAATGGGATCTTTAAATGTTTTTCTTGATTATGTGATGAGTTGTGACACCCTTTCACTACACAGTATGTCATTTTTTTACGAAAATGCGGGAGCTCTTCACAGGAATAAGTCGTATTGAGTACTGACGCGTCAAAAGTCGTACGTAGCCTTAAAGGGCTAACTTGACATTGCTTCCATTGCGTGCGGCTATTGCTGTTCTATACCTAATAATTCTATGGGTGTAAAAATTTATTCACGTCTTGAAAGATTTTATTAAACGTAATTAGTATAAACGTAAAACTTATTTTTTTGGGATGTTGGCTACCGAGCGGACGGCTCCCCTGATGGTAAGCGATTACCGCAACCCCAGAGGAGTCACAAGTGCGTTGCCGGCCTTTTAAGGGGTTAGGGCCTCCGGTACCCTCACTCACTTGGCGAAACACAACGCAAGCGTTGTTTCACGCCGGTTTTCTGTGAGGCCGTGGTATCACTGCGGTCGAGCCGGCCCATTCGTGCCGAAACATGGCTCTTCCACGGTGTAAACTGTTTAGATTTTACCTTAATAGATTGTTTAGATATATTGGTGAAACTCTGAAACGTGATATCAGGTAATATCCGACCACTGGTCATCGTTATCCTCCTAACAAACAACAGCCCATTACTGATCATTACTATTGGCGAACGGATGTGCATAGCAGAAAGTCATTATTATCTCATAGGCGGATGTCTTATACGTCCCTTTGACGGATTCGTGCCGCCTTTACCGCACGCTCGGTAATTCGGATTCTAAGTATGGATAGATGAAGAATTTGTTTGCAAGTTGAAACTACTAACAAAATAGATTGTTCATATCTGATTAATTTAATAAAATGAAAAAATGAAATGAAATGAAAACGAAACAAATACGATATATGTACGAACAACATGATTAAAAAAAGTAAAAAAAAAAAATACGGTCATGAGAAGGATTCGAACTAGCGCCATGCCATAAAGTTCATAACTTTAGAGTTCGCTACAGATGCTTTAATACGTTTAAAAGATTTGAGTGTATTTGTTTGATAAATTATTTAGCCCGGTTATTGGAGTGTGATATTAGGATAACATCAGAATCTGGCGCATGGATAACAGTTGGTGTGACATAGCTAGATAGGTGGAGACCGTATCGGTGGCGGTTAATACCAACAACAGCATTTCCAAAGAGGGTAGACGTCAGGCAGGCGGCCGGTCATAAAACATAGCCAAAACTTTATCAGCATGCCAGATATAGGTATGCTGCGCCGACCCCAATCAATTGGGATAAGGGCAGGGGGATGATGATGATGTCTGACATTTCAAAAAACAATCCGACTTCCTCATACACTTTAACCACCAGTAACAAACTAACAATACGGTTCTACAAATAAGCAATGTCAAAAAAATTACTGCCATACGTTTCTTCCCGTTCCTTTTAAAACATTTCAAAATAATAACCACTCCACCACAAAACAATATAATTGCCACGTTTATTCCTCAACAGAACTCGTCATAATCTTAGCACATCCAAACGTAATCAAGGGTAACAAAGAAAGGGTGTTATTTATGCAACCCTTCACCCCAGCTACATAAAGAGGGTAATGAGGTTGACACACGCATCCTTAATAAGCTTAGGAATTATTAAATTCCTTAAACAAACGCGCCTTATAATTTTGTTATGTTAATCAGTTTGTGCCGTGTGGTTTGTGGCAAAGAAGGGCACTCCTCGGTCTACGTGTTCACTTAGTTTAGTTGTATTTCAATATTTATATATATATATCTGCCTAGCCTTTTCCCAATTACATTGGATACGGCTTTCAGTCAAACCGGATGCAGCTTAATACCAGTATTTTACATGAAACGACTGCCTATCTGACCTTCGCAACCCAGTTACTGGGTAATACGATATCTCGTGGTATGACTAGTTGTCAGACTTTCCATAACCTCTGACTACCCATAACGGGTGTCATAGATCTTTATTTGACAACCGGGACCGACGGCTTAACGTGCTCTCCGAGGCACAGAGGGGTCTCGGTATGAAATGATGGTCACCCATTCACAGACCGACCGCGGCAAGGGCAGTTTAACCTCGAACGATCGATCTGTGTGGCTGTTTTTAGCCACGAGCCCCTCTTCAATATTTCTATACATTTTCCAAAATAGATTAGAAATAGGCAATGCTACAACACACTTGTTAATGTCAAAAGTGAAGAGAATAATTATTTTCTATACATTTTCAAAAGAGAACCTAAATATTTAAAGGACAGACTCATCAGTAACCTTGGTACTTGTTTAGTACAAGCAATGCTAAACATTGTTGGTTTCACAGACACCAGTCACAGATATCAAGATAAATCAATAAATTAGACCATTTACAATCACTTTTGGATACTAAATGTAGGTACAGAAATCTTCAACTGAGGTAACTATTCCCATAGATTAGGATATCTACCTGGTTGCCTATCTGTCATACTACAAAAACGAATCGTGCCACCTTGGCAGTGCTAATAGTGGTCGTAATGGCGAACCTGAGGTAGGTAAATAAACGTCAGCAAACAGAAGTGACGGAATATAGAAATAAAAATAAACATTCTACTTTCGTGTAGTTCAGGAGTTAGTAGACACTGCCGACAACAAACCGGGTCGACGATTTGACGTGTCCCTCAAAGCACGCAGACGCCCAGTTGAAAATGATCTTAGCAGTCACTCACTGACTACCCAACTGGACCAAGCGCTACAAACCTCAGATTTCAAAGTCCCAAACAAAAGCAGTGGTTTGAATGGTAGAGCTCACATTTCATACGTGGTGTGGAATGTTGTGGTGGCCAAGTGGTGGTTGCGTCCGCCTCTTGAACCACAGGTTTAAAATCTGGCATGTATCAATGTGACTTTTTGAATGTCATATGTATTTTCTTAGTTAATCTAAGATATCACAGACATCGAAGGGATACATCGTAAGGAAACCTGGACTTGATGGTCTAAAATCGCCAACACGCAGTGAGCTAGCATGGTGATTAAGCTCGCCCCTTCTCTGAATGAGAAGAGGCCCTTTCCCTGCAGTGGGACAATTATGGGCTGGTTATTTATGCATGATGTATTTCATACGAAGGTTGAAGGTTGCCGGAAGTTAACAAACCCATATGACGAGTCAGTCGCATGCCAGGATAGCTCGTGACATCGCAGCTGTTGTAATAAAACAATTACATGTATGTGCATCTGTCTGTGAGTCACTAGTTCGTGTTAGCTTTGAGAAAGATAAAGCACGTTGGCCACATGTGGCAAGTAGCGAATTTGTTTTATTAACAACATTGTCTTATGAAACGACGTTGCAACTTTAGATAATGCAAATTGTAAAGTGAATGCTGATTGGCCGTTTAAAATAAAAATGTCAAGATGGGACTGTCTGATGTTCTAACTGATGAACAGTTTTCGTGCCTGCGAAACAGACACAATCTAATGTTTGTTAAAGGAAAGAGAAAGGATTAAAGTACAACCTTTAACATTTCAAAACCTGATTATGTCTAATAGCCATTTATGCATACCACGTTTTCAGAGTTACCATCTTTGACTTTGCTAATCGGGCGGTCATACATACTCCTAAACTCGCGACAATCTAAGAAGTCCGATTTGACGTTTCTCATTTCACCTTTGTATGAACGTTTACGTAAGAAATTGAAAAATCTAATTCATAATCCTAAATAATTACTATGTTACCCATACACTATAATAACGAGTATCATTCGTAAACCTCAAGTTTAACTTTATATTGTAAAATGCACTAAAAAAAGAAACGTAAAATCGGACTTCTTAGATTGTCGCGACTTTAGTCTGTTTACTACTAGATAAAATTTAGTACCTACTAACTGACAAATTTTTCGCTGAAATTATCAGAATAATAAGTGATATTTGCCATGCTATTGTTAACAGCTTGTATTTTAACATGTTTTATGTACAAGTGTTTTATATCCCTGAGGATACTTGTGAATAATTCTGTTTTGCCAAGTGAAATCTCTGGAGTGTTATGATGTTTAAGGAAATGCCGAGCCTTATAAATATTTAATTATTAACTTAAATATTTATGCTCTAGATTTAACTTGTCGGAAAAACAAACTGGTATAATATAATTAATGTTTTTGAACTTGTTGGTCTTAGTATTACCGGGTCTTGAAGGAATTAGTACCTCTAGTAGAATTTAAGCGGGCGTACCCCTCTCGCCACTGGCATATTATGATTCCCAATCAAACCTTTATACCTTTTACCTGTATGGTTACAATGATAGTACACGATTTTAATCGTGTGTGACACAATTGTATGTTTAGTTTTTTTATGTTTTTTTAATACTGTTTATGTAATGACGAGAGCTATTGATGCTTTAGTTAAAGTGTTTTTGTGCTTGTGTGTTACTTCACCCCCCACCAAAAGTGGCGAGCAAATCTGTTTGATATTTAGTCAGAAGCCGTTTCCCGTATGGTACAAACTTGGGTTTTCTATTAGAAACTTCTTAGCCGTAGCCCCAAGGTATGGAACAGTGCCCAGTATGGATGAATATATAATGATTTATACTGTAAGCTGTCTTCATACGATAGAGTTTTTGTAGACCGCCTCTCTGGCCTATTGGTCGCAATCGCGGCTGATCTTGAATTTCCTAACGAAAAACTTCAATAACACTGCACGACCTTGGAACTGACCCGAAGATTTCATGTTAAGCAGCCACGCTTATTGCTACTAGGCTAACGAGGCATCTCCTGCCCTTAGGTGCATTCCAATTTATTTGGGGTCAGCACAGCACGTCTTTATCTTCCATACATCTGGTTACTTACAGCTAATAAGACTTTAACATTAGTAATCCTACGACCCAGTCCTTTCATCCCGGGTCTCGGTTTACCCCAAAGCTTACCCCTATAAACCTTAGGAGCCCACATTTTTGGGATAAGGTGATATTAATGTATTCGTAGATGCTGTCCGTCCGTCACCTGATTTTCTGCCCGTATACGGAAATAACGCGATGCCTTAATCTTGGATGCGTTCCACACGACACGTATATGTTTTTACTTAGGTATATTAGATCGTGTGAGCTATGAAACGAATGTTTGGATTGAGTCAGAACTTATTTATAAAGAACTCCTAATTATACATTTGCCATGATAAAATCTACATACCTACAATGAGACGTGTTTTCCATTAGGGTAGGCAGAGACCATCGATTGATATCTGCTTCGATTTTAACACATCTCTCGCCTTTATTTAATTTCCAAAAATGGTAGATGCGTTCTATAAACAAATGAAATAACAAAATAAAACAAGTGAATTGTTTTTAAGGGGGACTCTAACAATAATACTAAACAAATCACACAAAATTCCATGGATCGTCACAAAAAAGAAATTGCCTGCCAAACACATCTTACTTACGATATAGAAATAAATCTAAATTACCTCGATGAACTATACTGTCTACATAAGCCTTTATCTACTTATAGGTACTTGTACTCCTCCAGTTATCATCAGCTTCTCAATAAATTATACCAATACAGTAGACTATCCAACGCCAGCTTATTACGTTCACAGCTCCGTCACTAACAAGTCTGATGAACTTCCTTTATGCTGGCGGAGCGATGCATGAGATTCTCTAGACGGCAGGCTAGTGTGACGAGGGCTTTAGATATTAAAGGATCGTGACGTATGACAGGCAATGTCGAAAGCAAGCTTTGCGAATAATTTGGAATATTCTACATTGAAAGCATTTTCCGACACCGGCTAACGTAAAGCAATGAATTTGAGCTTACAACCAAGTTCTTAAAAAAAGGCGGGTCAAGACTCGGAGAAACCTTTTTTGGACTCTAAATAATTAAATCATGCAGAGGTTAATGAACATAGATGGAGCTAATGAGGTGTTTCAGAATCATAGCAGGTGTTCTGTCTACCCCAAAGGGAAACAGGTGTGATTGTTTGTATTTACATTGAAAGATTCGATTCCAAAGGAGTGTTGATGTTAAATTTAATAGCTATTATAAAGCAAAAATGTAAAATTTGTGCCGTTTTACAATTTACAAGCATTAGGCAGCAACCACTTACAGCTTAGTGAATTTAACCGGAAAATATTCAACAGTTATCACTGGTTTAAATTCGAGTTAATACTGACAGCTGGTCGAAAACGTACTTAAAAAAATAAAAATACAATTCCAATATGCTGCTGTGTTCCCCAAAAATAACAAAAGCACCCCAAAAATCGTAACAAAAATTAACCCATTAAAAGCTTATTCTTCATTAGTATTGTAATAAAAATTCATTGCGATGTTTCATATCCCATCTTGTTTTATCGTACTAAAACCGGTTGGTACCCTTCTGTACACCTGTTCCGAATTTACGCTCTATTCAAAATCATTCTTCCGTTTGCCCGGAGCGATTTGCATTTTTATTCATCATTCAAGTTAGGGTTCTCGTCGTACGCAAGTTTTGGATAATTTTTCGGTGTTCCGGAAATAATAACTTGTTAAACAAGACAAGTATGGCGTGAAATAATTTGTTTAGTCATAATTTATATGATAATGTTTTTGTATATTAATTATCATAGCGATGTAATAAGAAAACCAGGTTCAAGAAAAATTTACAACACAACCCTGATTTATGTACAGTTGATAACAAAAATATTGTTCCCCACATCCCATTTTCTGGTTACAAGCGTTACTTTTACGAACCCGGTGCAAACATATGTTCTAAATAAACAGAAGTTTAATTATATTTTGTAATTGAATCACGGAACTTCAAGCTTCGTGAAAATCGACAACCCTACACAAAATAGAACAAAATTAGGGTTGTACCTAAATAGCTAGTTTGCAATTTGGTGGGGTTCAACTAAAGTATGTTGAGGCAGGGTTTTGTCAGTGGTTTAACGAACCATGATTGTGTAACACCCTAGTAAATCAGATTTTTTGACGGTGTCATTGTCCTTTAGTTAATTTATCACAAGTGGTGCCACGATTTTTTTATGACGGTAGGACGAAATGCCAAATTGTATGGAGTTGGTTTTGTGTGCGTTTACTTGTGCGTGTTATTCGTGCAACTAATACTTTTGTGTTCAAATGTGTGTTTGGTTTTAGGATACAGCAGATGCTCACAATGAATTTGTAATTTTGCTTTAATATTCTCGCTTCATAATTATTTCTTTACAAACCGAATTTAAGCAACCAATCGATGCATGAAAAATTGGCCTAATACGCTCTAGTTATTTCTTGAAAAGACTCTAAAATACCGATGAAAAAGCCTATCTACAAATTCATTCAAAATTTGACCGGTGCCCACAAAAAGCGCACAATATAAAGGTTCAATAATATCTTTAGAGCGAAAACAAACAGCCTAGAGATTAATTCAACTGTAATGGAAAAGCGGCCATGCAAAAAAAAAATTGGTTCCTCCACAAAGGCCTCTATTTCCGATGAGTAAAAATTTAAATTTTGACTAGCGTTTTACAGAAGCGTCGACCGATCCACGTTTTGTTAAAAATATCAATTTTATTCAAATTGTGATCAGCAGGGTGATAAAAGGTAGTGCTATTTATTAGCCCATTGCAAACAGTGGTCAGTAAACGACTGTTGTAGATGGCAGATAATTATGAGCATATTTTTATCTGAGCATCTCCGCACTTCGGATCGTAAACCCGGGTCGCTAAGCTTTTCCAGAGGTCTTCGGGCATCGTCGCTAACAATTCTGAACCGGTTCGTAAGTAAAGGAAGAAGTAGAAGTAGGGTAATTACGTTAAGAACTCGCAAGCTGGCCATATTATACTGGCCATATCTGGCTAATTTCATGAAAGAACGACTATGTATTGCTTCCGTTAAATTGACTGTTTTTTTAAATTATAATTTTATTTTAGTACATGTACAATTTTTCGGGGGTAGATAAAAATATAAATTATATATGTACATTCAAATAATTCTCATAAACATAATAAATCAATATTCAAAATGTTGTGCAGTACGCAAAAAAATGTGATTTATTAATTTTTATTTGGCATATAATAAAGTATATTATGATTATGCATTTTGCGATTTCCAGCAATATTTTTAATTATATGTTTTGTATAAATTGTATTTATTATTCATAGCATTTTAAGCATGGTAGAGATACGAGTTGCGTTACTGAATATGAAAAAAAAAAAAAACTGAGAACATAGTCGCTGTTTTAAAAATAACATTATTGTCACAACTCCAAACATTTCATTCGGATATTGAATATGGTACAGAATTTTGTTAACTCATATATATTTTTTTAAAGTAATCTCTTTTGTTGACTGTAACTGTACTTTGTTAATAATGTGTATTTGAGTAAATATTGTAACTAATAAAAATCGAGGGCAGTTTTTAAATTGTTTGCTCTGCTCTGCGAATTGACTCAGCAAATTCTACTCCACTGTGGGAATCATAATTGTTTTCATATTGTATTGTTGTTTCTTACAATTATCATAATAGTTGCACATCCGTCCGTTTGCATTATATTATTATCATTTCTATGGGCTAATATGTACTATTGTTTTCGTATTCATTGCTTGCTCTTTTTTATAAAGAATAACAATATTTGATTTACGATGTATCAAGTGTTTGTAATCAATACTATGGTGCAGGTAAAATTAGACTTTGATAAGATAATATATAATGTATCTGATAACTGGCGTGACATTTGGAAACTCAAGGTTATTACATTTTTACAGTAACTAAATGCATTTATTCAATACCAAAATGTAAAACTTTGAGTGCATAAAACATGTATTACATAATATGGTTAAAAATAAAACAATCTTAAAAAAGCATACTAAAAATTCATGCACGCCAGTGTAAACACATTCATTAATAACCAAGAAAATTTTAAGACCCAAATATAAGATTTAAACACGGATATTCATATAACCCTTTATTGTTACGAGCGTAACCGAAGGCAAAAGTATGTATGTAAAAACTGGTTTCTGAGAATTCTGTTCAGTTATAGCCACCATTTCGAATGCAATAAATGTTTACGGCTTTTTGTGGCGGGAAGTGCGAAAATATTTGGCATACAACATTGTTCATTGTTCCGATGGCAATTTACACTTATTATTGTTGCATTGCGTATTTGTATGTCATTTATTTTGGTCGATCGTACACATCTCGTAATTCACTGTAGTGCATTTACATCTCAGGCCAAATAAAAGGTAATAAATACGTGTATATAGGTTTGTAATGGATATGGGACGTTTAAACGTTCGAATAGATGTGCCTGCGTATTGTATCTCGTATATCAAGTTGGCCTACTATTTAGGAATGTCGACTGCACAACGCCCCGCTACTTGAACTGCATCGATTTAACCCAAGTTACCTCCATTAGGTATTTCCATCAAAACGTCTTACTATTAAATTAATTGTACTTAATTATTTTTTTATCTACCTTTGGCCACCAACTCGCCTGATGGTAAGCGACGGTGTGACCGAGGATGGAGCACGTAGATCCAGAAGAAATCTATTCACTCTAAGTAGAGTAGATAAATGTGTTCTACTGTGTACTCTAAGTTGAGTAGATAGATTTGTTCTACTGTGTACTCTAAGTAGAGTAGATAGATAGTTGGGGAGTTGATGCAACTGCGCAGCGTAAAAAGGGTTATAGTGAGTCAACCTTAAAAGATAGACATATACTGTCGCAAACTTTTAAAGGGGAACAATTCCGTAATACATAACTTTTACGTAACTTTAACCGTTTACGCAGCGCACGCAACGGAGTCTCAAAGGGAATAGTATTTCACGTTTTTGCAAAAATTTTCAATGATATAGGCCTATAGCCTTCCTTTTCTCGATAAATGGACTATCCAACACAAAAAGCATTTTCCGATTCCAGCGATGATTCGATGATTCAAACCAGGGGTCGTATTATGAACTTTTAAAATATCATGTAAGTTCCAGGCAATTCAGTTCGCGGTCCTAAACTGCCTCGCTAAATTTAGTATTATGACATGCAAGTAACTGGCCGACTCTTGAATGGATTAGTTGTCTATGGCTGTCTTGGATTTTTCGACAGCGACGTTCCGAAACTGATTTTTTTCTTTATTGGTAAGTTACGGTTTATTTTGGTAATTTCGTATGAATTAAAATAATAACAATATTGATTTCTTAAACACTTAATTACATAAGACCATTGATTTTATAACAAAAAAACATATTTTAGTCAAATAATAAAACCCTAAGTAAGTAATATTTTCACAATTCTATTTCAATCACGTTATCGAAATTTAGTTTTCGAATGTCACCCGTATAAAACTTTGCTGATTCAGCGGGAATTTCAATACAATCGCAATACATAATTTCCTAGTAACTAAATCAACAATACCAAAGTTAATTAATATGAAATGAATCATGGAGTAAGTATTTTAGTTCGGTTTAATGTGTAAATATGGATTTCAAGATCTATATATTTTCCATCTGATGTTCAAAAACTACAAACAAAATATAATTAATTATTATTCATTGAGAGCGATAGAACAAATAAACTTTTAACCAGTTGGAGGTGTAGGAGTTCCTAAATCCCCAAGGGATACAATAAAACCACACATGCACGGGAATAATCAAGGCGGATGTGGGAACGTGTCATCGCATTCTTATATTCGCAAGGTCAAAGTTCACTAAGTAGTTGGAAGGTATGGTTCAGTGTATGATTGTGTGAATCTACATACTTACAAATAAATTAAATATATACTTATAAGAATGTACACCAAATAATGTATAAAAGAAATTAAACAAAATCATATGACTATATTAACATTCTTATGTAATAAAATAATTTAATCTTAATTTTATTTTTCTTAATTTTTCTTATTTTATTATTTTGACTACTTTGATTCTCGTCGTTGCTCTCCAGAACTTCGAACACCTCCAATTCTGTAAATCTGTAATAATACTTTGCTAAGGTAAATATTATGTACTACTTACTACCCCATACAATACTATAAAACACCGAAATAAATCTTAGACAATTCAGTTTAAGTAACAATGGAGCTGCCTAAATTGAATGGTTAAAAACGTCACGTTTTGCCAGCCAAAACGGGAAAGTTAATGTCAAACCAAAGTTCATAATACGTCTAACGCCAGCCAGTCAACTAAAATCCGGGCAGTTGCCGGCTTGTAGTGTCACGTGACCTCTGACTGGCTGGAAATGAAGTTCATAATACGAATTTGCAAGGCAGTTCAATTCACGGCGAGTACTGCCTGGAAATAAGAGTTCATAATACGGCCCCAGTAGTTCCTGAGATTAGCGCGTTCAACAAAACAAACTCTTCAGCTTTATAATATTAGTATAGATTAGTATAGATAAAGCAACATACTAAGCTCGTGCTTTGGCTTAACATAATTCCTGTCACTATCACACAATTGTCAAATAACAAGTGCAAGATTGAGACGGGAACAAAGGTAAGGTTAACCACGTGCTAAGTAATATTTAATTATCTTGCCCTTAAAGCATGATGTATACGACTGTATCAGAATTCCGTAGTCCTTCTTTAAGGGGTCAATGTACTTATGCGACAGGACTGGTGCTCCATAGAAAGGGTCATACAGATCATAATGTATGCAACAACTGATTTATGTTGACCCCTTATAGTATGACCACGGGCTGCTGTAACATCTTATATATACTAAAATCTAACAATGAAGTAGAATAACTGTGTAACAATTTGTTTAAATGGTCCTCTCGAAATGTATCAACCGAACCAACTAACTTTGACTTCGATAATCCCATGTGGAAAATGAAGACCTTAAACATAAGTTATCAAAAATGCACACCAAGCCCAACACTATAAAGAAATAACCCGGTTTCTGTAGTCAAAACCACACTCGGCTACACTTAACTATGATCTAAACCCTCAAATAATGCGCGGCATCCCCCCACACGGAATATTAAAACCCGTCCACATAGTTTACATAATCCAATTTACGAAATGTTTTACATTAATTACGTATGCGGCGATTTTACGGACATTTACTGTTTAGTTGTAAATATTCAAATAGGAACCTAAGTAAATGAAACCCGAATGAGTGAGGGGTTGTTTGTGAATGTATGGGGGTGATGGCGTATGCATAGGAACGCGATATTTATTGAAAGTTTGCGAAGGGACCCGAATGGTTTGACGTCATTGGGGCCTTTTCACACACGTTTCCCTAAAAGGTCATATTATCATATAGCTGCTGCTTTTGCGCTTAAATGGGTGAAGTACGGTTAGCTCATGGTGGGTAGATGTAAAGTTTACGCGTGTGCCCTTAGGACAAATTGCGCTACGCTCTTGAAGTGACATGTTTCATGTTCGGGGTCGCGTGTTGCTGTTGTGTGGTTCGGATTGTGTGTTCTTTAGGAAATTTCTGGGTAAGTGGTTGAAGATGCTCACATAAATGTGATTGGGTTTCCATATGACTATAGCGGTGAAGATAGTAGTATGTTGGATTTATGAAGGATACTGCCTATATTCTTGGTGAAGTTCGTTATAGACCAACTAACCTAAAATAATAAATCATATCTTTGAACTTACGTTTGTAATTATTAAAACAGCCAGTACAGAAAAAATTTACGTACTTAGTACAGTTTTTTTTTATTAAGTTCCCCCGCACTATGGATTTCTTCCTGTATCGTGAGTGCGTTTACAAACACATAATTCGACATTCACACACCCAGACCCGGAACAATCATCTGTAGACCATACAAATATTTGCTCCGTGCAGGAATTGTACCTGCGACACGCAGCGCACTAGTCGGTATCTCGACCACTGTGCCAAGCGCACGTCAATAATTGATAAAAAATTAACACCGACTCGTCTCTGTATCGCATATTATAATATTTTTTAGGTTCATTTTCAAAACTTAAGCATATGATGGAAACAGAGAAATTGGTCAGCTTAATAGACAATTGGATGTGATTAGTACACTGCCGTGATTCTCAAAGCTATAATTAAATCGGCGCGCTGTGCTAACTACGACGTATTTTTTGGCTTACAATTTTATTTTTACAATTAGAACGAGACGGAACTAATAAAAAGACTCAAGATAAATCTTTGAAAAGAATTAACGCATGCTTAGCGAACTCTAAAGTTATTATATTAAATGGAAAAAAGAATACGGTCGCGAACAGGATTCGAACCTGCGCCTCCCGGATGAATACTCCAGGCGCTCTGACCGCTAAGCCATCTCGACCTCTAATATATAGATTTAATATAATAACTTTAATAAAAAGACGTCAAATATAATATTAAAGCATTTCATATGAGAAAATCCATAAAAGTTTAGTTTGGCGTCTCTAATTATAGTACCAATTTTGAAATTTTAGTTTAACGTTTCTAAATTTTATTCTGACGTCTCCTTATTCGTCACGTCTCGCTATAGGTAAAAAAAAACAATACAACAATAATTTCAGATTAGTCGGCGGCCTACACTAAACTCGACTCCATTTACATTGATAAATATAATATATTTGAAGCGATTGAAGCGTCATTATGGGCCACATCACGCTTAAATCTCCAAGGTTTGATAAGTACCTATACGAGTGCTTATATCAGGCGGTAATTTCTCCGTATCAGAATTCATGGCGTTCAAAACAATTTATATGCAAAACAGGCAAACAAACGGTCATACATAGCGTTCGAAGTTTTCCACGAAATTTTGACGAAGAAACAAATCGTTTTTAAGTTATTAGCGAAGTAAATTTGTACTGATACGTATTACCGAGAAATTAATTTTGCACATTTTTGCGTGCAATTTGGTTGAAATACTTTCTCCATCAATGTATTGTGTAACGGTCATTTCGTTTATTTGCATCAATTGAGCTGTAAAAGGCACGTTGATTCAGTGATATTTTTTACGATTTCCCAATACTATAAATCAATCAGTTTAATTTGTCGGTGTCTTCTGCTAGACCCAAAAAGAAGACATTGACGACACCGATTAGTAATCCCTATAGGCAAGGGGTCACTGATCGAACTCCAAATAGGATTTTATAGACTTATTTGATTTCTTTGATCAAAAGTCGTAAAATGTATAGGTACGTCTGCGTATTAAATGTATTGCCAGCCCTCTGATTGCCGGAAGACGGGAATGGGTACTAGTAAACTTTTTAATTGTTAGGCGAACGTAGTTTTTGTCGATAATTCTTTCGCCTTTCCGGAACATGAGGCGTTCGCCATTTTGGAACATGATCATGCATCATGATCAGTTCTGAAAGATTTTGGCAGATATTAAATTACTGATTTTAATTTGTAATTACACATAGTAATTAAATGTCTGATTTGAGAATATCACGTAGTAATATTTTTTGGCAGAAATTAAAAATTAAGTTTATTTCTCACCACAATAGTATAATAAATATAGGAGCATTAAAAATATCTCGATACATACATTTATTTTTGGGAGATTGGTGCCTAAATTAAGTTGGTATCTATATTTTAGGCCACCAGGTTTCTACCCCTTATAATATTCTTACTTATAGTGCACTAGAATAGACTTGTGTGAACAAAAAACAATTGTTGAAAGTACTAATATCCCCAATTCATAAGATTTTATCAATTGTCCTAACCTTTCAGTTATTCCGCTAGCTGTCAATCACGAAACCTTACTGTTGGTCAGCGGCTGCAGCGCTCAAATATGTTGATGGAATTTCGACAAGACGACATCATACAGGTGTTTCCTCGGACCGCTTTCGTTTAACTAGCACTCCACCCTAAGACCGCTTTCGCTACACCTGCTTTGACATATAGGCGCATTTTATTATAGCATTAATAGTTAAGCTACAATCCTTCTTCGTATGGTTGATGACTGTTGACTACGTAGTACTTGAGTTTAAAAGGTTTCCTCGCGATGTTGTCCGTCACCATCTTTTAAGATACTGATAATTCATTTCTAATATGTACACAGTCATAAAGTCTACCTGGTTTTTTTTTTTAATAGAATCATCTTCAAACGGGCTTTGAACCTGCAGCTTACGCCTGCATCAATAGTTTACGTGCTCTGCCAACCAAACTTTCACGATCTCTGTCTGTTATGCCGAATTCTTCCACCACTTCTATATCTACGTCTTATCATGATTGTTATGGTTCATGATGACGTCAGGGACAGTATCCCACTTCCTTCTAATATTATAAATGCGAAAGTTTGCGAGGCTAGTTGGATGTTCGTTACTCTTTCACGCAATAAATATTGAACGGATTTGGATGAAATTTGGCACACAGATAGCTTATAACCTGGATTAATACATAGGATATATTTTAGCCCGGCTGAATCCAATTCTAAAATCCACGCAGACTGACAGAACAGTCGCGCGCAGAAGCTAGTTAATAATAATTGTGGTCTAAGCGTATGGTAGACACCAATAAAAGATAAAACATTATTACACATTAACGAAGTAATCCTTTATTATGGAAAACAAATGGAAACAATAATGTCTTACACATAACTTGCGGTTTCATTCATAATGTTTAGTATTATTTCTATGTTATACTCGTTTTCTGTGAATCATTGAATGAACATTCCTTTGTAAATTGATCTGTACCTATCTAATTACCTACTTATAATATGTGTGTATTACACACACTTTGATTCTTAATAAGTATTAGCTGTTTTATGGAAGTCACTTAAATAAAACTGCTAAATATTCAACACAGTTTAGTGCGTATTATCTATCTTTTATTTATATAAGTATCATACATAAAAATCTATTGCCGTTAAAAGAATGAAAGAGCATCACATGAGAACGGCTGAAGCGATTTAGCAGTTTTTTTTTGTTGTTTTCGTAATTCATATCTATGACTGCCGGTGTAGCAGTGATAGCCTAGTGGTATGACCGTTGGACTGTCTTTTCTAATTCATGTGCGTATTATAAACTAATTATCACTTGCTTTAAACGGTGAAGGAAAACATCGTGAGGAAACCAGCACACTTGAGAGATTTTATCGATGGTGTATAAAGCCATGTCAGAGACCTACGGCTGGTTTAAACTCTGACACTAGGTTGTTCATCAACCACACGATAAGAAGAAGACTGCCGTTACGGGTAGTCAGAGGGCCTGAAAGTCCGAAAACCAGTCATACACGAGATATTGTGTTACCCAGTAACACGGTTGTGAAGGTCAGACAGGCAGTCGCTCCATGTAAAATATAGGTATTAAACTGCGTTGTCAGGACAAGGTTTGTTCTATAAAAGAAAATTGGAAAAAATGCCCGTAAATTGGGATACTTCGGGAAAAAATTGAAATGATTTATCCGTGGGATTTTGGACAGCACAGTGTCTGTCGGCTTAGCAATTTAAAAAATTAATATTTAAAACTTGCTAAGGTTTCCTTACCCTTCCAATTGCAATTATTCGGTATAATTAGTTTCCTATGTGTTTAAGCTCCGTGCCAAATGTCGTAAAAATATGTAGTTCGATAGTTACACTTCAAGAAGTGACAAACAAACATACATTTTCGGATTTATACGGAATTACGAATACAGATTAGTTCAAATCACGGCAAAATATTGGCAGAACGTACCATTAAAAGTATTTTTAAATTACGAAAAGTTTGACCGCAAATTACCTACTACCTAAATAGTTGTGTGATTGTGAATCGGATAAATTTTTGTATCGGAATCGAGTTGAGATAGTAACATTGGTAGACTTTAGAGATGTAGCAGCATCGCTAAAGTATCGACCCATTGTATTGGATATACATAAGCCTCACACCACTTGTTTATCTGTGATTCAACATAGCAATACCTACTAATTTCCTATTAGTCATAAGTCATATTCTAGTTTATTTTTCTTTATTATTATAGATTCCTGTGTATTTCCTAAATCAATATAAGAGTAAAAATTATGAAGAGCTTTTATTGAACTATCAGTTAAAATAATAAAGAATACACCAACTTCCTGACTCCGGGCTGCTACTGAGAATTTTCTAACAGAAAAACCCAATAACACTTTGCCTGACCTGGGAATCGAACCCAGGACTCACACCCGCGCTTGCGAATACTAGACTAACGAGGCAGTCAAATAAGATAATAATCTTTTTCCATTTAATATTGTAACTTTAGAGTTCGCTAAGCATGCGTTAATGCTTTTCAAAGATTTATCTTGAAGATAATAGAAATAAGAATATCTACTATAGCTATTAATAATGAACAGTAGTTACGATAAGACCGAGTCGACACTAACTAAAAATCATAAAATTCTAATGTAAAAATGTCATACTAATAATAATTTTAGTTTGACGTCTCTAAATTTAATGCCGATTTGATGCCGACCCAAAGGTGTGACGACAAAAAAAAAACCGCTTCATATTTTTGTTTCAATTTCGTCTCAACCTGCTCTTATAGTAATTGATAGTAAGACAGCAATGCTTTAATTTTCGTGAAGTTAGCTTACTGTAGAATCGACACCAATTCTGATACATACATACATATACCTAGGTATTACACATTGCAATAATTCACCTATATTAACACCAGCGGTGTCAAGTATCTCTTATGAAATATAAATCCTAACCATTGTTACCTAAACGAAACCTTGTTTTAACTGCCTTATTGGTTTAGTGGTTGGTCTAGGGGTGAGGTACTGGGTACGTTTCTCGGGCCGGACAATGTGCTATTGGGTTTTTAGATAGGAAATTCCTAGTAACAGCCAGGAGTTCAGAATTGTGCCCGGTAGATGACAATAATATAACATAAAAAATATGGGTGTAAAACTATGTACATTTCTGCCTACTGTTTCGGGAAATACAAGCACATTGTTTGCATTTACCTAATTGTATTTTACTGGTGTAATACCGACCGTACTTCTCGAAACAACCTATAAAGGAAAGTGAAGTACCTACCTTTTGTCTTCAATGAAATCCTATTAAAGGTGTCTCTCAAAGCTCCATTTTGTCAAACGTCACGTTCGATAAAAATCGTGCAAACAAAGTAGGTAAATATCGAGCGGGGTATTTACACAGACTTCTTTCTGTAGGACGACAGGTCTTGAACATTAACGTCATTTAGTATTTGGCTTTTATTTGAATCGGAGAAGTACAAAATTGTTCTTCATAACAATAAAAATCGATTGCGTCTGGTAATTAATGAGCCAACAGATGACAAGGGGAAACCATGGATTGGGCTTGTATAGAGATTTCGCCATTCGCTGTACCACAAAAAAGGACATACATAACTAGCCATAGCCATAACTGGCCCACAAGGACCTCTTCTCATACAAAGAAGGCACGAGCATTGATCACCACGCTATCACACTGTGGCTCTGAATTGCCATTTGTAATTACTTCCCAGAATTTGATCCTTATTGGCGACACTATCGGATGTATTAAATAATACACCTGTATTTTTTTCCAAAATCAGCGAGTTTGATTCCTGACTGAATATTGATATTTCAGAAATCCAATGATGTTTTATTAGTTTTCATCAAACTCGGGCCCGGGACTCCTTTATGTATTTATAGCCATTCTTTATAGTTTTGGTGTTGCACATACAAACTCATTTGAAAAATTCACGCTGTTTAACGAAAATATTCTTTATTCACGAAATTTTGAAGAAGCTTCTACACACAGGTAAAGAGTAGCCTACCTGATAATCCTGATTTATACAGGATTTAAAGTCTCCACTAAATTAGTAGCGCTATGTTAGAACGTTGCTCTAGATTAGGGAGAGCTCATTAGGGTCTCCCTGTTCGGGCGTTCTTTTTAGAAAGCTTGTTTAATATACCTAAAAATAGGCTCAATTAGCACGTGTCATATGAGGAATAATTTAGTATAAAAATATGGAGAGAGGAGAGAAGAAATAGTTTTGTAATAACGTAGGGAAAATGTACAGTTGCCTACGAAAGAATATGAGTTTATATCAAAAGTGCACCTTTTTGTCTGGTTTTTTACAAAATGCTCCGGTTATGGGCATTTTGAAATACTATATATATATACTATATACTGAAATAATACTAAGGCTCAGTTGCACCAACATAACTAAGTGATTTTGCAAGCTTTTCTATGTAAATTCTGTAAAAATGAGACAGTAACATGTTGGTTACGGTTAAAGCTAAGCTGGTGCAGTTTTTGCTGACCAGCACCATGCTGACTGTATTGTATGTAACATTATAAAAGAATCATTACCAATTTATGACATATCATCATAAACGTCTCATCCACGACTCCTATAGCTAGGACTTTGCCACAGAAGTGGCAGTACACTTGTGGTAATTCCAATTTCAAAGATACTCCCGTAACATACCTTCAGGTCCAAAGCAAGGCGACATTTACTCAGAACATAATCAGAATTGAATCCATCGATCTATATTATTCCACATATTGGAGCGCGTCGGAGTCTACAACTATTCGCTATATAAAATGTATGGAATTTTATATATTGAATAGTTGTAGACCTACACCACGCCACGTGATATGACACAACGTATACACAACGCCAAAACAGTTTCGCCTCTACAGCTCTCGCAGAGAATCTAATGTTTCTTGCACATGTAAGATGTCTAAGACGAGTGCGTCGGTCTTTAGTTCTAGCTTTATTGTGATAATCCAAACTAAATAACACTACATAACTTACGAAAGGTTAAAATACCACACAAAATAACTCGTTATTTATTCATAAACTTTCGTATTAGTTATTGTTAAATCTGTTTTACGGCATCCAAGGTTAAAGGTGAGAGGTCAGGTGGTTTGTTACGAGTACCTACCTTTCCTGAATATTTTATTGTAAATTATTGTAAGCTTATTTTGACAAACAAATTATAGTAAGCCAAAAAGGAAAGGAAAATTATAACAGCCGTTTCTTTTAGTCTTTTGTAATACTTCAAACATAAAAGACTTTTTATTTGGTTTTCATGAATTCGTTATTTATTCTTAAAAATATTACAATAGTTACAGCTTAATTTCGTATTCGATTTTGAAGGGGATATTGATTGAATAGACTTTACATATTTTCGTAAGATATTTTAGTATTGAACCATTCTCAATGAGATTTACTTAGGCATTAGGAAAAAGGGCATTCGGTATTTTTCATAACAGAATATCCTGTCTTTTTTAAATATAAAATGTCTGATGTAAATATACTTTTAAAACATAATCTCGATCTAAGTTAGGATCTAGCTAAAATTATTCGTTCTAGGTAATACCAAGCCGTTTTCGTAATAACATGGCGGCCGCGTGCCGCCGTCGCGTCGGAAGAAGGTAAATTGCAGTGAGTCAAAAACGGCGGTGAGTGTACCAACATACCAGATTTACATTCCGGGCAGGCTTCGCTAAAGTAAATCATTGTAATTTGATTTTGTTCAGAGCACCTGCTCGTACGGCCCTTCAGGTTGTGATGCGAAGTCGTTATGGTTTGAAATTGGGAAATGTGGGCCTTGAAC
Source organism: Xylocampa areola (assembly GCA_935421205.1). Lineage (NCBI taxonomy): Eukaryota > Metazoa > Arthropoda > Insecta > Lepidoptera > Noctuidae > Xylocampa > Xylocampa areola. The sequence goes on from OW285220.1 coordinate 10,072,777, forward strand.
GATCTAAAAATGGCCCAAATGTTTTTTTGTATTGGAAAATTTGCCAACTCTTTTTGCGACACCATACGAGGTACTCCAATTAAAAGCAAGTGTTTTCAATACAATACAAAAGGAAGCCTTTTTTTATCAGTAATGGATCTAGGTGTGGCCACCAAATTTCGCCTGATGGGAAGCGATGGTGTAGCCGAGGATGGAGCACGTAAATCCAGAAGAAATCTATTACTCTAAGTAGTGGATAGATTTAGATTAGAGGATAGATTTAGAGAGAACGATAGTTGGGGAGTTGATGCAACTGCCCAAACCCGTCCCCCACAACTACATCCCGAAACACGACTAGTTCGTTTCACGGCATGGCTTCGTCCGGTGGGTGGTAACCAGCCGGCCTGTTTTACACCACCCAGGGCCACGTGTAGGGATTCCATTTTATGAGTGCCCTCCTACGGACGACGTGGGCAACTCAGCCCCAGCAGCTTTATGTTTATTTGATAAAATCAATATAGATTTTAAGCGACAAAATATATTCAGAGATAATTAAAAAACTCCACTAAACCGTATCAGAAATATTTGTTTAATTTCTGTCATAACTTTCGCATGTAAAATTATAATCTTATACTTTTTTATTACATTTTAATTTCATATATTCTGTCTGCTCATCTGTCTGGTTTCGACCCTCACAATGGAAGCCTTATAAGGGTCAAGAATACACAGTATAAGTATTAAATTACCATAAAATATTAACCCCGCATTCGCGAAGCTTCATTTCACCCGCAAATACACAAGTAAACATGTCGGTACAAAGTGCCGGTTTTATCGTAAAAACATCAAAGTTTTTAGGCTTCAGGAGCGTTTAAACAACCGTTTTGTGGTCCATAACATTATATAAGTTATAGGCACCAAACTTCACCGTGTTATGACTATGTATGTATTGATCATAAGGGGTGTTGCCAAGACTACGCAACGTTTATTAGTCATTTTTCTGAACAACAATTTGACTATATTAGGGATGTCTAAAGTTAACATTCTGTACCTACCTACAATGCCTACAGATAAAAGTTTGAAAATCATTTTGCTGCGGTGAAATTTTTGCGGTTTCTATAAATTTCGTAAAATATTCGTGTGTGTATTTTAAACGACATTTTATATCATATTCGTACTCTTTTTATAAACGCAGGTTCCTTAATTTTACTGTTAACATAAAAAAAACAGCGCATTGTTTTGATATAAGTTCTCTAGAAAATAGAACAGTATTATTTTACAATAGAGGTAGAATGACAGCCCTATTATCTACAGCGTGTGCCCGTTACACAACTTGTTTAAATTCCTTTGCAACGGGCGCAAATAGCGAGCCAAGTCATATGAAGATTCTTTATGGCATTACTTGCAATATACCATGTAACACACTAGCATTTTGATAGCAAAACGTAGTACAACGGGAATCTGTAAATTCTAATGCAGAGATTTATCATTAGTGGTGTAAGATGGATATGTAAGTTACGTGTATTTACTTAAGGTTTAATATTCTATGATAAGGTGAATTTTTGTTCGAGAATTAAGTATATATGCATATTTTATTTTTTGAGTAACACATAGAAATTTCGCCAGTAGTGGTATCGCTGTGGGTCAAACAAATCAATGGTTACAGGTGGAACCCAATTCCTGCAGATTTTTTTAGTCATTTCAATTATACAATAAATTATTTGTTTAAAGCATCTTGAAGAAAGAAGAGACCAGCACAGCCGACCATGGTATAAAAAGTCATGTTCAGGCTTACGGGGTGGTAGAAACTCCTACACTAGTACATCATTACACATTTAGACACGGTTTTCAAGATGTAAAACGCTTTAGAGCTTTTAGATCGTTAAGCAGACATTAATAACTAGCTGGTAGCCAAGACCTTCTCCGAGTCAAATCTATCTTAATACCGAAATTCATCCAAATCCGTCCAGCCGTCAAGCCGTATTGAGTAACAAACATCCAAAAATCTAAACATACAAACTTTCATCTTTATAATATTAGTAGGGTAACATGATATCATTCTCTTCCGCTCAGCCACGTACAAAATTATACTTCATAACAATAAAAATCTATTGTGTCAGCTAATTAGCGAGGTAACGGCTTAAAAAAATAACGAGTTAGTTTATTGACCAAACTCTATGTCGACGTTCCATTAATTATGAAACATTAAAAGTCCAACAATTAAATTAACTTCTACCAATTTTTGTTTCAAGTAAAAATCAGTATAACAGGGTCCTAATAAAGTAAGATTGACGTTTAATTTGAGCGTTCACTCTCCAGTCTTGATCCAATGAATCGGCAACGTTCAATTAAAATTGAATTTGTTCTCCCTCTGTTGAGGGCTCTTCAAACTCACGAAACATATAAATAGCTCTTTAAGATTTTTATTGATGCATCATGAATAGTTAGAAAGAATTTTTTCGTGTGTGAGGAACCTAGAATTAGGCATTACTAAGAACTTATGCAAGCTTCACTAAGAAAATGGCTTCGCTATGTTCCCGAAAATGTCTACTTCTTATTATCACGTGGTTGATGAACAGCCTAGTGTCAGAGTTGAATCCAACCGTAAGTTTCAGAAATGATTTTACATCTCCGACATGGCTTTACACACAATCGAGAATATCTCTCAGGTGTGCTGGTTTCCTCACGATGTTTTCCTTCACCGTTTTATCAAGGTGCAAGTGATCATTAATTTATAATACGCACATGCCTTCGAAAAGTCTGTGGTGCGTGCCGTGTTTATACCTTGGAAAGTGCTAAGCTATAATATGTTTTAAGTACGTAATGTTTAGGCAGAGATTTGGTTGTGTTTGGCTTATAGTTTAATCTTCAAGCGCGGCCGTCGATTTTGGACGTCATTATTTGGTAACTTCTGATAGAATTTTCTTATTCTTCTAACATATTCAAGATAAATCTTTGAAAAGCATTAACGCATGCTTAGCGAACTCTAAAGTTATTATATTAAATGGAAAAAGAATACTCCAGGCGCTCTGACCACTAAGCCATCTCGACCTCTGCTCACCTCTCACTCGCGAATTCTTCTTCCATATTTTAACAAGACTTATGGCGACGTTATTGCTATCAATTCTACGAGGGGTTCGGTGTAGACATTTCACCCTTTGCCATGTTGTTATAAAATCCCATCTTACTCCTTGATCTTGCCTTCCGAACCTCGGTTGAACAGTTAGATTGGTTCCTTCATAAATGGTAAACACAAGGGCTGGAAAACACTACTCATATTTAAATGAATATTATCGATAACATATTTTCATACACAACCTCGGTGACTGCAAAACATTAACAAATTATTTAATAATAGTAATCATATATTTGTGGCTCCATTTACTGTTAACAATGTTTTAACCACAGTTCGCTCTGCTTTAATTGTTCCAGTACCATTTGTGTGGATGTTCATTAACAATTAATATTGTTGTTTACAGGTATGCACAATGTACAGAGAAATTGCTTCGAGAATATTCGAGAGTGTACGGTAAAGTTGAAATTGCTATAGGGCAATCTGTAAGGTTACATGATTGGACTAGTACAAAATTGTACTTCATAACAATACATTTCTATTGTGTCTGGTAATTAACGAGACAACAGATTACTACCAAAACCAATGTTATATCAAGATCTTAAAACTATGTGTTATGTAAAAATAAATTTACCTTGGTTTTACAGCATGTGGTTATGGCTTATTAAATATCTCCCGATTCTTTGGTAATTTTTAAGACATTTTAACATTTAAAAGAACGAATTGGCATCATTCCATTCCACACTTCCTCACAAAACGATTGCTCAAGCGCAAGCGTCTGTCTGTGTGTCATCTTATATGACTAAACTACTGAACAGATCCAGATGAAATTTTGCACATCGATAGCTTGCATTCTGCAAACAGACACGGACTTACCGTGAACAATTGACAAACGTACCATACGGACGAAATCGCGGCCGATAGTTTACTTTAATTGCGATTTAATCTATTCACAGTACCTTGGTTGTTGTACCAAAACAAGATCCGGCACATTCGCAGCTTGTCATGTACCCCACTCCATTAAACAGCTATCTATTTCATAACGAAAATCAAATACAGCAGATTGAAACCCACCGTACGTGGGTAAACACAAACATTGAACTGGTAACACCGGGCGTTTTATTGAGCGAAATTCAAAAGCAAAATATTTATTGTCTGTGCTTCTCGGTTTTAAGTAAATACGCCATGTTTTTCTTCACTGCTGTGTGCTATTAATAAAGATGGCGAGTGGAATGGCGGTTATTGAGATTGTTTTAATCGACTGTTTGGCTGTGTCTAGTACGGGTCATGTAAGCTTATCTTTGAGTAAGTTGAGGTAGTGAAATAAGTTTAAAAACTAGCATCCTTCTGTTTTAGTGCAATTTTAAAACATAGCATTTAACATTTAAACGGGTTAATCGCGTTACTTTGCAGCGGTACTGGTCGCAGGTAGTCATCCTGCAACCACGAACGAAAACGTAGGAAAAGCAAAATTCAATCATACACACGGTATTTACGCTTCAATTTGTTTTATTGTAATTCTCAGAACTTTATTTAGTTTATGCCAAAGTGAAAGTTGACGTCATGAGAATAGAAGACGACATGGTTGCAAAACAATACATGAACAGAACAGTATCCGATATCAAACAACAGCTTACAAGATCAATTTCGACATTTGAACCAAAAGGTTGGAGAGTAACAATTACTTTGCTGATCAAATTGAGATTAAAACCAATTTGATTGAAATCAAAACTTACCTTAATCGAACTTCGTGTTAGCCTTACACCATAACCAATATAACTTGGCATTTCATTCCGGCGCTACTTGCAAAGAAAACTGTCGACAAATTGCCGAATTCAGTACATTTAAGATTAGTTCCATATTTTGCCGCGTTCGAAGTTATATTTGTATTGGTGTATCTTGAACGACCGCTAGACCTAACCGACCAGTCAAGGTTACCAGACAGACAACGATAACTGATTTATTGTTTGAGATATAATACATTCTTGGTTATTAAATATTACTTGTTATACTTTTGAAATAAAAAAGAAATGAAAATACTACTAGGTGAAACTAGAGTAAAATTGTTATCAGAAAATAAAGTTAGTACCAAATTTAATCTGCTAAGCCTTTTCCCAATTACATTGGGGTCAGCTTTCAGTTAAACAGAATGCAGCTTAGTACCAATATTTTACATGGAGAGACTGCCTACCTGACCTCCACAACCCAGTTACTGGGTATCACGATATCTCGTGGTATGACTGGTTGTCAGAATTTCAGGCGTCTGATTACCCGTAACAACGTTAATTTGACAACCGAAACCGAGGTTTAATGCGCTCTCTGAGGCGTGGATCGCTATGACATGATGGTCACCCATCCTCCGAGCTACCGCGGCAAGCGCAGCTTAACATCGATCGATGCAACAAAGTACCGAATGCCATACAAAAAATAATAGAAGTACAATTTTATACTTGCCCCATTCGAAGAGCTAACCCTTTAGGGAAACAAGTGATGATATGATATGTTATAAAATGTCACATGCAAATTACAGCCTGGAGGTACTAAACTTTTTAATCAATCTTGACCTTGTCAGTACCATTATTAAAACAATGGAGCCACAAACAATAAAATTGAAATTGAACTGAAGAGCTTGTACTTATAATATTCTATAATTCAATTAAACAATTGCTAATAATGCACAGTATCCATATTTTATTGCATCCATTAAATTCAACAGAAACAAAGAAAATACGAAATCTACTTGGAATTGTAAAATCACGAAGTGTATTCCAGTGATCGAGATACAGGCCGTATGCTATTAATCTATGTGACGTTAAATCATTACTTATCTTCGTTTGTTGTGTCTATGCTGATGCTCTCATAATTTACAAATGGCATTCATTTATGACGCGAGATCATTTTGAATTTCGAATTGCGAAATGTAAATTTCTAATAATAGAAAAGATCCGATAATGTATAGCTATCACACGGATTTGAAAAAAATACGGCTGGAACTTTGCCTTGCTCTAAGCGAAGCATAGATTACGCACACACACATAGATTACGCAGCATGTTGGCGCCGAGTGGATGAGTTTTAACTATTTGTATGCGTTTAGCTAGTGTATGACAAGCGAAATTGCATGCTTCTCACATGTCGTACGCAACGCTTCGTTCGTATTTTTTTAAGGTCCGTGAGCTATCATGCTTAATATTGTAAATGCGAAAGTTTGTGAGGACGAACGGATGTAGATGTTTACTCTTTAACGCAATAATTACTGCATGGATTTGGGTTAAATTTGGCACACAAATTTTTAAACTCTTCGAATCGCAGAACTACCAAATAGTACTTCATAACAATAAAAATCTATTGGGTCCGGTAATTTCTGATCCAACAGATTAACCGACATTTAAAATCTCTTCTTTATTTATGGCAACCTTACTTTATCAAACTAACTTTTAACCTAGTTACCCAAAACCTGCTAATAATACCCTGATCTAAATAAATTCCACCATAATATCCTCGCAACTAACTTTAATAGATGTCAAAATGTGATATAACTTGAAATAGTCCGCCATAGTTTTAAACAAACTAACTTGGGTTGGAATCCCAACTTTTACAGCCCTAAGTTTATATATAGTACGTGGAACCCGGGATTGTGGGGAAACGGGATTCCCCCCGGAATCGCATTCCTTTATATTAGTTCTGCTGTTATATGCAGGTAACATTTCAATTCCTATTACATTTGTATGACAGAACAAGAAGAAACACAAACAAGAAATCACCTCGATTTCTTGTTTGTGTTTTAGTGCCGCACTCGGTACCAGGTTTTTCCTTTACATCATAAATCTGTCTTTAAAATAAATTCAATTATTTGACCTTCTAATAAAAATCGATTCATATATTTATTAAGTCATGCTTAACGACAGCTGTCATAAGTGCAATATTGTTAGTTTCTTGTGTATGTTAATTTCAAGTTATAACAGATTTATATTTATTTATATATATAACACAGTGAAAACATCAAAATCGCCACAGAACACGTAACGAGGTCTACATTAGACACATTTTATATGGCGAGTATCTACGTGTACTTGTTAAGAGCTGCTTTACATCCACGCTATGCGACACGACGCAACGTACGCGTCACCGAACTCGTTTCAACCATATGCTTCTCGCAAAGAGTATAATTTGGCTTGCACGTGTGAGACTCTCAGACTTATGTACTTGGTTAATCTCTGTGTATATTATTATTATCATAAGCTTATGGACAAAAATATATTTTCTATAGTTATTAATTTTGGTGGAAAGAAAAATACGGTCGTGACCAGGTTTCGAACGTGCGCCTCCCGGATAAATACTCCACGTGCTCTGATCACTAAGCCATTTCGACCTCTAGTATAAAAAATATTCGTGAAAATCCTAGATTTGCCGTTATTTTTAAAGCAGATATTTCTTGCAATGTTGACGGGATACCAGTCGGTAAGAGTTCCGAGTGTTTCAAAAGCCTCCGAAACGTTGAAGACCCTTGCGGAAGACGCAGGGCGGAAATACCTCGTTATATAAATTGGGACACATCATGGTGAAATAAAATATTGCCTTTTACTTCTGCCGTGGGGCAAAAGGACATTCTGAAAAGACATCTAGTTGGAATCTTGCAAAAACAGTAGTAGATTAGAATATTACTACTCATGAATGTCACTTAGCGTTAAATGGAAATCGACTACACAATTGCATAGTTTTTATATCGGAAGTATACATGGTAAAAATTCATGTGTTTTTATGTTTAAAGACTTCATATCAAGCTCTCAATGGCGATTAAAAAAAACCAGGGGATAACTGGTTTTCCTGTAGCGAAAATTTATACTTCCAGGTCATTGCATACAAGATCGTGCACTTTCTAGTGTACATTGAGCGGATTGCTTATTGCATATGGAATGTCAGTCGTTTGATGACCCTCAAAATCTAGGTTGTTTTGTAGATTTCACTCCCCATTTATTTTTATCATTATTATTAGCCCATAGTAGCTCACTACTGGTATATTTCTTAGTTAGTTCAGATATCCCCCCCCCCCTAAGTTTCTCGTAATATGGTTATAATTATGGATATTTTATGTTGTCTCCCATGTAGTGTCAAGATTTGCGACACATTTTTTAGGGTCATGAAGTATGTCCAAAAAAAATTACTATAACTTGGTGGTGGTCGTGAAAACGGTCGAGACCTATTTATATATTCCATTTTTTAAGTCTAATATTTTTATTTATGTAACGGTTTTTTCTTGCCAAGAATACACAGACCAGTTTATAGGATGATTATTCTTAGCCAAGTTACTTTATCTTTCCTTGAATACGGGACAAAAACTAATTGTATTACTCCTATCTTATAACCAGTGTTGTTTGAAAGAAATAGCTCGTCGCTAATAGTTGCCGTCGCCGGTCTGTCGCTAAGTTCCCATCAGACTAACTATAGTAGAATGAGCAATCTCATTAGGCCGGATTCACACTGTTAATCAGAAAAACTCCGCGTCCGCAATCCGGATGAAATACGAGTTTTGTACGAGTGTACGTGAACGCACACGCTTTCTAGTTAACCGAACCGACCAAGATCTTAGAAAGGGGATAAATTGAACGATAGGTTCTATAATGCTACTTTTGATTCGTGGCGTGCATTTTGTAGGTCATTCTCGAATTTTGTCGATGCGAATGTAAATTACATAAGGGTGCGTGCTTGTTAATCGTAACAATTTAGATTTGGCTCACATTTAACACCTGTTATGGTTAGTTTTCATACATTTGTAGGACACATCAGAGCGCACTACATAATGATCAAATGATTATCTGTATGAGAGTTTTGCTCTCTCTCGTGTATAGCGATGCCAGATCTGTTTTTCTAAATTTCGGGACTTCGGTGGAAAAAAGTGGGACTGGGATGAAAAAATCTGGACGCAGACAAAATGCACATCAATAAACTTACAAATCTTTATTTCTAAAACAATTCTTATTATAATACAATGAGATAAAAAAAAATACTTTATCTTATTTTTAAGAAAAAGCGGCATTTTGAAGGTCCCGCTTTGGGTGCTGGCGGGACGTGCCGCCAAAAGCGTGACATCTGACAACACTACTTGTGTATCATTTCTAAATCTGCCGTATCCATTCAGCTTCTTTCCACAATCTAAGTTCTTCTCGTAACATTTTGCTCCAATACCTAGATTCTAACACATCGGTTACAGAACAGCCGTAGTTCCGAATTAGTTTCTAGTTTCGCGTTTTGCTCCGTGATTTTAGGAGGCAAATATTAGAGTTAGGCAAATAGCTTCGAGTTGACGGAAGTTTGCCACAGATAACTTGAAAGCTGATTTGAACTTGAACGCGTCATGTCTTTGTGGGATTTGAAATACGACGTAACTTTGATTTGCAAAGTCTTGGTTGCCTAAAAAGTTTACTATAGGGTAAATAGAAATTAGCCTCATGAGGAGTAAGAAGAAAGGCTTACCCAGTCTTCCCTTACCTTAGCCGCAGGGTACGAGTAATTGCATCGCACACTTTAAAACTTACCCCGAATTCTTCTTGCACATTTTAATACATCTCTTGGTGACGTTATTACTATCTACAGACGAGCAATCTTTGCAGTTAATACAATGTAGTACAGATGCCACCATAGGGTAGTGAGCAAGGGTCGAGATGGCTTAGTGGTCAAAGCGCCTGGAGTATTTATCCGGGAGGCGCAGGTTCAAATCCTGCTCACGACGGTATTTTGCTTTCCACAAAAATTTATAACTTTAGAGGTCGACACATGCGTTAATACGCTTGAAAGATTAGTTATATATAGAATAGTATATAATAGTAGAATAGTAGTTTTGATAGAGTCCTGAAAATAACTGACGCTTAGCTGAAGTTAAGCAGGATTCTGATATCCGATGACAGACAGACTTTTGTTAAGCCACGTCTTTTTCACGGTCTTACAGGAAAGACGATTATTATATTCAAGTAAAACCGGCAGAATTTAGGTATTCAGAAGATGAGACTAAGATAGTCGTGATTTATTATATTCGTGCGACGAAAACATCGTGTTTGTGACGTCCGCTTTGGCCGTGGTTCGTGACTGCTGATTATGTGTGCTAGCCTTTATTTTTTATGTAGGTAGACACAAAATATTTACGTCCAGAATATATCTTATTCGACCGATCCAAAGAAATATTAGAGAGATTTCTCTATATTTCACTTAAATTAGGTTACAGTCAGTTGGTATTATATTGAAGACTACATTTCATACATCTTGACAGTATTCCCAGAGGAGGTAGGTCCTATTGTACAATTGTACCCGCACCCATATTTCACTGATGTTGTTACAGATGTGATAAGTCGGCAACCTATAGCCATCATCTAGCTGGGCATAAATCTAAACCATGAACTGCTACAGTCAATTTTCTTAGAGAAAAACTTAATGACGCTGGCCGTCCTGGTTGTTGAACCCAGGACGTTACTATCAGTAGCGGCGTTTGCGACATTAGACCTACGAGGTAGTCCCAAATAGTACGTCTGGAATATACACAGTATTTTACATGCAGCGACTGACTAACGGACCTCCACAACCCAGTTACTGGGTAGCACGTCATCTCGTGGTATGACTGGTTGTCAGACTTTCAGGCTTTTTTTTGACTACCCGTAACGGCTGCTGTCGATCTTCATCTGACAACCAGGACCGACAGTTTAACATGCTCTCCGAAGCACGGATGGGACTCGATTTTAAATGATGGTCACCCATCCACAGACCGACCGCGGCAAGCACAGCTTAACCTCGATCGATCGATATGTGTGGCTCTAACTTACTCAAAATATGTTATATCTTATTCAGGCAATCAAAAGAAATATTAGAAAGAATGTTCTCTATGTTTCAGTAATTATGTTAAAGTCGCTGTATTATATTGAAAATTATTATGTGCGATCTATTTTGGTCTGTATCGTGCATAATTGAATTTCTACGTTGCTATATATTACATTTTCTATGGGCATTGTTGTGTATAAAATAATTTCAGTACATATTTTATACAGATACAAAGATATTTTTTTATGTAAGAACCTACGTTCTTTAATTTGATTAATATATATTTCATTCCCGTAATACGTCAATGTTTATTGCAAAATAACACGAGAGCCGTTGACAAATTCGTGTAATAAATCCTGAAAGCTTCAGTTCTACGTACGAAAACTTCGTTCAGAAAATATATTGTTATCTGTTCCGACGGACTTCGTTAAATACAATATTAATTACGAATGTTTGTTTAACAAATTACTGTTATTATTTTAGTCGGAAATAATAACTATTGAGGGATCTATCTTGTGTTGTTTCTCGCAAAGAATAGATTCTCCTGTTTTCAGGATTATTTAAAACTAGTTATTGCCTACGATTTGGTCTGCGTAGACTTCAGAATTGAGTCCAGCCGGGATAAAAACTATCTAATCTAGGTTATAAACTATCTGTGTGCCAAATTTCGTCCTAATCCGTTCAGTGGTTATTGCGTGGAAGGGTAAGAAACATCCACCAATCCTTACAAGCTTTCGCATTTATAATATTGTTAAGTAGGGTGAAATGCTATTAGTCTCATTGCTTCAGTGGTCTAGTGGTCGTGAGGGGCTGTTGAGCGCGAGGTCTTGGCGGCTATTTATCAGTTCCAAATTTTTTTTCGCTGTTGGTAACCCCAAGCTTGGAATTGTGTCCTGTCATTGTGTAAGTAAGTTTATGTATTATATATGTATTAATAAGATACATCAAGATACAAATAAAAAGTTATCATTGCATATAGTATACTTCTTTAGTGTATTATTAAAAACAACGTTCATAATAAACGCGAAGAAAATTTTGAACAAAACTAATTTACTTTGTAATTTGTAACCCACTCGTAATTAACCAGAGTTTTCGTTAACACTTCAACAGTCAGTTAGGTACCGATAAAAGATCCCAAATTAACTCCGTTTATGGAATTAATTACAGTTAAAGTATGGTGTTAACCGCGTTAACGGGTGTTATATTTGAACTCGGAGTTAGTGGATTTACGACATCGATTCTGAAACTTATGAGCTCAGTATCTTTCATTTCCGTTATTGCTCTTGAATTTATTATTGATGTTAAGTTTATGGGTAGCTTTAAACCAGGGCTAGGTTAGCTTCGTAGACTTATTTTATTTTTTAGTGTTTTTTTTTTAAGGGGTAATGGATACGAACGGCCTTCTAGCAGATAACTCTCTAACTGGTCTCTCAATCCGTTGGTATTAAAGTAAAATAATAAAACAAAAAATAATCGATAGATAAATAAATAAAAAAGTGCGATAAATATAAATAATATATAATAGGTCGATAACCGAGCAAAAAAAAAATTATAAACATAAAACATATCTAGTCAAACGGTCATTGCTAGTTTTGTTTATGTATTGATTTTTGAGTTGGGTAGCGACAATGTTCTATTAAAAAGTTTTGATGTTTCATAAGAGCCTGCAATCTGGTCTATGTGAAATACAAAAAAAAATGAATTGCTAGTCATACTTCTACAACCAACTAATTACTTCTCATTACCTTTCAAACACATTTCGGCAATCTTCTCTCCAGTCATAAAACAGTTATCATGACACTATAGCCATGATAAAAATTATAAGGCAATGTCACTGAATTGTAACAGACGAACGGACATGACGTAAGCATTTCCAACACAAAGTGACTACGGAAACCGGTACTAATGATAAAACCGTCCAGCGCTTTACTGAAACGAAAGTGTCTATTATACAAAAGACGTTTCTTAGACAGACTTGTTACAATGTAAAATAGAAAAGGTGGAGTCATTGAGGTGCTCAAAAGCGTGACTGATGTCCTGACTCCTCGATTATCCTGTCAGAAAAGGCAGGCTAGGTTTAGTTTTTGGAATTGTTCCCTAATTGAAAATGATGGTGAACTTGGAGCTTCTTAGGAAGTTGATAAGGGAATTTTTCCCTCAGTAGTTTCTGTGCTGACAGGCCGTGCGATGCATTGCATCAGAGGTTCTAGTTACAAGTCTTTGGGACTAGTTGTAAGTAACTAGTGCTGCTTTGTTTTTGTTTTTCTGAGTAACTATCTCTGACGTCTTGCCATCACGGAGTTGTGCACTATCAGTAAATACAAGTGAAAAGCAAATAGTGTGTAGATATTACATATTTTTCATATCAGATGAATCATTGTATTACTAAATTGGCAGAACTCATGAAGTATCCTGCTGGGGGACACAGGTACTGCTGCGTTTTTTTTTTTCATCGGTACGTAATCTTGTATTAGCACATCTTTGTTTTTCTCCCAGAAAACAGAGACTTATTCTTCCAAGACTTCTAACTTATTACAAAAAAGATAAATGTAGTTTAGTGGTCCTATAAATCAAATGCTGAAGCCTAGGTCTAACGAGGTCGGGATCGAAGCTGCGACCTCGGCGCGAGTTCACGCTCGCAGACAACGCGTTTGTTGGGCTATTGCGCACATAAATCTTGTTGCAAGACCTACGCTTTCTTTTTCATTATCTTTTTAACCTTGTGTATGAGAGGTCGATTCTGTATTAATATTAAATTAGGTACTTAATAACATTGTGGTATTAAAATTAGTGAGATATGGTCATGAGATTTTATAAGATAGAAACTTAGAAATTAATTATCACTTGCTTAAAACGGTGAAGAAAAACATCGCGAATAAGCCAGCACACCTGAGAATTGTTCTCGATGGTGTTGTTGAGATCATTTTTTTGAGTATGGAAAATCGATAATGGACGCTGTGTCGGTCTCCCATCGACTAAAAACCACACGGTCCCACTGCAACCTTTACTGAAGTCCCGGGTCCGCAGCACGGGTCTAAACTCTGACACTAAGTTCATAATCACACGATAAGAAGAATTGACCTCTAAAAATAAATCTCTCAGTCTCACCCTTATCTCCAGATAATTCGTGAAACAGTGACACTCAGCTTTAATGGGGCGACTCTTTTAACATCAACATTCATCATTCGTAATGAGGCCATTGACACGGACGACCTGACATAATTCCGACATAACTCTGACATTACTTTGTTCATTTGAGAGCTCGAAACATTTTTAATTAGGTCCCATGCTGTTTGGACTTTTAGGTATGAGGTATTCGAGTTTAATTTGGCCGAGTTCAATGTGCATTTTTAGGGAATCTTGTGGGAATTTTGACAATGAGAAGTTACTGTTATGAATTTTAAAGGCTTCAGCGGGCGCGGAGAGAAAGATCTTCGGAGTCCTTTTAGACAATATTTCAGTCAAAGAAATAAATTCTTAACAGGCTGTTTGATTTTCAGCTCATGAAGGTATTTTCGTAGGTTAAAGCAAACATTATTTTTACCAAACAAAAAGAAAATACCTATTCTAGCCTCGAATTAGATTAAGTATACTTACAAGAAGTTTTACTGAATAAAGGAAATATAAAAAGCACTCACTCAAAGCTGAAAACCAGATTTTGCATCACGCTCAAAAAGGCCTCTCTCACAGCATAAGCTGCTACATTGAAATGTAGATTCATATATCTAATATCGCATTTATTATCTCGTTCATCCAAATGTTTAATATACGCTTCGACATACTTGGTGTTAAGCAAATGAGACATAATTAACTACCAGCCACAAGTCTCCAAAAATACTTTAATGAACTCTCAAACAAACTATTTGCTTCATTAACTAACGACCACTTCCTTACGTATACAAGTTAATTTAGTACCCCAGTCACCCTCCGAAGGTTCTAAATTTAACTTCAGGCTTATGAGGGAGTTCATCAATGGGCATATTATCGACATGTCTAGACAGGTGTTTGAAGTCGCCGCAATGGTTAATGCAGGGTGGAATAGCTGCGGAAGTTAGAGATTCAATGGTTGTCTGCAACTATAATGAAGCTGGGTTCTTAGATTTTTTTTTGTTCATAACGTAGTGAATGTCTGGTAGGTAGGTAGGTACCTAATCCAACGTTGAAGTTACTGTTAGAAGCACATTCATGTAAGTGTTTCCTTGCTTCGGAGGGCACGTTAAACCTTTGGTCTCAGTGCCAATTATCAAGACCTCATATCCGCTCGTGATACTAAATTTGACTTCCAAACCACTTAAAGCAAGAATGATATTTTCTATTCGTTTTTCTCGATTTCAAAGTAACCGAGGATCGGGCACCACTGTCACTACGGGACACTGGAGAGTGCTATGTCCAGCAGTAGACTGGCTATCTAGATGTGGCTAACTATCTAGCCATATGGTTTCCGGTGGGTCTTCGCAGATGGATCGTTCTGCGAAGTTGTCTCTCAGTCTCGAATCCGTTCTATAGAGCTGTCCTCTATTGCAGAAATATGTAGGAGATTCGATATAACAGTTCCGTGACCATTCTTGTGACCATAAAAAAACCTGCTTAGTATTAATCGCCAACAAATCTTGTAAGCTTGTGTAGATATCACAAAGCTTTTCTTATCTTTGGATTAGATAAGAAGGTTTGGAAGAAACAAGACTGTCATTTTTAATATTCCTCTTCTCATACACATTTGAAAGGCTTTGTAAAAAGCTGTAAGTTTACTGTAAGTCAAAGTTCTTAATTCAATGATCACATTTTCAAGAAGAAGTAGTTGCCACGCTCCAAAGTGTAAATTCCTTCTAAAGGTCAGTAGACTTTGTAATCTTATCATTGAGGCCAAACTACCGCATTGTTTCTCGTAATTTCGTAATACGGCTACAGAAGTAATGAGCTCTCATTTATCACTAACTCATATTTAAACGGCCATACTTAGTAGATCACGATATGGAACCAAGTATCTATCCACTTAACAGAATCAGGACGCCGCATTCCGAAAAGCAGTTAAGTTAAGCAGTCTGCGAAACGGATAACATCACGTCACCAAGAAACGGCAGTTAAAACGGTTTTTTTCTAACTAATATTACGTTGCATTCCTCAACAAACCTTAAAAAGAATTAATAAAATTAAGTAAGGGTTGCGCCCGCGCAATAAGATGCTGAGATAAGGGCCTTACACGCCCGAGTCGCTCCGAACACGGCCGAAAAAACCCGAGCGCGGGAACGAGGTCATTCAACGCTCCCTTTAATTGCCGTCCCTTATCAACCCGCGTTGCCGACCCTGTCGCTATCTCTCTTGCTCTTATTTGAATATTTAACTTTATAAGGAACAGAAAATGCAGTCGGACAATGATTTAGAAAACCGAGGCCAGTATATCATTTATGGTAGAGCAGGAGCCTGGTGGCATAAATTGAATTAATATGAACGTCAATTTGTTTAGGGTACGGTCGATGCTCTTATTTGGGGCATCATGCATCGTTGTGATAAATTTCTTTTTGATCCAGTCAATTTGTAACACTTCACAATATTTTGTCATAGAATAGATGCTCTAGATTAAAATATAACTTGATGTTGCGATATTTAAGTTTCGCATAAATAATAAGTTGCCCGTTCTTATGTCAAAAACTAATTGTTTTGTATTTTATTTTGTTATGTCAAACTAGTCGTATTCGAAGTACAACTGTTTTTGGCAATAGTTCCCTGTAAAGTTGCGATGATCATCTATGCTAAGATTGTAAGAATACGTTTCGCCGATTAATTTTAACTTTATTTTTTTAATTCAATCTTTAAACTGCAAACTTAACCTAAAAACCATCTCAAATAACGTCTTTTCTGTTAGTAGAACACTCAAAAACCGGATCCAAGATTCCGCGTTGAAATACCCTGAGCTTTCAAAGAATTTCCGACTATGAAATTACGGGCTGTTTCAATGGTTTCTAGGTTTATATTTCAACCACTTTGGTCGAAGTAAGTTAAATTTCTAGCACTAAGTTGGCCGGAGCAAACTGCGTCAAGTTGAGTGCCGTTGCAATTTGATAGCTCATTCGGCAACCGCAGAATTATTAAGTAATCATTTATAGTTGAAAATTTATTCCTTTGTTTGTCAATAATTTAGGCTTAGAAAAACAAATATTACTTTGTATGTGCTTTGGTATGTTCTTATCTTGTACTTGTAGTTTGACAGTGGGTAAGCAAAAGCCCCTCATGTAATGTTTATTTATTAATTGATATTGGTTGATATTAATTTTTAAAAGATTAAGCAATAGATTTTGTGGATCTATAGAGTACATTTGTAGTCTTGGTAGTTGCTATAGAGAAATTAATCTTAGCAGAAATGAAAAATTACGAAAGTAAAATGGAATATTTTTGTAAGATTACTATGTGTTGAACCGTCCCCAAATAAAACGCCAGGAGGACGATGGTGACTGAATTTTTAACAATCTGTACCCTATCTTCCAAATAGCAATAAGATTTATACCTAGTATGGTCACCTCAAATCTACTTCAATTATATTATATATTATATTATATAGATAAATATAAAACTAAATTTCAGTTCTCTAGTATTACGATCAGAAACATACGTAGGTATGTTAATATTATGATATCAAGTTTCAACAATGAAAATATAATACTATACCACCATAGAACCATTGTACATTATAATACGTATCTCCCAGACATAGGAAATTGCTTGTTTCCTCCTTATCGGCATGGCTACGGAGTTTCCTTTATTTTAATCACAAATCTACTAGAAAATGAAATGCGTGCTTCGCTAAACTCCAGCGAAATTCCTGCGAACCATTTTTTGCGTTGTAATAAAATTTTACGACGATTTATAATCGGCACAAAAATTTATATTGTTATGAGAGATTTGTAAAGTGTGGCTCTTTGGCTAAAGCATTTTTTGTGAGCATAAAGGTAGTATTTTTAATTAATCGTGCTCTATATATATTTATCTTGAAAATCATTGCATTTTTATTAAAGTTAAAAAGCTGTATTAACAAAGAGTCCGACGTAATCTTGGATAAAACAAGATTAAACTTGTCTTTGCCTTTATACAGTTATTTAGTAAACAAAATAAAAGTATGATTAGTAGATTGCATTATCTACGCGAAGCTGGCCACAAAATAATTTCAACTCTACATTCAAGAGTTTAGAGTTTAAAATTAATAGAGCTGAACAGTTAAAACAAGTTCTGCCGCTAGAGAAGACTAAAATGACCGCATGCGACGAAAAAGGTACGGATTTTCTTTTTGTTGCTTTGCTCAGTTTTAGAGCATCTTAACGAAGCAATGGATAAAAAACATTAGTAAAAAATTCTGGACTGCAGCGCCTCCGTTTTTTTTTTTTTTTTTTACATGGCCTCTTGCAGAAACCCAGAGGGGTTTTGTCTGCGTAACCGGACAATATCTAAGGCGAGGCAGTTTGATGCCTCCAGCCAGAGCATATTTTAAGATACTACAAACTAAGCAACAGCGCTAAGGGCGTCCCCTGCGGGACACGAACCTCGGCTTAGGGTGTTGCTGGGGGGACAACTAGGGACTAGCTGGGTCATATCAGTTTCCTTATTATTAAGGGACGAATTTAAAGCTACTAGCTCGGCACGGGCCGGCTCGAGCAAGGGTCGGGGCGGACATGATGAGACATTTCGCGACGGACGCGGACCTCGCCGGTGAGGTCTATAACGAGGCGGTCGAGCGCGTCGGAGTGTGCTTGTGTGTCTGTTAGACTCTTGAGCTACAGTGATCCTATCATCGGGACGGAGGAGAGCGTGACGTGGTCGGCGGATTTTGTTGATCTGGGACGGCTTGTAATCAGCGGAAGAGACAACTAAGGGATTCGGATGATTAGGGGCAGATTCGAAGTATCTCTTCGATGCCCTTTTCATGAATTGCCTAACGGTAGGCACTCTGAGGTCGAGGTGGAGTTGATGGTTCCTAATGAACCATGGAGCGCCTGTCGCTTTACGAAGGAATCGATTTTGCAGGGTTTGCATCCTATGGATTTTGTAATACTTAACGTGTGCGAACACGACGCTAGCATACGTCATAATGGGTCTAATGCACGTAGTATAGAGCCTAACCTTAAGGTTAAGTGACAATTTACTGCGCGCATTTGTCATGGGGAATAGACGGCCGACAGCGAAGGCCGCGCGGTTGCGTACCGTCTTAATGTGCGGACGGAAGGACAGTTTGTGATCTAGAATCACACCCAGGTATTTGGCTTGCAGTTCCCAAGGGATTGGCTTGCCGAACATTGTAATGGGTCGAAGCTGGGGAAGAAATTCCCCGGCGCCCGTTCTCGAAAAGAGAACGGCGGCGCTCTTATCTGGATTGACCTCAATCCTCCATTTCCTGAACCAAGCGCCTAAGGCGTTGGCCGAGGTCTGGAGATATCGGGTAATACAGTCAAGACTCCTACCGGTGTAATAGATGGCCGTGTCATCGGCGAAAAGAGCTAACTTGGTTTTGCCACTTTTGGGAATATCGCTGGTGTACAGCGCGAAGAGAAGAGGTGATAGCACAGAGCCCTGAGGGACTCCGGCTTGGATCCGATGAGGGGACGATAGAACGCCCTCTACGCGATAGCGGAAGCTACGGTTCGATAGAAAATCTCGAATGATGAGTACGAGACGGTCAGGCACTTGGAATTGGTACAGCTTATAGATTAAGCCGTTGTGCCAGACCTTGTCGAAGGCTTTAGCTACGTCGAAGAATAATACGCCCGTTTTCATCTTGCCCATGAAGCCTGCGCTTATGTGCTCAACGATACGGTGCAACTGATGGATGCATGAGTGTTTGGCTCGAAAGCCAAACTGCTCGCTAGGAAGAAGCTTATTGGATTCGGCATAATCCCTTAAACGAATATAAATTAGCCTTTCATAGATCTTTCCGAAGACGTTTAGAAGACTGATCGGGCGATAACTAGTCGGCTCGCACTTGAGCTTGCCGGGCTTTGGAAAACCTATAACTGTTGCCTGTTTCCACGATTGTGGGAAGATATTGTTGGCCAGTGCCGCATTGAAGATGGCGGTCATGAGTACTATCAGAGGTGCGGGAAAGTATTTAATCACTTTATTGGTGATCCCGTCTGAGCCTGGGGCCTTCCTGGGTTTGAGGTTCCTCACGATCGTTCTGACTTCGTCTACGGTGACGGGGGGCAAGGGTTCGTCGGAGTCGTCTGGGGGCGGGAGTGCAGTTCTACGTTTGACTTCAGCATCGACCTTGGACAGGTGAGCTTTGTCTACTGGTAGAGTGCTAGGCGTACATTGGGCTTCTAAACTGTCGGCTAGTACTTCTGACTTTTCGTCGTCATCAAAAGCAGGTCGTTGATTAGGTCTATTGAGCGGGGGTATAGCGGCGCATTGATCGGATTTTAATTTCCGCTGCAATTGCCAGAAAGCTTGATGGGTGGGTTCTATATCATCGAGCATTTTGTCCCATTTAGCTTCCCGCATTTCCGATATGCGCTTCCTCACAGTACGCTGCAAGGTGCGCATATGGATACGGTTAGCTTCATTGGGGAAACTGTCGTAGGCACGGATAGCTGCGTTTTTCTCTGTCAACAGTTCACGTACATCATCCGGCAGTTTCCAGCGGTGTTCATCCACCTCCGGGACTTGCCGTGAACATTCGTTCACTACGGATTGCACGTGACTGGTGAGGGAGTCGATCGCAGTCACCGTGTCGGCAACAGACACTATATTATCGGGAATTGAGTCTAAATGCACAGAAGAGGTTGACTTGAGGCGTTCCTCTAGTCTTCCCCAATCGGTGGTGGTTTTAGTGGGAACAGGTTGATCTGGGTCTGATGGACCTGAGCGGGGGCCTAATACTAGGATTACTGGTCTATGGTCAGAGTCAAGCTCTTGTAGCGTCTCTATAGAACGTAAACCGAGGTTTACGTTCTTTAGAATCGCTATGTCGAGTATGTCAGGTCGGTGGTTTACATTGTCAGGGAAGTGGGTAGGGCTCATCGGGGCGATGATATCGAAGTTAAGTTCGATACCTAATCGTTCGAGGTGTCTGCCTCGTGTGGTCGTCGTATTGCAACACCAGGATTCATTTTTGGCGTTAAGGTCGCCAGCAATGATAACTGAGTCGCTCAGAGCAAATAAGGATTTAATGTCGGGAGCTAAGTTAACTTTCAATGTGACTTTAGGTGGAAGGTATGCCGAGACGATGGTAATTGGCTGGTGTCCTGTCATGCCTAGCCGGCATATAGAAGCCTCTATGTGAGAAAGAGGTGGGAGGTCCATAGGGAGCAGCGCCTCCGGTATTTTCAAATTGTTTTATAAAAAGCCGTAAGTATTTTAGTTTTATTTTCTGCTACAGTTTCATTTTAATTGTCTCGGAGATAGATAAAAAGCATTTATTTCATCTTTTGTACCTCAAAAATGGACGGCTAATTCTGGATTTTTATGTTAACATTTTTGGCTGACAGTTTAAGTCCGACCTAAGTAGATATTTCAGAAATTTTCGCTAAATTCCCTTTTGCTTTTATGCCTGGTATGTGTCATCCCGCTGTGACGCGTCCAGGCAGGACAGTAAACGTGAAATATGACTGCCAAGTAAAGACATTACAGCCAACTAATACTATAAATAAACTCAGTACTTACTCACTATAAATCGGGATTTCATTCCAAATTTATGAGCCTAATATTGAGTCATTTTAGGAGACACGTATTTTAATTTCGCTATTTCTTGGGTTTTGCTAAGTCACAGCGCATAATCTCAGGCCATTATTGCTACCTACCGGGCACAGTTCCAAACGCCGTGCTGCTACTGACAATTTCCTAACAGAAAAACCTCAAAAGCACTGCCTGACCTGGGAATCGAACCAAGAGACGTATCAATAAGCATAATATATGAGCTTATGTGTTGATCTGATATGACTTGAGCTGTTTGAAATTTACAATTTCTAATTAGGCGCCATTTTGAAAAGGGCGTAGTAATATATACCGCACTCTTCGAATGGGAGAAGTATAAAATTGTACTTCATAACAATAAAAATCTATTGTGTCTAGTAATTAGCGAGCCAACAGCTTTATTTACTATTGCTTAATATGAGTCTGTCAATGAGAAACCAGTAAATCAGGAATTCCTATACTGACCACAAATGGTTGATGGATTGCTGATTGCAGTGTGTTGCCTTGTGCAAGGTTTATTCATTCATTTATTCACCTCCCTGACCTTATCCTAATTGAATTGGGGTCAGCACAGTTACATGCTGGTAAGGTCTAGGCTAAAATCAACTTTGCTTAAATAAACAAAACTTCGTGTCGGCTAGCTCTGAACCTATTCGATCCAGGCGAGATTAATCTTACCATGAATTTCTGGTGTCATTCAACGGCCATAACTCGTGAGTCATGTATCGAGTGCATAATGAATAAATGCATCCGTCAAATATGGTCATTTATCAGAAATGAATCCCTAAAAGACATTTCAAACTTCGAGTGTTTTTCTTTCTTTCTTCTTCTCTTTCTTGCTTTTGACGTTATGGCCTTTAAATAATATTGTATGTCTATATGCTGTATAATCCCTGATTTGCCATAAATACAAATAAAGTATATAATATATTAGACTATTCTTAGAGTGTGTCCAAACGGCATAGAAAAGCAAATACTACAATAAATTCTCCATTACCAACTCAGTGTATATTCAGTTCAGTGACCGTCGTATCTACGATCGGCGCGCGCGCAGATATCGTCGATCAATTACTGACTGTCACAGTTGTATATCACCGACACGGAGTAGTAGGATAACGGAGTAGTCATAGTAATATTCCCGGAGAAACTCATTCGCCGCACGGAACGGCGGATTGGACATGAATGGATTTTCTATTGTGTCTACTTTACAGTCAGTAAAGGGAAGCCAGTCCCCGCCTGCTGGTATATACTGGCGTACATTCAGATGTAGGTACATACGAGCCTAACCTAACCATTAAATGCAATAATTAACCACCGTTCGTGATAATTATACACCACAATACATATCTCAAATAGTTAAACTTTGTATACCGCCCTTTGATCACCATCAACTTGAGTTACTTTCTTCGGGTCTTAAGGTCTTTGCATTTGGTATTTCATTTGCCGAGCCACTGCATTCATTCAACAACTTGTTTGGTGTGACAGTCACTAGCTTGAGCCGTAACTAGATTAATAACCCTGCAAGTAATTAAGCTTGGTTAAGGAACTACCGGGGTTTCGTATGTAACGTTGGTACGAATTCATTAATCTATTATGACTCCATTTGTTTCTTACTCTTACGCAACCAACGCTAGCTAAGATGAAGGTGATATCATTTATTGTTGAAAATAAACGTCTTATTGTACTTGACGGACGCGTAAATATTTTTGTTGGAATAGTAAATATCGTACGACGTGTGGGTAGATAAACATGGCTGATTAATTATGAGAAATTATTTATGTTCCCGGTGCATTTAGCTGGCTTACTTGATTGTCCGCATTGAATTGTTAGAATATAAAATGGTAGCTTTTCCTATCTTAGATTGAAGTATGCTATTTATTATATCAATGCGACACTTTGTGAAGATGTACGTATGCTTGTTACTCAATTACGCAAAAAGTATTGAATGGCTTGTGATAAAGCTTAATTTTAACCTAAGTAGCAGCTAATAACCCTTTCTCAATATCTAACAAACATCATCAGTAATATCTTAGGTTTGCGCGATCACTACACATTATAATAAAACAACTTTTAACAAACACTTTGCAGCGTTCGTGGTCGCAGGAGGACCACGAACGCTGCAAAGTGTTCGAAACGTCAGGAAAAACAAAAAAACCAATAATACACGCGATTAATCCGGTTAAAAGTTGTTTTATTAAAACATCATCAGCTTACTTATTTGTATGGAACTACCATGCAAAACCTAGTACCTTTAATAAACTATTACTGAAAAATGCTAAAAAATAAATCGGGTCATCTCCGAGTTTATTAAAACATTTCAAATTTTTTCCGGCGCTGAAAGCTCATCACAAACTTTAAGTAGAGAGCTTTGAAAACTAAAATAGAAAATAAGTATAATAGAATTCTGAAACTTCTATAATAAATACGAAATAAGCCCAAGTTTGAGTAATACAAAGAAAATGTGAATTAGGGAAAATATAGTTATTTACGTCAAACGTCCTATGGTTGAACTGTTTCAGAGATATTCTGAAATGTGCAAGAAAAATGGATAGACATTCAAGTAGCGACGTATTCGCTCGATATATTTGGTTTCATCTCGATGCTGAGGTATTTCCTTTTGCTGGCACCGACTATTTTATTTTAAGCGCTGTCCGAGCGACCTCTGTGCAAAGGTTCTCGCTTGCCTTTTTCTGTGCTAATTGCAAAACCTGTTATATAGCTGTATGAATTCGTGTTTTGTATTGCAAGATATTTTTTTCTAGTTCTTTTAAGTAATATTTAGAGAGATATTTATTATAACTGTATCGTTGGTCTGGTGGTCCTAAGCGCGACTGCCGAACATGAGGTTCCGGGTTGGACAAAGTGTTATTGAGTTTTTCTTGTTAGGAAATTCTAGTACCAGCCTGGAGTTTGGAATTGTGCCCGGTAGATGGCAATAGACCCGCCTAAACGCCTATTACATGAAACTTAATAACAGCATTGGTGAAATATGGTTGTATAACTTTGTGCACCTAGCCCTCCGGGGAATACAGGCGTGATGCTATTTATGCATGTATTTATTTATAATTCCCTACTTCCTAATCGCAGTTCTTTGAACGTCACTATTACAAAATCTAATACAATAAATTCGACACAAACAATCAGAACTAGGTTGCTGGTAAAATAGTTCGAATAATGAATAGTTATGACGTCATTTATTATAAGACCGTCCTTTGTTTCCTTAGACATATTTCGGGTCCACCAATCAATTTTCGGGCTCCCATATAAATCATCTTAGCCGTCATGACGTCACGGTCGACTAGTCGAAAAAGAAGGATGTTTGACTAACGCTGGTCCATAATCTTATGGACTAATATTGTTAATCTGTTATGGTATATCCGGGGAATATAATAGGAGTTTTAAATTACTGGGTCGATAGGGTTGAATGTGGGTTTCTTTCCCCTGTGTATATATTGTGAATAATGCTTTAATGTAATATCCTCTGTCACTTGTGTCGCTTGTGCAATGAAAGCTTATGCCAATTAAGTTGTCAAGGATAATTAGGTAATCGATTGAATTTTAAAAATGTAGCTACTATGTAATAAATGTACCGTGTAATACGCATTTATGTCAGATCAAATTCATAGACTTACACAATAGCACAATGAACACAACGTAAAAGAAGAAAATATAAGACTCCATTAAAAAAAAAAATGCGACCACGTCAGGAAAAAAAAAACCAATAATACACGCGATTAATCCGGTTAAGAGTTGTTTCATTATAATGTGTAGTGATCGCGCAAACCTAAGATATTACTATAAAAAAAATATAGCCGTACAGAAAGATAAACAACTTGCTGCGAATTCAATTGATTGCATTTCCACCTCTGAATTTTCCATATCCATAAAATATACTCATTAAAAACACAATACATTCCGCGAAATATCAAATAAGCATAAAATTTATTGAAGGCATCCATTTTCCTACCTCGTATACCTACGTAGACGGTAGAATCGCCAATCAATTTCTGTTTTCCGGTCCCATAAATCATCTGTGAGACGCACTTACTTACTCTTTGTTCCTAGGTTGCCGTGCCACACCATGTAAATGTTTTGCACTTTCGCAAATTATGCAAACATTAACATAAGTATTGCAAGAATATTTAAATGTACGCCGTCGACCTAATGACTGACTTGTCGGGAGTCTTCAAAGAAATTACTGTTGTAATTCTTAACTATAATGTTATATTTATCCATATTTATATCCGGTAAAACGTTTTTAACATTCCCTCAAAGTTTTAATGTTGAAAATTTACACTGAAATCGAGATTAACTGAATCGGAATGCAAATAAATGGACAATCAAAATACACAAGTTGTGGAAACTGTTTCATATTTCAGTAGCAAAAAATGTGTAAAAGCAATAATTTATTGGAGTGAAACTGTCTCTGCTGTCACCAGGATTGACGGGTGTCCTCGGGGCTCGAGCTGTGTGTCAACCGCCCAAATATTAATTTCTTAAGTAACGCCACCAGTGTCCCATACCCACATTTACTTGATGAGCAACATGATTATTGATGAGCCTTTTATGTTACGAGTACGTCTATTCATCAGACAAAATTTGCCCGTCTGTCCGGAAAAAGCCAAGTGAATTTGTGTTATTATTTTTCTTCCTTTATCGCTCCGAAGCGGACGATTGGCCCTTACGAATATCGTCGGCATTCAAGCTCCTTTGCTTCAAAAATACGTCAATGTACCCACGGGCGATATTTTTCCGTTTGTTCAGAAGCATTGAATGGCATTTTCAAATTAAAATATCAATGGAATGCTTTTCCGTTGTCATGTGACGGGAATTCCTGTAGATTTACTTTTATACTGCCTGCTACATTTCTGCAAAATACATTGTTTCATTTGTTTTGGCAAAGATGTTCGTGTTTTGACAAATCCGGCGGGGAGAGCGCGTGGATTTGTAAGGTTCAGAAAGGGATTTTGCTGTCGTACCGGGACAGTAGATAAATTGTTGAGAAAAACTCGTTGCTAAAAGATTTTTAGTGGTAGTTCTTGATACTGACAGCTCTTGAGGGTCGACCCTTTAGGATTCAAGTGAGGTTCAATAGTTGCCACAGTTGCGATGTTTTCCAAAACATACAATTTACTTTTTATGTAACAGTTGTTGTGCTTTGCTTACATTAAACCTTTTGAAGTTTGTCGGGAGCTTTCTTCTTTAAGTTATTTCTGTTTACATTCGTTTTACATAAAGAACTAGCATCTTCAAGTATTTGGATTTTTACTGGTGATCTCTTACACCATTAAATAGTTTTTCGAAAAAATTCAGTTCGTTTTTCAACGCCTCATGATTTCCTGTCTCATATTTTGATATCATTACCCCGACTAATTGCGTCCCTTTTAAAAAATGTCTTATCTAGTCTTCAACCAGGCTATTAAACTCTCGTTTGTGTTGCGTGTAACCCCTTAATTTCTTCCAAACACATATTTACGTCATCAAGTGTCCTCATCGTTAGCTTTTTTACCCGTCGTCACATAATTACGAAGATTATCGACTTTCACGGATGGTTCTCACGTGTATTAGTGATACCTATTAATCTTAGATTTAATACGTGTGGTATTTAATGTATGATTGATGGTTTTATGTGATTAGTGATATTTTATTTCATTTCGTTTTAAAATTATGGCTTATATACGAGGTTCTGATTTGAAAGGACACTGGGTATGAAATTTAAAAACCCTTAGGAAATTCAAATTGCACATTCGTCTTTGATGACTAGAGTGGCAAATTTTTATTAGTACAATTATTTCAGTTGTCAAAAGATAGCAAAGAGAAAAACCGTTATTGCTTCTTTAAGGATTCCTCATTACTCATTAGTAGATATATAGACTCCTGATACTTATTTTACCTCAGCCGTATCTACGTAATTTCATTTTATTACTTCATTAAAACTTTTAATGTACTTTATTTATTTTACAAGAAGCGTTTTTGAATTATGTAAACTCGCGTGTCTACGTGTTTGTCACAGATAAGTTCTAAAGCAATTAAGTGATCATGATTTATAATAAATAAACTAGTATCTTTACGGTAGTATACACACTTTTGACGGAACCAATGAGCAAATACATATATTATTAGCTGATAATT
Organism: Xylocampa areola; assembly: GCA_935421205.1. Taxonomy (NCBI): domain Eukaryota; kingdom Metazoa; phylum Arthropoda; class Insecta; order Lepidoptera; family Noctuidae; genus Xylocampa; species Xylocampa areola. Next base: position 10,100,436 of record OW285220.1, read on the forward strand.
TTTTTCCGTCACAAATGTCAGACAGTCCTCCAACAAACAATACTAACACAAAGTATAACATTTTACTACTTTCGTTTACGATCGAAATGTAAGCGAAGTGTCAGATAAAACTCCCCGAGTGTCCCGACTGGCCGTCTTCGACACCCGACACTCCGACATTATCCAACTTTCAACAATTCAGACTAAACTTTGTCCAAAGCTTCCAAAGCAAAAGTTGTTTAAAAGTGTATAGTGTCTGTTTAAGCAGGCAAATTGGTGTCTTAAAGCAGTAATGAAACAACGTGGACTGAACTGAGGAAATTGCCGTGAATACTAACAGTCACTTGCTATACTCTACAGCGTCAAAGAAAATGTTGTGCTCATTAAAACTGTTTCTGTAATCTTTTGCTGAGAAAAATGTTGCTTAGCCAATAAGCGACGCTGTTATGCACTCGAAATATTTATATTATTATAATAAAGGAACTTACTTCTGTGCATCCTTACTTCCTTTTACATTATTCCAATTTGAAATTGCGCTCTGACATATAATTTTCTCATCAAATACTGACTACGTCTGTAGAAGTGCATTTTCCTTTGTCAAACTCCTCTTGTGATTTAAATGCGCCTTATTTCAGAAACTAGTGTTAAGCAGGATCAATTGTGACGTATTTTAAAAATTCTTTGAACAAGGTAAAGATCTGGTACGACATATTTATCGGTGTGTCGTGACGTGACTTTAACGACTTTCTTTTCTGACCTCATATGTCAAAACGTTTAGATGATGTCCTGGAAGAGTAGAAAGGTCTTGGTTAACTTATTTGTAATTCCTTCACTATTGGTTTTGTAACTGCGTGGTAAAATAAGATAAAATTGGAAAGGACATGTAAAGTGAAAGTTGCAGTCTTTGATACAGATGTTAGAAACTAATATTGACTGGTTTCTAAAAGGGCTTGTAGCTAAGTATCCGCCGCACAGACGATCGATAAAGGTCAAGTTGTGCTTGCCGCGGTTGGTCTCTGGATGGGTTTCCTTACCTCGGAGATCAGGTTATAACGTTGGCCCCAGTTATGAAATAAATATCTATTGACAGTCACTACGGGTAGTCAGATGCCTGAAAGTCTGACAACCTGTATTCGACCATGACATAGCGTGATGCCCAGCAACTGGATTAAGCTGCATCAGAAAAAGGCTAGGCCGAGATAACAGTATAAACGTGTCTGCGGTCAGCTTTTGTTACCAAATAACTTAAAATGTGTTTTGAAGTTGATTTATAAGATCCTATTTATAAACACTAAGAGCTTCCAAAGACTTGGGACTTTTAGCATCGGCGATAAGCGATTTGGCGAATGCATCAATGCTGCACCGCGTTTTAGTCGTTATTTGCGTTTGGTCGCGGTAGCCAAATCACGTATACTCACACGTTTATCGGAGCTTGTCACCGCAAGCACCAGCAGGTTCCAGTCCGTCCGAAGGTATCGACGGAGCCCATCACTTGTGTAGGTCGGCCACAGTTAACCTGTACAGCGTACAGACACAACAAAGTGGCACACGCGCCGATGCGCAGCGCGCTGGCGTCTCGGGCCTGTCGCTGTTGGGGCGGCAACTACCCAAGTCCATCGCCTGCAGGCTTCACAATCTACTCCTTTCCGTTGCTTGAATCCTTTGACTATTACTCTAAGCGTTTATATTTGTCTATGCTGCCATCTGGGTTGTCTTTAATCCAGATGGCATTTCGCCCGTGCAGTTATATACATGCTAAAAGACTAACCCACCTTGTTATTTCCACTGCATACAAGCTCCGATAATACATTCGCTGTATTGTGCTTCTTTTTCTTATCATGTGGTTGATGAAAACCTAGTGTCAGAGTTTAAAAAGCCCCTAGGTATCTATTTATTTATTAAAGGTCCTCCCACAGCATATATATAAATAGCACACAATATACATTACAGAGCACAGTTCTAATATATATACCAATTATGGGATAACACAACATTGGCCAAACGAGACGTCTAATGGTTACTTAAGTACTGAATATTTTTAAATAATTACAAAAGGAATAGCTACTTAGTTTAATTAAGTTGTACTACATTAATCAACTACTAGGTATCTGAAATATGCTACCGTAAAGTGACTAAATCGATGCTAATAGAAAAAGGTTTGCAGGCTCTTATTATAAAACCCACGCTAGGATAAATACTTTTGAATAAATATCTGAAGGTATAAAAAATGGCTGCCCGACGATTCGCGAGAATACCTTTGACCCTGAACACTTTACGCACACAGACAAAAGACGGCCGCCGGTCGTCCTGGCTCTGCTAGGGTTTTGAATTTCAACCTGTATGTTTTCGATGAAAAGATTTTTGTTTACAGTAGGTAAGTGGGTAGGTCTTCTAGTATCGGATTTCGTAATGCTCGTCTCAGGCATCTTAGGAAGATTTTATATAACAATACATTACATTCATCCTGCCAATGTTTCTCAAAAAGTTAGGCAGAGGTCCTTTATGGACAAAGGACCACGACGATATTCTCCGTATTTTCTATATAGTTTTTTTATTATAGCAATAATCAATAAAAGAAGTTGATCCATTAGCGGAGCCAGAGTACTTTGAGAGACAGCTGTCTCTCTCTATTTTTTATTAGCGAAGCTAGAGTAAATTGAGAGTTAGCTGTCTTCCTGTATTTTTTGCCCCACAATAGCAATTTCTTTTGTGTCGTGATCTTGGTGGATATGCACAAACACACAGACCGGGAACAAGTATCTATAGACCATTCCAGATACTGGATGGGAATCGAAACGTTTTCATTGAACTCCTCATTTAGAATTTGTGTTCATATTCATGATCGCTGTACCGCACTTCTACAAAAACGATGTCACAAATATCCTTTTAGGAAAAGGTGTCCAACCCCTTCTAATTCGGTAATCTCTTAAAGAAGTACAAATACAAAATAACCTTCAGAAATCGGGTTAACAGTGTCATAACCTGGCTCCTAACAATCAGTAGGGAGTGGTCGGCTGGACCTCTTCCCTCTCAGGGGACGAGACAGGTCCATTTCCAAAATTGCAACGCCATAAAGGTTGGAAACCTTGTCTTTTGAGACTGCTAGTCGCTAGATTCGAATCTCTATATTTAAAAAGGTCCTCTCAGGTAGCTTTTTTTTACTTTTTTTTCAATGAATTCTGAAACGAATCGTTTTCGGGTTGTATGTGTGTAATCATGTGTTAGTGTTTTTGGTCGGGTTTGCTCGAATCAGATAGGGTCGATAAGTTTTATATTGTTGTTCAAACGTTTTGTGGTTGGAGAGGGTCAATGTTATATATTTTATCGTAAGTGAAAGAACATAACATACCTTCACGCCTGAATTTCCTGAAGGTTTAGGTAGAGATGTACATACATTGTTGTATACCAACATTTAATTGATGCTGTTACATGGACCTGTTTGAGCCTTTTGCCACCTATCAGATACAATGCAAGTCTCCGAGCTGCTACTAAAAATTTCCTTACAGAAAAATCACAGACTATTCCTTTTTAGGCGATAGCGCCTGCATAAAGTTCAGGTTAAACTGATGATTTTGTCTACATCAGTTAATATTATAAGGCCCAACTAGAAATATTCTCAGACTTAAATACCGTTCAATAATTCTCATAACACCAGGCAGCGCCAACCGATTTCATATATTTCCTACTGCCATTTCAAAGAGCAAAACAATACCTCTTTGAGAGGTATCAAGTTCCGACAGGATACGTTTAATTGTCTCTATTTTCCCGTTAAACAACGGATTGCGGGCAATCAGTGCAGAACAGACAACGCGAAGTCGGGACATCGGTAGTTGAAATGAAATTCCGTTTCGAATACAGATATCTTATTAATATCATAGAAATGGCAGCGAGATTGTTTTGTATCAGTGTCGGACTTAAACAATTTCAATAACATTTCTTAGGTATTTAAAATTATGCTTTTAGACTTGGTGTACTTATTCAGTTTCTATTTCATTGTTAAATATGAGCCCATTTGACTCTTTCAGTACCTATCTTATGAACACTACTAAAAAGATTGACGCTCTTTTTGATTGATGAATCATGGTTTTTTATATTTATAATTTTTGTCTATTCATAAAATCATAAGGAGAAGGAATTATGACAAAATAACTTTTTATGCTAGTAACTAACACAGAAAATAGTAAAAAAGTTGAAAAATAATCAATATCATCGCTCACACCGAGTTGCATACTCTGCTAGCTTTTATAAAACGAATCAATATTGAAAATGCTGCATAACACCATTTTTGAATACTGTAACCTATAACCGAGGATCGTGCACCGTGTCCTTAGGGAAACATGTGACACCGACACACTCCGCGAAATGCGACTTCTATTTACTTATTCAGATTCCTGTGGTTCCAACTATCGCAAGATTTTCTGTAGAGCAAAGTTTCGATCTGTTTTCGTCTCTTTAGCTGATTGCTAGTTTCATTTTAGCACTTTTAAGCATCTGCAGGCAATCTTTGTCTGTGCAATAAAATGTTCATTTGCAAGAAAGCGAAATTTTTCCATCAGTAAGCAAGACAATTCTTGCACTAAGCTCGATTCGATTAATGTTCTCGCCTTTTATAAACGATGCACTCTCACTATGAGTTTTTATGCTGTTAGTGTTATGCTTTGTTGTGCATTTACAAACATAAATCTCACCAGGATAATCAAATCAATCAAATCAAATCAAATATTTATTTATTATTCTTCCACAAATAAATATAATGATAACTGTTTGCATACATTTAAACGTAAATTTACAAGTAGATTTTAAACTATGCCGAGGCCTGTATTTCAGGATACCAGGTCTCCCCCCTATAAGGCAATTACAATTATATTACAAAAATATGTAGGCAACAACATAAATCATAAATAATTCTACAGATGGAAGGAAGAATGGGTGTTTAGTCTACGAGTGAGTATATTTATGACAATAATAATATGTTAGTGCGAGCGCGCTTGCAACGAGTGTGTGTGTGTGTGTGTGATTGAGCGCGCTCGCATGCGTGTGCGTGCGTGCGTGTTAGTGCGTGCGTGTGGGTGTTTGCGTGAGTGAGTGCGTGTGTGTGAGAGCGCACATGCGCGCGTGTGTGGTAGTGTGACCGTATAGGGGAAAGATTATATATAATAATTAATAAATAATGCCATAAATTTGGATGAAGCACTTGTTGAAGATTGAGCCTCAAAGCGCAAAATAGCAAACAGTTATCCCTTGTGTCTATTGGGTTGAAATGAAGCATCCAGTTAACTCATTAACCTGGTACTTTCATTAACCTGTTTTTAACAGTATTTCATCACTTACAGTGTATTGTTCTATTCAGATATAGATCTAATAACTATTGTAGCACGGGTATAACAGCTTTCATAATTAGAACCAAGTCATTATCGCCTGTTCGGACATGATAATTAATGATAGCACGCTAAAATTAACTGCTGTAGGCAATACCCACCTACTGCAGAGTTCCTACATCTTACCAACCGTTGGTATGAAGTAAAAGGACGTCCTTTAGACAGGTCGTCGCAAATCCTACAACTGGTAAGCAACCCAATTCATATGATATAAGAACTAGTGGTAGTAAAGGGTGAAAATTTCGTCATAAATGCATATAATATTATATTTATCTCGCCTGAAACAGTCTCGCTGGTCTAGTGGTCGCAATAGCAGCTGCTGAGCGTGAGTTCCTGGGTTCGAAGCCCGGGTCGGGCAAAGCGCTATTGAGTTTTTCTATTAAAAGAAACACAGTAGCAGCCTGGATTTCGGATTTGTGCCCGGTTAATTCTAATGGTTCATCGCTTACTACTACAGTACGCTTAGTACTACAACAGTACTCTGCCTAACTCTTCTGGACATACAACCGTTATGCTATGTTATGGAATTGTAATAAGTATAAATTATAATTATACAGTAACACATATATATATGTTCTAAAACTGGTTAAATACACCAGGTATTTGCATAGCATCATACATACATAGCATCACGCCTGTATTCCCCGAAGGGGTAGGCAGAGGTGTACACAATTGAACACCCATATTTCACCAATGCTGTTATTAAGTCCCATGTAATAGTTGGTGCGCCTATTGCCATTTACCGGGCACAATTCCAAACTTCAGGCTGCTACTGAAAAACGTAATACCACTTTGCCGGGCCTGGGAATCCAACCCAAGACCTCATGCTCAGCAGTTGCGCTTGGGACCACTAGACCAACGAGCAGTTTACCAGGTATTTATAAAAAGGTAAGTCGTTCAAATTGGGCCTCCACGGAGACTACGCCACTGAGAACCAGACATATACCGTTAAATAAACTAAAAGGGAAACATTCAGCTTGTCGACGGACAAACATAAATATTTTTTTACACTTTTTCGATGCTTCTATCAATACATCGTTTTCACATTCGCAAACATTCCGCTCAAAATGCTTAACTGTTCAGTAAACATACTCTGACCTGCTAATTGGTTTCCCCGGAGAACTGACCGCTTTATTTAAGGCTCCTACGCATAGATACAATGCGACATTCCGACACGACGTCAGGACTTCTTAACTGGGCTTCTTCTGTTCTGATGCGGAGAAAGCACGAGGATTACTTCGCTAGCTTACTGCAAGTTTACGGTTCCAGACTTCACCGTGTGTCTGCTATGTCTTGGATTTACTAAGTACATATGACATTAAAAAAGTCGCATTATTAGCACAGTACGCCGTAAGTGGAAACAAAACCAGTATAAGCTAGCCTCGCATACTATTGAAACTCCCTACTACGATAGACCAGCTCAAGGTCAATATTAACACGGAGGTACGGCCTCATGTAGGTACCTTTATATAAATTAAATGTATTATGGATATTTAGCACAAACACAAATAAAGTAGTTTCTTCCTATTCAAGAGTTAGTAGACCAAATCCTTGTAGGCTTGCCGTTATGTTAAGAAAACAATTGCGACTATCCAAAATTCATAAACCGTGACTTAATGTCAAAGGCTAATTTCGGCCAAGACAATGCCGTCGACCTAAATTCAAATAACTGTTAAGTTCACAGTCAATTTCAAGTTTTAAAAAAATACTGGAAAACTTGGAATAACGCCAACAGCTTCTAGAGCATAAAAGGAACAATACTTATTTTTTAACCTGCAACACTACTGCCAAAAAAGTATAAATTTCTTGGGCTTTTATTGCCACACTAATTCACCAAGTTTGTTTCTTACACATTAATTTCCGGAAACGCTAAGTGCTCGGATTCGGAAACTTTCGTATCCATTAACCTAGAATTTGGAATGATAAATCAATCAAGCCTTATTTTCTACGAAGGACATTTTTGTAGGTACTTGTGTTTGTGGGATTGCTTTGACAGCTGGTCAACTATTGCTGCATATAGCTTTAGGAAAACATCGATTCATGTTGTACTCAGTATTTCTCCTCAACTTTTATTATGCATACATACAAATTGTGGAACTCCTTGTCAGGGTCTGTTTCCCCTTCTGCCTTTTTTTTTATCATATTTTGATCTACGTTTGGCCACCAACTCGCCTGATGGTAAACGATAGTGTGGCCGCGGATGGAGCACGTATATCCAGAATAAATCTATTCACTCTTAAGTTGAGTGGATATATTTTGGGAGAACGATAGTTGGGGAGTTGATGCAACTGCCCAGACCCGTCTCCCACAACGTTTGCACCGGACTACATTCCGAAACACGACTAGGTCGCTTCACGGCATGTCTTTTTCCGGCGGGTGGTAACCAGCCGCGGCCGAAGCCAGATAGACACAACTAGAGTTGTGTTGCCTGTTTTGCACCACCCAGGGGCCACGTGTAGGGATACCATTTTAAGGGTGCACTCCTACGGACACGGGCAACTCAGCCCCCAAGCCTATAACTATATGGTTTATATATGGTTTTGTTACCATTGACGTGCGGCGGCAATCCACATGTCTTAAGTATTTTTAAGTAAAATTACATACGCGATATAATCCGCTTAAAGTTGTTTTATTACAATGCACAACCCACACTTTTGCGTAAAGCAATTTTATACGAGTTAGCATAACTGAATTTGCGTGTTTTATTATTTTTACGAAGTTGAGATTCAATGTTGAGTAATGAGTTATTTCAATATCTTTTTCCGAAGCGTGTTGTATCCGATAACTTTGTTAAAACTTCCGAACTCTTCGCTCCAACGCCTTCGAAGGGATATCTTGAGAGTTCGCGGGAAAGAAAATTTATAAGCAATAGATATACAAAATGTTTTTACATAATTTAGTCAAAATGTTAGGAATACATTGTAACAAACATTGGTATCAATAACTGGGTCCAATATTGGCACAAACTTGTTGGCGCCCTGTTGTTACTATGCTATATATTACGTACCAAGTTATAATATTTTTCTTATTAAACACCTCTTAAATCTGAAGGGTTTCGCAGAAGTGTGCTGTTTCAGGTACACCAACATTCCACTGCTGCCGTTAAGTAGGTGGTTAGCCTATTACCATCTACCGAGCACAAATCCAAATTCCCTGCTAATGACAGTTTTCTAACAGAAAAATCTACTAACACTGACCGATCCAGAAATCGAACCCAGGATTTCAGAAGCCCTGTTTGCTACTTATAGACTAATGAGCCAGTATTAACCGAAAAAGTAAAAATTTAAAAAAAATTGTGTATAACCTATTCGCAGAGAACTAGCGTGGTGAACAATGCTCGTGCCTTCTCTGTATAAAAAGAGGCCCTGCAGTGGGACAGTTCTGGGCTGGTTATGTTATGAATGACCATTGCCAACGGAGCAAAGGCTTCTCAAGATATGTTGGTATAGACTTTTAAGACTTCAAAATCATTAAACTCGGGAGAGTTCGGATCAAGTTCCAAGGACTTGAAAGAAATTACTAAGTAATCTAGGTAGATACATACATATGGCGAATTTCTGGGAGGCTGACTGTCTGCTAAATCATTACCATGTTAATTGTGTAGTGGGTTTTAGTTACAAGTTCGGAATCAGTTCTTGCTTGATACAGGTCTAAATAAGCCTTTTCGTCGTGATTTAGCCACAAACATATTTTTAGGTACTCCAAATGCTTGCTCACACACAGCTGAAAAAAACATTAATATAAATAAAGTACCAATTCATTCTATTGAAACCATTCTTAGGTCGCCTTTAACTGTTTCTTTATTTTGCCTGCTGTGAAAACAACAAAATCATGGAGAGGTGGTTAAAAATATATACGCGTGGACTTGTGAACCTCCTTGTTTGATTGGAAAACATTAAAACTGAAGTTATAAATTGTTGTGGAGCAGGTAGTGGTCCTGAGAAGGATTAATATTATAACTATTTAGGATTGTAATAACGGTTTATCGATAGAATATAGTTTAAATTCTGACAATAGGTTGTTCATCAACCACGATAAGAAAAAGATAGAATAATCGACAGCTGCAGTAAGTATATTTTTCTAACGCGTGTTTTGTAAAACAAACACTCCCCGATACCCATGCAACGCAGATTTTACGGACACTGCAAAAAAGGCGCCCTAAAAAGCGCCCCAAAGATACGAGCTGTTAGATAACAACAGTTATTAGTTAATATTTAGACGCTTTTTGACAACCGTTCCATAAGTTCGCGTTGCATGTTATAAACGCGCCCTAAAAAGCGCCCAATGTATACTACTTGTAACTGACAGATTAACACCTAACATCTTCGCTTCTACAGCTCGCAGGCGTACACCAGTGTGACAATATTTAAGCCAATTACACACCAGTTATGTATCCAAACTCCGTACGAGTTACCTCGCTTATTGCCATACATATTCCCTGTGTATCGTGTGTACTCAGCCCAAATCTAATTTTCTATTTACGTCTACAGGATGTTCATCTTCGGAATAGCTTAAGGCCGATTTGTGTATCGCAATTACATTATGTATGTTTTGTTTGGTATAACTAGTCTCAAATATATATGTTTCCTTATGCTAATGTACGGTATGTTTATGTTAGATTGGATGAAAAGTGCGTCGGTGTACTGTTAAAATTAGGGTATTATGTTATATATTTACAAGGAAAAAAAATACATATAGTTTTGTTATTTAGTTTGCAATTTCTGGTATGTTTCAAAATTCCGAAAATAATATTGATTTGCTATAAAAAACACAAGTGCTTATTAATTCATATGTTAAAAAAAAACTATGCACGTTATAGTCTAGAACCACCTGAAACTATTTTTAAAAACAATAAACAAGGTTAAATCGCTTATACATTTTGCGTATCTTCCACTACTTGTATATCGCGCTAGATATAGAAAGAGGATGAATAAATTTACAGACATTAAACCAACAATAAAATCACTTCGAACTCATTGACTTTGATCATTGCTCCAAATCTGTTTTTCGTTTGCCATCGAGTTCGTTGACCTTCAAACCAACGGATACATTAAAACATTTATACACTTGTGTTAATATACAATATTGATTCTTACTCTGTTTATTTCAGGTATGGAGTGAAGGTCCCGATGAGTTGATACTCAAGAATTTTAATCATGTGGTAAAGTACATATAACATTCTTGTTTGATCGAATAAGGTTATGCTTTACGTAAATATGGAAATTAAATAGGTTCAAGAATTGTGTTATAGACGTAAAAGTACTTTAAGGAAATAAATTTAGGTCATATAGAAGCGTTTCTTCTTCGGTGACACTCCATTACTGGAGGTTGGCCGTCAGAGTTCCGAAGCCAAGTATAACCTTTGCCAGGCGGAAGACGTATTTAACAAATTAAGAATGTTTCCAAGTACTAAAGGTATTAGAAATCTTTTCAACACATTAACCCATGCTTAGTGAACTCTAAATTTACAATATTCGGTCACCTTTATAGGTACTGAATAGATAGCAATGACGTCACCAAGAAGACGTTAAAAATATAAACATAACATAGCATCACGCCTGTATTCCCCGAAGGGGTAGGCAGAGGTGTACACAATTGTGTACACCCACATTTCACCAATGCTGTTATTAAGTCCCATGTAATAGGTGGTGAGCCTATTGCCATCAACCGGGCACATTTCCAAACTCCGGGCTGCTACTGAGAATTTCCTAACAGAAAAACTCAATAACACTTTGCCCGACCCGGGAATCGAACCCGAGACCTCCTGCTCAGCAGTCGCGCTACGGACCACTAAACCAACGAGGCGTTAAAAATATGGATGAAGAATTCGCGGTGGTGAGCAGAGGTCGAGATGACTTAGTGGTCAGAGCGCCTGGACTATTTATCCGGGAGGAGCAGGTTCGAATCCTGTTCGCGACCGTATTCTTTTTCCATTTAATAATGTAACTTTACACATTTATGTTATGTACAATTAAGCAGTTGTACCAAAACTCACCCTAATAAAAACTTAGGCTGACACGTGTTGAAAAAAACTACGCTTACTCTATTAAAAATCAAGCCGAAGTGCGCACAAGAGTAATATTCAACACAGCAATCATCTCAACTGAATAGACGCCGCATGAACACAAAAGTCCATACGTTCGACGTTTGACAGGCAATAATTTCAAAATACAATGTGTTCTCCCTCCAAAAACTAAAAATACTGGGTAATTACCCAGCTCTGCCCATCGCAGTAGGGACGAAAAGCTTAGCCCGCGGGCACAATATTTGTAATAAAATGCAATTACGTATGAATGTTGCCAATTTGATATCGGCTCATTGTGAGACTCCCTGGGGTGCTTTCGCGCCCCAAATTAGGGTAGATAGGGCACATTTGCCAAGTATTGCCCATGTTTTTTCGTTGAGCATGTATTAGATTCGGTCATTGCTATGTTAATACCAATTTTGGAGTTCGTTGTGATTTTTTTTTCGATTATCGAAGTGTGACTGATTTTGAATTAGATTCTTAATGTCATTACGAACTTGATACAATTGGGATTTTACGCTCTATAATAAATTGCAAAATTATTGCGAAGAATTGGGATGTTTATTATTAATGCATTTTGTTTTTATTTACTTATATGGGTTTGGACTGGTGGTCATTAATACGTTTCTGCAATCATTTAAGTCCCATACTGTGACAAACATTGGTTTAGTTCCCAAATGTTTGTTCTGAGTTTCTCATGTTTGCACTGTGAGTTCATTTGTAGTACTTTGATGTATGCGGTTTATCTGTTAATAATTAATTTTGCATAAAATTAATTCTTTAATCCCAAGAATTGTATCAATCAATCAAAGTACGTAGGTAAAATAATATAGGTATATGAAAAAATTCAACTAGGTACGTTCTTTTTTCGTGATTAATTACGATAGACTGGACTGGATAATAATTTCAGAAAAACTGGATAAGAATTTTAAAACATTCTACGAAAATTAAAATAATTCTGTAGGTATTAGCTCCTTTAAGAAAATATTTAGAAATTTACTGGAACCCTAATTAATTTCGTGTACCTGTCGTTTACTTTATTATTAGGTACCTACTACAATCTTCATTTGATGGTCCCAGCTGTCTGCAACGATCTGTTCACAGACAGAACCCACTCCCCTATGAAATACGTTATTACATTTCTTCTATAAGCTAGGTTTCATATTGCAAGTCTGAGAATCGCACACATGCCTAATGACGTCATATTCTTCACGCTATTACAAATGATATGGACTATTATACATTTTGTTTGAATTATGGGTTCAATCTCTCCCTCTTTAGAGAGAGATATAGGTTTATTTTTAGAGGTCAGTAATCAGTAAACCATCTTCTGATGACTAAACTGTCCTCACAAATAGATCTGTCATGTGTGGTGATTAGCAATCGTGTGCATATATAAGAAATAGACGAGCTAAAGAAGTACTTTCTGATATATATGAGATTTTATTTTATGGTCATTTTTTAGATCCTAAAATCACGGCCGTAATAAATATCGCATAATATCAGAATCTGTGTAAAGCATGTTAGGTCTTACAATTTCGCCAGTCAATACGCGAGTCACACGCACACGAATACATCAAGGTCCGATAATCGGTAACAGTACTTACCTATCGCAGCGTGCTAAATCACACACCCAGATACAGTGGACTGGCATTTGTAAGCTTCACCCATCTGTATTTTTTTGGGTACGGGGATAAAAAAAAAACTTTCTTAAATAAATATTGTGTGATGAAGAATTCTGAAGATAACGATTTTGATGTCATTTTAGATCGTATAATGGAAAAAAGGAATTTCTTCCTAGTGTGTCAACCATCTTAGCGAATAGGTTTCAATTTATGATCTATAAAATTACAAATGGACTGGGTATTTCTACCTAAATATCTATTATTACTAGATTCTTGCGACCGTTGTTTCGGTTCTAGACATTTTACGACTTCTAGACAATATCCTATCCGACAATTTCCCATCGAATACCAACCTGATCTTCCCACAACGCAAACATTGTTCACAATCTCGCACTAGTAATACGAATGAATCTATCTCTTTGTCATTACTTTACGGCGAAACTGCTTAACCATTTCTGTTGCCATAACCCACGTATTTCATTTTATAATTAAAAGCGCTCCATAACAATATATATTTTTGTCGTAATTTCCTCTAACCTGTCTTGCACTTCGATTTTGAATGAGCAAGAGTTGAACAGAATAGATCAGTCCAATTCCGAATCTATCGTCATCAGCGAATAGCAGTCCACTGCTGGACATACGCATCTCATACGTCACTGAGCTCGATCCTTAGCTTTCCTATCCAGTCCTTGCCAGCCACGCAGATCGTCACTATACCTAGCCAGAGGGCTTTCTACAGATTTGTGATTCAGCGTGGGATATACCTACATACATACATACATATTTGTTGGATCACGCGTATATATACGAATACTCCATAAATGGATAGGCAGAGATGTTCACAGTTATACACCTACATGTCACAATGGCCGTCGCCGGGCTTTTTCCGGAATGCTACTGAGATGCCTTAGAGAAAATCGAGAAATGCTATGCTCGACCCCGTATTTCGAACCGCTTGCGTCTAGCAGACGAAAAAAACTGTTTATATAATACATAGTTTATATAATACACAGTTTACATAATACTATACTTTGACACACGGGAATTGAACCCAGGACCTCACCTTCAGCAGCCGCTCTACCGGCTATTAGATAGATTAATGTGACATTAAGAGATGGTGGCAATATAAACGTTGGTTCTATATAAAAAAAAAAATGGTTTATCTCCAGTCTTAACCGAACCTTGTTCAGAACATACGTTCATTTCAATACACAATCATCATAAATAATGTTGTCCAATATTGTCCGATCCCTCATGAATTATCGCAGAATCAAATTATATGCTCCCCCTCGTACATATGCTGCTTAATGACGTTCCTACTTGATTCGCACCGTCAGACCAATGTTCTGCTTCATGAAATATTGTAGGGGCATGTTTTGCCAAACGGTCCTATTAATTGCTGTGGGTGTCCGATCGAGAGAGGGCGTTTAGAATATATGTAGGGATCGAATTGTTTGACCACAGAATGATATTCAGTTCCAATGTATTGATTGATACTTACATTTTGGTCTGGTTCGGTGTCCTAGGCTGGTTCCATAATAAAGAGTTGAACTGCTTCCTTGGCTAGTTGGTCTAGTGGTCGCGAGCGTGGCTGCTGTGCGTGAGGTTCTGGGTTCGATTGGGACTGGTTCGGGGAAATTATTGGGTTTAGCAGCAATTCTGCCCCGTCGACGGCAACAATCTCACCACATGTTAAATGGTCCTTAATAATGGTATTAGTGAAATGTTGGTGTGGAACAGTATCTGCTCTAACCTTTCGAGGATTAGGTGTGATGCTATTGGTGATACAAAACTACTTTTATATATAAAAAATACTACAAGAAACTACTATTAACGTTTGGTCACTAACTCGGTTGATAGTAAGCGAAGGTGTGGCCGAGGATGGAGCACATAGATCCATAACAAATTAATTCACTCAAGGCTTGTTCAACAAGCCTTTTACCACAGCCTTTACTATAGTTTAATCCCTTTTGTGTCTTCTTATTCTGTGTCTTCATGCAGGTAAGTCGGACACCTACAAGTCTTGAAAGCCTAAATCTGAGTGTAGGCTTTCAAGTGATGTGATACAGAAGGATGTGGGGTTAATTTGATTTTGACGTCTTGACAAAGGATTTGGAGCTTATCTTGGATCGATTTCTGTCCCCGACAGTTTACACTCAACTATCAACCCAGCCGTCTCCAGTATTTCCTGAGAAATATAATCTAGGCATATTGAAGGTTAAACTGAATAGATTTCTTCTGGATTTACGTGCTCCATCCTCGGCCACACCATTGTTTACCTTCAGGTATGTTTGATGCCAAAAGTAGATCCAATTTTGATAAAAGAAAACCTATCTCCAAAAAATAATATGTTAAATATATAATCTAAATAAGTTGTGAGTGATTATTTAATCTGAGGTCGGCTAAAGCCTGTATAATGTCTGATTAAGAAAATTGTTAATCCACTTTTGAATATTTTTAAAATACTATTAAATTTCTTTGAGGGCCTCTGTAGACACGCAACTTAAGCGACAAGGATTAAAAAAAATCCGACATCATCGCGTATTGGCCACTGCGATTGGGCGTGGTGTCGAAAATCTACGTTTTTTTATAGATGTTGCATCGGTTGGCGCGACTAAAACGAGAAAAAGTATGCGGAGTTAGAGCTTAGTCTCCATAATGAGCGTCCAAAAACCGACTTATCACTGACCCCTCAAACCTCAAAGCTAAAGCTCTAATATATTGAAAAGGCTTGATTTACACGTTCGCTTTCTTGTGTAAACAAACACGCAAATATCTAAACTAGGCTTAAAGCATGATGCCTGCTTGCTAAATAAATATCGAGTTAACAAAGCTCAAGGTAACGATAATTCCTTAACTTACTTGATTCCTAAAGGGAAGGCCCAAAACGGGTGTAAAGATTACAATTATCGTTAACTCAATCGCCTATGAACCTTAAGGCACCCTTGTTTCATTGAATTTCACTACTTGGCTGAAAAGATAAGGTTTATGTATATTCTTTCCGTTTATATTTTTTTAAGAATACCATAGAATGTTTTGTCTTTCAAAACAGACACTTAAACGCTGGAGGTTTATTTTATTTTGTGATTTAACTTTGTTGGGATGGTTTAATGGGAGAACTATAAAATTGTACTTCATAACAATAAAAATCTATTGTGTCTTGTAATTAGCGAGCCAGCAGATTACGTATCTAATTTAGTTGGTAAATATCTATTGAATATGACCTATTTCTCAAATAATAAATGCAATAAAATCGTAGAGATTACGGTTGATCTGATAAAAGAAATATTAATTAAAAAAATCATGAAGCGAAGCTACGAAATTAACACGTCGCCTATAACCCAATGATCATAAAATTAATTTAATATTTCCCTATATATAACCTTACGCATTTTAATAACACCCCCATCCCATAAAATCTTCGTTCTACCCGTAAATGAGCTTTTAAACTAATAAAATATGACGTCATGAAAAATTACGTACCTACCTAATGAAATTCTTAACTTAATAAAATATTTCAAGTTGATCGAAAAATAAATTCCATTTAGGAAAATGCATTTAATCCGGAACAGGGGTTCACCACCCTCATCCCTCAGGGCTAATCAAATAGTTGCCATCTTGTAGTTATTTATGTAAAAGCACAAGGGGTAAGTAACTGAATGAGGGGTATTTTTCACCCCCGACGTCAACAAGGGTCTCTCAATTGAACATAAAGCTAATAAGAATTTTATAAGATGTTTTGTTTGGGAGGCAGAAATAAGAGTTAGAAGTATAAGAAGCAGAGTAGGTAAACATTAACACCACCCGTGATTATACATTATTTATTAAATTAAAAACACAGTTGTTAAGGGTTAGGACGATGGGATAACAATCAAGGGCCTAAATTGATGGCTAAAATTAACCTTATCTCATAGTCTGCTAAGTTATTCGCTAGAATCATAGGAAATATTTATTAAAATATAGACACATTTGGTATCTGAGATACAGGTTAATCCTGGTACAGATAGAATCCTATTATATACATTTTTAGATTAAGACCTGTATTGTAAACATGCTTTTAAATTAATTATTTCACTAAACCATGTCATTTTCTAACTGGACGACTGACTTTATATCTCCTCTATTTCTTAAATGATAATATAATACATAAAAATGTATACTAAATGATATTCGGAAAGATAAACAGTCTTCTTCTTATCGTGAGGTTGATGAACAACCTAGTATCATAGTTTAAACCACCCGTAGGTCTCTGACATGGCTTTACACACCATCGAGAACATCTCTCAGGTGTGCTGGTTTTATCGCGATGTTTTCCTTCATCGTTTTAAGCACGTGATAATTAATTTATAATACGCACATGACTTCGAAAAGACAGTGGTGCGTGCCTTGGATTGGAACTCACGACCTTTGACTTGTTAGTCCAACGGTCATACCACTAGGCTATCACTGCTTGATATACAGTAATAATATACGATATTACAAAAACAAAAGAACCTAGTCAAGTGAAATTAATGTAAAATGATGTTTAGGAGGGTAGTGCAAGTTGTAACAACACTTTATAGAGCTCTATTATTGTTTAATATTTAAAAATATAAATAATTGATTTTACATGTTCCTTATAAATTAAAACTTTATAACATCCTCTAGTGCACTCAGTTCTCTCTTAATATTTCCTCTCTATCACTTCACTTGCTCAACATCACAATCACAAGATGGACCTATACACAAAGTTGACCAACTGCATGGAAGATTTGTCAGCCACATTCACCTCACGGATGGACCAGTATGAGGAGGACCTGAAGAATGCCAGCAACAATGACACTGCCCACAAAACAATTGCCAGTCTCTCCCGGGAGTTTACAGATTTTAAGTGTCTCATGTGGAAGACAATGAGTGCAATTAAAACACAGATGGATCTATTAACTGTGGGTCTGGACCGTCATGAAATGGCATCACGCAAGCCGGTTCTGCTCCTTCATGGCCTTCCTGAACAGAAGGATGAAAACCACACATCCCAAGCTGTATTTGTTCTGACAGAGAAAATGAAGATCCCTAATGTTTGTTCTTCAGATATAGCTGCTTGTCATCGCCTCGGACTGAACTCTAAAAAGCATCGTCCTCTTCTAATAAGATTCCAGAGCCATAGCCTGCGTAGTGAAGTGTGGCGCAACAAAACCGTTCTGAAGGGTTCCGGGTTGATACTCTCAGAGTTTTTGACTAAACCCAGGCATGACGCCTTCCTGGATGCTCGCAAACACTTTGGTGTCAAGCAGTGCTGGACCTCTGAGGGCAAGATTGTCATCCTGCTCCCTGATAAATCACGTCGGAAAATTGAGTCGGCAGTAGAACTTCGACAGCTTGTAGCGCAATTTCCGGTAGCTGTGTCGGCGACTGACGATGATACTGCTGCTGCTGAAGCCGCAAAGGGCTCCTCCCTTTCGCAGTTACAAGTTGCGAAACCCGCAGTCGAAAAGAGGACGCGTAAGCCAGCAAAGTGAACCGGTACCCACAATCATTACTCATATTAATATTTATTTATTTAGTATAGTCGGTATGTATTTGTTTACATTAATAACTTGACAAATAACATTTACTTTACGTAGTTGTCAAGTAGTTAATCAATGTCAGTGCTGTCACTCTGTCAGTGTGATGTACCGACGTCATAATGCTCCGTTCGGAAATGTGTTATTATAGTGTAATGCAATGCGTCAGCATCAGTAATCTGTGGTGTAAAGTGTTGTTATTTTTTTTTATAGTTTGAACTCGAGTCTTTTAATCTTATATATAATAATCTGCTATATTGTTAAAACTAGCGAGTGCATAGAGGGTTTGTATTTTATTAGGAGTTAACTGTTATTAGTTAAAAGTTATTATTTAGGTATTGTATTTATTTATATATATTTTATTGGCATATATTATGTTTAATAATGTTAACGATAGTTTTGCTTCCTGCTCTTCTTCTTGTTCATCTGATGAGAGCTATGCTAGCGCGCTTAGTAATGATTCCGTACACTTACGCGACCAACTCTTTTCAATTTTTTCCTGCTTTAGTAAGTTTTTCAATGTAGTTCATATTAATGCTCAAAGCATTCCCGCTCACCACTCTGATTTACTGACTTCTTTCGACTCTAATGTTATACATGCTGTCCTTGTCTCAGAAACTTTTCTCAAACCTACTCTTCCTTCGTCACAGTATTCATTGCCCGGCTACAAACTTGTGCGTAATGATAGAACAAGCAAGGGATATGGAGGGGTTGGTATTTATCTCCGAGGCGACATAAGCTTTAAAATTGTTGATAAATCTCCGAATGATTATGCTAAGTTTGCTGAACATCTTTTCCTTGAAGTAAATTTTAACCACATAAAACTACTTTTAGGTGTTTACTATAATCCCTCTTGTCAAATTGATTATTTCTCTTCCTTCGAATCTAAACTAGAAAATCTGTCTTCATTATATGACCACACAATCATCCTCGGAGATTTCAACACCTGCTTGCTCAAGAATGACGCTCGCAGTCGTAAACTCCTATCACTTGTCTCTTCTGTCAACATGCATATCCTTCATCTAGATGCTACTCATCATGCTCCTCACTCTTCTCCTTCTCTTCTCGACTTAATTCTAGTCTCTGACCCCAGCAAAGTAGCTACACATGGGCAACTTCCTGCATCCTTCTCCTATCATGACCTTCTATTTCTGTCGTATAAAATTCGCCCTCCTAAACGCAAATCCAAATTTATTTTCCTTCGCAGTTTCAAGAACATTCAGTTGAACCGTTTGGTGGAGGATGCGGGCCGTATAGACTGGTCTCTTGTTTACGACTGCAATGAATTAGATACCAAAGTATCGACTTTTAATAAGCTGGTGTTAGGCCTTTACGATGTGCACGCTCCCATGAAGAAGGTGCGAGTAAAGCATCTTCCTGCACCATGGTTGTCTGACATGGTCAAACAAGCAATGTCAAAGAGGGATAATGCTAAGAGCCGATACAGAAATTCTCCTACGGACGAGAACTGGGCTCTTTACAAAAAGCTGCGAAATCGTTGCGGTCGTATGTGTAGGGATGCTAAAAGACGCCACATTCACAACTCTGTTCAAAATTTCAACACAGCACAATTATGGCAATTTCTTAAGTCTCTCGGTATCGGCAAAGCCTCTCTTGAAGGTATCCCTGGGATGGACCTTAATAAAATGAATATGCATTTCTCAAAATCACCAGTTACTCTGGATGATAATGTCAAGTCTTCAACTCTAAGAAATCTCTCTAGCCTTCCTTTGCCAGTATGTACTTCTTTCAGTTTTCACCAGGTTACAGAACGTGATATAAAGAAATCCATTTTATCCATTTCAACAAAAGCGGTGGGCGATGATGGCCTCCAACTCCAAATGCTTCTTCTCATCCTAGATGAACTTGCTCCTGTAATTCTACACATTATAAATTATTCGCTTATGACCAGCTCTTTTCCCTCTATCTGGAAAAAGGCGCATGTCTTACCGCTCCCTAAAGTATCTAATCCTTCCTCAGTATCCCAGTTCCGTCCGATATCCATACTTCCAATTCTGTCCAAAGTCCTTGAGAGTGTTGTCCACAATCAATTGACATATTATCTCTCCTCTAATAGCCTGCTTAGTCCCTACCAGTCGGGCTTCCGCCCCGGTCATAGCACCGTAACAGCACTTGTGAAAATAACTGACGACATCCGACTGGCCATGGAAAACAAACTCCTCACAGTTCTTGTTTTGCTGGACTTTAGCAGTGCCTTTAATTCAGTTGATTTTGACATACTCTTAGGAATCTTGTCCTCCCTGAATATATCACCTTCTGTAATTGCTTGGTTCAATTCCTATCTTCGTGGTCGCTCGCAGTTGGTGCGCTCTGATGAAAACTTCTTAGACTGGTGTGATCTAGCTGCGGGTGTACCTCAGGGTGGCTAAAACTTTTGGACTTTTGGTTAATCCCACAAAATCACAAGCTCTCATTATTGGTGGCAGGTACTTCTTTAACCTCTTGGATCACCAGTCTCTCCCGCCAGTTGTGTATGATTCTGTCTCTATACCATACTCCAAAAGCTCAAAAAATCTGGGAGTCATCATAGACAGCAATTTATCTTGGAATGTTCACATTGCAGAAGTAAGCAGGAAAGTCTATTGCTCCTTTCACTCTCTCAAGCGTCTTCAGAAGTTCCTGCCAATTCAAACTAAAATAACTCTTGCCCAATCTCTTCTTCTTCCACTTTTGGATTATGCTGATGTTTGTTTTCTTGACGCAACAGAAGAGCTCGTCAATAAACTCGAGCGTCTGCAGAATTTAAGCATCCGCTTCATATTTGAATTTGAAGTGGCTACCTATTCGGCAGCGTCGAGATGCTCACATTCTTTCTTTCCTCTTTTCTATTCTTCACAACCCTAATGCCCCAAAATATCTTAAGGAACGCTTTGAGTATCTTATCCCCAGGGGGAAACCATGTCGCTTAGTGTCATCTCTTCTTCTCCGGACTACTCGTCACACCTCAAGTCGTTATGATGGATCATTTACTATACGTGCAGTGCGCCTTTGGAATGCTCTTCCACATACACTTCGTGATAGCCCTTCGTTAGATGTGTTCAAGAGAAGAGTCAGGGAGCATTTCCTTTCGACATAGATATTAGGTATGTGATATATATTTAATATATATATATATAGGTAGGTTTAAGTAGTCATTTATGTAGTATATGATACAACATTATATAAGTAGGTATATATTATAATATATATTTGGTAGCCTAGTATGTATGGCACTGGATTTCTGCACTCTTCCTATTTCTTCTGTTCATGTTGTACACTTGACTCTGTCCTCATATTTGTTTCTCTTCTCTCTATCACTCAAAGGTTTGCTGTAAGAAAACTCATAAATGGGTTAAGCTCGCCTTTGTACATCCTTTTTCACTATTATAATTTGTATTAGGTATCGTGTGTACAATAAAGAATATATATAAAACCCGCAAAATACTACATTTGACCCCGTTGGCACTACGCCTGAATTATTTGTCTGCGAAACGAGAGGTGTCGGGTTCTATATTAAGTCACTAGTTTTTATCGTTGATCGTTACAATGCATATAATGATAATTTTGATAAGATATATTGATGAAATACTATGTCGGAAATATTTTTAGTATGGAAAATTAATCAAAATTCTTGAAAGATATCTGAAGTATGCAAAGTTAGGAATAGTTTTACTGCAAAGAAAGTTGGTTCAAACACTATAGAGTCTGAATAGATGGCGGTGACGTCACCAAAAGAGGTAATAGCGTGAAAAAAGAGTTCGCAATAGTGAGCAGAGGTCGGTATAGCTTAGCTGGCAGAGCGCCTGCCGTGTGCATTTGAGGAACCTGCGACAAAGAGGTAACCAAAAAAAAAATATTTTCGCAGTTATTGGTATGTTAATAGATGTTGCAACAAAGAATCCTTACTATGTTCTAATGAGTGGAGTTAATTTAACACTAGTCATCACTTTTCATCATGACTCAAAAAAAAACAGTACTTTCTAATAAAATCCACTCCTAATGCGATAACAGTGTCAACGCTCACACTAAAACGTCGGCGAAATGCGTGTAAACTCCAAATCAATTTCGTCATAAAAGTGTTGCTAATCTTATATGGGATTTCTATCACGTCCTCACATAACGTTCGAAGGGAACTTGGTTCTCAAAACCACGTACGTAGACGTCCGAGATTGCTCTATCCGAATCCGTTCTGAAATTCGTATTTCCAATGCCACTTCATGGCCACTAGCAACGACTGCTCAGCTTGGAAATTAAAAAGAATATCTGATGCGTGGACTTTTTCCGATTTTCGGAACGTGCCACATTTGAATTCCGAAATTCTTGGGTAGTTTTTGAATTAAAGTTCCATGATTCTCGTTAACCACCAGTCTGCATAGTATAAATTAAATTATCCAGCAGAAATAGAAAAATAATAAAAGTATTGTAATATTTTTTTGTTAAATCAATTTTTCAGATAATTAAGTATAATCTATAGGGATTTCATTCAAATATCGATATATTATCATCCATCGGTTCCGAACAAAACTTCTAAATTGAATTTCAAAACTGGAACATCTAAGTCGTTCACTATCGTCAAATATTACCTAATAGCATGACTGCATTCTGCTACTAAAAATTGAAATTAGAACTTTGTTCCGTGACTCCTATCGACCAATCAGAGGCTTACATTCTGCAGTCTGTTGGCAACTGTCGCTACTTTCTTCTATAGTCGATGGTAATAAAAATGGCGTGAATTGTAAATACAAAGTTATGAAATAGGTTAGTTTATACCTTTGTATTGTGTGAGTGTGAAAAGTCAGTGAATCGAAAGAAAGAAATTATTTTGAATAGCGATGAGACACGTATTTGCCATTCTGAAAGGCTTAACTGTGATGTATCTGTCAATATTATTCGTATATTTTTCAGTTCTCTTTTTTGCGCTGTTCACATTCATCAATAAGAACGTATGATATATACGTTGTTATTTATTCGATATCACTGGCAGGCACTGTTTACATGTAAAAGAACTGAAAATACAAAGATTGACATAACAATAAATACAAAACGGAATTTGGGGCCGTGGTTTACATGTGACATCATTAATCAGGCCTGCTAGCTAGGCTGGCCCACGCAACGCGTCAATCGTGACGAATGACGTCATTACATTTATGTACCCACAAACACGCAATTACTCATAAATGTTAGGGCAGGCACTTTTACATACATTGCATCTTATTCATCAACATGCGTGTGGTAAACGACTAGGAAACGGACAATGGATTAAATCTGTATTAAATTCTCACCCTTACAATGTAGTAATTAATTATTAATTAAAACTGTCAAGTAAGTACGCTTGGGGTGTCTCGAGTTGAGTGAAACTGTCTTGTGACACGCGATGGCGGAAAAATATTTTTCTACTTCAACAGTACTTCACCTTGACTGTGTTTATACCGAAAAATATATAATATTTTCGTTGAAATTCAATGTTAAATTATGTTCGTATCGTATGGGGAAACGGCCAGAAAATACAAAAGATTTCACATTCCGCCATCAAAAACTTCTCGAACGATATATCCAGACGTAGCGGAAAACTGGGTTTGTAGTTCCTCCACGCAGGTTAAGTGGCGTAGTATTAGCTACTATTGCCTTGAATTAAGGTCGATTTTGGCTTAAAATGTGTGAAAGGTACACGGTTCGGCCGCAATTAAAATGCTCATTAAACTGTCGCTGTTAGGGTGAGACATTTTAAATTGCGAATGTCATCAGTTCAAAATTATGTCGCGAGTTTGTGTTTATGTGGACGCCATTTTGTGACGTCGTCGTAGGAACTTTGTTCACTATGGTGGCGGTTGAAAAAAATGAGTGCGGCAGATTTGAATTTAGATGTTGTATTTGCAAATTAGAGAAAAAAAAATTGAACTTGAGTATCATATTTATACTCAAGTATATGCGACCATTATTTAAGACTTTCCTTTTATATTTTCCTTATTATAATTTTAGAGATACAAAATTTCTGTAAAATATGAGTATTTAATCTACGTAAAAGCTTTCTCATACTTCCCCATAATAGTTCCACTTCCCCTTCACTTGGTTTTACTAATAGATTTAAATTTTAAACTGTCAATTGAAACTCCCCGATTTGAATGGACGGGCCATTTAAAGGAATGATTTAAAAGTGTTATATGGCTAGTATAAAACAATATATCGCACTTATATAAATTGCGTAGTGATTTAGTATAATATCGTCGATCAACTATACAGATATCTACATCTTGCTGAAGAGATTATTTTTAAGCTATGTATTCATCTTGAAAATGTTGACCGTTTTGAGTATTTTTTGCCATTTGGAATTAAGAGTGGAACTTTTCAAATGAGCTTGACTTGTTACTATAGGTCTTAGGCCCATTATCAGTCCAATATCTGGTATAATTTGCAATGGTATTCTTTTTTATTTTGTCAAGTTTTAAGAATGCGCCGTTTTCAAAATGGCGGAGAGGATTATAGCGTCAATATTCAGTGAGCATGGCCGTTTTGATGAATGCAGGGCCTAGATAGAAAATAATAACACGCAGTTATTATTATACGCTGATATTTATCCCTAAAACTGCAGTTTCAAGATATGGATACACATTACGATTGGATAGGTAC
This sequence comes from Xylocampa areola, assembly GCA_935421205.1. Lineage (NCBI taxonomy): Eukaryota > Metazoa > Arthropoda > Insecta > Lepidoptera > Noctuidae > Xylocampa > Xylocampa areola. The sequence continues at coordinate 10,125,613 of OW285220.1, forward strand.
ATATTTATTTTGGGGAGCCACAAAAATATACTTTATTTTGTGAATATGATCGATTCCCTCGATACCGTACCCTTTGAATAAATATCCGATAAAGTAAACAGTACTCAATTCCCATTGTAATCTCATAGCAAATGCACCTTGCACCTAAAAGAAAACATGGGGATGGCGTGAAATATTGCCAATAGGGGATAATGAATAGTTAATACTATAGAAAATAGGGTGGTGTGAGATGAAAAAAAAAGTGGAGATCATATAAGTCTATGTTAGAATGAAGAAAAAAATACTGTTTGTCAATTGAAATAATATGGACTATGCAAACTAAGCTATATATCACACATACTTCATTAATACCCATAGCATGGCATGAAAAGGTTAATAAACAAAGATGAAACCAAAGAAGTGTGTCAGAATCGTAGCAGGTGGAAATCGATACTCTGCCTACCCCAGTGGGAAACAGACGTGATGATATATTTGTATGTAAATATTACTTATTCATAAAATTCATCACAAAAACTGAAATAACACGAACATAAATCCAACCGGATTGTTGACTCATTATCATACAGGGTTATCAAATCAAAATTCATATTCAGAAACGTGACGGTTCGTGAAACCCAGTAATAGGTGTAATGTACGGGCACTATCTGACCATCGCGCATCGCGTGAATTCATAATAGGGATGTGCGTATACTGTTATGATTAAATCGAAGATCGATTTTAAAGCAGGCGTCATAACGACATTTTTATTGGATTCGCCACAATATGAATTGAAAGTGAATTGTCAGCCAGAACGCATTATACTAATCTGCATTTGCTCACTTCGTTCCTGACCATACAAAGGTTGCCTGGTAAATATTCGCCATGACAGATACGACAGCCATTGATTACTAATTTGATGTTTACAAATGGATATCATAATTGTGTACAATAAAGTTTATCGTATGTATATATCTAATCGTATCGCAATTTTTTTATTGTATCGATAATCAAATATAAAGCATTACGACAGTCTATTAAAATAAATTCTGATCTGATCAATGTGCTTGAAATCGCGGTTTGCTTGTATGTATACAATACGATTTTTTTAAATTCAGTGTGTTTCACATATCGCATCGAGCTTTCACGAGCTGTAATATCGATGCCAAGCAAAAATTCGCCCATCCCTAATTCAGGGCTGGCAAAAACACAACGCACGCAAGGATTAATGTGGATCAGAGGATCGGCGTGTTTAACACTCGCGCTTGCCGAAGCATAGTGTTGTTGGAGTAGTTTAAGTCTGATTTGCCCTTCGGATTTTGCTTCCTAGTTCCAGTTTGATTAGGGATTTCGGTAAATGATCCGAAAGAGCCCGGATTAGAGGTGGTTGAGTAAACATTGTTGTCTTCAGGAAAACAAACTGATTCAATTGGGAAAACGGGGATTAGTGTGATAAGTGGCCAGGTTTTACTTCAGATCTAAGTTTAAATAAATATTAGTTAAGCTTTCAATAGTAGCTACCGACGAAAGTGAATGTTTGATGTTAGAATTGATGGTAGTGCCAGCGAAAAGCGAAAGGTATTTTTATTGTCATGTAAAGCCTTTTTTAAACTCCTAACTTTACAATCTCAGTGCTTGGACCCGAGGGTTTATAACCACTTGCCCTTTTGGGGTTCCAGATAATATATCAATTAGATCTCTAATTTACTATCACCACGTGTGCGTATGAGTGGAGATTAGGCCGGAACCGTTTTTGTTCGTCATGAATTATTTACTGAACCCGTTATGTTTTGTTACGGTAGTTAGGATCCCTCGTTTGAAGTGGCTTTAATTCTTTGTTTGGTAGAATAATCTAGCTTTTGTTCGTCCCTGAATGGATCACTTCTGGATTGTTTTGGTGAACGCTACAATGAATTAATCAATTTACCGTATGGGGTCTGCTGGGTACCTACTTTACTCTTCTAACTTTTAAAACATTAGTCATAGACAGTCTTATTACAAAAAACGAAATAAAACTTGGTTTAAACCTGTACTATCAAGTCCAGGCTTATCTGCAGAACCATGGTTTAAATTTGTCCTTATTACAAAACCTAAAAAAACCGTGGATTTCTTAGTACCGTGATTTGAACCATTGACTATGTATTATCCACAGATTAATACAAATATCATTCGTTCACTATGATATCATTCTATTGCAACGTTCCGTTTGCCCAGAAAAGAAAATGTTTTGATAATACGCTAATGATTAAATGATGTTTAGGAGTGTTGAAAATATTGAAACTTTGTTATTTTGCAAGGATGGATTTAAACTTTCGTTATTTCATCGACTGCGGCTTTTTTTTAGGTTTAAGAAGATTAATTCATTTCGTATTAATTACAAATAATATAACTTGTAACGAAACGTAAAATTCTCGCGCGATATATGAAACCATAACATTAAACAAAACCATCGCAAGTTGAACAAAGTTCATTTAGCTTTGGAATTTTTATGCTATCGAAGTCTCTAAAAAGAACAATTGCCTCTTTGTTAATAATATTACCTTCTTTAGTAATTTTAATATTATATTGTGATGGACCAAAAAACTATCTGTGAATTGGAATACCGAGGAAAAAGTAAGTAAGTAAACATAATTTACTCGATAAACTTGAAATCAGTCTGTAATAATGCATAACGTTTATTAAACCTATACATTTGCCTGAAATCTTCATCGGATAATTACATGAAGGGAATTTTAATTCGAGCACGATTTCTGTTGTTTCGGCGTGGTGTTTCCAACAATTCAGCGGCTTTAAAATCCTCAATATCAATTAATTCAACCATATTAATATCCATTTTCGGGTAAAAACCACACAACATAATGAAAAAAATGCTATTACTTAAAAGAGAAACTCACAAATATGATTTAGACCATCGTTAAACTAGGGGGTGCCGAGGTTTAGCGTTAGACCACGATATGGTCTGTGGTTTATCGCAAAACCACGATTTGTAATATCATTTTTGTTTAAACCATGCTTTATAGAGATTTAAACCTGGGTTTTTAGTTAAACCGCTTTTTGTAATAAGACTGAGAGTGTTTTCTTGTATTTAGTTTGGCTATATTTTTGTAATGTCCTGGAACGTTAAGTGCCTTGGAATCTCATGAAATAAGATATCATCACGCCTGTATTCCCCAAGTGGTAGGCAATGTGTACACGTGCGTACACCAACATTTCACCAATGCTTTTGTTAAGTCCCATGTGAGCTTATTGCCATCTACCGGGCACAATTCCAAACTCCGGCTTGCATTTCTTATTCTTATATTATATATTTGAGAATTTCCTAACAGAATAACCATAACGCATTGCCCGACCCGTCAAATCTGGAACCTCATGCTCGCCAGTCGTGCTTGGGACCACTGGCCCAACGGAGGCCGTCAGTTCAATTCTCAGATTAAGGATGCTGCCTTCGAATAGCATCTTCTCAAGCGTGTAAAATTACTATTTGTCTGCGTACCTACTGTAGGCATTCTGTTATAAAGCCTGAGTTATACAGTTTATTTTTCATAGCATCTGAAGGCGTAGATTCCTGATTCCAAGAACCGAGACCACGCTATGTTTCTGAATCATTTCTAGGAAGTTGTTATGGTCGACTTGATTTTAGTAGATGTTAACCGAGATTCGTACCAGTTCCATTTCATGGCAATATGACACTAATAAATTAACTTCTGCAAAATATTTAAAAAGAGCATCTTGCGGATTTTTGGAAGTCTAGACTATGATTTTTACTAGCTCTCAGTTTCCAGAAAGCGGTTGAAAACTTCACTTATATATCGTCATCAGGATTATGTGGGTGATATATCAACATAGATCAACTTCAGCAACTGACAATAATGATAGCTGTTGCGCTTCTGAACTCTTAAATACAACAAAAACTTTAAAAAAAAGTGTCGTAAAAATATCACTGTCATACTGTTCCTACGTAATATCGTACCCTCGTACCGAAACAAAGGGCCTCAGAACTTTTTAAACGCATTCACGATTCGACTGTGCATTTATAACCGATACATTGAGAGGCATAAAAATAAATTGTTCTATACCCTTCCCCTAAATGTCAAAGGAGCCGATGTCGTAAAGCGAATAGGAAAGTCCTTGGGCATAAAACTCGTGAACGGCCTGAGTTCAACGAAGTTTTTTCCTAAATCAACCATTTGGAGGTAGTTGATAGAACGATTGTTCTGTTTATGAATGGCTGGGTGTTGCAAGGTCTTGGGGTTTTTTAGTACCTAAGTATAGTAAGTATAGTGCATTGTGGTTTGGCTCTAGGAATGCGATGCTCGCCATATTGTTCTCGTGTCTAATGGCTAATTATTAATTGTCAGAGGTTAATACTTGTACAAAAATAGGTATATTCAAATAATATAAAGATCAGATTCTTATTGTTGCCTTACCCTTTCGTTCTGGCCAAGTTCCTAAGCACCGCGATCTTACAGTGTATTTTGTAATTTCTGGTCCTTTGTCTCTTTTAACCAAAACATAACATTCATAAGTGCCTGTAATCTGGTCTATGTGAAATAAAAAAATTGAATTGGTATCCAACTAAAACATTGTACTTCCCTTGAGATTTCATCACAACTTTGCGTAGCCCACTTACTTTGTTTTTCTTGCTTCACCATTGTGGAGCAAAATAATTAACGTATGATCTCAAATTGCACTTAATGGAGTTTTCGTTATAAATGGTCGTTTCCCATAGGCTATGGTCAATGAATCAGGCCCCGCACGTGTCGTTTCAACACGTTTTGCTTTCTCCCTCTGGCTTAGTACGATAAATATGGGAAGTTGGGTGACATACTGCAATGACGTGTGAACCACATGTTGTTGTTATTATAGGAAGCCGTAAATCAAATGGAGATCGAAATTATATTTAGAAGTTGGCTATGCTTAGAAATGGACGGCTGGACGGTATTGGTCAATAATAATATAGGACCAATTTAAATTATCAAAGCAATAAATTTTATTGAGATATCATCTTAAAATTATAGGCAAGAAGTATAAAAAAGTTTATTCGCTATGTTTAAAACGTGCTGGCCTGTAAATTTTATATGTTTGGTCGGTGTGGCATAGTGTAAGAAATTACCATAGCCACGGCATTGTTATACTGCGATGCTACTCACTATTATCTTATCGTATATTGCCAGTCTACTAACATAATATGTAGGAGGATCCGTGCCTTGCTGACGAGAGTAAAGCCTTCGATCCGAGTAGTCATGATGAATACATCGACACGAACAGTCTTCTGACTCGAAATTCTTCAACTGGAGTAATCTTAGCAAGTTGGATTTGAGTGGAATTCGTTAATAAATCACTGAAGTCAGGCAGTAATAGGCAAGGAAAAAATGCAGGGCCTGAGTGGTGAATTTTGGGTGGAAAGTATAGGATTTACGTCATTTATAAAATACTAGCTGACCCGGCAAACGTTGTTTTGCCATATAAATAAAAAATTTAGGGGTGGACTACCCCTAACATTTAGGGGGATGAAAAATAGATGTTGGCCGATTCTCATAGATACCGGATAAGCACAAAAAATTTCATCAAAATCGGTCAAGCCGTTTCGGAGGAGTATGGCAACGAAAACTGTGACACGAGAATTTTATATATTAGATGACTTCTGCATACCTATTGGCTATCTCCATTACCATCGAATTGATAGTCACTTTATAGTACATTGCATGATATGTTACATATTATGGTCTATAATGAGCAAAAGTATTAAAAACAAATGTACAGTCAATTGGTACTTATGCTGGTTTACCATGAATCCCAACTTATGGTCCTTTCTCGCCTTATGTCGCATGAATCAATCTATCGAAAGCGAGTGCTTTCACTAAGTGCTTGCTAAAACATCTTGCTACTTATATTAATAGCCTGGGCAGCAATCTAATGACACACGGCCCATTGGCCGCCCAAGTAATGGCGGCCATGGAATTATTGTTCCCACCCCATTGGGAACCCGTTATTGTTTTATAGTGATCATTAATTGGGTTATGGGTTTTATTAGGTGAGAATGCGACTTTAATGCTGTTGGATTGTTAGAATTAGAAATGCTAAAATATGTTTTCTGTATTACGGCCTTGTTTATTGATGATAAAACAGGGTCTTTTCTCCCGTTGGTTAAAGGAACAATATCGAGAGGATCACTAATTTTTTATTTCATAACGACAGATAGTGGTCTACTCCATATCTCGATGTTTATGTTTCTTTTTGTTTATACATTATTAATTATTAATTTGTGTAGATACAATAAAGAGTGTGTATGCGTTGAAGTTCACAAATTCGCACAAGAAGTCTTGAGACCTTCTTTAACTTTATTCTATTGTATTGGTTCCTATTAAATCATTAAGAAGAAACCAAGAGTTTCAAATACCAGTGACAAAATTTAAATTAATATCCCATAACCCGAAGTACACTTATCGTTATTAATCCATCCACGTGCCATGCTTATCCAATATACTCTTGCAGTTCCCCATGCCGTTACAAAAGACTTCATTACTAATATCCTTATTGCAAAATCCCATAATACCATGGGTATATTAGCATAATATTTGTTATGCCGAACGTTCGCATTTCGAGGTATCCGGTTTTAAGGCTCTTCTACGCAGGCCCGTTGCGTCTTTGCGACAAGACTGCGTATGCGTACATTTTACAGAAGTCGTGCGCGGTCGTTCACACTGGTAAGAAAAGTAGTGTTGTGACTTTTTAACCGACAAAAAAAGGAGAAGATTCTCAATTTAACGCGCATTTTTTTACTTTTTTATGTATTAACACGCATAACTTTTTACACAGTGGTCCGATTTAGGTTATTCTTTTTTTTATTGAATAGAAGATACTTCCAAGTTAGTCCCATATAAATGACACAAGTCCATCCCTAACGGTAGATAACAGGAAAAATAGGGAATTATTGATTGTTCACATATCAATCGATTTTGTTGAAACTTTATGCATTATGTTTTCTTCGTTACCTTTTTCGTGGGTATTTTTTTTTTGGCAAAAAGATTGTATTATCCTGTAAATTCGCGGCAGTTCGCGCAGTATCTTGCGCGCTGTCGTGACTTTAAATTTGTAGCAGCGCATCGTGTCGCTCGTCAAGACCCGCCTCTTTGGGACAGCCTTTACTGAATCCCGTTATGCAGATTAACTACTTTCTGTACGACATCCAAATAAAATGGCTCAAATTTTATATGAACCGCTTTTATTTGGGACGGGTTCCTTATGAACGCTACATGTGGCATTAAAAGTGTTATATGTACAGAATATGGACGGTAATTCTTGAATTGATAGTCTATACGGCATAATGTGGCTGTCACAGCTTTGTATAAAATACCACCGTATATTACGGAACACTTCGCAATCGTAATAGGTTCTTAAGAACTAGATATCAGGAATATAATTTAAAAAAATCACGTTATAAATTAAAGGTCCATTTAATCGTGTACAAAGGAATTGATATTCCAAAGGACCGATTTTTGAACAACTTGTTAACATTGATTTTACCAGAATTCATGTCTCGTTTATATTATAGCAACTGATATCGGTCTAAAGTGTCATGTTCAATTTATTGAAAGTGTCCATTACAGGCGACTCCAAAAACATTTACCTTGATAAAACAATACTGAACAAAAGGACCAAGTTTATTTATTTATAGCTTTATTTCCCTTACTTTAACAATTTTTTTGTTTTAGTTTTTTAGTACTGTTAGTAATGTGTGTAAGGACCATATTAAGAATAATTGACGATATTAAGAACTACTAACCATACAAATAGAAGATACGTTAATATTTTATTACCATTCATACACAAATGTATAACAAGTTGAGATGCTCATAGCCTTGCAGATTTTGTATGATAAAATAATGTTGCGGTTAAGCAACGCTTGGCGCGGTCTATCCGTAGATGGGTAACAGATAGGACTTTAAGGACCTCATGATTGACCGGTCCTTCGAGTTATGGCGATTCTTTGAAATACTCAGTCACCAGGTTAGTTTCTAACCACTCGATAAAGAGCTAAAGATAACAAAGTAAACTCTCATATCTGTCAACGATTGTTTTCACAAAGGGATTATCCGACCACAAGTTGTTTTACTGAACCCTAAGTTGTTTGGAAGCGCGAAGATAGTTGGGCGATAAAGAAAGATTTACCGCTTGATGTTCGTATCTGTAACGTTTGCTTAAATACTGTTTTATTTTCGCCTCCCTCGCGCAGGAAACGATTATTTGTTTGTTTAAAGTACGCTGTGTTTCAGTATAGTAAAAATTGCAATAAAAAATCAACATAACTTGCTGTTTTATGCTTTTTTCCGGTTCGGTAAAGAGTTTTCTGGTTTTAGTTGGGCACTTGTTATTATTTTTGGAATGTGATTCGTATTTCTTGTTGGAGTATTATATGAGGAGACTAATCATTGCATTTTTTTATTCAATAAGATTAAAATTCGCTCTATTCATATTGTTTATTGAATAATCCCTTGAATCCATCAGAACCCGTCAGCAACGTATATTTTTTTATCAAAATTGAAGGATTAAAACTGGTCTCTTTATGAAGCCCTTCACAGGCTTAATTTTACTTCCCTTACGCTAAAGGGCTAGGGATAGAACATGGATTATGTTGAGGCCGGCCCAAATCTCATTTGTAATAAGGGTTTTGATAAATTCAATGATAGGGGTCTTGGTCCCCTGATTTTAGCCACTAGGATTTGTTGTCATAATCTCTTTAATATTTCCTAATTTATGACTTTGTGCGTAAAAATTTAAGCTTTGAAAAACCGTTGTTCCTAATAAAGCTATTAATTAGATTTGGGCTTAAAATATGTCGGGATTCGTGACTAACGGGCTGCGAATCCGGAAATTACGTCATCCGTATTTAACGAACCCAAAATTTTTGCTTTTGCCACATACTTTATAGACTTACGAGAAAATTCGCTACGCCACTCTGACTGTTGTCCTCTAACTTAGTGCTATCCTTGTCGATTTGCTTATAATGAGAGAGACTGCACGAGATTTAAGTGCAACATAGAATTACACAGCATTTGAAAATTTTACCGTATGTTACCAGGCTAAACGTTAAACAAAAAGCAGTAGCCGTTACCACCACACCACATCGGTTTTGGCATAAAATATCGAAATACACTTCTTTTATCCGCATAAGCTTTTAGGTCGTATTATAAAATGATATGGTGGCCATATCAAGGCCCCATAGTGATCCATAATATGGGTCATTGTCGACCACTTTGGTTGGACGTAATGGATTTACCTGCTGGGACCCGCAATCATTCGCTATACTTGCCTCAAGTGTTATCGTCGAAACTATGCGAAATAATCTTTGGTTTGAGTGGTATATTATTATTTATGTAGATGATATAAAGTGGTAATATCAACGTTTTTGTATCTAGTGTATTAGAATCATAGAAGTAGATATCATCACTTGTTACGGCCCTGTTAGAGTCCATTATTAAACTTTAAGAAGCTTAAGTATGTTAATACTGGACTCCAACAGGACCGTAATAAGAATACTGCATTAAAATTTTAACCGCAAAAAGAAATTAACACGAATTAGGGCCGATTTTTCAATCCTCAGATAAACAGACGGATAAGGTTTATTCGATAGATAGCAAAAAAGTCAGTTGTTCAATGGTCAGATAGGCTTTATTCGTCGAATAATTCACTTATCTGAGGAATAAATCTATTTGACTCTTTGACGGCCAGATAACCGCTTATTCTATGAATAAACGACGTTGACTTTACCAGTTTGAGGTTAGTTTTCGTGTTTTACAATTGTACTGAATCGAAATGGAAATTTTTGATATTATTGACGACATAGCAATTGAGGAAGAAGCCATAATAAACGAATATATTAATCCAACTGCAAGAAAAGAAAGAATTGTAAGGCCGAGGGTCGATAACTTTAACTTGTGGGATTCAGCCGAATTCCATCGTCGATTCAGACTTACCAAAGAATCAGTGCAATATTTGCTGTTCTTGGTAAAAGCTAAAATCGAGAGCAAGACAAATGGGTGAGTTATTGCATAAATGCAAATATTTATAGTGACTAATGATATACCTACTAAAAAAACAAGTTTGTTCCAGAAACCAGTGTATTCCACCCATGTTACAACTGCTGATTACATTAAGATTCTTTGCCACTGGGAGTTTTTACATCACTGTTGGTGATTTTGGAGGTATTCATAATTCCACTACATGCCGTATCATAAAAAAATGTGCTAATGCCATCGCATCTTTGAGGCAAACTTTTATTAAGTTACCAAGAACTGAGGAAGAAAGAAGAAAAACTCAAGAAGAATTTTATAAAATAGCTAGGTTTCCTCGAGTTGTATCAGCTATAGATTGCACACATATAAGAATTCAGTCACCTGGTGGAAACACAGCTGAGGAATTCAGAAATAGAAAAGGCTTTTTTTCGTTTAACGTGCAGGCAATGTGCTCAGCTGAATTAAAGTTTCAAGATATAGTTGCACGTTGGCCAGGCTCCTCCCATGATAGCATGATATTTGCTAACTCATCAGCAAAATTTCACTTTGAGAATGGTGTATTTGGTAATGGAATTGTACTTGGAGATAGCGGCTATGAACAAAATAATTATCTACTGACCCCTTTTCAATCACCGAATTCACAAGCTCAAAGTCTTTACAATGAGTCACAAATCCGAACAAGAAACGCAATAGAGAGATGTTTTGGTGTGTGGAAGAGGCGTTTCCCAGTTTTAAGCATTGGTTTAAGATGTAGACTACCACTTGCCCAAGATATAATTGTAGCATGTGCTGTTTTACACAACTTGGCAAGAATGAAAAATGAAGAAGAACCACCAGAAGATCCAGATGTACTAATTCCTCCTCAACCAGTGTTCCCTCCCACCATTGCTAATCCCATTGGTGAGGAAAGGTACCTGACTAGGGAAATTATAATACAATATTTTCACTCTTTAATTTTAGAATAAGTTTATATGTTAAATTAAAAATAATCTACACCTACACTATATTTTATTTTTGTTTTATTAATCATTAAAATAAAATTTATAATTATATCAAACATAACCCTTCCTTGGCAGTCGGATAAAAAGGGTTTGTCAAAAACACTTGCCTATTATTATTATTTTGGCATATATAGATAGTTCACTAATGATCTGCAGCATTATAATTCTGACAGAAGGCAATGTTTTGCTCGGGTAATGCACACTATTTGGCCATAATAAAAAAGAAGGAAATTAAAGAAAACTATTTATTGCCAATTATTATACAAACATTACTATTAAAGACTCTTATAAATAACATCATTCACACCAGGTGCACAATTTAACTTTTGCAACAGCAAAACATGTATTTCTTGCTTTCTTTTTTCATCATTAGCAAGATGTTCCATTTTCAACATGTGTTCTTCTTCTTTGAATTGCTGCTCTTTTCTCGCAGTCTCCATTTGAAGTTTTACAAGTTCCAAACGAGCAGAACTTAACTTATCAAGTTTGGAAGTGACACTGGCTTTATTTCCCATATCTGGTTTCAATATATTTGACACCCTTGTTTTCAAAGCTTTTGGGTGCCATTTGTCCCATTTGTTTTCTAAAAAAACATAAAAAAATATGTTGAAATACACATACTCACATATAGCTATAAAAGATCTTTTAAATAATTATACTATATAATAATACTACTCAAAATTAAGTTCTACAAGTAGTACTTATCCACTATAACGCAGTCTTTTCAACATATACTGTTGAACAAGGTTATTTAACCATGATTTTTCTAATGTTATATATATAATAAACAGAGTAGGTTAAATGAACAGTTGTCCAGTATATTTTTATAGTAAAGCTGCAGATAATTACCTTTTTGTGTTTCATTCTCGTCCTTTTTATCAAAAATAAATGACTTGTCCGTATCTGAAACAATCAATTTCATAACAATGTAGATGTGAATGTAAAGCTATTGGATAAGTATATACAAGACAAGTACCTACCAGGTTTATTGATACTGATATCTTGGGTGGTATCCACTGCACCATTAGGTTCTATTGTATCCACATGTTTCATTTCCTCTATGTCCATTAAAACCATGTCGCTGATACATATTGGCACTGAAAAATGAAAAAAAAATATAGCTTTTTTATGTTATATGTTAAGACATAAGTATCATAGGCTTTTTTTTATATGACTAGTACCTACCACTTTGAATTGTATCACTGTCGTGACGAGCTTCAAGCCCTTTTATATTAGAGCAAATGCTTATGACCTTTTCTTCGACGACGGTGAATTCAGGAGCATTTGATGAACCCCCTCCTGTTCTATACATCTCCTGCCTTTGCACAGAGGATTTCCTTTTAGTGGCTTTTTTTATTCCGTCATATTTTAACTTTAATGTCTTCCAAGAGCGCTCACATGTTGAGATTCCACATGAGTTAAAGGAACTTTGAATTTTTTTCCATGCAAATTCTTTATCCTTGTTTGTAACAGCGTCTGTCTTTTTATTTTCTATTACTTGCTTGTACCTCTCCACTAAACTAACAGGTAATTGAACCTCGGCATTATTAAAGTTCGCTGAACGTTCCCGTTTCTTGGTTTCCATTATTTCAATAAAATTATAAATCACAACACGAAAAACACCACACGACAAACACAACAAACAAACTCGTAACGTATTATAAAAATAAAATGGCGCTGACGCTTATTTGTTTGACATTGACAGCAAACAAAGAAATAGTCCATCCCGTTCTAACATTCATTTATTCTGTATATTTGTTTCACCTCCCTGAAGTTAGCGTATTCACATCTGAGTTATTCGGTCAGATAGTTATTCGTAGGTTAAATATGCATTGAAAAATTGACAACCACTTATCAGACGAATAAAGAGTCAAATAACTTTATTCTTTAGGTAGCTATTGGTACTTTTATCCGAGGATTGAAAAATCGGCCCTTAGTAGAATAAATATTTTGAATACAGTAACATTCAGAAATAGCCCACCACCCACGCAGAGAACACGGGTTTACACTTACGACAGTTCTCAAAAAATTTATACAAAAAAATAGACCCTGGGCTCTTAAAAAACCTTCTCGTATTGTCACAGGCGAGTGTGTGGACCGTATAAAAGTGTCCCCGAGTGATTGATGAACGTATGTCGTGTGTCTACAGCTTTATGCCACAACGCGTTAAATGGATGGCATACCACGATATGAACGTATGTATTTTTTGCCCTTTTTTCCTAAGTAGAAAGACTCGTTATAAAAGTTCTGCTTTAATAGCAAAGTAGTGTTTAATCCGTGTTCGGAATGCGAAATAATAGTAATCCATGTGGAGGTCGTTAAAGGCGTCTGGAACATTCGACGAGCCTCCTTTTACTTTAAAGAATTAGGTTTAGCTTTCATATATTATTCAAGATTAAAAGTAGGTATAAAAACTATTTTATTGTAATTACAGGTTAGAGAAGTAGAAAAATAATGGAACTTTGATTAAATACCCACTATAAAAAATCGGTGCGAGTCGAACAGTAGGGTTTTCGTAACAACAAAACTATTAATTTCGTATCGATAACTACCAATATTAAGAAATAATGGAAAATAAACTCATTAATTTGTATTCGTATCCCCTTAGGTTTTGACTGCTATTTGTCATTTTAGAGGCCATAATAACACATATTCTTTGGGACTCGTGGCTAAGTAGCAGCCGCACAGATCGATCAATAGATGATCGCTGCGCTTGCAGCGGTGGTTCTGTGGATGGGTGACTATCATTTCGTACCGAGAGAGCACGTTAGGCCGTCGGTCGCGGTTGTCAAATTAAGATCTATGACAGCCGTTAGTCTGACAACCAGTCATACCACGAGATATCGTGTTACGCAGTAACTGGATTGTGGATGTCAGATACGCAGTCGCTCTATGTAAAATACTGGTATTAAGCTGCATCCGGTTTGACTGGAAGCCGACTCCAATGTAATTGGGAAAAAGTTAGGCAGATTGCGTAACACGTATTCTGTGAAAATCTATTGACTAACTATTACGGCTTAAAAGATACAGTTCCGTGATAGACGATGTAGGCATAATAATAGGGTCCCCTTGGCACCTATTGGGAACGGAACCCTAAAAAGGTTGTCATGTTGGTACTGGAACGGTTGACCTGTAATTGCACATTTTACGCGCGTAGGTGTTGTAACTTGTTACCTGTTCCCCTCAATTTACATAAGCTAACACGTCATCATTATAAAAATCGAGTAGATGGCTTCACCCTCAGTCATTTTGTAAATGAATATTTATGCCTCGCGTGCCCAGTCACGGAATATAACAAAATGCATTTGGTAAATTATACAAATATAATTATGAATCATTAATGTACGAGGACGTCACCAATCGGCTTATTCCTGCTTTAATTAATTATATAATTTCATGGTTCTCTTTGACATTCTAATATTTAAAGTTTTGTTAGTTTCGATAAAATAATATTTAACTTTAATAAATTAAAATCTCCCAAACAATTTTATTAACGAACTAGATGACCCGGTGTACTTCGTATCACCTCGAACGTCAAATGTTTGACTGGAAAGCAGATAGAACAGTTTATATGGGCAAATGAAATTGTTGTTTTTACTATCTTCCTCGCAATTTTCCTACATTTACTCACTGTTTAAACCTTCCCTGGACTACGACAAACATTTCAAAACCAAAATTAGCTAAATCGGCCCAGCCATCTCGAGTTTTGGCGAGACCAATGAAAAGCAATTGATTTTTATATATATAGATGGTCGGTTGGACATATTATAACTAGATGTTTGTTTTTCTTGCAGTTTTACAGGTGTGTGAATAGATTAGTTTTAGGTATTTCTATTTTACATTTACTGAATCCTGGTATGTGATTCAACTAAATCCGGCTCGAAGGACCGTGTGTTCGAGCTGTAACCTTGTCAATGTTTTAGGATCGTTATCGAGATGAATAGATAATGCGGCGATAACTCGATACGTACCAAAGAATAAAAACATAAATGTAACTTAAAAACTCAACTCGACTCGACTGCTGAGCATGAGGTCACGGGTTCGATTCCCGGGTCGGGCAGTGTTATTGAGTTTTTCAGTTAGAAAATTCTCAGCAGCCCGGAGTCTGGAATTGTGACCACCTATTACATGGGATTTAATAATAGCATTCGTGAAATGTGGGTGTACAACTGTGTACACCTCTGTCTACCCCTTCGGGGAATACAGGCGTGATGCTATCTAACTTAAAAACCAAAACTCTTTAAAAAAAAATTGCGACTCGAAATTTCGCCTGAGCTTAGCTTATGTGCGGCGCTTTTATTATGTTCGCGTTATTTAATGGTTGATTTTTTGTAATCTTCTATGCAACACGTTTACTAAAACTAAAGTTAATATAGGTATAATATTTTTGTAACCCACCAAATAGGACGTAACTTGAATAGAACTCAATTAAATACTAACATATATTCTGCGACATTACATTGGAGCTCATAAAAACCGAAGTATTACCAGTTATAAAAAAAACAGACGTGTACGAAAGTCATCCATTAGCCGTTATACACTGCGCGCTAACTATGTTTTCACATTATTTTTTTCGCATTAGCCGGCAATCCATTATGCCCACAGAATCAATTAACGTACGTTACGGGTAAAACAACAAATTTGACTAGTGGCAATACTGTTAAGTGCATCATTTGCCGACACTGCAAGTCGATGTCACACGTAAGCACCACTCTACACTAGAACTTCAACCTTATATATTCAACATTAAAGTTCAAACTAATCTGCGAAGTCCCTGGCTTAAATATAAACGTCATCAATCTTCGCCAGCGTTGGTGAACAAATAAAATATTTGCTATATGTAAGTGAAGCGCATAAACAAATTCAGTTTGGGAAATGTTTTGACATGTTTAGATAGATTCCTTTACGCTCGAATTGATAGAGTTGACGGACAAGCTAATGGAGGTATTTGGTAAAGCTAAATATGTGAGTTAAAGCTCGAGTAAGGTAACTTTAGCTGACTGACGTTTCGTGCGTACATCGGATGCGCAAAACGCACTACGTTTGGTTTGATAGGGTTTGATGCATTTTCGTTAAATATTTGATATGTTTAGATAGGTTCCTCTACGCTCGAATTTATCGAGTTGACGGACGAGCTACTGGGGGTATTCGTTAAAACTAAATATGAAATGTGAGTGAAAGCACTAACGGTGACTTATGCGTACTGACGTTTCGAGCGTGGGTCGGATGCGCAAAACGCACTGCCTTTGATGCAATATCGTTAAATAAGATATTCTATTTAGTATAGACATTGCATAAGACTGTGTTGAACGCATCGAATAATGGTATAATTAAGTAGTAGGCAATATCTTACAAATTATCTCACTACACATTATAACTCATTAATTAATTAACAATAATTATGGATAACTCATTCTGCGACCACGAAGATGCAGTGTTCGAAACGTCAGGAAAAACATAAACAAATCATACTCGCGATTAATCCGGTTAAAAGTTGTTTTATTATAATTCGAATTAAAGCGTGGTTGGCGCAGTGGTTGACAGACCGACTGCTGCGCTGCGTGTCGCAGGTTCCATTCCTGCACGGAGCAAATATTTGTACGATCTATGGATAATTGCTCCGGGTCTGGGTGTTGGTGTGCTTGTGAGATTATATGTCTGTAAACACACCCACGACACAGGAAGAAATTCCTAGTGTGGGCAACTTTCTTTTTAAAAAACAAAAACAAACAAACAAAAAAGAAGTAATTTTGTTCGTCCAAAAGCATAACGAAGTTTGACCCACAACAATATACTCGTATGTGCTAATTTCTTATTAGATTTGGGAATTAAATCGTCTGATCACGTCATGATACCGAACTGCTATTGTTGACTGACGAGGATCTGATGATTGATAAGCCAGCCTTAAAAAGCTTTGTGAAGAGTGTATTTCGGCTGCAGTCTCTATTTCGAGCAATAACTTAAGTACGATTAACGTAATTGTCTCTGTTACTTTGAGAACAATGTCTCTTGCAAGGTCCAAGACACATGGTTCTCGAAGTAAGAAGCTTTATGTTCTAAAATTAAATAAGATATTAATTTGAACATAAAAGCGAAGATAATTTAAGTTTCCAAAAATATCTTGCAAAATTGCTGACGAAAGCGTATACGGTTTCGGAATACCGTGGTTAGTAAACTATGTGAATTCTTCGTAATTCATGCATTCATGCATATTCGTTTTATGTGTCTCAGTTTTACTATAGGTAGTTTTAGTTTTAATACGGTACCAACATGTCGTTTTATATGATAAAAATATATATAATATTTTTATGCACGTACGTTTTTAAGTAAAGCTGGTTATCATGTTCAGGTAACAAAGTAAAAAAGAAAGAAAAAAGGTTGTTTAAAGTAACTATTTCTTATAATAAATTGACTGTTTTCTGTGTCAGCAAAAGCAGCAGCCTCACTGTAGTACCTTCCTTAATTGTTAGAGGGAAACTGGTCAAGTAATGACTAGCGCTTTTCGATAACATTCTGTTAATTTTTAACACACCAAGGAGGTTCTGTATTCGATCCGTATATATGTATCTGAGAATGTTTGTATGTCCACGACTGATCCGATTTCGATGGGGTTTTCGTTACTTAAATTCATATTTTTTAGGGAAGGTTTTTAGTATATATAACATATTAGGATCTGATGAAGATCTTCGGAGATAGACAATGGAACTCTTCAATAACTAACAGCAAATGACACGCGTTTCCTGATTATGAATTGTTTTCATCGTTAAATAATATAACGTCATGCCTGTACACTTTGAAGGGGTAAGCAGATGTATAGAGTTCACCTTGCTCCGATTCTGATAAGGCTTTCGCTATTCGACTACACAGCTATATTTTCTAAAGGTAGCTATTGTGGCCCAGGAACTAGGTCAAGTAAATTATGTTAGTTCACAATGACATCTTCGTACTTGTATTACAGTCTGTTCCCGGCTTTATAGTACGCAATTAACATGATTAATTAATATATTGATTACACCATTAGGTTATAACGTTAGGTGACATAATATGATTGTTTATTTAATGACTGTTGTCGTTATGTCAGATAGTGTTTGTAAAAACCGGGGGTTACTCTTAAAACAACATTATTTCTGGTTGACCTTATTGGTTCTATGTTTTTTCTGCTCTGAAAGCAAATCTTAATCAACAAGAGCGAAGAGTAAACAGGCCTTGTAGAATAAAATGGGCTTAAACATGATCCCTTAACAGGAGGTGGAGTGGTAGCCAAACCCAACACTCGTGCTAAAAAAATGGCTGACACTTTCATTCTCATCTGGACCAATCAAAACATCTGCAGCTTAACATATTCTACTTATCTATTTTTTACGTGATTGTACCATCACGGTAGACACAACACCGTTGTTTTATTGTCACTTCTCAGAAAATCGTATTAACACTATTGACTGCGACATTACATCCAACACTAATGCTTGTGACTCGTTCCATTGCCGGCTATAAACTGAGATATGCGTTTTAAAGTTATTATGTTAGTACGAAGATGGCAATAGATGGTGTATGGTGTTAAAATGTCGTAGTTATTTCCATGGTGTAGTGTATCTCACGGGGTTCCGTTTCTCGTTACAGTTAGAGTGTATTGGACTGATATAAGAAACCGCAACTGTTATTATAAGTACCTACATTTTTTATTGTAATGATATAGGCATCATGTTCTTATGGGGTGTCATTTGGTAGGGTAAAAGTGTCAATTATATTTTTTAAAGGATCTGCTTGTTCTACCAAAGAAAACAATAGAATGTGGACAGTAGAATCTTGAGATTATTATTGCCAAACAAGCATAGGTTACTTATCTTTGATGGGAACAAATTTTGGGTAATCACTAATTGGTTTATCTATATTAAAGTAAAGTTTATTTTATACATAGCAACACACGCCTTTATTCTCCGACGGGGTAAACAGAGGTACACCCACATTTCACTAATGCTTGTTGTTAACTCCCATGTCATGTATATATTAGTTACCATTAACCGGTCACAGTTCCAAACACCGGGCTGCTACTGGGATTTTTCAACCAGGATTTTAACAGAAAACTTCATAACACTGCCCAGACCGGGATTCGAACCCAGGACCACACGGCCAGAAGCCCCGTTTGCGACCATTAGAACAACGAGGTAGTCAATATATATTTCACACAGAGACACACATACACACATGCAAACAACACGCGCGCACAGGCACATCATCATAATAATTTACCTGTTTACATTTATATCTCAGAGTTAAATTCAACAGTATTTTTCCTAAGAAACGTACTTTAAAATATTATATTTAGACCACGCTCTATAATATATTTTGTGAAAAAACGAGATATTAGATGTAGAGGACGTCTAATATGAATAGTATGAAGAAAATGAATTAAAAAGTAAATTATAAAAATATTAAAAAAAGTCGACTTAAGTAGCTGAGTACAATTTATATTAACATTTCAATGGAGGTATTTTAATAACTCAAATTTTAGGAGAAAAAAAAAACTTGTGAAATGAGACTATTTTCTTAGATATTGTAGTCTGTCTGAGATGAAAAAATAACTTAGAAAACCTACATTGTCTTACTTATCTGTTTTCTTAAATTCACATTAAATGGCTCTTATATAAAATAATTTTATTAAATAGTGACTCACGGACATAAAAAATATAGTTGACAGACCCTCTCCCTTTGTTTAATTAATGTTAATGGCAGTTCTACTAATTAAATTAGGTTTTATTGGTTTTATTATGCAATTCGATTTAGTTTATGAATTTTGATAATCTATACCACAGATATAGGTTGAACTAGATACGGCAAGTGTACATACTTTGCGAGCCATTTAAAGCCTCAAAGTAGGCGCACAACGTCAAGACGCTTTTACGCTGCTAAGATCAGTCTGCTGTTCACAGTTTCCATAGTAAAATAGAAGATAACAGAAAACAAAATGCCGCGCTAATGTCGCAATAAACTGTATATAATCTGAGAGGATTAGTTAGGCGAATGAATGGAATGGTCGTTCCTATTTTGAATTTTATCAAGTCACAAATCTGACCCGTTTGATTTTTATACAATTAGGCGTAGTTACTTATTTATTTATTTATTTATTTTTTTAAATAGAACGGCCGAAACCAATTACACTATTTAAACATATAATTAATTTAACACAGTCATGCATTCTTCTCACAAAAATTCAAACATTCTGACAGTATCATCTTCCATTCATTCGCAAACATATCGAGATCTGTGTTTGAGTTCAGGAGAGCGTTAATAGCGGCTAATGTCCGAGGAATAGGTGACTTAGAGTGTAACGTACGGCAAGTTGGAACAGCCAGTAAGCGGTGTTTTCTGTTACGACAGTAATTGTCTGGGACAAATAGATTGCACATTTCATTATGCATATCGGGATCATCAATAATTCCCCTAAGAATTTTAAATATTACAATCATCTGATCGCGCGACCGCCTAACTTCAAGGGAATTTAAATTTAAGCAACCCAACAGGAATTTAGTGGGATACAAGAAAGGATAATACCCGTACAAGTGCTTGTAAAGGTATCTAAGGAATGCTTTTTGAACTTTTTCCAAAGCTAACGCGTACTGCTTCTCAAAGGGATTCCATACGCAAGCACTAGACTCAAGTTTGCTACGGACTAATGCCCCAAAAACAAGCTTGATAACGTGGGGGTTGTGGAAGTCTCGACAGTTCCTTAGAACAAAGCCAAGGCGCCTGAAGGACTCCTTAGCAGTGGATGCGATGTGGTCGTGAAAAGTAAGCTTACGGTCGAATATGACTCCCAGGTCTTTCATGGAATCAGTTCTTGTAATTGTATCTCCATTCAGTTTGTATAGAAAGTTGACTGGGTGCCGCATTCGACCGAAAGACATCACGTAGCATTTTGATTTATTAAATTCCATTTTATTTTCTAAGTTCCACTTATTTACTGAGTCAATGTCTGATTGCAGAGCCTGGCAATCGAGCTCTGATTTTATTTCATAAAATAGTTTTAAGTCATCAGCATATAAGAGGGATCTGGCATTCGCAACCACATCAGGGAGGTCATTAATCATCAAAATGAAAAGGAGAGGGCCGACTACCGAACCTTGATTCACGCCTGAGCGAGTGTGGTATGGGAGTGACTCGTACAAACCTAATCTGACGAACTGTTGTCGGTCCCGCAAATAATCTGCAAGAAGCCGTAGAAGTCCTGGAGCAACACCTATCGCACTGAGCTTTGACAGCAAGACGTCATTGTTGACTCTGTCGAACGCCTTTTGAAAATCGAAGTAAAGAACGTCTACCTGGCTACTGCGATCAAGACTAGTTGAAATATAATTAACTAGTGTAAGTAAGTTAGTATTGACGGATCTTTTTTCCCGAAAGCCATGCTGCTCATTGCACAGGTACTGTTTCACCTGCTTGTAAATTCCTTGATGTAGGACATTTTCAAAAACTTTCGCGGGAGAAGATAATATCGCTATTGGACGGTATTCATCGACTGAAGATTTATTCGAAGATTTCGGTATGGGAGTCACACGTGATATCTTCCATGGTGGAGGATAGACTCCAGATTTTAGTGCTAAATTAAAAATGTGGCTAAGGGGCCGAATAAGAAATTCCTTTCCCTCTTTTAAGAACCAGGGAGGAATATTATCGGGACCAACAGAACTATTGAGTTTTATTTTATTTATTCCGGTGCTTATATCACTTTCAGCGAAGTTTTGTATATTAATGTAGTTACTAGTATTGCAGTTGTTTGGATTGACTACATTCTCGAGGTCTAACTTAGGTACTTCAGTTTGGAAGACACTCGCGAAATATTCTGCGAACGCTTCCGCAGCTGCTACACCACTGTGATTTTTACCTTTGTGGGTTACGTTAGGCTCAAACCCGCCTTTTGATCTAAGGTTAGAAATATGCTGCCAGAATTCTTTGGGATTTTTCTTAATGTTCCCTTCGATGCGCCTAATGTAAGTATCATAGGCAGTCGATACACGAGATTTTAGGCTAGATCTATAGTCTGAGAATTGCTGATATATTAGATCACATTTACTCTTTTTCCACGCGGAATGTAATTTGACTTTTTTCTGGATATCCCGAATAATATCCGACGTAAACCAGGTAGGATATCGTCTAGTTATCTTTCTGTCTCGGTGTTTTTTAGGGATACAAGCGTCAAACAAGCCGTAAATAATATCATAGAAAGCCTGAGTGCCAGTGTGAACGCTATCGGATAATATAACTGCATCCCAAGATGCCTCAGAAAAAGCGGCATCTAGTTAAATATTAATCTGTGATCTACTATACACACGTTGCAAGTAACTTAAACACATAGCATCACGCCTTTGTTCCCCAAAGCGGTAGACAGAGGGGTAAAAAGATGTGCACTCACATTTCACCAAATGCTGTTATTTAAGGTGGTGAGCCTATTACCATCTGCCGGGCACAATTCCGGACTCCGCACTGCTACGGAGAATTTCTAACAGAAAAACCGAAAAACACTCCCCGACCTGGGAATCGAACCCAGGTTCTCAAGCTATGCAGTCGCGCTTGAGACCACTAGACCAACTAGACAGTATCACTTATAATCACGTAGGGCAGTCTTGAAACGCTTTTTTGAGGAAAGAGCGATAACATTATTCTATAAAAGCAATTTAGATCATCCAAGGCTCCATCCATGGCTTATTCCTTGTCAGGAACATCTAGTCCTTATTTATCTTTAATTTCTTCGTGCACAGCAATTTATCAAGCGGTTGCAGACTGAAGTTATATAATAAAAATACTTTATAAAACATTTCTGTAGCCTGTTGACTTTTAAAGACCTAATAAAAGCTACTTATCTAAAAATCCAGAGGCGCTCGAAGCTCTTTGCAGTCTGTCGTGACTTTGGTGGGACTCTGATGGGTACCTAAATGGTCGTTGTGTCTTGATAGCCTAGTGGTTAGTGGTGCGCTTTGAGGTATAGGGTAGGACATGTAAAAAAAAACTCAACTTTTAAAAACACCGACAATATCTTTAGCGTGTATTACTAAGATTAGGTATGTACCTACCATAGATAGAAGTACCATTCCTCCTACGTATAGACTTACAATAATACTTCTATATAATTCAGAGAACTATATGAATGGAGTTTGAGAAGTGCGAATGTATACTTGTTTGTGCTGGTGACTGTACCGTGTGACTTTTTCTATTTCTTGTGTAGGTACTTTTTTGTTAATCTAATTACTTTACAAGTGAAGGAATCGATCTCAAATAGTCAACCCGCTGTTACTTTACGTGGATGATGAATGCTCCTGCTTTCCTTAAAGGAAAAGAGGCCCTTGCCTTACAGTAAGACAGTTAGGAGCTGGTTATGTAAATTATGGTTGAGGATAAGAAACGATTACGCGGTTTATCTTTAGATGAAAAGACTTTTGGCAAGTTAACAATAGACACGAAAGGGGTTTGAACCCGCGACCCTTGACATTCCGTGTCATCGCTCTACCAACTGAGCTACCTTGTCGATGTCCGAACCTATTAAATTTCAAGCTTCTTTGTATTCGTCTTAAGGAGACGCCTGACGATATTTATTTAGCAATCATTAAGATTGCTAAATAAATACTTTTTTGTATCTAACTATAGTAATTAATATAGGCATTACATGGAACGAAGTTCTTTACCGCGCGTTGCGAAAAAATTAAGACGAAAAGTTGTAACGACACTTTTTGCTATAGTAAGCTATTGTAAGCCGTGCGGCGTGCGCATGTTTCTCTGTCTCTCTCTCTCTTATAGAAAGCAAGCCAGATATATATAATATATATATATATATTGTTTTCTCTTTAACTTCGTTCCATCCGGGTGTCCCTTGACAGTTTTTTTTATAAATTTGTAAATTATTTATGACATTTTGACATTTAAATGTATGAATTGACATATTTCAAATATCATGCGGATTTAATTTCATGAGTAACTCCTAATTACTATTTTTCAAGGAAACTATTTAGGCATTACATGGCCTTAACATAAACACATCAACACGGTCTAGGGATATTTTTAAAAAAGCGAATTACTATCAATATGTTAATTATTTATATGACATGTATATATTTAAAAGATACGTTATTTAATATTCTACCATTTTCTAGTAATGGTTAAGGTACTTCGATTAAAATTTCAGGATTTTATGGAAAAAAAATGAAGCATTGACGGAAACCGTATATGAATTAACTTTTAATTTATGAGTAAAAACTGAAAAAAATAGAAAAATCATTTAATTTGTGTTTATAAACTTGAAGTTAGTAGTCTGAGAAAGCGCCCATGATGTTCATAACACATCGGCAACGATTCGGCATGCTCAGAACAAGGTTGTCAATGTCTTGCTGCGGAATATTGTCCCATGTCCTTCTGAGGTGCGCAAAAAGTTGATCTTCTGTAGCCAGATTTTCAGGAACTTCCTTCAGAGCTCTTCTTTGCAGCATATCCCACGCATGCTCAATGGGATTTAGATCTGGCGATTGAGCAGGCCAGTCTAAGGCCCTAACATTGTGTGTATGTAACCAAGCTGCTACCGTTCTCGCCGTGTGTGCCCGGGCATTGTCGTGCATGAGCAGGAAATCTTGCCCCATTTGTGTTCTGTGGGGCAAGATTACGGGCCCCAGCACCTGTTGGACGTATCGTTCTGCCGTCATATTGCCCCGCACCCAAACGAGATCCGTCCGTCCTCCAAGACGAATTCCTGCCCAAACCATAATTGTTCCTCCTTGGTATGGGTGAACTTCCTGAGGGTTCTGAAGACGGCTCCATCGTCCAGGAACTCGCCAAACACGCGTCCTTCGTGAATCTGGATGGAAGCCGAACCTGGATTCATCCGTGAACAGCACATTGGACGATTGTTCACGGCCCCAGTCCACGTGGTTCCGAACCCATTCTAATCGTCGTCCACGATTGCCTCTCCGTAAAGGTGGGACCCGGAGTGGTCTACGAGAGCGTAGATTGCTTTCATGCAGTCGCCTTCTTACAGTTTGGTCACTCACAAGCACTTGGTGTTCCACTCGCAGCCTTTGGACCAATTGAGTCGCCGTTGCATTTGGTTGAGCTCGCGCAGTAATTTGCAAAAATCGGTCTTGTCTGGGGGTAGTGATGCGACTTGGCCCCCGGTGCCTCTCCGCTACTTCACCTGTGGCACGATAGCGTGTCCACAATCTTTAAATTACATTTTGGTGGGTCCCTATGGCCTCAGCAACATTACGCTGAACAGACCCAGCTTCCAGCATTCCCACAGCTCGTAACATCTCCGCCCTCGTCAAATGTTGGCGTTGCATGGCTACAATACCTCAATTTTAACTTTCTCTTTCGTTTAAAAATAAAAAAAACTGTAACTAAATGTAATTCGTATTGTTTTCTAAATTTCGCACAAATGAAAATTCCCTCTCCTACACATCAAGACATTTTTATGCCACCGAAACAAAAGAATTTTCAAAAATTTGAATTTGGAATTAGTCTGAGATAAATTACAAACAAATCGGTGTATAAAAGATTCCAATGCGGCCAGTACTTTTCGATTTATTTAATTGAGTATGAAATATCCCTAGACCGTGTTGATGTGTGTACTATGTTAACATATATATCATTATATATTAACCCTTACTGATTTGGCTTGTAACCGCTCTAAAATGAAAGGTTTGTCGACATACTGCAAGCTGAAAAGCTACCTAAAGACTAGAGTATGTTCCAAGTTATGAGGACACAAAATTCAGTCTGTGTAGTTTTAATAAAGTTCGCTCTTTAATATATTACGGTGTCGGGAACCTCGTAAATAATATTGTTCGTGGACGTCTACTGCGGTGGTACTTGGTAGGATGCTGTGAAGGATATGAGTATTATAAGCTGATATGTGTTTTTTAATTTATAGATTAGAAGGCAGGAAAAAAAACTATAATATTTATATTATACAATTTTGTGGAAAGAAACATACGGACCCGGCGTGAGCAGGATTTTTTCCGGCGTCTCCCGTATAAATACTCCAGGCGCTTTATGGATTTTTTCTAGTAATTCTAATAGGACGATTAAATTTAGTGAATATGACTAATTGACTAATAAGAATTAGGTAAATTAAAATATTTATATAACTTTAGACAAAGAAGTCTAATAATCCTAAGTTATATTCTAATTTAACTAAAAATTTATGTTTTTTTTTAATGTTAATTATAACAAAAGCGTCAAACTTCTAATATGTCACATAAATTCGCAAAATAGTTTCTCTAACATTGATGTCCAAGTTTCTAACTAGAACCACCAAGATGCAGGTAATTTGGTAAAGTTTTGGCATCGTCGTCTACGACTTAAAAAGCAGACCCAAATCGAATCTAATACACAATTTCAAGAACTTAGTCGAGGCGAAATAAAAAGCGAAAACAATACGGTTCTTAAAAAAAACTGAGCAGAATTAAGTTGAAAGTGGTTCTTAATTTTCAATTTCGCTGAGATCTCCTCAACGCGATATTACCTACCTTTATTAAATTCCCCGCCATACGGGCCCTACTTATTTTTCACGACAAAATTGAAAACACCTCCAGTGCAAGGTAACGTTCTCACAATATAAAGATTGGGTTTATTGGGTATCAAGATTGAGTCCGCGATGGGCAGGTGAGGCCTGGAATCGAGAGGCACACATAAATTCCTTTACGACAAATAAAAATACGCTCCTTTATAAAGCAACGTCAGGAATAAATCATTCAATCTTGTGGAATTTCATCCGGTTTTTTTCGGGTTCCATATCGGGTATGCGAAAACGAAACCTTTAATATTCCCCTGTTGGGAATCGCGCACTTTTTCCTTGACTTCGAATTCGTTTTAAAGTTGACTGGTGTAGTAATATCGTTCGTATATCGGATATTTTATTAAAATATATATTCTTGCTCTTTTTGTCTTGCTTTCTATAGTTGTTTTACGAGTGTTGGGTAAAATATTAAATGGTATGAACATGTCTGTCTATTTTTTTTTATTACATTCTGTGTATCATGAAATTTTGTTAAATGGAACTAAAATGATTCAGCATTCTTAAGGTGCGTCAAAAATAACGAATATATTCGTCGAATTCCGGGGATGATGATAAGAAATGGATTCCTTATTTCTTTAATCTTAAATAATAGAAGAAAAGTGTGTTTTGAAGTTAAATTACTCATATAAACTGGAGCTTATAATACTTATAAACTTCCTTCAAAACAAACAAGTCAATATATCTTATAAAATTTTAAATTACATTCCTGATCTTATAAACCTTTCTTAACCCTTCGTCCATCTTTAACCCGTTATCGCGGGCGGGTTCATTTTAATCTCTAAAACCGCTCCAATTTGCCTTGACTCAGCTCTTACCGAGTCCGTTTTGTCCGGTTTTCCGTTCCGTTTTTTGCTCAGGTTTTTCAAGAAACTTGAGGATTGTGATAGATTGAATGCATTTGTTTCTTTGCCTTCTTGCAATCTTTTAATTAGTTGTGGAAGAAGAAGCTGTATTTCTTGACTGCACTGAAGTTAGAAGTAATCTTAGAAAGATAAATAAAATAATTAGTTTTTGTCCCACACAAAGCTTGCTGCACGTCCAAGTTGACGATTATTAACCGCATTCACTTCGGGTTGGCAGAGTGAGACGACACAATACGTTACCAAAACGTTAAAGAAAGCAAACATCAGTCGGTCACTGAGTACTCACAAGATTGCACTAATTACACGCTGAGAATGAAAGTGTCCTAACTCAAAATCAGCGAATTTGCCATCGTGAACAAATTTGTTGTACGTCTTTTACTGTTGTCTTATGATTAGCTACTTTTGAAAATTCAGTTGTGATCATTATTTCAATGTCTGTTAAACTTTTAATTCATCCGGGGTTTTTTGTTTCTTGCGTCTTGGTTGTCAAACTATTAAACTGATTTTTATAAATGGTGCGCATGGCAATTTGTCTTCATAATTTAGGTGAATATTATGCGTTGTTAAGGCATTGTTTTCTTCTCTCATAAAAATAAAGTGTAGATTAAATAGAAAACAGTGTTGTCATCATATGCCAGACGCATTCAACGGTTAAGGAGATTTCTATCTTAGTGTACGAATACGATGGTCTCGAAAGCTTAGTTGGCACTTGGAGTACTGACCCAAATGGTGCGGGTGGCACGCGGTTGTATTTTTCTATCCTCTAAAAATCTTTAGTATTCGCTAGCATGCGTTTTAAAATAAAGAATAACTTTATTTAGTTACCCTGATAACAAGATATACTAAGTTTATTAATTAATTCGTTTAATGTTACGTTGGTACTTTCTTGTAGCGATATCTTATTTCAGACCCAAGAAAGATCAAGAATTGACTTAATATTCAGCGAAAATAAGAGCTGTTTAGTAAAATCTCACTTTAGAATTTAATTAAAAAGGCAAATGTCAAGAGGATGCCGTATGTAAGTATTAATTAAAACGGTTTAAAGGTAGTCGTGAAAGCGTACAAATAAATTACATATTTCAATCATAAAATAATAATAATGTCTCCCGCAAATTACTTAATGTAGGTTCTAAGTTTATGTAATTAACACAAATTCATACAAAATGATTACTAAGATTAAATCAAAATTACTTAACGACTTTACTAAGCGACACGAGAAACAAATCTAACATAACAAACTTACACAGAAAATAAAAAAATAAATTTAAAAAAAGTATCAAAGAAATATTCTCGAAATCGAAAACATTTTTACAAGAACTCGTAATCCAAGTCCAGCCGAGTTAAAGGTAATGGCGTCTCGAGACCCGTTTAAAATTTCATGAAAACGGCATATTTCAGACCCTAATAGATAACTTTGGATTAGGAGGCGGCGATGCCTTCGCATTATATATTCAATTCGCGAAACGCAAAGAGAATAAATCTACGGAACCATTCGTAAATCAAAGTTTTTGTGTTGATATCTATAATTCAAGAGTTTGAGCGAAATGCGAACCAAACATTTTAAGACAGTAGTAAAGAACTTGGTCCCGGTTTGTCAAATGAAGATCTATGACAGCCGTCGCGGGCAGTCAGAAGCCTTGTCTGACAACCAGTCTTACCACGAGATATCGTGTTACGCAGTGACTGGGTTGTGGAAGTCAGATTGACAGACGCTCCATGTAAAATACTTGTATTAAGCTGGATCCGTTTAGACTGGAAAGCGATCTTAACGCATTTGGGAAAAGGCTAGGTAGATTGATTAATAAGTAAATAATTTGTAAAATCCAAGACTCGAAGCTCATCTTATTGCGTAGGGTTAGGATTCCACCCAATGAAATTAAATTGTTTATTCTGTAAACTGGTCCTTTTAAACTTTTTCAATAAAAATTATCTAAAAAAAATTATCTAAAATCGTAATTACTTATTTTTTCCAGTACATGTACTTCAACAATTTATGACAATGTTTCTTTAAAATAAATATGATATAAAGGTTTAAATTTTTGTGGAAAAAGAGTTCGCTATGCATGCGTTAATTATTTTCGAAGATTTATCTGAAAATATGATATAATTTAGAAACGTTGAATTGAATTCAATTTGGATTCTTCATTGATTACTTTCCAAAATATTATATGTATTCAGGTTCTGGAACCTGTACCCGGAAACTAGTGCCTAAAAGTGGTACCAAATCACCACGACAGATTGGGAATTAACTGATGTTAATTAACCTAACAATAGCAATTTGAAATAGTATACAGATTTGAGATCCGGATGGAATATTCACGGTTTAATATAGAGTATGGACAGTTAATCGAATCAGTCATGGGAACAAATGGTGGCATTCGATCGAGTCGATACTCGATAACACGGTACACAGCACGCATGTTAAACTTTACCCAACATACGGGCTTTATCATGATCGTATCCTTGTAGATTTATAAATAAAATAAAATAATGATGATGCTGTGGACAGTGGATATTAATGCGTTTGCATCAAAATTTTTAGCAGGGTATCTAACTAAGAATTCACAGTGCATCAGTTTACTAGGTCAGATCGGAATATATCTTTTTGTGTGTGACGAGATTGAGATATAATTTTCGAATCCTGCTCACGACCGTAACCTTTAACCCACAAAAAATATAACTTTAGAGTTCGTTAAGCATGCGTTAATGCTTTTCAAAGATTTATCTGTATAACAGTTACTTCTAAATAAAACATTCACAAAATTTGTACTACATCTAAATTACAAGACTTAATTATATCATAGATATTATAACTTTGCCGAAGTGTACTCAAGTTTGATCATCCGTTTTAATTTCACAAAATTGGGAATTAATGTACACTCGCGAGCACTTTAATGTAGCGTTTAAATGTTTTTGATTTAAAATTAGTAAAGTTTCAGCCCGTGGGACGGGAGAGACAATAAAAGACCGGAGTTTACACTGCGCGCTCAAAGAAAGAGGTCATTCCGTAAATATTTACCGAGAGGGTTGTGTAAACACAAATATTATAAACCTGTGAGATGGTTCAATAGACCGCTTTGCCGTGACTCATGATTTTGGTTCCATGGGAGATAGACACATGAATTTTTAAAATCTCAATTTAACTTTGTACATTTTCTATATTATATATTATTATAGGGCTGGATTTCGGCCGGTTTTGATGAAATATAAACATTCCCTCACTAAAATTCGTTGCCGTTGTCCATAATAGTATGGACATTGAACTGATTGAACGAGATTTAGTATATTCATACATAAACTCACGCCTTTCTCCCATGGGTATAGGCAGAAACCACAGAACACCACCTGCTACGATCCTTACATATGCCTTTTGCTTCGTCCATTTTCGTAGATTTAGAATATCTTGTCTTCTAATAACATAGATTAGTGATCGTGGCTTCGCAGCTCTAAAGCACGAATAAGAATAAATAAACATTACTTAAGGCACGTGCTTTGGCTTTGCAATGTTCCCGTTTCTCACTGGATACTTACTACTTAAGGGGTTTACTGTCTATAAATGAGACATAATACCAGTATTGGTGAAATGTGATGCTATGTTATGTATGTTATGTTCGGGTATACATATTATGTTATGTCTAGGATATGTTATGGTATACAAAAATATCCATTGCTAGACCTAATTTTAGTAGACTAGAATGATCAATTTGAGTCATAAGAAATAGACCAATCCAGTTACATATCTAAATCACTTACTGCTACATACTCAACATATTCTAATCAGCACTAACTTAACTGAATAATTTGTAGACGTGTGTACCATAGCAACTCTGTTTATCAGCATAACGAGGATCTTGTGTTACGTGATGTGGTTCTAATATATTATATCTATTAACATGGCTGCCTATAACACCTCCTTTGTGTTAAACTATTGGACTTGCCCTTCTGTGGGTTGGTTATGGCTAATTTATTGGTTATATTACGGTTTACTGAGTGTATTTTTACACGGCTGCCCAAAAAGAGGAGTGTTATGTTTTTAGGGATCATGTACCTACAGGTTTTTTTTTTAATTTTTTGTGTTATAAAGATAAATCTTTGAAAAGCATTAACGCATGCTTAGCAAACTCTAAAGTTATTATCTTAAATGGGAAAAGAATACGGTCGTGAGTAGGATTCTAACCTGCGCCTTCCGGATAGCTACTCCAGGCGCTCGGACCACTAAGCCATCTCGACCTCTTTAGAGTTCGCTAAGCATGCGTTAATGCTTTTCAAAGAGTTAAATTGTTAAGGTAATTGCATCTTTACGACATTGTATTAACTGCAAAGTTAGTCATGTCGGTTCGGTCACCTGTATAGGGACTGAATAGATAACAATGACGTCGCCAAAAGACGTGTTCAAATGTGGATGAAGTATTCGCGGTGGTGAGCAGAGGTCGATCTCGAGCTGTTTTTCATAACAGTACTGTTTTGTAAAACAGCTGATTCTATAATCCATTTGCGACATATATATATGATAGAGATGCGGGGACAATTGAAAGTCACGTCAAGCTTTTTCAAAAATATGTCTCTTATTACAAACGACCTGAATATTTCCACGTAGACAGTTTTATCAATAACAGTATAAGTACCGGTAGAGTCAGTACAGTTCCGATCGCCCACATATTTGCATAACCGATAGAGTAAGGTTATTGAATCCTTATCGCAGGTCCCTGACCCCTGTTTGCTCCTAGGGTGTGCCGATAACGATACTTATTCAATATTTGACTTATGTGTAGATTCATACATTCTTAATTCATTTTTATTTGTATTTCCCGAATGGAGGGCAGTGGTTTACCGAGTGCAACCACAAACATTACACCGATACCGTTTTCTTTAAGTTTTTTTTAGAGGATCACACTCTATCAATAATTCGTAAAATTACACAGACATTTAAGTAAGAAAAAACAAAAAGGCAACATATAAAAACGGGTATACAGTAATGTCTATTAATTTTGAGTAGTGCACAATATGTTAATAAACAATAATTAAATTAATAATTATTAAGTCCCATGTAATAGATTGCCATCTACCGGACAGAGTTGCGAATTCCGGGCTATTACTCACAATTTGCTAACAGAAAAACCTAATAACAGGGCTCATTCGAGTTAATTGAACTCAGGACCTCACTTTAACATGTTGAGGTAGTTTTCATTCGTGGAACGTTTACTTAATCTTCAAGAAATTCGTTTCTTGTTATTTCAAAATACAACCAAATATGGCGGCAGCCGTTCAAAACGGTCGTTTTGAACGGTATTTTTGCCATATTTTGGCAATGTAAGAAGGTTTGATCCCAAGAACTTTGATTAGCAACTAAATAAACTAACGTTACTAATTAATCAGTGTTAACATTTGAATATCGGAAATTATAATCGTTAAAAAAGTTAGGGTTCTATTTTTGTAAACATTAATGTTATTTACTTTAAAATATTGATGCTGCGTGTCGAATAAGGTTATTCCCAAATATTTATGTATAATAAATTTCGAGCTACGATATGTGTATTTTGATTGGCTATATGCCAGCAGTTAGTCTGTCATGTGCCATATAAATCATTACATTATTATTAATTTTATACTGATACTGCATAATTTATTTTGACAATCATTCGTCAAAAGCTTAAAGGAGTTATTCTTCGAAAGCTACTGCTTCAAATTAACAAGGTAATCGTCATCATAACATACATAACATAGCATCACGCCTGTATTCTGCGAAGGAGTAGGCAGAGGTGCGGTACCAGGCATTCATCTGCACTCGACCCTTTTTGGCGCAGCCGTGAGGCACACAATGACTACTAACATTCCTATTGTGTTTTTGAATATCTTAATGTAGATATTCAATTGTTGTATCCTTACTGACTGTGTCAAATAAACCTTTTCTTTCTGTCTCTTTCTAGGTGTACAAAAAACAACCAATATACATAGTTATACCTAATACTGGGACGTGAAAGTTCTATCCGCAATTTAGTATAGAATTGCACGAATAAGCACGTCCCTTGTGAAAATACTTCCCATAGGAGGATAGCCTCTAATTATAATATTAAGTATGGTATGGTAGGGTAACTAACTATAAGCTTCTTAAGCTCACCAAGATCACTTACTCACTCAGCACTAACTTAGTCAAGATTTCCAGTTACTACTGCAACAGCATCAGGCTTTAAAGCTAAACATTAAGGTTAAGTACCGTTCTAGGTCATGAACTACGGTTTTTGTCCGCTCTCCAACCAATAAAGTTGGTTAGTTGGTCCAATTTACAACCAACAGTCTGACCTAAATTCCACCAGCAAGTTGTTTGAAAACTTGAAGAGATACAATCTGTATACTTAAGGTTGCAACTTGTGAAGGTTTACAGAAGTTTTCCGGGAACTGGAATTTTCAAAAATTATCTGGTTCAATAGTTTGGAAAAGACGGATTTCTGTTTGAGTACAGTTCAGTGGAACGAAGTAAATAAATAAAATCTTCATATTGATTTACTGTTAAAATGATGATTGATGTGCAATTTCTCCACACACTTTCAGCTCGTTTACTAACGTTACGTACTTCGTCTTTGAATTTCCAGCCAAAAAACAGTTTACGAAAAATCAATTGTCAAGTTTTAGTTCCCCGAAATATCGCCAAACCCTTTAACAACAAATACTATTGTGTGGCTCTCAATATGTCTGGTGGGTTCACCTTTTGCCTTCAGTATTCGAGAGGTCAGAAGTACATGGATGGTATTATTCTGAAGGGACAATGGCAAGGGTGTGGACTGGACTGGGCACTGACATTAACCCGACCCACCCAGTCTTACATAAGCACATTAGTTTACCGGATTAAGGGTAGTTAATAATAGAACTTTGCGGTTTGTTGGGCTTCTTAAAATATATCTTGAGTGTACGAATAAATGTTGTTTAAGTAAAGTTAGCCGATAAAGGTTAACCTTTTCCGCAAATAATATAAACTACTTTTAATCTCTTAACTTAAGAAAACACGAATTTGAATAAAGGAAAGTGAGACAAATTAGAAAAATATAATTAAATGGTGCGTCATCGAAACCGCGTCCCAAAGTTGCTCCAAATGCTATATGCAACTTAAGTTAGATATTATTGAAGCGTTCGGGTACTTAGTATTCTATTCTAGCTAACTAAAACCATTACGTACGTGTGTAAGTATCCAGGAAATTTAGATTTTTTGTCAAAATCGTCGTACTAAGCGTGCCAAAACTCATATTTATCCTCAAAATCTAGCTGACATCATCGGTGAAATCGGCTTTATGCCGCAGATAAAATACAAATCAAACTAAAAATAACAGAAGAGTATCGTCAAAAAGATCCATAAAAACACCCACATTCTTCACATCGCCAAAAATACATCTCCCATAACGGTACACCCGAATAGAACCCACTTTACAGACGAACTTATTTACATTTCACATTCACACCTTAAAGGTACGGCAGAAGTAGCCGAACACATCGAAATTTATAAAACGCTTAACATCGAAAAGTGACTGGATTAGAAAACATTTCAATCTTTGCGTCATATAAATACAAAAATATGTGTTACATCAGATCACATGAATTAGCACTAAAGTCAGTGTAGTTCCGGTACATGTTAATAGACTTCTGTCGCCGACTGTACCTACGTGACGTCCGTCTGTAAAGGGTGATTCAGACTATTTAATTTTGTATTACGTCGAAATCGGATATATTAGAGGTATGCTGTTTTAAGTCGATTGCGAATTGAAAAGGAATTGCATTGATATTCTTCTTCTTATCCTATGGTTGATGAACAACCTAGTGTCAGTTTTAAATCGTATGTCTCTGATATTCCTATACACACCATCGAGAACACATCTCTCAGGTGTGCTGGTTTCCTCACGATGTTTTCATTCACCGTTTTAAGCAAGTGTTAATTACCTTTTTCTTACCATTATCTTTTCCACAAAAAATTATAACTTTAAGTGATAATTTTATTAATTTATAATACGCACATGACTTCTAAAAGTCAGTGGTTCGTGCCATGGACTCGATCTTGCTACCTTGTCAGTTCAACGGTCATAAGTACCACTAGGTTTAATTGGGTATTTATTTAGAGCAGTTTAAAAATACGAGTGTTCGGTTATGAAATTCAACGATACATACAAGGATGTTAAAATAATTGCTATAATATGAGGCGTCAATAGCCAGTTGGTAATTTTGGTCGGGCAAGCCTTGGGCCATCGATGTAGACCGCTGTGGATGAGTAAACTCTAGGAGGATTTTCATCTGACCGTCTCCGTGTTTTTGAGGGCACGGGAAACCGTAGTAGGTACTTAGATTATTTTAAGTAATTTTACTGCCTAATAAAAAAGAAAGATTATTTACCTATATCACAGGTGTAAATCCAAAACGACCAGAAGTTTCGACAGTGCTAACTTCAATCGAGTCGCGGATATAGGATATAGACGAAATTGTTTTACGGTCCAGTTCTATGCTAGAAGGAAGATTGATGTTAGAATTTTGAAGGCCTTAAAGTCAGTGGGTCTTGAAAAGCCCATTCGTATACAAGCCGAGGTTTTGCCTCAGTAGCTCCAAGGAGAGGACTTGATCGGGGCGGCTAAGACAGGCAGTGTAAAAACATTGGCGTTTCTTATACCGGCCGTTGATCACATAATAAAACTAGGAATGTCTCCAACAAGATTTACTGGATGTGATAGGTATATTATAATCGACAAGAGAATTAAAAATGCCAAGATATACTGAAGACGCACACGCGTGGCTTGTCCATCTTCCCAAAGAAGAAGAAAATCTTTGATTTATATTATGGAAAGGGTTTACTTATTTTATGGCAGTGCCAATTGCTTAGGCTCTCCTACCCTTTTTGACGCACCTGCAGTCTTGAATAATTCAAAACTTTAAGGTTAGAAATGTCCCTTCAAAGATTTTAACATTGATAAATTTAATATATTCAGCCTTTGTTAAGGCTTATAAAAAGTAGTAGTTGATTCGTATCAAGACAGTTGTGATAAAGAATAAATTACGACCAATTGTGTCAAGAATTAGTTTTAAATTGCCACTATAATTTAAAACACGATAAAGAAAATCACCCTTCACAGTGATGATAACCTTTCGAGTTCACGAAATAATTTCACAGTTTTTAACCGGAGACACGCTTTTACTAAGCATGACCCTTTTGTGCTCAAATCCTGATGCATAACCATAAAAAGGAGCCCAGGTGTTTATTATGCTGACTCACTGTTTTCCCAAAACCTAAAATGAACTCTATTCATTGGACATAAGGACTACGGTTCACAATAAAACGTGAGGATATGTTCAAGCTGCAATCCAGACCTATTTGAAATTCAATAAAATTATGTGCCAAGTCACATTGAGCAGTTTTTAAGATCGTGTTCCGATTTCGTATAAGCAGATTGTTGTCGTTCGACATTGGAGACGAAAGATTTTTGGTAAAGGTTGAAAAAATATTATCTACGAGATACTGTACAAAATTACGATCGTATTATTATTATAGTATAATAATAATGGGATCTTAATTTTGTATAGACTTGAATATATTTTTTGTAATATAAATTTCGTATGTAAAAGAAATCATTTTCTTATCTTAATTCAAAGTAAAGATGTATCGTTTGATTTTGAATCGATTCTGCACAAGTATCGTTACTTTTATTTTGGCAATACGATATAAATAGTCTATCAAAATAGAATTCGCACACATAACGCTACTTTCAGAAGTGTAAAGTGTAAACAGAGCTGCCCCAAAAATACCGCAAAATAGTCCAAAAAAAATACAGCGCTTCGGATCGGACCATCTGCCGAATAGGCTCGAATCCAACAGATTGGATGAGTGGGTGAGTGTGTGTTATTGGTTGAAAACACCTGTTCTTTTCGGTCAGGTTTGGAAAATAAAGGAATCACCACCTGGCTTGCTTCTATTTTTTTATAGCATATGGTTTCGGTACCGGTTTGAGTTTAATCGCTAAGGCGTCTCCTTGCTCCGGATTTAGGGCTGTAGTTGGCATGAATATTTTAGAGGCGAGCGCGTTATAATTATCGCTTGCTGTTTCGAAGGGACGGCGCGCTAGCTTTGTCCCCACCCTACTCACGTGTTAAGAATCCTTGTATATAATTGAGGCATGAATAAATGACCAACCGTCGCTCGTTAATAAAATCCCTGTAAAATTCGTTGATTATTATGAAACACGCTTCTGTCTTACGTAATAAAACCAATCATTATCAAAATATGAACAAAGAAAGAATTTACAATTCCCACCCACTTAGTTACTAAGAATAATAGAGTTTTTTTTTTCCTGTAAATAAAATTTATTTATATTTATCTTTTGGTTGATGAAAATCACAAACGGGTCGAATACAAAGCAAATTCCAAATTGAAATTGGCTTTTCGCTTTTGTGCACAACTCGATGAAGATTTACAACAACAATATTGATTCCGGCAAGGCAAGCCTTCAAAGTTTCTTTGTGATAATCGTTATTACTCGTTATTTTAATTGGAATTATGCAAATGACAGCCAAAGTTCGTTTCTGACTGACAACTGCCATGTTACTCGGTCGAAATTGAATAGTAGATTTTGTTGTTGCGTCCCATTTTGTTTTTTGAATTAGTAAGATTTTTGTTTTGATTCTGCTAGTTAACAAATAGTAATGTCAAAATTATAAGTTTTTATTATAGAGGCTGGTATTAAATATGGTTTCCCAATCCGGTTTAGAGGTAAAATTATAATAATGGTAGCTACCTGATTTCCTGTCATCCGTCCCAGGTGCTTCGAATTTTAAGTACTTAAAAGGAACACCTGTTTGACAAGGTATTGTCGACACATCTGCTCCCTTAAAGGTACGGGCAGAATTATCGAACCTTGAAGACAACACAAAGTTTAAACAATAACTTTTATACAGACAATTAAAGAAGAAGAAAAAGCGAAAGAAAGAAATCAGAAGTCAGTAAAATTTCACTGTGTGTATTATTTCTTATTTTGAATTTATTAAAGGAACACAACATTTTACACGCTTGGTTTTCACACAATTTGTAGGTACTTTCTGTATCAATCACCACATATTATAAAACAAAGTCCCCCGCCGCGTCTGTCTGTCTGTCTTTTGCGATTAACTCAAAAACTACTGAACGGATTTTCATGCGGTTTTCACCAATAGATAGAGTTATTGAAAGGAAGGTTTAGGAGTATAATTCCGGTGAATTCGGGGCAGATCGCTAGTTTAAATATAAATCTGTGAACTTATATCTCTACTAACGTAGCTATTACCCAATTCCACGGAATGACTTAAGCACATAGTCACGTTATATAGGTACATATATATAGCTAAGCTTCATTTCTAAGAGTCCGAAACCCTTTATTCTTTTTGTGCACATTTTTATTAGAACTCCGGTTTGGTAACTTAGTCTGAACGTCAGATTAGACATATTATATCGTCGAACCCTTATCCCGATGGATATTTGCCAACATTATCCAACCACAAATAGGCATTACTTTTATTTATATATACTTTTTTCTCCATATTTCTACTGGTTGGTTTTGTTAAGGCACAAAATGTTTGGTCTTTTTCGGCTTAGAAATAATTATTTATTAGTAATATCTTAGATTTTCGCGATCACTACACATTATAATTTAAACTTTTAACCGGATTAATCGCGTGTATTTATTAGTTTTTGGTTTTCCTGACGTTTCGTACAGTTTGCAGCGTGATCGCAGGAGGACGAACGCTGTATTTTGTTTATATATTTTTTATTTGATCTCCTTCTTCTTTCTTGTACTTAGAAGCCAATTAACCCAGTGTTAAATTTGTAATATATATGTCAATGTTCACGCCCATATTATACGGTTTGACTTGCCTTTATATCGACTTTCTACTTGGTACAGTCGAGAACAATAGTTTAACATGCTCTCTAAAGCACGGAGATGTTTAGATGTAAATGCTCGTAGCGGTCACCCATCCATAGATTGACCTCACAAAGCGTTGCTTAACCTCGACGACCGAAAGGGCTATGATGCCTCATGTATTGTACACAAGGTTGACTTTATGCCATGACCGTCGTTGACTTTTCTATCAATTGATTGATCAAAAATCCTTCGAGTCAAAAAGAGAGGCGATAAAAAGGTTTCTTTTTTGTTTTTATGTACTTTCGATATTGTTAGTTATCCCAGTTGTAAAGCCTAATGAAAATCACAATGCCACTAAATTAATTCAATAATTTCATGAAATTACTAGATTCAGTCCAAAGTTTCGCGATATCACAAAGATGTTTAGTAAGATTAGGTACATAAAAATACCTTTCTTATTTTCTTTTACGAGACCCTCAGTCTGCTCTACGCGTTTCTTCGAGATTTAACGAAACACCTGGCTTCGTCGCGAATATATCTTTAACGAAATTGAGAAGCTCATACGTTTACATTCAGGTTAGCGTGAAATTACATGCGTACAGAATTAATAGATTATATGTTTAAATCAAACCCCTATTGATTACTAATTGTGCTATAGTTTAACATTCTAATTAGTTCATCAACCAGCATTATCGTGATCAAATGATCAAGTAATTAATATTGTACATCGGTACAATATCTCTGTCCATCTTGGCCTTATTGACCACGATTCTCTTGTGCATCGACGAACTTGAAATGCTAAATTTTTTTAAAAAAAAGATCAATTAAAATTTTGGTTACATTGAAAGAAGGTAGCGGCCATTATAGTGTGCTGTTTTTTACTAGCATTCACTATCAAAGCGAGACGCGACGGTTTATGCGATCTCCGAGAAATTTAAGTGGTCATCTCTGTGTGCCACCTAAAAAAACAAGGAAACTAAATACCCAAAAAGTTTAGTCTCTCTTATTCGTGCCGTCTCTTTCCTGTATAATTTGCTAAAGACGACAATAGCGAACGACTATTAACTTAGTTCACTTGGTACGCAACAAAAGCGGCACCAATATCTGTCTACGTCTTGACCGTATGCCGTAATGACCATATGACCATATGATATCAGGTCACTTTATCTCAGTATTAATAATATGTTCTTTGTTACAGGTATGTCTGAGTCAACGGTGATGCATCTCAGAGGAATGCAGTTGGCCATAAACCCTAATGGACCAGTCCTCGGGTCAACACTAATGGCTTGTATATATATAAAATTTTATAGATTTAAAATGAAAGGGAATTCTTCAATGACGTCATTGTTATGTAGCAGTTTTAAAATTTTTGATACTTTATAATTATTCACATCTTTACGTTTTGGTTTCTTTACGATAGTTACATAGAAATGTTTTTGAGGTTCTCTGCACCCAATCGATCTGACTAGCCTTCTAAGTTAGGGTCGGCTTATAGTCTAACTGGATGCAGCTTAATACCAGTATTTTACAAGGAGCGACTGCCTACCAGACCTCCACAACCCAGTTACTGGATAAGGCATCTCACTACCCCTAACGGCGATTATAGAACTTCATTTGATAACCGTGACCGACGGCTTAACGTACTCTCCGAAGCATGGAGGGTTCTCGATATGAAACTATCTGGTCATCCATCCATAGACCGACCGCGGCAAGCCCAGCTTAACCTCGATTGATCGATCTGTGCGGTTATTAGTTAGCCACCAGCCCCTCCGCTCTATACTAAGACTTATTTATTCGAATCTAATAGTATGTTGTGTACGTTTTATGAAAGATATTAGGTACGCAGGAATGAGACCACTCTGTAACACCAATTTCAAAACAATATTGGCTCAGTGGGTTCGATTTCCGCAACTACTAATATTTACATTGGTTCGTTACGTTTCGGGTTTTGGTGTGAATTGTCAATGCGTGCTTTTTTTTAATATTTTGCGAGTCTATTTGATTTTGTAGAGAATAAAATAATATATAGCACTGTACCTTCAGAATATTTTTGATCCAATCTTATAACCATTTAAATAATCTTAGGAATTGTTAAAAACTTCTCAAAAGCTTTTGTACTTATACAATTTCGGCAACAATTGAAATAATTTTCTAAAGAATTGGATATTACTTACGAATAATGGAATGAACAAATTCGATAAACTGATTTTGTATTCAAATAACTGTCTCGTTGGCCTATGGGCCCCAAGCACGACTGCTGAGCGGTCGGGCAGTGTTATTGAGTTTTCCTGTTCGTAAATTCTCAGTGCCCGTTAGATGGCAATGGGCTTCACCACATATCACATGGAACTCAATAATAGTATTGGTGAAATGGGGGTGTATAACGGTGCATACCTCTACCTACTCCTTCAGGGTATACAGGCCTGATTCGATGTCTTATTCATATTAGTTGTAGGATTGAAAACTAAAATAGGCTTTTATAACTAGGTAGTGACACTGTTCGCTTCCGTACATGACCAAAGAATAAGTAATAGTACTACGATATAGCCTTCAAAATATAGTAATTTTAAAAACATCGTAGTTACCTTACGAGTCCGAATACTGCCAAAAAATCAAAAATACAAACAAAAGTGGTTGCCGGGTGTTTATGGGCCCACCTTCCGTGATATGTAGCATCTACTAATGTGATCTTTTCCTCTACTTTAATGTCTTAATTAAAATTTCAAACATCGTGACGAAAATTGGACATAGTTGTGTTATTCTGGACTATAAAAAGTTTGAAATCGCCAATCTGCAGTGAGCTAGCGTGGATCTATGCTCGTGCATTCATAAAATATGGCATCAGTCGTTACAACAACCATACATGATGCTTGTACAATTGTATACATCACTCGCAGTTAATCAATAACATTGTATTGTGTGACATATTATTTATAAATATTGTATTAATAAGTCATCGCCGTAACAATTATTTCAGTGAAATACTGCATGTTAATCAGTGTACACAGGAATGACGTGTACGATGATTTGTTAGCTTGCAGATAATTCGCCCGTTAATGTAACGAATATAAATAAATAGAGCAAAGAGAAGAGGCAAGTGTGGATGGAAGAGTTGGAGGGGTTAGCGTACCTATTGGCTGTCTCGAGTACCATCGATTTGGCGGTCACTTTGAAGTACATTGCGTAGTGATTTTTGATATTTTTGCGCTTATCAGACCAGCTGTAACATACAACACAATGTACTACAAAATTACCATCCTTTGGATGTCAACTGAAATAGCAATACGTATGCTGATGTCATTCTTCTTTCTGCAAGTTTGATGAGGAACCAAGTGTCTGAGTTAAACCGTCCCGTCCATATGTCTCTAACTTGGCTTTACACACCATCAAGAATATCCCTCCAGTATGCTCGTTTCCTCACGATGGTTTTCTTTAATTCTAAGCAAGTGACAATATTTTTGAATACACACAAGATTCCGAAAAACACCACAAAAGATATAGCATTTGTGTGCCAAACGCATGGTAGTGAGTGTAATGTTTTCTGTATTGATTTAATGTATTTCTAATGCATATTATATAAAAATATTAGCTTTCTGCACTCCTTCTCCATATAAACTTTAACTGTGCAAAATTTCATAGTCCTCCGTCCGCGTGTATATCGTAAAAGGGGTACGTTCAACGTTGTTGCTTCACGTATTAATATAATGAGTAGATAACTGTATACTCGCAAAAGTAAAAAATTGTACTTGATAAAAAAAAACTGTCTGGTAATTAGCGAGACAACAGATTTAATAAACTCCAAAATTGTACTGAGACAAATATTATCTAAAACTAGGTCTAGTCGCACTAGTAATCTAGAAGTCTAGATAGTTATTATTAATTATCCTGTTGCTAGAGGACTAGATGTCTATTCAATATTGGGTGTGTATAAACAACCCTTCTAGATAATAGAGTATTATGTATATGTATATTATACACATTACAGAAAAGGTATTAAATATAAATAAATATTTATAGTATACAAATACATGTCCCCTAGTTTATTGACGGGCCTCTAGGCATTTCACCTATTTTCAAACTCTTTCAAATACAGTATATGTACGCATTATTCCTCTCTGTCACACAACTGCCAAATTACAGGTGGAAGATAGAGACGGGAACATAGGTTAGTCAAGTATATCCTAAATAGTGTTCGTTTTTCTGGCCTTAATACCCTATGAAAAGCCAAAGAGAATTGTATTCTAAGCCAACTTGCAAGAGGTGCTATTCCAAAGGATTGATAGCTTAAATTAAATCAATCCGGTATCACCTTGTGTGACAATCAAAGGATCTTAGTTACCTAGTCTTAAGGGGCATTCAGGCTTCTCTTCGGTACAGTTGGTAACTCAAGTAAATTGACATTTTTGAAATTTTCCAATTAAGTTATTGATATAATTATTATGAGCCTGGCTTGTGCCATTGTATGAGGTCTCCCTAACCTCCTTCCACTCCTTACTTTCAGCTTCTTTAATATCAGTTTATTGCATGAAAAAGTTTATTTTTTATTCAAAATTTGATCTACTTTTGGTTCCCAACTCGCCTGATTGTAAGCGACGGCGATGGTGGCCGAGGATGGAGCACGTAGACCCAAAACAAATCTATTTACTCTAGCCTTGAAAATGTTTAGATTATATTTCTCAGGAAACATAGAAGATGACCCATCTGTTGTCGGATGTTCCATTCACGAGCAGTACATGTCATGAACGTGGAACCGTGCACTTTATCATAATTTGACACTGACAAATGCTAAGCATGCCTTAATGCTTTTCAAAGATTTATCTGTATTTGTTAAGGTAATTGCATCTTTACGACATTGTACTACCTGCAAAGTTAATCGTGTCAGTTTCGGTCGCCTGTACAGGGACTGAACAGATAGCAATGACGTCACCAGGAGACGTGTTACGGTGTCGAAGAAAAATTCACAGTAGTGAGCAGAGGTCGAGATGGCTTAGTGTTGAGAGCGCCGCCGGGAGTAGTTTATTATATCTATGGTCGAATCAGAAGTGTCATAAAATTGAATTTGTTTGTTAGGAATTGATATCGTAATTAATAGCATTAAATGTCGTTTCTTTTATTGCAGGTAAGGTTATTATTGTTAGTTGAATGTTATATTTTGTAATTAGTGTTAAATACACATGTAAGTAACAAACATAAAACTTTTATTACAGAAACTCAATTGTATTTTGATTGACGGTGTCACCTTACCTAACTACTGAACGA
This sequence comes from Xylocampa areola, assembly GCA_935421205.1. NCBI lineage: Eukaryota > Metazoa > Arthropoda > Insecta > Lepidoptera > Noctuidae > Xylocampa > Xylocampa areola. The sequence goes on from OW285220.1 coordinate 10,170,145, forward strand.
ATATCTTTATATATCCGGGAGGCGCAGGTTCGAATCCTGCTCACGACCGTATTCTTTTTCCATTTAAAATTACAACTGACGAAGTGACTTAAAATGAGACTAATGAAAATCTTTTTTTTTTATGTTCACATCGTATTGTTACTGAGTGTACATGAATCACCTGAATGTTAACAAGCGATAAGCTATCTCCTCAGCCTAGACTACCCTCTCTTCATATAATACATCTATTGTTCTCTACACAAGTCTATCAACTAATCTGTCGGAACCATACGATCGGCTTGAAACAATAACTTTATGTCCATGTAAGTGGAGACACATTGTCTTCTAAAGGCGTATCTGTTAGTTGGGATGTACAGTCAAGGAAACGGAATCAGAGCCCATCTTAACACGTGTACTGTGCGCGAGACAGATTAGTTAAATAATTGCCGTGCACCACACATGGTTGGGACACGGAATCTTAAAATACAGATATCTCAAAAGACAGTTATATTTTTATGAAATTATTTAAATAAAATCAAATTATTCTATAATCAATTTTTATAACTAAAATATTTAAATGTAATCAATGTAATATTAATACTCTTAATATTAATTACTACTTTAAAATTTAAATCTTCTTCCTTCGTGTGGTTAAGTGTGTGCGAAGACACATTAGTTAAATAACTGCCGTGCACCACACGTGGTTGGGACACGGAATCGTATAAAATCGTCGAAATCGGTCGAAATTAGCTTGACTATCCCAAGAGACAGTTCTTCATTCGTTTGGTAAAGAGCCAATTTAGTGTAAGAGTTGTCAAAGCCGCCTTAGGCCTCTGTATTGGCTTATAAACAACTGGAGTGACGTTTTAACATGCCTTCATGCAGCACTGAAAGTAGAAGATAATGCTCCTAGCAGTTACCTCTCTACCAACTGACCGCGACCAGCTTTGCTTAACCTTAACAACCGTTTATCGAAAAATTGGGAATTTCTTACCAGGGTCTTCGTTCCCTACGACCTGTAACCCGAATGTCATCAACTTTAAAATTAATAGTCATCTTGCTGCTTCAGACCACTCTGGTTGGCTCGTATGTCTAGCGGTCCCAAGCGCGATTGCGGAGCAATAGGCTTATGACCTATTTATTACATGGGATTTAATAACAGCATTGGTGAAATGTGGGCATACAACTGTGTACACCTCTGCCTACACATTCGGGGATTACAGGCGGGATGCTATGTATGTACCTATGTATCTAATAGTCATCTTTTGGGAAAACTCGTTTCATCGTAGACCTCATCCATCGCTTACAGTAATAGAAAAAATCCCTTGGGGCCTTTGCATACGACGTTTTTTAAACGAGCTGACGACGCGTGTTTTTATGAGCGCGTCATCAGCGTGTATTAGCAGATTACATGCGTTTGTATCAATACAAACGCAAATGAAACGCGCTTCAAACGCACGTTTGAATAGATACAAACATAAGTTGAAGGTACAAACGTAAATAGGTGTACTCAATATTTACGCTGATATTTTCTGCGTGTCCGTTTTAAAAACAGGACCAAGCTAGCGTAAGCAGTGTTGTTTCAATTCTTAAAACAGGTGGCTGCATTTTGCGCGTTTGAAGCGATACAAACGCGAGAATCGTGTGGTCACAATTTGCCGCCTTGCGTTCGCTGTGCGTTTTAATAGCGTACAACGAGCGTCGTCAGCTCGTTTAAAAAACGACGTGTGCATTTTTTCTTATTAGTGATCGAAGTGTCCAACGGCCCTTACAGTTGATGTCTATTTACTCTATAATGGCATAAATTCATTTATAAATACATGTAGTATTCGAATGAATAGTCCCGGCAGTTTTATATTTCACATTAACCTTAATTCAACAATTTTCGAGTAAACAGGGTCTTTCACTCACACGTATATAACAGAGAAAGGTCGGCCTCAGAAACATAAATATATCAATGTAAAGCGAAAGGCCACAAAGTAAGGACTTATCACCTATTCATTGTACTCGTGACAGTTTAGAAAACCGAAGGGAATACATTTTATGTCTGAAGAAAATATGTAAGGTTGTTTAGTTTGTTTTACATTATTCATTTCACTCATCATCAGTAACCGGGCACAGGGGGATTGAAAATTCAATTTATCTTGTTGATCTAAAATATTATTGATTGTAAACTGAAATATTTTATTATTTTCTAAGGAAATATTGAAAAATAATAGACACGAGCAGGACCCGCAATACTTGACGTACCGTGTCATGGCTCTCTCAACTGAGCTATCGTGTCCTGTTAATATCCATTAATTCCATAGAAAATAATAATTAATATAGGCATTAAATGGCAGGCCATCAGCAACGAATATTAAAAAAATTAAGACTTTTTGATTGAATAAAAATGTGCCATTGTTCAATTGTTCTTAGATTGTTGGAATGACAGTCTATTACTTTTTTATTTAGGACCTGCCTAACACATAGAAGAGAGAGGATGTGAGGAGGAGAAATCTACGTGAATTCCTTACATTGAGACTTGACTACACCAAAACCGATTTTTAAACAAGCTGGGTCTTTTTGGGGGCTGGGTTGCCCGCGTCCGTAGGAGTGCACCCTTAAAATAGAATCCCTACACGTGGCCCCTGAGTGGTGTAAAACATCGCTGGAGCTGTGCCCAGCTTGGGTTGAGCAGCGCCACGACCTCATCAGGGCAGTAAGGGCGGGCGATCTCTCGCTTCCGTCCGTGATTAGACACATGGTCGGGAGTGAGAGCGCATGGGGAGCCGTTGCCAACTTCTGAGAGGAGGTGAGGCTCGCGAAGGAGGCGGCGGAAAGGGAGAGAGGCAAACCCCGCTCACCCCTGCCGCAGAAGGCGAGCCAGGCGCCGGAGGGTGCTCAACGATCTCTCCGGCCATCGTGAGCCGTGGACCGAGGGCGGCGGGTATGGGTGGTTCGCCGCCTGATCAGCAGTCCAGCCCGAGACGGCCACGTACGCGTGACATAGGAAGGTGTTCAGGCTAACTGTGGCCGGCCTGCATAAACCTGGAGTGTACCATAACCTGCCGGGGTCGCGGTGATTGCTGCAACGAACCCGGGTCCTCGGTAAAGGTTGGAGTAGGACCGTGTGGTTTTTAGTCGGTAGGAGTCCGGCACAGCGTCAATGATGGATTTTCAACACTCAAAAAAAAATATGGGTGGTGTAAAACATGCAACATAACTCTGGTGGGAGGGAGGCTTCGGCCGCGGCTGGTTACCACCCACCTGACGAAGCCATGCCGTGAAGCGACCTAGTCGTGTTTTGGGATGTAGTCCAGTGCACCGTTGTGGGAGACGGGTCGGGGCAGTTGCATCGACTCCACAACTATCGTTCTCCCCAAATCCATCCACTCTACTTGGAGTGAATAGATTTCTTCTGGATCTACGTGCTTCTCAGCCACACCATCGCTTAGCATCAGGCGAGTTGGTAGCGAAAGATAGACCCATTTTTCATAAAAAAAAAAAACGATCGTTACGGCATTATATTCTATTATAATAGTTTTGGTCATTGTTTTCCAATTGTTCCGTATTCCGCTTCTATATAAAAACATAATAAAAATGATCTCCATTAAATAATGTAAATAGTTAGTCTAGATGAAATAGTATCGGTAAAACAAAAAATGGTGGAGATTTTGCAACGTACGCGAGTTGCGACACGTCGCCGCTTCAGAGACAGGTGATGTCGACAAGTAGACTTCACAATGTTTTAGAAAAGGCAATTTCTGCTTAAAAGCAATATATACACGACAGCCCAAAAAAAGGAGTGTTTTGTTTTAAGGGTTCATGTATGTATGTATTTATGTTTGTGAGTTTCTTTATTCTACTATAACTTCTAAATGCTTAATCCGATATAGATGAATGGGATATCGTTAGAATCCTTGCATTTTCCCGAGTAACATAGGCTACAAAGATTTAAAAGTAATGTAATATAGCAGCTATGATACACAAAAAGAAAATATAACACACACATAGCAGGCGTGCTTTTAATTTTTTTAATTGACTTTTTCTTGTAATTATACGTTTCTAACGAAAAGAAGCACACCTTTAAAATTCCGAAAGAGGTGATAAGGAATTACTCCTGCTGCATTACCGTCTCCAAAGCACGTGCCCACCGATGCAGCTAGGTAGAGAAGACTCAATTTCACAGAAATAGGAAGGTGTCCTTGCAAGAAACAACACATTCATATCTTTTTATCATATACTGTCTAAATATAAAAAAGCCAGCTAAGTTATTCCTCTACTAATGACGTCATCCCTTTGATCGTAATTCCATATTCAGAACAGAAAGTTTAAAATTTTAGAGATATGTTCCTATCTAACCGTTCTTAAGCTTCACAAGATGCCTCGGCCAGATGCCAGTCCTCCAATGCACTTGACTTTACTAAGACAACATCTGGCTCCCAATCTTATTTCATGATTTTATTTATGACCTTCTTATAAGGCCCACCTGTTCAAACGTTGTTTTGTATGTAGATAAGACTTTTTTATTTTTATGACTTGTAGTTCGAGTATATTGGTTAGAATTAACATACATGCTGCCTATTTTTTTGAAGATGGTGTTGTGTGGTATTGTTATTGATGTTGTAAAAATTTCTGACGAAAACAAAAGCTAATAAAATCTTTATTAGCTTTCCTTGTATTTGTATCTACCCCTTAGTTTTCTCCTCTAGGTATTGAATAACTGTCCTTTAATTTACTTCGTTATATAATGGTTATTATTATGTCGGCTTAAGTCGGCAATTTTAAATTCGTAAATAATGTACTTACATATTGGATTAATTTACAGTAAAACCCTTTTATTAATTAAAAGTTTCCGCCGTATCTGCCTATTTCCTTTCTAATTTGTGAAAGCCCAGAGATTTTGAATTTCTGCACAAATAGATGTTATAATAATATCTAGTTAATTCTAGTCTGAGATAAGCTAGTTGAAGTTATGTCTTAGATTTGTAACTTTGCCAAGTTCTGACTTGTTTTTATTGTAATTGGAGGAATAAGTTTATTTCTAACTTAACTCTTCATTGTTTTCTTCACATGTCTATGTAATGATTCGTTTTGTATATTAGTTCGACTGATTTGTTTGAATGGTTTGCCTTGTCTTAGTGATTGTCCAGAATACCCAAACCGAGCAAATATCGCTTTGTCCGTAATCTTCAAGTGGCTGAGTGACGTTTACCTACTAGTTTGTAACCAATATATCGTTTGTTTGGCCTACCTGAGTTATTTGTTAGATACAAATAGCTATTATGGTAATTTGAGATTACTATTATGCTTCTGACAAATTTATGTCATTAATAGGACAACTAATCAATTTTTTATTAACTGTTATCGTATCCTAACGAAAGAAAGAAAGAAAGAATCATTTTATTTGGAACAAGTCAGAGACACCAACTATAGGTTCAATTTAAGTTTCTAGTACAACATTATAAAACCCAATTGAGTTATAAACTAAAGAAATAACATCATATGAGTATGATTCTCAGGGCTGTCCCAAAAAGGTGTCCAGATCAGCTGAATGTCAAGCACAAGAATGCACTTGTTGACGCTGGTTCTCATCTGGAACTTTCTGCTCCACGGATGTCAGTCGGCCAGTCAGTGCACCGCAAACGTTTAAAAGCGAGAGAGAGTGTACCTATCTCACCTTTTCTGTCTAACAAAAGTCATCTGTCAAAACCATGTGAACTGTCAAAGTCACCGCGTTTCATATAACACTACACCCCGGTCCAAAAGTCCAAACACATTAACACTAAAATACATCCCATTTGTTTTTTAACACTGTACAGTCATCAACCAACGTTGAAACCAAACACACTCAGCAGTTGTTTTTTTTTTTTTCACTTATGTTTGTTTAGCCTGCGGACTTTTTTAACTTCATCGTGGCGGTGTCAGCCCCTGCCTTATGAATGTCTGTCGCTTTTGAAGGGTTAAGAGCAGTTATTTGGAGACAAAGATTGTGATATTTATCAGATTTTGTTTTTGATATAGAGGTCTCTTTTTCGTGTTTTTTTGTGCCTATAAAAAGATTATTTACGAGCAATTTTGCTGATGATGAATTTACTAATTTATTAATACTTTATCTTGTAACTTAAACTTTTATCTTTGTGTTGAAAGTCACAACACAACACCTCGGTATTTCCCCAATTCCCCATACATAATAAAGAGAAAACCATCCCATGTGCCCCTCAACACAGTTCAGTCATTAGCCCTTTAACCAAACAACTTATTGTTGCTATATTTATGTTTTTCACTTACATTTGTTTTCTTAGCTTGTTGGACTTTTTTAACGTGTAAGCCCAGGCTTATAAATGCCCTTCGCGTTTGAAGGGTTAAACTAACTTAATACAGTAACTTTGGAGACTTACACGAGTGATTTTTCTTAGAACGTTTTTTAAAGGACTTTATTATTTTTGTAGTTTTGTCTGGAAACTTGTTTTGTATTAAAAAATATAATTCTTCGTTTAAGAATTTTATTTGTATAAGGATTTTAATTTAAAATTCTTTTTTACGGTAATTACTTGTTAGTGACTTCCTTTAAGATTATTCCGAGGTAACAATAAATAAAATAAAAAATAGGAGACATTATTAAAACCAAGATATAAAAAAAATTGTACCTATAGCCAAGTGCCTCATTGGCGGCGAAAAGGAGGCGACCCGATTATCGCCTTAATTCAATATCCAGAAGATAAGATACTGGTACGAAAAATGGCCAAGTGTAATAGAAAAGCGTACTGGCATGAGGCCAGGCGGAAAATGGATTCCATTTGATACAAAAACCTTTTCTTGTTTGGTTTTAGTTGGCATAACTTCTTTATTTTACATATCCACATATTCATTTACATAGTATAAAATTTGTAGATAATAAGGTTATAAAAGAAATGTTGACCGGATAAATCGTGTATATTTGTAATTTTGTTTCATACACTGTAAATACATAAATCTGCCTAGCCTTTTCCTAATTACATTGGGGTCGACTTCCAGTCAAACCGGATGCAGCTTAATACCAGTATTTTACATGGAGTGACTGCCTATCTGATCTCCACAAACAAGTTACTGGATAACACGATATCTCGTGGTATACCTGGTTGTCAGTCGTTCAGGTCTCTGACTACCTGTAACGGTTGTCATAGATCTTAATTTGACAACCGGGATCGACGGCTTAACGTGCTCTCCGAGGAACGGAGGGGTCTCGGTATGAAATGATGGTCACCCATCCACAGACTGACCGCATCAAGCGCAGCTTAACCTCAATCGATCCATCTGTGCGGCTGTTACTTAGCCATGAGCCCCTGTAAATACATATAAAATCAAATATATTTGCACTGTACAAGAATAAATAGATTAAACCTTTATACACGGACAATAATATACATAATTACATAATTCGGTTAAAACTTGATTTATTGTAATGTATAGCGCTGTCAAAAACCTAAGGTTCATTTAACTTCGAAGTAGGAATGTGTAAAATATACATACAACCTTTAAATTCATAATTGTTTCCTCTTAAACCTTATCAAAGAGATTTCATTCACAGCAGTCGAAAGCGAATTAAGAACAGTCAAGAATCTAGACGCAGTTTTCCACGACGTGATTAATAATTACTCGGAATAAGGCGACAAGATACTAAGGAAACTAGATGGAGAACAAAGTTATCTCCTATAAAATTTTTAAGTAGCGCTTGCTTTTTATTTTTACTTTGCATTATAAAAAACAGATCTTTCACTTAATCAGCAAATTAATGGCGCACAACGCAATTTGCATTGGTAAATTACTGTCATTTTGACAATATTACAATATACATTGTGTTAACCTGTTGATCTTGTTAGACTAAGAAGGGTTATAGAGTTAAATTTTTAGAGCATTTAACGCAAGGAAAGATAACGTATTGAAGCCTCTCGGATAAATACTTCTGGCGCTTTGCCAACTGCTCAAAAAATGCATCTGAAATTGAAAACTATTGTCGTTGGTAATGAAGTCATGACGTCAATTCGGATATGAAATTAAAGAATCTCTATTTTTACTAACAATTACTATAATTTAAAAGCTTTACGTCTCTTCATTTGTCTCGTTTTACTTTTAGCAAATGTTAGTACGAGATAGCAGTTCTTTATTTTTAGTTTAATTTGCCTACCTGTGAATTGATGTCATTATTGCTTTAATTTACCAACCCATCGCCTATTACTCAGTACAAAATACACGGCAAGGTTTTCCCCTTTCCGAATGCGACTTAAAATGAACGACATGACACTTGGTAAACAGGGCCATATCGTTAAGAGGGGGTCTTATAAAACTTGGCACACATAGATTGTTTCGGGCCGTTGTTGCAGATACGCGTAGCTAATAAAACAATGATTGACTCAGTACGGGGACAGGAACGTGACTAGAATTTTACGTCCAATTTTATATCTGTACATAAAAACAAGGCCCTACGACGTGAAAGATTCATAATACGGCCATATGCTCGTACACAGTATACAAGACTGTGTGACACAGAGTGTGAACAATGGAAGAGTCTCACGGATGCTCAGTCGCATTCTCAGAGTGGCTTTAGTCTGTAAGATCACATTCTACCGAAGCCGCCGAGCTCATGTATGAACATAGGCGATGCTCATTTTATGTCTCATTATTTAGGTCGTTCGCTGACTCTGTTATTTATACGCAGAGTTTACACGGCCTGTCTCCGCAAAATTAGGCTGCGCCAAATCGAGATTCCCACCTCAAGTTTTACGATTTTAAAATTAAAGCGAGTAGAAATAATACGAATAATTTATCCGATCTTCGAGTAAGTAAAAGCTTTTTCGATCAACAGTATCGAATTCAAATTAGCCTTGTTAGTAAGATTACCTTTGCTCGTAGGATTTCTGTTTAGTTCGCCCAAACAAACTGTTGATAGGTTCGTTAGAAACCAGGGATTAAATTGGCGGGATATGTTTATAGGTACTAAGGGTCGAGGATTTAATAGGCTTTCGGAAGATCAATTAACGTATAGAGATTAGGAGTGCGGTCTTTGAGGAGTCTTACTGTGATAACTGTATCAACAATTTTAGTGCGATTTGTGTGTAAAGGTTAACATATTTTGGACCGGGTACAAAACAAATCATTGCCGTAATGGCCGTGTACTAAAATAAGCGCGGCTGGTGAGGTCTTTTATTGGATTCTCGGGCAGTATTTTTCAACCTGTGTTTGTAATGACCGGTAGAAGGCAATGAGCTCAGCACTTGAAGGAATTAGTACTGGAGTAGTTTTAGCGGGCGTACCCCACTCGCCACTGGCATATGATTCCCAATCATATAAAGGTACCTTTTACCATTACGCTTACAATGATAGTACATGATTTTAATCGTGTGTAACACATTTTTTTTATGTATTTTAATACTGTTAATGTAATGACGAGAGCTATTTTCGCTTTAGTACAAGTTGTTCTGTGCTTGTGTGTTACCTCACCCCCCGCCAAAAGTGGCGAGTAAATTTGACCGATATTTGGTCAGAAGGCGTCTCCCGTCTGCTCCTCTAAGGCTCAGCACCATATAAGAATTATTATTATATACCTAAAGTGTCTCACTGCTGGACAAAGCTTCCCTATTCTTCTTGCATATAACTCGGCAACGAGGGAGTCTTTTGGATGGAGGGATGAGCAACCCTCCACCTCCGTCTGGGCCTTATTACTTGGAACTTAATAAAAACATCAGTGATATATGGTTTTATAACACCTCACCTCTGTCTAACCCTTCGGGAATTACGGTTGTGGTGATATATTAAGATAAATTTTATTAAAATGAAAAACAAAGTACCTAGATATGTGTCAATTGTACATACTTTATTTGGCAGCAAAATGATCGCTCTTAATGTTCTCATTACTGCTTCCGATTTACAAGTCGGTGCATAATTATTTTCTTTTACGTATAAATATTAATTTTGATATAATAATTTTGCAATACCGATTGTGAATGGAGACCTAAACATTAATTTGCTATTTGTTTGGTAAATATTCACACAATGCTGTCGCCGTTTCATTTATGTTGAACTTTCTCTATATTTAATATAGCGAACATACAAATAGGTACCTACCATTCACTGGTTTGTTTGATTAATATATTGAATTATTTTATTTACTTATTTTATTCATATCAGTTATTGGTATTGCACTGTTGTTTATATATCTTTATTTCAGGAAAATGTAAAACATAACGTATTTTTTATTTATTTGCTGGATAATGCTGGTCTACTCGTCTTCGCATATCACGCGTTAATTTAATAACATAACATAGCATGACGACTGTATTCCCCGAAGGATAGGCAGAGGTATACACAATTGTACACCCACATTTCACCAATGTTGTTATTAAGTCCCATGTAATGGGTGGTGAGCCTATTGCCATCTATCGAGCCCAGTTCCAGACTCCGGGCTGCTACTGAGAATCCTAATAGAAAAACCCAATTAAACTGCCCGACCTGGGAATCGAACTCAAGACCTCATCCTCTTACTACTAATTTATATTGTCGCTGCTCTTTTACTCTTATACAAAATTATATAGATACTACTTAGCCCGTACTTCGGCTAAGCATTATTCCTGTCACTGTCACACAACTGTCAAACTACAAGTGCAAGAGAGAGACGGGAACATAGATAAGACAAAGTGCTAATAAATGGTTATATATTTTGGTCTTATGATTTTAGTTTATTGTTGTCTCGCTCGTATGAGTTAATTAAAACCGTAATTTAGTTGACATTACGTTACTGGCGTCCGGATCTTTGTCGACAGAAATTTGTCGATTCTATAAAAGATTGAATGTATTGAATTTTATTGTTTTATCGACAACTTATGTAAATTTGACTTTCAAAAGCGACAAATGACTCGATAAAAAGAGCCGTGCTCACACCACTGTGGTAAATCAAGTACCTAAGATTTTCCCAATACAATCTATTTGTTTATACAATTTATGTTTCTGTTTTCTGTACCGAGTTCAAGCGGCCATTAAAGATTGACATCGCAAACAGGATAGCAGTCGTAAATTTAAATTAGGTATTGTTTGAAAACCACGTCGATACACGACCGGGAAACAAGCATCAACTATCGTATTTATGATACTTATAAATACATATATTGAATAGCTATGCCTGTGGTCTCTTACATAAACCAAGGAAGAGGAATATCCCTTAAAATAAGTTATAAATGTTTGTTGAAAGAAAAATAGGTTCGTGAGCAGGATTTGAACCTGTGCGTCCCGGTCCGATAAATACCTACCATCTATATTCGAGAGACGCAGGTTCAAAAATCTGTTTACGCTATGAGAAACTACTGCGTGAAATATTTATCTGTATTTGTTTTCCTTCACAAAGTGAGGGGATCAGATCACGGTGCGTCAACCTACATCTACAATCAACGCAAATCAACCAGGGTTGGGGCGAATGCATCTGAATTTCGGAACCGTTGTAAAAGTTTGTCGAGAACCGTGTGGTTTTTATTGACAGGAGTCCAGCACAACGTCCATGATGGCCTTCCACTTGGAAAAAAAGCCTTATGACCTTCTATTACAACTCTTATTGGAATACCACGACTCATTATGATGTCTTGACATTCTCACGCGAAGATGACGATGATAAAGTACCTATACCTACCTACGTATGTACCCAAGAAAATCTAATTATTGTTTAATTTAACCCAACACCTACAATTAGCTCAAATAATACCAATTCATACACAAGTTTGGTATTCATGTTCTCCGCAACACAACCGCAAGTTGGTATCAAAGCAACTAAAACTTTCCTATTCGACTAAGTGAGTACATTTCTTCGGCTTGCACTGTAATCTGTATGTACAAAGCGTTCAATTAAAACTGGACCGTAGGTATAATCAATTGTAGGATAGATTATTATTATTGTTGCACCTTTTTTTAACAAAACGTCACTTTTTTGGGTTTTGTAATTACTTTATTAACCTCCTAAATCTTACGGACTATAACCATGTCCTTCTGGAAAATCATTGAAGTAAATCCAAAAATTTGAAAGCTGATGATATAATGGAAAATTATTAAGGTTTCGGATGCGTTTTGAGTCTGTAGCTGTAATAGTAGCTATAAATGCTCCTACGAGACGAAAAATATTTTCTGGAGCATTTTTATTGAAAACGATGTAATTGCATACGTCAGTGTTGCACCAACGGTACACTGTCATGGCCTTCCTCTAGAATATCCAGGTATATTTTATACTTCTCAATAAAAGTTGGAAGAACATCATGTTTGTGGAATATGAGATCAAAATTGTATTCACATATAATCAGATTTTACTTTTTATTATTGTTTTTCGTGTCTTATGCTAGACGAATGTTTTGTACAGTTTTGCATTACCCACACTGTACCCATTCCTTTGGTCCGCAGTATACAGTAGAGTACTAAGCTCGGGGCATTTAATTAAAACTGCGGGAATTGAAATTCCCGCGTTTCGGGGCTCGTTCCCGCTTTGTTTTCATTATCATTAACTGGAGTGCGATTAATCTTCGTTACATCGCCAATTATTGCGAACTGCAAGGAATGAGAGAAGCCTGCACCGTGTACCAACTTTATTGATGGTAGGAACATGTCGGATGTGTATGCGGAAGGGTGTTGGTGGTAAACGGTAACCATGATTATGAAATATGGTATATAAGGTTTTAGAACATTTCAGTTTACAAAAGTATTAGATCGCGTTACGCTTCTTTTCGTGTGGTTCGGTTCGGCCTACCTAATCTTAGAGTTGATCTATGGATGGACACAATCGTTTCAGATCCGTCCGTGCTCAGAAAGGATTCTTTTTTGCGCCGTTGGTTCCGGTTGTCAAAATAAGATCTATGACAGCCGTTACAGGTGGTAAGATGCCTGAAAATCTGACAACTAATATTCCCATGAAATGTCATGTTAGTTAATCAGTAACTGGGTTGTTGATATCAGATAGGTAGTCGCTCCATTTAACATCCTGGTGTTAAGCTCTATCCGGTTAGACTTGGAAGCCGACCCCGATGTTTTGGGAAAAGGCTAGACAGATAGAAGATACAGACAGATAGATAGAAGGTAGAAGTACGAGCTGCCCGTAGTTCACTGAATTGAGACATAGAGTCTAGCTAGCCAATTCTTTTAACATGGTGGCTTATTAAACCCAAGTGTATTATTTTGCGTTTGAGTAACGTAAAAATACTACACATCCAACTATATCAGGTTGCTAGGCAACGTAATTGTCAAACTGACATCCAATTATTGCTGACAGATACGAGTTTGAACACAACCTTAGTCGCGATACGTTAATTGCATTAGAAACTCGGTCTGAACACGCCTTTACTTGAATTATGTCTAACTTGTTGCGATGTTTTGTTTATTTCGCTGTAAGTATAGTTCAGTTTCTAAGACATGAAATTAATAAATTATTGCAAATAAATGTAATTGTTTATTCTGTAAATAGGTATTTTCAAAATTGACACGTTTTTATCTAAAATGTGGAGTGAAAATGTAGTTAGAATCATTTAATTAACCCTCGTAGGTCTCTGACATGGCTTTACACTATCGACAACATCTCTCAGGTGTGTGGTTTTTCTCACGATGATTTTCAATTAATTACATTTTTTTTAAACAATAAATTAAGGTACTGCTAACTTTATACTTATTTATTTAAAATACACAGAAACAACTTATAACAAAACCAAGTCCCACACAATCGTGTATAAACACATGGATATGTGTATGGTCTGAAATAAAGATTTATTCATTTATCGGTCTCGGTAAAAACAATATCCCTTGAACAATTCGATAGCCTCACAGATCTTTACAATAAATCACCATTCCGTCACCTCAAACTGAGAATAAAAGGCCAAATAAATCTAAGTCAAATCACAACAAAATGAGTTTGAGTGTTATTTACTGCCGCTGTTAATACTTACAGAAGGGCCATAAGTTATGTGGTCATTAACACTAATACAGCCCTTATTAGTTAAGCTTTTAAATGTTTTGACAAAGACCAGTATATCTTGGTACGCGTTGAAATACGGCACTAAATTTAAATACTGGATTTGACGTGTAATTAGACATTTGTCATTGCAAGTAGCGCCACCGGGAAGTATCAAGTTATACTGGGTTTTCTTATATGCCAGATAGATATTTGTTATTGTTACTTGCTCCGCCGTTTAAACTAATCGTTTTAGGGATAGGTTTTTGTTTTAAGATTTATAGGCCCCGCTTGTCGTTATTTTTGAATACTATGCAGGTGATATTAAAAAATAAACTAAAAAGGTTTTTAATAAAAAAATATGATCCCTGCTTAATTGCCCTTTCCCTATACTTATGGCTATAATTGAATATCCAGGCTAGGTATAACGTCCATATGTTTAAAAAAGGCAGTCCCATTACCTTTCCTTATAGACACTAATATTTTTCCATAATACTAGGTAGTGCGACATGAAAAACAAAGCCTACATTAATAGCATAATCCAAAATATCATAAAAACCACCAACCGTTTAAACAGGTACTAATTCTTTAATCAAAACACGAAACACATTTTAATTTGCACTTCAAACTAACATTGAGTTCAACAAATATTACTTAACCTTCCAAATGAAGCTCAAACTCAAAACTAGAGCGAAATATGTAACTTTTTGGTTGAAAATAATTAACCAACTTTCGCTGGAATGAAAGTGGTGTCAGTTTAAATGCCCGTGACCCTTTGGAAGCACCCAAGCGTGGGGTACGTGGGAACCCCAACCTTCCCGGGCAACCATTCTTAGTAGATGTGAACTTGTATATTTGTTTATGTAAATTACTTTGATAAATCGTGGGTAATTATGAGTTGTATATCGTGGTAAGTGATCAAATTTCACGTTGGCAACCCTATATATCACTGAAATTTTGTTTTCTTATCAGAAGGATTTATCTAGATTTAAGATAGAATTCACATGCTCAGGTTGCTATCTGTTCAATCTAGACTCATAGCCGGTTGCAGCCTCTGTTGTTTAAACAATTATGGAGGCTAAGCAGCGATTGGCGCGGTCAATTGGTGGGTGTCCGTTAGAAGCATTAATAATGACATCGCCTTGGGACGTTATACCGTTCTTCCCTGGTGTTGATAATTAAAAGCATTCGGAGTGCCAAGTCAGGGCCGTACGGTCGGGTTGAACAACTCTTGACACGATGTTGTCTTTGTCTTAAACTGCCTCGTTGGTCTAGGGGCCCCAAGCGCGACTGCTGAGCATGCGGTCACTTATTCGATTGCCGAGATAGGCAAAGTGTTGTTGAGTTTTTCTGTTAGGCTCGGTAGGAGCCCGGAGTTTTAAATTGTGCTCGGTAGATGGCACCTCCATTGAGTAATGATCCAAACCAAATAACTGAAATTATTTAGCAAAATATATTTACTTGACAATGTATTTATACTTCTAATAAATTGGTTAAAAATATAAAATATCCGAAATAACTAGATATTAATGCACGTAGGTAATTAAGATTAAACAGATGAACGATAAAAATAAGCCAATATTTATGACGTCTTACAAATCAATAAATAAATCGATCAGATTATGTCGCCTTTTCCTATTGATTTCGGTTTTGCATAAGATATACATTTCTATGTAAAGGCTTAGCATAGCTTACGTCATAGAAACTGTATTCAGCGCTACAGATCTCCAAAACCCATAATATTCTGTGTTAGCATTCAATTCACAATATTCGGTACAGAGATATCGAAATACATTCGGTACGTATGTACAAATGGTAATTTAATAGATTTAGGTCTTACCTTGCGGAACTTTATTACAATGGGTGCCAATACCAGGAGACCCTATAAGACAAGTTTAACTTAGTATCGGCTCCTGTCTCCGTACCTATAATATATAACTTTCTTGTGGCAGTTTTTATTATTTTTTATGAATTAGTTTATTTAAATACTGACGAAGTTACTGGCACCAGGTAGTTAATAATAATATCATCTAAAATTACAATCTCACGCTATATTATCCGTGTTCAAATAAAATACTGAATTAACCTGTAAAACACGGTTTAAAGAAACAAAGCTTAACTTTGAAGTCAGTTTAAAAAAAAAGACGTAAGAATACTTGGTTTTCTTTGGAAGTTATCTCAATACCCCGATATTATACAGTCCTTTTTAAATGCAGAGAAAATTTTGAAAAAGTAATGAGTTTAAAAGACTGAGAAAACTTTTCAAAGACTGTACTTTTATGAAGTTCATAGAACGTTCAAGTTGCATAAAAAATTGAAAGGGAGGGGATCCCAAAGGAAACTTGTACGCATGTGTAGGATGTAGGTAGGTACATACAAGAAACATAATTTTCATAAAGTCAAACAATTCAAAGGTCGCAAGTTCGAATCCAAGGCACGCACCACTGTCTTTTCGAAGTCATGTGCGTATTATAAATTAATTACAACCTACTTAAAGCGGCGAAGTAAAACATCGTGAGGAAACCAGCACACTTGCGAGATGTTCTCGATGGTGTGTAAAGCCATGTCAGATACCTATGGGTGGTTTCAACTCTGACACTAGATTGTGTATCAACCACACGATGTGGAGGAAGGAGGAGTAAGTGTTGTTCGACTGGTAGTAGCCTGGAGTTTGACAATGTGTCAGGCTGATGGCACGATAAGATGGCCTGTTGCTCACCACCTACATAGGACTCAATAACTAAAATAAAAAATAAACTATGTACATGTAGGTACAACTCTGTTTACCCCTTCGAGAAATACAGTCTAATATGATCGTCTAATAAATACCACTAAGAGAAGTTTGTGCTTTCAATCATTATAAAGACATATACCTTTCGTCATAATATATTAAAGGCGTGCTGAGATTACCCCCTATCCCCTGATTGCAGCTACAGCCGAGACCTCAGTAAAGGTTATCGAAGGACCGTGTGGTTTTTAGTCGGCAGGAGGCCGGCACAACGTCCTTAAACAAAAACAGATTCCCCCTAATTAGAGATAATAGTAAAACAATCTCCGTGTATCACACGTGATTCACAACAGAGAAATAGTTAAAAACGACCTTCATTCGAGTGAAAATAAAATAGTGAACATCCTAGTTTAAAATTAGGTGCACCCGTAAATTTCCCTGTCAAATCCAACTTACCCTTAACAACCCCGTAATTACATGACCATTAATTTGTGCTCATACAACAAACCTTTTGTTGGGCACTCTTAATGGACAAAAAGAGGGCATTGTGTGGCCGTCAAAACAGCAGTCAAATTCTTCGTGATAACAACCAGACGCAATTAATACTAACGTTAATTAGAGATGGGATCGTTTAGTCGATTATGGAAATCGACTATGTAATTAGTTGTGAATGTGATTCGTTTTTTTTTGTTAGTGAGTAGTGAACTAAATAATGGTTTGATAATGTGTTTATTTTGTTGAGACCATATGATTTGTTCATATTGTATGACTTAATAAATTATTTTGTTTAATAAGTACGTTTATTTTTCGACCAGCGAATATGAAGATGTCATTTGAACGTAATGAATCGTAATTAATCTGCGTATTTTATATTTATACATATTTAGTTCCTATTCAACTGACATAAATAAATATGTGCGACGGCTAGTGCTACATTTTACAGCTTAATTAGCGAAATGTGGTTAAAAACTTAGTAACTTTATTTATTTTGCGATGGCGCGATAGGAGAGGCGGGATGTTGGTGAAACAGAAATGTATGTTAATTACAATAAGCTCAACTAACATGAAACGAAATATATACGTACAATCAAAGTAATAAATAATTTAGCTACAAAAGTACATTTAGTCACTCGACTACACATAATCGAATAATAAATTAGTAGCTCATAAGTAAAAACGACAAATACTTGTTGTTGTTTCTCGCGTAATAAATTATTACATTCGTTTACGCTTCACGTAGTTTTATGTCTTTGCGAGTAATAAAATTGACTAATCGATGTAGTCGAGTAGAATATGAGTTAATGCCGATATTTTGATATATTATTTTACTAACTTCTTGAACGTTTAATTTTTACTTACTTGGGCAAAGTTCTGTGATTTTATTAGAAGAAAATCAAAATTTTATATAATTTTATAACAAAAATATAACTTAACTTGCTATATCAATGTTGTATGTATAAACTTAGTTCGTATTTATAAGACGTTCTCGTGTAAGAGATGTCTCGTAATTATAATTTTACACCTCTTGAGATTCCGTTTTCATTAATTTGCATATTTGTATGCTCGAGAATAAAGTTAAAATTACCTCAAAATGTGGTGGAAGACTTGGGCACAACGAGTGATGATTGCGCAAGCTTGGTTGGCAACAGCGCATGGTGTAACTTAATCAGGAGGTGGCGGAATAAGAAAAAATAATTTTGCGTTTAAATAATAGACGATTGTCAAAATATAGAGCAATATCACTTCAAAAGACCGATTTTGAGAACGGGTTTAATAAACTGGGCTTTAGAATCTTACGTTCATTTCAAGTTGTGATTAAGCTTGTACTCACTGTAAGCGAAAACCATTATTTGTCTAAGTTAGTTCAAATATTCTAGTAATTCCTGACTATTAATTTTGCTTTTACATTTACATGCGGCGCCGCTTAGCTTGTAAAATTAGATACTAACGTGGCTTACGTTAATATGCCTTAGGCTTTGGTAATTATACTTCTTAGAGTTTATATTGTAAACTGAGTATGTAGGTGTATGTAATTTGATCATAGCAAACAGAAAGACAGCCTATTATTGTTTTACGTTACTTTTTGAAGTAAAGATTCACCCTCATTCATTATCATACTTCAAATGCTTTTTAGCTAAAATATGTGTGTAATCCGTTGTCATTTCATTCATTTTTTTTTAAATTCTTCTAAACTTTGTGGTTTTGGGCTTTCTAGAATATTAATCAACTATAAATTATTGTTAGACATACTCTCTTGGTCACCTTATTAGTAATTAACACACCATAATATGACGCCGGGTTTCCAGAAATTTTAAGCAGTTAGGTGAACTGTTGTAATAATCAAAAGTGGACTAATCGTCAACGCGATTAATCAACTAAAAATTTTCAACTAATATCACCTCACTAGTGTTTCATAGACAACAAAAAAGTGGTGATGGAAATGTCGGATTAATTTAAAGCCAGTCCGAAGCCTGATTGATGGAGGCTTTGACGAAGTAAATTAAGAGACTTCACGATTTTTTCTTTTCTTTTTTAAACTTTATGTGGACGTAAATTAGACACCTAGATTTATTTTAGGAAGCTCTCGGAATGTGCCGCTTGAGCAGGCTAATTTATTTCTGTACGGAAAGTTAAACGAATGTTTCAACGTTTTTGTTTCAACAAGGAAATCCTTGTATGCTTTAAAATGAAGTACTATACTATATTCATTTATAGTAATTTTTAAAATATTTTTAGTAAGAATATATAAAAGTATAAATAAGTGGTTAACATAAATGTATCCTTTATAATTTGAAATATAATAATGCAATAACAATGACTATGACATGTAAATATGGAGTTATGAATAAATAATTGTATTGTATTTTGAGTGCTCTGATTAAGTACAGGGTAGTTGGACATTACCTACTATGAATTTTATATTATATTTAAAACTCTATCGGGTTGGCGATTTTAAACAATTAAGTCTAGGTTTTTTTCTGTTCAGGTTTCTGATTTTTCTGCCTCGTTGGTGTTATGGTCCCAAGGGCGACTGCTGAGCATGAGGTCTTGAGTTCGATTCCCAGGTCTGGCAGCGTTATTAGGATTTTCTATTAAGAAATTCTCAGTAGTAGCCCGAAGTTTGGAATTGTTTGGAATAACAGCATTGGTGAAATGTGGGTGTACAACTTTGTACACTTCTGCCTACCCCTTCGGGGAATACAGGCGTGACGCTATGTGTTGAAGTCCTGGTTTCCTCCTTCTCACTGTAACTACTCGGCTACTACATCTTGCCACAAGTTCTCAAAACACTTATTACTTCGAAATATATTCACACTATCCGCATCAAACGATCAAACAGCTCAGAATCCAACAAAGGCGAGACATATAAAGTAGAAAACGGAAATAAACAACTTTTATTTTCTTAACATTTTCACGGGTAACACAGTTTATACTTGAAGGGGATCTATAAGGTACCTCAAGATAAGCCGGGGAGGTATTATCGTATAAATGGGACCGAGCACGCGAGGACTGACTCAAAGGGATAATGCTTTGATGTGTTGGTGAAACGTATCTCAGAAATCATTAGACAGAACGCCGAATAATTGCAAATTATTATAGCGGCTTGTTGGTTGTGGTAACAGAGGAGTGTCATGTGGCGTACAAAGTCCATGAACTACAAGATGGCGTCTAAGTTCAAGTACAATTTTATCTAAGTAGTTAAAGTGTAGTTTTACTTTTCCAACAACAATTCGGATTCGGACGACGATACAGCTAGGGAAGATCGGCTGCTACGCTGCGTGTCCCGAATTTGATTCCAGTAAGGTGTTTGTTTTTTAATGATCTGGACGTGTGCGTTACTTACACCCACTGTGTCTCCAAGTAGTATTGTGTTTGCAATCACACCTGCGATACAAGAGAAATTCCTGGTGAGGGGCAACGTTCTACGTTCGCTCTTCTTCTTCCTGCCCTGGTCCTTTGTGCCCTGGTCTTGTTCGCTCAAAATGTTTAATTCTCATTAATAATTTGGGTCAAATAAATAGATTTTCCTGATACACACCAACCGAATCAGTTATCTACAGTTCAGGGCTTAAACGTGCCCGATAAGAACGATAAGCTCCCCCTGTAACTCGAAACCTAATTCTGTAATCCATATTCCAGTCACCCGGTCGCTATAGGGAATACATGTATAACCGCTTCTACATAATCTATATGCGAAAACAAGTACCATGTTACTGCAATATTATCACCTACCCGTCCTCAATCCACAATCACTTGCTCCCCTATTAAATATTCAACCCGGAACTCGTGCGTCGTAAACAGTTAACCGTGAAAATGCGACACGAGTCCATAGCGACCATATAGGACGATATAGGACAAGTGACCTCCCGTAGGAACAATTCGTAAGGCCATTGAACAACAGCCGGCGATAATTAATGTATGTATTTGTAACATGAACCTTATTAGGTTGGGGATAGCTTGGTGTGGGTATTTTACTTGGAATTATCTTTTTTTCTTGGAATATGATAGTGTGGAAAGATCATGATGAATTAGCTCACGAGAGATGCGTTATATCCACTGAACGATTAATAAGTAATTTAATTACTGTTTTTAATATATATAGTTTTTTACCGGTTACTACTCACGTGCATTTTTTGGGAATTGCCCGACTAGTTTCAAACTCGAACGGAGCCCTTAGTCATGACTTAGTTTGACTCGCGACATCGCCGCGGGCTCAGCTCATGACTAAGGGCTTCGTTCAAGTTCGAAACTAGTCAGGCAATTCCCAAAAAATGCACGTGAGTATTAACCGGTGAACAATAATTTATATGAATATGTCTCACGAAAGTTATTATACAAAAACATTATGTTGAGGCTGTTACTACTGATTTCGGTGGTCTCTAGGATCCATCACAATTTCAATATTTGTTTTTATTAGGTATACCTACGTAGATATTGCTGTTGCTAAATGTTCTTAGCCTGTACCTACTCTCCAGAATTAATCTGGGACGAACAACAGAAAACGACATTACAAAAACTTCCGCTTCTATTTTTACAGCACAATTTACGTTCGCACTTCAACATAAAAACGGAGAAAGAATACAATAAACAAATTTATTATACTCAACGGAAAAATAAAACTAGCTAAAACCTCAGGTACGTACAACTGAGTAGTGTGTAGTGGTGCGCATTCAAAGGGGGGACGGGGGACGTGTATCGCGTGCGACTGACACCGGAACCTAGCCTTTTTTCTCAGCAATCCTTTGTTGGACTTCCTTTGGCTAAAGGGGGGTCATCTAAGGGGGAGGTCTATTGTACTGTCAATTTGAATATTCAAGTATGGGGCACGCTTAGTAAACGATGTCAATGGCTGGCATGTGGACTGGATTTTTTTAGGACGCAACCCTTTGAGGCAATTAGTTTTTTAATGTGCGCTTATATTTTAGTCGGTCGCCTTTGAAGGGTTAAAATTGTTTCAACATTCGTTTGTTTATATTTTACTTGCGTTGTAACAAAAATAGGCTGTGTTAATGAAATAGTTGTTTCTTATTGATCAAAACTTAATTAAAGAATACTAACAAAGACACTTTTTCATTATCATTCAAACAACCTTTGAAGTGAAAGTAAAATAATTGTCAACCATTTGTTAGACTTAATAGGAATCTATTAATTAACGTAAAACTAAATTAAAAGTACGATTGTTAGAGTATAAAGTTATAAACTATTCCCGCCAATATTATTTTTTATTAAAGCACATTTTACATGCACAAGTATTTATTTTGGTCGCTTAAACTGACACTATGGTTCGGATCCGATCGGTCGAACAAATAAATGGCCGAAAATACCCGCCAATTTTACGCCATGATGGATTTTTATTTATGCTAGACACGCCAGCTTATTATACAACCCCGTTTAAGTGAATACTCGATGTTATTTACTGAAATAAACCAGACTTGTGTAAATAAAAATAGGTAGTTTGAGATTTTTACTGTACATGTTATTTCTTGGGGAAAATAGAAGTTAAGCTGTGCTGACCGCGATTTGTGGATAGGAGACCATAATTTTATATCGAAGCCCTTTTGTGACGTGCAGTAGTACCTTGTTCCGGTTGTCAAATGATAAAATTTAAGACAGTTGTTTTCGGATAGTTAGAAGCAACTTACGGATAATTAGAAATTTGAAACTCTAATAACCAGTTTTACTAAGGATATCGTTTTGCCCTGTAACTGGCTTACAGACGTCAGATTGGGAGTCGCTCCGTATATAATGGTTTTAAGCTGTATTTGGCTAGACTGGAAGCCCACTCCAAGTGATTGGGAAAAGGCTAGGCGGATATTCGTTACTTTTTGTAGCCAAAGTAAATGTCATAAACGTGTTGCCTGTATTACTTTACCAAAACAACTTTCATCTAATTATAATGTACATCATTTACACCACGTATTTATTATGTTATCCTAAATATTCTTAACGTATTGTGTAATCTTTGGTTTCTTTTCTTCTAAATTTTGACATACATACATACGTAGGGAAGCTCAACATTTTGATTTAGAACAAAATGTGTATAGCATGGTACTTGTTCTAAGATTACGTTAATGTTTATGTGCAGATGTATGTAAACATAGCTGTGTTTCTAAGTGTTATCAGTCATGAGATATGCTTGAATATCAAGCTATATAATGTATGATTCCCGTTCCCTCTTAGATTTTAACATTGTAATTGGTTGGATTATATAGGTACCTATGGCTTTGCTACTTCGACTTAGTGTTGCCAGCGTCTGTCTTACTAAGGAAGTTTTTATTTTCTCCAGTGAAGCACTAGAAGCGTTGAAGGGTGGGCTTTCTTAGGGACTTTCTAAGTTTAATGTATGACTTTAAAAAAACTCACTCAAAACACATAGTCGAATTTAAATAAATTATATTTTGATTTATAGAAAGCTCGTTAAAGTACAAAATTGTACTTTATAACAATAATATTTTATTGTATCTGCTTATTAGCAAGTCAAAATTAATCAATAGGAGTGGACTGATATACCTAACAAAAAAATCTTAAGAAATGAAGAAAGAGATGCTGAATCTATTGGAGAAGACAAATGCAAAAACAATTAACTTACACCTAAAATATCAAATTCTTAGTCGGGCACTCTCGACAGAGTCGTCGTGATTATGTCGCTGGTGCACGGGGATTGTTGCCCTGGTCCCTCCCCAGGGCTGCAGCTTTTCTGGCAATGCATCTCCATTTCTGGCGGTTAGTGGCATTGCGAGCACACTGTACCCGAGACGTTTGTGTGGCCTTTTTTATTAGGTCGGTCCAGCGTGTTGGCGAGCGCCCACGGGATCTCTTCCCCTCCACTTAAATATCAAATACTATCTACAAACTAAGAATTGAAATTAATTAACAATATATTTTAAACAATCATTAATTACTTATCAACTAAATTCCATTTTTTTTACGCTCCGACATTGTCTACTTATCTAACTCGAAATCAATTTTCAAAGCATTCTAATAAACATTTAAGTACATACACTGCAGACTTTACAGAATTCAATCGATATACGGTCTATCCGACCATAGTTCTATGCACGAAATCGGTCCGTTCATGGATGAACAATTATATAGACAACCGCACCTTGGTCTGACAGACCACGTCCAATTCAGACCTAGACGAACAGACCACACACACACACACCCAGCGGTCTGAGCAAGATTACAATATGTGTGAGCACCTGCTAGGATTTCGTCTTCAATTTCGTGTACGAACATAGATAATAATTCTCGCTACGATTCAACCGTTATGGAATTAAGTTTGGGAATCTTCTAGAATCGTATAATGTTCTCTGAGAAACTTGGATGTGAAACTGTTATTTGATGGTTACTCATATGTTATGTAATTGTGTATCTATGAGTAGGTACCTAGGTATCAATACTTATATTATTTTATTATGTATGTACCTAAACCGACAGCCCTTAATTTTTCTTTCCATAATGAGGTTGCCGGGAAGAAATTTCCGTGTGCGATAAGGCCGCCCATTGTACTATCTAATATATAAAATTCTCGTGTCACAGTTTTCGTTGCCATACTCCTCCGAAACGGCTTGACCGATTTTGATGAAATTTTTTGTGCTTATCCGGTATCTATGAGAATCGGCCAACATCCATTTTTCATCCCCCTAAATGTTAGGGGTAGTCCACCCCAATTTTTTTTATTTATATGGCAAAACAACGTTTACGGGCACAGCAAATTTTTATATAATAGGTTAATCATTGTATGTTCTTGGTGTACAATAAAATATATAATAAATAATTTATAAATAAATTAAAGAATTCGTTGAAAAGTCGATTAATACAAAAACAGACCGGTTTTTATATTTATACGATTTAGATGGTTTAATATATGTATTTCGACTACTCATATCGCTCAGCGTTATTTTTTTTATAAAGTACCTGTTGTCGCTCATGATGTTTGGTAGTTTGAAAGTAATGCTTAAAATTATATAGATCTTTAACTGAACAAGCGTCACTGTTGCCGCTACTTCCAAGTAATACATTTGCATAAAAAACGTCCGGAAATTCGTCGAAAAAGAATAAAATCTAATTCTCATTTTTATTCCACAGCTCGAGAACACACATCACACCATGTAACAAGATTAAGGCACTCGAGACACCTAGATGGGTACTCGGCACACACATCCTCCGTGAGTACACAGCCTTATAACCACCTCTACATAATAAGTCATTGATCACCACACCACCCTGCCCCCAAACGCTTTATCCCATAGATTTCGTGTTATTTTAACGCTTCTTATATTTTTAAATATCGATTAACAATCATAGGTGTTTTGCATGACTAATAATACTTTAATGTAAGTAAATATAATTATATAGAAATGCGATTATGAAATGCTTTTAGCACTCGCGGATAACCGTAAGTGAATTTCATATAAAACCATGACTCTAATAATTTTCACTATTTCACTCCACAATAAGCGCTTCCCGGAAAACTTACAGGTATTTACAAAAAAAATATATTTAATGTATTTATTTATTCATATTTTTAGTTTTAATTGTACTTTTACTTTATTGTTACAGTGTAGGACAAAATACACAAATAATATTATATTTTAGTTATATTTTGGTCCGTCACAATTTGTTTTTCTAATATTCAAATATATTTAGCGTTCTATTTATTAGATTACTTTAAAATGTTAAATAATAAATTATCGTTAACGTCATTGCATGTTGACTGTAACGAAGTTGTTAATTCAATTTGTACATAATTAGATTTTGAGAAAGCGCTGAAAAATTAGTTTTTTAACCTTATTTGTGTGTTTGCGTGATTAGTCATTTTTTTAAAAATTATACAGCATGCAATGCAAGATAATTTATGTCCAAAAAGTTTTATTTTAAGTTATGTCTCGCTTATTTCTTGCTTAACGACACGACGCGAAGCGACGTATCATCTAAAACTTTTGTCTAAGTAATTATTTTTTGTGTTTCTTATAATAAAGTTGTAAACTGAACAGCAACAGTGTTCACGTTAATTTAAACTTATTACAGAAGTTTTGGGACTAATTACAGTAGCCAGAATTAATTTGCCAGTTATTCACAGAAAAGACACAAAGAAAAGATAAATAAACCAATGATTTCTACGGAAACAGGTTTTTATCAATGACCAATAAAATTATTATAAGCATCATCTTACTGACTCATCTTATAACTTATTTTTCTATGTGCTATCAGGGATGGTTATTTTTATATCTCAATAATTTTATATCCCTCCCTAAGTTTTAACCTCAAAATTTTTTGTGTGTCTTTTGTTTATATCTGAAGTTATTCTAAAATTAAATTAATACTACACAAAACAAATTGCATTAGGCACTGTAAGAAACAGGCGAGACATACTTGTCGTAGTTTATGTGTAATGTGTAGCTCAAAATTGACGTAGAGGAATGGCCTAATGCGGTTTCAGTTCGTACCTGTGTCGTCCCCGAAATTGGCGGTAAAGGATAACCACAAGCCGCTCTTCACTCAGTGCCTCAACTACAGGCCGACCGTCAAGGAGGAGATGCCTGTCGGCACATATGTATTCACCGTAAGTTTTCTGTTAAACTTATAATATTTTTTACCTACAGAATTAATATATCTCTATAATTATATATCTCTTCAGCTTACCGAGTACTTTGTGCTAAATATAGACAAACAATTTACCGTTGTAAGGTACCCCGTTTGATGATGAAACTCCTGAAATGGCTGATTGTGTGTAAACACAGTAGCTAGGTAGTGATGTTATTAGTCCAGTAGGTGGATTGGATTCAAAGGATTTGTATTAACTAGCACTGAGTGTCTTTAGGTGATATACTATGATCACCGATCCATTAGTTGAGCATCATACACGTGTTTCCAAAATATCATTGAATCAGGAGAATATAACGGAGGAATATTATTATTTATAAATTATTATATTAAATGGAAAAAGAATACGGTCGCGAACAGGATTCGAACCTGCGCCTCCCGGATGAATACTCCAGGCGCTCTGACCACTAAGCCATCTCGACCCGACCCCAGTATTCTTTTTCCATTTAATATAATAACTTTAGAGTTCGCTAAGCACGCGTTAATGCTTTTCAAAGATTTATCTTGAATTATTTATAAATTCTTTAATATTCATATATCAAAGTGAAACATGGTTACAACGATATAAATGTTGATTGGAAGGTACATAAAAATATATCCTAAGATACCAGATTTCTTTTACCGATTTAACATTCTAATGCTCGAAAAAATATGCTGTTTATCCGTTTGTGAAATCGACTTCCGATTTCGTTTGATCAATCACTTAATATTTCATGTCTCAAACGTGTACGGTGTCGTAAGAAAATATTGGCTTCTTATATCTTCGTGAATATATTTTGTTTAACAGTTTATCATGCCTCCTTTTCGTAGGCTTCTGAAAGTGTGAAGGATTTTTTTATTGAGGTGTATTATGGTAATAGAAATGGGCCATATTTTTTGGCATGAATTTGGGGTCACGAAGAGCAAGGTTGCTTTAAAAAATCTCGCTATTTTCCTAAAATATAGGGAATAACTCCAAATATCAGTTCTCAAGAACTAAAGAAATTGTTAATTTATAGGTACAAGCGGAAGACAAGGATCCTCCTGAAATGGGTGGGACGGTAACATACAAGTTCGTCTCCACCCCTGGTGAGAAGGAGAGGTTTCACGTTGACGCACAGACAGGGAAAATAACAACAGCCGATGTAAGTATATATTTATTTGTATAAACAACAGAAAAGCTCGGGGCGATTTCAGAAGTCCCATTAATATCAACCATGTCCAACTAAAATCAATTGACTTTCATAAGTGCATGTAATTTTGCCTATTTGAAATAAAAACCTTTGACTTTGACTTTGAATTATCTACACTACTTCAGAACCAAAGAAAGAAAACAAGATGAAATTATAAAAAAAAAACACGCTTTCCATTTTTTTTTAATCTATGCCTATTAGACCCAGGACATGAACTCTAAAAGCGTAACACTCCTTTTTAGGAAAGTCGTGTAATGAGTATAAACTTGATGGGCATATTCATTTCTAATGTGCACGCATCTTTTACGACTTTAAAGTTAAATTTGAAACTCTTCAAAATTGAATATATTTTAATTTAAAATGTTATGCCCTAACTCGTATATATAACTAAGTTTAATAAACGTGCTTAAAAAGCCAGTCACATGGATGAAAAGGTAGGTGATCCTAAAAGTGATGAAATTCAAAATACCTTTGCCATTATATTTAATAATAATAATAAAATAACACAGATATTCGACCACGACGAACCGTCGAGAGAAAAGGAAGCTTACATAACACTTCGGGCTAGCGACAACGGTCAGCCACAACTTGATGATGCATGTACAATTAAAATCATTATAGAGGACATCAATGACAACCCACCAGTATTCGACAAAGTTGTGAGTATAATTAATACTTTACATTCTTTTTTATTAATTATCGTGAGACATATTCATATTTAATTATTATTTATGAATGTTGCTCATGTGCATTTTTTTGGGAAGGCCCGACTGGAACTTGATTTAGATTCGCGGCATCATTAAGTGTAAAACAACTCAGGTAAACTCGAAAAAATGCAGTGTTAATTCTGATGTAGATATTGATAATTGACTATTCAGGACCTTCAGATATCTGGAATGAAAGGTTTTTCATTTGATTCTTGCTATTTTGTGTAAATGTTCTATTTCAAATAGACTTTAACAGATTTATTTTCTGACAATAATTTAGTAGCAGGGTTGTAAAGTTTAATAAAAATCGTTTAGTGCTCTTAATTTATATATTCTTTTTGCTTTTACTGTCTTATATTATACCGTTCTTTGTAAATCTGATTTATACTTATAACATCCTCGTATCCTGGAATGTATTTCTAATGAAGTCTTCCCCAATATATTGGCGTTTATATTACAGCTGTTTTTTGTCCGTTAATTGTGACTAATTAACTGTTCCTTCATTAGCCTCAAAACGTGGCGCAGATAATATTAACGCTTGCCTGTTTTTCAAAGGTCTTCCGAGGAGATGTCTGGAAGGTTTGTCTTAATGAGAGAATATCACAAAACAGAGAGAGTTCCGCACAAAAATGTCATAAACTTGCAATTATAACTTGTATAATATGTATATTTTTTATTCGATTGATACCATTGCAGTTGATTTTTTTTATTGCTTAGTTCTTTATGCCGTGGTACCAATCGAAACTAAGATTTTTATTGCTTAGTTCTTTATGCCGTGGTACCAATCGAAACTAAGATTATTTTTTATTGCTTAGTTCTTTATGCCGTGGTACCAATCGAAACTAAGATTTTTATTGCTTAGTTCTTTATGCCGTGGTACCAATCGAAACTAAGATTATTTTTATTGCTTAGTTCTTTATGCCGTGGTACCAATCGAAACTAAGATTTTTATTGCTTAGTTCTTTATGCCGTGGTACCAATCGAAACTAAGATTATTTTGAACAGTTTTCTATTTCTCTACTTGCATGTTGCTGCATGTCTGATTGAGGACCATAAGCCGCCGCTCAAGGCGTTATTGGTAATAATATTTTATGTGTTTCGTGTGTTTCAATACACTTTCTTTGCACATTTGTAGTTGGTGTGTTTTCTTTAGCTAGGCTGCTCTTTCCCCCTAGGCGCATTTTATCACACTGCACGATTATAATTATTTTGGAAACAACTTTCTCTAAGCTTTGGGCATGCTTCGCGTAGAACATGTCTAAATAGGTATCTAATTTCGGTGCTAAATATACTGTGTGTGAAACAATACTTATCTTCTCAATCTTTTAAGGTTTCTAAATTGAAGGATGGAACACCAATTCTGACTACATAACAAAGCCAATTATTTTCCAGATATTTACATTCTCCAAATTTCTAAGATTCTTATCATCAAATTAACTTGGTTTTGTGTATACAGACGTACTCGGAGTCGGTTCCTCAAGACTTGCCGAATGGGCGCGAGGTGATGAGGATATCAGCGACGGACATAGACGATGGCAACAACTCCATTGTCCACTACAATCTGGATTCCAATTCACCGGATCAAGCATATTTTTATATAGATCCTGACAATGGAGTCATATTTTTAAACAAGACTATAGATGTAAGTTTGTCTTTGTGATGATATTATATTAGTTTGATTATTTTAATTGTTGCATTTGCACTTACATAGTTATACAGTAAAGAAATCCCCTTCGATTACTATAAAAACTGCGATATTTTAATGATCCTGATTGGTGTCTTTAATTAATAATAAGAAAGCACATAGGTACTTATGGCTTCAACAATTTTTTTGTTGTCCTTTTTCTGAAACCCAGACAGGATTTGTCTGCGTAACCGTTCAATAGCTAAGGCGAGGCAGTTTGATGCCTCCAGCCAGAGCATAACAAAGTTACATTTAAATTTGTAACTTTAATAGTAACTTCCACTTCAGGACATGATATAAATCTTTAAGCATAACTATATAACTACAAACATATATGTTTATAAATCAGCTCCGTCATAAAAGAAGTCTTATCGCTAACACAAGCTGTTACATAAATAATTTTTATTTTGCAAACATTTCTAACACGTGCAACTAATTAATATATTTTCTATTTATCAGAAAGCGCCAGGGTACAAATTTCAGCTTAGTGCGATAGTAAAAGATATGGGGAACCCGCCCCAGCAAAGTTCCATAACTTTAGACATTCAAGTCGTGGAGTCCAACAAGAAAAGTCCATCGTTCATAGAAGTCCCTGATAAGCCGATTCGATTAAAAGAAAATTATTCGGATTTCAATAATCCTATTGCTACTGTGAAGGCTGTGTAAGTATTTTATTTTATTTTAATTCTTAATAGTATCTACATCGTAGAGATATTCGTTAAAAAATATGTGCTATAATACATTATATCGCAAAATGTGACTATCAGGTGTATTAGCTGTTTCAATTGACATCTAATTTATGTTCAGTTGGTAATACATTGAGTTGAATGTTATGGCTTGTATGTAAGGAGCAAAAAATTATAAAACTCACGACTCAATGTACTACAAAGTGACCATCAATCATCAACAAAGGTGAGAAAGACGCCTGCAGGTTCGATACTGTAATAATGTTATTTCTTTCAATTAAATGCTAATGCGTTAATGCTTTTCAAAGATATATCATCTGAGAAAAGCATTAACGCATGCTTAGCGAACTCTAAAGTTATTATATTAAATGAGGGGCAGGTTCGAATCCTGCTCACGACCGTATTCTTTTTCCATTTATTATAATAACTTTAGTTATTTTTTTCTTTCGTGTTGTTGTAACCAAAACTTGGTATCATAGGGCTTGATCAACCATGATATCAGTTTGTCTTCTAACCACAGAAGATATAAAAATATCACGTCCTATTAACTCATGAGAATTTCGCTCGTTTCAACAAGATTCTAGAAATTTCTGCAGAAGTCAAACAAACTTCTTGCCACTAGATGTAATTTCTTCTAACCCACTATCGACCGCCAGGTCAAACATACCCGGAGAAAACAAGCTCCAGTTTGAACTGGTGCAGGGCCAGACGGAGCAGACGAACAAATTGCACACTTTTGTGTTAGAACCTGAAGCCAATCTCGCGTACATCAAGCTTGGAAACCACCTGGACTACGAGAGGATCACCGATTATACGCTCACTGTTCGAATTCAGGTAAGAAACAACATCACGTACATAACCAGCTCGTAGCTGTCACATTGTTAGGGAAAGGCCTTTTTTCGTTCATAGATGGAATGAGCATCGATCACTACGCTAGCTCACTGCGGGTGGGCGATTTGAAATCATTTAGTCGAGGTAGGGACAGGCTAGTCTAAAAGTCTTAAATTTTCCAATCATCTCGCGTATTTGTTATTCCATCCTGAGTCTCGACCGCATCCCTACAAATATAAAAAATTGGCTTATTTTTACAGAACAATTACAAACTTGCTGCCGAAACTATATTACAAATCGAAGTAGAAGATGTGAATGACAACATTCCCAACTTCAGCGAGATACGTTCAGGCAGTGTCCTTGAAAACGAGCCTCCTGGTACTCCTGTCATGCAAGTCCGAGCATTCGACAACGACGGAACAACAGCGAACAACCAGATAACCTACGAACTCGCTGACCCATCAGATCCTTTCGCTATAGACAGTCTTACTGGCAATATCACAACTCTAAAAGAATTTGACAGAGAAGTTCAAAGTTTTTATAACATTAAAATTATTGCTACTGATAATTCAGAGTCAGCTTTGATTCCTGGCAAACATAATGCTGGTCAGCAAGTATTTTTGATCGAGATTGCTGATAAAAACGATAATGCTCCTTATTTTGAGAATCATACGTATGTGGCGGCGTCTATAGCTGAGAATGCAAATATTAATGAATTGGTAACTGTTGTCAAGGCTAAGGATAACGATACTGGTAAGTTTTAGTTTAATTATAAATAATCTTATCATTAATAGAGGCTTAGAGCTGTTTCGTTAACGGCTATTTAATATTATTGTATGTCGAGGCATAAAAATTGTTAACTGAAAGCTTATTAAAAATGTTAGGAATGAAAATGAAAATAGAGAATTTGAGCCTCGTCCACAAATTGTTGTTTATTAATATTTCTTTGTAAACATTTTACTTTTTGGCACTCATCGCCTTATCAATACTGAATTTGACACAAACTGTGAACTCTGGTATTTAAACGTTATTGGAGCCACAATGTGGTTTTTGTCGGTAAGAGTCCAAGATGCCACCCATGAAGATTAACATGGTAAAAACCTGTTCCACATGATTTATTTAGTTTCAGATTTCAGACAGCGTTCAGTAGGTACCTTACATGCAGATAGTTCCTCCATAAAAAATCCATAACCTTGTTTTTTTTTTTTTCAAACAGCATCCGTAGTTTCCTACAGCATAGTGGCTGGGAATACCTATGATGCGTTTGTCATCAAGAACTTTACCGGTGAAATAAGGGTCAATAACGAGTTGGATTATGAAAACATCACCAGCTACAGCCTAGATGTCAGGGCTTTCGACGGGAAATACGAAGATTACGCCAAAGTTATTATTAATATTGAGAATTTGAATGATAACCCGCCTGTGTTTTTGGACAATTATACGAAGACCATTGAGGAGGAGAAATTGTATGAAGGTTGCATTGCTAAGGTATGTTGGGTTACTTATTTTTTAGCTTTGGTGGTCCGTGCATTTCTGTAACGTCCAACCATAATATGTTCTTTTTATCCAATGTTTACTGTACGAAGTTTCTTGGCCTTTTTGAGTTTTAAAGAAACTTGCAGGAAAATAAGTATTCTTTGACGTACAGATAAAAATGTTGGCGGTAGTAACTTTTGGCAACATAGTCCCTTGAACAGCTCACGCTACTTTAAATCTGCCTTTTATTGTGTTAAGGTGTTTCATGCAAGCGATTTTAGCCTTAGTGAAGGTCGACAGCCAACATTTTCCACTGTACAAGGAGGAAGAGGTATCAGAATGGCCAGGACAGTCAATTTGTTAATATAGTTTATTTGGAATTCCTTCTTCTTATTTATCTTGGTTTTCTTGTGCCAATTTAGTTGGAACGTTACTAGTTCTCGTTATGATGTCCATGCAATGCTGATTCATATTGTTTTTTTGTTATGAAAGGGATTTAATACGAACGAGGTTTGCGCTTTAGCACAATAGGTGTGGCTAGCGTCAGGGGTTCGAAACACTACGGTTTAATGATTATATTCCTTACCAGTACAAAAATAACTACAGTCAGGAGTAGGACGTATGCATTTGTTTTTTGTATTAAATCTATGGTGGGTTGCATTCACAATGTGTATCCGTCTAACGAGCGCCTTGTACTATTGTGATTATAAAGCACTGCAATAGGTTTAATATTTCTATTTTGTTTAGTATTTTACTTTAACTATAAATACGTTTCTGACAGGTTGAAGCGTACGACCCTGACATAAAAGACAGGAATGCTCCTCAACACATCGTGTACTCCTTAGTTAAACAAGAGCAGAAGGAGTTCCTCCAAATAGACAACGATGGCTGTCTCCGGCTGACCAAGCCGTTGGACCGTGACCAGCCTCTAGGGTTCACGAGATGGCAGATCCTCATAATGGCTGCCGATCATGGGGGAAGATTGGGTTCCGACAGCTTGCGGTCAACGACTGAAGTCATCTTGGAGCTGACTGATATCAATGACAACGCGCCGTTTTTGACTAATGTGAGTATATAGAATATTTTTTATTAGAAATGTAGTTGGAGAGACGAAAGTAACTAATGTTCGCGCTTGGTTCTCATATGCGCTATAACAAAAAATAAAAGGTAAATGAACATTGCATTTAGCGAAGTCTGCAAAAAAGAAGTGACTGCCTCGTTGGTCTAGTGGTCCCAAGCGCGACTGCTGAGCATGAGGTCTTGGGTTCGATTCCCGGGTCGGGCAAAGTGTTATTGAGTTTTTCCGTTAGAAATTTCTCAGTAGCAGCTCGGAGTTTGGAATTGTGCCCGGTAGATGGCAATAGGCTCACCACCTATTACATGGGACTTAATAACAGCATTGGTGAAATGTGGGTGTACAACTGTGTACACCTCTGCCTACCCCTTCGGGGAATACAGGCGTGATGCTATGTATGTATGTATGCATGTATTTAGTGAAGTCTTCTTAAAAGTCCTCTGTCACAAAAGATTCCTTAAATAAAAAGGTAAAAATGTTATACATTTTTGTATAAAGAAAAATCCTAAAAATTGCAAAGTTAGTCGAGACTGTTCAGATGACAGATCCTGTATAGGGACTAGGGACTAAGGACAAGGGATAGTGATGACGATATATAAGATAAGACGTATTCATAAAGACGCACTCATAGACTCAATTAAGATGGTGCGGACACCCGGACACCACGCATGAATGGCAGATTGCCTAAAGCCGTATTCTACTCGCAATTGAAAGAGGGAAAACGCACTCCAGGAGGCCTGTTTCTGCGCTACAAGGACGTCTTGAAGCACCATCTCACTGCATGCAACATCCCATGCAAGGGTTGGAAAGGACTCGCGTAAAAGATACGGGAGTGGCGCAGCTTTGTTTATAAGGCTGTATTTGCTTTTGAAAAGCATCGGTCGGATGCCGATGATGGTCGGATCAAAAATACCCGACCGAAGCCTTCCTATTCCTACACCTAAAACGACAGCGCTCAGTTGCACTGTGCGCTCTGCAACAGGACCTTTAAAACTAAATTTGTTTTTGCAAGCGAGATTCGAGCACACATTAGATAATAAAGCCAAGGTCGCCATTGTCGGATACGACAAGGAGGACAATATAAGACGTATTAAAATGTGGAAGAACAATTTGGAGTATTAAGCAGAGGTCAGGATGGCTTAGTTGTCAGGGCGCCTGAAGTAATTATCCAGGAGGCGCGATTCAAATCCTGCTCACGACCTTTTTTTTTTCACAAATATTTACCACTTGAGATGAGGGGCTCGCGGCTAAGTAACAGCCGCACAGATCGATCGATCTAGCTTAAGCTGCGCTTGCCGTGGTCGGTCTGTGGATGGGTGACCATCACTTCAAACGGAGACCCCTCCGTGCCTCGGAGAGCACGTTAAGCAATCGGTCCCGGTTGTTAAATTAAGATAATAACAGCCGTTACGGGTAGTCAGAGGCCTGAAAATGTGACATCCAGTCATACCACGAGATATCGTATTACTCGGTAACTGGGTTGTGGAGGTCAGATAGGCAGTCGCTCTTTTGTAAAATACTACCAGTATTAAGCTGCATCCAGTTTGACTGGAAACCAACCCCAATGTAATTGGGAAAAGGCTAGGCAGATGATTTACCACTTGAGATTTCGCTACGCATGCGATATTGCGTTTGAAAGATTTATCTGTATTAGCCGAATCTTTCTTGTAAGTAAACGAATAGTCTATAGTCTATGCTTACATGTTTCATTATGTGTCAGTGATGGCGTGATTGATCACTCGCTGACAGAGTGTGCATAGACAACGAGAAGAACCGACTATCTATCATATTTGGCGTTGAAACAATACATTATAGTATTTATGAGGACTTGGCTCACTTTCCTTACATTGTAGACAAAGTAAGTGATATTTAGTTGTTTAATATTGTATTCCCACACTTCTATAAGTAGGTGTATCTGTGCTATAATAAAATCATAGAGGCCAAAAAGTTTTTATTAAAAATAATCGGAACTAATAGTTCAAAAAAAAATTCTCTCTGCCTCGTTGTTTTTGCGGTCCTAAGCGCGACTGCTGAGCCTCTGAGCCTCTCTCCTCATGAGGTCTCGGGTTCGATTCTGGTTCGGGACAGGCAAAGTGTTATTGAGTTTATCTGTTAGGGAATTCTCAGTAGTAACCCGGAGTTTGGAATTATGCTCGATATATGCTAATAGGCTCACCTCCTATAACATGGGACTTAATAACAATATTGGTGAAATGTGGGTGTACAACTGTGTTACCTTTGCCTACCCCTTCGGGAAATACAGGCGTGATTCTACGTGTGTGTGTACCAAATCTTTTGTTTACATAAAAACAATACAAACGCAGCTATTGAGCGTGAGTTTTGGGTTCGATTTCCAAGTCGGGCAGTGTTATTGAGTTCGCGATCTTGTGGTCGGTTGTCAGATTTTAAATTATTTGACAGATGTAGATCAGAACAGTCGGTAACTGCCGTACACGCCGGTTTAAATCGCTCTTTGAGGCACGAAGGGAAGGGAATATGAAATAATGGTCATCCTTCCACAGACCGTGGAAAGCGTAGCTTAACTTTGACCGGTCTGTGTCTGCGGCTATTATTTCTCTACAACAATGCAAAGTATACTGTTAATGCATGTTTAAGTTCTTATTGAATTCTTCAGATGGGTGTATGTTCATTGAAACAGTAATAATGTTTAGTGGTAATAAAATTCCGAACATGCTCGTAAGATGTGGAACAAAGTAAGAATAAGAAAGAGAAACGAAGCTGTTTAAATATAGGTACCTATAAATTACTGTTTTTCAATGAAACATTGAAAAAATAATAGACAAGAACGGGGCTTGAACCCGCGACCTTTGACGTTCCAGGTCATCACTCTACGAACTGAGCTACCTTGTCGTGTTCTAAATCCATTGAATTTTTCAATCCTCTTTGTATTCGTCTTAAGGAGACGTGAGTCTTTTTAGTAGTTCTGTAAATGACTGCTAGATAAATATAGCCAGGCGTCTCCTTAAGACGAATACAAAAAGGATTGAAAAATTCAATGGATGTAGAACACGACAAGGTAGCTCAGTTGGTAGAGTGATGACCCGGAACGTCAAAGGTCGCGAGTTCAAGCCCCGTTCTTGTCTATTATGTATTCAATATTACTTTGAAAAATAGTAATTAATATAGACATTATGGCCTCAACATGTATAAAAAAATACAATTATATATGATATAGGTACCTATATTAAATTATATTGTACAGTTTACAACAGACTTTTACTATCAGACACATCGCATACAGCCGGAGCCACTAACTGGGAACAATTCCAAACTATGGGCTGATACTTCTATTTACCTATTAGAAAAAACAAATAACACTGCCCGACCTGAAAATCGAACCCAGGTGCTTACGCTTATAAGCCGCGCTTATGATCACTCGAACAATGAGACAGTATAATTTAAATTCTAATACGAAAACTTTCTCGAACTAAATTCATTAACATAGAAAATTTAAACTAATTATTAATACTCACCAATACTTAAAACCATTCAACAAAGTACACTATAAACTTTTTTTTAAACTCAAAAGAATGAGCAATTCTCGCTTTAAGCGTTCAGTATATTTTACAGTCCATTCTAAAAGAAATAGCTTTCGATAAATTTGTATTGTAAGAGCCTTCAATGTTGAACTTAAACGGGAATGGTACGTTTATAACTCTTTTATACTTACCTTGTATTAAATTTTTTAGGGATTTTATATCTAGATATAAAACACATATAACATGGGACTTAATAACAGCATTGGTGAAATGTGGGTGTACGACTGTGTACACCTCTGCCTACCCCTTCGGGGATTACAGGCGCGATGCAATGTTACACTATAAATGCACGCGTGGTACTTGATCATTATTTTGTTGCGGAGTTATTTGTAACTATGATATCTCCTAAGATATTCAACAAATACATTATACTAAGATTCCATACTTCCAACGTTAGGTAACGTTAACAGTCATTTTTTTTATCAAAATATGTCTATACTCATGTTTTATGCAAACTAAAATAGATTAGATAGAGTATTGCCATGTTGCTATATACCTCCCATAG
Organism: Xylocampa areola; assembly: GCA_935421205.1. Taxonomy (NCBI): domain Eukaryota; kingdom Metazoa; phylum Arthropoda; class Insecta; order Lepidoptera; family Noctuidae; genus Xylocampa; species Xylocampa areola. Next base: position 10,208,588 of record OW285220.1, read on the forward strand.
GAGCGAAACAGCACAAATCGATGTCAAATGCAAATGATGAAACTTGAAACAAAAATTTGCGAAAGCTATCTATTAGTTGCGGTATTATTATCACATATATAGATCACTACACAATAATATTTCAATGAACAAATACTATAATTCTAATTACAAAAGAAAAATTAAACGACATCTTAGTAAAAAAAAAACTAATTTATCTATTCTACAACTCCTATCATAAGTTACAATATTAAATGGAAAAAGAATACGGTCGCGAACAGGATTCGAACCTGCGCCTCCCGGATAGATACTCCAGGCGCGAGATGGCTTAGTTGCGCAGGTTCGAATCCTGTTCGCGACCGTATTCTTTTTCCATTTAATATTGTAACTTTAGAGTTCGCTAAGCATGCGTTAATGCTTTTTCAAAGACATATCTTGAATTATTAAGGTAATTGCATTCTTTACGACATTGTATTAACTGCAAAGTTAGTCGTGTCGGTTCGGTCACTTGTAAGTACTGAATTGATTGCAATGACGTCGCCATAAGACGTGTTAAAATATGGAAGAAGAATTCGCGGTGGTGAGCAGAGGTCGAGATGGCTTAGTTGGTCAGAGCGCCTGGAGTATCTATCCGGGAGGCGTAGGTTCGAATCCTGTTCGCGACCGTATTCTTTTTCCATTTAATATTGTAACTTTAGAGTTCGCTAAGCTTGCGTTAATGCTTTTTCAAAGACATATCTTGAATTATTAAGGTAATTGCATTCTTTACGACATTGTATTAACTGCAAAGTTAGTCGTGTCGGTTCGGTCACTTGTAAGTACTGAATTGATTGCAATGACGTCGCCATAAGACGTGTTAAAATATGGAAGAAGAATTCGCGGTGGTGAGCAGAGGTCGAGATGGCTTAGTTGGTCAGAGCGCCTGGAGTATCTATCCGGGAGGCGCAGGTTCGAATCCTGTTCGCGACCGTATTCTTTTTCCATTTAATATTGTAACTTTAGAGTTCGCTAAGCATGCGTTAATGCTTTTTCAAAGTCCTATCATAAGATTTATAGGTACTGGGATAAACCGCTGTTCTAGCTAGATTCCTTTTCGAATGTGTTTGTCTAGGAACGAGCTACTCAAAATTCAAATATTTTTTATTTCAAATAAACCATATTACAGGCACTTATGAAAAGTCAAAACTAGGTGCACGGTTCCAAGGCGTTGATCTTATGGAGAAGAGCCGGCAAGAAACTCCATAGACACTCTTTTTAAAATAAATTGGTTTAACAATAAATAAGATAATGTGAGAATAATGCAGGTTAATGAGCAGACTAAGAAAGGAAAGTAAACTTATATAGCCTTTTAAAATGATTGCCAAGGCAGTTAGGAGCCGACCAGTCCCGACAGACAGCACCCGTTCACGAGCATGACGCGCACATCAGCCTCGCTTAGCTCAACCATTTTGTAGGGAACTCGACGACCCGATGTACGACGCCACCATCAGCAGGACATTTTAGCGAGCATGAAAACTCGTAATGCCTGACAATAGGCAGTATGTATGTAATATGAGATTAAAACTAACATTAATATCCACATGATGCTCACATTTTACAAAGTTATATATTATGGAAAATTTCATAAAGAAATAATAATGTAAATTTAAAACTAGTAGGTTCGATACTAGCTGTTATACAATCGATATGTAAATTTACATACCCAAGAGTCAAATAAAATAATAATACAATTGGATTAATTGTACGTCAATAAAATAAATTGTATAAATTAAAAAAAAATAACAAAAATCAAAAATGTCAAAATAAAGGAAAAAACATAGAAATACTTAAACTGAAAGCAAATAAAATGTCGCCATAATCAAGTAGGCAAGGTGCCAGTGGGTCGCAGTGTGCAGGAAGGAATCGTGAGCCAGGCATCCCTATCTGCCATATAATGATTAGTACTATAGTACGCTTTGGACATTAATATGCGTTTAATAACAATCTTAAACTTGAAATCCGGCAGTTCAGTTATATTAGAGGGGATCTTATTGTAGAACCTAACACTGTTACCCATAAATGACTTGCTTGTCTTTCTAAGCCGAAAGCCAGGTACTATAAGCTTGTGCTTATTACGCGTATTTAAATTGTGGTAATCACTCTTTTTATTAAATTCGACCATATTTTTACGAATATACATTATGTTACTAAATATGTACAAGGATGGTAAGGTGAGTATATTTATTTTCTTGAATAATTCACGGAGTGACTCACGGCAGCTAAGGTTATAAATAGCTCGGACTGCTCTTTTCTGTAATATAAAAATGGTCTCGATATCAGCAGCTGATCCCCAGAGTAGAATGCCGTAAGACATAATACTATGGAAGTATGCAAAATAGACCAGCCTAGCCGTAGACACATCAGTCATCTGTCTTATTTTCCTAACAGCAAACGCAGCAGAGCTCAGTTTTCCTGCAAGTGCCTCAATATGAGGTCCCCACTGGAGTTTAGAGTCCACTGTGACGCCGAGGAATACAGTTGATGCAACCAAATCTAGTACTTTACTATCAAGTTTTACATTAGAAACTACATTGGACACGTTAGGTATAGAAAACCTTATACATTTCGTCTTTTTAGCGTTCAATAGAAGGTTATTGGCAGAAAACCAATTAGATATTTTATTAAGTGTATTATTAGGTTCTACCAGATCCTTGTCCTTTCTATTTACTTTGAATATAAGTGAGGTGTCATCCGCAAAAAGAACTATGTTTGACATTGTGTCCTTTATGACGTATGGAAGGTCATTAATATAAACAAGGAACAAAAACTACGCTACGCTTGTTTAGGCTTAGTATTTGATTAATATCACATTGCCCGAGGCTAGAGAAATAATCATTTGCGGGCAACTCGTGTAGACTTCTGTTGTATAAATACTTATGATATATTAGTTAAGTGTTTTGAATGGAAGTTAAATGTCATTAACCTTAGCATCATATCAAGCAATATGATATATAATAATGAATATTTAATGTGACACAATCAGTTCTATCTGTATTTAAAGAAGTCTCGTTGAGACATGTCGACATTTCGCTTGACTAGAGGACTGGCTCGTTTCCCGGTCAGAAACAATGTCTTACAATGTGACAGATTCAGATTCAGAGAGATTCGGATGATAGCAATGCAGAGGAATGTTTTGACGCCTGCGTTTTATATATTAGTTTAGTTACTAATTTTATAATTTCTCATACCTATAGTAATATTAGTTTAGTTAGAAGTTGATTTATCAAATCCAAGTCAATGTGTCTCTGACACCAAGTTGAGTTTTAACCCCGTTATAAGGACACTAAACTTGAAAATGATCGATGATTGTAATAATGAGGTTATTTAATGACACTGCCCACAACGCTATCGATCTTAATTAGAATTTTCTTAAATCCCTACATTCTTTTCTCAATGGTTGTTAGTAAAAGGTGGAAATAGATGGATACTCAAAATTTTAGTTTAGTCTGTGAATTTATTAGAATATACACCAATTTAATATGTCATATTTTTAAAACAGCCACACATACAGAGGGGTGACCTATTTCTAAGAAAAAATAAAGTTTCACTCCTTCTAAAATCCCAAATTTCACATGGAAATATAGCTTTCACGATCGTTGAATTAAACAACTTTAACCTTCCAGCAGTTAACCTTACAGCTTCATGGTCCCAATCGCCCAAAATAACGATATTCTAGCTCAAACCGGGTCCAACGGCTGGGCTTATTTCAAATTCGGCATCCGGGCCGGATGATCGGCCCTGAATGCCGGATTAAGTGCGAGTGTTATCTGGCGCCACAGGATCGTTTGCTCAAAGAATCCGCGACTGCGCTTATGTCAGCGTTTATTCATTTGGTGATAATGTCACCTTACTGAGTATAATCTATGGTTTAGAGGCGATGTCTATGTGGGGTCGGATGTTGTTTATGGTGACGTTTCACGGGGACCATGATCCATATAAATGGGGGTGCTAACTAAAGATGGGGAGTTTGTTTTTGGCATTAGTATAATCCAAAATACAGGTGATGCTTAGTTTTCCGTCAGATGCTGAAACTTTTATGTACAATTACGATTTACGCTTAATTAAGCTCAGTTTTGTGTAATGTACAGTACTGTGCTACGGTTTTTCCTTTTTGGATAAAATAAATTACATTTTTATTATTCTTATAAAGAAGAAAGAGAGAAAGTTTTTTTTTTATTTTCAAACAAGGATATATCTACAAAGATACAGATGATATAAATAAACAATGGTATTTTAAAACCCTACAACGCAACTGTGCGAAAAATGGTCGCCACTCAGCCTAATGCTGATGTGTCGCCTTTATGGCAACCCAACCAGCGCTGACCAGCGCTGATATTCTATGGCAACCATATTGACGTGTGGCGTCTTCCAGCATTAACACGTATTTCAAAATTTTATAATAATTAAAGACTATATTTCTAGACGCACAGAATTACATAAAACTACTATGCATAGATACACCTCTAAACCTTATCCCACAGTCAAGCAAAGGCCTCTCCCTGATTCTTCCATTCTTTAAATATGATATAAAAATAATAAATGTAATTGGTATATATTATCTATTCGTATGCAATTAAATGTAAATAGATTATATAAAAATAAATTAAAAAAATTCAAGGAAACATTGATAAAATAATAGACAACGGGGCTTGAACCCGCGACCCTCGACATTTGAGTGATGACACGGAAAATACTAACTATAGGCATTACAACATTTATAAAAAATATCATTATATATGAAATGTATTAATTGTTAATTGTTTTAGTAAATAAATTATTCTTATTCTTAATTTATTTGTTAACTATGCATAGATAACATTCTTTAAATTACCTATTTACCACACATGTTCAGGTACTAACTACATTGCAGTATTTACTGCAAGTTTTCACTTAACAAGCAACAAACAATCTAAGTTTCTAACATACCAAAAAAATGACTAAATAACCAGAATAAAAACAAAAGTCTACAATACCAAAGTACCCTCAAAATTTCAATTATCTCCATAAACATTCACAGTTTTATTTTGCATCTCATACAAGCAACCTTTTCATATTGCCAATAAATCACGTGGATCGCTACCTTCGTAAACGCACCATTACATTATAATATGTAAATTTCTCGCATTATTTCACCTTGTGTGTTTGTATGTCTGTCACTAGACATGAATTTGATGGGGGTAAGAATTATCTAGTGTAAGTTTTAGGAACAAATAACCATTTTTATTTAGTCTTTGTCTATGGATGGCGTTTACGGAGCTTTTGTCTGTAAACAGTTTGAATTTATGGTCGTAAGGCGTAGTTCTTTTTGTTCGTGAAATGGTGCTATTTGAATTACAAGCCTCCGAATTTTCAAGTTATTAAAGTTACAGCCAGTACGTCCTTTTTAATGCAGACTAGGGTTAAAAATAAATAATTAAAGAAACGGATTTTTACTAAGCAAGCGTGGTTAATTTTGTTGACTGTGTTGTAGGGAAAGTTATTTTAATATTACCTACGAATAATTTTTAGGCATAGCATAGACTTTGGAATAGGACTGCGGTTGAAATTAATAGGAAATCTTAACTAACTATCCAATAAAAAAATATGACTCATAATTAATATCAATAATTCTACTGAAAAAAGTTATTCGATTTTACATATTAAATTTAACAGGTCTAGTTGAAAGCGCGGCTTCTAATGATGAGGTCATATGGTCGATTCCCAGGTCGGGTAAAAGTGTTATTAGGATTTTCTGTTAGCGACCTACTGACCGGATATTCTTGGGAATTACACCCAGTTGGTGGCAACATTAAGAAAGAAAGAAAGAAGGAAGGAGAGTTTATTTAAAAGAAAACGTCGCAACCAATACTAAACAATCTCTGCCTAATTTTTCGGAGTGTTATGCGTATCTTAAAGCTATTGAAGGTGAAAGGTTTTTGCTCACCAAAGAACGATAGATTGAAAAGATTGAAACTTTTCTAAATGAATTTCCATTAGATAAGAGACACTCAATAAAACTGAATTGAATTCAATTAACGCCGAACTTTTTATTAGCTTAAAACAGAATTGAAACTTAAAAAAAAATTCAAACATTTATGTTCAATTCACTTAGATTGCTTTTTCAACTGCATTGAATGAAGATTAATCAAATTTAATTTGATTTAACCGTTTGATCTTTAATTGATTAGGAATCTAGATGGATTCGTTCAAGCGATGGTTGAACATTTTATTATTATTAGGTTTACTTTACACATAAGCCCATATTGTATTTTAATAAAAATAAAGTTATAATTTTTTGTGGAAGAAGAATACAGTCCTCCTAAAAGAACCTGCGCCTCCCGGATAAATACTCCAGGCGCTCTGACCGCTAAACCATCTAGATCGTTAATGCTTTTCAAAGATTTATCTGTAAATACAAATATTTCAAAAATATCAAAACTTTTAATGATATATTATTTTATGATAAATATGTATTTTAAAGACGGTAGTAAAGTCAGTTAATACATGTTTTAGAACTAAACGGCACCAGCATTTCCTTTAACGATCTCTGAGACAAAAACCTTATCAAATTCGTGACCTCTTCTTTAACGCCCCATTATCAATACTGGATTATTCGTATGTCACCATTTCGAAATTTATTAACTTCACATATTACTATAAACTGAAGGGTTTTTAACCTTTCGATTTTCAGTTTTATGTGGTCTACGGAAATGCGGTACTGAACTGGTATGAAATTGCGACAGGTCTTTGAGCTCCCAATAATATAGTTAAGTTATATGATGACTGTTACGTAAAGTCAGTTAGAAAAGTCAATTTAAAACTGTCTTTCTTCCAAAGATCATTCCAGATGCCCTCAATGCTTGTGTTCACGTCTGGACTTTAAAAGAGACCTTCCCTTCCATGTTTGCTTCGGTGTTCCTTTACAGGGGCAGTCTCTAAAGGACAATATTTGTTAAGTTTTTATATAATCAGTGTAAGTACTTACACTTTAAATAATTTCATATCATTTCAACCCTACAAAATAAAACGCTGATCTGTTATCGATAACAAACTCCAAAATTATTTAGAAATCTAACAACCGGAATAAAAAAGTAAAAAAGATACACTTTTTCCCTTATATTACTTAAAGGTACACGCTTTGGGTAGGCCCAGTTGTCAATTTTGTATGTAAATCTCCTTCCTATGGGTACCTATGGGTGTTCAATTTCTTATTTAGGGATTTCCTTGGGTCCTGTCTACGGAAGGGTTGCTTTAATTTCCATCTTGGAGATCTCAATGGGCCTCTAGAGATGGTCATGCGACGGCCAAGTTTTGGAATCCCTCTTGAAAAAGGTCTTATTTTAATTTAGTTCTGTTTCGAATAAGTGTTATTTAGGGCATTATAGTCTCGAAAAGCGAGGATGTAGTTTTTTTTTTAACGTTATATTTATGTTATCTATATGGAGAAAAGCCTTAAAATGGCGAAACAGTCATAAAGATATGTCTTGTTTGGTAATTAAAACTAAATATATTGGGTAGTTGAAAAAAAGAAAACCTGTCTCACTTGTCTAGTAGACGCAAGAATACCGGCTAAAAGTGAGGTTCTGTGTTCGATTCCCGTTTCGGGCAGCGTTAGTGAGTTTTCCTGTTAAGAAATAGTCATTAGCAGCCCGAAGCTTTGAACTTTTTTCTGGTAGATAACAATTACCACCACTGACATGGGAATTAATAACTGCATCGGTGAATCTCGGTCTTACCCCTTAGAAAAAACAGGCGTGATGCTGCGACCGTTCGTATGTGCTAATGATACTATTACGTACCATTAGCATAAGGTATGACGTCACCAAAGAGACGTATTGAAATGTGGAAGAAGAATTCGGAGTACTGAGCATTGTATGGAATAGATTCAGGCGTTACTTTGCGGAAGTCCATTACAATGGATGCAAATAAATACAATATTTAGCTACTTCGTTGAGGGTAGTCATGCAATTACCCGCGCAAAGCCCGCCAAATTTGCAAACAAAAAACCGCCCGAAAAATTGCAAATACCACTTACTACGCGGTCTAACAGCTCCTGATGATTATTATTTATCCGGGAGGCACAGGTTCGAATCCTGCTAACGATCGTATTTCTGGTTTCACAAAAAAAAATACTTAGCATTCTTTTGATATTCATTCCAATTTATTATTTCCCATCGTATGGAAATGAGAAAATTCTCAGTAGCAGCCTAGAGTTTTGAATTGTGCCCGGTAGATGGCAATAAGCTCACCACCTATTACATGGGACTTAATAACAGAATTGGTGAAATGTGGGTGAACTACTCTGCCTACCTCTTCGGGGATACAGGCGTGGTGTTGTGTTATGAGTTGTTTATGTTAACTCAATGTGGCAAAACTTACTGCTCACCCCTTACTCCTCTCGCTTAGCAGGACAGAGCAGCATTCATCCTGGGCAAGCTAGGGCCCCTTGTGGCAAGTTAGGGTGCCCTACCACCTTTATAGACCATTTAAATTTTGAAATCGTTCTTATTTAATTAGTTGTCTCTATTTGTACAACGCCAAAAATGGCTTGGCTTAGTGAAATGACTCGTCAATTGGCCCCGTGTAAATGGTCCATTACATGAGCTATCCCAGTGTTTCGCAAAGTGTGTGCCGCGGCACACGGGTGTACCGTGGTCATAAGTTAGTGTGCCTCAGAAAAATAAAGTCATCCCTTAAAGTTAAATAGACAGATAGAAGAAAAAATCCTTAAACAGCCACAAATTGGCACGAAGAGGCCTTTTGGACCATATTTGGACCACTTATACTGAATTAGACAAGCTCATGTTTCGAATTAAATACCTTTTTTGCAATATAAAGTTTAGGTTTGTTGATTAATAATAAATACTGGTATGATGTTTAGAAATAAATATTGTTTTGTTGATTAATAATAAAGGTTGATTATTCCTGTTATGCGAAAATTTATTTTTCATTTATGGTGTACTGCTAAAATTTTCCGATTTCTCAGATGTACCTTGAACACAAAAAGTTTGCGGAATACTGAGCTATCCAATCAAATCAGCAGTACCTTCATATAACCTCAGTATTACCACACGCCCGTTAGATATGTATTTATGCATAATTTACCAAAAAATACTTCCGATATCGGAATGAACCCAACGAATATTAAACAGCGGAATAAATTTTCTTACATTATTCCTTGAGGCTTAAGATATTGTATTTGAGAACGTTGTAATACGAGACTGAATCGAAAAATGTACCTTTAAATACAAGGTAAGTTCAATTCTAAGCTTTACCGAGGAAATATAATAGAAGGATTATGTGTTATGGGTTTTCAATTTCGGTATTTGGTCGAACGAAAATGAAGGCGCTTACGTATTTCTTAACATAAAATAACATCACGCCTGTATCCCCGATGGGGTTGATGGGGTGTACACAGTTATACACCCACAATTCGCCATTGCTGTTATCAAGTCCCATGTAATAGGAAATCAATCGGGCAAATTAAGTTGTAACCTTTAAATGCTTTTGTCGCATTCACTATGTAAATGACAACCATATTTCTTACGTAATAAAAAAATATGAACCCGTTGTAACTATACGATTACCGTAATTTTATTAGGGATGGGTTCAGAGTACATACTGCTTAAGCAAGAGCTTATGAGTGCAGTATTGACGCTATCAGCATTGTGGTCTTATGCGTTCTATTGTGCGATCACCGTAACAACGTGTTCTGGAAAAGTACTTTTTCAGGATATATACATTTAGGATATAAAATAAATTTATTGTATGCAGGAAAACAGCTTTTGTTTCTTTATTTCTGGTATCTACTCTACTCTTTCTAGCCTATTGCATACTGCCGTAAAATTCGTCTTAATAACTTTACAGTGTGTGACGAAACAAAAAGTGCACCGCATCTCCCAAAGTTGCCATGCTGCATTGCGCGCTATCTCCTTAACAATAAACGAGAAAAATTAAATGACTCATTCAGTTATGATATGAAAAAAAAAAAGATTATTTTTATACATAGTAAATAGTCAGATATCTAATATATTACGTAAAAAAACAGACTTAAATTTTACACGATCCTTTTTAAGTTAGCATAAGTGAACCAAGCGCCAACTATTAGTAATACCAATTTTCTTTTATTAAGTTTAACCTGCATTTTTTTGTGTTTTCCATTATCTCTACAGACTCAGCCAGTGATATGGTACGAGAATGACCCTCCTGGCCAGGTGGTGACCCTGACAGCGAAAGACTACGATTCCACTGAGAATGGACCACCTTTCACGTTTGCTCTCAACGAGTCTGCCTCCTTTGATATCCGCACTAAATTCCATATACAAGGTAAAAGCTTATTATATTATTAATTAATTCTTATATTACGTTTATTAATTAGTATTAGTATTCGATCCCGAAACAATTAAAAACAGTACAAAGAAAAACGTACCTATATACTATAGGCTGATAACCTTGAACGATGGTGACAGGTGAAATAGAAGATAAGAGATCTGGAATTCGGAGTTCCAAACGATGTCAAAGTCAAGGCAAATAATTATTTTCAATTAATGATTTGACTTAATTTTTAATTATCAGAAGCTAGTTGCCACGTTCCAAAGTGTGAATCCTATGGAGAAGAACGGGCAAGATACTCCATGATAGTCCGACAGATAGCTTATAAACAAAACTGCGACTGTAGTTCCTTATCTATCCTCCATATTTATCTACGCTAATTGCTCCTAAAGGTAATATTAAGGTAAAAAAAAATTTTTAAAAGAAGAATATGGTCGTGAGTAGGATTCAAACCTGCGACTCTCGGATAAATACTCCAGGCGCTCTGAAATAATATTATTGTACAGGAAAAACTACGCACATTTAGCGGCAAACGTTAATAAAAGAGCTACAACAAAAATCTTATCGCAATACGGAACCTGCAAAAAAATGCATATATTTACGAGAATTTCCAATCTCATTTTTCGGCAACCCGGAGTGGGTACCGATACAAGTAAATCATTCCCCAAAAATATGTTTCGAGAGCACCCCTCCACAATGGACCAATTGACACAAATTCCACTAAACTCAAAGCTAGGTTCCAACTGGGAACTTCCCCGATTTGTCTTTGGAGCAATTCCATTTCAATTCAGTGGTTCCCATTCGCGAGCGCCAGAAATTTTCAGAGAGTTGCCCAAAATCGAGTTTCGATCAATTAGTGTAGTTAACATGCAATAAATGGCGTGCCAAGCCTAAGTCTAACTTTGTTTGCGAAGTGCCAATTCAATTTTGGTCCTTTCCATTTGGGTTGGCGTGTTTATAATATTGTGTACCGCTTGGTTTTTTGTTCGGCGGAGTAAAAAGAATCGGTTTTTAGATGTCAAGTAGCCTTTTGCGCAGCAATATCAAAATTGACTCAAAAATAAAATCAAAATCAGAAATTTAAATTTGCAGTAACTGTAGTTGACAAAGTATTAGTTTGATTGGCATAAAAAAATACTGTATTGTCATGATCAAAATCAGAAATTTAAATTTGCAGTAACTGTAGTTGACAAAGTATTAGTTTGATTGGCATAAAAAAATACTGTATTGTCATGAAAATGTACAGCAGATGTTCGTATTTATATACCGAAGTGAATTGGTTCTGAAAATTCAATACTTAATTCACTCAAAGTATTTTAAACTAATGGGTTTTGGACGTGTGGATAGCTAAAAATAAACACGGATCATTAACTTTGAATAGAAGTGCTCTATAGTGCTTGGTTCCACATTAGTTCTCAATGTCACCTGTCGAGAAAGCGTGACATTAAAACGAAACAACTTGAAAACTTTCCACAACTCAATTAAAAGTTCAAAGAAAATTATAACTTCAATTTCAAGAAAATGTTTTGGTTGACACTGTTTAATGTATGTGTCTTCAATAACTGTTTGATTGATCAATCGTTCGTGTAAATTATCAAGTAGTTGTCCGTTTTATGGTCTACAAATCATTTTCAATTGATCCACTATATTATATTGCTGTCAAAATGAGTTATGGTTTCCAATCAATTGTAGTTATGGAAGATTAAGACGTCCCATGTCCGTCTAATTGCGGAAATTAACTTATTATTTAACTTACTAATATTTTTTACGGTTATTTATCTTTGTTGATCGAAAATATGACTAATACGGGCAGGAATTAAGAAAATACAAAAGAAACTAATAAAATGAAGTCCCAAATACTCGAATGAATACAGATTACGCACTGTTAAGTAAAAAAAATTGCTATTGTTTCACAGTGATGCAAAACATTTTTATCTGTGTTTGTTTTACAGATATACTCGTATTATATATAATTATATTACGTATTTAGTCAATAATATACATTCATTTTTAAATTAATTATATATGTGAAATAAATAAATAAATATATATATATATATATATATTATACGATTTTTTTTCTTAACAGGCAATGTTTTGTCGACCCTCGTGTCATTTGACCGAGAACAACGAAAGGAGTACAGGATACCAGTTGCCATCACCGATTCCGGTACCCCTCGTCTGACGGGCGTTTCCATCCTCCACGTGGTAATCGGCGATAGGAATGACAACCCAATGGCACCCGGACATAGCGACATCTTCGTCTACAATTACAAGGTATTATATTTTGTATTTCTCTATTTTAAATTATTTACTTTTGAATCAATTATTTCGTACTCAAACTATTAAGTAGCTGACCAAATTAAGGAAATGCTCTTGTTGTAAAAATAACGCCAAAACCCTGGTTGTTAAATAAAGCAATGAATAATTAAAATTATTTAAACTGACTTTTCAAGAAACATTTACGATGACTGCTATTTGAGGTTAAAAATACCAAAAATAATATATATAAAAATACTTTATACAATTACAATTGTATAAAGTATTCTTACATAAAGAAAACAGTTTTTTTTTTTGTTGCCAGCTTATGAAACACTAATTCGAAATTGTTCGTCACAAACGTATTGTGATTGTATTAGTGTTTCATAATTGCTTTTTTTTTCAATTTTATCATTGGTTTAGGAAATGTATTTATTTAATAGTGATTACGCATTAATAGGTAGATGTTACCCACGTTTGTATGAGCATTTTGTTAAATCTAAATTGAATATACATTTCCCGACCTTTTTCCGTATTATTTTCTCTTAATATCCTCCTTATAAATAACTGCGTAAAAAAGCAGTGGGTAAAAATCATTGAGTTTAAGGAAAAAATAGTAAATAAAGCAGAAAAATGTTAAAGGATTTTGATATTTACTTACATATTTAAAGGCCAATTACATTCCGAATAAAGTGGCCCGACAAAGGCCTAAAAAGATTTTTCTGCTCCCTTTGGGGACTATCACATATTTCCTTTGAGCCACCATGTAGACCTTTTAATATCGTTCTCCTTTTAGTTTCCTGGTTGCGTTTAATTTTGCGTGAAGTTGTTATTTTATATGTACATTTTTTTATTTGATCTTGACCATCCAGTACAATAAGAATTCTTGATATTTTACAAATGGTTTTAATTTGTATCGAAAAGCGAAATAGAAATAGCAAAACCTTGAAAATAGAACGCTTTTGAAGTTCGAAGAACCCTTATTGCATTCCTTCTTCCTGTTCTTTTTTTTGTGGTTCAATTGTTTGCTGTCGTAACCTATTCTTCGATTTTTGAAAAGTTAGTCTAGCATAACGTTGTCAAACCAAAATATTCTTTATTGCAATTGTATAGTTCAACATTTTCGAATTTACAATTAGATTATTTACCAAATTTTCAAATAACTTATGTACTATGTGATCAGTTTTTTTATTGTTATACATTTTGCGGTCATGTCATGGCTATATCTTTTTATGGAAGCATGGAAAAGGAATGCATATGGTGGCATACGGCTTATACCCGTGACTCACCATACTATAGCAAAGCTCTTACCAACCGTAACCATTCACAAAATATGCCAAGTTTAGTTTATCCAGTCAAAATATTTTCAATTATTATTCGAAACTTCAAAATAAATAGTTTAAGTACTTTTTGCACATAGTAAATACGGTTTGACAAAATCTGTAAGTAGGTTTGTTGTGTTTTTCTTGTCATTAACTTAATTAAGTTACTAATCTTAACATTATTCATCTTTAAGTATGTATTATAAGTAATTGTATAACTAATTTTACTAACAAATTTGTTTTCCTTAACGCAATCAGCCGGAAACCTACTTCAATGAGATTTTATACAGTTGGCGATACTATGTAAGTATAAATTGGCATTATGTTGGTATTTATGTGTTTCCTTTGCTTTTCGATGTTTTCTGTACAATCGAATTGTATTGGATGGTATTTTGTTCTTTATGTTCGTTAAAACTATTTGTATTCTATTTTTGTTTTCTTTTGTTTCTCCTTCTGGATTTTGTTTACTGTTTTTTTTATTCTAGTTTTAGCTGGTCTTTGGGAACAACTCGTTAACTACTTTCTGGTGGAATAGAAATTGATTTGGCTCTATAATGATCGCTTGTTGAGTTACATCATCCCCTGCCATTATCCCAATTTATTTGGGGTCGGCGCAGCATACCGTTATCTGGCATGCTGCTAAAGTTTTGGCTATGTTTTATGACCTGCCGCCTGCCTGACGTCAACCCTCTTTGGGAATGCTATTGTTGGTGGTAACCGCCACCGATAAAGTCTCCTTCTATCGAGCTATGTCACACCAAACGTTATCCATGCGCCAGGTTCTGATGTAATGCTAATATCACACTCCACTAACAGGGCTACGTCGAAGGAAAAACTCATTGAGGAAATTACGATTAATCAGTAGGATTAGTAATGCGCTGATGGTTAATAATAATTGTTTTATTAATTGCAAATTACAATCAAATAAGCTAAGCCTACTATTTACTTAACAATATATTAAAACACTTTGTTTGGCATAAAAATAATATATTAAAACGAGTTGAAGTCAGTACCTACTGCGGTGTTTAGTTTTAATGTGAATTTGGATCCAAATAGTTTTTATATTTAGGTATGTTAATTTAAGTCTTAAGTCGCCAACATAATGATGAATAGTTATTCCATCTTTGTATAAGGGTTTCAACATTTTTATATTTATTTAAAACAGTTAAACCACAGCTTGCGCAATAAAACATAACATAGCATCACACCTGCATTCCCAGAGGGGGTTGACAGAGTACACAGTTGTACACCTATATTTCAACAATGCTGTAAGCTTATCCAATAAATATATCTTAAATATCCTATACAATTCTAACACATAATCCGATACATCTCGAACTACATCCAAATGAAATACAAAAATAATACTATGAACATTCCGATTTATTATTAATTAACCATGTGCCGAACTGACTATTCCACGGTGATTATTGTCAGAATCCAATTAACGAGTCAGCAGTTAAGTGACGCATAATAACAATATGATTTCAATTGCCTGACTCGTAATTCAGTTAATTGATATATAAAGCGTCGAATTTGACGCCAGAGTTTAGTGTTGTGGTTTGATATTGTGTTATAAATACAGGCGATATAATATTGTGACGTATATTGGTTTTTTATTCAATGAATACGGGTCGGTCCATCTAGCTGGGGAGAGTCCCACGCTACGATTACCGATTCACGATCTCCATTCTAGGACTCGTCTGCTACTTCAGCTTGCGGATTTGGGAAGCTATGTCGGTTACTCTGATTCTTTTCCGCATAATGACAGGAATAAGATGGACCAATGACCCGAAGAAAGCGGTGGGGACGGACTCGATGCGTAAGGCGAAGGACCGAGTGAGGCCTATGTCCAGCAGTGGATATCGATAGGTTGAGTTGATTAATTGAATACAGGTTAATCTTCCATACGCACTAACGCACGTGTAACTCTAACGCATTTTTTTTTGTGGTATGAAAATTACTGTCATGAACAGGATCCCGAATAAATACTACAGGCGATCTCCTTACTCTGCTAACCCAACCACTGCTCACTATAACTCGTCTTCCACATATAAAACGTCATATGGTGACGTCATCGCTATTAATTCAGTCCCTAAACACAATATGAGTCTTATCACGAAGTTCATTTTGGGCACCTCAAACAAACTCTTATAAAGGTTGTGTTTATATTTATTTTGACTCTTAAACGTCACTCTTAATTAAAACTCAGTCGTTTATCACTTCTACATCATTAGGTACCACAATTTATTTGTTAAAACACAATAAATTCACTTACAAAATTCTGGAGCATCCATTTTATTTGTCCTACAATTCTTAAAGCTTCACTTCATTACGCCATTTGTATTCAACGTGGTGTTCTAAGAGGCTTGAATTATGAAAAAGTACGTACGAGCGGTTTCAACGGAAGAATAGGGCATTCTCGCCAATCGTGGGTGTCGTGGAAGGCGGGTTAACAAGGTATATCCATATTTATTGAGCAAATGATATAAAATTTCCTTAGTCATGTACAATTAATTTAAAATTGTATGGTTATTTATTATCTAAATGTTCACTTCGAAACATTCGTGGATTTTTCAGAATATGGGTACACCGAACGGCTCTAAGAAAAAGTTGTTGGCATTTTCATAGAATGCCGAATGCCAATGCCATTTTATTTTGGTTGTTTTGTACGGGTTGGCTCATATAGCGCGGAGCACACAGGGCCAATTTGTATGTTTACAAAAAAATTACAACAAAACATAGCATCACGCCTGTATTCCCCAAATGGGTAGGCAGAGGAGTACACCCACATTTCACCAATGCTTGCCACAAGGGGCCCTAGCTTGCCCAGGATGAATGCTGCTCTGTCCTGCTAAGCGAGAGGAGTAAGGGGTGAGCAGTAAGTTTTGCCACATTGAGTTAACATAAACAACTCATAACACAACACCACGCCTGTATCCCCGAAGAGGTAGGCAGAGTAGTTCACCCACATTTCACCAATTCTGTTATTAAGTCCCATGTAATAGGTGGTGAGCCTATTGCCATCTACACGGCACCATTCCAAACTCCGGGCTGCTACTGAGAATTTTCTAACTGAAAAACTCAATAACTCTTTGCCCGACCCGAGAATCGAACCCGAGCCCTCATGCTCAGCAGTGGCGCTTGGGACCACTAAACCAACGAGCAGGCAGATAAAGAGTAACATTATAATATATATTTGCATTTCCTTCCTGCACATTATATTTTATACCCTTTCCACGGGTATCTGATTTCGCCAGTAATTCTACCAAAAGTAGTGATTATTCCAGTTTATTATACCTGTGTTAAGTAGTTAACACTAAACTGCTAGGTTATTGTTGATTGTCTTGGGTTATGTTCAAAATTATGGACGCGGTGATAAAGTGTTGACACTTAACCTAAATTTAATATTATAAATTCTGTAGTAGGTATTCTTTTATCTTCTATGCATTTACGCTTGACATTCTTGTTCTTTAAATCTTCAACCTAAGATAGGTTATTTAACTAAAGAAGGTACAAAATACATGTTTTCCAAAACCAATGTTTAATTCAGTATCAAATTATTTCTTAAAAATGAGTAATCTCATGGTTGAATTCTGTTTTTGTGCCACTTCAATATTCGTGTTCAATCTAAGAACATTATTGGTTCCTTAAAAATACCAAAATTGACGAGTAGACATGAAGACAGTTGAAGTGAGAGAGGTGTGTCAGAATCGTAATAGATGCAATAGTCTCTAAAGTCTAATAGGAAACAGGGTTAATTCCATGTGTTAAAATACTCATACATGTATGTGATAAGTTTCAAAATACGAAGAACCAAATACGAAACAACAAGGCGTCAAAATTACCTAAATTCATTTTGAACAGGCCAATCATAAAATAATGCCCTCATCAGCTCAACACCAATATTAAGTATATTCATTAACCTCCAAAGCTACTGTTTACCTTCAAATCAGCCATTTTGGTCCACCATACCTCAATGAATAACTCCAGATTCGATATAACACATAAACCTTAACGATTATGTTGCTGTTTTATAATAATATATGGCTATTAAAATGTTAATTTTGTGCTTTAATGAAAGCGGGGTTTAGTACGGTATGTCGTATAAACTGGGATTATGTTGGTAAGGTACTTTTTACGGCTGTCCCGGATTTCTTAGGGTACGTTCCCATTGTATCTTGACGACATATACGTTGAAGAGTCGTGGATTGTAAAATTAAATAGAAAAAAATACTAATTAGACCCTTAGCAGGTCATCAGGTGGAACAAAAAGCTTAACCTAGTCATTAAAAATAATAGCAACTTACTCGAGACCAGAAATACCCCTTTCTCAGCATAAGCTACCCCATTTAAATGTTGCAGTACTGGGGCCCAAGTCTAGAAGACTTTGATTCATCTATATGTAGCACAATTCCAAACTCCGGGCTGCTACTGAGAATTTTGTTATAGAAAAATCCAATAGCACTTTGCCCAAAATTGGAATCGAGCCCAAAACTTCATGCTCAGCAGTCGCACTTGTGATCACTAGAGCAACGAGGCTGTCCAAAACTACTGGTCATAAATAACTAGCGGAATACCAAATAACTAAAGTTATTCCATCGACATTCAACTGAATCACTCGCAAATTAGCAGACTCGGGTCCCAGGTCTTCCGATAAATCTGATAATAGCAATAAATAAAGCCGTTCATATTCACTTCAGATTGGATCCAGCCAGATCCGATGTGTTAATCAAGATTATAAACTATATGTGTGCCAAATGTCTTATAAAACCGTTCAGTAGTATTTGCGTTAAAGAGTAACAAACATCCATCCATACTCACAAGCTTTCGCAATAAATAAGAAAAAAGCAAATAAAATTAAGTAGGAATTTACTTTAAATATATATTTAATGCTTGGCGGTTCCGTAGCCACCGGACGAACTACTGGGAAAAACAAGAGACGATTTTACATGATGGGATCGTTTTAACAACATAATTACGTAAAATGGGAACGCATCCTTAGTTATCCGGTCTGTATTGGATGTGGTCTGATGCCGAAGTCTTTAGTTTTACATACTTAGTTATGAAACTGTGTCAAGTAATGCTGATGGGGTATTTTAGAAGGGTGATCGAGAGGCCATTAAACGCCCGTTATGTTAAGAGAGATGTTACCGCATAGTTTAAAATAGGTACTTCAGTGGTATTTGTGGGGTCTATAAGACGTGGCTAACTTAAGAGTATAAGAACACATTTTTTTTTTTAACGTCATTTCCTTTTAGCTTTCATCAGAGGCTCGATATCGATCGAGATTAAGCTGCGCTTGCCGTGGACGGTCTGTGGATGGCTGACCAACATGTCATCATAGACTATTGTCCACTTCGGTTCTCAAATAAAGATCTATTACAACCAATACGAGTTCTTAGATGCCTGAAAGTTTAATAACCAGTCTTGTTACGAGAAATTGTGTTACTCAGTAACTGGATTGTCGATGTCAGAGAAGTAGTCGCTTCATGTGAAGTACTGATATCAAGATACATCTGGTTATACTGGAAGCTGATTCCAACGTACTTGAGAAAAGGCTAGGCAGAACTAGGTATAGGTCGGTTGACCCCGGGTCTCCCAATACCTTCTCGGTAGCAGAACAGGTCATTTTATACTGCCATTAAATTCGGAGTCGCTTGGAATCGTTTCGTATACCTATTTTAAACCAAGGTCTGCAATCGTGCAAAAACGTTTAAATACTAAAATATTCAAATAAAGTTTAAAAAAAACGTCACGCCAATGGACTTTTCTATTCACTTTTTAATACAATTTGAGCTGAAAAGTAAGAGAAAATTCCATGCATGCAGTAAACGCAATCTGTGTAAAGCAAGCGAGATTCGCTTAAACAGCGCGCTCCGTAATGAAGGGGAGACTTCGCCACAAATACGGAGAAGCACCGTTTACTACGAGTGTCACTGGTGGCGAGCGACTGGAATAATCAGTAAAAAATTTAGTGTACCTAAATGTATTTTTTATTGTGCATTGCTTTGGAGCATCTTTATTATTTATTACTATCCCTGTCATAGATAAAGACTTTTAGGAAGGCTGTTTAGGCTAACATATATAAATATATATAACATATTGGTCACAAATTCACAATACAGTTTCTCACTGACAACTTACATCAGTATCGAATATGTATTACTACCAGTTTTTTTTTAAACTAGTTCAAATACGATCTCAATAACCCACATGGCTGTGCGTATGGTCAAATTTAGAACCTCCTGCTTGCAATTTGGTTAAAAAGAAAATTCTAATCTATCATTTCAGCTACTATCCTCAAACTAGTCAAGTAACTGACCTTAACAAATGCAAACGCGTCTTTTGTTATATGTTCGGTTTAACGACCGGCTTACGCTGGTCTAAACCGAGGATTGACCAAAACTCCTACACGAAAACTTTGGAAGAAGCCATCGCTAACCATAATTGATTTGTTGCCAACAGTTTTAGTTGATAACTTCGGGAAATTAAGTTATTTGGTAATTAGAAGTTGCTTGTTTTTAAGCGTAAGCTGACGATTATAGTTATAAGTGACGGCAGTGTCAACTTAATATTCCCTAAACAGTTTTGTTTTGTTTTATTAATTGACAAAGTTAAAAAAATGTGACTTTTAATATACGGTAATGTATAGATAAACACAATCAGCTAATCCAATATAAATGATTTACTTTTACGCTGAATTAGTTACGACGAATAAATAAATATTTAAAATCATAATTACCTTTAACTTTGTTTAAAACGCACACCACGAAAACGGTTTAAGACATTTATTCCTCAAAAAGAATACAATTCATTTAATATGAGAAATACAGGTTATTCTTAGATACTAGATACGTTGACCTAAGAAATGTAGGTACTCAAGTAAATTAGTATGTAGTAGATGCATAATACTTTTAAAATGTTGTGGGTATCAAGACAAAAAAAAGTACATATTTATTGTATTAATGCACTAATTACGCATCGTTTCTTGAAGGTAAGTCGATAGGGATTACACATTGTTCATTATAGCACACTTTTATTTATGATTTGTTAATTTGGGTTTATTTATTTATCTAATTGAGTATATATTTATTATATTTTTTTTATATATTTTAAAACCGAGAATAATCTTTCAAAAAAAAGAAGACCATCGGAATAAACTGAGGTCTCGTTTGACTGATTGATACAATATTAATATTAATTGCTTGTACCTAATTAAAATAATTCGGTATCCACTGACACTGAAGGGCTTCATATTTCCGTATCCCAGATAATTACTAAATGAATTGGAAAATTAACGCTCCGTACTGGATACGAATAAAATTGGTTTAATTAGTTATGGCTCGACATTATAATATTAAAAGTAAAACGGTACGAAGGGTTTAACGGTCTATGAATACATGTTTTAATATCGACGAGAATCAATTTGGTATAACAACAATTTAATTAATTTTGCTTAATGAAATGGATCAAATTTGGTGGAGTTTGATTTTAGGATGAACATAAGACTTACCTACTTGTAAGTGGTGATCACAGATTTATATTTAACTGGATACCGCAAGTACGGCTATTTTCATTAAAACCAAGCTTGTCACATTTTGTGCGCCTTCATTAAATTAGAGCAATAAACCATCACTATTCCCTCGGCTGAGTTCTTTTGAGATTATAGAGTTTATTGTGTCATTACGTGGCATTTTTTTTTCTATTTTCTATGGAAACTGTTGTCAAAAGACTGGTCTTAGCAGCGTAAACGGAGGTGCATTACTTTGGGGCTAATAATGATACGCAGAGTATGTACACTTGCGATATCTAGTTCAATATATATCTATGCTGAAGATAATGGCTGGTTTCCCCTTTCTGGTTTGTCACTGTTTCGCTGATGAATCGTTAGTCGAATGGGCCCCTATACTGTCCCACTGCAAGGCAAGGGTCTTTTATTCATAGAGTAAAGGATTGATCACCGTGCTAGCACTTTTGACCAATGAGTCCGGGTTTCCTCACGACGTTTTCCTCCATTATTTATCTGTCGGGCGATGTATATCTATAATATAATTTATGGTACATTTTTAGATAGGTAGGTACATACCATTTCCAGATGGGGCAATAATATTTTGAGCAGTAGATAATTCTTTACCTTTTATTGAATAGACCTATATGTGTTCTTGGTACTTTTAGTTTATTTTTATTGCTTGGTGGGTATTTATGTTTTGTGTTAATTGTGTTGTTTTGTTTGTTTCGTCTTTCTTGTCTAAGAATTTCTCGAATCTTTAATGGAACCCATTAAAGATTCGAGAAATATTTTGGTTTTTCAATACAGTACAACAGATTGAAATTTGAAAGCACTGTAGTGTACCTCCAAGTTCAGAATTTCACAACAATATATAAAATCCTTATACACACTTTCTTGACCAAAATATTTTCAACAGGGCGAAGCTCCCGACACAGAAATCGGCCGGGTGTACGTCGAAGACCCTGATGATTGGGACCTTGCTGACAAGAGGTTCATGTGGCTACCGTCGTATGAGCAGAGAAGTCCATACTTCGATATACATAGCAACACTGGTATGATCACCATGAAGGAAGGGACGCCTAACGGGACTTATTTGCTTAGGTTTAACGTAAGTAAATTTTTATTTTGAATGAAAGTATGTTGTATGACTACTATGATGTAAAGACTAAGGACATTTTTCGCAGTCAAGCCACAAAAAAAAAATAACTTAAGCTCAGCCATTAAGTTATTATTTTTTTTGTAAATACTAACAGGTTGACTGCGAAAAATGTCTAACTAACCTAACTTACCTTTAATGAGCAAATTTCTAGAGATCATTTGCAATTATTATTTCCAACTGCCGTAACTATTCTTTAAAGCCGAAATATCAACAATGCTCTTATATTTTAGGTGACAGAAGAGAATGAGCCAATTGTACCATTCCACTGGGTAGAAGCAACAGTCAACGTTACTATTAAGGAGATTCCTGAGGAGGCAGTCGACAAGTCAGGATCCATACGTTTTGTAAACATTACTGCTGAGGAGTTCATTGTTCCTGAGCCTGATGTAAGTCCTTATTAAATATTTTCTCTTCTTTTTAAATTTTCTTAGATGTTTTGTGAAACCACATGTGGAGAAATCGATGCAACTATGTTTTATAATGCGATTAAAAACTACACAGAAAATATAATTGACGCAAATCAAAAGGAATATATTCAACATTTATATTAAGCATAAGTGATGTAGAGCGTACTGAAAATAAAAATTAGTTAGCCCTAAATCTTAAGTAAAAAAGTTGACCACAACTCGGCCACATATTGGAAATTATGCAAAAAATTACATAAAACCACTTTAAAATCGCTGAATGAGCTTTAAAAAATACTTTGTCGATCAAAATTAATGCCGCAGATTCGCTTAGTCATTGCCTTCAAAGCACTATTCATTTTGATCTGCATATTTTTTTAGAAACCTCACAAAGTTGGTGAGTCAGTGCTTTCCAGAATGTTCTACAAAATTAAGCTGTTCATTGAAACTCGTGTACTAAGTGGGCAGACGCTGTTTTAGTGCTCTCGCTAACTGAAGATGCTTTTCGTCTAGAACATAGATCGTAGAAATGCGAGGTGACGTAGGACTTCTTGTCGCCGAAGTATGACCAAAATTGGTCATTATGTGGTTGTTGATTAACTTAAGTATCAGTCAACAATGTAATAAAATTTTCAACTCAAATCTGTAAATTAAAAATGCCTGTAAAACAAGTTAATTTGGAATACCGTTCTTGTGGTGTCATGTGAAGTGCGCTTTATAAACTGTCCTACGACTACGGAAACCAAAACTTTATTTTATAAAAAATATGAGAACTGAGAGAAAAACGACTTTTGAACATTGATGGAACATTTGGAGTACGGTTCCAAAAGGTTCGGGTTCGTATTTTTCTACTCTAAACAACTATAGTACCACTTTACTAGAGTGAAACGCTTTAGGTATTAAAATTATAATTTGTAACAACATACTCTATAATAATACCAAAATTGTATTATGTCAACATAATTATGTCTAATAGTAGAATTAGCAAGAGTTTTGGCTCAGTCAATATCGAAATGATGGTCACCTTAGTGTACATTGCGTCATATGTTTTATAATATTTTTGCTCTTAATAGACAAGCTATAACATACGATGCTATGTACTACAAAGTGACTATGAGATAAAGCCAAAACGCCTACATAATACCCCGTCTTAATTTACCACGGCTTACTTATCCCCCATTTCTATGATCCTAGTTCTTGACCTTGTCCCAAATTATAGAGACGTAAAGTTTCATCCGGGGATTCATTGAGAGTTCAGTTAACGACTTAGTGGTTAACGAGCAATTGGCTGTGGTCGCCGTTTTAGAACAAGCGTGACATTGTGATGTAGTTTGTTGAATTATGTAGTTGTAGATTGTAGGAGTTTTAGGTATTGATCGTAATTAGTGCGACGAGATACTCTGTATATGGTATGAATGGTACAATTGATTACGCAAAATTTCACG
Source organism: Xylocampa areola (assembly GCA_935421205.1). Lineage (NCBI taxonomy): Eukaryota > Metazoa > Arthropoda > Insecta > Lepidoptera > Noctuidae > Xylocampa > Xylocampa areola. Next base: position 10,233,019 of record OW285220.1, read on the forward strand.
AACGTTACGGTACTAGTTCTCCTTCAGTCCAACCTAGTGTTAGACTTGTTTAAACTGCCCGTAGGCTTCTGAATTAGTTTAGTGAAGGTTTGAAAGCATGGAGACACTTATAGGAACATGCTCATGTGGCAAACGTTGCAACGTTGCTCGTGCTCAACGAAGTTAACGTATCAGAGGTTGCACGAACTAAATTGTTCTGTGGTCATCTATTACATTTCGGAAAAATAAACTATTAATATCCAGGTTCAGACAGAATCTGAAGACCGGTGACCCTCTGACAAATTGCTTACCAATAAATTAATGAGACTACCCAGTTCGGAAATAACCCTTATCTTTATGCTAATTAAATACACTTGCAAAATAGTGGAAAAAACTTCCTGGAATATTGGTTATTCCATAGTTAAAATGACCTGAAAAACTTTATTGCCAACGATAATAATTTGTTCTGTAAACAAATCAATTATCGAAAACCCCCATGTTACGCCTCATCCCTAAAATCATCATTTGACAACACACCTGTCGTGCAAGCCTTCTTAAAATGAGTAGACAGTAAGTCTAGAATATGAATAATAATACAGTTCTAATCTTTGACCTCTAGTAGCACAAAGCCTGCTTTTAGTTACCGATCTGTGTCAGCGTTTGTGTAAATGGATATCAGAACACATTCTGACCATTAAATTGTCATGCAGACTGGAATATCGCTTGTAGTGTGTGGTGCTACATATTTACATACGGATCAATTTATCTCTCGGACAATCCAGGAATACCTATGATATTATAAATATTATAAAATAATTTCTCTATAAAAAAAAACGATATCGACAAAGTGCCCGAAAATTTTGTAAGGAGATAAATTAGGAATAATTCAACCGAATTTAACATGTCTGCCGCACTGTCCTTCATCACAATTTATTTTATTGACTTGCCTATTAATTTTCCTTCTCTTTTTGACAGGGTACGAGTAAAAAGGACAAGCTCCACCGTCGTTTGGCCGAACTGTATAACACATCTATGGACAATGTGGATGTTTTCACCGTGTTTACCAAGAATACCGTGAAGGATGTCTTTTTAGATGTCCGGTTTTCTGCACACGGATCGCCTTATTATCCTCCCGAGAAGTTAGATAGCATGGTCATTGGGATACAAGAAAAGGTATGTTTGTTTTTAGATGATTTATATTAACATGTTTTTATTAAAATATGTTATTTAATTTTTTTGATATTTTCTCGTACTTGGCTGGGGGCGCTGCCGCACTCCCAGACTGGAGTGTAAAATCATAAAATATTTTTTTAAATGTCTTATTTTATTACTATCCATATGTTCAACTTATCCAGTTCACGTCTGGACATTTTCTAACTTACGAGACGGCGCAATAATTTAGAATTTTAGATTCTTAAATAATCTCTGGATTGAATATTCAATTTGATAAGCCGTCTTTTTTCTGAAAATCTCACAAATGGATAAGAAACTTTCCTTTTACAACTTTAATGCGGACACTACGGGCGGACTTTGTAAGTTGTGACTTGTCCCTTTAGTGACCTTGACCCACTAAGGTCAAGCTAAGTTTTAACCCTCAAACGTCTTGGACATAGGTCGGCCTTATAATGTTATGAGGATGGAACTTAGAGTACCTACAGTTGGCAAAATTGGTAACCTCAATATATGTTAGGAAACTTTGATGGGGCTGACTACACCATGGGCTATGTGGCTTGTAAAACTTTGCAATGTTAGTAAAATTTTAGGATTTCAGACAGACTTACATATTTAAATAATTTATATATAAAGCCAATTACACTGATATAGAAAACACACTCACAAATTAAAAAGAATATGAATGTGAAATAAAAAAAAAGATAATAAGTCGATAGAAAGGCCATCAAATAGGTAGACAGATAAATCTTTGTGAGGCAATAATGCATGCACGGCGAACTTAAATGTTATAAATTGAGCAGGATTCTAACCTGCGCCTCCCGGATAACTAAAATACTCCAGACGCTCTGACCATTAAGCCAACTCGACCTTTGCTCATAATTCCACATTTTAATACGTATTTTGGTGACGCCATTGCTATCTATACAGTCCCTTTAAAAAACAGTGTATAAAATTGTTGACTGCGTCTATTTGTTCTGGCTTATCTCCAAAACCGGTGGGCCGATTTTGACGGGACTTTCAGCTGATGTTATAAGACGTAATTTTTATAACGTATCAAGTGCTACATTAATGTGTTAATGATAAATAAATAAACATAAATATTGTCTACAGCTGGAAGAAGAACTCCAATCCAAAATCTACATGGTGAAGATTGACGAGTGTCTAATAGAGAAGGAGCAGTGCGAAGACTCCTGTCGCAACGTACTGATGAAGAATAACGTACCGCTATCAGTTTACACCAATACCACCAGTTTTGTGGGAGTTTCTGCAAGAGTTGAGTCTGAATGCACTTGCGATGTGGTTGACCCACTCATCTGTTTGAATGGAGGTGAGATCTTTGTTAAAAAAAAGTATTTTTCATTATTTATTAACGATATCCTCCTCATTCGTTAGTAAAAGTTTCGTGAGGTCCGCAGTCATTCGTGGGTCGGTTATTAGTGTAGCAGCTCCCAATTTAGATTTGGCCCCAGGCTTATTTACGACATTGGTGAAATGTATTTGTTTGTACAACTGGGTGCACTGTGCTCTGCCTACCCCCTCAGGTTATACAGGGTTACAGGCGAGCGCTTCAGGTTAATTACCGAGGAGTAATGAATTTAATCAATTTTGTAGGAATTAAAAAAAGGATTCTTGCCATCTACAGAGAGCTGAACCAATAAGGTACCTTTCTCGTGAACATGAGTGAATATCATGGGAGGGTATCATAATTATGAAGTCGGATGTACAATTTCTATGTTCTTAATCTCTGATATGAAAACCTAATATTTCTGTTCACTAGGTACACCCTTCGCTGACAAATGCGAATGTCCTGAGGGTCTAGCTGGGCCCCACTGTGAGCAGACCTCAATCGGTTTCCATGGCGACGGTTGGGCCATGTACTCTGCCCCACCGGCTTGTCAAGAAGGACATGTGACGTTGACTCTGACGTCACACTCGAGCAACAGTCTGGTGTTCTACTTGGGTCCTCTCAAGCATAATCCACTACTTGAAGTACAAGGTATGCTGTGTACCAATATACTAATATAATACGTTGAACGGTACTCAGAAACTATCAGTGGGATTTGAAAAATTCTCGTATTATACATAGATATGGAACGAGGGTTTAATATCATTATTTTTATTTTTGTATAAAAGCTTTCGGAGACATATTCATATCAATTAATGTTCACCGGTACTACTCACGTGCATTTTTCGTTGCGACATCGCCGCGGGCTCAGCTCATGACTAAGGGCTCTGTTCGAGTTTGAAACTAGTCGGGCAATCCCGAAAAATGCACATTTTTATATCTCAATAATATTATATATTATTATATATTATATATTGTATTGTTTGCCCCCCATGCAACATACATGGTACATAGGTTATGATTAGAGGAAATATCGGTACCTCTACATATTAATATAATAATAATAACACGACAGAAATAAAAGAATATTTATTTATTTAAGTAATCTACAAGCTTCGCAAACTAACCATAGAGATAAAAACAGAAAATAAAGAAAAAATACTAAACGAGATTAAAATATAACTGTCTCGTTGGGCCAGTGGTCCCAAGTGCGATTGTTAAGCACGAGGTCCTCGGATCGATTCCCGGGCCGGGAAAAGTGTTATTAAGTTCTTCTGTTATGGAATTCTCAGTAGCAGCTCGGAGTTTTGTTAATAGGTACTTGTTAATAGGCTCACCACATGGGACTTAATAACACCATTGGTGAAATGTGAGTGTACAGCTGTGTACTGCCTACCCCTTAGGAAAATACATGCGTCATGCTATGCTATGGAAATAAATTATCAAATTTATGCATTACCTAATTCTAAATCAATGAAATTGCAATCTCAAATAACTTTTACTGCACGTTTAATTGAAACGTACATTTATACCACGTTTTCACGGATAAAGCAAATATATTCGAGCGAGTGCCAAATTGCCAATCTAGCAAAGTGTTGTGTCCACATCGACCGAGTGGATAAGGACACACTTAATTTGTGTCAACTTGCCAAAGGACATTTATTTTACTGAGAAAAAATATTTAACATCGAATTTGCAATGAAATTTGTTAAATACTCTTGGTACTAGTTTGTTCTTTCATTATTAGAGAATAAATTTTGATGACGACAAATGGTTAAAGAGAAACCTCTTGCATTTAAACCTTAGACTTTTTAGATGTAGGATGCCATTAGAGAGTTATCAAGGAAATATCTTTTCCCTGTTTTATTGGGTTTTCATTAAAGAATCACTAAGTAATATTTTTTTAACTATGTGTTTAAATTAGAATAGGGTTAAAAAAGAAATTGTAAAAAACACGTATTACGCCTAAAATATTAGAAAATAAATTTACTTAATACACAACACAAAAAGCATACATTTTTTCCATATAAAACAATAATTAATAAAGGCATTACAGGGCCTTAACATGTATAAAAATGCTTTTAAAATGAGCATACATTTAACTACGCATTGAAGTTTTTGAAAAAGAAAAAGTCATTTACGAGTATATCTAAAAGAACTTATAACGGTCACCTTAAGCCGTTACTGCTTTAGAATGGTTGAACACATCATTACGAATGCATGATGTTAATCTAAATCCAATGAGTAATGACCATAATGTCGCTATGACATAGTTTAACTTCATATTATGGAGATTCGATAAAGTCATCTTATGGGACTAGTCATCTCTGAGACAATGTTGACCCGGGACATTAAGATTTCAACGTACAATTTTTTCACTTACTTGTGTAGGTGTCGTCTAAAAATCGTTAGTAGAACTAACATCTTAATATGTTTTTCAATCGTATGACGATGCGAACTAAAGTTGTATTTTTCGTGGATAGAAAAATACGATCACGAGCGGAGTTCGAAACTGCAACCCTGGATTCGTCAGTAGAGTAGTTGGAATACCAATCAAAGCGCTATTTTAGAGAACCTTAATAGAAAATAAAATCATTGACTGCAAAACATGTTAAGAGATTTATAAGACGTTCAGCAACGGATACTCAAGTATAACCAGTTTCGATCAATAGTCAAAAAATTCAACATACGGCGAAACAAATTTCTCAGCAGCAACTAAGTAGACAACACTCTAGCTCCACAAACAGCAGCTCCACTTTATATTTATCCGCATTATCCTCCCATCTAAATGTAGATCGTAACTTTTCGAACAAAGCAAAAGTTCATAAACCTATCGTTAACTAGAACTCCACTTGAAAGCATAACAATCTACAACAATGAATATGTCACAGTAGATTGGCGTAACTATTTGAATAATGATTTCCTTACCACAATGGCTGCGGCTCATTCACAACGAAAAGGCACTTTTATTTTTGTAGCCAATCAGAAATGCGACGTTTTGATGGCGACAAAAACAGCGAATCAGAGAGAAGCATTTGCATTCTTGGAAACTAGGATTGTGTGTCTGATTTTATATTTTACCTTGCTGTTAGGGTGACCAATATTCCTGAATTAAAATGGGACACCATATTCTTGATTCACTCAGAAATTCATAATAGGTATCAATATATATTAGAATCTTCTTTCGAGGAGATTTAGTGTTAAAACAATATTTTAATAAAATACAAAAACCACAAAGAGGTAAAAAAAAAAACTAGATATTTTTGTTACCTTATTTTTCTGCAGTCTCATTTATTAATAAACTACCCGTCCCTACGCAATACACAGCCATCGCATACCTACTTGAATGCTAAGGCTGTAATGATTTTTTAATGATCACATAATGACTGACAGGCGTGTACGGAATATTATGATTTATGAAAGTAACTATCGCGTGATAGGTGGCGGTTCCACCACCTTTCCAATTCTTACATAATTATTTCTGTTACATCGGTACACCTAGTTTATTGTAATTAATATATCAGGATTGCCCTTTAAAACCTTTCTTACCTTATGTTTTGGTTTTGATATTCTGTAATTAATAGATTTAACTGCCTTTGATATGTGTGTGGTTTGTAGACTTGAAGTTTTGATACCATAATTGGATAATTGTTGTTTTTGATGTTTATAATTGCGTCTAAACAAAACAGCTGTTAAATTAATTGGAACAGTTACACTGATTTTCAAAATAATCGATATGAAATGCTTCATCCAAGTAATAAAGTAATTAAAACCGACATCATACTTACACACTTATGCGATATTTATTTAATTTGTAAGTATAGGAATCAAGTCGTTCTAGAATGTTCCCTACCATATATCACCGTGGCCATATCACATATTGGAATACAACTAAACTATGAATATATCTTTAGTTATGTGAAAAACTTCAAAGCCATTACACCTTTTAAAGATAAACTTTACTAAAATAACATCACTCATTGACTAACTATACATCTTGTCACAGATTTCATGTCCTTGGAATTGGTGGACGGTTTCCCAGTTCTACTCGTGAACTATGGCTCAGGAACCACCAGGCTCAACAACAGTGTGGTCCACGTCGCTGATGGGAAACCTCATCTGATTGAAATAGTTCTGATGAGGAGTTCCATAGAGATGTTTGTCGATAGATGCAAGCTATCAACATGTATGAGTCTCGCCGCACCAACCGGACCTAGGGAGATTTTGAATGGTAAGTTATTATATGCTGCTATGATTTTATATGGATTTATTTTCTATGTATGCGTTTTAACAGTAATCGTTTTCGAGCAAGTAGAAAAAGAATTCTTGTAAAATAAGGGACACTGATATCTGAAAGTGGATTGAACTGACAGTATAAACATTCTACTCAGTAAAATTTCAGTCGGTTAGGTTTCAGTATGATCTCAATCCAGTCTATTTATAGGCTCACTTTAATCTGAGTTTTAACGTTTATTTAAGGATAACATGTGTCAGTGTGACAGTTTATAATGTCAGTAGTAACTATTTGAGCATTTTCGCATTTTCAATCCCATTCAAATTGATAACATTATTTGACGTTGTAGAAGACAAATATTTGTGGCAGAGATCAGTTTTTCTTTTTTAAAGATTTGCACTATTTACTAGAATGTACCCAACTGCTTTGCAAGGAACGCAAAGTATGTGATACTTGTTAGAATCTGACAAGTATACCTATCGAAGTTTTAAGAGGCTATTTTTAGCCTTTATTATTTTTCATGCTACAAAAACAATTACTCTTGTTAAACATATTTTTCAAAGTACAACATGACTTTCAAAACTAATTGTTAAAATAAATTCGCGTCGTACCCTGTCAATCTTGTAATTTAATTTTCATATAACAAAGTAAAAGTTAAGGTATTCAATGTTTTCTTAATGACATCAAAAGTTTCCTTATAAAGCAGAAAAGTTTTCGCGACAGTACCTACCATTTCTTTTACGTATTTTAATTGTTTTTCATCATGACTGTAGAAATTCGAAACAGAATTGATTAAAATTAATTGTTGGATTTTGACATTTAATAGTTTTTGATATTTGTATTAGATCTAAAATAGTTTAGGAGTTAGTATACATATTCTTTATGACTTCAGCTGTAGCAGTTACTGAGTTTTAAGTTTGTTAGCAAGTTATGTATCAAACTAATGGTACTTGCAAGATGGTATCTTGATTTTCAGTAGAAATCAACAGCGCCTTTTGTAGGCGCAGATTCATTTATGAATAAATTCACAAACATTGTTCAACTTTACGCAGATAAAACCCCGCTGGGCTTCTGCAAGACGCCATCACCAAAAAAAAAAAACTAAAAAACATTGCTCAACTCTAAATTGCTGAAAAACTAGTGCTGTCTTTCTCACTTTGAAGCGAAGTGACAGAGACGGCACAAGATAGTAGTAGTCTTTATTTCTGTTTTTGTATCCTAATGAATAAAAACTGTATAAGCTTAATAGGCCAATTTGAACACACAATAATTTGTTCACAGTTAACGGTCCACTTCAACTGGGAGGCGCTAGCATAGACCTGCAGTTTTTGGCGAGGACATTCGGCTGGAGACATGTACCTACCAACCAGAACTTCGTAGGATGCATCAGCAACTTCACATATAACGATTTTGTGAGTAGTCTTATGACATGATATTAGTAGTTAGTTGGAATACGTATGTAAAAGGAGTACCTTGAGGAATTATATGAATTAATATATGTTGAAAGTTATTAATTCATCCATCCATAAATTATAAAACTTAATCATAAAGGTAAAGAAATTGATACTGAATCTTGATAACTTAGTGAAGCAAAACATACAATTATATAGATTGTGTCACTTTTATGTCCTCATTTCTCACTTAGGAAACCATGTGCACCCTACACACATAAAGTTTATTTTAGTTGATTTTTTTGACGAGATGTTTACTCAGCATGTTTATCAAATAAGTTTTATGTCTCATTAAATAGAAAATTTATAGAAAAAAGCTCAGCCAGAATCTAAACTTGTATTAATTGTTAAAGTTAAACGAATCTGGCGTCCGAGCACGGATCTTTTCGACAAACTTGTCGCCTCGATAAAAGTTTTTATGTATTGAATTTTATCGTTGTATCAACACTATGTCAAATTTGACGTTTAAAATCGACAGAAGTGTCGACAAAAGGAACCATTCCTGCACCGCTGGCCTTGCAGCAAACGAACTTTACTTAATTACCTCCATTTTTACTTCTTTGATACCGAGTCGATGAGTTGGTAAAAAAATTAACAATCTTATCACTTACTTCTTAAGGGTCCAATTCGAATAAAGTTGTGCCTGGTAGATGGCAATAGGCTTATCATCTATTATTATATGAGACTCAATAACAGCTTAAACGAAATGTAAATGCACGGGAATACAGGCGTGATTCTGTGATGTTATTAAATTATTTATTGAACTACAAAACCCTTTACAAAAAGATTATTTAAGCTGTTGCCTCGCTCATTAGCAGACACAATAGATTTTAATTGTTACAACGTATAATTCTGTAGGTACGTTGCTGAGCCGAAAGGTTAAATTAGTACTAATATCGTACCTTTGTCGACAGATGTACAACCTGGGAGAGCCCTCGTTACATCGTAATGCGGACCCCAGCTGTCAGCGTAGCATGTTCACCGCTGTCACGTTCGGCATCGACACCAACTTCCTAGTGGCTATACTAGTGTGCATCGTCATATTAGCAAGTAAGTATTATATATATTTAACAGCTAAAATTGTGACTCCAGCTGAAATGTCAAATCTGATTAAGTTACAATTTTCTATTTAAAAATGAATAATATGAACAATATACAGAGTAAAGATCTAAATATAATACGATTAAAATAAAAAATAAATTAAAACTAGAGGAGGGCATTGTAAAATACGTCCGCGTCGCTGTCAACTGGGAGTGTACCCAAAAGGCTGGCAGCATTGACACGTTGAATGGCAATACTTATTCTTTGTGCGAAATAGAGACCAGCCATTTTCAAATTATGTGCCAAAAATTAAAATTTTACTTTCAGCGTAACGTCTACCCATATTAGTTATTATTCTGAGCGTTTAACTACGTAATTTTGACAAAACCATTCTCGGCCATCTTAATTTTGTCTTTCGTATCCATTTTGGTGTTATTTGTTTAACATTTCCCAATACCAAACTTGAGATGAGTACGAGATTAATTTATATTTATGTCCAAGATAAATCTTTGAAAAGCATTAACGCATGCTTAGCGAACTCTAAAGTATTTTTTCTCGTTCAATTTATGTATTTGTGAACATAAGTAAGTAATATTTAAAGATCTTGCAATACGATAATAACGATCTCTATGTCCCACCATGGGATGGCGTACTAATTAGAATACAAAAATACTAGATCTTCCGTTCTAAGTAGGCGCCATCTTTAATATTATTCTAATTGCAAAATTTAACCAAAACAATTAGAATCGAATATTCGCATTTCGCAAACCATATATAGGAGCCATCACATGTATGCATAAACATTTCGCTGTGCCATCTTAACTTGTGGACCGATTCGACAAACAAGGCCCTTGACGATACGTCTTAATCGTGCATACGTCTTACTCTGTATACCCACAAGACGGGTTTAGTTTACAAGTGGAATATTTGTGTAACATCCTTAGGTGTTCTAAAATTCTAAATATTCTAAGTAAGCTGTTCAAATGAGAAAATCGTTCTAACGCATTCTAGATTCTCAAAACGGATAAATGTTCAATATAGGAATGCGAAATAAAATCTAAGTTCTTTTTAAATTTGTATATTTTGGACTTTAACTCGTTAACCAGGAGATTCCGGGTTAAAAGTACAGCAGTTTTTCTTCTTACCACGACAAGTTTTAAGTTCTCGATAAAACAAATGTTTGAAGAATGTTTCATTTCTTTATTTCATACTTTTGGGATCAAATACGATTGACGTTGTTCATTTGATAGCAAACATTTTATATATTAAAAAAAAAATTAAGCCACGAAGCTCAAAATGAAGAATTTCCGAAGAATTTCCAACATTTGCACGAAAGGATGTTTTATGTGAAATGTCTTACGAAAAAAAATGTTCTATTATAAAATATAACTATTTCTTACAAAAAAGTTGTACTTGTTTATGTAACATGTCTATCTTAATAAAAATCGTAACTTTTGTGACAAGAGGATAATATTTCGACAGCCTCCTCAAATAAATACATTTTATTTTACACGTCAATTTATTTAAACGTCATTCTACATGACAGTTTGGATTTGAAAGGTATATTTTCGAGCTTCTTTATTATATCCAGAACCTATTGATTAAAAAAGTAATAATACTAAACGTATAAATCTAAACAGAAATATGAGAATATTATTTCCATTTTATTTTATTTTCTATTATACGTAGTTAGGCTCGGTCACATACAAACCAACATACATAACTTTAACCATAACTTTATTATTTTGACAGCTTTTTACAATTTCTGTCAAATTGACACTATATTTATGTTGGTTGCGGTTGAAGTTAAATTGTTGCAATTGACCCATAATGAGTACCATTTTAAAATACAAGTTAAGCTGTTGCGTCAGTGATTAGCAGACACAATAGATTTTTATTGTTACAACGTACAGATCTGTACGTTACTGAGCCGAAAGGTTTATTTCTTGATCTACACAATCTAACCTTGGCCTAACTTTGTTCTTATTAATATACAGGACACAAGACGAGATACGTTCAAAATTTTATTCCTATGACGTCTATAGACGTCTAGCGATAGCTGTTAGTTCAAAATCTAACTTATAACTTCGTTCCAGTACTTCTCTTGGCGGTGGTAGTCCACCGTAGACGGGCAGACGCCTGGGCGGAGAAGGAATTGGATGATATCAGAGAAAACATTATCGCCTACGAAGACGAGGGTGGCGGCGAGGGCGACGCTGGTTACGACCTGCATGTGCTCAGGCAGATGTACGACGGCCCACTGCCTGATACTGACGCCTTCATGCAGACGAGAGGTAAGATCTAATGAGGAACTTTTTTATAAGGGGTTCCGTTTTCCGCCTCCCTAATGTTAAGCGATGGTGCGGTCGACGATGGGACAGGCTTGCCAGCAGAAACCTATTCACTTGAGCCTTGACAACCACCAAATTATACCTATCTCGAAACTCACACATCCTCTCTTATTCCACTTCTTGCCTTATTCGTGTGTGACAACTGAAACTGATGAATAAACGTGGTCTTCTGAGCACAAAGAATCTTAGATAATTCAGTTTCTAGAATTTAGGAATACAGTGTACTCGCACTGTAGTGACTGAACGGATGATGGTGAAATCCCCATAAGACGTATTGAAATAGGTGGACGAGTACCGATAAAAGGGTGCGGGTTTAAACCCCGTTTACGTTTGTATTTTTCTGTAACATACAGCAGTTAGTTAATTTTTCTTCAGCAAATCAAACTGCCTCGTTTTTCTAGTGGTCCAAGCGCGACTGCTGAGCATGAGGTCTCGGATTCGATTCCTGGGTCGGGCAAAGCGTTATTGAGTTTTTCTGTAAGGTATTCTTAGTAACAGCCCGGAGTTTGGAATTATGCCCGGTAGATGGCAATAGGCTCACCACCTTATTAAATGGGACTTAATAACAGAATACAGGCGTGATGCTATGTTATGTTTAGGTTATGTTATGAAAATCAAAACAATTTTATATTTAGGCTTTAAAATTATACCGTGTACATAAAATTTGATTTCACCGATCATTTTCACAAATTAAAACAAATAGTAGTAGCACTAAAGGCAAAAAAAAACAAACCGGAAAAATCCCGCATCAGATTTCGCGTAATCCGCAGATCTTTTACGCCTTCGATATCAATTTCTGTCAAAAGCAGATCCGAGCAAAAAATAAATGTAATGAGATCTAGGTCTCATTTTTAACCTGGTTTTGCCAGGTCAATGGTAATCGCTATTGAAAATGGCGACGCCAATAAAATATCGGCCGATATCTGATATCTCATTCAGGGAAGCGTTTTTTGCGCACCAAGCTTTATTGATTATGATAATAGTTTTTACGGTACTAGACGCTTGAGCGATTGTAGTTCATTTCTAAGAAAATGTAAAGAATCGGTCTGATAGGAATTGAAAATAACAGTTTTTCTGTGACGAAACCATAACAAATATCGTCCTACTTTGATTAAAATGTGTGTTTATTCCACACAATTCTATTTTTAAGGAAATCCTGTCTTTAATATGCCAAAATGATTGAAGAATTATTATTTTGACTAAAGTGCTAAGTATAAAATGTGGATGATTACAAAAATAGAGAAAGACAAAGTTTTCGGATTATTGGATGGATAGCATAAAAGATGATATGGTTAGAAAGGTATTGAGAGATGACGGCTGGAAGAAAAAAACGTGCTACTTTTGGGATAGGGGCAAGGGAATGACATTAAAACAATTACATACTGAAACGTAATTTTGCGTACCTTTTAATTTTATTTTCTGATATTTTAACCCCCTCTTTCTTCCTCCTAGGTATGGTAGGTGCAGCGCCCGATATCTCCGGTTTCTTGGACGATAAGAAGTCTGTATTGGATCGAGATCCGGACATCACGCCGTACGACGACGTCCGGCACTACGCTTACGAAGGGGACGGGAATACAAGCGGTTCCTTATCTTCTTTAGCGAGCTGTAAGTACATGCAATACCGTATTTATCTAATAAAAATTAAATGATGTTTGTTGGTTAGCGAACTTAAGAACTTCTGTCATTTTTTTATTTGTAGTCGTCTATAATTGCACAAATTGCCCATAAAATGGGAAATTTGGACAGGACAACGTCTGTTCGGTCAGCTCGTTAGTAATAAAATAGGAAGATTTTAGTTTTTAACAACAATAAAGCTGATTTACATCAAGCAATTGTATTGTATGGTAAAATCAATAATAATCAGAGAAAAAGCACTGTAACTGTATTTGCGTTTGACGTCTCTGAAGTCGTCCCGTCTTGCTCTTCAAGTGAGTGTTAGTAAAAGACAGCAATCTCGAATTTTATTTTAGTTTTACATCAGTATCGACGCTAGTCCAATAAGGCCTTTGTTATATAAGTGAATCTCTAGTAGTGACAACCGGATTAAAATAGCATTTTAAATAGTATAGAAAATTAATCGTGGTGGATATGTATGCATTTAATCGTGCTGTGCCATTTTTGTACAATGCTTTTTGAAATACGAAAGCTGCAATCTCAAAATAAGGCTAGGGAAACTAGCGCACGTTTGCAGATATTTCCTCATATTTCTGTAATTCGTATAAAAAAGTATTAATATGACTACCAAAATCATCCTAGACGCTAAAAAACTGTGCACCTTGGCGCTGCATCAATTATTCAACTCTTATACGGCTACTACAAAAATTAACCAACATAAAATCTCACAGGTACAGACGATGGCGACCTCAAATTCAACTACCTATCAACGTTTGGTCCTCGGTTCCGCAAACTAGCGGACATGTATGGAGATGAGGACGAGGACCGGCCCCACGAGGAGTCCTGGTGCTAGCGCCACGCCTGGCTCGTGTAGCCTTCTGACTAGGCCTAGAGCCAAGTGCTTGGTGAAGTGAAAACCAAGCTTCCAGATGCCTTACCGCTTAACCGCGTTAAACCACACGGTACTTGCGTTGCCAGTGACGTTAACAAAAAAAAAACACCCCACCGCATTAAAAATAAAACCTTTTTTCAAATCGACATTAAAATTATTGGAATCCTGTGATAATGTGACTTTTGTGTTGGAAAGTTTGCTTCGGGATTGTTTGTCACTGAAACTTTTTTTGTAACTTTTGTGACAGTCTTTGTACATGACAGATAGTGATAATTCTTGTTAATTTATGAATTCCATCCTATAATGATACTTTAATTATGAAATAGCGGTTTAAACTTAGATTGCCTTCTTACGTCATATTTTCTGACAGAACTTGGAAGCCAAAGTGACACTTCAAATTAATCTTAAGTAATCTACGGCGCCTGATCACCTGACTGGTAAGTAGGTATTATGTAATCACTTTGCAGGTATGAAATTAAGACGTTAGTAGGCAATATAAGCTATTAAAATTTTGGGTTTTTGTCTGCCCAACCGTACGCATAGTATATTTTTAGTTACAACATGTAATTACACTTTTACACTATACTAGTAATATTGCAGGTTACTTTAAAAACCTTGATGACGTTAATATACTAACTTCAACTGCCATGAAATCGATCCCTTAGCTTAAACATTCCCATTCGATTTTTAATAATTATTGTAAGTTAGCATCAAGTGTCAACTAATTTTGGAAAAATTGAGACGGTATTACAAATAAACAACTTTTATGCATTTCAAAAGTGGGTTAAATTAAAAACTGATTAAAAGCCTCAAAATGGTTCACGTTCTTAGTAAATTGAGTTTCTTTTTTAAGATAATATATGTATTCAATTATAATTGTAATTCAATTAAATCACATTTAAAAATGTTTTAAGAAAATGACTGATGTAACGTTAGGCATCGTTGTAGATACGCCTAAATTATTTCGAGTATGTAATTTTTATATGTAAAATGTTTAGGACAGAAATTGAGTGATGTGTATGACTTGTATGTAAGCATGTAAGACTTTTATACGTATTATTAATTTAGTTTTGTAATAAAAAATAGATCGGCCTTAGCTATTAGTGTCGTTTTAATGGGACATTTACATCTCCTGATAGTCGCCTCGCTTCTTACAATTTATTTGGCGGATGTTTCATGCAATTACTTACATATTGAATATTCCTATAATCCTATGTAAATAAATAACTAAACGACCTTATGGTTATTCTCTGATGACAAGTTCCTAATTCGCTCTATAATAACGTACATTTGCGAAATAAATATTTAATGTGTTTTTTTTTAAACTGGTTTATTAAGACAAACGTCCAAGTAACGCGAGTAGAAAATTCGTCTTCGGAATACTTTTTAAAAGATTTTTTTTTTTGTGAGATTTAAAATTAAAAGGTTTTTAATATTATTATTTTTTGTAGTTGAGGCTTGGCTTGATGGATAATTTGTACCTTTAAATATGGAAGATGAAACGGAAGTGCCATTTTGTCTTATTTTTATGTTAAGCCATATACATTTTTGTTGCAACACACTTTGTAACAATTTATTGCAAACAACCGGCCTACATAACAATTAATGTTACATTTTATATATTCATTTTCTGTTACGTGACGAGGCAGCCAATGTATGCGATTCTTAATTTTTTTGTGTCATGCCCGAAGGATGCAAACACGAAAAAGTATCGTAACTTTCATTATTTTAATATACTTCTAATGTTAAATATTAACTTCAGCTAAATATAAGATTGTCTTAATTGAAACATAGTAGATTATAAATGTAAATATGTACAGCGATGGATAAACATTGTGTGAACTTAATATTCAGTAAATTAACTTTTGTATGGTTAATATTAGGTGAATATACAAGGTGTCTTATCATTATGCATATCAACGAATTGTAATATTAAAATTTATCCTGTAATCAGATCCGTTGTTTAGACATGTTCTCAGTGTGACATATGCCTAACTATATCTATGTGTAATATCCATTATATGTGTATTATCTTTAGCATAAAAAATAGTACCTATCTACAAATACGAATAAATATCCTGTATTTATTTTTGGACCA
The DNA here is from genome assembly GCA_935421205.1 of Xylocampa areola. Taxonomy (NCBI): domain Eukaryota; kingdom Metazoa; phylum Arthropoda; class Insecta; order Lepidoptera; family Noctuidae; genus Xylocampa; species Xylocampa areola. Next base: position 10,249,200 of record OW285220.1, read on the forward strand.
ATTGAAATTGTAACAGTAATTCCGCAAAAAATATTCGTTGAAACTAGTCCAAAATATTTTTAGCGTTGGCACAAAAATTCTAAATTGTAAACCAATATTTTTATTGTTTTTATTGATAACTTTTGTATTTTTTTTATTTATTTAATTGGACTGTGTTTTTTTATAGCATAACAATGTGAACAAATTTGTTGGGAATAAGTTGCATCTTTCTATTAAATGATTTAGTTAGACGAATTATTATTTTGTACGTATGCGTAAGTAGTCGTTCGCTTTATTTTCTTTTGTTATTGACATGTTGTTTTTTAATTAGATTCTAAGTAGGCACAGAATTAGGGTACTAAACAGTACTATGTGAATTAGATTTAATTTAATTTTTTTATAATTTTTATATCGACTTCTCGTTTACGTATTTAATGTCGTATATTATACTAACGTATGGAAGTGTAAATGTTGATTTCATAACTTATTGTGAATTTCAACTTTTATGAGATTTGTGATGACTTTAAACACAAAAATAATGTTGAAAATGCTGTTACTCAAACGTTTGATGTACTAAATATTTCAAAGAGTACTTTTCCATTTTCAATTAAGTTTGAAAAAATAAATGCAGCTTTTATCCATAGCACGTAAAACTATTAAAAATGTATTAGGTTTATATTTTGATGTTTTTTTTTTCGGTTTCTCCTTGAGAACTAATGTGGTAGAATATTGATAATTTACACTATTTCTTGAAGATCATTCACGACCAGGTTTACTGACAATATAACTGCCGTTTAAGAAAAAATCGTTTAACACGACATTTTTATGTCTTCGAGTAAACTACAGTTTTAATTTAAACATTTGTTATTTTGTTGGTGAACATGGTCCTAAATAGTAATATAACAGTGTAAAAATAACTTTGATTACATTCCAATATACCTACGTTATAAATATAATGATATTGATCAATTACTCGTACTTAGGCATTGTTGGTGGACATTTTTCAAAGATTAACGGTTTCAAAAATGGCCACCTACAAATAAAACACTGCCATAAACAAAAAAATTAGATTAAGAACGCTTTTAAAAGTTTTTTTATTATTTTTATTTATTGACTTAAATACGAGTTTATTTTAACGACAAATTTAAGTGATTAAGTGCCTTTTGTTCCGGTATGGACGTTATAATTTAATACTTATAGTAATTTTGAATTTGAAACTCCCTAGTGGGTACTCGCTCTACAGTAAACTTTTTTATTTTTCTTTTTTAGTCACTTGCATAAATGAATATATAATTACTTAGTATTTTGCTTTTATTTCTTTTTTCCGTAATGATTTATAATTGACTATCTAGTTATGCTTTGTATCAATAATTTGATACCGTGTAAATTTGCTAATTCATTTAAATGCGAGTGACTATGACAGATGGGTTCCTTTTAAACTTACAAATAATTTTGACAAAAAATATTTGAATTTGGATCCATCGTGCGTTTGAGCGCCATTTTGTTAAAACGCGTCAATAATTTAGAACTACGATAATAGTTGTTTTTTTATGATAAAGCGACCATATAAGTAGTATCTAAGTAAAGAGTATGTGTACCTTATTATCAAAGTAATGAAGGATGCGTTTTAAGGTATAGAGCGACTGAAGATTGTCATATTATATAATAGGCTAGCTTGGACTTTGTTACATAGACATTTAAGTATTCAAGGTCGATATTGGAATAAACGAAATGAAATAGATCAGATTTTTATTTATTTTACCTTTTTACATGAGTTTACTGAGTGATTCAGTGTTGGGTATTTTTTTTTATAGAATCGGTATTTCGTCGCTCAATTTACCCAGGGCGAGAGTCAAACCTATTTAATGTTATACATACACCTATAAATAAAAGTAAAATTGCTTACCAAAAGTAAATTTAGCATAATATTAATTGGAGAACTTAATTTGGAATGTCTAATTAGCTATAAATTATAATAAAACAACTTTTAACCGGATTAATCGCGTGTATTATTGGTTTTTGTTTTACAACAGTTGTTTTATTATAATGTGTAGTGATCGCGAAAGCCTAAGATTTTAGCTATAAATTAATTAGAAAAATCTGAGATCTAGATAAAATTTAGAATGCAAGCGCGCAGAAACTGAATATTAAATTTGCGCTTAGTTTTTAAGTTGAATTGAAATTAGATTAAAGACCCTGCAGTGATCAGCTTTTATATTATAATGGACAAAATCTAAAAGAAAAATCTTTAACACACATTCCTACTAAATGTAAACATTTTTGTTAAACAAAATCTTCGTAGCAAGTGGAAATCAGTAGTGTCTGCCTACCCCAACGGGAAACAGGCGTGATTATATGTATGTAAGTACAAGGGTATCCTTAGTTACGTGCGCAATGGTGTGTAAACATCATCCATCATCTACAATCCTATAGGTCGGATGCACGCGGTACACACAGACCGACAGATTGCGGGATTCCTTCGGCTTCGACTGTTGGACATGACTGGTATTCGATCATTTTGCGTGAGTACACACCATTTGTGACGTGAGTGGACCCTTTTCATGGAAAGTCTCAGAAAGAGTAAGTGGGTACCTACATAAGTTTTTTTATTTTTTTAGCATCACGCCTGTATTCCCCGAAGGGCTAGGTAAAGGTACACAGCTGTACATCCACATTTCACCTATGCTGGTAAAGTCCCATGTAATAAGAGGTGAGTCCATTGCCATCTTTATTATGATTCTGCCTACTGCAGAAGCCTCATCATGACAAATAATAAACAATTCTTCAAAACTTAACAACACGCGATTGTAGTAGAAAATAATTATCGATAAGATAAAAAAAATAGAGTGATTAGAGAACAAAACATTTTATCGTAAAAGAACATGGGGGGGGGGCAACAGATATTGGGAAAGGCAACTTTTTAAACATATAGTTTTTTTTTAAAGAAATTATTTGTAATAAGCAAAAGTAGTAGCAAGACGAAAACAGCTCCTCGAACGGCAAACAGAAAGATTTTTTTTTTTTTTTAAATCTAGTTGTGGCTGTTGCCTCAGTCATTAGCAGACACAATAGATTTTTATTGTTACAACGTACAGATCTGTACGTTACTGAGCCGAAAGGTATGACTCCTCATCACTTACACATTGACCCCTTAACTAATAAAGTAGGACCTTATATTATACAGGCTGTGGTTCTAGACAGTGGCCAAATTGAAGGACGGGAATCTATAGGTGTAACTGATTACAAAATACAGACAAAAACTCAGAAAATCGAATTAATTTCGCAGTCTTACTGTTTTTTGCGAATACGTCGTGTCATAGCTATCGACGCGTCGCGCGCAGTAGGTACAAAGACGCCACTGCGCGCTGACGAAGGCCGAGCGTAAGTACCGTCAAAGACGGGCGGCGCGGCCCGTGGAGCGGCGCTCGCGCTCCCGCTACGTACCTACCCGGGCACGCTAGCGCCGCGGCTCAACGGAAATTCGTTAGTGTGTCGGTTGACGCGAACGAGCGTACATGTTGAAATCGCGCGCGGACAATTTACGATCGGGTACCTACAATGCCGCAGTTTCCAAACTGTGAGTACGTCGATATGGTGCGCGTGTACCTATGCCCTCGCTAGTGATAGGTTGAGTGATGCAGTGCGTATGAACGTGGAGAGGTGGCCAGTCCGGCAGACGCCATTGCATACTACGATGCTGGCTGCTACACAATGGTTGCATTACAGGCAGTTTGAATGAAATACCTGTATTACCAGCATGATGGTGCACCACTACAATATGGACATTTAGCGCGCAGCTACCAACGACACGTTTGGGGCACAATGGGTTGGACGTGGTAGCCCAGTGCCTTGGCCTCCTCGGTCCCCGGACCTTACGCCGCTAGACTTTTATTTGTGGGGTGACGTAAAAAAGTTAGTGTACACCGATGAAATTACAAGTGTAGTGCAATTGCGCGCGTGTGTGGGAGTGTGTTGTGTGTGTAGGTAGTTTATAAGACAACAGGCGACGTGCCCAGTTATGTATCGGTCGTTATGGTGCACATTTTGAACAATATTGGTACGAAAACACAAGTTCAGTAGTAAACATTCAATACGTAAGTACATTTTATTATTAGCACGTAGGCACGGTCGACTGATTTGTTGACCTTAACACCAATAATTTAATAACCCAGTACCCGAATCTTGTAACTCACTTGCATGTTGCACTGCTTAAATTTCAAAGCATTTACAGAAATAAAACCTCTCATGGACATACTTACACCTCAACTTGGAACAGAACCGAACCCGCGAACTGCGGCGCAAACCGTGCCTTCACAGGCTACTAAGAGATACTACGTATTGGCAGTGTGTCTCAACGTGAAGTAAGACAAATATCGTACAAGTAGCGTAGAATTATCGTACATGAAGCAAAATAAATCGTAATAAATGTGATATCAATATTTTAGCGTACGATAAAATTAATTAAATGGAGCAAAATTAACGTACTTTTCAAAATAATCACTATAATTAATTAATATATAGCTTAATGAAAATATTCGTACCATCTGCGTTCGAAAATAATGATATCGTATAACGTCTGTAGGCATGAAATTATCGTATGGGTACCATAATTATCGTACGGTTGCGAACACTGCGTATTGGTATAACCAATCCCCGACGTCGACTTTAGAGTATGACATTTATTTTTTATTCTTTTCCTGACTACACTACGCTAAGGCAACCTACTTTAATTCCAATACATCCGAACAGGGCATTAAGTATAAAAATTAGTGCATTATTGATTTAGATTATTATAAATAGAGCAGGAAATTCAAACTCTTACATTAAATTTAGTTTAAGTAGCGACCTGCCAAATCTAATTTTATTCAGACATGTGTTTAACCTCCCGTCTGTGGGCGAACCGCGCGGCGGTTAGTAACAAAAATGGCGCATCTGTGGACTAACCGCCGTGCGGTTAGTTGACGTCATCGATTACACGTATCATATTTATGCTTTAAAATGTATTATGTGTTCCGTTTGACGTCCGAAGTCCATTTATGAGAGAGTACATCGTCTTTTCTCGCACCTTGTCGCTAGATTTTGCTTCTTTACCGCTACGTGACTACGATTACAGCGCCCCTAGTAGCCCAAATCTGGAACTAACTCAAACAGCACACAGCAAGCCACCATACTTTGTCATTGTTGCGTCGTTTTTCAAATCGAGCACACGGTCGTTACATTTTTGAAAATCCGTATTTTTATACCCTCATTTGGTTATAGTTTTCATTTTTCTTATATAACGATTTCAAATCGAACTTTTATTTAAATTTTGGTTTTACTTTCGAGATTAAAGTAGAAAGTACGTTAAAACTTATATCCGTTACGTGATAATTGTGTGAAGTTCGGTGTCGTACTAGTTTTTTATCATTGTGACCATGAACGATAATGATAAAATTACCGAGCCTTCGGTGAACAATCTCGCGGGTGTGTTTAGTGATCGTGATTCCACGCGTTTGCAAGAAAGCGAGCGTGCCCCGTCGAGTGTCTCAGGATCTTCTGAGTCTAGTTCAAGTTCAAGTGAAGATGAACAACCACAGCGTAAAAGAAGACGTCGGGACGATGATTCCTTTCGAGAAATAGACCGAAGGTTTGAGTTGTTATCCCAGCAGTTGGTGAGTCATATAAATAACATTTTTAGTGCTAACTACGCTGCCGATCCAAGTGCTTCTTGTTCGTATACTGTACCTACATCTGGAGAAATATATAAAACATTGGATGATCCATTTTCACGCGCGTCTGTGTCGGTAGACGATATTGCTGAGCTAACTGTATCCGTAAAGGAACCATCCATACCTAAAGCAAACCTTGACCGGGTAGCTAAGTTAGCAGCTATGCAGAGGTTCGACTCCTCGGATTGGAACTCAGTACGGTACACTGATGTTCAAAAGAAATATGCAGCTTTCCCGGCGTTCACGGAACTTAAAGTAAACGAAGAATTGAGACGTTTAGAAGATCCATTTGCTCCACTACGGTGGTTTCAGATGGAACGCAGTTTTGCGGCTTTGTCTAATGCTTTTTTAGCGCAAAATGAGTTTGTAAATTTAGCATTGAGAAATATTATTGATTGGTCCTCGAAGCCGGGTGTACAGTTGACATCATCTTCAATTTATGATAAGTTGAAAGAACTATTTGGTAAAGAGTCTGAGTACAAAACCGTTTCTCATGATATTTTACAAATGATTTGTGGTAAACGTGCAGAGGTGTTAGAGCTACGGCGTAAAGCGCTTCTTAAAGGATTAAAGGGAAAATACATACGCGAAGATATTGAAAAAATACCCCCCTCTTCAGAATATATGTTCAATCCTCAAGGTTTAGCCGCATATTTACAAAAAATTGGTGGCATCGATAAGTTAGATAAACACGTCGTATTACGAGCTAAACCCGCGGTGCGATCCAAATCACCGGTGCCTTCTAAATCACCGGTAGCTTCTACCTCACATGAAAAATCCTTTCGTTTTCAACAAAATAAATCGAAGCAAGGAAAAACTAGAAAGCGAAATTTCGACCAACATGACAAAAATAAGAAGGGAGGGGGCAGTCGAAAAGACCAAGCTAACAGGAATAATCATAAATGACTCGGGAAGGTTCTTGGGCGGCTGCCTTCGGCTCTATCAGCAGACATGGGCCAAATTTCAGCCACCCAAAATAATACTAAGACTAATTTCTGCCGCTCGCATTCCTTTCAATCAGACACCGCCATTAATTTTACCAACATTAGATGTAATGAAAAGATTTCAAACTCAGAGTTCTGTAACAATGTCTTCCGAAATTCAAGCCATGATTCAAAATCAGATTCTCGAGCCTGCGCCGTTAACTCCGTCATTCATATCCCCACTTTTTACTGTCACAAAAAGCACCGGAAAGCGAAGAATGATATTCAATTTGAAGGCATTAAATCAGTTTATGAATCCCAAATATTTTCACCTGTTCCATCATTACCAAATGCCCAACTTCTTACAAGCGGGCGACTGGATGGTAAAGCTCGACCTAAGCCAAGCATACTATCATCTTCCGATCTCAAAAAAGCACCGTTGTTTTTTACGCATCAGTTACGAGGGTCAGTTATTGCAAATGACATGTCTACCATTTGGACTAGCAGCTGCACCGAGAATGTTTGCGTCAGTCACAAATTGGACTGCAGAAGTATTACGCAAGAAAGGCCTCCGCCTCGTCGTATTTTTAGACGATTATATGCTAGTCCACCGGTGCAGGAAAACACTGCAAGCTCATTTCCACATTGCTATAGAGTTTCTCTCCAGCCTAGGTTGGAATATAAATATGGAAAAATCTATACTAACCCCGACAAGACATATAGAGTTCCTCGGAATTGTCTGGGACACGCAAAACAATACCAAGTGTCTGCCATCAGACAAAGTGAACAAAGTCCGTCAGTGCCTAGTGGAGCGCTTGGAAACAGGCAGTTGGAACCTCAAGCAGGCGCAACGCCTCTTAGGTTATCTCAACTTTGCGACCTTCATCACCCTCCGGGGAAGGTTGCATTGCCGCACGTTGCAGCGCCACAGCAATCTTCTACAGAAAACCTCTCGACGCCCCAGCCTATTATCGAACGAGGTGAGAAAAGAACTAGAATGGTGGCTCGAAAATGTCAACCAGAAAACTGCAATTCATCCGAGGAGGCTACCAGAAAATTATGTGGTCACGGATGCCTCAGACGTACAATGGGGAGCCATAGTGAACAACATCACATTAAAAGGAAATTGGACTCAGAATCAATTGAAATGGCACTGCAATCAAAAGGAAATGTACGCAGTGATTGCCGCCATCTCAAAGAAAGCGAAGGTTCTCCAAAATTCAACCGTGATTCTGCAAAGCGACAACAACACCGTAGTGTCGTACATAAAGAACGAGGGCGGGACGAAGTCTCAAAAGCTCTTAAAATTGACGAAAGAGCTCCTAGCACTGACAGACAGCCTGAACGTTGTACTTCGTCCTCACCACCTACCAGGACTGTACAACACGGAAGCCGACCAACTCTCGCGAGAACGAGTCAGCTCCGAGTGGCATCTGCTGAGCGGGGCGACAAACAAAATTTTCAGCCTATGGGGGACTCCAGACATAGACTTGTTCGCTTCAAGAAACGCTCACGTCGTGTCGACATATGCAACACTAGACTTATCAGACTCGAGCGCTTGCTTTCACGACGCCTTCAGCAGATACTGGGAGTACGATCTCGCATGGATTTTTCCTCCACCAGCCCTGCTCCCGCGAGTGCTACGCCATCTCAACTCGGCCAAGGGCAAATTTATAATAATAGCTCCCAAGTGGAAGAAACCATTTTGGCGACCAGACCTGAAGAGCCGAGCCCTAGCACGCCCGGTGAAAATAAGGAACCTGAAAACATCGTTGGTAAACACGGTCTCAGGGCGCCCTCCAGCACAAGTGCACAACCTACAGCTGGAAGCTTGGCTCATTTTGGCTGGGACGCTATAACAGCAGATTGGTCAGTAGAAGAAAAACAGCTCTTATCGACGTGTTGGCGAGCTTCCACACTTAAGAATTATACTCCCATATGGAACAGATGGTCACAGTGGTGTAGTCAAAATAACAAAAATTCTCGTCATCCGGAACCTGCTGATGTAGCCCGATATTTAGCCAAATTGTTTCTTACGGATCGACTAGCGTATCGTACTATTCTTGTCCATAAATCCGTTATAGCATCAGTTTGTGAAACAATATCAGATATAAAAATTTCTTCCAACCACTTAGTTAAGCATATACTGAAAGCTGTATCATTAGCTAAACCGATTCCACCAAAATTGCCTATATGGGATGCAAGAATAGTAATTCAGTTTATGAAAAATACAGAACCAAATTTACAGAGTTTATTTGATATTTCTAGGCGTAATGCCACAATTTTGTTGTTAACTTCGGGGCGTAGAGTACACGATTTGACTCTTTTACATTGTGACCCAAAACATCTAGTTGATAATGGAGATTCGATTACTTTGCATCCTGTATTCGGCTCCAAAACTGATTCAGCGTCATACCAACAATCAAGTTGGACGTTGCTAGCTTCACCGGATAGAAATACAAATCCTTTATTTTGGCTAAGAACTCTGTTACGTATTTCAAAAAGTTGTAGAGGATCTCTGTCAAATTTATTTATCACCACTAGGGAACCTCGCAGACCAGCCACTGCGGTGATTATAGGTGGCTGGGTAAAGCGAATTCTTGCTGAAGCCGGGATAGAGGCTACGCCTGGTAGCTTTAGGTCAGCAGTCTCATCTTTAAACTGGTTAGAAAAGTACCCCATAAATGAGATTCTAGCTAAGGCTAACTGGCGCCATGAAAACACTTTCAGAAAATATTATAACAGAAAGGTAGATAGGGGCCATGAAAATAATATAGAGTCAGAAAAGTCACTTTCTAAATTCTTTTCAGCTTCAAATAATTAATAGTTTCTCAAATCATAAAAATTGGACTACTAAAATTAGTGATTATAATTATATACACAGAGTAAAAAATAAATTATTTTTAGAAATCCATTATTTTCTATAGAGTAAATTTATTACTATGATTTTTGTTTCATTATATAGACAAATTAAATCACATTGTTGCGTTTTACTATGCAAGCCACCAGGAGATAACAAACAGATCTCTCATAAATGGACTTCGGACGTCAAACGGAACACATAATATAAAAAATTTACCTGAAAATAAAATTTGTATTATGTTTCCTAAGACGTCCGAAGTCCGGATAATTTCTTCCTGGGTTTTTTATACCATTATTATTTATGAGCCCAACAATGACAAAGTTTGGTGGCTTGCTGTGTGCTGTTTGAGTTAGTTCCAGATTTGGGCTACTGGGGGCGCTGTAATCGTAGTCACGTAGCGGTAAAGAAGCAAAATCTAGCGACAAGGTGCGAGAAAAGACGATGTACTCTCTCATAAATGGACTTCGGACGTCTTAGGAAACATAATACAAATTTTATTTTCAGGTAAAATTTTTATATTTTATATCGTTTTAATCCACTCGGGACCTATTAATATGTGTTAAGGACGAACTAAAGTCATTAAATAATAACATAGTAGGTACTTTTAGTCCACCTAGTAACAGCATTTACGTATGTAAATATAGGTACATAATAACGGCATTTCGCGCGCTTCCCGCGTAATTGTTGGCGGTATATTGTTATAATTTTATGGTTGTGTACCCTTTTTTTGTTTATAATGCATTCGTAATGAAATGAAGTATTCGAATTAACAATTCGAATTGAATGACGTAATAATAGGTAACGAACAGTATTGCAACAAAGTTGTAGGTAGCTCGCGAGTTGATTACCTATTTTGATAAGCTTATATTATTGAAACTATATGATTTAGCGTTATTATGAGTTATCTATCGTTTAGATTAGATTATCAAGATCGCATAACAAAAACAATATAGCCATTCGGGCTAATTTTGTTTAGCAAAACATTCCACATTCCACAGCGGCGCCGCGCATTCTTTCCCGCGTAAATTTTGTTTACGTGTTTATAGAATGATTATGTATGTACGGGTGTCAATATTCTTTGCTAGATTAATGTAAATAGGTATATAGTATCATGGTTAATAGTTATTTTTATTACGAAACAAAATTTTTTATATAAATTAATCAAAAATAGGTAAAAAAAACGGTACTTTTGTGTTTACATTCAAAATGCCATTTAAGTATAAACAATTTTAGTATAGAAATATATACAGTATTGTAGCACATCTAATGAGGTTTAATTCATACATACATCATAGATATGCCTGTCATACAAAAAAACAAAGATAACGTGATATTAACGACGCAAGGTCGCGCACAAATTCCTGTCTGTGGTGACCTCGCCGGGAGGCCCCACAGAAGCCCATTTTCAAGATGGCGGCGCCCCACATACGAGAATGGTATACTACTTGTTATTCCAGGACATGGTATATAATTATGTACAAACTGTATGATTAAAATTATCCTATATGTTATAAATCCAGTTAAATATCTTTCCCAATCGGTTCTGCAATTGAAAACACTTCACAAACTTTATATTTATAAGTTAGGTATTAGATGCTTAGTAGGACTAGTGAAAATCTATGATAGTTACCTTAATTCATTTAAAGTGATATTGCTCTGCTTTGACCCCAGTAACTTCTTCTAAAATTGTAGTTGTGAATAGTGTTATGATTAACTGAAAATAAGAAAAGAAAGAAAATAATTTTTCTGAATATCTTCATATTAGGAAATAAACTCGCTGAAGACTAAACTTTATGTTGTTTTTAATTTTGACTTCTTTGTTGAAACATTATGATTTCATTTTGACTTGTTTGTTGAAACATTATGATTTAATTTTGACTTCTTTGTCGAAACATTATGATTTAAAAGTGATAAATAATATCATTATGAAGTTCAGGAATGTGTCTTCAGTTCAGTCTTGGTGGTGTGGATGAGGTTCCTCAGAGTTAAGTTCCTTCAATGTAGTATCAATTATACTTTGTTTTTGAAAAACGGTGTAAATAACACCAGTTCGTTTGCTTTTGCGATCCGGAACACAAATAATATTCTTCATGATAAAAAGAAAACAGATTATGAAAGAAGTGTTAGCAACACTTAAAAATAAGATAATTAATAACAACCGGAAACGGATTTTCGGGGATTTCCGCCCAGCGGTGAGCGGGCGCGCGGGGGGAGCATTCGAACGCCATTACGGGTGATGTGTGAAAAACTGACAATCACGTGGAGGACATTTTGTACAACAAAAACATTATAATATAACCAATTTTTAAAAGTATTCAATCATACGTTGGTGAACAGGTGCCAGTATATATATATATAATTTAATAATTCAGAAGTGCAAAAACGACGCCCACCGGTAAGTTTATAATAATATATTTTCATCGATTGATCTTGTTAGATCTAGTAAGAGTATCTACAATACAACGATCACATTGTATTCACTTATATGACGACCCTCTGACCTATTTTTGCGTACGAATTGCATGAACATACAATTGCTAATGAGATCCAATACCTACTTGTTATATTATTAAAATTCGTAATATTCGTAAAGACTAAGACAAATATGACATTGAAACAGACTTGATGACGCTCGCCTCCATGGTTCTAAGGATAAAAATTAAACTATTTATATGATAAATACCTGTCACTTTATTGGTATTGTAGTTTTAACAGCAAAGAAGTCGATTATGTGTTAGTGGGTACCTACTTGGAACATTTTGTTAGAGTATCCACGAACACTCGATTTTATTTCTTTTTAACTTGTTGGTAACTTCTCTGGGCAAAATTTACTATATTGATCTTACGGTTTTCTATATAACCAGAATAACTAAGTGGAATTATAGTGCTCTGATAAAATAATAATATTGTTCAGTAATTTATTATTATGATTTTACCTGGCCTAAAATCAATAATGAACTATCAATATATTTATTTAACCCTAATATTTATACATGTACTCATGATCACACACAAAGTTTGAAAGTAGTCTGTCTTTAATCCTAAATGAACAGTATTATTATGTTGTTATGCAGATGGTTATATTTTTAAGTAAACTACCTGTTTTAAAAGTAAAGTTGTTGTTTTCAAGAAAACTTGTAAGTATTTAAAATATAAATTAAGATGTTGCCTAAATTATAACTATGAAACAATATGAAATTATGCAAGAAGGAAACAAAAATTATAATAATAAAGAGAAACTGTTTAGAACGGAGAAAAACTTTATATATCTCTAATCTTGTACAGAAACACTTTGACTCCATAAGTTTTACATGCTGATTTAGCATAGTTCATTACTAAGTTCTCACAATAGACTGATGTGACTCCAAGACATTTTATGGGATATTTATATGATTTGTTTGTTTACCATATACAACTATTATCACAGGTGTATTACCTAATACAACAGTGTCATTACAAATATATAGGTAGATATATATTAAGTACCAAGAGATGGTCTATAATAAGCAGCCTGTGTGAATTAATTCAGAATAGTGACTATTTATAATTTTCTATTATTAACAATCAATGACTAATTTGTTATTTTCCGATCCTGCCTTTCCCTTAACCCTTTTAACAATATGCATGAATGTATGTACATAATGTTTATATTCATGATTTTGTTCAATTGAATTATACATCTCACAATAGCTCATCATGTCTAGTCATCATACAATGACACCATCAAAAACACCTCCGTTAGAAACTCAGAAAAATAAACATTACTCTGATACTTTAAATAAAAAGTGTAGCTCAATGATGCAATTGAAAGATCCAAAGGGAACTCGGAAATATAGACACATATCACGTCCCATGAGACCACTTTCAATAGAACAGAGTGGGCACCAAGTCCACTCGGTACATAACAAACATCATCAGCGCAGACCTCGAAGTTTCTCTTCAGACTCATCGACTTCACAGCATATTTTTAACAAGAAAAGGAGATGCCGTACCCGCTCCAGTATTTCATTGGATTCACCAACAACTAAGAGTAGCAGCATATATTCACAAAGCTCTTCACTCTCTACGTATTCAAGCAATAATACACGGCGATCAAGGTCTAGAAAAAGGCGTGCATCTCGGAGGAGCCAACAAGTACGCCGACCTCAACATAAAAGTCATGATCAATCAATAATGGAAAGGTTCATAGATGCTATCAATAAGCATGAAAACAATTCATTTCATGGAGCTCATGATGTAATACCCAAATTTGATCCAAGTCAGAAGACCCAATCTACAAGAGCTTGGCTGAAAAAGGTAAATGAGGTTGCAGTTATATACAAATGGAAAGAAAAGCAAACCATATTTCATGCACTCTCAAAACTCCATGGATTGGCACGAAGATGGTATGAAGGCCTTTCATCAATTGATTTAAGCTGGAAGGAATGGCAAAGGAAATTAATAAAAAACTTTCCCGATGATCGCAATTATGCAGAAAGACTTACAGAGATGCTAGAAAGAAAAAGTAAAAGAGAGGAGACATTGGAAGAATACTTTTATGACAAGGTGAAACTTGTCAGTCACTGCAATATTAAAGGCAAAGACGCGGTGGACTGCATAATACATGGCATATTCGACAATAACATACGGTTAAATGCTCAAGCAGCTAATTTTAAATCTCCGAGTAAACTCTTGCGATATCTGCGAAGTATTTCATCAAGAAATTCTAAGGACATGAAGAGATTTGGTACACCACTTAAAAATGCAACAAACACTTCACGGACAGCAGACTCAAATAGGACAAGAGTAACTAACTATTCTCGAGTCGTTAGGTGTTTTAATTGTTCTGAATTAGGACACACTGTACCAAAATGTCCTAAGGATTTACAAAAATGTTCAAAATGCAACCGTATGGGCCATGCTGCAGACTTTTGCCGTAAATACAATAATACAGATACAAACAAAAATAATACCACCGCTGATAAGACCGATGCAAATAAAATCCAATTGATTGAAACTCAGAATTACAAACATAATATATATCATAAAACAATAAAGGTTAATGGAACTGAAAAGCAAGCGTTCATTGATTTCGGCAGCCAATGTACGCTGGTTAAAAAAAGTACATTCACACAATTAAACTTAGACATTGATTCATCAGACCTGCCTACTCTGAAAGGATTTGCACTCGGCACTGTGCAACCACTAGGTCGGGTGAAAATTGATATTAGTATCGACTTTGTGGAAGCTGAAATTGATGCATATATTGTACCTGATGAATTCCTCAATTATGATTTACTCCTAGGACAAAATTTAACTGAACTACCGGAAGTGATAGTCTACAAAACTAAGTCTAATTTGATTTTATATTCTCAGTCAACTGCTAATGTTAAAACAGAAGTACGCAATGCACATAAAATTATACTAAAGGGAATGAGTTTTATTGAAATTCAATGTGGTACTAAACACACAGGACATATATATGCACCAGGAAGTTCATGTTTTAAAAATGGTGAAGAATTCATTATATTACCAGGTGCATACTTAATCAATGAAGGCAAAGGAAAAATCCTTGCTGTAGCTTTTGCACATCATGCAATCACTTTGGACGAAGGGAGACTACTAGCCCGGGCACAGATTCTCCCAATTGACATGAAGTCTAAAGATCAACCCACATTACTTAGCGTAAATAAAATTGATATTACAACAGACAGTAAAACTAATTTAATTAAAAGTAAAATAACACTAGACATGTTAAATATAGGACTTGACGTAACTAATGAACAAAAGCACGAATTACTAAAACTAGTTAACGAATACAGAGATTGTTTTGCATTAACTATGCAAGAATTAGGCAAGACTTCTGTTTGCGAAATGCATATAAAAGTGTCAGACGACTCGCCGGTTTCTTATAAACCTTATCGTCTACCTTATAGTGAACGGCTAGTGGTAAGAGATCTTATAAATGAATTATTAGACAATAAAATTGTTGAGGAATCCGACTCACCTTATGCAAGTCCGATTGTTCTAGTTAAAAAGAAAACTGGGGAATACAGGATGTGTGTCGACTATCGAGCCCTTAATAAAAAAACTGTCAAAGACTTATACCCTATGCCCGTTATTGATGACCAGTTAGATCGTCTTTATGGGAAAAGATACTTTACCAGTCTGGACCTTAAATCAGGCTACTATCAAATACCTATGAGTGAAGAGTCTAGACATCTCACTGCATTTGTAACACCCGACGGCCATTACGAATACACAAGAATGCCGTTTGGCCTCGTTAATGCCCCAGCTGTCTTTCAACATATGATAAATAAAGCTCTCGGAAAAGATAGATATGAGCTAGCTATACCATATATGGACGATGTGCTTTCTCCAGCCGCAACTATTAATGAAGGCTTGTGTAAACTTAAGAAAATATTAAACGCATTGCGTGAGGCTGGTCTAACATTAAACATAAACAAATGTTTCTTCTTCCAAAAATCATTAGATTATCTAGGATATGAGGTCTCTTGCGATGGATTGAGACCGGGTAAAAGGAAAATTGAAGCAGTCGCTTCTTTTCCAATACCTACAAATGTCCACCAAGTCCGACAGTTTGTTGGGCTCGCTAGCTTTTTCCGAAGGTTTATACCTAACTTTGCAACCATTGCCAAACCACTCACATTACTTACAAAAGCCAATACCTCGTGGCGGTGGGGTGATGATCAAGACAATGCCTTAAATGTGCTTAAGACAAAATTGATAGAAAGGCCACTACTGGCTCTGTATGACCCTAGTCATTTAACTGAAGTACACTGTGATGCTAGCAAACTAGGTGTTGGCGGTATTCTACTGCAGAAACCTGACGAAAAGTCTCCACTGAAACCCGTGGCGTATTATAGTAAACAGACCACCAAAGACGAGGAATATCTTCACTCTTATGAGTTGGAAACGCTGGCAGTAGTGCTGTCGCTTAAAAAATTCCGGACTTACTTGATAGGTATACCGTTTAAGGTTTTCACTGATTGTAATGCTCTGAGAACAACTCTGACTAAGAGAGACTTGATGCCAAGGATTGCAAGATGGTGGCTCCTATTACAAGAATATAACTTTAGTATCGAATATAGACCCGGTGAAAGTATGAAACACGCAGATGCTCTTAGTAGAAATCCATTGCCTGGCACTAGTTGTGACCATTCAACTGACGCTCAAGAGTTGGACATAATGAATGTTGACGCTTTAAATACTACTCAATGGCTACAAACAGTACAGATGACCGATCCCAAATTAAAATTCATTAAAAGTGTTCTAGAGCAAAACAGCAAAGAGATGAAAGACATACTTGAAAATTATACTGTGAAGGATAACAAACTATACAGAAAAATTGGTGATAAGCTAAAATGGGTAGTACCTAATGCCGCTCGATGGCGCATTTGCCAGATGAGTCATGATGAAGCTGGTCATTTCTCCACAGATAAGACTCTGGATAAAATTAAACATGATTACTGGTTCCCCAAGATGAATAGATTCATACGCAAGTATGTTTCAGCTTGTCTCAATTGCGCGTATAATAAAAGTACAACCACAAAACGCAGCGGGTACTTACATCCTATCCCTAAAGGAAACATACCTTTTCATACGTTGCATATGGATCATTTAGGTCCATTTGTAAGGAGTAAAAATGGCAATATGTACATATTGGCAATCATTGATGGCTTCAGCAAATTTATCTTCATAAGAGCCGTTAAAAATGTCAAAAGTAAGACCACCATTAAAGTGTTGCGAGAAATATTTGATACAATCGGATGCCCAAAAGTAATAATATCTGACAGGGGCTCCAGTTTTACCTCAGGTTCTTTCAAAGAGTATACAATATCGATTGGAGTTAAGCACGTGCTAAACGCTGTCGCAACACCTCGTGCCAACGGACAAATAGAGAGATATAATCGTACGGTGCTTGACTCACTTGCTGCTACGAATCATGGTCTGGATGAACGAGATTGGGACACTCACATTGGGAAGGTGCAATGGAGCCTTAACAATACTATTAATAAAGGCACCGGCACAACACCTGCCGAGATTGTATTTGGTCGTAGAACGATAAATCCAAGCGAGGGAGCAATTCAGAATGCCCTACACGAGAACCAAGAAATCAACAGCAACCTACGGGAAGCTATTAGAAATAGGGCTGAGGAAACAACGCTCAGAAATCAAACTAGTATGAAACGCTACTTTGACGAAAAACGAGCACCTACGAAATTTTATAATAAAGGGGATCTTGTAATGATACCAAACCATAATTTACCTGCAGATGGAAAAAGCAAGAAATTACTCCCAAGATACAAAGGGCCATTTAAAATCACAGAAGTTCTGAAAAACGATAGATATCAAATTTCTAGCATACCCGGTTTCTCAAAAAGGGCTTACAAAAGCATTTTTCCAGCTGACCAACTTAGAAAATGGATCTCTTTTAATACTGTAGATACTGATAGTATAGATAATAACAGTGAATCAAGTGAATGTACTAGTGACGAGACAGAAAAATTACAGTGATACAATATCCGAAATTATATTTGATTTTCTTACATTATTTGATCAATTTACAAAAAATAAACATATATTACTTATTAACAATATCTGCAATACTACTCAACAAAAATAAATATAAGACAAAGACATTATTAATATGACAGATACGACACGTAAAGACCGTCACCGTCCTAGAGTCCTTTTCCTCTATCCATCCCTAGACTCTTGCAGGATACATTGCTTGATTGGGACACCGCATGATGTCAGAAACACCTAATACTGGACTAGCTTGATGTCAGAAATGCCTAATATTGGGACACTGCTTGATGTCAGATAGCTAATTATTCGATTTGAAAATAACCATTATAATGTACGTATTAACTACGTTTACTATGTTTTAATTTGTTAACAGAGAGCTATGCAAGTGCAAGCGGTACTCACTATATGTGAAGGATGCCGAAGCACTTTACTATTGCCCAAATTGTTCCAAATGAATGTGGAAGTGCAAGCGGTACTCACTCTATGTGAAGGATGCCGAAGCACTGTTTGCTGCCCAGAGCATACCAAATGGAAGTGCAAGCGGTACTCACTCTATGTGAAGGATGCCGAAGCACTGTTTACTATTGCCTAGAGCATACTAAATGGAAGTGCAAGCGGTACTCACTCTATGTGAAGGATGCCGAAGCACTGTTCGCTGTTGCAAATTGTAAATATAATGTGAAGGATGCCGAAGTGCAAACAGTACTCATGACGTTAAAGTGAAGGATGCCGGAGTGCAAGCGGTACTTACAAAATGTGAAGGATGCCGAAGCACAAACGGTACTCACTTTACGTGCATGAAGGATGCTGGAGCACAAGCGGTACTCACAACCAAAAGCAGATGTGGAGGACGACGAGTATGAGTGTTACCCTTATGTGGCATAACAACTCGAGACCCAGGTTGTATGTATAATAGTCTACCTACACAATTTAAAGCAAATATTAATATTATTCATTCTTTCAGGACAAGCATTCGCCGTCTTTATCTTCATGAAAGCCGAACGCTGATTGTGATTTATCATGAAGAAACACTAACGCTGAAGTTAACATTGGACAACGCACCACGGGAGACATCTCCGCTGATTATCCGCGATGAATATCCTTTGTTAATTTGATAAGTACTGTTGCTTACTTACATATTTTTCTTTCAATATTGTATGCGGACATACATAGCGTTCGAATGGCCGAAACGGAATGGGGGCATTCCTTGATCAGGACGGCCGTCTGTTAGCAACACTTAAAAATAAGATAATTAATAACAACCGGAAACGGATTTTCGGGGATTTCCGCCCAGCGGTGAGCGGGCGCGCGGGGGGAGCATTCGAACGCCATTACGGGTGATGTGTGAAAAACTGACAATCACGTGGAGGACATTTTGTACAACAAAAACATTATAATATAACCAATTTTTAAAAGTATTCAATCATACGTTGGTGAACAGGTGCCAGTATATATATATATAATTTAATAGAAGATAAATATGTTTAATATTATGTCCATAGACTACTAAGAGAATAATAATGTCAGATACTTAATTACTGTGATTCACATGAACATGTGTATGAACATATACATAGCTATAGTTATTTCTAAACTGTAATGGCGGTCAGCAAACGTCATACTGTTATGTACCGTAAGTCTTTGGTAGCAATTTTAGTCTATTTCCAATGTTTTAACATTCATGCCGTGCGTGCCTTCAATGCGCCTAATGTTTCAACAATCTGTCATATTGGCAACTACACCTTATACTGTTTGATAACACTGTCTAATCAATGTGATTGTGTTACCAAATTAGCTTGCAGATCTTTTTTTATGCGAGATACCTCGCGGTAATAATATAATATTCACGTAATCTAAAAAAAACATTTGTGAATGGGAGTTTATAAACCAATAATGAGATAAAAACACAATCCTAAAACTACATCGTAGTCTTATTATGTTCATTAGGTCTTTATCGTTGACTTGTATTCAACCTACCTGTTTGTCGGGAGGCGCGCTCGTTGCTGCGTTGTGCGTAGTATACGAAAATTTAACAGAGAAGCGTCAGCTGTTAAGAGACGACGTCAGCTGTTATAGGACGTTGACTCTTGGCTATTATTGTTTTAATTATTTTTATACAACATATAACTTGTTGCTGTATATGTTCCTACAATATGGCCACTGTTCAAAACCACAGCCTGTATATTAGGTATTATATATTTTTGCTTTTTTAGTCCTGAAACCGTTAATCCTGAAGATCCTGATTAGGATAACCGGAAAAATTTATTAAATTATTGTATTGTCATTGGTCTATGATAAGTCTGCGAAGTTTCAATTCAATCCGATGTTTTAAAGTGGCTGAAACTCACGTTTATAGATTCCGTTACATAGATACAATACATACAAAGCCAATATAAGCGTGTTAAAAAGTGAAACAGTGAGACGCGTTTTTTCCTTACAAAATTACTCATTTAGGCACATACTAAGTTCAAATACAGCGTAACGAAGTACACGTATCTAACTGGAGCTAGACGCAAAAGCTACAAACTAGTTGAGCCGGTATAATATATCTATGGGTAGGTACCTATACCACAAGCAACCTCAGTCTTTGTGACATTACTGAAATGCTCTCCGTCTGTTCAAAACAATTTATATTAAAGGAAAATTGCGCAAGTTCACCTACCTCTGTAGGGCGATATTAATTTTAGTTCAACTTGCTTGTTTACTAACAAATATTAGCTTGGTAATTAATGTTTAAGTATTTTCATACAACTGGTTTCAGCGCAGAGACGAATATAATGTTTGGTCAAGTTTTATGAATATGTTACGGGAACCATAATTCGTTAACTATTTAACATCAGGTTTGGTGAACTTAAGTACTTGACGCAGTACGTTACGCACTTAATTTCACCACATCTTCGGCGAGAACACTGTTTATTGGAATGATAAAAAATATTCCTATGTCAGTACTCGTATTCCTGGACCTAAAGTAACTATGGGTATACCAAGTTGTATCTAAATTCGTTCAGCAGTTTTTGTGTGATTAATTTATTAAACATCCATATTCACACACATCCAAACTTGCTTTAAAATATTAATTTGATAGGACGAAAATGGTACACAATAATTAATTCGTTTTTATGAATTTGTAATGTTTTTTTTACATTAATTGGTATTGAACATAGCATCACGCCTGCATTCGCCGAAGGGGTAGGCAGAGGTGTACACAACCGTACCTCCACATTTCACCAATGCTATTATTAAGTCCCAGGTAATGGGTGATGAGCCTATCGCCATCTACCAGGCACAATTTCAAACTCCGGGCTGCTACTGGGAATTATTCCTAACCGAAAAACAAAATTTTAATTATTATTACATTAAATAACGCAACGATACATTATTTATAAAAGCAGGGTGCAGACATTTTCTATCTCCCTCTTATAATGCCATTACTTATTATTTTGCTTTATTATTTTTGGCAATATTATCTGCTCGCTTCGGTAAAGGTAATCCTAACGTTTATCTATAATCAGGTGAAATTGAAATGTCTTGACTTTTGTAATCGTACACAAAAGATTCCATAAACGTTTTCGCTATCATACAATAGCATTAAGGCTATGAGCAGTTATAGCCTAGTGATATGCTATTGGACTAACAAGTCAAATGTCATATGTTTGGATCCAGAGCACGCACCACTGACTTTTCGAGTCATGTGCGTATTTGAAATTAATTATCACTTGCTTAAAACGGGAAAGGAAAACATTGTGGGGAAACCGGCACACCTGAGAGATGTTCTTGTTGATCATGTGTAAAGCCATGTCAGGGACCTACGGGTGGTTTAAACTCTTTATTTGCGCAATATGATTGTAACACCTTGTACCTATGTACAAGCTGATACAAAATTTATATTATAGATCTCCATATTTAAGTCTTGCCATACAAAATTCATATAAAAAATAACAATGTCAAAATAAATCAATAAATCGAGATCAAATAAAATAATTATTATTCGAGGTATAAATGTCAAAATCATAAATCAAACATCCTAAATAATGTCATAAATTACAATAATAATTCAAGACAAATCTTTGAAAAGCATTAACGCATGCTAATGATCTTTTTCCATTTAATATAATAACTCTACAATAATAAAATTTGTCTTCGAGAAATTTCCTTACCGAATAACTTTACTTTCTCTAAAAGTAGCTTCTTTAGTTTTTTTTTAATTACACTAACTATTGCAAGGAAAGACGGTAAATGATTAAAAACTGTAAGATTAATGCAAGATACGCTACTGTTTATAAGTCCAGTTCTATTGGAGATGAAGCTTATTTGGAAAGGGTGTCTCTTACTTTTCTACAAACAGATTATTATTGTTTCTAGCAAATAGTACTATATCTATGGCTCGGTTAGAGAGGTCTGATAGTATGATAACATCAAAACCTGGCGCATGCGTAACCTTTGGTGTGACATAAAGCTAGAGAGAAGGAGACCTCATCGGTTACCACGAACAACAGCATTCCCAATGAGGGTTGACGTCAGGCAGGCGGCGGGTCATAAAACATTGCCAAAACTTTAGCAGCATGTATTTCAAAAGCAATTAGAAAGTGGAAGAGAAATACATGCTGCGCCGACCCCAAATAATTTGGGATAAGGGCAGGGGGATGATGAGTACTATATCCAATATAATAAATGAAGCAAGCTCAATCTGCCTAGCCTTTTCCCAATTGCTTGGCTTCCAGTCAAACCGGATGCAGCATAATACCAGTATTTTACATGGTGCCTATCTGACCTCCACAACCCAGTTAATACTGGGTAACACGATATCTCGTGGTATGACTGGTTGCCAGACTTTCAGGCTTCTGACTACCCGTAACGGCTGTCATAGATCTTAATTTGACAACCGGGACCGACAGCTTAACGTACTCTCCGAGGCACGTAGGGGTATGAAATGATGGTCACCAATCGATCGATCTGAGCGAGGGTGATGGTTAACCTCAATCGATCGATCTGTGCGGTTGTTACTTAGCCACGAGCCTCTCCATAATAATAATAAATGAAGCAAGCTGCTAATGAAAATTTTCTACTTGAAAAATCCAATAACATAACCATAACCCGACATTTTCTTTCTGGACTCCCACCGATTAAAAACCACACGGTTCTCCTTTGGAGGTCCGCGAAAATCAACCCAGACCGATGAGCAGTTTCCGATCTTCAATTTATTGCGCGAGGAACTTGCTGACGGTCTTAGGAAGCTACAATTTAAATAATAACAGTGGTTTCATAATTAATTGGAACCTACTTGACGTGCAAAAAACGTCAGAACACACACTCGCAACATCGCGTTTGTGTCTAATCAAAGATTTATTACAAATGCCCTTTTGTTTTACGTGTTAATTAACATCTTGTTGATACATACGATACATAAACAATGTACTTTAGCGAGGGTAGGTGAAAAGAGTCTACAATTGATCGTGACAGGTAGGCGTTTCAAGTTGAGTCTACATTTTTATGCGACTTGAACACGCCACGCTCTTGACAGTTAAGGTGTGAGACACAACGAGTGGAGGAGACGTAGATTATGGAATAAGATTGGTGTGGATGCCAGCTTGTCCTCGAATGTCCTTTCAAGGTTTTATTTTGGGCAATACACGAATAAAAAGAAAGCGCGGTTGGCGCAGTGGTCGAGAGACCGACTGCTGCGCTGCGTGTCGCAGGTTCGATTCCTGCATGGAGCAAATATTTGTACGATCTATAGATAATTGCTCCGTGTCTGGGTGTGTGTGTACTTGTGTGATTATATGTATGTAAACGCACCCACGATACAGGAAGAAATTCCTAGTGAGAGGCAACGTTTATTTAAAAAAAAAAAACATACCATACATGTACTTACCATGAATCAATTGAAAAAAAATCCTAGTACTTACTGGGTAAGTCTATATCTCTTGTGAGAACTAGTGTCAGACTGCGACATCAGACCTACCCGTAATGATTGTCATAGATCTTCAATTTAAAGAGGCCCTGGACGGGTCTCGAATTCAAATGATCTTCATTCTAAATTTTTGTGGAATGAAACATACGGTCGTGGGCAGGATTCGATCCATCTCGACATGGCTTAGCGGTCAGAGCGACTGAAATATTTATCCGGGAGGCGCAGATTCGAATACTGCTCACGACTGTATTTTTCTTTCCAATAAACAAAAGTCATAAAATAAGATAAACATAAAAAGCATAAACAAAGTTGCTTTCCGCCTCTATCTGTCTGTTTATCCGCTAACTCCTAAACCGCGCAATGGATTTTGATGCGGTTTTGCCCATCATTTAGCGAATCTTTCAAAGATGGTTTATATATATAATAAAGCCTAATTTAGTCTAATTTTTTTTTAGCCGGATTAATCGCGTGTATTATTGGTTTTTTGTTTTTAAATAATACACGCGATTAATCTGGTTAAAAGTTGTTTTATTATAATGTGTAGTGATCGCGCAAACCTAAGATATTACTAAGTACCTACATAATTTAATCAATCTAAGTAAGAAAATACCTATTGCCATTTAGGTACCTAATTTGCATTTACATTTAAAACATTTTTAATAATATTTTACAGGATTTGACATAATTTAATTTAAATTTATTTAAAACTGGCGACCCGCCCCGGTCTCGCAGTGAATTTACGTTTAACCTACGTAGCCTACATGTTTTATTTTTCGGTGACTTGGTTGCAAACTCTTCTTTTTTTCTACTTACATAATACTTAATTAGGCTTTATTATATATATAAACCATCTTTGAAAGAGTCGCTAAATGATGGGCAAAACCGCATCAAAATCCATTGCGCGGTTTATGAGCTAGCGGATAAACAGACAGATAGAGGCGGAAAGCGATTTTGTATATGCTTTTTATGTTTATCTTATTTTATGACTTTTGTTTATTGGAAAGAAAAATACAGTCGTGAGCAGTATTCGAACCTGCGCCTCCCGGATAAATATTTCAGTCGCTCTGACCGCTTAGCCATGTCGAGATGGATCGAATCCTGCCCACGACCGTATGTTTCATTCCACAAAAATTTAGAATGAAGATCATTTGAATTCGAGACCCGTCCAGGGCCTCTTTAAATTGAAGATCTATGACAATCATTACGGGTAGGTCTGATGTCGCAGTCTGATAATATTAGTTCTCACAAGAGATATAGACTTACCCAGTAAGTACTAGGATTTTTTTTCAATTGATTCATGGTAAGTACATGTATGATATGTTTTTTATTTTTTTAAATAAACGTTGCCCCACACTAGGAATTTTTTCCTGTATCGTGGGTGCGTTTACAGACATATAATCACACACACTTAGGTTTGCGCGATCACTGCACATTATAATAAAACAACTTTTAACAAGATTAATCAAGTGTATTATTTAAAAACAAAAAACCAATAATACACGCGGTTAATCCGGTTAAAAGTTGTTTTATTATAATATGTAGGTACTTAATTTATATGTTACGTTCATGTGGAAAGTGAATCATTCTTTAAAAAAACCTCGTGCCCATAATTAAATTATACTGTAGGTAGTCTCTGTGTGTACCGAGCCTTATGACACCATATGCGCTTAAAGACGTATTCCCTAAATAACGAAGTCAAGGTAATTTATTTTTATGTTTCAAACGCGGCTTTTGTTTTCCATCACCGGTGTTGTTGAAATTATCTGATTGTACTACTATTCTGTCACCTCATGCCTTCGAAGGCAGGTTTGAATTAAGGTGTTTCCGCACTTGGAATTAGCATTTTAAAATATATTTAACTTGTAAAGTGATATCTGGATAATTTAATGAAAGCTAGAAGACAGTTGGAAAATAAATGTCACATTAAAACGGTTTAATTTTTATCGTGATTAAAAAGCCACAAGATTCATGGCAAAATGGTCGAAAACAAAGTATTAAACATAGCATCATAGCATCACGCCTGTATTCCCCGAAGACCTAGGCAGAGGTGTACACAATTGAACACCTACATTTCACCAATGCTGTTATTAAGTCCCATGTAATAAATAGGGGGTGAGCCTATTGCCATCTACCGGGCACGTTTCCGAACTCTGGGCTGCTACTGAGAATTTCCTAACAGAAAACCCAATAATACTTTGCCCGACGTGGGAATCGAACCCAAGAATTGCTCAGCAGTCGCGCTTGGGACCACTAGATCAACGAGACACAGACAACATATAAACGCCTTAAAACAATATGTAACGCGATTCTTTAATAATTTTTAAGACATTTTGGCATTCAAAAGTAGGTACTATTAAAAACGGTGTCAGTACATGTAGGTATCTTCAATGTCAAACGAACGGATTTATTTTCAAGGGTAAGCCTACAGGTATCTATTGTTCATTACAGAATTTCTATGGAAAAAATTAGTTCTGCTAGCTGAAACTGTCTGCTGGGCAAGCGTGTTCCATCGTCCATCAAGTGAGATGCTCAAGCGCATTAAGGATGAAAAAAAAAGTTTATCAGCAAATAACTAAACCAAGCTCTTTATTCCACTATATTTGAAATTTGAGACTAAATTAATACAAAATTACTAATGATTTTAAGTTATTCAACAGTTTCCTCAATATAACAAAGCCTGACAAAAACAGAATTGAAATTATCTATGCTAATAATTACACATATTCAGTATAAGTTAATTACCTAGATACATACATAATTAATTAAACATTGACATTGATACTGAGTGTTTCTGGCAATGTAAACCCGAAGTCATAGTGCGAGCTTTTAGCGGGTCCTAAGGCGGACACGTCTACAACAATAAAATCGCTCAA
This sequence comes from Xylocampa areola, assembly GCA_935421205.1. Classification (NCBI taxonomy): domain Eukaryota; kingdom Metazoa; phylum Arthropoda; class Insecta; order Lepidoptera; family Noctuidae; genus Xylocampa; species Xylocampa areola. Next base: position 10,275,989 of record OW285220.1, read on the forward strand.
TTGCTACCGCTTGTTAAAGCGTGACAAGCGGTCGTCCGAACCCAGTGACGAACGGCCACCGCGTAGTGTTTTGAAACGGTCTTACTGACCACTATATTCGCAACATTTCATACCTACTAACTTAGTGAGCGATTTATCGGGTTCTAGCGGGAATAACAATAAGGAATTTTGAAATCCGTAGTGTTGTAGAATCTTTTTATAGTGTGGTTGATGAACAACCAAGGGTATAATTTTTTTTTTTAATTATAGTAATTTAATTATTGATATATGGGAAAATTGCGAGGGCAATTTAAGCACGCTATTGGTTGGAACGAAAAGTGACGTCACCGAGCGCGATGACATTGTCTACAAGTATATTGTTTGGTGCTGGGTATTTCATAGTTTGCGGTTCTTCTTGAAGTTATCGTGATCCGTTTGAAATATTCTTAGTTTAGCGTAACATCAGAGAAAGAGTGCCAAAATGGCGGCGCCATTCAAACTCTATTAACTGGTTGTTTATTGCAATACTCCTTAAAAAAATAATTACAAGTGTTATATTTTGTATGGTTTACAACAATCGAATAAAATATTATTTAAAATTCATGCATATACCTTAAGTTATTACAGATAACATATTTAACACTCTATAAGTCTACAAGAACTCTCGATGGACTGTCATAGTCGCTGCCTCCACCGCTCCCGCATCCGCCTTAGTCTATGCACGTTCATTTAGTATATTTCCGATGATTTTGGGCTTATTTAAGTTCTTTATAAATGTGAAAAATTCGCTGTCATATAAAACATTGTTTTGGTGACATTCTCACTAGAGGAAGATTACACAATTTAAATTATTATATTATATGAAAAAATAATACGGTCGCGAGCAGGATTCAATCCTGTGCCTCCTGGAGTATTTATCCGGGATCCGGGATCCTGGAGTAATTATAACTTTAGAGTTCGCTAAGCGTGCGTTAATGCTATTCAAAGATTTATCTTTAACAATGTAACATGACATAACATAGCATCACGCCTGTATTCCCCGAAGGGGTAGGCAGAGATGTACACAGTTGTACACCCACATTTCATCAATGCTGTTATTAAGTCCCATGTAATAGGTGGTGAGCCTATTGCCATCTACCGGGCACAATTCCAAACTCCGGGCTGCTACTGAGAAATTTCTAACAGAAAAACTCAACAACACTTTGCCCGACCCGGGAGTCGAACCCGAGACCTCATGCTCAGCAGTCGCGCTTGGGACCACTAGACCAACGAGGCAGTCTTTTTTATTAATTTAACAATTTAAATTAATAAAAAAACTAATATGTAATAAAAATCGTTTCCTCGTAGGCGTGCGCCCGATATTCTTAATATTTCGGATGGTATTTATTGGATTCAGTTCCATCTTACCAATTAAAAAATCTTCTTGAGTTCCGCACAGCATGGTCCTCTTAGAAGTGACTCTTGTGCTCTTCTTATAGTTTCCACTGTTCATAACCACGACAAAGGGTATTAAATACTAATTCTTGTTACTTTTATAGTATAATAAATTAAATATTTCTTTTTCCACCTAGACTGTCGTTTCAATGCAAAGCCTCATTGTTCTTCGACGTACTAATGCGACCTTATTACGGATTTTGCATGTACTATAATTCCAGATTAAAATAATTCATCACGCAACGACCGCCCGCAATGTGGTCATAACCCATAGTCGTAATAATTGTGTTCTAATGTTAATCAAGTGGCTGTAATTAAGAAACATAGCTTTCTAAGACTTCGCTAAGTTTAATGCAATTTTATTAAATACTAGCTTCTGCCCGTGACTTCGTCTGCGTGGAATTAGGTTCAGCCGGGATAAAAAGATGAAGATACCCTATGTGTTAATTCAGGTTATAAACTATCTGTGTGCCAAATTTCATCCAAATCCGTACAGTAGTTATTGCGTGAAAGAGTAACAAACATCCATACATACAAACTTTTGCGTTTATAATATTAGTAGGAAGCTATTTCTAGGTATATATATATCTGCCTAGCCTTATCCCAACGACTTTGGGATCGGCTTCCAGTCGAACCGGATACCAGTATTTTATATGTAGTGACTGCCTGTCTGACCCAATTACTGGGTAACCCGATATCTCGGGGTAAGACTGGTTATCACACTTTCAGGTTTCTGATAGATCTTCATCTGACAACCGGGAACGACGGTTTAACATGCTCTCCGAGGCACAGAGGGGTCTCGGTATGATCTGATGGTCACCGATCCACAGACCGACCGCGCTAAGCGTAGCTTATCCTCCATCGATCGATCAGAGTGGCTGTTACTTAGCCACGAGCCCCTCGATCGATGGAAAGTTATTTCTAGGTATGTTGTTGTGTTTTATTAACATCCTACTATTCTATTATTATAAATGAAAAATTTTGTGCGAACGGATGGATGTTTTTTAATTTTTTACGGAAATACTACTGAACGGATATGGATTAAATTTGGCATACAGGGAGTTTATAACCTGGATTGCCACATAGAATACTTTTTATTCCTGCTGGACTCAATTTTGAAGTCCAGACGAAGTTGCGGGCAGAAGCTAATATAAAATATATTAATTATTCTTTGTCAGTTATAAATTTCGATACAGAGGTATAACACTTTTCTAATAGATGTAAAACGCTTTTAAAGAGTCGGAGATTTTGTTCTATAATTGAATTTGAAGTTTTGTTATTTATACGAGTGTCATGCCAAATCACACATTTTATAAGGTAGAAAAAGAAACTAGATGTTTCTTTTTTCGAATCCGAATAGTATAAATTATAAAAAAAAAATAGAAAACACTTCCAAAACAGTTTCCACATATTACCAAAACAAATTACGAAGGACGTAAAAGATAAAAATTTTGGCATTAAACAAGAATAAAGAAATATGAGTGCCAGCAAAAATAATAAACCTTAAAAACTATTATAACTTAGGTGCTAGAATTTCTTTGCCAGACTTCTTAACCTTATGGGGGGGGGGGGGGGGGAGTTGGAAAACATCAATACAATCGCATTTACAACAAGCCATTAATTTGTTATATGAGCGACAAGATCTTTTAATAAATGTATTTGTGCCGTAATTAGTCCGAACAAAGGGAATATAGAAGAGTTTGTTGCGTGCACTAATGCGGGGACATCTTACAAAGAAGGTATGGTACACTTGGTTACGTATTATTTTTTAGAGAATACTAAATCATGCTCGGCTCGTCGAGTCTCTAGAGATGGCAGATTAGATATAACTTGAGATTTATTAGTCTTATAGATTTTTCCAAATAACATGTTGCATTAATCTGTTTAGAATCTGTACTTTGTATTGGGTCTATATAGAGGTGATATTGTGGATTCCACACTGCAGATGCGTTCTTAAGAATTTTTCGTACAAGGGCTTTATATAGAAGAAGCACTGTTGATAAAAGTTTATACCCTTTAGTTACTCGAAAGATTTTATTGGTAATGGAAGTTACTATCAAAAATGTATTTAATATCAAGTAGAACTCCCTCTTATAAACAGATAAGGTGTTCACTAAACAACCTAGCTAATATTCCCAGCACTATAGTTTACCCCAAATAACCTCTTACACTAACCAACTATTTAGCATTATTTAAACTTGAACACTTAAGGCCTGAAGTTACGATTGCGTCCTTATTCGGGTAGTGACCTCAAAAGAGAACTACCTAATTTTTTATGATGTTTAACTAGTTTCACTATTGACTTACTTGACTTTTTAGGTCAAGGATCGTTTTGAACATAGTATCACGCGTGTTTTCCCCGAGGGGGTAAGCAGAGGTGTACACAATTATATACTCACATTTCACCAATGCTGTTATTAAATCCGATGTATTGACGTAGTGAGCCTATTGCCATCTACCGGGTACAAATTCTAACACAGGGCTGCTACTGAGAATTTCCTAACAGAAAAACCCTTTGTCCGAACTCGGAATCGAGCCCAGGACCTCGTGCTCAGCAGCTGTGGTTTTCGTGGTTAATTAGAAGCAGTTATTTATATGAAATAGAGAGAAGATTTAACTTTCAAGCTGATAATACTAGTCTCCACAAGTCTCACTATCTCAGAATACTACGCTTGGCACAATGCCAAATTCAGTTTAAAGTCTTCGGCAGATTCAAGAGTGGCCGCTTTCACAGCTCATTGACTAAAATGGGGGGAGCCCGCATCAATGAAAATTGTTACAATACTCTTACAAACTGTAGCTTGGCCGGAACTTTGTTAGAAACTAAACAACTTGAGAACTTAGTGCTTAACCTTTCAGCTCAGTAACGTACAGATCTGTACGTTGTAACAATAAAAATCTATTGTGTCTGCTAATGACTGACGCAACAGCTTAAAGGCTAAGAAAACGTGACATATTTCATCTTTGGTGTTATCTAATAGAGTTGGTATATATGTCGCAGATGGATTGTAGAATCTGCTGATTTACAAAACTGCTAGGTGATTTAGAAAACAGTACTGTTTTAAAACAGCTGAACGACGTTCAGCTGGATTGCCATTGCGATACGTTTAACAAAACAGCTACCCACCTTTTGACGTAATGCAGAATGACATATCTACTTTGGGACAGGTTTGTTTATTGTATAGGTATATTATATGGATAGTCACCACTCAAGTAAAAAAAAGATACTGTATTCTGATTTGACTTTCCATGGCTGGGTCGACGGGCTCCTATTTTTGTGTCTGTAAGGTTAGAAAAAACTTACGTAACGTAGTTCGTATCCTCTTGGAACCTAACCTGTCCGTGTCGGGATACACGAAACTCCCGAGCTTGCTTCGCTCGTTCATGGATCAATTTCGTTTATTTTCTTTCATAATCCCGGTATATTGTCGACTAATATAGTGGTTTAGTATTTACGTCATACAAAATATTCATCTTTTTTTTGCTATTGACAAGTAAAATAAAGTTAGGTTATTATTGTTAAGACATACAGAGCCATATGCGACAAAATTTCGAACTAAAATCATCAATCTGACAGTTCATTTCACACTGTTTTACATAATCTCTGATCGTTGACCCGCTGCATTGACAAAACGCAAAACGTTCATTCAATTCTGCGTGTTATAGTTCAGTAATTATGTAAAACCGCTAAACGGCGTTCAGCTGTTTTTCATAACAGTACTGTTTTGTAAATCATCTAGCAGTTTTGTAAAACAGCTGATTCTTCAATCCATCTGCGACATATATATATGAAAAGGATACCAGGAAATAGATCATTGTGATCGCTTGCCGGATAAATAATGAAAAGGTGATTAGTATTGTTTATGTGGTTTATTTCTCTACATAAATAAAAACATATAACATAACATAGCATCACACCGGTATTCCCTGAAGGGGTAGGCAGAGGTGTACACTGTTGTACATACACCCACATTTCACCGATGCTTTTATCATGTAATAGGGGTAAGTCATCAACCGGGAAAAGTTCGTAACTCCGGACTGCTACTGAGAATTTTCTAACAGCAAAACTCAATAACACTGCCTCACCCGGAAATTAAATCCTAGACCTCACGCTCAGCGGCAATCGCCTTTGCGAACACCAGACCAATCATATAATTAATTGTATTAGGGTTTGTAGGGTACACCATTAGTATAGTTTGTTGATTATTTTTGTGGCAGTTTTTTTAATATACAAATTTTGGGGCAGCCGTGAGTCCCACACATCTAATATATAAAATTCTCGTGTCACAGTTTTCGTTGCCATACTCCTCCGAAACGGCTTGACCGATTTTGATGAAATTTTTTGTGCTTATCCGGTATCTATGAGAATCGGCCAACATCTATTTTTCATCCCCCTAAATGTTAGGGGTAGTCCACCCCAAAATTTTTATTTATATGGCAAAACAACGTTTGCCGGGTCAGCTAGTTTTAAATAAGTTTTTTTTATTATTATTTTATATATTTATTTTACCGATTGTCTCCTGCAACCAAATAAATTTTCTCACTTTTTTCTTTTTTTGTTGATTATTCCGGAAGTCCTGGGAGACAGATTGGATGATATGATGATTCAGGGTGATCTGCTAAAAAAGCTGTTCGTATCACATCATAAATAATTTGATTGATTGATCATCATGCAATCGTCCCAAAACACGTCCACAGTTGGACAAAGGCCTGTCATCGATCTCACGGTTTTCCACCGTGGGAGAGCCACGCTTCGGCACGAATGGGCCGGCTCGACCGGATTGATACCACGGCCTCACAGAAAACCGGCGTGAAACAACGCTTGCGTTGTGTTTCGCCGAGTGAGTGAGGGTACCGGAGGCCCAAAACCTTTAAAAGGCCGGCAACGCACTCGCGACTCCTCTGCGGTTGCGGGTGTCCATGGGCGGCGGTAATCGCTTACCATCAGGCGAGCCGTCTGCTCGGTTGCCCCCTATTCCATAAAAAAAAAAAAAAACGATGAGAAATTATTATAACTTAGACAAATGATTTTGTACGGGCTCTCATTCTACGGAGAATTCGTAAAACCGCCAGTCTTGGTTGTCAAATGAAGATCTATGACCAAAGAAATCTTTGAAAAGCATGAAAGCACGGACGTTTTGCGAACTCTAAAGTTAATTAAATGGAAAAGAATACGGTCGTGAGCAGGATTCGAACCTGCGCCTCCCGGATAAACCGGATAAGATCTATGACTTTTGTTATGGGAAGCAGGTGCCTGAAAGTCTGACACACTACCACGAGATATCGTATATCTGGCAACTAGGCTGTGAACGTCAGATACGAAGTCGCTTTATGTAAAATACTGGAATTGATTACACTGGAAGCGAGAAAAGACTAGATAGAATCTTATTAATAATCTTTTAATAGAGTTATGTAAAACGCCAAAACCAGTAGGCTTACTCTTGAAAATAATTCCGCTCGATTGACATTGGAAATATGTCAGTTCGTACTTTTAAATGCCAAAATGTCTAAAAAATAATTATAGATGCGGGATAATATGAAGACAACATGCTTTAAAATTGAGGCAACTGTAATGTAGTTAAATTTATTTAAAAATTACGCGTTGTTTTAAGGTGTCTATTTAATATTTGAATTGAATTGGATTTAGTATTAGTTTCCAGAGTAACCCCACAGAAAGTCACATTATTAAAACAATATTGCATTTTATAATAAAACAACTTTTAACCGGATTAATCGCGTGTATTATTGGTTTTAATACACGCGATTAATACGGTTAAAAGTTGTTTTATAATAATATGTATTGATCGCGCAAACCTAAGATATTACTATAATATTGTCTTTAGTCTGTTGACTCGCTAATTAGCAGACATAATAGAATTTTATTGTTATAAAGTAAAATTTTGTACTATAACGAACCAGTTGATACCAATTTAGTCTAAACAATTTCTACCTAATACTGCTTAGCCTTCCCAAAAGGGAAGCTTAAGCTTGTAGCAGTGTGTAGGTACATAGAAATAACATTAGTACTACCCATTTACTGACTGCATCGTGTAGATGTCTCTCGTGTCCAAACTTAGCGAATATAAAGTAAGGGATTATTTCTCGGACACCAACATATGGAGAAAAGGATCGTCGAGGTTAAGTAGCATTTGGCGCAGTATGTCTGGAGATGTGTGACCGCTAAGAGTAAGTCTTTTATTATTTGAAATTAGATTAATTTTGAATACACAACGACAGTCTGAAGTTTACCTACCGCAGCTATGACGCAGGGTCGAATTTTAAAGTCTCATTTTGTGGTAGCTCTCGGGCTTAGGAGTAGGAGGAGATTCCATAATTATTACAGTCTTAAAAAGTCAAAGTTACTTGCTAGCCAACTGCGCTTGGAGCATTAATAAGTTTTTACGTAATAGAAGCCTCTGTTGCTCTCTTGATCCTCCTAAATGCGGCCCAGTCATGGCGTATTGATATTAGTTAACTTACATAAAAAATTGTAAAAGCATATGTGTAATATGAGATTTTAAATACTCTGACGTTGCCAACATAGGTTGATATTAAGTATATTTTCTTAGAAAAAAAAACAAATCTTATATCCTGCTCTCGACTTTATTCGACGTATTTTTCTTTCCACATTTTTTTTTACTGTGAAGTTCGCAACGGATACGTTTGAAAGATTTACCTGTATTTATTGTATTGTAAACTTAGAAATAATAATAAATGTTCTAAAATGGATTAACTTAGCAATTATCGAATTCCATGTGTTATTTTATTTAGTTAATTTAGTTGGCACTGAACATTTGGCTCGCTTCCTCCACCGTGTTTAGAAGACGCAGCCATCTTGTTTATAGCACAACACAGCTTAGACTAAGCTTACGATCGAAAACTTAATAGCACTAATTCTAACGTGGAAATTGTTCTTAGTTAGTAGGTATTTATTGAAAAATGAAAATATATAATAATAAATTTTCGTCAAATTAAAATCAATGAAAGACGCTACGGGTCAGATGCCTGAAAGTCTGACAACCAGTCTACGAGATATCGTGTTACCCAGTAAATGGGTTGTGGAGGTCAGATAGGTAGTCGCTCCATGTAAAATACTGCATCCAGTTTGACTGGAAGCCGCCAAAACCCTACAATACCTATTTAATGTAATTGAAAGAAAGACGGATAAAGTTTTTATTTTTGCGCACCATTTTGACGCACGTAACATTAAAATATAATCTAAACAAACTAAACATAAATTATAAATTTTAAATTATTATAATTATTGTGTACCATCAAAGGTTTTACCCCTTTGATGGTACACTAAAATAATTACAATAAAAATAATATATTTATGATCTAAATAACAAAAGTAGTGTGCTATTTGTGCCTGTTGCAACCCATGAAGCTATAGTACAAGTGGAGAAATCACCTCGATTTAATTTGCCATTCTATCTCTTCTTAAAGAAAGATACCATGTTATTAATTTGATGTAATGTCCAAATAATGTATATGAATTAATTGTAATGGACCATTTTTGTATGGACAAATAATGTCCATGAATGTCTCGACTATTAATTACCTGATAGTGAGGGCTCATGATTGAAGGGTTGATAAATAGACATGGCCAAACAATAAATTAGTATATAATTATATTATCATCACTAAAACAATACAAACACTATCCACAACACAAGGTACAAATTTTTTAGATAAGTGACTTACTTTTATGAGCTCAATGGTGAAAGGATTATCTTATAAGGATTAATTTAAACCATAATTTAAAATTTATATTACATAATTTATTTTCTATAAGGTAAATAAATAATAAATAAAAACTTTATTGAAATAAAATGGTATTTGTTGTACATGGTTTTAAAGGTACATAATTTAATGATTTCCGTAAGAAGAGCTGTTTTCATCTTGATGTTATTAAGATGATTAGTTACAAATAATTTGTTATTTCCATTTACTTGTTGGCTCAAGTGAATGTCTTTTTTGTAACCTAATACATAAGGACCTTATAAAATATCCCACGAAAATGTTGTTCCAAGTCATATAAACTCCTCACCCCTGGTACACGCAGGTCAGCAGTTATTTACTGTGACGGCCGCAAACCTCAGGAGACGGGACTTCAAGACCCAGTTGCTAACACAGCCTTTAAAGACATTATATAAGTCACGCAGCTGTGCTCGTGTACCTAAAAATATTTTATATATACTATTGCACATATTTTATGGTTTATTTATATTTATATATAAAAATAATAATAATTACCAGCCCATAGCTGTCCCACTGCAGCGCAAGGGCCTATTCTCATACAGAGAAGGCACGAGCTTAATCAGCAGGCTAACTCACTGCGGGTTGGCGAATTCAGACTTCCAAGTCCAGGTTTACTCACTAAACTTATGTGAGCATGACAACCAATATATGTAAGTTTTTATGACACTATAGTATCTATATTATGTACACGGATTCTTCTTAGATATATATTTATATTTATTAAATTAAATTTCATATCAAATAAAAAAAAGATTTGCATCCGTGATTTCTACTCATTAATTAAGGTCCAGTTGAAAATCAGCGTCAGGCATTAGTGGTCTGGCATTTTGCTGAACTGGACCTTTTTGGCGCAGCTGTGAGGCACACAACGCCCGCTAGTTACCTCACTTTTTTTGTAAATTTGTATTTTTTTTTATTGTGTCCTTACTAACTGTGTCAAATAAATGTTTCTTTCTTTCTTTCTATCTATGTACAGACTAAACAGTTTTAAATAGCCTTATAATAAGCACTCGTAGGCCTGTTTCGCTTAGCACACTTTTTGTAATATCCATATGAGTAGTCAAATAAGAGCGGTGCGTAGTGTTGCCAGATGTACCGATGTTTTTTTGGCGTGACGTCCCACTTTTCAGGCCTCTCGGGACTCGTCCCGCCATCACCCTGAGCCGGACGCCCAAAATCACGTTGCTTAGCCTAGCCTCTGACGCACGAAGCGGTCGAGCAAAAATTTATATGATAAAGTGAAATTTGTAGATCTCATTGTATTGTGATTAAAGTTGATTTAGAAATAAAGATTAAATACAGATACATTTTTGATGATAATACCTACATTTGGAAGAATTGGTAACTTCAATATACATATGTTAATAGAACTGTGATGGGGCTATCTAGTTACACCGCGGCCTATGTGCCTTGTAAAACTTCGCAATATAACTTTCGGAATTTCAGACTGATTTATATATATACATAATTTATATAAAAAGCCAATTACACTGATATAGAAAACCCACAAATTACAATGAATTATTCGATGGAAAAGTCATCAACTAGTTATACCAGATAAATCTTTCAAAGGCATTAACGCATGCGTGGCGGACTCTAAAGTAATTATTTTTGGGGAAAGAAAATACGGTTGTGAGCAGGATTCGAACCTGCGCCTCCTACATAAATACTCCAGGCGCTCTGACACTAAGCCATTCCGACCTTTGCTCATTACCGCGAATTCTTCTTCCACATTTTAATACGTGTTTCGGTATACAGTAATTCGTAACACAGGTGACAGAATCGACATGGAATTTTTGTAAAATATGCACCCGTGCGATGCAATTTATACAAAAATCCATACTAACATTATAAATACGAAAGTAACTCTGTATGTTTGTTTTTTTCTTTTCAAGACTAAACGGCTGAACGGATCGTAATAAAATTTGGCAAGGACATAGATTGGACCTTGGAGAAGGACATAGGCTACCTTTTAGGAGATTAGCCAAGTATGCAGGAGATATTATAGTGCACAAGTGTATGCGGAAACACAGGTGCACTCCCTCTTCCTTCACTCACATGGTCCGACGGGACTACAATCCAACACGAACGGAGAGAGATCAGGTGCAGGACCGATGGCTTTACGTGCTCTCCGAAGCACGGGGGTGTTACACCACCAACTTCCTAACTCCGGGCTACTACTGCGAATATCCTAATAGAAAAACCCGATAACACTTTGCCCGACCTTGGAATCGAACCCAGGCTCTCACGCTCAGCAGCCGCGCTTGCGATCACTAGGCAGTCCCATGAACAAATATAAATAACTTGTCACTTACGTTACGACATTGTATTAACTGCAAAGTTAGTCGTGTCGGTTCGGTCACCTGTATAGGTTCTGAATTGATAGCAATGACGTCGCCAAAAAGACGTGTTAAAATATGGAAGAAGAATTCGCGGTGGTGAGCAGAGTTCGAGATGGCTTAGTGGTCAGAGCGCCTGGAGTATTTATCCGGGAGGCGCAGGTTCGAATCCTGTTCTTTTTCCATTTAATATAATAACTTTAGAGCTCGCTAGGCATGCGTTAATGCTTTTCAAAGATTTCTCACTATCGCTCCGGTCACACATAAAACTATGAAACCGTATTTTCAGTTTCGAAAATTCTGAAGAGTATTAAGTAAACGTGACTACGAATATTTGGAAGTGAATTATAGACCCCAGACATTGTTTACAAAACCCTTACTATTCTGTGTGTACTCGAAAAATGACAGTCGACATATTTTACATGTTTTGTGTATGTAGATATTTTGAGGGGAGGGGTTGAATTATGGGGGATGTGTTTAGTAAATCTGTCAATTTATTAAAGGAAAGTGTTAGGTATGTACATAAATTATAATGTAGCATCACGCCTGTATTTCCCGAAGGGCTAGGTAGAGGTATACACTATTGTATACCCATATTTCACCAATGTTTCTACTGGTAGGTGATGAACCTACTGTTATCAACCGGACCATTTTTAGACTTCGCGCTGCTACTGAGAAATCCTGCTAAGAGAAAAATCCAGTGACACTTAGCCCGACCCGGGAACTGAACCCAGAATCTGACGCTCGGCAATAAGGCCGTTAAGAGATAATTATGCGAAATATATTATTTTGCTAATGGACATATATAATTAGGTAAGTATACAGGCAAAAAATAACATATAGGTACGGACGGGCGCTGGTGGATTTTACAAATTTATTGATTATTACTAAACTAATCAGTGCTCATAACTGTAATTGAAGCTTGTTACTTATAAGAAATCTTTATGTGTGAGTGTGTGCATGCGTGCGAGTGTGTGTATGTGCCCGCTTGCACGCGCGGATGTGAGTGTGTGTGTCTTTGTTCGTGCGTGTTGGGTTGTGTCTGCGTGTTTCACTCTACATGTTAGCTTATGTATTTTCCGAACCACCTCAGTTACTGTATTGTCATTAAAACTTAAAAGAACTAAAGGTCAGTATCATACAGCTCAGCGACTCAAGTGGCCGCACTCAGATTGTTAATATAACCCACGGCGAAGTAGTCCGTTGTGTAGTCCGTTGTGTAGCTCGTTAAAATGGTTCGCTCTAGTTGAACTAGATGGGGTTTAAGTAGTGTGTGTGGACTATAACATAATTGTCAAGCTAATGACTGACTCGTCTAGTTTTCCAATGATCATTAAAATTAATGTATTAGCAACGAAAGCGCACACGGCGGGAATTAAAAAATAATGTAGTATATTTTGCGTTTCGGCCCTAATTACATATAGATTTTGTTGGATATAGAATTGGTATTTCGTTATAATAATTTCGTAACACATAACATAGCATCATGCCTGTATTTCCCGAAGGGGTAGGCAGAGGTGTACACAATTGTACACCCACATTTCACCAATGCTGTTATTAAGTCCCATGTAATAGATGGTGAGCCTATTGCCATCTACCGGGCACAATTCCAAACTCCGGGCTGCTACAGAGAATTTCCTAAGAGAAAACCCCAATAACACTTTGCCCGACCTGGGAATCCAACCCAAGACCTCATGCTCAGCAGTCGCGCTTGGGACCACTAGACCAACGAGGCAGTTATAATAATTTCGTAAATAAAATAAAATAATTTCGTAGTATTTAAGTATTTTTTCTAACATGAGTTTATTTTACATTAAAGTGTGTAACTTTATATTTCAAATTTCCCGCTCAAATTGCTCTCAATAGTGAAAATTAAATTCCTATTTAAAGTTCTGATACCACAAAAATGAGAGTTACAAAAAATAAAAGGGAATATAATTATTTTTGGTTCAAAGTATAGGAAACCGTAGCGAAAAAAAAAACGAACCTTACAAAATATAGGTACAAATTCTGCATACTGCATACCCAATAAAAATATTTCAACATAGAGGAATCTTTCACAAATATTTTAGAAGTATTTAGATTGGGTCCGTCCGAAGTTGCCGCCATTTTATTTAGCGTAGTCATGAAACTGAATAAATGTATGCGAAATGTCTTGTTGCATTACTATGCAAAAATTGGCTGGATGCCGCTGGACGACGCGATTTTCAGTTCTTTTGAATGCCTCATATTCTGAATGTAGCGTTCGGTATGTTTTTATCCATATTCCATATATCGGAAAAAGTGGCTTTGTATGATTTGAATTGTGAGGGGAAAATTATTAGGTAGGTATATCAAGTGTATGAATCGAAATAATTTGTTGTACATATATAACAATGTAATTTAACAAAGCATCATACTCGAAGAAGTAAGTAGAAGTGTAAACAACATAAACATTTCACCAATTCCATAGGTGGAGAGCCTATTGCCGTCTACCAGGCATAATTCCAAACTCCGTATACTCAGTAGCCGCACTTGTTGCTACTAGACCAATGAAGCAGGCCGTATATTATAAGTAGCCTCATAAAAATACCAATTGAAAAGCATTATTAATTTAGCAATAATTCAAAAGGCTTGATTTTTACCTTAACAATGTACGGGACTTTATACAATAGACGGCAAGCTGTATCTCATGATTAACTTCCTTTATTGATTCTGATAAAATATAAACCCGAATTTAATCTGGATTATTACCTACTCAAATGTGAAATTTCATTTAAATCCGTTCAGCAGTTTTCGCGTTTTTGGATAAATAACAGACTGTTGTAATTTTATAACATCATTGGATCTATATTATAAAATTGAGGGATTGGTGTTTCTCTTGAACTGATTTTCACGTAAAAATAAACACAATGTACAGATTTTTCGACCTCTACAATTTCAAATGAGAGTTGAAATCTCATTATAGCAATAATTCATATAAAATTGATACCTCCACCAATCTCAATTTCATCTGATATAAATTAAACAGAATATAAATTAAGATCGTTCTCTCTCTGAGCGACTATAAATAACTCACAAAGTCATATTATTTATTACTTTATCGTAAAGCAACAAAGATTGGTAGGTACGTTATTGCCTACTTTAAATATATTATGTGAAACTAATTTATAGTTGAATTTATGGATGAATCGTGAATATATAAACATGTTATGTTATTGTATTAACTGCAAAGTTAGTCATGTCGGTTCGGTCACTTGTATAGGTACTGAATAGATAGCAATGAAGTCGCCAAAAATACGTGTTAAAATATGGATGAAGAATTCGCGGTGGTGAGCAGAGGTCGAGATGGCTTAGTAGTCAGAGCGCCTGGAGTATTTATCTGGTAGGCGCAGATTCGAATTCTGTTGGCGACTGTATTCTTTTTCCATTTAATATTGTAACTTTAGAGTTCGCTAAGCATGCGTTAATGCTTTTCAAAGATTTATCTTGATGTTATGTTATAATTGCTATTAAACGAACTTTTCTAATTCCTGTACCTTTTATAGTAATATCATGCAACGCGATAGTTTAAAATATAGTATGAGCACAAGTGAATCTCAAAAACCTGCACAGAGTCGATCCCTAATAAAAAGTAATTTCATTATACACTCAAAGCGGTGCTTTCTGTCTGTGTATGAATTTATTATTAAAGCGTAATATTCAAACAGCCTCGATAATCCAATAACATGAAAGGTTAACCGAATTAGTGGTTAGCTTGACAACTACCAATTATTAAACAATTTTAAAGTTATTATATTAAATGGAAAAAGAATACGGTCGTGAGCAGGATTCGAACCTGCGCGTCCCGGATAAATACTCCAGGTATATATAAATATCCAGTTATATAATAATAGGTGTGAAATAAAAATAAATAATTTGGGCATGCTTAAAAAAAACATCTTGGAGTACATTGCGTCGTATGTTACGGTTTGTATATGATGAGCAAAAATATTAAAAGCATACGGTGCAATGTACTACAAAGTAACTATCAATTCGTTGGTAACCGAGATAGCTAATAGGTATGTAGATCCGACGACTTAACAAGTAATTTATTGCTAAAACGCATGCCAAGTGAACTACAAAGTTTTTTTTGTTCACCAATTTTTCTATTAGGGATTAATACATGATGCTGCTAGACTTCAAATTCGAAGTAAAACTAATAAAAAAATGGTTCATAGTGGTTCAAAGTTACCAACAATGGGCTTAAAGTGGGACTCAACTTTCTATTATAATGAATATCTGAACTTTGACAAGTCACTCGTGGAGTGTAACTCGGCAACATTGTTTAGAGCACGATCGCTTGATCAATATTGATCAATAAGTCGTAATTTTTTTTTTCATCTTTGTCAGTAGAACTATAAACTGCGAATGAGATGTAAGTGACAATAGAAAAACAAAACGGAATATGTTTTTTTTTTTAATTAGCTGAAGTTAAAATTCTAAGGCGCACTTCACGTATGCACTATGCAGTGAAATAAGTTTTTATGTTTAAAAATATTTGTATGAAATTTAATTGCAAGGTTCGTAAGGAAGGTTTAAACTAACGTTCGTCAGACAGATTCATATCAATTACAGGTTCAAGTTTGAAACAAAAGCCAATGCAACTACTTCTTTTTACGTGTATTATTTAATCATTTTTTTTTAAGTTCTTAGCCACTACCTTTTCATAAATAAATCCTCTGTACCTTTTTACAGACATCAGATTAAATATAACGTCGCATATAATAACCAAACAGTAGTGTCGTAATCATAGATGTCATGTTACACGAACTGGTCAGTACAGTTCCTTAGGGATTAAACTTTTAATTAGAGGATTTTATGTGACGTAATCATTGTCGTAGGCAGAAGTCTGGGTAGGGAGAAAAAAGTAATTCGCCAAATACTTTTATAAAAAACATTAAAAGCATTCATTCTTTTGAATTATTCTAGAATAAGTATAATAGATTCTTAGCTACATCTAGAAATATTAAAACTACCCTTATATTTAATTTACTTACAAAAAAACGAACAATTTTTTAAACATCGATAAATCATTCAAACGCATTAACGTATTCGTAGCAAACTCATAAAGCTATTAAAAATACAGTCATGAGCAGGATTTGAACCCGCGCCTCTCGCATAAATACCTTCCAACTGAGCTATCTTGACCACTACTCGCTATTTTGTATTCGCCTTCCACATTTTTAATACGTATTGACACCACAAATTTTTATTCTGCCCCTATACAGTGACTGAACTGGCTAACAAGTAAGCAGTTAATTTGATGTACCTTTAACAATATGAATCTGATCTCCGATATAACGTAAAAAATAATCTTAAATAAAAGTTTTTTTTTATGTATGTACTCGTAACTCGAAATTTTTGTGAAGTCATACTACGTTACACTTATATTTTGTGATTTAACTTAAATAATGCCTGCTATATAAATTTTTGGCTTTATATTGTAGTAAACACAACGAGTTGTAAATAACCACGAAATAATAACACTTAACAATTTAACCGAGAGTTTAAAGTACCTACTAAATTTGACTAATATTTGCACAAAAACCTTGTGAAATAGAACAAAAATTTTGAAAATAAATTTACCTACACTGTCTCGTTCGTACCATATGGCTATTATTTATTCCTAAAGAAATCTTACGTATTATAATTTTTTTGAAACAAAAAATATGCTAATAAGTACATGTGCGTGAATAATTTTAATATTAGAAATATTTTTGACTGAAAACTCAATATTTTGCATTCGACGAAATTCGAAATTCAACTAAACAAAACATAAATAAAAAATAGTAGTGATCATTTTTCTTTCCACATAAATTACATTTAATTTTAGAGTGAGTGCAGCTGCGATCCCGGAAACAGGTAAATATTAGAGTAGGACCGTGTGGTTTTTAGTCGGTAGGATTTCGGCATAACATTCGTGATGGATTTTCGACACATATAATAAATAAATATCACTTAGGGCTGTTTTTTAAATTGTTAGACTGCTCTGATAAAAAATATGTAACGATTGAAAAATCGGTCCTATTTTGACGAAATTTCTACGGTAACACTGTCATAATTTATTTGACTGATAAAATTATCTGACGATTGAAAAAAATCGGCCTTTAAAATTAAAAAGTACTAGGGCCGGGAAGGCAGTATACAGATATACGCACATTCATAATAATTATAATTCAATGCTTACTACTCACATGCATTTTCAGGATTGCCCGATTAGTTTCGACCTCAATCGGAGCCTTATAGTCACATGCTGTGTCCGCGGCTATGTCACGAGTCAATTTTAATTAAGAATCCCGAAAAATGCACGTGAGTAATAACCGTTGATCAATAATTAAGATTTACTGTCGTTCATTCTTTACATTGCCTGGTGCATGGTTAAGATTACAAGCAATAATAAAAGTCTTACAACTGTTATATAATCACACATTCTCACTACAAACGACTAAATCTCAGCAAAAGCAAGCTCCAAGCAACGCCGCAGGATGTTATTGTGCTGAGAATCTGTTACAATATGCAAATAGACCCAAGGCACAGCTGTTAAGATGCCGCATTGATATGGCTCGGATTCTATTCCGTATGGCCTACTTAGTATTGTAATTTGTGTAGGTATGTTTGTATGGAGAATGTAGATTATTTGTTCTCAAATAAGCCTGCAGCAGCCCATTATTAAAATAATACCATAGTTAATATTACCATAAGTATGGGGTCGTATTCGCGGTTTAATAGCTTAGTCTGATGACTATTGGACTGACAAATAAAAGTGAAAGGTTCGATACTCAAGGGAAGCACCACAGACTTTTCTTATTTAATGACGTACATATTAGAATTTATTTAGCCTCGTTGGTTTAGTGGTCGCAAGCGCGGCTGCTGAGCGTGAGGTCCTGGGTTCGATTCCCAGGTCGGACAAAGTGTTTTAAAATTTTTCTGTTAGGAAATTCTCAGTAGCACCCCGGAGTCAGGAAGTTGACGGTGTGACGCCCCCGTGCTTCAGAGAGCACGTAAAGCCGTCGGTCCTGCACCTGATCTCCCTCTGGTCGTGTCGGATTTCCGTCCCATCGGAATATGAAGAAGGAAGAGGGAGTGCACCTGTTTTTGCGCATACACTTGTGCACTATAATATCTCCTGCGTACTTGGCTAATCTCCGTGGAGATAGACCACCGTGACCGAAATACGGTCGGAAGGAGTATTAGAATTTAATAACGATTTGCTCAAAATAGTGAATAAAATCATTTTCGAACGGCATTTCTTAACTTTCAAAAGTACCTTTATTTTGTCAAATTTATATAAATGATTCAACTTTTTCGTTAAGAATAAGGTTTTTTTAACACACTTGCTCGTAAACTGTCTCCTATTGCACCGCTTATAGGTTCATTCGCTCGTGTACTTTAACTTAACATTACCGCATATTTTTCCTCTCAAGTGTGTTACATAAAAGTGAAATCTCGATGATGAACATTCTCAATTAAGTAATTCGTCACAGCAAGCTTTCGAAGTTCCGTACATCGCGATGATGAACATTCTCAATTGAGTAATTCGTCATATCGTACCTTCTAACTCACGTAATTCTTACTTTTAAACTTTATGGATATAGTCCACCGATATTTTAAACTTTCGACTTTGTATGACAGTCCGTCACGGCAGCACTGCTGGGTAACAGACACATACCTACGGACCGTGCGTGGCTCGGCTAGCAATTTACGCTCGACTGTAATGACCAACTTAGTTCACTTGTGTAATAATATAAAGAAGCTATATAAAGCGAATACCTACCGTAAACTTTATAGTAAAAATATGTCAAGATTTTGCTTGACATAATTATTAATGTAATGTACAAAATTTTATTAAAATATTTTCCATAGTTAGCTTAGTAGCCTTCACTTTTACCGGCAGCTTAATATATAACTATTTTGTATAAGCGAAGTTATTAAAGAGCCGTCACTTTCACTAATTGGATCGCCGCCAATATTTAATAATTTCTTCTAACTACTTTGTTATGTAATGTAAAATTTCATTTTTATAAAAGGAAAGGTTTACGCCCGTACTTATTGAAGGGTTAGGTAAAATAATAGGTACCAATATTCCCCACAATGATCACCAAGGAGCTTAATTAGTACCTAATATATGTTATAAAGCCTAACTAAGGGATTGCCCTGAGGTAACAAGCATATTTAAAATATTTTTACGGCTTTTCTATGTTAGAATTAGATGAAAATTAAATATGTTATGATCAATGATGATTTATATGATTATAACATAACAGACCTTAGCATCACGCTTGTATTACACGAAGGGGTAGGCAGAGGTGTACACAATTTTACGCCAGCATTTCACCAATGCTGTTATTAAGTCCCATGTAATAATATGTAGTGTGAAAACAGAAAAACGGCGTGAAACAACGCTTGCGTTGTGTTTCGCTGAGTGAGTGAGGGTACAGGAGACCCAAACCCTTTAAAAGGCCGGCAACGCACTTGCGACTCCTTTGGGGTTGCGGGTGTCTATGGGCGGCGGTAATCGCTTACCATCAGGCGATCCGTAGACTCGGTTGACCGCTATCCCAAAAAAAAAAACATGTCGCTTTAGTCAGAACTCAGAAAGATTCAATAAATGCCCTATTTCCAAAGTAAAAGTTTCAAAGTTGACGAAATGTGCAAAAAAGTTGTTTTTTAAACATCTAACTGAATTGTATCCAGGGAGAAACTTATCAGACAAATTGGACATGTCTTGTCTGAATTGTAAGGCCAAAATATTCTTAGATATTCCAGACAGATATCAAAGAAAATAGTGAAATAGATATTCAATTTTCATTGCCCGTCTGTGTTCTATATATACTTCCATTTGTTTCTACTCCTGTTACACCCACACTGGAATTTCATCATTATCGTCAAAGCATTTTCCAACAGGCATTTAATATTCAGAATAAATATCTTTAGGTTTAAGGTTATAAATAAATGGGACATGGGGATTGAAGCCGCGTAGTCTAACCACCCACTGTGCTAATCGAATCTTCCAAATTAAATTCACCTTTGGAGCCACAGTTGTCGATTTCACGGGTTAAACTGATTAAACTGGAATGGAATTTCTATTTGACAGATGTATGTCAATCTCCCACTCCCAGTGGATGCTTATGGGTGGCAGTGGTTAGGCCAAGTCGGAGACCTCGAGACTGGAAGAACAACTATCTCCTCCTATGCTCAATTGAACAGCAAGAAGTGAAGATATGATTGGTCCTCCAGCGCCTGGTGGCTCTTTGCGGCGTGAGACATCGGCGCTCTCCGTATTCGCTGCCTCTGTTATAGGCACTTCATCACTTTTTCGCGAAAATGGCGACGTTTCCCGATGCGCTCTCGCTCTTGGCCATATATCTAAGTATCTTACTGCCCCGGTAAGGTCATTGTCCTGTGCTGTTGACTTTTACCGACTAAAAATCTCACCGTTCCCCACCTAACCGTTACCGGCGTTCCAAGATCAAAGCTGCATTCACCGCAACTCGGCAGGTTATGGTCTGTCAAAGACAATGCCAGACTCCGTCATCTGTGCTACAGGCTAGCCACAGGCGTACGCTGCTGTCTCAGGCCTGTCGCTTTTCGGGCGATGAACAACCCAAGTCTGCCGTTTGCAGGCTACAGCTCAGGGTGGCCGAAGTTCAATCAGTGCCCTCCACTGTTAAGCGCGTCGTCTTTGGCACGGGTCAGATGGATTTACCTATTTTTGTCTGCATTTAACAAAAGGTGGCGTAGGCTCTCCATGAGCTCTCACTCCCGACCATGTATTTAATCACAGCCAGAAACAAGAGATCGGTCGCCCTGACTGACCTGATGAAGCGCAGTACGGGCACACCTAGAATTAAATAATACACCTGCTAATGCTCAATTGAAAATGTCAGTAAGATGCGATTACCGTTATTGGTACAAAGAAGAAAATATAACCTTCGTATCTCCAAGAATGTTCGCTAAAGATAGTGAAATATAATCGAGTGCCGTTAATATTTCATATAAGTGCGACCGAGTCCCCACGATATTGTGGAGCCAAGTAAATTTATCGATACCATTTTACAAAGATGACGATTTATTTGAAAGACGGTTCGAATGCAATTTTATATTGGCTGTGAATTGTGTTTGAAACTCTTCTAGCTAGAAAATTTCTCCACTAAACAATACAAATGTTATGCGATTTGAAAGAAGTGTGTGTGGTTTGTGAGTATATTTAAATCGGAATAAAAAAGCAATGAAAAAGTATTGTGAAGTTATATGCTTGAATTAGATTTCAATAAAAAAATACTAAATAACTAACTGGTTTTTTAACTCACTTGTTTTTTATATTACTGAATGGGTCTGCTTTTATTTGATCTCGATCTCGTCTGACAGAAAGCGAAGGAGGACAGAAATTAGATCTGCGATGGAACTAGTGTACACAAAAGATACTTATTAACTTTGGAAGATTTGGGTTATAGGTAGTAGGGAACACAGACGCTGGCAAATAATTCCACATTTGGGTAGTCTAGCCATAGCATAGATGTGCTATAAAATTAAAAGAAAATTCATCAAATCCTTGGAACACGTTGAAGAAGTGCCCTTTTACTTCTTATGAAAAAGTTAGAAAAGTTTTAAAGGACATATTGTTTGAAATATATTTTTGAACAATTTTAAGTTAAAATTCAATTATTCAGGTTCAGTATTCAAATTGGCAATTAACATGCAAATGTACGGTGCCTAAAATACATTCTTACGAAGAAGAAAAACATAGAACATAACTATTTAGTTAGATTAAAAAAAACCTTTTTCTTTCTATACATTTTACAGCTCCATCATCAGAAAAGTTTTACGATACCATATATTATTGTATTATCATCGGAATTGCCATTCCGAAAGCCTCTTTGGTTGGAATTGGTTGAAAGTGTAATACTTATATATAACATACTTAAATATAACATACTTAATTAAAACATATCTGCTTTTATTAAAATGCCATGTATCCTAAAGTTGATTTGAAAGACATCTTTCGGGCAAAAATAGATGGCAAATTCTTATCCAAATTCGCACACACTGCAAATACATTACCTAAGATGGCAAACTATGCATCCGACATAGATCCGAGCACGGATCTATGTCGATAAACTTAACGAATCGATAAAATTAAACATGTGTTGAATTAACAACATAAGTCAAATTCTTTTTGTCGACACGTTTGTCTATTTTAAACGTCATAAAATAGACAAACGTGTCGAAAAAAGAACCATGCTCGCACCGCAGATCAAAGTAGGACAAAATATTCCCAATTTCCCTTCAATCGAAATATTAAGACAACAGCAACCCCATAAATTAATTAGGAAGCAATCACAATTTGGCGAAATAAAGCAAGGTATACAAAGGGCGCTGAAATGCTCAAAGCGTGGAGAAACTAATCAAGTCTATCTACGGGATCTTTGTCTTTGAACTGACGGGACCCGGGTTGCCTGAATTACTATCCACTATTAGGTTTGGACGGAAGAAGGGTTGCAATCACACTGGCCACGCTTTGATGAGGTTCTGCAATTATAGTGGACCGATATTCGATATGTAGCTTGGCAGAAATTCGAAGCACAGAATTCCGAAATCTTGAAAAAAAAAAACGGTTTGATTGCCTCGTTGTTCGTCATTGGACCACTAGACCAACGATACTAGAACGCTGAGAGCATATTGAGATTTTTCCGTTAGGTCATTCTCAGTAATAGGTCTACACCTATTACATGGTACTTAACAACAGCATCGGTGAAATGTGGGTGTACTACTGTGTACACCTACGCCTACCCCTTCGTGGAACACAGGCGTGATGGCATGTTATGTTTTATTTAAATTAAAACTATTTACAAAAATAAGTAATTTCAACAGTCCCGCTAGCTGAAAAAATTGCACTGACAAAGTTAACTTTTGTATCATAAAATAAGTTTGCGAAAATTATTAGTAAAGTTCTATAAACCCCCGTAACGTTCATCCGAAAAAAAATGCATATTTTATACTCAACTCATTCTTTTAGACTATAGGTCAGGGTCATAGGGTTTAATTGATTGACCCTTTGTTTTTTCTTGGAGTGTAGAAATTCTTTGCCCTTTTGAAATCATACAGTCCTGACAATACTTAAAGTAAATCTTCCTTTTTCCTAATATCCTACTAATATTAAAAATGATTTTAGGATGTATGGATAATTGTTACTCTTTCACGCAATAACTACTGAACGGATTTAGATGAAATTTGTAACACACATAGTCTGTAGCTTGGATTAACACATAGGATACTTTTTATTCCGGCTGGACTCAATTCTGAGTTCACGCAGAGGAAGTCGCGGGCAGTAGCTAGTAGTAAATAAAGTAAATAATAATAAAAAAGGCAGGTAACACACTCAACCTACATGCTCTGCATGTGATGCGAATCCCTGCTACGAGCTCAGCATCGAGATGGAAAGCTTGCAGCAGCGATTCACACACAAGCAGTCCAATCAGCTCGCGATACAGCGCTTAACTCTTCGAATGGGAGAAGATCAATATTATAAATAAATAAATAAATATAAATATTCCACAACTATCACACAACGCCGTCTAGTCTCAAGCTAAGCAGAGCTTGTGTTATGAGTACTAGACAACTGATAAACATACTTATATATTTCTAAATGCATACATGTTATAGATAAATTACACCCAGACACAGAACAAATGATCGTGCTCATCACACAAACATTTGTCCTGGGTGGGAATCGAACCCACGACCTCCGGCCTAGCAGTCAGGGCTACTAACCACTAGACCAACAGGACAGTCATAATAATAAAAATCGATTGTGTCCGGTAATTAGCGAGCCAACAGATTATCGGAGATTTTTACATTGTATACAGTAGATTTTTTCAAGGCAAGGCTTTTTTGAAGGCAACTAAATTTGTAAGTTTTACTTTTAAAACGTTACGTTACACACATATTTGATAAAATAAATATCTTTAAATCTTACTTACTAGTTTTACGAGTATATTTACACAAGCATTCTATTTACAAAATGTGAGAAACAAATCTTTCGACAAAATTCAAGTTTGTCGAAAGAAAAATATAGTCGTGAGCTGAATTTAAACCTACGCTCCTCACGACATAATATTACTAATGTATTACAAATATAACAGACACATTTAAAACTGTTGTTGTTAATTATTCGTAAATACATAGATTATTTAAATTTAAGCATATAAGTACTCAAAGCTTTTTTTGTACACAACGACGTAACGTTGCACAAGAGTCAAGACATGTGACATGGTCATCCAATTTCGCTGGTCATACACGAGTTACACGCATGCAAATACATCAAGGTCATTCAATCAGCATCAGTTCTCTGCACGCGTTGTTTCAATCGGCGTTTTGTGTAGTGAAGTCCTGTGAAAACATAAAATAGTGACGTCTGCCTACCCCGAAGTGGTAGGGAGAGGTCACTAGACCAACGAGGCAGTCCAGCAAAAACATAACGATAAACAAAGTAATGTCCACCCAAATTCAATTAAAAACCACTCAAACTTATAAATACAGTACAGTGTACACTAAACTTAATAACAGAGAATATTCTGAGACCTCAAGTCTGGCCCCGGTGCACAGTATCGGAACAGACAGCCTTAATTTGTGCCTGACATTGTAAAGGCTGCCTTTATGCTCCCTGAGACTGTACAAGATACGGGGTTACTGTGAGAACTATCCTCTATTTCGTTTAAGATACTGTGTGCCTACCTTGGTTCGGTGAAGTCAATTTTGGAGTTTCATACGATAGTGAATCGATTTTGGTAATAAATAGGTATTGGAAAATGTCAGATATTAGAAATTTAATTAAGTATGACAAATTAAATCGGGAAGTAAATTTCATGGTACCTGTTTCTACAGAATTTACCTTGTTATCGGCACGGACCGATTGATCAGTAAGCCTAGTGGTATGACCGTTGGACTGACAAGTCAAGTCGGTTAAAAGTTGTTTTATTATAATGTATAGTGATCGCGAAAACCTAATTATCAATTGCTTAAAACGGTGAAGGAAAACATCGTGAGGAAACCAGCACACCTGAGAGATGTTTTCGATAGTATATAAAGCCATGTCAGAGACCTACGGATGGTTAAAACTCTGACACTAGGTTGTTTATGAACCACACGATAAGAAGGGACGGCCCAAAAAATAATACCAAATGAGTCTTCATGTCACCTAGAATGTTGACACACAACATAAATTATTTAAAAAAGGATAACCGTTACAATTACCTAAACAATATGAATAAATTGAACGAATAATTATTTATTTTATAATTTAAAAAAGTACAGCCATATCAAATACGTAAAAACTCAATTACGTTATGCTCGACCACTGAATAAAACCCTCGCTTAGTTAGGAACTCACGCTTCGGACCCGTGCTGGCGTCCACTAGACTTGTTGTATATCACCGACCGAATCCCTATATGTATCTTGTAAGAAATGGAAACAATAAAGTTTTTCCTTTAAAATAAAATAAAACTATTAATATATATTACTAAGTACCTACCTATGTGTTTCAAGAGACATTTCTGTATTTGAATACATAAACCACGGATATGAAAAAAATACGGATGTAACCTTGCCTTGTCATAAACGAAGCATAGATTACGCGCACACACACACAGCGTACTGGCACCGAGTGGATGAGTTTTTAAGTATTTGTATTCGCTCGTGTATGACAAGCGAAATTGGATGACTAGGCATGCTTTCACATGTCGTACGCAACGCTCCGTCCGATTTTTTTTAAGATCAATAATTTAAACCTTAAAATATAACCGCTTGAACCACACAGTCGTTTAATCTAAGATACAATATAGAAAGTCACATTGGTACTTGCCACGTTTAACCAGAGCCCATAGTTCAAGAAGCAAAATAAGACGACAAAAAAAAAACATTGCATATCCAAAATTAGGACAAAAGTCCTCATGTCTAAATTGCAATCCCAATTCGATTCTATATACCCTCAAAACATTTTCAGCGGCCGCATGAATATTTTACCAGCCCCGTCTGCATCCCCAAAGATATTCCTTACCATTTTATTTTTATTTGTTTCATATTTGTCACATCATGAAAATTCAGTGGCTCCATCCGCGCCAAATTTTACGGTATTCTTGTGCGTTGTCTGAATTCCAATACAATAGAGGTTCGTCTACGCCTATTTCTTGGGCTATAAGAATGATATTTGCTTATGTTTTTTTATACGGTTTTTGTTGTGTTCCGTATAAAACAAAAGTGGAACATGAGTTTACTAAGTGACTGTTTTTCCCCAGCTCTTAGACTGAAATAGTACAAGCTAAAGACATTGGCATATACACAATTTATCATGGGTCAAACATGTGATAGCCTAGAAATATGGCTGGTGAACTGGAAAGTCAATGGTCGTAGATTTAAGTCCAAGGCTAACACTACTGCCTGCCGGGGTTGCGGTGTATGCTGCTAACCCGAGACCTCGGTAAGGGTTAGAGTAGTATCGTGTGGTTTTTAGTCGGTAGAAGTCCAGCGTATTAATAAATTTAAATTGTAAAGAACACATAATTTTAAAAGAGTGTCTATGGAGTTTCTTGCCGGCTCTTCTCCATAAGACCAACTTCTTGGAACCGTGCACCTAGCTTTGACTTTTCTTAAGTGCCTGTAATAGGGCATATTTGAAATAAAAAATTTGAGTTTGAGCGTCCATAATGGATTTTCTACACCAATACGACCTTCAAACCTTCAAGAAAAGAACGTACTACTTTTTAAAAGCCGGCAACGCACTTGTGACTCCTCTGGTGTTGCGGGTGTCTATAAGCGGCGGTAATCGCTTACCATCAGGCGATCCGTCAGCTGGTTAGACCCCTACCACATAAAAAAAGTGGCATTGTAAGGGTTGTAGCAGGTAGCGTTCTTTAGTTTCTGCGTACCCCCATGGGAGAAAGGTGTGAGTTTATGTATGTAAGAAGATTCAATTCAATTATTTATTTTCTCTCTACAATATAATATACAAAATTGTTATGTCTATACATAACAATTTTACTAACATTACGAAATACAAAGATAAATTAATTAAAAAATTTAAAAGCACGCCTGCTATTTGTGAGTTATATTTTTATTTCATACCTTTATGTGTACCATAGCCACTATATTACTTTTTTTCTAAACTTTACTAGTCTACCATACCGAGTATTATGTAAGGATCCTAACGATACTCTATACATCTAGATCTGTTCAGGCGTTTAGAAGTTATGGTAGAATAAAGAAACTCACAAACATACATACATGCTTAATAAAAACATAACACTCCTGTTTTTGGGTAGTCGTGTAAAAAAAGGCGGCACCACTGACTTTTCATAGTTATGTCGTGTTATGAATTAATTTTATCACTTCAACCCATCATAACATAACATAGCATCACGCCTGTATTCCCCGAAAGGGTAGACAGCGGTGTACATAGTTGTACAGGTACACCCACATTTCACCAATGCTGTTATTAAGTCCCATGTGGTGGTGAGCCTATTGCCATCTATCGGGCACAATTCAAAACTCCGGGCTGCTACATAGAATTAATTATTAGAAAAAGCCAATAACATTTTGCCGGACCCGGGAATCGAACCTAGGACTTCATGCTCAGCAGTCGCGCTTGGGACCACTAGACCAACGAGGCCCATCTAGTCTAAAAATCCATTAAAATGATCACAATTAAAAATAAGCGTACCGTACTCGGTCCTGACAGTTTTTTTTTGAGAATGAATTAAAAGATGAAACTTGTGGATAGTTCAGTTGAATTTTATTAGTGGTTGAAATATCTGGCACGTTTGGCTAACTTGAACATTTGAATTTATTTTATTTATTCAATACCAGTTTTCGGTGGAGATATGAGAATACGCAGCAATCTATTGAATATATATTTTATTGTTCTCTATTCAAAAAGTCTGGTTCGAAATTTACTCTATTTGATTGAGGTTTTTTAGATTTAGGTTTATTGTTTCAGACATTGGTGTAATGCAATGCGATGTTAAAAATACAGTACCTGGATGACCAACATGCTTATTTTTTGGTAAAATGACGTTTTCTAAAAATTTAACTTAGCTAGATCGATTTATCGTCCCCGAAACCCCTGCATACTAAATTTCAAGAAAATATTGGAAGCAGTTTCCGAGATTCAGATTATATATACCTACAAGAATTGCTCGTTCAAAGGTATTAGATAAAGTGTCTGGTTCTATTATTTCCTATGAATTTTACAAATATTGTTGTGAATTAAACATAATTAAAATTCAGAACTTACTAAATAACAATGGTTGTAAGCGCGACAACTGAGGGTGAGCGGCTTGGATTCTATTCCCAGTCAGGCAAAGTGTTTTTGTATTTCTCAGTAGCAGCCCGGGGCTTGGAATTTTGCCCGGTTAAAGGCAATAAACTCACCTCCTTATTAAATGGGATTCTTTTTCATAACTGCATAACCGAAATGGGGATGTACAACAGGACATTTCTACCTAACCCTTCGGGGATACGGGCATGATGCTGTCGTATATAGCATTTTAAAACTGTAAGTATTGAATTGATAGATACAGGCGTTACTTTGCGGAAAGCCTTTAATGGATGCAAATAAATACGTTAACTAACACTTCCACAATATTGAGGGTAGTCTTGCAATTACCTATACGCTCCGCCCGCCCGCTAGCAAATATATGCACATATGCAAGTGGTGAAAAATTGCAACTATTCTGAAGTAGTTGGTGGTAGTTGCATGACTACACTACATATATTTGCATACATCTTGTCCGAGTTGAGTTCTCAGTAGCTAATTTGCTTGTCTGTCAAGTAAGCATAAACTAAAGACATATAAAGTAAAATTAAACTAAATTCCTAAAATATCAAAAACTATTGTGTTATAAACTAAAATTTAATTACTGCAAAGCTTAATATAGTACACGTTAAGTCTATTTGGGCAGTAATAAAGGTCTGAAGCGTGTTCAAAGATACGTACCAGGTGACTGTGGGGCCACGAGAAGCTAATCAATTGCGGGGGAAAGATGAAAAGTGGGTGAGGTATTTGGTTAATTTGGTATCTGTTCGTGTCATTCAAATTTGACGTAACCACTCATAAAAGCCATATAAGTTAATATCAGTGCCATTTACAGCTACTGTTTCAATAATTTTAATTTGTGTATATAGGATATAAGAGCCCCAACGTACAGTCACAAAAATGTTAAATATAATCAAAACTCTATGCTGAATTTTAAAACTAAATGTAAAGCTGTTATAATACGTATAACTTCCATGTGCTTTTACATTGATAAAAGTACAAATTTTTTATAAAATGTTGTGATAAATATCGCACAACGTGATAATGATGTTCCCTGAAGAAACATACCAAATTGAATTTAAAATAAAACTTAATAAATACATTTAGATACATTGTAACTAGGTACTTACCATTATTAAAATGATTTGGCTCTTCTTTTAAGGAGCAGTTTTGATAAATCGCTTTTTGTTTATTTATTTTCATTCAATGAATAAGGTGGTGCTTCTATGCGTTCAGAATCAGTACAATTCAAGCCCTTTAAGATCAGAAAATTTAAATCATGCATCTTTAACCGATAAGAACATCATAAAGTCGCTTCTGCTTATACTATCACGTATTTAGTGGCTCCTCAGTGAAAGAGGCCAGGCTGCATCCATTAGTTCAGGTGGCGCTAGTAATTTGCATTCGGGATCAGCACAATTCAAGCTTCTGCCAGCAACATTTATGTGTTTGGTGATACAATTTTCATTTAAGATTTTCTGGTTTTCCTAGGTAAGAGAACAAAAAGATAATCTCTTTTTTTAATCTTAGAATCGGTTCAGTTGGGACAATGACTAAGCGAATGTAATAAGTTTTTTTTTTTTTATACATTTATAACAAAAAGCATACGACCGGCCTGGTGATAAGAGGATATCATAGCCCATGGAATTACCAGGGGTATCGATCAATCGCTGCGCCGGCAATATAACTGAACAAAAACGATCCTCTAACTGCCAACACTACGCTTCTTCGAGGAGTACTCACGATCTTCCACCGTTAAGAACATATACATACATAGCATCACGCCTATATTCCCCGAATGGGTAGGCACAGGTGTAAACAGTTGTACACCCACATGTCACCAATGTTGTTATTAAATCCCATGTGGTGAGTCTATTGCCATCTATAGGGCACAATTCAAAGTCCAGACGACTACTGAGAATTTTTAACAGAAAAACCCAATAATTCTTTTCCTGGCCTGGGATTCAAATCCAAGGCCTCATGCTCCATAGTCGCGCTTGGGAACACTAGACCAACGAGGCAGGCAAAGAACGTTTTAAGAACACTATTAGATAATAGCAGTTATTGGGCAATTTTTTTTCTCTGTGTTTATAAGAGAAAAAAAAACAAGTGGATTCAATCAATTAACCTATAAAATTAAATAGCAACTTCCATGACAAGTTATTTGTGTTATGTTAATAAAAACCTCTTCAATTCTGGTTATGTATTTACTGTATATTTTATACCGAGACCAGAATGAGCCAAATCACTATATTATTTTATGGCCCCTCAGTGAAAGAGGCAAGGTTGCATCCATTAGTTTGGGCGGCGCTAGTAATTTGCATACGGGATCGGCACAATTCCAGCCCTCTGGCGGTCTCAGAACTCTCAGAGCATTGATGCTTATTTCTCTTGACATCCTGCTACAGTACAGACGTATGTCAGTTTACTGTTGAGTTTTCTGAATTCCAGATTAATTCCACATTCCACATCTGGATTTAAAGATGCCGTCAATTTTAATGTAGCTGAACTTAACTAAAATGTGGGCGTTGTTGATTTGTACTTATAGTTGTTTTATGAGCCAAAGTAAAATTTCCGAACATTTTTAGTCATCATGATTTTTTGTGAGGAGACTTTTAGTTGGTCACTTAAATGAGAGACGTCTAACTAAAATTATAAACACATTTTAGGTTTAACTAAATTTAAAGTCTTTTAATTTATTCCGTTTCACTCTTATAGTTACTGTTAATAAACGACAGCAACGCTCTAATTTGAGTATAGTTGGACTATATCAGAATTCACCTTAATATGTGTTTATATCTATATCTATTTCACTTCACTTAATATTACCACACTATGCAGTAATGTAAAATGAAAAGCTCGCGTGCGCAATAAGCTGCAATAAACCTAAATGCGGTGCGATAAGAGCCACTTTACGAGCAAGTGTGTTGAAAGATTATTATTAGTAGGTACAGATAAAACGATCAAGTATCTGGCAATCAATGAGGAACTATTATTGAAAATGTTCAGGAATGTACGTCCAGATTTTGAGTCGTGAAATGTTTCTGATTAAGTAAATGACATACTCGTAGAGCTGTTTATAGCTGTTGTGTTTTATTTAGCTATTACACAAACAAATATTGAAATCATGGGGGGGGGCTTTGCCCAGCAGTGGGATGATACAGGCTGACGTTAATACCCCCCAGGGGTTCTGACTTGTCGTTGTGGGGGGTAGCCGTGGCTCTAGTAGCCGTGGCTTGGTCACCCACGGTGAACATAGAGGAACCCGGGGAGGGCCGCTCCTCTGGGCTTTGCCTGCAAGCCCATGTAGGAGCGGCGTAGGTTGCGGGCCTTATGGGGGGTGTCGCAACTGAGGTGGGCTGCGGTGTCGTATGGGCGGCATCGCAGCTGAGATATGGTGGCCGCGGCGGGAGAGGAGTGCCAGTATGCCGATGCGCCGCGGCCTTGGCGGGGCCGCCACCGTTAGATGGCGGACGCGCTGGGGCCGCAGGGGAAGAGGAGTGCCGGTATAGCGAGGCGCCACTCTCCCTATCCTCTGCGGCCGTAGTGGCAGGCGGCGGGGCCACAGACCTGACCCGTCGCAGGGGACCTTGGGCGTCCGGACCCGGGGTCGTCTGGCGCCCATTGCACATGGTCTCCATGGTGGTTGCGGCACGCCATCCGTTTGGTGTGTCGTGAGAAAGAGTCCGGCAACGGACGGCTGCGGGCGGGTTCGCGGTTGTGTGTGAGAGCGTTCCCGCGTCCCGCGCTCAAGCAGCTGAGGAGGTATACTGTACTGTGTTTTATTGGGTTCGAGTACCACATAACCGCTCTGTCTCCCCGTGTCAGAGTGGTATCTATATATATATCTCCACATAAAAAAAAGTCTGACGTTAATTGCAAATGACATAGCATCACGCCTTCCCGAGGGGTAAGGCAGAAGGTCTATAAAAAGCATACTGGACTGTCAAAAAAAAAAACAGTAACAGCGAATTGAAAATAAAGTAATAAAATATTACCCATATTCGTTAAAATATTGCATGATTGTGATAGAGCTTAACTTGTTTACGCTTTACCTGTTTAAAAAAAAAAATTAAATAAACTTCAATGCTTTATTGTTTCTGTATTCGAATTAAAATATTCTATAAATTCCTGGAACTTGGAAAAGGGATTCGTAACAAAATTAAATATTTGTGAAAAGTAATTACTCTTTGTTATCAAATAAAGTTAAAAAAATACTTTTTTCATCAAATAATTACAACAAAATTGTTTTAATTTTTTCATTTCATTGGTAAAGTCTATCTGCCTAGCCTTTTCCCAATTACATTGGGGTCGGCTTTGGTAAAGTCGATTTATTTTATTATAATGTCAACATAATATTCTGAATACATGACTTGAAATAACAATAATAATATTACGTTACTATTAATTATTTTTTTAAATATGTTTGTTTTGCGTATCCTATAATATTTGAACAGCTGCGCTTTCAAATCACTTTAGAAATAAAATGTATTTTTTAAATCTAGATTTATGCGGCATGTTGAAATGTGATTTATTCTTGTATTGTAATCGGTCTAGTGGTCGCAAACACGGATGCTGAGCGTGAGGTCCTGGGTTCGATTCCCGGGTCAGGAAAGTGTTATTGGATATTTTGTTAGAAAAATCTCAGTAGCAGCCTGGAGTTTGAAATTGTGGCTGATAGATGGCAATAGGCTCACATATGGGACTTAATAATGGTAACGGTAAATATGGGTGTATAATTAATATGA
Organism: Xylocampa areola; assembly: GCA_935421205.1. Taxonomy (NCBI): domain Eukaryota; kingdom Metazoa; phylum Arthropoda; class Insecta; order Lepidoptera; family Noctuidae; genus Xylocampa; species Xylocampa areola. Next base: position 10,309,580 of record OW285220.1, read on the forward strand.
ACACCTCTGCCTATTCCTTCGGGGTATAAAGGCGTGATGTTAGGTTATGCCTTATATTTTTATTATACATATCATTTCATTTTGGTCTGCCATATTTCTGCCACCATATTGTAAAGAAGCACTCAAGTTCATAACAATATGGTACAGGGACAATTTCATCTTGGACCTAACCCAAGCCATGTTTATGTAAATTCAGAATAAACTTCAAGCCTTCTTCATAGACACGATAAACAATTGAATTCTGACGCATATTTTCGACCTCTGTGTTATATTTCGACCGATGTATAAGTTTGCCAAATTCATTCAATTAGGTATTGTACATACGAAAATAAAAGAAAGAAAGAAAGAGGGGCTCGTGGCTAAGTAAGAGCCCCATAGATCGATCAAGGTTAAGGTGCGCTTGCAGTGGCCGGTCTGTGGATGGATGACCATCATTTCATACCGAGACCCCTCCGTGCCTCGGAGAGCACGTTAAGCCATCGGTCTCGGTTGTCAGAATAAGATCTCTGACAGCTGTTACGGGTATTCACAGGCTTGAAAGCCTGACAACCTGTCATACCATGACATATCGTGTAATCCAGTAACTGGGTTGTGGGAGTGAGATAGGCAATCGCTCCATGTACAATACTGATATTAAGCTGCATCCGGTTTGACTGGAAGCCGACCCCAATGTCATTGGTAAAAGGCTAGGCAGACATAAAAAAAAAAAATAGGCTAGTATAATAAAAAAAGAATAGGAATTAATACACATATTTTACACAAGCTGTTATTTAAAACAAATAGATTTAAATTTAGATAGATTTAACTATCATGAGGTAGATTTGACACAATCAGGAGCGTATGAATAGGGAGCCGTCAGAGGGAACTGAATGATCTGCAGCAACCGTGAGCTGTAGCTTGCAGGCGATGGACTTAAGTTGTTCGTCACCCGACCAGGGATTTTTTCTAGGGGGGTGGGGGGGCGGGATTTTTAGATTATTGTATATTTATCTTATAAACACAGGTGTACGCAGTTGTACACCCACATTTCACCAATGCTGTTATTGAATTCTATGTGATAGGTGGTGAGCCTATTTTCAATTAAATTCATTTCTTTTCCAGGCAATTGTTTATTTTAAACACATCGTATGAACCGCGTGAGCATATTGGACATTACATACGAGGCTGTATTGCAAACCCGAGACGCAGGCGAAGGCGTAATTTGGCCGAACTTGTATTGTCCGAAGAGCTCACGCTTTTGTTACAACGATTACTTTGTCCAATTAAGCATAATTGTATGTTAGTTCCATAAATAAACAGCTCTCCTGAATTTTTTTAAATCCTGTAATTAGCTCATTTGGCTTTTAAACTATCGATAAATGTACTTAAATACCTACTTACAATCAAAGTAGGCAAAGACTATCGATTTGGACTTACTACAGTTCTGTCACACCTCTTTCGCTTCATCTATATTCCTTTTTTTATCATAATTTGAATGCGGACGATAGATGTGGTTAGAGTTAATAATTAAATAGAAGATTAATTTAGCCATTAATTATCTAAATGATCAGTCTGAAATTACTAATGCATTATGATTGCTAATAATTCAACATAAACTATACATAATAAATAAGACATAACAAAACATAACATAGCATCACCTCTGTATTTCCCGAAGGGGTAGGCAGAGGTGTACACCGCTGTACACCACATATCACCAATGCTGATTTTGAGTCACATTATGTGTGATGCTATGTTATGTTTAATAGGTGGTGAGCCTACTGCCATTTACCGGGCACAATACCAAACTCCGGGCAGCTGCTGAGAATTTCCTAAAATAAATAACACTTTGCTCGATCCGAAATTCGAACCTGAGACTTCCACCACGACCACTAGACCCGTTGGTCTAAATAAAACTTGATTGGAATAAAATATAAATTTTGTACTGTCTACAGAGGCAGTACATATTTTATTCCAGTCAATACTGTGCCACTGCAGGGCAAGGGCCTCTTCTCCCACTGCAGGGCAAGGGCCTCTTCTCCCACTGCAGGGCAAGGGCCTCTTCTCCCACTGCAGGGCAAGGACCTCTTCTCCAACTGCAGGGCAAGGGCCTCTTCTCCTTCACGTAGAGCACTGATCACCGCGCTAGATCAAATCAAATCAAAATCATTTATTTCAAATAAACCATTTACAGGCACTTTTGAATTGTCAGAAGTTAGTTGTCACCACGGATTTGAAAACAATTCAGATGGAACCTTGCCTTGTCATAAGCGAAGCATAGATTCAAACGCAGCGTACTGTCGCCGATTGGATGAGTTTTAAGTATTTGTATGCGTTTAGCTCGTGTATGGCAAGCGAAGTTGGATGACTAGGCATGCTTCTCACATGTTTTACGCAACGCTCCGTCCATATTTTTTTTAAGGTCCGTGGTTGCCACGTTCCAAAGTATAGATTCGTATGGAGAAGAACGGGCAAGAAACTCCACGGTTACTCTTTTTCATCATATTTTTAGATCATTGAGGATTGGCGATTTCAGACTATTGTAACCAGGTTCCCGATGTTTTCCTTCAACGTATGCCTGAGATGTATCAGATTATAACTTGTCTGAGATGTATCAGATTTTGTCCTTTTCCAAAATCCCATCTATCTCTATAAAATTGATTCAACAGTTTAAGCGTGAAAATATGAATGGAATAGAAATATAAAATGAAAAGCATTAATGTATGCTTAGCGAACTCTAAATTTATAATATTAAATGGAAAAAGAATACGGTCCTGAGCAGGATTCGAACCTGCGCCTCCCTGATAAATAGTCCAGGCACTTTGACCACTAAGCCATCTCGACCTCTGCTCACCACCGCGAATTTTTCATCCATATTTTAACTCGTCTTTTGTCGACGTCATTGCTATCTATTCAGTCCGGCCGTATTCTTTTTCCATTTAATATTAAAAGTCGGTTAAAAACTTTAATATTGTTAACAAAAAATAGCAAATTACATTTTCATTGTCCGTGGTTCCACACTAGGCAGGCCTGTATCGAGGAATCCTTAGTTTTCCAAATAGACATCTCATAAAAAACGTAACAAATAAATAAGACAGAGATAACTTTTAACCGGATTAATCGCGTGTATTATTGGTTTGTGTTTTTCGTGACGTTGTGAGAGACAAAAATATTGTTATCAATTATATGTACGGTAGACTGAAATAATTTTAAATAAACTGTTGAGACGCCTGACACCTTAGTCCTCCTGACCACGAACGCTGCAAAGTGTTCGAAACGTCAGGAAAAACAAAAAACCAATAATACACGCGATTAATCCGGTTACAAGTTGTTTTATTATAATGTATCTTCTTCGTCGTTACACTCTTGGCAGAGTGGTCGTGGTCGTCACATCAGGGGTGGTGGCAAGCTTCACAGTCCGTCGCCATTCCTCCCGTATTGAAGCTTTTCGTGTACATTCATGGAGTGGACCATTGAGAGCAGTTTTGACTTGGTCCGTCCAACGCATTGGTGATCTGCCACGCGATCTTTTACCTTCAACTTTTCCCTGCACTACAAGTCGTTCCACAGATGTGTCTTCTCGACGTGTGATATGTCCAAAGAAAGTTAGAATACGAATAGATAATTATAATGTATAGTGATCGCGAAAACCTAAGATATTACTAAGACAGAGATACTTCCACATTTATAATATTCGTTTAGATTAAATTTCTTAGCAACTTGTATTTGTTACGACTGCATCCAAAATATTTTTCGTATTTTCCAAGATTTTCGCCTATGTTTTCGTTTTGTATCAGAATATCTTGGCGCATCAGAATATCGTCACGTATTGCCGACGCTATGCACTGACTACTGATGTGTCGACGTGTTATTGAAACTGTGGGCTGCATTCAAAACTAAAAATATTTAATTTTAGTAAGACAGCTTACTAATTTAAACGCTCATCTTAGCTATTAAGGAATTATAGCGGTGGATACTATTTAAAACCAGTAACGTTACTCTTGAAAATCAATCCGTTCGATTGACATTGGAAATATGTAAATTCGTACTTTTAAATGGCAAAATGTCTTAAAAATAATTAAATAATCGGGATGCTATTAAGCCAATATCATCATCATCATCACCCCCCTCCCTTATCCCAATTTATTTGGGATCAGCGCAACATGAATTCTTCTTCCACTTGTTTTTAATTGTTTTTGAAATTGCATGCTGCTAAAGTTTTGGATATGTTTTATAACCGGCCGCCTGCCTGACGTCACCCCTCATTAGGAATGCTATTGTCCGTGGTAACCGCCACCGATACGGTCTTCTTCTATCTAGCTATGAGTATGTCACACCAAATGTTATCCATGCACCTTCAAGTGCGGATGGTGACCACCGGGGTGGTTTTAGTTAGGTAAAAATTCCACACTCCCCGGTTTTATCCCCAAAGACCGGGCGCCTTTTGAAGGTTTACCCCGAAAACAAAAAAGAAATGAGTTTCTGATGTTATCCTTCCATTACACTCCACTAACCGGGCCAACTAAGTATTAAGCCAACTTGCTTTAAAGTTGAGATAACTATGATGTAGGTAAATCCATTCTAACATTATTTTAAGGCATTGGTTTAACATTAGAATTGCTATTAATTTCCAGAGTAATCTCACAAATTTTAATTGTAAAATTTGATCCTATCAATGAAACGCTTTTTCTTCTTTTAACAGATTTTCATAATTTCTCGGCATGCCAAAGAATAACAAACATGCATACGTAAAGAAGTCTATCTATATTATAATCATGATTTTCTACGTCATTGGGAAAACCGATAAATTTATTTGTGTTGCATACAGCGTCGCATTATCGAGGTGCGTTTAAAACAAAATAATTGCTCTAGCTGGCACACAAAACACGCTACCAGCGTGTTTGATAAAATTAATTCAAAAATTTATAAAACGCTGCTATGTGTGAATTATGTCCTAAATGCCACATCTTTTTGTTTATCATAGGCCCTATATTGCTATTTAAATGTTACTAGCCTATGTTACCCGGGATAATGTAAGGATTCTAACGAGACCCTATACGTCTTAATCGGCCAGAAGAGTCTCGGAGTTTTTAATTTTGCCTGTTATTTGGCAATAGGCTGACCACCTATTGATATGGAACTTTAATAACAACATTGGTGAAATTTGTGAGTCCAAATGTCCTCTGCCCACCTCTTCAGGGTGCACAGGCGTGATCCTAAATTATGTTATGTGATAGCAGTAATTACGAACATTTAATGGTCATAATAAAACGGATTAATCGCGTGTATTATTGGTTTTTGTTTTTCCTGACGTTTCAAACACTTTGCAGCGTTCGTGGTCGCTAGGACTAAGGTGTCAGGCGTGTCAACAGTTTATTTAAAATTATTTCAGTCTACCGTACATATAATTGATAAATTTATAAAATTATTTTTGTCTCTGATACATATTTAAAACTAAATCGCGACGGTATTTCCTAAGACTGTCCCTGAGAAGAAATACCGAAACAAACTCAGAGGTCACAGTCGTTTTAAATTTAGAGATACAATTTTACAATTTTATCGAATTATTAACTAAAAGGTATTCCGATGCACGCAGTAATCGCTCACAGTATCTTGATTTTTCTTGTGACTTAACTTTGTTTAAGACTTGATTATTTTTAGTACAGGGTTCCAAACAGGTGGTAACTCAAGATATGTCTTTGAAAAAGCATTAACGCATGCTTAGCGAACTCTAAAGTTACAATATTAAATGGAAAAAGAATACGGTCGCGAACAGGATTCGAACCTGCGCCTCCCGGATAGATACTCCAGGCGCTCTGACTAACTAAGCCATCTCGACCTCTAAAGAATACGGTCGCGAACAGGATCAGAGGTCGAGATGGCTTAGTTAGTCAGAGCGCCTGGAGTATCTATCCGGGAGGCGCAGGTTCGAATCCTGTTCGCGACCGTATTCTTTTTCCATTTAATATTGTAACTTCAGGTGGTAACTGCCAACCATCTTCTCTATTGAAATTTGGGATTAAAATGTCAATAGCCTCGCGGAGCATTCTCGGTATATATCGGTTTTTTTTCCTTTCGCGAGGCTATGCCGAAGATTTTCAAGAGGTATGTTGATGATACTTTCACCATCTTGCCTCACAATGGGGTCCCTGCATTTTTAGACCACCTAAATTCCATACATAATAAAATTCAATTCACTATGGAATTAGAGAAAACCAAGTCACTGGCCTTCCTTGATATATTACTTATCCATAATCCAGATCATTCTGTTAGTCACACTGTGTATAGAAAGCCCACCCACACAGAAAGATACTTGAACGGTGAATCTCACCACCATCCTTGTCAGTTAGCTACTGTCGCCAAATCTTTGTTACAGAGAGCACAAGGCATCTGCGACGCCGACCACCTGGCAGGGGAATTTAATTCAAAAATGAAAAAGCACGACTGCTATTTTTTAAAATCTTACTTAGTTATACGGGGAATGTAAGGATCCTAACGATACCCTATACATCGAAATCGGTTCAGGCATTTAGAAGTTATGGTGGAATAAAGAAACAAATATACATACATACAAGAACCCTAAAATCATAACACTCTTTTTTTTTGGGCAGTCGTGTAATAGAAATGGCAAGTTATACTATATATAGAGAACAATTTATCTAGCTTATAACCGTTAGAAGCCATGAATGTAAACTTGATACAAAAAACCTAGTTTTAAAAATAAAAAACAATTTTATAATTGAACGTTCCTCAGAATCTGCGAGATACAGCCGTTAGCCTAAACCAAGATAAATAAAATAAAATAAAAAAGCAGTAAATAAAACATGGCCGACTAACCAACGGAGCGCTTTATAAAGCTCTAAAGTGAACTGACGCAAACACTGTGTCCTCTTTTAACACGTTCATACTTTTAGAAAAATGTTGCTAGCAAGCAAAATGAATAAAACCGCGACAACAGAGTCACGTTTCAGAAGTATTTAATTAATGGAGACCAACGCGAAATGAAATTCTTTTCTTTTAAAAGTCAGCAGAAAAACTAAGATAATAGTTTTGTTCTGGACTCCGGTGTCGCGGCCATCTTTGTTGGGCTTCTGCCCTTTCGATAATTGAAGTGCTCAGGTTGCCTCTCTTTAATCATCGTTAGGATTTCAAGATTTATTTTTAGAGAAGCGGATTTTCAAAGGCTTTTGTTTCTGACATATTTTTTGGTTAAGCCGAGGTTTGAGAGGAAAAGATGATAATAACTTATGCATAACTATTAATATATTGTTAAATTCTGTGAAGAAACATAAAAGATGATATAAATTAAAATATTAAAGAGCACGCCTCCCATGTACAAATTATATTTTTTATTTCACAGCTTTTTGTGTAGCTTAACCAATATATCACTATTTTTTATCATTAAATCTTACTTAAAGTCAAAGAAACATTATAGATGACCAAAGCGATACCTCCATATTGTAACTAAATTATGTTTGAGCTGCTCTATGTAAGCACGATGACACGGTATGCATACGCATACAACCTAACTAAGGCCACTGTCCACCGCCGGCGACAAGGAAGCGAGTAGCTATTAAGAATTTTCTCAGTTAAGAATCGTATAGCTCGACTTATATTGGAAGGATTTTCCGCAGAATGCTTTAAATCAAAAGAAGTGGAAGGATAGTAGGGAGAACCTTCCCCTGCAGTAGGAAGGTCATGGCTGCTAGTAATAATAATAAAGAATCGTACAGCCTGTTGTTTAATAAATCTCGTGAGATCCATTCAAACCTTGCGCTAAAACCTTGTAATTGAAAGAGATACGTACTCGTATATATATTGTTGTTCTAAGCCCGAGGGTCCTGGAGTGTCATTTTCTTTGATACCTACCTATTGTCGTCAAGGCGATGTGTACAGTCTATTTTTATTAAACGGGTCTCTTTCAGTTACATGGAATTATAAATCAGCTGTCCGAGTTAAGGAGCGATAAAATATAAATAGCTAGTCCTTTACTCGCTAGCGGTGGGACAGATGCCTAAAGCTATGGTAACTTGATACTCCAGTGTTTCGAGACGGGGTATTATGTCAGTAAATCCATACATGTTCATATGATGTAATTAATGGTCTTATAAACCCCTTGCTGTACATTAGATCTTCTTTCAGACCACAGAAATGAGCTGGTATAAAAAAATATCCATCATCCCCACGTCATGGACAAAAAAATAAGGTTGTAATCTTGCACAGAAGGCGTGTGAACAATACCGTAAGTGACACGCATACAAATATATTAAGGTCCGACAATCGGCAACAGTACTTACTACCAGTCACAGTGCGCAAACGCACGCACACATAGTGAGCGGCCATTTGCAGGTGACGCCAGCAAATAGCAGGTGAAGCCTGCAAATGGCTGCATGATGCCCCATGATTAAAGGAAGTTTAAGTTTAAGAAAAGTATCTTTTTTAGGTCTATGCTACATGTTTAGAAAATAATCATATTATTTTATTGTTGGATATTATATTACTGGAGGGTACACCTGCACATCGTCGTGACACAATGAAACACTCCACTATTATATATTATATATTTTTATATTATATGACTTATTATAAATTCTAGCTGGTTTGCCAAATTACAACAAAACTTCACCACAGTCCAGCAGAAATTGTACAACAAAATGGAAGACAAACAAAATTTCAATATATCCAGCGTTAGCAGTGCACTTTTCTATCAGGGGCGTCGAGTGACCATTAATAACACATGGTGTCTTACGACGCTGATATTAAACTTCAGGGAGTTGAAAGTGAAAAATGAAGCAAAGATAGCGGCCGGAGACAGCCCTGTTTATTTGGAACGGTAGTGCATTATTTGGTGTTATCCCGTTTATGACCATTTTTGTGTAACTTTACTAAGTGATCATTTCTAGTCGCGGATAAAACAGTAGTAATCTGTTGACTCATTAATTACCAGGCAATCGATTTTTTATAAAGTACAATTAATAGTAGATGATCGTTCAAAATCAGAAAAAAAAATTGCAGGTATAAAATGTATAGAAAGAAAATTTAAATTAATAAAAAGGTTTTCATAATTTATCCGCAATCATGGCTTGCTATAACTACTGTCCATGATTTCATATTATCATTTAGTCAACAGTTAATAAATCGAGACAAACTTGCAAAATTTCGCGTTAAAACACATTGTAAACCGAAATAATTAAAGAAATTCAATAACACTTCACACGTCACATAACAAGATTTGCATTTAAACTTTTGCGGTCACACAAACCAACTGACTGACGGCAATAATACAAGTTTTGAATACAGCCAGAGTGTAAGTTGGCCGAATGTGGCCAAAATATACTACTTGTGTAGCGGTGGGTTAATTACTTTTAAATTGTTTAACAATTCGGAGAATATTATTTTTTCTAGATATTCATATGCATATCGAATCCAAGGCACGCACCACTTATTTTTCAAAAGTCTATGCGCATTATAAATTAATTATCACTTGCTTAAAACGATGAAGGAATACATCGTAAGGAAACCAGCACACCTGAGAGATGTTGCCGATGGCGTGTAATGCTATTTAAACCACTAGGTGGTTCATAAACCATACGATAAGACGATACGCGTATAAATCTGAATTTGATAGTTTTTGGCTTTATATTGTAGATTAATAATAATAATAAACCCCATCCGGGTCAGTTCGGCAGATGTTACCCCATCTCATGAGACGAACGTTAAATCAGTCGGAAGAATGATATAATGTTTGATTTTCTCACAATGAACTAGTTTTTAACAACATATTAAACAAAAACAAAAAATAGGTGTCATAACGTCCACTGAAAAGTACAAAAAGCAGGTTAGCTTGTGGAGAGATGTTCGTGAGTGGCGACACTGTATTCCTGAATACCCGAGAGAGTTGGTCAGGGCTTCGTTTCCAGTTTTCCCTTCATTAGGTACCTGGGGTAAAATCCAAGAGTGCCCGTAGGTCTCTCAACTCTGTCTTACTTTAGTTGGCCAGCTAGAGAGGGGTCGCCAGTGCTATATTCTTCAGGGTGAAAATATCATGTAATAGCATATCAACGGGGAAACCCACTATGGGTCTTTAGGACTCACCATGGTGAAATCGGCCACACTCGACACACCTAGCCTTTATCAATTTTAGCTTGGCACTGATTTTATAAACAGCATTTTTTTTTTCTATAAGTATTTAGCAGTTCTTTAATGCGCTTTTTAGGGAAAAAATTTGAGAAAATTTTGATGTTTGAATGTTAAAATTCGCTTAGGTTTATTACAAAATTATACTTTAATTCTGTATTTGAAGAATCCGATATAGGTTGGTTAAAGAACAGCTGTCAAAAATCCAAAATTATCATTTATTTTCGATTATTCGCCAATGATCCATGGAAACGCAAAAATAACCAACGTGTACTCCATAATGTAAAGTAAAAAGCACACGCATGCATAATAAATCTCATCATCAACCTACAACTTAGCAGTATGCTTACAAAGATTATTATTTCCTTGTAACTTGGATTTTCATTTGAGCGGTACAATCAAAGAAAAAAAAATTGTTCAACGGTTTAGGTGTGAACACGTAATAAACAAACACACATACAGAGTTACTTTGCATTTATAGTATTAGTTTATATTAACCAAACAATTGCATATCTAATCTGTCATTAGTTATTCTCACGGAACTCGCGAAATGAGTTCCTCCTAGCTACTACACACACAATCTTATGCAAATTGATATACATTAGACTATTAATTAAGGCACTATTAGACCATAGAGGGTCCCAATGCAGTACGACCCTTAATTACTCGTACATGTCGTATTTAGGTCGAGCGACACGATATTAGGTATTAGTATGTATGGTATTTAGGAACTGCGCTTGCATGCACCTTGCTTTTTAAGTGAGAGACCAGTGCGGTTACTTCTTGAATTTATCATCGATTTCAATGTCAAATTAATTACTAAAAACAACACGTAACATTAAAATAAATATACCTACATCACAGTATTCTTAATTTTATGGCACGTTTGAGAAGTAGAATCCTATTTAGTAAAGTATTTTAAGCCGTGTTTGCAATCAAAAGTACATATATACTGACACATTTTCAATGATTTATAGTCGATTTATATATTATTTATTTCAATGATAGTTTGATAGAGGATTTATTTTCAAGAGTAAGCCTAACGGTTTCGGAACTGCATTTTGGTATTAAAGCAGTAAGTAAAGACAGAAAGAAAGACGTCAACGTACGTTGTCACCCATAAATTACTCGTCATCCACCGTTCCTTTAATTTTCCATCTGACCCAAATTTCCAGCTTATCAACATTGCAAAAGCTAGTAAATACAGGCAGATAAAGCGTTGAGGTGGAACATTGGAGCCGGTAGATGGCGCCACTATCATCCCACGTTGCATCTCTGTCCCAACGTCCAGCACCATACAATGGAACTAATTTGCATTTTAGAAAGATCAAGCAGATCAGAGAGTGGACACTTTAGTTTTAACATAACAAAGTAGGTATTCAGCCTATATCTCCTAAAGTTAGTCAGAGGTACTCCAACAAAAATGTGTGCTACAGAGTACCTCTTGCATACACTTTTCACCGATGCAGTTAGTCAGTCCCATGTAAGTGGGGACCCATTATCATCAACTAAACTTAAATTAATAAATGAATCTGCCTACACTTTACCTGCTTCCATTTTAACTGGATGCAGCTGAATACCAGTATTTTATATGGAGCGACTGCTTATCTGATTTCCACATCCCAATTATCACGATATTTCGTAGTAAGACTGGTTATCAGATTTCAGGCATTAGACTATTTGTAACGTTAGTCATACATCTTCACTAACATATATCGGCTGTTTAACGTGTTTTCCGAGGGACTTATACAGCTAAGTTACTATCGAAAAAATAGCTGATAGAGATGTATGGAAGAAAAACATTTACTGCACCGATAAGGAATAATGAAAAGAACAGGACGATGAGAACGATGCGTGCGAGGGAACTGTCCTGTCTGCAATCCATTCTTTGTCCCACGTCGGCATACTTAATTAAAAGCAAGCGAATAAGTGCACAGTTAATTGTATTATATCATGTGATTCTCTAGAATTCTCTAGAGATTGTAGATAAGTAGGTAAATCACTTCAGAAATGTTCTCTTTGAAAATGAATGAACATTTTATATTATATACGGTACAGTCGCGTGCGAAAATGTTTAATAACTTTGCGAAAATCAAAACCGATTTTCTGCTAAACTATGAAATATATTATTTATGATTTCTATTTCATATTATTTGCGAAAACATATTAAAACGAGATTTATGAAAAAAAATATAGTTTATGAAAAAAATAGTTTTATTTGTTTTATATAATTTCAATGTCACAATCAACGTCTCTTTTTCTTTATTATTAAAACTTTAAACTGCTCCACCAACCTTAGAGGAACAGACGGGAGACGGCTTCTGACCAAATATTGAACAAATTTGCTGGTGATTATTGGCGGGGCGTGAGGTAACACACAAGCACCAAAGAACTTGCACTAAAGCAATTAAAAACTTGCACAAAAGCAACAATAGCTATCGTCATTACATTAACAGTTTAACACACAAAAAATTGAATCACACTCGATTCCAATCGTTTACTATCATTGTAACTATATAGGGAAAAGTAATAAAGGTTTGATTGGGAATCATATGCCCAGTGGCGTGCCTAAGGTTTCAAAATAAGGCAAGCCCAATAAAATTTTAACCGATTTCAAAAAAAGAAAGTTCAGTTTTCGACTGAGTATGTAGATACCTACGTATGTATCATCGCAATTTTCTCATAACCTACTGGTTAGGTACAATTAAAGTGAATTCATCCGTCTTCTTCTCGGCCCCGGTTTGTCACTTTCCTGATGCTGCATATGCTTTTCTAAAACGACATCGTATTTTGAAATTAACGAGACCAGTTCTAAAAAATTGCCTTTATTTAATGAAGTTTTGGACTCATCATGTCCTCTTAAAGGAAGTTCCTGTTGTTCTAAATGACGAACAATATCGACTAATCTTTGAAATACACTACGGTTGTTATCAACGCGCGTGTTATATTTTGAAATTTCCTCAGAAAACTGGCGTGATATAGATGTCTCAATTCGTTGTTTACCAAAATTACCGAAAGAAACCATTGCACACAGGTGTTTATGGGAATTTGCGTGCCTTTTAATGGCGCCAGATATGTTATTTAAATCATTATAACCAGATGTATTCGGAATCTTCATTCGAAAAAAATATGCAGTACCAGTAATACAACTTATTAGTGTGCGAACAGCCAACAATACAACTAGTTTTATACACTGATCTATTAAATTTTCGTTTATGCGATTTACTAGTCTAAGAAATACACAGATTAGGCGTCGGTTTTAATGAAGAAATTAACAGTTTTTTCTGAGCAAAGTTTAAAGATTTTACCTTATCTTCGCCAATCAAAACTTGAACGCATTTTAAATCCTCACAAGGTACAATTACCTCCATTGTAAGTGACCAAAACTATTGTATCACTGAGAAAATCTAAGAAAACACACAAAAAACTTTAACAACAAAACTTTTCCCACTCAAGCAAATGAAACTGAAGTGAGTTGCACTCGATACTTACGCAGAGTTGCAGTGTTGTCATTTAGGCAAAAAAAGTCGCCAGGTATATGAAAAATCTAGCTAGATGTCGCAATAGGGTATTTGACACTGATGGAAATAAAATATGAAACTTAGCTATAATGATAGAATGTATTTTATTTGACTCTTTGGTATTTTTGAAAATAATATTAATAACTCGTAAATACATTTAATTCGATAAACAAATTCATAATTTTTAATCTATGTGTCACGTGACTCGAAACACCAATGACTGCGTGACGTCACTACTCAGACGATTGATTGTCAATTTTCAGTCACTGTGACACATGACACAAAATAAATCGATGAATTTGTTGATATTTGGGAAGCAAGATGCAACCACTTTCTTCATATTTCAGTTCAATTTTCGAAGTATTGGTATACTACGCACTAATGTTATGATTTACAAAATAATTTCCTTTGTTTACAATGGTTTTGTTGCGTAATGACGTCACAAAATGGCGATCGTCATTATCGCGCCTTTTGGCACGACCTTTGAAATTTGAATTTTAAACAGCTGTTATTTAATCAATAGGTACACAAAAAATTGCAAAATATTTTTTTTAGGTAATGTATACCTTCTTTAAATTTAGGCCCTTTGTGAAATTTCGTCAATAAACCTATTTTTTTAATTTTAAGATATTGCTTGAATATTTAGTTTCGTTATTTTAAAAAGTCGCTAGTTTTTATTGTTGCTAAATCTTAAAAAAAGTCTCCAAACTCGTTAAAAATCTCCAAGATCTCACAACGTCGCTAAAACGGCAACACTGCAGAGTTGGCAAGGTGTGCATACGCGTGCAACTTCATACGCATGCACGGCTTAAATCTTCCATACTGATCGATTTGTAGACGCACAAGGTATATACTCGTTATACGGCACATCGCTATAAGTGCGAAAGTGACAGAGATAGTATTTGAAAGCCCGGTAAAAGCCCGTACGTGTAAGCGAGATAGCTATATGTAGATGCTGCAAATGCGAAACTCTGCGCGCGAACAATCGCGATGTGTAGTAGTGTGGGCTAGGTAGATACTTTGTGTTATTTTGATAAGAATTAAGCGCGCGAACTTTTAAATAGTTCGGGTTTGATATTGATTCTCTATCGAGCATTTTAGTAAGGCATGCCGCTTTTGGGCTTATATGAAGGTACCGCCACGTATCATATGCCAGTGGCGATAGGGGTACGCCCGCTAAAACTACTCCAGTACAAATTCCTTCAAGCCACCAACTGCAAATACGTATGCTGAAGAAAAGATCTTTGCTTCCTGTTGTCTATGCAGTTCGTAAAATTAACTTACGGTGTCTATGTCTGATTTGTGTATCTGTGGAGGACGTTGTTGATTTGCGTTGTTTAAGCATTTTTCTATTTTTCGTGTAATATCTAACGTGTAATTTTTTATTTTCCAGAATAAATAAAATAAAAATTATAACTGGCCAACATCCTAATCTGTAGACTACAACTGTTAATTGAATTAATTGTGTGTGTTCTTGGTAAATCCGGTCAAAAGTTGTTTTACTTAAATGTGTAGTGAACGCAAAAACCTAAAATATTACTACATAATTTAAAAATGACGAAAAGGCGTTTTATTATGCTGTTGACTGTACCTTTACTGTTACGTGCCAAGAGTGAGAATAAGCCGTTGTCGTCTTTGAAATATTTTTATGGCCCCTGCGGACCAATCTTAAGTGTTTAGGTAAGGACCTAAATCTAAATGGTGTTAAATTGATAGGAAATTACGGAGTTCTTTATACTTGTAAGAATAACAGTTTCGAGAAAAAACTCAAATTATGTACAAAAAAAAAAGATTTCATGTGTACTCAATTTTGTGTCGAGTAGTTTTGTAAGTAATGCTATATTGTGTACGATGTCTAGATTATTAAAACTGTTTTTTTGTTCTCTGAACTGAGGTCTGATAGCGTTTAAGTTAGAAGAATAGAAGTTTCCAAAAATAATGTTACAAAGAACGGCTTCTTACCTATTACATGTGACATAATAACGGCACTGTTGAAACGTATACTCCTACTTAGCCTTTAGGGGAAATAAAGCGTAGTGCTATGCTGATTAAAACTCATTGAGCGTTGCGTATCTAATCCAAAGGATTAGAACCTGCGATCTTTAACTTGCCATTTCAACGGTTGTACCACTCGCCTATTACAAGTGCAATTTCAAAAATTCTACGGTGGAATGTTGTTGGTACGTATACAATATTACACTTCTGCCCTACCCTTCGAGGAATAAAAGCGTGATGCTACCATAAGACATGTAATTCTTTGACATGACAATAGGTCATGTTAAAGAATTTAACATATCTATTACAAAGTTATTGTATTAAATGGAAAAAGAATACGGTCGTGAGCAGGATTCGAACCTGCACCTCCCGGATAAATACTCCAGGTGTTCTGACCACTAAGCCATCTCGACCTCTTAGTTAGTCGAGTCGCTTAGTGGTCAGATTTTTCATTTAATATAATAACTTTAGAGTTCGCTAAGCATGCGTTAATTCTTTTCAAATATTTATCTTTAATAGCTATTACATTTCGAATACTTCTTCTTCTTATCGTGTGGTTGATGAACAACCTAGTGTCAGACTTTAAACCACCCGTGGGTCTCTGACATGGCATACACACCATCGAGAACATCTTTCAGGTGTGCTGGTTTCCTCACGATGTTTTCCTTCACCGTTTTAAGCAAGTGATAATTAATTTATAATACCCACATGTCTTCGAAAAGACAGTGGTGCGTGCCTTGGTTTCGAACTTGCGACCTTTGACTTGTCAGTCCAACGGTCATACCACTAGGCTATCACTGCTACATTTTTCGATTATCATTTCGAATACTAAAATCTAGCAATAGTAAATACCTGTCATGCCAAATTTAGTGGGTTCCGCCTGGAAATGACTCGCTTAGTTGAAACCTGACGCTTTTGCCTATGTAGAACATTTGCCTTGAAACTCGCAAAGACATTTTAGTTTAGGTGCTGCCACCGAAATGAAAGGGTTTTGTGATCTTGGCTTTAGAATATGCGGTTGTACATATTGTCGGTCTATTTTTAATACCGTATAACTAACAAATAAATACTTAATTGCCTTACAGAACAATTACAAGAACAAAATAAACCTTAAAGTTTTAAAAGTTACTTTAATTTTAAATAAGTTACCATGGAGTTATTTAGTAATATCTTAGATTTTCGCGATCACTACACATTATAATAAAACAACTTTTAATCGGATTATCGCGTGTATTATTGGTTTTTGTTTTTCCTGACGTTTCGACTTTGCAGAGTTCGTGGTCGCAGGAGGACTAAGGCGTCAAGCGTCTCAACAGTTTATTTAAAATTATTTCAGTCTACCGTACATATTATTGATAAAATTCATAAAATTATTTTTGTCTCTTATACATATTTACCACCACGAACGCTGCAAAGTGTTCGAAACGTAACAAAACCAATAATACACGCGATTAATCCGGTTAAAAGTTGTTTTATTATAACATGGAGTTATTTGCCGGTTATTCTCTATAGGAAACAACTAAGTAATTGATACATGACA
Organism: Xylocampa areola; assembly: GCA_935421205.1. NCBI lineage: Eukaryota > Metazoa > Arthropoda > Insecta > Lepidoptera > Noctuidae > Xylocampa > Xylocampa areola. Next base: position 10,326,752 of record OW285220.1, read on the forward strand.
TACGTTTTTGACGTTGGATAAATTCACTAATCAAATCAGATCAAAATCATTTATTTTCAGGCTGTCATGGCCCATAAATATATACCTTACAAACTAGCATATACAATAAAGTATATACAAAACTGTGTTAGTTAATAAGGCTTAATAATTATGTTAGTAGCACTTCACTTTGCACTATATTGTCTTTGCGCTGTCCTGTGGTACTTGTCCACGGAAACGACGGAACACCACGCCCGCTTGGTCAAATGTCTTCTTCCATAACGAGATACAGAAAACAGTTGGGTACACGCACCGCGAACGGATAAATAATCCTTGGTCCTTTAATAATAACTTTCGGCATTCAATTCTTTTTTTTGCCCCAAATTCTTCAACTCCTAACTGCAAACATGTAACTTAGAAACTTAAATTTATTAACATGGCTGTTTATCATCTACGAACGACTCTGTTCTAAAATATGTTAATTATTTAGTTACACCAAAATAACTATATGACATAAATACACAAAGCTCTAGGAAATCCCAAGGGGAAATTATAAATATTTGCTGAATGTAAGTAGTTTATCGTAATCATTGGGATTTCCAATGTGGTTGCCCCTCGTTTACCCATTGAGTGGGTTTTAACTTTCAAATATAACTTCAAAACAGATCTTAATTTGAGTTTGAAATACGTTCCATATTTTGAAATACATTCCATATATTTTTTCCTGGTACTAGGCTTCATTCGGTAAGACTGACATGTGATCCCAACGTAGTTAGGCACAGGCTAGACAGAAATGAAAATGATCGATTGATTAAATTGGATTCGAGTTTATTTTTGCTATAAAATTACCACCACAAGAACAATCACTAACATCTAATTAGGTTGCAAAACTGGATCGACTAGTAATGAGTGCCTCCCCACCTGGTCACAGATTAATGGGCACACGGGTACAAAGTGACCACTTATGGTGTCCGTTGACAAGTTGGGATGCCCGCAAGCGGCAGGTTTTTTGTTGCTAGAGTTGAATTTTAGTGTTACAAAATTAACGTTTTTGGGTTCCATTGCGCAGTAAATCTAAACTTAGTACTACGGCCATATTTTTTGAAGGGTAAAGCATAAGTTTACTGTTATACACACATATTTTACCGTTGTCGTTATTAAATTCCATGTAATAATAATTAATCTATCGTGCGTGCCGTCATCTGATGCCTGTGTACCGTCATCTTATGCCTGTGTGGCGTCACTTGATGCCTGTGTTTCGTCATCTGATGCCTGTATGCCATAAGCTGATGCCTGTGTGCCGTCAACTGATGCCTATGTGCTGCCATCTGATGCCTGTGTGCCGCCATCTGATGCCTGTGTACAGTCTTCTGATGCCTGTGTGCTCTCAGTTAGGACAGGTCAACTCGAAACTGCTATAGCTTTTTCTTCATAAAGCCATTCCAGATACTCTTACACGTTTAAGTTCACATAGAGATATATAATTATGTCTGGACTTTAAAAGAGATTTTGACCTTAGAGTTTGTTTCGGCGTTTCTTCTCAAAAGTAGTTAGATAGGAAATTTTGGCGCCTTCTAGATCATAGTGACATTAAAAGAGTTTGAAACGACCTATTTACAGAATAAAAATTTCAATTTCTACACTCCCAATATTCTAAACTCCGAATGCTACTGAGAATTTTCTTACCGAAAATTCTAATAAATCTTTGCCCATTGAAGGAATTAGTACTGGAGTAGTTGTAGGCGTACCCCTCTCGCCACTGGCATATGATTCCCAATCCTTATAATAAACCTTTATACCTTTTACCTGTATGGTTACAATGATAGTACACGATATTAATCGTGTGTAACACAATTTTATGACTGTTATATGTTGTTTAGTTTTTTTATTCGTGTCCATACTGTTAATGTAAACGAGAGCTATTGTTGCTTTAGTGCAAGTTCTTTTGTGCTTGTGTGTTACCTCACCCCCCGCGAAAAGTGGCGGTCAAATTTGTTCAATATTTAGTCAGAAGCCGTCTCCCGTCTTGAGCTTTGCCCAGATGTGCATAGGAGTCTAAACTTCAGGAACAATAGCTGTTTCTGCGAACACTAGATCAATGACGGTGAAGGAAACCATCTTGAGGAAACCAGCGCACTTGATAAAAGTTCTCGATGGTGTGTAAATCCATATCAGAAGCCTACCGGTGATTAAGACTCTTCATCTTCATCATCCATACGACAAGAAAAGAACATTATAAAAAAGTTACAGGATAATAAAACAAATAGATAGAAAAGTAAAGCTGTAAATGTAATTTGTTTTATTTTAGTGTTCTTGATATGCCCGAAAACAAGATTTGGATGTCTTCAGATTTAAACAAATAAATAAAATACCTGGAATGACTTCACGATTCGTTGGATCTGAATTTGTTAGGATTCCATCGTAAATAGTTATGATACTAATTGAACTAAGTCACTTAGGTCACTTGAGGCAGTTACAGGCGAGGGTTGCAATGGTGCCACGGGGTTGTCATTGACCATAGCTCACGTGTGAGGAACAAATAAATAAATTTACTTGAATTCATTTTGTTGTAACTACTGGGCACAATTTCAAATTCCGAGCTGCTAATGAAATAATAATGGGAAAAGCCCAATAATACAGCCTGACCTGGGAATTGAACCGAGGGCTTCTCGCTCAGCAGCCGCGAGACCACTAGACCAGTGAAGCAGTTTTCTATTCTTATGCTCTCATTAAGATTAATCTTCTTCAATGTATGACAATGTTTCTTCAAATGACAGCGCGGTTGGCGCAGTGGTCGAGAGACAGACTGCTGCGCTGCGTGTCGCAGGTTCCTGCACGGAGCAAATATTTTACGATCTACGCATAATTGCTCCGGGTCTGGGTGTTAGTGTGCTTGTGAGATTATATGTCTGTAAACGCACCTACGATACAGGAAGAAATTCCTAGTGTGGGGCAACGTTTTTTTCAACAAAAAAATAAAAAATGTGTACGGAACTCTGTTTTATACATAGACTACGCTTGACACATTTGTGTTACACCTTACAAATTAAGAGGTAAAAAAAAAACAATACTAAAGTTATTCAAAGGAACATAATTCAGTAGATACCTGGTATTATGAAATTGTTCTCATAACGGAACGGATCCGGAACCGTAATAAATGATTCAGGGTGACTCGAAGAGAATTTCAGTTAAAATACTTTTAAATCATTTGAGTCTTAAATATTCTGTACTGGATTTTGACATTTAACTATTATATCACAGAAATTTTTATTTACTTTTTCTTGTGTTAAGATAATGGTGGTTTTTTTTGTAACACTGTGTACAGCTCTGCCCTCATTTTCGGGGAATACCAGCGTGATCATAGGATCACACACTAATACATAGTTATTAACATACATAAACCCACATTAAACCTATACTGTTCTTATGTCCCATGTGTTGAGCCTATTGCTATCAGCCAGGCATAATCCCAAACTTCTGCTACAAATAATTTTCCAACAGAAAAACCAAATTCACGCTCATCACTAGACTAGGTAGTAAAAATAAATAAAACAATTCGATGTCACCCCCCGCTATTTGAACAGTGTTGATTATTCATAGGCGCCCCAGAATGGACCCACTAGAATGGTTTTTTGACTACCCGTTTTAACAATTGAATCTTCATTAAGACTTATACTCATATGGTTCAAGCTTCACGATGACAAATGCATGTGTACCGTCAGTTATGATTGGCCAAATTGAAGTTGCTACAGCTCTTTTTTCAAAGGGCCTTTCTGGACAACCTGCATGATTACGTGCACAGAACTATAAACTTTCTTTGGACTTTAAAAGAGACCTTGACTTCTAAGTTTGTCTTGGTGTGTCTTCTCAGTTGTAGTTAGATAGGAAATGCCGACGCCTTCTAGATACAAAAGCGATGTATACTCGTAAAAGAGTTTTGTAAATACCCATTTGCACAATAAACAATTTGTATTCGACTTTAGCATAACTTCTGAAATGATTATGATATAAAATAGGAAAAAAAATCTGTCATGAGAAAGTTTTTTTTTTTTTTTATGGAATAGGGGGCAACCGAGCAGACGGCTCGCCTGATGGTAAGCGATTACCGCCGCCCATGGACACCCGCAACCCCAGAGGAGTCGCGAGTGCGTTGCCGGCCTTTTAAAGGGTTTGGGCCTCCGGTACCCTCACTCGCTCGGCGAAACACAACGCAAGCGTTGTTTCACGCCGGTTTTCTGTGAGGCCGTGGTATCAATCCGGTCGAGCCGGCCCATTCGTGCCGAAGCGTGCCTCTCCCACGTTCAAAATTGTCCCTGGACCCTTCGGACGAATATTTAATCAATAAATATTCATCTTTTATAATGCGAAGCTTTATAATGCAAAGGAGTGGAACTCTCTACCTGCATCTCCTAATGCATACTTAATCTCTTTAAAGTTAAAGTAAAGTCTTCTTCTGGGTAAGCTCACTCCATCGTCGACTTTGTCTCTGTTACCGCTGACTCTAGGTCAAGAGCAAATCCATTAAAAAAAGAAACAAAATTATGACTTGAGAGTTCACTTTGCATGTGATATTACGTTTTAAATCACACTGAAACCATTTTCTATGTGAAGAACACATTCAAGGCAATACACGAACAGCCTTCAGCAAATAATTTAATTTAATTAATTACCAAAACTACAAAGATCATTGCTTAGCTTTGATATCCGTTTTCATACAAATTGAATTAACCATTTTAACACGAATATCGTACCAAAATACTCGAGAAGCATGCCGCTCTTTATAATATCTGTGTAAAGCAAAACCCCGACATTTTGCTAAGAAAGCCTTTCAGGTACAGTGTTGCAGGAATTAATAAGCGCGTATTATGGAATGCTAGTTGCCGCGAATCCACGAGAATTTGAGTTTGGATACATCCCAGGTAGATATTAAGGGGGAAGCACACTGTTGTAAAGGTTTTGAATGTTTTTTTTCAAATTTGGTCGTTCTTATAAATGCAAATGTTGAGATGTACATATATAAATGAGACATAATTAAATAAGACATTATAACACGACTGCCCAAAAAAAGAAGTGCAACATAGCCTTTTAAGATTAAAACAAAATGTAATATAGTGGTTACGGTACACAAAAAGGTTGAAAAAAACAAACATGGCAGGCATGCTTTTTACTTTTTTTTAATTAATTTAATCTTGTTTTGGTATTTCGCGATAGTAAGACATATTTGTGAAGGAAAATATCAAATCAAATCAAATCAATATTTATTGATATTATTTGTGAACAAAGGTGTACAAGGTCTTGCGTTAAAAATACCGTGAGGAATCCTGGACTCATTAGTCTGAAATCGCCTATCCGCAGTGAGGTAGCGTGGTGATCAATACTCGTGCCTTCTCCGTATGAGAAGAGGCTTTCGCCCTGCTGGTAGGACAGGGCTGGTTATGTTATGACATGTTTTAAAACCTTTTTTTTTCGTTTTTATTGTAAAGTTTATATGAATTGTGTGCTAATGTCATATCATAACTATCAAGCGGTATGATTGCCTACCACATAATAATGATGGTTGCCACCATTCTACGAGTATTTGCATTTGGAGACATTCCAGGTACATACTAAGGTTGAAAATAATTTGGTGGCTAAACTGCCTAAAAGTGTTGCCACCATTTTATTTCGTTTCGTTTGAGTTAAAGATCCTACTCAATCAATCAATTTGCCTAGCCTTTTCCAACTACATTGCGATCGGCTTCCAGTCGAACCGGATGCAGATTAATACGAGTATTTAACATGGAGAGACTGCCTATCTGGCCTCCACAATTCAATTACTGGGTAACATGATATTTCGTGGTAAGACTGGTTCTCAGACTTTCAAAATATCCGTAACGGCTGTCATAGATCTTAATTTGACAATTGGGACCGGTTTAACGTGCTCTCCGAGGCACGCCCTTTCGTGCCTGATGATCATCCATCCTCAGATAGACCGCGGCACGCGCAGCTTAACCTTGATTGATCGATCTGTGCGGCTGTTACTTAGCCATGAGCGCCCTTACTTCGTTGCCTCAGTGACCCAACATGAGACTTGGCCTCCAATACGAGAGGACGCCACTTTTTTCATGAACCCCCTAAATAACATTATTGTAAGCAATTTTTGGTTATGGTTTACCAACAACTGCAATAACAATACTATAAATATCTATATACACATAATATCGTATATACATAAATAAATATGTCTCCTTCATTACTATTTTTCTTGCACTTCCCCACTAACCTTTCATAATACCTACCTCAAACTACCGCTCAGCTTTTGCCAAAATGGAAATCTGAGTTTTTATTTACACATGGGCATTACAAAACATTATTACCTGTGCTGGACGGATTCCAAGTCTCATGCTAGCTCAGCCCGACCAGCAAATTAAATGAGATGCGCTTATGGAGGGGAAATGCTGCGTTTTAATATTGCTGTGAATTATTGCTTATTGCTATGTTTTTGAACTGGTTTGCGGTTTGGGGAGATAGGTAAGGCGTAGATTAGACTAGATGACTTTAGAAAATTCTGTATAACTTCTTCTTCTGATCGTGTAGTTGATGAACCTAGTGTCAGAGTTTATACTACCCATAGGTCTCTGACATGGCTGGTTTTCTCACGATGTTTTCCTTCAATGTTTTAATCAAGTGATAATTAATTTATAACACTCACATGACTTCGAAAAGTCAGTGGTGCGTGCCTTAGATTCGAACTTGTCTTGACTTGTCAGTCCAACGGTCATAACACTAGGCTATCACTGTTTATATAAATTAAAAACCGTATCATTTTGCGGAACATATATTATGCTATTTTGGTAGGTAGGTATTGACTCAAGCACCCGCAGTACATCGTACTATTTAGAGGACAACCTGTTTATATATCTTTATATTTGATAAAATAAAGCTCAAGAGTTTGTTTGCTGGAACGCGCTAATCTCTGAAACTACCAGTCGGATTTGAAATTCTTTTATGTGTTTGAGAGCCCAATTCTTGAAAAGGATTTAAGGCTTTTAAATATACGCTATGACCCTTGGAAACCGTGCAAAAAGAAAAAGACGAGTGAAAATTTGGTTTATACTTAAATGGACTCCCTAGTGGTAGTAAAACAAGAAAATCAGGAGATATAGATTACGGACATCACTCGCCTGTATATATACGAGTAGTACAAATGCAGCGATGACATCACCAAAAGAAGAGGAGAATAGTAGAGAGCAGAGGAGTAGAGAGAGCAGTAGCAGAGCAGAGGTCTAAATAGCTTAGTGGCCAGAGCGCCTGGAGTATTTAACCGGGATACGCAGGTTCGAATCCTGATCACGACAACATTTTTCTTTCCAAAAAATTGCTCTTTACATTCTCGAACGAGAACAATATTACATGCATGCTAATGCATTGGGTTTCACCTGTAAAAATAGATGTAATTGTTGATAAAAATAAATAAATATTTTTTCTTGTATGGAAATTTTGAATACTACTATAATATGTTTAAATTGTATATGTTCAACAGACATTATCTAAGGGCTCTTACAGACGAGCGGTACTTTGCCGACGGCTGCCCGTTACGATGCCCCTTCAGAGAAAATCTTTTACTTACCTTTAACCAGGCGGGTAATATCACCTGGCAGGCCACAGCTGGACGGTTATAGACGACCAACGCAAATGTCGTGCCGATCTGATATCGCCTTGCGGCAGGTCGTTGAGCTAAACGATCTCTGTTGCATGTGTACCGTCTGTTGGGACAGGTCAACTCGAAACTGCTATGGCTCATTCTTCAAAAGGCCGTTCCAGATACCCTACATGGTTACGCTCACATAGGGACAAATAATGATGTCTGGATTTTAAAAGAGACCTTGACCTTTGAGTTTGTTTCAGCGTTTCTTCTCAAAGGTAGTCAGATAAGAAATTCCGGCGCATTCTAGATCATAGTGACATGTAAATCAGTTTGAACATATCTATTCACAGAATAGACGGACAGCGCGGTTGGTGTAGTGGTCGACAGACCGACTGCTGCGCCGCGTGTCGCAGGTTCGATTCCTGCACGGAGCTAATATTTGTACGATCTACAGATAATTGCTCCGGGTCTGGGTGTGTGTGTGCTTGTGAGATTATATGTTTGTAAACGCACCCACGATATAAGAAAGTCCTAGTGTGGACCAAAGTTTAAAAAAAAATGAGTAAACAATTTCATTTCATTTTATATTCGCGCGTAAGTTTGACGCTAAACTCTTGCACGATGTAGGATTCGTGACGTCACATATTCTGCGCGTAGTAATCATATAGCATACAGTGTTGTACAATTCTATCAGACATTCAAACCCGATGTAAATTTACACCGACACCTTGATAGAGTCAATTTGTTATAATAAAATGAATAAATTTATTTTCAGTATCCATCGAACCGTTAACCCTATGTACAGGAATACATTGATCAACGAAACGAATAATGTATAAAATAAATTACGTAAACTGTGTCAGTTTATTACGGTTGAGCTATTTGCCTTGTTAGGGTTCCGTATATAACTGAATCTATATTGTTTGTCTATTCGTCTGTCACAGGGTTGTATCTTTTAAACCTTATTGGAACCCCTTTATTTTAATGTATGAAAAACCCATTATGGACGCAGTTCCAGGCTTTGACCGACTAAAACTACACGGTCCTTCGACTTCAGACTAACCTTTACCTGGGTCCTGGGAGCGCAGCTGCATCTACCGTCACCTCGGCAGGGATCATAGGAATCCCCTTGGGTGTCAACAGGCTTTTAAGTGTTTTCTAAGACATCCAATAAAACAGAAATTTTAAAAAATCGAGCCCAACACACCTCTATTTTTCAAAAAGAACATGAAAGCAAATTTGAATCTTAAAAAGTACGTAATTGATGCTATGACATAACATAACATCACGCCTTTAATTCCCCGAAGGTGTATGTAGGGCTGTACACATTTGTACTCTACACATTTCACTAATGTTGTAATTAAGGTTCCATATAAATAGGTGGTGAGCATATTGCCATGTAACGGGCCAAATTCCAAACACCGAGATGCTACTGACAATTTCCTAACAGAAAAACCCAATTAGCCTTTGCTCGACCTGGGAATCGAACCCAAGACCTCAGCAGTCGCGCTTGACCACTAGATATACGAGGCAGTTGATGCTATGAACGGTACTGAAATGTAATATTCAAATTAATGTCGTAACGATACCCAGGTACCTACATCAATGTTTGACATTGCATAATTAAACCGGACACTCCACTGTTATTAGAATCGATAAAGTAATCGATTGTTCTTTATGCTAACAATCGAATCGATCGTACTGTCCTACCACATAACCTACATACATTTTAAATTATATAAAATAGAACGTCGTCTTTTAAGTCACCTCAAGCGTTCGCAAACGTCAGCTGAAATCAGTTATTGTTTTTTTGTTTCGGCCGGTATAATTTTTTTTAGTTGGCACAGTAAAATTACCTACCCTGCTATTGGCGATGAAATTTGAATCTGTGAAATAGGTACTATCAGTTTCTACCGTGGGCGACATCTTTTGATTTTTCATATTTCTTTTAGTATTATCTTTCTAAAAAACATATATATAGAAATAAATAAGCTGGCTACAGTTATGTTTCTGTGGCCTACTAACAAATATTTTATTTTCATTAGATATCTATAGGTTTCATTAGACATAGGTGTACTTGAATCAAAGTCCATTTCTATCACCAATAAAAGCCGTATATATAGCAATTGGTATTTGCTTTATTAAGTACATATTTATTTCAAATAATTATACTGTCCAAGAAAAAACGTTAAAGAGCAAACGGTGCGGGGTTTATTAAATAATAATTAAATATCCACAGCATATTACAAAATATAATTTTCACTAAATATCCATTCATAAATTAATAAAATAACCTGGAATATTTGGAGATCTACATAGATCTGAATAATATCATAAATATTATTCTTTAATAACATAATACTTTAGACATACTTAAAATATAGGAATACAAATCTTATTTAATAGGAGAATTAATAAAATAGGCGAGATTTCTCAAAGCTGGAATTAGTCTGCAATAATAAGTTAAAACTGGTTTAAACTATTTTTGTTCTAGTCATAACCAGTTCGTTCCAAATTAAAATTTAATAGGATAACGTCACGTTTCGATTTGAGAACTTCTGCCCCCTAGAAATTTCTAAAAAGAAAGTGCGATTAAAGTCTAATATGATAAGCTAAAATAAGATATATAATAACGGCTAATAGTTATGTATATATAATAATAAGTCTTGATATTAGAGCAAGCAAACTTTCAAAAACTTTGCTAATTTTGACGAAATATTCTTAGACATCACCGTCTTACGCCAATATAAAATAAATTCTAATAAAAAAATGATTAATGTAATAACATTGGAACACCCAACTATAACAATCATTCCATATTAGTAAAAGTTTCAGTTAGTTAAATATCAAAAATCGTTTAAAAAGATTTACGCTAACAAAGAAAAAAAAAAATGTTTTAAAATTACACAGACGGTGTGACTTAATAGGTTAACGAACGGAAAAGGCAAAAAAAAAAAAACAATTTCGTGACTAATATTTCTGAATTCAAAATGTAAATTGCAATAAAGTAGAAAATAATTAAGAAAACACTAGAAGAATCGAATAAAAAATTTGAATAATGTTCTGCACTCCTTTTCCGTCTTAATTTAATTTAACAGAAGTAAAATTCGCCAATTCTGATGGAGATCGAATTAACTAAAACTTGTGTTAATAAATTGCTGTATTTGACTGCAGTTCCGATTGAAGAGACGTCAAATTTTAATTAATAGAAATTATACTAAAAGTTGCACACAATTTTAGTGGCCACTTAATTTAAAGCGGCAACGAAATGTTCAAGTTTTTAATCTGAAGTTTCTTAATTCGCGCTATCCCGCTCTTATAGCGGTTGTAAGTAAAAGATAGCAAACCTCTAATCAATTTTTTGCGCTGATCTACACATCAAAATGGACATCACTATTGCCTTTTGCAGTAGAATTATTAAAATTAAATACTATTTTTCGGATTATAAATCAGGATTTATCAACATTGTCTATTGGCTGTTTCTTTTCTTCATCAACTATGGCGACTTCATCCTTTACCTCGTAGCTGGGGGGTCTCATAGGGCCATTGATCAGACACTCTATATAAGAAGGTGGTTTTTCAATGTTTTGGTCAGCTGCCTTCTCCAGTCTTAGGGCTTTGGTGTATTTCTGGACAACCACCAGGAATATTATGGCGATCACTGAAAAGAAACAAGATTTTTGTTAGCTTAGTTTTTTTCGACATCGGCCGTGTGTCGGAATTTGTTCAACAATATTATATAGCTTAGATGTCACTTCTGTGTAGCCAAAACTAAAATAAAAACATTACTATATTTTACTAACAATTACATTAGACGGTATAAAAGACGTCAAATTCAAATTTAGCCATGTCAATCTAGGATTTCGATACAATTTTAGTTTTATGGCCCTAAAATTAGAGAAGCTCTCTAATTTTAGAGGCCACCTTAACGTGTGCCGACTGAAAATGTGCAAAGATTTAAGTTTGACATGCTTTAATTCGACTTTGGCATCTCTTGATTCATCCTGTCTCATTTACAAACTGTTAGAAAAGACAGCAATGTCCTTATTAGGCTGCATCAGAATTTTAAGCCAATAAAATATAGATATAAATGATAAGTTTAATTTAGCTGGTAAGTTAGTCTAGATATAAGTTATTTTAAATTATTTAATTCCAGACAGAGTATTCGAAATAGGTAATATTAACAATCCAATAGTCCATATGAACCAAATAAGTATTTATGTAATTACGAATAAATGCAACTTTTATATTTGAAACAATGAACGTAATATGAATGTGAACTGCATTGAAATGGAATATATACGTATTGTTACGTAAATAACATTCAATGCATTCATGTATTGCGATATTATTATACGACACTTTATATTATGATTACGTTTTCACTCGCAGCCGTCATTCAAGAATCGAGTTTTATTAACATTAAAATGTTCAAACAAGAATATCAAAATAGCTTTTGTTTATAAAACAGATGTGTATGTAGTATTCGCCATTTTACGTCAGTCGGATAACTATAAAGGACATGTATGTTCTTACGAAACTGGTACAACGGACATTTCTGAGACATGCTTCTACTAGTTGAAAGGTATAATAGATGAACAGTAATATTGATGATGTTATTAAATATGATGTCATTTAGTCACCAAGACTTATTAAATTCTCCCTTCGTACTTGAGAATGGTAGAATTTTCTTTTACAAAACATATATGTGTTATGCCACATGTTGTGGTGGCCTGGGTGAGTGGTTACGGGCCCGCCTCCTGAGCCGCAGGTTGTGGGTTCAAACCTGGCATGTACCAATGTGACTTTTTCAATGTCAATTGATGATTTTCAGATGATTTTCAATGACATTTTTCAATATGTACTTTCTTAGTTAATCTAAGACATCACAGACATACGGTGAAGGAAAACATCGTGAGGAAACCTGGACTTGGTAGTCTGAAATCGCCAACCCGCAGTGAGCTAGCGTGGTGATCAAGCTCGTGCCTTCTCTGTATGAGAAGAGGCCCTTGCCCTGCAGTGGGAGAGTTATGGGCTTTTTTTTTATATGTGTTATAATCAAAGTAAATACTCAAAAGAATGCATGCTCGCTAGTGAATTCAAATTCAAATTCTGAGTTAGCAGGTTTATTCCCGAATATAATTTCAATATTTTACCGATAAACAAATGTTTCTGCTTTAATTAGAATTTCATAGACAAATATAATATTATCTTCAAACTATACTGGAAAATGTTCTAGATGCTCCCTAAAACCATTCAATATAATCTAAGGAAATACTCACAGATATCAGTCAGCTTCAGGAACCAGACGGTTTCAATGGTGTAAACATCGTAGAAGAAGGGCTGGTATCCGAAGTACATGGCCTGCATCACTAGTTTTACCACAGATAGGCTCAGGAACATGCGCATTGGCTCCGGGTTTTTCTGTATTGAGATTTTTATATTTTTTACTATCTACTTCGATACTCTCACTATCTATTTCAATACCACTAATAGTTCCGTGGCATCAAATACATTGAAGCTCTATAAATTTGTGCTATCTTTCTCAGTTTAAAGTGACAGTGAAATAAGAAACACTTTAAATTCCTTTTTTTGTACGCTGATAACATTGTATCAAACAACAAAATAATAATGGTATGGATTAAAATTGCAGCTAGCATGGTAAAATATTTTTCATAAAGACACAGGGTCAAAACCGGTTTATATATTTTTTTGTATAAATTAAATAATGCTTTTTTTTAATTCCCTTTCTCGTGACGAATTATAGCATAGCTCTCATCTGCTAGGCGTCAGTATTTAGAAGACTGGCACTGACTTTGAATGGCAAAGGTAATTCTATATCTGACAACCTTCAAAATGACATAATTTTATGTTATTTACCTTATGTACAGCCCCGACATATGAGATTACGATCCTCAACCAGATCAGATTGATAAGGAAATTGAGCAAATCAATGAGGTAGATATGAAGCATCCCTGGGTAGCACCTCGGTTCTGTAGCGACCGACATCTGTTCCACATAAATGTGGTACTGGTTGCGGAAGACCCGGGGGTATGGGTAGAAGCCATGGGTGCCGAGGTTCAGGACGATGAGGACTGGCTCCAACCATGGAATGGAGATTGCTTGCAACTGTAAAAGAGATTATTAGTGGTGTTTAATGCGTCAGTGAAAGGGGTCGTCATATTTATGCGTTTTCCCGATTGTATGTAAAGAAAAAAAAAAGAAAAAAAAATGTGTTTATTCACAAAAACAATACAGGTTTACTGCGTATTCACACGTCTGCCAAACTGCATGGCAGATTGTTGGCAGATCCAGGTCACGTTATAATAAATAATTAAATTTCATATTTAAAGTCATTATATTAAATGGAAAAAGAATACGGTCGCGAGTAGGATTCGAACCTGCGCCTCCCAGATAAATACTCCAGGCGCTCTGACCACTAAGCCATCTCGACCTCAGCTCACCACCGCGAACTCTTCATCCATATTTTAACACGTCTTTTTGGCGACGTCATTGCTATCTATCCAGTCCCTTTACAGGTGATCGAACCGACACGACTAATTTCTCAGTTAATACAATGTACTTCTATATCATTCAGAAAACTTTTTATATGGAGTTTAAATAAATAAATAAAGTGTAAATTTGGTTATCATAATAAGTATATAAAGTAGTGGGTGGCTATAGGCATGACATAGCTAATAGCATAATGTCTTTATTCCTCAAAAGGTAAAGCTGTATTATTCCATCAATCAAAATCAATCAAAACATTGATTTATGAATATAGACTTTTATTTGAGCATAGAGAAATATAGCGATCCTATAGACATCTTAGTTCCATGTAATAAGCGGTCAGCCATGCCATCTACCTGCCACAACTCTAAACACAGAGCTGCTGCCGAGTCGATGATATCCTAGCTAAATAACCCAATAACAGTGCTCGACCACTGACCTCACGATTAGCAGCCGTCTTAAAGTCAATGACCAATGAAGCAATATTAAAACTAACACGAAAAAAATTTAATCCACTTCTAAAAAAATACGCTACATCCTGTTTACTTAGTCCAACTAAATTACAATTGCATTTAACCACCATTTAACTGACAACTCGCTGTCTCAATGACAAACAGTATCAAGTTACATAACTTCGCTTTGACATAAATAACGATTCTGCTTACGTAATAAGATCATTATCTACTACGACTTATAATTACGTCTCTTGTGCCTTTAAAACTGTGTGTAAGTTTATTTATCTTTTAATTAAACCGAATAAGTCTGTTCTTTGCCTTTAAGGTGCATCCAATTCACATCGAGTGTATTCGTTAGCGAGCATTCCAAAGCAAGCATTCACGAGATTTTAAAAATCCTTTGCTTAAAAGTAGTAGAAGTTAAGTATTTGTTCGCAAATAAAAGTGATAGTCGAATAACAAAAGGCCCGGTTAGTGGAGTGCGATATAGTAGGATAACATCAGAACCTTGCCCATGGATAACATAGCTAAATAGAAGGAGATCATATTGGTGGCGGTTACCACCAACAATAGCATTCCCAATGAGCGTTGACGTCAGGCCGGCGGCCGGTCATAAAACATTGCCTAAACTTTAGCAGCATGCAATTTAAAAAACAATTAGAAAATGGAAGAAGAATAAATACTGCGCCGACCCCAAATAAATTGAGATAAGGACAGGGGGATGATGATTAACAAAAAGTATCGACAAGGCTGGTAAGTGGACATTTCTGGAGGGAACAAAGGAAAAGGGTATACACCGATCTCATTGGTGATGTCTTCCAAAAAGCTCAGATGTTTAGTACTCACAACCGGCGCGCATGTATGAACAGATGTATGAAAGTGGCCGAAGCAAAAGGAGTATGTAAGCAGTGGCGTTCTATAGTTTCTACCTATCTCCATGGGAAAAGGCGAGTGAGTTTAAGAATGTATGTAAAAGAGATAGAATGCGCGAGTGGCGTCTAATAGACCGACATCACCAGAGCTGAGGTCTTCCATTTATATTACGAGGCCTGGTCTTCATCATCATTATTCGCGACTTTTAACAAGTCACTCGTGGTCTGCAAAGCATATTCCTTCTACTACTCTACTTCTACTATGCCGTTCATTTCTGTTTTCTAATATTTTTTTCTAATCAGACACGTACGGTGATTGAATTTTGTGTTCTGCTGTATCCACTACTTAGATGCTTGTAACCTAATAATCATCAAGTCATTAAACGTGAATGCTCATGTATGAACTCACCTATAAGGAAATCTTTGTGTAGAATCTGAGTTACATGTGGTGATAGGTGTTTAAACAATACAATTACATCGGTCATCATTTGTAGGTTGTGGTTTGCACTGATGCAATCGGTTCCTCGTAGGGAATCTTAACTTACCTCCTAATGATGAGGAAAAGTGTGACCTGAGTCAGCGGTTTATTCTTGGTATATTTTTTGTTATGTTTTTTTGTTTGGTTACTTTACAATTACATTTATTTCGAAAGACATTAATCGTGTCAGTTTATTTTTACATCTGATTTCTTATTTAATACGATAGCCGAGATTTAATAAAAAAACACATTACAAAATTATGAAAGGTTTCTGTAAAATGGTATGATACCTTAAACAACATTATTTTTAGTATAATAAACCTGAAAGCAGTTTGTTCAGAACAGTAGAAGTTTCAATTGCAATAATTTTTAACGCCATATTTTGTCCAAATTATATTGGTGGTAACTTCGAGGGCAGTGAATAACTATATTATTGGTAAAATATTCACTCTATTTATTAGTATAATTACTGTAGCATACATTATACTCAGTTATCCTTCACAAATTGGATGGCTCTACTTATCTGTAAAAACATTTCTCAACACTTCGTCAGTTGAATCATTAACAATTGCCCTCGTTAGAGCCATTGCTCTATTTTTGTTGATAATAAGAACAATACCCATACAATCCACGTGACAACCATAATATTTAATATTCTATTTGGAAATAGCCTTGGATTCTTCATGAATATGTATTTTGGATAAGCCGTTTTTAAAGTTATCATTTTTTATTGAAATAAAATAAAACAAACAGAAAATGGATTTATTTTTGACCAAAAACTAAGTAACTAAGTAAGTGACGGTGTGGCAAGGAAATATCTATTCAGTCTCTATTATATGTACCTCTATCTATTCAATCACCATAGGCGTATTAAAAAGAATTCGGGGTACTTGCAGACGTCGAGATGGCTTAATTGGCAGAGAGCTTGAGGTATTTAGCCGAGAGGCGCAGGTTCAAATCTTGCCCGCGACTGTATTTTTTTGTCCCACAAAACCTACACTTTCATGTTTGTTACTCATGCGATAATGCCCTTTAATTTTTGAAATTTCATTTTACTTTTTTTTTTGAAGTTACATGATTACCTAGATTAATATTCGTTGTTTTTTTAATACATTCACACAATTTTTTTGAATGTGGAAAATCCATTGTGGAGGCTGTGCTGGGCTAAGAACCCGGTCCTACTCTCACGTTTACCGAGGTCTCGGGCTCCGACCACGACCAGGATACACACACACACACACACACACACACACACACACACACACACACACACACACACAGTCACAGACACACACAACAATTTCAGTGAAATAAAAATATTTGTTATTATATATCTCGAACTACAGCTCCAACCACGCCTATTTAATTTAACCCTTTAAAAGTATGTATCTACTTCCTAAGGTTTTTTATTCATTACATCGAAAAGACTGGTCTGCCCTTACCACGCATTGATGGGCTTAAACAATTTCCAATATAATATTTGTATAAGACAATATAATATTTTTATAAGTTTAAAGAAAAATATGATCGTGAGTTCGACTCGAATCGACGCCTCTCGAATAAGTACTCCAAGCGTTCTGACCACTAAGCCATCTCGACCTCTACTAACTACTACGAATTCTTCTTCTACATTTTAATACGTCTTTTGGTGACGTCATCGCAACTATTCAGTCCATATATGGTGACTGAACCGACGTTACAAACTTTGCAGTTAATACACACAAATTTATAACTTTAGAGGTCACTAGGTGTTAATGCGTTTAAAAAAATATTCACTAAAACACGTTTTGATTAATTTTAATAGAATAGGCCGAACTTGAATTCAATCGTCGTTTAATCTCTTGTCTGCCGGAACATGGATCCACGCGAAAAGCAATAGAATTCTAATTATGTCTGGAAATGCGGCATATACCATAGGTTAACCGACTCCCATCAATATGTCTCAAGTTTTTTTTAAGAAACACCTATTGTCCTTATCGTGTACATAGCAACATCATCGGATTACTCACGCTTTCATTGTTCACATCACATTGGAAGCCGTTCGTCACAATGGCGACCGTCAACAAATGACAGACGACGTCCACGATGCTTGACACCTGAAATGTAAACAGTTATTATTGACTGGCACTAAGCCAAAACATAAGGGATAGTGTATTGTGTGTGAGAAATAGGTTGAGATGTTATTCAAGTGCAGTGAGAAACGCCTAAGATGTTTGTGTATTATCTTTGTTGGTTAGACTGTTGCAGAGGCTCGTGGCTAAGTAACAACCGCACAGATCGATCGAGCTAGGTTTCCTTGGTTAGAGATTATTTCATACAGGTATACAGCTACAAATAGCCCTCCATGCATCGGGGAGTAGTAAACAGTCGGTCCCGGTTGTCAACGTAAGATCTATGACAGCCTTTATGGGCAGCCAGATGCCTAAAAGTCTAACATTTGAGTCTGACTTCATGTCTCATTTCATGACCCAGGTTGATGCGTATAGATATTGGTCCCTCCTTTTAAAATGGACCGATAGCCACCGATCTTGCAGAGGAATGGATAGATTAGTTATTAGAGCGCTTGCTGCCAAGAGGCGCAGGTCCAACCCCTGTTCACGAACCTGTTTTTATTTCCACAAGAATGTATAATTTCAGGCATACTGCCATCGAAGTGGTATTCATAACAGCTTTAAATCTGTTAACTGGAGATTCAATTTGCGTTGTCAAAACTTACTGTAGGCAGTATGAAAACAATTTGCTGATTAAATGAAATGCGAAACGTCTGCGGTTCAAACCGAATGAACAGTATATTTTGGTATGCGGCAAAACACAGAAACAAATAATGTGTACTGAATTTGACGTGTGTTTGACCTTTTCCTTTGCAAGCAGCGCCGTCACGAAAGGCCAAGATAAACTGGAACTCTGTTCGATGTGTCAGGAGCTACCCGAGACGTGATTGTATAGATTACAATGCACTAGTAACCACAAACATCCGGTTCTTTATTTTGCCATTGTAATTAAGTAACAGATGTTTTTAAGTTCTGCGAAAAGCCGCCATAAACAGGAATATGAAACTACAGGAAGTCTTCAATTTATGTGAAAAAATATTATGTCAGTTTTTGGGGAAAAAGAGGGGAATAAGTGGGAACTCATTCAGAAACCCTCTTGAGTTCTGAAAGATATCAATAGTTTAAGATGAAATTTATTGCCTTAGATAATTGAAAGTAATGGCTGATTAAATCATAATTTCATCAGGATTTGTCATTACAGTAATTATCATTGATGCGGATTCTGCAACAAATCCCATAGGGACATAAGACAACATACATACATCACGGCTGTATTCCCCGAAGAGATACGCAGAGGTATAGACAGTTGTACACCCACATTTCACCAATGCTTATACTGCTTTATCATATTTTCGTTAATCATATTCTAACTGACATTAAATAAACATTTCAACGGATTCTGGGTATCGTATAATCACAAGCTAATAGGCTACGCTACGTTCCTGAGAATGCAACCAACACTCAAATCGGAAAATTGGGAACTAAACTAATTATACACTAGTTTCAAAAACCAAATAGGACAGCATCAAACTATGTTGATTCGCAACACCGATTAGTTCAAAGCGTTGGCTCGAACCATTTTCAACTTCATATAATTATTGACGGATTTGGAATGGCTAATAGACTTGGCTAATAAGTATGATTACACCCTTGATCGGATAGGTCAATTGGGCTTCAATTGCGAACGTCTAACCGATCTAGAGGCAGCCTAATTGTCAATAGGTGCCTAAACTTCGAATTGCTGTCTGACTCTAATAGGATTAATTTAATTAGTAAACTGCCTCGCCAGCGCGGCCTCAGAGCGTAAAGATACAGTTCCCGGGTCGGAATAAATGTTATCGGGTTTATCTGTTAGGAAATTCTCAGTATTAGCCGGAATTTTGTATTGTGCCCGGTATGTGGCAACTAGCTCCTTCTTATCGTGTGGTTGATGAACAATCTAATGTCATAGTTTAGGCCTCTGGAGGTCTTTGATTAAGTATAGTAATTTAAAATTTTAATTTATATATCCATATAAATAATAAAAGATTTCATTTAGTATTTCTTATAACAGTATCGATAGATAGATAGAATAATACATATATTGTAATATAAAATGCTATATGTGTAGGAATGACAATATAAAGTTTGATTTATATATTTTATGAACGCGAATTGATAAAACAATGACTGTCGTTAACAATAGAAAATTCCATGATGCAGCGAAGCACAACCCTTCTAAATGTAAGAAGAAATACAATGGACATAATATAGCATTCATACACGCCTGTAATCCTCAAAAGGGTAGACAGAGGTGTTCTGTTATACACACATATTTGACTGGTTCTATCATTATTTCCATGAATACGTGGTGAGCCTATTGCCATCATTAGGCACTATTCCAAACTCCGCGCTGTTATTGAGAAAAAGCCTCCTAACCAAAAATCTTATATAATTTTGCGGGAAAGAAACCTAAGGCTTTTCTCAGCGGCCATGTCTGCTGTCACTGGACCAATGAGGCAATTCACCGATACCGTAATTAATCCCAGGTTAGATGATGAGCCTATTCACAACTCCGGACTGCTACTGAGAATTAAATGACAGAAAAAACAAATAACACCCGGGAATCGTATCCCGAGTCGGACCTTACGCTTAGCAGCCGCACCTGTGGTCACTAGACCTATGAAACAGTTTTGGTTTTATGTTTATTCTGTTGTGATAATGACGAAAAGTGTCGTGGTGGCCGAACCTGGCACGCCCCAATGTGACTTTTTCAATGTCGTATGCAGCAACTTTCTTAGTTAAACATGCGATGCAGAAAAAACAATCTGTCTAGCCTTTTCCCAGTTCAGAAAAACATCGTCAGTAATTAGGATTCACTAGCATTATATAATTTGGGACTTAACGATCAGAAACCCACGCGACCCGCAGAGAGGTAGCATGGTGATCAATGCTCGTTCCTTCTCTATATGAGCAGAGGCCCTTGCTCCGAAGTGGGACATTTGTGGGTTGATTATGTTTCTTCTCCTTCTTTTGGGGCAACTCCACTACTGGAGGTCGACTGTCAGGTTTTACAAAACCCGTTTGTTAACATATCTACTTTAACTCATCTTGGCGCGCGCCGCTATGTGTGCGTTAAGCTTATACAGATATATTGAATGTGTGAACGTGACAGGAGGTAGGTACAGCCTAGCCTGTTGTCAAGTACATTTAGGGTCAGCTTCCAGTGCAACCAGTGAAACCAGATGCAGTTTAATACCAGTGTTTTACATGGAGCGATCGCCTATCTGACCTCCAGTTACTGGGTAACACGATATCTCGTGGTATGACTGGTTGTGAAATTTTCAGTCCTGACTACCCGTAATATTTTGTTTTGGTTTGTTCAAGTTTGAACACGTGACTAAGATATTCAACATTTCTCTTTTTATGGCACTCATTATTTTTCGGGACGTAATTAATACTCTTCCCAACCATATTTCGGTCACGGCAACTTAGATTAGCCAAATACGCAAGAGATATTGTAGTGCACAAGTGTATGCGGGGGAGTTTAGGCGGGAAAATGTAAAGTGCACGTTGTTGGTTTTATATTGTTTTCCAAAACTTGTGTTTCTCCGAAGTTTAATGTGTAATTATGGTGGATAATTAACCATTAAGTGTTCATGAAGGTGTGCGAGTGTGGGCAAATGGTATAAAATTAAAAATGTTGACTTTTTGTGTTCACTCCTACACTCCATCGAAGACTCAGTAAAATTTTCACCGTTTTACGCGCGCAACAACTTTGAATACTTGATTATACTGAATACTTGACACTGGCAAGCACAAAAAGTGTGGCGCCATATAATAAATAATCCCATGACGGGAACTATTATTACTTGAATACTCCATATACTTGATACTGGCAAATATACAAAAAGGGTGGCCTATTACGGAAAAAAAAAGTGTATGCGAAAACACAGGTGCACTCCCTCTTCCTCCACTCTCATAGTTCCACAATCCGACATGACCGTAGCGAGATCAGGCACAGGACCGACGGCTTTACGTGCTCTCCGAAGGACAGGGGTATCACACCACCAACTTCCTAACTCGGGAAATTTCCTATCAGAAAAACCCAATAACGCTTTGCCTGGGAATTGAATCCAGGCCTTCCCGCTCAGCAGCCGCACTTGCGACCACTAGACCAACGAGGCAGTTTTGGGACTTACCGACACACTGAAGCACTCTGCCGTTTGTGATTTTCTCTAATTACGTTTCAGTAATAATAAAAACTTACCAAATGTAGGTATCCAATCAGGAAACATAGTGGGCGAAGGTTGATCCCGCAGCAGCGATTCACTTTCGGTGTCATGGTGACACTAGAAAAGAAAAAAATGTATTTTATTCAAGGGCCAAGGTTGAAAGAATACATAACAACATACAATGACGCCTGTTTCCTATTGGGGTCAGCAGAAATTATCAATTTCCAATTGCTACGATTCAGACATATTTCTTTCACTTCATCTATGTTTACATCCATGCAGTTAATTTTCGCAAGTGAATCTCCCAAGCTGTAGTGAGCTCTTAGGTTCGTTGAGCTCCCTTAATTATGATCAAGCTACACGGTGACTGATGCATACGTGCCGTCAGATAGAACAGGTCAACTTGATTGGCTGTTTCTTCAAAAGACTATTCCAGACGCCCTACATGGCACCTATACTCCTCAGTGTCTGCACTTAAGAGACTGTGACGTCTGAGTTTGTTTCGGTGTTTCTTCTCAGAGATAGTCAGAAAAGAAATGCCGGCTATTTGAAATTTGTATTTGACATGTAAAAGAGCCCAAAAAAAGAACCTATTTCCAGAATAAGTATTTTAGATTTGAATTTGTTTAATTGCCGGGATTTTCAATATAATTGTGTAATTAGGATTTACAAGGAACGCAGGAGTTTATCATTAGTATTTTTAAAGTTAGAATTGTGCTTAGTAGTTGGCAATAGGCTCACAAGGAAATGTGGGTGTACAACCTACACCTCTGCATATCCCCTCCAAGTAAACAGGCGTAATGTATGATTATCAGCGATAGTATTTCCTGTTTATATTGTAATAACAACAAACAGCAAGATATTATTAAGTAAAAGTTTACTTCAAAGTATCAACTTTTTATGGCGGTTATTTTGAGATATGCAAACCAGTGTTATTCAAGATAACTAGGTTGAATGTACAAACATCCTTGTACCGATTCTTTTCCTTATTTTTTTTGGGTAATCCAACCAAGACAGGCAGTCACTATCATACTTTTATGAAAAAATATTATACTAGCTGCGCCCGTGACTTCGTTTGCGCGGGATTTGGGTAAATTCGCTTTGTATGTTGGTCGTGATACTAGTGTTGTTAAAAGGCTCGAGCCTCCCGAGTCTTACCCTCATTGAGGGCTCGTCGAGTCTCATTAGAAAGTTCTAGCTTTTCCCTTGAGTTTTAGCATCGAGCCCAATGTTCAAGGCTCGAGTTTTAGCCTCGAGCCTTTTATCTAAGGCTCGAGTCGCGACTCGAGCAGTCCGTCTATTTGAGCTCGAGAATTAATTATACCCTTCAGAATTAATTATACCACGCCGGCAAGAACATTTAAAATGAAATAAACCACTAGGTATATTTCTCTCAACAATCAACCTAGGTAATAATTGCAAGAGCAAATATTTTATCGTGTAGTTAGTTAGCCTGACTTAATTTCCATACATTTCTTTAAGCTATAAAATATCATATACGTAATTTACTAAAAATTACGTATATGATATTTTATAGCTTAAATAAATTTGGTCTGATGATAGTTTGTATTATTTTTGGAAATTTACTTTTTAAGAAGGTCTCGAACTTTTTCAATACTTCGTTATACGATTACGTGGCAGCGGTAATAGCTTTGCAAATATTTTTATAAATATTCATAACTTCTGAAACCTGCAAGATATCGTAATAAAACATACAAGAAAATGTAAGTTAAGGCTTGAAATGTGTTTAAATACGTTGAGCGATCGAGGAACACTTTCACACAGACAGACAATTCTAAAAACGGTAATTTATGATTATGCATCATATAATTAGCAGTTATCACTTACATTTCGGCATACACTTCTATTTTATTTATTAGTTAAAGTTTATACAAGGTGATTCATTGAGACGGGTCAGGGTAGACAGATCTGAAACTATTAGAGACAAGGAATTCTCAAGATTCGAATTTAGAGAAAATCATTCAATATTTCTATAATTATTTGACCTTGACCTTGAGTCACATATTATTTGAAGAAAAAAAATGGTGTCCTGTATTTTAATGATGCTATCGCACGGATCAATCATTATGATAAATAATGAAAAACTTCAAAACCATTGGAAACTATGGACTGGTGGCTTCTGAGTTTGGACTACATATATGCAAACTGAAGTCATTGTAAACATTTCTAAATAGGGTTTAACAGACACGCAGACACACACAAATTCTAACACACGCTTTTAAAAAATATAACCTTAGTGTCAGATTGTCCGTCTACACTGATACATTTCAATGAATCATAACATAACATAGCATCACGTGAGTATTCCCCGATGGGGTAGGCAGAGGTGTACACAGTCGTACACCCACATTTCACCAATGCTGTTATTAAGTAGCATGTTATAGGTGGTGAGCCTTTTGCTATCTACCGGGGACAATTCCAAACTCCGGGCAGCGTCAGAGAATTTTTCTATCAGATCTATTCAGAAAAAGTAAATAACGCTATGCCCAACCCGGGCATCGACCTCGAGACCTCATGTTCAGCAGTCCACTAGACCAACGAGGCAGTTGAATGAATCACTGCGTATATTCATTTTATAGATATTATTTTGTAAGGTCAACAAAAGTTTTTTTTTACGTCCATTCAAGTAGCTTTTTGTTTATTTCAATCTTTTCCTTATATCTGTCAGAATGGATGACGTGTATTTATACCTTTATTTCTTTTAGTTAAATTTATCAGTAGCAACATTGATATGTTGTTTAATATAACGTAAACGTGTATCACAAGGAAAAGGTTATTATTTTATACTAAAATGCAGTAACACCTAAGGATAATAGAGTTAATAATTCTTTCTATCACAAATTAAACAAATTAAAAAAAAAAATATACAATTTGTATACATGTTTTGTAATTATTATTTTTTAAAGACAAAAACTGATAGAATGATGAAAACAATAGACGTACGTTAGTAATTGAAGATCTTCATCAGATCTTAATATAGATATTATATACTAAAACCTTCCCTGAAAAATAATGTAAACCCCATCCAAATTGGATTAGTAGTTTATGAGAAAATCGCGGACATACAACATACATATATACGGGCGAATACAGAACCTCCTTCTCTGAAGACGGTTAAAAATAGGACCGTGAGCAGGGTCTATACTTTTTTATATATTAGATAATTATAATCAACCACAAGAGAAAGAAGAAAAAAAAAACGATTTAGTAAAACCGTTTAACTTGGTTAATAAATGATTCCAATCTTAATGAAATTAATGAAACACTGTTTCCGAGACTGTTAAGATCTTATTTTTTTTCGGGAAATTGAGACGAATATTTATAAAGAAATGTTGGCCGCAACTGTATCACTTTTCAAAGAAGGAAAGGCTGGGTTTCACAACATTATATTTTAAATCACATGCTACCGAAATACAAAATTTATTTTGAAGTAAAAATTGACTATTTGTTGTGGTATAGCTGTGACTAAATCGTAGTTTGTGGGTTCAAAAGTGGCGTGTACCAATGTGAGTTTTTCGATGTCATACGTAGGTACTTTCTTAGCTAATCTAAGATATCACAGATGGTGAAGGAAAATACCATCAGGAAACCTTGACATAATGGTCTGAAATCGACAACTTGCTATGAGCTAGCGTGGTGATCAATGCTCACGCCATCTCGAGAAGAGGCCCTTCCCCTACGGGCTCTTAATGGGACAGTTATGGGCTGGTTATGTAACTGTCCACTAAGAATTTTCACGTTCGTAATTAGAAACGCCCCAGTATCAAACTGTCTTAAAGTAGATGTGACATTCGATATTCAAACAGCGCTTGTTTTTTTTTTTTATTGCTGCTATTGTTTTCTGTGCAATTTTCCTTGCGTCAAGATTACCTAGATTATTTTTCACACGTGGGAGTCATAAAACGTGATTTGCTAACAGAAGGTTGGCAAACCCTCTTTCTGTCTATTATTAATCACCAATACGTCTGCAAGCCTGATAATTATTGCAAATCTGAAGTAACAATGTTAGGTTAGCATTTTACAATACTGAGGCTCAGTTGCACCACGCTGTTACCTTAACCGACGTATTACGACGTATACTTTATTATTTTGACAGCTTTTCTATGTAAATTCTGTCAACATGTCGGTTATAGTTCAAGTTGGAGCAACTGAGCCTTAATCACCAGCAGGCGAGACAACCAATATAGGTATATTATAATAGTATCTCGGTTGGCATCGAATTTATGGACACTTTGTAGTACGTTGGGTAGTATGGTTTATAATATTTTTGGTTGGACATACAACGCAATGTACTATTTAGTGACCATTAATTCGATTTTAACTTTGATAGCCAATACGTCTACTGAAAGGTCATGTGAGCTTTTAAACCCGTAAGCAACGTATTAGTTGTATAATAACTTTCGTGAGACATATTCATATTAATTATTGTTCACCGGTTACTACTCACGTGCAGTTTTTCGGCATTACCCGACTAGTTTCGAACTCGAAATGAACCCTTAGTCATGAGCAGAGCCCGCGCCGATGTCGCGAGTCAATCGCCGCGGGCTCAGCTCATGACTAAGGGCTCCAACGTATTAGTTTATAATTTTGACAGAATTTACATACAAAACTGTCAAAATAATAAAGTAACACGACGGTTACGATTACAATTATATTGGTGCAACAGATCCTTAGAGTGTTGCATCAGAAAAATATGTTCTCTGAAATTTAATGACATAGTTTCACGCCTGTATTCCAAAAAGGGTTAGGCGGAGGCGTATTAATGACCGATATCCGTAGTCGTATTGATATCTGGAGTTTGGATTTGTCCCTGACAAATCCAAACTCCGGGGAGATACTGAAAATTACGTGACGGAAAACTAAGATGTCGGGGGTATAAATAATTTTAGTTTTCATCAATTTCACTATTCATTAGTTCTGGAATTGGCCATGCACTCCCACTTGAAAAATTTGTTCTGTACTAGATGACCCGGTGTACTTCCTATCACCTCGAACGTGAAATGTTTGACAGGAAAGTAGGTAGAACAGTTTATATGGGCAAATTAAATTGTTATTTTTACTATCTTCCTCGCAATTTTTCTACATTTGCTCACCGTTTAAACCTTCCCTGGACTACGACAAACATTTCAAAACCAAAATCAGCTAAATCGGCCCGGCCGCTCTCGAGTTTTAGCGAGACAAACGGACAGCAATTGATTTTTGTATATATAGATAGATATCGATGTAGGTACATTGTTTTGTAAGAACCTATTTAAAATGCTTATAATAAATAGTAGATAAGAGAATTACTAGAAGTAATTAACTGCATTGTTTATTTGCCTAAATAGTTGCATTTCCTTGTATTTGTGTACTTTGTGGAATTGATCTACTATCATTATTATTTCGGAGTATTTTTTCCCTTTGTATTAAAGCATTAAAGCAAATAACACAGGGTTTTAACCAAAGTTGTTTAATAATATCGTTAATTATGGCCTAATTAGTTATTTGGCTAATTTGAGTAACCGGTACCTACTTAATTTAATTAGAATGAATGACTTATTTAAATGGGAACTGACTCACTTGTTAATGATTGGAAATAAAATCAATGCCATATCTAATTAATTAAAATAAATGCCATGTTTGATAAATTTCAATAAATGCCATTGTTGATTAATTAAAATAAATGCCATGTTTGATAAATTTCGATAAATGCCATTGTTGATTAATTAAAATACAATTAACTCACATTAAAAATACCGTAGCATAGCCTCATTCCTATATTCCTGAAGGGATAGACAGGCGTGTATGCGTACCTATAAAAACACGAGACTGCTACTGACAAATTTCTACCAGAGTAATCCAACTTCACTTTGCCAGTCCCGAGCATCGAATTCAGGACCTCACGCTCAGAGTTACGTCCATGAGACCAACGAAGCAGCTGCTAAGTAATTTAGTGATTACGGGTATTATATGTTGGAAAAAGCCAATGTCCAACAGATGCGGAAGCGGAATTCCGGAAGCGGAACGCTGATTAAATAATGAAAAAGTATAGGGTTTTAATAGTACATACATTGATAACTTCCTTTTAAGATCAACTGATTTATTATTTCTTAAGTAATGTTTATAACATTATGCTCGTGTATTTTTATCGGCAAGAAAATAAAAAAGTATTAGCAAGTTATACTTAAACCGAACATAACATTATTATCAAATAATGTTCACCGGTTACTACTCACGTGCATTTCGGGATTGCCCGACTAGTTTCGACTCGCGACATCGCCGCGGGCTCAGCTCATGACTAAGGGCTCCGTTCGAGTTCTAAACTAGTCGCGCAATCACGAAAAATGCACGTGAGTATGTACACACGTGCATTTTTCGTTACGTTTTGTTTGTTACTACCGGTGAACATTAATTGATATGAATATGTCTCACGAAAGTGCATGCACACTACGCTGGTCTGTTGATTTTAAGTTTAGTACTAAGTTACAAACATTGTATTTTCTCTGTAAGTGATTTGTTAATCTTTTCAGAAAATAGATATCTTAAACCAGAAAGTTTCTAAACAAAAACATAACATTATTTGTAAAATAAGCTAACATCAAAATACCATTTAATACGAAAGCCTGGTGAAACTTAAAAGCCTGTAATACAGGCATTTTAATACCTAGGTATACCAGTTTTTCGCCAACGTCTTAGCTTTTAAATTAGATTAAGCACATCCTGTATCTAAACCAATTGGGGTGAAAAAAGTAAATTAATTTATTAATCACGCAAATCCTATCATTCTAATTTGTTTTACAGCTGTAATTTCGCTACAGATAAGAAATTAATTTGACGTTTCCTTTTTCCTCATAAAACGCCGACTACCAAAACAAATTACAGAACGCTGCTTATACGTTGTAAGTAAAAAAAATAAACATCACGAGTCTATGTACTTTATTTCGCTGAAGGACAAATAGCACTTACTGTAGGTGACATTAGAAACGGAACACGCGACACCACTGAATTTATCCATTAAAAACTCGAAAAGGCACTGAAAACTAACTACAATAAACAACGTGAAATACTACCGAAAATCTACAAAAGAATATTAGAAACAACTTACCTAGGCCCAAAAATATATGTAAATCCAACGGAACTGTTACAAAAATCAGTTTAAACGGACAAAAACGTTAAAATAAACGTTTTCTAGTTCATTATCAAGTGGACGCGGAGCGAACACTGTGCACTGCGCAGTTGCGCGAGCGCTGACAGTTACAACCTGAGCGTGTGTGAGTGTGCGAACATTGGCCGCGCATGTGTGCGCCTTCTCGGAAAGCCCCGCGTGTATATCAACCTTACTCACGGACCCAGCACAAGGAAATTAAGAGTCGATTTGTTAGTAACCGAACGCCTCTCGTCAAACGAAGCGATGATTTATTTAAAAACAAAACGAGCAATGGAAATGGTACATAACGAAGGGTCGATGTTGTGAAATTCTAAATAACACAAACGAAATTATATTTCATTGGGAAGTGAAGTTAATTGCAAGTTGGAGCAAATATTTGATCAAACGTTGGTCGTGCTCTGTTTCTTTCTAACGCCAACACTGATAACGAATGAATGCATCTTATTTAGTGATAGCCGTATTGAGATTTTTTACTGGCACTGATGACTCACAAATGGCGGCCACAAATAATTGAATGTGTGTTTTTAAATTCTCGATAAGATTGAATAGGAGTATACGTTAACATACCTAATATAAATACAATAGGAATGCTTTCTATATTCCACTGAAACTGCTCAAAAAAATATTGCGCAAGTCAAACAGCTGTTTTAGATTAAATAAACAAGAAATAGTTAATAAATAGTTGATAAACAAGATGAAATTAATTAAAAACACGTCTGCCATGTGTATATTCTTTTTATTTCACGCCTTTTTGTGACCCATAGTCACAATTATTTCACTACCGGAATTGATCAACAGGAAAGGAGTGGTGTTTCATCATGATAACGTCAGACCACACACATATTTGACCACTCAGCAATTTTTTTTTTTTAATCAAAATTCCAATGATTTCTAGAGCAACGAGATTAAGTCACTACAAGATGTAATGTAAACCCACTTACCTCTTGTAAAGCACTGTTTTGGAAACTTAGAATACTTACATTAACTAGTATTTATATTAAGGAAATATGTAAATTTACCAAATCACACCCTGAGATGTTTGAAAAAGTGGGAGATAAATGTAAGTGCAAAACTAGATATCCTAATAGACTAACTATTCCTAGAATGAAAACAGAATTATATAGGTGAAGTTGCTATCCTATGTGTGTTCAAATATATAATAAGATTCGTAACCAAATTAAAGAACTTCCAATGGTCCGCTTCGGAAGGGTTTTACGCACGTGGTTAATTGGCAATTCCTTCTATACTTTGAAAGAGTTCCTTCAATTTAAAATTATATAAATAAATACAAAAAATTTGCATGTCATTATGTTATGATTAGGTATAAGCTACTATGTATTATAAGAACTTTTGTAACCATATTTATCTGCAAATAAATCTTTGACTTTGACTTAGAAGATGGCAACAAGTTATCGAACAAAAGGGATATTTATATTATAACTAGCTGACCCGGCAAACGTTGTTTTGCCATATAAATAAAAAATTTAGGGGTGGACTACCCCTAACATTTAGGGGGATGAAAAATAGATGTTGGCCGATTCTCATAGATACCGGTTAAGCACAAAAAATTTCATCAAAATCGGTCAAGCCGTTTCGGAGGAGTATGGCAACGAAAACTGTGACACGAGAATTTTATATATTAGAAGATTAAATGTATTAAATTTGTTTATAATACACGCAGAAACTTTTTTCCCAACCTTATAGTTTTGTATTTATTAAAGAACTGTGCTCCAAATATGGCTCCAATCTTTTCCTGTATCGTGAGTGTTTACCAGTCACATATCTCACATTTTCACATACCCAAACCCTGACCAGTATGTAATAAATAATCCGAAATGTAGATCATATAGACATTTTTCTATTTGGGAATCAAAGTCACGACGAGCAGTGTCGTAGGCAGTTTTCTATTGAGCATCTCTAAAGTAAAACAACAAATATTGCTACGCAACTAATTTAGAAAATTCATGAGTTAAATGGTACTTGGGTACATCTTTTTAAGAGGAGGCCTTTCCTAGATTTCCTGATCACACTACCCTACTATTGTTCTAAGCTATAGGACCGGGTGCCAACCCATGCTACGCCGCCACTGTTCCAATCCCATCATACACACAGCATCACCTCATTGCGGGTTTCGCTACAGTCGCTTATCTACCCTTTGACCATGACCTTTTTCGCACGTTCTTGTCGTAGGTGACCCATCCTTCATCACCAGTGCTCAATCTTTTCAAAAATGGTTCGGTTTTATTACGTTTCAGTAGAGAAAAACAATTGAAAAATGGCGAGTTTTTTTTTTTAGTTGTTATATTTATTTTTCTTAATGTCCTATATTAAAACCAGCCAGATAGAAAGAGTACATTCAAAGAGATTTTTCTTAAATTTTATATGTATATACACAATACGAAAAGACTGTATTCTACCCACATTTCACCAATGCTGATATTAAGTTCCATTTGATTGTGAACCTATTGCTATCTACCGGTCAAAATTCCATACTCTGGGCTGCTAGTGAGAATTTCTTAACAGAAAAACCCCAGAACACTTTGCCCGACTTGAATGAATGAATCGAACCTAAGACCTTGTGCTCAGCAGTCGCGCTTGGGACCACTAGACCAACGAGGTAGTTTACTGTGAGAACTTTTAAGTAGCTATAGTTTAAATCACTCTCCTGTTTATGGGCTTCCGCTTATTCTATTAATGAAGTCTTCATAATCCTTTTAAATCCTGCCCTTAACCTTACCTTTTTAAGGCGACGGTATCCGGATAACGCCTTTTTCAGATGTGTTTTATTTGTAGATATATCGGATTTCAATGTTGTTAAAAATTTATATTCAAATATGTATAATTATATTTGTTAACTCTTTGATCTAGATATTTCGGCTGTTCAATACATGATAACTTGAACTTTACTGCATCCAATAAAATGGCAATGACAATCTTAATTACATTTACTTTACATTACATTTTAATTGAGGTATATTAGGCTTTGAACTATAAAACTTACACCAAAATTAAGGTCGTAAAAATATTGTTGGTAACGGCCGTCATATTATAAAACATGAAAAATTCATTAATCTACATAATTAAAAAATTAAGTGCATTCTATTACTCGCCATGTCATTCTGTCCCGAGCAGCGCGGCGGTGTCACACCTACGCCCACGATGCTCGGCGAATCTCGCCTTAAAGGTCGGTTTACCGTATATTTTTCTTCAATACAACTCCGTCAGTCATCTTAGTTTTTTATCACACCTTCTTGACTTAGTGAGACAAACTATCTAAGGGTCTTCCTGGTAGGTACATACCTACATACATACGTTATTGTCATATTCTTATCGTATATACACAATAAATAAATACTTCATAGTACGTATCGTATGGATGGGCTCGTGGCTAAGTAACAAGCTGCGCTTTGTTGATAGGTGACCATCATTTCATATCGAGACCCCTTCGTGCTTCGGAGAGCACGTTATAGTTTAGTAATTATACAAAGCTGCTGAACGTTGTTCAGCTGTTTCACATAACAGCACTGTTTTGCAATACAGCTAGCAGTTTTGTAAAACAGCTGATTCTACAATCCATCTGCGACATATATACCGGTTGCACCAACATATGTAACTATAACCGTAACTGACGTGTTACTTTATTATTATGACGGCTTTTCTGTGTAATTTCTATCAAAAGGACACAATAATAAATATCCGTTACGGTTAAAGTTAAATTGTTGCATTTGAGCATTTGAGCATTAGAGATTAAATTACTGTAGACCCCTGACATGGATTTACGCACCGTTACGAATATACAGCTCAGCTATGTTGGTTGCTTAAAAAAAAAATTCTTCACCGTTTTACCTTATTCACCAATTTGATTGTGACGTCGATTTCTGTGTTTGTTAGTAAAATATAGTAATAACTAATCTACCTACTCTACTACTACCTAACCTACTCTAGTTTTAGTTTAGTCTGTCAATATTAGAATCGGTGCCGTTGCTTTATTATTATTTGATATTTATGGTATACTAAGTACCTTAGACTAATTTGAATACTAATTGAAGATAATATTAATATTTTACTTCCAAAATAGTAAGAGCCTCGCTCTAATTAATGTAACATGACATATAATCACGTTTGTGTTCCTCGAAGTTGTTATTTTGTCCGATGTTATCATCTACTAAGCACGATTGCACACGATTGCTTACTAGCCAGATTTTTTTAACAGAATAACCCAGTAACACCTCACCCGCCCAGGTGATCGATTTAAGGACCTTACCCTCAGCAATTACGCTTGCATTAGTCTAGTGAACTACATACTGAGACAGTCCTCAAATTAGTATACACCAATATCATTGTGTGCGTAAGATTTTAAAATCAGAATAAAATGAAATCAATATAAAAGTAATGGGACACACATATCGATATTTATACATGACGGATTTCATCGACAGACGTCCAGTGACCCAGTTCGTTCGCTCCGTGTCAGTACAAATTGCATTCACCTAACGACGACGTACCATTGTCGTAATTATTCCTATAGTTTTTACTACGGCTTCACTTATAAATATAAATAAATAATATAATGTTGATAAGTTAAATAAAAAGTATTTGTGTGTGCTTTAACGAATTTTTCATCGATTTGTGTTAGTTATGAAACCTAAAATTACACGGGATTTTCACTATAAAAATTTTAGGTTTTCCAATTTTATTTATTAACCATTATATCTTATACATAATAACTTAAAGTAGATTTCTAGATTCTTATAGTTATTTATCAGACCGGAGACATCAATCCGTAAACACAGATTTAGCGTAGGACTGGACTGCATCAAGGCAAAAATCCGCTCTTTGAAACATAATATTGATGTTGTGGTTTTATTTTATTAATTAAGCTATAATAAATTCTTATACAAAAAATATCCAGAATTTATTTTAAAATAAGGGTATTAATTATATCCCTAATAATGAGTCACGTTAACCCGTGTGAATGAACGAGTAATTAAGGAAAACCAATTCTGGTGTCAAATAATAATATTCAGTTCGTATTTCAGATGGTTAATAGTTATTTGAACAATACGTAATACTATGTTTACATTGGGCTTATCCTCATCGGAATCATTGGTTTTATTTTTAATTTTGGATTGATTTGCGGCTTTGTTTACATTTTTTTTTCAAGGAATTTGGAAATGTTATCAGTATCACAGAATGCTGTTTAAATGCGTCATATATAAATAATCTAACCTCGCAATATGTGTGTGTAGGCTCCCTACTTTACATACTTATATATTTATATTAATATAATAATTTACACAATGTACACATTATATACATTTACATTATTATATAACTTACAAAATACTTATATACAAATATTTACAATTATACCTACACTATATGTTTACACTAAAACTAACTTACATAACTAAACAATAATACGGTACAAATAATATTTACATTTAATCATGACGATAACATACGTCAAAATTATCAGTAGTATCGTGTCGGGCGATACCATCGACGGTGCACTGGACATACGCAATAATCCACGCACCCGTGTGCGTAGACTGCACTCACGCACACCAAGGACGGTATGCAAAATGCAGCGCCGGGGCGATCACCTTGCGATGACCCCCAGTCATAGATCATCTATCGCGACGCGTGCTTATTAATTATTGTGGGACGTTCTATTACCGAAACTTAAACCCTGAGCTGATAACTGTTCCTTGTGCTGTGTCGTTCTGTATGTTCATTGTGTGTACCTATTTACTCCTTCTGACTTTTGTGTTGTGTTGTGTGGACTATTGTGTTGGACAATATAAGTACCTAATAACCGTGAGTAATAAGACTTTTATTGACGCTCAACCAACTACCTTCATACACACCTTCACATAACTATATTGGTGACCCCGTGGAGAACAATTTAATAATATGAGTGATAGTGGAAGCGAGCATACCGCTTCATCGCAGCCACAAGAACACGTCACACAGCGAGCGCGTGTAAAGCGGGCAAAGCGCGTTCCCATTGTTATGGTGGACGACAATTTTCGCGTGCCATTGAAGTTGCCTCCGTTTTGGCCAGAAGAACCGGAGATTTGGTTTGCGCAAATAGAGGCCCAGTTTGCAAACGCAGGCGTGACCAATGACGTCACGAAATTTAATTTTGTCCTCGGCCATCTGGAACCTCAAGTTTCCAAGGAGGTTAAGGATGTGATAATGTCCCCACCCGCTACTAACCGATATCAGAAGCTGAAGTCGGAGCTGATAAAGCGCCTCTCTGCCTCCCAAGAGAAGAAGGTGATGCAGCTGTTGACACATGAACAGCTGGGAGATAGAAAGCCATCCCAGTTCCTTCGGCATCTCCAGGGATTAGCTGGACCAACCGTCCCAGAGGACTTCGTGCGCACTATTTGGAGTAGCAGACTTCCCAGCCACATTCAACCTCTCTTGGCAACTCAACCACACAGTACCTTAGAGGCATTAGCTGAATTGGCAGACCGAGTGCAGGACATTGTCCCACCATCCAACCAGGTTGCTGCAGCTTCAACTTCAGGACCTTCGGTCAGTGAAATGGCTTTAGAAATCGCAGAACTGAAGCGGGCCATGAAGGACCTGACCATGCAGTTGCGAGATAGCCGATCAAGGCAACGTTCTGGGGGCAGTGACCAGAGACGGACCTCGCGCCACCGATCATCGTCCCGCTCACACTCAAGCTACAGGAAGTACCCGCTGTGCTGGTACCATTCCAAATTTGGTTCCAAGGCCAGCCGTTGTGTGAAACCCTGCGACTATAAGGCGGAAAACTCATCGGGCACTCGGTAATGGCGACTGACGATTGCCCCACCTCTACTGGTCGCCTGTTCGTAGTAGACCGAAGAACTAAGACGCAGTATCTGGTCGATACAGGAAGCGACCTCTGTGTCTACCCTCGTTGTCTGCTTCAGGATCGTCATGTTCGATCCAACTACCAGCTTGTAGCGGCGAATGGATCGCCCATACATACATTTGGTTTCGTGGACCTAAACTTGGACTTCGGCCTACGTAGAGACTTTAAGTGGCGTTTTGTGGTAGCTGAGGTAACCAAACCAATCATAGGTGTAGACTTTCTTTCTTTTTACTCATTGATCGTTGACTGTCGTAAACAACGATTGATTGATAGTAGCACAAGTGTATCCGCTGTGGCCAATCACTCAGACTCCTCTATATCTTCTGTAAAGGTAGCTACTGGTGATACAAGGTACCACAATATATTAAATAACTTTCCCGAGTTAACTCGTCCGGCCGGTACACTACATACTACACTGCACAATACCGTACACCACATTCGCACGACCCCAGGCCCTCCAGTTTCTTGTCCCTTTCGGCGTCTGGCACCTGATAAGTTGAAAATCGCCCAGCAAGAGTTCCAGCTGATGTTGACCAACGGTACCGCCAGACCTTCAGAGAGCCCGTGGTCATCTCCTCTTCATCTGGCACCCAAAAAAGATAACGGCTGGCGACCTTGCGGAGATTACCGAATGCTCAACGCACGAACTGTACCTGACAGGTACCCGATTAGGCATATTCACGATTTCGCTCACAGTATTTCAGGTTGCAGAGTCTTCAGCACCATCGATCTCGTGAAAGCTTATAATCAAATACCTGTCAGTGCAGAGGACATTCCGAAGACCGCCATCACCACACCGTTCGGGTTATACGAGTTCCCGTTTATGACGTTCGGCCTCCGTAACGCAGGTCAGACGTTTCAACGTTTTGTGGATGAAATGACCAGGGGCCTCGACTTTTGTTACTCGTATCTCGACGATTTTCTATTG
Organism: Xylocampa areola; assembly: GCA_935421205.1. Classification (NCBI taxonomy): domain Eukaryota; kingdom Metazoa; phylum Arthropoda; class Insecta; order Lepidoptera; family Noctuidae; genus Xylocampa; species Xylocampa areola. The sequence continues at coordinate 10,363,905 of OW285220.1, forward strand.
TTTTCACACAGCGAATCCGAGCACGAGGAGCACCTCCGTATACTTTTCAGCAGGATGAAAGATTACGGTATATTAATTAACACGTCCAAGTGTGTTTTTGGTGCCTCGGAAGTAACCTTCTTGGGGTATCACATTTCCGGGAAAGGCACAAAACCACTGGACTCTAAAGTTGAGGCCATTCATAATTTTCCTCAGCCTAAAGATGTCAGGCAGTTAAGGAGATTCTTGGGCATGCTGCATTTTTACAGGCGATTCTTACCTCACGCAGCTCAAATTCAAGCGCCACTTCATAATCTTTTAGTTGGCAACGTAAAAGGCTCCCACCCGGTAAGTCTGACAGGAGATGCTTTGCAAGCTTTCGTGAACTGCAAAGAAAGCCTGGCGAATGCTGCCTTACTGGCTCACCCCGATTGCAGTGCCAAACTTGCATTGGTTACCGATGCGTCTGATACTGCGATCGGTGCGGTGTTACAGCAGGTCAGCAGTAATGGTTGGCAGCCATTAGCTTTCTTTTCGCGAAAACTCAGCCCTTCGCAAGTCAAATATTCTCCTTATGACAGGGAATTGCTAGCCATATACGAGGCCATTAAATATTTTCGGCATATGTTAGAGGCGAGGCACTTTGTCATATATACGGACCACAAGCCGCTCAGTTTCGCATTCCATGAGAGGAAGAAAACTTGTTCACCTAGGCAATTCCGCCACCTGGATTTGATTGCACAATTCACCACCGACATAAGGCATATTTCCGGCAAAGACAATGTCGTAGCCGACACCTTATCTCGAGTGGATGAATTACAAGCTCCAGTCAGTCTCGACACTCTGGCGGAATCGCAAACCTCGGATGCGGAACTGAAAAAACTTCTTGAAGACGGGTCTTCACTGAAGTTAGAAAAAGTACAAGTACCTGGATACCTTACTCATTTGTACTGCGACGTCAGTACAACGTATCCCAGGCCTTTTGTCTCCAAAATACTGCGCAAGCAAGTTTTTGACAGTTTGCATTCTCTGAGCCACCCTGGTGTATCAGCGACTGCCAAGTTGGTAGCAGAACGCTTTGTCTGGCCAGGCATCAGGAAAGACTGTCGAGAATGGGCAAGATCTTGCCTTCCATGCCAGCGCGCTAAAGTGAGCCGTCATGTGTCCGCCCCTTTAGGATCATTTAATTTGCCACGCGCGCGCTTCTCTCAGATCCACATTGATCTAGTGGGTCCATTGCCGCTATCGCAAGGCTTTAGATACTGTCTGACTGCTGTCGACCGATTTACTAGGTGGCCTGAGGTCGTACCTATCGTCGATATTACTGCAGAAACAGTAGCTAAAGCTTTTTTATTCGGATGGATAGCCCGATTTGGTTGTCCTCATGACATTGTTACGGACAGAGGACGTCAATTTGAGTCGGCCCTGTTCGAACAGCTGTCCAAAATTGCCGGCTTCCAACACAAACGGACAACGGCGTACCATCCGGCGTGCAACGGCATGGTAGAACGCTTCCATAGGCAGCTTAAAGCTTCCATCATGTGCCATGCCAATGAAAAGTGGACCGAGTCTCTGCCATGGGTTTTACTTGGCATTAGAAGTGCATTTAAGCAGGATCTCCAGGCGTCTTCCGCTGAGTTAGTGTATGGCGAACCGCTAAGACTGCCAGGGGAATTCTTCACTAGAAGCGATGGCGGGACTACCGATTACACCGACTTTACGGCCCGTATCCGCTCATTCGCACACAAACTCCAACCTGCTCCAGCCTCCCGTCACACCAAAGGTAACATATTTATTTTTAAAGACCTTGCGACTACAGATCACGTTTTCCTACGCGAAGACGCATTACGTGGTTCTTTACAACCAGCATACACAGGTCCACATAAAATTGTATGTAAGGGGGATAAAGTTTTTAAACTATTAATTAAAGGTAAGGAGGTCACGGTCTCAATAGACCGCCTAAAACCTGCCTACATATTGGCTGACAAAGTTGACCCAAACGATGCTGCTTCCGTTGCAACTCCCGATGCTGGTAACATCAATACCTATCAGACTCGTTCTGGTCGCCGTGTCAGGTTTCCAGATTATTATCGCCCTTGACGGTCTCTGGAGGGGGGTGGTGTAGGCTCCCTACTTTACATATATATTTATATTATTATAATAATTTACACAATGTACACATTATATACATTTACATTATTATATAACTTACAAAATACTTATATACAAATATTTACAATTATACCTACACTATATGTTTACACTAAAACTAACTTACATAACTAAACAATAATACGGTACAAATAATATTTACATTTAATCATGACGATAACATACGTCACAATTATCAGTAGTATCGTGTCGGGCGATACCATCGACGGTGCACTGGACATACGCAATAATCCACGCACCCGTGTGCGTAGACTGCACTCACGCACACCAAGGACGGTATGCAAAATGCAGCGCCGGGGCGATCACCTTGCGATGACCCCCAGTCATAGATCATCTATCGCGACGCGTGCTTATTAATTATTGTGGGACGTTCTATTACCGAAACTTAAACCCTGAGCTGATAACTGTTCCTTGTGCTGTGTCGTTCTGTATGTTCATTGTGTGTACCTATTTACTCCTTCTGACTTTTGTGTTGTGTTGTGTGGACTATTGTGTTGGACAATATAAGTACCTAATAACCGTGAGTAATAAGACTTTTATTGACGCTCAACCAACTACCTTCATACACACCTTCACATAACTATATGTGAATTCGTATCACATTAGCAAACAACAGAACGACCGTACACGCGTCGGGGAAGTTTGTGTTTGTAGCGGATTTTAAATGAAAACTGAATGAAAAAGCCATTTAAGTAGTATTATTTTTTAACAAAAAAGCATTGCTTTTTAGAAACGATATTATTCATAGTGTTTATTTTTACTATTCTATGATCATTAAAAGAGCAATCTTTTGTCTTGTGCCGATCATGGACAACTATGGCATTATTTCTTCTATCAACAATCTGTCAGAATTATAAGCAGTCATGAGGTTTCCTTCAATCTAATTAAGTTACCTAAATTTACATGTCGTTATTAAATTATATTTTTAAGTAGTAAGTTTAAGTAGTTAAAACTGAAAATACATGTTTCATGTGTCGTGTCATGTTTATGCAGATTAGTACGAATTGATTCCTGATTACTATCAATACATTAGTGTTATATTACTAAACTACTACCACTATTGCCAAGAAAGTACCAGTGAATTTTTGCCAGAGAGCCGCACTGTATCATTTTCTTTTATTACACGACTGCCCAAAAAAGGAATGTTATGTTTTAAGGTTCATGTATGTATGTGTCTATGTTTGTGAGTTTCTTCATTCCACCATAACTTCTAAATGCCTGGACCAATTTGATGTATGGGGGGGGGGGTATGGTTAGAATCCTTACATTGTCCCGGGTAACATAGGATAGTAATTTTTTTTTTATTAATTGTCTTCTCATCTTCTGTTTTGACCTTTATGGTATGTGCTGTTGTGAGTACGTAACCGTACATACTTTTTTTGAATTGAGTGTAAAAAAAACTAAATATGAATTTAAATAACCTTAAATTTTTTCCATACCTTGGTCTTTTTTCTTGATTGTCCTGTGATTGATTTAAATAGCCTTATTAACCTACATTTTCTTGGTAACAGTATACTTGCGGTTTTAATATATAATGCGTTGTTCCGACTATCGTGTGTTGATAGACACTTATGCACTGGAACATGCATACTCTGTCATGCTTAGGCGAACGTTAAGAATGTATGTAACGAATAAAAAATACTTAGGATTTTATCTACTGTATATTTTTACAAATATTAAGATAAAATTAAATTTGTATCTCAATCTTACTCTTCTAACAGATGTGAATGGCATAAATATATAATTTACCGCATACATATTTATTATAGATTCCTGTTTATGATTCATCATATGAGTATATTAATACCAAGTTCTCATTACTATCGACATGGTTAGAAGCATTAATGGTTCCGCACTATTACTTCATATGGACTGCTTTGTACGGTGTTACGATATTTTATTTACTGTTACGTAAAAATTAAAGAAGTGCTGTTGTGATGTAAATTCGTGCGTTATAATTGTATTATCCAATTACCTGTAATGGTATTATTTAGAACATTAAAGATTGATAGTCGGTAGGGATTAATGTAAGGCAATTAAATGCAGCTGAGATGACAATGTTAAGAGGGATGTGAATCGCATGAATAGAATTAAAAATGAGTTTGTAATAAGTTTTAAAGTGGTGTTTGTTGTGTAATGAAACAAGAGAGTTCAGATGACAACTGCTTTATTCATAAAAATGACACTTAAATCAAATCTAAATAAAACCTTTATACAACATCTTCCCCTATAATAAAATAAGTAAACTATAAACTAAACAAACAATATACTCTGTGACAAACTAAAGAAACAAACCAATACAATAACATCTTCCTTTCTATTTAAACTTGCTTCGGGTATGAGGCGGTGAAGAACGCCCGCCTACACTAACATTAGGTCCAGGTTCATAATCCTCATCCTCCTCGTCGTTTCCCGAAATGTAAATGTCATCATCATCAGACAATTCATTTGCGGACGTAGTTCTAATCAAATGTCGGCGATTACGTCGAAAAAGTCCTTTTTTATTTTTTACTAAATATGAGCGTGGCAGCAATGCCTTTTCTATCACCCGACCACGAATTCGGTTATTTTTATTTTCTAACATTATAACATCATCACCAATATTCAGCTCAGGTAGTGGCTTACAATGTTGATCATAATATGATTTACTTTTAACTTGTCTCTTTAATAAATTTGAATATTGTAGTTCATCGTTAAAATTTTCTCGCTTTAGCAAATCAGGATGGATTGGAAGTTTACAATTTAGTCTCCTACCCATCATAAGCTGCGCAGGAGATTTTAGATTTTCCCGCGGTGTATTTCTATAATTTAACAAACTTAAATGAAAATCAGATTTACTATCGATAGACTTCTTTAACATTTTCTTTATAGTTTGCACTGCCCTTTCGCTTTTTCCATTAGATTGAGCATAATACGGAGATGAAGTGATATGATTAAAACCCCATTCAGAAGCAAATCTTTTAAAATCTCTTCCTGAATACTGTGGACCATTGTCACTGATAATAGTATCAGGTATTCCATATCGTGCAAAATTTTCTTTCATAATATTTATTACTGAATTTGATGAAATATCTCTCAAGTATGCAATCTCCATAAAACCGGAATAATAATCTATTAAAATTAAATATTTTTTCTTTCCATACTCAAAAATATCGGTACCTATCTTATTCCAAGGCAATTCAGGTATATCTATAGGGATCATAGGTTCTCGACTTGGCTTATTAGAATTTTCTTGACAAACACTACATTTTTTTATAAAATTTTCTATGTCGTTTGTTATACCTGGCCAAAATAAAACTTCGCGGGCCCGTTTCTTACAACGGTCAATACCTAAGTGTCCTTCGTGAATAAGTTTTAACATATCATACCGCATAGAAGTTGGTATCAAAACCTGTTTATTTTTAAAGATAACACCATCTACACAATACAGATCCTCTCTAAAAGACCAAAAATATCTTAAATCATGACAAACCTTAAATTTGCTAGGCCAGCCCTGACCAATGTATTGTAATAACCTCTGTAAAGTTTGATCGCGACTAGTTTGCTGCTTTACCAGAGTTAATTTATTAAGAGACATAGGAATATTGTTAATGACCATTTTTAATTGGCACAATATAGCCTCACTTATATTGTCATTGTATAAATCTGATAGAGGCGCCCGCGACAGTGTATCAGGTATGTACATAAACTTCCCAGGTTTATAAATCACTGATAAATCATACCCTTGTACTCTTAACATCATCCGCTGTAAACGAGCAGGCACAGAGTTTAAGGATTTTTTAAAAATACTTTCCAAGGGTTTATGATCCGTTTCAATTATTATACCATTTTTTCCATAAATATATTGGTGGAATTTCTCGCATGCAAATACAATGGCTAACTTCTCCTTCTCAATTTGAGCGTACCTCTGTTGAGTATCTGTGAGCGTACGAGATGTATATTCTACTGGACGCCCCCCCTGCATGAGCACAGCGCCTAACACAACACTGCTCGCGTCCACTGACAACACAACGGGATCACCAACATTATACAATGCCAGAACTGGTGCATTACAAATTAGTCTTTTTAGTTTGTTAAATGCATTTCTGTGTCCATCCTCCCAACTCCATAAAATATCTTTTTTTAATAATCGAGTGAGTGGAAATATTATTTGAGAATAATTTTTAATGAACTTGGAAAGATAATTTATAGCCCCCAAAAAACGTTCTAAGCTCTTTCTATCTGTTGGTTCAGGCATGGCATTAATAGCCCTTATTTTTTCCGGATCCATTTTCATGCCAGATTTATTAAATATATGACCTAAATATATAACCTCTTCGACGCATATTCTACATTTAGCTTTATTGAATTTTAAATTAATTTCCCGGGCCCTATTTAACAGTGCCTGTAAGCGTTCATCATGTTCCTTTTTATCTTTACCCCAACAAATTATGTCGTCGATAAAAGAATCTACTCCTTCTAATCCTTCAAGAAGCTGCTTGATTTTTGCATGAAATACTTCAGGCGCACAACTTAATCCAAATGGCAATCGTAAATACTGGTATCGCCCAAATGGTGTACTAAACGTACACAGGTCTGTGCTTGCATTATCTAATTTTACCGACCAAAATCCTGAACTTGCATCTAAGACTGAAAAATAGTTAGCACCATGTAACTTAGAAGCTAATTCATTTATTGTTGGCAATTGAAAATGTGCACGACGTATAGCTTTATTAAGCGGCCTAGGGTCTAAACATATTCGTAACTGCCCATTTTTCTTAGCTACAATGACTAATGAATTCACCCATAGAGTTGGATGAGTCACTTTTCTAATGACCCCTAATTCAACCATCCTATTCAATTCCTCTTGCAACCTGTCACGTAATCCTAACGGTACTTTACGAGGCGGGCAAATCATAGGCATCACCGTTTTATCCACAACAATATGATATTCTCCAGGCAAACAACCTAAACCATTAAATAAATCATCATAATAAGAGATATTTATATTATGAACTCTTTTAAGTAATCCTAAATTTAGACAAGCTTGCAATCCTAGCACACTTTGACAATCCATAGCTGCAATTGCAAACCTTAAATCATACGGAATGTTCTTATACCACCATTTTAAAATACAGATACCCTTAATTGGAATACAATCACCATTGTAAGCCTGTAGTTTAACCCGTTGATTACTATTAATTAACGTAACGTCATATCCCAGTGACAAAAAACGTTTGTATGATAAAACATTGATGTCAGCTCCTGTATCTAATTTAAATTTCTCATAACCGAACTCCCCGCGGAGTATTTCAGACCACTCCTCAGATGACGAGTTAATCTCAGAAACATTATATAAAACTGATATAAAAAATGACTCACAATCATAACCTTTGTTATCACTTTCTTCACATGTTCCTATGTCATACATTTTCTTAACATCTCGTTTTATCTTACACATTCTAGCGAAATGCCCATGATTTCCGCATATATAACATTGTACTAAAATAGCTGGACATGAGCTAGGCTCAGTGCATTGCCTTCCACATCTCAAACAATGTCCTATTTCACTTGAATCTGCCAGCCTTCGCACCGCATTGGAAACAGTAGCAGAGCCGCCCGCTCCTCGCCCCAAGCGACGACCTGGCCTGCGACCACGCCAGCCGCCACGACCGCCGCCGCCACGCAGGCCTACCGCATCAACCTGAACCTGCGTCGATGTACCTGCTGCATCACACGTTTTCAATAAACGTTTACTATCGACCGAGATTTCATCAATCTGGAAATTTTTTATCGCTTTTTCCAAAGATAAATCTTCAGTTCGCAACAAGCGATCTCTTACGACCGTACTTTTTATACCGCACACAATACGGTCTCGGATGAGTTCTTCTTCCAAATCCTTAAATTGACAAATCCTGGCTGATAATTTTAACGCAGTTACATACTGATCGATGGATTCTCCAAGATCTTGATTTCTAGTAAAGAAATTGTACCTGGCTATAGTAATATTTTGTTTGATGCCGAAATACTCATCAAATTTCTTCAATAACAATGTAATATCATCCTTTTTTGCATCCGCATCAAATATAAAAGTCTCATAAACATCAAAACCTTCTGGTCCAATTAAATTAATAAGAAGACTGGCCTGTACATCACATTCTTCTTTGTGCACCCCCGATGCTTTCAAAAATAGTAGTAACTGCCGCTTCCACCTCTTCCATGCGTCGGCCCGGCCGACGGAGCTGCCCTCTAAACTTAATTCTCCCGGTGGCCGTGCGTGTTCCATAACAAATTTATTTTATATTTTCCACGATAACTGGTTAAAAAATATTTAAATGGAAAATATTTTTTCCGCTGTCACCATGTTGTGTAATGAAACAAGAGAGTTCAGATGACAACTGCTTTATTCATAAAAATGACACTTAAATCAAATCTAAATAAAACCTTTATACAACAGTGTTGATTACTGAAATGGTGATGTGGATAGATGATGCGGAGGAATAAAGAATATGAAACGAGGATTTTTTCCAATTTGAATGTAGATGAGTAAACTGTCTGAATGGGTAGACTTTGTGAAAAATTATGGTCGTGAGCAGGATTCGAACCTGCGCCTCCCGGATAAATATTCCAGGCGCTCTGACCACTAAGCCATCTCGACCTCTGCTCGCTACCCCGAATTCTTCTTTCACATTTGAATACGTCTATTGGTGACGTCATATAACTTTAACGTTCACCACGCATGCATTGATACGTTTGAAATATTTATCTCTAGTGTTTCTGAAAACCACCTTTTTTGCTAGTGCACCAAGGTGTTTATTCCCCTGAATCCTGGAGCGACAAGAACTCCACATCTTGTGCAGTGCTACTCAATAGCCATCCTGTTTTCCTTCCTTCCCCTACCAAGAACCAACAAGCCTCATGAATTCGGCGAAATTATTAAAAAACACCATTGTTCTGTCCAGACAAACATACCAATATAGATATAGTTATCAATCGATCGCCGCCAGGTGGCATCACTGTTGCATTATGTATCGGCACAGATGGCCATAGCCTATTAAATATTAAATGCGAGTTCAAATGGCATGCTTTGCCGTAGTACATTCAACCGCACGTCGATGTCAACAATTTAACATTGACAGCGTCTTTATGTCGTAGCAGTAAGGACTGTTTTCGTACCACTGGCGTGCCGTTGCGGTACCTTGTATTTAAGTCTGCTTGTCTCTATATTAAATGATTTCTGTTTTTTTTCTTTTATAGCGTAGTGACACACCTGGTGTTTATGGCTTAGTAACTGTGGTACAGATCGATTGAGGTTAAGCTGTCTTGCCGCGGTTGGTTTGGGGATGAGTGACCAACGTTCAATATCAAAACTGCCTTGTTGATTTATTGGTTGCAAGCAGGTCCTTTCAGTAGTTATTTCTTGAAAGAGTAACAAACATACATCCATTCTCACAGACTTTCGTATTTAAGTATAATATTAGTAGGATTTTCTTGATAGGACATAACATCTCCATAAAATTCTGATTCCGATTGGAAACCGATTAGGTTTGTTTCAATAAATGCTCTTTATTAGCAAGGTGTTGCGAGAAGCAGATAATCTTACCAGGGTTGCCATGTTGAAAATGACACACAGACATAATTTGTTAGGCCGGTTTTCGGCCATAAAGCTGAAAGTTAGAGTTACCTGTACTATTGAAAATTATAGGCAAAATTCTAAATACACCATACCTTACCAAAACTTTGGATTTAGTTTACTTAAACGAATAAGTAATTATATTTTTATTTTTTTATTTTACTGTAGATCAGACAGATCTACGAAACTCAGCGTCTGTAAATGATTGCTAAATAAATATCGCCAGGCGTCTCCTTAAGGCGAATCAAAACAAGGAAACTTGAAATTCAATAGATTCGAACAACGACAAGGTAGCTCAGTGGTGACACGGAATGTCAAGCGTCGCGGGTTCAAGCCCCGTTCTATTCTATTATTTTTCAATGTTTCCTTGGAAAATTGTAATTATTAGATATAAAAAGAATCATTATATAAGGTCCTAATTTATTAGGTAATTCCCTTTTATGGATAATAATAAAGGATATAAGGATTCATTTAAGCCATAATTTAAATTTCTACTTTTTTCTTTAGTATACCGTTCGGGGAGCAGTTGTCGTCTTGCTTGTACTATGATTATTACAAATAATTTGTTATTTCCATTTTGTTCTTGGCTTATGCGAATGTATTTGACTTATATATTAACCCTTCCAAAGAAAATTTCCTAATAAATTAGGACCGTATATAAGAGTAGATAAGTTTTTAATATGAATGATATGAAATTTTTACTGTGTTTATCGATTATTTATTACTCACATATTATATTATTTATTATATAATTATTTATTTAAATACACACATACGCACACATATATTTACTTATTCTGTATTAAAAATTATGTATTTATAGACACGCAAGTTTTTTAATCTACTCACCGTGGACGCCCGTGACTTCTTCACCTTTGGGACCTATTCGAAAATAATATCAATTTAGAAAGTCTTGTATTTTTAATGTTTACTTATTTACTGTTTTTTCTTTTCCTGCTATTGTATTAGTAATATATTCGAGACTAAAATAAATATTTTCTTTCTTTCTTTTCTTTCTTTCTAATATAAGGCTATATTATTTTTAAATATATTAAGAATATATCGTTTTTGGCAGCCCTGGACAGTGACAGTGTTGGAACTCACTAATTCCATCTAAGTCTATGTTATTGCAGAATGTGCGAGAGTTTCACAGAAACACGAACAATTCCGGACTTAGCACTGCATTCATTTACGACGTTCTTAGGAAACCTTATCAACGAAGATAATTGATTTCGTGTAACCGGCAGCGCCATCTATGCGCTATTTGTTGGAACTACTGTTCGATTTTATAAAACATGCTACAACAAGAATTGATTACTTCATTGTCGCAAGTCGCAATTGCGGCTGTGAGCGGTGAGGTCTTGGGTTTGATTTCCTGGTGAGGCAGTGTTATTGGGTTTTTCTGTTAGGTAAATCTCAGTAGCAGTCCGGAGTTTGGAAAGGATCCCAGTTGATGGCAATACGCTCAACACTTATTACATGCGACTTAATGACGACTTCTGCGTGAAATAGGGGTATACCAACCTAAAATTTTTATGTTGTCGAAGTGGAAATCTGTCTGTACTGACCCGGGAATCGAACCCAGATCGCTCAGTAGTCGCGTTTAGGACCGCTAGACCAACGAGGCGGATGATAATGATGAAATAAGAGGTGCCAACCAAATGACTGTCGAGGCAAAATGCAAAATCACATAGACTCAATGAAAAAAAAAAAATGAAAAAAGTTGGTAACATCCTATTAGCGTATTTAAATTATATTGGTAACTTTTTTTTTGTTTTGTGTAATTTGTAATTGAAACGGATTAATTTCTAGAATCATTTAAAATAATTAATAAATTTTTTTTTTGTTAATTATTGTTGTTAGATACTTTTTGTCTTGTTTGTTGTACTAAGTAAGTAAGAAAAAAAAAATTGGCCTTAACAGATCATATGTTACTACATTTCATATAATCACAGATCGTATAATAGGCCTTCTGTGTATTTAACTTATTTATTAATCTTTTCAAAGTAAGGTGATTCATTGGGACCAATCGCCATTTTTTTTTTTTACAAAGTACAGAGTTATTGTTAATAGCTGGTTCGTAATTGCCTTTTAAATAGTATCGGCTTTCTTCATAGACCTTACGGTATTATTCCGAAAGTGCATTGCTATAATGACTGAGGTAGACCGTATTGTATTAGAAACAGACCGGGCCAATCATGCGAAAGCATTCTTTGTTTGTTGAAACAGTCCCGATCGAAGTGATTAGTGTATAAAGCCGTCACTGCTGAGCTTGAAGTCTTGGGTTCGACTTCTGAGCAATAATATATTAACTTTTTTTTAACTTTAATACGGTCGCGATCCAGGAGGCGCAGGCATACGAATCCTGCTCGCGACCTTATTCTATTTCCACAAAAATTTATAACTTTAATAATATTATTATTTCTTGATAATGTAAAAAAATAATTTACTTTCTAGCAGTCGGTTGGAATTGTGCGTGGGTGAAAATGGTGTTAACTTTACCACCTTTATCCACATGGAACATAAGTTATAACGTCATGGGTGAAATACAAGCTGTTGATCTGCAGGTACCCGAGCCATTTTTATAAAGAAAAAGTTTTTTTTTTTAGAAACGTTTCCCCGCACTAGGAATTTCTTCCTGTATCGTGGGTGCGTTTACAGATATAATTATAATCTCACAAGCACACACACACCCAGACCCGGAGCAATTATCTATAGATCGTACAAATATTTGCTCCGTGCAGGAATCGAACCGCACGCAGCGCAGCAGTCGGTCTGTCGACCACTGAGCCAACCGCACTGTCAATTAAAAGTCAACATAACAACATTAGCGGGATTTTCCGAATAAACCCTGAACGGCTCTAAGAATAGGTTGTTGACATTGTCAAAGGACCTATGCCATTTTTTTTGTGGTTTTGCAGAGCTTTGCTATATAAGCGAGCGATTGTTTTTTTATAAAAAATAACAATAAAAATGGGGATTTTTTAATATGGATTCCTTTAGTGTTGGTGTTCAGTATCTGCGGTATAGTCACCTCTTCAAATATTATACAATTTTACACGACTGCCCAAAAAAGGAGCGTTATGTTTAAGGGTTCATGTAAATATGTATCTATGTTTGTTTGTGAGTTTCTTTATTCTGAAGATAAATATTTGAAAAACATTAACGCATGCTTAGCGAACTCTAAAGTTATAATATTAAATGGAAAAATAATACGATCGCGATTAGGATTCGAACCTGCGCCTCCCGGATAAATACTCCAAGCGCACTGACCACTAAGCCATCTCGACCTCTGCTCACTACCGTGAATTTTTCTTCCACATTTTAACACGTCTTTTGGTGACGTCATTGCTATTTCGTTATTCTGTTTGTGAAATCCCTTATGGCCGTTGTGCTGGCCTCATACAAAAAATCGGACGGTTCTTCACTAATCTTTACTGGGGTGTCGGAACCGCTGCTGCATTCAGTGCAACACAGTGCTCATAACACCGCTACCAGAGGAATAGAGGCATGATACTATACACACACACATACATACATACAATCACGCCTATTCCCATTGGGGTAGGCAGAGACTCGATTTCCATTTGCTACGATTCTGACACACCTCTTTTGCTCCATCTATGTTCATTCATACTCGTCGATTTATGTGCCTCCAGACCTGTCTTTTTTTTAGAGAGTCCGCTATTTGATTGCAGTACGTTGGTAGAGGTCGGCCTGCTCCAACTCTTCCATGAACTCTCGCCTCATGTACTGGTTTTGTCAATTGCTTTTCATCCATCCTCTCTACATGCCCAAACCATCTTAGCATATTTTTCAATCCTCGTCACTACATCCTCTTTCACAAAACAACGGTCCCTTATCAGGCCTTACTTTATCTTTCAAAGTTACTCTACACATACTTCTCAAAGCTCATGATATTATGGTCATCAGGATATACAATAAATTCAATACACTTTTAATTATTTATTTACGTATTTTTTAATAAAAACATAAAAATTCATTTACGTCAGTTCATACGTAACTACAGTCAGTACCTATATCAAAGTCCACAATAAACAAAGATAAAGGATATGAACCGGTTATCAGACATCTGTCTGGATTTTCCGCCATCTCACGACAACACAGATAGGACCCTTCACTATCAGACTATCACGCTTGTGTTCTCAACAGGAGTAGGCAGAAGTGTACACAGTTGTAGAGCCACCTTTCACTTCACAATAACACTGTCGTCGCAGTCCTGAGTTAGGAATTCGGCGGTGTGACACCCCCGTGCTTCGGAGAGCATGTAGGTAAAGACGTCGGTCTTGCGCCTAATCTCTTTCCAGTCGTGTCGGATTGCTGTCCCATCGGACTAGAGAGTAAGGGAAGAAGGAGTGTACCTGTGTTTGCGCATACACTTGTGCACTATAATATCTTATGCGTATTTAGCTAATATCCGTGAAGATAGGGCATCGTGACCTAAACTTTGGTCGGTAGTAACAGTAGAAAAATATAATCGCCGTTAGTGGATGCCCGAAAAGACACTATTCTTATTGGTAATATCCTCCAAAAATATCAAGTGCGGAGTACTCGCAACCAGCGCTCGTGTATGGACAAAGTAGGAGGAGCATTGAAGGATCGTAACAGGTGGGATTCTATAGTTTCTGCCTACCCCCGTGGAACAAATATTAGATTAATTTATTCAAGTGACCAGGACTCATACTGGTTAGTGTAACTTACAAACTATGTTAGTGTGACAATAATTACATAATAACAAAAAAAAACATGACTTAATTTAAAATAATTTTATTTTGGCCTGCACCGTGATTCACCGCTGTACCATTCCGTGAGAGATGGCACTGCAGCGATTCACGTACTTGCAGTCCAGGCGACTAGCAATCATATTCAGACTGCTATTGGAGCTACTCCTTACCCCGCACACCAGAGACGCACACCTCTTACGCATAATCGTATAAAAACACAAACAAAAACCTGAGCTTATGTATGTATGTATGTATTTATTATCTATAGTGTTATTATAATAAATTATTGATATAGTCCTCTAATATTTTCCACTAAGGCTTACGCAGTGGGACCATATTTAATAAGGTATCAGTGTAGGTTACGTGACCGTATAATTATACTGTGTAATTTATGATTAGGTAAGGGTGGAGCCATAGTCCCAGATGTTTGTAGATATAGAATTTTTACTAAAAAAATTCTGACACAAAAATAATGGACGCATGCTAAACTAACATTAAAATAATATTTCATTAAAATATTCTATTATAATATTGTGGCAAGATATGGATCACGTTTTACATATTTTTTTTACTACAGTAAATATATTGAATAAAATATACAGAATAGAGTTATTGAAATCGGTTTTTACATTTTAAAATGTTTTTCTTTTTATATATTGTGAACTGACAGCGATAAGTTAAAACACATTCCTTTTCTGAAAACTAACACAAGTAATATTTTTTAAATCAATAAATATCTTATGATAAAATCTTAACATTATTTCTTCACTATGTCTGTGTGTCGTCAAAAAGATATTGTTACCGTATAAAGTTCTTTTTGTCAAAGTTAAAAGTTTTTAACCATGAAAATGCACTTTTGAAAGGTCAGAATTTAGATGCACGGTTCTATGTAAATAATCGTTGCCTATGAAGAAGAACCGGTAAGAAGCTCCATCGTTACTCTTTTAAACTGTATCTTTTACATTATTAAACAGTCCAGTCCTCTTTAACATGAGTTAAATGTTCAAATTTAGCCTTTATCAGCATTTGTTTTGCGAAACATTGCTATGCAGCGTAATATAAACCAATCGTAAATTGAGACAAATGATTTAAACTGATCATAGACATGCTAATTTACCCGCTATCATTCGCGACCGACCCCATTTGATTCATTGAGAGCTCAGATTAATGTGGTTGAATAGACGTCAATATGATTAGTAACTGAACTTAAATTAAGTGCCACACTGTATTGATGACACGGTTAGCGCATTCCAATGATCAACTGAACTGCGGGACGCGGGTTCGAATCCCGCACAGAATATGTATGATTTACGGTTAATACGCGTGATGACTGATTTTAAACTCCGTTATAACGCAGATTATTGCATTTTTAACTATCTAATTTGAATTAAGCACCAAAACGCTCATGGGTGTCATGGCGCCGCTTATAATGAGTTGTGATGTCACGATATATCATTTGACAAAAGTTCAAGCAAAACCACGGCAGTGATTGACATTCAATTGAGGCGTGACGTCACTCGCTGTAATTGGCGTTTCAGTCAACATGGCCGATTGCAGTATTTTATACTTTTATTTTATTGAAAATATTATATATAATTATATTTTTAATACATGTTGAGGCCATGTAATGCCTATATTAATTTCTATTTTTCAAAGAAACATTGAAAAAATAATAGACAAGAACGGGGCTTGAACCCGCGACCTTTGACGTTCCGTGTCATCACTCTACCAACTGAGCTACCTTGTCGTGTTCAAACCTATTGAATTTTCAATCCTCTTTGTATACGTCTTAAGGAGACGCCTGGTGATATTTATCTAGTAATCATTACAGATTTACTAAACTCAGCGTTACCACTTTACAGTTGTAAATCGCCGAACAACATCCCAATCCTTTATAAATCATATATAATTATATTTTTAATACATGTTGAGGCCATGTAATGCCTATATTAATTTCTATTTTTCAAAGAAACATTGAAAAAATAATAGACAAGAACGGGGCTTGAACCCGCGACCTTTGACGTTCCGTGTCATCACTCTACCACTGAGCTACCTTGTCGTGTTCAAACCTATTGAATTTTCAATCCTCTTTGTATACGTCTTAAGGAGACGCCTGGTGATATTTATCTAGTAATCATTACAGATTTACTAAAACTTTAGTAAATCTGTTGCAGTTTTAGTTGAAAATATTATTAATCTTAATGTTATATTAAAACTAGGTCATTTTTTAGAATCCTGTGTACCTACATATATTTTTCTGTAAAATCATTTATTCTTTGATTTTTTGATACTTATTACTTTTTATTTATTTATCATTTATTACTTAAGTATAAATTTTACCATGTCAAGTAAATTTCTTTTCTTTTTTTTTTCATTTTAATTAATTTTTTATTCATGTTAAGTCCACGTAATGCCTTTTTAATAATTATTTTCTAAGGAAATATTGAAAAATACTAGACACAAACGGGACTCCAACCAGCGAACTTTGACAGACCGTGGCATGGCTCTCCCACTGAGTTACCGTGTCGGATGTTATTTAGGAGACAATAAATAAATTAATATTATTATATCAATCATTGTTCACCGGTTACTACTCACGTGCATTTCTCGGGAATTGCCCGACTAGTTTCGAACTCGAACGGAGCCCTTAGTCATGAGCTGAGCCCATGGCGAAGTCGCGAGTCAAACTGGAGCTGCATCGCGCCTCTTATCGTTGCGCTCGCGCCGATGATGCGCTCGGTGTCGGAAGTATTCGTGGATTTCCGCCATTCGTCGTGTCCGAGTTGTTGTTTTTATAATGTCTGTCGGTGCATACCGCGCTAACTGTGTCACACTCCAGGCACAACTCAATTTTATATAACGTGGACTTTAGAGCTGGTTTCCAAGCAGGAGGCAACGTCCAACCACTGTCTCTTGGTTAATAAATATTATTATAATTATGTATAAAATTTCAAGTTCCTTTCTTCTCTTCTTAAAGATGAGCATTTACATCATGGTAATCCTTTCCAGACAAAAATCTGTTTATTGAGCTCTAAGCCGAGGCTCGTACCCCGCAGGGGGTGCCCTTAGCGTGTTGTCGCTTAGTTTTTGAGTTGAATGCATTTTCAATGTTTTACTTTGAATAGTTGACTGTATGTTATAAATTTCTAGCAAAGAAGCAAGCATAGATAAGTACTGAAAATATTAAGTTAATACGATCCTAGCTATTACGATTCCACCTTCCCAACGAACAGCTAAAAACACAAGTCCATGCCGAAGATGTATATTCTTAGAAGAGTCTTAACTAACCCGAACTATTTGAAGACTAGAGAGTAATTACTAAGAAAGTGAACTGGTCGCGTCCGGTAATCGTTCAGGGTGTCGCAGTAATACGATTTGGTCGTAACTAATTACGCCATGTGACTGTGTGTGCCGCATCCAAAGAGAATTAGGCACTTCCCTAGCTCCGAATAATTGCTAACGTACGCGTATTACGTGAAAGGAGTTTCTATTGCTATGAAAGGAATTAATTGACAAAAAAATGATAATTATATGACTGCCTTATTGTCCTAGTGGTCCCAATCGGGACTACTGAGCGTGAAGTCCCGGGATCGATTCCCGGGTCGGGTAAAGTGGTACTGAATTTATCTGTTAGGTAACAGTCCGTCGCGCGCGCCCATTACGCATAGACGTACGCGTCGTAAACAAAGTAGCGAGGTCATTGACCCGAGCGATTGAATAATGGAAAGTAACATTGTGAAGTGTAGTCAATGCAACATAGTCATAAGTGAAGTGTTATCTTTTGTTCAGAATAAGATAGACGTTATGAACAATGAGAGTTTGATACAAATATGTAAAACTTCATTCTCTGAAGAGGAAGTGAAAACGGCAAAATGCTTATTATTTCAAGTCATACCCAATAGTAAGCGTATGATAACCCGAAAAAGTAAGGGAAAAGTAGTGAGAGATCTGGAGGACATCATAAACCTCTTCAAGCAAACTGAACCTGAGACCATTCCAGTGTTTGTTGCACATGATTTGCAAAAACTCCCGCCGATCACATTCGATCATGTGGATGTCACTGCCCTGTTAAAAAATATTCTGGTGCTACAGTCTGAAGTGAAGTATCTAAAGGAAAACATGGTAACTCTCAGCCAAGTTGAAAAATTTTGCAACAAGAAGTATCATGATCTGCAATACCCGCCAGACTCACCAAAAGAGACTTCGCAAGATATTATAAATCATCAAATGGGTCTGTTGGACAAAAGTTCCTACCTAGAAATGTGTGAACCCAATTGTAACGATCAGCTGTTTCAAAATGTACAAACAAATAAATTGAATACCGACACTCAAGCAAAAAAAGGGTCAACGTCCGAGCATAAGACACAGGTAGCTAACACCGCGCAATGGCACGTAGGCGCTACGTCACCACAGCCTCTCGCTCTAGCAAGGAGTATGGGGGAGTCCGTCTCGCTCGCACGGGCATCGCTGCAGTCGCAGCGCGTGGAGGCCACCGGTAAATCAACTGCGGTTTCGACGGATCGAAATCATCAACTGGTGTTAGATGAGGCCAGCGCGCGCGTGCAACAATCACGGTCGGAGCGAATAGATTATGGTCTAATACAGCCAGCAGCGTCGCATGAAAAATCATGGGCGAGTATTGCGCAAGAGGGAGAATGGAAACAAGTTGTCAACAAAAGGAGGTTAAATAATCGATTTAGAGGCAACAAGGGAATTGCAGTACCGTTAGGAGATAGTAATTTCAAAGCGGCGGATATCAAAACAATGTTTTATATATACAATGTAAATCATAACTCGACTGCGGAGGACATAAGAGAGTATGTACTTAGTAAGACGCAGGTTGAAATTACACCAGAGTTAATGACTATGAAACAGACAAGAGGATATATTGCATATAAATTTTTGATTCCTAGACATAAATTATCAGTTTTTCTTGACGAAAATTTGTGGCCAGAAGGGATATCTTTCAGACAATTTATTACCTTTAACAGAAACAAGGGACAGGCGCAGAGAAATGATAGCTTAAGCATTATGAAATAATGTGAACTGATAACTTTTTTAATAATGAGTAATATAAGCCTCTTGTCGTTCAATTGTAAAGGTGTGAAAAGATCAATTCAGTGTGTAAGGAAATTATGTTCAAAGGCGGACTTAATCGCCCTTCAAGAGACTTGGCTCTTGCCGCACGAGATACCGTTACTTGGTGAGATAAGTTATGACTTTAGTTATACAGGCAAATCTGGCGTTGATACGTCTAGTGGATTACTAAGAGGTCGTCCCTATGGTGGCGTCGCAATTGTTTGGAGGAAAGCTGCGTTTGATATGGTTTCTGTGATATAGTGTCAAAGTGATCGGTTAACCGCGTTAAAAATAACGATTAGGGACAGGGAGTTTCTAGTGTTTTCTATTTATATGCCTACTGAAGCGTCAGAAAATCTCATAGAATTCACAGAATGTTTGAGTGAAGTCGTATCAATAATAGAAAGTTGTAACATTGAAACTGTATTTTTGCTAGGCGATTTCAACGCTCATCCACTAGGATTATTTTATAACGAGATGGGTCAGTTTTGTGAATCGCAATTATGGAAGTGTGCAGATATAATAAAGTTAGGTGAAAATTCCGACACATATACTTTTATAAGTGACGCTCATGGCTCCAGGCGATGGTTGGACCATTGTTTGGTGACAGAGGCTGCTTGGAAAACTGTGTTAAATGTGCAGGTATGTTTCGGAGTTTACTGGTCAGATCACATGCCCTTATATATTCAGTGTTGCCTTGATTTACTCATCCCAAAAAAAAGTATACCTGCTTGTAATATTCCGAACAAGGTTCTGTGGCGAGACCGTAACAAATATCAAGTACAATTGTATGAAAAAATCTGTAATAGTAAATTAAAAGCTATAGATTTTCCCAGTGAGTTACAAAACTGTGCAGACAAGATGTGTAACAATATTAGACACAGAATTTATATAGACAGATTGTATAGTGATATAATTAATGCTATGACTGAGGCGTCAATAAAAAGTTGTGAACCAGGGGTGGTTCGTAAGGGTGTAAGTGTGCCAGGGTGGAACTCGTCTGTTAGAGAATCGCACAGGGAGGCTAGATCTCATTTTAAGTTATGGTGCACGAATAGGAAACCTAATTCAGGCCCTATATTTGAGGCCATGAAGCGATCGAGAAATCTATTTAAAAGTAATTTAAAAAAGCTTCAAAACAACAGGGATCAAATACATATGGACAAGTTAGCTAGTCACCATGACAGTAAGTCTTTTAGTAAGTTTTGGAAGCAAACAAATAAACTTAATCCGAGGTCTAGTCTTCCAGCGAGTATTCAAGGGATGACAGACGCTAGTGATATAGCAAATATGTTCCGTGAGCATTTTAAAATTAGACCATTATTACCCGTGCAGCAACAGATGTTTCAAACTTCAAATCCGGTTGACGAAGTTCCAACTCGAATATCCGCGAACGAGATCTCTAAAGTGATACAGAACATGAGAAAAGGAAAATCTCCAGGGCATGACGGCCTAAGTGTGGAGCATCTGAGGCACGCGGGTCCACACATATGTCGAGTGTTGGGCATGTTATTCACTTTTTGTATTAGACATACGTACATTCCCAGTGATCTTTTAAAGTCGGTTGTGGTACCCATCGTGAAGAACAAAACTGGTGACGTCACTGATAGTAATAATTATAGACCTATCACGTTGGCGACCATAGCTGCTAAGGTGTTTGATGGTGTGCTTGATGGTTATCTGGGTAAGTATGTGAAACTTAACGATGCTCAGTTTAGCTTCAGACAGAACCTCTCTACTGAAAGTGCAATCCTGGTACTCAAGCACACCGTCAAATACTACACAGATCGTAAGACCCCGGTTTATGCAGCCTTTTTGGACCTCAAGAGGGCTTTTGACCTTGTTGATTATAATAAGTTGTGGGACAAGTTGAAAACAACGGGTTTGCCTGATGGCATTACCAATTTATTTAAATATTGGTATGAGCATCAGGCAAACCATGTCAGGTGGTCCGGCTCATTGTCAGATGCATACCGGTTGGATTGCGGAGTGAGACAGGGAGGGCTGACCTCGCCTATCCTTTTCAATTTATATATTGATGGTCTGATTCATGGGCTTAGCAGCACCAACGTGGGTTGCTCCATATATGGACAAATGGTCAATAATATTAGTTACGCAGACGATATGGTGTTGTTGAGCCCATCAATCAGTGCCCTACGTAAATCACTACATGTTTGTGAAAAGTATGCGAATGAGCATGGGCTCCTGTACAATGTAGGTAAGAGCGAACTGATGGTTTTTAAAGCTGGGAGTTTTACTCCTGAAAATGTGCCACATGTAACATTGAATGGAATACCGTTAAACAGAGTTACTAAGTTTAAATATCTCGGACACATTATCGATGAAAACCTCAGTGATGATTCAGACATTGAACGGGAGCGTAGAGGGATGGCAATTCGGTGCAATATGCTGGCGCGCAGGTTTGTTAGATGTTCTGTGGGAGTTAAACTCACACTTTTTCGAGCGTACGCGCAATCTTTTTATACATGCAGCCTGTGGGCCAGTCATACGCAACGAGCTATCAGTATAATAAGAGTGCAGTATAACAATGCCTTTAGGTGTCTGATGGGACTGCCACGCTGACGTGCCACAGAAATGTTCGCATACTGCAATATAGATAGTTTTTCAACTATATTGCGGAAAAGAACCGCATCCATGATGCGAAGGGTGCGGGACAGTTCCAACAGATACCTTAGGGTAATTGCTATTAAATTAGAAAGCCCAATATGGAGGCACTGGAATAGGCTTCATGTAATTAAATAATGTATTTCTCTGGTCTTCTTACTAACATAGATTAAGAATCTGTTATACTAACACAATATGGATCTTTGGTCTGAATTAAATATAAATTAAATTAAATTAAATTCTCAGTAGCAACCCGAAAATATACTCATCACCGATTACGTGGGACTTAATAACAGCATTGGTGAAATGTGGGTGTCAGGTACACCCAACTGTGTACACCTCTGCCTACCCCTTCGGGGACTACAGGCGGGACGCTATGTATCTATGTATTGTTTATCGGTTACTACTCACGTCCAGTCTGAGCCATCGAGGGCTCAGCTCATGACTAAGAGCTCCGTTCGTGTTCGGAACTCGTCGGGCAATCCCGGAAATGCACGTGAGTAGTAACCGATGTACAATATAATATGCATGTGTAAATGGTAATTCATAAAGACAATTCGTTTAGCTTTTAAAATCAAATTGCAATCAGTCCACGAAATATTAATTTTTTATTGATTTAATGACATATTTTTACGGAAAACATAATTAAGCTTTAATAACATAATTAATTTTATATTATTAATCTCTTGTTTATACAATTTTTCGCTGCTTAACCGAGTGAATAAGATATTTTCCTGCAAAAAATCTTATTATATCATTCTCCAAGTCTCCAACTGCAACTGTGCAAGAACTCACTTGAATATAAGTTAATTCTATGTTCAATCATTTGTTTCGCAAAAACAAAAAGCTTTACGTTCCTAACTTTAAAAATAAAACAAAAAAACCCAACACTCTACGATACACACTTATACTCACGGCTTTTTCCCATGGGGGTTTAAGGAGAAACTATAAAACGCCAACTGATACGATCCTTACATACTTACCCATTTTGCTTCTTACAAGTCCATAGAACTGGTCAGGCTAGGATAATATTCAGATTTTAAATAGTAATATAATAGTATTGTATTCAAACAGACAATGATGAATAAAATTACACCTTAGAGATGACCATTGTTAGAAAGATTGTTAGCCGACAAAAATATGACCTATTTTATTAAAAATAATGTATTAAAAATAAACGTTATCAAGATTACAAAACGAATAGCGGTCAAGAAAGTCCATTGCAACACGTAATACCTGCCTTACTACTCTAGAGAAATTAGACCGTAAATGCATTAGTGTTAGCAATAATAAAATTGCTAACAGAAAACATTGTGACATTGTCGCAACAATCTTAAAACTGTTGTAAGTAAGCAACTTATTATTAAAGAAGTTTTGTAGGGTTCCGTACCTTAAAGGGAAAAACAGTACCCTTAAAGGACCACTTTGTTGTCCGTCATTGCGTATGTCAGTCTTCCAAGACCGCTTTTTCTTAGAAACGGGTACATGTATCAAGTTGAAATAAATATCAAATACCTTCCGCCCACTATCGTCCGTCTACCATCCCTAGGAAGTGTAGAAAGTGTAAATGCAATCACTAGATATTAGGATATATTATAAAAATTTAGGCCTCATATTTTGATACTCGCAAACTCACGCGTTAAAATCAAATATTTTATTGTGTTTATTTGGTAGGTCTGAGAATAGGTCCTAGGCTATTTTTATACCCCTTGGTGATAATGGTGACCTATTCAGAACATTTATGTGGTAGAACAACGTTTGCGGGGCACAGCTAGTATATATATAGATTACTACTAGCATATATATAGAGTCCACCACTCTCACATATCTCATCCCACACTATACATCTCACACTACACACCCCACTCTACACAATACACGCTTAAACAACTTGTATGTGTGTCACAAGTTAACACTTTTATTCGATATTTCGCGGATTTTGATAGTAATAATTTGTCATCTTCCCCGTTAATTCAACTGTGTTTATTTTACTGAAAAATTCTATAAACGGAAGACCCTGCCTCTACCAAAAGACAGTTAATCGTTTCCACTAATAAGAATTGTAATAGTAATTTGAGTACACAAAAGGTGGAAAAATAACTGTAAAAATGTATTATTTTAACAATAGAAGAAAGCAAGAATCAAGCAGTCTTAAAACGTGAAGGTGTGAGAAAGTGAGGAATAAGTCTGAAAATTAATAATTTGTAGTCACACATAAAAAATTGTACGGAATCCTCGGGGCGCGAGGAATCTATACTAACTTACGTTCCACCACTTGATCGTATTTTTCTTAGAAGTAAAGTTACAACGCGGGTTTGTTTAACTATTAGACTTAAATGGTGTTATTAATAATGGTTTTAGTTTCTTTGCTAATCATTTTTATTTAACTCATAGACAACTTCGTATTAGTATTTATGTGTTTTAGTATACATTTAGATTTTTCTTCTTAAAAATGTGGACTATTTATAGTTTAAAGACGACATAGCTAGAAAAGAAGTGACAACCGGGACGAAGGCTTACAGAGATGCTATCAACAAAAACATGCTGTGCCGACACCAATTAAATTAGGATAAGGGCAGGGGGATGATGATGGCTATATAGTTTATATGGGGTTTAAAAATGACATTGATGAAATGTGGGTGTACTAAAGTACACCTTTGCCTAACCCTGCAAGGAATATATAATTCAATACGTAACGCGTGTCATTATTTCATTAAATCCCACTTATTGTTATGTAACTCAGGGGCTCGTGGCTAAGTAACAGCCGCACATATCGATCGATGGAGATTAAGCTGCGCTTGCCGCGGTCGGTCTGTGGATGAGTGACCATCATTTCATACTGAGACCCCTCCGTGCCTCGGAGAGCACGTTAAGCCATCAGTCTCGGTTGTCAGAATAAGATCTCTGACAGCTGTTACGGGTATTCACAGGCTTGAAAGCCTGACAACCTGTCATACCATGACATATCGTGTAATCCAGTAACTGGGTTGTGGGAGTGAGATAGGCAATCGCTCCATGTAAAATACTGATATTAACGACCCCAATGTACTAATTGGGAAAAGGCTAATAAAGGCAGATATATTATTGGTATGTACTTCACCAGTTATGAAAATTGTGTGGGGCAACCGAGCAGACGGCTCGCCTGATGGTAAGCGATTACCGCCGCCCATGGACACCCGCAACCCCAAAGGAGTAACAAGTGCGTTGCCGGCCTTTTAAAGGGTTTGGGCCTCCGGTACCCTCACTCACTCGGCGAAACACAACGCAAGCGTTGTTTCACGCCGGTTTTCTGTGAGGCCGTGGTCGTGCCGAAGCATGGCTCTCCCACGGTAAAAACCATTATTACTTGAAGTTTAAAGTTAGGAATTTTATATACATATGTCTACATCATGTTTTATCTATTGTGTACATCCATATCAACTCTATAATATTATAAATGCAAAAGTAACGCTGTTTGTTTGTGTGTTTGTTGCCTTTTCACGACTAAACGGTTCAACAGATCATTGAAATTTGGCAAGGAGATAGATTGAATCGTGGAGAAGGGCATAGGCTACCTTTTGTCACGCAGACGAAGTCGCGGGCACCAGCTAGCTTTAGCATACATACTTTGTGATCAGTCAATTTCAGACGTATCCCTCGACTACTAGGTAAGTTTACTATTTCAAAATTATTTTATTATCATAGATGGATATACCTTTGGCCACCAATTCGCCGCCTCACTAACCTCGTAACTGATGGTGTTGCCGAGGATGGAGCACATAGATCCAGAAGAAATCTATTCACTCAAGCCTTGAATATGCCTAGATTGTATTCCTCCGGAAACACGGCCAAAGAACTCTATAGGTTATACTCATAAAATCTTCTTTATTCTAATTAGCTGTTAGCAAAGATAAAATCTCTTATCAGCAAGGTGAAGGAACTCCGTACTGCTTATCATAACCCCTATACCGAAGCAATAAAAAGTCGCAATAAATATACTCCATAACAATTTCCCAGATTGTAAAACTCGGTCCAATTTATTCCTGATTCGTACAATACCACTTTTAATTTATTCGCAACATATATTTTTGATAACGACGCCGACGCACATCAGATAAATTCGGTCGACAACGTGTTGCGGACTAATTGTGAATGTCCTGTGGCCGTTGATATTGCAAATTTGCTTAAATGCATTTAAATATTTTCGTGTTGGACAATGAATGGAATTGTACCGATGTTTTTAATGTTGGATGGAGTTGACAGTTGAGAGCGTTTACTTATGTGCGATTAAACGCATTGCGACACAACTTTGAATTATATTGCATTATACAGGCAATTCGTTTTATGTGGTAACTATTGGCCTGAGTTGCCCGCGTCCGTAGAAGTGCACCCTTAAAATGGAATCCCTACACGTGGACCCTGGGTGGTACAAAACAGGCAACACAACTCTGGTGGGAGGCCTTGGCCGCGGCTGGTTACCACCCACCGGACGACGCCACGATCTAGTCGTGTTTGGGGATGTAGTCCGGTGTAACCGTTGTGGAAGATGGGTCTAGGCAGTTAGAATAGAATAGAATAGATTAGTTGCATCAACTCCCCAGCTATCGTTCTCCCCAAATCTACCCACTCTACTTAAGAGTGAATAGATTTATTCTGGATCTTTATATATTTGATATTCTGGATCAGGCGAGTTGGTGGCCAAACACAGACCCATTTTTGGTAAAAAAATTGTAGTTTCTGTAAACAACTGCGACTAAAATTCATACATCATGAAAGAAAAAAATATTTCCCATACAAATATCTTATTTGCGGTAGGGTTGGTGTATGGGAGATAAAAACGTTTTTATCTGAAGACTTGTGTTTCTTATGAACAGTGTCATCGATAGAATGTAATTATAAAAAAAAACTCAGTGTTTATCACTTTTTAGTTCACAATGGCAGTCGTGTTTTTTTTAATTAATTATTTTTTCTTTCATATTTTTTTGTGAATCATAGTTACTATACTTAATAAATAAATTGTTATATTACTTGTTTAAGTAAATTGGGAAAATATATCTAAATCGTAATAATCATATAAGTCTACTACAATCTACATGAACCCCTTAAAACATAACACTCCTTTTTTGGACAGTCGTGTAAAAATAACTCAACATTACACTACTACAGTTAGGACATTAAAGGGGGCATTTTACTCTTTCACTGACTGTATACTAACAATACTATCAAAACCTTCCGTCATCGAAAGCGGAAAACAAGATGAATAATGATAGGACGAGCGTCGACTCGTGTAATGTGACTACAACGCACGGTTTCACGACCAAATAGACCGGCCCGCATTAGGCAGGCTCTCGGCCTAGGCACGATAAGTACGGTCAGGCATTAGAATTGTAAATACAGAACACCCTTTAGGCACAAATATACGTAGGCGGTCACATCTAAAGTCACACCTAAATATATTTACCAACACACTGCGAAAGTCAAAAGCAACTTTTTTCCTAAACTAACGATTTTTTTTTGGACGTGGCCTCTTTCAGTTAACCCATAGGGGTTTGATCTGCGTAACCGAACAATAGCTATGGCGAGACAATTTGATGCCTCCAGCCAGAGCATATTTAAACTAACGAACGAATTCATGAGGTTTTGTACTCCTATAGTACCTACTTAATTGCGAATTTATACTGAATGGTTTATTTTCTTATTAGTATTTGGTAACCGTCAGAGTTTAAAACCCACAAAAGTGTTTAGAATAAAAGGGATAACTTATTTTTAGAATACGCTATGATTAAAACAAAGTTAACTGCCTCGTTGGTTTAGTGGTCCGTAGCGCGACTGCTGGGCAGGAGGTCTCGGGTTGGATTCCCGGGTCGGGCAAAGTGTTATTGAGTTTTTCTGTTAGGAAATTCTCAGTAGCAGCCCGGAGTTTGGAAATGTGCCCGGTTGATGGCAATAGGCTCACCACCTATTACATGGGACTTAATAACAGCATTGGTGAAATGTGGGTGTACAATTGTGTACACCTCTGCCTACCCCTTCGGGGCGTGATGCTATGTTGTATGTTATATTATGTTAAAACAAAGTGTTACTGAGATTATTTCTTAATAGCAGCTCGGAGTTTGGAATTGTGCCTGATAGATGGCAATAGGCTATTGCTGTATATTTGTGAATTACACGGGACTTAATAGCATAGATGAAATGTGGGTGTACAATTGAGTGTGTGTACACCTCTGCCTACCCCTTCGGGGAGTACAGGCGTGATGCTACATGATTTAAAAAAAAACAGTCATTGGTACTATGGGTTCGATCCTAGCAGTCCGATCGTTGAAATGTCAGGCCAATGGTTATACCCTGGGTTGACCTGTGATGAACTATAGTGTGTTCATTTTAGGTACACTCGAATCGACAGGTGTCAAATGATACTTTTAGGGATGTAGCGTAAAGTAAATAACTTTGTCGATAATCGCTTTTTGTTCAATACAAATTATTATTGCCACAAGATTATTCGATATATCGATTCAAGTAATGAGTAATGTAAAAGGCAAGTTCTATCGAAACAACTTGACAGAACTTGAACAGACTTCTGAAAATAAAATCGCCATTTAATTTGTGTTACGCGAACATATACATATTTCTAGAAGGTACCTTTTTCTGTACAAGTTGTTGGTTCATACAATGTTTTTAACAAGTTTGTAAGCAAACTTAACGTTTCTTCCAGTTCATGTGAAGTAGGTCGATGTTATTGATATCGTAGGGTTAGAAATACAATGTTGTTAAAACAGATTAATAACAAACTCCGCATTATGAATTAATTATTAATTATTATTAATATTTTAGTGTAGATACGCTATAAAAAGTGTTGTATCTACACACAAGATCTACACTGTTGGTATAAATAATTGTGTCAAAGAAAAAACAAAGACCATGGAACTACATGTACCTCATATTACCCAGACAGAAATTCACAATATCTGGATATATATGACATCTCCCTGTTATTTTGGATGAAAATAAATACAATATTGTAAAACGAAACACGTGAAGAGTACTTGGTGGTAGTGGCAATTTTCATCGCTTGCGTATGTGCATATATTTGCGGGCGAGCGGGCGGTGCACGGGTAATGCATGACTACCCTCAATATTGCGGAAGTAGTTAGATATTGTATTTATTTGCATCCATTGTAATGTACTTTCGCAAAGTAACGCCTCATTCTATTCAATACTCCATGTATTTTTTGGTAGGTACAAAGCATTTCTAAAACAAAACAAAAATACTCATTTTCAGTAACAAAATTCAGACATATTTTTTACAGATGCTTTGGCGAAGAAAAAGTAAACCCTTACGCTTTTTTAACGCAAAAAGCACACACACATACACAAACACACACCTAATATAGCTAAAATAATTCGCGAGCAAACGAAGTCAAAAATATCAAGGTACATTTTTTTGTAAAATTTTCTAGACATACTTTCATATAGCGAGCACTTCCGGGCTAAAATATATGGTTAAGTGTTATGCAAAACGCATATAACGCAAAAGTGCCAAGTAGTGTTCTGCTGGAAGTACAGTCGGTGTGAAAACTACTATTTCGTTTAAAATTGTGATTTAAAATTCTCATATCGCCGACAGCTTTCATATACCTACTCATATAAAAATGTGCATTTGTTAGGATATTCATATGTACAGGTAGTGTGAATAGAATGACGTTTTAAAGCTGTCAGCGTTGTTCCTGGGGGGTTTTTGGTCTATTTGAACGAGAAAAGCTTCAGCATGCAGAAATGGATTCGGTTCTGAGCAAGTGAATATAATTATAAAAACTTCGACATTTATTATTTACAAATAAATAGACGATTGGGTAGGACCGTGACTAAATAAAAGAGGTATTTTTACTTAATATTGTTGACGAAAGTTGTATGCCATGCACAAACATTATATGAAATACAATAAACGGTCAATTAAGGGGAAGTAGTTTGACAAAATAATGTTATCCTTGTGTATATTTTTTATGTAAGACAATGTATGCAATTTAGGTGGCTCGATTGGCATAGCGGCTCAGCCATTCGTTTTTGCACTACAGTCGTGGGTTCAATTGCCTTACAGTATTTTGTATGTATGTGATTAATTGACTGATTTAAAATTATTTAAATTCTATTTCGGGTCCGATTGTATGTAGGACAATCAGGTTTATTAACAAAATCATGACATATGGAAATTCGAAAAGGCAATGCATTTCATTTAAATAGCAGGCATGAAATGTGGTTCCAAATCGGAATTATACACACAACAATATGATATAAACAAGATACTCATATGTTTATACTGACATTTATTTTGGATAATTTCATATTATGATTGAAGCCTTTTATATAATTAAATGAAGGACTTATGGTATATTAGAATTAAATGTTTGCATATCATTTAACCATGACAAAGTATGTTGAGCCAAATATATGTACCTAAACACCACTGTATAATCATACATATTATAAGTAAATATATTTTTAATATTTTTAATACTTTTGCCTTCACCTGTACGTTTACACTGCATATGGACCAAAGTACTGGGTAAGTACAACATTGTCGCAAGTTTCCTTACGAGCGAGCTCTAACAGCTGAAAAATGTAATCTTGTTGTGACTTACACACTTTTATTATGAAATAGATGACACAGCCCATGCGATTGTATGTATGCATAATTTAAGTGAACCTATCTACCTGGCTAACGTAATCACAATAACAAAAAGCCATAGTTCTGTGAATATTTTTTCAACAAATACATGCCAATTTTCTTTTTATATAGTCAAAACCAACTATACAAAAAGAAAATATGCATACATACAATTGCGCCTGTTTCCCACTGGGGCAGGCAGAGATTATCTATTTCCACCTGCTACTTTTCTAATTTCTGATACACCTCTTTTACTTCATTTATTTATTCTTGATGTACAAAGATCGTACACAAAGTGGAATTAATGCCATGATATCTCTAAAAATCAACCTTCACTGCAAACGTTGTTCTGCTATATAAATTTTCTGGATAGGGCCACCCTTATCACCTAGGGGTATAAAAAATAGCCTACGACTTATTCTCAGACTCACCAAAAATACACAAAAAAATTCATAAAAATTGGTCAAGTTGTTTCGAAGGAGTTCGATAAAAAACACAAAAAATCTTTGAGCTTATGGTGGAAAGAAACATACGGGGGTAAGCAGGATCTGAACCTGCGCCTCCTGGATAAATACTCCAGGAGTTCTGCAAACTAAGCCATCCTGACCACTACTCACGTATTCCGAATTCTTCTCCCATACATAATACCTCGGAGCTGTTAGTGAGAATTATCCGAGAATCAAAGCCTGGACCTCACGTTCAGCAGCCACGCTGGTAACCACTAGACCAATGACCAAAACCAGACTATTACACCAGTCCCTTTCCAACATAACACAACATTACGCCTGTATTGCCCGAAGGGCCTACCCCTTCGGGGAATACAGGCGTAATGTTGTGCAGAGGTGCACGGTTGTACACCCACATTTCACCAATGCTGTTATTAAGTCCCATGTAATAAGTGGTGAGCCTATTGCCATCTACCAGGCACAATACCAAACTCCAGGCCGCTACTGAGAAATCTCTAACAGAAACATTCGATAACACTGCCCGACCCGGAAATCGAACCTTAGACCTCATGCTCAGCAGTCGCGCATAGGGCCACTTAACCAACGAGGCAGTCCCTTTCCGTCTGTAAATTTCCCCTGCAATTTCAATTTCAATAGGAAACAACTGTCATTGGAATAATTTATTCGTAAACGACTTGCACTGTAATGATCTAAAAATATACCTTGATGCACGCGACTCGGCCAGGTGGCTTTAAGCGATAAATTATTGACGATAGGGTCGAAGACACGCGATCGATATCCTTCTAAATAAATTGCAACCTTTGTTGATTCAGACTCGATAAGTGGACAAGTGGACGTTATGACCTGGGTTCACCTGGTAACCTCATGAATGTTATTGTTGTTAAGTTTTTCTTTTGATTCTCATATAACACTATAGCATCCACATGCCCTGGAATGGCACTGAATGCCCTGCTGGGGCTACCGCCTCTTCATGTATTTTTACACAAAGAGGCGAAAGCCAGCATGTTTAGGGCAAACATCCAGGGTAGGACAAACTGGCGCTCCCAAAAACTGAGGACTCTACAGGACTCGGCTATGGAATTGCCATTACTTGGCATGACAACAGATG
This sequence comes from Xylocampa areola, assembly GCA_935421205.1. Taxonomy (NCBI): domain Eukaryota; kingdom Metazoa; phylum Arthropoda; class Insecta; order Lepidoptera; family Noctuidae; genus Xylocampa; species Xylocampa areola. The sequence continues at coordinate 10,396,333 of OW285220.1, forward strand.
TAATGCTTCTGCGGCATGTATTCGAAAAACAATACTCCGTGGAAATGCCGTCAAGGGAAGACTGGTTCAATAACCAATTAACCTTCGAGGCCGGGTGCCTAATATGGTACACCGATGGGTCCAAAATTGGACAGGATGTAGGCTGTGGAATATATGGAGAGCGACCTAGGTTCAGCAAAAGCGTCAACCTGGGACACTACGCCTCCATCTTCCAGGCAGAGGTATACGCCATTGTAGAATGTGCGGAAGCCAACCTGCAAAATCGCTACATCAACCATACGATATATATTAATTCTGATAGCCAAGCAGCTCTCCTAGCACTAGATTCAAACGTAGTCTCATCAAAACTAGGGGAAGACTGCATGGCTCGACTAAACTCTTTAGGCAAATGGAATAGAGTAGTTTTGAGGTGGGTACCGGGACATGCGTGCATCATTGGAAATGAACGTGCTGATGAGCTAACAAGAGCAGGAGCAATTGGTACACAGCAAGGCCCCGAGCCCTTCTGTGGTATACCTAAAAGCCTAGCTCAAAAATCCCTCATGGACTCATGTTTTAACAGTGCAAGCCAGCTCTGGACGGAATCGCCAGGCATGACTCACTCCAAAATCCTCATTAAAGCCTACGACAAAAGGTACACAAACCACGTCCGAGGGCTGAGTAGGAACAATTTGCGCGTTGTGGCAAGAGACTGGACTGGTTAACTGGAGACTGCTGCTTAAATAAGCACATGTTTAATTTGAGGCTAAGCGAGACACAAACCTGCAGACGGTGTGAAGAGGCTGAGGAAACACCTCTTCACCTTTTGGGGGAATGTGGACCGCTAATACATAAGCGCTACGCTCATCTAGGGAAACATATTTTAAGCCCGGATGAAATAAAAGAACTCACCCCTAGAAAAATCCTGCAGTTCATCACAGCGGCAGGGTTTAGGGATGAGCTCTAATTTAAACGCAAGAGTGGCGATCACAATAGATCTTTTCTGGACCCTGTGATACAAAAGCCACAAATAATAATAAAAAAAAAAAAAAATAGCATCACGACTGTATTCCCCGACCGGGTAGCCAGAGGTGTACACAGTTGTTCGCCCACATTTGTGGTGAACCTATTTCCATCAACCAGGCAAAATTCAAAACTCCCGGCCGCTATTGAAAATTTCAAATAGAAAATTCCAATAACGCTCACTGCCCGAGCCGGGAATTGAACCCAGGAACTCATGTTCGTCAGTAGCCCTTGCGATCACTAGAATAATGAGGCAGTGTTATGCTCCGAAATACGCACAAATGTTTAACAGTTTTATTAATAACATAAATATAATGCAACGGCATTTCAAATGTTTTTAATCAAACTAAAATCTAGAAATTTCTGATTTTTAAAAGAATAGGACTGAAGCACACTCAGGCTCCGGGGACATCGATTATGGCGTAGCGTGTGGTCTGGTGTGGTGATAAGCGAACAGCGGGATCGATTGTATGTAGAACTGTGTATATATTTTTTTTATAAATTACAACGTACAAAGTAATTACCTCTATTAAAAATTTAAAGGACGCTTTCTATCGCAAATCTCCGTACTTTAATTATTTGACTCGAAGTATGTGTGGAGATACGCTTAAAAAACATTTAGAATAAGAATAAGAATACATTTATTTGCCAGAAACATTGTACAAAGATGGTAAATATTACATTGTATAGTTCATCATATCTCACCGTCAGCTGGCGGCATGCAAATCTACTTACATTATAGCTACAGTTAGAAGTTTATTTAACTTTAATTATTACATAAAATAATATATTCAATAATTAATTCTATACTCGCAGTTTCAATAAAGTCATACATATTATATTATTAATTACAATTACTATGTCTTATTCATTAAAATGTCAATAGACGTTAATGTTATTTTGGTCTATATTTTAATGCAAGGTCAAGAGCATAACATTTGAGTGGTGCTAGACAGGACATTAACAAAATTATTAAAAATATCATATCAATCAAACTCTACAGCTGAGAATCATCTGGCTTTATAACTATTATAATAACACATCTTCGTAGTATGTTTTCTGGCCTAATAATAGACCATTTACACTGGGTCTGCCGAAGTCGGCAAGCAACTTCGTCGTGCGAAAAACGACTCGTTGAAGCGTTGCTAACTCAGAAGCGACTGCCGCAAAACCGTCTCAGTACATTCGAAGCCGTCACCAGGCATCGGAATAGAAATAGTTTCTGAAATCATTCGTGATTCTGTCAAAAAAGACAAAAGAGAAGTGTTTACATTAATTTGGTCGTTGGATGAATTCGACTCTAGCCAAAGTCATCCTGTCATCCTAGTTTATGTGACCCTTACACTAGGACGCAACTAAAAAATCTAATTTTCACACTTACAGTTCTGCTTTACAGTGGATGTCAAAATGGTCTAAAAATTATTAATAAAGATTTTAATTTATGTTGAATAAATAAACCAGGGTTATAAATCTTGGTAATCCAAAATCGCTTCGTCTTTTATTTTAAGGCGACCATAGAAGACAGAACGCAGGACGGAATTTACCCGGCGAAGTATTTTTGGCGTTTTTCGTGACAGTTACCCGTGTAAATTGAGATTGATTATTCTGCATGGGGAAATGAGTAATTTGCACATGGAGAAACTGACAGATTTTTTAAGGGAATCCTCCTTATAAAAATCTTTCAGCTTCATGTTTTTTTTTGTAGGTATTTTGGAAATTGTTTTCATGGGTGCCACTTTTTTTTAAGTTTTGCTGGAATTTGGTATACTTTCTTTTTTTGTTGATGTTGGTATGCTGAAAATTTTAATCATTGATGCCACATTTTTTTTGTAGATATGTTGGAAATTTTTGTCTTGGATTTCACTTTCTTATTAGGGTACATGTATGATTGCGAGTTTATTCCACCATAACTTGTAAACGCCTGAACCGATTTGGATATACCTATGGGGTATCGTTATTTTATAAGGACTATTAGATATGTGTTTTTCTGCCTGTAACCGGATGCAGTTAATACCAGTAATTTACACGGAGCGACTGCCTATCTGACTTCCACGATACCTTTTGGCAAGACTGTTAGACAAATTTTCCGGTGTCCGCCTATAATGACTGTCATAAATCTTCTTTGATAACTGGGACACTACATTCACTCCTAATCATGCAAAAAAATGAGCAGACTTCGTAATTTGAGTCGTAATACGTCATACTCATCGATATCATCATCATACCCCTGCCCTTACCCCAATTTATTTGGGGTCGGCACGGCATGTATTCGTCTTCCATAAATCTCTATTTATCATCGATGATGACTGTTATAAAAATATATATATCCGAAAGAGTAACCGTAATAGTAACAGTTGGATTAATGAAAACTTAAAAGCGATGATAGAAAAACGAGATGGATTATTTAATGTTTGGAGTGCTGATACCAAAAATATGAAAAAAAGACTGGATTACACTAGGTATAGAAATAAGTGTACAAAAGCGATACTTAAGTGCAAGAATAAATATGATAAGCAATGCATATTAGATTGTAATGGTAATATAAGAAAAATATGGGATAAAATAAATACATTATTAGGAAAACAAAAAAAGTCCTTAGATAATTTTATAATTAAGAGTATGACACAAGAAAATGATACAAAAGAAATATGTAACAAGTTCGCGTTAACTTTTTCAAATGATGTTGATCTCATTAAGCACGTGTGTCATGAGAAATGGTTAGATAGAAGTGGCTATGTGCAAGAGGCTGATGTATGTATGAGGTGGCAACCGGTAGACACTAAAAATGTTATGAATATCATTAAAAATATGAGCAGTAAGAAATCTCCGGGTACCGATCGCATACGTATGTCTGACCTTAAATTAATAGGAGACAAAGTATTGTAATTAAAAAATTGTAAGTCATTGCCAATCTAGTCAACTTATCTGTAAGTAAACATATGTTTCCAAATTTATTTAAAAAAACCATTGTTCCGATCTATGTCCAATCTATAAAAAAGATAATTGTCAAATGTATTCTAACTATAGACCAATCGCTATTCTGTCGAGCATTGATAAAATTATAGAAAAATGTTTAGTAAACCAAATCGGACTGTATCTTCATAAAAACAAAATATTAAATAGTTGTCAGCACGGATTTCAAAGAAATAAAAGCACGAACACATTGTTAACTAACTTTACTGAAGAAATTAATACCCATTTGTCTGAAAAAAACTTCATTATTGCTATATTTTATGACTTCAAAAAAGCTTTTGACACTTTGGAATCTGATACACTACTAAATGCGATGGAGGAGTGTGGAGTGAGGGAGCCACTGAATAAATGGTTCACTGACTACCTCACTGCACGATCCTATCAGGTTAAGGTGGGCGACAGTTACAGCGATGAGAAACATGTCCGGTGCGGGGTTCCGCAGGGGTCGGGGTGTGGTCCGGTATGCTACCTCATGCACGTTAATAGCTTACCAAGAGTATTAAATCATTGCTCGGCGTATATGTTCGCTGATGACTTGTGTACATTGCGCGCCGGCACTGACCTCGCTGAGACTTGTAGCCTTTTTTTTTTTTTTTTTTTTTTTTTTTTTTTTTTTTTTTTGGCGGAGAAAATGCCTTCGCATACTACATCGCCCAGGGTTGTACGGTGCAGTTATGTGGGGCTCGCACCCACTAAAAACTCCGCCATCTTTGCCATCTTCCACTTTTGTAGGAGGGGCCTCGAGAACTGCATTGCATGGCATTCACGACCCCTCAGTGTTGGTTGTCACCTCCTCCTTCCTGTATGTCCGTCTCACAAGAGCCCTCGTGCAATGCGGATGGTAGTTTCCCTGCCCTACCACCCGCCGGCTCATGTTAGGGTGGCATTAAATTGGCGTGGTGCCGCCTACGTTGGCCAGTTCTTCGGCGGCGGATCGGATCCGCAATGGAATCTGCCTCTCTAGTTCGTTCCGCCGCCTCCTTTTGAGAAATGACTTCCTCGCAGAAGGATGCGACTGCCTGCCAACCTCTCTCACTGCCGATCATACACTTAACCAGTGCCGGCAGAGAGAGGTCTCCCCCAACTATTGCAGCGAGAACACTACGCTGTTCTACCCAAGCAGGACATTGCTCAACGGTATGCTGGGCTGTGTCCTCACTGCAGCCACACTGGTGGCACACGGGTGTCATCTCTCGTCTGGCGACTTTGTGCAGGTACCTACCGAAGCAGCCATGCCCTGACAATACCTGTGTTAGGCGGAAAGACAAAGCTCCGTGCCGCCTACGCATCCACTCTTCCAATACTGGCTGGATGGCCGCCACTGTCTGGTGACCGGCACTAGGGACTACCAACCTCTCTTTCCACAGAGCCATCATTAATCCCTGCGCTTCTCTACGCCATCTTAAAACGAGCTCTGGCGAGGGACCACTTCCATTCTCTGCACGTGCGTCCACTCTGAGCCAGTAGACCTTGGCGAGCACCTGCGCCTCTAAGTCCCATGGGGGTGTTCCAGCCAAAGCACACCCAGCTTCTGCTGAAATTGTGCGATATCCACGTATTATCCTGACTGCCATGACTCTCTGCGGTCTTCGCAGGAAAGCCTTGTTCTGGACAGTCAGGGATTCCGCCCACACTGGTGCACCATAAAGAGCCATTGAACGCACAACCCCCGTGTAAAGTCGTCTACACTCTACACTGGGCCCACCCAGGTTTGGCAGCAAGCGGCTAAGGGCAGACGCAGTACCAATAAGTTTCGGGGCAAGCTGTTGGAAGTGTTCACCAAAATTCCAACGTCGGTCTAAGACCAGGCCCAAGTACTTCATGTGCGTCCGGATCATTATTCTTGTGCCACATATGGTAAGGTGAGCACCGACAGGTGGTCGGCGTCGTGACCCATGAAATACCAGAGCCTCAGTCTTCTCGAGTGCAACTCTGAGTCCAAGCGCCTCAATACGACTGACGACCAACGACGCACCCTCAGTGGCCAATCGTGCAGCCTCTTCAAATGACGGACCTCGTGCAGTGACAAGGGTATCATCTGCGTAACATATGAGCCCCTGTTCGGCAGATAATGCACCACGTAAGACCCAGTCATACCCGATATTCCACAAGAGCGGGCCCAGAACAGACCCCTGTGGAACACCGCATGTGACCGATTTCCGCACGATTTGTCCATTACGTCCCCGATAGCAGACGCACCGTCCTCTCAAATAATTGCCAACGAGCTGCCGTAGGTACAAGGGTACTCCATGAAAGCAAAGCGCTTCCCCGATGCAACTAAATGGCAAGGTGTTAAATGCGTTGGCGATGTCTAATGATACGGCCAACATAACACCTCCACGCGCTACAGCATTATTCGCCTCGGTTTTCAGGCGAACAATTGCGTCAATAGTGGAACGCGCGGCCCTAAAGCCATATTGGGCGTCCGACAAATTTGGACCAACTGAGTCTAAATGCCGAGAGACTTGTAGCCTAGTCCAACGCGATGTAGATGATGTTGTAAAATGGTCTCATGATAATGGAATTGTACTAAATTCAGATAAAACTAAACTTATTATTTTACACTCACCTTATTTACGCCCTTCAGGAATACCAACTCCAATATTCACTCATAGTTTTTCATGTTATCACAAAAATAATGCAAACTGTAACTGTAAACCTATAGAACAAGTAAATTGTGTCACTTACCTTGGAATGAAAATAGACGAGAATTTCTCCTGGTCTCAACACGTAGATTACATTTGTGATAAGCTTAGAATATTACTAGGGAAATTTTATCACCTAAGTTTTAAAGTACCAACTACTACATTAAAATGTTTATATAGATCTCTAGTGGAATCTATTATATCTTATGCTCTTGATTGCCATGGATCGACTTTTAAAACTTATATAGACAAAATTGAAACCTTACAAATTAGATTCCTAAAATTATTAGTAAACAATAAAACTAAGAACAGTTGCAAAGATAATTACAAAAAACTATTTAAAATTTGTAAAATTCTCCCAGTTACTTTAAAATATAAATACTCATTATTAGTAAATCAACATGGCAATTACGAGCATAATTCATCACTTGTATCGCATACTCACAGTACCAGGTTGATAGCTAACAGTAAGTATGATGTACCTAGAGTTATTAATTACTATGGAGATAGGACATTAAGAAAACGTTTACCATATTTGTTAAATAGCTTGCCTGTGGACATCAGAAGAGAAACTAATAAAAACAGGTTTAAAAGATTATTAAAGGCACACCTATTGGATAGTATACACACACCATGAACTATAGTATACATAGTAAATTATGCATAATCACACACTATATTATTAAATTTCCAACTTAAAACATAAAAGACTCACCTGAGTCCACAGACAAACTGTTTAGAACAGTTTTGTGGACCTATATATTATACTAAGGTTAAGCACTATTCTGTAATAATAATAAATAAATAATAAATAAAATAATAATCGTATCATCAGTCATTTCTTTTCTAGCAAATTCATCTTTAACACAATCCATCCCTCGCTTCCTCGGTCTTCCTCTACTCCTATAGCCATCTACATTCATACTCAAAACTTTCCTCGTCACATGGCCCTCATGTGACGAGGAAAGTTTTGATCCATCCGCATCACATGCCCATACCATGCTAAACGATTTCCACACAACTTCTCAGTTACCAGTGCCACTTTGAGAATTTCTCTTACATGACTATCATGTGACGAGGAAGGTTTTGATCCCTCCGCATCACATGACCATATGGTATGGGCGATTATTTTATATTATATAACATAACATAACATAACATAGCATCACGCCTGTATTCCCCGAAGGGGTAGGCAGAGGTGTACACAATTGTACACCCACATTTCACCAATGCTGTTATTAAGTCCCATGTAATAGGTGGTGAGCCTATTGCCATCAACCGGGCACATTTCCAAACTCCGGGCTGCTACTGAGAATTTCCTAACAGAAAAACTCAATAACACTTTGCCCGACCCGGGAATCGAACCCGAGACCTCCTGCTCAGCAGTCGCGCTACGGACCACTAAACCAACGAGGCAGTTTATTGTGTTTAGTTTATATTATATGGCTGAGCGATTTCCACACAATTTCTCAGTAACCGGTGCTACTTTTAGACTGCCTCTTATATATTCATTTCTAATTCTATCCATCCGCGTCACACCACAGTTTATTGTGTACTCATCAATATGCGAACACAATAAACTTTTCTCAGATCTATGGTCGTACCCTTTATGTATGTTGTGTTATGTGTTTTATGTGTGACTTCAATGAAGGTTATGGTCTAAAGAAAGAGGCGTTTAAAAACTAAAATCATAGATAATAAGTACCCCAGCCTCCAGTCAGGAAGTAAATTAAAACAAGTATCCTGTGACAAAAGCTTTTCATATTAATCAGTAAAGCTGCTTCCATGGAATATGTTACAAACAAAGGAAGGATTACTTGTTTTAATCTCTTTTAAGCGAGACTGGTCCTGGGTAGTGACAATAATATAATAAAATATGCAGGTGCATATAAAAAAAAATGTTAATCTAAGGGTGTGGGTTTAGCTAACTTATCTGAATTGCCAAATTATGAATTTAAAGTGTTTTACGAAATCCAGGCTATTTTTAATATATTGCCTCACATCGTCATCTTGCATTTCGTTGCATCTCAATCTCTCCTAAACACATCAACACGGTCTAGGGATATTTTAAAAAAAGCGAATTACTGTCAATATGTTAATTATTTATATGACATGTATATATTTAAAAGATACGTTATTTAATATTCTACCATTTTCTAGTAATGGTTAGGGTACTTCGATTAAAATTTCAGGATTTTATGGAAAAAAAAATGAAGCATAGACGGAAACCGTATATGAATTAACTTTTAATTTATGAGTAAAAACTGAAAAAAATAGAAAAATCATTTAATTTGTGTTTATAAACTTGAAGTTAGTAGTCTGAGAAAGCGCCCATGATGTTCATAACACATCGGCAACGATTCGGCATGCTCAGAACAAGGTTGTCAATGTCTTGCTGCGGAATATTGTCCCATGTCCTTCTGAGGTGCGCAAAAAGTTGATCTTCTGTAGCCAGATTTTCAGGAACTTCCTTCAGAGCTCTTCTTTGCAGCATATCCCACGCATGCTCAATGGGATTTAGATCTGGCGATTGAGCAGGCCAGTCTAAGGCCCTAACATTGTGTGTATGTAACCAAGCTGCTACCGTTCTCGCCGTGTATGCCCGGGCATTGTCGTGCATGAGCAGGAAATCTTGCCCCATTTGTGTTCTGTGGGGCAAGATTACGGGCCCCAGCACCTGTTGGACGTATCGTTCTGCCGTCATATTGCCCCGCGCCCAAACGAGATCCGTCCGTCCTCCAAGACGAATTCCTGCCCAAATTGTTCCTCCTTGGTATGGGTGAACTTCCTGAGGGTTCTGAAGACGGCTCCATCGTCCAGGAACTCGCCAAACACGCGTCCTTCGTGAATCTGGATGGAAGCCGAACCTGGATTCATCCGTGAACAGCACATTGGACCATTGTTCACGGCCCCAGTCCACGTGGTTCCGAACCCATTCTAATCGTCGTCCACGATTGCCTCTCCGTAAAGGTGGGACCCGGAGTGGTCTACGAGAGCGTAGATTGCTTTCATGCTTTGGTCACTCACAAGCACTTGGTGTTCCACTCGCAGCCTTTGGACCAATTGAGTCGCCGTTGCATTTGGTTGAGCTCGCGCAGTAATTTGCAAAAATCGGTCTTGTCTGGGGGTAGTGATGCGACTTGGCCCCCGGTGCCTCTCCGCTACTTCACCTGTGGCACGATAGCGTGTCCACAATCTTGAAATTACATTTTGGTAGGTCCCTATGGCCTCAGCAACATTACGCTGAACAAAAGCTGGGTCAGCTTCCAGCACTCCCACAGCTCGTAACATCTCCGCCCTCGTCAAATGTTGGCGTTGCATGGCTACAATACCTCAATTTTAACTTTATCTTTCGTTTAAAAATGAAAAAAAACTGTAACTAAATGTAATTCGTATTGTTTTCTAAATTTCGCACAAATGAAAATTCCCTCTCCTACACATCAAGACATTTTTATGCGACCGAAACAAAAGAATTTTCAAAAATTTGAATTTGGAATTAGTCTGAGATAAATTACAATCAAATCGGTGTATAAAAGATTCCAATGCGGCCAGTACTTTTTGAGTTATTTAATTGAGTATGAAATATCCCTAGACCGTGTTGATGTGTGTATATGGATTTATTTACAAAAGTAGAACTCGCATGCAAACAATATCCAACGCCGAACTATTATCTGCAGATCAGTTTTTATTTATTTATTTTACTAAATATATTTATTTTACCACTACCTCCATTTCGATGTATTAAACATATCTTGTAATTTCTTATCTAAGAACTAGAATAATTTGACGTTGAATTGTACGATTCTAAATAGTGATAGAAGAGAATTGTAAACTGTTTTTTTTGCTGTGTAAAAGTTCCGTAATTTGTATAACTAAACTCAGGTAGGTATGTACTTAAGTATAAGTATTGTCTTCATTAATCCTAAACAATGTAGCCTTACTTTGGCCTTACTAAAAGAAATAATATGTGTTATTAATAGATTAAGTAGGTATGTAGGTACGCCTGATAACTTAATCGGTGAACTAGTTAATCGTTCGATAACATGTTCTCATTAACTGAAATGTTCTTGTAATTTATTTTGAGAAATAAAATTCTTTAACCATATAAATATTTTTAATGTACCTTAATCGGATAACTTCACGAGAACCAACCAAAAAACTTTATTTTAGACTCCATTTTTTTTTCATAAGTTTTTTGTCTTCGCTGAGTTTGAGCAGTTAAATCCTACTGTGAGCGTAAATGTGAATGTTTGTCTAATTAGATGTTTGTTACTCAATTATGCAAAAACGGCTGAACGGATTTGAATGAAGTTTGGTATAGACATAGTTCGAACCTTGAAGAACACGGTCACCAGCTAGAATAAATATACAGAAACGGTACATTTAATTTAAGAAATCAAATTTAATCATTGATATTTAATAAACAGTATTTTACTAATATATGACTTGAACCTCCTCCAAAATCTATTAAGATCTAACTCAACATAATCTAAGATAATCCAAATTAATGCAAGTATGACAATTAAACCGCCCCTATCTAAGCCGCCACCCGGTATACAATGTCGCGTGCAACGTGCAAGCCTCCGCAACCGGAAATGACAAGCCACTTCCGGCGGATGTGGCGCGCTCCGTCCGTCTGACACTGCAGTTGAATATGTCAATAGCGGTGGGACACAGTCGGTTGTGCCTGTGTATAATTGAAGAGCATCCATTAATAGTATCTAGGTTTATGAAAAATATAGGTTTTTTTTGTTATTATTTTTAGGATTAAATATACCAAGATAAATCTTTGAAAAGCATGAACGCATGCTTAGCGAACTCTAGAGTTATTATATTAACCCCTTACCGCATGTGTTTTTATTTTTTTCAGGAAAAAATATATTTGGTGCTCCTTGGCACGTACTATTAAGTTAGTTCAAGCACTTTTCCAAAATCCGATTACTTTTCGAGATATGATGAAAATCTTCCATTTCCCATAAATGGCATATTATGCAGTAAAAGCGACTAAAACTAATTTGTCATAAATGGCATAATATGCATTGTAGTAAAGGCGTCTCTAACTAAATGCCATATTTGGCAGCGCATGCTCTAAAGGTAATTTATGAATCGGTCACAGTTGATGCAAAATAAGATTTAAAAAATAAAAACTTTGAATTTAATGAAAATATAGATTAATATAATGAGATCTGTTGCATTTAGGAACTTCACATTTTACACTTATCTTAATATCTATACCGACATACAGGCTAACAATTCACCAGTGGCGTAGCGTGGATTCAGTCACATCATTTCAGCTTACGTAAGGTGAAAAGTTTTAAAGCAATTCCTATCTTTATTTAAACATAGGTGTATGTTACATTTCTCACATTTGATGTAGGATTTGCCCGAGCAACCATACATCTTACAAAGTTGTCGTTCCTGGGTGTATGCTGGCAAATGATCTAATCCGTCATTAACAATTTCGGGGAGAGGCAAGTCTATTCGTCGTTTTCTTCTTTTAGTTTCTTCGACAGCAGGCCTTCCGCGACTTCGTGTCGGTGTGTAAAATGCTTGGTTAGCTCTGGTTAGTGCTTCGGCCAGCACTAATTTAAAATCTAGCAATGGCATGTAGTTTTCATGCGTTTTACGCCACAAAATCCAACTATTTACGCATGTTAGATCGATCATATGGAAAAATATTTTATGATACCACTTTTTGCTTCTCACTTTGATACGATAATAACCAAGCATGGAATCTAGAAGGTCAACACCTCCCATATAACGATTGTATATTAGCACAGCTTTTGGGCAAGGCACAGTCTGAAATATTTTTTTCTTTCTGTTGAACCTCTGAACCTCTCCCTCTGGATATTTTCCAACATAGGTTGATGCCAAGTTGACAACTTTGTTATCCAGCCATGTAACCACGGATATATCTATGTCTTCTACCTCTACGACTTTCTCAACGCTATACCCTCTTCCTTTTTTTGTCATTTGTCCAGCATTTGGTAGATCATGGTTAGGGAGGCGTTTCCGATTTACGGTACCTAATGGAAATATACCTTTCTTATGTAATGCTGCCATAAGCTGCAAACTTGTGTACCAATTATCAAAAAACAATTTATAGTTCATATTTTCAGGAATACTGCTTGATAAGCGCATTGCTACATTACTACTTACTCCCAAGTCAGGTTGGCCTTCTAGAACAACATTCGACTGTGCCCCTGCATAGAGCTCAAAATCATATGTCAGCCCTGACGCACCACTCAAAACAAAGGCCTTATATCCCCATTTGTGTGGTTTTTTAGGGTTGTAGTTCTTTAATGTAGACCTTGCCTTTGTTGGTATTACTTGCTCGTCAATAGCCAAGTACTCTTCTCTGGGTAAAAGCAACAATCTCTCGCGAATTTTATTTATAAGAGGTTTGATTCTTTGCAGCTTGTCATAGTTGGGGTCATTAAACGGGACAGTGTCCTCATTATTAGTAAAATGAAGAAACCTCTTCAATTCTTCAAAGAGATTGCAAGTTATAACATTACTTATTGGTGAGAAGTTGGAACAGCTATTCCAGTAATGTCGAGTAGTGGGGAAATGCATGATAGACATATAAATTAGTACACCTATAAACTTTTTAAATTCTTGGCTTGTCATTTCTAAAGCCGACCCTTGCGTTTGCTCTGAATAACGACACATTTCTTGAGTTATATATTCAATAGTTTCTGGAGTGAATAAATATAGAAAAAACTGAAGAGGTGTATCTAAATCTTTAATTTCTCGAGGAATATTTTGGTCTCCCAAAAAGGCGCAATCAGCTTCACTATAATCCAGAGCTTTGTCTTGCCAATTTAAACGAACAGGTATATTTTTGCGTTTGGTCCGCAAACGTGATGGACCAGCAGCTAACGGATCAACAGAGGCCTGCTCACATTCATCTGAAGAAACATCCTCATCAGAATCAGAAGGATAAATAATTATGTTTCTTCGTCTCGTGGAATTGCCACTTGGTTCATAGTCTTCGTCATCCGGATCATCTCCCGCTGGTTCATCGTCATCGTCTTCGCTTTCATTTGGTATATCAAGACCATAGAATCGTTTTGGATCCATTTTTCTGAAAATAATTCATTTATAGCTTCACTGCATATATTACCACATCTGGTTTAAAGCAAAAACAAGTAGTAATGCATACAATGCCAAATATGGAAAACTAATTTACACGTAACTGCATAATATTCCATATTTGTCATGCTAAGGTTTGGCATGATTGTCGCTAAACTATTACTTTTTACTCACATGTTTTCAGTGTTTGGAGACCTTTGATAAGTCTTCTTAGCACCACTATATGAAGATCGAACGCAAAATCGACCCACGATCACAAAATAAATTTTAAAACTTAGCAAAAACTAACTGCAAATTATAACGGCTGCCGACTGGTTTTGACAAGTTGTAGTTTCGTTACGCGATACACTAGATGGCAGCACAAGTACTTTTATTGAAGCTTGGACGTTGCCTGATCTGTCTTGCTATGACGTAAAGGGTAAAATAACATTATGTTTTAATTCTGAACGTTTGAAAATAAGTACCCACATTTGGGTAGCTATGCGGTAAGGGGTTAAATGGAAAAAGAATACGGTCGCCAACAGGATTCGAACCTGCGCCTCCCGGATGAATACTCCAGGCGCTCTGACCACCAAGCCATGTCGACCTATGCTCACCACCGCGAATTCTTCTTCCATATTTTAACACGTCTTATGAAGAAAAGATAATGTCTCCAATTATCATTTTCTATTGACTTAATATGATGCTATCACGCCTGTATTCTCCGAAGGAGTAAGCAGACGTACACAGTCGTATACCCACATGTCACCAATGCTGTTATTAAGCCCTATGTAATAGGTGATGAGCCTATTGCCATCTACCAGGCACAAATCTAAACTTTGGACTGCTACTAAGAATTTCTTAGCAGAAAATCCCAATAACACTTTGCCCGACCTGAAATCAAACCCATGACCTCGTGCTCAGTAATCGCGCTTGGGACCACTCGACCAACTAGGCAGTACATAATTATAATACGCACTTGACTACACAAAAAATAACTTCTGAAACGTTTTTCTTATAATGCACTTAAATACAATAAATTTAATCCTTTCATCGACAGAACAGACTATCGTCTGCGATAAATATAAAAACACAAAATCATTGGACGGTGACATTCTTCCTTAATTTCTTTGCTAAATTAGTTTAGGGTGGGGGCACAATAATAGCGGAGTAAACGCTTATGATTACGCGAAGATTACTCGAAGTAGCGATGAACAAGTTTTCTTCGTAAGCAATGATAACCTAGTAGTATGACCGTTGGACCAGTGGCGTGCATTGCATATAGGCAAAAATTACTTAAATACAACCTATATCACACTTTACTGTGATATAGGTTGCATTTAGGTCATTTATTGAAGTAGGCACTGCCTATTTGACTATATGCAATGCACGCCACTGCGTTGGACTTGCAAATCAAAGGTCACACCTGCTAATCTAAGGCTAATGCACCACAGATTTTTCTAAATCATGCGCGATTAGTAAATAAATGGTCACTCACATTAAAAGGTGAAGGAAAATACCCCGGTACAGAGTTGGTAGTGAACTACCGAAGTAAGACGAAGGCATCTGGACTAACGTGACGCCAATTAAAGGAGACAAATATTAGAATTAGAAGTGACGACAGCTAGTAGTGGTGAAAGCCTAACGTCACAGCGGGGTGGTTTAGCATAACCAACACCACCAAAGGCCAAATAATGTAAATACTACTAGAAACTAGTAAATACTACTAGGAGTAGATGGCGCTAGTGCCCACATCAACATTAAGCTCCGTATTTAAAAATCATTATAAATAGAAATACTACAGTTTAAGTGCTAAATATCTGTGAATTAAAGACTATTAGTGATGATAAACATGTGACATTATTTGCAAGTGAATATCTTTAGAAGTTATTAAGATAATTAGTAATTTGGTGAAACACAAACATAAACTTGATAACTCAAAAATAAAAACAATAATTACTTACTTTTCAATATAAAACAGTGTTCCAACTAAAATATAGCAATTGTGGACGTTACAATACGTGAACAAACGATTTGAAGACAAAATCTGTGAGTTTTAAACAAACATTATTTTTCCTATCGACAACAAACAAATTCAAATATTTTTATATCACCGTCAATAACCAAAGATAAAATTAACGGATTGTTACGTTTGTTAATAGAAAACTAATTTCACCTAAATAAAATAAGTTCGGATAGCGTAGTGATTACGGCACCCGCCTGATTCACCTACGCACGGAAGACTTGCGTTCGAATCTCACCAACGGGAATACTTTTTGAAGTTTATTGTCTATTTTAATAATAATTTGTCTTTACAAAAATGAACTTTGAGAACATAACATTTAGAAAAACTAGAACAAATTCCTTGACTGAGATTTCGGATGAAAATAGTCTCAATAGTTTGAAGATAGATGGCAGCACAAGTAGTTTACCTGACATATGAAGGGATGAAAATAATGAATATGTGCAAGGACTTCAAAGTCAAATAGAACAGCTCACGTCGCAACTTAGCTCCGCACATGAAGAGATAAAAATCTTGAACATTGAAAACGCTGAACTCAAAAAGTCATTATCTGAACTAACAAATAAAAATGATGTTATAAAGAAAGCCACTAAAAAACTAACCAGTGAAGTACATACACCCAGAAAAGGCTCACAAATATCAACACCTCGTAAAAAATCGCAAAATAAGAAATATATACCTGCAGAAATAACACATACCAATACGTCATGTAATTTTGGCTCGAACTGGGGCGACACAAGTGCACAAAAGAGGGAAGGTGATGGCAATAATAATATTGTAAATAACACTCCAAAGAATAAGTTATGTATCGTTAGTACAAATATATCTAATAGGGTTTTGTCAATAGCTGAAGAGACATTTTCGAACTATCGAATATGTCACTATGTTTCACCAAATTGTGATACTGTGCATCTTATCAGCGATATTCATAAGAAACTGGTAGATTAAAATTTTGATGATTACTGTGTTATTTTAATTGGAGAAGAGGACTTCCAACGTACCAAAAACTATGTAAATATAATTGTCAAATTAAGACAAACACTACTTGCTATACAGCACACAAACATAATCATAAGTGTTCCTACATTTAAGCTAAGTAATTATTCATGTATGTTTAACTGGCGTATAGAAACTTTTAATAATTTATTACATTTGGATCTCCAAACGTTTAAGTATGCAACTGGTTTTGATACTAATTTAAGTTTAAATTATGATTTTACGATGTTTTCAAAATATAATAGAAAAATAAATAACCATGGAATGTGTAACATATTTCAAAATTTATTGCTAACAATAACTGAGATGTCAGCAGCTCACTGTGAATCTGACATAGAATGTTTTGAAGATAATATTAATTGTAGCCAAGAACATCTTTTTCGTGTATAAAAATATAAATATATTGCATCAAAATATAAACGGTCTCTTAAATAAATCAGCAATGTTTACTGTTGTATTGGATGAACTGTATAGTTTAGGTAAAACTATTGATGTGCTATGTTTCTCCGAGCATAACATGATTTTATCCGATGTTAACTTGCTGTTTATTCCAAATTTTACTGTTGCTACCTATTTTACTAGAGACACCAGACATGGTGGTACATGTATAATGATTCGAAATGGAATTAAATATAAAGTTTTGGAGTCAATTGAGAAATACAGTGTCTCAAATGTAATTGAATGTTGCGCAGTAGAACTCACAGATCACAACATCATAGTAGTATGTGTCTACAGGAGCCCGCATAGCAACGAATTAAAGAGAAAACTTGAAATATTTTTCCATACTCTAAATAATCTTCTAAATTCTGTCTCATTTTGTACAAATAAAAAAATAGTACTGTGCGGTGATTTCAACATCGACCTCCTCAAAAATACCAAATACTCTACACAATTTAAGTACCTCATTACCGGCTTCAATCTTAAATTCGAGATAAACGTACCAACTAGATTGTACAGTGGGACCTGCATAGACAATATAGTTCATAATGTGCGGGGATCCATAGGTGAAGTCTTAGAACTAGCGGTATCTGATCATACTGCTCAGCTTCTACGGTGTCCAGTTAAGCAAACCTGCATGTTAGATCACTGGTTCACCACAAAACGGGACTATTCCATAGAAAATATACAAAAATTTAAAACCTATCTCAACAGCATCACCTTTTCCAATGTTTATCAAGAATCAGATCCCAACAAAGCATTCAAATTATTCTATGAATGGTTTAAATTACTGTATGATTTATGCTTTCCATATATAAGAATAAAGATATCGACCAAAGTAAAACCAAAGTGGATAAGTCGCGGTATCAGGATATGTAGCAAAAGAAAAAGACAATTGTTGTGGAAATACCGGAAACTGCCTAATGAGCAAAATAAAACTAATTTAAAAAATCTCTCGAACCGTCTCAAAAACGTTATCAACCTCACCCAAAGAGCACATAATAATCGATTTATCAGCTCAGCACAGAATATATGTAAAGCAACATGGAAAGTCATCAATTATAGTAAAAACAAAAACTGCATACCAAATCAATCTATATTGAAAATCAAATCAGATGAAAAAATAATAACAAACCCACGCGAAATAGCACAAGCTTTTAATAACTATTTTGTAGATCAAGTAGAGTCAACTGATAGTATAAATATTAATAATAATAAAATCACGTATATTAATAATAAAAATACGTCAATGTTTATGTCCCCCACAATACCACTCGACATCCATCGAATTATCATGTCACTCAAGAACACGGCTAGCACTGGATATGATGGTATAGCTACCAAAATCATAAAACACGTATGCATTATTATCGCACCAATATTGAGTCATCTTATTAATTTAAGCATAGAACATGGTACTTTTCCAGACGAATTAAAAATAACCATCATAAAACCGCTTTTTAAGAAAGACAACAAAGAAAACATGTCTTGCTACAGACCTATAGCTTTGGTACCAATTATTTCTAAGATATTTGAAAAAGCAATTAATAGTCAACTCACTAAATATTTTGAGAAGAATAAATTATTCGTTGATAATCAAAAAGGGTTCCGTAAAAACAAATCAATTGATATGGCCATTTACGATTTCCTACATATAGTTAGCAGCAGAGTAGATAAGAGATTACCAGCTATTGCACTGTACATGGATATGTCAAAGGCCTTCGATCGCGTCGATCATAAAATACTAATAAATAAACTAAATGCTTACGGAATAAGAGGAAATGTATTAAGCTTAATTAAATCCTACCTTCAGAACAGACAACAAATAACAGTAATCAGTAGAATTTGTAAAAATAGCGAAATAACGTATAAGTCCAACCAGAGAACTGTTACCTATGGAGTACCGCAAGGTAGCGTACTTGGCCCGACTTTGTTTACTATTTATATTAATGACTTCCCCACATCATCAACCTATCCTATGACCATGTTCGCAGACGATAGTACCCTACTTTTTAATAGTGATGACTTACATACACTGGAGGCAGATATAAATTCTAATATTGAATCAGTTGTAAATTGGTTAAAAAATAATAATCTGGTTATAAATTTAGATAAAACAGTAGTAATGAAATTTGAACAGCGAATAAATCAGAATCTGAATTTGAATATAGAATACAACGGCAAAATTATTAATGAAACTAATGTTACAAAATTTCTAGGATTAAGTATAGAAAAAACGCTAAAATGGAATGTTCATATAGACAAAGTGTGCAATAAACTAAATCAATACTCCTATGCTCTGCATATGTTAAATAAAACGGCAAACCAAAAAACAGTGTTGACAGCGTATCACGGTCTAGTAGCGTCAACATTGAGGTACGGAATTATGTTTTGGGGAAACGCAACCGGTAAAGAAATGGTATTCAAATGTCAAAAAATCCTATGACCATGTTCGCAGACGATAGTACCCTACTTTTTAATAGTGATGACTTACATACACTGGAGGCAGATATAAATTCTAATATTGAATCAGTTGTAAATTGGTTAAAAAATAATAATCTGGTTATAAATTTAGATAAAACAGTAGTAATGAAATTTGAACAGCGAATAAATCAGAATCTGAATTTGAATATAGAATACAACGGCAAAATTATTAATGAAACTAATGTTACAAAATTTCTAGGATTAAGTATAGAAAAAACGCTAAAATGGAATGTTCATATAGACAAAGTGTGCAATAAACTAAATCAATACTCCTATGCTCTGCATATGTTAAATAAAACGGCAAACCAAAAAACAGTGTTGACAGCGTATCACGGTCTAGTAGCGTCAACATTGAGGTACGGAATTATGTTTTGGGGAAACGCAACCGGTAAAGAAATGGTATTCAAATGTCAAAAAAGGTGCATTAGAGCCATCTGTAAACTACAAATTACCGACAGTTGCTACACGTACTTCAAAAATATGAAAATATTGACGATGCCCTCACTATACATATACGAAACTGCTATATTCGTCAAAAATAATTTAAATAAATTTGACCAAGTAACCAGCCATCGTCGTTGTGATCAGTTACATGTTATAAGATCTAAAACCACATTATACAAAAACAGTATTTTTGCAATGGCTCCAAAAATTTATAATAAATTACCCAAATGTATAAGAAACGAACACGATATCCGTCTTTTTAAACGAAAATTGATCTCATTTTTAATAGACAAGACATATTATTCTATTGAACTATTTTTAAATGATAAATTGTGACATATAATATCTCTATTGCATTTAATTTAATTTAATGATTTTTTAACGTTTTATAATATAAACCACCTACTACAATATTATAAAATCTATTTGTACACCAATTTCATTGGTAGAACATAGTATTGCTACAATGTATATTTTTAAGACCTTTCTGTATTACCTGTGTTCACAAATAAATATATTGATTGATTGATTGATTGATTGATTGAAACCTTGTGATGTCCCTGAAACTGCGATCAGTTTAACCTAATGTAGTTTAAAAAAAGGATAAACCGATTTGCTTTAATTATACTAAATTTGATTCAGAATAACTACTCGGTAGTTAATAGTTCTTGTAGCATGTTAACAAAAAACAATAATAAAAATTGAACCACTGGCACAATATAATGCATGAAAGCACTGAATGAGATATACTGGTATAACCCAATGCTTTATTGCTCATATTTATTTTCCACGAGTTTTATATTTTAAGTCCTACACTCCTGCAATACAGAGACTGTCCTATACAAAGCCAGTATCTCCAGGCACTCATGATTATCTTTTTGTCATAGTCACACACACACTTAACCCCGCCCCCAGTCTTGGGGCAGAATAAAAACTGTCATATCCAGGCGGTTGTTGCTACTCGCCGGGAGATATAGCTGGGGTTTAAGAAGCAAGATGTAGCGGAGCAGAAGTTACTTTCAACACTGTGACTCACGCACGTATAACTATGTACGTCATAACAATTAAAATCTATTGTGTCTGCTAATTAGTGAGTCAGAGGGTTAAATAAATTGAACGTTTAAATCATAATAAGCCACAATTCTGACTAGGGTCATTTTGACTGGTCGGGAGTCTTTAAATACTTTTTATTATTATTTCTCAATCTGCTCATGATGCCGTTCTTCCTCATCAAGATGGTGAATGGTGTATAAGAATACAATGGCTAGAAAAGGAGTGAGAGTATCAAGACGACGGCTAACAGAAATATTATGGACGAATGATACCAACCGAATTGAGAACTTTCTCCTTTTTGAAGTCGGTTTAAAAGACACGCAGCGACGATCACAAATAAATTGAATTACTCGCTCTTGAACAATCGCTATTTTTATTATTAAAACATGTAATCAATAACTTGATTACGTTTATTATCAACATCATTAGTCAAACTTCTTAATAGAATTGAATTCTATATTGATTTTTAAACTGTAAAGCTGCTTTATTTACACATATTTTAAATAAACCAATTTTTTTTTTAAACAAACCCGATATTAATAATATTATTTTAGCAATTTTTTTTCATATTTTAATTTAATTTTTTTGCATGTCAACTTTTATTTTTAACTACGAATTTATCACTACTTTTTAAATAGCATAATTATTTCAAAATCAAATATTCACAATATTGAAGTGTCATCATACAATATTTTTTTTATATTTTAACAGGCTCATTTTAAATACAATTTTAATTCTAATTTAATTATATATTCTTAAGTTTTACCTACTGTTTTCACAGACTATTTATTATCAATGCCGTGTACATCCTTAATAGATATATATATATCAGGACTCTTGTTGCAATGTAATTTAATGAAAGTATTAATATATATATTGTCGATGTACCATGTATAATAAATAATAAACCCGCTACCGCTTATGTTTGACACCACACGAGTACCCAAGGAGTGACCCGCAGAGCCAGTCCTACAAAAGAACGCTTTTCGTTACCGATCACATGCAAAATACCTACAGGTAAATATTAAATGCGAATAATAATTTTATTTTAAGCAGGTAAAACCTACCTTTTTACATGTTTTCCCCGTAGGGGTTGGAATACCTACGAGCTGTCTCTAAAAGGTACCTAAGAAGATTTTGTTGTTATTTCATTTGGCCCTAAGAAATGTAACAAGACTGACCAGTAAACTTTTGGGCTATAATCTTCGTTCCTCCTCTCCTCTGTATGAGAAGAGGCCCTTGCGATGCAGTGGGAAAGTAATATCCTAAAATTGTAACATAAGTTCATAACCAGTTTGAGCGTATGTTACAATTTCTACCTATACACCTAAAATTGTAACATATGTTTTTAACCAGTTTGAGCTTATGTTACAATTTCTCGCAGTGTCAAATCTATAAAAAGAAAAACACGATTCCGGTGAATAAGCCCTGGTTGGGCGTTTTAAGTTTTAAATTTTAATTGGTATTGTTTTTTACACGTGTTGAAAAAAGTAAATGCATTATATGGGTAAATAAAATAAGTCTTAGTGACGAACATGTCAAATTGATAATATAGATTAATCATATATAATTATATTTTTTAATACATGTTGAGGCCATGTAATGCCTATATTAATTACTATTTTTCAAAGGAACATTGAAAAAATAATGGACAAGAACGGGGTTTGAACCCGCGACCTTTGACGTTCCGGGTCATCACTTTACCAACTGAGCTACCTTGTCTCGTTAATATATATTAAATTTTTCAATCTTCTTTGTATTCGTCTTAAGGAGACGCCTGGCGATATTTATCTTTATAAATCATATAATAATTATATTTTTTAATTCAAGTTGAGGCCATGTAATGCCTATATTAACGTCAAAGGTTGCGGGTTCAAACCCAGTGTCCATTCTTTTTTTTCAATGTTTCTTCGAAAAATAGTAATTAATATAGATTATGTTTTAGTTTTAGTTTAGACTTTTATGTTTTTATTGAGAATAAAAATATCTTTAAACCTAAACCTTAAATTATTAAGTCAACCACAGGAAAGCCCGGTTAAGCAGTCGACAACTTCCTAGGTAGACCTGCGAGATGCCCTACACAAAAAAAAAACAGTGATTAGAATTGTTTTATTTTCTTATAGTTTTGAAATAATGAGTCATACTAAATATGTCTTTAACATTGACTCATTACACAAAAGAAAATAGCATAATAACTTTCTTTTGTTTGTAAAAAAAACATTTCTTATAAATCAATCATTCCGTGTACCCATAACTGAAACTGTTGTCAAAGTCAAAGTCAAAAGGTTTTTATTTCAAATAGGCAATTTTCATGCACTTATGAAACGTCAAATCATTCTAGTTGCACGGTTCCAAAAAGTGGATCATATGGAGAAGAGCCAGCAAGAAACTCCATAGACACTCTTTTTAAATAAATAATAGTACAGTCTTGCTTTGTTACATTTTTGTGATCAGAAATATCCGAGAGCAATGTAGGTTCACGCGTGAAACGATATAAAAAAAAAAAAAAAACTCAGCTAACCAGTACTATACCATCTACGATAGAAACATAGGTTAACGCGATTTCTTCGCGTTGATATCACTTACCGTAACAGTGCCATACAAATCTATAATTTATATTGCAGCAAGTCTCTAGGGTGGAAATGGGACCGTACTCCGCTTAGCGCAATCGCGCCAGTGCCCCCAAGCGGGATATATTTACAACATTATTTGGTCCCTTTAAAGTCATACTTATCTTTAAATATTAATAAACACGAAATTGGAATCAGCAATAGCTATAATAGCTAAGAGGTATATAAAAATAAAAATATAGAAATGTTTAAGATTTTTGCATTGTTTTGAAGTTTTGCATTGACATTTTAATTGGATTGGGATTTAAATTAATTTCAAGAATAACACTAGTGACCTACATTGATCACTCCACACAATTGTATCCCGTTTAGATGTCACAATACTCTACAAATCAATCATCCATATTGCTGCAAGTCTCCAGGGAGGAAATGCGACCGCGCTCCTCTTAGCGCAATCGCACCAACAGTCCCTCTTCGGAATATACAACATTATTTGGTGCTTGCAATGTCATACTTCGGAAAGTCTACTTTATTGGAGAGTGTAGTGTGGAATATCAGGATGTTGGTGAGAACGTTTCGTATTGATTTGAAGAAAAGTGTATAATGTTTTGGAATAGCTCTATAGATATAGGTAATTAATATTTTCACCAAAGAAGTCCTTATTTTTGTAATGTTTAGCAAATTTACAGAATTTTCTTAATTATCATCAGCATTTACAAGGTGCTTAATCAAAATCAAAAAATAATATTCATACCTAGCTGTTGATATAGTTCCTATTTTACATTACAATTGAGTTATTATATCAATACAAAACGTGAATTCAACAGTAATTCAGCACAAATGCGACTAGAGCAAACGATTCGACTCTATGGGCATCGTTAACGAATGCGCAATATATTGGGTTTACTTCTTAAGTAGGTGCTTAAGTAGTTTTAAAGACTAGAACACGTTTTAAGTAACAGATTAAACTTGTTTAGAACAATTTAAAGTTTATTAGTTTCAATTTCCATTAAGTAGCTAGGTATGTCTTCTAAATCTTGCTGCAGTCTTTGTACTTTTCGCATAAATGAAGGGAAGCTTTTTGTATGAAGACTAAAGTATATATTCAGAAAGTAGTGGATTGTTATTGTTCGACGGACCATCACCTGCTGGGGTCACGGTGAATGCATCGGAGATGAACCCATGATGCAGGGAATTGAACCCGCAACAGGTCTAGCGCAGAACCCGGTAATTTTTTCAACAACCGTGCCGACAGAACTGATTTGTAGTTTTGCGTTGATAGCTGATAAACTATTTTAGTTCGATACTAGGAGGGGCTTGTGGCTAGGTGACAACTACACACGATGGAAAATAAGTACATAGTGATATTACGGTCCATGCGGTTTGACTGAAGGCCGACTCCAACTTTTGGGAAAAGGCTAGGCAGATTGATTGATTCAGTTAGATACTAAAGTAGAAACAGATTCACATTTTTTTTAATTTACTTTGTATATAAATGGGCTTACGTCTGACCGCCACCTCACCTGATTTTAAGCGTTGGTGTGGTCGCTATGGAACAAAAGCGTGTTCGGGTTTCTGCTGGGTGCTTACCCAAACTAAACTCGTTCACTCGAGCTTTGGAGACTACCAGATCATAGGTACTTATCGAGAAACACAGATACACAAGGAATTTCATTCCTTAGCGGTGCACATAATGAAACTATTAGCGAATTACAGATAAATCTTTGAAAAGCATTAACGCTTTCACAGGGATCTCTAAAGTTATATTTTAAAGGGAAATAGAATATGGTCGTGAGCAGAATTCGAACCTGCGCCTCCCGGATAAATACTCCAGGCGCTCTGACCACTAAGCCATCTCGACATGGCTTAGTGGTCAGAGCGCCTAGAGTATTTATCCGGAAGGTGCAGGTTCAAATCCTGCTTACAACCGTATTTTATAAACCACAAAAAATTTTTAGCGAATTACTTTAATGAACCGACATTTAGTACCTATTAAATCCTATATAATAATAATTATTCGCAAAATGGCTGAGGCTCATTTAAATGAGAAACAGAATTGTTTATAAAACGCGATAAAACTAAGCAGAGCTTTACTGAATTTTAATTTGGACAATCTCACAATCTTATAAGGAGATTAAAGAAGCCGAAAAGGCTCTTCGCTAATTAAAAAGTCAAATTTTAAGAAGGCAAAGGAAAAATATACAAACATTGCCAAATTCTAAGCCAGTTTTATGCGGAATTATTTAACTGATATTTTTTAAGGAACTTATCAGAGTACTGAAAAAAGGGGAATAATAAAGTTAATGAAAGATGAAGGCTTTGTTTTGTGAAATAAAATAAAAAATCGTTGAATTCGTAATGAGTTACGAAGTGTATGGAGTGGTTTGAAATTGTTTCTTTTTTGCTAATTCATTTTGTGGATGCTTTGGACTGGTTATGCAATTAGCTGTATTCTTTTATTGAATTGTCATTTAATAAATTTGTAGCATTACGCCTGTATTCCCCTATGGGGTACGCAGAGATGTACAAGGTTTTATGATACTGTCATTAAACCTTTCGGCTCAGTAACGTACAGATCTGTACGTTGTAACAATAAAAATCTATTGTGTCTGCTAATGACTGACGCAACAGCTTAAGTTCTATGTGGTGAGCCTATTACCATCTACCAGGAACAATTCTATACTCCGGGCTGCTACTGAGAATTTCCTAACGGAAAAACTCAATAATACTTCGCCTGACCCGGGAATCGAATCCGAAACCTCAGCAGTTACGCTTGCGACCACTAGCCCAACAAGACAGTTAAAATTTATTTGAAATAATCCCTGCTTAATATACTAATTTTAATTGTCAATGACCATAGGCAACTTACATGACATTATATTGTTACTTCCATACAAAGAAGATTTAACAAACTAAAAAAGTTAGTTTTTGACGAGAAATTAGATGTATTAGATATGTCAGTAATAAGCAAGTGCCAAAAATTATATGCCTTAGTGTACCCATAATGATTTAGCATGTAAAGCCGTCGGTCCTGCGCCTTCGCCTGTCCTCCGGTCGTGTTGAACTGCCATACAATCGGAGTATGTGAGTGAAGGAAGAGGAAGTGCACCTGTGTTTGCGCATACACTTGTGCACTATAATATCTCTTGCGTACTTGGCTAATCTCCGTGGTAATAGGCCGCCGTGACCGAAATACGGTCAGGAGGAGTATTAATGATAATGCAATTGAAAAGTATTTATCTTTTTTAATTTCCTATCTACTAAAGCTTCATAACTAAGTGCAAAAGGTATAAAAAATATTAATCAATTCTCAAGTATAGTAGGCCAAATTTTCTGCGATTAAAACATAAAGTTCAGCATCTTATTTTTCAGTCTCTTTCATAAAATAACTTCATTGAATATTTATATGTAGTTTCAAACTTCATAAATATTTTATTTGCGACAGCCGGGCTGGGCGCACGCCATACGTTTAAAAGCTTTCGAATGAAATATATTAGAGAATATTAAATAGATTGATTGGTTTTAAACTACAGAAACTGAGTGCTGGTACAGTTAGCGACTTAAGTACAAAGCTTCACTTTTTTTTAAAGGTTCAGAAGTATCTTGTCATTACACATGTTCGTTACACATGCGTTATTACGTTTGAAAGATTTATCTGTAATTATTATTTGTGCGAGAAATTATAACAGAGTTTTTTTTTTTCTAACGCATTAATATATACCAGGGCAGGAAGAAGAAGACAATGCGGTTGGCGCAGTAGTTGTAAGAACGGCTGCTGCGCTGCATGTCGCGGGTTCGATTCTTGTACGGAGCAATTATTTGTATGGGCCTGAGTGTGTGCATGTGAGATAATACGTCTGTAAACGCACTCGCGATACAGGAAGAAATTCATTGTAAGGGGCAAAGTGTGTAAAAAAAAAAAAACTTTCAACAAATATTTAAGTAATGTTCACCGGTTACTACTCACGTGCATTTTTCGGGATTGCCCGACTAGTTTCGAACGCAAACGGAGCCCGTAGTCGTGAGCTGAGCCCGCGGCGATGTCGCGAGTCAAACCGTTGAGTAAGTTTGAATCGCGACATCGCCGCGGTCTCAAAAATGCACGTGAGTAGTAACCGGTGAACATTAATTGATATAAATATGTCTCACGAAACTTTTTATACAAAATTATAACTTTTTGATAGAAAGTACGAATAATAACTAGTTTTTATAAATTATTTTGTTAATAACAAAATGTTAGTCTCTCATGTTGTCAACTGTAGGTCAACTTGTTTGATTTTATAACCATGGTCGTCTATAATGATTTGTTCTTGTAAAAAGAAATCATAATACCTTCTAAGGCAAGGTTCCTTGTTTAAAACATCATCAAAACAGTTTAATATTAAAGTTATTATATTAAATGGAAAAGAATACAGTCGCGAACAGGATTCAAACCTGCGCCTCCCGGATAAATACTCCAGGCGCTCTGACCAATAAGCCATCTCGACCTCTGCTCACCACCGCGAATTCTTCATCCATATTTGTAACACATCTTTTGGCGACGACATTGCTATCTATTCAGTCCCTATACAGGTAACCGAAGTTTTATTTTAGCTAAGAATTCGACACAAATATGGATACAATGTCACATTTGCATTTTTACTTTACAAAATACATATTCTAAAATTCTCCGCTTTTGCAATTCCTAATAATATGATATCTACAATACCCACTACCATACCCAATAGTAAGTTACGACTCTAAATTCTAATTTCCGTTAACTCTAATATTTAGCATTCCACAAACAACGGTGTTGCACTCCGACCTCCCGGAGGACCGGGAGTGCAACTTAGCACTTAGATATAATTTACGTGTTGATATTGTTTTGTTTGTACTGGCTCTTTTAGTGTTGGTTTTGCTGAAAATAAAAAATGAAAGTAACGTTAAATAAAGATATAATTTTTTTGGAAAAAGGATACGGTCGTGAGCATGATTCGAAACTGATCTGTAAAAATTTCTTGAAACCAGAAAAAAAACTGAAAATAGTTTTGATACATTTTAAGTGATAACTTATAACGCTTTATAGAAAATAATACTTTTTTTTGTTTTTATTTTTTTTGTAACTGGTAACTTTATTATTTTCGTTCTAAAAACTATATCTGTAAAAAAGACCATTATTAAAGGTCCCTTGTCAATTAGATAGCCGAACATCGTCTAGTTTACGGAGCAGTTTTCTCTATTTTATTTACCATCCATCGGCAACCACAATATAACTTGCCCTTCTCCTTGTAACCTCCACTTGATTTCTATAGAAAATCGATTTCATCTTACGCTGGTTAACAAGAATCGGTTCATAAGTCTTTTCCAATGGTGAGGGGTTGTCAAACCTGGGCAAAATATTGCAAACGACCCTTTCAGAATCGTGTATTTTATTGTTTTCCACTACAGTGCGACCTACTTTGTCATAACATAGTAATTGCCTACGTTTCGCCATGTATACCAATCGATCAGAATTTCAATTTTTCTGAAAGCTTTTGCCTGTGACTAAAGTATTTAGTGCACACGAATGGCCAATGATAATGTTCAGTTTTGCAGACTTATTGTCTCGTTGAGTCAACAAAACCCAATTAAAAGACGTTATTGCCTTTAACAGTACCTTTGAAATGGTTTAATTGGAATAAATGATTTGATTTTGACTTTACATTTAAATTTAAGCATGTCATACCAAAATTTCCATAAAATTTTAGTATGACATTTCTAATTTCAGTAGCAAGCAAAACTAAACAATTTGAGAAAATTTTATTTGTTGTGAATATTAGATGACGTCTTCTGCTTCATCCTGTCTCTATTTATAAAACACAATGCTCTTATTTGAGTTTAGTTGGGTTGATAGAATCGACAACGTTAACAGTAAGTTTTGTCAGTTATTGTCCGTTACATCCTCATAAATTTTTAGTTTTTATCCTTGGTTATTACCAAGGATAAAAACTAAAAATAAAGGAGGCCTCTGAATTTAAAAAAAGTATATATGTCATGTAAGGAAATTCTCACTGGTTTGCCGGACTTAACAGCTGAGTAAATGCAATGATAATAACTTATATTCACATGGAACTTAGCTTTTACTTCAGCTTACCCCTTACCTTCAAGGAATACAGGCGTGATGCTATATTATGTTCAACATTTTAAACTTAAAAAGGGAGAAGAATACGGTCGCGAACAGGATTCGAACCTGCGCCTCCCGGATGAGTTATTATATTAAATGGAAAAAGAAGTTCGGTCACCCGTATAGGGACTGAATTGATAGCAATAACGTCGCCATAAGACGTGTTAAAATATGGAAGAAGAATTCTGTTCGCGACCGTATTCTTTTTCCATTTAATATAATAACGTTAGAGTTCGCCAAGCATGGGTTAATGCTTTTCAAAGATTTATCTTGAATTAAAAAGGGAGATTTTTATTTGCAGTGTTATTTTCGCCAACAAGTCTGCCACTTAACGTCGCTGGTCTGCCTTCCATTTAGTCGTAAAAAACATTTAGCTGACATATGTCTAGTCTCATTTTGAAATGAACTCGTAATAAAATGGCATTGCCAACCATCAAATTAGAAGGAATAACAGTCGGCAGTGGTTTTATGATGTAGCAGCTACTGCATCACATATGACGCTGTCACGAAGAAATTAGAATTCACGGAGGACTGAGGAAATGTTCTTTATACATTACCGGCAAAACTGTCCCACTGCTTGGCACCACCACGCTAGCTGACTGCGGCAGAATAGAAATAGAATAGAAAGATGTTTATTTCCCTGGTTCGTATGTTACATTATGGCCACAAGTCGGTGGTATATTCAGCCTGTGGGTGTGTCAGCTACTTACAGTCTACCTATGTTTGTCTGAGAGAGATCTATATAAGTATCGTGTAGTGTGTGCTGTGAGCTTGTTAGTATGTACAGAATAAGTTTATATAAATTTATAATGTTCTTCTATATTGCCCTATCCTATTTACAGCTAATTACAATTTATGGGGACGTGGAGCGGTCGTTCGCTTGCTGAGCAACCGACTCCTGTCTTTTTTTGGTACATAATTGATTTCACCTAGTTTAGTATTAGTTAAGAGGGGGTTGTGCTGTCCATATCCGAGGTAGGCGACACCAGGGGTCTCTAGATCCTCGATGTGCATTTCGCGGAGTCGGCGCAGCATGTCCTCGTTTAAGTCTTGTGCACGGAGGTGCCATGGATCCCAATCGAGCATATCCCAGAGTAGTGAGGTTTCTAGGCGTCTTGGGAATTGTCCGCTGGTCTTGAGAGCCATTCGATATTGGCGTTCAATTTTTAGTAAGTTGCTCTTACTGTAACGTGAGAGTAGTTGTATTACGCCATAATCCAATATAGGAAGTAGGCAGGCCTGAACGACAGCTAGTTTTACAGTCATATCCATCTTGGCGTGCCAGCCTATGATAGGGGCTAGCGCGCCGCGTGCCCGTCGCGCCTTCTGCACTACGTTATCCGTCTGTTTGCCCATGGTCATGGTCTTATCTAAGTGTACGCCCAGATATTTTATACTATTTCTATATTTGATTACCTCGTCTTTGATCCGAATGGTTCTGCGGTAGTTTCTCTTGTGCGTAAACATAGCACACTCCGTTTTGTCTACGTTGCATTTTAGCCCCCAGCGCTGGTAGTAGTCGATGATGGTGTCGGCGGCCCAGCCCACGCGGCGTGTCGCGCAGTTCGGGTCGGGAGACCTGTTAAGGATGCACAGGTCATCGGCGTATTGGGAGAGTTTGAGTCCGCTGATAGTGTCCCGTTGGTCCCAAACGTCGTGTACGTATAAATTGAAAATGACCGGGCCCAGTATAGAGCCTTGAGGGACCCCGTGTGGCACCGGTTTTTCGTCGCTATTTGTGGTTCTGAAGCGTCCATAGATTTTACGACCGCTCAGGTAATTCTCTATTAGTTTGATGATGTTGTTCGGGACGTCAGCTGTTTGAAGCTTCTTCGTCAGACCTTCGTGGTTTATTGAGTCGAAGGCCTTCGAAAGGTCCGTCAGGACCATGGCCACACTTTCTCTCGATTTCAGCGCATCCGTAATGAACTTGCCTGTTCGAAGGATCTGTGTGCTTGTTCCTCTGTTCTTGGTAAAGCCATGTTGGAACGGCGGTTGGAGTCTGTCGGCCGTCTGTCGCAGGCGCGATAAGAGCAGACGTTCGTGTAGTTTACCCATGATGTTTAGGAGAGTGATGGGTCGGTACGATTTGGCGTCCCGGTGATTCTTGCCTACTTTATGTAGGAAGATGCAGTCCCTGATTTTCTATCTGTTAGGATAATAACCTGACAGTAACAGGTAGTCAGTTATAACTTTGTACCTAATGAGAAAAGTGTTGCCTCCGAGTTTGAGGGCGTCTGCTTTGATTTTGTCCGGGCCAGGCGCCTTCTTATTTTTAAAGCGTCTTAGCGCGCATCTAATTTCTTCTATGGAGGTGGGGTCGAGAGGCTGGAATGGTGTGGTCTTTTCTGTGCTCTTATCTTCGGTGTTTATCTCAGCTTCTGTGACGATCGCTGCATCGACAAGGGCGTCGATGGTTTGTTTCTCACTGTGGCAACCCTCGATGTAAGGAAGTCTCTGTACTGGAGCCTTTAGGTTGCGTTGGATTCGCCACATCTGGGATCTGTTGTTCTGTGGATCGTTTATTATCTGGGCCCATTTTTCGCTGCTATATACCACGAGTGCTTGTTGGACCTGGCGTTTTAGATTATTGTAGGTTCTTCTTTGTTCCGTTATTCTGTCTTGGTTGAAGCGTAGTCGCCACGCTTTACTTTTTGCTTGGTTTCTTTTGCCGATCAATTCATTAATCTCTTCTGGAAGTTGATCTCTTTTGTTGTTCTCATGTAGTGGCGCATACTCATCCAAGGTTTCTGTAATCGCTTTTTCTAGTTGTCGTATATATTCCTCGCATTCTGCGTCGGTTGTGATTTTCTTTGGGAGGCGCGTGGTTTTATCCCATAGCGTTTGTTGAAATAGTTGCCTGATTTCTTCGTTGTTTGCAATAGCGCGGGTATTTCTTACCAGTGTTTTCTCTCTGTCCACCACTATGCTTAAGTTCAGTAGCCAGGGCATATGATCAGAGCCAACCGATGTTGTTTGTCGGCATGTTATGGTGTCGAAAGCTTGCGCATCGTGCGAGAAGATGGCTGCATCGAGGATGCCATAGCCCGCACTGTTAGGTCGTGAGGGTAGGTCGGTGTGATGTATGGTGCAGACGTCGGAGTTACAGAGATCGCGGACGAGTATTCCCGCCCCTTCGTCTCTCGTCTGGTTGAGTGTAGTCATTTTAAGGTTGAGGTCCCCGATGGTGATGTTTGGAGCTTCGGTTATGATGTCTTCTAGCTCGTCATTAAGCGCTGCGGCGTCGAAGTGCTCTGATCTGTGTGGTATGTATATCCCCTTAATTTTTAGGGAATCTCCGGTTAGATGATCATAAGTGAGATTGATAGCGACGCCTTCGATGAGGCGGTCTCTTTCTTCGGTACCTGGGGTTACGTCGGTCTGACTCCAACGTATTCCTCGCATCACGTACATGGCTGTAGTTAGACGCGATGCGATCGAGTGCGTGATCTTGTCGTAGTTCAGGAGATTCATGCCAATTTTGGAAAAGTCCACCCGGCATTCGTTGACTACGATTATATGTGGATTGTAACGGTCGGCTAAGGATTTTAGCTCAAGGAATTTACTACCGCTGACTGCGGCTTGGGCATTAATTCCAGGTTTTCCTTCACCGTATGTATGTGATGTGATGTCTTAGATTAACTAAGTAAAGCAATTGACGGTGCGGTTGGCGTTCGAGAGACCGGCTGCTGTGTCGCGTGTCGCTGGTTCGATTCCTGCACGGAACAAATATTTGCGTTATCTACAGATAATTGTTTCGGGGCTGGATGTGTTTACATGTGAGATTAAGTGTTTGTAAACGCACCCATAAAAAAAAAGATTTTGAAAACATCACATTGGATTAAAACTCACAAGGCTCAGGAGGCGGGCCCGGCCACTCGGCCACCACGACACATAGCTGCAATCACTGGTCAGTACGAGCTTTGAGGTTCAGCAATGATTGGTGCGCTCGGTATGTTGATGTGTGATCACTAAAAGTATTTTCATCCTAGCGTCTCCATGTTTCGAGAAGTGCGATACACTGTCGGTTCTGCTACTTGCCGCTAAGCCATCACAGGCTTTTTTATGTGTGGAAAATCCATAAAGGACGCTGTGCCGGACTCCTACTGACTAAAAACCACACGGTTCTCCAACAAGTTATAGTCCATCGAAGGTAACAACGAACCCCATCGGTTGTGCAGACTAGCCATGGTTGACCTGTACAAACGGTTGTTCGTGTACAGGTAGACTGACCCCTCAAAGTGTGACTCTACTACACGCAGAATGTATAATTTTCAATTAATAATAATAATTTAAATATTTTTTTTTACAAGTTTAGCATAATTACTAGCTAGTAACATATTGTTCAAAATAAATATGAAAACAGCATCCGTTGCCGAACTAGGTAAACACCTGTATTTCAGCTTTCGGCGCCACTCCCCGTAGTATCAGAATTTTTATTAGCTTATACTAATTTACACAAAATTGACAAATAAATATGAAATAAAAGGTGAGTAGAGAGCCTCTGTTTGTATGTAACGTTTGTGTACGTGTGTGTGAGAGAGAGGGTGTGTATTGTTTGCATATCTAACTGATGAATAACAAATTTTATCTAATTCTTATGATTAAATCTAATCTAATCTAATTTTAATGATTAAATGTTTAACAAAAATATATCTTATTCATTTAATTGTTTATATATATCTCTGCCAGCCTTTTGGGTACGCTCCCAGTTGACAGCGTTGCGGATGAATTTTTCGATGCTCTCTTAAAGTTCTAATTTAGATAATAATTTTCTTTTTCTTATTATTAAAATAGTTTTGTAAGTGTCGTGGTGGCCGAGTGGTTACGGGCTCGCCTCCTGAGCCACAGGTTGTGGGTTCAAACCTGGCATGTATCAATGTGACTTATTCAATGTCATATGTACTTTCTTGGTTAATCTAAGACATCACAGACAATACGGTGAAGGAAAACATCGTAAGGAAACCTGGACTTGGTAGTCTGAAATCGCCAACCCGCAGTGAGCTAGCGTGGTGATTAAGCTCGTGCCTTCTCTGTATGAGAAGAGGCCCTTGCCCTGCAGTGGGACAGTTATGGGCTGGTTTATTTATATTTTATTTTAAAATAGTTTTAGTTTTTAGTTGAATTAATGTAAACCTTAGAATAATATTTAATAATAAATGTTATCTGAATGTAAAATTTTGTCGAAATATATGAAGGAAGTTTGAAATTCGGAATTGTATATAAATATATGTATTTACGGTTTATATACCGGTTTAGCCCGAAACTTGAGCAAGTAAATAGTAATGTCGCTCAGATTTTCCCCCGCGTGTCGTGAGTGATGTGGTGCCAGTTTCAACCGCATACAGCGATAATACATTAGCTGAGATTGTGATAGTGCGGCAGTAACGCGGGTGATACAGCCTTAGATTTGTTGTGTGGTTTGTGTTATATATTTATGATTAGCTCTGACTTCTTTTACGTTAGTTTTTTTTTTATCTAAAACGCATCTACGTTTGGCCACCAACTTGCCTTTTGGTAAGCGAGGATGAAGCACGTATATCCAGAATAATTCTGTTCACTCTTATGTAGAATTGAATAGAATAAATTTGGGGGAACTATAGTTGGGGAGTTGATGCAACTGCCCAGACCCGTCTCCCACGACGGTTCCACCGGACTATATCCCGAAACACGACCAGGTCGCTTCATAGCATGGCGTCGTCCGGTGTTGTGTTGCCTGTTTTGCACCACCCAGGGGTCACGTCTAGGAATTCCATTTTAAGGGTACACTCTTACGGACGTGGGCAACTCAGCCCCCAAATTTGGACGAATGGCACTATAAATTTATATTAACATCTTCTGCACCATTCAGGAACGTATTCACAAAATACGATCTTTTTCTGTTTTTTTTTTTTTTTTAAGAAATGCGTAATGGTAACTGCAATGGTATCATGTCTCAATTATATATAATATGTTAATCTCTATATATAGCCCATAAAAGACGTATACTTCCACACAATATTTTCACATACAAAGGATTCTGCTATCAAAATTAATGTCTACCGATTATCTACACAATCACATACTCGTAGTACCTACATAACACAGATAAATCTTTCAAAAGCATTACGTAAACATTTCGAACTCAAAAGTAAAAAAAAAATCGGTTCAGATACTTTATAGGGACTGAATAGATAGCGGTGACGTCACCATAAGACGTATTAAAATGCCGAAGAAGAATTTGGTATTGTTAGCAGTGTTCGGGATAGCTCAGTTGAGCACGCGTATTATTTGCTCTCTGCTCACGACTATATTTTTCTAACCACAAGAAAATACTCACGAGTACATAATATGTACTTTAAGAAACAAAATAAAATGTTTATTCTATTATCTTAATGGAAAAACGCCATGTCTACCCCCGGCTTGACCAATGACCGTGCCCCAATATGTCGCCATATTCAACAGCCAGTGCGAGGAGATAAATGTCACGAGAAACCGGACCGCACCATCGACGCAAGAAGACACGTTATTGATCCATAAGCCATGGTCTCGAAAATAATAACTATTTTTTATATACTAATTAATTTCTGATAGGTAACAGTTTATGGATTAAATATTGAAACATTTTATATGAATAAGATCCACGGAAAGGAGTGAGACCTGCTTTCTCCTAATAAAATTTGTGCTGTGTCCTAACAGGGTCCATAATTAATACTTTGTTTCAACTAGGTATGTCAACCTATGTATAAACATTATGGAACGCAATAAAGGTATTGAGTAATATGGTAATTTTGTCGAAGTTCAAGTAATTAAATTATTAGTTTTTCTACCTATGGTTTTCTTTTGTTCTATAGCGAACACGCCTTTAACTGTATGGCCTATACCACAAAGCCGAAAAAATTCACTGAAGGTTACTTTTCTGTCTTAAAATAGCTTTTACGTAAAATCCTTTTGTAAAGGGCCCTTAAAGGCATATTGTGGGTCTAATGTGATTGACCCTTTACAGTTTCTTCGCGGTCAATTTGATTATGTTATTTTCTTAATATCTTTACGCTACATTACCTTGTGATATGAGCGGTATGGGTAGTTTTTTGTTCCTATTAAAGATAGTCCAATCTCTAGATTGGATATCCCGTAGCACTGCGCTTTAGCACGTGTGCCAAACTGGAGTAACTGTGGCCAACCTGAACAAACCCTAGAGTGTCCGTTAACACCTTTCAATCGAACATAACCTGTCAGTTTCGCGGTGATTGCTGCAATGAACCCGGGACCTCGGTAAATGTTAGAGTAGGACCGTGCCTAAAAAAAGGAGTGTTATGTTTTTAGGGTGCATGTATGTATGTATGTTTGTGAGCATACCTACGCTATTACATACTACATATAATATAAGGATGGAATTGCAACAACTACAGTAAAACATGTAGCACTAATTATTGCCCCTATCATTAGTTACGTAATTAATCTTTGTATTGAGCATGGAATTAAAAGCAACGATAATCCAATCTATACACAAAAAAGGTGGCAAAAATGAGGTAGTAAATTATAGGCCTATAGCCCTCATCCCAATATTTTCTAAAACAATAGAGAAGGTAATAGGTTCGTATCCTGCTCGCGACCATAATCTTTTTCCACAAAAATTTATAACTTTAGAGTTCGCTATAATTAAATAAATAACTAACCCATAATTGTCCCACTGCAGTGCAAAGGCCTCTTCTCATACAGAGAATGCATGAGCTTAATCACCACGCAAGTCTGAAATCGCCAACCCGTAGTGACCTAGTCACTGCGGGTTGGCGATTTCAGACTACAAAGTCCAGGTTTTCTCACGATGTTTTCCTTCACCGTATGTCGGTGATGTCTTAGATTAACTAAGAAAGTACATATAACATTGAAAAAGTCACATTGGTACATGCCAGATTTGAACCCACAACCTGTGACTTAAGAGGCGGGCCCGTAACTACTCGGCCACCACGACACGAGATGAGAGTTCGCTATGTATGAGTTAATACTTAGCACGTAAAGCCGTCGGTCCTGCGCCTGATCTCTCTCTGGTCATGGCGGATTGCCGTCCCATCGGACTATGAGAGTGAAGGAAGAGGGAGTGCACCTGTGTTTGCGCATACACTTGTGCACTATAATATCTCCTGCGTACTTAGCTAATCTCCGTGGAGATAGGCCGCCGTGATTAAAATACGGTCGGGAGGAGTATTATAATGTTTTTCGAAGATTTATCTGTATTTACAAACCTTTTTTTTGTACTTTTGCGAGTCATATTCATATTAATTTGTCTCGCGACTTCGCCGCGCTGCGGGCTCAGCTCTTAACTAAGGGCTTCGTTCGAGTTTTAAACTAGTAGCTAGACTAATGACGCAGTTCATGTGTTTCATGAACGCTCTATTTTTTTATTATACATTATAGATTATTTATAAAGCGACTTTATTATTTTTATTTATATAGGTTTGATATTTATACATATAGCATGTCATTTAACGACTTAGACTTTAACGAAGACATCTTGGTGGGAGCCGTCGATGCGTGTCAACGACATCTTTAACACGGTAATGTTATCTAACAGTATTCTATCTTCCTACAAACGGTCGGACCGCGAGTCGTACCTACGCGCCTCGAGTTTGGTATACACTCAGTAAACAAACAGTCGCGAATGACGACGAACGGACTGTGTGATGGTTTCGTAAGCAGTAAGCGTCCGATTTGTGACAAACACTCATTAAGTACATACTTAATATGGCAAAGAGTAATTATAGACTATATTGCCTTTTATATGTTACATGTACGTAATTTGTTTCTTTTTTTAATAGGTAGGTATTTTGCCTTTTCCACCGAGTAAAATACCTGGATTAATAAATAAATTGGTGGATAGGATGAAAAAAGTGACACATGAGTTGACACATGACAGTGACCTACCTACGCTCACGTAGGTACCTCACTTACTTATGTAATTAGCTACTTATATATTATTGAATTAGACGAAAATCATTATGAAATGTTTTTTTTTTTTATTTGGAATAAAGGAATAAATGTAATTTACTTTTTAAATAAGATTTTGTAGTAGGTAATTAGAGGTTTTGATTGCTGTAGGCAACGCACACGCGATGAGATAGTTGATATAAAGTAACGTTTGCAGCGGTTCGACATCGGGTGGGTGACAAAAAAAAGTTATTTCGAGTTTAGTAAAGCTTTTCGTACGTCTCAGTTGAGGCGCAAATATTTTTCTTTCTCATATTTATCGTTTTTTTATGTAATCGACTAATCAAAAAACACAACATAAATTTTTATTGATCACTTCGTATTTCATTCACAACGAATTTCTTTTTTGTTCTATAAAAAATATAACATTTACATCACAAAACTAGAAATAATAATAATAATAATAATAATAATAAACCCCCTCTGGGACAGTTCGGCAGACGTTACCTCTTCTCATGAGACTAACGTCAAACCGGAGGGAACATTATACTAGCTTTTTAAGACCAATGATACTTAAACAAAAAATATGTGTCATAAGTCTACGAGAAGCATACAAAACGCAGGGCAGCTTGTGGCGAGCTGTTGGTGAGTGGCGACACTGCGTTCCTGAATACCCCAGAGAGTCGGTCAGGGCCTCGTCTCCAGTTTGCCCTCATTGGGTAGCTAGAGTGGAATTCAAGAGTGCCCGCAGGGCTCTCAACTCTGTCTTGCCTTAATTGGCCGGCCAGAGAGGGGTCGCCAGAGCTATATGCTCGGGGGTGGAAGTGTTATGTAAGTAATGGCGTAACTACGGGGAAACCCGCTCTGGGTCTATCAGACCCACGATGGTGAAACCGGGGCCGCTCCTCTCGACACCCCTAGCCGCTCACACCCATGTTTGCCCCTTCTGCCTGTATCAAGGCGGCGTTTCAGGGGCCCATGTAGTGAGTTGGCAAGTCACCGTCTGCCAACACATTTTAATGTTTAAGCATTGAAAGGCAGACGCCGTTTTTAATTCCGGCAACCGAATTTTAAATCTATTCCATATAGCACGACACAGCAATAGACCATTTTTTTTATGTAATTTTTCCAATCTCAATAGTTCTGCATCTGTCGGGAACTCTCCATGGCTGCATTCCTATAGTGTAATCATGGAGAGTCTCCGGTTGGTGTCCCAACTCAATTTAGATTAAAACTCTCACAGGGGCCTCTGTGTGTTTGACCTGTGTCTCCAGACAAGCCCTCCAAAGGACCGGGGTTTCTTTCCAATGGAGGAAATGCCGAGAATCTATAGAGATACAAAAAATAATAATAATAATAATATTCCACAACTATCACACAACGCCGTCTAGTCTCAAGCTAAGCAGAGCTTGTGTTATGAGTACTAGACAACTGATAAACATACTTATATATTTCTAAATGCATACATATTATAGATAAATTACACCCAGACACAGAACAAATGATCGTGCTCATCACACAAACATTTGTCCTGGGTGGGAATCGAACCCACGACCTCCGGCATAGCAGTCAGGGCTACTAACCACTAGACCAACGAGGCAGTCACAAATCACAAATAAACTTAGGTAGGTTGATGAAATTAAAAAAAGGTACTGTAGACGGGCAGCCCTATCGCGTGTTTACGTACCGCGCGTTAAATAACATTACCGTGGCTCGACGGTACCCGTTCACACGAGTCGATGCTCTGCTTTAGTCGTTGACGCTCAGAGGTAGCCGTTGATGTTCGACTGCAGCCATCGACTACAGTTGAGAGTCATCGACGACAGCTCGGCGAAGCCATCGACGCACCATGTCGACCACGGTCGACTCGTATGTAAGTGCCCTTAGTGAAGCAAATCACGTGATGCGTGTACTTAGGATCTTTATTAGCCGCCATCTTAGTTCCACTAAATCTCTAGTTTAAGCGTGTTTTATTGTCTTAATTTAGATAAAATCTTATTTTATTTTCTCGAAGATTCGTGTTTAAGAAATTCGGTACCTAACATACTCTGTTGAGAAGAGACAGGGATTGTTTCCTTCTTTTTCTCTTATACAAAATTATTATGATTTCAAATAATGCAATAAATTAGTATTCATCTTAGAGGACCAGGATACAGCTTCTGACAAAATATCGAGCAAATTTGCTTGCCACTTTTGTCGGGGGGTGAGGTAACACACAAGCAAATAAGAACTTGCACTAAAGCAACTATATGAACAGTATGAACACACATAAATAAACTAAACACAAACATACAATTGGGTCACACACGATTAAAATCATGTACTATTATTGTAACTATACAGGTTATAAAGGTTTGATTGGTAATAATATGCCAGTGGCGAGAGGGTTACGCCCGCTAAAACTACTCCAGTAATAATTCCTTCAAGTTATTCATAAGCAATAAGATTCTCTATAAATGAACTACCTATATAAATACAATAATAATTCCGACAACTGTCAAAAGCGGCTTTTCAAAACGGAATGACCATAGATTATAATTTGTTGGCAAGGTAATGTACAGAATTTGTCTGATGAGATGTATTTACCCAACCAAAACTGTACCTACTGCGTCATCAGCACAGGAGTTCATTCCTGGAGAAGTTTTTTCATAAATTTCAAGACTTTAAACGAGTCAAAAATTTTGTAATCAACCAGTTATAATAAAACCAGTAAAAAAAATCTTTTAAACGATGGTGACATAAATCGAACTACGTATGGCTAATTAGAAAAAAAAACTAGTTACAAAACCATGCATGCTCCTACTAATAAAATGTATGAAATACAATTCTCATAAAATATAATACACTACGGAAAAATGGCGTCATTAAAACCGTCACCATATTTCAGTCGCTACATAGTACTGAGAGTTTACTGTGCATTATTTTTAATTACTATTTGAATATTAAACTTTGTTTTACGATCGCGAGTTAGTGGGGTAGAGTTACAGTTTACAATAGTACCTACGGTAGACTTTGTTACTTGGATTGTGGAAAGAAAGTAGAGACTGTACTTCAAAGAACGGAGCATTTATCATAGCATCGCGCCTGTATTCCGCAAATCGGTAGACAGAGGTACACACCAATGGTGTTATTTATTCCCATATATAGTGGTGAGACTATTGTGTAAAATTTACTAACAGAAAACCCAATAAAACTTTACCCAACCTGGGTATCGAACCCATGACCTCATGCCCAGCAGTCACCTTGGGTAATAATGGCTTGGTAATAATAATTATGAATTTGCATTCCAACACACGCTAAGGCCATTTTTTACACGACTGCCCAAAAAAATGAGTGTTATGTTTTTAGGGTTCCTGTATGTATGTATGTTTGAGAGTTTCTTTATTACACCTTAACTTCTAAACGCCTGAACCGATTTAGATGCATGGGGTATCGATAGAATCCTTTCATTGACTATCTTACCCGGAACAATGCAAGGATTTTAACGATACCCCGTACACTGAAATTAGTCCAGGCATTTAGAAGTTATTGTGGAATAACGAAACTCTCAAACATACACAGATGAACCCTGAAAAATAATACTCCTTTTTATGGGCAGTCATGTAATAAAAAAGAGTCATACGAAAAAAAATACGTGTTGACGTACTATCTGAGTTAGCCTATCATATTTTTCAGTTGGTCTCTTTATGCTCAATTTGGGCATACCTAAGCGTCATTTGTTCCTTTAACAAATCCTTATTTTCCATGATCACAAGTTAGAAACTTTGTTATAACACTGAAATAGTTGACCCGAAGTTATGAAGGGGTTTCAAGCGGATTTGATACAGCTCGTGGCCTACGCTTAGTTTTGTTTAATGGTTGAATGAATGCTTTGGATTTTAGGGGTTTATATTCCCTTGGCCTATTTACATAAGGGTGGAAGATAGTATGAGTAACTGGTACTATATATATATATATACAGGCTGTGGTTCTAGACAGTGGCCAAATTGAAGGAGGTGGATCTATAGGTGTAACTGATTACAAAACAATTAAAAAAAGTATACCTTAGAAAATCGAATTAATTTCGCACTTTTACCGTCTTTTGCGTATACGTCGTGTCATAGCCATCGCCGCGTCGCGCGCAGTAGGTACAAGGACGGCACCGCGCGCCGACAAAGGCCGTATACGAAAATTTCACAGAGAAGCGTTAGCTGTTACGAGACGAATAGGACGTTGACCTCTTGGCTATTATTGTTTTAATTATTTTTATACAACATATAACTTTTTGAAGTATATGTTCCTACAATATGGCCACTGTTCAAAACCACAGCCTGTATATTCTACACCCACATTTCACCAGTCAGTCATTATTAAGTATCGGTTCGTTTTTATGTTTCATTCAATATTCTATAGTCTATTGTCATCTACAAAGAACAATTGCATACTTTGTCTCGTACTGGAGTTTCTTAACAAGAAAACGAAATAAAACTTAAATACAAACCTTTTTTTTTGAAGTGTGGTAATCTTTCATCAACCTGTATCTATTTTTACCTGTGTCCCAGGATCGCAGTTGCATTCGCCGCAACCTTGACAGGTTAAGGTTCATCGTAGGTGTTAAGAATTTCCGTCATTTATATACATAGGCTCGTGCTAGCTAACTGTGCCCAAGATATTTTATCTCAATAGATACAATTATTTTAAATAAAATCAATTTTAGATTTGTATAGAATCTATAAATAATTTTGATACAGACAGACGTGTTGCTGGGAAGTTTGTTGCGCCGCTTCTTCTTTCCAGCTAAAACACTAGGAAGCGGTGAAGGGTGGGCTTTTTTGGGGGCTGTCTCAATGTTTGATGTTCAAAAAGCGCTAATCTTTAGCCTAATTTGAATAAAGAAATTTTGATTTTGATTTCATGCACGCCAGACACAATTGGCCTGCTCGCCTCAGGACTTTAACCCAATATCTCATTCAGTCACCATGGTTATGTCCGCTAGACCAGTAAAGTAGTTGATTCATGATGACTTGATGTTTATTTAATTTGTGTGTGGTTCCAGAAATTCTAAGTTAGTAAGAAGGATGTAAGAATTCGTAGCTCCCGTACCACTTACATTGTTATTTTACGGTACAATATTATATTATCTGGTCCATTAAGCGTTTAATATCGTGTCACTCTCGATGGTTTATATTGAATTTTAAGACCCTTCGGTTCATGTTTTAGAAAATTATTTTAATAGAAGAATATTTTAGTTAAATTGATATTAAATCAAAACAGTTTGACTTGCGACATCGCCACGGGCCCAGCTCAGGACTAAGGGCTCCGTTCGAGTTCGAAACTAGTCAATCAATCCCGAAGAATGCAAGTGAGTAATAACCGTTGAACAATAATTAATATGATTGTGTCTCACGAAGTTATTATACAAAGATATTAAATATACAATTTTATTTCATTTATCACCACACGACGACGGGTCGTGTGTGCTACATGCCATTTACTTAGATTTAAGATCTGACTTCAATAAGATTACTTAACTACATACGTACGCACGTACATTCATTATAACCTTTATCAATGACCCGTGCATTAACAATGGACTTATTGTTAAACCAATTTAATTCTATAAATAATGACATCCACAAATTCATAGATT
Organism: Xylocampa areola; assembly: GCA_935421205.1. NCBI lineage: Eukaryota > Metazoa > Arthropoda > Insecta > Lepidoptera > Noctuidae > Xylocampa > Xylocampa areola. The sequence goes on from OW285220.1 coordinate 10,440,713, forward strand.
TTTCGCAGCAATTACTGTGAGCAATTAACGGGATCATTAGTCGAATATCAGTGGAAGGTCGACCGTGACGTCATATTGCAAAGCAATTAATTCCTTGACCTATTCATCATTAATGATGAATTATAATGTACTTGCATTGGTGACTAATTCATAGATCCCAATCAATGATTTGGGTATTAGTTTATTTAAATAATAACTGCCTCGTTGGTCTAGTGGTCACAAGCGCGACTGCTGAGCATGAGATCTCGGGTTCAATTCCCGGGTCGGGCAGTGTTATTGAGCTTTTCTGTTAGAAAATCCTCAGCAGCAGCCCGGAGTTTGGAATTGTGCCCGGTACCTAGATGGCAATAGGCTCACCACCTATTACATGGGACTTAATAACAGCATTGGTGAAATGTGGGTGTACAACTGTGTACACCTGTGCCTACCCCTTCGGGTAATACACTTGAAGTAGAGTGGATAGATTTGGGGAGAAACATGGTTGGGGAATTAATAAAACTGCCCAGAACCGTCTTTCACAACGGTTCCACCGGTGTAGATGCCGAAACATCAGGTACAAAATCGATTGTAATAATTTTTACATCATGTAATATTTTTCCAAATAATATTCAAAAATCCTACAAGTTGGACACGCTACAGATGACTTATAGCTGGACGCCATTACAAGCGCTGTGTGAAACCTATTGGCAACGTAACAATGAACGTAAGGGGGTGAAAATTCTCAGAAACAGTCCGGAGTTTTGATAACATTAGGCTCACCACCTATGGGACTTTTAACTGCATCTGTGAAATGTTTAAAAAGTACTTCTCTATCCAACCCTTTGGGGATATAGGCATGATGCTGTGCTATACTACTTTCACAATTTCACCAATGTCGTTCCACTTTATTAAGGGTAAGCATGTCAATTAGCTGTGCGCCGCTAGCCCGCAAATATAAGTTATTCCTGAACAAATTTTTTACATACATATAGACTATCAAATCTGTTTTAGCAAAATATTTCAAAATCCGACACCCCATTAAACTTTCCAATAAAAATAAATACAAAATCTTGCCAAGCAAACAGTTTTATAGCGCCATCTATGCGCGTTTTTAACTAGTTTTCGGTAAAACAATGAATTCTGATCGTTCCGTCCATAAAGAGCTGGATATCTGAATAAATTCAAATTTATTCACACCAAACGTAAAACAGTATGAAACTGAATGAAGCCGCTGAATATCTGAATATTCATCAAAATAAACATTAGCTAAGCGAGCTAAAGTAGCCTCTCGATCTCTTATGTTATTACTTTTTAACTTTACTCGTGTTTTATGCGAAGGATCTTTTAAAATCAAGAGAAATACGAAGTCTTCCGCAAATAAAATTTTTGTAGAATGAAAAATATGGTCGTGAGCAAGATCTGAACCTGGGCCACCCACTCACAAACGTAATTTACTTTGCACAAAAATATATTATTGTAAAGCTTGCTACGCATACATAAATGCGTTTTAGAAATATATCGAACTGGAATCTTCTGCCTATTACATGGGAATTAATAACAGCATTGGTGAAATGTGGGTGTAGAACTGTGTACACCTCTGCCTACCCCTTTGTGGAATACAGGCGTGATCTATGAACCTTATGCAGACTGTACACGGCTCTTTCCGTTCTAGTATTCGTGAAAATTTTGACTTGTCGTAGAAGCTAAAACCACCAACGTTAATATTTTTTGATAGCCTCATTAGTCACCGCAAGCGCGACTGCTAGGCTTGAAGTTCTGGGATCGATTCTCGGATCGGACTATGTTATTGATCTATGTTGAGATATGTTCTATGTTAGAAAATTATTGCTTCCGAAGCAGCCCCAAGTTTGGGTTATCCAGTAACAATACGGTCACGACAATTTAACTGAACCTAATAACGACGTACTTAAATGTGAGTATCCTATACAGTAGGTACACCTCTGCCAAACCCTCCGAAGAATACAAGCGTTATGTTTATTTTTTCTACAAAGGTACTATTTGTACTACGACTCTTTTAAGAATTCCACGAGATGCTGATTTGATGGTAAAAACTATAAAACGACTATTTATTTTATATACCAAAAAGCATAAAATAAAATAAAATTCACTGTAGTCTCTACATAGTATTAAAATCTCTACGTAGTTAACAACAAAGTCCTCTACCGCGTCTGTCAGTCTGCGCACAATTTTCTTCTTAACTACTCAATTTACCTCCTTTAGTGGAAACAGTAATAAGATAGTGCTCCTTAATTATTCCAACTATAATGTTGTGGTTATTGATGAGAATAGATAACATAGAGTATGAAATAAATGGAGTATCGTAGAGCCAAGGTACGCTGCCGGTCGAGTGTTACCCTCTTAGACGCCAAACATTTTGTTAAACATTTCCCAAAATGGTCAAGTTCCGTTCAAATTAAATTATTTCTCCTATGTTGTAAAGTGCGATTAAGATGATGTATCTGAAGGATTTGGTAGTATTTTCTCTGTGATTGCTGAAAAAGAAATGTACGTAACGTCTGAACTGTAATCGTTCTACAAAGCTACGTAATCATGCCATATTTTTATATCGTTATCTAATTGAGTGATCTCAGTGTTCAAAGTAAAAATTGTATTTTAAGGTGAAGGTACACAGTTGCGACATCAAATTGATAGGTTTAGCTATGTAACTAAGAATTTCGTAAGTGCGTGTACACAAATCTGTGGGCTTCAGGGGCTCTTGGCGATCGATCAAGTTTAAGCTACGCTTGCCCCGGTCGGTACGGAATGGGTGACCATAATTTCATACCGAGACCCTTCCGTGCCTCGGAGAGCACGTTAAGCTCTCGGTCCTGGTTGACCAATTATGATCTAGTAATAGTAGTCAGAGGCCTGAAAGTCTGACAACCAGTCATACCACGAGATATCGTATTACCCCGTAGTTACGGGGTAATACGATATCTCGTGGTATGACCCAGGTGGGTTGTGGAGGTCAAATAGGCAGTCGCTCCATGTAAAATACTGGTATTAAGCTGAACCCGGTTTGACTGGAAGCCGACTCCAATGTTATTGGGAAAAGGCTAGGCAGATTAATTGTGTACTGACACAAATCTCACATTGACAGATATCCAGACCAGGTACAATTATCCGTACATCATACATGTATTTGTTCCGTGCAAGAATCGAAAACGTAACAAAGAACTCAACAACCGATCTCTGAAACACTTTCGAACGTGATTCAACGACTTTTACATTTCAGAGGCAATTACACACTTGAAAATCTAAAATAAATAAAATAAAACTCAGAATAATTATATTATTACAAATTAACTAAGTAGGCCCAAAGAGTTTCTACCTCATTTTTTTAATCATCGCACTGCTACTGCATGTTTTCATATACACTCCATTTTTATATTTCTCTGTGTTAATTGATAACGTTGGTGTGACGTGTTTTTAGGTCACGATATGTTATTAAGTTAACCTTGTATTTGTCTTTCGTAAAGTTTAGGTGGTTATCGGCTTGACTTGAAGACTTCGGCCAGAGTTTGTGGACCTTGTGCCTAAGATTAAGCTTATATATATATATATAATCTCAAGACTATTATTAGTTCAGGGAATGTAGTTTATAAGGTCCTAATTTATAAGGTAACTTCCTTTGAGAAGGTTAATATATAAGTTAATATTCACCGGTTACTACTCACGTACATTCTTCGGGTTTGCCCGACTAGTTTCGAACTCGAACGGAGCCCTTAGTCATGAGCTGAGTCCGCGGCTATGTGTGTGGCTATGCGACATAGCCGCGGACTCAGCAACTGAACATTAACTAATATGAATATGCCTCACGAAAGTTATTATACAAATACAGGTTAATATATAAATCAAATACATTCAGCAAAGCTAATAATTTAATAGAAATAAACTATTTATTATTTCCATAGTACTACTAGCAAGATGAAAATGGCTACTTTATGGACAAACATGAAAATATAATTATTGTAAAACAATTTTGAAATTATGTTTTAACTTAATCCTTATCACTAACACATTGTCCCTATTAAAGGAAGTTACAGGACCTATATTACAGGACCTAGTTAATATATGGTACCTTATGTCCTACTTAGTGTTTTATTGTTACTGGTGATGATCACATGAATCTTTACTTATAAGTATACACAATCGTATCAAATAAATAAATCGATGCGCTATATTTTAAGAGTGAATGAAGAAAATATCTATTGAGACTCAAAGCAAACTGATGATTTGACTTAAAAATAAATAACAACCTGTACAAGACTAAAGAAAGGCTCGTTGTCCAACCTCTTCCTTTTTCAACATAGCATCACTTCTGTATTTCCCCCCGAAAGGGTACGCAAAGGTGTACACAGTTCTACTGAGAATTTCTTAACCGAAAATCTTAATAACACTGCTCTACACGGAGATCGAACTTAAGAATCAAAGCAGTCGCGTTTGGGATTACTACACCAACGAGGCAGTTTTTGTAAATACACAGTTTGACCTTCAGTCCCGTAAAAGGCGGATGTCTATGAAGTGGAACCTTACCAAATGTTACTACCATACCAAACAATATTTTTCCCGCATATCGCTTACAAATCTCTCCCAGTTCAGGGAGTAGCAAACACGGTAGTCAGTGTTGCAAGTTTTACCCAAGCGACTTCTGCAGTCATCCGCACTCTTGCATATTTAAATCTTGCAAGTTTACAAATTGGAGTTAACAAGCATCGCAGCCAAGTTTACAATTGAATTTTATATGTACATTAGTATATAACGATATAATAATCATATGATCTAATCTTTAAAGTATTAATAATTAAATTCAAACCTACCTACTATCAGGTCAACACCCCGACTCGGATAAGTTAGGTTAGAAGGTAGTTATTTTTTAAACCAGTTAGAAATAGTGCTTCTTTTTATTAGCCAAAATAAGTTTTATACCTTTTGAGCGATATGTTAAAAGATTTTATTATTAATTTATATTATGATAGTACAAATTTGTCCTTTTAAATTTATACATATCGTTCATTATATTAAATTATTGATATATAAAAGAAAATTATTGTTCTTAAAAGTTGTTGTCTTGCAATTTTTGTGATTTCGTAGTTATATCAAATAGTACTTATGTTTTCACTTATTTTATTTTATTACACAATTTATTATAGTACTAGCTGTGCCCCACAGTTTCACCCGCGTTAATTTGAGGAAAAAACATACTAAATTATATTCCACCACCTTGCACATCAAAGATGCGCGCGTGGTACTTGATCATTATTTTGTTGCAGAGTTATTTTAAAACTATGATATCTCCTAAGATATTCATTGAAATAAAACGATGTCCAGGTTAATTTTATTCAAAATTCAATACTTGTAATGAATAACGTATTTATTTGGATAAGAATTAATATCATGTTTATAAAAACACCTTCGCAAATAATGCATTATTTTAGAACAAATGTTCCTTATAAAAGGTTATAATGAGTCAACCTTAAAAAATAGACATAATTATGCTGTTGCAGAATTTTTTTTGAACTTTTAAAGGGAAACAATTCCGTCATATATGATTTTTGCGTAACTTTATCCGATTACGCAGCGCACGCAGCGGAAGCTCTCAAAAAGGAATAATTTTTCCCGTATTTGCAAAATTTTTCACTGATGCTCCGTTTTATTGGTCGTAGCGTGATGTTAGATAACATCATGCTACGACTTAGCCTATAGCCTTCCTCGATAAATGGACTATCCAACACAAAAATAATATTTTAATGCGAACCAGTAGTTCCTGAGATTAGCGGGTTCAACCAACAAACAAACAAACACTTCAGCTTCATAATATTAAGTATAGATGTATATTTAAGTATTATTAACTAATAGGCTATCCATTCCACATTACTTTGCATATTTGAGGACCTATCTGAAAATCAGCGCGGCCACATTTCTATGTGGCGGCTTATGCTATGATAGGGGCCTTTTTTGGTCTCATACAGATGGCTCATTAAAGCATGTAGTATGTAAGTTCTGTGCTTGTCTGTACTGTCTTATTATTTTCTTCTCTTGTACTTGTTCCTTACAGAATACTGTTTATTTTAAGTTTAATATGCAGTGAGACTGAAATATATGAAGCTTTTAGTATTATTAAATATGTAGGGTTAATGATACACGTAGGGTTAAGTAGAGAAGTGCTGCAACCAATAACACTTTGCTCGACCCGAAAATCAAACCCGGGACCACACATTCAGCCTTGCTAGCGACGATTTGACCAACGAGGCAGTTAACAGTCTTTATGTTGAAAATATGTAAAGAGTCCTACTAGGCTTCAACATGCAAGAACCTGCCGTCATTCCTCCATTTATTTGCACATTCATACCAAATTAACTTAATGAAAAATGTCTTCACCAAAATAACTTGTGAACTCGCAGAAAACAAAAGTTTTCTACCAATTTGTGAATTTTCTCGTAAATATGAGCTGGGAGGTAAAAACAAGGTTAAATTAGAATTGAACGCTTCCCTTCTCAGAACTGCAGTTACTTTAAAATTGTTCGTGAGTTTTTAACTAACCGAGTGGTTGTACGTCATTTGGGGAAGAATTTTCATTTTGTACGAAAACAGGGCTGTGTTTGTACCATATTTTCTATTTAATTCGATATGGTTTTCTTTCTTTGCGATTGTTTTTATTTTAAATTCAGAGTAATTCTAATTCTTTCTATTTTTTTAACTCTTTTTTTATAACGAGTTTATCGAACTATATGATATAAAAAAAAATAGAAATATATGAATACAAAGCATGTAAAGCCGTCGGTCCTGCGCCTGATTTCTCTCCGGTCGTGTGGGATGGCCGTCCCATCGGACTATAAGAGTGAAGGAAGAGGGAGTGCACCTATGTTTGCGCATACACTTGCGCACTATAATATTGCGTACTTGGCTTATATCCTCGGAGATAGGCCGCCGTGACCGACATACGGTCTGGAGGAGTATTATTATTATAACAAAGCAAGTATTAATTTCGTATACTGTTTTATATGTGGGTAGAACTATGTTTTCTGTGCTCTCTAACTACCACAGTGGTCTGGCTCACCATCACGGCAATAGGCTCACCACTCATTTAATAAGAATTAATAATTATATCTGTTAAATATGGGTGGTCAACAGTATGGTACCAAAGTAACTGCGTGAGGTCCTGGGTTCGATTCCCGGTCTAGCAATCGATATTAGGTTTTACTGTAATGAAATTCTCAGTAGCAGCGCGGAGTTTGAAATAGTGGCCGGTTGATAGTAATAGGCTCAACCTCCTATACATAATATTAAATAAAAGCATTGGTGAAATATGGGTGAACAAGTGTGTAAACGTCTGCTTATTATGTAGATATTGTTATGTTATATTATGTAGAACAGTATAACTTTGCCAATTTATTTCGTGTGGAGAATCCTTCATGGACGTTGTGCCGGACTCCTACCGACTAAAAACCACACCGGTCCTACTCTAACCCATACCGAAGTCCCGGGATCGCGACTATATTCACCGCAACCCCGGCAGGTTATGGCTTGTCACCCCCTCGCCTGTATGCCTGTCACAGTTGGCCTACTAAACACTCCGCGAAGTAGTGCGCGCCAGATCGCTGTCTCGGGCCTTTCACTGGTCGGGCAACGAAGTACCAAAGTTCGTCACCCGCAGGCCACAGCTCACGGTGTCCGGAGATCATTGAGCGCCCTCCGACGCCTGGTGCGTCTTCTGCGGCAGGGGTGGGACGAATTCGCACACTCTCTCCCTTTCCGCCGCCTCCTTCGCAAGCATCACCTCCTCACAAAAGGTGGCGACGGCTCTCCATACGTTCTCGCTCCCAACCATGTGTGTGATCACAGTCGGAACCGAGAGATTGCCCCCCCCAAGCCTGGCATACCTCTAGTGTGTGCTGCGCCGTGTCCTCGGGGCAGAGTATACCTTTGCCTAGCTTCTCAGAGAATACCGATGTGGTAGCATATAAAAGCTATAAAAAACGGTGTGGATAAAAAGAAAATAACAGTGCACGAGAAAAGTGTCATCACACAACCCATACTAAAACTTCCGCGTCTCCATTGACCCTGTAACAAATCAAATCCAAGCAAATTAAACTTAAATCAACTTTTTCACAGCCACAAAAATGTCACAAACCCACAATTCTATCACTCTTCATTACTCCACAACTTTTTACGACCAATTGCTTCCGAAATAAAAAGCCTCTATATATTTAACCTGATGACAAGGCAATTGTCCATCTGTAGGCACCACCATGATACCAAGTTTGCCCTTAAAAATTCTACTAACAAATTAAGAAGAATGGTTCAAGTTAAATTAAAATCTTAGCCGACTCTCGCCGGTGAATTTATGCTCGTTGTCTACATTAACCGGGCAGAGTTGATACCGTATTCTTGTTATGAGGTATTGAGGTATGATGCTTAAGTTTTGTATTTTTATCTTTTGTGAGAATTATGGCTGGGTGGAGGGCATTAAGTAGGAAAGTTTATAGAGAGATTATGTTTAACAAGCTCATGTTGAGGTCTCGTGGCTAAGTAACCGTCGTCCAGGTCCTTCTATGAATGAATGACCATTATTAATGATATTATTTTATATGTGGAGGCATGTAATTAGCAACTTTATAATATAATTTTAGTTACTTTAAAATTAAAATAAAATTAGTCTGTAAGCCTTCTTTAAAAATGACTAAATAAATTATAACAATTGAGCCCCTCCGCGCTTTGGAAAGCACGTTGGACCGTCTGCCCGGTTGTCGAATGCAGATGCAGGTGGTGAGAAATTCATAGTGTGAAAAACATTATCCTTTTTTAAATTTTTTCAACGCAGTTCGGACAAAGCTTGGACACGTGTAAGTGGTTGTTTAGGTCATAAACGGGACTGTAGCGACATCTATCTCGCTACATGGAAACTACGCGCACAACACCCTGCATCGCGCAATCAAAGTTTGACGACGAGTTTGTATATATACCATCTCCCGACATTAACCGTTGTGCCGTGGCCCGCCAGGTAATATCACCCGCCTGCTTGGAGGATCCTCCCTTTTCTATGGAGGAACAACACACCTCGTTTCTCCATACTGGTGACCCCGAGCATGAACATCAGCGCAGCCTTCGCTGAAGAGGATCAGCAGCAACCTCGTCGTCACTCCGTCATCTCCACTCCCCCTCAGCATCAAATCGAGCACACAGCCACACGAGTCACACAGCCAGCCAGCATACTCGGCTCCAACGGGTACCCTATAGGACTTTAAATAATAAATATGTGGACTGCATATAAAGTTTTTAATATTCCGAAGAATTTAACAATCTAATAATAAATGTTTGAAATAAAGCACCCGTCTGTTAGCGCGGTCGTGAGCGGAGTAGTCTCGCTCGTGGCCGGAGGAGCGCACGCGCGGGGGAGTAGTCTCGCGGCCGAAGGAGCGCGCAGACGCTGACAGTGGTTGATAGTGGTTGCAATTTTTTCACCGCTTGCGTATGAGTACATATATTTGCCGGCAGGCGGGCGGTGCACAGGTAAATGCATGACTACCCTCAATATTGTGGAAGTAGTAAAGCTACGCCTTCCGCAAAGTAACGCCTGAATCTATTTAATACTTATTTGTAATTGTACAACATGATAGAAAATCAAATTTAAAATATTCAATCCATTTCTTAGTAGATACTATAATATTAGAAATTATTATATTTAAATATATTCCCATGACTCAGAATGCACTGGCCAAACATGGATACCATTATATTTGCTGCGTGCAAATTCTCTCCAACAGAAAATGAACCTTACTCCATTAGTACACGGTATTATTTGAAAAATATAAAAAGAAAACTTCTCCTTCTCCTGTTTGATGGACAACCTAGTGTCAGACTTTAAACCACCCGGAGGTCTCTGACATGGCTTTACACATCACCGAGAACATCTCTCAGGTGTGCTGGTTTCCTCAAGATGTTTTCCTTCACCGTTTTAAGTAAGTGTAGTGTAAATTATTATTATTATAAATATAATAAAACAACTTTTAACCGCATTAATCGCGTGTATTATTGGTTTATGTTTTTCCTGACGTTTCGAACACTTTGCAGCGTTCGTGGTCGCAGGAGGACTAAACCAATAATACACGCGATTAATCCGGTTAAAGGGTGTTTTATTATAATGTGTAGTGATCGCTAAAACCTAAGATATTACTAAGTGATAGTTAATTTATAATACGCACATGACTTCGATAAGTCAGTGGTGCGTACCTCGGATTCGAACTTGCGACCTGACTTGTCAGTCCAATGCTCATACCACTGGAAAATCACTACTTCAAAAATAATTGAACAATTATTTTAGGTTTCTTTTTAATTGTTTATTTTACTCTGCGACCCAAAATTAATTCTGGCTATCAAAATAAAAACTCGTTAAACAATAAATAGCTTTTTATTAAATATAATAACATTTGTGAGGTAAATTTTGATTAGTTATTGTTCACCGGTTACTGTTCACGTGCATTTCACACACAATCACACATGCACACCACTCACCCGCTCACTTACATTGCATTACAGACCCTAAAAAATTCACACCGTAACTCACATAGACACACACAAACACAAAGGCACACCCACACACCCGCACTCACACACGTGCGCACACACAAACTTACTCACGCAGACACACATACACACACCCGACACACATTTCCAATTAATATTTTGAGCTCTTAATAATTTGTTTTGTTAATAGTACCTACTTACTTACGGTCTATCTGTAATCCTATATGATGGACGGATAGATGACAACACGTGATGTTACACAGGACTCTCCTAGCACGGGGGTCATTGATCAATATTGTATAACTTAGAAGTAAGGTGTAATGTAAATGTCGCACATTGTGTACTATTTTGAAAATAAAAATTATTATTATTATTATTATTTCGGTCCACATTGCTTAGACCACGAAACCGTAAACAACAAATTTAATCCAAACTTATATCATGAATGCAAAAGTAACTCTATAATATGTCTATTTGTTTGTTACCTTTCACGCCTAAACCACTTAACTAATTAAAATGAATTTTTGGTATAATGATAGATTGGACTTTCGCGCTGATGAAGTCGGGGACACCAATTATTACCATAATCTTTTCGAGTACTGAAAAATTATCTGATGCTGTGTAACCAGAGTTTTACGGGTGGTTTATACTCTGACACTATGTAAGTTGCAGGTTGTGTATAGTCGTTCCATAAATAAGGGACTGTTTTAGTATCTACCTGTTGAATGATAAAAAAAAACATAATTTTCAATTACATAACAATACATCACCGTTAGACTTACAAGCATCGTTATTACACGACTACCCAAAAAAGGAATGTTATGTGTTTAGGGTGTTTGTGTTTATGTGTTCTTAAGTTTCTTTATTCCACTATAACTTCTAAGAGCCTTAACCAATTTAGATGTATAAGGCTGGTAACAAAAGCTAGTCAGTTTAACAAAAAATAAATATAGTACTTGTGACACATGGCAGGCGCACTTTTTAGTTTTTAATTAATATTTTTTTATTTAACTAACTTTTAAACTATCGCGTTGCAGAATATTATTATTTATGTACTTACAGGAATTAGCGCGCAATAAATACCTTTGAATCGCTTAACGTTTCGACCAGTTTGCACCGATCGTGGTCACAAGCAGACTACGTTACTTTACCGTACACCAATGGAAACACACCAAAACTTAGTTGCAGGCGCATCGGGTGCTAGTTCTCATAATAACAATTGTTTTACTGCTCACCCCCTTTCGGACGGTCCGTTATTCTAATATACAGTGGGAATGCAAATTTATCCCGTCCTGGGAGTGCAATGAGCATTCGCCCTGGCTCCGACAAATTATTGTGTCTGGCTTATGAAGCCTTTTCTTTTCAACATATTTTTGTTTAGAAGTATAAGTTTTGTAGAGCATATTATGTTGCTTGCCGCGGATGGTCTGTGGATGGGTGAATATCATTTTGTAGAGGCTCCTCCGTGCCTCAGAGAGCATGGTAAACCCAATCCTAGTTGTCAAAAAAGATCTATGACAGCCGATAGAGGTAGCCAAATGGCTGAAAGTTTGACCTGTCTTACCATGATATATCGTGTTACCCAGTAACTGGGTTAGAGAAGTCAGATATGCAGTCGCTCTATATAAAATACCAGTATTAAGCTGCATCCGGTTAGACTGGAAGCCGATTCCAACGTACCTATTTGAAACCGGCAAGGCAGAGTGATTCGTGCAAATTATGTTGATTATATTTAGTTTCGAATAAAGAGATGGGACTTATAGCTAGTTGCAGTTCTTCTGTATGATAAGCGATCAACAGTTTGAAAATGGATAGCCTGTAGGCGCATTTTCATCTGAGCATCTCCGCACTTCAGAGGGCACATGAGGACATCGGTACCGGCTGTCTTTAAGATCTATGAGATATATCCCTGAGATATCTCTTGGACAACTTTTGAGAGTACAGAGAGTAGTCTTTTGAGAGAGCTACAACAAAACTCTAGAAAGAAGAAAAAGATGTGCCAAATATTGATACCTTTTTTACACGACTGCCCAAAACAAAAGGAGTGTTACGTTTTTAGGGTTCATGTATGTATGTATGTATGTATATATGTATGTTTGTATGTATATATATGTATATGTTTGTGGGTTTCTTAATTCCACCGTAACTTCTAAATGCCTAAACCGATATCAATGTATGAGGTATTGTTAGAATCCTTACATTGTCTCAGATAACAAAGGCTTAGTAAGATTTTAATAATAGCAGGCTTTTATTTTTTTTAATTAAATTCAGTTTTTGTCTGCAAGTAAGTTTTGATACAGTCAAAGAAAACGGTGTCTTATTAGACACATTTAAGCTGTTGGCTCGCTCATAAGCAGACACAATAGATTTTTATTGTTATGAAGTACGTATTTGTACGTGACTGAGCGGAACGGTTTTAAGTTACTAGTTACTAGATACCGATGGGTGAACAAGGAAGACGCGTATTCAATTATTTATTTTTATTTGTTAGTCCACTACAGTTTTTTTTTAAAAAACGTTGCCCCGCCCTATTAATTTCTTCCAGTATCGTGGGTGCGTTAACAGACATATAATCTCACATGCACACACATCCAGACCCGGAACAATCATTAGAGATTATTAGATTAGTAGATCATACAAATACTTGCTCCATGCAGGAATCGAACCTGCGACACGCGACGCAGCAACCGGTCTCTCGACCACTGCGCCAACCGCGCCGTCTATGTTATTGTCACGTATGTGAATGAAACCAGCACACCTTAGAGTTATACGTGTGTAAAGTCATACCTACCTAAACACGGTTCACACTGGTGTGATAAGAAGAATTTCATGGCTGTCTTTATTTGCACATCTTCTGTCTGACCTGGTACCAAGTAATTTGGAGTCGGCGCAATCTATTTTCCTCCTTCATTCTTCCCTGTCAGCAGTCACTATATCGTTCACTCCCTTTTCATTCATGTCATCCCTCATTTGCACATGTTATTTACAAACCGTTACATTTCACTCTTGACTACAGAGCACATAAAATTAAAGTTGACCCCTGAACCAAAACAGTCCTAAATTAAAACTTACTGCTAGTTCGATATTTAATGAAATTCCAATGTAAAAGGAATGTTCATCTAATTTAATACTGATTATCTGTCTTTGTGTGTGTCTGTGTGTTCGGTACATTCATTCCGTTGGTCGGTCGCGGTTGAATCGAAAACTTTTCTAGTTTCCCACCGAAAGGAATTGGATTAAACTGGTAACGAGCGGTAGAAACCGGATTATTTGACGCCACCCGATTGGTTGGATGCACTTCGCGCTATTTGTATTAAAATAAATGATTCTGCATTTGAAATTAAACTTTTGTTTACGATGTTATTGTAACTTTTATATTTTGCTTTTGTTCGTTGGGTTTTGAGATGTAAAGATTGGAGTTTTACGGTTGTGTTTGTTAGCGATTTGCATCTGTGGAAATAGTTACTGTAAAATTTTCTATAGATGTCATGAAACCACACGTATATTTTATTAGTAAGGAGTGCCTCATTGGTGTAGTTTTCGCAAGCATGACTGCTGAGTTTGAGGTACTGTTTTCGATTCCTGGGTCAGGCAAAGTGTTTTTGGTATGACATACAAAACACTATACTATATTAAAACGGAAGACTTTGTCAATTTGTTTGAACGCGTTAATCTCTGGAACTACCGGTCGGAATTGAAAAAATATTATAGCAGCCCAAATCTTGAGCAAAGTTATAGGCTTTATTTAACAACACGCTACGTCCCTTAAGAGGCCGGGCAAAATGAAAAACACGAGTGAAACCGCGGGGCACAGCTAGAATCTGAAAAAAATCAAACACTACGGCTATAAAATGGCACTCTGGCTCCCCCTAGATGGGGAGACCTAGGGGAGTTATAGTGCCGCCATATTTAAAGAACGAAACCCGCTTACAAATAAAAACAAGTTCCCAAAAAAATAAGTAAGCATCCATAATCTATCCAATTCAAACACTGAATAAAAGAGACAAACTTTTCTTTTAATGGATGCAAATATATACAATATCTAGCTACTTCCACAAAATTAAGGGTAGTCATGCATTACCTGTGCACCGCCCGCCCGCCCGCAAATATATGCACATACGCAAGCGGTGAAAATTCCGACTACCACCAACTACTCTACACGTGTTTCGCCCCTCCACGGGGCATCATCAGGAGCTGTTAGACCGTGCAGTGTCCGCCACCTTTTCTTTTAAATTATAAGATTTGTATGATAACTTTCGTAAGGCATATTCATATTAGTTATTGTTCACCGGTTACTACTCACGTACATTCTTCGGCAATGTCGCGAGTCAGACTCGCGACATTGACTCAGCCCATGACTAAGGGCTCCGTTTGAGTTCGAAACTGATGAACAATAACTAAAATTAAAAGATAACTTCAAAAGTACCAAAAACATTAATCACCTTTTATTTAACCGAAAAAACTCGTCGATGAAAATTACATTCACTCATTCAAAAAGCGTTGAATTCGCTATTATTTACTTCGTTCAAATGATATTTCTGGTCAAAAAATTCTGTCTGTCGGTAATTGAATTTGTATGGAAGGAGCGATTGAATTTATTAAAGGTATTAATGTTAATTTGCTGGAAAGGGCGATGTTGTGTATTGGAGTTTGGCTCTAGTACAATTATTGTGAGTCGTTGGTTTAATGTTCGGTCTTTAATGAAATTCGATTGAGACATGTTTCATTCATGATTCAAGATATTTAAGTTTAAAATAACATAACATAGCATCACGGTTGTATATCCGAAGAGGTAGGCAGAGGTGTACACAGTTAACACCCACATTTCACCAATGCTGTTGTGAAGTCCCATGTCAAAGGTGGTGAGTCTATTGCCATCTACCGGGCACAGTTCCGAACTCCGGGCTACTACTGAGAATTTCCGATCAGAAAAACTTAATAACTCTGCCCGACCCGGGAATCGAACCCGAGACCTCATGCTCAGCAGTCACGCTTGGGACTACTAGACCAAGGAGGCAGTCAGGCAGCATTTAAGCTTAACTCTGTACCTAATACATTTTTAATTGGCGTCTGACGCGATGTTATTTGTGCTGGAGAGTTGGGAAAAAGCTAGGCAGATTAATAGTTAGAGATATAAATCACTTTTTAAACCAAAATAGATCATATATTTACTTTCCTATCACACATATAATTCTATGTTACGGTCTATATAACTAGGCAAGGTTTGTTTATGAAATTCAGGTATGCTCGTAAAACAGACATAACGACTCAAATTGAGAATTTACGTTTTAGCGTCGGCTATTAATTTTTGATTGCTCTCCGTATAATAAGTCAATTTGCATAATTTTTCTTTGTTTATTCATAACATTATATTTATACATTAAGTTATATATTACTACCCCCAAAGAATTTTTGGTCACGGCGGCCTATATCCAACAAAGATTTGCCAAGTACCTACGCGGAAAATATTATAGTGCATAAGTGTATGCGCAAACACAGCGCACTCCTTCCTTCACTTTCTGGTCCGATGGGACGGCAATCCGTCACGTCCCGAGAGAGATCAGGCGTATGACCGACGGCTTTACATGCTCTCCAAAGTACGGGAGTGTCACATCGCCAACTTCCTACCTCCAGGCTGCTACCCAGATATATGTATACCCAATAACCAACCCGTAATTGCAGTAGCGTAACGTCCCACTGCAGGGCAAGGGTTTCTATACAGAGCCGACACGATCATTGATGACCACGTTAGCTCACTGCGGGTTGGCGATTTCGGCCTATCTCTCCGCGATGGTTTCTGCCTACGTTTTGTTCACCATACATTATGTTATTGATATCTTAAATTAACTAAGCAAGTACAAGATATAAGTGAAACAGTGGCTTCGTAATCACTCGACCACCACGAGTTATTAAACATATATATATGTAGAAGAAAGTTTGAATAATAGGATCGGGTTTCTCTATGTCTGTCAGGATTTGAAAGGTAATCGTTAATAAAACCAACATTAAGGCTCTCCGCCACTGAGAGCATATTTACTTTGGGTTAGTGATTAGTAGTGAGTCACTTCATATTACAATGTACAATGTAGGTTTTCAAATATCACAAAATCAGAGGTAGGCTAGATAAGTCAAAGTGAAGAGGTCCGTCCGCCACGGCGGCTCGCAAGAGACTGGCGTCCTCCCTCGGCTCCACTCGCTGTAGTCGCCGACTACCCGCAGCGCTCGGTGTTGCCATCTCCGACATATATATATAAAAAGATGTAGTTAACACCTAAATATATCTACTTCAACAATATCGAATATAAGGCTAATTCAATCTACGAGCAATTATGACCAGGTCAATATTGAGATTATTCGCACCCTCCGCACTAAGGATAAGAATGCACCTTTGATGCATGGTGGTGTGGAAAAAGTAGGTTGGCGCTACCGCAAAAACGGCCAAGGTGAAGAACGGCAGCCCCAAAACCGCTCTGAACGCGTTATTGTCTCGCGTTGACGCGTTGTTATCACTTGCTACATGATTAAAACTGTGAACGGAAAAACCTGAGGAAACCAGCACACCTGAGAGATGTTCTCGATGTCGTGTACAGCCATGTCAGAGGCCTAAGGGCGGCTTAAACTCTAAACCCGTGACCCCACGCTCTAGAAAAATTGCAAGGGAAATGGGCAGAGACGTAGTGTGACCGAAGGGCTAAGCAGAGGTGTACTCAGTTGCACCCACATTTCACCAATACATTTATTAAGTCCCACATTGTTGTAAAAGGTGGTGAGCCTATTACCATGTACCGGGCACAAATCCAAACTCCTGCTGCTATTGAGAATTTCCTAGCAAAAAAACCCAATAACACTTTGGTCGACCTGTGCATTTATTCCAAGACCATTCTCACCAGTCGCGCACGGACTAGACAAACGAGGCTTTTTAATTATCTTCTCTTCTAAAATAATATTCCACCTAACAAACAAACAAAGATTATACCCTAATTACATAACAATGCACAAACTGTATATAAGAGAGATCATGCAAACTTTCGAGAAAGCCGACCGTGTTTCAGTTTTACAACACCCCCAAGTACAAAGTTTAGGGGCGTCTCGAGAGTTCAACAATTAAACCGAGAACTTATTCTCTTTAATACCGTGTCTGCAAATTATACAGTTTAATCTTACTGCTTTACAAAACTTTACACTATGGAGTTTTGGCGACTTTCCTTGACGCGTTTCGGGTGAAACCGTTTGTTCGTTAATTTTGTGTAGGTGAATGCTGATGTAATTGTGTTATTAGAAATAATTTTTAATTATATATTAACTAGCTTACGGCTTGTCTGATGGGAACGTAGTCTATGGACGCAAGACTAGAAGTATCGTTGCGCCGCCGCTGGCAATATGGGCACAGATTACATTATGTATGAATATAAAAATCTAAATCAAATATATGAAAATCAGCGTCAGGCACTAGCAGTCTGCCATTTTGCTGAACTGGACCTTTTTGGCGCAGCCGTGAGGCACACAATGCTCGCTAACTACCTAACCCTTTTTGTAATTATGTGTATTCTGATTGTGTCCTTACTGACTGTGTCAAATAAACGTTTTTCTTTGTTTCTATTATACTTGCTACATAAAAATAGGTTAAAAAAGCGATTCTCTATTCCTAACATAAGGCCTCAAGGTGCATTTACGTTTTGTGTCAAATTCTGGTATAGAATAATAACAGTAAATTATCAAATAATTATAAAATTTAACAGCAAAGACATTCAACTATATATCACGCATCAGGTCTGTATTTCCCGAAAGGGTAAGCAGAGGTGTACACAGTTGTGCACCCACATTTCACCAATGCTATTATTAAGTCCCATGTACATAGGTGGTGTGCCTATTGCCATCTGCCGGGCACAATTCCAAACTCTGAGCTGCTACTGTAAATTTTCTAACAAACAATAAAATTTTGCCCGACCTCGAAATCACACCCGAGACCTCATGCTCAGCGGTAGTGCTTGGACCACTAGACCATCGAGGCAGTTTTATAGCAACACACAAAAAATATGTTACACAGAAACCAAACACTGTTTTCTAAAACAACTCCCAATTCAAACGCTTCCTTAAAAATTCATTTAGGTTTCTCCGCAGTATTGTTTGTGAACATGTTCCTTCTTCCGTTTTTTTTCCGTTGGCAGTGATCAAAGGAGTCCGAAAATGAGTTTTCCGCGAGAAACGGTGATCGTTCCGCTTTATCTCCGCGCTCGGGAAACGAATTATGTTCACAATTTAATCTTTAAATGCGTTGTATAGTCTGAGCGTAGTTCGTGTCTAGTTTTGTCCGATTATTTTCAGTTGAGATATATTTGTTTTCCTTTGAATAGCGGTTTATGAAGATAGGATGATTTTAAGTGAATAATGCATATTTTTATTATCTCTTTGCTGTATCTTAGAAGTAGAAAGATATGAAAATTGTGTTTGCATTCACTTAAATACGGCAATTTTTGCTAAGATAGTTTTTAGTAAAAGACAGCATTTAGCATCAAAACGCTCATGATTCGGAGTTCTTGCTCCGTAATATTATAAAGTTACCAGTTTTTACGTTATTTATTTGATGAATTAAGGGTGGTCCTATACGGAACTTAAAAGCTATAAATAATACTTTGGTGGCCGGCCAGATAATTATTATCTCGAAATTTTGTGTCCACAATATTGTTATGTTTGTTACCACAATACACATAAACAGTTATCTCGTTATACATATGAAATTTTGTGTTAAGATACCCACAGTATAGATATTCGTCGGATCTGGTATCCTGTTTTCATTTGATTTAAGTACAGCATTGTGTCGTGAGCGAATCCTAGAAAAAATAATGGTTTATGTCAGTGAGTTTTTCATAGTGCAGGAATATTTTTCTGTCCTCCATTTTGAAATTTATGCACCACCGCACTGCTTGTGTTTTCATATTGATACCGGGCAAATAAAAAATCTAGTGTAGTTTCAGAGAGCGAGAACCTCTGCTATGATATGGCTGCAAACGCTTTAAATAGTTAAGGTTTGAATTTAGATTCAGGTCAACTCATTTGCCAAGAATGTATACGGATATAATCTCCCTTTTTGGAAGAGGTAAAAACTTCTGTACTTGTTTATGAGTCTTTTCTTTAGATAGTTCAGAAAATAATCATAATGTCAATCTATTTCATGAAAAAAAACTATTTAACGATAACGGCCGACGGACTGATAGCGAAGAGTCTCTACCAACACCTTAAGAGGCTCTTGTTAGACTTGGGTCAAGGGCCTGATACAAATAGTGGTACTCCTCGACACGGCACGCATTGTGAGGAGGATCCTCATTCTTGAGCCCTAACCACCGGTGTCTTGGACCCTGTTCCCGATGCCGACAGCCACCAATTATTAACATTTTTAAATGTATACCCTTTTTGGTTATATATTTAAAAATATAATTAAGTGTGTAAATAAATATTTATACGAATTATAATAAGTAAGAGTGAAGTCTAGATTCACAATTTTTTTTTGTTGTGTGAACGCTTATTTCAACATTATATTGGGTGTTAAATGATGGCCCGGGTAGTGGAGTGTGAGAGTAGGATAACATCAAAACCTGGCGCATGGATAACATTTGGTATGACATAGCTAGATAGAAGAGACCGTATAGGTGGTGGTTACCACGAACAACAGCATTCCCAATGAGGGCTGACTCCAGGGAGGGCTCGGAAATAAAATATTGGCAAAACTTTAACAGCGTCCAATTTCAAAAACAATTAGAAAGTGAAAGAGGAATGCATGCTGCGCCGACCCCAAATAAATTCGGATAAGAGCAGGAGGATGATGATGATTGGGTGATGAAACTGATGGCTCCCAGTAACCCGCAAACTGTGAACCTAATGTGAACATAGCGTTTTAGTGAACAGATTTTTTAATATTTATTGTAAAATGTACCTTCGTGTTGCAATGAAAATTGTGCAAACATGTTTGAAATTAAAGACATCCGTAACATAAACTCTTACTGAATTATGTTTCGCGTAGTAAAGGGCGTGTTATATAAAAAGAATATTGTTTGCTGTCATTAGGTACAAATCGTCGTAGTGGCAAAGTAGTTACAGGCCCGCCTCTTAAACCGCAGGTCGTGGGTTCAAACCTGGCATGTACCAATGTGACTTTTCCAATGTCATGTATTATGTACTTTCTTAGTAAATCTAAGATATCACAGACATACAGTGAAGAAAATCATCGTGAGGAAACCTGGACTTGTTCTGAAATCGCCAACCCGCAGAGAGCTAGTGTGGTGATCAATGCTCGTGCCTCCTCTGTATGAGAAGAAGCCCGCATCCTGTAGTGGGACAGTTATGGGCTGCTTTTGTGATTAGATGACTCACGTGCATTCTCCGATATTGTCTGAGTTGTATCCAAATTCTTTAATATTAATATAGATCACATATAATATAACATAGCATCAATTCCCCAAAAGGGTAGGCAGAGGTGTACACAGATGTACACCCACATTTCACCAATGCTGCTATTAATGTTGTTATTAATTCCCATGAATTAGGTAGTGAGCCTATAGCCATCTACCGGGACCAATTCCAAACTCCGGGCTGCTACTGGGAATTTTCTAACAGAAAAACTTAATACCACTTTGCCCTAGACCAAGGAGGCATAGATCACACACATAATTAATCACATAACAACAATACCCATCACCACACTTAAAGAAAAAAGGCTTAACCCTCACCCCATGTCTCATAGAATGTGGTAAAAGGACCCCCCCTCCCCAACAAACCATTGTCATAAACAGTTGTCATAGAGATTGTTTCCTTCATATTTTATTCATGTCGAGTGCTGACCCCCACGTTTTTACACAAAAGGCTATTCATATAAAATGACGTATCTCTTGCTAGGTGGCTAAGAATGGGTTACGTCACCATATATCGTGACGTGGGGGCATTTAAAGATGATCCAGAGTGCTGTTATTAATCACCACTGCTGGTACCGTATACCATTCCAAACTCCAGGTTGCCATTAAGAATTTTGTAAAAGAAATAACCCACATATAGAGGGGCTCGTGGCTTAGTAACAGCTGCACAGATCGATCGATCGAGGTTATGCTGCGCTTTTCGCGGTCGGACTGTGGATGGGTGACCATAATTTCATTTCCTCACGCTCACAACCGCGCTTGCGACCACGAGGCAGTCAACGGCACGCGTATAACATGTACTGTGATCACTCTCTGTTTTGCCAAGTAAACGATTCCAGTCAAGTGATTTTTTAAACAAGTTAACGCCATGTAATTCATATATTATTATTTGCTAAGGAAACATTGAGAAATAGTATAGACACGAACGGGACTCGAACCCGCGACCTTTGACATACCATGTCATGGCTCTTCCAAATGAGCTGCCGTGTTGCGTATTTATTAAATTTGGAGTTCCCTTTTTCTCGTCTGAGATGCCTGACGATATATATTTAACAATCACTTAAAGATCACCGATTCCAGTTTTATACATGTCATGCGGTCTTCGCGATGCACCAGAGTCAGTCTTCACTTCTATCCATTCGTGTCGCGCCACACATCCCTTATAATATTCTTATGTTGGCTGCATGCTGTTGCATTTGATTCATCGATCTCAATAAAAAATGTACAAGTAATTTATACTGCCTCGTTGGTCTTGTGGTCCCCTAGCGCGACTGCTAAGCATAAGGTTCTGGGTTAGATTCCCAGGTCGCCTCGAAGATTGACATAACATGTTGAAATATAATTCTTACGGGCATTAAACTTAATATAGGATTTCGTCCCAAATACAAATAAACACATCTAGTTTACCTGAAGGTTAGTCATTCTAACATAAGAAAGAAAAGCGTTGCTTATCGCCCGATACTACCTTCACATCTAACGCGTTCCTACTTCGTTTCGTTCGATACACAAACATCTTACAAAGCTGATGGTAAATGTGACAGTGCACGCTAAACCAAAGTACCTTTACCTGCCCGGATATGTTCACAAAACCCCAAAATAAACAAACTTACGCTACGCTTATTCCTAATTGGGAACATTAAACCTTACCACGACGTTACTTGAAGTATTTCCATAAAATATTTACGACAAAAAGATAGCCGAAAGCCGCGTAAACCGAAATAACCGAAACATTTTAGTGGCGAACATCCCGGTATGCAAATAACTCGTATTTTACGACTTGTAGTACACGCAGCTTGAATTCTTAAAATGGCCGACAAAATGGCGTATCGTATGCTATTGATGTGTCATAGAGATTCTTTTGCGCACGAGTGGGTTTAAATGTTCCGTGGAAGGTTTTTTCAGTTTGTTGACACGCGTGGAAGATTGGAGGATGTGATCGGGAGTATTTTTTTGGTTTATAAAACGTGATTTGAATATTATTATAGTAGGCGTAGGTAGTTCTTTTTGTGGTTAACCTTTATCGTTCTACAATATTTTCAATTCAATGATGTCGCGACCTTAAAAGAGACTTGGACCTCTGGCGTTATTTTCTCAGGCATAGTCAGATAGGAAATTCCAGCACCAAATAGATAATAAAATTGTCATTCCCCACCCGATACGATTATTGATAGAACCAATTTACAGAATAAACAATTTAATATTATTGATGTCAAAATGTCTATGGTGATGATACTAAAAGGCAAAGTCTAAGATAAACAAAACAAAAAGAAATGCCAGCATTCACTCTCCGATTAAACAAAGAAATAGAGGTACACAAGTTAAAGTTAGTGAAAATAATTTACATCACAACTTCAACCAAGAGAAAATGTACAAAACAAAGCTAATTCACCCATCCACTCAAACAAAACACGCAATACTTCTCCATCAAACCCAATACGTTGGTGAGAGGCACTGGTGGTGGATGGCCCATTGTGTGGCCGGTATCGAGTGCACACAGGGTCAACAAGCCCGAGTGCCGTCAAGAGTATAGCGAGGCAATGTACACTGCCACACTAGTGTCTCGCCGTTAAGTGGATAAGCGGGAAGATTCTGTGTATTTTTCTGAAAGAAACCTTAGTGGTTTTAGTACATGATATAGGTAGGTGCTGCTTTCGTTTATGTGAAGCGAGGAGTTTATAGAAATCGAATAACGAATACGTCGAGCAAATATTGCATGCCAGATAGTTACAGAAAGATGAACATAATACCCACAATTTTCAACCGGCTTTTGGCTTGTAGGAAAAATTGCCAAAACTACCCTCAAAGCCAGACCTAACAACAACGTGTTGGTGTAAAGATTCCAATAGTTTTTGTAACGATTTGAAAACCCCATACCGTTTAGAAAAAACTATTCCCTTTTCAATAGATAGTCATACAAACGATGCAGTAGAACTGAAACTAAATTGCTTTATTGTCCGAAAGTCAGGCACTGTGAAAATAACAGTTGGCGGTTAGTGGTGAAGTTATATTGCTTGTACATACGGGTAGGAAGGACGGCGAGCATGATCAATAGCCAAAGATATAATTATACAGCACGTTTTTTAAAATTACATTAAATATTTTATTCAAAGAAACAGGGAACGCCTTCAATAACATGGTGAACACAATATATAGAGATACATTTGCAGCATTTGCGTGTCATTTGCTGTTAGTTATTCCAGAGTTCCGTTGCTTATCTTCGAAGATCTTCATCAGATCCTAATATATAACATACTAAAAACTTTTCTAGAAAAATATGTATTTAAATAACGAAAACCCCCTTGAAATCGAATCAGCAGTTTTTGAGAAAATCGCGGACGTACAAACAAAATACATACATACGGGTCGAATAAAGAACATATTTTTTTGAAGGCGATTAAAAATATGCTATTAAAATTTTCAAAAGTTGTTCAATCATTAAATAAGGGTACCTAATAATTTTAGTTCTCTAATACAATGACAATCTGTTTTAAAAGATACAATGATTCTGTGCCAATTCCACTTTTGTCGAAATTTTCAAAGAATTCAAAAGCGAGTTACGGCTACGTTGATGAAATTGATTGACTGGTTTTACTTCAAAATTTGTATGTGGCAGGTTAGTTTTCATGGTAACTAAAATTTGGTGGTTCATAATCAAAAACAGGTAACAGATTTTGATTTTTAGAAACGAAACCATCCTCATTTAAAAAAAACTTTATATTATTTTTATTATGTTCTCTTCTCCCACACAATCCATCCTATCTTTATTTGGTCTCCCTCTTAGTCACGTGGCTTTTACATATCTCCGTTTTGAGGGTAACTCGCTCCATTACTACAAATTCAATCATGATGTTGCTAGATTCTTCAGAAACGGCAACATATTTGAACCTTAAAGGGGAAATTGCTTTGTTGTTTTAACTTAACGATTGCTTCGTGTTCCTTCGCTTCTCATTCTCAGCAACAGTGTGTAGTATTCATAGACATACCGTAATGAATTCAGAGCGATCGCCGGATCCAGGCGATATTAACAGTTCCTTTCGCCCGCTTACTGTTACATTTGTTAGTTTTCCTTTCAATTTGCTCACTATTATACATACCGAGTACGTTTCAAACAAACCGTTTTCTCCTACAAACTTGAGTAAGTATTCTGTTTGAACTACACAGTTATAGGAAGCTACTTAATCAGAAAGTTTATTGCTTCATGTGTTTAACCTCATGTAAGGAAAGGTTTGAAAGCAGCAATGAGATTAACAAGTCAATCAGATTGTGTGTCACTAATGTAACAGAGAAGTCACGGGCCGCCTGATAGTAAGCAGTAATCGTAGAATATGGAATAATAAATTAACGCTAAATGAAATAGCGCTTCCAGGGGGGAAAAAACCCAATAATACATGCGATTAATCCGGTTAAAAGTTGTTTTATTAGAATGTGTAGTGATCGCGAAAACCTAAGATCAAGGGTATCACTCATGCGTTGCCGACTCTATAAGTGGAGTCGTTGTGCCGTCGATATAGTGGTCAAAAACGGATCGTTCCTCAAGATTCGCGATTTTACGCATACATAGCATCACGGCTGTATTCCCTGAGGGGGCAGGGTAAATGGATATACAGTTGTTCACCCACACTTCACCAATGCTGTTGTTAAGCCCCATGTAATAAGTGTTGATTCTATTGCCATGTACCCGGCACAATTCCGGACTCCGGGCTACTACTGAAAATTTCCTAACAGATAAACTCAATAACACTTTGCCCGACCCAAGTTTATGCTTAGCAGACTACTGCTGAGCATAACTGCCTCTCTCGTCTAGTGGTCTTAAGCACAAGGAGACCACTAGACGAAAGAGGCAGTTATTTTTTTACTTATAAATACAACTATTGTTTTATTCTTTACTGTCTAAATTCAGATCGAACGCACCGAACCTATTGAACTATAAAGTTGTGAAAAGAAAACACACTGTCATGGGCAGGATTTGAACCTGCGTCTCCCGGATCAATACTTCAGGCACTCTCCGGAACTACAACAATTTACAACTGACATACATATTGTTTATGTTATCATAATCTCAACCTCTTAAAGAAAAACAGTATCTCAATTTTAAGTAGACAAAACTCGTTAAATGTTTTTAATTTTACTAGTTCAAAATCAGTGTTCATTTAAGTCTCTATCAAGTAAAAAGGATCAAAAACTAAAGTACAAGAATCCAAACCTTCATAAATTCATAACATAACCCACTCATAGCCACTATAAACATATTCAGCAAAAGATTTTCTTTTCCTTTCATTTCTACACCAGCATTAAAGCCTGTTGCTTTCCTAAAAAGAACCGCAAGTAACACTTCAGTAAAACAGCCTTCTCCGCCATCTTATTGCAATTTTCTTCGATAGTTAGCTAAAAGGTTTCTTCACAATAGATCCTAGGCTCAGTAGCAACATTATCCTCTTCAAATAAGAAGTATTGTGATATTCTGCAAGGAAAGGACATAAGAACTACTCAGCCGTAAGGGCGAGTTTCCACTATACACTGACGATTTTTTTGCAAGACGATTGACGTCTCTTTGTCTCGTGTTTCTGTTGTGACGTGATTTCCATGGATTGTAAATTTTAAATTGCAATAGACTGTCTAATTTCTCTAATGGATTTAGATTACTAAGCATGAGGAACTGCTTTCGATTGGGTAATTCAGTGTTATTTAGTTTTTTTGTTGGGAAATTCTCAATAGCAGCTCGGAGTTTTTAACTACATCGAAGGCAACTTAATAATAGCAATTCACCGATGCTACAATAGTTGACAACAGTATACATGTGCATATTAGGTACCTTTCAGGGAATACAGGCGTGATGCTGATCAATACGTTATCGTGTCGTGCTATATAGAACACACTGTTTTAATACACAAGCCACGACATACGACTGTCTGACATCACGACAATGAGCATTGGAAACGCGCAATAAAGCGGCTGCAAGTAGCTTTGTTTATCGTTTCACAGGACGTTTTACAGACTTATTTCTTTATTTTAAGATTGAATAACCCTTTGACACAAAGGGTCCTATAAAAATGTATGTCTTGCTGAAAGTACATTTTTATAGGCTTGAAATAAATTGAATGAATAACAAAGACTGATTTAGTTTGAATGGTTTCGAGATAACAAAATAAAGATGAGTTATCTTTATTTTGTTATCTCGAAACCATTTCAATGTGTAGTCTTCTTTTTATCGTATGGTTGATGAACAACCTAGTGTCAGAGTTTAAACCACTTATAGGTCTTTTTTTTGTATAATAACTTTCGTGAGACACATTCATATTAATTATTGTTCAACGGTTATTACTCACTTGCATTCTTCGGGATTGCCCGACTAGTTTCGAACTCGAATGGAGCCCTTAGTCATGAGCTGAGGCCGCGGCGATGTCGCGAGTCAAACAGGAGTTTGACAAGTCGGGCAATCCCGAAGAATGCAAGTGAGTAATAACCGTTGAACAATAATTAACACTTATAGGTCTCTGACATGGCTTTACACATCATCGAGAACATCTCTCAGGTGTGCTGGTTTCCTCACGATGTTTTCCTTAACCGTTTTAAGCAAGTGATAATTAGGTTATAATACGCACGTGACTTCGAAAAGATAGTGGTGCGTGCCTTGGATTCGAACTTGCGACCTTTGACTTGTCAGTCCAATGGTCATACCACTAGGCTACCACTGCTCTCTCGGGTTATCATTACTTTTGTGTATTGTGGCGAGTCGTCGCAACGTGACAAGGTTTGTCTAAACTTTTCATGGGAGCCGATATAGCCATATATAGCCTTTTTTATTTGAATGTGGAAAATCAACCATGAAAGTTATATCAGACTCCTACAGACTAAAGTTCACGCGGTCCTGCTCTCACGTTTACCAAGGTCGCAGATTCGTTGCGGGATTCACCACGATATGGTCTAGGGCTGTGTCGAATTCAGCTGTGACTCTCGGTAAAGTCTTACCGAGACTTGTCATGCTTTCGTGCGGGTGACTTCTTGTAACGATTATGAGATATCATCATTTTACTCATCGGCGATGGTTTAAGGTGCTCTTCAAGGGACGGAGGGACAATATGAAATTACGGTCACGCATCCACAGAGCCAAAACATACGGCAATCACATTTTAACCTTGATCTAACGATTACTGTATTAGAAGATATATTAAAAAAACGTTGCCAACTAGGAATTTCTTCCTCACTTGCACCCAGACCTGGAACTATTATTATCCGGAGATCATACAAATATTTGCTCCATGCAGGAATCGAACCTAAGACACGCGACGCAGTAGCCAATTCCTCGACCACTGCGTCAACCATGCCGTTATCTTACCCATGCGCCACTTACGCGAAGAATCACTTATCTACTATTGTATTTAAAGGCTTCATATAATTTTCGCTTAGATTTCCCTATAAACTTAAGACACATAAATTCTCGAGTCCCCAACAACCTCGCGTATATTACATAATAATTCCGAGCTATAAAATAGCGTTTAAACCAAGTTATTTATATTCTCAGTGCGGCAGCCACGTTGCATAATTCCAATGTATTCTGGTTTGCAAGACTAAGTTGGTGGGGGTAAACGAATTTGCGCACGCGACAGCCACCTAAATATGTTTCACATTTGAATTTCCGTATAACTGAACTTGAAGTTCATGTCGATGGTAAAATTGTGAATGGAACGCCTTTTGTAGGTGTAATGGTGTTTTACTGCACCTGCGTTGGTCTGGTGATTACAAGCGCAGCTACTGAGCATGAGGTCTCGGGTTCGATTTCCGGGTCGGGTAAAGAATTATTGAGTGTTTCTGTTATAAAATTCTCAGTCTGCTACTGAGAATTTTCTAAAAGAAACCTGGAGTTTGGTATTGTCCTGGTAGATGGTAATAGGCTCACCACCTTTTACCTTAATAACAGCATTGGTGAAATGTGAATGTTCAGTTGTGTACACCTCTGCCTACCCCTTCGTGGAATACAGGCATGATCTATGAAACTTATGCAGACTGTACACTGCTCTTTCCTATCTAGTATTCGTGATAATTTTGACTTGTCGTAGCAGCTAAAACCACCAACGTTAATATTTATGATAGTTTCATTAGTCTCGTCGTCGCAAGCGCTACTGCTGGGCATGAGGTCCTGGGGTCGATTCTCGAATCAGGCAGGGTTATTGAGTTTTTTTGTTAGAAAATGATTTCTTCTGAAGCATTGTGTACACCTTTGCCTACCCCTTCGGGAATAAAAGTGAGACGCTATGTTTGTATGTATATAATGGTGTTGCTGACCATATTGCATGCTTTGTTGTGGAGGCCATCATCGCCCGTAGAAACTTAGGTTAAGAAACATTTGGCGCGGTCAATCTGTAGATGGGTGCCGGATAGAAGCATTTTCATCTGAGCGTGGCCGTCGCCGTGCTTCGGCGGCTACGATAAGTTCGATAAGTACCAGCTATTGTTATTTTATACCAGTTGCTCAGCCAGGTTATGGACCTATGGACGGCAATAACAACACCGACACTAAAATTACTCCTAGGCACAACAACGACGAAGGATATTTTGTAACTGAGGAAAAAAAATAAGGAGGTTCTCAATTCGACGCGTATATATGTATATATTATGAATGACCACGCATACACACTCCGACGCGCTCGACTGCCTCGTTATAGACCTCACCGGCGAAATCCCGCGAAATGTCTCATCATGTCCGCCCCGACCCTTGCTCGAGCCGGCCCGCGCCGAGCCAGTAGCTTTAAATTCATCCCTTAATATAAAGGAAACTGATATGATCCAGCTAGTCTTCTAGTTGTCCCCCCAGCAACGCCTTAAGCCGAGGCTCGTGGCCTGGAGGGGAAGCCCTTAGCGCTGTTGCTTAGTTTGTAGTATTTTAAAATATGCTCTGGCTGGAGGCATCAAACTGCCTCGCCTTTTTTTACAGAGTGGTTCGATTTGGATGATTCTTTTTTTTATTGGATTGAGGACACTTCCTAGTTTGTCCCATAAATTTTACCCCTACGAGAATGATTGATTGTTCACATGTAAACCGATACTTTTGGAACTTTGCAGACATTATGTTTTTTGATGACACTATTACATAGTGGAAACCTGGAATTAAACTAATGATGGAGACGAAAGATAGCCGAAGAAACTCCTTAACGGTTTACAGCAACTAGAACTTTAGATTAGAACTAGCTATATTTTGTAGATTATAGACACAAAAAAAAATTGCTATCTCACATAATCAAATTATATATATTATATCAAATGTTATAATCAAATGTAAGATGGAATTGCCGCCAACTCAAAATTAGTTACAGTCATCTCGACCTCTGCTCACGACCGCGAATTCTTTTTCCACATTTTTAATATGTCTTTTGGCGACGACATTGCAGTCCCTATACAGGTGACCGAACCAACACCTAACCGCCGACTTACTTTACAATTACTTTACAAATGTAATTTCCTTAACAAATATATATAAATCTTCGAAAAGCATTAACGCATGCATAGCGAACTCTAAAGTTATAATTTTTGTGGAAAAGGTGTAAATGTATAGGGACTGAATAGAAATGTATAGGGACAACGATGTCGCCAAAAGACGTATTAATAATGTGGAAGAAGAATTTGCGGTGGTGAGCAGAGGTCGAGATGGCTTTGTGGTCAGAGCGCCTGGAGTATTTATCCGGGAGGCGCAGATTCGAATCCTGCTCGCGACCGTATTCTTTTTCCACAAAAAATTATAACTTTAGAGTTCGCTGTGCATGCGTTATTGGTTCTCAAAGATTTATCTGTATTAGTTACACTCAGTAATTTTTCGCTTTTCAGTTTACTTTTCGGTGTTTCTTTTTTTTTGTGAAAAACTTTTTATTTACACTATATAAACGCATCGCATTGCATTATATTCCGCTGCGTCAGATAGATTCAATTAAAATCTGAGTTCAATTAAGATCTCTGCACATAGTGTAGAGTCTGATCTTAAAGTTAAGAGACAGTTTACTGCGTGCATTTGTCATGGAATTCCGAACGACTGCATCAAAAGTATATATATAAATAATAATTTTTAACAAAATAAAAAAGAACCATCTCCAAAGATCATTCTGTTAAGTAAAAATGCACTAAAAAGTAAAGGCTATTTCAAAAGAGAGTAGTGAACCGCGTAAAACAAGATGAAATTAATTTAAAATTAAATTAAAGCCTGACTAGCCTATGTTACTCACGGGATAATGTAAGAATTCTAACGATACCCCATACATCGAAATCAGTTCAGGCATTTAGAAGTTATGGTGGAATAGATATAGAAACTCACAAACATACTTACATACATACATACTTAGATACACTCTTTTGGGCAGTCGTGTAAAAAGAGACGTTTGAGAATGCGGACTTACACTAAAAAGTAATATATAGCAAAAAAAAAATTACGGAGTTCCGGTGCTTATCTTCCGGTTTCATCATCATCATCATCATCTGATGATGAAGCTGGAAAATAGGCAGTTCATTAGAACTATTCTAGAGACCGTAAACACCACTGGAAAGTCACAAGAATGCAAAAAACACCATTTCGTTTACTTGGATGACGTATTATTTTTCATGTATTTTGATTACCAAAATACCAAACCAATTTTCATAAAATTTCAATGGGAGCAATCTGAAAGTATAAACTTTCATGAATGACGGAGTTCTTAGGTAACAAACATAAAAAAAACAACCGAATTTATCTCTCTCTCCACACTTTTATAACATCACTCCTTTTTGGAAGTCGGTTAAAAATGAATCGCCGAAATGTTTGTACGCGCATAACTTCCGAACGACTGCACCAATTTTTTTCTTTGTTTTCGTTATTGTCAGCCCAAGTTTAGAATAAAAGAAAATTAAAAAAAAAACTAACACAAAAAAATTGCGGTACGAAGTTCGCTGGGTCAGTTAGGTCAGTCAGTAGTTTTGAATTTAAAAAACAAAATGTAAATTTAAAAACTTATAAGCTCTCTCCACTCAAATATCTTCGTTTTAATTTTTGCAGATTTTCTTGAAACATGGCTAAGAGCACTCTTGATGAAATAACGTACCAAACAAAAATAAAATGGAATCAAATCGGTTCATCCGTTTGGGAGCTACGATGCCACAGACACAGATACACACTTTAAACTTATGTCACACTCTGTTTGCATCGGGGTGGGGATATATAGATTCGCGTGATATGCTCTCCGCATGTACAGTCAGCAACAAAAGTCAATTAAAACACACCAAAATTGCATCGATTTTACGTTTATTAATATTATCTGATGATTTTACATTTATTATATTGAAGAAAAAACTAAAATATATTTACTTTCTAATACGTCAGGGGTGCGTAGCTTAGTTCTAACTGCGACCTTTGACTTCAAGTCCAACTGTCACATACCACTAGGATGTTATTGCATCAATGATAGGTAAAAAAAACTGATGTACTTCGATAATTATCCTGCTCGATGACATTTCCCATAGGCCGGTTGTCCCACGGAAATGGTGCGGGCTGCGTCGGAAGCCTGCACCGTGCATTTGTGACAACATCTATGCACTTGCGTCGCTTCCGGCTCGCAGTCCTTTGACGAGCGGATGTTACGTTTATTAATTGGAAGCAAAGTGTTGTTTGTATTTATTACTTTTATACAATCTCTCCAAGATGGATCTTTCCGAGATTGTATGACTGTGCTGGAATTAAAATTTGGCGCTGTTCGCGGAATTTATTATTAATATTTGAAACAGAAGAGAAAGGAAACTTGTAGAAAATAATCAAAGTGTAAATTTTACAAGAATATTATAAGTACCAATTTGGACAGATGTCCTACCAGACCCCACTGTTATTTATAATTTAATCCCCACTTCATTAAGGCTACAACTCGTTTATGAGGTTACTAGTAATGGCTCGCATGGTTGGCTACGCTAGGTTTGGCTGGGCTAGCTAGCCTGCTGGTATGGCTGGCTGGATCTGCGCGGACTGGTTAGGTGTTAATTTTTTTATCTATTCTTCTAATAACTCCAGCCCTAAGCGGAATAAAAAAAGTGTGGTTAAATTTTTACCATTCAAAACGTTTGCTAAAACTTCGAAGTTTGATTCATTGCAAATTTTAGGTAATTCAGCAGTGATCGCATATTGGTATGATCATTGGACTAGCAAGTCAAAGGTCACAGGTTCGAACCCCAGACAGGCACCACTGACTTTTTGAAGTCATGTGCGTATTAGAAATTATTTATCACTTACTTACATAAAACGTTGAGATATTCTCGATGGTGAGTAAGACTATGTTAAAGGTCTACGGTTGATTTAAACTCTGAAACTAGGTGTTTCATCAACCTCATGATAAGAAGTAGAAGATGGGTCAGTTTGGAGAAATCTGAAACTATAAGAGATAAAGTTATAATGATTTTAGAGTTCTTTGATTTTAGAGATATCTAAAATTGCATCTATAATGCTTATGAAGTCTCTTGACTCCACTTTCTAGTTTCAAAGGTCTTTTAAGGTATTTTATTAGGTAGGTATAATCAGGTAATATAGACGACTTATATATATAAGATCACATAGTCATCCTCGTAGATAAATTCCTGAGCTTATACTCATAAATGATAAATGATAAATGATAAATGATTTTATTTCTGTAAATAGATCTGTTGAAGACACTTTTACAAGTCATTTTTATAAACTAGATGACGCCGGCGTTTCCTATCTGACTATCTCTGAGAAGAAACGCCGAAACAAACTCAGAGGTCAATGTCTCTTTTAAAGTCCAGACATAATAGTACATATCTATGTGAGTGTAACCATGCAGGGATCGTCTGGAATGGCCTTTTGAGGAAAGAGCCAAAGCAGCTTTGAGGTGACCTGTCCTGTCTGACGGCACGTATGCATCAGTCATCGTGTAGCTCAACCATAACTAAGGGAGCTCAACAACCCGTCACAAGACGATACCAGATCAGGAGGACATTTGCGTAGGTCACATAAAAACGACTCAAAACCGCCAGACAGGCTATGAGGTTCATGTATGAATTTCTGGCCCACATCGTACTCACATTCACAATGCAAATAGTGCTTAATATCCATAACAATATAAAAAATGGCAAGAATTAATGTCAAAAAGAATCATAGAAAAATAATCATAATATAATAGATTCATTAAAAATGTCATAAAAAAATAAAAAAGTTAAACATTAAAATGTCAACTGTAGTGTCTAAACATTAGAGCGAGCGGCACAATCCCAAGCATTTTTATCTTCTATGTAGTCTTTGACTTTATAGTAACCCTTTTTGCAAAGAGTCTGCTTAACATATGACTTGAATTTATTGAGGCTTAATTCTTGAATATTGCCTGGGATTTTGTTGTAGAAGCGTACACTTTGACATCTAAACGAATTACTGATTTTTTGGAGCCTAGTCGACGGTAGCACGAGTTTGTTTTTGTTCCTCGTATTGAGACTATGAATGTCGCTGTTTTTACAGTATAGATTAATATGTTTCTTTACGTTTATCAAATTCTCATAAACATATTGAGATGCGACCGTCATTATCCCAATTTCTTTGAATTTATCCCTCAGTGAGTACCTAAAGTAAGGTTATAAATTGCTCGAACAGCCCTCTTCTGCAACACAAATATAGTTTGAATGTCAGCAGCATTTCCCCACAACAAAATGCCGTATGACATTACACTATGAAAATAACTAAAGTATACTAATCTGGCTGTTTCTATATCAGTTTATTGTCGTATCTTATAGACCGCGTATGCTGCAGAACTGAGTCTGTTCGATAATTTATTAATATGTGGGCCCCATTGAAGCTTCGAGTCTAAAGTAATACCCAAAAACATTGTGGTGTCTACAAGATCCAAATGTTCATCATTTATCAATACACTGGTTTTCATTTGCTTGACATTAGGTAATAAAAATCTAATACATTTTGTCTTCTTCTCGTTTAAAAGTAAATTATTAACATTGAACCAGTGCACTATTCTAGAAAGAGTGTTATTTACATCGTCAGTAACTGGTTGTTGCCGTTTAAGTTTAAATAAAAGTGATGTATCATCAGCAAATAACACTATATCTTGATCGCTTTTTACAATGAAAGGTAAGTCATTTATGTAAACGAGAAATAGAAATGGGCCCAAAATTGAACCTTGCGGAACTCCCATAGTAACCACCGACCCTTGGGATCGCTTTCCATTGACGTCTACTCTCTGAATCCTATTACTCAAATAAGATATAAGAAGATCCAGAGCAGTATCCTTTATTCCATAATGTTGTAATTTCCTGATTAATATTTCATGAAATACGCAATCAAACGCCTTAGACAAGTCACAAAAAACGCCTAAAGCATCATGTGAATCTTCCCAGGCGTTATAAATATTATCTAAAAGCTCAACACCGGCATCGGTTGTTGAGCGACCCCTTGTAAAACCAAATTGCTTATGGTGTAACAGATTGTTTTTATTAAAATGACTTTGCAGCACATCAAGGATTAATTTTTCAAAGATTTTACTGAAGGTGGGTAGCACAGAAATAGGTCTGAAGTTAGTGGGGTCATTCATGCTGCCCGATTTGAACAAAGGTGTGATTTTACTACTTTTCATTAAATCAGGAAACACACCACAATCAATACAGTTATTATATATTATGGCCAATTCAGGCGCTACTATGTTTATAATTGATTTTGTAAATTCAACGGAATGACCCCAAAGATCGGCGGTCTTTTTAACATTTAGGGTATTAAACATTTTTACAATATCTTCGCCACTTATATAACTGAATTTAAATGCATTAACACATATATTTACATTTTCTTTTAATAAAGACTCAGCAACAATGGGACATGACTTCAGGGTTTTAGTGGTTGAGATTGGAATGTCCGTAAAGAATTTTTCAAATGCTGTAGCAACTTCCAGATCTGATTTAATTTCTTCATTACTAATATTAAGACAAAACTCACTATTACGATTCCTAACTCTTCCAGTCTCGTTATTTATAATATCCCATGTCATTTTAATTTTATTATTACTATTTTTAATTTTTGCACTTATATAGCGTGCTTTTGCTATATGACAAATATTTTTAAATAATTTTGAATATTTTTTAACATATTGGTAAAAATCATTACTTTTATTAAAGTTTCTTTCTTCATTCAATTCAAATAATGTTTTTCTACTTTTATAAATACCCTTAGTGGCCCATTCACTGAAGGTTGCAGTACCTCTAACTGAGATCTTTTTGGGGATAAAAGTTGAATTAAATTCAGTACAATACATGTTAAAAAAAGAATTGTACTGTTGGTTAGGGTCATTACTATAGCATAAGTGAGGTAATTTACAAATTAATTTGTTTTTGAATGTCTCCAAGCGACCTACAGTTTTAGGTACCACAGTAATGTCTTTTTTTACTACGTCTTTAGACTGTTTAAGAAAAGTAATAAACTGTCCACAATGATCAGAATCTAGTTGATTTATTATTTGTTTACTCTGTGGTACAATGTCTGTGAATATATTATCCAAACATGTAGCAGTGTTACTTTATATTTTGTTGTGGTTTTTTCTAATTGTAATGAAAACATATCAAGCTTTTTTAGTAAATTAAGTCTCTCTCTATTTAATTTAACATTTTTTATAAAATACTTTTGTCTCCTTACTAACCTTTGGGTTTTCTTAATATATTTATTAATTTTTATATATTTTTTCAATTTGTTCCTGCTGCATTTAACTACCCTTTTAATTGAATTATTTGAGTTTATGTCATCTAAACTATCTCTACAAGTCAGATCTATTATGACTGAGGGCTTAATGTTAATGGCAGCAGATACACTATATGGGGTAATGCCAACCAATTCATCGAAGAGACTTTGGTTCATTGAGGCGGTTAAGTTATCTTGTTTGGTTTCTAAATAGACAATTTTGTTATTTGCCTCATGTAGCTGATGTTCTAGAGAATTTACACGACTGAGAGCTTGTTCGTACTCTGTGCTACATTTGTTGAACCCATCTACGATGAACTGGAGTCTATCCCGGGCAAGTATTGCATCAGTGCATTGTTGATGCAACTGTGCCATTTCATTTTTTAAATTTATGTTTTTGTTTAACATGTCTAGTAGCTCCTTTTCATTGTCATCTCTTTCCCTATCCATTTGGTCACACAACTCCCTGGATGCCTTTAGTTCGCTCAATGCCAGTTGGAGTTTGGACTCCTCCTGGCGAGCAGCGGCCTTACGAGTCAACATGATTAATAAATAGTAAGAGAGGTAAAGAAAAGATTGAAAGTGAGAGGATATGAGAAAGGTAAATAGAAATAAATTTACGATTGAGAAATTGGGTAACCAAATTAGAATGAGGTTATGTTTACGTCAAATATTATTAATTCAGTATGTATTTATAGCGGAATTAATTATCTCTAGGAAATTTACTAATACAATAACACGAGAAATAACAATAAATAGTAAACAAATTAGTCTTTTAGTACCTGTTTCGAGATGACAATTTCACAAAATTCATGCCGGTAACCGTCACCGATTTTCTTATCGATAATATCACTTTATAATCACTTATTTCGTTAAAACTACACACAAAATACAATTAATACCCCTAGTAGTCAGTGAATAATTGGTATTGGGCTTGTTTTTACGAATAATTTAATTAATTTAACATTAAAATTATAGAATAAGTTTAAATCAGCTGTTAGCTGTTGTGTTGCCACAGGAAAACTTTGGGCCAACTCTTCAGGTTTTCCTACTTTCACACTCCGGCGCTCGTCTAGCGCAAACATACTTGGGATTCCTTTTAGATAACGCTATTTTGTCGACTAACGTTTACTTTGCGTCTAGTTCAGCTAAAAATGTACTTATTTTAAATTTATAATGAGATAGGTAGTTGCTTTAACTGACTTTTTAGGTTAAATAGTCGTGGTGGCCCGAAGGTTTACAAACCGGTCACGGTGATGATAGTGGGTGGATAATACCCTACTCTCCCTGTCATAAATAATGCACTTTTATTTAACACAATTTCAGAACGGCACTCTTTAAAGCCAGTTAGATACTTCGAAATAATAATGATAGATTATAATAAAACAACTTTTAACCGGATTAATCGCGTGTATTATTGGTTTTTTGTTTTTCCTGACGTTTCGAACACTTTGCAGCGTTCGTGGTCGCAGGAGGAGTGACCACGAACGCTGCAAAGTGTTCGAAACGTATATATAATGTGTAGTGATCGCGCAAACCTAAGATATTAATAATGATAGGTATTTTACTAAGGCATTCAAAGTAAGCATTTAAATATTAACTTAAAATCCCAATATGGTAACGTCATGTTTAATCATGACGGGATGACATGGGATGGTATTATGCACTCTTATGTTTAATCCATGAAGTTTTGGTAAATATACTCTGCGTATTCCGAAATCGGTCGAAAACAGTTTAAAAATCTCAACTCTAGTTCTCCACAGCATTCACATAAACCCAGTGACTCGCAAACGAAGTAATATCAGAATCGATTCATGCATTCGTCTCGATTCCCCTCAGATAGTGATGGACGCAATCGATTCCGTCCGGATGGCCACTCGCCAATGACAATTGAGTTGGTCCATATACTGAATAATGTATATATGTATAAGAAAACTGCTTTTGTTCAGCACGATGGCTTGTACCAAGTTATTTATGGTCAATTCCTTCTGTACGATTTTTTTAACGACACGTTTGCGTATTTTTTTGTTATGTATATGTAAAATTGTAATTCAAAACTAGCACTATATTTTTCTTTTTTTAAAAACATTGCCACACACTAGGAATTTCTTCCTGTGTCGTGGGTGCGTTTACAGGCATATAATCTCACAAGCACACACACACCCAGACCCGGAGCAATTATTTATAGATCGTACAAATATTTGCTCCGTGCAGGAATCCAACCTGCGACACGCAGCGCAGCAGTCGGTTTCTCGACCACTGCGCCAACCGCGCTGTCTGTATGTCAAATAGATACTTATTATAACTAGTTGTCGCCCACTGGCCGCTATTCAACCTTAATTAATTACAATTTTAAATTTGTACGTTATTAAGGTCTCTAATAATAATAGTGTCAAAGATTTATATTAACAAAGATATGTGTGTGTTTCAAACGCATGGCTGCATGTGTAATGATATACAAAAAAATATTATGTATTTCTGATGCATATTAAATAAAAATATTAGATTTCTGCACTCCTTCCCCATATAAACTTTAACTTTGCCAAATTTCATACTCCTCCGTCCGCGTATTTTTCGTAAAAAGGGGTACTAACAAAGTTTTTGCTTCCCGTATTAATATAATGATAACATGTTTGTTTAATTTTTTTTAAACAGCCGTCATTTAATCGCTATTCAGACTAGGGAAATAGGTTATAATAAAATTTGAAGCCTCTGTGCCCCAAATGAGAACTAATACGAAACGACAACGGATAATATGGTCCACTCATAATTGCAAGTGATTGGACTAGATTTTATCTACAGTCTAATAAGGCCAGTTGGATACCAGATGTGAACTGAACTGGAAACCGAATGGTCCTGGATTTGATTGGTCGAGGATAATCGGGATTTTGTTGAAACTTTGTAAGGAGGTCAGTGGGTAAACGAAACTGGATTGACACATTCTATATGGTACCATATCAATACCAAGCTTGAATAACAACCTACATAACAGATTCCCTATCCACGAAGCAGACACACTAGTTAAACAATTGTCATGTATCATGTGATACAGGGAACACGGAAAGAGTTAGGCATCACGCTTGTTCCTACCTCCCAAAGGGTAAGACAGAGATGCACCCACCGATACCGTTATCAGTTCCATGTAGCATATAACCATGGTGAGTGTATAACCATCTTCCGGAAGCAATTCCGAACTCTGGGCAGCTACTGAGAAAAACCAACATCGTTTTGCCTGACCTGGGAATCGAACACAGTACCTCACAGTCAACAAGCGCTAGCGCCTACTAGACAAATGAGGCAGTCCAAAATCTATAAGCAGGCAAGCTAATTTAAAGAGGCTTCGGTTTAGTATCGGTACTCAAATTAAACATATACACACAACTTGAAGGAATTAGTACTGGAGTAGTTTTAGCGAGCGTACCCCTCTCGCCATTGGCATATGATTCCCAATCCTAGATACCTTATACCTTTATACCTTTTACGTGTATGGTTACATTAATAGTACACGAGTTTAATCGTGTGTGACACAATTTTATTTTTATTTTTTTTTTATTTGTGTTAATACTGATAATGTAATGATGAGAGCTTTTGTTGCTTTAGTGCAAGTTCTTTTGTGCTTGTTTGTTACCTCACCCCCCGCCCAAAGTGACTAGCAAATTTGTCCGTATTTAGTCAGTAGCCGTCTCCCGTGGTCCTCTAAGACACAAGGTCGAATTATTACATTACATATTGAATACATATCGTCGTAAGCAAATCGGGTTTGAGGATAACTTAAGCAGCCCTCCAATCGATTAGATTATTCTATTGTAACTTGTGAAGCGTCTGTTACGGAATTCACAATACAGGATTAGTCAAATTATGACGATATAATTAACACAATTTTGGCATGATCCTTATTTGCAGAGAGCCAAAAGGTCACAAAAACCTTTGGAAAACATTATAATAAAACAACTTTTAACCGGATTAATCGCGTGTATTATTTATTTATTGGTTTTTGTTTTTACTGACGTTTCGAACACTTTGCAGCGTTCGTGGTCACAGGGGGACACAGGGCGACCACGAACGCTGCATTATAATGTGTAGTGATCGCGAAATCCTAAGATATTACTATACCTTTGGAAAAGCTTACTAACTGGGTTTGACCAACTTTAAATAATAATATTCTAGAGATAAATTTAGTTATAGCGAAACGTGACATAAATATAACCAGCCCATAACGACCCTCTTTTTATAAAGCCTTCAGCATTGATCACCTCGCCAGCTCACTTCGGGTTGGCGATTTCAGACCATTAAGTCTAGGTATCACTGTATATCTGTCATATCTTAGATTTACTAAGAAAGTAAATGTGCCATTAAAAAGTCGAAGAAGTTAACTGGCAAAAGATATTACAACCCACTTTTCCTAAGAACATTTTTGACTAAAATAGGCTCCCCTATTACCATGTACCAGGCACTTTCCAAACTCCGGACTGTCACTGGGGAAAACCCAAGAACACTGCCCGCCCTGAGAATCGAACCTCATGCTTAACCGTCACGTGTATGACCATTCGATCAGATGACAGTTCCAAAGACTTGCAGTTCCTTATCCACTTTAACCTGATCTTAGCACCATTCAACAATTCGCTCACGTCTCGATTCCATTA
Organism: Xylocampa areola; assembly: GCA_935421205.1. Taxonomy (NCBI): domain Eukaryota; kingdom Metazoa; phylum Arthropoda; class Insecta; order Lepidoptera; family Noctuidae; genus Xylocampa; species Xylocampa areola. The sequence goes on from OW285220.1 coordinate 10,481,971, forward strand.
CAATAGTATCGGCTCCAAGCAGAAACTCTCACAACCTTAGCTGCTCAAATTTTGATCCAGTTATCATACAGTCTGATAACTTGGTATTGTGTACTAAGTCTATTGGGACTAAGGTGGTTCAAAATTAGGATAGTTTAGAAGTGTCTATAGGGTTCAAAGCCTGTTGCGAACTATGGGCGGTTAATAATCATTGAGGTTAAGCAATGCTAGACCCGGTCAATCTGTCGGTAGGAGTGCTCCCCTAACAACCATGATTAGACTCTCAAATAATAATTCTTTATCATCTGAGAATGCCCGTGCAATTTCTTCATGCAATAAATTAACATTCATTATAATTCATGTTTATTTATCTTAAATAAAAATAATGATTAACTGCTTTGGTCTAGTGGTCCCAAGCGCGACTGCTGAGCTAAGCAAGAGGTTCCGAGTTCGATTCCTGGGTCGGGAAAATGTTGACGAGTTTTTAATTTTGGAAATTCTCAAATTCTTGGAAGCAGCCCGGAGTTTGGAATTGTGCCCGGCAGATAGCAAGAATACCTATTACATGAGAACCCTTCCGCTCAGCCACGTACAAAATCATAAGTCATAACAATAAAAATCTATTTATTGTGTCTGCTAATTAGCGAGCCAACGGCATAACGGCATTTGTGTAATGTGGGTGTACAATTGTGTTTACCTCTGCCTTCATACTGGGAAATACAAGCGTCATGCTATGTTTTATAATGTTATTATTTTCTAAGGAAACATTGAAAAACAATAGACAGGAACGTGATTAGAACCTTGTCTATTATTTTTGATGTGACCTTAGAAATTTTTAATTAATATAGGCATTACATGGCCTATATACATGTATAAAAAAGTATTATATATGATTTAATAATAATATTATACTCCCAGCCGTATTTTGGTCACGGCGGCCTATCTCCATGGAGATTAACCAAGTACGCAGGATAAATTATAGTGCACAAGTGTATACGCAAACACAGGTGCTCTCCCACTTCCTTCATTCTCATAGTCCGATACGACGGCAATTCGACACGACCGGAGAGAGATCAGGCGCAGGACCGGCGGCTTTTTGTGCTCTCCGAAGCACGGGGGCGTCACACCACCAACTTCCTAACTTCTGGCTGTCTGAGAATTTTTTAACAGAAAAACCCAATAACACTTTGCCCGACCTGGGAATCGAACCCAGGACCTCACGCTCGGCAGCCGCGCTTGCGACCACTAGACCAACGAGGCAGTATATATGAAATAAAAATGTTTTAGCTCGTGCTATAGTTTAGTTATGTCACAGTCTCTATATTATTTTATTAGTCTCTATATTGACAGCTGTGTGACAGTGACAAGATTAATACAAATACTAAACACATGCTAAATAGTGTATAACTTAGCCTCAGTCAAAGTCAAAGCATTTATTACAATTAAACCATTTACAAGCACTTTTGAATTTTCAAAAGCTAGTTGAAACGTTCCACTGTGTAGATTCCCATGGAGAATAACGGGCAAGAAACTCTGACAGTAGGTTGCCAACCACAACAAAAAAAAGAACAAATTAATACAATACATACGTAACCTCACGGCTCTCTCCCAAGAGTGTAGGCAGAAGATAAATATGAAAAAGAAAAATCTCCATATAATACCAGACTCCTGTATAGGAACTGAATAGATAGCAATTACGTCACCAAAGAAAGATTCGAGAATTTATTTTGTGAATTGAAGAATTTATCTGGGAGGCGCAGGTTCGAATCCAGTATTTTTCTTTCCTCGTTACTTTAGAGTTCGCCGCGCATGCGTTAGGGCGTTTAAAAGACTTATTTGTAAAGATAAATCAACTAAAAATCACTCAATTAGAAAAAGTATGGCACTAAATGAAACTAAAACATCCAAAACACTTTAAAACAATTCATTACTTCACTTTACCAACAATTTCCTTTGACATTACAGTTTGAAAAATTCACGAAAGGAATCGCTGTGAAAATCACAAAAGGGTTTGGTCGATCACCTCATCGCCTCAGTTGGTTTGTCGGACAAAGGCTCAACTTTTAATTGGAGCCTAAATCTGAGATATTTGGGAAGGCTTTTGTTTTCGCCATCGTTAATTTCTGTTCACCTGATTCCTTGGAAGAACGAAGAATCTTTGGGTGAAAATTTTTGTTTGATTTCAAAGCAATTTGTTTAATTTTCGGGGTGAGGTTTATTGTTACGTTTTAAGTGTGGAACAAGTATAAACACAGTTCCCCTAATTAAAAAAAGGTATTTGCTTTAGTTTAGCTATGTTCTCGACTAAGTCTTGCACTTGTACTTTGACAGTTGTGTAACAGTGATGGGCGAATCCGAAGCCAAGCCCATGCTTAAGTGTAATATAAGTGTATTTTTTTTTTGGCCTCCCTTTTCTTATTTACTTTTTGTGTTTTATTTTACTCCGGCCGAAATGAATTAGAATCATGAGTTTATTGTGATTTAGAATATGAAAGCCGTTACCTACTTCATTTTTAAAGACCTTAATTTTGGTAGGCATAAGTTTTATAGTTCAAAGCCTAATATAACTCACATAAAATGGATGTCAAATCGTAATTAGGCTTGTCTTTGTGATAAATAACATAAAACATTTAAATATAGTGTAATCTTACGAGTACTAGACGGGAGACGCCTTCTGACTAAATATCGAACAAATTTGCTTGCCACTTTTGGCGGGTGGTGAGGTAACACACAAGCACAAAAGAACTTGTACTAAAGCAAATATAACTCTCGTCATTATATTAACCGTATTAAAATACATAAAAAAACAAAACACAAACAAAAAATTGTGTTACACACGTTTAACATCGTGTACTATCATTGTAACCATACTGGTAAAAGCTACCTTTAAATGATTGGGAATTATATGCCAGTGGCGAGGGGCACGCCCGGTAAAACTACTCCAGTACTAATTCCTTCAAGAGTGTAATAATAAAAATGCTTAATTAATTATTTTTCCTTCAAAAGAACTTGTTCGGTAGTTATTAAAAGCTGCTAAAGATGTTAACAGGGTATACCCTGTCAAGCTAAGTCAAGTCAAGACTCTATAGAAGCTTGACTTAACAACCACTACCACACGCTCAACAGTCGCTCTTGCAACCACTAGACTAAATCACGGCACCATCATATGATTGAAGAAATCGTTCGAGTTCGAAACTAGTCGGGCAAAGCCGATAAGCCGATAAGACCACGTAAGGGGACAGCCGTACCTTATATTCCATAAACATAAAAAAACGTTCGATCCAAATCGCCTAAAAGTAAAAATATACCCATATAAACATTTAGTCCAATATAAATATATTTACAAATACGTTCGTGCTAGAGTGCGCCTACGTCACGGTCCGTTTATTTGGCTCGTACTGTATGTTGCGGTGAAATTAGTCACTAGTCCCCGGCGACCGTACGGTATTCATAGCCATACAAAACTCGCGGGTAAAGCTATAGGAATAAGGGATAAGCGATAAGCGATAAGCGGGCAAAGGTACTTGTACGAAGAATTGCTGGAAATCGGCGCCGTATAGTCATGGCGATACGCGATGCGCTTTGAGCATCATCTCTTTTTGATCGATATTACGACGCACTCTACGTTTTTAAGTCACTACCTCATTGGTCTCTGAACGTGAAGTTCAGGATTCGATTTCTGGGTCGGGTGCCAAAAGTGTTATTGAGTTTTTCCGAAAAAGAATTTCATACATCGGTACAGAAACCTCGAAGTAATCGGTGCACATACAAAAAAATACCAAACGAATATAAGACCTCCTCCTTTTTGATGTCGGTTAAAAATATGTTAATTATTCTTGGTGAAAAAAAGATTTTTTTCCGATATACATATATCGACTAAAACATGGTATATTCTTGTGACTGCCTCGTTGGTCTAGCGGTCGCAAGCGCGACTGCTGAGCGTGAGGTCCTGGGTTCGATTCGCAGGTTGGGCAAAGTGTTATTGAATTTTTCTGTTAGGAAATTCTCAGTAGCTGCCCGAAGTCAGGAAGTTGGTGGTGTGGCACCCCCGTGCTTCGGAGAGCGCATAAACCCGTCGATCCTGCGCCTGATCTCTCTCCGGTCGTGTCGGATGGCCGTCCCATCGTAATATGAGAGTGAAGGAAGAGGGAGTGCACCTGTGTTTGCGCATACACTTGTGCACTATAATATCTCCTGCGTACTTGGCTTATCTCCGTGAAGATAGGCCGCTGTGACTGAAATACGGTCGGCAGGAACAATACTTATGATAAACGAAACATATTTTCAAACGAGAAAGATTAAAACTGCTTTCTCCCATGACTTAAGCGCTTATCTAACAGTAATTTGAGTGTCATTCTAGATAACTCGCGCACATCAGTTTGATTGCGGCTCGTCAAATATACTGGACTAAGTTAAATGTTTGATATTTCCGCTGCCAAACCTATTGGAGTTAACTAATATCGGATTGACCGACTATTGACAGCATGTTACGCACTTTTGCGGTTATTTCGAATAATATCTTGGTTAAAACTTGTTGTATATTGTTTTACGAGATTTCCTAGATATATATATCTGCCTAGCCTTTCCCTGATTACATTGGGATCGGCTTTCAGTCAAACCGGATGCAGCTTAATACCAGTATTTTACATGGAGCGACTGCCTATCTGGCCTCTACAACCTAGTTACTGGGTAACACGATATCTCGTGGTAAGACTGGTTGTCAGACTTTCAGGCCTCTGACTACCCGTAACGGCTGTCGTAGATCTTAATTTGACAACTGGGACCGACGGCTTAACGTGCTCTCAGAGGTAGAGGTAGGTAGGCTTCGAGGTAACCTGCGCTTACCGTAGCCAGCCTTTGGATGGGTGACCACAATTTCATATACAACCCCTCTGTGCCTCGGAGAGCACGTTAAACCTTCAATCCCGATTGTCAAATTAAGATCTGACAACCAGTCGTACCACGAGATAACTTGTTACCCAGTAACTGGATTGTAAAAAAAATTCATTAAGTTGTATCCGGATATACTGGAAACTAATGTAAGCCGATCTGTCATGCCTGCGTCCATAGTGACTCAAAACGACTGTAAATCATCATGGATTGTTGTGGCGGGACCCCCACCGTCCCCATACCGCCACCTAGCAAATCGGAATTGCGTCGGAAAAGGTGTTGGGGCGAGGCTGATGTTGTTACAATAAATAAAAGGTGATGCGTCGACATGTCTGCCGAGCAGGTGAGGAATCAACCCCTGGGCCCGACGTCAGCCCCTCCACAGGCCCCGGTCACTCGGCCCGCGCTTCAGTCGCCCTGTTGGTCATGCGATTGAACCGTGTCCAGTTCATGTGAGAACCTCTCAGCACCAACGATGGGAGCAGTGACAATGTGGCCTCGTCAAGCCCGACATACCGCTTGAGCTCTTTATAAGAGCTCGCGCTCCACACGCCGCGCCAGGACAGTGTGCAGGAAGTCGAGTGAACGCTCTCTTTACAAGGTAGTCCTAGTATGCCGGCTACTTTCTCGACAAGCTCCACGTGATTACCGTATTTACTACGCTTCTCACGATGTAGCTCATCAAGTCGGCGCCGGCCCGAGACCACCTGTGCGTCCACTATTACTCCCACACCACTCCTGGCTGCGACTATGTCGGGCTTTCGCAGACCCAACGCGGTCATGACGTGCGGCTCCTTCACTACCGTCCACCCCTTTTCAACCATCTTGGAGCTGACGACGTCCACAACGCAATTATGGCGTTCGATACGGCCGCCGTGTGTTCTGTGACACTGTTGGATGATATGTGCCGTCGTCTCCCTAACCATGCAACCTGCACGGCAGTTCAACTCCGACGCCATACCATCTCTGCGCCCCCGTGTATTGCGTACTCGCGACGGGAGCGCGTTTATGTGACAGTGCACGAACTGCACGAAGTCTCGGCCAGTGTGCTGCATGCTCCGTTCCTTAATCCACTTAGTGGACGCGGGAACACGTGGTGACTCGCTCAACTCGAGTCCATCCACTGAAGCGTGCAGGGCTTCACGCCAATGCATCGCGGTCGTCCGCTCCCCAGTCTCGGGATGTTCAGCCGTGAACTTTTGAAGTTGCCTGCCGGCCCATCGCAGCTTCCTTCGGATCCTATCGGATCTGGCGGCGACTCTGGCCACTGACCATCGCGACGAGTCCAAGCGGCCGAACCTCTTGTGAATGAGGTCCGGCACACAAGTTCTCAGCGACGGGATCGCCAAGCCGCCGTCCGTGGTAGCTGCGTGGAAGTACCCGACAGGCACGTCCTTCGGTAGCCGCAGCCACGACCTTACTGCACCCCGGATCTGTACGTCGAGCATCCTCAACCTGTCATCCGTTATGGTTCCTAGCACGAGACCGTGCAGGAACCTCGGAATCAGGTGACCCCTTATGATTTCGAGCCGCTGCTGCGGCTTTAGGGGCGCCTTGGTGATGTTATTCAAGGCTATCTTGATGTCGTGCTCTAACGTAACGCATCCAGCAGCCTGGAAGTCTACGCCTAGATAGCGCCAACGTTCCACGCAATTCACCTGCTTCAACCACCGCCTCCCCACCTTAAAGGTACGGTCGACGAGGTAATGCAGCTTCTTGCGCTTTCCGTCCGGCACCATCGAAAGCACTGCGCTTTTGGCATGACTGACATAGAGGCCCATCGTCATTCCATTGCGCCAAACACTGTCGATGGCGGATTGCAGTCCCACCTTTGAACCTGCAAGCAGGACTAGGTCGTCGGCGTAGGCCAGAGCCGAGACACGCTCGGTTTCCAACCTGTAGCCGACTTCCCTCGGTAGGTCCGCTAGAATCACGTCCATCGCCAGGTTGAACAACAACGGCGACAACGGGTCTCCCTGACGAACTCCCTGTCCAACTCTTGCCGGACCGCTGCGGGCTCCATTGACGACCAAGACAGTCTCGGACGTCTCATACAGCCTCGCAACGTAGTTGCAGAACCCCTCAGGCAGGCCTCTTTTCCTCAGCAGATCAACAAGCGCCCCATGGGACACTGTGTCGAACGCCTTGGCAAAATCCAGCACCGCAACATGGCATTCACGCAACTTCTTCCGACAGTCTCCCAGCACCGCGTCCAGTACAGCCGAATTCTCGAGTGTACCGTCGGCACGGATAAATCCGCGCTGTCGTGCATCGGGAGGGCAACTAACCTCCAGCCTTCGCGCCAAAGCCGAGTGCATATGCCTGAGGGGCACCGACGCGATCGAAATCGGCCGATACTCCGCAGGGCATGCAGGATTCTCTGTCTTTGGCACGAATACCGTCCGGCAGCTCCTAAGTCGTTCTGGGACCTCACCAGCCATCAGCCAAGCGGTGAATATTTCCGCCTGGGTCTCAGCAGAAATCGTATTCCAAGCCCCAGGGAGAATTCCCTCGGGACCCGGAGCGGACTTGTTGTCCACGCGGCACGCCTTCACCTCCTCAGAAGTGAAAGGCGCCCACAGCTGCGAGTAATCTCGGCAACCCCCGTACTGTTCCGAACGCCGTAAAGCGCTCAGAGCCTCCGGTGTGGGTCCCGGCGCGTCCGACACCGCCTCAATGACCGGTCGCCAATAGGCTTCCAACTCACCAAGACTGTGCCTGACACCCCGGCTCTGGCCATCAATCACTTCGGCCGCAGCTCTAGACCTGCAGGTCTTGTACAATTCCTGCACCCTCGCGTACTCCATCCTGCGCCGCTTGCGCGCAGACAACCTAGCTGTTGCAGCAGGTTGTGTCTTCTCCTGGCCTTGTCCGCAACGCGTACGCTGCCCCTTCCGTCCCACACCTTTTGCACTCCGCGCCATCCTCGCCTCGGCACTCAATAAGAGCTCCTCGACGATTTTGGCGTGGTCTGGTACTTCAGGCAGGGTCCGGTTTGGCAGGTTTACGGAGACAAGCACACCTTCGGATGGTGGTTCCAGCCTAACCGGAAGCCGCTCTGGCGTCGAGCTATCAGCAGTGCCAGCGATCGGGGTGCCCCCAGGCACTAATGCCTCCCCAGGAGTACTCGGAGAAGGAGCCTGGGCCAACTGGGCCAGGTACTCTTGTACCCGGATCTTATATGCTTCCTTTCTCCGGTACCCCTTGATCGCCTCTAGGGAGCGCCCCAAGCTAGGCAACTCCCTCATTATGGCCATGTTTATGTTAATGGCACTGCCTCCAGCTCTAGCCAGACGCGCTTCCGTCCGGGCCAAGAGTTCCACCTCCTCGTCGTGCCATCTCCGCTTCACCTGCGGTGGAGCAGCCTCGACGTTGGTCTCCATAGGGTGGGCGCGCCGCTTGTGCACGCCCAACCCTATTTTGGTGCCGAACTGTCGCCCACAGTCCGGACATGTCCAATCACCCACCCCCCGACTCGACTGAGCCGCGGGACGAGCGACCGGAGAAGGATTTATAGTCACGGCCCCCAGCTCCTGTGGAAGCCGGGGGGTTTGACTTTTTCCAAATTGATCAAAAGCGTAAGTATAAATCCTATAGCGGCCAGGCTGCTAACCCGACCGCCAGGCTCGCCCACAGTTGTCCTCTACGCCCCAGCCTTACCAACTGCTAGACTTGAGGTCTACGACCTCCATAGGGGCACTTGGGGAATTGCAACCCAAGCGACCTAGGTCTTCACACATTAATGTGTGCCGCGCTCCTTTCTCAGATGCTCGGAGAAAGGCCCCTAGGCTAACCATTCCCCTGGACTGTCATTCTCAGTCAAAGACGGGGTGGTATACGCGATGCACCTCTGATTTTAATTAGGGTACACACTGAGGCGGCTTCAAGTCCATGACTGCTATCATTTCATCGTTTGGTGTGTCGCCCCCCCCCCCCTCGTTGGCTTTGGCAGCGGCGCCGCGAGCAGGCCGAGGGTAGGAGTTGACCTTTGTGGCGTCAGGATAGTTCGACTTAACCACTCAGATCCATTGCCGTGTATGGAGTACACTTTCCCATCCATTCGATAGCAGCTCCTGAACGGGTGCACATCCACACACGTGAGCAACTCGACTCGTCCAGTCGTTAGACCATTGCGGTTTGGAGTAGCGTACCGCCATGTCCATACGCCCCGCAGCCAGAAAGTCCGGAACCCCGTCCCCGCACCGACCCGTTCGTGTATTACATTCCCGAGCGGCGCAGTGGGGGAGAACCGGACCCTCCTAAGAGTCATAGTTACTCCCGCCCGTCGTACTCAACTAGTCGGGAAAAAGCTAGGCAGATAATCATCATCATCATCCGCAGCTTGACTTCCCCACTGCTGAGTATAAGCCTCTCTTTGCTTGGGCCATTCTCCTCGGTCTTGTGCAAGCCTCATCTAGGTGCAATGACACCTGTCGCCTTCATATCGCACCTAGATGAGGCTGGATGGACGGTAACGAAGTCATGGCAGATAGGTTATACATACCATAATTACAAAAAGTCTGTGGGTTCTTTTTCAGTGACTCGGGTCCAAACCTGTGATATTTTACTCGCCAATCCAACGGTCTTACCACTAGACTGTCACCACCGCTATTGCTATAACTGGATAACCATATCTTCATACCTACTCTTAAATATTGTAATGCATATTTATTTATCATAGAGAAAAGCGAAATTGTTATTAGACGAATTAGAGTTTGAAATTATGTCCGGTAAATGGAAATAGGTTCACCACCTTTTACATGGGACTATATAACGGCATCAACAAAATGTGGACAACCACACCCTGACTATACACAACACTATAAATCACGTAAACACATAGATCTTTTTGAACTAATATACAGAATAATTTGTTCGATATTGAATAATAAATCTAGCAAAATAATTAAAAGGTTGCTACGTTGCGAACGAAGGACATTGGTCAACGTACCAATAAATAATGCTTAAGCCTAAGAAAATTAAAGTAAAAGTCAATCACGCTGAGATTTAATCAATTCGAAAATTATTTAAGAAAACATTACTTATGTGATTTGTATCACATAAAACAGAGCTTAACGATATAAATAATAAATGTTTTTCTAAACCTGCCTCATTAGTCTAGTGGTCCCAAGCGCGACTGCTGAGCAGGAGGTCTGTTGTTCGATTCCCAGGTCGGGCAAAGTGTTATTGAGTTTTTCTGTAAGGAAATTCTCAGTAGCAGCCCGGAGCTTGGAATTGTGCCCGGTTGATGGCAATAGGCTCACCACCTGGGACTTAACAGCATTGGTGAAATGTGGGTGTTCAACTGTGTACACCTCTGCCTACCCCTTCGAGCAATACAGGCGTGATGTTATGTTATGTTAGTCAAAAAAAGTCGTCAAGATTAAAAATTTAATGTTAATAAGATAGTACATATCACAAAAAAATCATTCAATTTCTGAATAAATACATATATACAATCACGCCCGCTCCCTCGGCCTGCTTAACGCGGGCCGGGCGGTCTATGGCGGTCTATATGGAGGCGGTCGAGCGCGTCGGATTGTGGGTTTGTCAATCACCTTTCATCCATCTTTTAAATATATTTCTGAACTTTGTGAGCAATTCTTAGAATAAACAGTAATGGCAACGTTTTTTTATGATCATACGATCTATTATTGACGATGAAAGAGGTATGACAAGCAACCAACGCCGCCCATGAACCTCCACAACCCCATGGACTCCAAATTTTCTGTTACTGATAAATTTATATTAAGATTTATTTATATTAAGTAATAAATTTCATTATATGTAGAGGCTTACTATCTATCTATATCATCCCAACGGGGTATTTCCTATCCCGTATAAAAAGACGAAATCGAGAAAATAAATTATACAATAACAAATCAAAACATCATAAAAAACTACTAGAAAAAAAACTACTAGAAAAAAAACTTTATATTTTTGTAGACTTACGGTACACCGTATACTTAGAAATATATTTCCTTGAATCCACAATCACAACAGCGTAAAAGCGAAATACCTAATCGGTAGACACAAATATCTCGTGACTTTACGATATTGCCGATACGACATGTGCTGACTCATACTCTCAGCCCTAAGTCAGTCGGATGAGCCCACTTATGTAAACGATACATCACTAAATCATTGAAGATAAATCGGGAATATATTTTTGTATTAAGTTCCGAATAATAATGTAAAAAGGATGAAACTTGTTATATCAAAAATAATTGGGGGTATAATCCAAATAATAAAAAGGATGAAATTTGTTATATTAAAAATAATTGGGGGTATAATCTCCCCCAATTATTCTTAATATAACAATTTTCATTATTATAATTATGTGAATTTAATGTGAAAATCATGGCATTTAAATAGAGTAATAACACGAATTCGAAAATTATTAAAAAATTATGAGGTGTTAATATTCTGCCAACGTTTCACACACACTACGCCAGCAGTTATATCAAAATCTCGCGAGCATCAAACTTTCACAGCTATCATAGCTCATAGATGATGACTAAGTATTAAAATGCAAATTATAATTTTGAATTTTCGTGAGTCATCGTCATCATCCCCCTGCCCTTATTCCAATTTATTTGGGGTCGCTGCAGAATAAATTCTACTTCCACTTTCTAATTGTTTTTGAAATTGCATGCTGCAAAAGTTTTGGGCAATCCCGAAGAATGCATGTGAGTAATAACCGTTAAACAATAATTAATTGGACGTGTCTCGCGAAAGGTTTATTACAAACAAAAGTATTTTTTATTCCGTTGACTAAGAAACTTGCTTTTCTACAGCTCCAAGAGACCGTAGATTGGTTTAGTTCGTTAGTATTCAATATTAATTTCAACTTGATAGCTCCAAGGGTTCTTAAGTTAAAGGGTCTTGACGGACAGACGGACATATAACGGACTATAAGTTTACTTTTGGGGAACGGAACCCAAAAAACAAAATAATAATATTATATTTTTCGGTATGATAACGTTAAACATGCATCTCTAGTATCAACAACTAATAACCTCAGCACACGAGCTAGCAACATTTTTAACGCATAAAGTTCATTATTAATTCTGAAGCTCATTTTATATGGTCCCCACATGACCGTCGTTTATATTAAATTTCTTTGAGAAATAACATCGAGGCAAACACTAAAAATGCTGTTATAACACAATTACTTTGTAAGAGGGGGAAATTGAAAAAGTTATATGGAAATATGTTAAAGGCAGGTTCGACACGATGCTAAATACGTTAGCGTAGTTTTTTGTATTTTGTTATCGGTTCTGTTTTGTGTTGAAGGGATAATGTTTTTTATTAAATACGATTAGGGGCCGGGGTTATTTTATAATGAATTATTTACTGAGAGGCTCTGTTCAGAAACATTTAGAGTGTTTAAGAAATAATTAGACGCTTTTGGAACTCTGTAATTGGTCACTTTCGGAATTATAAACGAATTATCGTTAAGCGGCTCCAAAGATACAAGAGCGTTTAACTTAAGGATTTTAAGAATAGAATCATAGCATCACGCACCGAAGAATTGGGCAGATGTGTACCACTATTATTGTTTAAGACCTTACGAAAGGTTTGTAATGAAAGTAAAAGTGGACTGTAAACACTTATATAATATGGTTCTAATAGACAGTATAATGTTGGAATTAGAATTTGACAACAAGTATGTGCGCGCGTCGTCGATCCTGTTCAGTACTGGAGTGCCGTGCGGCGGCCGCCAGCGCGCTGCCGCGGTGTCGTCCCGCGCCGCGCCGCGCCCTCCGCGCGCTCCCTGGCGCGGACTATGATTCACGCCTTGTTTGCGTGAACATCCTCCCCGGGTTGAAACATTCAATCTAAAGGAAGTGGGCAAATATTATTAAAAGAACGCAGTAACGTCCCCTTCTTCGTCTTCAACTCAACCACACGCGTTGTCCCGTCGCTCCCCGGGAAGACCTTCGTGACACGTCCCAGTGGCCAGAGCAGTGGCGGTTGTCCTCTCTCCTTGATGAGAACTAACGTTCCCTCTGCCAGTAGTCCTGTAGATGACGTCCATTTTGTCTTTTGCTGAAGCAGAGAAATATACTCTAAATGGAAACGCTTCCAAAAATGCTGCTTTATATGCTCCACTCTGTGATAGCGCTCCAAGCGGCCGATGTTTATGTCAGTCACCTGTGGATGCGGAATAGCCATCAGTGATCGTCCAATCAGAAAGTGTGAAGGAGTGAGTACAGTAAAATCTAGTGGATCAGAGGAAAGTGGTGTGAGAGGACGTGAATTAAGAACAGCTTCTATTTGAGTCAAACAAGTGACCATTTCCTCGTATGTGAAATGTGTTAGCTGTAATAGTCTTTTCAGGTGGTGTTTAGTAGAACGAACAGCAGCTTCAGCAATGCCGTTGAAATGTGGAGAGTATGGAGGGGCAAAATTAAATTCAATGCCCTTTTGTGCAACTTCATAAAAAATATTGGAATCTTGTAAGAATTGTTGGAGTTCATTACAAGTGCCGGTAAAATTAGTACCGTTATCGGATAAGATGCTCTTGGGTTTGCCACGACGAGCAACGAAACGGTTTAAAGCAGCCATATAGCCCTCCTTAGTAAGGTCAGTAACGAGCTCGATATGAACAGCTTTAACTGCAAGACAAACAAAAATGCATAGATACGCCTTTACAAGCTTACACCCTCGCCCCTTTCGACCAGCTATCAATATTGGCCCGGCATAGTCGACACTGCAATTCAAAAATGGGAACTCCAAGTGAGTTCTATTAGAAGGCAATTGTCCCATGATTGGTTGAATATTTTGACATTTGTATTTAAAACATTTAATGCAGTGTTTCACAATATATTTAGAAAGACTTCTGCCGCCAAGCGGCCAATACATTTGTCGTATATTGGCTATCAATAACTGAGGTCCAGCGTGTAACAAATCATTATGATATTTACTAAAGATAATTTTAGTGACATGATGTTTAGAACATAGTAAGACTGGATGCTTGACATTGTAATCATAAGGAGAGTTATCAAGTCTCCCTCCTACACGAATGAGACCATATTTGTCAACAAAGGGACTTAAAGAAACAAGTCTATTTTTACGAGGCAAAGTCTTGCTGGATTTAAGGATAACATATTCCTTAGAAAACATCTCCATTTGGGCTTTACGTAAAATGAAATTCAAAGAATCTTGAAGTTCTTGATTTGATAGTCCATTTTGTAACTTGGTTTTATTTTTTAAATTATAAACAAATCTAAGTATGTGGGCCACCACTCTTTGTAACCGATTTAGATTTGAATATTTATGGAGTAGTGTATGAATGAATGATGGATTAATGCGAGACGAATGTACGTGATTTTGTGAATCTGTGAGAGACGAATGATCTGTGAAGTTAGATGTAATGACTTCTGGTAGATCCAGTTTCACAGTTTTATTGGGCATAGCTGGCCAGTGTGTTTCGTCATTTAACAAAAATTGTGGGCCTGACCACCATAAAGAACACTCGCTGATAAGGTCAGCCTTCAGCCCACGAGAAACAAGATCTCCCGGATTGTCTTTAGACGGCACGTAACTCCACGTATGACCTGCAGTGCTCTCCTGTATCTCATTGACTCGATTACGCACGAAAGGTTTTAATAAATTCGGTGAAATAGCTAGCCAACTTAATACGATAGTTGAATCGCACCAAAACCGACATCCAGTTACAGGCAAAGTAATAGAACTCTGAATCTTAACACACAGCCTTGCGCCTAGCAACGCCCCACAGAGCTCGAGACGCGGAATGGTAGTAGGCTTTATTGGTGCTACACGATTTTTCGATGCAAGAAGTTGTACTTTAACTGAACCTTGCCTATTCATCGACCGGAGGTAAACACAACAACCGAAAGCTCTCTCAGATGCATCTGTGAACACATGAATTTCATGCGATATAGCATTGTCACATACAACCCATCTTGGAATTCTTAGATTATTCAAACATGGAAGAGTGTTAACAAAATTGTTCCAAAAATTGTGTATAGACTCTGGCACTTGCTCATCCCAGTCACACTTGGCTAGCCACAATTTCTGCATTACGATTTTCGCTTCGACTACACATGGCCCAACCAAGCCTAATGGATCAAATATTTGACTAATGACTGACAAAACCTGGCGTTTCGACACCTGTTTCTCAGCATCAATACAAATAGAAAACGCTAAATAATCTGCCTCGCACATCCAACGTAAACCTAATGTTTTCGATGCCGAATTCTTATCTTCTGACAATTTTAGACAATCCAAAATTGCTGAGTTATTACAAACCTGATCTAAAATTGACGAATTGTTAGATTGCCATTTTCGTATATGAAAATTCGCTGATGCTAATACAGAAATTACCTCCTTATCCTAAACCTTACTACGTCTGAAACTGAATTTCCTCCTGACAGATAATCGTCAACGTAGAAGTCACGTTCAATTGAAGACTTGACGTTTGTGCTGGTAGCAGTATCAGCCAAGCTGACTAAGCACTTTGTTGCTAAGTATGGAGCGGAAGCTGTGCCATAAGTCACAGTATTAAGACTGTACGTCTTTAATGGTAATTTAGGATCTGTCCTGAAAATGATTTGCTGCAAAGCACGTTGTGAGGGTGTAACAGCAACGGCACGATACATCCTAGCTATGTCTCCAGAGATGACATATTTATATTGCCGAAATCTTAACAGGATTGATAATAGATCTTCTTGGATAGTCGGGCCAACCATCTGGATTTGATTGAATGACACGCCCGACGTGGTTTTCGCTGAGGCATCGAAGACTGCCCGTAGTTTTGTTGTCGAGCTGGACTCTTTGACGACCCCATGATGAGGCAAGAAGTATTCGACATTGTCACCTGAATGAGGTTTTCTAGACGTTTGATTTTCTGTCATGTGTCCAAGGCGCTCGTACTCCTGCATGAAGGTAACATAATGCTTTTTGAAACTTGGATCACGCATAAAACGACGCTCCAGTGATAGGAATCGACGTTTAGCCATCTCATATGACTCACCTAAAATGTTAGGATTGTCCTTTAAAGGAATTGTCACAACAAAACGACCCTGATCATCCCGAGTAGTATTATGATGAAAACTTTCTTCACACGCGCGTTCTTCCTGTGACAAAGCATATTTGGATGGTACAGAATCTGATTCCCAAAACCTGTTGAGGTTATTATTTAGTTCATCCATAGACACGTTACAGTAGTGTGACTGGTTATTAGAGAATGAACTCAATGGAACTGGTCCCGAAACAATCCATCCGAGTCTTGTTGCGTGAAGTTTGGGTTGATTCCTACCTAGATTTATAGATGACGAACCTAAGACAGTCCAAAACACTTCCACACCAACAAGAATGTCAATTACAGATGGTATATGAAATGATGGATCAGCTAATTGAATGTCTGTTGGAATGTTGATGTTGCCAATATCTAAAGCTGAAGACGGCAATATCCTAGTAATTTCAGGCAATATGATACAAGTGATAGTTTCCCTGTAGCCACCATTCCGAGCCTGAATTGTAAACCTACAAGACTGTGTGCTACTAGATGTTTGCTTGTTTATACCTGATATCGTGGAGCTAGCGTTACGTCTAGACAATCCCAGCTTGTGACACAGTGTTTCAGTGATAAAGTTGGCTGTGCTACCGTTATCAAGCAGGATCCTGGCGTCGAACTTCTCCCCTCGTTTGCTGACCACTGTCACCAGAGCTGTGGAGAGTACAACAGAACGAGTAGTACTATTTGCAATGTCACTTGACAAAACAACATTTTCGGACGTGCATTTTTGTAATTGTGCACCTCCAGAAACGTTCTTAAGTAAACTAGGTAAAGCAACACTAGGCATTGGATCTTGTACATTTGAATTAGACTGATCGACGTGTAAAAGCGTGTTATGTTTACGATTACAATATTTACAGTGGGACAATTTACAACGTTTACTGGAATGCCCAAGACGTAGACAATTAAAGCACACATTAAGCTCCTTCACCTTTGCCAAACGATTTTCTAGTGACAACTTACGAAAGTCATCACACACAAACATAAAATGATCCTTTTTGCACAACGGACATTTACAATCTTTTGTATTTTTTTTTATTGTTAATCTTATTTTTGAATAAATTATCGCTTTTGTTAGTATTCTGTATATCTGCTATGTAACTGTTAGTGCTACTGTCAACCTTTTCCTTTGCCGATTCACTATGCTCAACCGTCTCTAACAAATCAGCCCTCCTACTCACAAACGAACAAAAATCTGACAAAGTAGGAGATTTGCGTAAACTATTGCGATATTCTTCCCAGTCTCTGTTAGTAACTTTGTCGAGTCGACTACTCATCATAAACACCACCAGTGTACTCCACTGGTCAGTGGGCTCGTTCAGCGATTTCAAAGCCCTAATTTGTTTATTTATATTATCAATAAGTTGACGTAAGGCTACACAAGACTCTTTAGAGACTGCTGGAATATTGAACAAAGCCTGCACATGGTTATTAACTAAGAGCCTACTATTATCATATCGCTCACATAGCAAATCCCAAGCCAATTGATAATGCTCGCCTTTAAAATCTATATTTTTTATAATTTGTTGAGCATCTCCCTTGAGCGATGCACGTAAGTAATGGAACTTGCTAATGTCATCGATTGCACTACTACTATGAATTAGAGAAAGATAAGTGTATCTATACTCTAGCCAACACTGATAACTACCATCGAAATGAGGCAAATCAATTTTAGGTAAGCGTACAAATTTTTGACGGAACGATGCACCTGTGTTTTTGTCTGCTGAGCCCGCTACAGACCCGCCGTCAATGCCGGCATCAGCGCTAATGAGCAAACTGCGCGCCTGAGCTGCCACTGCATGATACCGCTCCTCAAACTTGGCACGTTCCCCGTACGCCTCGTCTGGCTTATCCGAGTGCACCTCGATCTCCAACTGCAAGTGATCAAATACATCATATAGGGCATCAAATTTACTAAGGCGACCCTCCAGCTCAATGCGCTGCAAGCTAGAAATTGATTCGCAACTCATAAGCACGTTTACATAATTGCAGAAATTCGTAAGCTTAGCTTTCATAGCACTGCGTTTTCTTACTAATAATTCCTCATTAGCCATTATAGGAAATTGGTTATAAATAAAAAGAAACAATAGACACAAAGCAAATTAGAAAAAAAAATGTGTTAAGCAAATAGGTATTATGACTAATAAACAGTAAACAGATGTTTTTTGCGATGAATAGGCGCGTGACCTTCAAGCTCGCTCGCTAACAAAAAAAATGCCAGCCGGAATAACAAGAAACCGGTTCTATGCAACTTTAAACTAATATGAATACACTATAAACTGATGTAAACAAACACTTGATGACTCAAATTTGAAACTGAACTGAAAACGGTTGCAACGGAAAATTTGAATTTTGAATTCTAACTGGAATTTTAATAGAAAGGAATTTGGAACGATACACAAATATGCTTATCTTTATCCACAAGGCGGACTGTGTTGATTCCCACGAAGCAAATAGATGTCTCGGCGGGTTCGACCAACGTAGTCGAAACTTGACCACCACCGATGTTAAGACCTCGGGAACTTGTAGACGTCCTCTCCTCGCTTATCTTAGGCGACTCCAACTCCAAACTTGTCTGCCACTGAATGCAGATTGTAGTGACACGGCGCTTCTGTAAGCTCGTCGTATCAAAGTCCACCAACGTCAACCCGTACTGCCACCGCGCGTACGTCTTCTTTGTTCGTATAAAATACGCTACGCGGATTTAAAATAGAAAGTCGAAGGACCAAAACTGTTTAAGACCTTACGAAAGGTTTGTAATGAAAGTAAAAGTGGACTGTAAACACTTATATAATATGGTTCTAATAGACAGTATAATGTTGGAATTAGAATTTGACAACAAGTATGTGCGCGCGTCGTCGATCCTGTTCAGTACTGGAGTGCCGTGCGGCGGCCGCCAGCGCGCTGCCGCGGTGTCGTCCCGCGCCGCGCCGCGCCCTCCGCGCGCTCCCTGGCGCGGACTATGATTCACGCCTTGTTTGCGTGAACAATTATTGTATTGCTATCAATCAGGCACACTTCTAAACTCCAGGCTTGACAGCGCGGTTGGTGCAGTAGTCGAGAGAACGACTGCTGCGCTGCCCGGGTCTGGGTGTTGGTGTGGTTGTGAGATTATATATCTGTAAATGCACCCACGGCACAGGAAGAAATTCCTAGTAGCACAATGTTGATAAAAAAAAACAGCTGCTACTGAGAATTTCCGAACAGAAAGATTAACTCATTGGACTTTACCCTAATACGAATACTCGGCCATTAAGCTTGCGTAAAATACTGAAAAAATCTGAACAATGAGCCCATCTTTGTAGTAATGCTTAATATAACGAAACAGTCTGTCAAACATACTGTTTATAGTTTTCTTAAGTCAACCTTTTTTTCGGGAGGAGACCTAGAAGACTTGAATGTTTTTGAGGGACCAGATTTTATAATGTTGTTGGGGTCTTTTTCTAGTTAAAACCGAATACAACTTTGTACCAGTATTTGAAATGAATCGACTGCCTATCTGACCTATAAAACCCAGTTACTGGACAACACCTGACTATCCAGAACCATTATAAAGTGATACAGATATCCAGTAAAATTAATTTGTCAACCGAGACCAACGGTTTGTCGTGCTCTCCGAGGCATGGAAGCATTTTCCGATATTAAATGCTGAACACCAATCCACAGCTTAATGTTGATAATATATCCATAAGCCCTTCCAAACTACTAGGCACAAAACGAAACCAATAAAAGATATTGAAATTTAAAGATGGCCCTGAAACAACCCAAGGCATATTGGTAACGGCAATCTATCGGCAATGAATCGTGATAACGGACCCGGATGAACGTGACCCGCCTACGATTCTCCTTGAATACACACGACATAGAGCCGATCACTGAACACCGTGTGTGTTGAGATTACCGGGTATAAAATGTATTTGCTGCACTTGGTTGAAATATTTTAAAGCGAAGTGTATATTTTAATCATTAAAACTGTTTCTTTTAACACGACTGCCTAAAAAAGGAGTGTTATGTTTTTATTTGGGTTCATGTAAGTATTGAGTGTGAGTTTCTTTATTCCACGATAACTCCTAAACGGCAGAACCGATTTAGACGTAAGGGGTATCGTTAGAATTCTAAGTATTAACATAGGTTACTAAGATAAAAAAATAATTGAGTACATAGCTGTTGTGCACAAGAAAAGAATGAAATAAAAAAATAAAATATAAAGAAAGCACACCAGTGTTTTTGTTATTTTTGTTTTTTAGCAATTAGTTTAATTTTTTTTTTTTCGTAATAATTGTTGACCACGGGAATAAATCTTTACAATACTAAACTATTTGTTCAGTTAAATTTATGTTTTTGTTAGGTTTCATGTGTGTATGTGTGCATGTACGTTAGTATGTATGTATGTTTGTGAGTTTCTTTATTCCGCCATACCTTCTAAATGCCTGAACCGATTTATATGTATGAGGTATCGTTAGAATCCTTATATTATCCCGGGTAACATAGGCTAGTAAGATTAAAAAAATGGCAGACGTGCTTTATAATTCTCAATTCATTTCATCTTGTTCTAGAATCACATAGACTATCTTAATTTCGCAGAGAGCTAAAACATTACGATCTAAAAATAAAAATAAACCAAACCTTATCAGATAAACGTGTGAAAACTATTTCATTCGAGTCTGAAGATAAAGACATTACATTACACTCTTTATAGGATTAGCTACGTGCCTGCTCCTCAATGAAGACATATGGGGGATTTCGTGTTTGCATAACAAATACCATGGGTTCTGAGGCCCTAATTAAGACTAATTGCGACCTCCTTCGAGATTCAAAGAATAAGCTACGCGTGTTGAATTGTAATGTTGTATTGTGTACAGAAAATGGGAAAGTGGAATAGAATTGGTCATAAGGAAAAGATTTTAGTAAAGATTGGACAGTGGTTTCTCTTGTTAGTGCCTACTTCCTCATTATAGTATTTCCGGACATATTGTGATTTCCTGGTTAGGGATTGGTTGTACTTGTTTTAGGAGTTGAAGTCTTTGTTTCTCTCTGTGAATGTGAACCAATTTGTATTTGTCCCCCAAAACAATTATTTAATTAACTTGTTTATGTACTATGTGTTCAAGAGTAAAATACGTTTATAACCTGAGTTTGTAAATACTGTCATTTTTATAAAATGTATTTTTTATTGAAAACGGCCGCGAGTTTGTTTCAACATCGTACCCTCTGGATTTACACTCTCCAAGTTCTTTGCCGACTATGAGCTATCGCGACTACCGCTACCTAAGACGATTCATTCCTCCGGGTTTTGAATATGTATTATGGTGACGTCATCTTAATCTATTCAGTTTTCACAATCAATAAACTTTAGAATTTGCATTGCAGGAGTTATATAATACATTTCAAAAGTGTTTATATAATTTGTATACATGACTCAAATTTTTAATGATCAGAAAGCGATTTGAAATTAAACCACCACAAAATTGGTGTTAACAAAAAATATCATTGATAACATTATTTTCTCAACAATAAAAAAGTCACAATAAAAATATAAAATAAAAATCGTCAAACGCCAAATAAGTTCACTTAGCAACCGCAAACAGAGGTCCCAATGTATCGAAGTTAACAGTTTATTTCGTACGTGTTCCTGGGACAAATACGATTTTCTGGGTACGTGCTCCGACGTACAGTATCAAGACTTGAATTCTACCTACAATTCTATGAGTCCACTTTATAAAATTGTTATATTTTTTATTCTTTGATGGCGGTAAGTGAAATTGGAATGGACTTTGAGAGCTTCGCTTCGAAAATATTGTATTTACTGAATCTAGAAATAGAGAAACAGCATAATTGATATTGGGATTGTTCTAATTTTTTAACTGGTACTGCTTTGATAATATTTTAAATTCGTTTTATCAGTTTCAGTTCACAGTGATAGTCTAGCTTGGTCAGTTCAACCGTTGCAGGTCAGGTCGCAAATAACACTGGCTTTCACGTAATATTTATATCGAAAAGTATAAATCTGGGAGTCTAGTAGGCACAGGTTCGAATACTGCTAACGACCGTATTTTTATAACTACAAATAAAAAACTAACGAAATTGTATTAACTGCGAAGTTAGTCTTGTCGGTTCAGTCACCTGTATAGAAACTGAATAGATAGCGATGAAATCACCAAAAGACGTATTAGAATGTGAAAGAAAAATTCGCGGTGGTGAGCAGAGGTCGAGATGACTTAGTGATCAGAGCGCCTGGAGTATTTATCTGGGAAGCGCAGGTTTGGATCCTGCTCACGACCAAATTTTCATTGTACATAATTCGCTACGCATGCGTTAATGTTTTTGAAAGATTATATGTGACTTTTCATTGTCACCGTTCTTCTTTCTGACAGAGCAGAATTCTTATTTGAATGTACAAATGACGTTCAAGGAGTACTATTTCAAATAGACTAATTTGATTAAACGATTATTTGATTTTACTGATTAAATGTCTTAAAGAGTACAATACTTTCGAAGATCACAACATGAAGAAAAACATTGTGAGTCAGACTATCTATTAATAACATAACATAGCATCACGCCTGTATTCCGCGTAGGGGTAGGCAGAGGTGTACCATCAACCGGGCACAATTCCAAACTCTGGGCTGCTACTGAGAATTTCCTAACAGAAAAACTCATTAACACTTTGCCCGACCCGGGAGTCGAGGTTGAGACCTCCTGCTCAGCAGTCGCGTTTGGGACCTCTAGACCAACGAGGCAGGAGGTATCTATTAATTAGAGGAAGATTATTTTAACGTATATACATATACAATAACATATAGATACCTAATAAGCTATTAATAAATTAATTCGATATTAAGGTAACTGATTCCACCCAGAAAAGACCACACTACGACCACAAAGACCATACTATTTTCCACAAAAATATTCGATCAAACACGAATCCATCAATGTGTTCAAAAGTGTCAACTGTCATTGTGCTAGCTCCACGCTAAAGTTCCTGAAATTTTAACGTACGGTCGAGGAAATTGAATCATGACCCACTACATGATATTTACAGATAAATCTGTAACGGACAGAATATTTTGTTTGACATTTTCTAACCATTTAAATTCTTCGATTTTTTGACAGCTGCGCAATCTTATAGGAACCCAATAGATGCAATTAAATACAATATCAATCTACTTCCGTACTAGTGAGCGTTGCGGTGCCAACCATCAAGATCGAATAACGATGGTGGGCACTACACGTTCTGCACAGCTCCTGATGACGCCCCGTGGAAGTACTAGCTATTTATTTATTCATTATTGAAGTAGCTATTTATTTATTTATATTGTCTTTATTTGCATTCATGCCCCGAAACACCTGAAGACTTGCAATATTTTCCTGCTTGCGTATGTGCATTTTGTGGGCGGAATATTAAACTTCATTGCATGACTGTAGTTATGCGATATGTTATTATAATATAGTGTTTATGTTATTTGCTTTCATCATAAGCTGCATTTACAGAATTTTTTAAATTGGTAAGTTTAGCAAAATCAAGATGATATAACGGCGACCGGTAAGCTTCCAACTTAAATATATATCAAAATACGAGGAAAAATTAAAATGCCCACTCGAAATTAGAGTTATGGTGGGTCATGATTCCATTCCTTCGCCTGTATATTACTTGGCAAGTTAGTAAACTCTGCAACACCAGCCAAAGAGCTTTCAATGTAATTGCCTTTTTGTCACTGCAGTGCATTCTTGTAATTGCGTTCATTGCGTGCTCAGCATACACATTGCGTTAGAAAAGTCGATCGACTTTAAATCTTGTCTGATCTATGTTTATGAGGTTAACTTGTAATTACACTAGTGCTGTAATTAAGGGATAGTGGAAGATATTAGTGCTGCGCTTTATTATGCTAGTGGTATCGTGCGTTGATTGTAGATTGTGGCTGGGACGCCATTTTTAGGTGAGAAATTTAAAGGAATACCGGGTATCTGAAGCAAAATGGACTAATAGAATAAGGTGGATTGGTAGAAAATGCCTTTGCCAACCTTTCGGCTCAGTAACGTACAGATCTGTACGTTGTAACAATAAAAATCTATTGTGTCTGCTAATGACTGACGCAACAGCTTAAGTTTACTTCTACTCATTTCTATTGTTGTATACTAATACATATTTATAAATAATATAATACATTGTCCATGTGTATCGAGCATTATAAACAAGCTCATGCAACTTCATTTATCTTACGAGTACTTCTAACAAAGATTCCTAATAATATAAACAACATTAAAAATGTTGGAAACACTAACTAGATATACAGTGCAGGGACTGAAACTAAATTAAATAAATCATACAGTCCTGGTATTTATCTAATTCATGAAAGGACTTTCAGTGACCTCTGATATTCGAATCGTTTAATCGAAATACAATTTTCAACTGAACTGTGAATACTTATAACAAAAAAATCTAGTTGAAACTCAGGCATTACTTAGGAATAAGTTTATGCTAACTGTGTTTATATTTAATAGATTCAGGCATTGTCATTGCGGAAGTCCATTACAATGGATGCATATACATAAATACAATGTCTAGCTTCTCCCACAATATTGAAGGTAGTCATGCAATTACCTGTGCAAATGCTCGGTGTTGCACACTACATACAATGATGCCCTGTGTACGAAACACGTGTAGAGTAGCTGTTGATGGTAACTGCGATTTTTCACTGCTTTCTTAAGTGCATATATTTGCGGGCGGGCAGTCAGTGCATAGGTAAATGCATGACTACACTCAAAATGGTGGAAGTAGCTAGATATTGTATTTTTTTACGTCCATTATTGTGTTTATTTTTATATCCAGTATCTGCTTCATCATGCTGTACATCAATTTATGTCTTTTGTAAGGTCAGAGCATGTTTTATTTGTAGCACATGTTTGATGTAAACCATGTCAAATACAACGAGGGTATAAATATTAAAATACTATACAAAACATTAAGAAGTTCAAATCGAAAAGTTTCATCGGTTGTCGAGACATTTTTTTACTTTTTTATAGTTGTCGCACATTGGGCATTTCTGACTTGTACGCACGTTATTGGTTACACTTGAACTACAAAAACCGTCCTTATTACTACGACATTATGCGCTTTCAATTGTCAAATTGTTGTTGGTATAAAAACTCTATTTCAAAGAAAAAAAGTTTGCGGTAATAGCCTTAATGATAGTTATTATTAGAAAATAAGAGAAACCTGCATAATATAGCATTCTGTACGTGCGGAAAATCCATCACGATCGTTGTGTTTAACTGACTAAAAACCACAAGGTCCTCCACTAACCTATACCGGGTTCCCAGGATCGCAGCTGCATTTACCCAGCAGGTTTTGGTCCGTTATCAATAGACCCCGAAATTTGTGCAGACCTGCACAGACACTACAGAGTGGTGCGTGTGCTGATGCGTGGCGCACTAACTCGGGCTCTGCGCTCTACGCTGGTCAGGCGGCAAACGACCCAAATCCGTCACCTAGCATAACATACCCAGTAAAATACACTAAAAAGCAATGCCGTGTGGGTATTTTTAGGGTGAAAAGAAAAAAAACACGAAGATTAAATTAGGCAAATTTTTACGTATAATAATATTGCGTATTAATTAGCAAAAAACCAAACGATTCAATATCCCGTTTTTTACCAGAAATCACTGTCGGTAACTAGTATCACTTTTGTATCTTTCCTGTGTATTACACGGCATCGAAACTGAATATATTGGGGCTGTACAATAAATCTAAATATTGCGGGATTGTCTAGACAAATAAACGTCAGGATATGTTATCGTATTATGTCTAGCGATGCTACTTTATCATTACGTTAAGGGTAATTCGCCCACGTTTCCATACTGAAATACTATACAAGGTAAAAAAAATATATAGGTATCTAAACTGCCTCGTTGGTTTAGTGGTCCGTAGCGCGACTGCTGAGCAGGAGGTCTCGGGTTCGATTCCCGGGTCGGGCAAAGTGTTATTGAGTTTTTCTGTTAGGAAATTCTCAGTAGCAGCCCGGAGTTTGGAAATGTGCCCGGTTGATGGCAATAGGCTCACCACCTATTACATGGGACTTCATAACAGCATTGGTGAAATGTGGGTGTACAATTGTGTATACCTCTGCCTACCCCTTCGGGGAATACAGGCGTGATGCTATGTTATGTTATGTTATCTAACCTCCTTAAAAGAGGTCAATGTGTAAGTGATAAAGATAAATTTGAACTGACGGACTGCCTCGTTGGTCTAGTGGTCCCAAACGCGACTGCTGAGCAGGAGGTCTCGGGTTCGATTCCCGGGTCGGGCAAAGTGTTATTGAGTTTTTCTGTTAATAAATTCTCAGTAGCAGCCCGGAGTTTGGAATTGTGCCCGGTTGATGGCAATAGGCTCACCACATGGGAGTTAATAACAGCATTGGTGAAATGTGGGTGTACAACTGTGTACACCTCTGCCTACCCCTTCGGGGAATACAGGCGTGATGCTATGTTATGTATAAAGATAATTTTATACCAGAATTTAAAATTCTAAAACCATTTTCGTTTTTTCATAATGTTTGCCGTTGGAAGAGCAGTTTTCGTCACGCTTTTACTACGATAATTATAAATAATTTCTATTTTTCAAAGAAACATTGAAAAAATAATAGACAAGAACGGGGCTTGAACCCGCGACCTTTGACGTAGTGGTAACGCTGAGTTTAGTAAATCTGTAAATGATTACTAGATAAATATCACCAGGCGTCTCCTTAAGACGTATACAAAGAGGATTGAAAATTCAATAGGTTTGAACACGACAAGGTAGCTCAGTTGGTAGAGTGATGACACGGAACGTCAAAGGTCGCGGGTTCAAGCCCCGTTCTTGTCTATTATTTTTTCAATGTTTCTTTGAAAAATAGAAATTAATATAGGCATTACATGGCCTCAACATGTATTAAAAAATATAATTATATATGATTTATAAAGGATTGGGATGTTGTTCGGCGATTTACAACTGCAAAGTGGTAACGCTGAGTTTAGTAAATCTGTAAATGATTACTAGATAAATATCACCAGGCGTCTCCTTAAGACGTATACAAAGAGGATTGAAAATTCAATAGGTTTGAACACGACAAGGTAGCTCAGTTGGTAGAGTGATGACACGGAACGTCAAAGGTCGCGGGTTCAAGCCCCGTTCTTGTCTATCATTTTTTCAATGTTTCTTTGAAAAATAGAAATTAATATAGGCATTACATGGCCTCAACATGTATTAAAAAATATAATTATATATAATTATAAATAGTTTACTATATGTACATAATGATATTTTCTTATACAGGTTGAGGGAGTTTTCAAGGAAAAATTGAAAAAACAATAGACAAGAACGGGGCTTGAACCTTGAAAATTCAATAAATTTGAACACAACTAGGTAGCTTAGACGGCAGAGTGATGACACGGAATGTCAAGGGTCGCGGGTTCAAGCCCCGTTCTTGTCTATTATTTTGTCAATGTTTCAAATCAAATCAAATAATTTATTTGCGAATATGGGTACAATAAATATTGGTGGTAAAATTTATAAAATGATCTTCATATTCTACTTTTATTTTTATATTGTACAAGTCAAGATAAAGTCAATCAATTTTATATTAATATTATCGTCTAGGTATTTCTTAACACTATAATATGCTTTTTTTATAAGAAACTTATGAATTCTTCTTTTAAATATGTGAAGATTACACACTTGTCTTACATCATATGGTAATTTATTGTATAACATTGGTGCCATGCAACATATACTTTTGTTTAGGTTTGTGTCCTATTACGCATGATTCTAATTTTGTTTTCATGGCGGTTGGTGCGCAATTGTTCAAACAAATGCATATACCATTTTACAAAAACTGCTACTTCCAAGATATATAAACTAGGTAACGTGAGTAATTGTAAGGATTGAAAATGTGGTTTGCAGCTAACGGTTCCTTTTAATCTACATATTGCTCTGATACATTGCTTTAGGGCTTTAAATGCAATGTTTCCTTGAAAAATAGTAATTACAAATAGTTCGTTATTTTCATTTAATTCTTGGCTTAGATGAATGTATTTGACTTATACTCGTATATTAACCTCTTCAAAGGAAATTACCTAATAAATTAGGACCTTATATAACATGTAACAGAAATCCGTGGTCATACTTTAGGTAGCCATATTTACGAATAACTTTTACTATGAAACAAACTTCGAAAGCGCGAAAAAAGATTCGGCTCCTCCCATTTTGTTCGAGTAGGTAACATTTCTATGGAGCAGCTGTAAATTGATCCCCTTACCACAAGTATTGACTTCTATAAGACGCTGTTTATGAATATCCTACTAGTATTTGAATGTGATATGAATAAAATAAATGCGAAAGGTCATACAACTAGGCTATCACTGCTACAGAGCTAATGGTATGACCGTTAGACTGACAAGTCAAAGGTCGACTTCGAATCCAAGGCACGAACCACTGTCTTTTCGAAGTCATGTGCGTGTCTTGCTTAAAACGGTGAAGGAAAACATCGTGAGGAAACCAAAACGTAAAGCCATTTCAGAGACCTACGGGTGGTTTAAACTCTGACACTAGGTTGTTCATCAACCACACGATAAGATTAAGAATGCGAATGTTTGAGAGGATGGATGGATGGTTAGTCTTTCACGCAATAAATACTGAATGGATTTGGATGAAATTTAGCGCACATATATATATATATATAGTTTATAAACTGGTTTAATAAATATGATACTTTTATGCCGACGGTACCCAATTCGCAGCCACCAGACAAAGTCGCGGACAGAAGCTAGTAGTATCAAAAAGGAAACGGCAAATATTTTTATAGTAAATATTTTGGGAAAATCATCGACAAAATAATAAAAATACCAAAATTCAGAATTAATTGAGATACACAAAAATATGTATATCTATCTAATACTGAAATTACTGAATCTTTATGTCACTTTGAATTATTCACTTTCTATTTTTTTTTATTGTTAGGGACTTTTATCCATTTTAAGGCATAAGGCATTTAAGGCCTAACCTTAATTAAAACAATATTAAAAATTCTAATTCTTCTTCAATATTAAAGTCATCTATACATAAATTTCTATTTATTATCGGCAAGCACGGCTAATAAGCGTGAGATCCTAGATTCGATTTTCGTGTCGAACAAAATGTTATTTGGTTTTTCTGATAAGAAAAGTCTTAATAGCGGCCCGGAGTTTGGAATTGTGCCCGATTGATGGCAATAGGCTCACCAGCTATTACGTAAGACTTAATAACAGCATTGGTGAAATTAGGTTGTTTACAACTGTGTCCACAGGAAATTCAAAATAGCAGTAGTTATGTAACCATTTTGTACATGGCACTTACTCGTAATATCAGCATTGATAAAGTGGGTGGGTGTCGAATAATATCACCTCTCGATCTAACCCTTTGGACAATAAAGTGTAATGCTGTGTATGATTTTTATGAACCAGATATTTATGAAGCACTAGCTTTTGCTCGCGGCTTCGCTCGCGTTAATTAGGAGGAAAAATCGATCTATCGAACTTTAGACTCACAAAATGTATTAGGTACTTAAATTTAAAATTCAATCATGATGCGAAAGACACGTCGCGCCATCTATTATCATACGGACGTTATTATTGTTTTCCTCGGGAACAGTCCCTACTTTGTTTCGGGATGAAAGGTACCCCATGTCCGTTTCTGTTCACCTGACAACGTACATGCAAAATTTCATTATGATCGTTTCAGTGGCTTAGGCGTGGAAAGGTAACAAACAAACGAACAGACTTACTTAATATATTAGTTCAGATATTAGTCAGAATTACAAGCATACGGATAATTAAAATAATCATCATAACTTTTTCGTTTTCAAATATTTCTTCAGTTATTATTAGGATCCACAGCGAAAATTTACAAATAACCATTGGCTAATTATGATAAACTATTAACAAAACTTCGTGACTAAAGTTTCTGAAGTAACTTTGAACATCATTAATGTTACTATTGTGTAGTTTTATTAACTAATTATTCCTGATCAAACGTAACTGAATTAAATTGTTTCTTTTATTTAAATGTTATTCTTTTATTTAAATGTAATTCTTTTATTTAAATGTAATTCTTGTTTTTTGTTGTAAGTCTTTCGTCTTTTTCACGACCTCACCGGCAGGCGTATTCGCTAACTGGGTTTACATCGATATATTACTCACTTTGTAGTATATTTCCCCGTATGATGGGACAGTCATAGGCTATTATGTCATCTACTAGGCTAAAAAAGCAGAAAATCTTATTTCATCTTTTTTTCCCGCCGCAAAGCGTCCTTTCTACATTTGAGCTGATTTAAAAAAAAGTATTCAACAGCGAAATTCTACTTTATCATATAATTTATTTGAAATCCAAGTAGGTACCAGGTAATACCTAAATCAGCAGTACACAATAAAAAACGTACAAGTTATTTCAGTGACAAGACAGTAACATTAATTCTGGTTGGTACTGCAATGCGTATATTAAATTGTCCAATGATTTATATGGGAACCGAGGATATGTCTACATCAACCATTGTGACAAATGTATGTAGGATATTGGAGGATTCGTATATTGCTGATAAATTTGACAGTCGTTTTTAATAAAATACTAAATAGATTTAACATCACGCCTGTAGGTATTCTCTGAGAGGCCAAACAGAGGACTAAGTATTGTACCACTACGTGATCCCTGATTGTTATTTTGTTTTTATTCTTTATTGATTACCAGTGCACCAAATAAATTAATTTTGATAAATGTTTGAAAAGCATTAACGCATGCTTTTCAAAGATTTATCTGTATTTGTTAAGATAATAGCGCCTGGAGTATTTATTCGGGTGGCGTATTATTTTATCACAAAAAAAAAATGATTTTATTTCGTCTTCTTTCATCCAAGCACCAAGTACCTAGATTTTTATTTTTATATGCCCTAATTTGTTGTGATTCTCGGTATTTATTTAAATTATATTGTCGGTGATTTACCTAAAATATTTGTCTAGAAAAATATTAACTGTTTCCTTTATGATGGTATAAAAAATAAACCTATTCTGGAATCTTATCTGGACCTACATTTATCATTTTGAAAGTAGACTAAAATTATCATAAAGTTTGTCTAAATGCCACATTTCTTTTACCTTTTTCCAAAAACAAAAGAGTCTACTCAGACTTTCAGTTGAAATAACTACATAAAGGTAAGCCCTAAGCATTAATTTACCTTTTTTTGTAAGAATTTCTAATGACATGACTGGTGAATTAACTGTCTTGCCAGCGTTTTCGACCATTTGAAGTAAGCAAAACAAAACCTCAAATGCTTTTAGGTTTCCTTCTAAAATCTGAACTAATTTGATTCAAATAAGGTAGGTTATATATAGCTTTATACTGAAAATACTTCAAGGAATTAGTAGATATTGGAGTAGTTTTGCCGAGCGGACCCACGCCACTGGTATATGATTCCCAATCAAATACCTTAAAACCTTTTACCTGCAGGATTACAATGATAGTACACGACTTTAATCGTGTGTGACACAATTTTATGTGTGTGTTTAGTTTTTTTATGTGTGTCTAATACTGTTAATGTAATTACGAGAGCTTTGTTGCTTTAGTGCAACTTCATTTGTGCTCGTGTTACCTCACCCCCCGCCAAAAGTAGCAAATACGTTCGATATTTAGTGAGAAGCCGTCTCCCGTCTGGTCCTCTAAGTGAATATATTATCAAACATTTAGAAGAAAATAAACCTATAGGTAACTGAGCAACTTACTCGCCATGACCATAGCTTTCAATTTGCTATACATTGCGCCATCTGCTATTACAGTAAACATCCTATACTACTTCATTAGTCTAGTGGTCCCAGGGTTCCTAGTATCAGCCTGGAGTTTGAAAATGTGTCCGGTAGATGGCAATGAGCACACCACCTATTACGTGACACTTAACAAACGTATTGGTTCTAGAGTGACACTACTCGAATCCAACCCAAGACCTCACAGTCAGCATTAGCATTTGTGACCAATGAGGCATCTATATAAACAATACTAATATCACACGTCTATAACACAATACACATATTTTATGGTTCTAATAGACACCAGTTTCCAATATCGATACACTAAAGTTACGGTCTGCTAGGCAGTCGTAACTAACAGGGATGGTGATAGATCATCATTAATCACTACTCAAATTGACCGGGTGTAATATAAACTTTCCGGTCAATGTGCAAATGGTACAACTGTCGTAGGTATTAGATTGATCCTTGTGAACTATTGTGTTGAACCTAGGTGCCTTTAGATATGTCTTATTGAATTGTGATTGTATACGTTTCATGAACAATGAGATATTTAGTTATACTTAAAGTAACATTTACCAACAAAATTAATTTGTGAATGAATTATGAAGCAAAAATATATAAACGTAAAAGCCGAACTGAGAAATCAGTATAATCATACGAGCTGTGCCCGCAAACGTTGTTCTGCCGTATATTTTTTCTAGATAGAGACACCCTTATCACCTACGGGTATAAAAAAATAGCCTACGACCTTATTCTCAAACCTACTAAACATACACAAAAAATAACATAAAAATCGGTCAAGCCGTTTCGGAAGAGTTCGATAACAAACACCGTGGTTTAGGTATTCAATTTAATTCCATCGTTTATTGCAAATTTAGGTCAGGTCAGACGAGTGTTAAAAATTTCAAATTTAAAGATTAATTAATCTTAATCAAGAATCATTACCCAATAATACATTTAAAAAATCCTTCTTTTACCAAAAATCATTAATTAATAAATATAACTGAAAACCTCCGTTTTTGGAAGTCGGTTAAAACTACTTAATGAAGGTAGTGTCAATATGACAAACTTTTAATGATATTAATAGTTGTTATATTGACATAATTATGTAGCCGGCGGGCTTTGGACATGGGTAGTTCGTTGCCCGACCTGTATCAGGCCCTTAACAGTGGTGCGCCGTCCTTTAGCGAGCGCGACTCTCTGAAGTGTCTGAGCAGGCCAACTGTGACCGGCCTGCCCAAACGACGAAGTCTGTTGTGAACTTCAAGCGATTCATGGACCATAACCTACCAGGATTGCGGTGAATACAGCTACGATAACGAGACCCTGGTAAATACGGGCAGAGGACCATTTTATTTTTAGTCGGTATGAATCCAGGATAGATGGGTTTTCTACGAAAGGAAAAATAAAAGGGAAGGTAGACAATTTTTTTGAAAGTTTTGTGAATATAGCAGGAACTGTTGCTAAGTAAAAAATATTGTACAATGCTTTGGAATATACAACAAATAGTTTTCTATTAATACAGGAAGAACATTCTAGAAAGTGACATTAATAACAGTAAGCTGACCTACAAAGGAAACTCATCCTACGAAGGAAACAGCGGAAATTAAACATGTCCATATTAAGGATTTTTAATAATCTTTATTGTAATTTATTATGGTTTCAGTGGGATTTCATTAAATATTCAAGCTAAGAAATGGTATTAGCTTTGCGGTTTGGGCCTTGAGAAAAGCGATTGCTTATAACTACGAAAGCCTATTTCTTAGATACTGTTTCTGAAAAAACAAACTAAAACAAAGTTCAACTGATTACATAGTTTATCAAAAAGATACTACACAGCCACTTTCCAACCGTTAATAGGTTTAACAAAAGGGCTTTTCTGAACGAGGTCACCGAATATAAACTAGAAACGATTCAACTTTTATTTACTCTATTAAACAACTTAACATAGCATCAAGAAGAAAGAAAGAAAGAAAGAAAAAATATTTATTCCTTGACTAAAACATAGGACACATTGGATAATAAATAGAAATAAAGGAAAAAAAGAGAAAACCAATAACTAAAATATTTTTATTAGATGTCGACTAAAAACGACTGACATCACAGAGATGATTATTAATTTGGTTTGTTGTGCCAAGAAGTGAATCAATCTTTAATAAAACAACTTTTAACCGGATTAATCGCGTGTATTATTGGTTTTTTTCTGCCGTTTCGAACACTTTGCAGCGTTCGTGGTCGCAGGAGTCCTCCTGCGACCACGAACGCTGCAAAGTGTTATTATTATGTGTAGTGATCGCGCAAACCTAAGATATTACTATGAATCAATCTACCTAACCTTTTCCCTATTTCATTGGGGTCGGCTTCCAATCAATCAGGTTGCAGCTTAATACCAGTATTTTAAATGGAGCGACTGCCTATCTGACCTCCACACCCTAGTTACTGTGTAACACGATATCTCGTGGTATGACTGGTTATCAGAATTTCAGGCGTCTGAGTACCAGTAACTGCTGTCATAGATCTCAATCAATTTGACAAACCAGGAATGACAGTTTAACGTGGTCTCCGAGGCAGGGAAGAGGTATCGGTATAAAATGATGGTCACCGATCACGGCAAGCGCAGCTTAACCTCGATTGATCGATCTGTGCGGCTGTTACTAGCCACGAGCCCTGAGAAGTGCATAAATATTTTTAATAGATGTTCTCATGTTTCTCTTAGGCTTAGTTGCACCAACTTAACCTCTAACCGTGACCAACATGTTTCTGTGGCTTTTCTTGACTTTGAAAAGTACCTTTATATGGTCTAATTGGAATAAATGACTTTGACTTTGACTGTGTCATTTTGACAGAATTTACGATAGAAAAGCTGTCAAAATAATGAAATAATACGTCGGTTATGGTAAAAGTTATGTTGGTGAAACCTACCCTTAAATATTAACAGTACCGTAGTTTTCGTAGCTTAGCAGCGACCCCTACCGTGGGACGAGATAATAAGTTTATTTGTATAATTAATATTCATCTGCACGAACGCGCCACTGTCTCGCTGGATCTAATTGAATGTCACAATTTCATACCACGATACCTCCTTGCAACGTTTAATATGTTCTCATTTAAACTATTATAGTACAATATGATAATAGCGAGCTAAATTTATTACAGACGAGATATCAACATACTTGTAGGAA
Organism: Xylocampa areola; assembly: GCA_935421205.1. Taxonomy (NCBI): domain Eukaryota; kingdom Metazoa; phylum Arthropoda; class Insecta; order Lepidoptera; family Noctuidae; genus Xylocampa; species Xylocampa areola. The sequence continues at coordinate 10,516,876 of OW285220.1, forward strand.
AAACAAAATAGAATAAACCTATTTTGTTAAAATAGTGCGGGTTTATCTTTTTTCGTGCGCCGTGTCTAGGTCTTTTGTATTGGTAAGGTGGAAGGAAGGGCACTGACGAAGTTGCCGAACAGCCTATAAATAAAATAGAATAAAGTGAATATGCTGCTGAGCACGAGGTCCTGGGTTCCATTCCCAGGTTGGGCAAAATATTATTGGGTTTTTCTATTAGGAAGTCCTAAGTAGCAGCCCGGAATTTGGATATAACATGGGACTTAATAACAGCATTTATGGGTTTACAACTGTGTTAACCTCTGCCTACAGATTCGCGGAATACAGGCGTGATGCTATGTACAAAGTGAATATTAAAGTTTCTATCTATCTCTGTGGAAAAAAAATTACGGTCGTGAGCAGGACTTGAACCTGCGCCTCCTAGATAAATACTCTTGGAGTATTTAGAGTTAGCCACGCATGCGTTACCTAATGTGTATGAAAGATTTAACTGTAAATTAAATATTCTTCTATTCATAACACAAATTACTGTTTAATTGTTGACAAAAATTCATAATTTGAAGAATCGAAATATTTATTGGTCATATTTTAACTGACACAGTTTAATAACAAGAACATAACTGTACCGCTGCAGGGCGCGGTCCTCTTCTCATACAGAGAAGGCATTGATCACCACACTAGCTCACTGCTCATTGACGATTACAGACCATCAGGCTTCCTCCCGATGTTTAATGATCATCAACTAAACTTAAATAAAAACCTCAATAAATCAACTCACAAACCATTGTTCTTACATTAAGTCTACTTAATAAATTCTTGCATTGTCCTATAGAAAAATGTAAGGGAAATCTTTCTCCGCCATTTGGTCGCTATGAAAAAGCCGGCGCACAAACATATATTATATTATTATCTATCCATTACCGAAATGGTTTCTGTCATTAACCCAATATCATAATACGGCCGTCTAGAGAGTGACAAAAACTATCAATTACTGTCTGTGAGAATTATTTATTAAGTAAGCAATCAGTGAAAATATGTGGTAAGGAATATTTTCGGTTTGGTCTAGATTATGAATTTTTGTACATTATTTGAAAGAAAGAAAAAAAAAATCATTTTTTTCAGTCTAGTAACCAGGTAACACTAGACAAAGAAACAAATTAACTGCCTAGCCTTTTCCCAATTACATTGGGGTCGGCTTCCAGTCAAACCGGATGCAGCTTAATACCAGTATTTTACATGGTGCGACTGCCTATCTGACCTCCACAACCCAGTCACTGGGTATAACGATATCTCGTGGTATGACTGGTTGTCCGACTTTCAGGCCTCTGACTACCCGTTACGGCTGTCATAGATCTTAATTTGAAAACCGGGACCGACGGCTTAACGTGCTCTTCGAGGCAAGGAGGGGTATTGGTATGAAATGATGGTCACCCATCCACATACCGACCGCGGCAAGCGCAGCTTAACCTCGATCGACCAATCTGTGCGGCTGTTACTTAGCCACGAGCCCCTCCTAAATCCTAAATTATAAAATAAAAAAGAACTAAACATTAAGCATATAAAGAACCTATACGAGACAGAAAAGTATCTCAGCATACGCTGCTCCATCGAGATGTAGCAGCGCTGGTTTTCAGATAGGACCGAATAATTTAGGTGAAATCACGGGCAAACCACGGCGTGCGCAAACATGCAATACTTAGATCAAAATGGTGGTAAATACACATAATTAAAAAGATTCATGAACTCTGCTTAACACTGGTAAGTAAATTCATTTTTTTTTACCAGTATTTATAAAGCAAAGAAGTCTTATTCATTCGAGTATACCCATGGCATATACATATCTGACATACAACCATGGGTATAGCCAGAGGGGAGCATATTAATTTTAAAAAAGATGTCTAATTAAACAATGACAAGAGCGGGGAACCCAGGTTATCAACTGGCGGAAAAAATTGACGGGCCATTTATTAAGCACTAGCTTCTGCCCGCGACTTCGTCTGTTGGACTTCAGAATGGGTCCAGCCGGGATAAAAAAGAACCCTATATATTAATCCAGGTTATAAACTATCTGTGTGCCAAATTTCATCCAAATCCAGTACAGTAGTTATTGCGTGAAAGAGAAACAAACATCGACACATACAAACTTTCGCGTTTATAATATTAGTAAGACCGGGTGGGTAGACTAGACATGTGTGCACAGATGTACATGTTCCAATTAATTTTTAAGCCGTACCAGGTTAATGGATCTATGGTCTGAAATAAATAATTATTTTTATTAAAAAATATATCTAACCAGCCCCCCCCCCCACTAGGCCAAAAGCTGGGTACTCCCCCACCATGTATGCAACCTTTTGTTCTATCTATATCTTAATTATAAAGTATCATGGGTGATTTGGTTGCCTAGGCTTAACTCTAAAATTAGGTATGGGTTTCCGTTTTATGACTCTGCTGCAGTAACAGTCACCTTCAAATTTAATTTCTTGTCATTAAAATTTAAAGTTTAAATGAATTATGGTCGAATTTCGGCCAGTCGGCGACCATTACTTCTAATAGATAAGTAACTAAATCACCTAGATATAAAGATGTAATTTTTTGTGGAAAAAGAATACAGTCGTGAGCAGGACTCGAACCTGCGGCTCCCGGATAAATACTCCAGGTGCTCTGACTACTAAGCTTAGTACGACCGTATTCTTTTTCACAAAAATTTACAACTTTAGAATTCGCTATGCATGCGTTAATGCTTTTCGAGGATTTATCTGTATTTAACCTAGATATCTAATGAAACTGCAATTAATATTCACAGATAACCATAAAATACCTACAAAGAAACCTTTAAAACTTGCAACAGTAAAGACTCGATCCGGGCAATTAGTCCTTATTGAGCTCGAGATATCCGTGCTTTGCATTGTTAATATCCGGGTATGCTCACTTTACCTGCCTTTAATATCGTGAAGAGGTTATAATTGTCTATTGTTGCCTTTTGGACTTATTTTTCAGGTTTTATTAACTGCTCCGTTGGTCTAGTGGTTCGATTCCCGGGACAGACAAAGTCGTATTGGCGTTCTCTATTTTGGGAATTCTTGATAGCCGCCTGGGCTTTAAAATTGTGTCCGGTAAATGACAATAAGCTTTCTACCCATTACATGGGGCTTAATAACAGCATTGATGAAATGTAGGTGTACAAGTTGTATAGCTCTACCTACCCCATCGAGGCATATAGGCGTAATGCTATGATATGTTATGTTTACAGATAAATCTTTGAAAAACATTAACCCATGCTTAGTGAACACTAATGTTTTTTTTTTTGTGAAAATAGTATACGGTAGTGAGCAGGATTCGAACCTGCGCCTCCCGAATAAATATTCCAGGCGCTCAGCGTACCTATTCGGTATCTCGGTTGGCAACCGAGATAGCGAATAGGTACGCTGACCGCGAAGCCATCTCGACCTCTCCTCGACGTATGTTATGTTTATTAATCTTTATCAGAGCGGCTTGTTGCTCAAAGACCGATCGATGGAGTTTAAGCTGTACCTACTTGTCATGGTTGTTCTGTGGAGTCATAAACATACTCAAAATGCCACCCAAAAAAAAGATAAATAAAACAATTTAATAAAAAAAAATTGTTTGGTATTCGTTTTTCCTGTTCTAACCGATACGCAAATAGCACAAGATGAGACTATATTTTTATAAGTCCGCTCACATTATTTCTAAATATTCCATCCATTATAATTCCTAGAACTTCTAACGGATACACATACCTTTTATTTGCTTATCATGCGATGAGGAAAAAATATTTTAATATTCTTAAAACAGGTAGATACTCAATGTCCATCCCACATTCTTTTATACAAAAGCGACATTAAATTATAACTTCCTCATAATAATCATGCCATATATTTTTATAACAGAAGTGTATCTATGTTGTCTGATATGACAGTTATGCATGACAAACGAGAAGGACTTAAAAATCTTTTTTTTTATCAAAGATGGTCTCTGCGTTTGGCTAGGAATTCGCCTGTTGGTAAGCAACTTTTTTGCCGCGGATGGAGCAGATAGATCCAGAGGAAACCTATTCACTCTAGTAGAGTGGATAGAATTGGGGAGAACGGTAGTTGAGGAGTTGATGCAACTGGTCAGACCCGTCTCCCACAACAGTTGGACCAGACTACATCCACGACTAGATCGCTTCACGGCATGGCTTCGTCCGGCGGGTGGTAACAAAGGAGTGTTATGTCAGGAACAGGTATAATCTATGCAACCTTTTTTTAGAATATCTTTTTTATGTATAAACAGTATTTCAACAGCATCGTTATAAGGCATAACAATTATATACATAATAACAATTCTATACATACTTAGATACATTAAAAAGGAATATGAATACTTGAGCATAAACAAATATTTCTATATATACAACGCCTTCCTCTCTTCTAATTTCCTATTTGCTGTGCCCATCAGGGTCCACGATTGCTACCATGTTATTTATATTACCATCTTATCTTTACATTGTGGATTTGCAATAAAGAATATGATTATGATTATGAAGGCAGTTAATGTACATACATACATATACTATATATACTATACCTACATACAAACAGTTTCAAAAGAAACTTTACATTTTAAAGTTAAAAATATGAACCAACATAATGACGTCATGTCGACGTTCTCTATTCAAAGAGTTTAAAAACTCATTTAAAATATCTAGGACTATATGGTAGGACGTAGGGTGACCATGACATTTGATTTTTGCGGACTAATTTTAAAGATGTTTAAATAGAAAAAAAAACCCGCCCATAACTGTCCCATTGTAGGGCAAGGGCGTCTTCTCATACAGAGACGGCACGAGTTTAATCACCACGCTAGCTCACTTAGTCGATTTCAGACTACCAAGTCCAGGTTTCCTCATGATGTTTCCCTTCACCGTATGTCAGTGATGTCTTAGATCTAAGAAAGTACGTATGAAATTGAAAAAGTCACATTGGTACATGCCAGGTTTGAACCCACAACCTGCGGCTCAGGAGGCGGGCCCGTAACCACTCGGGCACCACGACACGTTTATATAGAATCAAGTATTTAAATTGATAATATTATTCATTTCTACACTATACTTTAATCGGTACTTTATGGCCTTGTTGCTTTTTCAGACATAAATCCCACATGCGGAAACAATCGACACGAACAGTATGGCTGTACCACCAAATATTTGTTCCGTGTACGAATGGAAATTGGGAAAATAAATTAGCAAGAGCAGCACTGGTTCAACTACTTGAGTAAGCAATACTTGTCTTTATTAAGTATTACTGCTTAAGCATTACCATTATTGCTTGTTTACCAGATACTAAATTATAGGCCGCTAACTAGGGTTCATAAGTGTCGAAGCTTGATGTAAAAGAAGCCTTTAACTTTCCTAAAGAATTTGGCCTAGCAAATTCAAAAAGAATTTTTCAAACCCAAAAAAGAAACCTGTTCAGCTTTATTATGATACATCATATATGCTAGAAGCAACATGAGAATCAATTTGATTCATAAAAGTTTCCAATGCGAAGTTTGCCTTTATGACACTAAAAAAAAAAATTGGTCTCAGGCAATTATAATTAACATAAAATAGCATCACGCCTGTATTCCCCGAAGGGATAGGCAGAGGTGTACACAGTTGTACACCCACATTTCACCAATGATGTTATTAAGTCCCATGTAATAGGTGGTGAGCCTATTGCCATCTACCGGGCACAATTCCAAATTCTGGGCTGCTACTGAGAATTTCCGAACAGAAAAACCCAATAACACTTTGCCCGCCTGGGAATCGAACCCAAGACCTCATGTTCAGCAGTCGCGCTTGGGACCACTAGACCAACGAAGCAGTCATATTATAATTTACATTCAAAGTCAAAGGTTTTTATTTCATATAAACCATACAAAGGCACTTATGAAAGGTCAGAATTTAGGTGCACGGTTCCAAAAAGTCGTTTCCTATGAAGAAGAACCGGCAAGAAATTCCATGGTTACTCCATTAAAATAAGAAAACGTTTTCGACTGACTAATTCGCCTATTGTTATTAACTGATTTCAGTATATGTTAGCATATTTTTCTATTGCAAATAAAGGGAAAAATAAAAAATGTATTCATCCACAAAATGGACCAATTTTAGAATAAAAAATACTTACTCGGGAATAACAATACAAAAAATAAATATGTACGAAAATGTACCAAAATCTGTCCCTAAGACATGGTTGCCATATAGAAAATGTACAAGTTTACCGGTATTTTCGGCAGACTGAGCCGCCGCGAACTTGCCAGGTGTGCTGATCGTTAAGTACCGAGGAGACACTCCTCCAACTTTTGCCACTTCCAGGTTATTATAAAAGTAGATATCGGATTTTTGGGTCCGGATCTTGGGAGTTTGGTGAATGGTTATCAGGTTTGTAGCAGTTTTACGTCATGTATCGTAGGTATATGACAATTTATCTAACATCGTCCGTTTAGCTCTAGTTAGAAAAGCGACAAATTGGTAATTCGAGATTAGAAAACATATTTTTACATAGAGATAAATCTTTCAAACGCGTTAAAGCTGGCGTAGCGAACTCTAAAGTTATAAATCTTTGTGGAAAGAATATATTTGATAAGATGAATTACATGTTCATTAATAAAAGGTAAAACTTCAAAACATCATTTTTAATTATTGTTTTTTTACATTTGTTAACAAAAAGTTAGTTAAAATGTCTGTTTGTAATGTCAAAATAAGAGTTTTTTTAAGCTCATACATTTTTTGCACGATACCTAAGGCTAAAAATCTGTTTTTTTTTGTCTGTCTGTGTGTTTGTTCTGGCTAATCTTAAAAACGGCTGGACCGATTCTGATAAAATTATATTGACAGGTAGCTAACAGAGCGGGACACGGGGGGCACAGCTAGTTTGAAATAAAGTCAAAGCCATGTTGGTATTTAACACAGATGACAACAAAGAGCTGTTACAATTAAAATATTTCCAGCCATCACCCATCACAAACACACCGCACTAAGTGACGCTTAACCTCAACATTTCTTAGCCTCAAAATAACAAACAAATATAGACAGGCCATATTATGTAGGATTTGTATTAAAGCTACCATTGCCGAAATAGCAGAATCTTGCCCGACTAATGGAAAAAGAAAATAATGCAATGCACTATTCTGGTAGATGTAGATAGGTGGGTACTTGACCACAAGCCTCGTAGCTGATAGCACTTATCTTCATGTCCGTTTTCGCTTAGGAGGTAGGTAGAAATGTAAGCGTAATGGTAAATGCGTTCGCACTCAAGCTGTTTCGTTGATAACTTGATACGATAACCCTTGATAGTGTATTGTATGAAAGAGTTAGGTGGTTTTACTGATTTCCTTTAAGAATAATATTTATATACATAGTTGAAAAATCTGGAGTTTAAAGTGTTAAACCAGATAGATTTTATTTCCTTCTTATTTTTTAAAGTACTTACACTATGAACAATAATTATAAGCTCAACAATATAGAGAAACCTATAATTAATAGGTGAAAACGATTCTAATACGCAGGCATCTCTGGAGAGGCTCTAATTAAGATTTACTGATGCTCAAAGACTCGCCACGAATACGTAGGTATGTACCTAAATACCTATTTACTAATGTCTGTATTGTCAGTTCCACTATTCACTGATAAAATAAATATATTTATATATGTAGTAAAGTATTTTACCCCGGTTAGTGGAGTGTGATATTAGGATAACATCAGAACCTGGCGCATGGATAACATTTGGTATGGTATAGCTAGATAGATGGAGACCGTATCGGTGGCGGTTACCACCAACAACACTATTCCCAAAGAGGGTTGACGTCAGGCAGGCGGCCTGTCATAAAACATAGCCAAAACTTTAGCAGCATGCCAGATATAGGTATGCTGCGCCGACCCCAAATAAATTGAGATAAGGACAGGGGGATGATCTAGTAAAGTATTTTCTTGGTTTAGTTGAGAGTAACGCTTTTTCGCGCTAAGTTCTTCTTGATAATGCTGATGTTTTATAGAAGGTAATTAACTTAAACAGAAAATATCATGTGCATTCAACATTACTTAATACATAATACCACGAGAGGCTTTTATGGCTTGGTCCTGCAGTGAGACAAATCGGACTGAAAACAGTAATCATTTTACCACATTTATGCCAACAAATACTCAATTATAAATTCTGTGAAGCCCAAACACTTGAGTTTACAAAAAAATCTCTATTTCACCGTAACATATTAATTTAGGGAAACCCAACCACTGTAAGCAATTTGATTAAGCTATACAAATTAAATAAATAATTAAATTAACAACAAAATAAAATAAGTTCGATAACTATTTTCAAACAAATAATCACTTGTTTAACTGGCCTCTCAAAACTAACTAGCAAAGCGGAATTACAAAATTAAACCTTTGATAACGCTCAGCGGTATAATTTAAATACGCGTATCTAATATTAAGAAGACAACACACGTATGATAATAATCGTCCGCAGAAAAAGGTTTATTCACCGTGGGGGAGCCACGCTTCGGCACGAATGGGCCGGCTCGACCGGATTGATACCACGGCCTCAGAGAAAACCGGCGTGAAACAACGCTTGCGTTGTGTTTCGCCGAGTCATTGAGGGTACCGGAGGCCCAAAGCCTTTAAAAGGCCGGCAACGCACTCGCGACTCCTCTGGGGTTGCGGGTGTCCATGGGCGGCGGTAATCGCTTACCATCAGGCGAGCCGTCTGCTAGGTCGCCCCCTATTACACAAAAAAAAAAGCTAAATTACTTAAGCTGTTCTTTCTCAAGAGTTTCTAAACCATGTTCTCAAGAAAGTGGTTTGCAGGTTGTTGCATAGGAGTGGTTCCAAAGATTTATTTGTGATTGTTAGTTTTAATTAAAACTAGTATTAATTAAGTGTCCGCACTATTAATTTTTTGTTTTTGTTTTTAATAGCGTTTGTTGCGTTCCCACAAACAAACCGTGAAAACGGTTTTGTGGGGCATAGTTGTTAAGTAAAGATTTTTATAAACATTGTTTTGATAGAAAATAAAAAAATAAAAATAAATAAACAATACGCTAAGGTTTCCTTACTCACATTTTAGCTTCATTGTGGAGTGTGATAGTAGGATAACATCAGAACCTGGCGCATGGATAACATTTGGTATGACATAGCTAGATAGAAGGAGACCGTATCGGTGGCCGTTACCACCAACAAAGAGTATTCCCAATGAGGATTGACGTCAGGCAAGCGGCCGGTCATAAAACATAGCCAAAACTTTAGCAGCATGCCAGTGTAAGTAGAGAGTATGTATAAAAGAAGAATACATGCTGCGCTGACCCTAAATAAATTGTGATAAAGGCAGGCGGATGATAATGATGATCAAATCCTCATCGTCAAGCGAAATTAATAGAACTCAGTAGCGAAAAATCTAAAATACCTAATCAAATCAATAAAAAAAAAGTGATTACAACAGATTTATTATACAAAGAATTTACAGTTCTTCGTGTCCGGCAGTTATTCATCCTTAGTGCATACCTACGCACTCACAAAAACATAAAAAGCAGATCCGACTACCACTCCATAAGCTCAAAACGAATCTTCAAAATCCCACTATGTCGAACCATCTCCCTACTAGCCAGACGTTGTCCGGCTTACCTTCACACATTTTAATAAAGTAAACAGCAGCATATCTTGTAAGACAAAAGATCTAACCCTCTCAAAATGTCAAAAGAATGTAAAAAATTTGCTTCTTAAACTCACATACGAAGAAACGGAGAAACTCCTTACAGTATAAATCACACAAACACACATACTCACACACGCACGCGCACCTATGCACACGCGTACACACACACTCACGCACACACACACAAACAGACACACGCGCACACACACAAACACACACACACCAGTCTCGCGAGAATTTTTTTTTTATTGTTTTGTAATTTTCATTCTTTTGTTTTTATCACCTAAGTAATTAGTTATTACGATTATAAGTTAAACATAATATTATTTTACCTTAAAAAACATCTATTGTTGAATAATTATAAATAAATTTGCATCATGTAACTGATCTTTTGCAACAATAATGTTATATTCAATTACAAATATGTATTGCCTACTTCATGATACATCTGTATGTAAAACTCAATTCAGGTTTCCAAGACACAGGCTTGCCTAGTTTGGAAACCGCAGTTACCATGTGATATATTGTGTCTTTAACGTAATAAACAATTTATGATTTATGATTTTATGATTTATATTTAGGACTCGTGTGGACTCACGTATGTATGTGAGTTTATTTATTCCACCATAACCTCTAAATTCCTGAACCGATTTAGACGTATGGAGTATCGTTAGAATCCTTACATTATCACGGGTAACATAGGTTAGTAAGATAAAAAATGTAAGGTGAGCTTTTTATTTTTTTTATTAATTTCATCTTGTTTGTCAATCAACACAGTATCAGCACGACCAAAATGTTTCTTTCAACTTTTAATGTTAATAGTAAAGCATGACCCCTATCTTACACAACTTTATTTAGGTGTTAGTATGAAAGCTATAATTATAGTGACTATATTGCTATACTTTGATAATTTTGCAAAATTATGGATGTTTTTATCCGAAATAAAGGTTCATTTAATTTAATTCGAATATAACGACTAACATTTAGAAGGAAAACAAAACATACTAATAGAATTTTAAATTATGGTTTAAATTAATCCTTACCATTTACATATTAACTCCATAAAATGAAGTTTATTAATAAACTAAGACCTTGTATATCGCTTATAATCATACCACTCAAGATGTATTCTAAAAATCTTTCATAACTTTGAGCGGGGTCCTTTCACACCACAAAATTCCAATCGCACCGTCACCGCAGTCAGATCTGCATACTCCCTAACGTTATCCAGGAATTCAAACTTTGTGGTTATGTGGTAACTTTATCAAGAACTAATAGACGTTAATATGTTTAATGGTGCGGCCGCCATATCGTGGCAGTTGCGGTGGTTGCGTGGGGGGGGGGGGGCAGGGTCGGGGAGACGGGATTCCACTCACGGAAATGACGAATCATTAGCGAGTGCTCTTACAACTTTGTAATGGGGTTATAGTGTTATGTAATGGGAGTGCATGATTTTTAAGGTTTTGGTTAGTTGGAATGAACACCAACATTAAAAAAAACACAACGGGGTATACAAAATATAATTATAATACACCACTAAACTAATATTAAAGAAAAATAAGAAATTTTGGATTTCTTTAAATTTTCAACGTTACGCGTATTGTCAGGGAAATTTACCCCTCGCACGAAGGTGGCTAATACCCCTCGGTATTAGCCACCTTCTGAAAACAAAATTGAAATTAAATAATTGAATTTTTGAACACTGCAGCATACGACACGTCAGAAGAAAAAAAAACTAATATCACGGATTAATCCGGTTACCTATTTGATATACTATTAAATAAAAGAAAAAACAGTAAAAACTCTTGTAAATAAATCCGCTCGATTGATATTGGAAATGTCAGATCGTACTTTTAAATGCCAAAATATTCTAAAAATAATTATAATAACAGCATACTATAATGCCAACATTCTTTTAGTTAACTGTGATGTTGGTCAATTTATTTTAACATTACATGTTGTCTTAAAGCAACTTAATATTGGGATTGGTATTAATTTCAAGAATAACCCCACTCCATAATATTTTAACGTTAATTAAAAAAGTATTTTGCGACCTTACAGACGCGGAAATATGAGCCTCGCTTCCAAAACTGCATATTACAAAACTGCGAGCATTTTTAAACTGACGACGCCGTATGTAAACGGAGGAATCATACAAATTACCTGCGACATTAGTTAGAGATCAACATTTGCCACGGTTTTAGGTTTAAAAATCGGTACCTTCAGTTGTAACTCTTATAACAATATCCTTCTACGATTTACCAAATAATAATTCATCAATTCAAAATCATTAACCTTATTTCTAGCAGGACATTTGCATAAGAACAGAACGTCAGCCGTGGTCAGTGATGACGTCACGGGATTTAAACGGAGGCCGGTCTATAAGCCAGCGGTTGATAACAGATAAAATCACGACACTTGGAAGTACTATCGTTAAGGACAATGTGTTTGATCCGAGTTGTTAAAATACAAACTGTTACAATACAATACAATGTTTGTACCCTTGCCATATTTATAGAGCAAATGATAATCAAAAAATCGAAGTCCTTTTTTTATTTAAATTAATATTTATGATTTTAAAATATTAATGCATTATCAACCGGGTTTCGTTAAACAAGATAAATAAAGTGCCACTTACGTTTGCTTTTGCATTTCACCACCATGAAAATGTATTTTATATATTTCAATTAATTAAAATTTGGTTTTTATAAAAGTAAACTCAATTCAATTATACTATATCGGATACAGGAACGGCATCAATTAATTTGGTATTGATGTTAAAGTTTTTAATTATATTCAAGGAATCATCAGTCATAATTAAAAATACATTTAAGTTAAATTCGTACGCACTTCACCAATGCTGTTATTAAGGCCCATGTGATAGATGGTGAGTCTATTGTCATCTATCGGGCACAATTCCAAACTCCGGGCTGCTACTTTAAATTTTCTAACAGAAAACTCAATAACACTTTGCCCAACCCAGGAAATAAACCCGAGACCTCATGCTCAGCAGGCGCGCTTGGGATCACTAGACCAACGACAGAGATGTTCAATTTTTTTTTTATTATTTCTCTTAGACCTGATTACAGGCACTTATGAAACGTCAAAGCTAGGTGCACCGTTCCAAAAAAGTTGATCTTATGGAGAAGAACCGGCAAGAAACTCCATAGACACTCTTTTTAAAATAAAATTTTATTTACAATCGTCTAATGACTGTATTATTCTACATTATTCTCACATACCAGTGAGAATAATGTAGAATAATTTAAGAGGAAAACGAAAGCAAATTACCAAGGCATTTACGAGCTGACCAGTCCCGACAGACAGCACCCGTTCACGAGTATGACGCGCGCATCAGCATCGCTGAACTCAACCATTTTGAAGGGAACTCAACGACCCGATACACAACGCCACCATCAGCAAGACAAATTATTAGGCATGACAAACTCATAATGCCTGGCAATAGGCAGGTGAATGTATGTATTAATGTAATATTTTGTATTTGTTATTGGGTACATTGACCTCTCAAAGTAAAACTACGACCTTCTAATATACGTTATATAGCAGCATCTAATACTTCATCCTTTACGAGAGTCCCCAATGCTAGTCGTCCGGCACCTCGGCCCGGGATTACCCCACGAGTGTTGGTAAAATCCGAGCTACCACAGCTCAAAGCACGTACAATCGGCAGTACTAACTAGACTAACTAACGCCGCATATATCGCAAGTCAAGAGAGTAGGAAGGAAAGGGGAGAATTGTTTGCACAACAATAGTAATTATTGTTTGTCCATTTTTTTATACTCTATTTTCAAGTGTGAATAATCTATGATGGACTTTAAGCCACACGGTCTTTACCGGGATTCCGGGACGACAGCTACTTTCATAGCAGCGTCCATTTTCAACTGACGTAATAACGGAGGAAAATTCTCAAGGCGACGAGTTTATATTTTTTAATTAGCAACCCGCCCCACCTTCGCTCGGGCTGCAAAGTATATGTACCTCCTTTTTTTCCAGATGTAGTGTCGTATTAGCCTATTTCGTCGAGCATATGGGTTAGATTATAATATAACTGATGTTCATGCTGCTTGGATTAAACTCTGACACTAGGTTGTTCATCAACGACACGATGAGACAGAGATTCTACTTGGAGTATTATTAATGTATTTTATTTCCTAACCTATAAATATTTAAAAAGTAAAGAATAGATATACAAAAAAAGCTACGAATAACTTAAAGTGTGAGTCCCAAAAAAATTCCAATGTAAATACAGAAAATTATAAACATAATTTACTTAATAAAAACTATTAATGTTCCGATCATTAGTTGTAAGCAGGTTCATTGTAATCATAAAAAGCTGATGCATTATTTATAGTATATAATTTTAGAAAAAAGTTTTTCAAACGATTATTTCAACAGAACCCTCTTGAAAATGCTAATGCCGTCAGTCTCCAAGCCCGACCCAAACGTCGGCCACACCGCGGTATATTGACAGACTTAACAAAATAACAAACAAACGAATATACTCGTAAAAGTAAATAAAACTCTGTACCTACGTCAACCGTCGAGCATTTGTAAAGACAGACTATTTGCGGTCAGTATACAGGATGCTTCATAGTACCTAGGTTTATCAAAGTACTCTAGCAAAGCTTAAAAAAAACTTTTATTCTACAGCACTGCTTTTAGTTCTATAATGAAGCTGCATTATGCATATGCGTTTTACATGACATTACTGCACTAATCCGGTAATTTAATACAGATTAGTAGTGCGCGCAGGTGGAGCTCTTACTTGCGCAACGGCACTTGAATCAATACCAAAAAGATAAACTCCAAAAATGCTGATTTGATTTATTGGAATCAGTAAGAAAATTATACTTCTTGAGGTTACGTTTGGTCTTTATTGCATTAAAATCGGTTACATGTTTTCCATCACCGTATGTCTGTGGTGTCTTAGAATAACTAAGAAAGTACATATAACATTGAAAAAGTCACATTGGGCATGCTCCATTTGAACACTCAACTTGTGGCCCAAGAAGCGGGCCCGTAACCCCTCGGCCACCATGACACAACACAGCTAGTTTTTTAATAAATATAAAACGGTGTGACTGTTTTTTTGGAGCATTAGGTTACGATGTTCAGCAGTTCAGTCTATTTATATTATTTTTCTTATTATTCATGATATTTGAAGTTCACGGGCTGATCCCCCCGATCTAGATACGAGTATCTTTCATTATAAGCCATACCAAATTTGAAAAATAATTTATTTATTTTTAACTACATAGTTAATTTTATGTTTATGTTTGAGTAAAAAGTTGTTAATTTAAATATTTTTTATCTAAAATGTTATTGTTTTGGTGTATACTGTAAACTTATGTTTTTTTACTGTGATTAAATAAATAATTTTTAAAAAACCTACAAATCCAATATACTAATTTTATAAATGCGAAAGTTTGTGAAGATGAATGGATGGATGGATGTTTGTTACTCTTTCACGCAATAATTCCTCAACGAATTTGGATGTAAATTGGCGAACAGATAGTTTATACGGTTGGACCTAATTCTGAAGTCCACGCAGACGAAATCGTGGACAGAAGCTAGTATTATATAAACCTAAATTTAACTAATATAGCATCCTCCATTTTTTCATAATTCCCTAAACATGCTACCTTGAAATATACACCCTGTAACAATAAAGTTGGTCCCTCACATTGGGTAATGTCCCAGAAGTAATGCCCACACATTGGGCAGATCACGTGGCGTTGAGTTCTATTTATATATTCTAACTGCCTACATATTACGATGATGCCTATTTAGTTTGGACTACGTAACAGGTAAAGATCCTTAACTTGTTTTGCATAAAGAGATCTATTAATACTCGTCCCGACCGTCGGGCACGATGGCCTATTTCCACGTAGATTAGCCAAGTAGGTACGCAGGAGATATTATAGTGCACAAGTGTATGCGTAAACGCAGGTGCGGAGTGCACCTGCATTTACGCATCTGTATAAAAAAAATGATAATTATCTAATGAAAGATTACACATTTTTATACAGGTTCTTAATAGGAAAATAACGTGTCTCAAATTTCGTTTATATATATATATATATAATAACCCAGTGTAGTTAAGGCGTCAAGAAGTAACAAATAGACACACTTTCAGATTTATAATATACGACCGAATCCGACCCAAATAATAAAAACAAAATAGCCACATTATTTCATTCTGAACCTCCAAGAAATTAAATCCCAAACATTAAGCCCTCAGACTACCTCAATTTTCAGTTTCCTCTATTGGGCAATTTACAAGCTATTTAGTTGAACCTAACTAAAACTACACTCATCAAAGTATTGTGAGGGGTCATCGGGGCTATTAACACGGGTGCCCCGGTTGGTCCAGGTCTGGGTGACCCAAAAGTTGGGAAAATTTCCATACTCGGGCAATAATGTGGGTGCACGTGGACAGCGGAGTTTTCATCGTCTAAAGTGTTGGGTCACGCATTATTTTGTGTTTGTATATCAGTATTTATAAACTCGTATTCACAGAATTAATTAGCACCTACATTTCACCAATGCCATTAATATGTTCCAAGTAATAGGCAGGTAATATAATATATACTACCGACATATACGTCACGGCGGCTTATCCCCACCGACATTAGCCGATTATAATTTACACGACGCCTAACTTATTAAAATTTTTGCCCCGTATGTCTGCAGGTTTGTCTCGAATAGGCTCCGAAACAGCTTGACAGATTTAAATGAAAGTTTAAAGGGATTAAAATAGAAATTGTATTGTAAACGTGTATTTTCCGTTTCGATATCTTGCAGGGTTCAGAAAATATAAGAGATAGCTCTTTATAATTTAATAAAGAATAGTTATTCAAGACTCACGCGAGCGGTATCGTGGGCACAGCTAGTTAAAAATAAAAATGTTTCCAAGTTAAGCGGGTTTTGGCTATAAACCAAAAATGATCAAGTGACGAAAAATATCGGATAAGAGACATAACACTGATAAAATTATTCCAAATCCAATTTGCAACGGATTTCCATAAATATCACTTTGTCTTGAAGTCGTAAATCAAACGGTATAGGCAAAAGAAATGGAATTTATTTTTACAACTGTGAAAATGAATTGAATATATAAAGTTGTTCACACTTTTTCTTAGATTTACGATCAAGTTTTAACCCTCGTTGGTCCAACTTTAAATATATTTTAGTATAATCATTTCTTATATTCTTTATTGCGCATAAAAAATAACAACAGTCCAATGGGTACATAGCTGACCATTAAGTTTTTTTTTTAACTCAAGTTACTTTAGGTTTTCGACCAACAAACCTTTAAGTCCAAGATAAATCTTTGAAAATCATTTACGCATGCTTAGCGAACTCTAAAGTTACAATATTAAATGGAAAAAATACGGTCGCGAACAGGATTCGAACCTGCGCCTCCCGGATAAATACTCCGAGAGGTCGAGATGGCTTAGTGGTCAGAGCACCTGGAGTATTTATCCGGTAGGCGCAGGTTCGAATCCTGTTCCATTTAATATTGTAACTTTAAACCTTTAAGTGATAGGAGAAATTCTAATAAATATGAATTCTTCAGCATCAACCAGATACATACATACATACATACATAGCATCACGCCTATATTCCCGAAGGGGTAGGCAGATGTGTACACAGTTTTACACCCACATTTCACCAATGCAGTCATATTTAGTCCCATATAATAGGTGGTGACCCTATTGCCTACTGGGCACAATTCCAAACTGCGGGCTGAGAATTTCTTAACTGAAAACCTAAATAACAATTTGTACGACCCGGTAATCGAACCCGAGACCTCCTGCTCAGCAGTCGCGCATAGGACCTCTAGACCAACGAGGCAAAAAAAGTTGTCTTGCGCCAAATTCAAATTTTAAGACGTCATTTTTTTTTTTTTTGTAAATTAGGAGAACTCATCATATATGCTGTACCCTGACACAGAGCCTACTCTTAACAACTCAAAACCCACACAGTCTACAAAACCTTTATCGGAGTCCAAGAATCAAAACAGTTTTTACCCAAACTCCGTCAACTTTTGCGTGCCGGCCACAGTTGCAGTCTCAGCATATCGCTGGTTGATCGACGAACTTCCCAAATCCATCATCCGGAGGCTACGGCTCAAGATGTTCCTGATTCTTTTATTTTCATTCCACCTCATCCAGTTAGCTCTCTCCTAATACGGTTGCTTTACATCAAAGCAGGTATAATTTTTACATCCATATGAAATGTTATACGTATAACACATACACCATTTCATTTGGATGTAAAAAACTATATAAGGGTTTTGACATTACAGGGCCTTATTGTGTAAAATTTAATGGTTTTCTTTATATTTCTTTCATACCTATAAAAACTCAAATACGTAGGTACGTACACATAACTTTGATGCAATCTATCCCTTTCGCTAGTAGATTCATTCGGTTTGTTTTTATTGTTTATTTACGGTTACTTTTTGAGTGCGTTCATTCAATCGGCGTAAAATATTTTATTTCGAAGGGTCTATGTTTACCTACTCATATTGATGTTTGCATTATACTAGTATCTTCATTGTTATTTTAGATTTTTCTAAATAATCGTTTCGGAACAGTCCAATTTGTTCCTGCAATTATTTTTCTACGAATAGGAAATTTAATATGTAAAAGAGACAAACTATTTGTGATGATTGAAAGACAATGAAAAGCAAAAGGTCTACACGGTACAGGTGGGTTATTTGCTACGGGAATGCAGTGGCCGTAGCTCACAGCTACTCACGCGTACATCATCGTATTGGCTACGGCGTAGCAATAAGGCATAAAAATCTACTTAGGCTTAGTTGCACCAACTTAAGTTTAACCATAACCGACATGTCAGTACTGTATTATTTTGTGTCAAAAACCTATTCTTAGAGCCGTTAGGGGTTTACTCTGAAAAACCCGCTAATGTAGTGAATATTTGGCTATTTCATAACCGTAGAATTAAAGTGATTTTACATGATTATGCATTATTTCTTATCATTTGCTATGTATAGATCAACGGCATGTTGGAAAAAAAAAAACAACAATAAAGTAAAAGCCTCGTTGGTCTAGTGGTCCCAAGCGCGACTACTGAGGCTGAGGTCCCAGGTTCGATTCCTGGGTCGGGCGAAGTATTATTGAGTTCTGTTAGGAAATTCTCAGTAGCAGTCCGCAATTTGGAACTATACCCGCTAGATGACAATAGGCTGACCACCTATTACATGTGACTTTAACAGCATGTGGGTGTACAACTGTGTATATCTCTGCCTACTTTCGGTAAATACAGGCGTGATACTATGTTAAGTATTATATGTTAAAAATATATATAATACTAGCTGGTGCCCGCGACATCGTGTGCACGACTAAAAGTAGCCTAAGTCCTTCCCCAAGATACAATCTATCTCCATGCCAAATTTAATTATGATCCGTTCAGCCGTTTAGTCGTGAAAATGTAACAAACAAACAAACAAATAAACATAATTACTTTCGCATTTTTTATATTAGTATGGATGATAACGTCAACACAGGTATTTCATTCACAAATTGAGGTGTCGTTCACTAAAAGAAACATGATGAATGACTGTCTCATTACTTTGGTCTCCATTGACCTACTTTCTTTTTTGTAAATTCTATACAGATGAAAGGCTTGTATTTACGTCTGTATATAGACAACTTTATCCCCATGGGTGTCGTAAGTGGAAACTAAGAGATACCAAAGGGATAAACGGCATTGTACAAACATGTTTTCTAATAGGAAATTTTCGATAGCAGCCCGGAATATGGAATTCTCCTCAATAGATGGCAATAGACTTACCACCTATTACATGGGACTTAATAACTGCATTGGTGAAATGTGGGTGTACAACTGTGTACACCTCTGCCTACCTTTGGGGAATACAGGCGTGATAGTATGTTATATTATGTTATGTTGTAAAAGGCATTGTAAAAACCACATAGGCTAAAAAGGAGGAATGTTTAAAGGTTTAATTTATTTGATTACAAATCAATAACTGCCTCGTTGGTCTGGTGACCCCAAGTGCGATTATTGAGCGCGGTCTTGGGTTCGATTCCCGGGTTGGGCAAAGTGTTATTGGGTTTTTCTGTTAGGAAATTTGTGTTAGCATCCTGGAGTTTGTGCCTGGTACATGGCAATAGACTCACCACCTATTACATGGGACTTAATTACAACATTGGTGAAATGCGGGTGTACAACTACATAAACCTCTGCCCACCCATTCGGGGAATATAGACGTGATACTATGTATGTACAAATCAATATGGCTGAGATACAGGCTCACGCCTAGTTCGGCTGCGGATGCTACTTCTCTTTATTATAAGTAAACTGTCAGCCTAGTTTTGTAAGAAGAACTGTACTGTACTGTTTTTCTTTTGAGTAAAATAAATAAAAAATAAATTATAAATATAAAGTATATCTTAGAAAAAATAAATATGGTCTCGAAGCTAAGTAACATATGCAGAAATCGAATCGAGATGGGTGATCACCATCATTTCATATCGAGACCTCTCCGTGCCTCGGAAAGAATGGTTTAACAACCGGCCGATTTGAGGCCGATGTCAAAAGAAGATCTATGATAGCCGCTACGGGTAGTTAGATGGCTGAAAGTCTGACCACCAGTGTCACCACTAGATATCGTATTACCCAGTTACAGTTGCATATAGTTAGACTAGTAGACCGTATCGATGGCAGTTACTACCAACAACAGCATTCCTAAAGAGGGTTGACGTCAGGCAGGAGGCCGATCATAAAACATAGCCAAATCTTTAGCAGCATGCCAGATATAGTTATGCTGCGCCGACCCCAAATAAATTGGGATAAGGGCAGGGGGATGATGATGATGATGATGAGTTAGACTAGAAGCCAAGTAGTTGGTAAAAGGCTAGGCATATTGAAATGATTATAGTTAAATATTCGTTAGAACTGAGTTAGTCACAAGTTCGTGTGCGTATTATAAATTAATGATGACTTGCTTAAAACATCCGTTGTATTCAATAGATTATAGCTAAATATTTTTATTATTACATCACTCATTTTATTTATACCTATAAAACTGATTTAAATCTGTGATCAGCGTCAGGCACTAGCGGTTTGGCATTTTGCTGAACTGGACCTTTTTGGCGCAACCCTGAGCAATGACCGCTAAACATTCCTAGGTATTGTCTTTTGTATATCCACATTAATTGTGCCCTTACTGACTGTGTCAAATAAAAATTTTCTTTCTTTTTAATATGAATTACTTTGTATCGAAGATTACACTGTTCTCGCATTCCTCCTGCTAAATTGTATGTAAAAATACTGTAAATATGAAGATTAAAAGAGTAACCATGGATTTTCTCGTCGGTTTTTCTCCATAGGAATCAACTATTCTCGAACCGTGCAACTGAATTTTAACGTTTATTAAGTGCCTTTTAAATTGGTTTATGTTAAATAAAAACTTGACTTTGACTTTGACGTCGTTAAGAAACCAGCAAGAGAGATGTTCTGTAAAGCCAATCTGTTCTGTTCTGTAAAGTCGATGGTGTGTAAAGCCATGTCAGAGACTTACAGATGGTCTAAATTCTGACATTAGGTGGTTCATCAACCATACGATAAGAACAAGAAGACTGAGCTAGTGAAGTCACATATTTGAATTTGATCTTAAAATGATCGACTAATGAAAGAAAATAACATGAAAATTTACTATAGTCCTATAAATTTTTGTTATAGTCTTATTTATTATTTTTTCGGGTTTCCCCAACCAGTAGAGTAGTTTGCATTGTTTTTTTCGGGTTAGTCGGACAAACTCGAAAAAATCCACGTGAGTAGTAACCGGTGAACAATAATTAATATTAGTAGAGTTTATAGACAAATGCCCACATCAAAATAGACTATCTATTTTGATGTGGGCATTGTCTATAAACTATCCATGATATTGAACATCAACTTTACACTTTTTGACAATACACACAAGTTTAAAATATCGATTCGCTTTCACGAGACATTTGTTTGTTCAGAGTTCAAAACCGACAGTGACACTCGAGCCCCAAAGTTGAGCGAATTTCCTGCACCAAACGACAACTCATGGCGACGTTATTGTTCGCTCACTCGAAAGACTTACATTACTTTGGAATATTAAATTGAGTTAAAATAATCACTCAATTCGCTCTTATTGAATTTTAAGAAACACATGCTCAAAAGGGGCTCTGAACTGCCTCGTTAGTCTAGTGGTCGCAAACGTGGCTGCTCCTGTCCTGCGTTCGATTTTCGGGTCGAGCAAAGTAGTTTTTTTTATAAATAAATTCTCAGGAGAACTTTAGCGCGGTTACCGGCAAGACGCTCACCATATCTACATCAACATCTAAACTAATATTATAAAGAGGAAAGATTTTTATTTTTGTATGTAACGAATAAAATCAAAAACTACTAGCCCGATTTCAAAAAATCTTCCATCGTTAGAATGTTACATTATCCCTGAGTGACATAGGCTATATTTATTCCTAGAAAATATTAAGGATCCTTACTTAAACTTCAATAATGTAACCCAAGGTGTAAATGTTCACCCGTGCGAAGCCGGGACGGACCGCTGGTATTATATAATATGAGCCTAATAACTGCATCAGTGAAAGATTGGTGAGCAACTAGTACTCTGCCTAATCCTTCAGGGAAATAGGCGTTATTCTGTGATATGCAATTCGCTCTTATGTTCGAAGAAACATACTCAAAAGGGGAGATTGTACCAATCTCATTTCAGTAGTTTCAGTTCAGTTCAAAATGGTGCTTACTCAGAACTCGTTAATTCTATACGTTTCGGCTTTATAAGTCAATCAGATTAACACTTAGGACTAGCTCTCATATGGGATTGTTTGTTGACCTACTTGTTTTAAAACCACAATATGACAATCCCAATGATATGTATCGTACACTATTTAATGCAATATTTACAGAGTTTCAAAAAGCTTGCAAAGTGAAATCTGTAACGTTAAAAAATAAACTCATGTTTAGTGCCTGGGCTACCAAAGGTATAAGACGTAGCAGGGACGTCCTGTACGAACTGTATGACAAAAAGTCATACACATCTGATATTAACTTCCACAATTATGTTAGAAAGTACTCGAAAATCTTCAAGAAAGCCTGTTTGCAAGCTAAGTCTGCGTATATTAGTGACCAAATACAAAATGCAAGTAATAAAATAAAAATGACTTGGAATATTATTAATACCGAAACTGGTAATAGTAGATATAAGGACAGTGCAATTCATTTAAAAATAGAAGACAAACTAGTTACAGATAAAAATGTTGTCGCTAATTTCTTTGACCAGTTTTTTACAAATATACCTTTAGTGACTACTAAATGTCTTGCATCGTCTGCATTAAAGGCAGAGTCTCTCCTAAAGGAAAATACTAGTTCCTGTGTCACAAATTTTAATTTCAGTTTCGTTTCACAATACGATATATTTAAAATATTTAAAACTTTAACAGTTAAAAAAACCGAGGATTTTTGGGGATTGTCTATAAAAGCTATCGAATCAATAATAACTAAGATCGCACCAATGTTAGCATCAATATTTAATACTTGCGGATACAGACGGCGTATTTCCTGATCTTATGAAATCGAGTAAAATCGTACCCATTTTTAAGGCAGGTTGCTCGAGCGATGCATCTAATTATAGGCCCATATCTATATTACCCGCTTTAAGTAAAATTTTTGAAAAAATAATGTTGAATCAAATGTTGGAATATTTCAATGAAAACGGTATACTTCACTCTAAACAGTTCGGATTTATAAAGGGCCGGTCTACAGAGGACGCTGGGTCCACCCTAATCAAAACAGTACTAAGGGCCTGGGAAGATGCGGGGGATGCTATAGGAGTATTTTGTGACCTCTCTAAGGCCTTTGACTGCGTGGATCACCAAACGCTCATTCTAAAATTAAAACACTACGGAATTCGAGGAAGGTCTATTGATCTTGTGTGTTCCTATTTGACAAATCGGGAACAAAGGGTAGCTATTGATAAGGTAACTTCTTCAGGCTCACTTGTTAAAATGGGAGTGCCTCAAGGATCGATTTTAGGCCCTTTTTTGTTCCTTGTTTATATTAATGACCTTCCATACGTCATAAAGGACACAATGTCAAACATAGTTCTTTTTGCGGATGACACCTCACTTATATTCAAAGTAAATAGAAAGGACAAGGATCTGGTAGAACCTAATAATACACTTAATAAAATATCTAATTGGTTTTCTGCCAATAACCTTCTATTGAACGCTAAAAAGACGAAATGTATTAGGTTCTCTATACCTAACGTGCCCAATGTAGATTCTAATGTAAAACTTGATGGTAAAGTACTAGATTTGGTTGCTTCAACTGTATTCCTCGGTGTCACAGTGGACTCTAAACTCCAGTGGGGACCTCATATTGAGGCACTTGCAGGAAAACTGAGCTCTGCTGCGTTTGCTGTTAGGAAAATAAGACAGATGACTGATGTGTCTACGGCTAGGCTGGTCTATTTTGCATACTTCCATAGTATTATGTCTTACGGCATTCTACTCTGGGGATCAGCTGCTGATATCGAGACCATTTTTATATTACAGAAAAGAGCAGTCCGAGCTATTTATAACCTTAGCTGCCGTGAGTCACTCCGTGAATTATTCAAGAAAATAAATATACTCACCTTACCATCCTTGTACATATTTAGTAACATAATGTATATTCGTAAAAATATGGTCGAATTTAATAAAAAGAGTGATTACCACAATTTAAATACGCGTAATAAGCACAAGCTTATAGTACCTGGCTTTCGGCTTAGAAAGACAAGCAAGTCATTTATGGGTAACAGTGTTAGGTTCTACAATAAGATCCCCTCTAATATAACTGAACTGCCGGATTTCAAGTTTAAGATTGTTATTAAACGCATATTAATGTCCAAAGCGTACTATAGTACTAATCATTATATGGAAGATAGGGATGCCTGGCTCACGATTCCTTCCTGCACACTGCGACCCACTGGCACCTTGCCTACTTGATAAGGCGACATTTTGTTTGCTTTCAGCTTAAATATTTCTATGTTTTTTCCTTTATTTTGACATTTTTGATTTTTGTTATTTTATTTTTTTAATTTATACAATTTATTTTATTGACGTACAATTAATCCAATTGTATTATTATTTTATTTGACTCTTGGGTATGTAAATTTACATATCGATTGTATAACAGCTAGTATCGAACCTACTAGTTTTAAATTTACATTATTATTTCTTTATGAAATTTTCCATAATATATAACTTTGTAAAATGTGAGCATCATGTGGATATTAATGTTAGTTTTAATCTCATATTACATACATACTGCCTATTGTCAGGCATTACGAGTTTGTCATGCTCGCTAAAATGTCCTGCTGATGGTGGCGTCGTACATCGGGTCGTCGAGTTCCCTACAAAATGGTTGAGCTAAGCGAGGCTGATGTGCGCGTCATGCTCGTGAACGGGTGCTGTCTGTCGGGACTGGTCGGCTCCTAACTGCCTTGGCAATCATTTTAAAAGGCTATATAAGTTTACTTTCCTTTCTTAGTCTGCTCATTAACCTGCATTATTCTCACATTACCTTATTTATTGTTAAACCAATTTATTTTAAAAAAGAGTGTCTATGGAGTTTCTTGCCGGCTCTTCTCCATAAGATCAACGCCTTGGAACCGTGCACCTAGTTTTGACTTTTCATAAGTGCCTGTAATATGGTTTATTTGAAATAAAAATATTTGAATTTGAATTTGAATTTATTGGATTATTAATATGGGCCTTATATACATAATTAATATATTAGTCAGTACGAAGGTAATTCTGTTTGCTCACAACCTTTTTTTTCCACTATAACTTATTTTAATGTACGTTAGATTTCGCTTACTAAACGTATCTTAATAAAGATAAATCTTTGAAAAGCATTAACGCATACTTAGCGAACTCTAAAGTTATTATATTAAATGAAACAATAATACGATCGCCAGCAGGATTCGAACCTGCGCCTCCCAGATAAATACTCCAGGCGCTCTGACCACTAAGCCATCTCGACCTCTGCTCACCACCGCGAATTCATAATCCATATTTTATAAAAAATCTTTTTTCATTTAATATAATAACTTTAACGTATCTTATATTTCTTATAAGATTTTTTTATTAAGTAATCGTCGGATAATTTGATTTCTCGATTGCATGCATTTGTTCAGCAGATGAACGACTTGATCTAATAAGTGTAAGGTGGAAAATGAAGACATAGTCGATTCTAAAGGCGGCAGATATAGTCTATGGTGCTCCGTGGCGTCGATGTTCCCGCACTACTTGTTTTCATTCTGACAGCGGTTCGCGCGAAAACGTTGTGAAGTTATTAAATTATTTTATATTATCTTAATATATGTAAGTAGAACATAAACCTCTTTAGATTTCCACGTCTAACATAAGATGGAAAGAAAGCTTTTTTTTTATTTCTGCCCGTCAATTAACGCGCACGACATAAAATCACATAAGAACAACAATTAAACAGGTAACATCTACACACTATGTTGGAGCGCCTGGGATATTTTTCATGGCAGCATGTTGCTGTGCGTCCGGGAGGAGTTATTAATTAATGTTTTCTACCGTTCCGTTCCGTCTTTACACTTCACTTGCTGTACTTAACTCGTGTAGTTAACATCGCATTAAAAATTGATTTCTTGTTTCTGAGTATTCCAAGCAGTAATTATTTCACCAAATCCCTTCTACTCCAAGACACACTACACAATCTAAATCTAAACCATAGACTAAACTAATAATATAAAAACGATAAATAAACAGTGCACTTAACATAAATTAGTCGGTAACCCCGTATTGATAAAAAAAGTACTAAATTGTCTGTAGAACAGTTCACACAAATAAGATTATAGGTAAACAAATGTATAAATAGTATCTATAAATAGTCTGTGACAGATGTACTCTGTGAATAAGATTATACCAGCTACCAGTGGGAAGTGCTTGTTTACCGTGTAATGTTAGTAATAACGTACTTTGTGTACAATACCTATGGATCATCTACTGTGTGCGTAATGAAATGTATTTAAAGTTACCCATACAAAATACTTGTACGATGCACACTTGCAAAGGCCAACATTTCTATAACGTCGACAGTCGACGAGCTGTAGCGGGTTGTGTGCTACGAGAATATGATTGCCGTAGCCGTGACGTCATCACATGCTACGTCGTAGCACTAGAACTCAGATTCATAAATTTTTATTTTACTGTAATTATTATAAGGATATAAATACATGGTATTAAACTAAACTCAATAAAACATTTCTTACATACATTACGTAGAGCCTGATCCCCTTAGGTGGCGCATCTAATTCCTCTCACTTGATTGCGTACCAGCGGGAGTATTGGATTACCGGACTCTATTTAGTTTGAATCGATTACCAGCCTCCGTCTAAGGCTGATGAATACTCTAACACATAGTGTAAGGCTACGTTCATACAGTTTTCTGTTATTACCATTGGGTTATCAATCAGTATAAGTGGTTACCGGACCCGGGACCTCGGTAAAGGTTAGAGTAGGACCGTGTGATTTTCAGTCGGTATGAGGCCGGCACAACGTCCACGATGGATATTCCACACCCCAAAAATGGGGGGATTTGATTTTCTTCAGTCGGTCGCTCACTTGACTTACACTTGGTTTGCGGTTAAAATTAATTTGCTAAAATACAATTGTATATGCATACCGTGATTTACCCCACGGGTAGTTTTTCAAATCATTTAATCGATGGCTTAATAATACCTATAACCGTTGAACTATTAAGTCAAAGGTCGCATTTTCGCGCACAAGGCATGCACCACTGACTTGTCATTTGGTGAAAATATTGTGAGGAAATCCGCACACTTGACTGATGTTCTTGATGGTGTGTGAAGCTATGTCAGAGGCCTACGTCATACAATATGAAGAAGAAAACATTTAGTAATTATCTTAGGTTTTCGCTATCACTACACATTATAAGGAATTCTCCTTCGCGACCACGAACGCTGCAAAGTGTTCGAAATGTCAGGAAAAACAAAAACCAATAATACACGCGATTAATCCGGTTAAAAGTTGTTTTATTATAAGAATACATTTGCAGATTGAGTAACGTAATACCTGACTAGATTCGCTACACACGGCTTGGTGATCCACTGCATTGATTAGCGAGTCTGAACACAGCCTTATTGTGTAGATTTCCATGATTGAGTAGGTATAAGTAGGTTTCTGTTTATTATGCAGTAGGCATGGCATAATCTTCTCCTACTAATATATTATAAATCCAAAAGTTTGTGAGGCAGGACGGATGAGTATTTGTTTCTAAGTCACGCAAGACTAAGGTTTACGATTTTTAGTCTATGGCGCCGTAATTCGATTGTCAAATCGAGTGGCGATATGATCAATGGAATGATTAGAAGAAAATGTAATGAGAAGTATGAAGATGATATGAGAATGAGGGTATTCTAGTCTGGACAGCCACACTAGCTGGACTTGTAGTTTTGCATAACAAACAGGCTGTTTGAATTTGAATAAATTAATATTGTAATATATTAATAATGTCACGCAGCAGATTAAACTTAAAATTATATTCTATACTTGTTTCTTACAAGTAAAGAAAACAAACGAAAAAATAAAAAAATTACAGGCCTTACATATTTATTACTTAAGCTATAGTACGCAATCTGCACGAGAACTAACAAAATAAAATTAATTAAAAAAATTGTTAAAAGCACTCCAGCCATGTGTGAACTATATTTTATTTTTACACTCTTTTCTTCTGTACCGTAGCCATTATATATATATATATATATATATATATATTTAAATCTTATTATCCTATGTTAACCGGGATAATGTAAGGATTCCACCGATATCACATACATCTAAAACGGTTCAGGCGTTTAGAAGTTATTGTTGATCTCCGATCGTACCCGTGCCGTATTTCAAGAGACAGACTATACCGATAATACTGAATAGGAATAAAAAAAATATAAATAAAAAATATTTTATATACTTATTGATATGTTGTTATTGACAAACAAATTCACCCTGTGTGCTGCGCGCGACAAAAACCAAGCCATGCAAAACCACCAAAAAATAGCCAAAGCAATTTGCCGTCAATACCAACAATTTATTCTTATAGCCGTTCGGAGTTTGTTCTGAACACGATAATGTTTGGAAATAAAAATTTGGCTATCAGATAACCTTAGAATTCTTGTAGTAATTTTAAATGATTACTACTTTGCCTCGCCTTTTCCCAATAATATTGGAGTCGGCTTCCAGTCAAACCGGTTGCAGCTTAATACCAGTATTTTACATGGAGCGACTGCCTATCTGACCTCCAAAACCCAGTTATTGGGTAACACGATATCTCGTGGTGTGACTGGTTTTCAAACGTTCAGGCCTCTGACTACCCGTAACGGCTGTATAGATAGATCTTAATTTGACAACCGAGACCGACGGCTTAACGTGCTCTCCGAGGTACGGAGAGGTCTTGGTATGAGATGGAAATTTTACATAGCATATTTTTTATCATTTGGTCTTTATATATATGGCAAGGGAATATATCAATACCTTGTATACATATAACCCACTAAAGACTTTAAAACAAGTCCAAACAGGTATACCCCCACGTTGGACGTGTGACTTCAACTGTCACCCAACCCCCGTCTCGCTGAGGCCTCCGGGAATTTTGTAACCCTTGTAACCTGTCAAGGCTTTTTAACATGTTCACTGTTTAAACACCCTGCTCGTAGGTTTGGCTTTTGTTTTAGTAGGCTTTCAGTATTGCTTTGTATGGTCGATAAATTTTAGTCTAAAGTGAATAAAGGAAATAATTGTAAAGTTGTAAATTTTTGTGGAAAGATATTATTACGTCGCTACGCATGCATAACTGCATTTAAAAGATTCATCTGTATTGGTTAAAATATGGAAGAAGAATTCGGGGTAATGAACAGAGGTCGGGATGGCTTAGTTGGCAGAGCGCCTGGAGTATTTATCCAGGAGGTTCAGGTTCGAATCCTGCTCAAGACCACCTTTTTTTTCACTATAATTTATAACTTCACATCTATATTATTGATCACGTCCATAAAATGGATGACAGCATTCTACTCGTGGTTTATCGTAAATTTCATTGAAATATCATCCATCTTGCTTTAAGTGGTGAATTGAAATTGATTGTATTCTAATGCAGACAGTATTGTAATAAAATCAATTTATAAATTAATAAAATTAAATAACGAAAATAGGTTACTGAAACTGACTCGTTGAATTAGTGATCCCAAGCGAGACTGCTGAGCATGAGGTCTTGAGTTCGATTCCCAGGTCGGGCAGTGTTAATAGGTTTTTCTGTTCAAAAATTCTCAGTAGCAGCTCGGAGTTTCGATTTGTGTCCGCTAGATGGCAACCTATTCATTTTATTTATCACCGATCATATAGAACTTAATAACCGCATTGGTGAAATGTACAGTTGTGTAGACTTCCATGCATTTTTTATACATATTTATTAATTTTCTTTAGATGAATTGATACTAATAGATCCATTTATCTAAAAAGTTGGAAGTCAAATTCCTAATAAAGTCAAGTTAGTGAGAAAAAGTTAGCCTATAAGCTAACTTTTTAGGTAAGGTTAATTGATTGCTTAACTTCAAGTCAGGATTTGCCAAGTTATTTGGTATTGTTCTCCGAATTAGAAAAGTTGTTCTTAAGAATTTATTAGAGTTGCGAATATAAATCTTCACAAGTAAATAAATACAAATGGTGAAGTATATTATATGTCACGATATTTATAAAACCGAACAAGAGCGAGTCGGACTTGCCCACCGAGGGTTCCGTATAAATTCGTAGGCACATATTATAAATAGTTCAGGAATTAAGCCCCGCAATTTTTTCCGAACTTTTCCCGAGATTCATTTTCCAAAACCTATAAAGGCTATATTTTTATGATTTAATTACAAATGAACAGATTTCAGATTTTTCCCTGCACTTGTAGTATAAGACGATATTACTTGCCAAATTTCATAGTTCTAGGTCAACGGAAAGTAGCCAATATACTTTGATTCCCTTGAGAGCGTCGATATATATATTTTTAGCGGCATAAACGGCCGTTTTTTTTTACGTAGCTTTAGTTAGCTTAGAAGTTTGATTTTTTAAAGCTTCAAGGGACTGTACTGTACTGACTTGAGTACCGATATGGTTTTAGTTTCAACTGGATACCTCCACACGTTCCCGAGATAAAGGGTCTTGACAGACAGACGGACAGACAGACAGACAAAAACCTGAACCTATAAGGGTTCCGTTTTTTCCTTTTGAGGTACGTAACCCTAAAAACGGTGGCTCGTCGGTCTAATGGCTCCAAGTGCGATCGCACGTACGTTGAAATGTGGGTGTACAACTGTGTAAACCTCTGCGTACACCTTCGGAGAATACAGGTGTGATGCTATGCTTTTATAAACGTAGCTCCCAACCAGCAATTTTTCCTGAATCGTGGTGTGCGTGCGTTTACACACACAAAACTCACATGCAAACACACTTAAGCACAGAATATAGATGTGTCGGCCATATGCACATAACTCGAAAAGTCAGTAGTGAGTGCCTTGGATTTGAACTTGCGACCTTTCATTTGACTGTCCAACGGTTACACCACTAGGCTATCATTGCTCTAAAAATATTAATAGAAAAGCAGAAGAATATAAAGTTTTTGTATTAATTAATTAAGTTTCTGAATCCAATCACTTTTAGTTTTGCAAACTAATTAAACAGTATTGATAAAATTAAATATTGTTCACCGGTTACTACTCACGTGCATTCTTCGGGTTTGCCCGAGTAGTTTCGAGCTCGAACGGAGCCCTTAGTCATGAGCTGAGTCCGCGGTGATGTCGCGAGTCAGACTGTCGCTGCATGCAACCCGAAGAATGCACGTGAGTAATAACCGGTCTTCTTCTTCTTATCGTGTGGTTGATGATAAACCTAGTGTGAGAGTTTAAGCCACCTGTAGGTCTCTGACATGGCTTAAACACACCATATGAGGCCTATGTCCAGCAGTGGACGTCTATCGGCTGATATGATGATACCTTCCATCTACTTCGCTTGATGTAGCTTCAATATATTATGTTTTTTTTTTTTTTGATATTGGCATCTCGCAGGTCAACCTAGGAGGTTGTCGGCTGCTTAACCGGACTTTCCTGTGGATGCCCTAATAATAAATTATTATTAAGGCCTCCAGCCAGGGGCATACGAACTAAATTAAATCTAAAGCGACCACGCACCCCCTGCGGGGTACGAGCCTCGGCTTAGGGCGTCGCTTGAGGGAGGACAGCAAGGGACTGGCTGGATCGAACAAGAATTATTATTATTAGGGGAATTTAAAGCTACAGGCTCAGCGGCTACGCGGGCTGGCACGAGCAAGGGTCGGGGAGGTGATGCATTAGGTGCATTACGGGGACGTCGCGACGGGCCTCGGGGGCGAGGCCTAAATGACGGCGGTCTGTGTTTGTGTACTGTGCTGGTGGCCCTACGGCTCTCTTGGAGCAGGGTTATAGCGTCATCGGGGTACAATAGTGAATGCCTAGGACGGCGAATTCTACTTATCTGGGAGGGGGTGTATCGGGCGGCAGCCGCGATAAGAGGGTTGGGGTGCTTTTCAGCAGACTCGAAATAACGCTTGCAAATGCGTTTTATAAACTGTTGGATAGTGGGAATCTTGAGGTCGAGATGGAGGTTTTCGTTTCTAACGTAGAGGGGGGCTCCCGTGACCTTACGTAAGGCACGGTTTTGGAGGGTCTGCATCTTATGGAGGCGGTACGATTTCGCGTGTGGGAACACTACGCAGGCGTAGGTCATGATGGGGCGTATGCACGTGGTGTAAATGCGCAGTTTGCACTTAAGGGACAATCTGCTGCGTGCGTTCATGATAAAGTGAAGCCTACCCAGAGCGAAGGCGGCGCGCGAGCGCACCGTCCTTATGTGCTCACCGAAGGTCAAGTGTCTATCGAGGATGACTCCTAAGTACTTGGCTTGCTTCTCCCAAGGGATCGGCTTGCCGAACATGGTTATCGGTTTGGGGTCGGGGGGTCTGATCCTACGCTTTTTCGCGAAGAGTACGGCTTGACTCTTATCGGGGTTGACTTCTATTCTCCATTTCCTGAACCAAGCGCCTAGTACGTTGGCGGAAGTTTGGAGAGTGCTAGCTATACGGTCGCGCACGATACCGGAGTACAAAATGGCAGTGTCGTCTGCGAAGAGAGCTAACTTTGCCTGTCTATTTTTGGGGATGTCGCTAGTGAAGAGCGTGAACAGGAGGGGCGAGAGCACGGAGCCCTGGGGGACACCGGCGCGGATAGAGTGGGGGGCGGATAGTGCGCCCTCTATGCGATAGCGGAAAGTGCGATTCGAGAGAAAGTCCCGTAGGATGAGCACGAGACGGTCGGGCACGCCGAGTTGGTACAGCTTGTATAATAAGCCGTTGTGCCAGACTTTGTCGAAAGCCTTCGCTATGTCGAAAAAGAGCGCGCCTGTCATCGTGCCGCGCTGAAAACCGGCGCTTATGTGCTCGACGATGCGGTGGACCTGTTGTACGCACGAGTGTTGGGTACGAAAACCGAACTGTTCGTTGGGGATGAGGCTCTTCGCATCGGCAAAGTCCTTGAGTCGCTTATAAATAAGCTTCTCGTAGATTTTACAGAGTACGTTGAGGAGGCTGATCGGTCGGTAGCTGGTGGGTTCGTTCGCGGGTTTTCCCGGCTTAGGGATACCTATGACGGTGGCTTCTTTCCACGATTGAGGGAAGACGTTGTGACTCATGGCGCCATTGAAGATGGCGGTCATGAGTATAATGAAAGGGGCGGGGAGAAGTTTCATGACTTTATTAGTGATGCCGTCTATGCCGGGGGCTTTGCGGGGTTTGAGATTTTTAATGACCTCTTGCACCTCGTCGGGAGTGACGGGGGGCAGGGGGTCGTCGGGGTCTTCGAACGGCGGGAGTGAGGCTCTGCGTTCTACTTCTGCGTCTACCTTGAGGAGGTGCGCTCGGTCGACCGGTTGGGTGCTAGGAGTGCATTGCGCTTCTAGACTGTCGGCCAGGCACTCGGCCTTTTCGATGTCGTCGAAGGCTATGCTCTTATCGGGGCGGATGAGAGGGGGCATGGTGGCCACTCCATCGGATTGGAGTCTCCTTTGAAGCTGCCAGAATGCTTGGTGAGTGGGCTCTAAGTCGCTCAGCGTCTTATCCCAGTGCGCGTTACGCTGCTCATCGATGCGTTTCTTTACAGCACGCTGTAAATAGCGCATGTGAGCTTTGTTCGCGTCGCAGGGAAACGCGCTGTAGGCACGTACGGATGCGTTCTTTTCCGTTACCAGTTCGCGTACGTCCGCCGGTAGTTTCCAGTGATGGTTGTCCATCAATGGAACTTCCCGTGAACAACTGTTCAAAACGGATTGTACGTGACCGGTGAACGAATCGATCGCATTCGTAGTGTCAGTGACCGAGGCGATGACGTCGGGAATAGAGTCTAAGTGCGGGGAGCTGGTCGATTGTAGGCTTTCGCTTACTTTCTTCCAGTCCGTGATCGTTTGGGTGGGAGGGGGTCGGGAGGGATCAGAGGGCCCCGAGCGAGGTGCCAGTGCCATGATCACGGGACGATGGTCGGAGTTGAGCTCGTGTAGCGTCTCTATAGACTGTAAACGAAGGTTTACGTTCTTTAGAAGCGCCACATCGAGAATATCGGGAAGGTGCGCGGTGTTGTGCGGATAGTGAGTGGGATGCATCGGAGCAATAATGTCGAAGTTGAGAGTGGCACACAGGCCGAACAGTTGCCTGCCTCTCGCGGTCGTCGTATTACTGTTCCAAGCGGAATGTTTGGCATTGAGATCGCCCGCTATGATAACGGAGTCACTCAAGCCGAGGAGGGCAGTAAGGTCGTGGGATAGGATTTCGCGTTTTTCCCCCACATCGGTGGCGGCGGGAGGGATGTAGGAAGAGACGATAGTTATGGGTTGGTGACCGGTCATGGCTAGCCGACAGATCGATACCTCGAAAAGTGAGAGAGGAGGTGGGTCTAACGGGATGCAGTGGAGCGTTTTGCGGTAATAAATAAGGGTGCCGCCCATGTGACATCTAGTTCTATCGTTCCTAACTATACGGTAGTTGGCGATATTCGGGTCCCGACGGTGAGGTTTTAAGAACGTTTCCTGTACGAGGAGAACGTCTAATTGGTGGTCGCGGAGGAACGTAGTTATTTCGTCGCGTTGTTTGGTGATGCCGTTAGCGTTGAAGAAACCTATTTTTAGGGAGCGCGGTTTGGTTCTACATAGGTTCTTATTATCCATTAAAGATTTTATATTTTATTTATTATGAGCTAGATTGCGCAGGGCTTGCGTAATCTTGGGAAAGGTGTTGTACACCATGAGTAGCTTCATAGGGTCGCCTTTGCAGGCGATGATGTCCCTGGCCATAGCGTGAGCGTTATCAGAAGAGAATACGCTGAATGTGCTGAGAATGACGACCGCGGGGTCAAACGCGAGGTCGTCGTTTACGACCGGTAGAGAGGCGGCGGCGTTAGCCGGTAAGGACGCGTTAGACGGAGGCGATAGAGAGGGGGGCGCAGCTATGGGCGAGGCCATTAGGGCTGCGATCATGGGCGTCGAGTTAGTTTTGAGAGCTGGGAAAGCTCGTTGTTGCTGGAGGTTGTTCAGGGGAGCCCACGGACTGGGTCTCTGAGGGCTGAGGCGGGCGGGGAGTTGAGAAGAGGGGATCGCCACCGAAGGGCTTTCCCTTTGTTGACGGGCGTTGGCCCGCTTAACGAGCTTGGGCGAGGTTGATTTCGGTGCCTTAGGGCAGCCGCGATAGTTAGCGGGGTGACCGGCTTCGCCGCAGAGCACACAACTGGGAGGGTCGGTGCAGAGTGCGCGATCTTTGGGTCGGGGACAGTCTACAGTGCCGTGGTCACCTAGACACTTGACGCATCTAGGTGTGGCGAAACAGTTGGTCTGAGCGTGACCGTATAATTGGCAACGGTGACATTGCCCTATTACGCCTGTTTTATAAGGTTTCTCTATAATGATGCCGGAAAGGCTACAGATCGCTTTGACCTGGAAGATCGGGTGGTGTCCTTCGGTAGGATCGCATACGACTAGCACCATGTCGTAGGCGGCCCCACCTCTGGGTCGGTGCATCCGGTGCACCTGGGATACTGGGACTCTCTGCGACTGAAGGTCGCTGAGGATGTCCTCTGTGGGGATTTCCTTCGGGATGCGTCTTATGACGACCCTGGTAGATTTCTCCTCGGGGAGAGAGTATGTATGGAACGAGACGTCCCTGGCCTTAAGGGCCTTTGTGAGTTCCCTATAATCGGTTGTGGAGGGGACCTTAACTTTGATGCCTTGCTGAGTAGCACAGGCACTGGTGTAGTTGATCCTGCGATCAACACACATCTTGGAGATGGCAGTCCATTTGGACTTGTCATGAATGTAGAGCGGGGGAGGGGATTTAAGCTTCTTAGAGCTCGAAGTGGCGCCGGAGGGGCTGAGGGGGGGGTTGGTCTGAAAGAGGGTGGGGGAGAGGGGTGCGATAGTCGCGGGGGAGGGGGGGGGGGGTGGCGGTAGTCGCGGGGGCGGGGGAGGGGGCGGGGGGCGCTACAGGTTTTTTGGCCTTGCTGGCCGGGGCGGAAGTTTTCCCCTTCTTCCTCTTGCCTCCTTTGCCGACCTGGATGTAGTCGTCTTCGGAGGAGGAGGAGGAGGGAGAGGACGAGCTAGTCTCGGAGTCGGAGGCAGTGGCATCCGAGAGACAGGGAGAGGGGTTGACGCACACGTCCATGTCTTCCGAGACAGTGACAGCGGTCGTAGGAGGCGCGATGGCCGAAGTAGAGGGAGCCTCTACGAGAGGGTCGATGGTGGGCAAGGATACGAGGCATGGTATACCTATTTCAGCGGGCGGCGGAGAGAGAGGGCTATCTACGCAATTTATTTCGGGGTTGACATGCTGCAGGTCGGCTATTTGGGTACTGTACCGACGTTGAATGTCGGGGTCCCTGACTATGATTTTAACGAACGCGAGAAGCGCGTCCATATTAAAAAGAAATTAGATAATATTTGCCTAACAGGCCTAACTCCCCGGGAGGATAGCCCGGGGATGCGTAACCCTCCCCGCCGGGTATAGGCAGGGAGGTGAGTGACCTAATGGTGAGCCCTAAGCTTGCTTTTTACCCGTCGCCAGTCTTAATGTGCGTACGGGGCCCAGAACCAGTCTAGTGCGAAGGGTGTAGACACACCCGACCGACACTAGGTGTGTTGCTGTAAGGGAAACCAGAGCTAGAGTCGACTAGGAGATCCCCCAAGGCCGGTTGTTCTAGCTCCCGTCCGATTTGTAGCTTAACCCTGAAGGGGCTTCAGCTGGGTGTATCGGGTCCACACCCTCTCGGTTTCGTTGACACCGTGAGGTTTCCACCGAGAACCACGAAACTGTGGATTTTCCCAGAAGGGGAATTTACACAACTCACGTTTTGACTGTACTTTGAAAAAGACAGATATCAGCCGCCGCCTCGAAAGAGGCAACTTTTGAGTTGTAGTGGCGTAGCTAGCGAGCCGCTACGGAGAATGCTACGGCAGAGCGTAGCGACAACGATCACTGACACAACACGAGCGAGTTACGCAGAGTAACACGTCCGTGCGCGGCGAGCGTTGATGCGAGAATCATGTGCCAATATATTATGTCTCACATATTATGTGAATAACGCAGTTGGTTATGCAATTGTACTATGGCATAAATAATTTTAAATGTTAAATATATTGTATAACTGTTTGTTGTTCCTAATAAATGAAATAAAATTTGCTTCGCGATTACATTTTATTCTACTAAGGGTTTGAGAATTGAACATCCAAATGGATTAGAGTAGATTAAGTTTTGAGTGCCACTTAAATATTATTAACATACAAATCAAAGGATACCACTTAATTACATTAATGGCGAGTAATTGAGCTTGTTGAAGATTATATGCTTACAATACAGTGAGAAATAAGAAATAAATAATTTGGTGATATTAAGGGAATATAATCTTCAAAATTAGTTTGTTTAAAGAAGGGTGTATATTTTTTCAAGGGTATGAAACATGACTCGTATCGTCAGTGATTTCTTTCAAATTAATTTCCATAGATATTTATAGTAATTCCTTTTTACACTGCTGCCCAAAAATGGATTATTATTTTTTTAGAGTTGTATGTATTATGTATGTATGTTTGTGGTTTCTTTATTCCACCATAACTTCTAAACGCCTAAATCGATTCAGATGCATGGGGTATCATTAAGATCCCATTATAATAAAACAACCTTTAACCGGGTTAATCGTGTGTTAATTAATACACATTGGTTTTTGTTTTTCCTGACGTTTCGAACACTTTGCAGTCTCGAAAACCTAAGATATTAATAAATCATTAGAATCCTTACTTTTTCTTTCAAATCCTTGCTTTTAAGTAATATTATTTTTATTTATATTATATAAAATAAAGTTGTACTACTTATAATAATCCAGTTTAAAGGTCAACAACCTTTCTCAACTTCCAAACCTGAGCAACTTCCCACGATTTTCCAACAAAACGACGCGACGTGACGAATGCACTTGACGTATTAAAAATTCACCTGCCTTTTACCGACGAATTTCATGAAAACACATTATTATCCATACAAGTAAAATCCTACTAATATTATAAATGGGAAAGTTTGGGACGTATGAATGTTTGTTACTGTTTCACGCGATAACTACTAAACAGATTCGGTTGAAATTAACGAATCCTAACTGAGCTATCGTGTAATCAGTAAATCTGTAAAATGATTGCAAAATAAATATCGCCAGGCGTCTCCTTAAAACAAATACAGGGAATCTTGAAATTTAATAGCTTCGAACAACTGCACGGTAGCTCAGTTGGGATAGTGATGACACGGACTGCCAAGGGTCACGGGTTCAAGCCCCGTTCGTGCTTATAATTTTTCAATGTTTTCTTACAGAATAGTTATTAATATAGGCATTACATGGCCTTAATATGTATAAAAAATATCATTATATATGACTGTACATAAGATACATACAAAAATGTATAGGCAACTTTGCGTAAATGATTGTTAAATATCCAAATTCACGAACTCACTTACATCCAAACTTCATATCTATTCATAATTTAGTGGGATTTTGTATTTCTAATAAGAGCAATTTTTTTATATTTCCAAAGGGTTTTGCCCTTAACAATATCCTTCTGTTACCTAAAAACCCATAACTAAATCTTCCCTACACATACATTAATCGAAGGCTCTATAAGTACAGTCAAGAAAGTCATGAAAATAATGTAATTTAGTGTTGCCGGTACGAACAAGACACTAGTCTCCAAAACAATATTGTCATGACTTTCTTGACCTATACCTAATAGACCATTCATTTATGTACAATATTAATCTTATCATAACATAGACTCACGCCCATATTCTTCGAAGGGGTAGACAGAGATGTACACAATTGTACACCCACATTACATCAATGCTGTTATTAAGTCCCAGGTGGTGACAGGGCCTATTGCCATCTATTGTACAATATCTATTGTATTATCCGTACCAATGCTGTTATGTTATAATGTAGCAATTTCAGCCCAGCCGGATGAAATCTTTGGAATCGTTTAGGTAAATGCTTCAGGCATCTCACTATACAGGCTCATAGCAGTAGGTTAGGTTGGTTATGACTGGGAAAATTACTTGCCGGAATAGGCTTTTTCTTAAATTTTCTTGATTTACTTTTTGTTAACTCTGGATATGAAATAACTGGATAGAACGGTACTGGTCTTGGGTTTAATTTTCAGGTCAGACAAAGTGTTATGAATTATGTGGAAAGAAAAAAATACGAATTCGAATCTACGCCTCCCCAACAAATACTCCGGGCACTCTGACCACTAAGCCATCTCAATCTCTGCTCTCGACTTAGAATTCTTCTTCGACATTTTAATACATCTTAATGTGACGACATCGATATATATATTCTCTCCACGGAAATGTGCAGTCAGTTTGCGCTGGTGAGAATTCTTCAAGCTGGTGTGGCCTTGATTCTGGCGTTCCACAAGGCAGTATTATATCTCCTCTCTTTTTCTCCATTTTTTATAATTTCCTTACTGTTATAAATTTTTGTGGAAAAACAATACGGTGGCGAACAGGATTCGAACCTGCGCTTCCCGGATAAATACTCCAGGCGCTCTAACCACTAAGACATCTCGACCTCTGCTCACCAACGCGAATTCTTCGTCCACATTTCAATACGTCTTTTGGTGACGTCACCGCCATCTATTTAGTATCTATACAGGTGACCGAACCAAAAAGTTATACATTTTTATGGAAAAAGAATACGATCGCGAGCAAGACTCGAACCTGCGCCTCCCGGATAAATACTTCAGGCGCTCCGACCACTAAGACAGCTCGACTTCTGCTCGCCACCGCGAATTCTTCGTCCACATTTCAATTCGTCTTGTGGTGTCATAACCGCCATCTATTTAGTTCCTATACAGGTGACCGAACCGTAAATTTTTGTGGAAAAAGAATACGATCGCGAACAGGATTAACCTTAATTTTCCCATTAATCGACTATGGTGATGGCCTGAATGCAGATCTCCTCAATAAACTTGACCGACTTCTAAATGACAGCATTCGATTCGTTTTTAATCTCCGCAAATATGATCATGTGTCTGAATTTCGTACGCGTCTGAAATGGTTTCCTATGGCCTGCGTAGAGAACAAAGAGCGCTGACTACTTTGTTCTGTTTCCTAGATTCTCCTTTTTCACCTTCTTATCTACCATCTCACTGAAATTATATTTGCTCTAATCAATCAAAAATTCAATCTGCCTAGCCTTTTCCCAATTACATTGGGGTCGGCTTCCAGTCAAACCGGATGCAGCTTAATATCAGTATTTTACATGGAGCGACTGCCTATCTGACCTCCACAACCCAATTACTGGGTAACACGATATCTCGTGGTATGACTGGTCGTCAGACTTTCAGGCCTCTGACTACCCGTAACGGCTGTCATAGATCTTAATTTGACAACCGGGACCGACGGCTTAACGTGCTCTCCGAGGCACGGAGGGGTCTCGGTATGAAATGATGGTCACCCATCCACAGACCGACCGCGGCTGTTACTTAGCCACGAGCCCCTCTATTATATTATTTATATTTGCTCTAATCACGATATAAAATTTTCATGCCTCGTATAATCGTTTTTTACAATGTCGCTCTCATCGTGCTAATTTACTCCACTCTTCTTTTTTTTCTGTCCATACTCCTATGCAATGCGATCCCTAAGAGTATCAGGATGGCTAACAGTCGCTATTCGTTTATATTAAAAGTTCGCATATATCTCTATAATAAATAGTCAGAATTAGGTCATCACTGAGTCTTTTTTATTTTATTTATTTCTTCATATGTATCTTTATTTTTGTATTTATTATATACCAACTTATTTATGTAAGTATAAGTAAGTATATTGTATAATATTTTGCTTTTGTAAATTTCTTTGAATATTTTAATGCACTCACCGCGTTATCTCTGCATCACCCTAAGGTTGAGTGGTAGAAAATGCCTTTGACATTAAGTCCGCCTTTGTGCAATTTTTTGTGCACAAAGTGTTAAATAAATAAATGTAAAAGTTTAAAGTGCTAACTTTGGAGAGTTACGCATGCGTCAGTTGATGCGTTTGAAAGATTTACCTGTACAAGCAAAGTATTATTGTGTTTCTCTGCTAGGAAATTTTTCAGTAGCAGACCAGTTTGTAATAGTGCCCTATGGCCTATATAATAATTATTACATAGGACTCAATAACGGAATTGATGAAATGTGGGCATGCTGCCTACCCCTTCGGAGAATATACTCTACAATATATTGTCATCTCAATTGAGTTGCGTGATTACCCTAATGCTGATGTGAACATTTCGATCGATACATACCTTTATATAAATATAAAATTAAAAGCTAAATAGACAATTAAAGTTTCAGGGACTCTCTTAGAATAGACAATAGACCTTTTACAAGAAAATAATGTTTTATTTACTTCACCTTCTGGCATTTTTCTGTTTGATCATCTACTCGTTGATGTGAGCTGAAACGCCTTGCCGTTGATTGTGCTCGCCGCGATTATTTCACACACCTTTGATATTCTCAAGGTGATGTGTTTACGAAGCCTTATACCATCAAAATTGAATACGTGATAATGAAAAACGTAAAAAATGTTGACTTTCATTTTGACACGGGAAATTGTCTGACTTTATAGATGATGGAAAGGAAATATTTTTTTTATATTGTTACGTCGTGTTTTTTAAATGTAAAAAAATATATAAAGTTAATGACTGAATAGAAAGCGATGACGCCAACATAAAACGTATTAAAACGTGGAAACGTAATCGGTATGTGATGTCAGTGTCTATGGAGTTTCTTGCCGGCTCTTCTCCATATGATCAACATTGTGGAACCGAGCAACTAGAATCATTCGACGTTTCTTAAGTGCACGTAATTCGCCTATTTGAAATAAAAAACTTTTGACTTCGACTTTGGTATATTGAGCAAAAGTCGGGATAACTCAGATGGAATAGCCTCTTTCTTTTTATTTCTTATCGATGCATGAGGTCCCCGGGTCCGATTCCCGGGTAGGGCAAAAGTGTGTAATGGAAATTCTCATTAGCAGACCAGAGATTGAAATTGTGCCCGGTAGATAGCAGTAGGCTCACCACCTATTACATGGGACTTTATTGACTTGCTCAACCCTTCGGGGAATACAGGCGTGATGCTATGTTATGTTCTGTTTTATAATTTAGAGAGACTATTCGCGATACATTTCGAGGTTAAATTTAATTAGCTATTATTAAACTTTATAGACCAAAATACACTTCACCAATTAATCCTGTAATCCTCTTAATGGAATTTAAAACAAATAACATAAACTATGAGAGGGAAGGGTTCTATACGCTCCGATAGATTCTGATCCGTTAACGTATTAAAATTAAAATACCTAATATTGTTATTGGTAGAACAGTCACGAGCACAAACTTATAAAAACTCACTGATATAAATATATTAAATGGAAAAGATTACTCGAGTATTTATCTGGGAGGCGCAGATTCGAATCCTGCTCACGACCGTATTATTTTTCCATTTTATATAATAACTTCAGAGTTCGCTAAGAATGCGTTAATGCTATTCAAAGATTTATCTTCACTGATAATATCTCAAAATTTTTTTTTTTTAGATATTTAAGTATATAGCACAGATAGAAGAACTATTCCTTCTGCATACATACATATATTTTTCTTCTTCTTATCGTATGGTTGATGAGCAACCTAGAGTCAGAGGTTAAATCACCCGTAGGTCTCTGACATGGCTTTACACACCATCGAGAACATCTCTCAGGTGTGCTGGTTTCCTCACGATGTTTT
Source organism: Xylocampa areola (assembly GCA_935421205.1). Taxonomy (NCBI): domain Eukaryota; kingdom Metazoa; phylum Arthropoda; class Insecta; order Lepidoptera; family Noctuidae; genus Xylocampa; species Xylocampa areola. Next base: position 10,560,066 of record OW285220.1, read on the forward strand.
CCTTCACCGTTTTTTAAGCAAGTAATAATTAATTCATAATACGCACATGACTTCGAAAAGACAGTGGTGCGGGCCTTGGATTAGAACTTGCGACCTTTGACTTGTCAGTCCAACGGTCATACCGATAGGCTATCACTGCTACTATACATTAATACTTCTATATTATTCTGATAACTATTTTCACTCGAGATATATCTTTGAAAAGCATTAACGCATGCTTAGCAAACTCTAAAGTTTCATTGAATTGATAGCAATAACGTCACCATATGACGTGTTAAAATATGGAAGAAGAATTCGCGGTGGTGAGCAGAGGTCGAGATGGCTTAGTGGTCAGACTGCCTGGAGTATTCATCCGGGAGGCGCAGGTTCGAATCCTGTTCGCGACCGTATTCTTTTTCCATTTAATATAATAACTTCATAGCATCACACCTGTGTTCCCCTAAGGGGTAGGCAATCCACTGTTTTACACATAAATTTCAGCGATACAGTTATTAAGTACCATCTAATAAGTAGTGACCATATTGCCATCAGCCGTGTACAGTCCCAAAGTTCAGGCTGCTATTGAGAAATTTCTAAAAACCCAATATAATTTTTCCCGACCAGGTACTCGACCCCAGGACTTGATGCTCAGCAGTCACGATTGGGACCAAACCAACGAGGTAGTTTCAGTAACTTATTTTCGTTATTTAATTTTCTTGAATGCCTAAATATACACGAGGTACAAGTAAAGGATTCGAACCTGCGCCTCCCGAATTAATCTCCAGGCACTCTGACCAACTAAGCGCAGCGCAGCATTAGCGCAGATTGGCATCTTGCTGACAACCCTATTTTCTATTCCACAAAAATGTATAATATCTTAACAGTTCGCTACGCATGCGATAATGCTTTTAATTATGCGTTATATTAAGTTGTTAGTTCAGTCACGTGTATAGGAACTAAATAGATAGCGACGACGTCACCAAAAGGCTTAATAAAATGTGTAAGAAGATTCAAGATATGTCTTTGAAAAAGCATTAACGCATGCTTTATTCGGGGTAGTGACCAGAGGTCGACAGGGCTTAGTTGGTCAGAGCGCCTGGAGTATTTTACCGGGAGGCTCAGATTCGAATTCTGCTCACGACCGTAATTATCTTTCCAGAAAAATTATAACTTTAGAGTTCGCTACGTATGCGTTAATGCGTTTGCAAGATGTACCTGTGTGATGTATAATTGGAAAAGATGCGGGCCATCTAGTAAATAAAATATTTAGAGATGAAAACCTAACACACACATAGATACACTTTTCCTTAATATTACCTACCTTATAGAAATTTCAAATTTCCGATACTCTTAGCGACGTAGTCTCGCCAAATTAATATTTAAACTGTCGAGAAAGTTCGCAGTCCACTACGCTTTTGTTAATTTCCAAATTCTGTAGAAACTAGCAAGGTGCAGCAAGTAAGGAAGTGTCTATTACGGAAGCTGCCATCTGCGCCGGGCGCACGACTTTGTATCTTGGCCTCTCCCTGATGAATATAATATCAAATTCGAAAATACCCTCCAGTAAAGTTAGGCGAGAGTATACGGTAGATAGGGTGTCTTTTGTTATCTTGTATCTAGTAAGCTATTTATCTATCTATATGTCGCAGATGGATTGTAGAATCCGCTGTTTTACAAAACTGCTAGCTGATTTACAAAACAGTACTGTTTTATAAATTTATAAAGGATTGCCACGTTTAACAAAACAGCTACCCACCTTTAGACGTAATGCAGAATGACATATCTACTGAGGGACAGATTTGTTTATTTTATAGTTATATTAAATGGAGTTACCACTCAAAAAAAAGATACTGTATTCTGATTTGACTTTCCGTGGCTGGGTCGACGGCTCCTATTTTTGTGTCTGTAAGGTTATAAAAAACCTAAACACGAAGAGGACATCCTCTTCGAACTTAACCTGTCCGTATCGGGATACACGAAACTCCCGAGCTCGCTTCGCTCGCTCATGGATCAATTTCGTTTATTTTCTTTCATAATCCCGATATATTGTCGACTATTATAGTGGTTTAGTATTTACGTCATTCAAAATTCTCATCTTTTTTTTGCTATTGACAAGTAAAATAAAGTTAGTTATACAGAGCCATATGCGACAACATTTTGAACTAAAATCAACAATCTTTCACACTGTTTTACATAATCTCTGATCGTTGACCCGCTGCATTGATAAACGCAAAACGTTCATTCAATTCTGCGTGTTATAGTTCAGTAATTATGTAAAACCGCTAAACGTCGTTCAGCTGTTTTTCATAACAGTACTGATTTGTAAATCAGCTAGCAGTTTTGTAAAACAGCTGATTCTACAATCCATCTGCGACATATATATATATATACCTGAAACTAGTTTGTTCAGAATCAGTAATAGAATCTATTGTAATAATGTTTAAACCATGTTATATTTTGACCAAATAATCGTTAAAAAATCCTATGGGTTGGACACAGTAGGTCCGCGGGCCAGCTGACACAGTACCTAGTTACATGTCGGCGCAGCCGCAGTTCATCAAACCGCGCTGTCCTCGCGCGGGCCCCACGCTGACCCCGCGCCACCGCCTCAGTCGCCGGAAGCTAGAGATTGATACGTATGTGTCGCTTATGCACGCGTTTCCATATCGTGTCGTGTGTAAATAGTGCTCTTGTAAATAATAATGATGATGACGTCGTGTAGAAGGGTTAAATAATTGTTGTATATTGTGTTCATTAACATTTTTAAAGACGCCATGGTGTTTATCTGTACGAACGTTTTTATTTGTTTACGAAAAAGTACGTCTGTACATAATAATATCTACTATTGACTATTAAGACAGTTTGTATTTGTTGCAATTTTGATGGAAAATGTTATCACTCCATTACTTACAACGGCTCAGTGATCATTTTATCAATGAACGTAAGGCGGTGAGCATATTTATGGGAGGACAAGGAGGCAACAAAACAAGCTTGTCATTTTGTGAGTTTTCATTATAAATTTTTATATTGGTTCTATAAATGAAAATATTTGACCAGTGTCTCAGGTTTCGTATATACTAAGAATAAGCCTGTATATACAGAAAATAACGGACTGCCTGACTAATTCACTGACTGACTGATCGATCAACGCACAGCTGAAACCGCTGAGTAGAAGCTTGAAATTTTGCAAATGTTCCATAAATAACGTAAGTGAGCACTAAGAAGGTATTTTTGGATATTCATCCCCTAAGGGGTTAAAATAGACGACCAAAGTTTGTATGAAGGTTCTTCATTTTTGATATTAGAAATGTAAAAATGGATATATGAGCATTTGGTTAGAGTAAAGAGTTTACAATATAACTTTTTTATGAAAATTCATTCTTTATACGGGGCAAAATAGGGATAAAGTTTGTATAAAATTTCTTCAGTTTTCTAATCCGAAACTGCTGACCCGATTTTGACGGGACTTCCACTGGCAGATAGCTCATATTATAAGTTATTATTACCTAGGCTACTTTTATTGTAGAAAACGAACGCGCAAAGAGATATCTGTTGCGCAGACGAAGTCGCGGGCATCAGCTAGTTTTTATATAAAATACCGGTGTTAGTAGGTAAATAATAAAGGATCAATGAAGCGGCCCGCCGCTGGCCCCGGCGTTTAGGCAATTTTTTTTCCACAAAATGGATTGCAATTACGTCGAAAAAATTCTAGAATAAAGACAGATATTTATGTATAAATTTTTCAATCATAAAGTATTTTTTTGCCGATATAAAAGTATTCTCATGAGCAGGATTTGAATCTGCGCCTCCCGTATAAATACTTGTTTAGGTAATCACATGCATCTGTACGAAATTGGTAATCTTTTTTTATATAATTTTCTTAGGTACAATTTGTGTGAAGTTTCTGACTCCTATTCTAGGTGATCATCAGCTTTCTGCCCTGGTCCCAAGTTATTTGGGGTCGGCGCAATGTGTTTCTGTTCTATTCTTCCCTCTCAGTTCACTCCCTTTTCATTCATGCCATTGGTCACACCATCCATCCATCTTTTCTTTGGTTTATCTCTCCCCCTCCATCCATCAACTTTCATTACTCTCTTAGTTACATGTGAGTCATCTCTCCTCATCACGTTTCCATACCAGGACGAACGATTTTCTTAAAAAAATTCTGTCTGTACTTTCAGACTTCCTCTAACATACTCATTTCTTACCTTATCCATTCTTTCCAGTCACTCCACATCCATCTCAACATTCCCACCTCAGCCAAATGCAATTTTCTTTCATCCATCTTCTTCATGGCCGAGCATTCCGATCCATACAGGACGACAGGTCTTAAAACGGTTTTGTAAATTTTGCCCTTCAACTTGAGGGGCATCCTCGGGTCACCATTTCATACAACCTGAGTTGCTCCGGTACGTAACAGCTCGGTCTATATCACCATACCGTTAAATTAGCGACCCCAGGTACCAAAATTCGGAGCAGACTGGTATCCCACTTCTGCAAGCAAGACAGGACTGGAGACACCGCCAAAATCGCAAAAAATATATACAATCTTGTTTCTGCAAATTTTTAAGCCAACACTCTCCAATCTATGCCACATTCCTCTAATCTGCTCTCCCATACTAGGTGATAAACTGTATTAAAACTTAACATTAATTTGTACGCAAACCATGCTAGCACACGGTACCTAGATTTCTACATTCCCAGTGTTCCCAGTACAGACATTTAGAACAACAACATACCGGTCTATGCCTGCTGGTGACAACAGAAAGCATGACAAACGACTCGTTACTTGTGAGTACGATACACAACAACGGTTTTACAGTCTACAAGCAATCACGTAGGCTTCTCATGTGAAAATAGACTTAGCCTAGCATAATGGTAGCTTTTTCAAAATATTATTTATATTAGCCTACTAGCTAGTACCCAATAATTCATAGTCAAGTTTTACTTCATTAACGTCCAATCTATCACTATACGAAATTTCATCCAAATCCATTAAGCCGTTTTTGCTAGCTCAATACGGGTTGGCGATTCCAGACCATTAGGACCCAGGTTGCCATAAAATAACTAAGAAAGTACATATGACATTGAAGAAGTCAAATTGGTATAAGCCATATTTGAACCCACACCTTGTGGCTCAAGAAGCGGACTCAGCCACCAAGAAACAAAATAAAATAAATAAAAAATAGTTACAGACAGAAAGTAAGAACAAATATTTAATTATTCAATATTCAAGAAACATAATCAAGAAAGTGTCGCGTCACTTTTTTTGCGTATTCAATAACGCAAAACTCATGTTACTTACATTAATGTATTTGCATCATTAAAATAATAATAACAGTAGGTAAAGATCCCATAACCCTTTCATTATCAAAGGCACAATACAAGGTTGATATCCCACTGATGATATCCTTTCAAATTAATCGTAAAGGCGTTCGCACACCATGACAATGACGAATGTCCCGCGCTCTCGGCATAATCTCGGTAAGGCGCGGCTTATAGCTCGGGGACTAGGTACGTGCTCGAATGTGGGTAGTGTGCGGCTTTGAAGTCGGGTTTTAAGCGGGTTTAGTATTGTGTTGATGGCTCCCACTTAAAGTACCACGGTATAACAGTGAATCTAGATTTTGCAGACGTTCGTAAAATTTAGCTTTCACCATTAGAAAGCTACTTTATCCAGAAATAACTTAAGCTATATTTTATTTAATTGATAATAAAGTTTCAATCCTGGATTTCCACGTGGGCGAAGCCGCGGGCACAGGTAGCAGGATATTAAAATCATTTCAGTAGTTTCAGAGTTTATCGATTACAAATAAACAAACAAATATTTTCTCTTATTAGGTTCAAATATAATTTGCATCTTGTTAACTCAGCTTACAGACTTGCTAGTGAGTACCACGCAGTTGCTTGATCGAATGGCTCCTAAACATGCACCCGGAGAGCATCCTAGGATATGACTTACAATTATAGGTATGAATTCAATAACATGTGATCTTACTTAAATATTTAACACTTAAAAACATAGATATATTATTAACAGAAATTATCATTACTGTTCCCTTTTATTTAAATACAGTCGGCGGTCGTAAGCAGGGTTTGAACTTGCTTTATTCCCGGATAAATACTCGTCGCCACCCCTAGTGACGTTGCGTCCCGTCATACCGTACTTTTCTCTCCACAAAATCTATAAATTATGAGTTTACTTCATATGCTTTGGTGTATTGTAAAAATAAGAGACATAAAATAAGTTTTTTTATGCCTCTTGGTGAGACGGTAACAAAAACGAAAACCGTCGAATATGTACGTATAAACACAGTGGCATAGACATTGGAACTTAATCTACCGCTGACTTAAAAGCCCTAACCTCAAGGGGCAGTGCCGCCACAGAAATAGAATCATTGTGGAAATGTAGATGCTTTCAAATACACCACTCGAATACGGTGGCAAAAAGGAAAAGGTTACGAATCTACCTGCTCTCATGCATATTGTTGTGTGTTACCTTTATGTAACAAAGATCATGTATGGTCAAAGAAATTGAATCATGATCCACCTACACAATGTTTCACTTGATGTTACCAAACTCGTTAATGCGCGCCGAACTCGTGGCCAGATCGCGAATTAGTTCAGTGAGTCAGTTCAGTAAGCCAGCGACTCGCGGACGTGACACACGAAACCAAATATATTTACAGGAAGCCAGCAAAAGGTCAGCAAATGAACTGTCAAGCAAACTGGATTCGTCTCGGTCGCAAATTAAAACTCCAGTTAATTCGATAGCACGTTTTACGACATCTGAAATAAGGGAGCAGTCGGTGCTATACGGAACAAAATTGTGTAATGTACTAAATTTGACATTGACAGCAGTATGATCACCGCCCTCGAGGTTTGCAACCTTAAAGTAGTGAAACCATAACATACGTACGTGATGGCGGCAATAGGTAAACTTCTGACGGTCATCGTATATTAAAATATGTCAAGCTAATTTTGACCTAGGAAAATATAATTGTCACATCTAATTTAGAGTAAAGGTGGATAATGATTTCGGTTTCTCAACTATGCCTACGTCTATTATATAAAATGAGGTATTTAGTATATTACCTGAAAATCTTCTTTTCAAATATTTTTTGTAGATATAGGATTCCATTGATCTGAATCAATAATAAACGCTGTAAAGGGTTAATACATGGGTAAAGGATTGTTGATAAATCACTCAATACTCGTTTATTGCATTCCACATTGTGTATGCTTAGGTGGTAAGATAATTGAAAAGTAACAATCGTGGACCCTGTCGGGCACAAAGACATGTTTGAAGGATAGAGAGGACTTACAAACTAACTTATGTTTCTTTCAGCTCGTGACTGTATGTTTGATGGTTCACGAGACACTCTGTGCCTAAGTATTATTACGTTTATTCTGTTATAGGTGTGTTGATTTTATGAGACATTTTTCTCGACGAATCCACTGGTTTCTTCTTCTGGTTATTTGAGCAGAAATAACGAAATAATCGTAAAAATCAAAATATTCTCTTTGAAAAATTAGATATTTCGTATACGACTAAACTATGAAACTATAGTCTGAAATGCATTTTGGCTTATGAGTTTCAAGTATTTTCAGATTATGTTGACTTTAAATTAAAGGCAGAAAAAAACTAAGAAATCTTCTGAGTGGGTGACCTCAACGGCGATGTCCGTTTTGAGAAATTCAGTGAGTGATGATCTTTGCCCATCTGTATGGATGCGTTCAATCATAAATTATCACTGAAGTCAGTGCAGGTTTGGTCGAGTTCTGCCGCTGACTGTACACGTAAGTAACACTGTGGGTTACAGCTAAAATCAAAATAAAGAATAAGTACCAAATAGTGGAAAACAAGCATAGTTACGGTTGGAATAAAAATAAAACATGCTATTTCTAAACTGCTTTTTTTTATTTTTCAGTTCCGCCGTTATGTGTGGTTATGTTGTCGTATTATTTATATTTTGCAACCAATTCTTTAACTTCTTTCTTGATTCTCATGAAATTTTGTTCTACGATGTTATATTAGGTGTGGTGGCACCATTTAGTACCGACATTGTCGATTGAAAATAAACTATTTCAAATAAAAATATATTTTTTCAATCCCCGTAATATACCTCTATGTAAACTACTGTATTAGTTGATAAAAAAACATTTGAACCCAAATGAATCCTCTTTTCATAGTTTTAATTTTTAATTATTCGAGTGGTTAGTTCAAACTTTGTTCAAACCGTTTAATGTTTACGTAAGAGGCTTCCCTTTGTGAATAATTTATTAATCGAAAGGAAACTTATTTAGTTAAGTATTTGAGATTAGGTGTGAATTATGTTGAATTTATATTATATTTTACGGTGCTTTTAAAGATCAAAATCGTTAGGAGACTATATAATAATTTAAAATAATTTATAACGTTGTAAGCATGTGCTAAATTTACCTTGTTTAATCTGGTCAAAGTTAAACAATAAATAATTTTTAATTTAATTTTAATTTTTTTATAGTTTCATTTTTTACTAATCAATTCCATTTCAATAACTATTCAACCATGTGTTAAATAGTAAAAAAATAATGCCTAATATTATTTCAAACTGTAAACTCTGTGCCAAATTTCATCCAAATCCGTTCAGTATTTATTGCGTGAAAGAGTCACAAACATCCATCTATCGTGAAAAACTTTCGTATTTATAATATTAGTAGGATTTCCAAATATTTCTCCTTGCTTTCTTTTCCACACCAAGGTCGTCAATCAGAGATCGCAATTAGCGATAAGACCGACCATTATATCTAATTGATTTAATATACATTAAAGTTATTATATTAAATGGAAAAAGAATACGGTCGCGAACAGGATCCGAACCTGCGCCTGCCGGATAAATACTCCAGGCGCTCTGACCAGTTGAGATGGCTTAGTGGTCAGAGCGCCTGGAGTATTTATCCGGCAGGCGCAGGTTCGGATCCTGTTCGCGACCGTATTCTTTTTCCATTTAACATAATAACTTTAGAGTTCGCTAAGCATGCGTTAATGCTTTTCAAAGATTTATCTTGAATTAATATACATTGTCCTGATGTTGTATTCACGTACAATCTGCCTAGCCTTTTTCAATTACATTGGGGTCGGCTTCCAACCAAACCGGATGCAGTTTATTACCAATATTTGACATTAAGTATGATTATATATTATACAATTTATTCAAATTATTATCGCTTAATTGAATACCAACAGAAGAAATACAATGTGAAACGCAAGCCTATTGTAAATAATAAAGTGACTAACTTTTAAACTACATCAAATAGAAAATTGTGGACATTTTCTTCCACAATTTTCTATACCTGGGTAGACCTTTGCTGAACAGTGGTGCAGTACCTACAGGTTAGTAAAAAATAACTTTTAAACGAATGCGTTACATGATATTACTATAAACTAACATTAATTATCGTGCAATAAATATATTTCAATCGCTTGACGTTTCAGCCAGGTTGTACAGTCACAAGCACAAACATGTACCTAAATACAAACTTATAAAACTCACCGACAATATCTCCAGCGTGTATTACTAAGATAATTTGGTATATAACACAGATAGAAGAACCATACCTTCTACACATTGACATATATTAATACTTCTACAAAAGATAACTATTTATAGAGTTTAAAAAGCAAATCTATACATTTTTGTACTCGTGACTGTACTAATCGTGCTCACAATAACAAACAAACCCTTAATATAATTCCCCAAAGCAAATATATATTAATATATATATAATCCCGATTTTAATCAGGACAGACATTTCCATAAATCCTCGCATACATATTATTGGATGTAGAACGTCACATTTTGTATAGGTACCAAATTAAAGGGTTAAAGGTACGCCCGTGGGGACTGGTCGTAGGTACCTACTGTCATCATTGATTTAAACCGAAATTATACATATGTAAGTAATATGTTTGTTGTTTGTCACAAATGTTTCTCGAGGGATCTAAATTAAATGTCAAAGCGGAATGTTTTTATTCAAGCGGGGAATTAGCAGATTTCTTGTTTTTCTTCCGCTCATCATATTGCAAAATTATCCGAAATTATCGTTAGTTGATTAAAAAGATACTTTAGTTTGTCTAGGGCTTTTCATCTGTTGATGTTAAGCCTCCTAGATAAATGCTACTAAGTTACCACTAACAATTATTTAATTATTGAATAGATTCAGGCGTTACTTTGCGGAAGTCCGTTACAATGGATGCAAATAAATACAATATCTAGCTGTTAGACCTAACTTGTTAGGTCTAACAGCTCCTGATGATGCCCCATTGGGGGGCGAAACACGTGTAGAGTAGTTGGTGGTAGTTGCAAAGTTCACCGCTTGCGTATGTGCATATATTTATTTGCGGGCGGGTGCACAGGTATTTGCATGACTACCCTCAATATTGTGGAAGTAATTACATATTGTATTTATTGGCATCCAATTATTTAAATGACTAGTTTCTGATCGCGACTTCGTATACGCATAAGTAGTCGCGATCAGAAGCATAAAAATGGCATAAAAATTGGGTTCGGTCCGGATAAAGGTAGATATCCAAAAGGTACAAATCCATTTAGTATTTATTACGTGAAAGAGTCAAGACAGACATCCATTCATCCTCAGAAACTTTCGTATTTATAATATTAGTGGGATTTCAACAACTGGGTAACACGATATCTCGTGGTATGACTGGTTCAGACTTTCAGGCCTCTGACTACCCGTAACGGCTGTCATAGATCTTAATTTGACAACAGGAACCTTAACGTGCTCTCTGAGGCACGGCGACCCCTCCCTCCCGAGCCCTTGGTATGAAATTATGGTCACCCATTCATAGACTGACCGCGGCAAGTGATGCTTAACCTCGATTGATCGATCTGTGCGGCTGTTACTTAGCCACAAGCCCCTCAAACGAAATGAAATAACCTTCATAACAAATGTAGGAGGTAATATTTGTTCCTAACTTATGTGACCGCAGCTTAAAGTACGTTACATTGTTACAAGTTACTGTTGTTTGTCCACTCAGAACTTAGATTGCATGGTGACGATCAAATACTATGTTGTAAGTGAAACATAGTATTTCAGCCTAACTTCAAGTGTTATAAGGATACATTGCTGACAAGAACACAAGACATACAAATACATACATATTACTGACAAAGAAAGGCTATAATAACCTTTGACTATGAAGTGTGACGACATAATATATATATATAATACCCTATTTACTTTAATTAACTTGGATGTTTATATGTTTGTTTGTACCAAATCGTGCAAGCTGAATTAGAACCACTTCCTCTTATCCTACGGAGTAGAATTTTTACATGGTTCAGTTGGGATGACAATGCATTTTTATGGCAAACCTGACCTGAATCGACATCCAGAATTACCTCCAGATAAAAGAACTCTTCAACGATCAACAACAGACATGAAAGTATGTGTAGATACTCGTTTTATTATGGTAACCGTTAGAGCACTCAGGACATTGTCGCGGATTCAGCTCATGACTAAGGGCTCCATTCGAGCTCGAAACTAGTCGGGCAAACCCGAAGAATGCACGTGAGTAGTAACCGGTGAACAATAATTAATATGAATATGCCTCACGAAAGTTATTATACAAACAACTACTAATTTATTTAACTATGCAATAAAACGAAAATCGCCATATTCGGTATATTTATTATTTTTATTATTTTAATAAGAAAACGAACAGCTATGCAATGTAGTAGGTATATAACAAGTGACATATATAAACAACATAATTATATTATAACTTAGATTTAAGAACACTCAAGCAGTTTAACTATGCATAAGATCAACCGAATACAAAGATTGTTTGGATATAAAAAAATTAGGCTCGGTTGCACTAACTCAACTTTATTACCGTAACCGACATGTTGCTGTGTCATTTTGACAGAATTCACATCGAAAAGCTTTCAAAATAATAAAGTAACACGTCGGTTATGATTAAAGTTATTTGTGCAATTGAGTTAATTGTAAAATGTTACTGATTTATGGATCAAGTGAACATTCTTTTCACTTATCCTATTATCATATATCATGGCTTGCTCGTTGGTTGTCCGTCGCATCATATGAGGTCCTATCGGAACATCAGCGCTGCAGCATTTTGATTTCACAGCATTATACTGAGATAGGGGCCTGTTTGGCCTGACACACGTTGTCTTCCTTTGTTTTTCTTTGTTTTTCCTTGTTTTTCCTTGTTTTCCTTGTTTTTCCTTGTTTTTCCTTGTTTTTCCTTGTTTTTCCTTGTTTTTCCTTGTTTTTTCTTTGTTTTTCTATTTTTTCTTTGTCTTTCTTTGTTTTTTTTAATTTTTCTTTCTTTCTTGCTTCCACTTACACATTGGAGTCAGCTTCCAGTCAAACCGGAAGCAGCATAATACCAGTATTTAACATGGAGCGATTTCCACGATTATGTATGTAGGTAGGACACCTATTTATTCGTCGGTCAGTTTATATTTTTTTCTCGCAATTCGCCAGTTATTTAAAAGAAGTCATCAAATAGGCATGAGCACCTACGGGATTTTCTAAAAGCTGGCGCCTCTGCGCTTGCGCACTGTGTCAACGATTTTATATTATTGTAGATTAAAAACGAGTAAAAATACAACTTGTCATGAGAATCATCGTTTTCGCAGCAAAATTTGGGCCATATTGCAGTCTGGTTAGACTATAATCCAGCCTAAATTTGTTGACCGTTGGACCTGAGGGTTCGCCATCTGGTCTCCGCTACCCGATCACTAAAAAAGTTGAAGATAATAATTTCACCCTTCATTTTTTTTTAAGATGGCCTCTTGCAGTTCACCCGTAGGGGTTTGATCTGCGTAACCGGACAATAGCTAAGGCGAGCCATTTTGATACCCCCAGCCAGAGCATATTTTTATAAACTACAAACTAAGCAACACAGCACTAAGGGCGCCCCTGCGGGACACGAACCTCGGCTTAGGGCGTTGCTAGGGGGACCACTAGGGACTAGCTGGATCATATCGGATACCTTGTTATTAAGGGACGAGTTTAAAGCTACTGGCTCGGCGCGGGCCGGTTCGAGCAAAGGTCGGGGCGGACATGATGAGATATTTCGCGAAGGACGCGGACCTCGCCGGCGAGGTCTATAATGAGGCGGTCGAGCGCGTCGGAGTGTGTTTGGGTGTCTGTTAGACTCTCGAACTACAGTGATCCTATCATCGGGACGGAGGAGAGCGTGACGCGGTCGGCGGATTTTGTTGATCTGGGACGGCCAATAGTCGGCGGAACAGACAACTAAGAGATTCGGATGGTTAGGGGCGGACTCGAAGTATCTCTTCTATGCCCTTTTCATGAATTGCCTCTTAGTGGGCACTCTGAGGTGGAGGTGGAGTTTAAGATTCTTAACGAACCATGGGCACCTGTCGCTTTGCGAAGAAATTTTGTTCTCACGCTTCAATGACTACTGTACAATTTATACAAGACTACTACATTTGTAGCAAGCAGAGTTGAACACAGTAGTATTGAATAGAACACAGTAGTGTTGTCATTACACCGGTGCTGATATTAAGTACCATATAATAGGCGGCAAGGCTAGGCTACTGAGAATTTCCCAACAGACAGACCGAATAACACCTTCCTATCCATGGTTGCTCGAAATGCTTGATTGAACTTACCGGGGGAGCTTCCTCTCGTTTCCCTAAAAGATTACAATAAATAAACAAAACCAGTCGAAAATATAGAATTAGAGTCAGGATTAACCTATTTCTTTTCCTACTCATCACTAATTTTAGATAAGCCACAGTCTAACTGTCTATCGTAACATTTGCTTCTAAAAATGCAAGATATTTGTGCGTCCGAGCATCAGACTTACACTTCAAAGTAGGCACGCATACTAGCCACTGTTTTATTCCCAAACAGCTGCTTCCATCTCGCTCAAATTTTGTATGTCAAAGCGAGACAGATGAAACAATTTCCACTCCATAGAATGTGGGGCTATGAAAGGGATCCTGAAACAATTCGAGATAAAAGCTTGGCAAAACTTAAAACCCCATTGTTTTTATGAGATGGTTTGGGAAAACAAAGATATGCGTTTAATATAAACTTTGTATTGGACAGTATTGGTTTTGCGAATTGGAAATAGATTTTTGTGTAGCATTGTGTAAACTAAAACTTTTGATTTTGATTGGAATTTTTATTTTTGTTTGTTTATTGATGCCTTATAAAAAGTCAAACCAAAAACCGTGTGACGGGCGATATGATTTTATAATAACAATATATCAAGCTTGTATACCCGGAATGGGGAGTAGAGGCATACTATGTTTGTCCACATTTCACCATTATAAGTCTCATGGAAGAGTTAGGGTAGACCTCGACGAACTTACCGCAACAAAATTACGGACGTTTTTAAAAAAGGGGCAGGTCAGGAGCTACCTCAACTGACGAGCATGCATGAAGTGTACTGAACATGGATGAAGCGAAAGATGTGTGTTGAAATCGATAGTCCCTGCCTACCCCAATGAAAAACAAGCATCATTTTATGTTTGTATGTATAAGACTCTTAATATAGTGATGACTCTATTGCCACTACCGGACGCAATTCCAAAAACCCCCTATTTAGAATGAGAGATTCTTGCTGGCTAAAAATAAAGTTTTCCTCTAAGGGTCTCTCCATATTAGCCAACACAGTAGCGAATGAGTCAGTCCCCTCATATAGTCACATATCATCACAGTAATCGCAATAACCCATTAAGCCGTCGCGACACGTGTTAGCTAAGTTAAAATTAATAGCAGTTCCATGCGCAACACATGAACATCGGATATGCGGATACTAAACGACAAACGCTGGATTTGATTTTTCTAACTTATATCCTTTAGTGCTATGTCAACCCAATCATTCCTAAACATACACCCCTATTCCAAACATAATATTATCACTTAATATTTACGCACCAAATTCATAACCCTCTTTTTAGCGCATATAGAGAGAGAGTGATTCACGTATGCGACACCAAATTAAACATTGAAATTGCAGCATTGGATATTGATTCTGATAATATTTCTAGATAATACTTTTTTTTGATAATAATTTTTTTTTGGGAGTGGAAAGTCCATCATGGACCCTGTGCCGGACTCCTACCGACTAAAAACCACACGGTTCTACTCCAACCTTTACCGAGGTCCCGGGCTCGTTGTAGCAATCACCGCGACCCCGGCAGGTTATAGTCCCTTGAATATATTTCAAGGGACCGTCCGAGATTTGTGCAGGCTGGCCACAGTTAGTCTTCTCATATATCTCCCCATGTTATATACCTGCCCATGAAACAATGGTTGATAATCGACCGATACGCAACGCAAAGAAGACAATATTGTTATATTGTAGAATAAATAAAAAATAAAATTACCTCCGTTGTTCATAAATCTGTCTATGCCAATATTTTTGGTAGAGCAACTGCCTACCTGACCTGCACAAGTTAGTTACTGTGTAACACGATATTTATTTTACATAATTATACCAATGTCATTATAAGCTAAACCCAAATTAACATTGTAGCATTCAATCCATACTAAAACTAATTACAAAACAGTGCCATAGCACACGCCCATAGCATATTTTATGTAATGCTAAGATGTCTAATGCTAAGACTGGTATCTCGTGGTAAGACTGATAGTCCACTAAAGTTCAGCGGAGAGTCGTGTGTTTTAGGTGGTAGGAGTCTGACATAAAGTCCATAAACGGTCGGAATACACGGAAATAAAGCGGAATACATAGAAATCATTAAAGTTGGAAACATGAGATTTTTCATCACAAAACAAAATGCAGAACACAAAATATTATCATACCATAAAGAGACTACACAGTACACATACGACCAGGTCTAAACCTGAGGTCAAAAGCCATAATAAAGACAAAAATACCACGTCTTTTTACCCATTACCAACTAGAAGTAAACACAGCTAACCACACAACTGGGACAAGTACTTTCACGTGGAAATCCAACTCGCCAGTAAGAATACCTAAGTGAACACTGCACAACCGCGTTTTAAACCAAAAGTAATCAAGTGGGACGTAAAGTCGTACAAACAACATTATCCGTTAGTAGGTATATAGAGATTTACGAGACACCGACACGGGAACGATATTTAGCAAACATGTCCTTCCGTGTTTTCGAGCTTTGTTTTCGAGATTTCGTGTTAGCGAACGGCCATTTTGAAAAATAATGTTGAACGTGGAAATGGTTTTGTGATAAGTTGTAAATTTTGACATATGGCTTAAAATCTTTAAAAAAAAGGAAAATTTTATAGCCCTCTTATACATAGTTATTTGGTTGATCGCTATTCAGGTTTAGAATTAACATAGTTCGCATATTGATACGTTTTACCACTGTTGCAATAAATTAACACACTTTATAGTGTTTCTTATTTATAATGGATGCCTAACGTATACATATGACCCGGAGAAACACAGATACTTTGTACCCTTAATATTGATTAATATTAAAATCATTAAAGTTAAAGAGGAAAATAACACTAGATGGCGCTGATATGGAAGAAGTCTTCTACAAATATATATTCATCAGTTTGATATAGTATTTCTTTAATTTGCGGTTGGGTTTAATTTGAATGACAAACTACGCGGACAAAACCGCGGGCGGAAGCTTGTAGTCAAAGTAAAACTATAATTATAGCATCATTGTATTATAAACATATACACTGTCCTGTTGGTCTAGTGGTTAGTAGCCCTGACTGCTAGGCCGGAGGTCGTGGGTTCGATTCCCACCCAGGACAAATGTTTGTGAGCACGATCATTTGTTCTGTGTCTGGGTGTAATTTATCTATAATATGTATGCATTTAGAAATATATAAGTATGTTTATCAGTTGTCTAGTACTCATAACACAAGCTCTGCTTAGCTTGAGACTAGACGGCGTTGTGTGATGGTTGTGGAATATTTATTTATTTATTATTATTATTTATATATATTGTATTAGCTTATCGTAACAGCCTTATATAATATAATATTACTCGAGGGGATTGGCTCTGAGAGCCGAAATACTAATATGCTTGGTTCGGCTTCAGATGCTGAAACTTTTGTGTAATATTACAATTTAATCTTAAACACAGTTTTATATCACTCACTCTTAAAAGGTTTTTATAAATAAATAAAATAAAATAAATAATCAAATTATTAATTATTGTTCAACGGTTATTACTCACTTGCATTTTTCGGGATTGCCCGACTAGTTTGACTCGCGACATCGCCGCGGCCTCAGCTCATGACTAAGGGCTCCGTTCGAGTTCGAAACTAGTCGGGCAATCCCGAAGAATGCAAGTGAGTAATAACCGTTGAACAATAATTAATATGAATGTGTCTCACGAAAGTTATTATACAAAAATCAAATTATTATTATTAGGTATCTACATCAATTTAGGATTCCATAATTCCACGCATAGTGTGGGTAGTTATTCCCTTTAGGGGATTAGCTTCTCGCCCACACCAGTTTTATATATATATATATATATTTGTATGAACTAACTATAATACGAAAACTGATTCGTTAACTGCAAGCATGGCAGCTGAATGTCAGGGTCGGATTTTCAGATAGGCAAAGTGTTGATAGGAAATTCTCATTAACTAATTGTGCCCGATAAGTGGTAATAGATTTGAGATTTAATAACAGCATCAGTAAAATGTGAATACAAGCATGATCTCACGAGTACTTCTGTTTACGTTAAGCTGTTGCCTCAGTCATTAGCAGACACAATAGATTTTTATTGTTACAACGTACAGATCTGTACGTTACTGAGCCGAAAGGTTGACAAAAATCCTATACCTATCAGTCATTCAACACAGTTCCAAAATCGTAATAAACCTTCATACGTAGTTGTCAATTTCGCAGCACAGCATACCCTAATCACACTTAACCCTTCGCCACGCGCCACGCTAGTTTTATACGCCGTAAAGATTTTTACAGCCGCCGATCACCAACGGTCGCTAGCACCAACCTATTGCCAATAAACCTTCAGACTCCACAATTTCAATGAAGACCCACACATATTGGCTCTTACTACAATCTAAACGGGATTTCACGTTCTCAAACACCAAAATCATCGCGTGATAAACGACCTAACCCATTCGATACCACAATCTTCGCTAGAACAAATTCTCCGTAATAGTTCGGTGAAATTGACCATCGTATTGCTATCTGTAATATATCGTAATAACCGGAATCCTTGGGGGCGTTATAGTTATACTGTTATTGTGTACGTGATTTCCTTGAACAGTAAACAGTTTTGGGTGACGTGACAAATAGCAATAGTGAAATTATTTATTTATCGCAATAATAACGTAAGGGGAAGTTTGAAATGCTTCGTTAATAATACACTAGCTCTCGACCAATGTGCTATTTTGTTTATTACATTTCACTTTTGATTTATTATTTTTTTGTGGGGCGCTACGTTCGGGATATGACATATTTTTTCTAATAAATTGCGTTCGCTCAATCGAATTCTCGGTCGCGCGGATGAAATTAAAATAAATAAATCTTGTCTGCATGTTACATGGGTCTGTATGTATTTTTATGACATATATCTATGAGAGGAAAATGTTGGATTTACTGGAATGAGCTTTACACGCGTAGAATTAATCATGTTGATGTTAACTCGCACACTATACGCGGACTTAAATTTATATAATTTCGGAGAAATTTAGATTAGGTACATTATCATGACGCCTGTATTCCCCCAAGGGGAAGGTAGAGGTTTACACATTTAAATATCCACATTTCACCCATACTGTTATGAAGTCCCATATGGTGGTGAGCCTATTGCCATGTACCAGGCCCAATTCCAAACTCCGGGCTATTAATAAGAATTTTCTAACAGAAAAACGCAATAACAATACCCGATCCGGGAATCGCACTTGGGACCACTAGACCAACGAGGCAGATAAAGCGTAAGGAAAATTAACTTTGTTTTCGATCCATTATGCTTACAGCAAAGAACCTGTTAAAATATTGAATTACTTTGATATTCAATCATTAAAACTACAACGTACTTGTTTCTATCAATAAATAAATACCTCTCTAACAGGCATTAAAAGCCAAAAAATATTTTTATGGCATTATTATGAATGCATAACTGTACGCTCTTTTCTTAAACGCCCCATGTCATATTTGTTAACGGGAGACAGAAATGTAGTAAGAAACGTGCTTAGATGGGCCCCAAATCATTAAGATGTGTTGATGAAATTTCAATTTTAAGGGCGGGTTTGGTGCAGTGCTGGAAGTCAGTGGTTTAATCTTGATTAATAACCGTCAGATCAGAAGGCATAATATAATTTTCCCCTTTAATATATTAGTAATACAGGGATCTCCGAAAATGCTTCATTAGATTTACGTTCAGAATATTACGTGAACTTCCTCGAAGTAACAAACTTCATTTATGACGTCAATGAGGACCGTAGTTTGTGACCGGTCACAAAGGCGATGATCCGTAAACTGGAACGTCGTTTAATTCGGTACAGTAAGCGCTGGCTGATTGGAGATTACGCGTAACCCGGGTCTCGGAGACCCCGTCATTAATTGTTCGCGTCCTAACCCAGCATTTACGGGTTGAAGATTATTTCAATGTACTGTGGTCAGGAGTTTGTTGAAGATTTAGGAAATTAATATGTGTAACCTAATAAGAATTTGACCACCTCATATTTTTACTATATTTACTTTGTAACAGCATTAAGTTTTTTTTTTTAAGAAGACTGCCTCATTCTAGGAATTTCTTCCTGTATCGTGAGTGCGTTTAAAGACATATAATCACACATGCACACACATCCAGCCCCGAAAAAATTATCTGTAGATCAAACAAATATTTGCTCCGTGCGGGAATCGAACCCGCGACAGGTGACGCACCAGCCGATCTGTTGACCTCTGCGCCAACCGCGGCGTCATCCACGTCGTAGTCAACTATATTTACTCACACCGTATATTTTTACTATATTTACATACTTTATTTGACTACTTATAAATACTTATATTTTATGGATATTAAACTAAAAAAGGTAAAAAGACCCGTTTTTTATTTTGTTTTCGTCACTATCATAAAATTTTATAATAGAAAGACCCGCCGCCGAGTCTGTACGCGGCAATCTCAAAAACTACCGAACAAATTTTCATACAGTTTTAACCAATGGACGGAATGATAGATAGGTACATGAGGAAGGTTAAGGTGTATAATTCATTGAAAAATTGGTTTTACAATTCCTTTTTTCCCAGTTCATTTTTTTGTAAAAGTTTTTAGTTTTTGCAATTTTGACTTAAAAGACTAAAGTTTGAAAGTTTTTCTCATCCATCGTAATTCTATAATTGTCGGTTACACAACTTCAGATAACTTGCCAAAAAATAATAATTTTAGTCTACGTTAATCCCATCTCCCAAATCGTTAACCAAACTCAAATTAATCGAAACGGCCCGATTAAACCATAACAAGCAAGTGTAATTGAGTTCTACAAATCTCGTTTACTTAACGCGCGCTGAACACAAATAAACAAGCAAAAGTAAGAACATTGAGAACATCAGCGAAGACCATTGGGCATCTCTGGGCTAATCAAAAGTTACCCGAAGCGCCGGTAGATCTCAGTTTACCAAACTAACTAAAAGTTACGATTAGTTCTTGTATTGTTCGGCCGCTTTGCCTATTGATCGATTGCACGGTTCACCTAGTCAATTTGTATGTTTAATCGATTAATCCGACTAATTAAGTACGAGTACGTGACTGGCTGGTAGATTTGAGTGAGAAATTTATTTTTTAAATTTATATGGCCCAGACACAGTAAGTTAAATAATAATTGTCTTTTTTCTTTTTGTGCTATCATTAATACAGTAAAATGTTTTTATTATTATAAATCAATGACAACTCATCACCTCATTCAATTTAATTATGGATTCCGGCACTGAATTAATCTGCCGCTATCGTTTTAAACGCATCGCTTTGACAACGCCAAACGCTAAATATTGATATGCTTAAATATTTATAGCGAGTTCAACGAATTCGAGTTAAAAATAAACAAATCAATAAAAGTTGCCTAAAAACCGCAAATTTTAAACATGAAAGATACAAAAAATTCATAGTTTAAACATGGAAAAGGTCGTTCCGTCGGACGTCAGTGGCCGGCGCAACGTTTTAGCGCGAAATTCGCATTTCGAATGGAACGCTTTATTGCGCGTCACTTTGATGTGTCACTTCCTAGTGATTGCTGCGTTCCAATTCGAATTTTAAAAAGTTCACACAAACAGATTGCATGATTTTGATGGCGTTGGCCGTTGTCTATGTTTTTACAGCCTGTGTATGTATTCTGTATGCAAACTTTTGGTGTGTGGAATTATGCTCGCGATATTTTTTACTCAGGATTTATGTAAATGAATATGTTACTTATTTCCTCTTGATTAAACTACACGTTCTTTGTATTGAATAACTACAAACGTTTGACTTGAATTTAGCATTACTTAAAAACACTGAAAATAAATATTAACGCCTAAAACATTTTAGTCTCAACTCAACACAAATAACGCCAAAATTTCAGAACAAGCTCCAAAAATTACTGAAAATAATAATCTTCCCAGCGAGGACTTGTATAACGGACTTCCCCACTTAGATTACGTCACATCGTCCTGCGGTTATTATTTTTTAGTGTGGCAAGCTCATATTTCGTGAGGACGTGAAAATTCGCCGCTAACAGAGGACGGTTCATTAGAAACTCGTCAGAATTCCGCTCGCTCGCTCGCTCAACTTAATTCTGTTAACTATTTTTGTGTCCAAGACTGAAACGGGACGAAAATTTCACAAGTTCCCGCCAGGGCTTGTGGTATCAAGTTGGGTTTGGAACGTCAACTGTTTTGATATGATATGTTTACTTTTTATTTCTTGCTACTAGTTTCGTTCTAAATTTGATTTTTAGTCACAATTGACCACGCTCCTCGGATACTTTTTACTTTCTACAGAATACTTCATTTGTTAGGATGTTAAAATTAACCAGATGACTTGTATCGATATGACGTTCTCAATGTCATACAAGAAACACAGTGTCACAGTGAGGAAATCTTGACATAATGGTCTGAATTCTTGACCTAATGCTCATATTACCTTATTTGAATTAAAGGCCCTTGTCCTGCAGTGCGACAATAAGGGGTCCATATTATAATCGTTTTTTTTTTTCAAAGACATTGCAGTAAGTTATAAAAAAAAACAACAAACTCAGTAAATACGAATATAGATATATCTTTTAAGTGTGTCGAATTCTAACGCTATGTTTTTTTTTTTTTGAAATCCTAACTTCTATAAACACGACTTACCTAGTTCAAATTATACTTGACAACCCTTAAAACTCTGGGCGTCGCGTTCGTCCTAATTCTCCTTACTCTTCATTTGCTCGCAACTTTTGTGAAGTAAAACCTTTTTCCACGTGTGTACATGATATTTTTAATTATGAGCCTCACACCATTGTCCTACACGCATCCCTGGGTTTATATCACAGCGACGCGTTGTAATAAATTCACATTTACATTAATGTAGGGTTGTTGAGTTTGTTAGAAATGATAAAAATCTTAGCAAGGAAGTTATTATAGTGTGCTGTGTTGATTTCAAAAGTTTAAAATGAATAATGGCCCAGTTGTTGTAGTGGCCAAAAGATTGTTGTAACATAGCCATAGCTCGTATTTGTCAATTAAGGTCTACTTCTACACGGCCTTTCTTCTGTCTCACTTGGACCTAGCATTTGCAAGCATAGCATAGCGTACGTATGTCGCATTTTGCGTACACTTTACGAAACTCAAATGTGTTTGATGCAAAAACAGATATACTTTCAAACGCATTAGGTATTCGAAATACGAGAAGCGCAGGTTAAAATTAGCTCACGACCGTATATTTCCTTCCATAAGTAAAACTTTAACATAAGATAACTAAGCACAGCACAGTGCAGCATTGCTTAATGCTAATTGGTTACGCTAATGCATAAACCTAGGTTTACACGCGAGTGATACCACACCTAGATATACAAATAAGAAAGAAAAAATGTTTATTGGATACATACATACCTTACAATATACTTAACCTATACACACACAAGCATCGGTTACACAACAAGATTCAGACAATAACAAACAGCAAAAAGCCGGTCTGGCACCGCACATCTCCCCAACATCACAAATAACGCTAATTTAGATATGGTAGCTACCTAAAGTTTTGTATTTGATACTAACGTATGTGGTATCCACGAGTGTGCAATTGCAACATACCTGCCTCTGTAACCTCCGTAGGAATAGGCAGAAGTGGTACACTTCTCTTTCTTCTGCTATATAACAAAAACTCACTGATAAAGTCAGCTTTTTACTAGCCAAGCCATTACTAGACACAATAGTCTTTTTTTTTTTGTTATGTGTATAATTATTTTTAGCGTTCGCGAGTAAACACTCTAACTCTTTGAATCATCGAAACAAATTCCCAAACGAAAACATTACCTACACTAAACAATATTTTTCTTAAACAAACCATTACAACAAACAGCTGTTAAGCTAACAATATCCGTGATATAATCCTGCTAATTTACGATTCATAGACGTTGCAGCAACAACCATAACGGGGAATGCTACGCCATTTGACAGTATTATACTAGTAACGTAGTAACGTTTGGATTACAGTAATAATCGTGATGCAGTGGTGTGCAACGGAATGTTGTAACCAGTCTGGCTATTGCCCGTGACTCGGTCTGACGTGTTGAATGGCTGCCGTGTGTGTATGGGTAAGGTTTAGATGGCTGGAATAATGTTTGGTGTTCTGTGATGCTGTTTGCATTGTTGCTTTGGTGATTTAACTTGACCACATTGCTGTAGTTAGTACGTACATCCGATACAGTCTGACTTTCGGTTTTCTGACTAAACACCATGCTACAACAACACAAGACCGTAATTAGTTAAACGTAGTTAATTAATATAAGTATTTGATGTAACTACAAAACATAATATATCTATCTACCTGTGTTCTGCAATTGAATAAATAAATCAGTCAAACATCCATATGTTTTTTTTTTTTATCAAATATAGGTCGATGTTTGGCCACCAACTCGCCTGATGATAACCGACGGTGTGGCCGAGGATGGAGCACGTATATCCAGAATAAATCTATTCACTCTTAAGTAGAGTGGATAGATTTGGGGAGAACTATAGTTGGGGAGTTGATGCAACTTTTTTTTTTTTTTTTTTTTTGCCGGGGTGGAAATCCTCATGGATGTCCCCTGCCTTGGGGAAGGCAGAGGGGTCTGTCAGACTCTTACTGACTAAAACCACCCCGGTGTTCCCTCGCACACTTAGGTCAGAGACCCCGGGAGCAGATACGTCGTCCGCAGCCCCTGACTGGTGCTGGCCCTCTTAATGAGACCCATCTAATGGAGGGTGGTAATATTCCCCCCGTTACTTACAAGAGGGGCGCGCATGGAGCACTACGCGCCGCCACCTCGGGGTCTGTTTGATGAGCAACGGACGTCCCCAAGTCCGCTGCTCCTGAACCCATTTAGGGAGGTTGGAAGAGGGCGTTATCCGCCCTCCGCCGGCGCCCGGTGCGCCTTCTGCGGGCTGGGAAAGAGCTCGTCTTCTCCCTCTCCCTTTCCGCAGTTTCCTTCTGTGACACTACTGTTTCACAGAAGGAAATCATCGCGTCCCAGGACTCTGCGCCACCGACCATCGAACGAACAACAGCCGGCAGCGACAGGTCGCTTCCCACTCCTAAGACGAGGGCACGGCGCGGCTCCTCCCATGCGGCACACTCTGCCAGCGTATGTAGCGCCGTATCTTCCCGGCAATGGGCGCAGTGATGGCATCGAGCTTCCGGCTCCCTGCCTATGCGACACAGGTACTTCCCGAAGCAACCATGCCCCGAGAGCACCTGCGTCGCCCGGAACGTCAGAGAGCCGTGCTTCCTCTCGAGCCAGTAATTGAGCACTGGCCGAACCGCCTCAATTGTACTGAAGCCGGCGGTAGGGCGCAGAAGCCTGTCCCGCCATTCTGCTACCATGATCTGGTGGAGCTCTGACCGATGCAGCGTTATTTGTTGCTGCGCCAGTCTTACTCCTCGCGTCCGCGCCTCCTCACGCCACCGATGTAGTGACGCGAGTATTTTCGCCTCCAGGTCCCAGGGCGGAGATCCGGCCAGTGCACACGCCGCCTCGTATGAGATCGTGCGATATCCTCTAATAACTCTGACGGCCATCGCTCTTTGCGGTTTTCGCAATATTGCGATATTGCGGGCCGTCAGGTCAGCTGCCCACACCGGGGCCCCATACAGGGCCATTGATCGCACGATCCCTATGTACAGCCGCCTACAGGCAGTGCTCGGCCCTCCCAGATTGGGAAGGAGCGTTGACAGCGCCCCAACAGCGCCCAACAACTTGGGCGCCAGCCGCCGAAAGTGGGGGCCGAAGTCCCATTGGCTATCGAGCACCAGACCTAGGTATTTCATGGTTGACTCGACAGCGATCCGAGCCCCTCCAACCACGATGTGTGATCCCGATGGCGGCGCCCGTCGGGGGCCATGAAAAACGATAGCCTCCGACTTGTTGAGGGCCACCTCCAGGCCTAGGCGCCGTATGCGGTTCACAACCTGTGACACCGCAGCTGTAACTAATAACGCTGCCTCTCTGTGCGAACTCCCCCGGGCCGTGACGAGCGTGTCGTCCGCATAACACGTCAGATTCACTCCCGGTAGGCGCTCGCCCCTCAGCACCCAGTCGTACCCGATGTTCCACAGGAGTGGGCCCAAGACGGACCCCTGTGGAACACCGCACGTCATTACACACCGCCCTGTGTTGTCACGTCCCATGTATGTGACACACCTGTCTGCCAAGTAATCCATAACAATGTGGCAGAGGTAGGGAGGCACTCGATGGTAACGTAACGCCTCCCTAATACAACTCCAGGGCAGAGTGTTGAAGGCATTAGAGATATCCAATGACACCGCGAGCAACACCCCGCCCCGGGACACCGCTTCCTCCGCCAAGACCCTCACTCGCATTATAGCGTCAATGGTAGAGCGCCCATGCCGAAAGCCAAACTGGTTGTCGTCCAGGTCCGGCCCCTCTCTATACAAGTGACTGACGAGGCGGTCTGCAATTATCCGCTCCAACAACTTGCCCACCTCGTCTAGCAACACTATTGGCCGGTAAGCGGACGGCGAGTCTGCTGGGCGCCCCGCTTTCCTGAGCAGGACCAGGCGACCCGTTTTCCACTGAGTGGGAAACTGGCCCCGCTCGAAACATGCTGTGAAGAGTCCTCGCAGTTGAGGCTCCAGTACCTTGAGAGCAAGGACGAGAGCGCGGCCAGGCACGCCATCAGGCCCCGGGGCAGTGTTTTTAGCCCGAAGGCGGAACACGGCCGCCCTCATGTCGGGTAGTGTCACCTCTGGGACACTTGTGTTCTCCTCTTCAGCAGACTCCGTGGCTGCGGGTGGACTCATCTGTGGCGGCTCATGCTCAGCTCTCGCAGGAAATAGGGTCGCAACTACATTTTCCAGCAGCTCGGGCTGGAGACTCTCCGTTAATGGGGGGGCCCAGGGGCGGAGTTTACCTCGGACCATACGGTAAGGGCGTCCCCACGGATCTCCATCTAACGTCTGCAGCATCTCTTCCCTAGATCGTGTCTTAGCCTCTTCAATGGCCAGCCACAGAGTTCTCTTCGCTGCTCGGTACACCTCGTACAGGGCGGCTTCCTCCTCAGGAAACCGTTGACGTCTCCTTCGGTATCGAGTGTACGGGCGCCTAGCCGCAACGCATGCGATGCGCAGCTGCGCAATCTCTGCGGACCACCAGAACACTTGGCGCCTTGAAGGGTATGTGTGGACGCGAGGCATGGACGCGTCACAGATTTGCATCATCGCCCCGCTGAACCACTGCGCCTCTTCCACAACGTCGATGGATCTGTCCACCTCGGACCCCCAGATCCAGGCCTGGACAATGGCAGCCTCCTCGAGAGCCTCGCCATCGATGCGCTTCAGTGCCCAGCGTGGGCTATCTCTTTGTGGTGCCGATACACTGCGGCCACTCGCGGTTTGAATGGAGACGTCGAAACGGATGTAACGGTGATCCGACAACGTCTCCACCTCCACAACGACACGCCAGTCACAGACGCGGCGCGCGACTTCTGGGCTACCGAACGAGACGTCCACTATCGACCCACCCCGCTGCCGCACGCATGTATACTCCGTGCCCCGATTAAGGACGGCCAAGCCCGTTGTGATCACCCACTTTTTTTGCCGTCGCTACCGGACACCGCACCCAGATCGTGCCGAGCCCGGCAGGACTGCAGCGAATTTCGCCTGCATGCACATTTTCAGGCGGACACCCACCGCTTTGGGCAATGGCCGCAACTACCTCCTCTGGGGTCACCGTATCGTCCAGCCCATCCACGCGCACTTCAGCAGTCTTAATGGGCCTGGACACCCGGGCATCCTCCGACTTTAGAGCTTCCCGTAGCTTGGCAGCCAGGGCATCCGCCTTCTCGTCGCTTGCAGCACCCGACAACTCAAATATCTTAGCTCCCGTGACAGCTGTTTTAAACCGGAAGCCGGCCGGGGTGCCAAACTCACTGAATTTGAGTTTAGCTTTTGCCTCCGCCAGGACCGCCTTGTAAGTGACGCCCCTTTCTGAGGCTCCGGGCTGCAACGTGATCACCACAGCTGCAGAGCGTGGGATGCGAATCTTTGGGCTCTGGTCATCCTTGGTGGCATGACCCTTCCGTTCCGGTGCCGACTTGCCCTTACCGTCTTTCATTTTATTAACGACCGTCGTCCAGACCTCAGTGTTCAGGCCGGTCGCAGTCACAGGTTGCGCGGATTTGCAGGATGTCTTCTGTATGGCTACTTTGCCACTATCCATGGGCTTTTTGGCCCCTTCCGCGGGTTTTTTGGCTTCCTGCGCAGCCGCGGCCTTCGGAGTCTCCTCCTTTCTCCGTTTGTCCGCTGCGAGTGGCGGTCGGAGGGTAACCGCAGGGAGGAGTCTTGGCTCTAATGCCTCGAGGCGGGCATTCATCATGCCCCCGACTTGAAGTGAGACGGCCCTCACAATTTCGGCAACCTGATCAGATTGTAGGGATCCAATTGCCGGAGTGGAGACGTCGGCTGCAGGAGACACACGCTCTTGCTCACGACTGGAGTTGATGCAACTGCCCAGACCTATCTACCACAACGGTTGGACTACATCCAGAAACACGACTAGGTCGCTTCACGGCATGGCTTCGTCCGGTAACCACCACCTAGTAACCAGCCGCGGCCGAAGCCTCCCACCAGAGTTGTGTTGCCTGTTTTGCACCACCCAGGGGCCACGTGTAGGGATATTCTATATAGTCTATTTAAGGGGTGCACTCCTACGGACGCGGGCAACTCAGCCCCCAAAAAATAGTTTTGTGGGACACACTCCATTACATACATCCTGTATAGGTACATGTTGGGCCGTATTATCTTCCACCTACTTTACTTATGCTATAGTCAAGTCCCATGTGGTAGTGGTGGTGCTATTGCAATTTAACGGGCACATTTCCACACTTAGGACAAAAAATGTCCTCATGGAAACATCCAATAATACTGCCCGATATGAGTATCGAACCTTGGAACTCATACTCAGCAGCCGCATATGTGTCTTCTAGACCAATTAAATCAAGATAAATCTTTGAAAAGCATTAACGCATGCTTAGCAAACTCTAAAGTTACAATATTAAATGGAAAAAGAATACGGTCGCGAACAGGATTCGAACCTGCGCCTCCCGGATAAATACTCCAGGCGCTCTGACCACTAAGCCATCTCGACCTCTGCTCACCACCGCGAATTCTTCTTCCATATTTTAACACGTCTTATGGCCACGTCATGGCAATCAATTCAGTACCTACACAGGTGACCGAACTTTGCAGCTAATACAATGTCGTAAAGAATGCAATTACCTTAATAATTCAAGATAAATCTTTGAAAAGCATTAACGCATGCTGAGCGAACTCTAAAGTTACAATATTAATTATCCGGGAGGCGCAGGTTCGAATCCTGTTCGCGACCGTATTCTTTTTCCATTTAATATTGTAACTTTAGAAGAAATAAAGTTTTTTTTTTCAACACTTTTATTAGTTAGTTAGGATGGAATAGATCCAGTACGAAATGCATAGTGAAGGTTTATATTTCGGATCGAAAGCTTAATCGGTCATACAAATACTACTTTAATTACATCGGAAAGTTTTTTTTTCGCATTCGCGTCTACCACAGACTATAAATACCCAGCCCATAGCTGTCCCACTATTGGCTAAGAGCCTTTTATTATACAAGATCAATGAATCAATCACTACACTACGGTAACTCACTGTAGATTGAGGATTTAGGCCAATAGGCTTACTCTTGAAAATAATTCCGCTCGATTGACATTGGAAATATGTCAGTTCGTACTTTTAAATGCCAAAAATGTCAATTTTTTTTTATAGAATCGGGATACTATTAATGCAACATGATTTAAAATTGAGGCAACTGCAATATAGGTAAATTTATTTTCTTATTACGCATTGTTTTAAGGAGTCTATTTAATATTGGAATTGGATTGGGATTGATATTAGTTTCAAGAGTAACCCAGCAGGTTTCCTCACGGTGTTATCGTTCACCGTACCACTACACGTGATGTTTTAGACTAACGAAGAAAGATATGACATGAAAAAGGCACATTGATAACATGCAGTTTTTAGCCGACAACCCATTGTATAAAAAGCGAGCTCGTAACCATTCGGCCAGCATCCATCGTTGACAATGCTGTAAACTTGATAAAATATATGAGGCAAAATATTTTATTTGAAAAACGTCCGAATAATGTTCAGCTCAACAGTCGAATGTACGCAACTTCACCAGCGCATCAGACAATCGTATATTTAGCCGCAGCTGCCGCGTCACTCACTATTAAGCAGTTTCATACGAGAGTATCGAAACGTGTCTGCACGGAGTTAGCGCGCTAAAAATATGCACGTGTCAAACTTTCTGCTATTGTTTTTGATAGATGGCGAAGACGTTTCAAATAGTTTTTTCTCATTTTGTGGCATAAATTGATTTATTAAATCTGAATGCCATTATTTTTAACCAAGATGTGGAATTATAGAGTCGGGGCTTATAGGTAGAGTTATTTATTGTTATAAATGCGGTACAGTCAAGGGCACATAGAGCTACATACTTTGGGTTTTGGGCAGGCTCCGTAGACTATGACGCGCAGTACAAATCGGATATCAGCTATGAATTTGGCTGTAATGTAAAGCGATGGGTGCATCGGTAACTATTCTTCTTTTCTCATTTTTTCATTGACCGCTTCGTTGGTCTCGCGATCCCAAGCGCGACTGCTGGTCCTGGGTTCGATTCCCAGGTCAGGCAAAGTGTTATTGGATTTTTTTGTTAGGAAATTCTCAATAGCAGTCCGGAGTCAGGAAGTTGGTGGTGTGATACCCCCGTGCTTCAGAGAGCACGTAAAGCCGCCGGTCCTGCGCCTCTCTCCGGTCGTGTTGGATTTCCGTCCCATTGGAATATGAGAGTGAAGGAAAAGGGAGTGCACCTGTGTTTGCGCATACACTTGTGCACTATAATATCTCCTGCGTACTTGGCTTATCTCTGTGGAGATAGGCGGCTGGGACCGAAATACGGTCAGGAGGAGTATTAGTATTCTTTTCTCATGTAGTTAGGAATCAATCTAGTGGCAGAGTTGTTCAAGCCACCTGTAGGCTTTAGACATAGCTTAGCGAATGCTAATAATTAACAAGAGCCGTGAACAATTTTCAAGTCCTGTTTTGTACATTTCAGGTTTTTTTACGATAAAATTGATCCTAACCAAGGACGAAAATAAAGGACAATAATTTTAAAAAAAATCCACATATCTCGATAAGTTACACACAATGTAAAATAGAGGTGAGATAAAACACTCACTCGTTTTGTAAATTGTAACATCCGTGATCACTACCCTCCGCCGCCTAGAGTAAGAATGCTGGCTGAATGCGTGCGATAATGTGATCGTACCGTCCTCCGCCCCCGCCACATGAATGTACCTATTTGCCATAAGATATAAGACAAAGTAATGTCCTCTATTCTTGATTTCAGAGGGGTGTTTATATTTTCATTCAGGTCTATTTTAAGGCCTGAAAATAAAGAAACTTTTGCCACCCTACCTCCGAAGCACGCCGGCGTTCGAATTAAATTACTTCTTATGCAATCAACAATCATCATAATCTTAGTGTAGTTTTATATTATATTTTAGCTTAATGTTGCATGGACCATTTAAACATACAACATTTCACTATTTACTAAGTATCTTAAAACAACATTTTTAAGCACCCACCACATCTCAATTAGTTTTAATTGTAGAAAGTTTCAGCACACCACTCGCGTCTAAACCTAGAATTATGCATTAAACTTTATTATTGTGGCTGTGATAGAAAAGGCAATATGTTTCATGAAAAGACTGAAAGTTAAATATCTTATATACATGTCGCAGATGGATTATAAAATCCGCTGTTTTACAAAACTGCTAGCTGATTTACAAAACAGTACTGTTATGAAAAACAGCTGAACGACGTTTAGCAGTTTTACATAATTACTGAACTATAACACGCAGAATTGTATGAACGTTTTGCTTTTATTATTGCAGCGAGTCAACGATCAGAGATTATGTAAAACAGTGTGAAATGAACTGTCAGATTGTTGATTTTAGTTCGAAATTTTGTCGCATATGGCTCTGTACCTATGTCTTTTAACAACAATAGCGTAACTTTTTTTTACCTTTAAGACAGTAGCAAAAAATACAATGAAAATTTAGGATGACGTAAATACTAAACCAATATAATATATCAGGATTAAGAAATAAAATAAATTAAATCGATTCGGGAGTTTCGTGTACCCCGACACGGACAGGTTAGGTTCGAACTACCCCCGTCATCCTCTTCGTGTTTAGGTTTTTTCTGACCTTACAGACACAGAAATAGGAACCCCGCGAAGCGGGGCTCTGTCGTCCCAGCCACGGAAAGGCAAATCAGAATACAGTATCTTTTTTTTTTACTTGAGTGGTGACTATCCATTTAATATACCTATACAATAAACAAATCTGTCCCACTGTAGATATGTCATTCTGTATTACGTCGAAACGTGGGTAGCAGTTTTGTTAAACGTATCGCAATGGCAATCCAGCTGAACTTTGTTTAGCTGTTTTATAAAACTAGCAGTTTTGTGAAACAGCTGATTCTACTATCCATCTGCGACATATATAATACAGTATGAGATTTTCTTACCAATTTCAACGGGTTTGATTCCTGGTTAGGAATATTGATTTTACCAAAATCCGTTGATGCAGTTTTAGTTTTCATCAAAATCGGGCCCGAGACTTGTCGAGATTATTTGTTGCTACTTCTAGTTTTGGAGTTGGCCATCCACGCCCATTTCAAAAATTCACCCTGTTTACTAAAAATAATGTAGATATGTTGGAGTAAATCTCTAGTCCAATTCAATTTGAGTGAAATGTAAACTGATATGATAATAATTCTGTATGATTATTAAAATTCTTAGAAGCATCAAAGTCCTGCTATATATTGCGAATAATTAAACTTAACATTACACTCAGCGTACGTGGAGCTAAGAAAGCACTTAAAATACCCACCTGGCAATGTATTCATAAAAACTAACACCTCTTTGCGAAACTTGGCGATTTCCCATTTCTTACTCTAAGGGTAGTCGTTATAGTTCGCAAAAGTCTTCGAAAACTTCTCCTAACACTGATTATCGTTTTACTGTGAATATTACTGTGTAGAGTATAACTTTCCAAGTAAAAGATTATAATTACTTATTTAGTAATATCAAAGTGATTTACCTTATTTATTTTTTGCTTAAGATATTATCTGTTTTGTTAATCTTTTGACTTGTGATTGGGTAAGTTGGTCGAGGCATTTATTATTTTTGAAGCACTTTCTACACTAACAAAATAGTGAGTATGAGTTAGAGTTGCCATCCGTCCGGGTTTGCCCGGATTTTTTCTAGTTTAGAGGGCGTCCGGGGAGCGTCCGGACAGGTTTCATTTGTAGTCCGGGTTTGCTACTAACACATCTATCCAAAAAAAGCAGCCGAAATTACGTCGAAAATACAAGACTACCAATTGTTTGTTGTAACTTTATTACTAAATTTATTTTAAAATGGTAATTTATAACAATCAAAACTATTATTTATATTTCTGAGTAACTTTCCAAAATCCGGGTTTTCACAATTCTTGTCCGGGTATGAGTAGGGACCTAAATTTCTTTTTTATATAATTAATGGATCTATTTTTGGCCACCAGCTCACCTGATGGTAAGCCACACCGTCGCTTAGAAAATAAAAAAACAAAGACTGTTACTGTATCATCAGCCTGTATAATCCCACTGCTAGGGAAGGCCCTCCCAATATTTCAAAATTGGATCACAATTGTATCGAATATTCAAATTTCGTAAAGTAATTCACTTTGAACACACAAACCAATCAATAAAATTTCCATCAGAAAAAACCCAAAAAGTAGTTTTTTTTTATTTCTTGCATTTTCTTACGAAAATAGAAACAATTGGCAGTATTTGAATAAAAAATCGATATAATACATCGACATCGCTTCACTACTCCTTTGAACTCAATATCGATGGAAAAAAAACTGGATCCCTTATCATTTGAAGTCTATAAATATTGGGAATGTTCCCTAAGGTACAGAAGGGTCTATTGTACGACAATGTGAGTTTTGGCAACGAAGCTTTGACAGTTATGCTGCAAAAACGATATTTATGATGTTTATCATCTCTGGCAATATCGTTAACATAATAAAATAAACATACTATCACGCCTGTATTCCCCGACGAGATAAGCAGAAGTGTACTCTTGTACACCCATATTTTACAACTGACGTTATTAAGTCCTATGTAATATAGGGTCAGAACCAATTGCTATATACCGGGCAGGCTATATCAATGCTGTTTTATGAAGTTAAATACTTTCCATGTGTAAATAACACATTAACATTAATAATTAACTACACTCATGTCAAAACGTGGAAGTGTGAAATCCTAAACAACTCTTTTTTTTTCTAATTGAGGCTTCCTTTCAATTAAAGACGTTTTTTTATGGGATAGGGGGCAACCGAGCAGGCGGATCGCCTGATGGTAAGCG
The DNA here is from genome assembly GCA_935421205.1 of Xylocampa areola. NCBI lineage: Eukaryota > Metazoa > Arthropoda > Insecta > Lepidoptera > Noctuidae > Xylocampa > Xylocampa areola. Next base: position 10,594,248 of record OW285220.1, read on the forward strand.
ATTACCGCCGCCCATGGACACCCGCAACCCCAGAGGAGTCGCAAGGGCGTTGCCTGCTTTAAAGGGTTTGGGCCTCCGATACCCTCACTCACTCGGCGAAACACAACGCAAGCGTTGTTTCACGCCGGTTTTCTGTGAGGCCGTGGTATCAATCCGGTCGAGCCGGCCCATTTGTGCCGAAGCATGGCTCTCCCACGGTACGAAATAGTTACGCGCTCAGCAAGGCTTAAACTAAGCTACGAAACGATGTGTCTATTTTCACTAAAGCTAAGTAGTTTAGCGGAGCAGTAAAGATGTACTATGAAGTTGCGCTTTACGCGAGGAATATGTGCGATGCGAGCTAACTACATAGTATATCGTCTACTCACCTGTGCTCCATACTTGCCGAAGCTACGTTACTGGCATATCCCTCGCTTCAACTAGTATGTAAATAAAATAAATTATGAATAAACAAAATACCCGACTGCACACAAAAGATGGAAACAAGATGGAAATAGAAAAATGAATATCGGAATATACAGTCGGGTTTTTCGTTTAATTATAATTTATTTTATTTTATAATTTTTAGGTTCAACGTAAGTTAATCAAATCAAATCAAATCAAAATCATTTATTTCAAATAAACCATTTACAGGCACTTTTTAATTGTCAGAAGTTAGTTGCCACGTTCCAGTGTAGATTCCTATGGAGAAGAACGGGCAAGAAACTTCACGGTTACTCTTTTTTATCATTTAGGTTTTTACAATAGTAGGTATTGGTTAAACTGTTTTTTGTTGCAAAATAGTATGTGAGAACAATGTAATATGACACCAATACTAAACGAGTTTAGTTTAACAATTCAACATTTTGCTATGACAGTTTAGAGATGACCAGTCCCAACTAACAGCGCCCGTTCACGAAGTTAAACGTACTTTTTTGTAGTTTGTGTCAAAATAGTAGCATTAAAGTGTTATAATGTATATATATATTTGAAATCGGCTATTTACTAGCTTTCATTTTATACCCTTAATGTTATAAAAACCAAATATTTTTTTATTTCCCCCCTCTTTTTATTTGTAAACGCAATGTTTAAATATTGTTATAGCCTGACACTCCTGCATTTGAGACAAATCGAATGACATTTCGAATGTTCAAATCCATGAAAGACATGCCAAAGAAACAGAAATACATACGTACACTCGAAAAACATAACCCTCTTTCTGGGTAAGGCGGATAAAAACTTAGGCTCGTTTAACCTCCTTCCACCAGAACTAAGTTAAGGTTAGAAATCAAGTGATTCTATCAATATAATATATCAACGCAGCCCAAATCTCGTGGAAAAGCTGCCTAATTCTAGATTCGTTCTAGCAGTATATGTAACGATAAATGCTAATTAACTATCTGCACTCCGCAGTTTCATTCATGGAATTCTGGGAAAAGCCCGCAGGAAGTCAGCATTTTCCCGATGTCAAAAATATCTCCAATTTAAAACCTAAAGTACCAAATTATATCCAAATCCATTCAGTTGTTTTTACACGCTCAAACAACAAAAAGACACAAACATCCAAACTTCCGCATTCATAATATTTGTAGGAAAGTAAGATATGATAGGATAATGTTATAAAAACTAGTATATCCACAAAAAAAAAAAACAATCAGTCTATATGCTTTATTAAATTTACCAATTACAATAATAATAATAACATTAGTTACAAATTGACATGCCGAAATGAGATAATAGAATCTGTAAATGATACCATATTTTTAGGTATTACAATTGATAATCATTGTAACTGGAAATCGCATATAGATAAAATCTGTAAAAAATTAAATCAATTTGTCTTTGCCCTTAAAAAACTAAGACGTCATTCAGGTCAAAAGACAGCTATGACTGCTTATTATGGGTATGTCGCCTCTGTCTTGAGATATGGACTTCTCCTTTGGGGAAATTCTACTGACATAAACAGAGTCTTCATTGTCCAAAAGAAATGCTAAAGAGCAATTTGTGGCTTAAGCCCACTTACATCATGCAAGCTCCTGTTTAAGAAACTCAAAGTGTTAACATTGACATGTCTGTATATTTTTCAAGCTAGCTGTTTTGTAAGGGAACATAATTCATTTTTTAAGTCGTTTGATGAAAAAATCAACTCTAGAATAAAAAACAGAGATCCGCCACAAAAACGTTAATTAATTTAAGACAAAACTCTATGGGTGGCTTTTAGAAAAGTGTTTTTATAATATTAAAGATTTCTTTATGACATAGTTAATTTCATTATTGTTATGGTTTTACTGGCAAATTTATTCTTTTTAATAATTAATTAATGCGCTAATTCTAATCTACTATATACTATTCCATTCTATTGGGGGTGTACAATTGTGTGCACCTCTGCCTGCCCCTTCGGGGAGTGCAGGCGTGATATTATGTTATGTTATGTTACATTGTATTTCTAATTATAAAATTTTGCATGTTGGGCATATTGTATTATCTTTCCCGACGCAGTATGTGAGACTAAAATTATATGTATACCAACCTATTGTAATGCACCATACTTCAAGCAAATAAAAATTCATTCATTCATTCATTCATTTAAGTAGAAGGTACCCTTCTAACCTAATTGGATTCCTGTGGTGATCTCCCGAAGACAACCTGCCACTAGACGTAACTCATCTTATCCACCGTACTCTTAGATAATGTAGCTAAGGAATTCCTTCTGATTTTTAAGTTGTAATTTGGAAATAGACGTAACTAAATTTTTTGTGGAAATATGATGCTGGACTTACATTTTTGCACAACAATTATCAGTCAAAAGACCGTATCTAAATCGTAAAATATAAAAAATAATACTTGCTTTAGGACTGCTTAGAACCGATTTTACAAACATCAGTTATCTTGTATCCGTAAAATCAACAAATTTTGATAGTTTTTATGTAACACAACTACAGCTATAAATAATTATTTATTTATTGGTGGATAACGCTCAAAGGGAGAACGTCATACGATGCTGGTGAAAGTTAACCACAAACTACTCCTTCCATTTGATAAATTATGTATATGTTACTGTAAAAGTCCGTATATTGGTATATTGGCTTTCACATTTCAAAAGATAAAATTAATTTTAAAAAGAGCACTCTTGGAATGTGTTTTTTTTTTTTACTCCTTTTTGTGTACCATGGCCACTTACATAACTATTTTTTATATCTTACCATCCTATATTACCCAGGACAATGTAAGGATTCTAATAATACCCCATAAATCTAAATCAGTTAAGGCCTTTGGAAGTTATAGGTAGTGGAATAAACTCCTTTTTTGGGCAGTCGTGTAAAAAGACTAACGTTTAATGTAACTTTAGTAATTCATGCAATAAGTATAATAGGGTTTTATTGAACTCTTATCATCATGTCAAACTGATTTCTCCGTCATCAAACGTGGTAATTTCCACTCCAGCTCTTATCCCAACCCGTTACACACCATAACCGTAACATAATGAAACTTTCGACATCACCCAAAAACTCATAGCCTTGTTCCCAATTCCCGAACACCCGCCAAAAAATACTTACACGCACGAGATATAAATTAGAGTAATTTTTGGTATTTCTTTTCTTCTCAAAGATAATGGGCTCCCCTCTAGTGGGACGTAACGAAACGCCACAGGAGATACGTCCCGGCAAATTGTCCGGGGGCTTCTAACCAAACGGTTTTTTATCGAAATCGAAAACATTAGGGCTGTAATCGCTTAACGAGAGGTATTTTGGATATTCTCCAGAGAAAAGGCTTTTGTGAAGTCTTGAGGTAGGATAATAGAATTGCCTTTGTTTACGTAGAAGTGTGTTGGGTATTTAGACCTAATGGTTGCTGAGTGAGAATATTGATGACAGCAAAATTTCGTAGTTCATTTATAGTATTACGCGTGTATTCCCCGAAGGGGTAGGCACATCTGTACACAGTTCAACACCCACATTTCAACAATGCAGTTATTAGGTCCCGCGTGGAGGTGATACCATTGCCATTTACCGAGTACAGATCCAAACTCCGGGCTGCTACTGAGAATTTCTTAACAGGAAACTCCAATATCACTTTGCCCGACCTGGAAATCGAAAGCAAGACCTTATTAATTTTATTTATATATTTATTTAGACTACATAATGAGGTCGATTGTGTTAGTAGCCTCCCAACAAGAGGGCTGTCTGCACGGGCGACTATAGCTTTCAGAATGATGTTGTTCAGGCGAAGTAGCGACGCAGATTTCTTACGCTTAGCAGTCGCGTTTGGGGACCACTAGACCAACGAAGCAATACCAATTATTATTTATTTATATGTTAAAACTATTATGGTTTTGATAAGCAAATGGAAATTATGTTTACTCTACGTAATGTTTGCTGTAATAGAAAACTTATAAAAACATAAGAACGTACTGTAACCTGTAATCAACGAAGGGAAGTAATTTGGCATAATAACTAATCTTGGAATAATTATTTCCGAGTTTAGCTACTCGTATACATGCTGTTACGAATGTACAATATAATGTTTGGACATTTTCGAATATAATAATAGTCGGTGAGCCTATTGGCATCAACCGGGCACAATTTCAAACTCCGGGCTGTTATTGAGAATGTCCTAACAAAAAAACCTAATAACACTTTACCCGAATCGAGAATTGAACCCAGGACCTTATACTCGACAGTCTCCCATGTGACCAGGAGACCAATTTAAGGCCTAATTCTTTTGAACCAACCAGACTTATGCATCCATCAAAATTACCTAGTTTAACCAAAATGTCTGATATCATCACATGAACTGCAAAGCCGAAGATATCTCACAAAAAGAAGCTGAACTGACTCCAAACGTTAACGCGAAGCTTCCAAGATATTAACTTTGAGTGTAACAGGATTTATACAACCAAGTCGATTGTAGCCTTTGTCATACAGCAAGAGGATTGGGTGCGGGCGTGGTGGCTTATAAGGGTTCGGTCCAAGTGCAATGTTAGCGAGTAAGATAAGTGTAATTTCTATACAATTTATTATGGTAATTATTAAAATTATTATATTATACGGGAAAAGAAGGTCGAGATGGCTTAGTGGTCAAAGCACCTGGAGTATTTATCCGGGAGGCGCAGCTTCGAATCCTGTTCGCGACCGTATTCTTTTTCCATTTAATATAATAACTTTAGAGTTCGCTAAGCATGCGTTAATGCTTTTCAAAGATTTATCTTGGAATATTAATTTGACCTTGGCCCTTATGAAAATACATAATACTTTACAAAAAAATATTATACATACATAAACAGCATCCACAATTCCACGGACCATGTGGAAATGTGGATGCTGTTTATGTATTTGTCTCACGAATTTTAAGCATACCAAGCATACCATGTTGAACATACCAGGTGATGCTTATTTTTTGGCAATAACAAACTTTTAATATACATTAAGTACTACTTAAATCCCTCCTCCAACGTCAAATCCGTACTGCTATAGGGTGTGAAACAAGGAAGGTCTCTAAAGTCATCTCAAACCAGCTCCAGGTCTTCGTCAACCGCTGTTCGCCGAATTCTCTATATCTACTGGCCCGATAAAATCTCTAACGAGCATCTTCTGGAGCGCTGCCGCGAATCACCTATTGACTAACAGATCAAGCGTCGCAAACGGAACTGGATTGGCCACACCCTACGAAGAGATTCTGAGGATATTCCCAAGCCGGCGCTCGATTAGAATCTACAAGGAAATAGAATGTGTGACCATCCCAAGCAGACCTGGCGACGCACAGTTGCAGATAAGGTTAAGAACATCGGGAAGACGTGGAGTAAGATAAAACGTGAAGCTCAAGACCGAACGCGGTGGAGGATCACTGTGGACGCCCTCTGCCCCATCCAGGGGACATAAGACATTTCAAGTCACTACTTAAATACTATTTCATACGTGGAATCCACGTCGTATGTCTCGCCCGTATCCTTCTTTGGACAATGCTGTGACGGATTTTTCCTTTTGGCCGCTTCCATTGCTGCGCAGTATATTTGCTGCAAGCACCAATACCGGTGCAGGCACGTTTCGGTGTCGACGCACCTATACGTCACTATACGATTTATTTCTAATAATGTCGAGACATGGATTAATATTGTTGTAGTTGTCCGTGGCCTCACTCACTGGACTTATCTGAAACCAATGCGGCAGCAACTCAGTGTTGTACTGTGCTCATGCTGAAATAGGGACCTTTTTTAATCTCGTGCAGGCAAGCTTTTGTATCCATATCTTATTTCACACAATCCATCCATCGTTTCCTCGGTCTTCCTCTACTCGTGTTCATACTCAAACCTTTACTCGTCCCTTGAACATTAGAAAAATTATATCATATTAGATTTAAAAAAACAGTCGCTATAAACTCTCAAGCATAAATACTAAATAAAAGAAAAGAAAAAGAAAATCATGGAACCGCAGATCACACCAAGCACAGTGCTTATATCTTATTGGCTTGACTGCATCTTAGCTGAATCAAAATCCTTCACAACGTGTATCATCTACCAAAATCCAAGGTAAGCCATATCTAAAAAAAATACGCAGGTTCGCCAGTGGTGTCAGTGATGTTTATCGCAAAAACGGCAATAATTGGATAACGCCGCGGTTGCACCGTGATAAATGTGTTGGCCTACTGCCAGATGTCAACTCTTACATGTATGCTGTGAACTCGGCAAGTTATTGCATTTTTATTGCGTACGTGATGTGATGTGACGTATTTGCGTATTGGAGACAGTTTTGAAGCGGTGTCGGGATGAAATTTCACCAAAAAACGAGTTATCCAGAGAATTATCTAACAGAAAAACACAATAATATAATAATATCAGGGTTTTCACGATCACTACACATTATAATATAACAACTTTTAGCCGGATTAATCGCGTGTATCACATATACATGTATAGGCATCCTGTAACCACGAACGCTGCAAAATGTTCGAAACGTCAGGAAAAGCAAAAACCAATGATACACGCGATTAATGCACTTATAAGTTTTAATAACATAACTACACTTTGCCCGACCCGGGAATCGAATCCAGGACCTCACGCTCAACGGTCACCCCTGCGACCACTAGATCAACCAGTCCACCAGATTATATATGTACTTAATCAAAGCTTCGTCGAAACCTCGTAGTCATTGTCCCCGATGCCTTTCTACTGTTATAGGTACTCCAATTCACACACATTCAAACTTCGAACAACAAAACTTTTTAGAAGCATTTAAAAAATCCTGACCCCATTCTGCCAAGTGGTTTCAACCAGTTCCGACCGCTAAGGATTACCTATAAAACCTTTTTCGCACGTTCAAAATCACCGCATTTTAAAACCGCATAATGTACTCGAATGCACGTGGACTACATATAGTAGTTTGGTAGAAGGAAGAGAGCGTTTCCCTGTACCAGTGCTGTAAAGAAAGATTTTTACGGTTTTGCGGGGCAGGGGGAAGGGGGTGGTGGATAAAAGACGTATATCCTTATTTGCTGGGACGTGACCGCAACCTTGCATTCTAAAAGGTTTCCTCAGGTGAATTAACTGTGGATTTATTTAATTATGTTAAGTAGCTTAAGTAAGTATAGAATGTTATTAAGCGTATTTTATAATAATACCCAATTTTGAAATGCAATTACCCACATTGCATAAAACAAATTAATAATATCTACAGGATTATGCATCAAATTTCAGGAAAATCCGAAAAACGAAAAAGTGTACCATATCGACGGCGCGATAAGCGCGGTGATCGAGAGCGCAAGCTGCTGCGCCGCGTGTTGCGTGTTCGAATCCCGCACGAAGAAAATGTTTGTATGCTATATTATTCAAATAATTGTTGCGGCTCTGGGTGTGTGTGCGTGCATGTGAGATTATATGTCTGTAAACCTTACCACGATACAGAAAGTGAGTGGGTAAAAATATTAAAAAAGAATAGTAAATATATGCCGAATATCTTCTAAGTCACCAAATAAATAAACAAACAATAAACTTGAATATTTTATTAAATAAAACTCAACAATGATTTCACAAATAACATAAAATGAAACAATACCATTTTACAGCTTAAGGACCATGCACTTAATTAATTAATTTATGCAAGAGATAAGGAACTATTAAACACACCTCTGACTCCATCAAGTAGTTATTTGTAGCTTTAAATTAATATATAAGGCCATACATTATGTGGAAATAGTTTCAGGATCATAGCACATGGAAATTGATAGTCTCTGCCTACCCCAATAGAAAACAGACGAGGTTGTATACAAAAGTATGTAATGAATTAGCAATAGATGTTACTTTCAGAAGTTTCTAATACAAATTAAACATATACATTTAAATTAAGAATTAAATGAAAAAACAAAATTATCTAATCAACAAGATAAAATTTGCCTCAAAAACGGCCAATCAATATTATTTATTTAATTTGAAAATAAATATTGATTTACTGTTTAAATGATTCCATATCAAAATATAATATGAACCAGCCCATAACTGTCCCACTGCAGGGCAAGGACCTCTTCCCATACCGAGAAGGCACGAGCATTGATCACCACGCTAGCTCACTACGGGTTGGCGATTTTAGACCATCAAGTTCCGGTTTCCTGACTATATTTTCTTTTCAGTAATAAAATAGGACCTCATATATTGTATACTATAGGCTAATTAAATTAATAAAGCAAAATGTGTACGAACTAATGTACATGAAACGTTATTTTTGGACAAAATACGCAATGTATCATATGTACACTCTACCGTTAATAGATTTTTCTTACCCATATTGTTTGGCCAATATTAAAACATTTTTGCTTTATTCGCCATTCAAACTTTAAATAAAATGAATTTTAAACTTGTAACAATAAACATTCTAAATACAAGTTTAAAAAATATATCGAATTAGTTATTGAAATTTGAATTTCACGTCAATTAAGCATAAAATCTTTTAAATTTCAAACAATACATATAAATGCTAATTGTGATATTAATAAACTTAATTTTTAAGTACTGAATTAGTATACATTGAAGCAGAAATGCATTGGTGTAGTGTTTTGTGTTAAAGAACTAAAAACTAGCAACATTCGTGGCTCCACTATGTTAGAACAATTCGAAAAATATTTATCACAATATCGCGCAGCTTCTCAATACAAAATTGATTATATTATTAAGATAGTTATTTGAAAACATGCATTTAGTAGGTACGTATAATAAGGCCCGTAGCAAACTGTATGTACATTATTTGAAAAAGAAAATTAATTACAGACAAGATAGAGATTAGAACATCCTAGTTTAAAATTTACAACCTCTCATTCGATTCGTTTCGACCTATACACGACACTTATAAAATCGCTTCGTCAATAATCGCTATGAATTCGGTCTAAAGAATTTTAGGATTATCTGGAAGGACTTTTTTAGTCTACAAATAGGTGTCATCACATTCCTCAATTTACATAAATAGAACATTTCTTACAAACGATGTTTATACCTTTCGAGTTAAATTAAACAATATTTATAAGGAGGCTTAAAATTAAAGTTAGTCCTAAGTTCAGTTTTCAGTGCCAGTGATCCATTGCAGGTACTTGAAGGATCTGGACTGCAGGGGGCTGGCGCGGGCTTCCCGGTACACGCGTGGCTGGTAAGATATCGGTTGCTCTCTGAAAATAGCGAACATTAAGGTTATTTTGAGCAAACGTGTCGATTTCAGCTTTACGAAGATTACCGGGAAATTATTTGGGCCTTTGGTTTCACCGACTATTCAGTATGATGAGTGTTTACTACCGGATTGCGATATAAATTAATAAAATAAAACATACCGGTCTCCCCCGAAGGGTTAAACTGAGTTATACACCCACATTCCACCGATAACGTGATGAAGCCCCACGTAATAGTGGAGTGTATATTGACATTTTCCCATTGATTGATTTTCCCGGTGGAAGGGAATACCGAGGATTAAGATCAGCCGCTAGGCCAATGTGGCAATTGCATGTGTTGAATTTATTTTGGATTATCATTCTAAAGCAGATTAGAGATACATTTCAGAGTTGCAGAATCTGTAGTCCAATAGGTGCAGTTTCGCATAATAATAGAAACTATTATGATAGCTCAATTATAAGTTTGGTGACAACTAAACAAGCATGACGCTCGGCAATACACATGTGTGATATAGGAAGCATGTCACCGCTGATGTAAATATATTACTATAATAGTAAACATTTCATTTCAACAATTCAGTCATTTCCTTATTGAAGACAAGTACATAAATCTAAACAGTTGTCTAACAGTATGTGAATAAGCGCATTCGCATATTTCACAATCATAATTAACTATCGAACATTTTAGGTTAGTTTGGAGCCTTACCTTGGTTCAGCTGAAGCACGGTTATGATACGCAGGCACGTTAGGGTTGTGGTAGCCAGGCACCGGCGTGGTCAGCGTATGTGACTGCACGGGCGGGTGCTCCGCTGGCGACTGGTAGCTGTTCGGGTTGTAACGATCCACCGACACACCTCGAGTCCTCTCCGGAACCGCGTCCACATTCTTGCCCAAAGTACTTAGAGGACGGCCCCTACCCAAAGTGTTAGTCTTCGGCCACTCCTGCGACACATACTCTGATTCAAAACTCCTCTCGCGCCAAGAACGCGGTCTTAACGTCTGGCTCCACGTTGGGGTGGGAGTATAAGTTGCGGATGGATTCTTGGCATACTTTGCATCAACTTGGTTCTGGCTCTCCCACGGTGGCTGAACATTCGTTTGTTCTGTAGTGGTGGTCTGAGTCGACGTTTTCTCGGTGAACTCCCTGAGCTCTCTGCGCCACTGAGGCTCAACTTGCTCCATCGGTTCATTATTATCGTAATAGTACTGCGGGGACGGATCAGGCTGGGGCTGGTATTTTGTCTCACTCGGTATGTAAGTAGACTCCGGGACAGTGATGTATCGTCTTTCGTATTCGCTGTAGTATGTCTTGCGTCCAGGTGTTCTGGGCGGTTCTACAAGAGAAACAGACCTAACGAAGGATTGATTGGGTGCTGGCGGTATATAGGCAATTGGAGCGTTCTTGGTGAATTTTGCAGGAGGTGGGTTCCAGCCTGGGGTAGGAGCAGAACTGAAGGATTCAGATTGAGTTGGTTGAGCTGGTTGGTAGTAGACTTGAGAAGTGTTATTACCGGATGTGTAGCTTGAGTCTTGCTCCCATGGAGGGGGGACATAGCTTGAGGAGTATTGCTGTGTAGATTTTTGGTAGCTGTCTGGTGATTCTTTGTTCAAGTAAGAGTATTGATTAGATTGTGTCAGGTTCTGTAGTGTCTCTGTGTTAGAAACCCATGTGGGTGCAGGTGTATATGTCGAATAACTTGATGGTGCCCTTTCCGGGGTGCGCTCTGAATAGGAGGGCTGGTACTGAGGTTGAGGAGTGGGTGATGGTTGATATTGAGGTTGGGGAGTGGGTGAAGGTTGGTAATGGGGTTGGGGTGTAGGCGATTGTTGGTATTGAGGCTGCTGCGGGGGTGGTTGAAAATGTTGCTGAGGCTGATGTTGGGCCTGATAATGCGCTTGTGGCTGGTACTGCTGTTGTGGTTGAGATTGCGATTTTGGCTGAACCCAGGGCTGACTGGCAGGTGTAGGAGTGGAAGCGACGTTATTATAAATAACGTTCTTTTGTTGGTACCACTGCTGGTCTGTTATTGTACTAGGTTTAACGTTGCTAACATTAAGAACCTCTGACCGGGGTTCACCTGGATACTGTGTCTGGTCGTAAGACTGATTACCGTATTGGTAAATGTCCGAGGGCATTTGACGTTCGGTACTAAGTCTTTCTAAAAGTAGACTATGACGTCTCTCAGTAGTCGGTTCAGGAGCATAAACAGGTTGATAAGGTCTTGAAGGCAAGGGAGAAGTAGAGATTCTATCTATACTAGGAGGCGGAAAATATGTCCTGACGGTTGGAATACCTTGTTGAGTCAAATTTTCGTAATTGTGGTCTAGAATTTTAGTAGTACGGTTCACAGTAACAATGTTTTCGATTTTGTTGTATTCTGTTTGTGTGGTCAGCCCACCTGTGGGCTCAATTTTGCTTGTTATAAATTCAGTATTCTCTGAATGCGTTTTAGTAATAATTGGCGTACTTCCAATGGGTTTAATCTCAACATCTTCAACTTTTTCGAGCGGGATGGATGGTTCTCTAATTGGTATTTTGTATTCTTCCTGAGGTGCTGGTTCTGGTTTGGCCTCTTTTGGTTCTTCAGGTGGCAGAATTTCTACCTTAATAATTTTTTCTTCAGGTTCTTTTGCTACTGCAGCAGGTTGTTCAGAAGCAACAACTTGTTCTTGTTGAACTTCTTCTTCAGCAGTTTCAACACTTTCATCTTTTTTAGTCTCCTTTACTTCAGTCTCTTTTTTAATTTCCACCTCGGCTTGTTCAGCTTCCTCAGCTTCCTCATATTCTTCCTCTTCTTCTTCTTCATCGTCTTTAGGAGGGGTTGCTTTTACATCTTCTTTTTTTACTTCTACTACTTCCTCTTTTTCTACTATTTCTTCTTTTATCTCCGTGTTTGCTTCTTTAATAACCTCTTTTATCTCCTCGGTTTCTTCTTCATCTATTTCCTCTTCTTCTTCCTCCTCTTCCACTGGATTTGATTCTACTACTGGTGGTGAGGGCTCTGGTGTCGCCTGTTTCTTCAAAATTACCGTCACCGGTTCAGCATCTTCAGCTTCCTTCACTTGATCCTCTTCTTCTTCTCCTTCTTCGACTTCCACAGACTGCTCCTCTTTAGGAGAGTCTTGTACTACTACAACCTTCTTAGTTGTCGTTGTCGTCGACTCAGACCTTTCTTCAGTTTTGACAATATTGCTTTCTTGCCCATTTTCTTTAGGTGCAACACGTGTTGCTGTGATCGTAGCTGTATTAGGTTCTTCAACTTCTTCTTCTTCTTCTTCCTCTTCTACAACTTCCTCTTCTGATTCTTCTTCTTTCGGAAGTGTTCTAGTTTCTGTTTTTGTTTTGATTTCTGTTCTTCCATCTATGGTTGTTTTTGTTGTTGTAGTCTTAACTTCTTCAACGCTGCCATCTGGTAGAATTTTTTTTAGAACTTCTACTTTAGTTTCCGTTTTTGCTGCCGACTTCTTTGATGGCAATTTTACAGTCATTTCAGCCTCAATATTCGTGTCGCCATTCTGATTCCCATTTTGTTCCTCAACTTTATTTTCTTTGTTAACTTGCTTCTTTACTACTTTGACTTCACTCTGAAAATAAAACAATATCATTATAATAAGTACATTGTGGCCTATTTACGATAGTTAAGTATTATTCATTAGATACGATACGATGCAACCAATCAATAAATATATTGTATTTGTTTATATGTACACATATAAATATAATTATATACTCATAATAAAACATTTAAACTCACGATAAGAGTTCGTTAGTATAATCTCTATACTTCCGTAATGTTGTATAGTAAATATGTATAACAGACAACGTAAACACACATATAAATATAGATATAATAAGTATAGAGTAATTTTAATTGAACCTGTTCGTTGTCAATGCTCGCATTTTCCTCGGCGATCTTTGTTTCTACTGATGTAGGAGCAATATTCGGAATAATCACTTCTGCTAACGGTATTATTGTCATATCTATACTTGAATCAGTTGCTTTTTTTACTAACACATTATCTTTTTCTTCTCTTATTTCCAACTTAGGCACTATTTCTGGCATAGAAGCAAAAGTCGGAATAGTCACTTCTGATAGCGATTTAATTGAGAAATCAATACTTTTTTGAACATTTTCGTTTAAAGGTACTTCTTGTTCTCTTATTTCCAACTTAGGTACCTGTTCGGGTAAACAAGCAAAAGCCGGAATAGGTGCTTCAGTTAACGATTTAATTGAAAAAGCTGTGTTTGTATCAAAACTTTCTTTTATAAATGGTTTATCCTTTTCATCACTTATGTCCAACTTAGATACCTGTTCGGGTATACAAGCAAAAGCCGGAACAGGTGCTTCAGTTAACGGTTTATTTGGAAAAGCTGTGTTTGTATCAAAACTTTCTCTTATAGGCGCTTTATCCTTTTCATCACTTATTGGCAACTTAGGCAACTGTTCATTCCCACTATAGACTCTGGGCGGAGCGCGAAAATATTCAGCTTCGTAACTAATTTCCGGAAGTATTGGTGCTGTGTACCCATCACTTCCATAATTCATTCTCGGCATACTATAAGTATTTGCCGGTGGTATGTTATACTCATACATAGACACCGGTCTGTTATTGTTTACCTGAGAGTACGTTGGCGTATATTTATTATTAAATGTGTCATTATTATCAACTCTTGCGTTGTTTACAAACGGTGGCGCAACTCTTTGCATTGGAGAGTCTTTTGGATCTGGATTACTTCTAGTTCTGAGCAAAGATTTAGGATTTGCTGGCAAATTGAATGTTGGGAACACTTGGACCGGCATACTATTGTAGTTCGGGAGTGCGACCGGACCCGAAGGATTTAACGGCGAATGAACTGGTTGCACAGGAACCTCAGGTACTCCTTGATTCATCGCATTCCTCATTAGTCTTTTTGCCATGCGCTCAGACTTGATCTCTGAGAGATCTAACCCACCCGGGGTATAGGTGAACGGCTTACGGTCCCGGCTCATTGCGCTGTGTAACGCTGACGGTGGATTCATTTTGCTGAAATAAATTTATTTACGTTACTCCAGGGATTCTAACCTAAACCATAAAGTTCGCGATTTATATTTTATATGTTCATAATTTTTTAACGTTAAAAGCTCGGGACACATTTTGGCATATTGACAAAATAGAAGAAAATAGATACTCACGAGGTCTGCTATTCACCACAAAATGTTATATTTACTTCCTGCGGTGCAGTAAATTACAGATCATAAACGCGTATTTGTTTATCCAGTGAGCACATTTATATTTGACACTGAAGGTAACACACTTGTCATAGATCAACTTTCACATCACAACGTTCAGGAGACGGATCACTTATTTTTGTGACGGAACATGCAGATATTAATCTGGTCGCAGCGGTTAAATATAGCGCGTGTGTAGTAAATGAGCCGGTACATTCGAATCCGGGAGGTGCTGCGCGCGGTCGGCGCGTACGCCGCCTGCCGCCTACTGCCGTCTGCTCCGCCGCCGCCATGTATTTTCGTACCGACCCCAATAACGGGCGCCTCGTCTACAATTTGTCTTAAGCAAATCGTCAAAACAACATCCAGAATACTTCCAACAGTTTCGCGATTATAATTTATTGCAATCCTACGCATCCATTCATCCGTGATGCAGAACCGTTCGTCTTATTTGCACCATTCCGATTGCATCACTACCGATGACTGACGAGGATCGCGCCCAAATTCCTGCCGCTTTATGTTTCATCGCGTAGTTCATCCACCTTTGCGAACACTGCTATTATATGACATTGTCCTATTTTTCTATTTCTGTTTTCGCGTTTCGGGAAAGTTTAAAATAAAATGATGATTTATATTTTTGTATTTGTGTGTACTTGATCTTTGTGAAGGTGCAAAGCGGATGTTAAATTTGTATTACAATAAACACGTAACATTTTTCTTATGTCTCTTTCACAGACGAGACATAGTTTTGATGTTGAAAGTAAAATATTTATATAAATGCAGCTTTATCCCGAGATTTACAGCCGACAGCGGTTGCTCGTCCAAATATCATCCCGCTATTAATGTTGGCTCCACACCAAAACTTTCTGGTTCGACATTGCTTACATTTGCTACTGAATCGAACGGTATTCACACACATTCATAATATCGGATCTATTTAATATGTGCTGTATTTCGTTTCAATACATTTCTCCTAGATAGCATGCACTCAAAATTGTATTTAACGTTGGAATTGCTTATCAATATGTTATTTTATCCATACAATTTTGTTTGAGGAATCCCTTTTATGTTTAGCTATAACTCTTGGCATGGCACTAATGGCGGAGTTTGTATGTGTCGTTTCGTCTTACTGGGTTGTAAGGTAATATAAACAAAGCCAATTTTAGTGTGTTTTAAAGAGTTGTCAAATAAAAGGCACATAAATCCAAAGGCTTTCAGTAGCGCTTTCGTGTTGGGAATAAAGTTCACGGCTTTAAGTGGTGTGCCGTTAAGTTGAGTTCACCGGAGTCATAGGGTCTAATGAAGAATAATGTTGTGCGTCTTCTGTTAATCCAAGGTCGCGAATTTCCAGTTTGTACGTCGCCTTATAGTTTATGCTTCTTGTTTTAGCGAAGATATTTTACATATTGTGAAATGCGATACATGAATAAGTTTTTAAGTTGTAATTTAATCATGATATTCACCTTCTAACATTTGTATGACCAATATTCGTTAACAAATGATTTAAAAAATGTTGGATATTCAAATTTTATTTCTTCATGCGACAATGACCTGATATCCAGGAGTGTACCATAAAATAACTTTATTGAGCTATATAATAAAATTAACTGAATAAAAACTGTACTGGCCTTCCTTTACTATTCTTTGATGCAAAGAAATATTGCGATCATAAAAATGAAATAAAATAATACTGTAAATATCTTTTATAATACGAGATATATATCTAGCCTAGCCTTATCTGTTTTTATAATAAGATTAATTTGTAAATAGACAGCACAGTGGTCGAGAGATCGGTTTCTGCACCGAGTGTCGCGGGTTCGATTCCCGCACTGATCAAATATCAAATGTAAGATTGTGTGTCACCGGAGAAATCCCCAAGGTACTGGAATAATTCCTAGTATGAAGCAATGTTTTTTAAAAAGATAAGAGATATGACTCTGGGCTATTTTTTTCTAATTTATCTATACATACTAAGACAACGTAGAATTTATAATTATCTTAACTGTTTCTCACAAAATAGATGCTGTGAATTTTTTTTATTGAAATAATATTTTTTATTTGAATATTATAGATTATTGGTGTAAACCCTCTTAGTGAACAGTTATAATTTTATCAATAACGACCAAAACAAAATACATATTTTGAATGATCACAACCGCGTAGTTCCACTATCTGCTTTCAATATTTATGAGCAGTAACTTAGGTACAGGGTGATCCATTATGGAATCATCAGCATGGAAGAGATAGAAACTAATATAGGTAGACGTCGTTTTTCTTAGGAATTATATCATTGATTTCGGAGCTTAAAAAACTATAATGACGTATTTAAAAAAAAAACATACATAAATTATTATTATTGTATTACGAGATTCCATTTTGTTTGATTGATTTTTAGAATGTCATTTTAATTAGATTTTTTACACGTGTTATATAAGGTCCTAATTTATTAGGTAATTTCCTTTGAATGGGTTAATATATAAGTCAAATACATTCATTTAAGCTAAGAATTAAATGGCTATAACAAATTATTTGTAATTAACATAGTTCTAGCAAGATGAAAACTGCTCCTTGAACGGTGAACATTAAGAAAAATATAAATTTACTAGCGACCCGCCCCGGCTTCGCACGGGTGCAATGCTGATACTAAATACACTACAGAAAAACTGTGAACGTTGTATATAAAAACATAGCGGCCCGCTCCGGCTTCGCACGGGTATAAAATATATAGCCTATGTGATTAAAATCGATCCAGTAGTTTTGATTTATTCATTACTGCCCGTGGCCCGCACGCGTTAAATTTGGAGTAAAACAATCCCCCTTTCCCTATACCATGAAGATTTCTGACTTTTCTGTAGACCTTTTTTATAACAAACGCTACGTCCCGCAATTTTTAAATCTGTAATATCTTCGAAAATATTCACTTAAATCAAACGGTGTAAAGGGCCATATAGATCTATATTAAATGAACAATGTATTCAAGGTATTTAATTGGTTAAGGATTAATGCTGTATTGGTTAAAATCGCTTCGAAAATTAGCCATTATTTGTCGTAAAAAGTAAATGACAAAAAAAAGTTATTGTGGGTTATCCATAAGAGATAGACATATACCATCACGGACTTTTCTGTAGATCTTTTCAATGTGTATAATACTTAGTACATTATTTTGATAAAACTCGTAGGGTTCAGCCTGCGTTTGCAATGTAAGCGGAAAAAATGTAATTATTTACGACATCACATTAGAAACCTCAAAAATAACAGTACTTCTCCACTATTTAATGGATGTTATTATACATATGAACCTTCCTCTTGAATCACTCTATCTATTAAAAAAAACCGCATCAAAATCCGTTGCGTAGTTTCAAAGATTTAAGCATACAAAGGGACATAGGGACAGAGAAAGCGACTTTGTTTTATACTATGTAGTGATTTCAATGATTTGAATGATGGCTTAAATTAATCCTTATCACTTACACATTGACCCCTTAAAAGGAAATTACCTAATAAATTAGGACCTTCTATATTAAACTTTGCATTCAACACGTTAACCTATATATTTTTAAACTTTACCGGTTACTTTAATACGTATAAATAATTTATTCTCAAAAAGACAAAGTCTCTTAAATGAGAACATTGGATAACATTGTGTAATACATTTTAGATGGTCGTCACACAATAGGTATCCAACCTGGTGCTCACGTATTTATTTGGTAATTTAATTGTTTTTAGTTATTTTATTAGTTGGAAAGTCATTTTGTTTAATATATTCTAATAATTTTATTTTGTATATGTTAAATGAGCTCACATTTTTTATATCGGATGGAACTTATTATAAAGTTGTGCTCCTTCAAAACCTGTTATTTTTTTTCCATAATTGGTTTGTACCCTAGGCAATACAAGCCGTTAATTAATTAAATGCAGTTTTTAACCCATTTAATCAATGAAATGTTTCCTCAAAACAAAATTTCTTTATTTTCACTAGTACCACATTTCTGCACACTGACCACACTTCATGGATCAACCTGTATAGTCCTATAACCTGGCATTTTTCCGTGCCCCCGGGTGTTCCTCGGGCAACCCAGCACCTGTCGTCCTGAATATGGCTTTAATAATTAATGAGTATACTTCCTGTATCTGCTGATGGAGAAATTATGGGGATAGCTATAACTTTCCTTAGTATTTGTTTATATTACACATTTTGTAAGTACGGATAGCAACATAATCTAAGGCCTCGTGGCAAAGTGGCTGCTGTAAAGACCGATCGATCGAGGTCAAGCTGAGCTTTCTGCAGTCCGTCTGTGGATAGGTGACCATAATTTTTTTCGAAACCTTTCCATGCCTCGAAGAGTGCATTAAACCGGTGGTCCTCGTTGTCATATGAAGATCTATGACAGCCGGTAAGAGTAGTCAGAGGCCTGAAAGTCTGACAACCAGTCATACCACGAGATATCGAAGTACCCAATAACTGGGTTGTGGAGGGCAGATAGGCAGTCGCTCCATGTAAAATACTGGTATTAAGCTAAAGTTCGTTACGAATGAATTGTAAGTTTCAATTCATTCGTAACGAACTTGTAACCGAATTAATTACCGAAGTTATTAACTACGTTAATCTATCTATGTTGCTGACCGTACTGCCCATTTAATTGGGACATTTTTACTCTCCTTGTTCATCTTTCTGTAGATATTAATTCTGTCAAAGTGTTAATTCTTGTTTGGCCGAGAATAGTCCGTGCCACAAATGTTTCGCAGTCATGTTGATTTTCTTGACAAATTTAAATATTTTAGCACGTAACACTTTTCTCTACGACTACGCATCTGCGCGGCAATTCGCAAAGCTGAACTTCAGACATGCAGGGTATATATATATATACATATATAATACGACACTCTATTCTGGGCATTCTAAGTGTCTTCACTAAATCAAAATCCGAGCAAAATCTTTTATAAATTTACAGTGTCGTTGCACTAGTTCCCTCAAAAATATTCAAAACAATTCCTACACCATTAATCTCAACGTTTCAGAATACGAACTGAATGTTAAACAATAATATCTCTTCCTCATTCTGCTATACTTTAAGTGTATCGTCGAAATTCGTTCTACATTCCTCGAATTTTCTCCTCACTCATAGAATGGTTCCAGTTATAGTTGTCAATGTATTTCGGTACTTCTTAAGTACCTAATTCGCTTTGTTAACCTTTAAGTATGGACGTCATTTTTTCTTAACACTACTGTGGACGTGGAGTCTCACAGGCTTCTATATGCACACACATTTTTTTTGGGGAATTTGATATAAGATCACTTTAAATTTGATTGAATATTAAAGTCATGAGATTTAGCAATAAAATAACGTGCTTTTATAATCAACTTTTATTTGAAACATAATAGAAATTATAGAAATCCAAAATTTCCGCCTAAATCTACTTAGGTTAAATTTTTTGGTATTAAAAACAGCCAAACTTATACCTATTACAAAATGAGTCTTTTTTTCTCAAAATATAATATATAAGAAACAAAAACACAAAATACCTACTTCAGGTAACAAATATGAAAATTTTTGACAACAGTCTAATAACGTAAATTTATCGGCAGTCAGTGCACAAAGGTCTAGAATATTGGAGACACACAGGTTTGTTGCACCCAACACAAACATGGGAAGTCATCCTAAATTTTTTCGTGGGACAGATTCTACAGGCTCTTGTGGTTCCTTGACTGGTTTCTTGATCCTGGACATCTTCTGACATATCATTGCCTAAAACTCGAGTCATGGTCAACCTCAGCTCACTTGGCAATCGAAAAGCTTATTCCAAATACTGAAGTGATCTTTACCATCTTCAGGAGTCAATTTCGAAGAACCTGCACGAGATGTTATTATATTACGTTTTGGGAGACGTACCCTAGCCGAAGGCAGCGTCTTGGCCAATACCTATTTTTGCTTTAGTAATAGTTCCGAACTATCACTACCTGATTCTTCTATGTTCTGGTCCTGGTTCTGAGCTTGGTCCTGATCTTCATCATTGTCACTTTCATGATTTTGTAGTAATTCGGACTCCAATATAAAAAAATCTTCAATATTCTCTTCATTGTCAAACTGATCCGAAGCTAACAACAACTCACTCATTTCTTGTTCGAAAGATGGAACTCCTGCACGAAAAGTTTTTCTCGCAGGGCCCTGAACAGAACTCGTAGATGGTCGTTTTGATTTAGAACTACCGGCTTTATTGTTTTTTGACATTTTGTACAACAACATTTGAAAGAAACATAATCGCCCTTATAAAATATATCATAGGGCAACAATGGACGTGTAGCCTGACAGGCTCCGGTTAATATTTTGATGATCATTACTTGCGTGATATTCATCGGAAGACGCAACCACCTCCCTCGTTGATAGTTTTACAACTAAAACAAAAGCTACCGAGCCGCTCAATCCCGGGGAATGGGGGGAATTAGGTGAAACTTAGAAAACGAAAACATCGAGTGGCCTGTGAGACTCCACGTCCATACTTAAAGGTTAATAAAATCATTTTTCTTTGAATTAAACTCGAATGTACACAGAGAATAACACTTGCGTAGGCAACTATGTACTGAAAAGTGAAATAATAGAGTACAAAATTAATCGAAGGTTGTGGAACAGCTCTAGCCTTCTGTACCTCATATCGTAATTGATCACCTCTTTACTTTTTGGAATTCACATTCGCTGTCCTCGCATTATTATTCCTTTATTATTATCTAGTTTTATAAATATAATATAAATATCCACGGATCTGAAAAAATACGGATGTAACCTTGCCTTGTCATAAGTGAAGCATATATTACGCACACACGCAGCGTACTGGCGCCGAGTGGATGAGTTTTAAGTATTTGTATGCGTTTAGCTCGTGTACGACTAGGCATGCTTCTGACATGTCGTACGCAACGCTACGACCGTATTTTCTTAAGGTCCGTGTTTAATACCATACATATTTAAACATAATAGCATTGGATAATCTTTCAAACGCGTATGCGTATGCTTAACGAACTCTATTATAAGCGTTATATTTTTTTTGTGGAGTAAGTATTCATCCGGAAGGCGTAGGTTCAAATCCTGCTTACGCCCGTATTTTTCTTCTCACATAAATTTATATTATTTTGTATATTGATTGAAAAATGTATAAGAAAATTAGTAGAATACTATCAGCTTCATTCATATCATGCATACATAAACTCATGCCTTCCTCCCATGGGGGTCGGCAGAAACTACAGAATGCCACCTGCTACGATCCCTAGATATAGCTTCTGCTTCATCCACGTGCATACATGCGCACCAGTTGCGAGTACTATGCAACTGACTATTTTGGACAATATTAAGGTTAGCGTATATCCTTCTAGAGTCTAGTTCTATCGTCTTTCATTCAAATCAGTTATACTTCAACAGATTTGTGCGTGTTGAGTGGTGACTAGTGAGCACAGGCATTTCTTATGTCTTCGTCATAATTTGTGTCATAATATATAAACAAACTGATTACAGTACACACAATGTGCATCGATTCCTTCTTCATGAATTTTCAAATAAAAGTTAATCCGCCTACATAAAGGATTGGACCACACTTGCACTAGACGGAGAGAAGCGGAAGAAGAAGGGGGGTTTCTTATTTCAGTAGGTAAAAACAGGCTAAATTAATAATAATAAAATATAATCTATTACTTTGTCTGTTATACATATTTCAAGGAGATAACCGAGCATCTGACTTGCAATGGCCAGAACATTCAATTTGCCATACCTTGCGCCGTATGCTCCAAAAATTTCTCCTCGACTATTATGATCTACGCAATGTGTATTGTCGAACTGCCAAAATGAAAGATATTGTCATTTCAAGTTATTTACCCCGCGGGTAAGGAATCATGAGGGAACCAGCCAGCTGATGACACCATCGTGATGTACTCGATGGTGTGTAAAGCCATGTCAGAGACCTACGGTTGTTTTAAACTCTGACACTAGGTTATTCATGAACCACATGATAAGAAGAAGACCCCGCAGGTACAAAACACATAATATTGTACAAAGTATTTAAAAATACGCTGTTATGACAAGATTAGTAATTGTAAGAGAATACTCACTTTCACTTCTGTTTTTACAGACTCTCCTTTAGTCGCCATTCTGTGGACAAAGAAAATTTCATTTTAATAACAGCAACACGGTTGACGGCAATAGGCTCACCACATGAGACTTATAGACGGCGGAGGTGACTGCCTCATTGGTCTAGTGGTCCCAAGCGCGACTGCTGAGCATGAGGGTTCGAATCCTAAGTTGGGCAAAGTGTTATTGAGTTTTTCTGTTAGAAAATTCTCAGTAGCAGCAGTACGGAATTGTGCCGAGTAGGCTTACCTATTACATGGGACCCAATAACAGCATTGGTGAAATGTGGGTGTACTACTGTGTACACTTCTGCCTACCCCTTCGGGGAATACAGGTGTGATGCTATGTTATGTTATGGTGGTGAAGGGTAGGTTAGTCTAGGTCTAGCCCTTTCAGGATAATAGGCTTGATGATATGTTTAATTCCCTTACCCGTGTACACATGTGACATTTAAAATCTTGTCGCCTTAGCCCATTTACAACTACACAATATTACCAAAAAACTCTTTAAAAAAACACAAACAATGCTATAAAGTTAGCAAAGCAGAATATTGGCAAACATACAAGAATACATTCAAGCTAAAGTTAGAGTCCGTAAGACCTAAAAATTCATTAAAAAATAATAATAGAAATAGGCCAAACTCATAACCTATACAAAATAATGTCACCTAAAACGACCACAATGTATCCTGTGATGTATACTTCTGCAGCATCCGAAAATAGGATGCTATAAGGTAAGAAAAATGCTTGGTTTAACGTCAACCGAATAAAGTTGTTAAGGTGCGTCTACACTGCGTGTGTTCGCGTTTACGTAGCATTCGGTAGTCGGCTACGTCCTACGAGCATTTATGGAATGGGTAGGTTAAACCGCCGTGACGTCAGTCTCGGTGGCTGTTTTTAATCAATAGTAGTTGCTAAGTCAGAAGCCTACGGAAGGCTTGAACAACTTTAACACCAGTTCGGAAGAAGAATATTTTGAAAAAAGAACCGCTTTCAATGAAATGGTGAAAACAGTACATAGACATACGATCGCAGCTATTGCGCGTCATTTGCTATTAGTTATTGTAGAATTCGATTGTCTATCTCCGAAAATCTTCATCAGATCCTAATATATTATATACTAAAACCTTTCCTAAAAAATATGTATTTAAACAACAAAAACCCCATGAAAATCGGATCAATAGTTTTTAAGAAAATCGCGGGCTTACAAAAATACATATTCACATTCTGCATTCGACCCGTATGTATCCATTATAGATACGGGTCGAATGCAGAACCTCCTTTTTGAAGTCGGTTAAAATAAAACACCGAACTTTACAAAACTCACATGCAAACAAAAAGGTTCTTTAGTAAGCACGATCCAACTAATTTCACCTGCAGTTTATGTTATTGGTGCTTGCAATTAAATACTTGGCTCGCAATGGATTGTTCACAACCACGTGAATACTCCCTTTCAAATCATCATCATCATTTGTGAATGATGCCTGTGTGCACCCCCATTGGCACCCCCAATAAGCCTCCCTTTTATGTAATTGTTATTTGCGCCAGTCTTGTCGGATCTTGTCAGTAAAAAAAAGGCATATTAACAGATTGTGTGAACAATTGACATATTGTGCTTTATTTTTACGTTGTCGACAAAATATCTACTTGTCTCGTTGTTTTCTGATCGCAAGCGCGGCTGATTAACGTAAGGTCAAGGTTCATGGTCGAACAAAGTGCCATTGAGTTTTTCTGGTAAGAAATTCTCAGTAGTAGCCTGGAGTTGCGAAATGTGCCCCATTGATGGCAATAGGCTCACCACCTATTAAGTGAGACTAAATAACTGCATCGGTGAAATGTGGCGGTGAGTACAATAGTCGGTACACCACTGCCTAACCCTTCGGGGATAAGGCGTGATGCTATGTATGTATATGTATATGGACAAAAGTCTTTCTTTATTGTACGCTTTCGAATACTCGCTCGCGCTAGTGCCAACGCACCTTAATGTGAATTCTAAGCAGATATATTTATGTCCTATATTGGGCGATTTCGGGCCATGAATAAACTTTGTTTGGCAATAATTGGTCGCAGATACAAACAATTAGTTGGTATTTAGTTTCGGATTAATAGGCTTGTGTTGCCGATTTGGGACTGCAAGATTTATTTGTATGAAATATAATGTAGTTACAAATATACATGTTTCTGGTTTTCGTGATGTTAATAGCGTTGGCTGTGTATGTGATTTATTTGGATGTAATTTGTCTTGCTCTTGATGTTATGTTCTTCAGTTTTAGCCAACAACTCCTACAATAATTAATTACATCCTCTATTCTATTTGATATTAATCGAGGTAATTAAATTTATTATTACATGGCCTAATATTAGTTCCATAACTCTCTCTACATAGTATAAAACAAAGGCCACCTAAACCACGCAACAGATTTTGATGCGGTTTTCACCATCGTTTACGTAATTTTTCACAGATGGTTTATATATATATATATATAATAAAGCCTAATTAAATTTTTATGCAAGTAGAAAAAAATTGTAGTATTAATAAAAATAATTTGTTTGCTCATTCATTAACAATTATAGAATATAGTAGATCATGATTGTTAAATAAATATCGCCAGGCGTCTCCTTAAGACGTATTACAAGGGGACTTGAAATTTAATAAACACGAACAACGACACGGTAGACGAACGACTCAATTGCTAGAGTGATGACACGGAATTGCGTCGCGGGTTTAAGTACCGGTTCAGCTCCACTCTTGGTCTTATTTTTCTATCCTTAAGTGTTGATATCACACACTGGATTATTTACTACACGACATTTTACTAGACCCTGAATCAATCGTACCCCAGATTAACATAGGGTTTTAAATAAATATGTTTTACAAAAAAATTAACTGATATTTTAGTTTGAAATATTAAAAAGTTTATTTATAGCTTATATTGTTAGAGCTAGTTATTATTATCAATTCAGTTTGTTTAACGATTGCCAATTGAATCGAATTTTATTTACGGTAGCAACATTCTAAAGTTGATCTGTAATATCCGACAATAGCCGGATTTACGTAAATTGGCATTACGCAATCTTTTTTATTGCTAGTGTTTAAGACTTTTTGATTGCCAAGTAAACGGTTCTGTGTATTAAAATAGAAGAAACTAAGCATAATTAATTAACAATTTATGTAAAGATATATGAACATTTACAATTTTCATTAGAAAACAGTAACTGTGTAACTAAAACTTTCTAAAATGTACACTGTAAATAGTAAAAATAACGTGAATTCTGTGTTCTTTCTTAAGGGAAATATATCATGATAAATATAAACAGCTCATTGCAGAGCAACGTCCTCTACTCATACAGGGATGGCCCGAGTATTGATCACCACGCTAGCTCTCTGCGTTAGCGATTTCAACCTATATTTTTCGGTCAGCATTGTCTTAGATTGACCAAAACATTGCATGATATGACATTAAAAACATGTACATGCCAAGTCTGAGGTGATGCTGGCCTCTGTAAACACTCGGACTGCGTGCCAAACCCTGATTGATTTCATGAAGCTTCCCATATATTAATTAACAAAATGAAACAATAGGTACCTTAATCATGACCTGACCCGATGGCCGTATTCGCACTATAAAAATGCACTGAATTTTAGCGCCAATAATTACGTCAATTCTCCACAATTTAAAGCTACAATAATACCAAGGCTTTCGCGCGAAATTTACTTTTAACGTAGCCAAAAGACCTTTAAACTAATCACGGAAATGTTCGTAAACCCCCTCGGACCTTATTTCATAGTTATTTTATCTCTATTATGTTCCAATCTGAACATTTAATTAATTCCGGGTTGAAATTACGGAGGTAAACTTTACGAAATAAGGTGCCCGGTACGAAATTTGGAAATACAGATTAAAGAAAGTTACTTAATGTTCTACTGTGATGTTACAATTTAATTTAGTTTTTCTTTTCTTCGTATTTATGGAATATTGAAACAATTCTACATCGCCATAAGCTATCAATATATTTTCAGAGTTAATATTAGAGATTCTCAACAACATTGTCCAATAAAAAAAGCAAAATGAGATCGTTTAAGTCATATGCTCAGAGACCAAGATATATAAACATTACACGTAAAGTTATACATTTTTGTGGAAAGAAACATACGGTCATGAGTAGGATTTCAAACCTCCTGGATAAATAGGTCTCCAGGCGCCCCGACCCTAGAGCATTACCTGTGCACTCGGTGGCTCTTGCGTATGTGCATATGGTTGCGGGCGGGCGGGCGGTGCACAGGTAATGCATGACTACCCTCAATATTATGGAAGTAGCTAGATATTGTATTTATTTGCATCCATAATTTTTTCAATCCACAAAAAATTCTAACTTTGGTGATCGCAACGCGTGGATTTATATGTAAACTTTACACGCCCATGGCTTTGGCTAATAATTATTCTTATCAATGTCACACAACTATAAATAAATAAATAAAATACTGTTGGTATGATTATAATGTAGTCATAAACTAATATATGGAATATTAATAGATACTTATTGAACAATCATCACTTTTGATGTTGATGTTCGACATAATAGTCCAAAAACGGAACTATGGAATATTGTTAGCTTTGTTAACTAATGGCGCGTTGTGAATTGTTTTGAAGATTACCTGTGCAACCACGAGAATACTGCCGACAAACTGTTCTGCGGTTTGGCAGGAGTTTATGTTAATTTTAAGGTGTATTTTCCATGGTTAAATAAAAAAAAAAAAAAAAAAAAAAACTGTCAAACTAAAAGTGCAAGATAGAGATGAGAACATAGCTAAGTGAAGTATGTGCTAAATAGTGTTTATTTAAAGTTATACATTTTTGTGGAAAGAAAAATATGGTCGTGAGCAGGATTCGAACCTGTGCCTCCTGGATAAATATTTTTTGTTAATACATTGGTGATAAACCGATAAACGATTATAAACCGATAAACGAGTTAATAACATAAATTATGCCTTTAATACCCAGACTTGAAAGGAAAAAAACAATCAAACGTTAAAAAAATAACGATATTAAACTAAAACAGAATCCGCGTGAATCTCACTAAATTGGGGTATAAGATGACTTATTATGACAATATGCAGTATCTTTTAATAATATGAAACATAACAGCATCACGCCTATATCCCGAAGGGTTACGCAGAGTTTAAATTATTTAGGCTCACTTGCACCAACTTAACTCTAACCGTAATCAACATGTTACTGAGTAATTTTGACAGAATGTACATAGAAAAACTGTCAAAATAATAAAGTATCACGTCGTCGGTTATGGGTAAAGTTTTTTTTTTTTTCAAGACTTCAGCCTTTCAGGCATATAAACTACAGCTGTCACAGACTCTTTTGACAACGGGGACCGATGATATAACGTGCTCTCCGAGGCACGGAAGGACTTCGATATCTTTTTCTTTTAATCCTTGCCCCACACTAGGAATTTCCTCCTGTATCGCGGGTGCGTTTACAGATACATAATGTCATGCACACACTCTCAGACCGGGAACAATTATTAACTGAAGCTCACACATATATTTGGTCCGAGCAGGAATCAAACCTGCGACGCGCAACGCTTTGGCCAGTCTCTCGACCACTACTCCAACCGCGCCGGCAATATGCAAAAGATGGTCACCCATCCACAGGCTAAGTAGCTTGACCTTAATCGATTGATCTGTACGCCAGTTA
Organism: Xylocampa areola; assembly: GCA_935421205.1. Taxonomy (NCBI): domain Eukaryota; kingdom Metazoa; phylum Arthropoda; class Insecta; order Lepidoptera; family Noctuidae; genus Xylocampa; species Xylocampa areola. The sequence goes on from OW285220.1 coordinate 10,622,900, forward strand.
CTTAGCCACGAGTCCCGTCAGGAAAACATAAAATATAGAACCGATATAGAAAATAGCTTAAAAGCATCAATAACATTGCCATACATTTAAAACTTTAAACCATTCAATCTCATACGTTCCATAAATTTCTAGTCTATTCCTGTGCAGTATAACAAATAAAGATATATGGTCTGCCCAGTCAGACAATTGCAGACTGCAATAACATTTGTACTTAATATCAGCTATTCTCACATCGTAACTGTTTGTCCGGATCGTGCGATCCTCCGGATCTAGAACGGACATTGCCAATGCTGTTAGCAGTTTAATATTGCTTGATTTTATTTTCCTCAGATAGAACTGAGGAAATTGTGGAACTATCAATGGTTTGTTTAAAGCCGTATGAGAAGATTAAGCCGATTAACCTTTCGGCTCAGTAACGTACAGATCTGTACGTTGTAACAATAAAAATCTATTGTGTCTGCTAATGACTGACGCAACAGCTAGGAATAAGTCAGTTCAGTAATGCCAATTAGACCATTTATATATGTGTTTTTAAAAGTCAAGAATTCCCACTTACCTAAATTAAGTTTCCTATTGGGAAGAACGGGAAAGAAACTTAGAAGATTTTATTACTCTGGTAAAATATTTATGGGCACGTTGTTTGTCATACTCAAAATTATAAATGTGAAAGTTTGTATCTTTAAATGTTTGTTACCCGATTATGCAAAAACGGCTGAATAGATTTGGATGTTATTTGGTATGGAAATAAATTGAACTTTGGGGAAGGACATAGCCTACCTTTTGTCACGTAGACGAAGTGACGAGCCAGCTAGTATAAAAAGATCACGCGACGCGACTATACTTGTTGAGGCAAATTAAATCGTATTATTGTCTATGACCAGAACACACTAAGAATATCCAATGTTGCGTCGTTGGCCATTACTTTTGCTGTACTAAAATGAAAATAGTAATTTTTGCCAAACTTAAACATAATTTCCGATTATCAATTTCCGTTAAAAACTTTTAACTTTTATACTTTTCAAGTGTATAAAATTTGATATAGATTATGGTGGATGGATTTTTTATTAGTTTAATATTAAACGCATTCGTTTCCGCGTCAAACGAAAAATCAAAGTCGCTCATCAAGAGGGTATTAGGCAACAATCCAACACCGACCGTTGACCCCGTTTAAAGTTATCATAGCCCATACAAACAGACTAAATAGTTAAAAGCAAAGCTTCACGTCATAATAAAGTATTTATTCGCGAGAAAAAGAACCTAAAATAGATCCCAGACCGTCGGAATAAATCGAGTGCGCTCTCGAGCTGCACTATTTTATATCGTGGTGGACAAGCGGGCGATTCACAGCAGTTTTTCCTCCGCTTTTAAAAGATAATGCTGATAAAATATGGCTATGATGCTGCAAGAATATACCCTTCGCTAAAACACGTTGGCTTGTTTGTGGATAGACCGTAGAGGCAGTAACTTGTACCAAATAATGTCATGCCTTGCGGAAAAATCTAGCTGGCTTGAAAGGCAAATTCTGTTCCACGAGATAGTTTCAGAAAACTGCGGAGCTTGCATAGTATGATCCGAGTGGCGCCATCTTCTGTTTGTTTTTCAACACAATTTTGTTTTATCAGAGCTTACACTGTACGGTACGTACTTATCTTATATATTTTTATAGATAAAAGATGGCGAAATTGATTTCAAATTATACATCTTCTGTTATAGTAGGTACATAATACCTACTATAATACATATATAGACAAGATAAAAAAACATTAAAGTAAAAAAAGGACACTACAAAGAAAAATATATTTAGACATCATTATAAAGAATAAGGAATAGTTAAGAAATATACTAATAATTCGTTAAACATGATTCGTGTAAAACCAATTTATCCTACACTTGAATGAAAGCTATAAAATTTTGAAGTTTAAATTCCACCACATGAATGCGTCAGCTTAGCAAGATTAAATAAATAAAATCGCCCAAATTGAGTTTGATTTAATCCCTGCCCGTTCATTGTAATTTCACTAGTCGATCCTTTATTGATAAATTAATCCGATCATTCGATATAAACTTAGTTTCCATTGCAGAATAATCCCACAAACAAAATTCACAAGTCGAATAAATTAAATCGATACTCCATATAAATTAAAATTCGACTAAAATTTCGAATAAACTAGGAGTTTTAAAACTGTTTTGGTAATGTTTTCGTTTATTGTGGAGTTCTATCTATGGTACGGTATGTGTAAGTATTTAACTGATTTAACGAAAAGGGTGTAATAGTTAACGAACTAACGGGGTGAATAGTGTATTGCGTATAGTCTCTTTTATAATCTACTTTTTGCCACCAACTGGCCTGATGGGAAGCGATTAATGACGCCTAGATTGTATTTCTCTACCCAAACTTTCAAAACAAAATCATTAACTTTGATATTTCGTTTTCTTTCCCCTCACCCTCACGCTTGTATTCCCGGAAGGTGTCGGCAGGGGTGTACATAGTTTTACACACAAATTTCACCAATTATGTTATTAAGGCCCATGTAATACGTAGTAAACCTATTGCTTACCGGGCACAATTCCAAACCCCGGGCTGCTATCGAGCATATTCTCATCATCCCCCTGCCCTTATCCCAATTTATTTGGGGTCGGCGCAGCATAAATTCTTCTTCCACTATCTAATTGTTTTTAAAACTGCTGATGAGAATATCTTAACAGATAACCTAATACCTAACACTTATCCCGAACCGGCAATCGAACCCAGGCCCTCACACTCAGCAGCCGCATCGACGAACCCGACATCTACCAACGAGCCAGTCTCTTTGTACACACGGCCTGTGCTCTTCAAATCTTAAAAATAGGATAACAGCGTACTTACTCCTCTCATCTCTGATATTTATTATAAAAGCCCACGCGTGACACACTTTCCCATACAAGTTGTTAACGAACATAAATTATATTTATTTTGCTTACGTTTATAGTTGAACAAATCAAAATAATATACGATACAGTTTATTGCTATTTGTGTGATGTGATTATTAACACAACCATTAATAGTTACCTACTCTATACCCAAAGGGGTTAAACAAATATAAAGAAATTCAACAAAAAGATACAGATTCACATCCCCAAAAACCAAATACTTTCACTAAAGACGCCTTTTCAAGAAAATAGAAGCAATATTTCTTATAACATTTGTTATGATCGCTTCCAGAGCAGGATAAAACATGATAGGTAGGTACCAAGATTGAATATCTCCATCCCAAGGCAAGGTTAACTGAATTTACGAGTCGAAGGAACAGAAGTAATGTGTCTACTACGTCTATGAAGTTACTTTTCGCTGGCACAGCCAAAATTTGTTATGGAAACCATATTTTGGTTAAATGCGGGTGACGTACGACCTTTCCTCGGTTTACTTACATTAGTATTCTTTCCTCACTAATATTATAAATCCAAATTTGTTTTCTGTGTATATGTTACTGCCTCGTTGGTCTAGTGGTCCTAAACGCGACTGCTGAGTATAAGGTCTCGGGTTCGATTCCCAGATCGGGCAGAATGTTATTGGGTTATTTTTATTGTAAATTCTCAGTAACAGCTCGGGGTCTATACCTATAATTAGGCTCACCACTATTTCAAATTTAATTGAAATCGATTATATATTTAAGGCTTCAAACCAAATAGCATCATAATAACTTTCGTGAGACACAGTCATATTATTTTTTCTTCAACGGTTACTACTACTAACGGTTACTAGTTTCGAACTCACTTCAACACTAAGACATCGACATAGCCGCGAGCTCAACTCATGACTAAGGGCTCCGTTTGGGTTCGAAACTAGTCGGGCAATCCCGAAGAATGCACGTGTGTAATAACCGTTGAACAATAATTAACATAGCATCACGCCTGTATTCGCCGAAGGAGTAGGCACAATAGTACACCTATGTTTCACCAATGCAGTTATTAAGTCCCATAATATAAAAGGTGGTAAGCCTGTTACCATGTCTTTGGCACAATTCCAAACTCCGGGCTGCTAACGAGAATTCCCTAACAGTAAAACCTAATAACACTGCCTGACCTGGTAATCGAACCCTAGACCTCATGTCAGTCGCGCTTGGGACCACTAGACCAACGAGGCAGTCAATGTATATATGCTATAGATTGATATTATGTTGTGTGCTTCGGACCTTGACGTTAGGACCAGATTGTGGGTTCAGATTTAGTATAAGAGGATATCATTCACCAAAGGAGGGTACCCAACTGTAGGTGTTCTGTTACTAGAATAACAAAACGTAGGTTTACATAACGAGGTTAACATATTTTCTATTTTTCTGTATAATATACAGAGATCTGCTAAGTCTTTTTCACCAGAGCTTCGCCCTCAGCTTGGTGGAAAGCTACCCCAAAACGTCATGTCGGAACTGGGCCATAACCAGTAATTGACCGTTTAAATCGTACTTTTAAACTTTATGAATACGTACAGTATATCGGTAATTTGATGTTCCGTATGACAGTCATTGGGGTTATTCTTTAAAATAATAATAATTCCAATCCAATTCCAATGTTAAAACAATGTGTAATGTTAAAATAAATTAACCTATATCATAGTTAGCTCAATTTTAAAGGATATTGGTTTATTAGTATCCCGATTATATAATTATTTTGAAAATATTTTGACATTTAAAAGTGCGAATTTACATATTTCCAACGTCAATCGAGCGGATTTATTTTCTAGACTGGTAACCCTACTGTTCGCCTTTTTGCCAAAAATAACAAACTTCAATAAGACGATACCTATCGATACTCTCTGCCAACCTTGTTGATTTTGGCGATTTTCCGTGTAATCCATTTCGTCAATTTCACCGATTCATTTTAATTTCAATGTTTTTGATCTGGTTATCGCAACCTACTAACCATAAATATGGACCTCTGTGAAATGCGTTACATATTACATAATCGAAATAAAGAAAAAATAATAGTATTATTTAATTTCCCAATATCATGGTTATACTTTTACAAATAACTTATTTCTTCAATGCCAAACTAACTCAACGAAAAATGCGAACCACATATGATACACATCTTGTTTTTAAATCACAAATCTAAGAATAATAAGCTAGGTCCACTTTCCATAGACCCGCTGAAATATGTATTTATTTAGATTACAGCAAGGTTATTGTTTTCACGTTAAATGTGTAATTACCTACAGTGAATACTGAAGCTGTATCGATAAAGGTTGCCCATACAGACATGAAAGGAAAATGCTTCGGCATTAAACAGCAATAAAATTTCTAATACCACGATACGTCCAAAAAATTCTGATACCTAAATCTTTCGTAGGGGGATCGTGAAACTTGTCATGGAACTTAAATGGAGCTAGCTGGGACACATGTCCAGGTGACGTGATGACAGGTAGAGTAAAACTTTGACAGATCGGTGGCCGAGAAAGGTCGCGGCGGTCGTCCGTATTATCGGCGAGATGGAAGAAATGTTGAACAATAAAAGTTAAACATTTTCAGGATCACAATTTTTCTTCCAATACCAGTCCTACTAGTGAAGGTTAGCAACAAAAAGAAAAATAATAAAAAAGTGTGATAGGTAAGGTGTGCATGCGATTGGCACGGAACCAAGCCAACTAGCTTAAAGAGAAGACTCAAAAATGAAATATTGAGGGCTGAACATAAATGAACAAAGTACTTGCACCAACAAATAAAACGAAGCAACCTCACTTCACAACTAAGAAATTTTGAAGATTATTGGTTTGACATCATTCCAAAATCCGAATCTTAAATGTAAATTATCTTAAAATTAGGTACGTACTAGAAAATGATGTTACCGTAAAAGTCAGCACTTCAATAAGTTCTAACATTAATTAGAAAAATCCAAAACTGTACCGGGTAATAACTGTAAATGACTGCCACGTTGTTTTAGTGGCCGTAAGCGCGGTTGATGAGTATGATAACCCAGGTTCATTTCCCGAGTCAGGCAAAGTATTATTGGTTTTTCTGTTAGGAAATTTTGAGTTGCTCGGCTGCTGCTCACCATCACGTGGGCATTACAACAGCGATCCCTTCCGAAAATACAAGCGTCATTATATATGCATGTATATAAGTCATTATATATCATTATATATGCATGTATATAATGACAGTAAATTAAACAATTCAAATTGTAGGCACTACTGACGTTTGGAATCACTTGCTTATTAGGAATACATTTTGTCACTTGATCGAGCTAGTTTGAATCGAACATTGGAACGGAGAGGTTGTCTTCAAACAGCTGTCCATGTTAATATTGTGATTTCATAAATAATTGTATTATTTAAAGTTTTTTATTTGCAAGGTCGAATATACTGTGAAAAATAAATATTGTGAACTGGGGAGGTGTCTTCATTTCAGAAGTAGAAGCAGGTTGTGTATAAACCAACCATACAATAATAAAATGTTCTTAGTGGTGTGTAAAGCCATGTTAGAGACCTACGGGTGGTTTAACTCTGACACTAGGTTGTTCATACAACCAGAATATAGACAATACTCAGGATTTACCGAACTCTTAGATTGCACAGTAACATATATAATAGACAAATAATGTGTTATTGTGTTGGAATCATTTCGGGAGTTTGGCCTTTTGCCATGAGTTGATGTACCGACAGAATACGTACTATAGTATATCCGTACAGTCGCGAACTATCGTTAAATGTGATTTAATGATTCTCTGCCAACATTTGGGTAAGATATCTATTCTTGTTATTGCTATTGCTTCATTGGTTAGTGGTTGTCAGTTCGGCCACGGAAATAGAGGCCTTGAACTCGATTCTTTGGGAGAATTTTAATAAGATTTTCATTGTATTTTTTTTTGATTCGTTCCTTGGACGTGCAAGCGCGACTGTTGATCGTGAGGTCCTGGATCCGACTCCCGAGTCCAGTAAAATGTTATTGGGATTTTATGCTAAGAAATTCTCAGTTTGGAATTCTGCCCGGTAGAGTTGGTCCTTGTGAATAGGCTTCTGACCTAACGATAATTATATATTAACAACAGCTGAGACAAACTGCTTAACGTGCCTTCCGAAGTACAGAGACGATCAGATGAAAATGCTCCTGTGGTCACCCATCTATAGACTGACCGTATTAAGCGTTGCCATTCCTCGTTTTCCGACTTGTGGTGGAGTAGGAGGATGCCTCAGTAAAAATCATCACTACATATTATAATTGAAAATCCCCCCGCCGCGTCTGTCTGTCTATCGTGAAGCGGTAAACTAAAAAAACTACCGAACAAATTTTCATACGATTTTCACTAACGGATGGAGTGATTCCTGAGGAAGGTTTACGCGTATAATTCATTGAGGTTTTGTGTAAATTGGTTGAAATTTGACGATGATAGTTGATGAAGTCGGAAACATCTGGTACCTGGGCGTATATTACTAGTGCATTTATTTTGCTATAAGTTATTAGAATTTTAAATAAAAAGACTACGTCCTAAAATCGGCTCCATATCACACTGTGCTGTGTGTTTGTATTCTTCTACATGTATAAATGTAACTACTACTAATAAGAAAAAAACTAGGTCGCAAAGTTCGCGTACATTTTTAAACACACAGCATATTTCCTTCCTTCTAATATCTTTGCATCCGGCTATAATATACACGTGCAAAGCCGGGGAAGGTCGCTAGTAATTTACTAAATAAGACACGTAAGGAAAAATACTGTACTTAAACCAAAAAATAATTATTCCAGAAACGAATCATAAGAAACATAAAGTAACATAGCATGCCTGTATGTAGGCAGAGGTGTACACAGTTGTGCAGCCACATTTAATCGATACAGTTATTAAGCTTATCGATAGTGTTATGTTACTTACTACAATCTACTTATATGATAAACTTGCTGGTGCCCGCGACTTCAACTGAGTGACAAAAGATAGCCTATGTCCTTCTCTAAGGTCTAATCTATCTCCTTGCCAAATTTCATTACGATCCGTTCAGCCGTTTAGTTGTGAAAAGGTTACAAACAAACACAGTTTTTCAACTTTCGCATTCATAATATTAGTATGGATTATATAATGATCTTAAATTCCTACACTGTCTACACTTTTAATTAATTATTCTTGGAGTAAAATTAATTTATTTTATATATTTAGAACCTTCAACGGATTACCTAACACGCCTACGTCTAATTAATCCTTGCATCTTTTTAAGAAGATGAAAGCATGCAAAAGAAAATTTTAAACAGAATTAATATTATATAATCCACTGTGGATAATTTTATGGTAGAATCTACTAAGGAAATGAACAACTCTCCACAAGAACATGTGTTATTAGATGAAAATAAAATCCCTATATTTTTATTTTTACTAAGTACCGCTTAATTTTCTTTATCGAAGTAAATTTTTTCATACGTCTTCTATAACATATATATTATAATATAATATTAAAGTATTACATAGAAAAATAAGATTAATCGTAACTCAGTATCTTTAATTTATTCATTGTGTTTTAATACCACTTTGTAATATCGGGTCGTCAGAATTATATGCGCGCTCCGATTGCTTCGTTTGAAATTCAAATTTTAAGATCATTTTGTCATCATAAACGCACTCGGAGTTTATCAAAAGGCGTGTTCCAAATTTCTTGTTAAATAAATATTAAGATCACATTTTCTGATGCTATTTATACTTAAATTGTAATTAATTTGTTCAAAGGTTTTGATAATTATGGCTAAAGTTTTGATTATAATATTGTATTTTAAAGTGTTTTTGAGGAGATAATTGTAAATTGCCAATCCTGTCAAGCTTGACATATTTTAATTTATTTACTTTTTTATATTTTTTTTAGCTTATTTATTACCATCTACCAGATTTGTACCTGGCAACATTGAACTTAATAACAGCGTTGGTAGAATCAGGATGTATAACTATCTACACTTTTGCCTATTCCAGCAGGTATTCCCCCGCTGTGATCCTTTGTTAAGGTTTTTTAAGGACCGAACGCCAATACCCGATGCCACATTGATATCACCAAAGTTTAAACCACCCGTAGTCCTCCTGTATGGCTTGACGCACCATCGAGAATATCTCTCACGTGTGCTGATTGCTGGTTCCTCAAGATTTAATTTTCGAAGTTTATTGTCCTCTAGATGGTGTGTAAAACCATGTCAGAGACCTACGGATAGTTTGACTCTGATACTAGGTTGTTCATCAACCACAAGATAATAATAAAACTAAACAAATGAAAACAATTGAAGAATATTGTAGAACGTACGATTTATGGACTCTACCAGATATTTCGATTATAGTGCACTATAAATTAAACTATACAACATTCTGGCACTAATAAGCTCAAGTTAACGCCCCACAGATCATCAGTAATATATTTATTACAATAATAATAACTGCCAAAGTCTACACGACTCTGAAATTTAGGCGTGCGTGAAACATGTCGCGCTGTCCGAAAATTTGGCAGGCCGTGTAGTGGGAATGTACCCGATTGATATGCTAAACCCTTAGTTCTACAATATCCTACGATAAACGTCAAAGCGTCGCATGCCACGCCTAGTGTTGCCAGCTTTAAAAATAAATGTACACGTGGGAATTTTTGTGACATCTATTCAAAAGTTTGGTTAATATGTACAGGTTTTTTTTTTATTGAATCTGTATCGCGACTCTTTATCCGAAAGGGTAGGCACAAGTGCACATAGTTGTACCCACATTTCACGGATACTGTTATTTAATCCCATGTAAGAAGTGTTAAGATTATTGCCATCGACAAGGCACAATTTCAAAGTTCGAGCTGCTACTGCGAATTTCTAAATCTCACGTTTCCCGGCCTAACGATTGATCTGTGGAGCGTTTGCCCCACCCGGGAATCGAAACCAGGACCTTAAGCTCAGCAGCTACTGTGATCATAAACCAATGGATAAATGGATTATGAAATGTGGACATTTCAATTGTAATACAAGAAAATTACATCAAATGTATTTTTTTATTAAAAACAACTTATAAATGGAAATTAATAAAATTAAAAAGACTTCTAATTGTGAAATAAAACCATAGATCCGTTTAATCTATAATGACATCCTATTTTAGTTAGAACGTTGACATGTCGAAAAATTACAAAAACTAGAACTATGAACGAAATCGCATTATTCATAATAATAGAAATAAATATGGCTGACTTGACGGCTACATTTTACATTCGGTATACTTATTGTATCGATTTAAAAATAAATCTAGCACTGGATTCGTAGTTATAACAGAAAAACCGTTTGCGGTAGGCATGTTAAGCCATGATGCCACAGATCTTAGTGAATACAATAGATGATTGCACTATTTACACGACTGCCCACAAAAAAGGAGTGTTTTTTTAGGGTTCATGTATGTGATTTTTTTTATTCCACCATAGCTTCCAAATGCCTGGACCGATTTTGATGTATGGGATGTATATCGTTAGAATTTTTACATTGTCCCAGGTTACAGTAAGATTTAAAAACTAGCACGTGTGCTAATTAAATAGTTTCATCTTGTTTCAAAACAAATTCAAACACTTTGATGCAGTTGCGGACTTTCTTCATTCAATACATTTAGTGTGCTAGTGAATCCGGATTTATTAATGATTAGCAGACCAACGTACCTACTAGCTATCTCGGCTACCATCGAATTGATCTTTGTAGTACATTGCGTCATATGTTAGAGCTTAGCCAAACTATTAAAAACACTTTGCAATGTATTACAAAGTGACTATCAGTTCGTTGGTGACCCAGATAGCCAATAGCCACGCTGGTAGGTAAACTTTTCCCTTCCACATTTCTGAATCACGATAACAGCGCCACCTAACGCGTCCACCTATACATGAGTGTGAGTTTTTTATCAAAATTAGTCTAGCCGTTTAGGAGGCGAAGAATAACGAAAACTCGCACATCGGAATTAAAATTATATATACTATTAAAACCTCAGAGTCCTAAGGTCAGACCTAAGGAGATAGTGAGTACTACAGGCGTACCCCTCTGCCACATTCCACGGTCATAAGGCCATAGACATTTTTAATCGACGCGTTTGTTATTGTGTGTGGATATCGTTAGAGTTTCGAGTTTGCTTTAGTGTGAGTTCATAGCAACACGATAATTTGTTTACAAAAACAAGTTCCAATGTGTGTGTGTTTTCTCGCACCCCACCAAAGGTTCCAGAATAAAATGTTTGGGAAAAATCGGGTTCTTCCGTGATTAAAACAGATCTTAAAATTGTTTGTTCAATTGTTTTTCATTACTGAAAATCTGCTTGGTAGACTGCACACTAAAATGTTTCGCTGGTCTAGTAATCTCAAGCGGGACTGCTGAGCATGAGGTCTTGGGTTCCGTTCCTGGGTCCAACAGTGTAATTGGGTTTTTCTATTACGAAGTTCTCGGAGTTTGGAATTGCGCCTAGTAGATGGCAATAGACTCACCACCATTACATGGGACTAAATAACAGTATTTGTGAAATTTGGGTGTACAATTGTGAAATATGTTGCTGTACCCTTACCGGGCTTCATATTGAACCTTATTATAGAATGTACTACCTAACTCTTGAATGCAATAATGAACTTTGACTTGGACACCTCTGCCTTCCCTTACGGGGATACAGGCGTAATGCTATGTATAGTGCACAACTAACTTTCCTTCACATTACTGTGGCCCCTCCCTGCACCCCTTTCTTTACTCATTTTTTCACGGGTGCATATGTCCAAATAATTCTCCCTCACACAAAGTTACAAGACGGGCCAAACAAACAGCGCACACAAACATTATCCGGAATAGAATTTTACTTAGCAGACGAAGGCTATTATTTTTATACAGTGGTTTACTTGCAACGCAGTTTACAAAGCCATACGGCTACCAACCGAACCATGTTTATAGCACAATTGTAGTTAAATAAAGCTTTATATTGTGTCCACGTTACATATTTTACTAGTTTCCAGTAACATATGTATGAATAAAACATATAGCATCACGCTTGCATTCTCCGAAAGGGTAGGCAGAGGTGTACACAAATGTACACCCACAATGCTAGTATTAAGTCCCATGTGATGTGTGGTGAGCTAATTGCCATCTAAGTACCGGGCACAATACCAAACTACGAACAAAAAATTTCTTTACAGAAATACCAAAAAATCCCATTGCCCGACCAAGGAATCGCACCCAGGACTTCACGTTCAGCAGCCGCGCTTGTGATCACTCACCTACAAAACGGTCATATAATTTAGAATATAACATGACATAGCATCACGCCTGTATTCCTCAATGGGGTAGGCAATGGTGTAAACAGTTATTGTACATCCACATTTCACCAATACTGTTATTGTGTGTGTGTGTGTGGTGAGCCTATTACCATCTACTGGGCACAATACCAAACTCCAAGCTAAAAATTTACCTATAGAAAACCCCAATAACAATTTACCAGACATCATTTCACACAGGAGCCACGCTAGCAATTACTAGACCAACGAGGCCGTTATATAATTTAGACATAAACAAGTTTGATATAACATATTCAATGTTCAACACTTCCGTGTTTCTCCGAAATTATTGTTGCGTGATTTCTGATTTCACGTGCTGAAATTAACTTAAATTTTCTTTAGAAAACTTATTTGATAATTTTCTTCCATATTTATACATAGACTTCAAACTCAAACTTTATTTGCTATCCACAATGGTGTTTAAAGATGGTAAGTAAAATAATATAGTACATCGTGGACCCTGTTGGGCACGCAAAAATTAGGAGAGAGGAAGAACACTGGCAAGAAAGTACTTAAAGCATTGGTTAGTAATTATTTTTATTTAATTTAAATTTAATAAAACATTAGTTATGCCTTTTACTTAAATGAAGAAAATTTAAACAGCGGTGAAAATTTACGGCGTGGTTGGACCAGTGGACGGCTACTGCGCCGCATGTCGCGAGTTCAATTCCTGCACAGTCCAAATATTTGTTCGATCTACAGATAATCGTTCCGGGTTTAAGTGTGTGCTTGTGAGATTTGTGTCTGTAAACACTACTACAACCATAGAGGAACAAATTAATTATGTGGGGTTGCGTTTTATTTTTTACAGTGTAGTTATTAAGGACTTTTAAGATAAATTTGGACCCCAGTTAAGGTTAGTGGTGACGGGTTTCAGTCGTCATAAGTCCAACACAATGTCTATAAACGATTTAAAATAAAGAAATACTGGCTCATGTTATAATAAAAATACACGACATTTGTGTAGGTACTTATTATATTCACAATAGCTTCTGCCTGCGACTTCGTCTGCGTTGACTCCTGAATTGGGTCTAGCCGGGATAAAAAATATCCTAATTATATTAAGCTGTTGCCTCGCTCATTAGCAGACACAATAGATTTTTATTGTTACAACGAATAATTCTGTATGTTACTGAGGCGAAAGGTTAATACAGGTTATAAATTATATTTGTGTCGAATTTCATCCAAATCCGTTCACTAGTTACGGCGTGAAAGAGTAACAAACCTCCATCCATCCTCACAAACTTCGCATTTATAAAATTACTAGCTCCTGCCTGCGACTTCCTGTGGTGGATTTTAGAATTGTGTCCAGCCAGGATAAAAATTATCTATGCCACAATACACCTCTACCTAACCCTTTGAAAAATAATGCCCGGATATTATTAGTTAGTCCCATAAAAAATTCGAGAGTTATATCATTATAACTCCACCATATTTTCTTAAACATTCCCAACCAAAACACGGAACTTTAGACGTTTGAATTACAAGAAAAATCGAGGTGGACGCACTCCATAAGTTCATTACCACTTGGCAAGACACAAATATCACCTGTAAACCACCTTTTGCCACCTCTGAGTTGGCGACCTGCCAAACTGTACCTAAAGATCCGTTGTCCGGTCATCTCGGGAAATCTTAGACCTAGTTCAGACTACAGAAAAAATGTCTCTTTGTTAAAAACTTTGTTTTCGGTTTTTGGCTGCCTCGATGGTCTAGTGGTCCCAAGCGCGATTGCTGAGCATGAGGTCTTGGATTCGATTCCCAGGTCGGGCAGTGGTATTGAGATTTTCTGTTAGGAAATTCATATAGCAGTCCGGAGTTTGGAATTGCGCCCGGAAGATGACAATAGGCTCACCACCTATTACATGGGACCCTTCCGCTCAGCCACGTACAAATATTTACTTCATATAACAGCATTTGGTGAAAAGTGTGGCTACAACAGTGCACCGCTGCCTCCCCTTCGGGGAATACAGGCGTGATGCTATGTTATGATAAGGTATAAAATATATAATATTTAAAGTTACAATATTAAATGGAAAAAGAATACGGTCGCGAACAGGATTCGAACCTGACCACTAAGCCAGCATACGACCTCTTAGAGGTCGAGATGGCTTAGTGGTCAGAGCGCCTGGAGTATCTATCCGGGAGGCGCAGGTTCGAATCCTGTTCGCGACCGTATTCTTTTTCCATTTAATTATGTAACTTTAGAGTTCGCTAAGCATGCGTTAATGCTTTTTCAAAGACATATCTTGTACTATAGCGTAGTCTAAACTAGGCTTTATACAGGTTATAACACAAATGTTATCACGGTTGATGACAGCCTTTTACTAAGGTATTATTTATTCGAAAGGTATTTAGGTATGTATACAAAGGTAGACGTATCGTTGGGGATTTCAAAGGTTTCAGAATTTAGGACATGAAGGTCTTAGAATATTATGTGGGAGGTATCTTTCATGATGGTGTATGGAAATTTATTTGTATACATAAAAGCACGGGTAATAATATTACATTAAATAAATAGCATCATTCCTGTATTCCCCGGAGTGATAGGCAGAGGTGTAGGCAAACGGAGGTGATATTTGTGAAGGAAGCAGCGGAACGGGAGAGAGAGGCAAACCCCGCTCACCCCTGCCGCAGAAGGTGCACCAGGCGCCGGAGGGCATTCAACGATCTCCGGCCACCGTGAGCCGGGGCCTACGGATGACGAACTAGGTAGTTCGCCACCCGACCAGCGACAGGCCCGAGACGGTTCGCCGTGCTTCTACACGTGCGCCACTCTGAAGTGTCTTTGCAGGCTAGCTGTAGCCAGCCTGCACAAATTTCGGGGTCTGTTATCAACAGACTATAACCTGCCGCGGTCGCGGTGAATGCAGCTACGATCCCGGGACTCCGGTATAGGTTAGTAGACGATCGTGTGTTTTTTAGTTGGTTAGAGTCCGGCACATCGTCCATAAGGGATTTTCTACACATAAAAAGAACACAGTTGTACACACACATTACGCCAATACTGTTATTTAGTCCAAACGGGCAAAGTTCCGATCTCCAGTATGCTACTGAGAATTAACTTACAACAAACCCAATAACACTTTGCCCGGCCCAAGAATCGAACCCAGGGACTCGCGTTCGGCAGTCGCCCGATTACTAAAAATGTATTAGTAATAAAGATTAGATTAATCAAAAAAATTACGACCGCCATGTTTGTTTGTTTTTTTTAGGCGTTTAGAAGTTATAGGGGAATAATATATAGGGGTTAAGTATTGATTCGTGTTTAGTATTAGCGGTATAGTCACACACAACAGCTTGCATATTATACCTTATTTATATCACTAGAACCTGTGTACCTACTTAATATTTTCCACGTTATACCTATATGTAGTCATCAGGTAGGTATTCATTTACATAATAACGTTTTGTAGTAATTCAGTTGTGCCTATCAGTTGGAAATTGTAAATTTTCATATACAATAATTCAAGCCACGTACATTCTAAATTAGTATGGGTCGTGAAACCATAGTATATTATGAACACAATAGAGGTATGGAAAATTATATATGTTATGTGAGTAGAGCTTAATTTTGCTATCAATGGCATTTCAAAACATACCAGTCATGCATTCCTTTATATGTGTACCCATGACTTCTTACGTATTTTTTTTTAAACTAAACTAGATCTGCGTTTTGCTATAACTCGCGTGATAGTAAGCGATGGTGTGGCCGAGGATGGAGCACGTAGATCCAGAAGAAATCAATTCACTCTAAGTAGAGTGGAAAGATTTGGGGAGAACGATAGTTGGGGAGTTGATGCAACTGCCCAGAATCGTCTCCCACAACGGTTGCACCGGGCTACATCCCGAAACACGACTACGACGTCGGTTGCTTCACGGCATGGCTTCGTCCGGTAGGTGGTAGGTACCCAGCCGCGACCGAAGAATATATGGCACTTGGACAAATAAATATACAAATAGCACTATATATTTATGTTTATATTTTTGATCCCTGCAAGATATCGAAATGAACCATATACAACAATTTAAATTTAAGATCCTGATAAAATCTCAAAAAAAAAAAAAAAACCTTTAAGCTGTTTCGGAGCCTAGTCGAAACAAACTTTCAGACAAACAGACGGGTATAAATTCTAAAATGATCTTTAATGATTAGGCTTCGTATAAATAGCAGATTTCACAAAACTTTTGGCATTTGTTTTGAAATGATGAACTTCAATTTTATTTATTTTTGGGGAGTTTGTTGCGCCTTTTCTTCTCTCCAGTGAAGCACTAGGAAGCGGTGAAGGGTGGGCGTTTTGGGAGACTGTCTTATTGTTATGTATGACGTTCAAAAAGTACCATTTCTAATGGTCGAATTTGAATAAAGATATTTTGATTTTGGTTTTGATTGATTTTATTGATACCTACGGCTATCGGTTTCGAAGTTACCCATACTATAGTAGTGTAGGTTTATTTTGCAGGTCCAACCGCATATCTCACGCTTTAGCTCTTTATAGAAATCAATGGGCATGCACCCTACGCAGACACACAGCGCGGGGAATGTATATTTTATCATTAAATATACATTCTCTCATTCATCTGCGAATGTTGTGGTAGCCGACTTGTCTCGAACCAGAGGTTATGACTTTAAATCTGGCCTGTTTGTGTTTTCTGTTTCTGTTATGTACGACATCACAAACATACGATGAAGGGGAACCAGTACTGCTGATTCTCTGTGCGAAGACCAGCCTTCAGGTCACGTGAACTGTCGACCAAGTGGTATCAGGTTACATATTAAAACGATGACAGCCGCAATTATTATTTATTCCATACCTTTTTGTGTACCATAGCATTATTTTTTTAATCTTATGACTTATGTTACCCGGGACAATGCAAGGATTCTAACGATACCCCATACATCAGTTCAGGCGTTTAGAAGTTATGATGAAATAAAGAAACAAACACACATGAAACCCTGAAAACATGACCCTCTTTTTAGGCAGTCGTGTAAAAAAATTCTGCATGATACGCCCTTACGTATTGTACACATGACATTTGTAAGAAACTATGAAAAACCAGTAAGCTAAACTTCAGTGGGACGCGAATCAAGTAGAAAGTATAACGAGGCGTGGAACAAATCCTTGGAAATGCTGCAACTTGAGCTAACCGAGACGCGAGATAAAACATATTGTTTTATTATTCTGACAACTTTCCTTATGTTGTGATAGTGCTGAACTAAACGTAACATAGAGTGGTCTATCCATACTTATATTATAAATGCAAACGTAACTCTGTTTGTTCTATTTGTTTGTAACCTTTTCACGACTAAACGGCTGAACAGATCGTAATGAAATTTGGCAAGGATATTAGACCTTGGAGAAGGACCTAGGCTACGTTTTGTCACGTAGACGCAGTCGCGGACACCAGCTAGTAAATAAACATACATTGAAATATATTGTATGTATTTTCTAACTTTTAACTGCCTCGTTGGTCTAGTGGTCCCAAGCGCGACCGCTGAGCATGAGGTATTGGGTTCGATTCCCAGGTCGGGCAAAGTGTTATAGGGTATTACTGTTAGGGAATTCTCAGTCGCAGCCCAGAGGTTGGAATTGTGCCCGGTAGATGGCAATAGGCTCACCATCTATTTTTGGTGACAAATACCAGTATTTTACATGGAGCAACTGCGTATCTGACCTCTACAACCCAGTTACTGGGTAACACCTATATATATCGTGGTATGACTGGTTGTCAGACTTTCATGCCTTTGACTACGCGTAGCGGCTGTCAAAATTCTTAATTTGACAACCGGGACCGACGGCTTAACGTACTCTCCAAGGCAGGTATGGATCTCGGTATGAAATAATGGTTACCCATCCACAGATCGACTGCGGCAAGCGCAGTTCAACCTTGATCGATTGATTTGTCAGCTGTTACTTAGCCACGAACACCTCTGACTAGTTTTTATGGATTTTTTGTCACAATAATCGTCAAACAGCTGCAGCAATCTTGTTTATTAGTGTTGAATTTGAATTAGCGATGCTTACAAGAAAAAATATATCAATAAAACCTAGAGAGCCGTGGAAAATGCGTCCTTGGAATCAAGCCAAAGTTTAATAGAACCCATTTGAATTAATGCTAATGATGAACCCAATCTACTTGTGCAATAACAATTTCCGAAACATTTTGGGATTATATTCTGCTTTCATGCTTAATCTTGCCGGATGTATGATACTTTTCAACGGTTTAAAAGATTACATTAAAGTTGGAACGCATTTTAAATAAGTATTTCTCCTCTGCTGCGGTACATACATTTATTATCAAAATATCAATTAACTGTCTCATTGCTCTAATGGGACCAATGAGGGGCTCATGGTTACAGCCGCACAGACCTCGATTGTGGTTGAATGAACGTCATTTCAAAACTAGACCCCTCTATGTCTCGGAGAGCACGTTGAACCGTCAATCCCGGCTGTCAAACATCTATGACAGCCGTTACGGGTAGTCACAGGTCTGAAGTTCTGACAACCAGTCTTACCACGAGATATCATGTTACCTAGTAACTAGCTGTAGAGGTCAAATAGGCAGTCGCTCCATGTAAAATACTGGTATTCACCTGCATCGGTTTGACTGGCAACCGAACCAGACGTAGTTAAGAAAAAGCTAGGCGGAGCGACATTGGTCTAGCAGGACTAAGCGCGACTGTTGAGCGGAAGGATCTGGTTTTAATTCCCGGTTCAGACAGTGTAACAAACACTAATAGTTAGCTCTTAGGAAATCTTGAATTGTTCTCAGATAGCTGGCAGTACGCTCGCTACCTATTACATGGGACTCAATAACACTATAGGGGAAACCTTCGCCGACAAGCCAAAAAAATCCATTCAAATTTCCAAATGCATAAAAAAGTCGCCATCATAATACCTACTAAACTACATTCCCATTTCCTCGTCTACCGGTATCCCCCAAACAAACACTTACACATAAACAATAAACATGATACGTTGACTCGTATCATTCACACGTGGTGACGTAGCCCTCGTACACCTGTCTGGCGCCCGCGCACGTGACGTCATCAAAGATTTATAGTACACGTAGATGCGACACCTTTGATGTTGTGACGTAGACATCAGGAATTGTCGTCTCTTACATCACATTACGATTATGAATGAGACAAGTGCAGGCCAGTAATCAAAGAAACATTGGGCCTTATTGCAATGGCATCAATCAATTTTTTGTATCACCTCAGGCGTGGATACAATACTGTGGGCACGGTGGGCATACCCACAACCCTAATTGAGGTCAATATCAGTTCAGTAGTTTTGAGTCTAGATGTTATAATGTGCAAATAAACACACCGACTTACACTGACCGATTTTCTGGTGCCCGTGTCCACAATTCTACGCAAATCTTATTACTAATTACCAATAAAATAACCATTCTACGATTTGTAAAATTAATCATATTAGGATCCTATTCAGATTCAGCAAAAGTGACCAATTTAGACCCCCAGATCCGCATCTAAATCAAGGATGGGTGAAACGGATGCATATTGCAATTACTTTATGTATCTGTTTCCATAGGAAAGATTTAAGGTTGTCCAAACCAAAAAATGATAGAGGAGAAATTCCTAGAGAGAGAAACATATTCATAAACAAATCATGATTGATTGCAGACGCACTTTTTTAATTGATTTCTTTATGTTGATGCTTAGGTTCTAGCTGTTACATGTATTATTATTTTTGCTAATCCATTATTTTTTTCGGTTATAGTACCATTTCTCTGATCTACATAGGTTTTTCGGCTTGAACAATTCTTGACACACGGAGGAATACGAAACTAGTTTAGGTGTAAAATATTAATAAAACGAGGGGGATGTGGTGTAGATGTCGTTTTGTGAACTGTTCACTATTGTTTGTCAAATAACATAATAATATTTATGCTAAACGTGGTTATAAATAACTTGGCACTGTATTCAACAGTTTTCATATTAGAAATTATGAACATCATTTATGTTTATCTGCGATGTATTCTTGGCTATTGTATTAGAAGATTTGACTATTAAAACATGCGCATGAGCACACATGTGAAAATTAATAAAATATAACAACAGTAATTTTGTTATTTTATTGTGAATTTCCTTATTGGTTGCAAGCGCAGCTGCTGTGTGAGGTCATGGGTTCGATTTCTCTATCGTGTAGTCTTATTGGGATGTTCTGTTATCTTAGTAGCACATCGGAGTTTAATATTGTGCTTGGTAGATGGCAATACGGACAGTAAAATAGGATTTAAAAACGGCATCAGTGAAATGTACAACATTATACCTCTTTCGAAGCTTTTCCCCTAACGAGTTTGACTCGCGACATCGCCGCGGGCTCAACTCATGACGAAGGGCTCCGTTGGAGTCCGAAACTAGTCGAGCAATCCCGAAGAATGCAAGTGAGTAATAACCGTTGAACAATATATAATTACACCTCTGCCTAAACCATCGGGGAATACAGGCGTGATGGCGTTTATTCCACGTTTAATTTTATGCATTAATATTATGGAATATCGGTCAATGTGTAACTGATTAAGATTAATTTAAACAATAATTTAGATACTATTAGTAACCCACATCCATCCATTCTCACAAACTTTCACATTTAAAGTTAATATTAATAGGATAAAACTGCCTCGTTGGTCTAGTGGTCCCAAGCGCGACTGCTGAGCATGAGGTCTTAGGTTCGATTCCGGTCGGGCAAAATGCTACTGGGTTTTTCTGATAGGAAATTCTCAGTAGCTGACCGGAGTTTAGAATTACGCCTGGTAGACGGCAATAGGTTCACGACCTATTTATTACATGGGACTTAATAACAGCCTTGGTGATATGTGAGTGTACAATTGTGTACACCTCTGCCTATCCTTTCGGGGAATACAGGCGTGATTCTATGTATATAATAATAGGATAATAATTATCCAAACTCACAGCCCTCACGGGTGTTAATAATAATTCGTGTATCTAGACTAAAAGAGTTCTGTTTTAGCCTGATTCTCAGTCTCAAACATGCACTGAAGTGTACTGACGTCATAAGATCAATGAGCACTAGACATGCTAATACATCTCATTACGATTGATCTCCACATGTCGATTCCCAAGAAACACTATTGGCATTGAATTGAAAGTCCGATTTCTGATTTTATGAATTAGTTTTTAGTCTAGTTCCTCTCTGTAAATAAACCTACCCATTATACGAAAGTTCTGAAACACACCCAATACTCACGTTCACATTACACACAGAGAGGTAACAATCATCTTGTAAAAATGTTTAAAATAATTGTCACTCAAAAACTTGCCTTTGTATGACGTATCATATTTCAATTAAATCTTAAATGTTAGCTAAAAGTATGTTCAATTACTAAATAACCGGGGCTTGAGGCGCTGTTAGCTGAAATACAGGCTATAGACCCAGTTCAGCAGCAGATGCTACTAAATAGACACAATAATATTGTATAAAATTGTTTAGAATTTGCTAATAAGAAAATTGTGTAATCGTCACTGTTTTTGTCGAATAAAAAATAAATATAAAAAAATATAAATAATAAAACTTAATCTAGTGTATCTTTTAGTCATTAACATTGGAAAAAAAAAACATATCATAACCAGCCCGTAACTGTCCTACTGTAGGACGCGGGCCTCTTCTCATACCGAGAAGGCACGAGCATTGATCACCACGCTAGCTCACTGCGGGTTGGCGATTTCAGACTACCAAGTCCAGGTTTCCTCACGATGTTTTCCTTCACCGTATGTCTGTGATGTCTTCGATTAACTAAGAAACTACATATAACATTGAAAATTTCACTTTGGTAAATGCCAGATTTGAACCCACAACCTGTCCAGAGGCGCGCTCATAACCACTTGGCAAGCACGACGTCGACAAAAATAGGTAACGCGAAAATGTTTTCAGACTTTTCAGCAGGTACAAAAAGTCTGAAAGGCTTAAAAAAATTATGATTTACAATCTTCAGGTTTGTTAGAGTATGGTTTACGAATGTTGTTAGCGAAGCAACGGGCGATGAGATCACTGACTGTTCGGTTCGTGGCAGCGAGCCGAATACAAGATTTTCTTCTAAAACACTCAAAGGAAATAAACTTTTTAACCGTTTTACCACATGTGCATCAAGGACATTAAATATGTAAAAAAATCTGTTTATAACTAAAGTATTTAAATTAAAAGTTTTGAAATTGAAAGCAATAACACATGCTTAGCGAACTCTAAAGTTATTATATTAAATGGATAAAAAAAATTATATAATAACTTTAGAGTTCGCTAAGCACGCGTTAAAGCTTTTCAAAAATTTATGTTTAAATTTTATTCGAAAATTCTAATAGAAATATATTATAACAATAAATTAATTATGAACTTTATTCATTGCCATTGACCTTATTATTCTAAATTATATTTCGGTCTTGCCTCTAACGTTACACACAAATAGAAGAGAGAAAATAATAAAACAAACTGACATGTGTGATAATCTATAGGTTTAATCTGATTCTCTAATTACCACACACAATAGAAATGTTATTGTTATCAAGCACAATTTTGTACTTTCGCAAGTATACAGAATAATATTACTCTATCGACATCAAAAATCAATTTTCAACTATTGCATGCAATGCTGAGTATAGGTCTCTTCCATAAAAAGCAATTTTTTACGTCCTTGCGATCTTAGAACCGAAGAAAATCGTTCACTGACTTCGGAAACAACGAAGCCTAAGCTTATCCCAAAAAAAAACACAATACACTTTTTTTTTTTCATATGACGTATTTCTCGATGGAGATGTCTTTGCAGTTTTTTAGATCATTTATCAATTCAGCCATAATTATAATGGACTCTCAATAGCGCAATCTCGCGTTTTAATGACAATTCTATGTCATTTTATTTATATTGGCAACTCGGGGCCCAGACATCTTCACATTGCAAGATAATTATTCATTAATTACTGCAAATTGTTGTATCAGTTGTTAACACCACAGTAATAACAACATGATATCATACATGACGAAATTCGAGGCTAAAATCAACATAAAACGGTTAAAAATATTCCAGAATATTTCAATTAACTGGCAACATTATCTAAATATCTGAAAATTTTATGTTAGATTCAGTGGCGCGATGCGGCCTTGTTTGCTCAGGGTCGTGGGTTCGATTCATGAATTGAGACAGATATTTGTTTGACCTAGAAATGCGTATATGTTATTTGTGTATTAACATACTGCTTGTCAAACGCAGTTGTTACGCCAAAATCAAGGAAAATCAGTGCTGCATTGTTAATTTGCAGTGAAATTGGTTTTGTTTTGTGGTCTCAATAGTGAAGAAACAACGCAGCACGGAGAATAATAATAAATGTTTTCCAACTGCACAGTAATTTTGAACTTCTTTCTTACTAATATTATAAATGTCAAAAGTTTGGATGCTCGTGAGTTTGTAGGTTCGTATGTTTGTTCATAAATTACTCAAAAACCACTGAACAGATTTGAATGAAATTGTGTAAATAGTTACTTTAGGTTCCGGAATAGAACATATGATATTTTTTATCACAGGAAAACGTGGAGATTCTACGCGAAATGGGAGAATTTGCATTACCTACTCCCTTTAAAATTTCTTGTAATGTTTCATTTTACGTTACAAACATAAACACGAAATAAAGTGTTAAGCAATTCTCTGTAAACCCTTCTCAAACAACATCTGTTACGTTTCGAGTAATAGTCAATTTGGTTAAATAAACTTTTAACTGTTTATCAACGAGTCGGAAATCATTCTGTCTATCATAAGACCTGACATATTAAAATCATAAACATTTGTTTTTAAAAGCGAGTAGCTCATTGAGCCAACGAGATTTATGTTTGGTCTAGGAATAGATTTGATATAGAATGTTGTGAGCCAACGGAAAATGTTACAAAATGTCTACTCCCACGCGAACTAATAAAAATATCCTATCATTTCTCGTAACTAACGAATAACGCTGTATGGTCATATTAATTGAATATTCGCTTTAAGAATATCAAACAGTTCTCGAATTATATAAAAAATAATATTTTACTCATACACGTTTTTCTAGGAGTGACAATCTACGCATATTAACACACACAAATACTACAAACCGATATCTTATTACTAAAATGAAACTAATATTTAAACAGTCTTGACATAGCTGAAAACCTCGCCCGACATAGTAATTAAACAAACATTTGGAACTTGAATTAAATTAATTAATTAAACGTAATGAATTCAGTGGCACTTTACATAATTAAAAGAATTAAACATTCACTTTAAAATAAAATCCACGACACGACAGCATTAAAAGTATAAGTCTTGAAAAAGTTATTAAACGAATAAACACAAACTGAATCCCGTCACATAATAAACCTAATTAAAAACGTATTAAAGAAGGTTTAAAAGAGTTAAGTAGATAAGAGTTTTAATTGAAGACAAAGCTCTAGTGCTCCGGGTGGCGGGGGCCGGCTTCGTGTTCAACAAACAGTGATTCTTCACGAACCCGACAGTCACCACTTCCCCAGTCAGTCGTTAACATATTTCCCAGTCCATAATTACTTCCTATACCACCACTTTTACTTGAACTGAACTACAAAATTAACTCACTCATTTTTTACGTTTATTTTTCACGTGCCAACAACATAGCCGCGTGTGTGAATGGAGCATAGAGCTTTGTTAACTGTGTGTATTATTATAATAGTGATAATGACATTGCGTTAGGTGAGGCAGGTGTACCTGTGAGCAGTCGTGAGTGGTTGCGCGTGCGCACCGCACGCTTCCAGACCTCCAGAGTAGCACTACGCAGTTTCCTCTCGGCGACCGCCCGCGAGCTCAGACTGCTATTTTTAAACGTATCGCTTATAATTTTATTGTTTGAGCGAAAAGCTAGAACGCGACAAGTACGCGCGGCGGTCGTAACACTAATGCCAACACGAATGTTTCCAGTTTCTCAACGTTCCCTACGCAGTACATTGATAACTAATTCCAGTAGTGTTGATATAAAAGCGACAATAATAATTGAAAGGTTTCCAAATCATCTAGGTGACCCTGAAACAACCCATTGACAAAGTCAACTTGGTTTGTCCTTATCCGACTCCGATCGGACGGAGATTGTCCCGTTCGATATAAGAGGTTAGATAACCTACATGTAGGTCGACAGACCAAAGTCGAAATGAAAGTAAAAAGGATTCGGGCATAAATTTTAGAACAGCGACAGAGTTTCAGTGAAAAGTTACAGAACTGCCATACTTCATACATACCGAATTGAAATTGAATAAGAGTTGGCGTTTTATCATTGATTTTTACTAAAATATTAGTGTAGAAAGTACGTGCGCAGACTTATAAGTAACATTAGGTAGAAGTCGTTTTAGTAATTCTGAAATATTCAAAGTCTAGGTGTCGGAAATAAAATCTTAACATTGTAATGCAAAAACGTTCACACGTGATTTTAAGTACCCATATTAATTAATTATAAGATTAGTCGCTGGTTACGATGCCAATCGGATGTAATAAGATTACTTTCATTAGATACACAAAGTGTTATTTCAGTATAGATACTTAAATACTATGATTTGTAAGCAAATTACATTAAATTCTATAATGTTTTTATAAACATTTAATTGGTTAAGGGCTCCATTCAAGTTCGAAACTAATCGGGCAGTCCCAAAAACATGTACGTGCCTAATAAATAACATTTAATAAACATTTATTTAACTAATCTCTAATTGATTACATATTATATAAAAATATATGTGCTTCTTTACCTTGTGTTTTTGTCTAATACCAAGGATGAAGAGATACATGTATACAAGGCAGGAAAAGCTTGTCAAAATCTAGACAGAAATCAACAGTCTCAAATACTATTTGCTTGCAAACATTCAGCCATTTTAACAAATGTTTGTGAAAACCTTTTGACAGCTTACTTAGAGTTCAACTTAAAATTTTATTTAGGGGTAGGCAGAGGTATATACAGTTGTACACCCATATTTCACCGTTATATAATGAGCCTATTGTCATCAACCGGGGACAATCCAGGCTCCAGGCTACTACTGAAAAATTACTACCAGAAAAACTTAATAACACTTTAGTCGACTTGTAAATTGAACCCAAAGGCCTCAGCAGCCTTAGCGACCATTAGATGAGCAAGACAGTCTAGTTTCTCATCTATGTTATTACCGTAAATTCCTTCCTGACCTTGTGTTCATCGTTTAGCTCACGTGCCTCATCAGAATTTGGCATTAGACAGTAGTTCTTTGGCAGTTCTAGGTTATGAAACTATTCCACATACTGTGGCCAGGAGTCCTGATTAGTACGGGATGTTCAAAAAAGGGAGTCTGTGGACATGTCCCGAATTATTGTTGGTGTCGATGGACGCATAATCACACACTTTACTTTTTTTGTGTGAGCATAATTCATCATGGCCGCTGTGCCTAAAGTAATCGATCATTACAAACGTTTCAAATTTCGTGCGTACTGTTTTGTGGTACAATTCTTTTTTCTTACTTTTTTCTGTTTTAGAAGCAGTTTCAGAATACAGGCGTGATGCTATGTAATGTCATGAAACGTTTCACACGGCATTTTCGGCCAGTCATTAAGGTTTCCTTTAAACTCCCATCCCGAAATTTTGCGTACCAACCTGGCAACACTAATCTCAACTATCAACATAACAATGTCTGTCAAAGTTTGCGACTGGCGTTGAATTCCACCGCTTTGGTTGATGGACCGTCAATTATTTTGGCAGTATTTTGGTATTTTGTGTTGTTGTATAATAGTTGGGAGTACGTGTGCCTGCGTATGATTTCTTTGTCTCGTGTAATTCCAATTAGTAAAATATAAGTTGGTATCTTATTTGCGATTAAAATATTTTTCTCTGCACTAACTGCCTCATCTAAAGACGACTGTTGAACATGAGGTCCTGGGTTCGATTCCCGGATCGGTCGAAGTGTTATTGGGTTTTTCTGTCACAGTTCCGGTATTGCTCGACTAGTTTAGAAGTCAAACGGGGCCCTCTGTCATGAACTGAACCCACAGCGATGTTTTTATTTATCCGGCAGGCGCAAGCTCGAATCCTGCTCACAACCATATTATTATTTACATCAATATTTATAAGTTTTAATAATTAACAAGCAGTAAAGGCTAAGATAAAAATTAAATAAATACTCCTCACGGCGGTATTTCGGTCACAGCGGCCCATCTCCACGGAGATTAGCCAAATACGCAGGAGATATTATAGTGCACAAGTGTATGTGCAAACACAGGTGCACTCCCTCTTCACTCTCATAGTCCGATGGGACGGCAATCCGATACGACCGAAGAGAGATCAGGCGCAGGACTGACGGCTTTACGAGCTCTCCGAAGCACAGAGGTGTCACACCACCAACTTCTTAACTCGGGGCTGCTACTGAGAATTTACTAACATAAAAATCCCTATAACACTGTTCCTGACCTGGGAATCGAACCCAGGACCTCACGCTCAGCAGCCGCGCTTGCGACCACTAGACCAACGAGGCAGAAGACCCTTAATCTAGTGTGTCTAACAATCAACATGTTGGGCTGCAGCACCTGCGTCCTCATTCATCACTCGATCATCAACACTCTTGCCAAGCGCACTAATCATCATAGCACTAATTATTATATTATTAGTTGACTGAGAATATTTTATAAGCTCTAAAGTTACAATATTAAATGGAAAAAGAATACGGTCGCGAACAGGATTCGGACCTCTTAAGAGGTCGAGATGGCTTAGTGGTCAGAGCGCCTGGAGTATCTATCCGGGAGGCGCAGGTTCGAATCCTGTTCGCGACTGTATTCTTATTCCATTTAATATTGTAACTTTAGAGTTTGGTAAGCATGCGTTAATGCTTTTTCAAAGACATATCTTGAATTTTATAAGCTGTTTACGATGTTCACAGATTACTATTATACTAGGTAGCTAGCTAACGATGTTGAATCACTATAACTATAGTCCGTAAAATATAGCTTGATTAAAATGACAGATGTCAACAAAAGTGACGACTACAATGCGACTGAACTTTGTATTAACGTCATATCAAACTATTTAAATTAACACATGAAAAATTATTCTTAACTAGCATAGCGTAGCGTGTTAACATTTTTCTAAGTGCAGTGCACCACAAGTAAATCAGCATAATATACAAAATCAGCTATAAAACTAAAAACAAATATACTAATAAATAATTTCAACATACCAACTGTTATGGAACATTGTTTACATATTATGGAAGGCAATAAAGTATAGTAATGTAATGAGTTTTAATTTCAAAAATTAAGTATCTACGACGTCTTTAAAGGGTTACGTCTTGTTGCAAAAATATTAGGGATGGGACCAGTTCCTAGAGAAATTTT
The DNA here is from genome assembly GCA_935421205.1 of Xylocampa areola. Classification (NCBI taxonomy): domain Eukaryota; kingdom Metazoa; phylum Arthropoda; class Insecta; order Lepidoptera; family Noctuidae; genus Xylocampa; species Xylocampa areola. Next base: position 10,651,527 of record OW285220.1, read on the forward strand.
TATTCAACCGACTTACATTTACGATAGAATAAAAAAAAACTTTATATTGTTATTGTTCATGAAAGAGTACCTATTCCCTTTCGAAGAATAAAACCTCGTCTTCTTAAATATAAAATAACAATGAGTGCATTGACGTGGCATATTTTTTGTTTGTTTAGCGATTCTGATCTGATTTCTTTACCAATATTCCAATAGAGGTTACCAAATCCCTTGCCTCTTCGTCAACATTAGCAGAATCCATCCTTAAACAGTATTTTTGTAAAGATATTCCAGTGTTTGAGTTCAGACATATTTCTTCAAGTTCTATAAAAACAGCCTTTAAAAGTCTTAATATAAAAAACACTGAAGACTTATAGAGTATTTCTGTTAGAGTCTTAGGAGTCATCATTGCTCCTGTGCTTACAGGCATATTTAATCAATATATAGATTCCGGCACATTCCCTGATTTGATGAAGCCCAGTAAAATCATACCAATTTTCAAATCCGGATGCAAGCTTAACCCATCTAATTACAGACCTATTTCTATTCTTCCAGTTTTAAGTAAAGTATTTGAAAAGGTCATGCTTGATGTCATTAAACGGGATACTGCATATACGACAGTTCGGTTTCACGAAAGCCACGTCTACCACAGACGCGGTAGTAAGGTTAGTCACTCACATTTTGGAGTCATGGGAAGGCTCCCAGGATGCTATTGGCATTCTCTGTGATCTCTCCAAAGCTTTTGACTGCGTTGACCACCTTACACTAATCCGTAAGCTACACCATCACGATATTCGTGGGCGCGCTGCAGATCTTGTTTTTTTTTATTTTTCAATTAGACTGCAAAAAGTAGGTGTTAATGGTACGATTTCTTTGGGGTCACCAATGAGGATGGGCGTGCCCCAAGGCAATCCTTGGGCCTTTCTAATTTCTGGCATATATCAATGATCTTCCGTATATGATGACTAATTCAGCAGTGATAATTTTATACGCTGATGACACCTCCGTAATTTTTAAAATAGATAGAATGGATAAGGACGTTTTAAATATCAACGAAAGCCTAGCTAATCTTTCGAAATGGTTTGCAGCAAATAATCTCTTACTTAACGCCAGTAAAACAAAATGTCTTAAATTCTCCTTGCCGAATGTTCCCCAAGTTGGTTTAAATCTAAAGCTTGAATGCAAACAACTGGATATCAGTAATGACACCGTTTTTTGGGTATAACGATCGCCTCAAAATTTCAGTGGGGTGCTCACATTACTGCTCTGTCAAATAGGTTAAGTTCCGCTGCTTATGCAATAAGAAAAATAAGACAACTGACTGATGTTGCTACAGCTAGATTAGTTTATTTCGCATAATTCCACAGCATTATGTCATATGGCATTCTGCTGTGGGGATCAGCAGCTGATGTTGATTCTATATTTATTTTACAGAAGAGAGCAATCCGCGCTATATATAACATGGGACCAAGCGAATCCCTTAGAAACATATTTAAAGAAATCAATATACTTACGCTGCCCTCACTTTACATTTTTGAGAATATACTATATATTCGGAAGAATTTGCACATGTATAATATAAGAAGCGATTTCCACGATAGAAACACGCGTTTCATACATAAAATTGTGGTACCTAAATTTAGATTAGCAAAAACAAATAATTCATTTATGGGAAATGGTGTACGTTTTTATAACAAACTACCAAAGTCAATAACTGATCTAACCGAGACAAAGTTTAAAACCCACATTAAACGCGTACTTATTCAAAAAGCTTATTATAAGACCAAAGACTACATTGCTGATAGGGATGTTTGGCTATAACACCTTCTGCACATGCGGCTTCCTTGGCTACTCACTGACAATGTACGTGTAATTTCTATCACAGTTCTAATGATATTTTTACTTTGTTTTTTGCATAATATACCTCTTTCAATCTTTGCTTTTTTTAGTTCTTAACTTTTGTTAAACTTACTAATAATATTTGACGGGTATTATGCATTGTTTTATATAGCTTCATTAGCTTCAACATTTTGTAAATGTGAGAATGCCGTAAACTTGTCAAATGCGCTATTCATTTAATAAGGCATAAGTAATTATCTTTTATATTAGTGACTGCATCCAAGATTACGTTTTTTTTACATCCCGCCCAAAATAGTATTTACAGAAATTGTAAAGAGATACAGTTTAAAAGAGTAACCATGGAGTTTCTTGCCGGTTCTTCTCCATAGGAAGCGACTTTTTGGAACCGTGCACGTAAATTCTGACTTTTCGAAGTGCATTTATATGAAATAAAAACCTTTGACTTTGACTTTTATTTCAATGATGAACACACACCCCTCCAAACCGTATTTCGGTCACAGCGGCCTATCGCCGAGGATATTAACTAAGTACGCAGGAGATATTATAGTTCACAACTATATGCGCAAACACAAGTGCACTTCCTCGTCCTTTACTCTCATAGTCCGATCAGTACTTCCTCAGCACTAATCACATTGGTTTGGCAGCTGTCATTCTAGTCAAGCTATATTTTATGGATTAATGTGTACCCAGGACCTCATCATTATCAGGCTCAGCAGTAGTACTAGGTATATATAAATTGTAGCATGTAAATTTTTAGTAATAAATATTTTTTAATAGTAAAAGACTATATGTATGTCCCGAAGAAAGCTTTATAATAGTAATTATTATAATTTAATACTAATTGGTAAATTGTCTCGTTGGTCTAGTGGTCCCAAGTGCGACTGCTGTGCATGAGGTCCTGGGTTCGATTCCCGGGTCGGGCAAAGTGTTATAGTGTTTTTCTATGAGGAAATTTTCGATAACAGCCCGGGGTTTGGAATTGAGCACGGTAAATGGGACTTAATAATAGTATTAGTGAATTATGGTGTACAACTGCCTACCCTTTCGGGAAATATAGGCGTGATGCTATTTATGCTATATAAAACTTTTTATATGGGGCAGACTCTTGTAGAAGTGTAGTCTTCTATGTGTGTGTGAGCTTTTGAATTCCCAAATAAGGATTCATTTTGATTTAATTCGAGTTTATTGAGTTCTAGTGTTTTATCATGCAAAATTACTATTTTTTAATTGGGAATTATAATTAATTTACATTTTCTAATAGCAACAATATGCCATACGTACCAATCTTTAACACATACCTACAATTATTTATTAACCCGCGTAACAAGCGGTGAATGCAACTTCTAATAAAATAAACGATTATATTATATTTAAAATGGCTGCTGGTCGGACGAGCGACCTCGACAGACGCCTATATAATGCAGCTATCCAGCTTCCTTCATTAACTTATTAAAGCTTTTTATTGCATTATTGGCCTCGGGGAAAGTAGCTGCGGGCTTGTGAAGATTTTCTAGTTGATTCAAAATTATATCTAAAATGATTATATTTTGAATCAAATACCAAGGCTTATAAACTAGCACTTTTCAATTAATTATTATTCAACGGTTATTCAAAACAGTTTGACTCGCGATTTCGCCGCGGGCTCAGTTAAGGACTCCGTTCGAGTTCAAAACTAGTCAGGCAATCCCGAAGAATGAAATTGAGTACCATTGCACAATAATTAATATGAATGTGTCTCATGAAAGTTATTTTTTCAATGAATCTATTTATTTGCTAAAGTATGGTGGTGAGCAGAGGTCGAGATGGCTTAGTGGTCAGAGCGCCTGGAGTATCTATCCGGGAGGCGCAGGTTCGAATCCTGTTCGCGACCGTATTCTTTTTCCATTTAATATTGTAACTTTAGAGTTCGCTAAGCATGCGTTAATGCTTTTTCAAAGACATATCTTGAATTATTAAGGTAATTGCATTCTTTACGACATTGTATTAACTGCAAAGTTAATACTGAATTGATTGCAATGACGTCGCCATAAGACGTGTTAAAATATGGAAGAAGAATTCGCGGTGGTGAGCAGAGGTCGAGATGGCTTAGTGGTCAGAGCGCCTGGAGTATCTATCCGGGAGGCGCAGGTTTGAATCCTGTTCGCGACCGTATTCTTTTTCCATTTAATATTGTAACTTTAGAGTTCGCTAAGCATGCGTTAATGCTTTTTCAAAGACATATCTTGAATTATGGTGTACATTTTGGTCTTAAACTAGAGTCCGCATTTTCTAGCCCTTGTGGTGTGCAAATTTAGTCTAGGCTTAGGCTTGCAGCTGTCAAGGAAGCTGGCTCCGCATATTATACATAAATAGCACTTTTCTTCTTCTATTTTCAGTATTAAATTTGAATAAATAATGTTCTTCTATCAGTAGGTACCCCCATAATGGGAATTTGCCCTGTATCATGGATTTGACAGACACATACCTCGTGCACACTCAGCCAAACACGGAACAGTTATATGTAGATGAAGGAATCGAATCCGCAACACACGGAAAACAGCCAATTTTTCGACTACTGCGACGTTCCTTATTATTAACATTCTCAGTAATTAAAATTGGTGACTGGTAAGTTTATTGAATTTTGTTAAAACTCTTTACAACTTGAACGAGAATATTACCGTAAAACAACACATATATTTATCCAGCCTGGATTTTATTGATATTAACTTTTTTATAGAAAAGCTGTCAAAATGATTCCTTGGTATTTTGGTTATACTTAAACGTATGAAGTATAACTAGGTTGCATAAACGAATCTTAAAAAAATACGAACCGAGCATCGCGTACGACATATGAGAAGCATGCCAAGTCATGCAATTTCGCTTGTCATACATGAACTAAACGCATACAAATTTTCAGTATATATTATACAAATACTTAAAACTCATCCATCCATCCATACATCGGCGCCAGTACGCTGAGTGTGTCTATAAGTAATCTATGCTTCGCTTATGACAAGGCAAGGTTACATCCGTATTTTTTTCAGATCCGTGGTATCATTTAATAAGTTAGTGATCGAAATCTTCCATAAAATTATGTTTAAATTAGGTACATTTGCTAATGCACTAAGTGTGGTGAATTATATGTTATAAAAATCAAAACTTAAAGTCCAAATGTCGAAATGTAAAGAAGAATGCATGTTTTCAAAAATATTCTCATTTTCTTCATGTTCTTTTTGAGAAATTAAAGTCTTTTAACTTATCATGTGAATCACTTCCCTTGATTACTTACTGCTACCAAATTCTCTATAAGCTTTATAAAAAAAAATGCATACATTTTGCATTAAAGCTGTGAAGAGCTCAACACTCCACAAGCTGCCGGCACAAGTTCCGTGCTTCCAAATTGGTAACATAACACTATAATGTTCACGCGGCGCCGCCCGCCGCACTCACTAGACTCTCGGAGCTACCAAGTGTATCGATTACCTTAAAACACGGAGTAGTTAAAACAGAGAGTCAATGCTGAAGCATTTTTTTCGTTTTGATATTTTTCGTGTTGGTCTTAGATTTGCCTTCGCCGCGGCTTAGCTATTGCAACTTAATTAACAGGGACCGACTTTTTAACGTACTCTTTACCGTGTAAATATTTATGGAGGAATTGTGGTTTTTAGTCGATAAAACTGCAGCACAGCGTTCATTTTCCACATGTAATATGGGGTAATTCCCCATATGAAATACAACAAAATTTACCTATATTTATAGATTAGAATTGGAGACACATAGGTACTCTGGAGGTACGTTAGCAGTTTGCCATAACAGACGTGTAAAATGTCTCTACGCACGGTTGACATCTGTCAACCGTGCGTGATTTGCTCATCTTCTTAACGTTTGGCTGATGGACAACGTAGTGTCAAATTGAAAGTCTGACATAATTACACACCATCGAAAACATTTATCAGGTGTATTGGTTTCCTCATGATGTTTTCCTTTATGATTTATTTATAATAGCTACTTAATTACTAAAAGCCAGTGATGCGTTAGCTTTGAACCTGTGACTTTTGACTTGCCGTAGCATATCACTAAACTATCACTGCCGAGTACAGATTGAGGATTCATAGACGTACCTGTTATGTGTATGGAAAACTTAACGGCCCTCCACCTGATCGCAAGGATGATTCGCCTCCATTTGCTAAGTCATCCTTGCCACATTTGCGTAAGTCTCCGCTTGTAGTCTGTACCCGAAGCTTACTCAGCGACTCGGCGTAACTTTAAGTTGAGTAATATCGCTTCTTGAGCGATTTCTCGGTAGTTTATGAAAAGCTAAGTGTTGTTCGACGCAAATTGTATGCATATGTCGAAAGATAATCAGAAAAATACGATCTCTGCGAAAATTCTAGGAACATTGCAAAGGGCACGGCAGAATGTGAGACAGATTTTCGTAATTATCTGAGTTAAATCGCGAATAACTGTCACGTTATGACCGTTACACACTGGCAGATGCGCTGCTGATCAACTCAAGCGTGTTCATCGTCGACTACGACATCTAGTGGCCATTAAATACAAGCCCTTTAAGAATAAATATAAATAAAGGTCAGAGGGAAAGTCAGGGGCTTACGGGAAGTTGAAACAACTTTAAAACTAGGTCCTAAGCATACGAGGAAGAAAGAGAATTGAAACATCAAAATAAATTCAAATCTATTTACATCCTTCAGTTTCATTTTGCTACAAAAATGCGGTTACATTTTATTGAGAGTAACAATAAAACAAGTTCTATTCAGTTGACTGTGATGTCTTATTGCAACCGCTAGCATTGGTAACATTCTCCATTTTATTATGTAGACGACTGTACTCTGTTTGTACTACAAAGATATTTAATAAGGATTTGTATAAAGTAAAAGTATTTGTGAAGGAAGATTCCTCCTTTGTCGTGTTCTCGTACAAACGCATATCTTAGAGTACTATGCTTCAAGTGTTGCTTGTAGTGAAATATTAATGCTGTGCAATTTATCTAGAATTCTGAGATGTTTTTGCTTATATCTAGAATACTCTTAATTATATTCCCGGTAAGTAGATCTCATAAAGTTATAATTTTATATGGAAAAAGAATGCGGTCGTGAGCAGGATTCGAACCTGCGCCTCCCGGATAAATACTCCAGACGACCGTATTCTTTTTACATTTAAAATTATAACTTTAGAGTTCGCTAAGCATGCGTTAATGTTTTTCAAAGATTTATCTGTAAGTAGATCAGATATTAATTATTGGTCAACGGTTATTACTCACGTGCGTTCTTTGTGATTGCCCGACTAGTTTCGAACTCAAACGGAGATCTTAGTCACTCATGAGCTGAGCTCGCGGCGATGTCGCGAGTCAAACTGAAAAAGAATGCACGTGAGTAATAACCGTTCAACAATAATTAATATAAATGTGTCTCACAAAAGTATCTAATCTATTTCTATAATAATATTATACGGTTGAAGAGTTTGTTTGGTTGTTTGGTTGAACGCGCTAATCTCAGGATCTACTGGTAGGAATTGAAAAAATATTTTCGTGTTGGATAGTCCATTTATCGAGGTTTCCTTGAAAAACACGATTTTTTATTTCTCATTCTACAAAACTTATTTACCTTTAGCAAGGAACTTACCACGATAACAATGTATCTTACTTTAAAATTTCTTAGCAAAGCTCTCTACTACTATTAAGTTTAATTTATAATGGAGCTTAAATCCAGGATAGATAGTACTTCTAGATAGTAAAATTACAATATTTAAATCGCAGATGTTCACTAGGATAGGTAAATATATTTAACCAACATAACATAACATAGCAGCACGCTTGTATTCCCCGAGGGGGTAGGCAAAGGTGTACACAATTGTACACTCACATTTTACCAATACTGTTATTAATTCATAATGGGAATTGGTGTTGAAATTGTGGCCGGTTGATTGTGCTGGCCACAATTTCAAACTCCGGGCTCTACTGAGAATTTCCTAACGCTTTGCCCGACCCAGGAATCGAACCCAGGAGCTCATGCTCGGCAGTCTCCCTTGGGACCATGAGACCAATTAAGCAGGTTAACCAGATCTTGTTAAATTCATTTTTGTTCACCGGTTACTCATGTGGATTGCCCGACTAATTTCGAGCTCGAATGGAGCCTTTAGCCATGAGCTGAGCTCACAATGTCGCCAGTTAAACAGAACAGGCAGGCAATCCCGAAAAATTCCACGTGAGTAGTAACCGGTAAACAATTTGCCTCACGAAAGTTGATTGATTATAGATAAGTAGACATTGTTAGTACCTTTTGACATTATTGAAATTTAAATTTAAATTATCTAGGTATTATTGCTGTATAATTACAGCAATAATACCTAGATCACACAATAAATTCAATAATAACAAAAATAATATTAATATATAATTTTTGTTATTATTGAATTTATTGTGTTAAGTTCTGTAAAATGCATCTGACTCAAAGTCAGCCAGTAAATTAGGTAAACATTTTGCGTGCCTGGTGGTGGGATATGGTAAAACTATTTTTATGTACCCATGTTCGCAAAATATATAAATTAAATTGTAAAAATACGTGGACTATTGTTTTCTCTTCCATTCTCCTTTGCCAGTCATCACATAATCGTTCATTCTCTTTTCAATCTAAAAACTATATTTTATTTGGTCCATATAATCTATACTCTCGTAATTTCCGACAAATGGTAATGATAATTACGCCTTTCACACAGCCAAACTGTCTGATGCGAATTGTTGGCTCGGCTCCTAAAGTGCACATAACTAATTGGCATTTGTTATAAATTCCTGGCAAGTTAGGGTTATTACATATTTTGATAATTTTGTTCCGATAGATGATGGTTTTTGCTATTTGCTATTTTCCACGTTTGCTATTTCTTGTTATCGCTCGACTAGTTGTTTTTTTTTTCTATGTTTAGTTCTTCCGATCGCATGGTTGATGAAAACCTAGTGCGAGTTTAGGACTCTGACACGGCTTTCATCAGAACATCTCACACTCAGGTGTACTAGTTTCCTTACTGCGAAAAGTCAGTGAATGGTTCATACCTCAGATTCGAATCTGCGACCTTTGACTTGCCAATTCTACGGTCATACCACTAGGCGATCATTGGTGAAATGTGGCAGTACAACAGTATACCTCTGCCTGACCCTTACGGAATACAGGTTTAATGATATGTCTTATGAACGGACATTAACGAAATACATAATTCAACTGCCTCGTTAGTTTAGTGGTCCGTAGCGCGACTGCTGAGCAGGAGGTCTCGGGTTCGATTCCCGGGTCGGGCAAAGTGTTATTGAGTTTTTCTGTTAGGAAATTCTCAGTAGCAGCCCGGAGTTTGGAAATGTGCCCGGTTGATGGCAATAGGCTCACCACCTATTACATGGGACTTAATAACAGCATTGGTGAAATGTGGGTGTACACAATTGTGTACACCTCTGCCTACCCCTTCGGGGAATACAGGCGTGATGCTATGTTATGTTATAATTCAACGTTACATTGCTTTATTCTGAAGTGAACAAGAAATACCTGAATACTACAACATGTACTGTTACTTTGTTGAAATACGTATAAATGTTTGTACAATTTGTACATACAGTATGAAAATTCTGTAAAATGTAGTACACTTTACTTATTGTTTACTCTAGCTTGCTCTCTGCACGGTCAGAAGAATAATAAGTGAAGTTCACAGAAGGTTCACTTGGGCAAATAGGGAAAAACGTGAATTTTATGCATCTCTAGACTTTACGCTGCACGAAGATGCAAAAATATTAAAAAAAATTAAATCTCCTCACCTTTCCATCACTTTAAATATATGAGGTTTTAATCTTTGTAAGGACTAACACTGATTTGTACAAAATTGCTTTTAAAAGTCATTATAGAAAATTGCGTGACAAAAATAAATTAAAACTTGAAATAACATATGGTAGTACAGCTCTCATGAGTAAGAGATTTCTTTGCTTGGCACAGTTATTGTATAATAAGTTACCAGATCATGTTAAAATATTCTTGACTGCCTCGTTGGTCTAGTGGTCCAAGCGTGACTGCTGAACATGAGGTCTCGGGTTCGATTCCCGGGTCGGGCAAAGTTTTATTGAGTTTTTCTGTTAGAAAATTCTCGGTGACAGCCCGGAGTTTGGAATTGTGCCCGGTAGATGGCAATAGGCTCACCACCTATTACATGGGACTTAATAACAGCATTGGTGGAATGTGGGTGCACAACTATGTACACCTCTGCCTACCCCTTCGGGGAATGCAGACGTGATGCTATGCTATGTTTGACTAGACTAAATTTATATTTTTTGTTTAAAAAAACCTTTATAGTTTTATACTTTATCCTTCTGTTTTCTACCCACTTGGTGTTTCCGAGTGCAATACATATTTTCTTCCGAGAATAAATGACTCAAATGTTGTACAAGTATGTTTGTCCATATGTTTTCATGTTCTGACCTGATTCTTTATTATAATGTGTGCTTCAGTGTTATGTTGTGTTTATGTGATAAAGCCAGATTTAGGTAAATGTTTTGGAATTTATCCGCGTGTTAATCGTTTAAACTTTTCAGGAGTTTGCCTTTCATAAACACATGGTTTAGGTACAGGATGAATTTCAATTTTGTTTGAGGTTCGTTTCGTGGGTATCAAAATAGGTACGAACCAATACGAGCATTGATTAGTATTACGTCATTCTCCAAAATTCTATTATCCTTAACTCTCGTAGTATGATAAAAAAAAACTACTTACATTATAATAATACTACTCCCGACCATATTTCGGTCACGGCAGCCTATTTCTACGGAGATTAACCAGGTATGCAGGAAATATTATCAATCTCTCAAATCAATGTGCAATCCTTCTTCCGTCACTCTCATAGACCGATGGGACGGAAATCCACCAACTATCAATATCTTACTTACAATACTAAATAATCAATAATGAAAAAATACTTCTACTTCTTTGGTAATTAAAACACTTATGTAACTTCATCAAGAGCTTCATTAAATGCAAGGGTTGGCCTAACCAATCGATGTTATAAAGCAGAGTGTAAATAAGAAAGTGTTGATCATTCACAACACCGTTACATCCTACTCAACGATGTAAACGTCAATTTCTGTGGTAATTACACATATTTTCGCCTCATCTTGAGTTCAAAGAACACATTTGTAACATAAAAAAGTAATGACAGGTCGCTATGACATTACTTTTGCAATGCCGCCTCCTACTGCGTTAAAAAATAAAGTGTTAATTTCTCTTTTATTTTTTAAATATTTTTCGTTTTAAAGCATTTATTAGAAAGTGTACGAACGTCGATGTTTGTGTATTTTATGTTCTCGGTGGTGGACATTTCATGGTCTAACAGCTCCTGACGATGCCCCGCGGGGGACCAAAACACGTGTGGTGGATTTTCACTGCTTTTGTATGTGCATATAGTTGCGGGCGGGTGGACTATACACAGGTAATTAATCTGTCTAAGGCAAAGGAGTAAGGGTAGGAGGATGGAGTTTCTTACCAGTTCTTTCCCATAATAACAACTTCAGGAACAACTAGTCACCCTATGTAGCCTTGTTTTAACACTTGCCCACTCGATGGCAAGACCAGTGATCTGCGTTGTGTGCCTAAGATACGTCACGGGGGTAACCGGATAGCTTTCCGGAACATCATCCCGGTCTACGACAACACAACCCACCTTAGGCTATGAATTGCATAGATATAGTCAAGCCAGCACTTTGACCTGTTTATTTCACTATCTTAAGTATATGATTGTATTTTAGTACGCAATGAAAATGTATTGTAAAATTAACAGTATACATAAATTAATATATGAATTATGAACATGTGCAGTGGCCTCCTCGGAGAGATAATTACATTCCACTGCAATATATTGCAGTTTATTAATAAAACGCAGCCTATAACAATATGTCTGTTCCTTTAATATTGTAACTAATCCAACATGTTATAGGGTTGTCACAGAAAAGTATCAAAACGCCTTTAAGAAAAGAGCAATATCACTTTTGTTGCCAAAGTCTACAAAAATAATTCGGCATCCATACTAAAATCTCAATCTTCACATTATCATCCAAACCCGACATTAAACATTCACTTAAATTGCATAAAAATAAAAAAAAACAATAATTTATTTCCAAATGAACCACAATGTCATTTTGAAATAAAATTGCAAGAAAGTTTATTTTGTTTTTTATTTTTGTATGAGCTGAACCACAATGTCATTTTGACAACCTAACGAATGGTTGTTTCAATTCACATTTTGTTTTCGTTTAGAAAGTTCATCCCTGCACGTGGGCACGCCATACGATCTATCAGCGTCGTCACCAAGGTCGATGCGCGGACGCACGAAACAACGACGATATTTTCAGAACTGAATTGCGCAACCCGCGCACGCGCCGACTTTTTCGAATTTCGAACAGACTGTTAAAGTTTTCCTTGCTAATTAGCATCGATTATTCCGCTTTCAAGCGTCATCTTTGACGCCTTTGAAATTTAGAAAAATAATAATAAATGTGTCCCATTTCCGTTGCTTTCTAAATGCAAAATGTAACTATTAGACTGAAATGTGAATTTCAACGTAAACAATATTCGATCCCATTTTATTCCGACGGTTTTAAATGCATGACGTAAAAGAAACTTCTGTTTTGTATCGTGAATCTGTCAGTGATTTGACACAAAAAGTATTGGTGATAGAATTGGGTGCATTTTTTATACATTCCTCGGCGAAATGGTTTCGTTGGCAGCACGTTGACTACATGTGGGAGACAGTGGTGCATGTCAATGATCTCGCATATCTCGCATACTAGAGCCACCCCACGCACAATTACATGAATGCCTGAAGATTTCGCGTGCAACATCGCCAACTCTTTTATCGATAAGCACATTTGATGATCTATTTCTATTTAATTGCAATACAGACACGGTCTAGTAGTTTCGCAGCCACATTTAGGATTATAGTATATATCTTTCTGCAACAGATCGCTGTGAATTTCCAGACTTCCTGTTGGTGTTACTATCTGTTGGTTTAGCTATGTATGGAGGGTAAAGGAAAGGAGGACAATCTCAGTGTATGAAAAAGTGCCCGTTGAAAAGTGCCCAATTAAGGTGGCGCCACGGTAGCAAGTGGGTAGATAAAAAAAAATAGCGCCTGTAGTTATTAGGATAGGATGTAAATTAAAGAAGGAAAGAAACATTTCCGCTTTGTTGTAGCTCATTAAAAACCTCTTAATCAATTTATATTTTTAGGGGGCTGAGTTTCCCACGTCCGTAGGAGTGCACCCTTAAAATGGAATCCCTACACGTGGTCCCTGGGCGGTGCAAAACAGGCAACAAAATTATACAAAATAAATTTAGCGATCATTTTTTAGTAGACGTGTAAATAATTGCTAAATAAATTAGATTTAACTTTGTATTTAATCACCTGCACCATTGCAGAAGATAAATCAGTCAATGATACCACAGTTTTTGACCTAAGATTCTTCTTATTTTCTAATCCAAAAGACTTGCGGCCGATGACCTCCGCAGTATCAGGTCACATCTCAAAATGATCTTGTTTATAACACTCGTGTTAAATTGTTTATGAGCAAACGCATTTGAGCGCATAATTGCATTTTACAGCGTAATAACACATTAGAACTGGTCATTCCAATTTTATAGCGTTTAGGTGCTGGAACTTAGTTATAGGTATGCTGCGCCGACCCCAAATAAATTGGGATAAGGGCAGCGGAATGATGATGAGGTACTGGAACTAATATTTAAATTAAGCAACAAATTTAATCAGTATTTCTGGCCTGCTGTTATGTAAGTCTCTTATTTACTTCTGATAGAAGAGAAGATAGGCTTCGCAACGAAGTGGTATGAAAGACTTCTTCTACATTAGAGCGAGATAAAGCATTATTCAAGTTTTGTAATATATTATGTCTTCTTTACGATACTTTTATATAAATTACCTATAACACATATTGCCTTTAATTTTTGAAGAATTAACGGAATTTTCCCAAACCATTACCTGTTCACCTTACCGGATAATTTATCTAAAGCGTCATATTATATACATTCCTACTTCAATAAATTAAATTATATAGGAACTTAGAAGTAAATTGCTTTTATGAAAATTCAAAATGTTTAACAGTGAGCGAAATCGTGAGAAATTAGAAGGGGGTAAGCAGAAATTCACAGTATTGTACACACACATTTCACCAATGCTAACAACTCCAAAAATTTAATTTGAAAAGAAGCATTTTAAATAGACACAGTATTTTTATTGTTTATTCCCAATCCCAGAAAGAAGTAGGAAATTATGCCGATAACGATTTATTAAGGCACAATTTCGTGAAACTCTTTTGTGAAAGTCATTTTCACTCTTTTTTTCGAAGTCATGTGCGTATTAGCAATTAATTATCACTTGCTTAAAACGATCAGAACAGAAAACAGAAAGTTTCAAACACCGTGAGGAAATCAGCACACCTGAGTAATTTCTCGATGGTATGTTAAGCCATATAGACCTTACATAACATATCACGCCTGTATTCCCCGAAGGGATAGGCAGAGGTGTAAACAATTGTACACCCACATTTCACCAATGCTGTTATTAAGTCCCATGTAACGGGTGGTGAGCCTGCGGCCATCAACCAGGCACAATTCCTAACAACGGGCTGCGAATGACAATTTTCAAAAAAAAAAAACTATCACACTGCCTTACCTGGGAATCGAAGTCCTCATGTTCAGTGGTCACGCTTGGGACCACTACACCAATGAGGCAGTAAGAGACCTACGAGGGTGTTTAACCTCTGACAATGGGTTGTTCGTCAACCACACAATAAGAAGAAGAATAGTCATCTGCCTAGCCTTTTCCTAATTACATTGCGGTCGGCTTCCGGTCAAACCAGATGTAGCTTAATACCAATATTTTACATGGAGTGACTGCCTATCTGACCTCCACAACACAGTTACTAGGTAACACGATATCTCGTGTTATGACTGGTTGTCAGATTTTCAGGCCTCTGACTACCCGTAACGGTTGTCATAGATCTTAATTTGACTACCGGGACCGACGGTTTAAAGTGCTCTCCGAGGCACGGAGGGGTCTCGGTATGAAATTATGGTCACCCATCCACAGACCGACCTCGGGAAGCGCAGCTTAACCACGACCGATCGATCTATGCGGCTGTTACTTAGCCACGAGCCCCTCAAGAAGAAGAAGAATGTTCACTATATTATTAAGAACCAAACCTCGTCAGCAATAGACGAAAGCAGTTAAATATCTTCGTTAAATTGTCACACCACATAAAAACTTTTAATACTTTCATAAATAAACGGTGACCTTACCGGTGAATTTATTAAGCTCTTCGTCATATTCTTAGCGCCGTCATAATACGCGCGTGCGCAGCGTTGTAGTGGCTAATTTAGTTTTGTGCCGACCTTATTTATTTGTTTACAAGTTTCATATGCGTATTATTAGAGTTGGTTCAGTTTTAAAAGAGGTTAGTCCAACTTATATTTCATACTAACTAATGATTGAGAATTAGAACAATAGTGAAAATATTAGAGTTAATTTTTTTTATTCTTAAAATTAAACTAAACACAATCAGAAAGATTTAAAATCACGCTATTGGAACATATTTTTAATTATTCCATTTTAATATAGTTACGGTTACATGCCTAGGAAGCTTTTTACTTTTTCAGAAATACTTCTGACGCTTTTATATCTATTTTTCCTAACTGCGTTGGGGTTGAGTTCCAGTCCAACTGGATGCAGCTTAATACCAGTAGGTACTTTACATGGAGCGACTACATATCTGACCTCCACAACCCAATTACTGGGTAACACGATATCTCATCGTTAGACTGGTCGTCAGACTCCTGACTATGCGTAACGGCTGTCATATCACTTTAACGTGCTCTCCTAAGCACGAAGGGGTCTATATGAATTGCTGGTCACCTATCCAAAAACCGACCGCAGCAACTGCAGCTTAACCTACTGTTCCGTGCTGGCTGTTACTTAACCACGAGCCCCTCCGACACTTACTTAAAACTCTATTTGCACTAATTCAGAAGGCAATATTACAGAATAATCAAAACTAAGAATGAACATTATCCATTGATTACGTGATTATATAAATCCATAACACAAATATCCAGATCAGTTCTATAAACACGCCAATCACGGCTAAACGCGTTCAAAACGTTCAGCATCGTGTATTCAAATATTTTAAGACCGTCGATAGTTTTATTGGGAAATCGCACTCACTCATGCTGAATTTTGTTTATTTAGGTGACATGAAATGTTTTTGATACATGAATTGGTACCGAATTACGCATAAATAAAAACTAATTGACTTGACTGACCTGGTCTAGTGGTTAGTAGCCCTGACTGCTATTCCGGAGGTCGTGGGTTCGATTCCCACCCAGGACAAATGTTTGTGTGATGAGCACGATCATTTGTTCTGTATCTGGGTGTAATTTATCTATAATATGTATGCATTTCGAAATATATAAGTATGTTTATCAGTTGTCTAGTACTCATAACACAAGCTCTGCTTAGCTTGAGACTAGACGGCGTTGTGTGATAGTTGTGGAATAATATATATTATTATTATTAATTAGATTGGAAAAAAAATGTCGGCGGTTTTGATTTGAAGACATTCACGCGTGTATTCCCCAGAACGACAGAGGTGTGCCTGAACACTGTTGTACACCCACAACTGACAAATGTCGATAATTAGTCCCATGTAGAAGGTACTGAGCCTATTACCATTTACCAGGCACCATTTCAAACTTCTATTGAGAGTTTTTTAATAGGATAACTTCAATCCGACCCAGAAATCGAACCCAGGGCACTACTACTCACAAGCAGCCTCCGCACTTGCGACCAGTCGACCAATGAGGTAATCTTGCAGACGTTTCATACTGCTTAAATATAAGATATGTCTTTGAAAAAGCATTAACGCATGCTTAGCGAACTCTAAAGTTACAATATTAAATGGAAAAAGAATACGGTCGCGAACAGGATTCGAACCTGCGCCTCCCGGATAGATACTCCAGGCGCTCTGACCAACTAAGCCATCTCGACCTCTGCTCACCACCGCGAATTCTTCTTCCATATTTTAACACGTCTTATGGCTATATGCTTAAATCTAATTAAATTACAGAAATTACTGTATAATCACGCAGAATACAAATTTTAATATAGACAGAGACAAAAAAAACCTTCAATCATTTGATATTCGTAATGAAAATCGTGGAAATTCTACTTCAATCTTCAGTAGCTACCAAGAGCCCTTTATAACGACCTTGCAAATTAAAAAGTTTATTTTATATTTACAATTTATATCTCAATATAAACCACTTAGAATAATTCTTACGATTCATAAATAAAAGGAGCTACAACATTATTTAACGCGACCCGAGCTAGTTGAAACCGAATGTTTACAATACGACTTGCCCATGCGCATAGTGACGTAATAAGCGTGAAAGCGTACGTGACGCCATTTCATTGGAACTTTTATATGGAAGTTCTTTGTATATGTGGTCCTCAGACCAACTTTTCTGTGATAAGGAATAATGAAGTCCCCACCACGACTTCTTCATGCTAATCATTCTAGAACACCTACTACATACCTTCTGTTTTTTTTTCCTAATGTACTGAGGTCTATAAGGACTTGCAGTGTAGGAACGTAAATTTTGAGAGTACTATTAGGACTTGCAGTGTTGGGACGTAAATTTTGAGAGTACTATTACGACTCGCAGTGTTGGGACGTAAATTTTGAGAGTACTATTTCGACTGTCAGTGTCGAAATGTCAATTTTCTTCCTAAAGTTTCTACGAAATTATTTGTTAATTCATTGATTTTGTCTTACATTTGAGGCTGTAATTATTCATACCTGTTATTTTAACTAGAATTAATCAATCATCCACCATACCTATTGCAGGAAAAGCTGCTAAGAGGTTCATATTCTGATAAACCACCCCAAGAAATTTCTTGGAAGGTCTGCAGGGTCTAAACCGACTGACTCCAGATACCAACTGGCTGATGGAGTTACATTAACATAACAAAGCATCACGCCTGTATTCCCCGATGGCGTAGACAGAGTTGGACACAGTTGCACAACCAATTCTGGTAAGTTCATGAAGTAGGTGGTGAGCTTTTTGCTATCTACCGGACACAATTCCAAACATCGGACTGCCACAGAAAATTTCCTGTCTAAAAAGCTCAATAACACTTTGCCCGACCTGGGAACCCGGGACCTCATGCTCACAGTCACGCTTGGGGCCACAAGAACAACAAAGCAGTTGATGGCGTTAGATCCTTAACTGCGAGCACAACCTCAGTTTGACATCTTGCAGTCGCGCTATTTTTCAGAATAACTACCATAAGTACATGCTAATTACCAATGACAGTGAATATGGAAAAAAAGTGTTAAATATCCTTCGCTAACACAAGTCGGGGCAAGCAAAGAAAATACCCACATGTGGGGGTCATAGACGACTCACGCCTACAATGTGAATGCTTCCCGCAGACAACGGCCCACCTTACATCCTGCGCTGCATGCCCTGCCACTTGGTATAGCCAAGGAAGAGCTAATGATCGCATCTGAGGGGCATTGCGTGTTGCAGAATACGAGGCAAGCAACATTTGAGTCCTTTGCCATCGACTCGCCAAGAAGAAGAATGAAAGTGAATAAAATATCAGTTTAAACATTGTTCTCCAGTGTTTCGGTACGCAAGGCCAAGAATTTACGAGCAACCTCGCGCTAGCAATGTCCGAGTTACAGCTGTCCGAAATGCGCAGGATTATGTGTCGATACGTTTATTTTAAGCGCATTGTTATCGAGTAATACAAAATAATACTTGCTGTGTTGAAAAGAACTGCCTCGTTGGTCTAGTGGTCCCAAGCGCGACTGTTGAGCAGGAGGTTTCGGGTTCGATTCCCGGGTCGGGCAAAAGTTTTATTGAGTTTTTCTGTTAGGAAATTCTCAGTAGCAGCCCGGAGTTTGGAATTGTGCCCGGTTGATGGCAATAGGCTCACCACCTATTACATGGCACTTAATAACAGCATTGGTGATATGTGGGTGTACAATTATGTACACCTCTGCCTACCCCTTCGGGAAATACAGCCGTGATGCTATGTATGTATAGTGTTAAATATCACCATTAATTCAGCAGCGCTATTTCCGCTGTTAAACCATAAACAAAACGACATGATTCATGGTCTCAAGGAACAGCGTGCAACTGGATACCAATAGTTGAGAACATTATCTATATAAATAAATGAAATTGAAGTGTCCGTCTGTAATTTTAATATACATTTTACTAACGGATATATTTCAGTGAGTGTGCGCAAAAACTTCATGAACTTATTCCACCATCACACACACTACAGGACAAAAAAAAAGGACGGCATACTAACAATCGTATACTGTGATTCGGATCCACGTCCATGATACGTACTGTCCTTGAATGGAAATCCTTGCTTTATTCCTAGTTTCCTAAGAAATACAATCTAAGCGTCCATTGTAAGCGTCGAATTCGATAAATACGATATGCCAAATAGTGAAAACTGAGGTGCCTAATAACATAAATTACAATGTTTGGCCACTTTTGTCAGTCCGGCTGAAAGTTTTTCTTGAATAGTCTGCGAAACGGCTCAACATATTTTAATGAATATTAGATTAAAACAGGAATTTTATCAGAAACTTTTACTGGGTTTAGATGACATAAATATAAATATAAAGTGCGATTTGAGTATGGCAATGACCTCCAAAAAGGCCAGGTGAGTAGTATTCGCTACCGGCGCGCGTGTATGACAAGATGTATGAACGTGAACTATTTCGTTGTCGAAAGGCGTAGCTGAGGACCACAGCAGGTGGTATTCCGTGGTTTCTGGCTAACCCCATGAGAAAAAGGCGTGAGTTTAAGAATATGCGAACAAAGTCGCGGGCACAGATGTTTGCAATATATTATTTTAAGATTGTCTGGTTTACGTAGAACAGAATTTGTGAGCAATAACAGCAGCAAGTATACTTGCAGAGGATGACTCTGTAAAGACGACGGAGTCAAACTTGATAAATAAATAACCCCTTCAGATAAAGAATGGGATGTCAAATGACGTCACTTTTTCTGACCTCTCTCTCTCTCTCTCAATTAGATAATTTGTAAAAAAATATATTTATTAAATTAGATACGACGCCATTTTCTTCCGCGCGGGTTGTACAAACGCGGATACTAGGTCCATTTAGGGTCGGTGCACCAACATAACCAACTTACCATATATAATCAAAATCAATACATATATAACCATCGTAACCGACGTGTTAGGTACTTTATTATTTTGACAGCTTACATTTGCCAAAATGACTCAGTAACATGTCGGTTACGATTAATAAATTTGTAGATTCGGTACACTAATTAATTTGTTGTGAAAGCACGTTATAACGTTAAAGGCTCAGTTCAAATGGTCACTCAAGTTCAAGAGTTTGGTAATCATACTGTTACAGGTGTAACAAACATTCAGTGTAACAAACGATAAAGATGGGATTTAATAAAAAGTAAAGTGCCTAAAATTATTACATTAAACATAATCGAGTAATATAATTATATCAATAAACTTGAACCGTATTATAATTATATTCCTAGTAAGATAGTAATAAATCCCTTTCTTTAACTATCATACTGCGACACATACAACGCGTTGCATTTCATTATTAATCTCAGTAGTATTGTTTACATTCTTTTGAAAACCAAACAAAGTTTTTGTTCTAAAAAATCTAATACCAATTTTCCAATGTTTTCAATGGCATTCTATAGAATTTCGTTCCAATAAAATAAAACTATGCGGCTTAAAATTCAATTTTCAAAGTGCGTTCCTATTTCAAAGCGAGGTAACAACGAACAATGGGGCATCGCAGACAGTTGGGGTTATACGCCGCTGCTCGGCTCAGCTCGGCTGCTATCGGCGCAAACGCCGACACATCCGAGTTAATTGAGCTACGGCGACACAATCCGATCAGTTTGATTGTTTCCTCGTCAATTCGTATACCTGTGAATTCTATTAAATGTATCAATGGGAATTGTGTGCTATTGCTTTTGTCTATCTTTTATATATGCAAATATCATTCACGCACAGTTCAGCAGTAACGGAAAAGGTATATGCAAAAAGCTGATAAAGCGTAGCCTGGAAATCGAACTCGACACTTTCGTTAGGCAACCGTAATAAGTAACATTTATTATGCCACATCAGTTTAAGATGATCTGTCATTAAACTTTTTGTTAAACTACTTTAATTTTCGTTCGTCTAAATTTATACGAAACTTAATTTAATTAAATTCTATTCGCATTTAATTACTGCAAATAACTTTCACATAAAACAGTAACAATAGGTACGAGAACAAACTTTCAAGACAACTTAGTTAACTTTTATTAGTTAAGTTTAAGTCTAATCTTTTTAGATTAGGTACTTAGCTGGCATGAAGTTCGTTGGCAACGAAAAAAATACAAGAATACGTGTGGTAAACGTAGTGAGGACATAATATGAACTATATCACCTTTATATTAGTGTTGCCGATAGCTATCGATAGTGGACCTTGAAAATCATTGACACTATCGATATCGAAAGGACTGATAATATTAAGAGAATCGATAATCTCGCAAATACATGTACCTATTCGTTTCCAACGAACTTATTTCAACATAATATAGATACTATTGATAGTTTTTACACAATACTGTGTGTAATCATCGATAATTTTGTGTCCAATACAAATGATAGTTAGTTAACTGCCTCGTTGGTGTACAGGTCACAAGCGCGACTGCTGATCATGAATCTTGTGTTCGGTTTCCGCATCGTACAAAGTATTTTTGAGTTTCTCTGTTAAGAAATTCTCTAAAACTGAAAATATGTTATTCACGTATATGAACTCTAGGCGTTCAAGGGATTTTGTTAACAATCAAAAAAGTTGGCGGTTTTCGATTGTACTTTCTTAGTAAGTACAAAACACCGCTTTTTCTTATCGTGGTTTATGAACAACCTGGTTTCAGAGTTAAAACTACCCATAGGCTTCTGACATGGGTTTATTTATGTACTTACCATCGAAAACTTCTCTTAGGGATACTTGTTTCTTCACGATGTTTTTCTCCACCATTTGATTCGTGTCACGGGTTTCATATATACTAAAAATATGAATATAATCTTGATTGCTTAATTGGCATGGCAAAATCTAGAAAAGTGAGCAAATTTACAGACTAGATTTCTCATACAAAAAATAAATTTTTGACTCGTGTGATAGTTTAGTCTATCGTCTGCAGAGGCTCGCCATCATACAATTAATAAGCGTGGTGATCAATACCCACTTCTGCTCCCACATTATTTCAGATATTTTTCGAAGCTGGCAACACTCTTAAACATTTTTGATGTGGCAACACCGAGCTGTCAAAACGATGGGCGAATCGGGAGTGGTTATTTGAGTACAAGCAACCGAAGTGGACAAACCTCTAAAACGTGTGTACGCTTGGCCTTAGATTCTGAGATATTGTTATAAACTAATTCACTTATAACCGCTCTGCCAAAGTAAACGTAATTTCAGTGATCGATGACTCGATAATGTTGGCTTTATTTGATATGGCGACTAGGATGCAGGCGGAAGCTTTTGATAAAATTACTTACCTCCTGCTATCCTCCTATTCTAGATTCTTCCCTCTAACATATTATCGTTTCACAACATTTAGACAGAAATAACCCTTTAATTGCGAACAGCCACACTACATTTAACCCTTAGACAACACAATAAAAGACGAATTAATCCACAACCGACGCAAAATAATTACACCTTTCAATCCCCAAGATACAGGTTATAACCGCCATAAGACGTCCGCCATTTTATGTGGATCTATTTGCCATCAACATAGGTAATAGTGTTGGGCATCATAATCCCTCGGCGTCCGCTCATGAAATTGTTAATTAACGGACACAGGAATTTCCGGAGAGGTGGCATCACTGTTTTATTAGGTATACAGGTTTCGGCAACCCTTATAGTTTGTTTTTATTTATCATTATATTAATACGTAGAGCAAAAACGTTATACATCTTTTTACGAAAATTACGTGGACGGAGGAGTATGAAATTTGGCACAGTTGAAATTAATATGGAGAAGGAGTGCAGAAAGTTTATATTTTTAAATAATATCCATTAGAAATACTTTACATTTAAATTTATTTCTTCGATAATAAACGTTCAAATTGATATCAATTTTGGTCGAATTTCGGCCAGGGGGCGACCACTTGATGTAATTAGATTAAGATTTATCATAATTATTTGTCTAGTGAACGCAAGCGTGGTTGCTGAACGTGAAGTCCTGGATTCGATTCTCAGGTCGGAAGAAGTGTTATTGGGTTTTTCTGCTAGTAAATTCTCAGTAACAAACTCCGGGCGGAGTTTGAAAATAGGCTTGCTACAAACGGGATAAAGGTAGAGTGGAAATGTGGGTGTTTAAAAAAACCTTCATCTCTGCTTAGCCCTTCAAGGAATACGTGCGTGATGCTATGTAATGTAATAATAGGGGTTCACGGGTAACCCGTCTCAGCATAGCTTTCAAATTACAATAATAACTATAGTATAGGTTCGATAGGTATTGAACCTTATTTTAATAATGCCTTCATGGAGCACTGATCAGAAACCTTTATTGGAATTCTAATAACGTTAGTACCTTTAACCTTTAAAGTTCTTTTATCTGTATATATCCTTTCTAAAATCAAACTTAGGGGTATTAAAAGTTTGATAATTTATAAATAATTTGCATGATTCAGCCAAAGAGGCCTTTTTTGACCCCCAGATCCTAATTCTTATAGGGTAATTAATTACCAACGCTAGCTGTGGTTCTTTGGAGCATCCGTGCAGACCACCCGTAGCCGGCTTGCTCAAGTAATGGAGTCTGTCAATACCTTCGACGGACAATAACCAGCTGGTGTTGCGGTGAATCCAGCTGCGATCTCGGGACTCCAATAAAGATTTGTGGAAATCGTGTGAGTTTTTCGGCTACCATTGTCTTGCAAAAAGGAGACTGGCAGTAAGATCATGACTATAGCTAAGCTTCAAACCTTCCCCGAAATTCTGGTCATTTTTTTTTATATTTATAATATTTAGACTAATTGCAGACGTGAATACAGTGTAACCAATGTCCATTGCGAGAACGAGCTCACCTGACGCGATTTAACAGCACACTTCACATATATTTAAAGTAGGTAACTACAGGCAAAATCTAGACAGCAGACCCTATTGGAGGTCATGAATTCGATTCCTGGCTCGGCAAAAAAACTTTCGGGTTTTCAGCTATGAAACTCTAGCATAAGGCAATACACTCACCATCTATTACATGGGACTTAATATCAGCAACGGCGAAATGTAGGTGTGTGTAGTATGCCTTAGGAGTAGGCAAAAACGATAGAACGCACCCATCTACGATAGTTTTGCTTCGTCAACGTTCATACATATAAAATAATCTATAGGATCTATCGGGTTTGTTACCAATTTTCAAGCCTATACCTCCCAAAATTCCAAGAAATACCCAGCAACCTATCAAAGGCTGTTGACGACCTATGGTCAATACGGGTAGGCTTTATATCGGTCATTACGGGTCACCGGCGACAACGCCATTAAATGTTCCCCGTGTTCAAAGTAATTGAGTTTGCCTCACAGGAATTAAGACGGTTAAAGTTTACTGATTAATCTTCGAGTTTATGGTCTTAGATATCTTTAGATGTGTTATACAATGTGTATCTAAAGTCTGTGGTCATAATTTGAGTGGTCAATTTACACGGGGATAGATCAAAATGTTGAACTGTCCCCGTGTAATATTAATAAATCGAAGAAAAAAAAAGGATAAATATTTAAAATTAAAGTTATATTTTTTTGTGGAATATACGTCATTGCTGCAGTCCCTACACTTATATATATATATATATATATATATAGCAATGATGTCACCAAAAGACGTATTAAAAATGTGAGCAGAGGTCGAGATGGCTTAGTGGTCAGAGCGCCTGAAGTATTTATCCGGGAGGCGCCATGTCGAATCCTGCTCGCGACCGTTTTCTTTTTAACTTTAAGGTTCGCTAAGCATACGTTAATGCTTTTCAAAGATTTGCTGTATTTCAAATTACTTTAAAAATTCTACAGTAATTTAATAGCCAAATTTTCACTTAGAAACAGCGAGTTTTTCGGAATAAACCCGAACGGCTCTAAGAATAAGTTGTTGGCATTGTCAACGAACGACTAATTCCTACGCCTTTTTTTATGGCTTTGCACAGTTTATTTTATGGTTTTGCACGGGTTATGTTATGGTTTTGCACGGGTTATTTTATGGTTTTGCACGGGTTATTTTATAGTTTTGCACGGGTTATGTTATGGTTTTGCACGGGTTATTTTATGGTTTTGCACGGGTTATTTTATAGTTTTGCACGAGTTATTTTACCATGGAATATTTTATGTCCATGCCATTGTCAGTTGCAACCTTCGGTCGGTAGATAATCGCTAGAGTATTTTCATGCGAGTGCTTCGGAGGGTGCGTTAATTATTATATATTATTATTATAATTCATTTATTTCAGAAATTAATATTCCATATATAATTCTGTTAGTAAAATGATAATTTATAAAACTATTATTAGTAGGAACATGCAAATTACACATGAAATGGGCAATAGGACAATCGAGTTTATTAGCAACGACACTCAGGAGACTGTTGGTGCTAGCACGCACCCTGCGCAATAAGGACGCTGTGCGCTTGCGTCTGATCGCTGCGAAGTCATCAGTGCGAGCATCCGCACTTATTGTACTGAACACGGAGACACGTGTAGAATATTTGACCGTTAAGCCATCAGTCCTGGCTTAACATTCCCTAAGCCAAGTCAGAGGCAGTATGGGCGGCTTGAGCACTCTTGGCACTAGGTTGGCCATACAGAAAAAGATAGAAGATTATGTTTTAAGGTTTCATGTATGTTTCTTGAGTTTCCTTATTCCACCATAATTTCTAAACGCCTGAACCGATTTAGATGTATGGGGTATTGATAGACTCTACATTATCCCGGGTAACATAGGTCATATTAAATTTATAAAAGAAAAAGAAAATTGTTATATTATTCACACATGGAAGACGTGCTTTTTATTGTTTTTTTAATTAAATTCATCTTGTTTCAGCAAAGTTGTCCCGGGCTAAAGACCAGGAACCCATTAGTTTAAATTAACTATTACTTACGGCGACATTTTTTATCTCATAAACAACGCACTAAGTACACAAATAACATCAAGATAATATTCGTTTTAACAGATATTGATCGTCCATCATCCAACAGATTTTTGTGGCTCTTAAAATTCCCAGGCGCGCACATTACTTCTTTCAAATAACTAAAACTCCTGAAGGGCTGTCATCGTTACGAAATATAACACAAACATTTAGTTACGTATGTATATCTATTTTTAAATGATACTCGACCTTTTCTCTATTTGATGCTCGCAAATGAGACAGTGGAGGAGAGAAAGAGAGGCAAACCCCTCTCACCCCTGCCACAGAAGTCGTGCCAGGCTTCAGAGGGCACTCAATGATCGCCGGCCCCTGTAAGCCTTAGCGTACAAGCGTCGGACTTAGGTAATCCGTCGCCCGACCAGCATAAGGCCGGAGTCGGAGGCGCGCAACACCTCCACGCGTTCCATACTGACGTGTGTGTGCAGGCCAACTGAAGCCAGCCTGCTCAGGACGGGATATGTCGACGCGTTCGTTAGAATTATCCTCGAACATATAAAAAATCGGAACATTTGCCTATTTAATCATTCGAATATGCGGGAATCGAACTTAATAGATTGTAGAGCTAGAATTTCTGTCTAATGAACTACCTCAGTGATCTAGTCGACAAAATCGCAGGTCCTAAATTCGATGCCCGAGGCGGTATAGATTTTTCTGGTAGGAAATTCTCAATGGCCTGGAATTTATAATTATATATGTTACTCGTAAGTATGGTGTGGTGTAATATAAACACATCAACACGGTCTAGGGATATTTTTAAAAAAGCGAATTACTATTAATATGTTAATTATTTATATGACATGTATATATTTAAAAGATACGTTATTTAATATTCTACCATTTTCTAGTAATGGTTAAGGTACTTCGATTAAAATTTCAGGATTTTATGGAAAAAAAATGAAGCATAGACGGAAACCATATATGAATTAACTTTTAATTTATGAGTAAAAACTGAAAAAAATCATTTAATTTGTGTTTATAAACTTGAAGTTAGTAGTCTGAGAAAGCGCTCATGATGTTCATAACACATCGGCAACGATTCGGCATGCTGAGAACAAGGTTGTCAATGTCTTGCTGCGGAATATTGTCCCATGTCCTTCTGAGGTGCGCAAAAAGTTGATCTTCTGTAGCCAGATTTTCAGGAACTTCCTTCAGAGCTCTTCTTTGCAGCATATCCCACGCATGCTCAATGGGATTTAGATCTGGCGATTGAGCAGGCCAGTCTAAGGCTCTAACATTGTGTGTATGTAACCAAGCTGCTACCGTTCTCGCCGTGTGTGCCCGGGCATTGTCGTGCATGAGCAGGAAATCTTGCCCCATTTGTGTTCTGTGGGGCAAGATTACGAGCCCCAGCACCTGTTCAAAAGGTGCTGGGGCCCGTAATCAGATAATAATTAACATATTGATAGTAATTCGCTTTTTTAAAAATATCCCTAGACCGTGTTGATGTGTTCACATGCTCAATACATTTATTGCACTCCACAAATATTATTAAAGGTGTTACAATAAGGAAACGAGAATGATATGTCGACCCTGTTTCATAGAAGCTTAATAATTATGATCGTGATGCTGTGTGATTTGAAATTTAGAATCTATAACACTAAAGATAATCATTTCATAACCATGTATTATACATCTGCTCACAAAAATAAACACAATTCCACTTCATTTCCTAGTCTTTATATTTTCTATTGTAAATGTGGTGTGTATCCGGTATCCAGTTAGTTTCAATTGAAACCTCGTATAAAAGACAATATGAATTTACGTCACAGACCTGTTGGCAAGCTGGCGGCAATTTTGTTTGCGTTCGTCGACATACAAATACTAGATATGACGTGGGGATAGAATTTTTATGAGGGGTATTTGCCGCATGGACTTATCGATTATTAAATAATGTCATATCGATACTCTTTTCTGCCTCGGAGAGCACGTTCAACTGTTGGTCCTGGTTGTCAAATGTAGATCTATGGCAGTTGTTATTGGTAGTTAAATGCCTGAAAGTATATCTGATTTGCGGAGGTCAGATTCACAGTCACTAGATGTAAATACTAGCATTAAGCTGCATCCGGTAAGGCTGGAAGCGAAGCGTAATGTAGGTACCTCAGAAAAAGCTAGGAAGGTGTTTCCGTATATTTTTTATGATAATAAGATTTTATATGTACCTACTAGCTAGCTTAACTACTAGTTAATAGCTAGTTGCCCATTCGTAAAGTTAGAATTTTACCGTGTCATTACATCTTTCTCTCTCATCGTGTGGTTGATACTAACTTAACTTTGTTTAATGCGTAACAACCTAGTGTCAGATTTTAAGCCACTCTTAGGCTTCTGACATAGCTTTACATACCATTGAAAACCTCTCTCAGGTGTGTTGGTTTTCTCACGATACTCGTATGTTGCTTCATCGTTTTAAGCAGGTGATAAAATTAATTTCTAAAACACACATGACCTGACAAGTCAGTGCCCTTGGATTCAAAATTGCGACCTTTGACTTGACAGTCCAACGGTCATGTCACTGCTTGTAGTGACATTAAATAAGTAAATGCTACGTACCTACCAAGCGAGCGCACCCATTTGTTACGGTCTACCGGTGGTCGTAGGAAATGAAATGGACTGTATTAAATTATAAGCGCTGGTTTGCGCATGACAGCGCGGTTGGCGCAGTGGTCGAGAGACCGACTGCTGCGCTGCATGTCGCAGGTTCGATTCCCGCACGGAGCAAATATTTGTACGATCTATAGATAATTGCTCCGGGGCTGGGTGTGTGTGTGCTAACGCACCCACGATACAGGAAGAAATTCCTAGTGTGGGGCAACGTTTAAAAAAAAACAATTTTACTGTCGGTTTTATCCTCTCCCATTTAGTTGTTGAGGTGATGAAATAAAATAAAATTTCCAGTCAAGTACGAGTCATACTCGTCCTAGGAGATTAAAATATACTTTTTATGTGATATCACTAGAAACTACCGAGTGCGAAATTATTTTTATTGCCTTGACTTAGAGCTAGATTCTTTTACAGCTCCGAAGGATTGTAGACCTAAGTGTTTATTCATTTCAACTAGACACCTCCATCACATGTTCCTGAAAAAAAAGAGGTCTTGACATACACATAGACAGACGGACGACGAAGTACTCATATAAGGGTTCCGTTTTTCCTTTTGTGGTACGGAACCCTAAAATCATATAAATTTTTTATTACTTTAATTACTATAAAGTAGATATACATAAACTCACGCCTTTCTTAAAGTAGATATACCTACGTAAAAAATAAATAAGACAGGTTGCTTTTTAAAAGTAGAGGTGCTACGATTTGCTACGAAATCGATAAGCCTACGCGAAGCCTACGGAGCGTAGTGACAAATCCAAATATTAGCATTTTGGGAGATTGGCCTTAGTTTTTTATTTCTGAATTTGTATTTAGTCCATTGAAGCTACAATTGTGCTTCTGTTAACTTATTAATAAAGATTTCAATCATATTTTAAGGTTAGTATGATCGATATTATTTACAGAGGACCAACATTTTCGATGACCTGAATTTCAAATTATTTTCTTCGTTATATATGATTTGATGATGAATTTATTTTGACTCTGTGGTTTGGGTTATTTCTGTTAAACGACGGATTTTCAATCACCTTCATAGCTTCTTTATTTCATAAAATTACGGACAATACCTGAAAAATTCATCTAAATTCAACACAGGTTACTACAATGCTATACAAATCAGTAAATCAGTATGCCTGTCAGTGACTTAAATAACTTTGCCACTAGATTGGCTTCAAAGCACATAAAAAAAGAATTTTATCTCCTTATCTCATCTAGAAATAACTACATCATCCAACTGCACTATAATCACGTGCAGAAGAGATATTCTCAAGAATTTGCGACGATGAAAAAATCTCGTCGTCATATGAAACGACGTCACAATATCTGTAAATAAACGTCAAACGGGAGCCGCGGCGAAAATAAACATGTCCTAACATGTTTATATAAGTACGTGGGCGAGGGAACAATTGGTCCACTATCTAAGATTAGTGAAGATCATTAAAAGGACAGAAAGGTTATCTTGGAGGGAAAGTGGAAGCTGTTCCAACAGATGAGGAAAAAACAAGTAATATGCCTGTCCGAATCGATCTTTATATCTACACGACTGCCCAAAAAAGGAGTTGATGTTTTCAGGTTATCAATTTTTGTGGAAAGACGGGTTCGTGGCTAAGAAACAGACGCAAAGATCGATCGCTCGAAGTTAAGCTGCGCTTGCCGCGGTCGGTCTGTGGATGGGTGACCATAATTTCATACCGAGACCCCTCCGTGCCTCGGAGAGCACGCTAAGCCGTTGGTCCCGGTTGTCAAATTAAGATCTATGACAGCCGTTACGGGTATTCAGAGGCCTGAAAGTCTGACAACCAATCATACGAGATAACGTGTTTTTTTTTTTTTTTTTTTTTAAATTTAAAAACGTTGCCCCACACTATGAATTTCTTCCTGTGTCGTGGGTGCGTTTACAGACATATAATCTCACAAGCACACACACACCCAGACCCGGAGCAATTATCTATAGATCGTACAAATATTTGCTCCGTGCAGGAATCGAACCTGCGACACGCAGCGCAGCAGTCGGTCTCTCGACCGCTGCGCCAACCGCGCTGTCAATCAATGTTTCCCAGTGACTGGGTTGTGGAGGTCAGATAGACAGTCGCTCCATGTAAAATACTGGTATGAAGCTGCATCCGGTTAGACTGGAAGCCAACCCCAATGTTATTGGGAAAAGGCTAGGCAGATATAATTTTTGTGGAAAGAAATATATTTTCGTGAGCAACATTCGATCAGGCGCAGGATCGAATCCTGCTCAGCATATTAATCCAGAGGAAATCGAAGATCTCTTGCTCAGCGCTTGGGACCAATAGACTAACGTAGCAATTTAATTAAACAATACCTATATACAAATTAAGCCTTGAAATTTCAAATTTAAATTTGAATATAAATAAATTCAACATGTTTAATTGTTGCATATAAACGTGTCTGTTAACTCACCCACTTTACAGGAGAGAAAATGAAAAGCAACGTTTTAAAAAAATGCATTTATTTTTGCTTTCTCATAATTCATTGAAAGTGGGCTTGACCCAGATCAATGGCACACGAAGCTTGTTTATTCGTTTGCCCTTGAAACCATTATGAAAAAAACCAAACTTCACAAGATGTAAACACCCTTCTTTCTAGATGTACTGGTGCCAAGCTTCTAGACGCTTTGATAAAGTTTTTAGATTATATACGACAAAATAAAAAGAGCAATTAACTTTTGATGAAAATCTTAATAAGATATATAGATAAGTTTTTTCCTCACTAGATGTTTTATAAATTTTTTTCATAAATAAATCTGCCCACACTAGGTATTTTCTTTCATCCGGAGACACAATCTGTGAGCCATAACATTATTAGTCCCAATGGATGCAAATAAATACAGTATCTAGCTACTTCCACAATATTGACGGTAGTCATGCATTACCTGTGCACCGCCCAGCGCGCCCGCAAATATATGCA
This sequence comes from Xylocampa areola, assembly GCA_935421205.1. Lineage (NCBI taxonomy): Eukaryota > Metazoa > Arthropoda > Insecta > Lepidoptera > Noctuidae > Xylocampa > Xylocampa areola. The sequence goes on from OW285220.1 coordinate 10,683,189, forward strand.
CATACGCAAGCGGTGAAAATTACGACTACGTGTTTCGCCCCCCACGGGGCATCCTCAGGAGCTGTTAGACCGTCCAGTGTCCGCTACCGTGTCTCAGTAACTCCAAACACGTGTCGAGTAGTTGGTGGTAGTCGCAATTTTCACCGTGGGAGAGTCATGCTTCGGCACGAATGGGTCGGCTCGACCGGATTGATACCACTGCCAAACAGAAAACCGGCGTGAAACAACGCTTGCGTTGTGTTTCGCCGAGTGAGTGAGGGTACCGGAGGCCCAAACCCTTTAAAAGGCCGGCAACGCACTTGCGACTCCTCTGGGGTTTCGGTGTCCATGGGTGGCGGTAATCGCTTACCATCAGGCGAGCCGTCTGCTCGGTTGACGCTATTTCATAAAAAAAAAAAAAAAAAAAAAAAAATATGTAACTTACATGACGTGACCTGAAGGCTGGTCTATTCTTCACACAGAGGATCAGCATTGCCATTCAACGTGGCAATGCTGCCAGCCTTTTGGGCACGTTACCAGTTGATAGCGATGCGGATGAATTTTTCGACGCTCTATAGTATATAAATATATATATATATAATTATAATTTTTAGTTCTAAGTATATCGTTTAGGTGGTTTTGTTTAGGTAACTTACATAATCTTCTTCTTCTTATCGTGTGGTTGATGAAGAACCTGGTGTCAGAGTTAAAACCACCCGTAGGCCTCTGACATGACTTTACACCACATCGAAAACATCTCTCAGGTTTTCTCACGATGTTTTTCTTCACCTTTTTGTAACCAAGGGATTTTATTTTACAGACATATAATCTCAGAAGCACACACACACCCAGATCCGGAGCAATTATCTGTAGATCGTACAAATATTTGCTCCGTGCAGGAATCGAACCTGCGACGCAGTCGGTCTCTCGACCACTGTGCCGACCGCGCTGTCACATTTTTATCAATTGATGCCTTGAATTCGAACTTACAACCTTTGATTTGCCAGTCCAAAGGGCATGCCACTAGGCTATCACTGCTCAAACATAATGCCAATTACCAACAAAACCCTATAACGCCGCACAGCCCTTATCGAGGAACACTGTGGGCCAAAGGCACATTAAACGTGGACAAAAACAAAAGCTAAGTTCATCACAAAATCTGATATGTGCGCACGTCATGTCGTAAAATGTGTTTGTTATCTACTGTTCGGTACGTACATATGTTAAATAAAAGAAGTTTTATATAAGCTTTTTACTGCCTCGTCAGACATCGTAAATATCCATTAGGTGCTAAATCAGGGATGTCACGAACTGATTAAGTTGATTAACTGTGCCCTATATTTTAGTAAAGGTGGGTTGATATTTATTTTCTTTTCGAAGAAATGGTTATTCTTAGTGACGTTTACACTCATTCGAGATGGAAAATCCTGTAAACTTTGAACAACAAACAATTATTACACGACTGCCCGAAAAAAAGGAGTGTTAAGTTTTTAGGGTTCATGTATATATGTATGTTTATGAGTTTCTTTAATAATTTTCCTGATTGAACCCGAGACCGGCAACCCAAAAGTCAATCGCTCGACCATTGCGCCGTCGATTCTTCTTCATTTACTCACCATTCACCAACAAACCGACCAAGCTTAGTTTTGTTTTACTAGCCTCAGCATATCCATAGCATCACACCTTTATTCTCCGAGGGAGTAGTCAGAGGTGTAGACAATTGTACACTGACATTTCACCAATGGCGTTATTAAGTTCAACCGTGCGCAATTCCAAACTCCAGGCCAAAGCCTTGAATATGCATATATTGTAGTTCTCAGGAAACACGGAAAACAACAGGGAATTCCATTCGCGAGCTGAAGTATCATTAAAACGTGGATCCAAGTCGCTGCATTCGAATTTCCATGAGGAACGCCTACACCAGGTTCTTCATCAAACAAACGAAAAGAAGAGTGTGTTTGTATTAATAATATTATAACCTTTTCTAAATGCGTCCTACGATTACTATCGTACATGAAATAGGATACTGAAGGACTTTGTTTAGTTAATATAGTATAGGAATTGTTCAATGAAAAAAGCCGTAATACCTCTTTGCTCTGCATCTTTTCCACTACGCTACTGTACGTAAGTTTTGTGAACTTTTGTGAGACGCTTCTTTCTCTCAACCAACCAAAGATAGCAGCACTAGTCTGGCACTGATTTAATGTTGTCTTGCATCCCGCTGTGTAACTAAAACCAACATTAACACAGTTAAAAGTAATAATATAAAACTACAGATGGAGCCACTTGAGCGTTTCAATGGTCTGAAAATTTTATTTTATATTTAGCAGATATCTTAGACATCTAGAATAATAGATAGCTATCTATAAAATGTCTTATTTGGTTGCCATCAACTTTTGGTATTGAAAATTAAAATTTATTTTTTAAAATTAATTCAGTTTTAGCTGTCAAATTCCAAGAAAACAACCATAAAATTTTGCCCCCTCTTTTTCTTCTCCTAAAAATCTTATTCGGACAATACATACATTTAAAAAACAATTAACCAAATCTGTCCTGTAGTTCTCAATTTATACGCTTACCAACGAACGGCGCCTGAGAAGTTGTGTTGAAATCATTTATCATGGTATGGATATGTGATGTGGAGGGATGTGGGTGATGTGACAAAGAAAGTATTAAGTATGAATGTAGATGGCTATAAGAGTAGAGGAAGAACGAGGAAGCGATAGATGGATTGTATTAAAGATGATATGGCTAGAATAGGAGTGACTGACGATATGACAGCTAATGGAGATGTATGGAATAAGAATACATGCTGCTCTGACCCCAAATAAATTGGGATAAGGGCAGGGGGATGATGATGTCGATGACCAACGAACAGCATACAATTTTCATTTATATAGCTTATTACTTTGGATTGTAGGTATGATGCTCTTTTTGATAGAACATTGTGTAATATCTTCTACGTTAACTCTAATACATATTTAAAAAAGATGTTGTCTATAATACATCACGTATTTACTGTTGGTGTATCTACCTATTTTATTTACTCCCCCGACCGCATTTTGGTGGCGGATCTCACGGAGCATCTCCATGGAGATTAGCCAAGTACGCAGGAGATATTATAGTGAACAAGTGTATGCGCAAACACAGGTGCACTCCCTCTTCCTTCACTTTCATAGTCCGATGCGACGCGAACCCGACATAACCGGAGAGAGATCAGGTGCAGGATCGACGGCTTTACGTGCTCTCCGAAGCAAGTGGCTGTCACTCCTCCAACTTCCTAACTCAGGGCTCCTACAAAATTCCCTGACAGAAAAACCCAATAACAGTTTGCCCAATGGGAATCGAACCCAGAACTTCACGTTCATTCTCGTGTATAAATAAGTAAGCATTTTTAACGAAATTGAGTAATCTATAGAAGAATATATGTATGATTCATTGTGACGGATTAACCTACAGCCTCGTTTTGATTGGGTACAGCAAATAGCTACTACCCTTTTAGGGTTCCGATCCGAAAGGCTATCGGGGGTCTACTAACTTGTATAATACTCTTCGAATGGGAGAAGTATAAAATTATACTTGATATCAATAAAAAACTATTGTGTCTGCTAATTAGCGAGTAGACAATAGTCTTTACTCGTAGAATATGCTCTCAGAAATCATAAAATTGTAAAAATATAATTTACTTCCGCTTTAAATATTTTTTTATTATATTATAATAATAAATATGTCTTAACAAATTTAAATTAAAGTCTAATACAATTTTATAATTTTTATTATAAAATTAAATTATACTTACATACTATATAATATAATAAGATTAAGCAAAATATAAAATCTATAATAATTTTAATATAAAATAAATTGTATAATACCTAGGCGTATAATAATATACGTAATATACTTAAGAAAGATCACACTGACTAGATTGCCACACCCCTCGTCTGTTTTCCATATTTATTTAAAACAATATAGTGATGAGTGCTGGTATTATTATAAAATATATAATTATAGTATATATAATATCATATATATATATATATATTACATGATAAATAATAACATGAAAAGCGCTATTCCACTACAAACATTCACTGCAGTGGTCCGGTGATATCCAAATATCAGCTTGATAACTGATAACTAAAGTTTCGCCGATATCCTATTATTAATTATTAACAAAAAACGAGTGTTTATGTAACAATAAACTGTACTTACAATAATATAATCGATTTCTGAAAGTAGAAACCAAGAAATTATATGTATAATAATTAAACAATATGATGAAGTAAGTAAATTATAAAATTATATATAAAATATACATAAATACAATCGTGATAGATATACATAAATAGAAAGTTTTCCAACCAGTCTCATCACTATAAAGGTAAACAATAATTTTTAGTTAATCACAATACACAAGACATTATTTTTCGGGAAAATCGGAAATTCCAACATCGTTATGTAAACCCGAATCTTCCATTAACTTGTTAGTAGCCATTACTTCGTTAATTCGTTCCAAAACAAATATAATATCAGTAATATAATAAATATAAATACGTAGACATTAAAAGTTAGTAAGGACTACGTGATTTAAAGGAAAAACTATATATTTTATATATAAATAACGATATTATATAAAACGATACATATAAAAATATATAAACATAGGGTGGGTGCATTAGTCACAGGAAGTATAAAAAAATCCGAAATCTACGTTTATAGATTCGGTAACTTTTTAATAATTATAAAATCTAATAACTTATTATACTAAATTATAGCCTACATATTATTCTGATATATCTAAGAATAATTTATTAATTATATCTAAACATTCTTTGGTAAGCTAGCTGTGTCCGTGAGCATTAATAAGTAAAATCTCGAAATAAAAGCATTTTATTATTTCGGTTCGCTATTATTATTCGATTTATATACAAAATGTATAATAATTCTTTAAAAATTATACAAAATATATATCGTTAATTAAATTAATAATACGCATATAATAATATACCTGAACTATTCTTATTGTTAAAACAATTATAAACGTTATTTACGAAAATAAATATTATAATTTACAACCCTAGCTATGAAATTAAAAACATGAAATATAATAATCAAAAATAAGTTACCATTCAATCCGCATAATTAAATTTACTAATTTCTAGAACGTTATAATTACCTGAACTTGGTTCCAATTCATAGCATTTGATACCTATATGGGTTAATTTATCTTTACATTTAATGATATTATACATTATACTACCAATTTTATGTATATAATCAACAATAATTCACACTTTATAAAAAAACTATTTTTTTTGTTAAATAACTTAACTGTACTTCCGGGCGTGGATTGCATCTGTTTGTTACATATTATGACTAACACCAAATATATATACTAGTTAATATAAAATAATATATATATGTACATAAAAGTTTTATACATCGGTGAATCCATGACGTTTTTCCATCACCTGGATATCGTCTAGGTCCTCGGTGCCTGTGATGATCTGAAGTACTCTGAATGCCTTGGACTGCCGCGGGGGCCCCTCTTGTGTAAATTTGTGGTAAAACACTCTGAAAACGTATAAGTTTACATGATTAATAACAATATAAAATAATGTTTTAGTTTAGTATATAGCATGATATTCGTGTCAGTCATACTTGTACTATATTGTACACACATTTAATCGTTGTTATTTATTTATTTATTTTCTTTAACATATTTTAGTTTCCCAATAACTAGGACGTGTATGTTTTATTTATTATTAATCCGTAAGTTGCTTAAAGTTTCTAATTATCAAGTTTTTAATTAAATATTTAAAATGTGTATGTAGGTATGATATTTATATGTTATTGTTACGTTTTGGTAAAAGTTTTAAGCATAGTTAATAATAATTTACATTTGTATTTTCAAATCTTCTGTTAGACGAAAAAGAGTGTTATTTTTTTTTATTAATATTTAATTAATATTCGAGTGTCGCGGTTTTATTGTCAAAGATGACTATTGAGTAAGGTTCAAATTAATAAAAGAAAATAACACAAATTATTTCACCAAAAACATCTAAATCAAAGAGCTGTGTGATAACACCTGTACCGAACGAGTACAATTTTAGAAAGAAAAAGAAGCCGTGACCTGTTATCGATGGAATAAGTATTAGAAATCGTGATGAACTCAAATAGCCAATTAATTATGGCAACAGCGTTAGGAGAGAATGATTCGATTAGTGAAAAATTAAAATTAGATCGTGTTGGAAGAGCGCTAAATATAAAGCAAGCGAAACATTGAGTCATCGAGAAGCGGTGCAGTAAAAACTGTTTACTTTGACTGGTAGCTCCTTAGTACCGCCCACCGAAGCTGAAACGAGGATATACAATTGTAATGTGATATTCAGTAGAAGATATTTTGAGTAATCCTGTTTTGTGTGAGGTAAAAATGGCTTATGCGTTATCGTGAATCTTTGGATTTAAGCTTGCATTATATTGATATAATAAAAACTGCGTGAGGTTTGCAATACGATTACTTATTTAGGAAAACTTTCTTCATATAAATAACTTCATAAAAATCACTTAAGCATAATTATTGTTGTTGCCATTTTGCCTCAAATATAAAATTAATATAAATATTTACCTTTTGTTTACCCCGCCATTTCCACCTTCAATCTGAATCGGAATAATTCTTGTCTTCGGCTGACTGTCTTGGAAAGTTCTGTTCAGAGTTGGCAGGTCTGGCTGTTGGTTTGAGTCTTCTAATCTTACCAGCTGCGGTGACAGCACCCTCATGATACGTTGAGTTGGTGGCGAGAATGGCGCACGAGCTTGGTCCGGGTTCTGATTCATACCAATCGTGATCCGCAACTGAGGCTGCGAGTGACCACCATGCCTCGAATCTCTTGTATCGGTGGTCGACACCTCCATCTGGATAGGAATAACCCTTGTTCCTGGGGCATGTACCTGTGAATTATCTGGTACATTATCCCTAGGCAAACTTTTGCGGTTCTCTGAGGGCCGTGTCGACCACGTCGGCTGTATTGGTTGTTGGTATTTTGGTGGACTGACCACTTCGCGTGCACCTCTTTGCATTTCGTTACTCTTTCTCACCCACTCCGGCTCCTGGTTCGTCTCACGTGGAGGAGTATTCAGGTCTCGAGACAAGCTTTTTCTGCCATCCAGCGGCCTTTGAACCCACGTTGGGGGAGGAGTCTTTGTCTTCTCCTTTTGCGTTTTCACCCAAGGTGGAATAGATTTGGGACTCTCGGGACAGAAGTATACTGGTTCCTCATTAACGTAAACTACCTCCTTTTGTGGTGTATTGTTGTATTCAGGCTGCTGGTTTTGTTGTTTCCTAGGCGTCACAGGAATAGACATCGTCGATTGATAACGCGGCTGTTCTTGTTGGTTTGACTTTGGTGGTGATGAGGGAGCTTCATGCGTTCTCCATGGTGCAGAGTTGTTTTCCTGAACCCTATTGTTATTAGAATCTTGGGCACTCACCCACGGCGGAGTGTACTGCTGCTGAGGTTTGTTTTCTTGTTTCCAGGTAGGAACGTAAGCATTTTCGTTAATTACCGGTGTGTTGTTGGTCTGATTAACTTTCCATGGAGGTATGTACTGCTCTTGATTGGAGTTAGCATTGCTATAATTATTTTGCTGATTTTCCGGTTCTCTAGGGTGCCTGTTAAGTGTAGCTGTCCTCCAAGGTGCAGCATTAGACTCAGTTGGAGGACTTGGTTTCGTATTATTGTACACTACATTATTATTCTGTACGTCTGCGTTCCTCTGTCCAACCCTGGGTAAAGTGTGGAAAGTAGGACCGGAGTTGGAAGGTGGACTTTGGTTTTGATAGTTAGGGGTATATTGTTGGTTGTTTTGTGAATATTGCTGATTATTCGGTGTGTATTGTTGTGTGTTTGGCGAAAATGGGCCACGGTTTGAATGTGCAGATTGTGGGCTGTTGTGAACACTGTTTGCAGGGGAATCTCTTTTTTCTGGCTGTCGCCAGTTGTTATTGGGACTAGGTGAATACGGGGAACTATTTGTAATGGACGGTGTGCCTGCATAAGGCTGAGGACTCTTATTAAATTGTGAATCCTGTCTTTGCAACATTTCTCTCATCGGTGGCGAGCCTTGTGGGGACGAAGAATGTTGATGAGCATACTGAGCTTCAGGCTTATAGATAGGACTCTCGGGATTATTTTTATTGCCATAGGGAGAACGTTGGAAATTATTCTGTGATGGCGGTGTGTAAGTCTGAGGCTGCTGTTGCGTAAAGGCAGATGGAGGCATTTTCACTGTCAAGGGACTGGGGACTTTACCTACGTACTTAGGAGCATTTCCTAGCTTTTGTAGTTCCGCCTTCTCAACCTCCCAGTGATAAGGGCTGTTCGTTTTTCGTAACATTCCAATAGGATTCTCTGGGATTACTATTTCGGGTCGTTCGCCGAGTGCGATCGGTTTTGGAGATTTTGCGTTGGGAGCTTGAATGACAATTGGAGGCGGTGGTGGGGGTGGCATGGGCATGTTTGGTGGTGGTGGTGGAGGAGGAGCTGGTCCCCCCTGCGGATGGTATCCACCATTCATAGGTTGTTGCTGTTGAGCATAGTAATTTTCGTGGTCTTCCAAAGATTTTTGACGTGCCATTCTTCTGGCCATGCTGGGTGTACGAATCTGGGACAGATCAAGCCCACCTGGTGTGTATGTGAAGGGTTTCTTATCTTTTGTCATCATGGCGTTTTGAATGCATGCTGGCGGTTCGACGGCACCCATTGGCTGGAAATGACATAAAAAAAGATGTTAGCAAAAGTCGAAAGATGTAACATGGTCGTATCGTGTAATAGTGTTGAGCTCCCAACTATTATACATATAAATATTATGGATATAAGTTAATTTTATAAAATAAAAACTCTTATTTTGGAATTGTATAATATCTATATCATTTCTATTTTCCATTTAAATAAAAAGAAAAGAATTAATAATATATTTTTTTACATTTATCAAACCAATGGTGTAAAAACATGAAATATCCCTACTCTATAAAGTAACGGTAATAAAAAAGTGTCAAAACTTAATACTTACGTTAACATGAGTTTTTCCGAAGTTGGGAATTCTGCCGATGTGTCCAGCGGTTGGCCCGTATCTGGAAAGCGGCCAAGATTTGGGTTATTTTTACATGATCTGACACCGTGGTGGGACACTAGCTTGCTGCCCGTTGAGGGCGACTGCTGTGACCTATTCCACTTTTAAGACCGTTATCCGGAAATCGTTGAACGTTTATCAAAATAGAATAGTTTTATTAATCGTGGTATTGGTGTGCCCATTCCTCATTCGGGTAGAAGATTTATTTGAACTCATGGTTCAACTTGATGTCTGCCGTCGTAAACGTCGACATTCATTTTGGAATTCGAAACAATAATGCTGCCGTTATATTTAAGTCTCTCATTGCTCAAGAATTTACGAACATTGATCATAGCTTTTGAATGCCAATCTGCAGCTAAATCCCATAGCAAGGAAGCAAAATGTATTTACATGAAAAATTTAAATTGGAATACAGTCTTACCCGTTCTCAGCCATTTTCTTCGATTTCGGATGCAGTCAACAGTCCATACAAACACGTCGGTTGCGTTTCGTTCCTGTGGAATGAGATCACGGCTTGTAATCGTGTAAACACATGTTTTTCGGAAAGCTTGCCTCATGATCTATACCATGTGCTCGGTTGGCCAAGGTCGGAAGCTAGGTGAAACTATTTGTGGAAACTGGAGCAGTTATGGTTGCTGCAGTTTGGTGGAATACCAACTTTAACTAATAAATTATGAGCGTTCGAAATAGTTTTCTGTTTTTGGTTTGAAGGATTTTAATTGATTAACTTTTAATACATTATTTTTATGCTTGGAGCTCGTAAACATGGTTATTTTAAATATATTTTTTGTTTTAGATGAGAATATTAAGGGTTCTTTTCTGTTTTAATACGTATAGTTTTTGTGTTAAAGATATAATATATTATTAAAGATAAATCTTTGAAAAGCATGCTTAGCGAACTCAAAAGTCATAATACTAAATGGAAAAAGCATTAATATTATAACTTTAATATATTTATATTCATTAAAAGTGAACATAAAAGTTATAAACTGAAAAGGACAGTAAATATATCGTTATGATCGCGGTGATTAATATCGTTGACATTGTTGATAGCTATGTTTGGCCTTTCAGTCACTAAAACAAATATACATTCTGCTTTCACTCGCCAAATGTTCTCGAAGTCTCATTGTCGCAAATTGTTCTCGTCTATAAGTACATGGCGATTAGTCACAGTCCAGGACGAATGTCCATATAGTATTGATGCCAGACATGGCATGTAATGGCAGTAGAATTTTGGCACTCTTACTATAATTATAGTGCATGGCTTAACGCCAAAATTATATTTAGGTTCAAACTGCGCCTTCCCATTCCTATGAGAGTTATAATCGTCACAGTTCTTCTAACATTATGTATTGAAATATTTTTTTACTATACTTAAACGTTTGCAGTTATTATTGTTAGTTGGGGCTTCTTTTGATAACACCGGCAGTTGGCAGCCATTTTATGTTCTTAATTAAATATCTATTTACATATTACATTCATTTTATATAGATAGCTAATTATTTATTTAATTTGTTAATTATGTATTTATATTTATTAACTATTCAAGGCAGAGAATGCAATAATAATATTTCTAGTTGACATTATTTTACTAGTGTACAACAACGTGACAGAATGTGGGTGTTTACAATTAAAGATGGCGGAGGCAATAAAATATGTTGGTGTTATTATTATATTTGAGGGTCGCTTCACATATCTACCTATAAACAGAAGGAACAACAGTACTATCTGGCATACTTTGTGTTAATCTTCAGACAATAATTCATACTAGTCGTCGCCCACTGGCCAAAAATTGACCATTATTAATTTAAATTTGAACTTTATTATGAATCTATTGTATGTGTGTGTGTCAAAGGCGTGTAGTATAGGTAGTGTGTTTAATGTATTTTTTTATTAATTTTATGTATTTATAACTAATATTAAATAAAAAGATTAGCTTCCTGCACTCTTTCTCCATATAAACTTTAACTGTGCCAAATTTCACAGTCCTTTGTTTGCGTAATTTTATTAAAAAGGGGTATAAAGTTTTTGCTTCACACGTATTAATATAATGATAATTTTGATTTTCACACGTTTACATGATATGATTGGATATGTTGGAATCTGTTGGATTATTAACTCACTTTTACATTGACATATTTTAGGATTCTGATATATTTGTTTCTCCACTTTTGGAAATCGGGTATAAAGTCATCGATATAACAATTTAAACAAAAAGTGGGACGGGTTCGTGAATTGAACAGATTATACTAATTAAATATTTTGCGCTCCACATCCTGTTAATAAAAAAATGGTTTGCGCCTTCTAAAGGATGCAAATAAATACAATATCTAGCTACTTCCACAATATTGAGGGTAGTAGTTAGTGGCGGGCACTGCACGGTCTAGCAGCTCCTAATGATGCCCCGTGGGGGGGTGAAACACGTGTAGAGTAGTTGGTGATAGTCGGAATTTTCACCGCTTGCGTATGTGCATATATTTGCGAGGCGGGCGGTGCACAGGTAATGCATTGAGGGTAGTCCCTGAATATTGTGGAAGTAGCAAGATATTGTATTTATTTGCATCCATTGTAATGGACTTCCGAATTAACGCCTGAATCTATTCAATATGCGCCTTATAATATTTATCTCTGTGATAGCAATATATAACAGGAGAATAAAATTGAAATCCCCTTGATACCCCACGACAACTTCTTTTCAACATTAATATTTTAGAAAAACTAACAGTAGGAAATAGTGGGAGGGGTACACCTAGACAAAGCCGTGTAGAACAAGTGAAGAAGAAAGTAGGAGGAATCGGTGATAGCTTAGTGGTGGAATGACCGTTGGACTGACAAGTCAAAGGTCGTAGTTCGAATCCAAGGCACGCACCACTGACATTTCGAAGTCATGTGCGTATTATAAACTAATTATCACTTGCTTAAAACGGTGAAGGAAAACATCTTGAGGAAGCCATATCAGAGGCCTACGGGTGGTTTAAACTCTGACACTAGGTTGTTCATCAACCATACGATAAGAATAAGAAAAAGAAGGAGTAGGAGTCCCGTCGGTTAAAGATCAAAAGCAAATTATAGAGAATAGTGATAATATTCCACCGCAAGAAAAGTATGATGGACGTGACCAACTTGCTACTTAAAATGAAAACAAGTGTTACTTCTCAACACTTCGCACTATGCACTGTTATGAAACTTATGATAACGCTGGCAAAGCGACACGTTTTAGGGATTCTATTGTTAGCCGAGGACGTGGATCTGGGGCGAGCGCGCGCGCAGGTGAGAACTGCGAAGCTTTCGTACCGGAGTATGAAGAGCGGCCGGCCTCGGTGGCGGGAAATTACGGCATTGTGGGCTAAATGTACCACAGGAAGTTATGACAAGAGGCAAAAAACAATAATTTATTATTGAAACGTTAACTGCCTCGTGGGTCTAGTGGTGCTTAGTGAGGTCTCGGGTTCAATTTCTGGGTCGGGTTAAGTGTTATTGAGTATTTCTGTTAGTTTGGGGTTGTGCCCGGTAGATGGCAATAGGCTCACCACCTAGTACATGATACTTAATAACAGCATTGGTGAAATGTGGGTATACGAGTACATCTGTGTACATGCTATGCTAAGAAAAGTTAACTAAAATAACTGAAGAAATTAATTATGTGCAGTGAACGGTAAAGATATAAACATAAATATAAGATTTTTGATTTACTTTAGCCAAGTCATTTTGTTTTGTTTGTTGTCTACAACAATAATCTGTTGGCTCATTCATTACAAGACGCAATAGATTTTTATTGTTATAAAGTACAATTTTTGTATGATAATCAACTTAACGAATTATTTATTACGTGTGTCAATTAAAAAAAAAGCAATAGTTTTCAAATTTGGCCAGTCCTATATCTACTGGCGTTGTAAGTTATCGATATCTTCACTTGCTGTCCTCCCAGCAGCGACGCCCTAAGCCGTGGCTCGTACCCCGTAGGGGATGCCCTTAGCGTGTTGTCGCTTAGTTTATGCCCTGGCTGGGGGCCTTAAAATTATTAAGGCAACCACAGGAAAGGCCGATTAAGCAGTGGACAACATCCTAGGTTGATCTGCGAAATTACATACACGAAAAAAACCGATATCTGCGTGAAAATACTTGCTTGTAGCATGTGCACAATACAAAATACAAGTTTTGATATCTTATATTTTATTTACTGAACATAAATCTAACATTCACTCATCATCATCCGACGTGGTTCATAATACAGTACTATTGTAAAGTTACTGCTGAAGATCTAAGATTAAATAGAAAACAGCGCCAGCTCAAATAAATCTTGTAAAACGGAATATATCCGAAATATTAAAAATTCGAAAGTTGGTCACAATTGATGTATGTTTGTTACTCTTTCACGCAATAACTACTGAATGGATTTGGATGAAATTTGGATCACAGATAGTTTATAACCTGAATTAACACTAAGGATATTATATCCCGGATAGATTCCATTTTGCAGTCTACGTAGACGAAATCCCGGGCAGAAGCTAGTTTCTTATACCTAAATATTACCTAATGATGCGGAGAAATACTTCGACGCCACGTTTGTTTTATGTTAAATATTTTATTTTTATGTTATATCTTTCCACAAAAAAGTATAGGTAACTTTAAGAGTTCGCTATGCATTTGTGTTAATGTTTTTCAAAGATTTATATGTATTTAGGTTTTATTTGTGTATATTAATATAATAAACATAATATTACCTAATTGTTTGTAATATTGAGTCCGAAACATACGTAGATTTACAGCAGGAAATAGCTTAATATCTGTGGTACGGCCGCGAATACCGCTGAAACTTCAGGTGCAAACGTTATTATTGCAGCGACAAAATGGCCGACTTATTAATTGCACGCACCTGTGCCAAGACCTCTCTACAGACGGATTTGAAGCTTATAATAAAGTTTTGTAACCTGCATACTGTTTTTTATTATTATGAAGGATAAATTATATGCAGAAGTTTGTATAAATTAGAAGAAGTGAAATTTTATGTACGTACAGATTAAAGTTTTTTTTTTTTCCTACAAGTTTATTTTTCAAACGCATTATTGAATTCGTAGCAAACTCTAAAGTTAAAAAAAAATATAATTTAGGTTCTTACTTTGTGTTACTTAGGTTTACTCGAATTTTTCTTATCATATTTTTTTTAAACTGGCATAGTCACTTATGTCTATATCATTATTATTATGTTATATCATTAGTATTGATAACCAGATATTTACTTATTTTAGTTTCAGATATTTAGTCCCCTTGCATGCCGTAGGTATTCCATATATCGGAATCAAAATTATTTTTAAACATGGTAAATATATCACGTTTTAATAAAGTTTAGTTTGATAAAACCATCAAAACTAAAATAAGAATTAAATCTAACATCTCTTGCCAGATTTGAAATAATAAATAAAAGTATATATTATTTATTCATAATTGCCGATAAGGTTGATAATGCAAAGAGCGCGCTATATAGAAAGCTTTGTATTTGCCATACATACACATCGATAAATATAATAAAAATGTAACGGATCGCTGTCTGTACATGGAAGATATATGAGAAAAAATATTATTGGGACCTTTACCGACGCACCCGAGCACCCAAAACAATGATTGTTAGAATATTTGCCTTTTTTATCTGTTTGTCTGTGCGTTTGTGCACGCTTATCTCAGAAACGGCTTATGCGATTTAGATGTGGTTTTCACTAATATATTGTGGTAAGCTTCACTTAACATTTTGTGTTTGTTTCATGCCAATCGGTTCATAAATAAAAAAGTTATGCAAACATTTGTTAATTATGAATTTGTGTTCATACACGACATGGTGTTAATTTACGACATCCACGTGGATAGAGTCGCTGGCACAGCTAGTGAATATATATAATATATTATTATTTTCAACATTCTTCGTCTATTCTCAACTTTTTTAAGGCTTTAATTGAGTATTATTAGTATGTCAATGGAATGATTTTAAGCATTTGATATTCTGCTAGTATCAGTGATCTTCCACTGAAAGACCATGCAACTATCATTCCACCGAAATCTCGCTGTAGTTTTCGCAGACTAGGTACCAATCTAGTCACATGTAATGTAGACTCAGTGGGTAGCGCTCGGATCTGATTTTATTTTAAACAGCAGACTCCGGTTTCTGTTGGTATTCCACTTAATCTTCTGTGATCTATCTGTATTTTCATCTACTTTTATGATAATTATGTGCTTATTTCGGTAGCCTTCCGCGGAGATTTGATTACTATGAGGCTGGTGATTCAATATGGCTGACAAATCAATTGTAATGTCTTAGAGGATGTTGGTGCTACTGACCTGTAAATCTTCAACAACCACAACTCCTTTCAAACCAACTACTTAATGATGTCTGGCATATTCTCACCCGGAGTGCACATGCAAGTAATCCGCTCTTATATTTATCCTCACGCCTCGCCTACGTTCATCTCAATAACTCTTACAATAACGTGGGATTAGCACTGATGCATTGTTTTATTACATTCCAAGAACAGAGAGAAGTTTTGATGGATTGACATAGAGTTTACTTAACCACCTATCTGTTTATGCCTCTCTGTTTGCTTTCACAAGTTCGTGGCTAAGTAACAGACGTACGGATCAACTGATCGACGTTAAGCTTCACTTGCTGCGGTTGTGCTGTGGATGGACCAACATCACATATCGAGGCCCTTCCGCTACTCAGAGAGCACATTAAGCCGTTGGTCACGCGTCTAATGAAGATCTATTACAGTCGTTATGATCAGTTAGATGGCTAAAAGTCTGACAAAAGATATATTATTACCGAGTAAATTACAGGTTGTGGAGGTTAGTTATGCAGTCGCATCATGTAAAATACTAGTATTAAGCTGCATTCGGGGGAGACGCTTTTTTTTGTTTTGTTAGATCCACCTTATCAGCTGATTATAATTTGATTGAGTTGATCAATCAGATCTAGAGTTATCTGTAAAATATTGAGGAGGCTGGCAAAAATAAAGAAGACCGTGTCTTTTATGGATAAATTAATGTCTTTTACTGTTCCAATTAATTTAATTTCCATATTATTGCGTTTTCCATGACAACGCGCGTTCTTGCTTTTAGAATTCTCCAAAAACACATAACGACTTCAAGCAATCTTTGTCTCAGGACTTTGAATAAACAAATATTTCCGCTTCGAAATTAATACTCTCTGAAAGCGAAGCATTGTGAAACAGAATTTTATTAACCAGCCATTTCACTGCCTCACTTAGTACGGCTTAACCTAACAAACCGTCAAGCCACAAGCATTAACTCCAGACCACAGTCAAAGCCAGGTAAATCCGGGCACAAACAGTTGTTGTTTCTGGGAACCTGTTGTTTATGTCTGTTTGCGCTCGTCCGCGGTTGTGTCTAAATCTGACCGGTATGACGCGGTCACCGAGCTTATGTGACGCAGCTTATGTGTCATTATACAACAAGTATTTATAATGCGTCTGTCATCAAACGAAGAAGTGTGAAGTGAAGATCATGTCTTTGCAATGTGATTGGAACTTCGTGTACAATGTGATTGGAACTTCGTGTACAATGTGATTGGAACTTCTGATATCTTCGTCTCGTTCTAATGTAGGTATCAATTCACGTAAGGATAGATGGAAAATATCCGTCAAGTCACTTGGTCTTAGCAGAATACCAACACTGCTTTATTAAAACGAAGTAGCACAATGCTGAGCTAGGGTCCATGTTTGTCTCTCTTGTTTGTTTTGTTGTTGCAGATGTAATTTTTTTTATGGAATATTGATGTTTTTATAGAGCAAAATAAATGTGTTTTCTTCTGTTTTTATGTTGATGCTGTATGGCCAGAACTATTAATTAATATGTGGTCTTTAAACAGTAGGCCACATTGATTGTTTTCGGGGTATATTATCATAATCCCAGATTAAATATAGGATTCAAAGTTTTATCATTGCGTAGATTAAGATTATTGGTTTATTTTATTTGAAGCACGGGTAAAGTGGCACCTTAAACCTTGAATACTTCTATATTGCAAATTCAAAAGCTAAGAATTGAAAATTGCTTAAGAAAGTATCCTCCTTAGAAAACCGTCTACCTATGGCAGATATGTCTGGTGTTTACAATATCCTAAGTATCCTTAGTAATATCTTAAGGGTTGAACGTTATCTGTTTTTTAATATATGGCTATCCCTAACAACTAACAGGTA
This sequence comes from Xylocampa areola, assembly GCA_935421205.1. NCBI lineage: Eukaryota > Metazoa > Arthropoda > Insecta > Lepidoptera > Noctuidae > Xylocampa > Xylocampa areola. Next base: position 10,700,507 of record OW285220.1, read on the forward strand.
GTCCACAATGAATAATGTAACTTGCTCTTGGAAGAAAGGAGTAAGTAGTTTTAATGTGCATGTGAGATTATATGTCTGTAAACGCACCCACGATACAGGAAGAAATTCCTAGAGTGGGGCAAAGTGTTATTTAAGAAAAATAAAGCTTTTCGTGTATTTGTTTTTTTTTTTCTTTTGGTTGTTAGATACTATACTTCATAATAAGTGCACGATGGATCAGATTTGTTTAACCCCCTCTGACTTAGGTTAACAAGTGATGACGATGTTCAGTTTTTTTTTTACAGAGCCTCCCGATTTCGACTGTTTTGCATTTTAATGTCATGGAATATTTTTGTGTTAGAATCTGTATAATTACTTCTATAGTCATATTATTATTATATATTAGAAAGAGGAAATATTAGATTTTTCGTTTGTTTGTTTGTAAGGATCTAACTAAAAAAACCATTCAACCTATTTTTTTTATTCATTCACCAGTAGAAAGCTGCGTTACCACTGATTAGGTTATATTTTATTTCAGTGATAAGATTATTAAGATTTCAGTCCGAAAATCTACGCAAGCGAAGCCGCGACGGCACAGCTAGTACCTAATACATAAACGCATTGTTTCAACCCTATAGTTTTAGCTCATTGGTGGTGTAATTGAGCACATAGATTTGGTTTACCGGTTATATAGACTAGTTATACGTTAGCTTTAACTGTTGTTAGTATATAGTTATTCCCGTACAAATGCAGTTTACTCATATTGGTAGGTACGTCTGCAAAACTTTTAACGTCGATCGTGACGTAGATACATATCTAAATCGCAAGTCTACGAGATGTATTTATAAATTTGATTACACTATATAAATAGAAAACTAAAATTAATGTATGAAAATGTATCTTGTTTAGACTACATTCTGAAAGATTGAGTGTTTTAAAGCTTCCTGCTTACCGCAAATTTTACTTGATGTAAACGATAAATGGTTTTATTTTTTACATATCTCAAAATGCAGTTCTGTATTTTTATTATTTAGAATGAGCTCGGGTTTAGCCGCTACCACTCTGTCAGAAGAATAAATTATTTATGTTGTACTTTTACAAAAAAAAATTGGTAGTGAAGAAATTTGCATTTCACTTTTCTTAAAATGTTCCATCTAAAGTTAAAAAAAATTGTGGCTGTTTCTTTCATTTTCGATTACCTACAAGTTTAGACTCAGTAGGTATGACGGGCTATTTTACGAAATTCCTAGCTAAGGCTAGGCTAGGCTGTTTAGCGTGACATATTTACGGCAAACCTTGGCTATGGTAAAACACCACAATTTCGGATAACTGTTTAATGAATCTATTCGACCTAGTATTTTTTTAAATAACTCAATTTTCGAAATTATTGACATAGTAATTGAAATGAAATTCAAAATTAAATAAAGTCAATATGCAACTCACCCGAAAATCTTTAAAAAATAAATCCAATGAGCGAAGACAGCACAGCACAAAAGTAAAAAAAATACCAAAAATGTATGAAAATGAGTTTGTATCAGAATAGGGTTGTAACAGGATAGTGCAGGGTTCGTAAACACGGCACACGAGTGGGACGGTTCGTTCGTTCGGAGGTGATGCCGGCCGCCCGGCCAGTAGCGCCGCCCGCGCCCGTACGTTTCAACCACGATACAATAGTGACGCGACTGAGTGCGTACCGATATCGATCTATGAAAGGTTATGTTTACATTGATTGGTATAGTCATGAACATAAACATAACAAAAAATTACATCACGGCCGTATTACCCAAAGGGGTAGGTGGATGTGTATACACTGTTGTTCACCCCTGTTTCATTGATGCCGTTATTAAGTCCCGTGTGTTGAGCCCAATTTTATCTATCTGTAAAACCCAATACCAATTTGCCTGACGCAGAATATGAACCCACGCTAACCCACCGCGCATGTGACCACTAGTTCAATCAGCCGCGAACCATAATCATTTGAGTGTATTAGGACATATCATATTTATACGATAAACTTTAGCTATGGAGATATAAATATTTTAACTTACCGGGAAATCGAAATAATCCAGATACCTAAGACAGCACAGCACTAAATTATTAAAGTATAAAATATGAAAATACAATAGCACTGAAGTCATTGGTTAATGCGGCCGTACACGAAGAGAGACAATAACCTTTTGAATTATGATGTTGTAGACCGGCGAACGATGTACCCGGGATTCCACCCCCACCCTTAGCTTTGTTTAGAACTCATTCGAAGATAATGTAAAGCTGGGTTTTTACAAGATACTAAGTAATTAAACAAGTTTGTTATTGTAGAATCGTTACCTTTATTATGAATGCTAACAAGAACGGGTTGTTGTTTGTGCTCCTAATGATTGTTCACGTTCTGTAATCCTAATGACTTTCATAAGTAGTTAAGTTTATACGAGATTATCGATTGCTCGTGCATTTATTTATTGGGATTAACGACCGATTAACTCATTGCCTTTTACAAACTATCTTATTGACAAGGCTTTTTTGTATAAATTTGCAACTATTTACTACACATATTTTCATCATGTGAGTCTGCATATACCTATATAGTTTGTTCGTTTATTTGTTTGCTGCCAATAATATTGTATAAACATTGAATATCTATCACTGACTCGATGACTCGGTGACGGAAAATACAGTTACCCATTGCGCAATGAATGATAATTATAATTTTTAATGTGTAGGTATAACATACACTCACATCCACACCACACACAAACCCATACACATACATACACACACACACTCACAAACACAACACATGTACAATTCACAAATCTAATTGTAAGTAATTTAAGTTTAGTTACCTTAATTTCTTTTTAAAAATAAAAATACTTTTTTGTTTTGTATCAGTAATCGGTCCTAAACTTCTGCTATCTTACTAATTTAGGTTACTTTGTAAACTATCCCTGAGGGGAACGGCGCTGTAAGCTGAGATACAGGCTCACGCCTAGTTCGGCTGCGGATGCTACTTCTCTTTATTATAAGTAAACTGTCAGCCTAGTTTTGTAAGAAGAACTGTACTGTACTATTTTTGAGTAAATAAATTATTAAATTATTATTAAAAATAGTTTCCACTAGATCTCTGCAACTTTATCGACAATTTTCAGTAGCAGAGACCCATCACTAAAGCCGCGAAAAGTTTCACTGTTGCCCTAGGCACTTCAGCCGCCCGCGCTTGACTAATGTTTTGCTAATTCCTAATTATAATTAGTCTACTTACTCATGTAATTTAGTTAATCATTTTTTCTATAATTAAAAATTAAGATTTTATATTGCAATATTAATTATAGGTAGATATTCTGTTTGCGTAGGGTGGCCACAATCATGGTGTTTATTGTTTCATAGTTTATTTTAATGCTCCTATAACCTGGTTACAAATATTACCCAAGTGGATAGGCAGCAGCATTTGCAGCAATATCCAACATGACTGACCAATGAGAACAGAGACATAAAAAAATAACTTTTTCAGGAAGTTACTATGTCCTTGATAGTCTTTCCTTCTCCATAAATCATAGAACGCTAAAACCTTGATTGCATGAGACTCCATGACATTAATTTGTAATTTAGAACCACTTTTTGTACTGAAAGTCATACCAAAATAAAGACACCAGTAAAGCAATATCTAATATTATGAAAAGACTCGTCATGGATATCTAAAGTAGTGAATCTAATTCATGAGTGCAAACCTATGCATCACCCGAGGTTAGAAGATCGTGCATAATTGTAGTAAAGTGCACGTGCCTTAGACTCAATGGCGCGGGTGAACAGTCATCGTGTGACGTAAAGCTGTTCACTGAACACCACGATGACGTAGGCAGAATGACATTAAACAATTAGATACTGCTCTGAAAACCTGAAGTAATCCTAACTAGCTTTTGGGTTCAAGACCGAGGATTTTTACCTCACTACTATCACCTCGGTGGTCAGGACGTGAAGGGGAGCTCCGGGTTCTCTTAAAGACCTATTTTCTAGATCTTTTCTTCCGAAACCCCTCTGTAGAACGTATGATAGAGCACATCAGTGGAGAGACTGTTAAAGGGTTTTTTCTGAGCTTCGGTGCTGCACGTGACCACTGTCAGTGAGGTCACAGAACAGAGTCCCCACACAGTGGCGTGGTGGATACCTCCTCGACGCCTCTTTCTCTCCAGATCCTACTCGGCAACCACCTTTTTGACCATAACAGTTTCACAAAAATAGGCCACATCCCTCCAAACCCAAAAAGATCTGAAGTGTGCTAAAGCCTAAAGCCATCTAATTTTATCGAGATACAAATCGAAATATTATCTTATTGCAGGTTCACAAAATATTATTATTTTGTAACAACAAACTAGAAACGTTAACATTAACAGACAACTCGTTGGTCTACAGCTATAAACCTTAGAGTCCTTTTCTTAAAACGTGAACGTTGTCCTATAAATTCATCCGAATCACTACCACATGATTAACTCAATTAGTAAACAAATAAAAAAACCCTTTTTCAAAAACCATATCGACCTTCTTATCCTCTTTAAAAGTGACTCATGCGCATCAAATATGAAAACCTAAAACCTTCAATTAATAAATAAATACTCATTTGTGGTATAAATGGATCGGAAATGCCGTCTGCCAGTCTCAAAGTGACCTGTGAATCATGCGCAAACCTGTATCGATCTATTCTTGGTCCACAAGGTTTAGTTACAAGGACATGTTATGACATGGACGGACATTTCAAGAATTGTTTGAACACAGAAATCTTAATGAGCTAATGAAAAGTAAAGCCACATGTTTCTCAGAACAGCTCACAATGTACGGTTACGTTGCCGAAGAAATTATTATATTACTAGCTGTGCCCCGCAAACGTTGGTCTGCCATATACATTTTCTGGATAGAGCTACCCTTATCACCTAGGTGTATAAAAATAGCCTACGACCAATTCTCCGACCTACCAAACATATACAAAAAATCAGTCAAGCCGTTTCGGAGGAGTTTTATAAGAAACACTGTGACACAAGATTTTTATATTTTTGGTTGATAGGTTTACATATATATTATTTTATATGCCAATAGGATGCAGAAAACATTACCTAAAAATGAAAGTCAAAGTATAAAGTCAAAAAACAACAACATCTATGTTTGAAAATGTTCGTCGCCAAACTCCAAGCTAAACTCTCACTTATAAAATATAATTCTTTTTATAAGTAAGGCTTTTTAATTTAACATGGAGCTTTTTTTATGTCTGGAAAGTGCTCGAAGCGCGTAAAGCAATAAGATACATTATATTTAATAAAATAACACGAATTCATCACCTTAATGTGTCCAAGACTATTGCCAAGTTTTACTATACCTAATTAAGCTCATTAGCCCATGAACTCAGAACAGATCTTTGTCTGTGATACGGTCTATTTATATGCGGAGTGACCTCATCCTTCAGGAGCATATATTATGTTATTTTTTCTCATATTTTATTTTAATCGTGAATCTTGTTCAGGTTCATTCAAGCAATGTATTCTGGCTTTTCGTCTATTCCGATTTTTCTTATATATTATTTCCATAAATAAACCAAGCAATAATATATAAAAAAGAAATAAAGGAAAAATATATTTATATGGATAGACACCAAAGTAAGGTATACAAAATCAATTAGGTATTTAGATGCTTAATATATTAGAAATTTGACAGTTAGAGTTAAAAAAATATCTCGGAAAAAGTTATAATATTAAATGGAAAAAAATACGGTCGCGAGCAGGATTCGAACCTGCGCGTCCCGGATAAATACTCCAGGCGCTCTGACCACTAAGCCATCTCGACCTCTAAGAGGTCTGACCGTATTCTTTTTCCATTTAATATCATAACTTTAGAGTTCGCTAAGCATGTGTTAATGCTTTTCAAAGATTTATCTTTAATTGCATCGGAAAACTTAATATTGAAAAATGAATACCTCATGTTGTATCTTACAATAATCGATTTGTAGCCGGTAAGCGATCGGAGCCTGTTATCATTTGTAGATAGACACGCACTGCCGCTCATCCCCTTGAAATAACAATAATCCCTTAACCACGTTTCACGACCATGTCCAGTGATAAAATATATCTATATATAATCCGAAGGACCTGAAAAGAATAATATTATCCATTGTATGTTGGAACAGTTAGAGATTATCAAACATATCGATTAGGGGACCATACTAAATGAGCAGCTTAATGTTTCCTCCTCCCCACTGTTGCGTATTTTTACATCAACAACCAATTAAATAATTTTTATTATCTCTTAAATACCATAAGTATTATTCTTAATTAATACATTACAAAAACTGCAAGAGACCACTTAAAAAAAGGTTTAGCTCACTTGGTGGCGAACACTGCACGGTCTAACAGCTCCTAATGATGCCCCGTGGGGTGGCGAAACACTTGAAGAGTACTTGGTGGTAGTCGCAATTTACCGCTTGCGTATGTGCATATATTTGCGGGCGGGCGGGCGGGCGAGCGCTGCACAGGTTATGCATGACTACCGTCAATATTGTGGAAGTAGCTAGATATTGTATTTATTTGCATCCATTGTAGTGGACTTCCGCAAAGTAACGCCTGAATTGAATAGGTAGATTATATAAATATATAATTAATGCATGCGGTGAAAATCGTAGTAGAAGTCGTAAATAATTTGCAGCCATTAGTTGTGGTTAAAAACAACATATTAACGGATAATATAAATTTAATTAGCCCATGAACTCAGAACAGATCTTTGTCTGTGATACGGTCTATTTATATGCGGAGTGACCTCATCCTTCAGGAGCATATATTATGTTATTTTTTCTCATATTTTATTTTAATCGTGAATCTTGTTCAGGTTCAGTCAAGCAATGTATTCTGGCTTTTCGTCTATTCCGATTTTTCTTATATATTATTTCCATAAATAAACCAAGCAATAATATATAAAAAAGAAATAAAGGAAAAATATATTTATATGGATAGACACCAAAGTAAGGTATACAAAATCAATTAGGTATTTAGATGCTTAATATATTAGAAATTTGACAGTTAGAGTTAAAAAAATATCTCGGAAAAAGTTATAATATTAAATGGAAAAAAATACGGTCGCGAGCAGGATTCGAACCTGCGCGTCCCGGATAAATACTCCAGGCGCTCTGACCACTAAGCCATCTCGACCTCTAAGAGGTCTGACCGTATTCTTTTTCCATTTAATATCATAACTTTAGAGTTCGCTAAGCATGTGTTAATGCTTTTCAAAGATTTATCTTTAATTGCATCGGAAAACTTAATATTGAAAAATGAATACCTCATGTTGTATCTTACAATAATCGATTTGTAGCCGGTAAGCGATCGGAGCCTGTTATCATTTGTAGATAGACACGCACTGCCGCTCATCCCCTTGAAATAACAATAATTCCTTAACCACGTTTCACGACCATGTCCAGTGATAAAATATATCTATATATAATCCGAAGGACCTGAAAAGAATAATATTATCCATTGTATGTTGGAACAGTTAGAGATTATCAAACATATCGATTAGGGGACCATACTAAATGAGCAGCTTAATGTTTCCTCCTCCCCACTGTTGCGTATTTTTACATCAACAACCAATTAAATAATTTTTATTATCTCTTAAATACCATAAGTATTATTCTTAATTAATACATTACAAAAACTGCAAGAGACCACTTAAAAAAAGGTTTAGCTCACTTGGTGGCGAACACTGCACGGTCTAACAGCTCCTAATGATGCCCCGTGGGGTGGCGAAACACTTGAAGAGTACTTGGTGGTAGTCGCAATTTACCGCTTGCGTATGTGCATATATTTGCGGGCGGGCGGGCGGGCGAGCGCTGCACAGGTTATGCATGACTACCGTCAATATTGTGGAAGTAGCTAGATATTGTATTTATTTGCATCCATTGTAGTGGACTTCCGCAAAGTAACGCCTGAATTGAATAGGTAGATTATATAAATATATAATTAATGCATGCGGTGAAAATCGTAGTAGAAGTCGTAAATAATTTGCAGCCATTAGTTGTGGTTAAAAACAACATATTAACGGATAATATAAATTTACGCAAATGTATAGATAAATCTCTTAAACGAATTAACGCAAGCGTAGCGAGTAAATAGTGCAGTTTTAAATTTGTGGAAAAAGAAAATCGGTCGGAAAATCCTGCTCACGACCGTATTTATCTTCCACAAAAATTTACAACTTTACACAAAAAGCTTCATTAAGTGGTCTATTTGCAGAATATTGTCAAGCGTCAAATTCGTCTCAAATAAAATGTGTAATTTTAAATCCACTAAAACAAAAAACCGATGGAAATCATTCGGGAAGCCGTGAAATAACTGGATCGTAAAGTGAAAAACATGTAAACAGGGCCGGCCTCGCTCGCTAAAAATAAAACAATATTTCGGAATATTCCCGCCTCACTCCATTCCACAGACTACACTATTGTAAATATTTAAACTTGGTCTTTTGGCGGCGTCATTGCTATCTATTCAGTCCCTATACAGGTGACCGAATCGACGCGACAAACTTTGCAGTTAATACAATGTCATAAAGATGTAATTACCTTATCGAATACAGATAAATCTTTTTTGAAAAGCGTTAACGCATACTTAGCTAACTTTAAAGCTATCATTATTATTATTGTAGAAAAAGATATTACCTCAAAAATTTATAACTTTACAGTAAATCTTTCAAACGTACATGCATCGCGAACTCTAAGCTATAAAATTTTGTGGTAAGTAAAACCCAAAACGATTTTAAGCAGGATTCAAACCCGCATCACTTATAAATACTCCCGGCTCTCTGACCACTACGCCATCTCAACCTCTGCACGCTACTCCGAATTCTTCTTTCACATTTTAATACGTCTTTTGGTGACGTCATTGCTATCTATTGCTATTAAATCCATAGACAGGTGACTGAACCGTTAACAACTAAATGTTAGCAACTATTCAACTAATTAAATGAAATTGTTAGCAACTATTCAATGAAAACTGATAAAGAAAACTTGAAAATACCACGTACAAAACCAAACCACCAGCTCAGTTATTATTATTTATTTATTATGGCACTCCAACGACTAGTTCACAATAACATTATTAGAAATCATAAATATTACAGTTAGTACGTAGGTACTACAGGAACTTGTCACTTGTAGGTGTGCACAGCACTCGCAATGTTTGCGTTATACCTAATTTAGTTTATATAAAATAATTGAACAATTAAATCGAATTATATAAAACAAGAAATTAAAGCACTACATAATTATTATTTTTTAGAAGATGCTGTATAGATGTTTTCGAAATTGATCTCGGGTGTTTGAGAAAATGTCAATGCTATTGGTGCGAGTGTGATTATCATTGTACGTCCTCATAAAGCGATTCAATGGCGCTGATCTCCCGAGGTTAGTTCGAGCTGTATATGGTACAAACACATTTAATTTACGGTCAGGCCTGGGTAGGCTATTACGGGGGACCGATATGTTGACGACGTCCAGAAGCTTTGGAACGTGGATGAGTCCATTGACGATTTTGAAGAGCATTATTTGATCCATAACTTTTCTGCGGTTTTCTAAGGATGTGAGGCTAAAGTAAGCAGAGTTGTAAAAACAAATACAAAGGATCAAAGAATTCTTGTAGTGCCAAAAAGTAATTTCCTACACGCTACATCTATGAAGAATGGCAATGAAAGCGTTAAAAAAATCTGAGGGCCAGTGTCAAACTACAGGTCACACACAAAAATAGCCAAAAGACACTTTTCCACCTAAGGACACGGAATACTGTGTCTATTGCAAAGTACATTATCAGTGCTAATAACTGTTACAAGATGACACTGTGTCGTTGTGTGTTAGTAGTTGGAAAGGAGAGGTGCGCTCGGTCGGTTGGAATGGTGCCGATGCGCGAGAGTGAGTCGCGAAGTATTAATAGTGGGGTGACCAACGATGGTGTGTGGGAAAAGTCATGAGGGACTGGTGATAACGAAAAAAATATCAAGGTGAAGCTGTGTCGTGGACACGGGTAATATTTGACGAATTTTAGCAATGAAATTACATCAAAACGGCTACGCTTCCCCGCCGCCCCGTGCAATGCGTCCCAGCAGTCCTCACAACGTAACGAATTATTTAATCCTTTAGCTATCGAACGGTGTAATTATCACTTAGAGGACCAGACGGGAGACGCCTTCTGACTAAATATCGAACAAATTTGCTCGCCACTTTTGGCGGGGGGTGAGGTAACACACAAGCACAAAAGAACTTGCGAAAAGCGAAAATAGCTCTCGTCATGACATCAACAGTATTAAAATACATAAAAAAACTAAACTCAAACAAAAAATTGTGTTACACACGATCAAAATCGTGTACTATGATTGTGTGGTGAGAGGGGTACGCCCGCTAAAACTACTCCAGTACTAATTCCTTCAAGAATTAACATTTGGATGTAGATGATAAATATATAGAGCAGCAACACCAAACTGTACCTATGCCCCGATTCATCGTGGGTGCCTTTACGGGCCCACATATCACAGAGCCACATGCAGTCACACACCCAACCCTGAAAACCATCTCTAGATCATAATAAACACATTTGTTCTGTACAGGAATCCAACCAACTACAAGCGCCGCAGCAGCCGATCTCTAGACGAATGCGCCGTCCGGACCGTCAAATAATCATGATACTCGTATTAAAGATTTAAACACCGGCTGCGTGAAAGAAAGAAATAAAGTACATATTTATTTCAATGCGTGCATTAATACAAGGTGAAAGTTCGGTAATTTTTTAATAATAGGTATCTATTACCATAATCGAGGGGCTCGTGACTAAGTAACCGCCGCACAAATCGATCAATCGAGGTTAACCTGTTCTTGCCGAGGTTGATGGGTGGATGAGTGACCATTATTTCATATCAAGACGTCCCTCACAGTCTCGGTTTTCAAATGAACATAAGCAAAATATAAGGATAAGTCAATATTGGTTAATATTGACTGTGTATCCGCGTGTACCCTTGTTTTTACGAACTAAGTGATTTGATTTGATTTGATGGCTGGGTCAACATCAATTATGGATAACAAAAGGCATATGTATATTTGGTTGTTGTCGCTAGCTCTTATAACTTACAACATTAAATTTATTTGGAAGGACAATAATACAGATTTCACTATGAATAATAACAGTTAAAAATAGCTTAGTATTAATATTTGTGACTGTAGAACATTTTGTACCTACGTGATATTTACCAAAGGCTTAGCAATATCTTCACTATTGATAAAGTATAAACAGCTGCAAAATATTTATTGCATTCGTTGAAATATAACAAGCTAGACAAAACTTAAAGTTAAATAAATTCCAGGAACTCAATGAATAAACCTTCTTTCCCACGGGGAAGCCCTTGTATAATAACAAGGTAAGCGCTAAACTTTTTACCTGAGTAGGAATCATTACGCCTTTTTTATGTACCTATAGGTGTTTACTCAAAATTTTTGTTGCATAACTCTTAGCGTAGATATTTTGGTCAATATAGGTAGGACATTGGCGCAGAAGAGAAAATAACGGAAATGGAGCGCACATTGCATTTAGAACTTTCCATACAAATGAGATAAGAATAACGAGTAGCATAGAAAGTAGTCACGGCACTTCTCGGAAATACTCGAGATTTCACGGGAAGACTCGCTAATGATAACCGACAAGTACAATTTTGCTTAAAATAATCGCTTTCCCTTCTCTGGTGTAAATCGACCCTTATATTTTGTTGTTTTTCGTACTGCATCGTAAGCTGGTTAGGCAATTATCCACAGTACTATAAAACCTATGCGATGTTGGTACATATGACGCCGTCATGTAAAATCACGTATAGCTAGCTACACATTGCAAAATTATGTCAAGTTTGGAAAATCTTCTTAAGACTCGATAATCTTCTAAGGAATCTATGATCTTCTAAAGTATCGATAAGTGTATAATATTTAACAAATCACAGAGTACTCGAGCTAAGAGACCGTGTCGAGCGACAGCTGAATCCAAATAAATAGAAATTAAAGTCTGGAGTATTTTGAAACACTACTTTACTACTTTAAGTCATTAAAGTAGTAAAGTAGTGTTTCAAAATACTCCAGACTTTAATTTAGGCAAAAACGAAAAAGGATTTTTGGGAGATTTACGAATGTGTGAACTCAGCTCACAGAAACAAAGTGTTTCTGGTTGGATGTGTCTCGTATTGTACGATCTGAGGTTGTGAACTGTAAATCGAGTATCATTACACTTACAACAGCATCAGTACTTTAGACTGGAGTAACCTGATTAGGTTTGTGTTTAATTTATATGATGATATATTTACGGGGGCTGAGTTGCCCGCGTCCGTAGAAGTGCACCCTTAAAATGGAATCCCTACACGTGGCCCCTGGGTGGTGCAAAACAGGGAACACAACTCTGGTGGGAGGCTTCGGCGGCGGCTGGTTACCTGACGAAGCCATGCCGTGAAGCGACCTAGTCGTGTTTCGGGATGTAGTCCGGTGCAACCATTGTGAGAGACGGGTCTGGGCAGTTGCATCAACTCTCCAACTATCGTTCTCCCCAAATCTATCCATTCTACTTGAAATGAATAGATTTCTTCTGGATCTACGTGCTCCATCCTCGGCCACAACATCGCTTACCATCAGGCAAATTGGTTGCCAAATGTAGATCCATTATCCATTTAAAAAAAAAACGACATTGACGCGGATGGAGTCGCGGGCACAACTGATAATTATAAATAAAACAACTACTAGAGGAATAACCTTTATATTCATTTCTTTCATAGTTTCACTCTTAACTATGCGCTTAACGCTATGTTACACGGTGTGCATTCTACATCCGTCCTTTGATCAACAAACACAGTTTTACGTGAAAAACAACAGTGTAATGTCAAAAATACATGGCAGTTTCTTAATATTAGAGTTCACAAAATTCTTATGTAACATTGCGAGGACATTGTTTGTTACAACAATTATGACAAGATTTTTACCCTATATAATCGTCAAAACTATTAAATTAACTGTTAAATTGGTAATATTACATGTCATTATTAGTGCACGTGCAGAATTTTATCTTGCCTTCATACAAATGTGTACAAAATATTTTGTAGCCTGATTTGGTACATCTCAATCTATCCATCATCAATAATCTGAACAGATCTCCAAATTGCTTTTGATTAGTGAAACAAATAAAAAACCATCGACGATAAAGAAATGTTAAGGGCGAAAACACACTTTTAATATGTGACACGACTAGACAGACATTAGTCAAATCAAATCGTATTTTTATGTGTTCTTTATGATCAGAATCACACTAAGAACATCCGACGTGTTCATAAATGATTAATCAAGTAATCATGAAGTTACATAAGTGTATTTTGATTCGTTGCAGGCAAGAAAAAATTAACCTTTATATCAATACTAACGCTTTAAACAAAGGTACTACCAAACTTGTTCTAACTTGGCAGACCTTATACTAATTAGAATAACATCTTAGAATCGCTTGAATTCACACCAAAATGTACTGACGGGATAGAAGGTACTGACGGAAGAACCACGAAGAACTATGCCGCCGGCGCAACGTACAATAACTTGTTTTAAACAAGAATACGACGCATTTATTTACAAAAGCCATATTTTATTAATGTTCTCATGAACAACATACATTAGTCTTTCAACTTTGGATAACTTCGGTATATCTCCAATAACTGTTAGTCAATGGTTTACAATAAAATTGTACGCGAGAGAATGAAACATTACGGCTCTCGATAACTGTCCTATGTAGAATTTGACAAATATCTTTTATTATTTCAAAACTTCAACATCATTTTAAAAAACTTACCACATATTAATATCATCTAAAACCCTTCGAATCCTTTTGATCACTATAAAGAGGTATTTTTGATACACGTTTTGTGTGTGAAGCTTCCTAAGAGAATTTTATGAATATAATTACTAAGTACCGTCTCGCGATTTCTTTCTTTGTAGTCGAAGAGCGCCATCGGGCCTCGCGTTAATAGTAAAAATATACTCAATAAATTGTACTATTTACAAAACTTGCATAATCCGAATCATTACAAAGACCTTGGTAACAATATTAATAATTGTAAATTGTAAAATTCCGACGCATAAACTAAATCGTTATAAGCAATAACAAAAATAATATATTTTGTGATGATACTCGTAATCAACGTAAAATTGAACATTTATAAAAACTGATTATTTTATGTAAAAAGAAAACTGCAAGCATAATATTCTTTGTTAGAATACAAATAATAAACACTATATTAGTTTATCATCGACTAATTTCGATCATATTCATCTTAATAAAAAATAATTATGATAAAAAATCGAAAACACTAACAGTAACTGTATAAAATCATTCAACACAAGATAATTATTAATCTGCCAAGTAATAATAATTAAAGCAATCTTAAGCAAACGACAAAAAATCTCATATACTTTTTTAAACACCATTACTAACCTTAATAACTATAACCGTTTACGTTTTTCGTACACAAAATATGTCATTTTATTCTTAACTTACATCTAATGTAGACATTCACCGAAAATTATAAAGTAACGCTTTACATAGCGAAAACTTTACATCGACCGACATCGAGTGCGCGCACGCATTCTATACACCTTTTGTTAGCACATCACAGATCATCTATAGACTTAGCGCAATTGCATGAACGTTGCATTTTAGAACTAAATAAATAACGAAATAGGATGCCCACACACACTATATTCACTTACTCTTAAATGTAGGCGGATATAGTGTATGTGAATTTTATAAAATTGTCCATGCAATTCCACTAATGAGGCACACATCACGCTAACAAAAATACAGCCTTACCACTCCGCGCGCCTCGGTACTCTTCTAAATAAACGTTACAAATATCATAAATTACTCTAGAACTACCTTATAACAACGCAATAGCTTAGCTTATCTCTATCGAAAGCTAATTCCCATTTGGCTTCTTTCAAGTTGAACCATAATTATGTCTTGTTTTTTATCATCTACACTAGGTTTTAATATAAAAAATGCCATAATTTGGTATCGCTGTTAATGAAATTCGTACTTTGTTTATAAATACAAATAGAATTACGACAAATTCATTTCACCTCTGTTGAGCAATGACAATGTTTGTATTTGTCGCTTATATTTTTTATAAATACTAATATCTTACATTATTATAACTTCATTTAGGATTTGTGAAAAATATTTTACTGAGATCCCTTTTATGTTCTTTAGTTTGTTCCATCTCAATACTGTCATACATATCTATTAAATTTAACTTATTTACTGCAACTACTTACACTTTAGTATAAATAGATACAAGACATAAATTATAAGTTCACCTTTTTTAACACGAGCGATGCACATCCACAACTAGGTACAAACATTTGTTTCTAAAACCACCAATAACTCTTTTTACCAAAACCAAATGAAATAAAACATTTTAATGCCGGAAGACAAATAAATTTGGAAGACGATAGGCCAAATACGTAATTTTGTAATCAAATCACAATTTTAAACAATAATGACTTAAATAAATGCTATTCATATGGCATCAGTGCTGACTCGAAATATGAAAAGTATGATATACTACTTGTCATAAACCAAAAAATAACATCCTTGGATACCTAAAAATTGTAACCAAAACTTACGAAATACCAGTCCAGTCCAACTAATTATTTAGACAAGTAGTATAACAAACTCACATTAATCACCAACCACATATCACTTGGAAACAATCACCACAATCACTATAACCACTTATAACACTGGCGACACTGTCGTCCTGTTCACACTAGTGTGGGTCGCTAGAGGGCGACACGCGCGGTCGCTCGAAGGCCTCAAAAGAAGCCGATCAACTCCTACTCGATAGTGCTCCGAGGACCATCGATTGGCATTGTGTGCAGGACCTCGTCGAGGAGCTGGAGGGCTCTATAAGAATATTAAAATAATTTGGTATCATATTTATATACATACAAAAAATCCGCGCGATGCTTTTCACTAATATTTATCTCAAATAGGATTTTTCTTTTTTTTTCTCGAGGTCTATACACTTTTGAGTCCATTACGCGCCCTCGACTTTGGCTCAGGCTGTATTCCAGCTTCGCGTGTATTGACCGACTTACCTCATACAGCTTAGAGAGTAGAGACTACCAAATTCCACCTTAGCTAACATATATCAAAATGTACTATTATTTATTAATATTGTGGACATAACAAGATCACAAGTACTTCAAAAATATCTTGCATTCGATTCAATGAAGTTAATGATTGATGGCGATGATAAATATTAGATTGATGATGATTTGAACGAGTCATTTTTGCAGCATAAACTGGAACATAGAAACAGATCATAAGAAAATAATCACCTGTGCAGATGTACTTCGACCCAGCAAGGAGTCTCCTTGATGGAAGTCCTTGGGTAGTCAGGCCCCCAGCCCTTGACAAAGGACAGCCGCACGATGCACAGCCGCCGCAGGTCGTCCACGCCAATGCCGGCCGCTGCAGAGAGACCTGCCACAGTTGGATGTATCAGATATACATGGATGGGAAAAGGGAGCACCTGTAGGTCTAGCATTACGTGATATTATTGAATAGATTCAGGCGTTACCTTGCAGAAGTCCATTACAATGGATGCAAATAAATACAATATAGAGGGCAGTCATGCAATTACGCTGTTAGACCGTGCAGTTTCCACCATCGAGTCACTCGGTCACTCGACGAAACACGTGAAGAGTAATTAGTGTTAGTTGCAATTATGTATCGCTTACGTATGTTCATATATTTGCGGGCGAGCAAGCGGTGCACCGGTATTTGCATGACTACCCTCAAAGTCAAAGTCAAATCATTTATTTCAATTAGACCATTTACAGGCACTTTTTTGAATAGTCTAAAGTTAGTTGCCACGTTCCAAAGTGTAGATTCCTATGAAGAAGAACGGGCAAGAAACTCCATGGTTACTCTTTTTATAAAAAAGGTTAAACATTGTGGAAGTAGCTAGATATTGTATTTATTTGCATCCATTATAATGTTAGGATTGAATTTAGAATGAAACGCAAGCTAGGATGATATGATACTACCCTATTAATGATTAATCATCGATTATATATTGGTTACATTGGTCACATGACTTAAGTATAAGCTTTGTAGTGTTTTGTAGCATTGTAGTGTATACAACTACAACTAGGGCATCGAAACTCGGTTCAATTTTGAAAACCCGGGTTTTCGGGTCTAAGAGTAATCAAAACCCGGGTAGACCGGTTTTTTCGAGCATTTCGATCTTTTTATTGTAATTTTTTTTAAAACACTAACCTGCGTTTATATCTCGATTTCCTACAATGAGTACAAAATATAAAGGATGGAGAAGAATTTAAATAAATGAAACAGTACTTTACAAATTACAAAAACATTTTTAATGTTTAAAAAAGTGATAAAGACTTATTTTTTCTTCACAATATCTTAAAACTTAGTAAGTAATCTAGTCTTTTTTAAATCACAGACTTGCAGAGATTAGTTTTAACATTAAATGAATTATTTTGGTAACATTCACTTATTGTATTTAAAAGCTAATAAAAATAATATCTTCAAAAGACATTTTTGTAGTATCACAAATAATTTTAACATTAATAAAACTCTTCTTCGCATTAACAATTAGGTAACGAATAGTTCTAGTCTTCTATTCTACTATTCTAATATAATTTAAATTGCAGTCGTTTGGTTAATAATTAGTTCTTTATCTAAAATACTAAGTAAAAAGTAGTTATGCATTTGACACATTATTTAAACAACATAGTTAAGACATACCCTCTGACCATCTGACCACTTTAGAAAAAAAGAGATATTCATATAAAATAATAATTAATACCATTTTGGATATATCGTAACGTAACATAAAATAACAGAAATCAGAACTGAATTGTTAGAATTTCTTCTTACTTATGTAAAATGAACGTAAAAAAATTAGGGCATCCAAAGTTTTGTCACTCAAAGTCGAACGCAATCTATTGCACATAATTCCAGCCGAAGAAAATATACGCTCCGGCTCGACGCTAGTAGGTGGAATAGTTTTTAAATGTTCATATACCAGCGATAGGTAACGCCCTCGCTGTCGCGTACCGCCGTTCTCGAAGAGTGCCATTTCTACCCTCACAGTAGTAAGCAAATAGTCTGATGGACAAGCTGATCCAGTTTCAGGAGCAGTATAATCAGTAGCAATTCATTCCATTTACTTATTATTGCATTCAAAGTGGCTTAAACTAAATAAATAACAAAAACAAAAGTATTAAAAATAAACCCGAAAAAACCGAGTTTTAAAAATCAAACCCGGGTTTTTTTGTAATCCTCAGAACCGGGAAACCCCGGTTTTTTCGGTCCGGGTAAACCCGGGCTCGATGCCCTAACTACAACGTCATATAATCATTTCGAGGTGCTCAAAACCAGTTCCAACCTCGGGTAATTAAACCTTCTGGTAAGTAAACAATGCTCCGCTCGGTAAATCTGTGGATGGGTAGCCGCTAGCAGCATTTTTATCTGAGTGTTTGAGAGGACACATTAAACTATCGGTTCTGGGTGTTGTTAATGAATAGCAGTTGGTAAGCCAAGTGAGAGACCTATGGCACAGGCCATGTGGTGGTTCAATTATATAGGTTGGCTCTTAACCTCACGAAAGAAGAAGATAATAAAACAAGGAAGGTACACTGCGATGTTTTTAATAAAATTATATTTGTTACTGAAACCAAACATTGTCCATCCAAAGGTTGTCTGGAAGAGATCGCTTTTAGCGATAAGACCGCCCATTGTACTTTCTCCTAACGATTTTGTATCTTTTAATTGATTATGTGTGTACAATAAAGAATATTGTATTGTATTGTCGCGACTACTTTCCACACTATTCCTATATTTACTTATACATACATATACATTGCATCACGCCTGTACTCCCCGAAGAGGTACGTAGAGGTATACCCTGTTGTACACCCACATGTCACCAATATCTGCCTAGCCTTTTCCCAATTACATTGGGGTCAGCTTCCGGTCAAAGCGGATGGAGCTTAATACCAATATTTTACACCACTTTTATCTGACCTCCACAACCCAGTAACTGGGTAACACGATATCTCGTGGTATGTCTGGTTGTCAGACTCTCAGGCCTCTGACTACCCGTAACGGCTGTCATAGATATTAATTTGACAACCGGGACCGACGGCTTAACGTGCTCTCCAAGGAACGGAGGGGTCTCAGTATGAAATTATGGTCACCCATCCACAGACCGACCGCGGCAAGCGCAGTTGAACCTCGGTCGATCGATATGTGCGGCTGTTACTTAGCCAGACTTAGCCTGTTATCAAATCTGTTGTATCCCATGTGACAGGTGGTGAACCTTTTATCATCTAATGAGCACATTTCCAAACTCCGAGCTGCTATTAAACATTTTCTTAGAGAACCAATAACACTTTGCCCGACCTGTGAATCGAACCCAAGACTTCGTGCTCCGCAGTTGCGCTTGGGACCATTAGACCAAGGAGGCAGTATTTACTTATAATATCTCATTTATATATCACAGTCAAGACAATGACGTGTTACCTAAAGAATCCGAAGTGTACTCTTCTACACCGAAATGGCATGCCTTAGTGCCTAGTGGTATGACCGTTGGACTGACAAGTCAAAGGTCGCAATTCGAATCCAAGGCTCGCACTGTCTTTTCGAAGTCATGTGCGTATTATAAATTAATTACATGAATTATACACTTGCTTAAAGGTGACGAAACCAGCACACCTGAGAGATGTTTTCGATAGTATGTAAAGCCACGTCAGAGACCTACGGATAACTTAAAGTCTGACAGTAGGTTGTTCATTAACCACACGATAAGCATCTATTGAACATAACCAAACTCCAGACTGGTACTGAGAATTTCCCATAGAAAAATCCAAAAACAGGCCAATCGAACCTGCCAGCATTTGCCACCATTAATCTAATGAAAATACATACATAACATCACGCATGTATTTCCCGAAGGAGTAGGCAGAGGTGTACACAGTCGTACACCCACACTTCACCAATGCTGTTATTAAGTCCCATGTAGGTGGTGAGCCTATTGCCATCAACCGGGCACAATTTCAAACTCCGGGGTGCTACTGAGAATTTCCTAACAGAAAAACTTATTAACACTTTACCCGACCCGGGAATCGAACCCGAGACCTCCTGCTCTGCAGTAGCGCTTGGAACTACTAGACCAACGAGGTAATCTAATGAAAGAAAGAGTAAGTATGACACATACACTTGTTCATGGTGGGGTGTTGCGGCTGTATGTGTCCGGCGACGGCGGCAGCCTGCGCGGCCGCCGCGGCCTGCGCCGTGGCCGCCTGCGTCTGCATCTGTCGGTGGCACTGCCGGAGGTCGAACACCTGCACGTGCAAATACAAACATTTCATTATAAACTAATCATTTTTTATTTTTTTAAACGAATTCAACAAAGGAGGTTCTGTATTCGACCCGTATGTATGAAATATCAGTTTATTTGTGAGAATATAGTACAGTAATGATGTTTAAAATTTTTTTTTCTGTATATTCTACCATGACTGGTGTACAAATATCCGTTACAGAATTATCTATTAGTTACAATAACTTCACTATTTTTTATCAAATTTCGTTACATTAAAAGACGTTTCATTTATGAATTCCTTTGTTGAATAACATTTATTAATTAGTAATTCAAATAATCTGTTTTTATGTCCATGATTTTCTCAAGAACTACTGATCCGATTTGGATGACGTTCAATAACTAACATACGCCCGAACCCGCGAATGCTGCGATCGTATGTTAATACGATGTATGTACTGTGTTCACCATTCCATTGATTATGGGTAGAAAAATATTGGTATAAGCAGGATTTCAACCTAAAAACCTATAACAACCTAAACTTGTCATAATATATATAACGCAAGTCGTCCACCTACCTTGATACAAGCCGAGGGGTATATCTTATGTACTGCGTCGCCTGGCGCTCTGCCCGCCTCCCTGTCGAGGTAGTACGACTGTACGAACACCGAGTGGTCCGACAGACAGCGGAGCCACACGTCACCTTCGCCGCGAAGGTCTAATTGAACGCCTTTGCCGATGTGAAGTCTGGAATGAAAATTATTGGTAGCTTTTAACAAAGTCATTCAACTCTATGGGCTGAATTTTTCAAGTGGGCGTGGATGGCCACTTCCGAAACTGTAAGGACTAGCGGAAAATACTCGGAGGATAACTAAAAGTATATCATTGCATTTTTGACCAATTGATTTGTGTAAAAAAAACACTATTATTACACCATCCGAAAGTGTTAAGTATGTGTGTGTAGTATAAGGATCAAATTCTGAAATTAATGACATATGGCAAACTATGACGAAATATGGGTGTACACCTCTGCCTACCCCTTCGGAGAATACAGGCGCGAAGTTATATTATGTTTTAGCTAATGAAATGTGCTGAATGAAAGTTTTACGAACACCTGCTTTTATACAAATGGTATACCTTCAAATATCGATATTTAAACGGCGACTCGGTTGGTACAGTGGTCGACAGACCGGCTGCTGCGCCAAGTGTCGCGGGTTAAATGCCAGCACACAGCAAATATTTGTATGATCTACAGACAATTATTCCGGCTCTGGGTATATGTGTCATAGGAGATTGTTCGTAAACGGACCCACGATGCATTCTCCTACGCACCCACAATAAGGAGAAATATCTAGGGTTGGGAGTATTTTTAAAGGGGTAAAAGACGGCTGCCATTTAGGTAACTTAGTACTAAGTTGTAATTTTTATTTTGACCCAAATCTATTATTTAACTTAAGTATTTTTGGAAACATACCTCGCGCGCTCGCTCTGTTCTGTCCTGTGAACGTTACTGAGAGCTCCTAAACAGAATCGGTTTCCACCAGATGGATCTACATAGCCGTCAACCTGAAACGAAAATATATTTGTGAAATCATCATGGCTTGTCCTGCTTCATCACCATCACACCCACCCTGCCCTTATCCCAATTTATTTGGGGTCAGCGCAGCATGTATTCTTCTTCCATACATCTCTGTCAGCCGGATGCTTTATGGCTTTTCCTGCTTGTTTAGATTGTTCACATCTATACTAATAATATAATAGTAGCTCAAGAGTTTTTTGTTTGAACGCGCAAATCTCTGGAACTACCAGATACGGTTGAACAATTCTTTTTAAATTTGAGAGGTAGACCAATTCTTGAGGAAGATAATAGGCCATTTAACATCATGCTACGATAACTTTCGTGAGACACATTCATATTAATTATTGTTCAACGGTTATATAATAGCATTAAGACCGTCTATCGCCCACCCGGACAGCTGCGACAGTTACTACGGTCACCGAAGGACAAAGATCCGCTAGGCGTCCCCGGAGTGTACATGATACCGTGCGACTGTGGCCTAAGCTATATTGGTGAAACGCGTCGCAACATCGCAACCAGACTTGGTGAACATATACGTAATGTGAAGAGCATGGACACTAACAAGTCGGCAGTCGCAGAACACGCATGTAGCAAGGGCGCGGCTCATTTCATACGGTTCGATAAGGCGTCCGTACTAGCGAGGGAAAAATATTTCGTTCCGCGAAAAGTACGTGAAGCTATCGAAATAAGTCGACGCCCAAACTTCAACAGAAACGGTGGTTGGACACTGCCTCCTGCCTGGAAACCAGCTCTGAAGTCTACATCATGCAAAAGTGCGTCAAGTCTGGAGTGCGACACAGTTAGCTCGGTATGCACTATGGGTAACTCAGACACGACGAATGACGGAAACACACGAACACTCCCGACGCCGGCACCGTGTGCATCTACAGCCCGCGCGCGGCGGCATGCAATGCGGTGCAGCGCCAGTTTGACTCGCGACATCGCCGCGGCCTCAGCTCATGACTAAGGGCTCCGTTCGAGTTCGAAACTAGTCGGGCAATCCCGAAAAATGCAAGTGAGTAATAACCGTTGAACAATAATTAATCATGCTACGACCCTTAGGTGCCGCGCAAAAAGGAATTCTGGTACAGCTAGTAAGTTATATCAGTCAGCTACCGGAATTAATTGCTGCGAAAAATATTCTAAACATAATCACTGCTCTTGACGCTTACATAACACATAGGAAAATAGGATGGGCTACTGGTGGTTTGATTCCTGCACTGAGCAAATATTTGTATGATCTACAGATAATTGTTCCGGGTCTGGGAGTGTATGTCTGTGGGATTATATGTCTGTTTAATATATACAGGATTATTCTGAGTATATACGAAACCTGAGACACGGGTCAAATATTTTCATTTATAGAACCAATATAAAAAAGTATAAGAATGTATAATGAAAACTCACAAAGTTAGAAGCTTAATTTCTTGCCTCCTTGTCCTCCCATAAATATGCTCACCGGCTTACGTTCATTGATAAAGTAACACACTGAGCCGTTGTAACGTTGTAAGTAGTGTAGTGATAACATTCACCATCACAGTTGCAGTCTTTGGACTATGTACCTACCTACCTACTTTTCGTAAAAAAATAAAAACGTTCGTACAGATAAACATCTTGGCGTGTTTAAAAATGTTAATTAACACAATTTACAATAATTATTTATCCCTTCTACACGACGTCATCATTATTATCATTACAAGAGCACTAACACACACACACGACACGATATAGGAACGCGCGCGCAATCGACATGTACGTATAGATCCCTAGCTTCCGGGCGACTGAGGTGGTGGCGCGGGGCGGGGCTATGCAGCGTGGGGCCCGCCCAAGGACAGCGCGGGTTACTGTATCAGGGGGCGGTAGGTACTGTATCAGCTGGCCCGCGTACCTACTGTGTCCAACTCATAGGATTCTTTAAAGATTTTTTAATTGATTCTATTACTGATTCTGAATAAACTAGTTTCAGGTTTCGTATATACTATGAATAGCCCTGTATACCAAAAACTTTAATAAAATGATCTAATCCATATTGATATCATACTCACGGTAACGTTGGGTCTGCTGGAGGGCACCTTGAAGGTCTCCCCAACTTGCGTGTCTAGCTCGAAGTAAGCTACAGAGCACCAATACTCTGGCGCGGGCTGACTAGACAGCAGGCCTCCCGGGTTACCATTATCTGGAACATAATAAGTTTTTACTATTGTACATTTTGTTGTTATGTGTGTTATGGCAAGTAAATACCGCATCGAACGATAAAACTACAAAACTTGCATAATAATATAGAAAAAAAATCTATTTATATTATGTACTTATGATAAGTTAGTTTGCAAGTTAAGTAAGTCCTCTCTATCCTTCAAATATGTCTTTGCTGTGCCAGAAAATTTCTTACCACCTAAGCATACACATTGTGGTGTACGAGCATCGCCACATGATTTGTATTGTTTTACTTTTTAGCTAAGATTGCTATTTTATATATTCAATGAGTAGGCAATTGCGCCTTCCACGAGTAACCTACTTACTTAGGTAATTTGACCATATAAGTTAAGGTACAATAAAGATCGAGTTGAGTACGGACACCAGACAGTGATTTTATTGCTGTAACCATCCCGTCTTCAGCGACTACCTACAACACACACATTTCAGTGTACGGGCAAACTGCTCGTACATGTGGAATGCAATGAACGATTGAGTATTGAAACCTGAACAATTAATCAACGTCGACTGTAAACTGTTACTTATAAACTGCAGGGATATTAACTATCTTGGACCATCACAATGATGGTCAATTTGTTTTTTCGTCGTATGTTATAGATTGTTGCTTGCTTTATTTTCTAAAAAAATAAAAAATGCTTCTGCTAAGTGTAATTTTTTTTTTTTGTATACACTTCTATTTTTTTTATAAATTCCAAGGTTTCTAACGACACCTCATACATACAAATCGGTTCAGGCTTTTAGAAGTTATCGTGGAATAAAGAAACTCACAAATGTTAGTACATACATACATGAACCTGAGAATTTAGCACTTTTTTGGGCAGTCGTATAAATATAACATACGCCGCAATGTACTGCAGTCTCCATCAATTCAATGCTTTTCGAAATAGCCAATAGGTACGCTGGTCGGGTGTTTTTTTAGAAAACGATCTAATATTCTCTCGAGCAATACATAATTCCTGTACAAACCCCATCTCAAATGTCAAGACATTTTTTTTATGCTGATAAGTTTGATTGTTAATTATTGTCGAATAGTTAAACTCATGGATATACATCTTTTAGGGTTGCCCGAATAGTTTCGAACTTGAACGGAGTCCTTGGACACAATCTGAGCTTGCTAAATAATAAATTATGTATTCGACAATGTGCTACAGCTGTTATGTGGAAAACTATATTTTGTATAGCACCTAAGATATACAATGAGCTTCCAAAGTGATATAAACTCATTTAAGAACAATTTAAAAGGCCTTTTATATGAAAAAGGTTATTATTCTATCAATGACTTTTTAAATGAATTGTTAATAATAAGGTGGCAGGTGTTGCTAGTAAGTGTACGTCTTTTAGTTTAATAAGGCTTAGGGGACTAACATTTTTATTAATGTTGTTGCTACTTAGCTATTGCCACGACATATTGTGTGGCAGAATATGTGAACATTTATTTATTTTTAAGACCTGTGTATGTTCCACCATATTCTTACATATAAAAATACTGAATACAAGTTTCCTTGCAGGCGGTGAATCTGTACAATATAAATTAACTTACAGTAGTGATGATGTGGGGGTGCATCCAGAGGTACGGGCGGGGCCGCGGGTGGAGGCGCCAGGCTCTGTGTGTATGTTAGTGTGTTGTTACCCGTCCAAGTACCTGATAGAACGAAAATGTATTAAATATAAGGACAATGTAGTTTAAAATAGCCCTTTACAATATACCCTACTGATTTCATATACTATATATATTTTAGTGTGTTATTGTAAATTTGATAACAAAAAATTAAAAATTCATAAATTTGGAGAGAAAAAAACCTAGATTCTTGCGGGACCCGGTGTATTTAAGGGTGGGGGAAACAACATGGCGTGTCAACGTTATAACGTCAAGCCTTTCACAAGGTCAAACTCGTCATAGGTCAAGGTCAAACATTTGATAGGTCTCAAAAATTGTATGTCGGGTTTGGTTCCTGGGTCGGCCAGCGTTATTGAGTTTTTCTGTTATTAAATTTTCAGTAGCAGCCCGGAGATTGGAACTGTGCCCGGTAGATGGCTATTACATGGGATTTAATAACAGCAGTAAAATGTGGTTATACAACTGTGTACACCTCTGCCTACCCCTTCGGGGAAGACAGGCGTGATGATGTAACATAACTCATAAGTAAACTTCGACTTTGAATGAGATTATTGCTTGCAGTCGCCGGCAGTTGCCGGGGCGAAGCTCGCAAAGCAGGCAAAAAAAATACAACTTTATCATTTTGAATTGAGACAATTTTGACATAAATCTAATGAAGCTTATTGAAAACTAATAGATTTGCGTAAATAGTGATTTAGCAGACATGTATATTATGATGAGATCTACATGTGTAAAATCTGTGAACCTCATAATCATTAATCAAGTACTGTTCCTCATTTTTGTTATTCCGTTAACCTACTAATACTACTTAACTTCGTAATAATCAGGTACCCACCGAGAAATAGCCAGCAAGATGAAATTCCTGCTGGCCTTTCATGAGGAGTTAGTGGATTGAATATTCCATTCCCACCGTAGACACAAAACACTCGCCCAGAGTCGGTAATTGCGGAAAACAACTTGCCAATAATCTCAGATATAATACTCGTAAATACTTTATAGATATACCTTGTTGCTGCTGGTGTTGAGTGCGATGGGGCAAAGGGCTGGGCTGCGACGCGGGGCTGCCGTCCGTCGTAAACCCATTCTGTTGAGATCCTTCACCGGAGCCCGGGGATACTGTACCAGCTGCATGTGTATCTGATGACAGAGTAGTACTTTAGAAGCTACAGTCAGGGGCGCCGACCTCGTGGGTGCTTGGGGGCAAGGCATAAAATCTGATATATAATAATCTGACCGGATTGCGAACGTACGCGTCCTAGTGTGGTAGTAAGTATAGTTGAAATGCGCAAATTCTTTCTGCCCAGTCTCTTCTTCTGGACGTTTATGAGTTCTACTGGATAGATTTAACGATTTTTACAATTATGTAGATATTTATTTATCATGTTACTTGCATGATGTAGATTTAACTTCACGCACTTCCACCAGTTATTTTAAACGAATCATCAAACGGGCACGACAACCGCCGAGATTTTCTAAAAGCCGGGCGCCACTAGCTACAGTTATTGGTTTTGTGTACATAAAATTGAGTTCACTTTTTAACACCTAGAACTGGAAAGCATAGGCACACAAGTGTGCACTTCAGAGTGAAAAAACTCAAGTCTTCCTGCACAATCGAGCATTGTTTGCAGTCAGCTCATGAGAATGCTCACAGGACCTTCCTCTTGTTAGAAGATTATTTAAATGGAATAGCTCACTGCGCTTTATCAATTCCAGAAAAGAGAGAATAAAGTACTTTAAGACCATTCAGGATGCTAGGAAAATGCTCTATTTACGTTAAAACTATGTATTATTTTAGGTAATTCGACTAATTTGAATTAACCGTCATTTTCTGAGGAATCAGTTGTTTTTTTTAACCCTTAACTTATTCAAAATAATTACATACTGCTCTCTTACGTAACCGGACCAGTGATTTACGCTTGCCGCATGCCCTCAAAATCACACTCTCTACAGAACTCTTACTGCCCGAGGCCCAACATTTATTCTTTTACGACACCCATATGCAGCAGAAGGCCACGTTTTCTTACCGGGAACCACATCAACTGACTATACTAGTTTAACAAGTGAACTAACTTGTTTGCATTATTTTGAGGTAATAAAAACTATTATTTTTCGTTTAAATAGATCAATTTTACTTTTTGCTTAAACTAACTGGCTGAAAAATGTAAACTTACTGGGCAAAGTTTGTGTAAGCTGAGGAGAATCATTGGTAGTTTGTTCTGAAGTGAAGAATGTGGTATTTGAACCGTCTATGAGAGGAGTTGTGGCACCCGGTGACATACTGACTGGCATTGCAGCTAAAACACAAGTAGCAATAATAAATATAATCATAAATATATACATTTTCACATGCCCTTTATCAATTTCAGTCCTCTAAAGACAAAAAACTACCACACAACAAAATTAAAAGTGAATAAAAATTAAAATACAGTGCAAATCAAAAATAAAAGCTTACAATGGTTCATTCGTTTAGGCAGCCACATTGCGCGTGCGTCCATCGTATCAGGAGGCTCCAGTTTTGGCGCCACGGCGCGTTGTTGCGCCAATGCCATCTGTTGAGGACTGGGCAGCGACATCGGCCTGTTCATTGAAGGCATTTGAGGAGTCGCAGGAGACATCGTAGGTGCTGCAGCAAGACGGGGCGAAGAGAGTTGTCCTTGTCCAGGACCCATTCCCCCACCTAAGGGGGATTGGGCGGGTACCATCTGTGGCCCTGACGTCATAGGACCTGACGACATGGGTCCTTGGTGTGGCCCGCACATTTGTTGCTGGCCCATCGGCGGCACCAACGGCGTCAGTGGCGGCGCTGGCGCTCGGAGAGGAGTGCGCGGCGCGTGCGTCGGCGAAAACATGTTGGGAACGCCTTCAGGCGCTAGTACCAAATGCAAAATAAATTTTACATGCAGCGAAAATAAAAAGACGTCGATAATAATCAAATAAACACTGAATGAATTGGTATGGCAGCACAATCAAATAAATCATATTAACAGATGAAGATGATCTGACTATTTTATTTTTAGATACTTGTACACAAGATACAAACTAAAGAGACATACTGATAATGTAGATTTTCCTCAATCATCCCTTGCCATCCAAATGTACATTCTCTATAAAACTTCACGATAAAATTCTTTACTCCACTTACTTTGCCCCTGGTTAATAATAATATTTGTCGTTTGGAACTGCTGATGGTGGTGTGGTAACGCCGTATGATGATGCCGAGGACTGGTTGCATGATGCTGTATGGTTACCATCTCACCAGTGTCCATCTCCATACCATTTCCACTCAGTCCAGCCGTGTATTCATCCTTAACTAATCTACTGGGTCCTGATTGAAGGGTGAGACCTGATAAATCTGAAAATGTTTTCTTCATTGGAACACATAAACACACATACACTGTAATACTGGAAAGTAAATTCAAATGGCCAGTATGAAAGATATCAGTCTGTCGTCTGGATGCAACTGAAGTGAATCTTCACACAGATTTAACCAAGGGTTCATGAAATAATAAAACCAACTTCATCTATTGTCAGTACGTCTAGACAAGCAGTTGTCTAGCCTAGTATAAATCCAGTTCCACACACAATAGACTTTTCAAATGAATTGAAGCTTTATTATTACTAATACTGACCGATTCCAGGGGAGACAACCCTCTCATAATGGTAGGGATTTACACAGACTGAGTCACATTTGAGATCAAAAGCAAATTGGCAGAACTTGACGTGTTTTAGTTCATTCTTGTGTAGGTCTGGCCATCGCCATATGCGTGCATAGATCACGTGTGGGAAACCTTTTCGACCTGCCACCTGAAACATAAGTTATGGTAAATTTTGGGCCTTGTTAAGGCATAACTTTACAATGTCCTTTTGCAAAAAGGATAACTCCAAAATGTATTGAGATTAATACTTCTTTTTGGCCAGTAATAATAATAAAGCCATTTATTTCCATAATTTGGGTACAATGTACTATAATAAGAAATGTTTAAGCTAGTAGATATTATAAAATGTCTTGCAGTTTGACATGCCTTTTAGCATAGGCCTCTTTCTACTCTCGACATTGTGCTCTGTCCTGTCCGCAACTCTAGTCTAGAAAGGCCCCAAGGTTCCATGGATATCATCTTCCCATCTTGTTTTGGATGTCTTAGTTTTCTAAGCTACCATGTCTTGGATACCATAGGGTCAATTATTTGCTCCATTTGTTTGTTTTGCATAGAAGCATGTGTCTTGTCCAACGCTTTTTTTTTACCACCTCAATGGTAATGTAATTCTTCTAAAGAAAACTTTATCAAAGTTTCTGCTCAAATCTTTTCTTGGAGCATCTAGGTGATATTTTTACAAAACATACTTTTTGACCACACAAAGTTCAGATGCTGTAGAATCAAAGGTGATAAACCACACACACAAATAATTGCAGCTGCTGTGGTGAATCACTAACTAAGTAGGTATTACAATTATTTACAGGGAGTTACAAGTTCTACTACTTAAGTTATTCTTGTATGTGATAATTTCTGATGCAAGACCAAAGGCCATTTTTATGCAAAATAACCATGAGAAACAAATTATTGGATTAATAATATGTATAACACTTAATGTTGCACTTTTATAAAGTCTAGAAGGCTTGAAATCTATGAGAGGATGATTTGCACATTGAAGGGCATAGAACTGCTACCGCTATTTGAAATAGCATGACAATTCAGAACTGATTGTAAAAAGAATAACCATCAGGTTTTTTTTGTTGCCAAGGTTTTGCAACTAATTTGACAGATGGTAAAGAAGTATAAATACAATAAAGGTTATAAATTATAGATGATCAATAAATCTATATTGCAATAAACAACTGATTAGGAAAATACCTGTAATCTGCCATCTAAGGTCCTTTGTATTGTAACACATTTACTAGGATGAGCCCCATTAGTTGTTATTGCAGTTATCAAAGAATCTAACTCATCCCGCTTCTCCTTCAATTTCTTCACAAGGGACTCAATGGCTCGCTTGGAGAAGCCTTCACTCTCCCCACCCTGTCGGTGGCACATCAGAGAGTGCACGATGCTTAGGCATGCATCCGCTGACGTAGGAGCCGTAGTATTCATGACTGACAAAACAATACAAAGAATTGCAGGTTAAAAATACCGCAGATAGTAAAATTTATATAGGAACAAATGCATTTATCAAAAAAAGAATGAAGCTTTCTTTGTTACAAAAAATAAATTTTCGAGAACGGTGCATGAATTTGAAAATTATACAAACTAATCAGCACTTAGATAATTTCAAATCACAATAAAATAGTACAAAAGCTAACTAATAATAAAAGTCAATATAATAATATGTGTAATACGGTTAGTGAACTTTAGGTTTACGTCTGGAAAACGGTTAGCAACAATACTTAAATAGGAAATCCACGAAAATAAGTCATATTAAAACTGAAAATAAAAGGAATTATTCACTTAGCGAAATTATCTATTTTATGATATCTAGGAGCTGGGAAAATACCTGATTCTTGCACCAGATTTTCTTTAAATATTTATAAATGAAAGCATTTAAACACTTTGCTTTTATTCACTATAGTTTAGAGTTAATTACCGAAATTAATATCTTTTATTGTGAGATGATACCAAAACAGAAAGCGACATTTTGGCGGTCCATAGACAGATAGAAGTGAATGTTGCCAGTATAGAGTTGGTTGCAGACCCTAGAATTTAATAATATATTACTCTACTCTTTGCCCTAGAACCTACTAGTATTCTAGAACCAAGTCTAGAACTGAATGAATCCCAATCATATCATTATACTTTTTACCTGTATGGTTACACGATTTTAATTGTGTGTGACACAATTTTATGTTTGTTTGTGTATTAATACTGATAATGTAATGACGAGACCTATTGTTGCTTTAGTGCAATTTCTTTTGTGCTTGTGTGTTACTTTACCCTCCGCCAAAATGGCAAGCAAATTTATACGATATTTAGTCAGAAACCGTCTCCCGTCTGTTCTCTAAGGTTAATGACGATCGCTTCCGACTTTCTGAGCTCCTGACTCTTCAGAGTTATGGTAATCACAATACAGCAGACACAATAGATTTTAATGGTTATGACTTATAATTTTGTACGTAGCTGAGCAAAAAAATAACTTGACATATCCATCAGTATCCATCTCAACTTTCTCACTTCCACGTGCAATCTTTCAAACTCGGCAATAGCATTTCAATAGGGCCTTGGCCTCTCTCTTCTCTAATCAAAGCTTGGCCTTAGACACTTTTAGTTATTGAATGAAGCGTTTTCAAGATTTTAGGTAACCAACCAACGAAGTCGACAGCCTCACTGGTCTAGTGGACGATAACGCGCCGCACGGCTACTGAGCGACAGGTATTAAGTTCGATTCCCGAGTCGGACAAAGTTTAACTGCAGCCACCACTACAGTATACACCTACTCTATATAATATTATGGGGAATACAGTAGTGTACTATGTATGTTTTTTAATTACCTATAACATAATAATAACAATGGTATTAATAAAATCTATTGAATATGTACAAAGAATAATGATAAATTCCATTAAACGAATTAGCCCTAAGTTCTATAAGTACTGCAAGCTAGCCTGATAGTGTTTTCTTTGTGTAACATAATAGTAGCAACATACAACTTTATGTAACATAAGTTTATATTTTTTGGAGGAGACAAGATACATTTTTAAATAAGCTATCCTTTTCAAATGAAGAAATTAGTTAACATTATATGAAAGATGAAAGTGTAACGAAACGCAATTATCTGTCGAGTTGGGTGATGACAGCGAGATCTGACAAATTCTCGCTTATAATTTCTTCAAAAAAGTCAAAACGAAGTAAAAATAATGAGAATTAATGAATATATCCACTGAATTTAATTAGCAGTTGCGTTGCAATTGTTATATCCATAATTTCGTTGTAATTTAATATTTGCCTCTAAAGTGGGTGGATTCCGTTCGTATTATTAAGCGGAGTGTTATTTGTGTCATGCCCGCAAAATATACGGATTGTGCTGATGATGAAAAGCGGATGAAAAATGAAGGGTGTCGATAGTCTAACAGCTGACCGTGAAGGAATGACACACAAACCTATTGTAACATGTAAGTTGCATTACACCTTGTTTATGCAAATCTTTGAATTTAAGAACATTCATTAAAAAAAATGTATTTGATAGGCTCGGGAGATTGGAATCTATTTTGCACCTTAGAGGCGCCCCTTGTGGCTGCCATACCCCAGGACTCATGTGAATGGAGACGGTCATATGGACGGGCCACCAAGCCTGTTTATTTGGAGGCATCTTTTATTAAATATAATAAGGACAGGGTCCAGTCTGAGCTAAATTTATTGAAGAAACCAATATTCCATATTTACTGGACAGACTGTGTGGTTTGTATACAATTTTTAATGACTAATTGAAAAATATTTTAACAGCTTTACTCTAATTGTGCTGAATAATCACTTTAAAAAATTCAAGCGATATTAGTCAGTTTCTCAAACACAGTTCGATTTTTTATGTATTGTCCATAGCTTACTACTCAAGTTGACTCACTATAAAATGAAAGATTCTTGATAACATTTCAATGTGTTCTACTGATAAGAATTATTGGTTGTTTTTAATTGAGTTACATTATTTCTAATTGATTATCAGTGATTTTTTTGGAAAGTGCAAATGGAGGAAATAAACAATAATAATTTAATACTTACAACCCCTTGACATCAAAACCATAGAGTTTTCATAAAAAGGCAGTCTTTATTTCTAAATGTTTAATCTAAATGTCTATTTTAAACTTTGTAATTACCTACAGGATATAGAATATTATAAGACAACTCTAAGGGAAGAGATAGAGGCATGGCTAAAACAACACGAAAAAAATGGTATTACAGACTGGATGATAGTATTAGTAGAGACTTATGACATACGAAAAACAAATAAATTATTACCCAGGACAACTGTTTTGGACAAAATCAAAGGTGATTTTGGCATAAAACAAACAGAGGATAGATTTATATCAGTTATAAATCCTATCAAGTCTGAAGCAAGGAGTGCAGAGTCATGGCGAGCACTAGTGGCTAAGATTAGACATTTTGTCTTAGTGGCCTATAATAAGGCTCTTATTAAATTCGAGGAGTACATGAGAGAACAGCGGGAGAAACGAAATGAGCCAGAGTGGGATTTTTGTAAATATTTTATTTTGCAGGTAAGGTATACTAGCAATAGGTAATCATTAACAAAAATATTAATTACTATCTACTTGATATTTTTTACTTTATATGTAGATATATACAGTTATACTAATAAACTATATATTATACTATTTATGAAACTGGAAGCTCACATTGTTGTTTACACATGTTGAGTCATACTCGAAAAGCGCGCAAAATACGACACAATCTACGCGCTTTATTGAGAGCAAGTACTTTTCAAGAAGTCCAAGAAACATCCATGTAACGAACAAGATATTATGTTTTTTTTTTTTTCAGGAACAGCTGGCGTTTGTCCTAGAAATGCTAGGCTTGTATGACGAGGCGTTAGTCCAGTATGATGAGTTAGACGCTCTGTTCTCCCAATTTGTGCTCAATTCCAATGTGACAGAGAGTCCAAAATGGCTTGAAACTTTCAAGCAACCTGTAACATCATGGCAGGCTGTCAGACTAACTGCCTTGGTCCCGCAACATCTAAGAGAACTGATTATAAAGAAGAAGGCTTCGCTGCTGGATTTTAGAAGTTATTTGTTCCAACGTCAAAGTGCCATGTTATTACCTTCTTCTAAACCTTGGGAGGTATGTGAATCATATATTTTAGATACCTATTTTGTTTTGTACCAATTTATTTTATTGATTTTGAGTAACAGTTCTCCATTTAAAACTGAAACTCCGAGAAAATAAAATTTGTTTGTGATGCCACTGCTGTAACCCAAACTAAGGGTTGATTTAAAAATATTTGTTATCCTTAAAGAGAATAGCTTAGCACACTCACTTAGTTAGTCCTTTGTTAGTTGGCGTAATAAAGAAGAATAGGCAATGGAGTCATTTAAATAAATTTTATATAAAATAATTTTTAAACACAGTAAATGTGAATGCCTTGGCTCATGTGCTAGTAAAAATTACAGAATTCAGAAATATCTATGCATTATCTTCATCATTCTATGATGTTTCATATGACAAATGAAGCACCAATGTCTCACATAGGAGTACAAACTGACATAATTTCAATTTGGTTTGGTATGGTATGGTGTAGCGAGCTAGTTTCCGCAACTCCCCGCTCTTGGCGATTATTTTGCGTCCGGAATTTGGTTTTTTATGAGTTGTTTTCAAGCATAGTTCACATTTTACGAAGATGTTCCAAATTTTTTGCAATACTGTCGCTGGTTTGAAGTGTATCCATACCAAAAAAAAACCGCTATGCCATGACGTCGCCATAAGAGTTATTAAAATGAGGTAGAAAAATTCGGAGTAGTGAGCAGAAGTTGGGATGGCTTAGGTACCAGAGCGCCTGGAGTATTTATCTGGCAGGTGGAGGTTCAAATCCAGCTCACGACCATATTTTTCTTTCCACAAAAGCTTATAACTTTAAGTTCACTACGCATGTGATAATTCATTTGAAAGATTTATCTGTATAAGAACAGCTCTTACAAAGTCTACACATACATCTGATATCTAACTAATACTTGATGCAGAACATGAAATATAACCCTGTGTGATGCGACGTATCATTACCCACGCAAACTCGGATACTGCAATTAATAATGCGCACGACCACTTACTCTGATTTATTGGTTTTACTATGTAGGACAATTTTATTGTTTTAGGATGGTGTAGGAAATCGTCAATATTTAGTAACGAAAGTTTCGTATTATCTCGTAGCATATTTTTTTTTATCAGTCAATTACTTAGGTCCTCTTCTGTACGTACATTTTTGTTCCCCACAATAACTTGTGGTGTAGAACTAATTAAAACCAGAAAAAAAAACATAATCATACACTTGAAGGAATTAGTATTAGAGTAGTTTTAGCGAGCGTACCCCTCTCGCCACTGGCATATGCTTCCCAATCAAACCTTAATACCTTTTACCTGTATGGTTACAATTATTGTACACGATTTTAATAGTGTGTGACACAATTTTATGTTTGTGTATGTGTATAAATACTGTTAATGTAATGACGAGGGCTATTGTTGCTTTAGTGCAAGTTCTTTTGTGCTTGTGTTACCTCACCCCCCGCCAAAAGTTGCGAGCAAATTTGTTCGATATTTAGTCAGAAGCCGTCTCCCGTCTGGTCGTCTAAGTCATGATATAGGATCTCACGTAGTTGCTTTTTTTAAATGTAACTTATGTATTTATTACTATTTTAAAAGCATCAACCCCTGTGACGACATGCGTAAAATAATAATAAATCGTAAATTTATGGTCAAAAGAGTCTAAAATAGCATGTTTTTTTACTCCTACAACAAACTAAAAGGTGAAATATTTGGCGAATAATGAAGTTTTTTTCCATTTAATATTGTAACTTTAGAATAATGAAGCCTTTCTCCTATAATACATTCTTTACTCCTCAATATGTTGCAAATAGCTAGCCTATGTAAAATAATGATATACATTATACAGTATGCATCATGTATGTACTACCAATCAAACGTGCATTCAAGATAATTACGAACCAATTAAACTCCAATATGTGTTGCAAAACATGAATTATTTATAACGTCGTATATTTACTCCGGCTTTGATTGTTCAGTCTGACTGGACTTGTTGATGATTCCATGACAAAAATATTTATTTTCCCTCATTAGATTGATTTAGATTAAGGTATTTAATCTGAGAGTATTAATTATCATTTAAATGCCTACAAATAATGCACAATAATCTACCAGGAAAGGGGCGTTGGTAGCAGCGCCACCGTTTATACTTTTGCATCTATTGTTTCAGTTTTGTTATTGAATTTGTAATGGTTTATATCAAATACAGCTTTAATTTAATGACTGTTTACTTGGTGTGCTGTGATGACTTGCTTGACAAGTTAAAAGGATTGTGCTATTGTACAACTTATACAAACGAAAGCTTAGGAAGTTTAAATAATTTGTAGGTGATATTCCTCGTACATCCTCAAAATTATTTGAAGATTTGATTAGTAATTGATCCCATGGTTTGTCAGTATTAGGAAAACAGTTTTATTTTAGAATACAGTTTTAATATATACTCTTACACCATGACAAAATACAAGGTACAAAAAGGATAGATACAGTGTTACCACACAACAAAGAATTAAATTTATGATGCGTAATTACATTGAAGTGTCGTGGTGGCCGAGTGGTTACGGGCCCGCCTCCTGAGCCACAGGTTGTGGGTTCAAACCTGGCATGTACCAATGTGACTTTTTCCATGTCATATGTACTTTCTTAGTTAATCTAAGACATCACTAACATACGGTGAAGGAAAACATCGTGAGGAAACCTGGACTTGGTAGTCTGAAATCGCCAACCCGCAGTGAGCTAGCGTGGTGAATATGCTCGTGCCTTCTCTGTATGAGAAGAGGCCCTTGCCCTGCAGTGGGACAGTTATGGGCTGGTTTATTATTATTATTAATTACATTGCCATAGTTCAACAGTCAGGCATATGAGCAGCAGTTGTTTATTTAAACATGATGAAATTAAATAAAATATTAAAACGCACGCCTACCATTTTTCTTGCCATTTTCATCTGACTAGCCTATGTTTCTCGAGACAATGTAAGTATTTTAACGATACCCCATACATCGAAATCAGTTCAGGCATTTAGAAGTTATTGTGGAATAAAGAAACTCAAATAAAGAAATTTTGGGCAGTCGTGTAAAAAAGAGATTATCTGGAGTATTTGACTGAACTGTGATCAAGGTAAAACATAGAGCCTAACCAATCTAATAAGACTAGACTCCATTTTTTGTAGCGTTTTTAGTTTAGTTTAGACAGACATACGACGTAGACTATGGAATAGACTAAAGGCATTTAAGAAGATATTTAGTTATATTATAATAATACAACTTTTAACCGGATTAATCGCGTGTATTATTGGTTTCTGTTTTTCCTGACGTTTCTAAAACTTTGCAGCGTTCGTGGTCGCAGGAGCGTCCTCCAACAAAAAAGTTGTTTTGTTATAATGTGTAGTGATCGCGAAAACCTAAGATATTACTATATTTTGTTACATCGATTTAAAGACACTGCGGTTTGCGCAGCTGTCGAGAGATCAGCCGCTGCGCTGCGTGTTGCGGGTTCGATTCTCAGACGGAATAAATGTTTATAGCTTTTTCAGATGCTATTTTCCTGGAACTCATACAGGGTATATAAAAAAAGATGCAACTTTTTTATATATAGGTAATAGTTTTATAGCTTAATTCCTTTTACCTTGTTATTATAGTACAACAATAGTTCGTAACATACAATAGTGTGCTCCGGTGTAGACCCAGACTTTCATCAACATTTCTATTCAGTCACGACTCGGTAATACGCACTATAATTGACTCGGATACTAGGTATTCAACACTAATATTTTCCCCGTGACCAGCCAAGTGTGACGTCATTACTGATGCGCCATAATTTAGTCGTTTATAAAGTGTTATGGTAGGTCAAGTGCACATAAAAACGGTAGTTATGTCACAAGGAAGTAAGTCCTCATGTCTATTATATAATTATGAACTAGATATGCAGTTTGCTATGATTGGAGTTTGTGTCACGCTGTGTGGTATTATTATATTTAGAACTATACAGATATGCAAATAAAATTGACTTTTAACTTTCGCTATTTGTACACATTTTAGATATTGCACCGGCCGGTGCAATTCCGTCGACACGTCAGGAAACAAAAAGCTACCGTAAAAGCATTTTATACTAAAATATCGCGAACTAGAATCGATTTATAGATTTCTAAAATATGCAAATAAAACTCAAATTCTAAATTTCTATAAACAAATAAGAAAAAAAATTAAAAAATTTAGACAGCCCCACCCTTCACTCCGTTTTAGAAAAGAAGCAGATTTGACGCAAAATTCTCCCCTGCATCGCGTCTATCTGTATCATTATTGTTTATGATAATTTTATATTCAAATTAAAAATAGAGTTTAGTAAAATCAAAGCGAATTCTGAAGTTATAATTTTTTGCGGAAAGAAAATACGGTCGTGATTCGAGCCTGCGCATCCCGGATAAATACTCCGGGCGATTTGACCGCTAAGCCATCTCGACCTCTGCTCACTACCTTTTTCACTACCGAATTCTTATTCCACATTTTAAACGTCTTTTGCTATCTATTCAGTCCCTAAAACTTAAATCATTACGACAATATGTTATTTGACTGCCTTGTTAGTCTATGGTCCCAAGCGCGTCTGCAGAGCATGAGGTCTTTGGTTCGATTCCCGGTGTTATTAAGTTTTTATGTTAGGAAATTCTGAATAAACAGTTGATGACAATAAGTCACATAGTACATATAGTTAATAATAGCATTGGTAAAATATGGGTGTAGGACTGTGTACCCCTCTGCCTACTCCTTTGGGAAATACAGGCGTGACGCTATGCTATGTAATATTTTAAAGTTTTTTTTTACTTCTTTCAGATCGCTTCTCGCTGCCTGTCTACCGTCCACAATACTCTCGTGGAGCTATCCTTACTCGGCGCAAGCGCAGTTGAAGGGGCCGCCGCATGTTGGGCACAACTAGCATGCGCAGAAACCTTACGCGCATGTGAACGACTGGCGGCAAATAACAACGCGTTAGATATGTGTACTGCCACTCAGGCGCCGCTACTGCATAATGCTAAAGATAAGGTAAGCAACACACACAGATAATAATTAAATGATTAGGAAAACAGTCATAAATAAAGAACAAATATTTGTTGCTTTTAGCTCAGACTACAAGGAATAAATAGGGTAAAACAACGCATTTTTCTTTTCATACCTATGATAGTAATTAGTGGTAGCTAAACATCCCTAAAAATATAACTAGAGTTGCCTTCAGTTGGATTGAAACGCGAAATGGAGTCAATGTTTTGTAAAAGGTTTTATAAACGCTCCACCCAAGAAACAAGTCTAGAAGCAACTCGCTCACGCGCGCTTGCTGTGGCAGGACGTTCGCAACGCGTCGGACCGATTTGTTATTATTATTTTCGCTCGGCGAGTTACCTTTTCTGTGAATTGCAATGCGGTGTATACCTACCGGTTATGGATAGTGATTTAATTTATACTGACGACGATCGAGACAGTGAGGTAAACCATTTATTAGAGGAGACTGACATGGAGAATTCATTATTATTAGAAAGGAATGAAGATCATATGTATGAGGAGGTGGGCAATATTCGTCCTGAAAAGAGAAATCGAGAAGTAGATGAGGAAGAAATATGGACAGAGGTAGGAAGAAGAGGAAAAATTTTGGCACGTAGTGTTACCGAGGATGATACAACAAGAATACCAGAGGAACAGATTGAAATAAGTATCACATCAAAAAAGGAGAAATTACCTAAACAGATAGGGTTGGCACGCATTCTTAAAAGCGAAAATATATTAGATATTGTTAAAATAAAATACCATAACGCATACAGAGTATTGTTAACGTTTTGTAAAGAGGAAAGTGCAGAAAAATTAATAAATTGCAGGTATTTTATCGAAAAGGAATACAAATGTCAAAAAACTTTTGAAGTTGGCATGTCATATGGGATTCTTAAGGATATAGAGCTAGAACTTAGTGAAACTGAAATCTTACAAGAATTGGATAGTGATATCCCAATTATAGGTGTTAAACGACTGCAACGTCGTAATTTTGACACGGGAAAATTCGAAGATAGTGAATGTGTTAGGTTATGTTTTAAGGGATCATCCTTACCCTCACATGTTTACACTTCTGGAATGCGAGTTAAAGTGGAGCCTTTTATTTTTTCCGTTACACAGTGCTCAAAGTGTTGGAGGTTTGGTCATAACCATAAGGTATGTTCACAAAATAATAACTTGTGCCCTAAGTGTGGTAAAACTCATTCGAATTGCGAAACCACAACCTTTAAATGTGTGAACTGCGCGGGTGCACATATGGCACTGTCAAAGGTGTGCCCGATTTATGTTAAAGAAAGAAGGATTCGCGAATTGATGGCTCAATTTAATTGTTCTTACAAGCGTGCCCTTACAATATACGTTCCTCCGCTACCCCAATATGATAAGGATATGATAAGTAAATCTCGTGAAGTTACACATACAGCTTCTGAGAAATCAGCTCCAATAGAATATAGTCCATCGTATGCAGAGGTATTGAGGATTTCAGCGGATGTACACAAGGAGCAACATTCTATCTCCGACTCGGTTATTGCAGAGAAGTCTCATAGGAAAAAAACTGAAAAACAACACGATGGTAAGTCTAGAAAAATAAATCGTCTGGAATACGAAAGTTTATCAAACAATTGTGAGGATAGCTCGAAAGAATCAGAAGAAAATAATAAGAGTTCACCAATTAAGGACACTGAATTCCAACATTTAAAACAGAAGATTAAAGATATAATTTTTATGAAAAGAATAAGTTTTGAAGAGAAGCTTAAGTCATGTGGTAGGGTTTTATACGAATGGGTTATTAATTCAATTGCAAATTATTTTTCGGAGTGGGCTATCTTTAAATCATTAATACAAAATGGATTATAGTCAAAGACTCCAAACTGTTAACATAATACAATGGAACTGCCAAAGTATTCGCCCTAAATTGTTAGAACTAGAACAATTTCTTTCACAGGACAAAATTCACATCGCTATTCTGAGCGAGACCTGGCTTGAACCAGAAAGTTATATCAGATTAAGTGGATACAGTATATTCCGCCAGGACAGGAATGATGGATATGGGGGTGTGGCAATAATTATTCACTCGTCTATTAAATACGAATTATGCCAAATTGGTACTGTCAACCCTGGAATTCAAGTTATCCGTGTTAAAATTCTAAATTGTTCCAACATAGAAAATATTATTTCTGTTTACTGTCCTTCGACTGTTAGAACAACTTCTAATGACTGGGATACAATCTTCAGCTTATCTGAAAATAAGTCGTTGATAGCTGGCGATTTCAATGGCCATCATTCCAGTTGGTCATACAAGACCGACGCTAGAGGTACGCAGCTCTTTGACACGATTTTGGATAAAAAATATGTTTCTCTGAATGATGGTTCTCCGACCCGAATTAAGCTAGTCAACGGCAGGCTACAAAAGTCATCCCCTGATGTTACTCTAGCTTCTAACGATATCGCATTGAAGTTTGTCTGGAAAGTAACCAATGAGTGTCTGGGAAGTGATCACCTCATCATTAAACTTTCTACATATTCCATACGCGTTTCAAACGTTGATAAAAAACGGAATTTCAAAAAAGCTAACTGGGGTGCATATACAAGTTCTCTTCACGACAGCTTATCTGAGATGATATTAGCAAGAGACCCTCAAGAGGCATATAATCAATTTCTTGATGCGATGAATACCGCTGCCGATAAACATATTCCTGCTGTGAAGACGTGTCAAGATCCATTACGTCTTAAAAAAATTTCTCCTAAACCTTATTGGAATGTAGATATTTCTCATACTGTAGCTGAAAGAAGACTTGCCTTAGCGGCTTTTCGGAAAAACCCTACACCTCAAAACTTAATTGTCCTTCAAACAAAAGTTGCATCGGCCCAAAGAATTATTCGGAAAGCCAAAAAAAGGTCCTGGCGAGAGTTTTGCAATAATATTGACCACACTACATCAGCAAGTGAAATGTGGCGTCGAATGAAGTGGTTAAAAGGGTATCGATTACCAAGACCTTGCATTAATGAAGATATTGCGAATAAGCTCCTCCATAGCTTATCTCCAGACTATGTTTCTCCACAGAATCCGGTCTTCAAATCAACTAACGAAACTCTTGCAAAAATAATCTCTATCCAAGAACTAAACCATGCTATCAAAGTCAAAGACACAGCCCCAGGGGTTGATAATGTCTCTTTCTCTATGATAAAAAATCTCCCTTTAATTGGTAAACAAATCTTAGTTAAAATATATAATACTTTTCTTGCTGAAGGATTTGCACCAGATCAGTGGAAAAAAATTAAAATTGTCCCTATACCTAAATTCAGTATTGATAATCAACCGGTTTCTGAAATTCGACCGATAGCTCTTATATCTTGCCTGTGTAAAATTTTTCATACTATTTTAAAACACAGATTAGAATGGTTTGTAGAAAATAAGGGTTGCTTTTCGGAAAATACTGTGGGTTTCAGAAAATCACGCTCGTGTCTAGACAGCCTTGTTCGATTGGTTTCTCAAATTCAACTGGGATTTAGTGAGAATTTAATAACTTTAGGGTGTTTTATAGATATAAAAAATGCATACAATAATGTTGATGTTACAATTTTATTAAGCACTTTGGATGATCTTGGGGTTGGATCTAATGTTTGTCAGTATTTGTGGGATTTTTTAAGATGCAGGGAATTAAGCTTAAAACATTCTAACACTTGCAGCATATCAAGAATTACTGGACGTGGTCTCGCCCAAGGGGACCCTCTTTCCCCAATATTATTCAACGTGGTGACAATGCATATTTGCCGTGATATTGTTAATGTTTGTATTTCTCAATATGCCGACGACTTTGTATTGTATGGGTCGTACAGATTAATAGATGATGCATGCCTAAATTTACAGGTAGCCTTGGATGTGATGAGTAAATTGGTAGAAAATCTTGGATTGGAGATATCTGAAAATAAGACTAAAGTGTGTTTGTTTAGGAAAGGTTTTAATAGACAAGAAGTGAATCTTAAGCTTAGAGGTACGCCGCTTCAATTGGTAGATTGTGTTAAGTATTTAGGCTTATGGTTTGATAGGTCTCTCAAGTGGGGTAAACACATAAACGAAATTTCACATAAAACACTAAAATTTATAAACATACTTAAAGTATTGGCTGGTTCGGGCTGGGGCCTACATCCTAAACATTTAAGAAGATTATTCATTTCTATTATCCGAAGTCGTTTAGACTATGGGAGTTTCCTCTATGATTCTACCGTTAAGAGTCATTTGTACAAGATAGATAAAGTGCAAAATCAATGCATGCGTGTAATTGGGGGGTTTATTAGGAGCACCCCAATTCATGTTATGCAAAATGAACTCTGTTTACATCCTCTTCATCTCCGTAGATATTACCTTGGT
Source organism: Xylocampa areola (assembly GCA_935421205.1). Lineage (NCBI taxonomy): Eukaryota > Metazoa > Arthropoda > Insecta > Lepidoptera > Noctuidae > Xylocampa > Xylocampa areola. The sequence continues at coordinate 10,744,476 of OW285220.1, forward strand.
GGAAAGTTTTGGTTAAGAAGTTGTGCTTTACAAAATAATGAAAATATTAAATTAATTAATCAACTCACAGATCGATGTAACAGACCGGGGTATTGGAGCCGTAAAAAGAAACCCCTGCTTACTGAAATAAATAAGACTTTAAAATCTAACCCTATATATTCGTCAAAAAAATTAGAAATATTTAGTCTTGATACTTGGGTTCAAAATATTGATTTAGACAACGAGATATTTTGTTACATAGATGGCATTACAGGCGCTAAAAGAACTCTAGGAGTGACATATATAAAAGACAAATGTCAGGAGTATATCCAAAATAAGTTCAATGATTATTATAAAATATATACAGACGGGTCCAAAGAAAGAGTTGGCATAGGGGCTGCCGTATTTGACCCACACTCACAAACTAAAATTAAATTTAAAATTAAGTCTAATGTTTCCATTATGTACACAGAGTTATTTGCAATATCTGAGGCGCTTTCCTATATAAACTCTATTGACCATGACAAATTTGTTATTTTGACCGATGCCAGGAGTGCATTACAACATGTGACTCGGTGCACCTCGAATTTTCGAGGAGTTCCGTTAGCTTACACTATAATAGAAACCATTAGAAAACTCAAAAAATCCGGCAAAATAGTTGTCATGCAATGGATTCCGTCTCACGTAGGGCTGTGGGGTAATGAGGAGGCGGATCGTCTAGCGAAAGAAGCAGTATCTGACGGACTGTCTCAATGCATTGTGCCGTTTTACACTGATGTGTTGCCTGTTTTGAAGGATATTGTTTTTAAGCTTTGGTCTGAATATTTTGAAAATGTCTCATTAAATAAGGGTATCTGGTACAGAACTATACGATCTGAGCCTTATCATTACCCTTGGTTTGAGTCAAGTAACTTAGAAAGAGATACTATAGTAACTGCTCTTAGAGTTCGATCCGGGCACATTCCGCTTAATAAATTTGCATTCATGATGAAGAAAGTGACGTCACCGAATTGTTCTGAATGTGGTGTCATTGAAGATGTACATCATATTTTAGTGGAATGTGTCCGGAACGAGGCTGTAAGAAGTCTTGTAGTTAATAATACCATGTTTAGAGTTGTGGGCGGCTGTAATGTTGTGCTAAGTCAACCAAACTCTCCTGAGGCCAAAATATTATATAAGTTAGTTAGGTTTGGGTTGAAAGTTAGGTCATGATATACGAGCATATTAAGTATGACTTAGTTTAATAATTAGTTGTAAGCTTATAGTATGATGCAAAGTTATAATATTTGTTATGATTTAGTTAAGATGTTTTTGTTATAAGAAATTGTTTTAGTTGGAAATGAGAATTTTAGTTTAAAAGTAGTCCTACGAGGACGACATGTTCGCTCTTTAGTTTTGTGAACCAAGTCATTTAAATAAAGATTTAAAAAAAAAAAAAAAAGTCTAGAAGCAAAACGCGGGCGGCACAATGCGTCAGTTTGGGGAGTAGAACGTAGTCCCGGTACGGCTTCTTTATCTACTTGTAGTTAGACTAAAGTTGTATTTATTACATCATACATAAAACATAGTAGTCCCTGAAGGGCTAGGCTATCTATTGTTATACACCCACATTTTACAAATGCCATTATTAAGTCCCATGTAATAAAGAGCCTCTATTGGTTCTACATTTTTCCCAGAAAAACCCAATAACTGCTCTACTGGACGCGGGAATTGTACTCAGGGCCTCATGTTTAGCAGCCACGCATACGTTCAACGATTATTTAAACGCTGGCAAATTCGATTTTGTTCTGTCCATCTTAATTGCGCTTCGCACAAGTAATCCAGATTATTGATGATCGTACGACATCTGCTAATATTGTAGTACAGTAAATAAATCATCCATACCACACCCCTCGGCGTCGCCCTTGACTAAAATATTGCTGTTTTAAAATTTGGCTGGCAGCCATTTATTCTGAGGCAAGCGACACTGTTAAAAACAAGTGTTAAGTATTACGATAGCTGATATGTTCTTGTATGACGAGTTATATTGAGATTACTAAACTCGTCCACTATTATATGAAGATACATGCGCTGACGAGCGTTCTTCGAAGGGTGCGATTGACACCACAAGCAGTTTAGTTTGATGTTCTTGTTAATAAATTCTTAGTAGAATTCTGGAGATTTATACTGTATGCGACAAAGGGCCAAGCGCCAGGGTGCAATAAAGAAGTTGGGCAATAAAGAAGTCTTCACAATATTTATATCAATAAACATTTAGTCCACTGCTGGGAATTTGCCTACTTACTCGTCAGTTGCCCAATATTTGGTTGCAATTTGCTCTTACAAATATGAAGGATTCATGACTAAATAACCGCCGCACAGATTTTTCCGCGGTTAGTTCCTATATAGATGACCATAATATCAACAGATCCCTCCATGCCTCTGACAGCACGTTAAGCGGTCGGTCGAATATAGATCTAAAACAGTCATAAAACCGTAGTCCAATGCTTGAAAGCCTGGCAAAAAGGCTTAATACGACCTACCCAGAAACTGGGTTGTAGAAGTCAGATAGACAGTCGCTCCATATGAAATATCTGCACCCAATCGGACTGAAAGTCGATCCCAACGTTATTGGAACAAGGCAAGGCAGATTTTATTATTTAATATATTTTTTGTTACAGCTGCATGAATTAGGTAAACTGTGTGGTCTCCTCCCTGGGTCTCCAGAACCTACATCGGAGCAGCTGCACCTGGTTGTCATGTTATCAGCAGGGATGGGGGACAATGAGACCAATAACCAGCACCCAACTCCTACTGACAGGCTGAAAGAGGCTCTGTGCAGTAAGACCTGCTTTCAGCAGTACTATCTGGAGTTGGCTGAACTGGCTATGGGGACTTATAAGCATATTGGAAGGTTAAGGTTAGTGTCAGTAGCATGTATAAAGTAAAATACACTGCAATAAAAGCTGATTCCTGCAGTACCGACGAAAAAACAAATCCTCTGGTTAGTTATTACGTAAATTAGAAAACTTGCTTGGATCCAATAATACTATTTTAGATAGATCTACAAAATGAACTGACTAAATAAAGTGAAGGGAAGGCAGGAAACTAACTTTAATAATGTACAATGTTGATTGTTCAATTTAGTTTCTTAACATTAATATTGTTACTCGCTTATTGTGCTGCCTAGGGTGAAAATGTTCAGTAATGATTATTTCAAGTCACAAATGAAGACCATAAAAAGTCAAGTCTACTTCTAAATTCCAGATTCGCACGTTTAATTGGTCGAGATTTAGCCGCTTTCTACTCAGAGTTAGGCGAAACTGGAAAAGCAGTGGTTTTCTTAATGGATGCACTTCGTTCTTATGAAGAGCAGGGCTGGCGGGATTTAGCCGCGCAGACCAGGCTCGAACTCGTGGCTGCCGCCAAAAAAATGAACGATATGGACAGGTGAGAATGTTACCCTTACTTAAGCTTCCTATTAATGATGAAATCTCTCAATCTTATGAGAAATAGAGCTGGCGGGACCTAGCCTCGCAAACCAGAAAGGAACTGGCGGCGGCTGAGAAAAGGGTCAACTATATGGACAGAAGGGTAATTTTGCCAATTTTAAGGGACATTGCCCATTGCCATATGCCTTACTATCCCAGATGCAATGAAGAATTTTTATAAAAGTGTGAATTTTTTTTCTACAATATGACTGAAATATGTTTCACGGTTATATTTTTCCACTTACAGATACACAAAGCTCTCAGCAACAATAGCTAGCACAGCCGAGTTAGAAATACTAGTCAGAAACTTCTATTTCGAGGAAATGATGAAGGCAATACGAGAGGAACTGTCCAAAAAGTCTGAAACAGTCCTAACAGAGCTTAACGAATGCTTCAAAGTTGTATCGGCGAGTTTAGTGCCGTCGGAACGTGGTGTTTATATTACCGACAATATAGTCCAATGTCGATTGACAATAGTGAGTTACTTGCCGAAGGATGTGACATGTAAAGCAGCGATTAGTATAGAACGGTGTAAAGACGATAAGGCGGAGAAGAGGACGCCTGTTAAAAGCTATAAGACTGATTTAAGTGTTAGCGGTAGTGTAGGGTCACAGACAAATTCGCCACGACGGGGGGCTGTGGAAACTGAGAGTGACTCGACTAACTTAATTACAAGGTAAGACAGTTTTCAATTATCCACTAGCAGTTTTAAATATCTCTTAACCTCTAGCATGATTAAGTTACTTCAGTGAAGGACCTATTTTGTGTGCAATACCAAATAATCAAAAATGGGGTGGCACTTTTGTTATTTGCTTCTCACTTACATTCCATTTTAATAAAAGGGAAGAAAAATATTTGAGGAACCTTATATTAAAAACACATCTACCTAACACAACTTTAAACTTGTCTTTTCAGCATAAGACTGGATGACTTAAAACCCAAAAACCCACTTCTAAACCCTTTACAAATAACTTCACAACTCCACTACAAAGAAGACAAATCGCTACAAAAAGCTACGGTTGAATGCCACAACCCTAAAGTGACTCTCAAACGATCGGACAGCTGCAAATACCGAAAACCTTCGGCTACAATGAGAAATAGTTACGAAAACTGTTTTTCTGTCGAAGGAGTAACCATTATCCCTGGTTCAAATGATTTAGTTTTAGAAAACATGGCGACAAAATGTGGTACTTTTAAATTAGGACAGGTTTCCTTACTTGTTGAAGGGAAACTTGAGTTTTTATCTAATATCCTGATTGGTACCAAGATGGGGTATGAGGTGGTTACCCAGGGGGTTAATGTGTTCTTAAATAAAGTGGAGCCGAAGAAGGATTTGGTTGCTGGACTGGAACAGGCCATGGAGTTGGTGGTTACTAGTGGCAGCTCGCATATTGGAGAGGTAAGTTGATTTGGTGATTTGATGTTATTTTAGATGTTGAAAGTTTAAATGTTTTGTAGGATTTAGATCATAGTTCTTAGGTGTAATAAAATGTAGCTAATAGAAATACCAAAATTTTAATATATAATTCCAATTAGACATCCTCAAATAAAAAAAAACACGCCGCCCCGGTATCAAATGAAGATCTTTAACAGATATTACGAGTAATCGTTGCATTTAAGTCTAACAACCAGTCTTTCTCCGAGATATCGTGTTACGTAATGACTGGGTTGTGGAAGTCAGATAGGCTGCTCTATGTAAAATTCTGGTAATAAGCTACCTCATAGACTGAACCCGACCCAAAGATAGTAGGAAAAAACAATGCATATTTTTAGAAAACTCAGTAATCTTTTACTTCCGCTGTAGAACACGACAATACTCCTCAAGACATCATCAGGTCTGCTCATCCGCTTCGCTGAGGATGACATCGCAATGTCCCGCGAGCTGACCATCAAAGTGCCATCCATGGAACCCTTCCAGACGACCAGGGTTTCACTCAGGCTGTTCGCAAGCCTGCAGCCGAGGAAGGAGAAGAGTATTGAGCATACTGTGAGTAAAGCAGTTCCATTTTTGATCCTTAGAAGGTTTGGTCCTCGTTGGATACGAGTACATATACGGGGAGACCCCAGCAATCTTCTTCTCCTTCATATCGCGTTTATGTATAATGTTTATTTTTCGGACTAGTACTACACCAGCACCAGTCGGCTATCAGTCATTCTCAAGGTCCCAGACCCCACTGTATCTGACATTTCCTTAACCAAACAGTATGTACGGTTAATATCACTAATAATTAAATATAATAAACACATTATAATAAAACAACTTTTAACCGGATTAATCGCGTGTATTATTGGTTTTTTGTTTTTCCTGACGCGATTAATCCGGTTAAAAGTTGTTTTATTATAATAATTAAATAACTTCTTAAGCTGTCTGTTTACCGCATCAAATTGGAGTATCTAGAGAATGTGATTTAAATTAAATTAAATAAAAAACCTTTTGCCCCTCTTATTTTTCTTATTGACTGTCTGGTTGGTCTAGTGGTCCCAAGCGCGACTGCTGAGCAGGAGGTCTCGGGTTCGATTCCCGGGTCGGGCAAAGTGTTATAAGTTTGGAATTGTGCCCGGTAGATGGCATTAGACTCACCACCTATTATTATTATTCCAAATCCAGGTAACATTAAAATATAAACTTCTGGGTGACCAAAAAATCTAAATAAATGTTGGTATAAAATAGGGTTCCTCCTACTGCAGGGTCAAAAAAATAAGTATTTAAATTACGATCTGTGAGAAGTATTGTGATAGCTCCAGCTAAAACTGGTAATGATAATAAAAGTAAAAATGATACATAGGACTTAATTCAAGATATGTCTTTGAAAAAGCATTAACGCATGCTTAGCGAACTCTAAAGTTACAATATTAAATGGAAAAAGAATACGGTCGCGAACAGGATTCGAACCTGCGCCTCCCGGATAGATACTCCAGGCGCTCTGACCAACTAAGCCATCTCGACCTCTGCTCACCACCGCGAATTCTTCTTCCATATTTTAACACGTCTTATGGCGACGTCATTGCAATCAATTCAGTACTTACAAGTGACCGAACCGACACGACTAACTTTGCAGTTAATACAATGTCGTAAAGAATGCAATTACCTTAATAATTCAAGATATGTCTTTGAAAAAGCATTAACGCATGCTTAGCGAACTCTATAGTTACAATATTAAATGGAAAAAGAATACGGTCGCGAACAGGATTCGAACCTGCGCCTCCCGGATAGATACTCCAGGCGGGTATCTCGCTAAGCATGCGTTAATGCTTTTTCAAAGACATATCTTGAATTATTAAGGTAATTGCATTCTTTACGACATTGTATTAACTGCAAAGTTAGTCGTGTCGGTTCGTTCACTTGTAAGTACTGAATTGATTGCAATTACGTCGCCATAAGACGTGTTAAAATATGGAAGAAGAATTCGCGGTGGTGAGCAGAGGTCGAGATGGCTTAGTTGGTCAGAGCGCCTGGAGTATCTATCCGGGAGGCGCAGGTTCGAATCCTGTTCGCGACCGTATTCTTTTTCCATTTAATATTGTAACATAGGACTTAATAACAGCATTGGTGAAATGTGGGTGTAAAACCTCTGCCTCCCTTTCGGTGAATACAGGCGTGATGCTATGATGCTATGTGTATTTTTCGGGACTGCCTGTTTAGTTTCAATCTCAAACGAAGTAGTTAATCATGAGTTCATGTTCATGAGTCACACGGGTCACCGTAATGATAGTCATGAGAAATCGATTTCTCATGAAAGTTACTTTTCATACAGGTCTGGCTCACCTGTCCATGGTGGGAAGCCGTGACAGAAGTGCCCCTCCACTTCTCTCCCCCTATGATGGCGTCTTGGCGTCTCCTGACTTCAAACACGAGGAAGTTCATCCACGTGACCCTGAAGTCTACTGTGGTGCATCTAGTACAGTTCGCGTTGACAGACCCTAAACTTGAGTGCGATGGCAATAATACGGTTGCTGATTTGAATCCCAAGAATTCAGATTGTATGGTAAGCATTTGGTGTTATTTTTCATGTCTTATGCATTGGCATAAAGGAGCTATTGTCCATATTTTAGGGACGTAGCACTCGTTATTATTTATTATTATATACATAATTAAGATTGGGTATCAATACATTTTTTAGATATTAACTAGAAAATTTTAGTTTTTTAGCATCTAATTTTGTACTCAACTAAAGGGTCCTACTGGGTCTCGTCACCTAAATACGTATTAAAAGTAAAAGGAGAATTCAGCTAAGCGAGTAGGCGTCGCGATAACTTAGTGGACAGAACACTTGGGTACTCAAATATTAAACGTACAGTCCGCAAAAATATTATATTCTATGAGAATAAATCTTCGCTTAATATTTCTTTAATCAACAAAACATTTTCAGATGGTAGCATCCGATGGCACAACAGCCTCATTCATGTGGGAGCTTCAAAAGGACCCCCTCGTCAAAGCCGGTCCAATGAAGGCAACCTTCTCCGTATACTACCGACCCTCAGATGTTGAAGGACCCGGGAGACCCTTCAGCTGTCCCTTCGACATACAGGATTATACCACTTTGTTCGTGATCAGGACAAAGCTGGAGCCCAGTAAAGGGTCTGATTTTTGCAGGGCTTCGCAAATGTGCTGTTTGCAGTTGAGCTTACAGAGGGTAAGCAAAAAATTTTTACGAGCCACTATTCACAATATAATTTTTGTTGTTATGACGTATATAGGCGTCTAGGGCCGAAAAAGTCGTATCGTGAGTTAAAATGTTATAATTCGTTATTTCACACAATCCACCCATATCTCATCCTTTCATTCCTCTGCATCACATGACAATACTCTGTCAAACGGTTTCCACACTTCTCCACCATCTCCTCTCCATCTCCATTCATCGGAACAACGCAGTAGTTTCGAAAATGTACTAATACCTCTTCGCTTGATCACATATTCCATTGATTACAGGTGAATGAAACGGAATACACGTCACTCATGTACGAAGTTCTCGCTGACCAGACTATGTGGGCGGTATTAGGACGAACTGCAGGTAAAATTTATGAAATCTTGAACATCTATAATTGCACGATTAAAACTACGCACGCATTTTATGAAATGGCATGGCCCATGCGCGATCTGGTGAGAGTGGTCATCTCGTGCTATCTCACTTACTCTCTTACGCTCTGTTATACATTTCACTACTCTCCCGCTCGCTCGGTGCCAAAACAGTCGATGGCATATTTCGCATTCATATTAAATTCCAAATTTCAACATTTTAGATCGTTAACATTTGCTAAAATATTGAAATTTATATGCGATGCAAGTTTAAAATACGTGTACTTTATTAAATATGTACAATGTTCCTGATTCCCTCATGTATTTTTAAGGTGTTATTACAATGGAATGTACGAGCGCGGAACCGCAGACCGTTACGTTAGACGTAATGCCGCTGGTCGCAGGATATTTGCCGCTACCGACAGTAAGACTGTCCAAATACATCGCGGCTAATACTAAAGGTAAATAAAACAGTAACTAAATAATTAAGGTGATCCTGGGCTAATGACTAAGTAATCAGTGGTATAAAAAGTTGAATTAATTTAAAAAAATTATAACACGCCTGCCCTTTGAATATCTTACTACACTACACTGTAAGGATTCTAACGATACCCATACATCGATATCGGTTCAGGCATTTAGAAGTTATGCTTTAATAAAGAAATTCACATACATACAACCCTAAAAACATAACACTCCTTTTTGGCAGTCGTGTAAAAAGAAAGAGATTATCCTAAAGGCACAAAAAACTACCTCTGCAGCACTGAAAATTTACAGGCTATTGTGATGATGGAAAATGCAACTGTGATCCCAAAATTCTGGTAAATACCATATGAATTTTACCAGATGGTATAATTCTATAAAGGTTATCATTAGACACAAATCTTATATGCACACACACACACACCAGTTTAAATTAATAGGAGTCCAATACAGAGTCCACCATGGATTTCCAAAACCAATGCTAATATGATGACTATTCCCATACTAACATAAAATCTTCCACCTTCCAGATCCTAAGAAAGACATCTCAGCCCACCCCAGGCTGGAGCCGTTCAGTCCAGGTCAAGTGTACCACGCGGGCAAGGCGAAGCAGGTCCACGTGTTACCACCAATGCCCAAGGAACATCTCGACATTTTGCCCAACTGAGCGTGAGTCGTGAACATGAGCTTACATTACTGCGTATTATGTACTGGTAGGAAATGTTCAACTCGCAAGTTTAATGTTATAAAATTGTATGTAAAAAGACTTGACAACTAACTCTATGACTCTAACAGGTATGTTGACTAAAATTTGATCTATGTGACACTCCTCTCCGTTGCAGCAACATAACTAACCATAACCAACGTGTTACTTTATTATTTTGTTAGATATCCTATGTAAACTCTGTCAATAGGACACAGTAAAATGTTGGTTCCATTTAAAGTTAAGTTGGCGCAATTTATGGTTAGCATAGTTTTGACGGATACTCTCAAAAATCTACTAAATTCACACAAAATGGGACATCAGTTTAATTTATTAAATGACAAATTTCCTAAAATATACAAATATGACAGACAGTGTCTTAGCATTGACCCCTTATGCAGACAAAACCTCTCTGGGATTCTGCAAGAAGCCATCACCAAAAAAAGTGACTTAGTGTACTGGTGTATGAGTCTTAGACTTATATTACAGGTATATAGTAGTAATATAGGGAACGCCCGTCTCCACCCATAACTTTACCCTTTTGGTTGCATCAAGGTGATGGCGCCGTTTGAGTGACCCATGTCATGGCTAGTCACCGTATGCCAACAAATTTTACATGTTTAAATGTTGGATACAACGGTTTTAATTACAAAAATCTTTCTTTTTCTTTTTTCACTTATCTTAGTTCTGCTCCTGACGGTAACTTCCGTCCACAGGTAGTCATATAGTGCAATCATGGGAAACTTCCCGTGTCTCGATTTAGGTTCTCCCAATTTAGATTTAAATTCCCAAAAATACCTCTAAGTATATATTACGGCCCCAAGTCTTCTTTGGATTTAGAAATTTTCTTTCTTAAAATGCATGTCCGACAAAATAGTTTACTGTAAAAAAGACAAACTGGTTTGAGATTAATCTTCGAAAAGCAGGCATAGCGAACTCTAAAGTTATAATTTTCGAAGACGACCACCTGACCATTTTTTGTGTAACAAGAATACGGTCGTGAGCAGGATTCGAACCTGCGCCTCCCGAGAGTATTTATCCTGGAGACGCAGATTCGAATCCTGCTCACGACCGTATCCTTTTTTCACAAAAAATTATAACTTCAAACTGGATTGACTTTGAATTGTATCTGCAATCAAATCAAGTCAAAATATATTTACTCAAATTAGACTATTTGAAATGGTACTTTTTGAACTTACAATGAAATGTAAACAGAGGTTTGAAAATAAAGAAAAAACTTGCGAGTTTTACATGCCAAAATAATTATAATTTAATTTAAAGTGACTATTCATGACATAATAAAACAATAATCGACTAAGAATTTAAAAAAACCTGGCTGTCAAAATACATAGATTGTGAAAATAAATACGTCCATTGCGTTTTTGTAAAGCTATAACTTAACCAGGCTCAATAATTATGTTCAATGGATTAATTAATGATAAAATAATTAATTGATATTATACATTGATGTGTCGTGTTAGGGTGAAAACGAATTATGTGTATTCTTAAATGTATTAGAACTATAAAATTTTATGTCTCTATTGCATAAAAGTCTATAATATTTCAAGGGTATTATTTATGCGAGCATTATTTTAAGCATTAACATAATTTACTCATATATTGTGCGCTCTTTAAGCATTATAACGCACAACCTAAATGCTCTATTAAGTAAAATAATGCTCATTTTAATTATACCCATAGTTGAATAGCAAACAACGCTGATAGAATGTAGAATTATAAAAAAATGCTTTTAATAATAAACATATTTTCTAACATGACTATGGAAGATATAGGACATATTATAATATTGCTGACAAAATTCTATGTGAATAAGAATTGGACCATCACATGTGATAAAACATAATTATGCTTAATTATTAATCATACGTTACATACTCCGCTCCGCTCATTACAGAAAACAACACAACAATAATCGACTAAAAATAAAAAACCACGTCCTACACTAACGTCCGCAAACTAAATTAAAATATAAGAGTTCATTAACAACCCCTTTATGAGCAAAAAATCCCTAACGCTTATGACATTTTTTGATGGCACACGCTAATTGATCACTAAACTTTTTGAAAGTCACTTATAAATAAATTGAAATTCTTATATTTTAGTTTAGTTCACTACATACCCAACACTCATGAGCAGAGCGTAATCTGTACCGTGTTGATGTTCATTACTGTATTATATAATATTATATACAATGTATGTGTTATATGTTCACTTTATTAGCTATATACTTTGTAATAACAACATACTCGGGTCGATATGGTGATAAACAATATATATAGGTGGAGTTTAAAATTGCGCAATGGCTGGTTCCAAATGCCTGCCAAATGTTGGTGCCAAGCCGTGCTCAATTTTAGCATTTTTAATTTTGACTATATATAGTCAAAATTAAACCGTGACTACACTTGTAACAAAGTTCAAAATTACATAATGGCTAGTGCCAAAAGCCTCCAGCCGTGCTCGAGCGTTACTCACGTACCATAAATATCTTAATATTGCTTAAAGCCATATAGATCTAAGTCTCGATGATATTTATAAGGTTACGAGAAGCGAAAATCTACAACATTATTGCTTAAGCATTCACGAAAAAAAGGAAACTTCAGAATTCTCAATCCATATATTTTTTGTGAATAATATAAATCATATATAATAATAATTTTAATTCGTCATATGCTGACGTCAAGTCAGCGTCATAGAAGTAAGAAGTATCTTTGAAATATTTCAATAAAATTATAAACTAATTTTGGTATATTATGATACTTCTATGTTTAACATCATAATTCTATGAAACAACAACGAATGTTTTATTTATATCATCTCGTACACAGACAGTGACCGAGTGACCGTTACTCTCTTATCCAGTGCCATATTGTCTCAAAAGATGAAATAGACAAAAATAGCGCAAAGGCATACATTAATAAATACAAACGACGGTACTTTGACGTAATCTGTATGTACTGAAAACAACGTTTTACTTTTACACAGCCACGAGAACGTTTAGTACGAGAAGTTTTAGTTTCAAATACTGTAATAATCGCTGTTCGAAGGCCAAAAATAATGTTGATGAATATCACTCTGATAAATAAACCGTTTACGTGTGAGTAGTCGTGTAATTGAAAAATGGAGTCCAGGAAAGTTAATGTGTTACCACTCTACAGGGAAGTTTAATAAATCAACACATGCCTCTTATATTCAACATTGGATCTTATTTTACTTACATTTAGGTCTAAAATTATATAGCTATGTGGTAGAATTAGTAGTAGATTTTAATACGGCAAGGATAATTATTTTATGTTTTATCTTACAGTAGATTTTGACCCTAATAAAATAGCATAACATAGCATCACGCCTGTATTTCCCCAAGGGATAAGTAAAAGTGTACCTTGTAGGTGTACTACAAGGTACAATAAAAATATTACTTGAAAAATAAAACACGTGTATTTATGTTGAAATCTTTAATATGTTGTATGTTAAATATGTTTGTCGACGTGTAACTACTCGACAACTTAGACGATAAAGATCCGAGCTTACAATGACATACCAGTTCCATTACAGAAGTAAATAATACATTATAGACGAGGCATTGTAAGTTTACGGCAACTAAATGCGTGATAATGACGTACAGTTACGTGTAACGTGACGCCACACTCGTATTAGTAACAGCTGTTACACGTTCGGCACTTTCCAGCACACGCTTTTTTACAAGCGTCCGTACAGTGTACGCAACATGTGTTGTTTAACTAATCACGAATATGAGAAGGGTAGATAATGCAATCTTCATGTCTATAGGTACATATTGCAACTCGATATTAGGCAAAAACGCAGTACACATTGGACGCTTTTGTAAAGAGTAAGTAGCTGTAACTGTAACGGAGATACAGCAGGATTACTCTTCAAACTAATTTTTATATTAAATATATTTCTTGTATATTTCGCTTCATCACATGCAATTTCGTAGGACATTTTTTCAAGAGAATGTTGTTTTGTTTAAAGAGTAAGCCTGTATGCTCTTTGTTATAGTACCTTTATATCGTCGCCATAGTTATTTCGCTACAACGATTATGTCTACCTAGTCTCTATCTTGTCTTTTCTTTTCTCATATAAGTTGTAAATACAATTTGGTGCTAGAATGATATAGAGTAAACACCAAATTATTACTTACATTATAAAGTTCAAGTTATTTAAGTTAACTTTGTATATCTTGTTATTATAGGTAATCTCATTTAAGTTATATTTGGTGCATATTTGTTTAGGGATTTTGTGTTGGTTTATTTTTTGACTTAAGAAATGTTAAGATGTGTATTTACTTACTGCAATAGGAAATAAATAATACAGGTTGTTTATTTTAGTGAAACAGCTGGAATTTTGCACCGGACCGGGGCCAGCAAATCGGTTCGGTTGATAATTGAGCCTTTCATTGACCTCGTGTACGAATGACCTTTAGCTTCATGTACGCGTCCACAAGCTGGCTTACTGAACTAACACGCAAGCTGGCCTCGATCTAGCGACATTTTTTGTTTTTTTTAATCTTAGTAGAAATCTTAAAATGAAATAGAGAAACCAACAATTTATAGTGTGTAATATAAAAACAGATTACCACAAACAAGATCATTAAAGACAAAATATATTCCAAGACATTTTTGACTTACATATATTTTGTATATTTTAAGTCAAACAAGAACGATCTTGTTTGACTTAAAATATACACCTGTATTTGTATTTTTGTCTAATAACATATTTATGAGCTTTGTCTAGGTTAAGTTATCCAAAGAATAATTTGATGTACACAATCTGTTAATTTAGTTACTAATGCTAGCCATCATAGTAATTATTTAGCTGAAAATAGCAATGCAAATGGAAAATTGTGGTCGCAACATTTTCGCGGGAAACTATGCCTTATAAAAAGTGACATGGAAAAAAATATTTAATATACTCAGTAGGTGTGACATATTTTTATTGTTTATAAGAAGCTTAGAACGATATTTTAATGGTTATTGCAAATTAATTACGCAGGTAACATTGCTCAGTGTTGCAACTTATTGAAATTTAAGTAAGTCATTTTGCATCTTATAGCCTGATTAACCTATTTTAGTTGGTTTTAATGTCGTATAGTTCTCATTAAGTTACTGAGATTTCCATAAAGTGTATTCATTTTGTTTTTTTTTTAATAAGTGAATGCGTCTTAGACGAATGGGAAAAATACTAGCAAAGCAAAAAATATAAAAGATTTTAAAGTCAAACTTAAGTCTATGATGGATCTTTTGAACCATTGTGTCTATAAGTTTTTATAAATTTTTATTTTATTAATTAGTACGGCCGCTGGCCAATTACACTAATGAAGGACACAACTAACGCACTGACTTCTCACAATGCTTCAAACATAGATATTCTGACAAAAGATATTCGGTATTAGATATTCTGACATGCATAAAATATACAGAGGAAGAAGGGAAAATTAAAAAAAATGCCTTACTATTGATTTGACGTATGATTAACAGATAACAATGTGCTACTATTTTTCCTGGCACTAATCTAACAAGGTTTTACGTTATTCTTACTATTAAATAAACATTTTGGTTGATTATAAATACCTGACCATATTTAACTGCAGATTGCTATCGATACAAAGCGATGTGTTAATGTAAATAGACGTAATACTGTATAACTGAAGATTGTATTTATGTTTCATACTATGTATTATATCTAGAACTACGAATATAATGTTTATTGTTAGCGTCATTGTTTTATTTAAATTAAATATCCCTTCTTGAGCTGGGTTTGGAAATCGGATGGCGATAGCGTAACTTAATAAAAATAATAGGTACCTACACACACTTATCTGTTTATAACTGTGCATGTCTGAAGTTGTACTCTGCGCGGTACTCAATTTTTTGATAAAATCTGCAGGGTACGTGCGCTATCTACTCTTGAAGCTAATATCAATTCCAATCCAATTTTAATATTAAATAGACACATTAAAACAACGCGTAATTTTAAAATAAATTTACCTACATAACAGTTGCCTCAATTTAAAATCATGTTGTCTTCATATTATCCCAAATCTTTAATTATTTTTTAGACATTTTGGCATTTAAAAGTACGAACTGACATATTTCCAATGTCAATCGAGCGGGATTATTTTCAAGAGGGACTACTGGTGGGAGCGCAGTAACAGCATGCTGTGTCACTCACTCCTTTACATTTATAATTACATCTGTCTCGCTCACTCAGGGTCCAAGAACAGTCGGTGCCATAAATGTTTCAGTCTTAAATTCCTTAACAAATTTAAATATTAACACTTTTCTATACGACTGTATAAAGCCTAACTTCAGAAATGCACCGTTATATTACGACAACTGTAAGTTAATTCCCTCAGTAGTCATTAATCTTGCTGCAAAGGCCAACACACTGGACGTGAGATTCAGTGAGGTCATAGCGTGACTCCGTGGATTCAAACTTACAGCTTGGTTTGAATCCACGGAGTCAGTCTGACAAATCCAACTGTGTTTTTTATTGCAAATTCGAAGGATAGTTATGTACAATTTTTTAAATTCATATTAGAATAGAAGAATAGTTATAAAGACTGACAGTCTGACTCGTGACATTGCCGTGGTTTCGGCTCATGACTAAGGGCGTTCGAACTCGAAACTAGTCGGGCATCCCGAAAAATGCGCGTGAGTAGTAACCGGTGAACAATAATTAATAGTTATAAAAAATCCCACCAAAAACATTTCATGTGAAGTTGGTTGCCAAGTCTCACAAGTTCATAATGCTTTCGCTGTTAAAAAGTAATGAGATCTCTACTAGAGCCAAACACATAATTGAGCTCCGATTTGTACTGCGAGTCATAGTCTACCGGGCCTATCTAAAATATAGCTCTACCTGTTCTTGACTGTACCACAATTATAACAATACAAATAACTCAGGTAGAGTTATATAAATATAAGTCCTGACTCAACAAACTCTACATCTTGGTTATAAAATATGGCTTGGCCGTTTAATGTTCGTGGAACTATTACGTGACAAATATGTATGTAATAGAGTATCTTTTATGACAAAAAAGGGAGTGTGTGTACGCCTTTAATTGAACTAAACGTAAGGTTTTGTAAAGTGATATTTGCTTAGCTAACGAGTGAATATAGTGTCAAATAATCAAATGGAAGATTTGAGAAAAAAACAAATGCGACATAAATAATTAGGTAGCTTGTAGAAAAAGACAAAATTGTGGACATTAAATATTAATGTATGAAGAAATGAGACTATCCTCCTCATGCTGGGCCTTTTTGTCTTAGAAACTGAAAAAATATTTTGTTGCGTAATGTTTAGTCGATTATTTCTACAGCTTCACTAGTGTCGGTTTACGTTTGCAATTCAAAACGTGCTTATTATTCGGTGGTACCAACTTGCAAATACTAGACATTCGAATTCGTCATTGGCTGATTGATTTTATGTTGGCAGTTACCTGGCGATTGTGATTGTGAACTGTCGAACGAAATTGTTAAGTTTGTTTTGTCTCAAAAATATGGTCATAATTTTATAAATTCAGCGAAACCATGAGATAAGCAGTACCACATGTAAACCTACATTTGCAACGTGAAAAGTGAATAACGCATCAATACCATGGAAGTCGTTTTGGTTATGTTGTGAAAATGCGAAGTGTTACATTCGGATTATTGGATGTCACACGCGATTGTAATCTTCGAAGAGGTCTCCGTCTACGCGAAGAACCATAACGTTTTCACTGTGGATACGTTACATGTACGCAGCGGGAATGACAATAATGGCAGTTTCTGTTGGCGAAATTTGCGAGAACACAAAGCTGGCGAGGGAGATGGCACTGATGGGGAACTATGAGTCGGCTCTAGTTTACTACGAGGGCACCGTGCAGATGATTCACAGGCTGCTGATCACCATCGCAGACCCCACGCGCAAGTCCAAGTGGCAACTCGTAAGTACCTTCAACTTATCTGAATATTTTCCATGAAGAACTTTGGTGGCTGCTTACCTTGAATTACAACGTTTCCTTTTATGATAAGCCGTAGTGCTAATTAATTGCGCCTTCGGTAGGAAGGCGGAAGGCCACCCGCGGCGTTCACATAGTTTCCCATGTAGGTTTGTTTATGTCCTTTCATGTATTTAAATCTAGGTTAACTATGCATGCTGTGACCAATGCTTTGGTACTAGTTTGTAATATCAATATTATTTGTACTAAGAATAAACTATACTTGCCAACAATTCTTTGTGTGCAAGTCACAAAGCCATCAAAAACATATATCTTGTTTTTACTTCTTAATTTTCTCTTTTACTTTCCTGGGGTTGACTGCCTTATGTCAATTCAGGTAATTTAAAACTCAAAAAGGTGTAAATTATTTCTTCTAAACACAGAAACTCACAAAATTTTCAATGTTCAGCTGTTTGGTTTAGTTTTTATAAATAATGAAAATACATAACACAACATTTTATTAACTCATTAGCTCGCTCATTAGCAGACACAATAGATTTTTATTGTTATGAACTATGTATTTGTACGTGGGTGAGTCAGAGGGTTAAAGAAAGTTATATATCATATCAATACTTTGACAATGGAAACATCCACATAGGACTCTAAAGTTATTATATTAAATGTAAAAGCATGTGTTAATGCTTTTCAAAGATTTATCTTGAATCCACATAGGAGCTTTATAACAACAAAGAAACGGGGTCAAACAGATTGAATTGAAAAGTGCATAGACAAAAACCTAAATGGGCAATTTATGCAGTTACAGAATACTATCAAAATTCCTAGAAATCTTACAGTGTTAACATATTGATAGTATTCATAATGATTTAAATAGCATTTATTCAAGTAACTTGAGTTATTTACAAAGTTATTATACATTTGGTATTAACTAAATTCACCTGCGTGATAAGTAATATTCTATTTAAATTGTAAATATTGTTTTTTTCATTTTCTCTTTACACTGCATTTCTAAAGAGATTATTAACCCATTCATGCATACACAATTATACTCAATTATTGACTTTTAACTTTTACAAAGTAATAACTGTAAACTATTGGTGTTAAACAATCAGTTTGTGATAACAATTGAATGTGCATATTCATAAAAAGCACTGTTGTTTTTTATTTTAACAATTATTACTCATTGTTCTATATTTAGCATGACTTTCAGAGTTATTTGTAGTTTTATACATATTTTAAAATAATAGTGTTCTAGCAGTTTTAGCATAGCTTAAGTATTTTCAAGTGAATAATGCTTTTGTTGGTCAAAAATACATTTAGAATTCTAACTAAAGTGACTCAAGTTAGAAATCTAATTGTACACCCAAACTTAAACACACATAGTCTACAGAGTATCCATAAATATAATTATTCATCCTATATCTTAGGTATAAAGATAAACCCTAATGATATATCATGCATTTTATGAGGATGAAAGTGCAGTTGAGTCACATACTGCATTTACCACTGACTCAATTGACAAAGAGCACAAAGAAGCAAAACAGATCGGGTACCGGCTTGTTCACCTGATATTACTGTCAATGTCCTGTTTACTAACACACTCTCATGTTTGTCTATGGAAAAATGTGTAAACATCCTCTCTATATGATAACCTTATTATTTTTTTGCTATCTTGTTTCCTTATAATGAGAAGTTGAGATAAAAATGTTGTTTGTGTATGGCCCATAACAGTACACCATTTAAACAGTGGCAAAATTATTCTTAGCTGAAATAAAATGCTACCTCTTAAGTGGTTTCTATCTTACCTTGAAACTGTGATGATAATGAACATCCTTTTATTAAAAATATAATCTTTCTTTTTATGTAATTCATTACATGCATTGTGTTCTTACACAAGTTCTGCGCCATGACTAAATTGGCATTGACTGTGTCTATTATATTTCTTCTGTTATGAAGGCTACCAGTTGTTATATTGTACATCTATTGGCCATCTTCGTTGTTGTCGTTTTTATTGTATTAATACACTAATGTATTTACTAGCCTTGAAACTTTGCACCTTACTCTGCAATAGTGTATTTCATATTCTGTTTATTAAGTTTGAATAAGGAAAACGAGTGAGTTATGTCCACCAAATTGTCAAAATACAACTTAAACTTGACCTGAAAACCTTATAACCGTATTTGACTGTTTTTATCGTGTCGAACTGTCGACTTGGTCAGCCCTGTTCAAGAGCATTTTATCTGCAAAATGCCAATACATTTAGGATCCTGAAACTAGTAAATATTTCCTTCACTGAATTGGAACTCATACTGTCGTATTTCAAAATAGCATTTCCATAAATATTCAAAGGTCTAAACATTTAGGTGACATTTGCATAGATTTGCATACATATTTCGTTCATAATACTCGTATTTCACATCTATCTCCATTCTATTCCGTGTACTTGCGATTTTACATTAAAACACAATCAATCTCTTTCCTATCCAGCTTGTTACGTCAATATGTCGCTATGGAGTCGTTTATCTCAATAGAAAGCTTCATATAACGTTCGTTGATGAGGTCAATGGTATACTGTATCACTTGGTACGCCTACGCGTAATCTTACGGATTTAATATAAATGCGAATACGTGGCTTAGTACTTGGATTATAAGAATATTTCGCAAACATGGATTGAGGTTGAGTTGAGGATTCGGACTACCTGTTCCCAAAACCTACCTGCTTGGCTGTTATGGACACGATCGGTGTCAGCCATTGGATTTAAGCTTGTCATACAAAAAAAATGATAATATCAGTAAGCGTAGCATGACGACGGGTTTTGTCCAAGGAAAAATAGACAAAATGACAAATAATGTTCCGACTGGTTGTGTGTCTAGATGAAAAAGCCTACACGATTCACGATACATACCTACTGATCAGATCCTTTACCACTCATATTTATCTCTTCAACACAATAGCTACAAGGGAAAAAAAACCTAAACAAAAACTGACGCGTAACATCTGTGAATTGTTGCGATTTTATAAGAATCAATCAAATCCAGCAACTTCCTCTATCCGGTATGGTCTTTTATGACAGGACACCGTGCACGGCCCAGCCCTTCAATAAATAGTTCCCGAAGGCACATTATTCCTTGTCATTATACCTGGCTGAATGTCTGTTACATCGGCCTACTAGGAACACAAGGGGCGATCATATCACACGTCATAAATTCAATAGAAGCCACGCTGAACCATAACGTATGAGATCGAACGATTGCACACGCGCATGAGAAGTGGCCATTGTGTTTTATAGATAGGAACCCTATAAAAGTCCTGATCCTTGCCCGGCTGCACTACTAAAAGTGTTTCTTTAAATTGTTGGCGTATAGCATGAAATCTGACTAATAAAGACATTTTAAAACGTTCATAAAAAAAAATCTGCGTCCCGCGGTCCCACCTACTTGCCACTAGGTACTTCCTAGCATTTTTGATTGCGCAACAAATTCGCTGTACTTCGAGTTATAATTTCATTAAAAAGGTCTAAAAGTACAAAAGGCTTCTGCCAAATCAGAATCTGTCTTCTTAAACCGTTGACAAGCTGCTAGCCAGCAACTTAAACATTACATATAGGAGAAGAAAAGAACAGAATACAGAAGCATAATCAATAACGTAATTTAATTTTCTCAGCATACCTATAATTTTAAGCAAAAGAAACATCGGGGTAGTCAACATAACAAAAGGTAATAATACCTTACCCTAGCAATAATGTTAACCGTAATAAGTAATTATGTTTAACAATTGAAGTAGAAAACATCGCATGATAAAATTATGTAATCAATCATTAGTTGATAAGCTACTTGGAATGCTCATAGACATGTAAATACCACCAGTCTGTATTTGAATCATAGACCCTACTGCAGGCTTTAATTCTCATCATCTGTCTCGTTGGTTTAGTGGTCCGTAGCGCGAGTACTGACCAGGAGGTCTCGGGTTCGATTCCCGGGTCGGGCAAAGTGTAATTGAGTTTTTCTGTTAGGAAATTCTCAGTAGCAGCCCGGAGTTTGGAAATGTACCCGGTTGATGGCAATAGGCTCACCACCTATTACATGGGACTTAATAACAGCATTGGTGAAATGTGGGTGTAAATTGTGTACACCTCTGCCTACCCCTTCGGGGAATACAGGCGTGATGCTATGTTATGTTATGATAATTCTCATGCAGAGCAGGAATATTGTACGAACACGCTTACTGGCTGCGTGTTCCCAATTTCATGCCGTTTATCCATGTTACCTTACGATGTTTTCCTTCGTCTAATGTTAAACTTATGTGTTTAGTCTTTAACATTCGGGAATTCCGGTATTTTCTTAGACGGAGTAGAATAATATAAATGTATTTCCTTATCCCTTGGTTGCCGAAATCCTTGAGGAGATGGCGTACTACCTAGGGTGATGGAAATCACAAGCAATATTCTTTGGTCATTTCTAATCAAGATACATACCATGATACCTAAATCGGCTTGGCTATATCATCATTGAAATCGACATCGTATATTATTGAGTGACTCATCGTGATGTTTACGAGTTTCGTAGGCCGAAAGTGTATGAAAACAATTTCTATTTGAATAACACCGCACTAGGCATAGTCAACAATTGTCAAATAGAAAATTATTACATGACATATGCGCTGCAGTTCATTATCGCACTAAGCTTAATATCCTACACAGCAATAAATTGTCAACAATTTGTCTTATTTTCTCGGTCAACTTCAATATGGGGCCAGTTCTTTAGGAGCCCAGTGTACCTATTGGCTATCTCGGTTACCAACGAATTGATGGTCACTTTGTAGTACATTGCGTCGTATGTTACAGCTTGTCTATTATGAGCAAAAATATTAAAAATATACGGCGCAATGTACTACAAAGTGACCATCAATTTGGTTGGTAACCGAGATAGCCAATAGGTACACAGATAAGCGCAACATCTCCTGTCCAGCTATGCAAATACGAAACAAATACTTCAATTTGGCAACTAAATCTCATGTTTGCAACCCGTGTAATTATTGAAAACCAGTTATCGGTAGTTATTAGCCTGCCACTAGGCTTTATTGCCAAAAGGCAAGTGAAACTGTATAGACCTTTATTGAAGTTTCGAGTCTGAATTACTTACACGTACTATTGTTCCCTTCCATATACATAGCAGAACCTGATAAATAGATGTCACGCTCTCAAGGACTTAGCGAATAAGGCGTGCAATAAATACAATTAAACAACTATTTTACACACTCGCACCACGCTTAATTTACATACAAATGTGTTGCAAAGTCATACACGTACTTTACTATGTTTGCATCTTCACGCTTTTTATCTTGTGAGGGTCTGTAGAATCGAGTATTGTTATCTACTCTACAAGCATCTTAAATGACATGCTATCAGCATGTAATTTACTACTTTAAGTTAAAATTGTATCTTATTGACTTCCTGGTTAACTAAACTAAAGGACCTAAAACTAAAATTACCTATTAGATGAATCATTAAAAAATATCTGTATTTTGGTACTATCACTCCCGGCATGTGAACTTAGCTGCCAGCTACATAGAATCAATAAAATGATCAATGATCAACACCAAGCAACCAGAGAATTTAGTCCACAGAACATGAAGTCATCAAGATACTGAAAAAGCCTTATTTTTCTAGCCTTTTCCGAACTACGTTATAGATCTGCATTTCGCAACTGCGACCAACGGAGACGTGTTTGCCGAAGTACACAATATATCTCCATATGAAATATGGTCCCCCATCCACAAAACAAGTATAGCTTAACCGCGTTCGATTGATCTACAGTAGCCTCTCAGGCCATTAACCTTACATAATCCCTAATACCCTAAGCTGGCACTTACGACACCCACAGTAATCCACTTAATACAAAGTAGTTTTTACTAACATGTCCTTGCGATCGATACAGCGACGGTTTTTTGTACTGGTCAGGTGAAACCCGACAAATTATTTTGTAAGTGAACGAATTATTTAGTGTTGACGTCAAACACGAAACACTTAATCCAGATATCGACCTTCGTAGTAACATTGATGTTTTTGCCAATATCTGTGAAAAAACCTCTTTGAATTAAGGTAAAGTATTTCGATATTAGTATCAATAGTTTTTCTAAGAATAGAACCTACGTAAACGTTTCAAAATTAACAAATGTAGTACAGGCACGTGATCGCATCGAAATAATTGAAGCAGTTTTTGAGAATGTCACACGCACAAGCATTCCAAATGCTTTCATTCATACAGGATGAATTTTTGAAGTGGGCGTGGATGCCCAAATCCGAAACTATAAGAAATAGCTAAAAATACTCAAAGGAGTCTTGGGTCCGATTTTGGTGAAAATTAAAAACATAAAGGATTTCAAAAAAATACTATATGTCCAACAAAGAATCTTGCTCTATTATTCTTTTTAGTTCTTATTTTATCTAATAGGCGACTAGGCGAAAGGCATATGGTTCAAGCATTCCGACGGTGAACCAGTTTTCTCCAATCGGAGCGTTTGAAAGGGCGGTTAAACATTATTTTGATAACGGTAACCCAGAAAGGCCTTTATTTCTGGAAAGTGTTATTGTTATTCGCGGCGAAGCTGAACGTTTAGTGTTACAACATTACGATTTAGGTTATAATAGGATAAGTAGATAAGATTATCTCCACATTAGATATTTGCAAGGAGATATTTTATTAGGAAGTCTCAAAGTACAGATATATATCTGCCTAGCCTTTTCCCAATTACATTGGGGTCGGCTTCCAGTCAAACCGGATGCAGCTTAATACCAGTAGCTTAATATCAGTAGTCTCAAAGTACAGATAAATCTTTGAAAAGTATTAACGCATGCTTGTCGAACTTGACCTCTGCTTACCACCGCGAATTCTTCGTCCACTATTTTAATACATTTTTTTTTTTATAATTTTACACATAAATGTATAACTTTAAGTCTCAAAGTACCGTTTCTAACTAAATACATTTGCAAAGAATGTAAAACTGCAACATGCAATTTATTAATAAGCAAAGACCATTAGATGCTCGCTGTTAACAAGATAGGTAGGGCTCGGAAAAATTAGAGTCGGTCGACTGGGTAGTATGGTCAGCGGCAAACATACACGAACGACGGATCGGACGGCAGAACACATCGAAAGTTTTTATATCTGAACTCAAAAAATCCAGCCCGCCTAGCCTTTTCCCAACTATATTGGGGTTGGCTTCCAGTAAAACCGGATGCAGCTTAAATCCAGTATTTTACATGGAGCGACTGCCTATCTGACCTCCACAACCCTATTACTGGGTAACACGATATCTCGCTGGTTGTCAGACTTTCAGGCCTCTGACTACCCGTAACCGTAGTCTAAATTTGACAAACCCGGACGGCTTAACGTCCTCTCCGATGCACGTAGGGGTCACCCATCCACAGACCAACCGCGGCAAGTACATCTTAACCTCGATCGATCGATCTGTGCGGCTATTTCTGACTTTCATTGACTCCTGTTGCTGAGTGTGCCTCCACCTTGCAGAAATTCACAGCTGAATAACACTGCCCTTTGTGTGTGTTGTAGCGTTATGTTCCTAAATTCTAACGGTAAGCAAGGTCGTCAGCGTTCCTTGGAGGAGCGTTGGGTTGGCAGTAGGAGGGGGAGTCTTTTGTCCCGCAAATTGCCGGCGCAGCGATTACTCGTACAGGTAAGCAACGCGGGAGTTCATCCTCTGGTGATGCTAGCGTTTATAGTACTAGTAAGGTTACCGTTTACCATCAGGCAGGCCGTACTGGTGTTGCCAGTTCTGTTTTTCTAAACGTCGGATTTAAATAAAAAAATGTGATTACGATGAAGTATTCGGGATGAAAAATACATATATCATTATACTTACAAATCATTATTTCTAAATCAATTCTAATCAATACAATGAGACTGACAAACACTTTATCTTATTGTTTTTTCGTTCGCTCACTTGGGCTAGATGCAAAAGCGTTATTTTGGGCGTCCCGTTCAGAGTGCTGGCGGGACGCGTCCCGAAAAGCCTGAAAAACGAGACATCTGGCAACACTAGGACGTACGCTTGTTTGCCATCTTAGTGGTATAAAACAAAGAATCCATTATCAGTCCAACATCGTATTTTCCTCAAACATTTTATTTTATTGTACGTCACATATACCATATCAGTCGTGGATGGACGATGGACATACTGTCCTGTGTTTTACGGCTTGCGTTTGCTGATGGCTATTAAATTGATGCACTGTTAATGGGTAATTCGTAACAGTAAACATACAGGGTTATACGATGCCGCTGAATAGCTCAATTCGAATCGATCAGATTTTATGTACTGTCTGTATAAATAGCATAGTTTTTTTTTATGATGGCTGTTCACCACACCCTATCGATCACTAATCGTGATAACACCGAGAAAAATCATAGTGTCTGAGATACTTCATGTTTTTTTTTTTTCATTTCATATATTCTAGGTAAGCTTCACAAGAAATATTCCATGTTAATTCACTGGAACGTAACTCGATCGATTAAATGATTACAAATCATTTGTAATTATATTGTTACACTTTTACTACTTCGACGTCGTGCATCGGTTTTTGCACCTCCATACATTTGCATAGGCACGTAAGATCTTACTAAATAGATGCTTCACGTCAGGCGATTTCGTGTTGTTCAGTACTTTTTTTATTTATAAATAAATTATCTAATTTTGAAAGGCGACTGACCGATCTTTGATTCTGAAGATTCATTGTTTCCATGGAGCATACAAAAGGTGGTAAAAAATATAATGGGCTCATTTGTATTGTTCTCAACGTGTTACGTAAATTACGTTGTGAAAATAATGATTCAATTCGGTGCCTCTCTTTTTGGTTGATGCCTTGCCATCGTACAAAATCTTGCAGCGAATTTGACGAGCGTATTTCTTTCCGTATCTCGTCTCGTATTCCTATTCGTTTTAGAACTCTTGTATGCAACGGCAGACACTTCATCGTTTTGTTCACGAATGAACTCATGAATACATAATTCATCGACAAGCGAGACAAGTATTATCCGAGTACTATACCGGTCAACATGAACTCGTCCTGAGCGAACTAATAAAACATAAAACGAACGTCAACTCATTCTTTATATTAACCTTCGTTCGTAATAACCGTCTTGATTAATAGCAAGACTTTATGGTGCTAAAAGCTGCAGGCTTTTTAGTTGAGTTTAGGTCACTTAGTCTAAATTGGAGACTGGATGGACGCCAAGCGTTTGTTCTATTGTCGACGTACGATCGTCATAGTTGTTTTATATTGTCATGCGTGTTGTTGCCTCTGTCAGCCGCAAAGAGTTGACGCGCGGGTCGACGAACCCTCTAACGCAGTATATCGGTCGTTCAGTGACGCGTACGGACTGCCCAATTTTGTACAACGCTGTAACTGTGCCGATCTGTCAAAATTATGCACGCCACTTCCGTCTTTACCTGTACATTGTTACGGCATATATTATTTTGAAAGACAGTTTTATTACAACGTTGTGACTAGCGCGGTGTCCCGATTACCGCTCAGGTTGTTAACATTGTGGGTAGTTTTAATTACCGGCCTACTTAAATAAATTTGTTAATATTAGTAGCTCCCTATAGAAGTCGGTCAAGGTATTTAAGCTTAAATTAGGTGAAAATGAGCATGTTATATGGCGTGTGATCGCCGGATGTTACTCAACGGATTGGACTTTTTGTGTGGGAAGTGCTTAAGATATTTTTTGTTGTGCGCGAACATTGTGTGCTAATCGTGGTGAGAGATCGTCATTTTCACTTTTGTGCCCACATCGAGAAAATCATGTGCGTATCTATGATGTATCTTATCCATTATTGAGTTAATGTATATTGGTAGTTTTTGTTCAGAAAATGCAATGTCTTACTGAGCGATTGCTTCTGTGGATTAGATTGTAATTTGATTCTAATGCCGAGATTTCACATGTGTGAACCTCACTTAATCTTAGCACAATAAACCATTTACGAAGTGAGTTTCCATTATAAAGTTATCAGGTTTCATTCAATTCACGTGGTTGACTTGCTGACTCTTTAATCGTGGCTTGTAAAGTCGTTACTTCTTTTATATTCCGAGCGTTCAATGTTCATTGACATTCAAGACGCTGCCCTTCCCGTGAAGGTGCTATATCTCAGATATTTTCATTTATATCTTGTAGGTCACCATTACCAGCTTTATTCATGCCAGTTGTTGATTAGAGATGAAATTTTATAGCGATTTTATAATAAAATTAAAAAGTTATAATTTGTATTATTAAAAAAATGTATTAAGTATATATAAGTATATTATAAGTATTATTATTTATAGTTAAATTTTACGTTTATAGCATCGCTTTGGATATTCTGTAAGATGCTATAAATGTGTTTGAATATAACTATATAAATAAATAAAATAAATTTGAGAAAAGTTCAAACAATCTAATCTTCTCCAGACAATGGGGTTCTGTATGTAGACTATCAAACGTCTAGACAGAAAAAAAAATTAAGTAGCCGTTACACAAACCTGGTTTGCATTTCTGCATGATAAACGACTGGAAGCATAACGTTGACTGTTGATTAATTTCGCATTTAAAGAGGCGCCCACGCATCTCGACATCGTTAATATTCGTTAGTAATTGCGAACAGTGTAGGACTTCTATGAAGTCTGTGCATTTAAAATAACGGTCCGATTAATTGAAATAATTCTATTCTATGGGAATTTTATACGTGGGTTGTGTAGCAATACAATGTAATAGGTGGCTTTGCATGCTGATTTTAGTTTGAGATCTAATATCAGGTATACTTGTTGCGAATGGCGTTTTGTAATTTAATTAGCAATTGTGTACGCACCACTATATAGGCCTTGTTTTGTCGAGATTTTTTACACAATCGTCAAGGTCATTATACTTAATCACCATGTAATCACCTGTCTTATCTTTCCTTATCTTAAATATTAATGAAAAATTGAATATCGCTAAACCGTGTCTTTCTTTATCTCTATTTCCTCTACAAACGGTTTTGGAGATGGATGAAAGGTTTTGTTAAGATAGTTATATAATACTAGCTGTGCCAGCGACCAGCGTCCGTCCGCGTGGATGTCGTAAATTAACACCATGTCGTGTATGAACACAAATTCATAATTAACAAATGTTCGACGTGATTCTTTAATTTGCTATAACTTTTTTATTTATGAACCGATTGACATGAAACAAACACTATATGTTAAGTGAAGCTTACCACAATATATTTGTGAAAACCACATTTAAATCAGATGAGCCGTTTCTTAGATTAGCGTGCACAAAAGCACAGACAAACAGACAAAAATTCTAACTATCATTGTTTTGGGTGCTATTTGCGTTGATAAAGGTCCTAATAATATTTTTTCTCATATATCTTCCATGTACAGACAGCGATCTGTTACATTTTTATTATATGTATTGATAATACTTCGCCACTTACGCTAATAAACTAGCATGATAATTTCAATTGTGATGATAAAGACTTACGTGCTATTCTTGGTTGCTCAGGTCCAGAAGCAGATGGCACGCGAATACGAGCAGCTGAAAGCGACGGTGGCAACGTTGCAGATGTTCCAGCACGACGGGGAGAAAGCCATCACACCACTCACGGGCAGTAAGTAAACATTACTCTCATAATTATTGTTACCAGGTGCCCGATTTTCAGGGAAATTGGACGATCAAGACTTGATCGGCACGCTGAAATTCCTGTTCTGGAACAATCTGGATTTCTAGAAGATCCAAACTGTACCCGTCAGTAGTAACTTTACTACTATTGTACTGTCTGTCTCATTAATGTAGTGCCGCAAGAATGACTGCTGTGCTGAGCATGAGGTCCTAGTTTCGATTCCTGGGTCGGGCAGTGGTATTGTGGAAAATTCTCAGTTGCAGGCTGGACTTATAAATTGTGCCCGATTGATGCCAATAAGCACACAACCAGTGGTTCTAAAAACAATAGTGATATGTTTGTGTACACCTCTGTCGACCAGCTCGGTACATACGGATGCTATGCTATAAAGTATTATTAGTTAATTTAGTATTGTATTGTTTTGGTACTGTGAATAACTACAATTTTTACGTTCTTATATTTAATTGTTTTTAGCATTCACAAAATCTGTTTACTGATTAATCAGTCGACCTGGAACCACTCAACTCCTATTCTTTCTCTTCCCTATTGTTAGAATCTTACCTAAGCAGTTGACACCAAGTCAACTGTAAGAGTTGTTCGAGCATAAAGCCATGAATTTGATTAACAACTGCTGAGTCCAAGTGCTGCAAAGATACCTACACGTGCTTCGCAAAACTAAGCGATCAGAAGAAAATACTTGCAGCATTCAGTTGACTGTGCTAAGACTCAAAACCTCATGCTATCAAGGTTTCTTTATCATTATCGCATGTCTAATGCGGTACTCAACTGTGGAACTAATGGCACTTGTATTGTAGTGCGCATGCGATTTTATGGTTGTAATTTAGAACGCAAATATTCACCCAGCTGTTCCAAATTAACGTCTCCCAAACTTTGCCCATAGACTTCGGCTTTGCCGGAACAGTTTGTGTGGTATCTAGGTGACTTCCATGTAACCTACGGCTATCATAAAATCATACATAAAGAATGCTACTCAATTGTTGAAGATTCCATAGGAAGGTCAATGCTTTGTAGTCTTTTAGCTTATATTATATAGATCTGAATAAAAGACCATTGACCTCGGCACATCCCGTAAATTGTTTACATAAACCCGTGGTATTGCGGTCAATATCATCGACGATAAAGTAAATGTGAAACTAGATTATCTGAAACTAGACTACCATACAGCGGTCGACATTTCCGAAGGAAATACTCGCTGTTATCATAAAAAGTTGTTAATTGTATTTAATAGGACACCATTAAAATTACTTGATGGGTAAGGTTAAGGTCCTACTGGCGATGTATAGCGAATGACTCTGACGAGAGATTTCGAGCAGGGTATTTTTCGATTGCTTATTGTATTACTCGCTTAATCTTTTGAACGCCCTCAGAGCTTTGTTTTTTTTATGAACAAGTACAGAGTAACAAAATCATGGCAGGAACAACTTTTTTTTCTTTAGACGTCAGTGGCGCCCAGAAGGACCGCTCACTTACATCTTACGGTGTGACAACTGCCTTAGGAGGAAAAGAGTAATTAGAGAAAAATTTGTCTCAAAGCGGATGGGCTAGGAGGAAGTTATAAATAAATGCACAACGTTATTTTACATAGATTTATTTAATTAGAAAAGTAATGTTTCCGATTACGATTCATCTAAAGACTAATTTCATGAACAACATCAGATAATTTCGACAAAATAAATGTTGACAGCTTTTGTATAGAAAATCTGTCAATAATGTGTACCTATTTATCACCCGGACGACATTATATGAAGTTAATCAAATCGGGAATCCTACAGTAGTTTGTAGATAAATAATAAAAAAGAATACTTTGATTAATTTATAATAGATAATTATTTATGAAATTGAATATCGAGACACTAGGCACAACAGCAATTTACCATATAACTTGCACTCATTTAATTTTCAATTATATCGTTCAAGAACTCGTACGGTCGTAGACTTTTTGACTCATGTTTCTATTGGAAACATTATAAAAAACTAGAGTAGGTTCAATATCCTAACACAATGGTCTTAGCCTAGTCATGTCTAAAATATAATTGCAGCACTTAAGCCTTCGTAATAGATATTTGGATTTGATAATTTCCGCAATGTATTTCCTGGTCATTAAACTTGTTGAATTCTTGTGGTAATAAGCCAAAGTTAACGTAAGCCACGTTTGATTCCCTGGTAGGTCGAAAGGAATAGGCGATTTTTGAGTCGTAGTGGCTGAGTTCTTACGGGCCTGCCTCTTGACCCGGAGGTTTGGGCTTAAAATCTGGCATGTACCAATGTGACTTTTCAAAGACATTAAGTACATTCTCAGTTAATATCGTGAAAAAAATATATCGTGAGTAAACCTGGACTTGGTAGTCTAAAATCACAAACCCGCAGTTAGTTAGCATGGTGATCAATCGTCACTCCGTTTCTGTATAGGAGGTCCTTGCCCTGCAGTAGGACAGTTATGGGCTGGTTATGTACGTGTTTTTTCCATTATTAAGAAGCTGGGGAAGACGTCGCTAAGAACTGCGGCTAAGAAACAGGACAACATAATAGGCCCTTAAACTTAAATTCCCGGATATGAGCCGTCCAATCAAAGGCTTCGCATGAACGATCGTAAGGTCGGCAAAATGAAGGATGGTGATTAAAATGTGCTGGTCTAACTGTACAAGACGATGCCGCTTTATGTTTGGTCTGACTGAATAACGTTCATTTAAAATTATAATTGTTATTTAATATTCCCAAAAGCTAATTTATGCTTCCATGGATGCAATAATTTATCAGTGACGTCATTTGTAATTCAAGGATAAACGACTGTGCCGAAATTAAGCCTAAATGATAAATTACGTTCGTGGAAAACTTTAATTTTGTCCATTAAAGCGTCGCTACCGGTTGTTATGACTACAAAATCGTACTATTTTATCCATGCTTGCCTACATAGATTTTTGAACTTTTACCCTCATTGTGAACTTCAATAAATTTCTTAAGTACGTCAATTTTCTACCCGAAGTTAAATATAGAAACTCTTTTATTGAAGTTCAAGATTTACTGGTTTGGCCCAGCGTTTATGGTTAACCTGAACCTGTTTCTATGTATATTTATGGCTTGTTTGGTGAAAAAGTCGAACTAGACTAGAAGCTGCTATGGGA
Source organism: Xylocampa areola (assembly GCA_935421205.1). Taxonomy (NCBI): domain Eukaryota; kingdom Metazoa; phylum Arthropoda; class Insecta; order Lepidoptera; family Noctuidae; genus Xylocampa; species Xylocampa areola. The sequence continues at coordinate 10,776,905 of OW285220.1, forward strand.
TCTAAAACAGTAATGAAAGATGTGCCAGGGGTTGGGTCAATCGAAAATGAAATATCATTTAATCAAGTCAGACTATTTGCAAACGTTATTTTTGAGCGCCAAACATCGCTTCCCAGTGCTACTGGAAAGAGGAAACGAGAGTACTAGGTCGCCATACGAAAGCCGAAAACTCTCCCTAACTCTCCATAATTATCATGAATGAACAAATTAGTTCCGTGACAATCACGAACATCTTCTTGAAGCAAAACGAACTCTAAAAACGAAGAATACCACCAAAACACGCAATCTAATCGAATCAAGTCTGAACTATCGTAAAGCACAATCACTCAATGAACTACATAAAACATCAATTACCAAAACTAACCGATCACCCGATTTCTAATAACTAAAAAGTGAAACGTCTGCCGTTGGACAGGCAATAGTAATTAGCAGCTAAAGTTCAATGCACCTACGTCATAATGCCAAAGACGACGGTAATCGACTGTGACCTTCGATGGAACTATTGAATGGCCGATAAGGCCACCATGTCGTCAATTATGTCACCATTCATGGCACAATTGGAGATGGTACCAGGTTTTTATTCACCCGCTGCTATTGTCTATTTTGTTTTGGTTCAGATTTATGGTTTGTGTTGTGAAATTATGTGTCCTGTTCTATTGGATTCTAGCTTTTGGGGTGATTATGGTCCGTAGAGCCTAATTCTCATAGTTAGAACTAACAATGCCAATACGAATAATCTATTCCGCATGTTCGATAGTCGATATTTACCTCTGAAACAAATACTTGCTTCGCTGTTTTAACTTTCGTCTAATCTTGCAATCTTGCGGTTTTGCTTTACAGGAGACAGATATATTTTTAGTCATTGTTTTAGCCTTGCAACGGCTGAAATCAGATTCTTATCCTATAGATTACTCGTAATTTTTGTATTACTTCGAGTCAGATAAAATATACACATACCTAGCTGGTGCCTGCCACTTCGCCTGCGCGACTAAAGGTAGCCTATGTCCTTCCCCAACATACAATCTATCTTCTTGCCAAATTTCATTCCGATCCGTACAGCCGTTTAGTCGTGAAAAGGTAACAAACTAACAAATTTAGTTTCACATTTATAATATTAGTATGGATATTATGGATATGGATTAGTACCTAATTAACAGGTAGGTATCGGGAAACATTTAGTGGATTAGTGTAATAGATTCCTTGGTTATTTTAATATCTCTTTATCAAAATACGCAATGACAGGGTTACAAAAAAGTGGCGCGTCGCTTTTATTGTACATACTTTATTAACTTTTGTCGCACGTTTAACAATGTCAAAGACCCAGCGCTTAAAATTGAATCAGTCTGTGTCTCATCCTGTCTTATTTTGGTCCACAATACTTTTATTATCATTTACAACATCTTACGAAAACTTTAACATTATTTTCTGTGTTAACTAACTACTAACTGGACAATAACCATTTCATATACGAATTTAGAATTAATGGCTACTAATGTCCATGTATGTCTCCAAGAATTCTTTTAAAGAGGAGGTCGGTCTCTTTGTGAATTTGAGTTTAGTCTTTGATGCGTTTTAAAGCGTTTAGTTGTATAACCAAAAAATAGATTTATATCTAGAAACATTGCAATAGAAAGTATAATAAATTGTACGCGGAATCGTCAGTGCTTTATTGTTACACTTTCGGGTAGAATTTGACCACACATATATCACGTTTCGTATCATTTAATTTTATTTCAACTTGTCTATACCCGTTTTGTATTCAAATTTTCCGTTGATCAGTAATTTGTATGCTAGTTAGTATAATGGTGTCACGTAGAATCGCTGAGCGACAAACACATTAACCTAAACTGGAATTAATATGTTACGTAATATCTTCATCGTGTTTGTAGTTTGTACTATCTCAAAGTCACGAAAGGATTCGCATCTCTATAATCCAAAGGTCATCTGTGACGTATTGCATATAAGGTACCAAGTTATCGCTGTTTATCGGAGCAACTGCAGTCCCTGACAACAAAATTCTTACAGAAAAGGTACTTCAGAATATGCGAAATACATATAACTTAGGAATCTAAGCCTGGTTGTATTTCTTTCGATCAACACTCAGCAAAATATTAAATGATTCCGCGCTGAATTATGTTAGTTCGCCAAATTGGCTTTACGATTATTAACGAAACAGGATTCAAAATTCTTCTACGCAAGCGTGCTAAATATTACAAAAATTGAGATGCCGCCGTTGTGGCTACATTTAGATGAGTTATCATTGGTTTAGGATTGAAATTAATTTGAAATGTTACACTAAAGAATATTTATCAGACCATTAAAGCGGATTCATAGAGATCTAATTATATGTTTCTAGAAGCTAATAATATTTCATCATCAACACCATTTAATACCGAAAACTTGTATACGGAACTAAGGACTAAAACTAAAAATATCGGATAATTAATACTAAGTACTTTTCGCATCCATTTGTACTTGTCAGGTCTGCATGATAGCCGATTCCCTTCATTAACTTTAACGACTAATACGGGATGATGGGCAACTGATAAAAACCACTTACTTATTCTACTCCCTGATTAACATGGCTTTATTTATTTTGCCTTTTAATAGCATGTCATTTAACATAACGCCCGTAGCCCCAAAGGGCCGGGCAGATCTGTACTTCACCGATGCAGTTAAATCTCATGTGTGCTTATTGCTATTTATATGGCACAAATGCAACTTTACTGAGAATTTCCTAATAGAAAAATCTAATAACACCGCCCCACCCGGATTTGCTTGAGAGTTTAGATGACATCAAACCTAATATCAAAATGTTGATATTCGTCGCCTTGATGTCATCGGTGTTTGACGCAGGTGACGTTTTACGGGTAAATTGGCACGTAATGGACCCTGTTCGACAGACAAAACTAAACAACGGCTTTCCCTGCGAGTCATTAAATCTCAATAAACGCAAATTACGCGTGCTATTAGCCATGGTGACTACAACCTGTTAGGTGACTATCGATTTTTGTTGATAATGAATTAGTAACATGCGTGTAATGGCTTCAACGTTTAGGTGTTCGCTGTATACAATAGATAGTTGTGTCAATAGATAAAACTATTGAATAATTCTCTTGTTTTTGATGAACCTTGGCACACTACTGTTTTATTATAATAGATAATTGGTCGTGAGTTATACAAGTAATAATAAGAAAAAATCCTGATCTATCCGTCTCAAAGATAAAGAAATTAAGCAATAAAGGGAGCCTGGCTGCCCGTTATTGTTAACAGTGTGACGCTGTCTTGCTGCAATGGTAAATCCGTCTGCCATCAGAAAATACAAATTTTCGTAATATGAGATAAATTCTCCTGCTACAAATCTCCCGACGAAGGCTTTAAGAGTCAAGTGATTCCATTTACTTTGGTCTTAGATTAGGAATTGCAATCAATCTGCTTAGGCTTTTCCCAATTACATTGGGGTCACCTTCCAGTCAAATGGGATACAACTTAACTCCAGTATTTCACATGGAGCGACTGCCTATCTGACCTACACAACAAAGTTACTGGGTAACACGATAGATATCTCGTGATATGACTGGTTGTCAGACTTTTATCTGGCTTGTGACTACCCGTAACAGCTGTCATAGATCTTAATTTGACAACCGGGACCGACGGTTTAACGTGCTCTCCGAGGCACGGAGGGGTCTCGGTATAAAATGATGGTCACCCATCCACAGACCGACCGCAGCAAGCGCAGCTTAACCTCGATCAATCGATATGTGCTTAGTTACTTAGACACGAAACCTTACGAGTAAAACTGATTTTTCCTTTATATAAAATCGCTCTTTCAATTTAACCTATCTCATATGTTTCTGATTTCCTGTTCGCTTTCTCCTTATCCACATACTAGTGGTATATAATTTATACGATATTTAATTAATTTAAAGTCATAGCATTTCGGATCGACATTATCACTGAAAGTTGTTTAACAACCTGTTGCAAGTTGCTACACAGCCGGAGTATATTGCTAAAGCTCTTATTGTAAGCGAGTTGCAAACCAGAATATTGGTATAAAACATTAATGTTTTATGTGTTCTTTTTAAAGGTTAATTGTGTCATTTTACTTTAAAATTAAGTTATACTCAGCTTTATCTGATAGTGGAACGATTACGGTGAGTACTCTTAACTTGTTCCGTTATATCGATTATTTCCGTTCAATATAAATTGAACTGTATAATATAGCCAAGCAGGACTCAAAATGGTCTGTTTTTATTTTAGTGTAATAATCGGACATACATCCAGAATTGAGATAAGTATTTTTCGCGGAATCGAGGACTTATGGAGACATGGTTTGATTTAATTCTCAAGTAAAGGAAATATACATCATGATTCATTAGGAGGAACGGCTGTGGTACTGGGAAATATAATAAAAAGTGGATTGATTACCGCTTCTTGTAAGTTTCCACTTTCACAATGTTCTAGCTTACTTTTCAATTGCCATGATTGGAACTCGACATATAAGATGTAAAGCCCTCCTCCCGGAGCAGTTTATAAACACTGAGTAGAGGTTACCCGTGCTCATCACCTTATAAAGAACTGAAATAATCAAGACAATCATTGACATTTACACTACAGACTTCTCTAACGATCAACATGCATTGATTATTATCGTCGAAGACATTCTCCTCCAACTCCCTCTATATTATCAATATCGACCAACAATTTAGGTTCACGTATCTTGTTTTGCAGACTACGAGGACCTGCCTACGCGTGACCAGATGTGGGCCCCCGCACCTCACGAGATCGACCCCGATATATGGCCGCCGCCGCCAGACAGAGACCCCAACGCCTGGCCCCCACCCACCAGCGTTGAACACAAGTAAGTTCTTAAGCTCTCCAAAGACTTAGCACTTAAAAGATCAGTCATCTGTATAGGAACTGAATATATAGCGATGACGTCACCAAAAAACATTTGGAAGAAGAGTTTAAAGTAGTGAGCAGAAGTCTAGATGGTTTAGTGGCAGAGCGCCTGGAGTATTCATCTGGTATCCGGTATTTATTTTTCCCTTAAAACACACATAACGTTAGCTTATTACTAAATAGAGGAAACCTACCCGAGAAGGAATAACTGATTCATTGATTGGAAATTCGTCATGGACGCTGTGCTACCAGCTGACGTAACCAGGGTTCAGGGATCGCAGCTCCATTCGCAGCAGAATAATCTGCAGTTCACTGTGGAAATGCTGTACCGCAAATGACGAGCCACTGAAAATCATCTTGTTACCTACAGGTTAGAGGAACTTACGGACTCATGTTATAGTCGAAGCTAAATTCTGAGTTGACGCACATGAAATTATGAATATCAATGACAGACATTCTAAGAAGTAGAAGAAGATAATAGCTCCTCGAATCGTGAACAACCTTGGTACCTGGTTGCCTTGTCGCATACCTGATTTGCGAGTTGGAATGATTGATTGGTCATAAATTACACAAGACATTAGTTATGACCATATGTTCTGGTAGGAAATAGGCAGCTCTTGATAGGGCTACTAGTTTCCGCCATGGTGTAATTAAGATTGGGCTGACGAGTTCCATTGTTAATCCTGACATCTATGATTTAATCCATTGAACGAAATAAGGATATCGAATGCGATTCATTTAATAAATAGAAAATGTTGTATGGCTCCTTCTGTACCTTATTGCAAGACAGTGCATTGAAACTAAATGTCTGCTTACCTACTTCTTTTCCATTAATGGAGGTTGATCGTCGTCAGCTCAGAGAATCTCTCTTATCTTAGCCAAGCGAAAGAGGTGCTCAACGCTATATTGAAGCGTGCTTACTAGGTTGAATTATTAACTTTGTCACTAATTACTAAGCAGAAACTTTAATACGGGATGGGTTTTAAAAGAAACTCAACATCATGATATTTCTCCTGTTCTTATCCCAATTTATTTTATATCAGCGCAATACTTCTTTTTCGTCTCTTATACATCTCTATCAGCCGCCATCTCAGTAGACACTCCCCTTTCTAACCATATCATCTTTCACACGATCCATCCATTGTTTCTTTTGTCTTCCGCTTTTTTTTTCGCAATCCACATTCATGCTCAAAACTTTCCTCGTAATATGATCCTCGTCCCTCCGCATTTCGAGGAACCTTAAACAAATTTTATTAAAAAAGCTACTTAAGTTGCTCTGTCAATCTACCAGTATGTTTATTTTGTTTCTGTGTTCTGCCTGACCAGTTAATTAAGAAACGTATTACCACAGTACGTTTAGTGCGTCGCTGCTAAAAGTAACAGTAAAACTTATTAGCACGTTGTGCATGTGCCGCATATGCTAACTACTGCAGTAATTGCCATGTTTATCACGTGGTTTCATAATATGTATCTAGCCCCCAAAACCAATATTTTGAAAACATTTAATTGTAGCTCTAATTGAACTAAAAAAATATGTGACGTGTAGTGCGCGTCTGATGCAGATCATTACGATAATATATATAAATTTTAATTGTATCGTTAAATTAATCTTATTTTTTGCGTGGGACAGCCCGCGGCGATGTCGCGAATCAATCAGTTTGACTTTTTAGATCAATTAAAGCTACAAGTAAATGTTTTCAAAACAATTGGTTTTGAGGCTACGTACATATTGTGTAGCATACGAAGCCACGTGATAAACGTGGCAGTTACTACAGAAGGTAGCATATTATGAACAATAATTGATCATTTTAATGTAGATTCTCATACGTCTTTTTTTTTTACTATGAATCTTGATTGGGACGAACTTCATTAAACCTGAGTAGTAAATACTAATCTGTGGACAGAATATTTAAGCAAAATACAATTAAAGATTTCTGTTAATTTAATTAATGTTGGGTAGTAATAGCTACTACTAGAATACCATAAAACAACTGGGAAAGCATCCATACGCCATGTCAAGTTTTTATCTTATTCTTATCTACTAAGGTGGTCTGAAAAGCATTAAAAAAACGTCACGTCATTAACATCTACATATATCAAAAGTAGTTTAACTTCAAAAGTTGGTATTACATCTTCGTTTCACTTCGTAATCATTCGGAAATGGGTTGCGTAGGCGCCGATGTGCCGAAGGTCAATAATGTTTGCAATATAAATATCGACTTATTTGCAAAAAACAGCTGCTTGTCATAAAGGACATTTAGACGAGGTGCTTATAAATAAATGGTTTCTGTGATCTCAGTTTCCATGAAAGTATTATAAACAGAATATTAACATAATGAAGTTCGAAGTAGGTAGAAGGAAACGTGGGGCTCAAAAGCCACGCATTGGTCTAGTAGTAATTAAGCTATAATAAACCTATTATTACAAGCCACTGTATGGTTGGTTGTGTTACCTGACTAACTGACATCCAGATTTTCAGAGATGCTTGTATATTTTATATTCTCACCGCTTCTAAACACGATAATTCCGATGTTGGGTATTCAAATTCTTCTTATTTCAAGCATTACACCATATAATTTATTTATCGTCCTCTACCACCGTTACCATCTGGTAAGAGGACTTGAAATTCGTTGGTTGCAGGCAGTGATACAGTAGGTTGGTAGAGCGTTGCCACGGTACGACACGATACGGCACGATAAAGATTTAAGTAGCTCACGTATTCATTACTTTTCAATGTACCGTACCTCTTCGAATGGGGGAAGTATAAAATTTAACTTCATAACAATAAAAATCTACTCACATGATCCAGCTAGTCCCCAGTTATCCCCCAACAACGCCCTAAGCCAAGGCTCGTGTCCCGCAGGGGACGCCCTTAGCGTTGTTGCTTAGTTTGTAATATTTTATAAAATATGCTCTGGCTGGAAGCATCAAACTACCTCGCCTTAGATATTGTCCGGTTACGCAGACAAAACCCTTCTGGTTTTCTGCAAGAGGCCATCACAGAAAAAGACTATTGTGTCTGGTAATTAGCAAGCATAAGATAAAAAAAACGGCGTAATATATCTAAAAATAACTTCGTTATAACATTATTTTCCCAGTTACATAATAAACAATTATCTGGAGATAAAATGTACAGCTGATTCTTGTTTTTACTTCAAACATTTGTTCTTTTATGTGCTAGCGGCTAAAGTAATAAAGATATAAGTAAGTAGATGATGTCAGTGTAAAATAAATACAGAACACACGCTAGGTTTAAAACGACGTAGTTTATGACAAGATACAGTTTACGAATAAACTACAATAATTATATTAAATAGTTTGTGTTTAAGCAGTATGCCGCTACTTACGATGTAAATAAAAGATTTTCTCATGACTCATCTCTTAGTTAATCTGTACTGCACGCAAATGTTTTTTTTTTTTCTTAAACATGTTTTCGGACCGTACTTGTTCAAAAGTGATTCAATGCGCTGGTCTTTCTCACGATCAACCCATCGGCCCTTTACAGCGCCAACGCACATCTGACGTTCTTTGATAACTAGATTTTAGAAGTTAATTCTTATGAGTTTTAATGTTTGATGTATGTCTTGGGGCCTCTTTAAAGAACAGAGAAGCGACTGTGACCTTCATGTATAAGGTGATAAGCTAACTAAGTTAACTGTACAAAGACTAAATCACAACTGTCTAGATTTATGCGGTTTTTAACTGTATAATAATTCTGAATAATATACCCCAAACCGTATTTCGGTAACGGCGGCTTATCTCCATAGAGATTAACCAAGTACACGGAAGATATTATAGTGCACAAGGCACTCAGACACGACCGGAGAGAGATCAGGCGCAGGACCAACGGCTTTACGTACTCTCTCAAGCACGGGGGTGTCACACCACCAACTTCCTCTCTGCAATTCCGGGATATTACTAAGAATTTCCTAACTGAAAAACTCATTGAACACTGCCCAACCTGGGAATTGAGCCCAAGACCTCACGCTCAGCAGCCGCGCTTGCAACCACTAGACCAACGAGGCAGTCAATAGTACGGTCGTGCAGGCTTCGCACCTGCGCACACATGTTTCTGGTGACGTTAGTTGGTCATCCGGGAGCCGCAGGTTCGAACCATCACGACCTCATTCGACTCCATTTTTGTGGAAAGACCTTGTCTTTCCACAAAAATGTATAACTATACCACACATGCATTAGTGCGTTTGTAAGATTTATCTGTAATTCTGAATAAATTCCTTATTACAGGAAAAGCTAAAAGATATCTATTGTACACAGAGGGCCGCCCGCCTTGAAATCCGCCAGAGCCAACACCCGCAACACCCGCACAGACAACAAGAAGACCACCCCAGGACAACGTAACGCAACCTCCTCGCAGCGGAAGACTTCCGATGTCAGGAACCCCAAGAATTCTGCCAACAAAGCACATAGCGGTAAGTAGCACCAATAAAAAAATAGCACCAAGGTATTTTCTGTATATTGAAAAGCTGAAATCCCTCCCCCTCAGACAATGCAACGCTATCTCCCTTACGGAAGACTTCCTCCAGAATTCTAAGAATGCAGCAAGTAAGGCGCACACACAGCCGTAAGCAGTGCAAGGCACGCAGCACTGACTTTTACAAGTCTTGTACTGCTTACTATCTATCTACCTAACCTTTTCCCAATTACATTGGGGTCGGCTTCCAATCAAACCGGATGCAGCTTAATACCAGTATTTTACATGGAGCGACTGCCCATCTGACCTCCACAACCCAGCTACTGGGTCACACGATATCTCATGGTATGACTGGTTGTCAGACTTTAAGGCCTCTGACTATCCGTAACTTAATTTCTTTCTTAAAATCTTAATTTTACAAACGGTACCGACGGCTTAACGTGCTCTTCGAGGCACGGAGGGGTCTCGGTATGAAATGATGGTCTCCCATCCACAGACCGACCGCGGCAAGCGCAGCTTAACGATCTGTGCGGCTGTTACTTAGCCACGAGCCCCTCCTAAGTCTTGTACTGCTTACTTCCGAGTAGTAAAACATTATGAGGAAACCAGCACATCTGAGAGATGTTGTCGATGCTGTGTAAAGCCATGTCAGAGAGTTACGGGTGGTTTAAACTGTGACACTAGGTTGTTCATCAACCGTACGATAAGAAGAAGACAGGCGTTATAGTTATATCAACTAGATCTTTTTACTAATGTTTGTTATAATCGTCACGTATGTTTGTTCAGTCTACTAAGCCTTTGAAAGTCTAGGCTGGTAGTCGACCTGTTCTGAAATAGATAATCTTTGGCTAGTTTTAGCCAAAACACTCCAACTTTGGTAGATATTCTAATAGTATAAAAGTCAATCACGGTGCTTAGTTGGTTTTCACCGCTAGCAGGCAAGGAGAGGTAGGTGTAGAAGTCGTGGATTTCTTATTTCTTATTGGATGTTTAGTCAACGTCTATTAGGGTGAATAGATAAATATAAAACTAAATGTTCATAATTAACTAGCGGGTTTGCTCACGTATTTTGTATTTATAATTTAGCCCGACAAAGAAATAACGTGCCAAATTGATATCAGCGTATATTATTTTCCTTCTTCTCTTTAATGGGTCTCCCGGGTAAATTAAGCAATTGGTTTTTTTCAGCATAAAATGTGTACCTGTGAAGCATAAAACTAAGCACCAAAATCAAAACTTTACAGGGGAAGACGTTTTCGAAACTCGGTCATACAGTTAATTTAGCTATTTATAGTTTAATGCCTTTATAGACAATGATACATACAAAATGATTGGTTAAAAAACAGAAAAATTTAAGATAATGATTTATTACTCCTCCCGACCGTGTTTCAGTCACGGTGGCCTATCTCCACGGAGATTAGCCTATTATTGAACGTAACTGCAATCGTACTAGTGCAAAAGTATATGCTCAAACAGGTGCACTCCCTCTTCCGTCACTCTCGTAGTCCGATGGGAAAGCAATCCAACACGACCGAAGAGATATCAGACACAGGACCGACGACTTTATATGCTTCTGTTTTTACGGGACATGTTTATATTGTGTGCAAAATTTCGTCAAAAAGTACCAAACAAACAGACACGCCTTCGTATTTGCATTAATATTAGTAAGGAAATAAAGATTCTCTTAAAGTAACAAAAGACAACATATTCCTACTAGAACTACATATATTACGTAACTTGCCTCTATAAAGGTGTCGTGTTGATATTTACGTAAATATAACCACAACTCACAGGAAGCAATAGTGAGATGGTTTCGTAATCCAACTTGTGGTTAGTGGTTGATTGACTCAATTGTCATGCAAAGTACATTGTGTATAATAGATTATAATAATACATATTTAAAAACATCACGTTTGTCTGTTGTAAAAGGGCAACGCTTTATGTTAACTCTTTTTGTGTTTAGGAAAAAATGTAAGTCATAAACAAATATTTTTTCTGATTGTAACTAGGTTTTGGTTGTGAAAACAAAAAAATCATCTCTCTTGGGAATCTAACATACAACTAAAGTTGAATAGTTTGTATCGTGATAGATTAAAAAACAATAATAAAAAAGGTTAGTACCTACTTGAAATAGGAAGTAGGTTAGTTGCCAGTGCCACACAAATACGAGTATACACCAGTAAAGAAGCAATGTATTCTAATTAATTATTCGCTTATTTTGTATGCGAAACACAAGACTTCGTGCTTTGAAATGTTAACCTATATACCTACTGCTTGGCGTTTTACAATTTTATAGTTATGCATTAGGTCGTATCAATCGAATGTCCCTTTAAACTGTTATCATACATACATAGCATCACGCCTGTATTCCCCGAAGGGGTAAGCAGAGGTGTACACAATTGTACACCCACATTTCACCAATGCTGTTATTAAGTCCCATGTAATAGGTGGTGAGCCTATTGCCATCAACCGGGCACATTTCCAAACTCCGGGCTGCTACTGAGAATTTCCTAACAGAAAAACTCAATAACACTTTGCCCGACCCGGGAATCGAACCCGAGACCTCCTGCTCAGCAGTCGCGCTACGGACCACTAAACCAACGAGGCAGCTGTCACTTTAAGTAAACTGTTATCACTTTAAATAAACCTGTATATCTTAGTCTACAGGAGAACTGATTGACTTATTTTCAAGTTTCCTTATAAAAATGGGTCATAACCGTTAAAAACTTGGTCCAAATTCCTTTTTGGGTTAAGGTAACCGTAATTGAAAAAAAAAAATAAAAAAAAATATGATACATTGTTCTATATGAATATATATATCCATTGTCAATTTTGTCGCACGCTGAAGTAATTTTGTCATCTTTAATGAAAATTCTAGGAACAATATTATAATTTTAAACTCACTATCTTAAGTAATTCAAAAGCCAATATTTCCTTCTCAACTAAAACCTCCGACCTTCATAATACTCGTGTCAATATTACATCAACTTTTAATACGTTGGCACAGTATGGACGTAAAACGTGCTCACAGCTTAGCGAAGATTAATAAAAAATTTACAAGAAGGCGATAGAACAGGTACAAAAACATTGTAAGCTTACAAAAAATTATAGGATCAGAAGGTAAATGCGTTATAATATGATCATGATTACTCAGCATAGACGTCGGGTAAAGTATTGTGTCAGTTTAATAAGTATTTTCTTACTTTACTTTCATGAGAGAAATTTGGGAAATATTATTTTTACCACCAAATTTTAGATTATATTAGAAAAACATAAATAGAAACCGTACGAAAGAAAGTTTCAGTTTGAAAATTATTTAATCGTTTCGACACATAATTTTACTACTTTGATTACGTTTTGTTAGCTTATTAAAAATGCAGGCGGTTGAATTTGATATAAGTCTTTCGCTATTGCCGCCTTCTTCTTCCGTGTGATCAGAAGCAAACATAGTGTCAGAGCTATTTAAGCCACCGTAGGCTCCGCACTTAAGGTATTGCTAATTAGTAATAGAAAAAAAAACAGGATTCAACAAGTTCACAACAAAGAAAATGGTCTTGCATTTTTCATCTGGCTGTCCCTCATCTACGAAATAAACGCACAAGTGTTGCTTAACCTTAACGACCACAGTTTACAAGTTATTTTATTAGACTATTTGTAATCGGTAAAAGTTTCCAGTTGTTGCACTCAATTTTGATTAAAGATTGCCTTCTGTACTACGTATTTATGATGCGTCTTAAAGGGAAGTTATTAAATGTTCTCTCACGTATACATTGCACATTGCAGCTGGGTTTAGCAATAACATACATTTTATTGTTTAGGATTAGTGGGACTTGTTAATAACCGTTGTCATAAGGCGTTTGGGTGTTACAACATGGAGTAATTTATATATTACTCGAATTACTCCATTTCCATATAAGAAAAAAAACAGGTGTAAGGTCATCATATTGCTATTGACTATTTATAATCGGTAATTTTATTATTACTTATATATCAATCATTTAAATGTCCACATGACCAAGGCAAATCAGTCTTTATCGTTTTTCAAGGCTCCTAAAATATAGCTTGCTTGTGAAAGAATTAGCATTCGTTTTAGCCATATTAAACACTGACCAAACAAACTAATCTTTATTAAGTTGACATTCTGTTATTTACAGCAAAAACAAAAGACACAAGCAACAAGGATCACAGTGGCAACAAAGACAAGCAGGACAGAGATAACAACAACGGAGACACGGACGATGAGAAGCACAAAGACGAAGAGAGGCGGTTCGAGCCCCCGTCGGCGTCGGACGGCGACCTGGTGGACATGCTCGGTGAGTGACGTGTGACAGAGAGGGATGTTGACAAGCACGAGAACGATGAGTTCTTTTTTATTTAGGGCATCTTTCAGGTCAACCTAGGAGGTTGTCAACTGCTTAACCGTACATTTCTGGGTTGCGTTAAGAAAATTTAGGCCTCCAGTCAAAGCATTCAACTTATAAACTAAGCGACAACACCTGGCACCCCCCAGCGAGGTTACGGGCCTCGACTTAGGGCGTCAAGTGGGAAGACAGCAAGGGACTGGCTGGATTGGATTCAGCAGAACGAAGAGAATCGGTCGTAGATATTTATAGTCTGTTCTATCCACGCAGACGCGTACCGCTCCGACAAATTACAGGGTGCACGTTTGTGGAAACAAACTTTAGGGCGCGTTTTCTTCAATTGAAGACTATTCGGTATAAAATATTGGTTTGTATAAATAAAGCTAATCAGTATCCACGGCCATTGCCAAACTTAATTCTACTGATTTTGGTTGAGAACAGAGAACACGTTTTTATCCTGAGGCATCAGGACATGATTGGTACCTAGTTGTCGTCGTACCCAGAGTGTCCAACGCAAGCCAATGACAGAACGTTCGCCTCAGTCTGTTTGACAGAGGCTACAGTTTTATATAATCATCGTCATAGATTCCTTTGTAATTTTCACAGAATATATGTTATGCATGGCCTATGATAGAGACCAAAACACAAAAATAGAAAAATGGGAACCCTGCACAAGTCCGACTAGATTAAGGCTTGCAAACCTAAACCGGTGTCAGAGCACGGATCTTTGTCGCAAACTTACGACTCGATGAAAGTTTTTATGTACTGAATTTGATCGTTTTATCAACACTTTATATCAAATTTGACGTTTAAAATAGACAAACATGTCGAGAAAAGAACTATGCTCGCGCCGCTGTGTTGACCCACTGCATATCTTTCCATAATTTTTAAATGTGCACTAGCAGGCCAGCCCATGACAAATGTTAACCTAGATCATCATCACATGGAATAGGATGATAAACATAACAATATCATAACATAAACAATAGCATAAGCCTGTATTCCCCCAAAGGGGTAGGCAGAGGTATACACAATTGAACACCCAGATTTCTCCAATTCCTCTTGCTCTTATCCAGTGATGTTATCATAAACAAATTTATATTAACGTTATTATTTGGTGTTTCAGAACGTGACATAGTACAAAAGAACCCCAATATCCGGTGGGATGACATCGCGGACCTAGCAGAGGCCAAGCGGCTGTTGGAGGAGGCCGTAGTCTTGCCCATGTGGATGCCAGACTTCTTTAAAGTAAGAACTTTCTGTAGTAGTACCTATAGTTATATTTAACAGTGTTGCACACTTATGTGTTCAAAATTGACTTTGAGGAAACCTGGTGTAATGTACTTCCACCACGCAGTAAGCAAATGTGATTACTTCGGTCACCTGTATAGGGACTGAATAGATAGCAATGACGTCGCCAAAAGACGTGTTAAAATATGGATGAAGAATTCGCGGTGTCAAGCAGAGGTCGAGTTGGCTTAGTGGTCAGAGCGCCTGGAGTATTTATCCGGGAGGCGCAGGTTCGAATCCTGCTCACGACCGTATTCTTTTTCCATTTAATATAATAACTTTAAATATGATTACTGTCCCGTAATATGGAAAGATTTTCCAAAGACAGAAGGAACTGTTTATTGACTAGTCAATATAGCCGTAGCTAGTAATTTATTTGGGGGGGCGTTCTCTTTTTTTTTCTTTGATTATGTGTTTTGTCTTTCGCTTTTCTTACTTTTTGTGGTATTGTGTTGTTTAATAAAACTGATTATTTCTTTCTTTCTTTATTGGGGTATAAAGAAATGTAGGCCCATTTGGTATATATCATTAAGTTTACTGATACCAATTACATGACTATTGAATATAGGTACTAACATATGACCTGTGTGGTTGCGGGGAGACAACTGCTTCGCCGCGCTAATGCAATGCGCATCGATATGTCGTAGATGGATTACATAGAATCTGCTGTTTTACAAAACTGCTAGCTGTTTTTGATAACAGTACTGTTTTGTAAATCAGCTGATTCTACAATCCATCTGCGACAGATATACATAACTAATGCGTTAGCAGTGTCCTAGTCAATGATCGTCGTGTAGTTGTATGTATGTCGCGGATGGATGGTAGAATCCTCTGTTTTACAAAACTGCCAGCTGATTTACAAAACTGTACTTTTTTATAAAACAACTAAACAACTTTCAGCTGGATTGCCATTGCGATACGTTTAACAAAACTGCTACCTACGTTTAGACATAATGCAGAATGACATATCTACAGTGGGACAGATTTGTTTATTGTATAGGTATATTAAATGGTACAGTAAAAGATACTGTAATCTGATTTGTCTTTCCGTGGCTGGGACGACGCAGCCCCGCTTAACGGGGCTCCTATTTTGTGTCTGTAAGGTCAGAAAAAACCTAAACATGAAGAGGATGACGGGGGTAGTTCGCTCGCTACGTTATCCTCTTCAAACCTAACCTGTCCGTGTCGGGATACACGAAACTCCCGAGCTCCCTTCGCTCGCTCATGAATCAATTTATTTTATTTTCTTTCATAATCCCGATATATTGTCGAGTATTATAGTGGTTTAGTATTTACGTCATTCTAAATTTTAATCTTTTTTTTGTCTACGGCTTAAAAATAAAATTTAGTTAGTTTATTGTTGATAAAAGACACAGAGAGCCTGCGACAATTATATTATATGGAATTTTGAACTAAAATCAACAATCTGACAGTTCATTTCACAGTGTTTTTATATAATCTCTGATCGTTGACCCGCTGCATTGATAAACGCAAAACGTTCATACAATTCGTGTTATAGTTCAGTAATTATGTAAAACCGCTAAACGTAGTTCAGCTGTTTTTCATAACAGTACTGTTTTGTAAATCAGCTAGCAGTTTTGTAAAACAGCGGATTCTACAATCCATCTGCGACACATATATAATCAAAAAATATTTCTTAGTTCTACTGAAAACTAAAAATTTTACTGTACATTTTAAGTCTTTCAATACTTAGCCAAGTGGTATGACCGTTAGACTAACAAGTCAACGGTCACCAGTTCGAACCCATAGCACGCAACACTTTTCGTTATTACGTGTGTATTAGAAGTTAACTAATACACTACCTATTATATCTCTTCCATAAAACGTTAAAGGAAACCCATACACCTAAGAGATGTTCTCGATGGCGTATAAAACCATATCAAACGACTACGGATTGTTTAAACTCTATAGATTGTTCCCTCTTATAAGTTGTTCATTAGCCACACGATTAAAAGCAAATTATGGATCATCCAAATTACATTTACTGTTTCTGTGCAAGAAATAACTTCGAATTTCCTCACAGGGCATCAGACGGCCGTGGAAAGGTGTTTTAATGGTGGGCCCTCCCGGCACCGGCAAAACGATGCTGGCGAAGGCAGTCGCCACCGAGTGCGGCACCACATTCTTCAACGTGTCCTCCTCCACGCTGACGTCCAAGTACCGCGGCGAGTCCGAGAAACTAGTCAGATTGCTCTTTGAAATGGTAAGGGAATATAATTCGAAACGCAGTAACGCATGAGAACCTAACAATAAAGTGTTAAAGAAAAATAAAGAATTAAAAAAAAACATTCTTTTAACTAAATGCTCTAAAAAGACCATTAATAAAATGCGTACACAAAGTTTTGTGTCTGTAGTGTTGACCATTGAAGAGTTCCTTTATCTGGAGCTTATTCTGGATGTCGATTCAGGTCATGCTTGCCGTAAAAATACATTGTTATCAGAACTGAACCAACGTGTAAAAAATCAAATTCGTAGGATAAAACGAAGGGGTTCTAATTCAGTTTGCATGATTTAATCTTAACAAACTAACATACAAACATTGCAAGTTGACATTTAGATGCTAGCACGACTCTGTAGCTCAGTGGGAGAGCCATGACACGGTATGTCAAGGGTCGCGGGTTCGAGTACTACACGTGTTGATTATTTCTCAGTGTTTCCCTAAAAAATATGTATATAGCTTAAAAGTAAAATCTTTAAGATGCCATGTAATATGTTATTATTTGGCCAGGCCCGGTTCTACGCGCCGAGCACGATATTCATTGACGAGATAGACTCGTTGTGTTCACGACGAGGATCCGACAGTGAACACGAGGCGTCGCGACGAGTCAAGTCAGAGCTGCTGGTTCAGATGGACGGCCTGGGCTCGGCTAGTGATGAACCTGCCAAAGTGAGTATACTAGTCATGTCGCAGTTCATCTTACTCCCAGTTTATCTCTTCAAAGAATCTAATTCATAAAAATTATGCTATCGTTTTAACTTCTATTTCATCATCAATTTAAGCTCAATAAAATCAGTGTAATATTATTATGTAAGCTATATTCAGTGATGCATTCAAACCATTCCTTTGGCCTTGTAGAATGACAATAGGTCTGTGTCAATGTTCATAATTATAAATAAAATTAAAATGTAGCTTTAAAATAAAGGTGATTTAGGCGTCGAAGTATTCCTCCGCATCTCTGCCATCTGGTAAAGTTCCCAGAAGACTGACAGCATTGCAATGTTGAAACGCAGCGCTAATAAAAAAAAAATAAAAAAAATTTTCACTGTGACTGATTCACAGTAAATGAAATCAAGACATATTCATCTTCTCCTTTCAGGTGGTAATGGTATTAGCAGCAACAAACTTCCCGTGGGACATTGACGAAGCCCTACGACGGCGGTTAGAGAAACGTATCTATATCCCTCTGCCGACGCAGGAAGGGCGCGAGGCGTTACTGGCGATCAACCTAAGAGAGGTGAAGCTGGACCCTGAGGTTGACCTGCATGCCATTGCCAAGAAGTTAGATGGCTACTCTGGAGCTGATATTACTAATGTCTGCAGGTTGGTTCGGTTATTCGTATCATTGTTGACGAAGATTTTTAAACATGACAGTACAATCAAAAAAAATATTACAGCCATTTGAATTTCACTGGTCTTCTAAAATGCACGAAAGAATGTTAACTATAAGTGACTATATCTTATTTACACCTTCCAGGGACGCATCTATGATGTCGATGCGGCGCAAGATAACCGGCCTGAAGCCCGAGCAGATCAAACAACTTGCCAAGGAGGAGCTCGACTTGCCCGTCACCAAGCAAGACTTCATGGAGGCGCTGGCCAAGTGCAACAAGTCCGTGTCCAAGGGAGACATACAGAAATATCTGTCCTGGATGGCAGAGTTTGGCTCCTCTTGATTGTAGCACTAACTTAGTGACTGTACTGTCCAGTGTTCAATGCCCACACGAAATGGTGTTAACACATCACAAGTTCCTATGTCAAATGTCATGTAAACAAAAACATTTGAAATAGAAATTCTTGTGAACATGAAAAATTGCCTTATAAACTCAATGTAATAAAATATTTAAGTTAACGAAGTAACATTCAGACTGTTGCAGTATTAATACGGAAAGTATAAAATTGATAGTGGCATATCGAAATTGATAATATTATGTAAGTGAAAAGAGAAATCATCTATTGACACGGTAGAGTGAAACATTCCGGTTTTCAAATGTAATGTAAATACGCTTCTAACTCTACTAATTGTTGACTTTTATTGATAACTTTCAAGACGGATATTTATACAAATTGTGATCATAATTAACTTAAACATTTTATAAAGCACAATACTTCGTACCATGTACATATTAAATTAATATTATAAAACTAATTGCATTAAAGTGAGCTTAACACTAGCAAGATCTGTCATCACATAATATAATTTCAAATTATATCCCATAAATTGAGACCCGTGATCTTTGTACTTAAATTAGGTTAAATTTGAGATTTGTTTTATACTTATTTGATAGTTTTATGCCATAACTAATTTATGTGTACTTTTATAGTTTTTTTTTTATTACAAATGCTATATTACGTTATTTTATTATGAAATGAGATATATATTTGGCATTTATATTATAGAATTTCGCTCAATTAAAATTAGCATGTTCCCGAGTGATTATGTTGAGAGGTGTTTAGATAGAAATTATGTTACTATTTTCTCAAGAAACCACATCACCACCTCTTTGAGTGAACCTTTTTATCATTTTACTACGAAACTTAATTGTTAGTGTAAAATAGCAATAGAATCTTGTGTTCAATATGTCGTACCGGTATAAAACGCAAATAAAAAATTGGTGTTATAACATTGGTAAAGATAACAATATTTTTGCAAACAAATTAACAAAACTTGTATAACGAAGACATGAAAAATAAATCAAATTTTAAAATGTACTGTGTATATATTATTTTTTCTCTTAAATCAATGGCTTCATAAATCATCAATAAATACATTTTGGGGTTGTAATATCTGCGGTTGGATTTAAAATGCAGGCCAGCCGAATCCTGAACTATGCGACCAGTTGCTCAGTGATTGTTATATTTTAGACCACCCTAGGTTCATCACAGATTACAAAAAATACACGATTTCATTGCGGAATATCTAATATTCCTTAAAGATTATAAGAGGATGAATCACTTTCCCATTAATCCACAATTGATTAAGAAACATCGGCCCTGGCAAAAGAAATTGTCCAGACAGCCACTGATGGACAATTCCAAGGTCGCAAGTTCGAACCCAAAGCAGAAATTAAATAATTACCTAACACTTACTTAAAACGTGAAGGAAGCCAGCACACCTGAGATATAAACTCAATGGTTTGTAAAGCTATGTTAGTTCCTAGTTGGTTTAAACCCTGACAGATTGCTCATCAACCGCACGATAAAAAGATCTTAATAGAATATTGTGATGATCAAAATTGAAGTTACATACCTACTGCCTGTGATTGCTTCATGGCCGTAGCCTGAGAGAAAATACCTATGGACTATAGAGGTAGTAAGAACAAGCGTACGCCACGTACGATTTTGTTTTGAATACACTTCAGCAACCTGTACATTAAATACTTTTCCTAAATTTTAATTGGAATGTTTTGAGACCGAAGCCAAACGATCCATTTTTTATATCAAGTGGACCGATTTTGATGGAGTATATAATAGTCGCCCGGGCAACATCAAAGACATATATCATTACGCTATAAGCCGCTGAGTAGTATAACAAAAATGTGAATTTAAATGGATAATAATATTATACAGTCGAAGAATCAACCGGATTATGTATAAACGATATAAACGTTTACTGCAGTGATACTTAATTGAGGGTCAACCTAATAAATAAACATGTAGTGTCATTACGCTATCGCTAATTGGGGCTTGGCAGCGCTATATATTTTCAACATTTACACGTCTACGCTCACGTTACGTTAAAATGTTTGCTGGATTCGAATTCGATACCGCTCAAATCCCGTAATTGAAATGACAGGTATTGAGCATTGGAATCCAGCAATGACTATAAAATTAATGTGAAGCATCCCTAAATAATTTATCTGAATGCGTAGCATATACTAGATATGAAGATGAGATGATATGATTTTGTTTCTATAGCTACACTACTTACAAAGCAAGTGCAAAGGATATTTTTTTGTGTAGTTAGCTATAGGGCATCTCCCAGCACTACATTCAACTCATGAACTAAGCGACAACACGCGAACGGTCGCTGGTGGGAGGACAGACAGCAAGGGACTGGTTGGATCGGATTCATGACAAGAAATCCAATATTAGGTATTTATATACTTAATCCAAGGTGTTTTACCTCAGAATAATAACTAATATCTTGGAAAAGTACCATAGCATTGTGTTTATAGTTATATAAACTGTTTATTAAATATTAAGTTCTTTTCAGGATTTTCAGTCTATAATCGACTAAAGAAATCAACTATTGCGAGACAAATATCTCAATCCATAGACAATCATAAAGACTTAAACTACCTTTTAAATATATTTAATGGGCTTAAAACATTGTTCTCAAATTTCTATTTTACGTTTCCAGTCATTTTATGTTGTGAGTTGATATGTTATAATTCTAAGATTATCCATTTTATAAATAAAGAAACTGCATGATACTTAAGTATTTAATAAATCTATGGCTCAATCGTGTTGGAATTGTTACGTTGGCATGGCTCCGGAAGTAAAATTGTACTTTCTTAATTATATTGTCATAGATCCAGTTGCGCTTAAGTAATTGTTACATGATATTTTTTATTGAAATTTATGCCTAACGTTTAGAATATATGTATTTCTATTCGATTTACACGTTAAAGTATAAATAATTTGAACTAACTTTTACTTGAAATGAACTTAGCAACGAAAGCCTTGGCGCCAGCGGAACTTGTCATATGCAGCATGTTTTATGTTGGTACCCTTGTAGTAACTACGTGGTCGCAATAGTACAAAAATGTAAACATGCACAGATAATTTTGGGTTATTTTCCTTCCATTAGTGTACAATTAACTAATTATTTAGATTAATCGAAACTTAAAAAATATCGAGAGAAATATTTGTAGTTAGTTCAAGCTATCTATGGAAAAAGATTCAATAAAATTATTTTTTGTAACCAGAGTGAACATAGGCAGAAGCGTCGTCAAGCGCAGAATTTCAAGTCCGTAATGGCGGACGCTAATAATTTTGGAAGTTTCGTGATTCTATTGTTCTGTTTTTAAGTATTTTACTTGGTTGCGGGTTTGGGAATGAGTTTTGTCATAAGTAAACGTATACGGAGTGTTAATAACGTGATAGTGATATGAAATGTTCAGTTATAGTGTGACAAAAGCGCCTTCTAGATATGTAACCTTTTCCCTAACCTCGTTTACGCCAATGGAGTAGATATGTGATCGATGTGTGTGCGTCGGTGAACGATATTTCGTCCGTTTCGCGTTACTATTTGTGTATAGTTCATCTTCTTGTTAGTGATGGAAGTGTCCGCGTCGCGGTTTTGCAATCCGACGCCCGATTCCGATGTAACGTAAGCGAGCCGGTCGATCGCCAAAGCGAGTGTAAGCAGGGACGGCTGTTGCCAGCCGAACATGGCTGCGACGCAGGCAGAGTCTCAGCGTAGCGAAGCGAACGTTGAGCAGAATCCATCGGAGCAGCTCAGTGAATCTCGGAACGCTTTGTTGCAAAACGGCACCGACAAGTCCGTCGGGCGCGTTCCGCCCGATGGCGTCGTGAACACAAAGAGCAAATCGCCGATGTCGGCCGAACCGGGGCAGCCACGCGACAGTGGCGAGGCGCCCGGTCATGACCGAGGCGGAGAAAGGCCATTAGCGGACCAGTACGCCCAGTATAGATACCCAGAAGGCGCGGATCCTTATTACGCGCCGCGGCCAGGTTTTCCCGGTAAACCGCGGCCTCCGCCGCAGCAGCCGCGTTTTTTTCCGGGACAAGCGGTGTCGCAGGCACCAGGCCCCACGCCCACGCTGAATTCGTTATTGCAATCGAGTGGGGCGCCGCCGCACCGCTATCCCAATAGTTATGAGCAGCCGCCGGCGGGCTACGGCCCCACACCCGGTTGGCCGCAGCATAGGCCTATGCCGCCTTATAACCCTCAAGGAAGCCCATATAGAAATTCTACGGTAAGTTTCAAAATATAACTCAAATTTTTTATCAAGTTTTCAGTAAGAGAACAATACTTATTATTGGTTAGTGTGATGATTTGTCAAAATTTTAATTGAAATCTAATATAATACATATATAAAAATCTAGTGTGACAGTGTTTGTTATCAAACTTCTCCGAAACGGCTTGACCAATATTGTATTTTTTTTTTTGTATATTTGGTAGGGTTGTGTAAAGGTCTTGGCTATTTTATATACCCCTAGGTGATAAGGGTAGCCTTATCCAGAAACATAACATAGCAGAACAACATTTGGGAAGCACAGGTAGTAAAACTATAAGGCTCAATAGACATACAAGTTGTAATTGAACCCTTGTTTAAAATAACTGTTCAAATATAAATATAGCTAATGGTACATTATTGAAAGGGGTTTTCAATATTCATACTTACTACTGGTCTGATGCAGTAAATAGGTAATTTTCAAAATGAATCTGAGGTGCATAATATAATGAAAATAACAACAACTTGCATCCATTGCAACATCATCTCAACATTTACATTTTACTTATCATTCTAGTAAAGTATTGATGCCTCAGGGGTGTATATTTTTACTAAAACAGTCCTGTAAACTTGACTAAAATAAAATCAAGTAAACAGTCTTATTAGGTTCAAATCCCTTATTTTTTGTTGCTTATCACAACATAAAATACTATATTTTCAAAAGTGTATTCTTATTAATCAGCAGAATGTTATGAATGAAAACAAAATAACCATTCTGAAGTTAAAAATTCATTTATTATTATTTCATGTTACATACTTATTCCTCATAAACAGTTCATTGAATTTATGATAAACAATGGTCTTTACATGGAGGATATTTCATTGGATTTTTTGTTTGTATTTTACTAAGGGTAATAATAATTTTATTATTATTTTATATAAAAAGAAGTCTGAATGTATTAATTTCCTATTTAAAATATGAATGACTTCAATGTAAACATCATTAACTACCCTTAAGCTGTTGCCTCACTCATTAGCAGACACAATAGATTTTTATTATTACAACATATAATTCAGTATGTGGCTGAGCGAAAGGTTAATAAAAAGGTTTTCTATGATTGCACATTTTAAAACAATAATTATAAACAAAATAACATCAAAATGACACTAAAACGCGAAGCCTGTGTTTTATCCTTTGATCCACATTATAAATGATGTAAAATATTAAAGTTGGTCTTTAATAATTTTTTCTATATTTGTTCTATTAGGAATTGTTTTATGTTAATAATCTGCTTGAAACATTAATCAACCTATAAAATCTTCCATGGCATAGTCTCATTTAATTAAAAAGCACATTGTACAAGTTGTAAATAAATATAATAATGTTATGTTTTGTATGTTCTTGGTGTACAATAAAGAATACAATAAATAAATATATAATAAAAAAAACACATTTATTCTGTTCATGTTCTAAAAAGGAGGCATATAGAATTGCTTATAAATATACAAATGCATATTTTATGCTAAAGTTATTATTTAAACAGTGAAAATTTAAACATTAGACATTTTATTTCTTTATTCTTGCCTGTTTTGAGTCAGGTATATTCAATATTTGAAATGGATAATCTTTTCTTCGTCATTCCCAAAACACAATCTTAATCAAATCTCAGTGTGTAACTGCATAAAATAAACCCCATGACTAATATCATGCAGATGAGAGTATTTTTTAGATGATATGTGAATTTGTCGCCTGGAGTCCTAACTCCTAAAGGCTGATGTTTAGGTGTTAGGACTCCTGCTGACAAATGACAAGAAATTGTCAAAGCCAATTTTATCACCAAAACAAAAAAATTACTTTAAACTATGTTAATTGAATACTATATTATCTTTATAATGTAACATCTCAAGTGCTTTATTTTTTATTTTTACATAAAATGTTTCCCCACACTAGGAAATTTCGGGTATTGTGGGTATGTTTACAGACATAATCTCTCATGCACACAGACCCGAAACAATTATTTATAGATGATACCAATATTTGCTCCATGCAGGAATCGAACCTGCGACACGCGACACATCAACTAGTCTCTCGAACACGCCAAATGCGCTATCGTTATTGGTATAGTGATGATAAACAAGCTGGTCCTGTTGGCTATATTGGCTATCAGTTGACATCGAAATGATGATGATCATTTAGTAGTAATGAACTATGTGGTATGTTATAGCTGTCTAATTAGAGCAAAAACATATGATTCAATGTATATGTTGCAGATGGATTGTAGAATCCGCTGTCTTACAAAACTACTAGCTATATTACCAAACAGTACTGTTATGTAAAACAGCTGAACGACGTTTAGCGGTTTTTCATAATTACTGATATTTATCATGCAGAATTGTATAAACATTTGCTTCATAATACAGCGGGTCAACAATGTTAATAAAAACAGGTAAAATTAAAGGTCAGATTTTAGTTTAAAATTTTGTCACACGTGGTTCTGTGTGTCTTCTCAGCAATAAACAATAACTTCATTTTCATTTGTATGTCAGTAACTAAAAAGTAATGAAAATTTTGGATGACATAAATACTACTATAATAATTGATATAAACTATAAATATATAATGCAAAACAATCGCCCAGAGTGGGGAGTTGCGGAAACCAGCCCGCTACACCAATGATACAATGTACTACAAAGGGATAATCATTTCAATGTCAAGGGAGATGGCCAATATGCATGTTGATCAGAGATGGCAATAGCCTTATTAGAAAAAAGATTAATAGAAAGCAGATTAATAGCCATTACTAAGTCCCATGTAGTAACATGGGACTTAGTAATGGCTATTAAGCTGTTGCCTCAGTCATTAGCAGACACAATAGATTTTTATTGTTACAACGTATAGATCTGTACGTTACTGAGCCGAAAGGTTAATCTGTAAAATGGGTACAGACACAACACCTCTGTGAATTTCTATCGGGAAGAGAATGTTGTATGAATTATACTATACTAAATTCATTCTCATGGCAGGATTGGTAATATGTGGAATATTGTTCCTTGGTGTCCAAAGAATAACATTCAGCATTTTAAATATTTTGAGAGCTCTGGAATAAAATAGATATAGTATTCCTATTAAAATTATTAGAAAATTAATATATTTCTGAATGTGTCATACTAAGCAACTGGCAATGTTGTTCTATAAAGAAATTAGCTCAATGAATATTTTTAAAGCTTAATTAATAAAAAAATTGAGGTTTTAAAATATTAATAACGTAAATCCCCTATATTGTACACCAAAATACAAAAATGACAGGAACATTTCTAAGTACAAACGGTCTATTCGCAATTCAGTGATCTTTCAGACAACCATATGGAAGAGAGAGAACCAATTTGTAACCCACAAAGGGCAACATATGTTGCAGTGGTTCAAAAGTGGTATAAAATATTAAGAAATTACTTATGGTTTAATTTTATGTACATAAAGCTAATCTTTAGCTCCAAAGATCAATTAAAGAACCATTCTAACTTTTCTAAAATTCTTATAATTTTTTTGATAAAATCCAATGTACCAATACCAAATACTGATTTTTGGGTATTATTATATTGGTTGTGGTGTATTGGTTTTTATTCTATTATTTTGATGACATACTATCTATTAATTTGATGCTTTAATAACATAATATTCTTATTGTGAACTGGATACCAGCTATGGTTAAAACCATCCAACCCTGTGTGATAGGCAAACTGGTGGACAGACAGACACCACAATTTTCATCAAAGCTGACCAGTTGATAACACTATAAAACAATTATAACTATTTAATATTGTTTATTTATTTATTTTTAATTGATTACATTTCCTCCTGTTTCAATTATTTGTCCTTTGTTTTTATTATGTGCCCTTTTTTATTTTTAACCAACTTCCAAAAGGAGGAGGTTCTCAATTCATCCGAATTTTTTTATACTGCCTTAATGTAGGAAACATTCTGTCCCACTGCTGGGCAAAGGCCTCCACTTTCTCCTTCCAGATCTCTCTGTAACTGACAATATCTGACCACGACTGCCCTCAAACCCAACCAGATCGTCACGCCACATTTGCCGCGGTCCACCTCGACGGCGGTGTTCTGACTCAGGCGTCCAGTGAAATGATGAGAGATTCGAGCGACGCGGACAGACCACTCTTACTAGTCTGGTTGTTTTTAGGGTTCCGTACCTCGAGAGGAAAAACGGTACCCAAATAATATCACTTCGTTGTGCGTCTCTCTGTCAAGAACCTTTTTCTTAAGAAGCCGTGGAAGTATCAAGTTGGAGTTAATATTCAATACTTATTATGGTCCCTTGGAGCTGTAAAAAAGTCAAGCTTCTAAGTTAACGCACTAAAAACATACGCCCCATCTTACAGTATACTTTGAAATTCTGCCCATAAATCAAAAGCTAAAAAGCTCTAGGGTACTTCCCGTTGACGTAGAATCATGAAATTTTGCAAAAAGCAAGGTTTCACAGCAAAGTAAGGATAAAATCCGAAAACCGTTACTTTATACAGTTTGTACTTACATAATGTAAAAAGTATATTTTCTACCGAACCCTCAGAGTGCGAGTCCCACTCGCTCTTGGCGGTATATTTGTTTCTCCAAGATCCACTATTTGAGTTATGGAATGCAGGATGATGTTTCTAACACGATCTGATAGTACCCACATTTTAATTATACTTAAACCTATCCTACTTTCTACTAATATTATGTGAAAGTTTGTGGAGATGTTTGTTACTCAATCATGCGTACACCGTTGAACAGATTTGGATGAAACTTGGCACAAACACCATTTACTGGATTAACACATCTTTTTATCTCGGTAATATTGTGTTGGGATAATAGTTTAACTTAAATGTTATTTTAACAAAACTTGGGAAAGTTACGCGGGCGAAGACGCGGGCAGAAGCTAGTACTTACTAATATTATAAAGCGTCCGTCAACGCCGTGCCGAAACTCCTGAACTTAAAAACACGAGATTTGGACAGTAGGTTTCTCCTGTGAAAAGCATGGATTTATAAAAATACATCTCCTAAATAGGGAACACAGTTTGTAAGACGAATTTCAAGATAGAATGATTAAATTTAGTAATTAAACTTCTGCTTAGAAATCGAAGGATATCATTTTATCATTTTAGAAACAAAGGGGATAAATATAAAATAAGGGATGACATTTTGTACGGGAGGTGGGAGGTAAGGCTTGTTAAGAAAATTAAGAACAGTTACGTTTCTTTAAATACATCTCTCTAAAATATGGCCAATCCATTTATATGTAACCTACATTTTGTGCAGACAGTGTTCTATGCTATTCCTATAGAATAGAATAATGGTGAATCCTGATGAAATATTTATATGGGAGATTTGTCATTTTTTGAATAAAAATAATAAGTCTACTATCAATATGTAATGTTAATAAACTAAGAATCCCACCAATATAATAAATGTGAAAAATTTAGCCAAGTTCGGTACTAACTACTAACAAACGAAGCCAAAGGTTTGATGGTGTTGCCGACAAAAGGGTTGAAATCTAAATTCGGCGCCTTGGCGCCCCCAAGTTCAATCGCACTTTCTCAAATGATGGTATGAAAACGATTAATTAGATGTTATAACATGGCAATTTTTTTTAAATCAATTAATAATTTTGCGGTTGAAATGTATGTTCTTCCATACATTCCAACTACACAACCATCTTTGTATTCGTTTTTTTCGTCACGTATTAACAATTTTCGGATTTTCCCTTTATTTAGTCCTTGCTTCGTGCCAAATGTCACAGTTCTAGGCCGCTTAGAAGTGGTCTATAATTTTGATGAATGATTCAGTCAGAATGGCACTTCAGACCCTAATAGTTATCATATTATGACCATAATCGGCATTAAAGTTAATGTGGATTTATAAATGTGTAAATCGACTTCTGCCGCTGACTTTTCTCCCACATTTCACCAATATAATTCTCATATGCTATAACAGGAATTTCTCATTCTGTTTTAGAAATGATTTATTAAATAAGATCCAGATAAAGTAATGCGGAAAAAAAAAACGTAAATTTGGGCAAGTACCTAATGTCTAAAATAGCATGTTTTCTATGTTGAAGCGAATTGGTTTCAGCGAGGTTCGACCTGTGTGACCGAGGTACGACATAGAAGTGAAAAAACTGCGTTGTATTCATAATAAATATAATTTATGTACTCTAATTTGCATGATGTTTCTAGTTGAGTTGGAGAATCTGTGTACAGGCTTATTGGGTATTCCCCTGCATGCTCGATGTAAATCGCATAACAATTTCATGCCAGATCGTGTCTATCGCAAATTATACCCTTTTGAAGAAGAAAGTATGAATATTTCAATTCATCGTCTATCAAGGTCCAACAGTCAATAGCAAGTTGAATTAAGCGTCTAAGTCTTTATCTTCAACGCGTGTAAATAAATAGTTAAAGTAGAAAAGTAAAAAATAATGTACGATAATAATCTTTACGACATTGTATTAACTGTAAAGTTAGTCGTGTCGGTTCGGTTACATTATAATTTTTATTAAGTCCCATATAATGGGTGGTGAGCCGGGCATAATTCCAAACTCCGGGCTACGACTGGGAAATGATTAATAGAAAAACTCAATAACACTGCCCGACCCGGGAATCGAATCCGAGACCCCATGCTCAGCAGTCGCAATTGGGACCAATAGACCAACGAGACAACGAGAAAGCCGGACCAGTAATACCGAAATTATAGAACGACGCGAACGCCACGTAATCTTTTCTTTAGGCGATCTCAGGTAACCACGTGGGTCTTTGATCCGCGCGTTGTGCTCCTATATACGATCATGATGCTTGTGGATAGCAATCGCGCAGTAAGATTTCAACCTTTTCGGTTCACCTGAACCACTCATTATCAAAGCAATCTAGATTTTCAAGCAAGTTAATAGTGATTACCAGAAATTTCAATAATAAGTGCTGCGTTTCTACAGTAACACAGTCTGTTCAATCATAAAGACGCGCCACACTCTTTGATTCCACGAAAAAGTCCCCTTTATTTTGTGGAGAGAGGGGTGTGTCTTCGTGGATTGAACGGGTCTAGCTAACTATTACGGCACAACATTATTTGTGACAGGTTGCTAGCTAATAGCATCACAAATACATAACAAAACAATCGGCCTTTTGTATTTGAAGTGACTGACACAGCAAATTTTCAGTCTCACATCAACCTCGGAAAAACGTTACAAATAATGATCAGACTTTCCTTTATTTCCGTTAAAGTGAGCTGTAAAGGCAGGCGATCTAATGCCTGTTGGCGTCAGCAACGTGTCGGTTGTCAGACGCAAAAAGGAAAAAAGTATGTAGGAATAACAAAGCGGGCCCGCCGCTGTTAGCAGATATAAAAACGAAAGCGTACGGCGATAGTGAAAGTTTGATGTGTAGGCAAATATTACTCGCTTCCAGTCGGAGATTTCTGCGTTCGCCTCTTGGTTCCAAAACGGGCTAAAGGGTAGTGAAACGCGAAGCTTCGCCGCCGATCCGCTGCCGCTCCCCCTACATACATTATGTAGAGGCAACGGCGCGGGCGGCAGGACGTGTTTGACGGAATCAACGTGAATGGAACTTGACATGTGACACATGTACCTATCTGGCTTGACGTGAAGTTTGAAAGACTTTTCGTTTCTCTATCGGCTATGTTCGCATCCAATTTCCAGCTTTTTAACGAGTAAAAGCGGAGAAACACTTTGTAAAGATTGTTAGTTCGATTATTTTGTAGACACGGGTTTTAGATTATCAAGGTTTTAGATGCTTCGGTTTGCTTTACAAATATGACATTATACATTATTGCAGAAGTATCTAACGTCTGAAATGATAGATGTCGCTACTAGTTCAAGATTTTAATCATGTGTCAATTTGTGATAGATATTTTTCAGGATCTGGTTCAGGTACCATTTGTCTCATCATACACTTTTAAACTACATAAAAAAAAGCTTTTGCATATTTCCAAAATGAATGTGGTTTTGCACATCAAATGTATACGTAGCACATTGGTATAGCATAGTCTTGTTTGTGGTATTTCACAACCGGCGGCTATAAAACAATGCATCGAGCACGTGCCTGTTTACACTTTCGAGTTCACATTCAAGGTCGTACGCATTTGTAAGGATGTACCCGTGTAGGCTGGCCATTGAACAAATACCGGTTACGTAACAATGTCCCACTTCCCACGATATGCACGTTCTTCCGTCCGTCACGGCCTTTTACAATTAGAAGATTTATTATTTATAGACGTGTTGCATTGACTTTCTTTGACCTAGCGGGCAGACTGGAATATCGATCTCTAGCATCTTCGACAGTATTGTTTTGGTTTCTAAGAATGCCAATCATACTTGCATTTGAATATTTATGCAAAGTTCGCGAAATTGCTGCGCTCCACAGAAAGTTAAAGGTATGAAGTAACATTGGAACTTGAGTACAATTTACTTGATTAAACGTGGGATGTCCTTAGCTCATTGAGAATTCAACGTGATACTTTGAATCACAGACGGGTATTGTCAACGAAATCGCTATGACGTTACGCTGATTATTTATGAATGACTCAAATAGGCAAGCATTGTGAAATTAGTCATTTATCTCGGCATGTTGTTTACCCACAATCGTGTTAGATAGTTGTCGATAAGGAGACACGTGGTTACGGGGTCGTCGACCCGACATACTCGTGCTCGCCGACAGCTCGGTAATAATAATAAAATGTTTCCGTGCGACTGGTTCAAGGGCGAGCCGCTGATATCGGCGCTCGCTATATTTAGATTTAGCTGTGTGTGATGTGGGTATGTGTGTGTTTGTCTACATACACAATTGTCTTGCATCTGGTATCCTTCGTTGTGTACGTTTTTGTCTATGCGGTTCATCTGTTCCTACATTGAAAATTGTAGTTACACTCTGAATCAGTGATGGAGCGAAGATTGATGATATGACTAAATAAGTAATGCCTTCTAAATAAATGCATTATATAATACCTATAGTTGAGACCTCTGTATAACATGAATTATGATATACTACTCTAAGTATCTATTGATACATCCAAGATATACTTGACTTTAGATATAACGACGTTTTTACTATCTAATTAACAAAACCAACTACTTTAGTTCGAAGTATTGGTATGTATGTATGCAGATGCAGTATTGGTGGGATTTGTACGCGGTCGGTACTTTTAGTTCCTCGTATGCGTTCGTATAAGCTATCTATTTTGACGGGCAATAAAGCACCCCGAAAATTGTACTTCATCTGCGTAGGCCTTGTGTAATTTCATACTTATAAATAAAGCAAAACGTGCTCAGTATTTTGATAATTAAGTCAATTGGTTATTTCTTATAATCTGCAATGTTTACACCTCACTGCCATGACAAATTTAGCTTTTACAAATTCATAATCATAGGCAAATACTGTTCTCATATTGCTCGCAAGCGGATGAATATCGTATTTCCAAAAAAAAATATAATTTTTTCGTGAATTGAATAGCCAGCCGCCTTAAATCCCCAAACACTAATTTCCCACATTGAAATCTTGATGTTTTTGCATTGTGCTTAAAACAAAGTAAATATGATTTCCGTATAAAAAAATATACGGAAATCATGCAAGAATTACACCAGTGCTGGCGATTCAAAATGCCTTCAGTCCCTGAATTCACAACATAGCTAATAAAACGACATTGAAATACAATTGTAATAACAAAACTATTTATTGTCAAAATCAAACGTCCCCAGTAAAATATGAATATTCAAATGCAATTCATTAATCAGTTACTATATGGCTGTTATCTATTCTCTAGTCGTATTTAGGGCAATACATGGCGGTTCTGTGCGTAGTTGCAGCCCGAGTAAATTTCGCTCTCACTTTCGTATCGCAATAGCGGTGGTGTGTACATGAAAACGAGATGAATGGGCCGACGGAGACCGTTCATTCTGAGTCCGTGATGTGGATTTCGTAAAATCAATGCGAGCCGTCTCGGACCCGCGTGCCGTCCGATAATCGTGTCATTGTGTTGTGCTTGGATAATGGGCACGACCTCGATCGTCTACCGCATAGGGTCAACGAACGCTTAACTGCCATCTATTAAAATTTCACTTGGCATGTGCCAATTTTGATTCAAATGTTGAGGTGTGAGTGACCTTCTCACTAATGTTTCGATTAAATGGTAAATTGATGACGTGTGCATATTGTTTTGACGATGTGTTGTCATTGGGCAATTTGGCGACAGTGATTTGTAATTGAGAAGAATTTTACACCTGTATGCATGAATGAAACTATAGATAAAGTTCGTTGTACACCTGCGTCGCACACCTCATACGAGAGGGTGTCGCAACAACTTGCACCTTACTCTGCGACGTATTGGCGAACAAAAACGTCAGCCGTCACGCGGCTTGCATTCATTCATACAATATGTTGAATGTTGTAATGGGGTCGTTAAACCGTGGTGACGTCACGTAATTGCCAGCTCCCTTCGCCGGTCGCCGGTTGAAATCAAAACGCCGGATTGATAACAAGGGAGGTCTGTGTAGGTCAAGCACATTATCACTGTGCTTTGTGTGCGTGACAATCAGAGTGCCGTGTTCCCTAATTACCAGGACTGTACTTTGTACTTACTTATGGTATAATAAGTTTTGCTATAATTAAGGTTAACAATTTCATGTCAGTCAAAGTTGTATTTGCACATCATCAGTTAATACATAACGAGAACAAAACAAGACGTGATATACCAGCACTGACATGATTCACGTATTTTGTTTTCACATCGCAATTTTTACGAGTAAATTTTAAACTCGACGTTAGCCAACATTAATGATGCAAACAATGTTACGTAACATCGATAAATGTGTATACTTGTTCGTATGTGAAAGGGGCCATTGCCAAGGACTGAGTCTGAGCGCAGCCGGAAAGGTAAATGACTTCCATACCTATACACCTATAGCGTATTCATGTATGTTTAGATACTACACGCGATATACGTAAAAAGATTATGGCTAGTATTCATGTTTATTACGAATACCATTATCAAACAACCAAATGCGGATTTAGAAGTCTATAAAAAGATGTTATTGTTCTACTTTTATGTTTATTGTTTTTGAAGTTAAAGTAAGAGGGTTCTTTAGGAACTGCGAGCAATAAACTTTTACGATATCAAACAGAATTTAAAATTAAATAAGTTTCTTACTAAAAGGTTTTTATACCTAACTGGTGCACCGGAGGTGGCTTAGGGTGGCTTCCCACTAAAGCTGTGCGAATGCGCGAAGTGGTGAGCGAGAAAAAAGAACCACCTTGGATTGTTTCATTTACAGCTTAACAGAGCGAGGTTTTTATAAATTCAATATGATAAATGTGCGAGAGATGTGTGCCAGCGAGGGAGGAAAAAAACACCTCGTAAACGCTTAAGTGAAAAGAGAACGTTTCACAGCTTTGGTGGTAAGCCACCCTTAACGTCGACTGTAAGATGTGGTCAAGGACCTTATAAAAATACGGAGCGTCGCGTACGACATGTGAGAAGCATGCCTAGTCATACAATTTTGCTTGTCATACACGAGCTAAACGCATACAAATACTTAAAACTCATCCACTCGGCGCCAGTACGCTGCGTGTGCTGTAAGTGTGCGTAATCAATGCTTCGCTTATGACAAGGCAAGGTTACATCCGTATTTTTTTCAGATCCGTGGATGTGGTTATATTTTGATTCAGTGTTGCTATTGCAAAGAAAACACTAGACTGCAGGTCGCGGTATCCAGTCTTACGTGTAATAGGCACTTGGGATTGGCTAACCGGTAAGCCAGTTTCCGTCCGTCGTCGGTTTGGCTAATGCCTTATTCGTCGTTACTTAGGATTTAGAGAAGATAAATAAAACTTTTATGTTGTTTACATATCTTATGATGCCACATAGCTACAAAGAAGTGCCTACCTAATACATTATCCAAGAAACTGTCAAAAACCCGAATATTTATTTATATTCCTCAATGAAATACTTTTTTGAGCTCATCGTATTTTTTTATCTCGATCTCAATTTAAATGCGATTAAGTTGTCAAAACGCCTTATCCACATTGGGGTGAACATTTCTTGTGATGTGCTGATAAATTACTTGCGTACGTACAGCGGGGAACGTGTTCTATACATTGAAATATATATATATTAAAAGGTCACGACCGCCACTGTTACGTACCTACTGTAGATACTACGTACCTAAAGGGAGTTCTTTATTGAACCGTCTTGGGTGGGAAAGGGGTTGCCTTATTAGGTCAGTAACACTTTTGATCTTGTGTTTACGTTTTTTTTTATTATAAATTTTTCTATCAATTTTATTGTTATTTTTCTTATCCGATGATGGTTGAGAGATGTGATTTGATGTTTAGTAGGTTTGTAAAACTTTATTAGCTGTTTAAAACGAGAATGATAACATTGAGCATTGAATGTCTTCTTCCCTGATAAGTCAACCTGCCTCCAAAGTCAAAGTCAACTTATTCTGTGTTCTGTACAACAGTTTAAATCGAATTAAAGAGCTTTCCAGTGCAAACCTTCCTCAAAATGTTGTATTGGATTTATCAAATGTGAGCTCACAATTGAATTTCTTGAGTGCATGCAAATGTTTACTTGTCTAAGATCGCGGTGCAGGCCACCTGTTGCCCAACCGCCGTGGCACCTAGTTAGAGTAACCGCGAGCTTGACATTCACGGGGGCTCGTGACGGCGCGGACCGAAATAACTTGCCGTAACCGACCGCATAACACGACGTAATGCTCTTTCTATTTATAGAGTCTTATAATTAAATACACAGACATTCGTATTTGCCTTCCGCTAGTCCGTGACGACAGAATCACTGACGCAAACGTGCGCGTTATCGTTTGCACTAACCGCCAATGCAATAACTTATTTTTGTTTACTTTTCACATAATTTACAACATCGTAAATTATCTGTTGCCATGTCGAGAAGATGAGGATGTATACAATAAAAACGTTATACGCTATCTTTGACTTGACATTAGGCAATATTGTAAATGAAAATTGGCATTCCGGATTCTTTCCTTAAACCTGTGTATACAGCAGAAGAATTCAAATGATAGAGGTAGAATTTCAACAATATGCCGTATTTTTTTCTATTGATTGTCGAGATTCCTATAACTGTTATATTATTCAAGGCACGTGTTCGGAAGTAGAAACATGATTCGATGAATACAGTTTACATGCCATTGTTGATACTCGACGCGTATAAAAAGTGAACCGGTCAGTGGGCCTTTATCGTTCCTCACAGAAGCACGGTGGAGATAATAATAATAGCGGTTAACAGTGAAACTCATTCATTTTCTTTTTCTGTTAACAATATAGTTATGGTTCGACGTTTTTGTGTGGGTACGCAAAGGGATAGCCCGACGGCGTTTAATATGTAAAGGAAGGCAAGGTTACACGCACACATCTGCGTCGTGTCTGTGTAAGAAAGATGCGCTTGTAGTTGAGGGAATCCCCAACTTTTTACAAACACAATCAAAGTTATGTAATGTTTGCTCGTATCCGTCCGCGCACGCTGCCACTGCTGTTTGTACGAATGCCAATGTTATACATTACAGGCCTCTTGTATTAGTCATAGGTCATTAACATCGTTGTTAAACGGTGTTTACTTTTTATACATAATAATATTGTTTCCTTGAGGTGTTTAACAATTCGTTCCGCTCTATATGTTGACTGACGTTCTAAAATTATGTAACTGTTTCGAAGCATTATCGAAATTAAAATTGAAACTTCGTTTTGTTACGGTATGTGCAGTGCAGTCTTTTACGAATTATTATTTAATGAGGCAAATGATAAAGAAATATAATCACATATACTGGTGAGAAATCATGACAAATTAACCATCACTACATTGTATAAAACAAAGTCGCTTCTGTCTGTCCCTATGTATGCTTGATCGTTATAACTACGCAACGGATTTTGATGCGGTTTTTTTAATAGATAGAATGATTCAAGAGGAAGGTTTTAATGTATAATTTGACAAGTTTTTGTATACATTGGCTAAAATATAATAATATTTGTTGGAGGTGTCGGAAAAAAATAAGGCATCTGGGAGCTTTCAACGAAAACGCTGCCTAAACCCTTTGAGATATAACAAAATGATGTATGGTGAAATTGTGGATCTTATATAGGTCTACAGAAAAGTCCGCGATGGCTTATGTCTATCTCTTAAGAATAACATACTCTATCCATTTTAATACTTAAAAAAATGGGCAATTATAAAGCGGTAATTGGAAAGCGGGAACGGGATCAAAATTCCATGATTACTTTTGGTCGCGAAAACTGACATCCACGCGGACTAAGCCGCGGGCATCAACTAGTTTATTATAATCAGATCTCGTATTTGGCTTAACGGTAATATAAATGAAAATACGTTTGGATAAAAAGAATGCTAACTAAGAAATTTTCTTAACCTATCCCGCCGACAGCACTATTATTTCTTTGAAATATCACACCATGTACTTCAAGATGCGAGGGCTCATAGATGTGAATTAAATTGCAATATGAATTCAATACAAAATCACAGTGCCACTCGACATACGAGTAAGCAATGTGTATCATATAAAATCTAAGTACTTAGTACCTATAATATAAAAGATATCACAGGCATATCGCTATACTGCGTGTGTCTACTGTTTTATAAGAACTTAATACAGTTTTTTTCTAATTTTAGCATGTTTTTTTTTTATAAAATAAATATATAACGCCTTTCTGCTTGATAGCGTTTCTGAACCAAACCAGATTCAAAGCACTCATAGCCCGATGCTATTACTGAGGTTAAGCCACGCCCGTCCTGGGTAGATAGGTGACCTTAGTAACATTTTTATTTAATGTGTTGGCTCGCTAATTTCCAGACCAATAAATTTTTATTTTTATGTTGTACTTCTCCCATTCGAAGAGTTAGACGTCTAGGTACTCAAGCGGCCATGTCAAACAATCACCGTCTCTGCTTAGCGAGCAGTAGATGGCAGAGCACTTGTAGTACTGATCCAAGAGGTGCGTACCCTGATCGCGTTCCTATTTTGATATCCACACGAAAAATAACCTAGGCCTTAAACACACCGAAGAATAATCAAAATCTAGTTATTAATATCGAGTACAGATAGTCAATCAGTGTATTGAAATTTGATACAAGTAGGCGCTACAAAGTGTTCTTCAAAACATGTGAAGTAAAAAAAACTTTTTTTTAATTTATTGTCAAGTTTACAACAAACTTAAGATGCGTAAATGATCAACTCGTAACTGCGTGTAAAACTCTTCGTTTCTTGTTTAGTTTTTTTTTGTTCTGAACAGCCAAACGTGAAGTCCGAACCAACCACAAAACATGACATTTTCCTATACTACTTTTACTTGTAAAACAAACTTAAACTTAGTTGCCATTTAAACTCATTTTTGTACTAAAAGTAAACTGAAAATCTTAAGTGTTACGCAAACCGTAAAATCGCTCTCCCACCAAACAACTTTCCACATGTGTAATCATCAAGTTGCACGGCCACAGGCTATTAAAGCCCTTCACCTGCATTCCCCACGCCAATGCCAGTACTATTCATCATGAAACGTGAAATAACACCTTTCGGAATGGTATTAAAAACGGTTGGTTGGCGTTTCAAACAATTTGAGCAGTAAATAATATGCAGGCGTGTCGTAGACACCAAGAGCTAATAGAATTAAAAGCAAAACTTTGAACGCTGTTTACCTACTAAGCTCTTATCCTAATAACTTGTTGCCTTCATAGTACTATCAATCAATTCTTTACAAAAATTTTTAGCTTTCAACTATTTCTTAATTTATTTCAGTATTTTCCTAAAAGCTACTAAATATTTATATATATAATACTACAGGAAATAGATTCTTATAACAAAATGTTTTTGATTAAATCTGTGGGCGTTCCAATCTGCAGGTTTTCTAAGAATTTTACGTCAACTTTCATAAAGATGTTAAAGGTAGTGTAATCCTTAAAAGCATATAAAGAAATACAACTTAACCTTTTTTATTAGTGTGACATGAAACTTAATAGATTATATTTATAGAACGTATTTAGTATGAACAGTAAATATTTCGTGTAGTCGTTGGTTAAATAAAGTTCCGACCCACTTGATTACGCGGTTTCATTGAAGGCGAATACTACCCACCCGTTACCAAAATCACCCTGTTATTAAAATAATAAATAGGGTTTGCTACTGAGTCGATACCTACATTATCGCCTAAAAGGCAGACAAACTATTAAAATAACACCCGTAAACAGCTGAATCTGCCTCTAATTCAGCCGTTACATGGTTGCAACACTAACGCATGTTTTTGCAAATAATTGAATAGTTGGTCAAATTCGCACCCATAGACCAGCTTATAACTGTGAACAGTTCGGCTCACATATTTAAGCCAGCCATATAAACTTTCAACATCACGATTGAAGCCCTATCTGCTTGCTGATGATGA
The DNA here is from genome assembly GCA_935421205.1 of Xylocampa areola. Lineage (NCBI taxonomy): Eukaryota > Metazoa > Arthropoda > Insecta > Lepidoptera > Noctuidae > Xylocampa > Xylocampa areola. Next base: position 10,816,531 of record OW285220.1, read on the forward strand.
GCATGTGGCAGTCACGACCAGAGCAAGCAGCAAAATCAACTGCAATCGAGCACGAAACTGGAAACATCTTGAGGTTATAATTTATTGCTATTATTATATGCTACTCTTTGACTATCCAATGCAAAACGTGTAGTACCTACCTTCCGTTCCATTGGCCGTAACAGTCTACTTTAGCTTTACCCGAATCTATTAACAATTATGAAGTAGAATTATTGTGGACACATGTTTGCACAGGAACATGTCCATTGTTTCCAACCTTTTAAGGTATAAATTCAACTTCCCGCGACGGTATCCGTTGGCAGTTGTATTTTTCACGTCCCTCAAATGTTGTTACTATTTTTAGTGATAAAGAAATCATGCGTATACATAATTTAAATAACAGCACAGCATACTTATAATAAAAAATAGGTCAATAGTATACATAATAAAAACAAAGTATTCATTACGAGTAATAGGGTTAATGTTTAGGCCGATGATAATGACATAATAGCGATGCAAGTGGGTGAATGCAGTCGTGCCGACGAGCTGGATCGGAATCCGGTCACATTCCTAACGGCACTACACACTTGCACTGTCGCGTTTGCTGCTCTTCGCGGGCGCTGTTATATCTAACCTTAATAATATCTCATTAAATTATGCCAACTAACTTGGTACACCGCATTTCGCACCACGCTGTCTCAAACTAACTACTCTACCGGCAGAACTAGTCCTATGTATCGATAAGTTCATGTACTAACATAAGTTTGAATTTAAACTACTTAAATATTTATGACTTTTGTTTGACCCACTAATATGCATTTTCAGAAACTAGTCTAATTTTAGCAACAGTTGCGAGACATCACCTAGAAACGGTAATGTAATACGTAGATTCAAGTTTGTATAATAGGTTCATAAAATATTATATCAACATTCCTTATTCGTAAAAGGTGTTTTACATTTAAGTCACAATGACACTTAACAGCTGAGTTTACTACGAAAAGCGTTATTCACGCACAATTTACATTGTAACACGACGGCAGTATATTTTGGTGACCACGTACGCAAATGATGTTCATTTTATGCGCTCCAAATGTATCTTCTCAAGACATTGTTTTGAAAAAGCTTTGGGAATCTCAGAATGAAATGTCTCTTTGTAATGCAAATTAACTGTATGAAATAAGACAGCGATAAGTTTTTAATAGGTATATCTCTTTTACATAGTATAAAACAACGACTTCGTAACTACTGAACTTTTTTATTCTGGATTTAAGAATATTTGGGTTAGATGTGTATACTATAATTTATAGAGATTTTCGAAGAAGATTTGTCATTCGTCTGTTACAAAAGCGTACGGTCAGCTAGTATAAGTATAACAGTGAATTTTGGATGTAACTATTTGTAGTAAGTTGTTTAGGGTTTCGAAACTTTCCCCAAAAAATATACTATTCAGTTGAAAAGAATCTATCAAAGATGAGAGATAACATGGCAAAAGTCTTACAACAGAAACAGTTTTAGAATAACTATACTTGCAAACAGTATATTTATTGTTAGGTATGTAACTGCTTATCAAAACAAAGTACCCTTTAAGACATTAAATTATTATCTTCTATATTTGCCGACTAAATTCACTTAGAAGCTATAGTTATATTTCATTCTTGAAACTGTTTTCCACGGCTCGGCTGCTTTCCGAGCCGCTTGCGAAAATGAAATACCTTTTACGTTATGTTTCGTTGTGGGTTTACGTTAGCCTCCTCGTATTTTCAGCCCGCAACCTTAACGATTACAGAGCGGTTTTGTTTGTTTTGCTTTTCTGACTTGCGGTATTCGCTGATCCCTGCAGTCACTCGAGGCTACAAAAACCCTCCTTTTATATCTTTAAATGAACTTTTCATGAGGTCCTTGAAGGCGGCTTTGAGGCAATGGGTCACCGAGATTTTTTCATGTTTCATTTAAATGTGATATATTGATCATTTTTATATAGGGCGGACCTTTTCTATTAAACTTGTACGAAAACTGTGCATTATTCCTGTTCATTTATGTGTATTGGTTAGAGATTCGTTTTCCCTGATAATAGTAAGTAAGATTACATTTGAAGCTATTAATGAGTTCATACATATAGGTATGAGAACATATGAAAACAAATAGAATAGGTGCGTGTGGAGGGCGGTGCGCGGGCTGCGCAGGTACCCGCGGGTCAATTACTGCATAAATCAATACGGATGTCGCCCTATGCGGTGCCTCTTTGTTCCAGCCGACTGGAGATACGAGGCCCGACTCGGCGGCTCCAGCTCTGTCCGGAAAACTCGCTGAGGTATCGCGGGGTCGGATGATTACTTATTAACGTAGGTGGAGGCTGGCTGGCGCGGGCGGGCCGCTGCGAGCTCGTCGTGCGATCGATGCCGAGGCGGCCAATGGCGCGCCGCCGCCCCCCGGCGCCCGTACCCTGCGCAACCCTCACCACACCCCGCGCACGCCGCACCCCGGCACACCGCCCCTATAAATCATTGAATCCGCCATAAAACACCCCAATGTTCGTAAAAATGTAACTCTAATTGGCGAACACAAGTCTCATATCTCCTAGTCAAACTACATCCGGAAGTCTTCAGGACAAGGCCTTAGTTTGGAGACGTAAAACATTGATCAAAGCGTAATACAGATCCTCGCTCTCTCCCTCGTTTCCCTCGTTGGAGCGGGGCTCGTACGAATAATTGAATTTCCATCATAGAACAAAATGAGAGCTGAAAACTGAAGCGGGCGACTTTGTTGGCACAGCGAATTATTTCGGACGTCAATTATTTAGTCACGGTATCTGTCTGAAAATTTATATTACAGTAAAAGCGCATTAATTTTATGGACATATTAGGAGAGGTTTTCAACAAAAAGGGTTTTATTAAACACAGTACATATGTGATGAGTTTTATACGGCAGTTAGGAATGGTATCCGAAATTAATAAACGATATTTTGTTTTTAATAACAGCGGCTAATTAAGTAATTTTCATATCTCGCGTTACGATTGAGACAAATATTGATGTTGAAATTGTTTTAGGTGTTGTGTCGTTGATAAACCAAAGACTAAATATTCAATATCACACGTGTTCTAATCTATTATGAATTTTATGTATTGCATAATTTGTTTTGCAAACAGAAATTTGTTTATAGTGCGCGTAACGTATCCTAACACTACGCACAGAAAATTACTGATCTAATAAATTATCGCGCACTTAGAGTAGTTGAATGAATTAACTTACGGGAAACTAATTTAAAACCTAATCTAAATGGTTTTCGTCGAATAACAAATTCAGCATGTGGGTGAACACCAATGCCCCTGACACTATATGTCCTGGAGCATGTGCATGTCGCATATCATCCGATGGGTTCTTGCCACCGTCGACGTAGTTATTAGCTGTTTAGAATGTCATGGTGCGGGACGATGGTCAGATACCAGCAGGCGTATTGGCTATTCCGGTTGCCATCGAAATGATTATCACTTTGTGGTACATTGTGAAATATGTTATAGCTGTTAATGTTGTGTATGTTAGCGCCAAAATATTATAAAACATGCGGCGCAGTGTACTACAAAGTGACTATCATTCTGTCAACCGAGGCATGAATTCATTACCTATTATTTATTGGTTAGGCATTTGTTGTGGGACCTGGGACCCAACAGGACGTAGGTATCTACTAAATCCCATCTTTTACTCTCGAGGGCTGTGTTAGCACTGCTACCACGGACGACTCAGACCCTCAAACTGACACGCATAAAAAAACAGGTATGACGTCTATTGCGACGTCAAGAAATTTCAGAGGTACGAAGGAATTACGCGCAGACTGATTGACACTTCAGTTCACTTGTTTTTCGGTCAGAGAATGAGGATCGACATTTAACATGGCAACGATACCAGCCTTCTGGGTACTTTAACCTGATAATACGATGCGAGTAATACTTTAACGCCTGAGTTACGTTTCTTATGTGTTACTAGCCAAACCCAGCGGTTTCACTTTATATAGTCAGCTACCGGAACAAACAGACAGACAATATCGTATAAATAACTGTATGAGCTTAAAAAAACATTATTTTGTCATTACAGACACTTCTATTTTATTTATTTGTATTGATGATAATTATGTTATAATCGCGGGTGGCGCAGGTTTGAAAGATTAGTTTCTGCGCCGCGTGTCGCGGGTTCGATTCCCGCACGGAACAATTATTAGTGTAGCCTAAAGGTAAATGTGGGAGAGGCTTCTGGCTAAGTAACACATCGATCGATAGACGGGTGACCATCATTTCATACCGAAACCGCTCCGTGCCTCGGAGAGCAAGTTCAACCGTCAGTCCGGTTGTCAAATTAAGATCTATGACAACCATTACGGATAGTCAGAAGTCTGACAACTGGTCTTATCCCGAGATACCGTGTTACTGGGAGTAAATTGGTTGTGGAGATCAGATAGCTAGTCGCGCCTTGTAAAATACTGGTATTAAGCTGTAAACGGTTTGACTGGAATTCGACCTGACCTTACCAACAGAATTTATTGATACAGGTAAATGTTCTGGGTCTGGGTGTGAGTGTCTGTAAACGCACGCACGATACAGGAGAAATTCCTTGTGTTGAGATACATTTTTGTTAAAAAAAAAGAGCAGGGTGACTCATTGATATGAGAAATTCGTTATCGTGAATTCCACGTTAGAGTTAAGAGCAGCGACATTCAAAATAATTATGTTTTGAAGAATAATGTTTTCACAAATGCAAATTTTCATTTACCCAACAAAACAATAGATCACACCATCGATAGTAGGCGAAGTAAGGCGATCGTTTAATTAAAATCGTCTTTTTATTAGTTCGTTATAATATTATGTACAGACAGCCTGCCAGTCAGTCAGTGTCAGTCTTGTGCAGGTACTTCAGTGTATCTCGCATGTAAGATTTTATTAGTTGAGTTCAAAAAATTTCTTTAGTCGGAGATTCATAGGCACTTAAGAAAAAAGAAACGATGTAAGAAAATAATCTAGCTTCATGCAGTAGATATTGCCCGTTTAAAAGATTATGATAAAAATTATAAAACACTGGGGTTACTCTTAAAATGAATACCAAATCCAATCCAATTGTAATGTAAAATCAACGCTTGAAAACAATGTGTAATCCATACTATACTAATATTATGCGAAAGTAATTCTCTTTGTTTGTTACCTATTCATGACTAAACGGCTGAACGGAACGTCATGAAATTTGGCAAGGAGATAGATTGTATCTTGGAGAAGGATATAAGCTACCCTTAGTGGCGCAGACGAAGTCGCGGGCACTTGCTAGTGTTAAAATAAAACCTACATCATCGTTACCTCAGATTTAAAGCATGTTGGCTCATTAGTATCCCGATACTTTAATTATTATTAAGACATTTTGGCATTTAAAAGTACGAATTGACAATCAAATGTCAATCGAACGGATTTATTTTCAAGAGTAACCCTACAGGTCTCGTTGTCTACCACAGTGATGATTTTCGATGGGCTAGATTTATCGACCATAAGATATTATACAAAATATCGGCACGTTAATAAGAAGATTATAAATTCGTTTGCGTTTTCTCGTTTGTTACCAAGGCCTAGTTTTTCTTATAGAAATTGCTTAGCATACATACATGATGAGCTTACGTCGGTGAATATACCTTCATTCAGCTTTTTTAAGTCGATGCTCCTGTAAAAAGACGGTTAGATACTGACATAACCAGAGTCAGAGACTGCTTTTGAAATTACTTAGGCAATTTTCTACCTCATACTTACATGACAACATATTGCCATTTTTGCAATTTTGAAAACAATCTAATTGTTTTTAAAGTGGAAGAAGAAATCATGCCGCGCCGACCCCAAATAAATTGGGATAAGGGCAGGGGGATGATGATAATTTTGCCATTGTTATTACAATTTTGAAGAACAGGCAAGGCAGAAAGATGTTAGCTACTATTTATTTTTGTGTCTCTGACAACGAGCTACATCACCGCTATCGACCAAACACTAATGCACTATAAAATATATTGTTAAATCTTGTTTCAGCCGCCACGGGGCTACGGTGGGCCCCCATACGCGGGTGCCCCGGGCGGTCCTCAACAGCCCCCAGGAGCCTATGGACCGCCCGGCTCGTACCCTCAGCGGTACCCGCCACCAGGACCACCAGGCGCACCTAACTCTCGACCGCCGTTCTCGCCACATCAGGTATGGATTTGAATTTTGTTTTTTAAATTTAATAATAATCGGTAGCTGTTGTTTACGCGTAGATTTGGCACACACACTTAAACAGACACGCACATTAAGAAGTTATAAAGGAACTCACAAACATACATACTTACAGTATATATGTATGTTTGTATGTGAGTTCCTTTATTGTTGAAAAACGTATTGAGTGAAAAACAAGGGAGGTGGAGAATTTTGGAGTCGGGGGACTGCGATGAAAATTGTTCAACTAACTTGTTTTTCACCTTTTAGTTCTCATGGTAGCCGTGCTTTTTTTTTAAATTAGTATGTATCCAGGAGGCGCAGGTTCGAATCCTGAAGGCCAAGTCCAAGTAAGAAACTGACTGGCTAACTGATTCACTGACTGACTGATCGATGTGCGTTGGCAAAGTGGAAACCGCTGGGTCTAGAAGCATGCAATTTTGCACAAATGTTCTTTAAATGACGTAAGTGTGCAGTAAGAAGGGATTTTTGGTAATTCATTCTCTAAGGGGTTAAAATAGGGGAAACTTGGTCATTTTTGACGTTAGAAATACGTACCTATCACTTTTTTATGAAAATTAATTCTTTATGGGGGGTAAAATAGAGGATAAAGTTTGTATGAGAAGATTCTTCATTTTTAAAGTAACAATTGTGAAATTGCTAGATAAGCTCATGCATAGTTAGAAATAAGAGTATACGGCATAAAAAAAATTTGAACTCTAAAAATGACTGTGTTTCATAGAAACTTTCATCGTATATAAATATCTATTTTTAGAACTATAAGAATAATAAAATTGAAATGTCGGTTTGTAATGTTGAATAATAGCTTTTTATTTACTAAATGCTTATGAATGTATAGTATACGGTTATAACAAAACTTTTTTGTATGTTCCGGCTAATCTCCAAAACGGCTGAACCGATTTTGACAGGGCTTTCACTGGCTGATAGCTGATGTTATAAGGAGGAACGTTAGAAAACGAATTAAGATTGTTCGCTAAAAAAATCTGTTGCGCAGACGAACTCACGGGCACCAACTTGTATATTATACCTAATTAATTTTTTGTCAATTTCACCTAATAATAATTTACTAGGTGTTGTCAATTGAAAAGGTTTTATTGGCTTAAAAACTAGATCGAGAACTCGTCTATTTCAAGCGTGAAACTTGTTGAGGTTTTACCGCATTAACATATAAGCACATTTACAAAGATTTTATGCCAAGTTTTCTTCAAGTTTTATACGGTAATACGTTTTTTAATGTATGAAGAACAAAGCGCATAAAGTTGTACAAACCGGATACTTAATCAAAGTTTCCGATGTCTAATCCAGTCCATTGTGAATCTTTGTCGTTCGTTGGTTACGGTAGTTTTTGTGTCAGCTTTATAACGCAATACATTCATCAAAATACGAATACTAACTGCGTTGATACGTTTGAATATCACAATCAGTTTACCAGATGTAAAATGGCTACAACTGATACATACCATACTATGTTAGTTAGTATGCGTGTATAACATTCCGCAGATTAATAGTGATTGATGACCATTTCTCTATACATGTATGCTATGTACTGCTACGTAGTACTTCTCAGGGTTATTGTCCCCGAGAGGTAGTTCGGCTCTGCAAAGCTTCTTAGCATAAACCTTCATCTATGAATAGCTATAGTATGTAAGTTAATTTGTGGTATCTATTGATCCACTGAAATTGCTCATTTTGCTCTTACTTTAAAATTATAATCTTGTACACTTGTCGATGGCAGATGTTACCTAAAATACTGTCCAATCTTACAAAAGTGCTACGAAGTTTGCCAGAATCGTTGTTTAGATAAGTATTTATGTCTTGTACTCCAGCTTAAAGTATTAAGACAATTCAATTTATCTCTATTTTGGGCACTGACTTCTGTTACACTGTTGCCTGATACGTTTTACAAATGTTTTTTGGTGAGGTCATTTTATCTAGTGATAATATCTAGATTTTTTAGGGATTTAATTCATGAATTATCATTATTTACTAGTTTTGAAGTAATCGCACATTATAAGAAAATATTCAAATAAAACACACCTTTTCCAATCTCTGCACTCAAAGATATGTCATATAAATATTCCTTTAGACGGTAAAATTCCAGATACGTTTAAAGCAGATACACTGAACGTTTATAAAGCGATTCATGAGTGCACGCTGCCATAAGTTAAATTTTATGTCTACATTTTTGAAAGAAATGTGAATGAATGCGCTTTTGAATCTGGATCCATTATAAGTACCTATGTTAAAAGAAAAATGTTGTTTAAACAGTTTGTTTTGTATAAAGCACCAACGCAAACAAACACCGATTTCTATAGATTAAGTTCGGTATGATTGTCTGAGACAAGTCACGCTATTTGATGTAAACTCTTGCCGGAAATACTTAATTTTAAGAGGTATCCTAGAAGGTATGTATGCCTTGAGCCTTCACCGGTAGAGGTAGAGCTCTATTACAGCAATAAAAACGACCGTATCCGGTTTCTACCCCGTCGACTACACCGCTATTAAGGAACCCGTTTGCTTAATAGATTTTGCATACTACGTGGGAAAAGATTTCAGATTTTTTCTTAGTATTAATAAAGTCTGTAAGGAAATAAATATATTTAAATAACAAAAACAATAGACGAGGTTTACACAAACCATAGTATTCCTTGGAAAGTCCTTCCTTATTCAATTAATTCATACGACCGTATTAATAAAAGTATTGAAGAAGTTCTTATTATTTGTAAATGATTCCGACGACGTCGTCTTCTCAGAAGACATACGTTTATGCTTGGTCGTCGTGTTAGAGGATTCATATTCAAGTCCGAAACTAGAGAGCCGCCTCGAACGTTTCTCAGAATCGTTGAGCCGGCGGCGGCGCGTCGGAGCCTCATCCACTCACGTGAACATAAACGTTCTATCATACTTATGCCGTCTTCGAAGGAACACAACTCTAAATGCGATAGGCGTAAGTTCTAACTTAGCTTGGAGGCTCAAGATACGCTCGAATGACGTAAGCCGCTCCGCGCGCTCGCTGACGTAAGCTCGTTGTGCAACGGAGCCAGAGGTACGTTTGAAGCAGGGCTCTTGGAGCGAACTCGTGTAGAAATCGATGTTAAGAAATGATTCTACTATAAACAAGGCCGTTTTCAAACATGCCTCTGTGGTTAGGTTTGGTGTACTTTAGAATGTGGGTTGTCTTCACGTTGTCAAGTATATTTGCCTTTGTATTTTGGAATATCCATTTTAATCCTGTCTTCGCACATTCATAGATATATAGTAGAGTCATTGATAGATAGTATAATCGACACACTTTTGACAAAATCTTCCATCCAAATTAAATTTCATTCAGACTCATTATTAATGTTCATATTTGATATTGACTTAATCCAATCAATGCTTAGGTTAAAAGCGCAACATATTTTAACCTTTCTTAACAATAAATAATAATTTCTACTAACACAATACAAATACCACTAAAAATTATGGAGTTTATAAAAACACAAAAGAGCTGAAATCTGAATTAAATTTTTGACACTCGTGACATGACCTTGTCAAGTCAGAAAAAATGAAAATGTCACGAAATATAATAATTAATATGGCCGAATACAGAATTAGTCAAATTTCGAGAGATTTAAATATATCACTTCATACTGTTCGGTTCTGGATTAATCTAGAAGGCGAACAGGGCAATCCCCGAAGTCGCTTTACCCGTGTAAAGTGGTCGACGGCTTACAGTAAAGAGTGCGAAAAGGGAAGAAATGAGGACCTGCATTTCAAGAAAATGGTTTAACATCAACATCACATTTTGCAGAAAAATTCGATGTGAGCACTGAGACTGTTAGGCGCCATCTGCATACATGGGGTTGCACTATAGACGATACGCTCAAAAACTTTATTTGACTGATGCCCATAAAGCAGCTCGGTTGCGTTTTGCCACGGATTTCATAGATTTTGATTGGTCAACCACAATATTTACTGATGAAACACATTCAAATCTAGTAAGCACGGTCGATTAAATCTCTGGCAATATGACAAACAAGATATGATGAAAATCATATAGTACCGAGCATGGAATCTGGTAAAATTTGTGCAAATACTTGGGGCTGGATGTCGGCTGATGGTGTCGTTGAATTATGCGGATTAACTCCAAAAGCAACCGCTCAAAACTATGTTGACACTATAGAAAACGTAATACGGTATATTACGTTTTCTAGAGTGTCAACATAAACCGGAACGTTTACCCGGAAAACGATCTTGCCGAATTTCACTTCTTACAATCAACTGTTGGTTACACACTGCTGCTGTTACTCGCGAGTGGTTCCGTCAACACCAATGCATTCCACTGATACGATGGCCTTAAAAAAAATCCTTAACCCGACCGAAAATCTTTGGGGACTTATGATTAAAAAAAACGGACTCATCGCAATAAGAGAACTAGAGGAGCAATTGAGTCATTGCAGAGAGATTTGGATTTGGGGGCTATGCGGGGTACAAATATTTGTGGGCGACTTATGCGATTAATGAGAAGCAGATTGTTGGCATTTGTCATTGAAGCGAATGGCCGAAATGACGAATGTTACTAACTAAAAATCTAATAAAATAACCTCTACATTATTTACCACGTTTTATATTATAGAGATTGTTTGATTTATTTATTTTAACTTCGAAATAAAATGTTAGCTATCTCAATAATTTGTTATTACTATGTCATCGTCCTTTTTTTCACCGACCAATTTCTTCATCAGGGTTTTTGGTTCTACTTCATTGATGTATGATCTATGCTGATTAGCAAACAGAAGTTGTTTAGCTTTGCTATGAAGCTTCTATGACCCGTATGATATTTCACAGACAGGGTATGACCAGTGTTAACCTTGATCCTGTTAGGATTCTGCCCTCTTATAATTAAGACATATAAATTAGTATTTGAGTGAATACTGCATATCGGCAAGGTTAATTAGAATGGCACATGCCCAGTGGACATCTGTTGTAATGATCATAAGAAAGCGCCGGGGAAGGAAAAATAAGATCCTGTGTCCATCCTGGACTGCGATAGGCAATGTTCATATAACATACTTGTCGTATATTACAACGTTGGGTGAAAATATTTCAATTAAATTATTAGCCCGCAAGTACTTAACAACAACCTGGATAACTTCGCGTCATAAATTAATTTTAATACTCGGAAATTACAATTTCGGTAAATGAAGGTAGAGGTACAAACAATGTAGTTAGCTAATTAGCGCATTGTTTTCCTCATAAATAAAATACTAAGTAATGCGTTAGCGTTCTCATTTTTTTTTTTCTGGAATAGGTTTGTCATAGAATTAGAAAATACGTCAGATTTGATGCAATTAATTTCTGTTGTTATAACTACAGCTCAAAACGTTGACAGTTGCAAATAACGGATTTGACGTAGCATGTTGATTGAGATTTTTTCCGCTACCTGCATGTAGAATTTATATTAATTGACTCACAGTAAACATATATGGCAAAAACTAATCAAGATTACTAAAAACGTGGCTGGTTTTATTAATGGAGTTTTTTTGTTGGAACAATGATTGATAAAAAAAAATTTGCCAACAAAAATCATACATCATGATAGCTTAGTTAGCTGAGCACTATGGACTGGAGTCTCGATTCAAGGGGTTACGTTCAACCCTGCTCGCTGTCGCATTTGTTTGTGTTCGAAAATTACAACAGCTCTATTCTAGTTTAAAAAAAAAAAAAAACCGGGGTTATGTGGACATAATGCATGTAAAAAAAATAAAAATAAAATATGAATTATGATACGGATAGATACGATAATCCAACAATAGATTTTTTTACTATCTAGGTATGTCCCTTAATAAAAAACGCGCGACGTCCGACGGTTTGTTTACAAAGTAATTAACCATTCCTTATGTTTTATGATAAAGTATTAGTAAATATGTTAAGTAAAACATGTTAATTTAGAGTTTAATATTAAATGGAAAAGAATACGGTCGTGAGCAGGATACGAACTTGCGCCTCCTGGATAAATACTTCAGGCACTCTGACCACTAAGCCATCTCGACCTCTGCTGACTACCTTGAAATTTTCTTCCACTTGTCAACACGTCTTTTGGTGACGTTATTGTTCTCTATTCAGTCCCTATACAGGTGACCGTACCATAGATATTCTTTTTCCATTTAATATTATAACTTTAGAGTTCGCTAGCATGCGTTAATGCTTTTCAAGGATTTATCTTTTATGTTAATTTAGTATTGTTAAATAATAAAGGTACATACCAAGCTCTAAAGCAGATTTTCCACCTTTTCGACGTCCGGACGGACCCCGAGTCATCGCGGCATTAATAGACTTTGAAGATTTAGTGACTTATTTATTCATTATTTTGTATCCTACATAATAAATATGAAGGTTGGTGTCGTTTATTCAGGCACGCAAATAATATTGATTTTCTTATATCTTCAAAGTAGTCAACACTGTTTATTACCAGATTCAGTTATATTTCATTGGGATTATCCATATCGAAGCAGCCGGGACTGCGAGCAAAAAATAATTATCCTTTACCATGTTGTAAGGTTATCAAATGATTGATTAATTCAGGTCGCTTCAAGTATCTTCTGGAAGAAAGAAAAAATAATGTATAAAATCACCCAAAAAAATGATTAAAATATTTGTCACTAAAATCTTAGGGACATTATAATTATAAATAGACTTAACAACTTGCTACTAACTTTCAGATTATATAGCTGAACAACATTTTTAAACAACAGTTAGTAATATACTCATGTTAGTAACATACATGCTAGCATGGAATATGTAGGTATAGAAATCTGAAGTTAGATCTGTAAAGGGATCTGTTGCGGCAACACTCCCAGTTTTGCCGCAACTTAATTTCCCGAAATTACAAAGTAACCACAACTAAACGGCTATTGTAACACATGAGGTACATGTTTCAAGTGCTTCTTAGACCTTCACCATAATTTATAGACGTAAACAGTTTGTGTTATAGTCGGAGGTATCTATTAATAACTACCTGACAGTAATTTTAACTCGAGAACTTCAGCAATATAAGAAGTTGACTATAAAGAACTGCTACGTCATCAAGCTCAGCACTCTCACAACAGCTGTAATGTTCACAACTTGCAGTGTTTAGATATAGTCAAAGGAGTGTCGGGGGTGTGTCCCCGAGACTATAAGATAGGTGGTGTCTTGAGTGCGAGTATTGCGGGCTCGGAGATACGGCCCGCATCCGGGTGCAATGAATGCGACGACGTTTTCAAGGGCGCGCCTCAGGTGATGACGTACGCGCACCCCTACCGCCCCCAACACGGCTCCCGCGGGTGTTCCGGCACCCACCTAATAATGCACGTCTACGCTCTGTCTACCGCGTCCGCATTCGTTGCAACCTTGAGTGCTCTCGGCGACACCCCCATTCGCACCTGAGGGTGAGGCCTTTAAAAACTCGACGACCGCAACACAAATGGACCGTCACAATAGCACTCCATAAAACACCACGAAAAATAATACCATTAAACATAAAAGGTGATCTAAATTTTTATACAGTTACATAAATTGAAGCCTATCGATATTGCTATTGAGTGATACCGAAGCGTCGCGCTCATCCAGCCCTCCAACTTGCCGTTCGTTAGTGTCGCTACAATTAGACTGTGTAGTTAATACTCCGTTGATAGCTCTCTAATTATCATAATAATAGTGGAGGTATACGGGCGGGGTGGCGGCCCCATCAGCTGAGCGAAAACGAAAGTAAACAGAACTCGGTCAAAGGGTTTGTACTCACCTACCCGCAATATTTATGTGGGTACGGGGGGTGTACCCCACACCCGATCCAGTCACCCTCCTTTGATGGATTGGTTGGCGACTGGCGCGGATGTTCGACTGAAACTCAGCCAAACTCAGTTGCCAAGCATTAGTCTCGATTTCCTGCTATGTTATGTTCGACAAACTTTTACCGCGAAATTATTATTCAGTGAAAGTTCTAAGAATTCTTTGTATTTTGTTTTGGACGCAGACAACCTACCACCCGACCCACCCTCAGCGCTTTTGGAACTTTCTATGTAGAGTGACGAATTGTTCGAATAGAAATGTTTATTTTGGTTACGATTATGTTGCATATCCACGTTGATTTACGGTGACTAGCAGTATCAGTTCTTGTTGTCCAATGTCATTATGTGTGTTACAAACCGTCTCCCATCCCGGTGACGCTAATGGGAAAGACAATAGCTCGTCGCGTATTACCAGGTATTGAATAGGTTTCGGCTTTGTCTGTAAGTGATCGCAGCATATCCAATTATGCAGTAGCGAGCCGTCCTTTTAGTTGGAACCCATTACGTAAGAGCCACGTTAAGCTGATTAGCACATTGCTCTTTCGAATCAAATTTATAAATTTCAGACACATTTATTATACTAAAGCCCACCACATAAACAAAAATAATTATATTGCCACAAATTAATCGATTCAAAAACTTGCTTGACTCCACAAGTACAATGTCATATGCGCTATAATTACAAACATATTGTTTCGTTATCAAGAACAATAACACGTAACAGGAGGCCATGAACTGTTGACGTCACGATTATTATTCAATTATCGCCAGCCGGTAGGGGGAAACATAAAAAGTGAATGACTCCTCTTGACCTGGATTAGTAAATATCAGGCCAACCTTATCTGCAGCCTTGAAACGTGACGCGGAAACTGGCCGCCGAGTGAAAGCATTGTGCGACTGACTGATGTAATGAATTGTCTGCATTGTCAGCAAGATCTATGCCGAGGACGGACGATTATTTATGTTGGGGTTAATAGAATATAGGCAATGATATTGTACTTAGTTACTACCTATTCCACCGATTTGGTTTTAGGGAGACACTTTAAAGTCGGCTTAATGATATCTCTTAGTGAATGAAAATGAGAATCTATGAAAAAGTTGTGTATTTATCGAATGAGCTTATACTCAAAGAATTTAGTTTCTCCCATATCCAGGCATTCCTTAGGACTCCAAATTGGACGCTAGTCTCAAACAAAACACAATTACTTGTCCAATAAAACCTGAACGAGGTTTTTACGATGTTATTGCGTTGCATGTTTCCCTCCGAAACGTTCAATTACTTGAACAACGTGTGCATTGCATCAAAATCCCTGGCACAACTAGAAACGGCCAACAATTAACAATACCGGTGGAACGGCCAATCATGTTACGTCATCCGATAGTAGTGGAGCTCTTTCGTGCTGGTTTATTCTACATACAGACATATTTACATAGGCACTAGTAGGCGTAGATGCGTTGCGGTGCACTCGTTTGCAAGTAAACGGGTGTGCATAATGGATGCACGGTCAAGGCCGTTCGTGGTCGGCGACCCTGCTCTTACACGTGCCCGTTCCTTTATACTATGTATTTAATGTGCGTGTGTATGTGAACATCATTAATAGTACTATTAGCGTAGTAACTTGATGTTAAGGACATTTAGTAAAACCAGTTTTGTGACTACAGTTTACAGGTGTCCGCGAGATGTCATTGTCAACATGAATAGTACACATGAGGAGAGATTGTGACAGCCGATGGTAGAATCGAATCACTTTTGCTTTTAATTAAATTAATGTATTTAGAAGGTATGCAGAAAAGTCCACAATTATATGTAATTTTTGTCGTTTTTGTCTACCATCTGGTTCAGTACGCTAGGTTTCAGAGGACAGTTGTAAATTTGCAAATTTGAAAATATCTTATAGAAGCTTTTTGTAGTAATACTAACCGGTTTAAAACCATTGCTTTTATTTTGCAGGTACTTATTTAAGATGCTTTTTTAAGATTTATCGGCATTACTGACAAAAATATAGCTTAAAAACCACAACTTTCAATGTCTTGGAGAACCCGAATGAGTGTATAACAAAGAGGTTGGTAATTAGAAAGAGCGTGCCCGCGATTCTGAGTCACGGCCAAGGACACGAGAGCTTTGTCGGCTGTGATTAATTGAGTGTTCCCATTTCAATTGGTGCTCGATTCATTATTACAACACCGGTTACATTTTATACGAACCCAAAGCAATGAAACTTTAATGCGAACCCAAATGTTGGATCATAAAATCTCCTAAGCCAGGTTTGACATCTGGGTTCTTTAATGTCCTTGTAACTCGAGTTGCATTTTGATGGCTGAAATACTAAAATTTTATATTGAAATAGTGGACATGTTAAACAACATGGCAAACGAAATGAATTGCATTTACTTAAAGAGATGATTTCGTGTGCACTTAAGGTGCCTTTTATCGAACACTTAGTATCATATATAATAATAATATTTTTAATATTTTTATTCGATTGTATACGTAGAACACTAGCGAGAAAAAATATAAGGCTTGTAAGAATATGATTATTGAGTATTAAAATTATCAAACAAACCTGCAATCATTTTCGGGCGTTTGAAACGCTGCCATCTTGGCGCGCTTTCTCTGACGCCAGAGTACACATCATAAAAGATATCTTAGTATGGAGTGTTTAATTAACTATTTATAAATTTTATTGAAGGGTATTTCTTTAAAGAATAACGTTAAAACTCAAGAAGAACCGCAAAGCATTATAAACATGCTTTTTGCCCAGTAACGACATACTAGAAATATTGTCATTGCGGACAGTGACGTCACGTTTTACTCCGACCAATAGCGTGCGCGTTTTGACATTTTAAATTTCCCTCCCACGACTCTTACTTTTCAGCTATAACATTTCATAGTTAAAACACGATTAATTAAAAAAGTAATTCAATAGGTCTCATTTATTTATTTATATACTCTTTAGTCATTCTACGGCAATAAAGATTACGAATAAAAAGATTTGACCAAAATTTTAATCACATGCATATTCCCCATTCCAAACAGAACTATTAAAAGAATATTTTAATTATTATTGTTAATCAGTCATGATATATAAATTCAACATGCGGGTCGTGCTGTGTTTTCTCGTAAAATTTGCCAATCAAGTTAAAGTACAGAGCTGAATGTATGGAGTGAATCTGTGAGCATAGCTGGGATATCAGGTGGTAGAAATAGGAATTTACCATGAAATCCATTCAAACCAATAGGTAGTAACGAGTCCACGCAACGAACATGCTAAAGGCATAGCACAGACGGGGCAATAGTAAGATCCACTCGAGGTACCGGTGTCTCCATGATTTACTGTGCTGGGAAGGCCGTGTTGGTTTTAGTCAGTAGGTAGTGTTGCCAGGTGTCCCGATTTTAAAGAAAATCTAAGTTGGCAAAAAAGTTCGAACAACCCGCCTTTAAATCCTAAATCCTAATATATTTAACCTAAATTAGGCATGGTCAACACTATCAGGAAGAAACAGTAGACATGCCCCCATCGCTGTTAGGTGGAGGGCATCCGTAAGCGTTTTCACACGATAGCAAAAAAAGGCAGTATCACTAATATGGTATTAAGAAACAAGTATTTGGCTCGCAAAGATCATCTACTTTAACCGAATTTACACCACACGCGGAGCGATAAACACTCAATGATTTACGGTTTTGAACGGAAGTAAAGGGGGTCAAAGTCATCATTATATCAACCGGAACACTTCATGAATTTTCCGGTTTGCCCGATCTTTTATATCGAACGCTTGAATCATGTAAAAGCTATTGCCACTTGAACTTATCTTGATTTGTTGTTGGTAACTCGAATATTTGTAAAAAAAACTTGATTCATTAGTTCTTCCTAAGTTAAACCTTTCAAATGACGAATGAAATCCGGCGAAATAACATGTTTCCTTAAAACATTTATCACTTAAGCCATCTTACATCTCGTCAAAATATCATGTATGAAGCTCGTGAAAATCTTACAAATGATCGAAGACCGAGAATGTAAGAGCACAGGCGACTCAACCTCATTATTATTGTTTATTGGACATTTTTGTCTCTTTGTAGCCCGGTAATTAAATGCATATTGTTATGATATGCAGGGCTATGAGCGAGGTGGGTCCCCTCAGCCGCCGACGCAACCGCCGGGCGCGCCCAGCCCCGGCGCCGGCCAGAGCGCGCCCGGCGCCATGTCGCCAACCCAGGACTCCCAGCACCCGCCCCATATGCCACCGCACGGGGCGCAACCCCCACCACATCAGGTATGTGCACTATGCTTAGAACATGTCCTGCAACGAAAAACTGAATCTATTCGAATCGCCAAGAAAAGTCTTCTTCGATAGTGTTTAAAATCAATCTTGTATTCTATGTAACTCCTTGCCGTCTACACTCGGGTTGAACGATCGGAGCTTTGAACGCTTTAACCTTGCTACTACAAAATTATGACATCTATCTATCTATCTGAAACCATAAATGACATCGACAGTCAGAAGACGACAAAAGCAATGCAGATAATAAATAATATATATAAAAAAAACTAAAAAAAAACCACGCTTTTGTAACTAGTTGAACTAAAAAGTAGAAAATAATTTTCTATAAATTCAACAACAAAATAGTTATTATAAAAAAACATTTTATCGTAAATAAGCGTGTTTTAAACTATTATTTATGTTTGCTTTTTTAGTCTTTAACGATGATAATTTCATAGTAACGAAGAATCGGCTTTTTAGTGCATCATAATTATATATTTTTTTGCAGTTGGTCTCTCAACCACTGCGCCAACCGCGCTGTCAAAATTTAATGTAATTGTCAATTATGTGGAAACAGGTTATCAGGTCGTTCTATGATTCCTTTTCGGGTTTTTAGATTGATCAATCGTTCAAACGTGAATTTTAAGAGCAGAGGTCGAGATGGCTTAGTCGTCAGAGCGCCTGGAGTATTTATCCGGGAGGCGCAGGTTCGAATCCTGTTCACGACCGTATTCTTTTTCCACAAAAGTTTATAAGAGTTCGCTATGCATGCGTTAATGATTTTCGAAGATTTATCTGAATATAGATAAGAAGATTTTACTCGCCATTTGGGGCGTCCACCATATTGAATTTAGTGTGACAACATTTTATTTTTCGTATTCTTCTCAGCAAACCCTTTCATTTGATGCCCATATCATACGATTCCACAAAAATGACTAGTCCACCATGTTGGATTGAGAATAACGTCATTTTATTTTTCGTATCCTTCTCAGCAAAACCTTTCATTTGTTATTCATAACATATGAGTGCGTAAAAATGACTAGTCCGCCATGTTGGATTTAGAGTGACGTTATTTTATTTTTCGTATTCTTCTCAGCAAACCCTTTCATTAGATACCCATATCGCGGGAGTGCATAAAAATGACTAATCCGCCATCTTTTGAAGTCCGCCATGTTGGATTTAGAGTGACATTATTTTATTTTTCGTATTCTTCTCAGGAAACCCTTTCATTTGATACCCATATCATGGTAGTGCAAAATAAATAACTAGTAATGCTATGCTAATGCTTTTCAATAATTTATCTGTATGATGATAATCTCATTCATAAGTCGTTGTAAGGCCAGAAGATACCTGACAAAAACGTTGTAGCAGGTAGAAAGATGTTGGTCCACATAATTGTATAAATAATAATCCTGTTGTCGTTTTACGACCTTGGGGTAGCCCTTGTAAACCGGAAACAAACAGCTGACTAGCGATAGGCTACTATATTGCATCCGAGTCACCCTAAAGATTATTATAGAACAGGGAGTCGAACAAAACAATGAACACCGCACTTTGGCAAAGGCCATGTGGCGTTAACGTTATGTTATGAGATCAATGTCAACAATATAATCTTGACAATGTTTTTAGAAAAAAGAAATATATAAAGAACAGTATTTTTTAAATATTGTGGAACTTTGTGCAGTGATTACTCACTATCATCAATATTAATAGTCAGTACAATAAAATCTAGTTCTATCGGAACCGCAAAAGTGGTCCTATTCATGTCCTGTAATCATACCGCTGCCCGGACACATAAAGTTAGAAAATTAGAACGTGCAAAGACTACAAATCGAGTGACTTAGGATCAGAGACAGGTTTAAGAAATTAAGGCCACAATCAACACCCTTTGCCTGCTTGCAACTTCAAGACTTACCTACACCTTGTTTGTAGTAAAACGCTTTTCTGTTATCATCTACCTGTTCTTGGCACACAATAACGAAATTAGATGTACCGTGTACATCTTATTATCAGAATCTGCGCAATACGTATTGATCAACATAATTCTATATCGGTGCGAAATAATACTGGTAGGAAGTGCTGTTCTTGTCAGTGACAGTCGATGCCTTGCTTCGAAGAGCCATCGATAGGGATTCAGAGAGGAACATCATAATATTGTAAAATAAAAATATGTTATAATGTTTGAATGTACACAGACAGTCAGTAAACTAGTATCTAGTAAGTATATACTAATCGACCTAAAGTGATCTGGGAAGGTGAACAAAAATAGCCTAATCGACTACAAAATAGTTTAAGACTTCTTAAACTCATAAGTTTAAGTTTAAACTACGAAGTTAAGACGGAAAACTTGCTATTAGCCTTGAAATGAAGTTTCTGACGAGTTTGTTATGCATGATTTACACAAAACTTTTTGTGTTACGTTATTACGTTAAAAGTTTATACTATCTTACAATTACACAATAGGTTCGGCCTATTGTGTAATTGTAAGATAGTATAAACTTTTACTAAACTTACGATAGTAAACTCAATGGTTTTGGTAATTAAAAACTATATATGTATATTTTTATTTTAATATCTGAATTTTTTAACAACAAATATATCGAAAGGAAACCAAACAACAATGCATCATGCATGGGATTAGAGGCATTACACTTCAATGGTTATCATCATATCTAAGTAATAGACAACAACGCGTTACTATTACTAAAATGGATACAAGTAACAATTTGACATCTCACTTTTCTGATCTCAAATCCAATAAACAAGGCGTCCCACAAAGGAGTGTACTAGGCCCCATTTTATTCCTATTGTATATAAATTCTATCACTACTATAACTAATCATAAATGTATACTATTCGCTGATGACATCTCTATTATTGTGACATCTGATAAAAAAAGTAATACAATTAAAGACCACGAGACAGAAATTAATAATGTCATTGAAAGATTGATAAAATGGCTAAAGGAAATTAACTTATCCATAAATCTAAAAAAGTCCGTTTATATACAATTTAATAAATCAAATAATGCAAAACACAATATTAAAATGAATATACATAGAATTAACGAAGTAAGGCAAACAAAATTTTTAGGAGTAACCTTGGATCAAGACATCAACTGGAAAGCACATGTTGATACAGTATCCAAACGAATTAATAAGTTTGTATATGCACTAAAACAGATTAAAAACATAACAAACATTAAAACGTCTATAACAACATATCATGCATATGTTGAATCAGTGCTACGCTATGGCTTAATTATGTGGGGAAACAGCACTGATCAAAATAGAGCATTTGTCGCACAAAAGAGATGCATAAGAGCATTATGTGGCCTTAAGCCCGACGAATCTTGCAGGCCGATGTTTAAGAAACTTGATTTGTTACCACTACCGTCCCTTTATATTTTTGAAATTTGTTTGTTTGTGTGGAGGCATAGGGAATTGTTTGCAAAAGCAAGCGATGTGAATTCTCGCAGCAGGCGCGACCCCTACAGGCTCGTGTTAGATGTCCTCCCAAGGCTTGCGAAATATAATAAAAGCTGTATGTTTATGTGTGTCCAGGTATACAACAGAGTACCAAATGAATTAAAAACACTAAATACAAGGCTCTCTGCTAATAGTTTTTACAGTGTTAAGGAGTTCCTGGAACATAAAATCGCATGATGACTAATTGTTTCGTTAGGCACGTATTTGCACGCTTATATCTATTAAGCAAAACATGTTTGTTCACATTATTAACATAACCATCTTTTATACCATGTTTTTAGCAAATAAATGATTATTATTATTATTATCGAATACTTCTTTGGATTCGAATTGACCCCTTTTGAACTACTCCGTGACTTGTATTTTCAATTGATTGTTTTTACTTCTCGGTTGTTACTTTCGTTGTCCAAGAATGACGGATGCCAGTGATCACAGGTAGTCCAAATTGCACATTGGCTTTCGTATTAAATATTTCCGTTTTGTTGTCGGTGTTCAGAAGTGAGTCGTATTTAATTTAGGTAGTGGCAATTTATGTGTTATCTAATGTTTTCGCCCAATTTCAATAGAAAAGGGTATGACATGAAACAGAAAATATAAATATCTTTATTCAAAGTTAAGTGTTCTTATAGGCGACCAGTAAGGTAGGAAGACAGAAACAGAGAAGACAAAATATTTGTCTTTGTTTTCAAAACTTTTACATCGGCTGCTGTAGAAGGATTTGGAAGAGACCAAACCCAGTAATGGGATAGCTTAAGCAGAAATAAATAGTAGCAAAAACACTGAAAAAAAAAAACACGCTTTTGTAACTAGCCGAACTAAAAAGCAGAAAATAATTTTCTAAGTTCGAAAAAAAATTGCGTGTTTCATTAAATATCATTTTGTCGTAAAATTATTGCATTGTCATCGGTCAAAAATATTTACTTTTACACTTTATTGTAAAAGGAATCGAGTTAACTCTGACATTCTAAACGGTTACAAAAGTGTTTTTTTTTAATCATCAAAAACATTCTACTCTTATTTACTTTAAAAATACCTTTCTTTTATGGCTAGCTTTATAAATAAAATAAGTTTATTTTATAGCTAGCTATCTGCACCTCCATTTAGTTAATTCAAGTGATTAGAATAACTTACCTTTAGTTAGCGTCCGAACACCACATGAAAAGTTCATTGCATTCCATTTGCGCCAGTGCGGATGAAGTAGCTAACGTTGAACAGCAAAGGTAATTCCAACTAGTAGTTGGCTCACGAGCAGTTAACGTACTGCAGTTGTGCCGACTCTGAATTGCAAATTCAGTCAATACCCCACTGTAAAAGCCAAATCAGGAAACGTTTTTATCTACTATTCAAATACATTATTTAGACAGAACACTAAATCTGCAAAAGGATAATAAATTAATCATCTGGATTAAAATGTTTTAGATTATATCCCGTAAAATCGAAATAGGCGTACATAAACTATTATAGAAAGCAGGTGTTACTCGCCGACTAATTTATGGGTGTACTCGTTGTTCATAATATGCTGGGCTGGTATAATGGAGAAATCTGTGGAAGACATGTTTTTTTTAAGGCACTTAACAAAATAAACTTTAAAGTATAATGTAAGGAGTCTCATAACTTTGCTTCAGTCTTATAATTTATAAATAGTTGCAGTTTAGGTTAGGTTACTAAACTACAACTTGATGACTGAATATTATGGTCTGCAAGTGGTTGCGGAGTATGGGTTCTAACTTGAAATGGGCTAAGTAGTGTTATAATTTGGTAGTTAGTCTAAAACAACACACCTACCGTGAAGGAAAAGATCGTGAGGCAACATGGATTTAACACCAAACTGCAGTTAGCGTGGTGATGAATGCTCCGTTATCTCTAAGAAAAGTCGCTTGCCCTGCAGTGGCAACAGTTACAGTTAGTTATTACGTAAAATGAAACTTAACTAAAATACGTTGGTCCAACGAGTCTGCTGCGTCATGTTTGCATTTCGTTTATCGCACCGATATCGCGAGAACGTCGTTGCCGACGGAAATATTCGATAATTTTGGCTGAAACTCTACTGCTAGGTTATATGTCGTGTGCAACTCGCGAGATAGCTGCCCGAAGACATGATAAACTGTTTGTTGCTTGTCGAAATAAAGAACACGTTTTTGCTTCTTTTCGTGATTTCCTCATACCAGTCAGTGTTTAGGTTTTACGTTGTGAATAATATTATTTTTGTTATAATATTTCGACTAATCTCATGGATATAAAATATTAAGGCAAGGTAAAGTAACGTTAATTTCTAATTATTCGGAACATTATGCTAAATCGAAACATAACAAAGTTATATTTAGCTGCGTACAGAGTACAGCTAAAAATATACATATTATAATGGCGTGTATTGTAGCAGTTTACAAATAATCATATATTTTCATTTGTGATGTCTTCTTACACTTGTAGTTGTGTCAGAAACTCGGTACGCGTAGATACGAATCTGTATAGCTTTAACGAAATTGAACCCACTCTATATGGAAAGTATAGTAATCCAGGGAACTCGGTGGATGGAACTTTGGCTATGAACTTTACTGTTATCGTAGCACATTAAACTGCTGCCGAATGTAAGAACACCCTCGTTGTAAGCAATTTTTAAAAATTACCATCCCTTGCCGTAACTATTTCAATAAACCGTCTATGGTCATACCATACCCCACCTAATGGACGACTTTTACTTTCGTTATGTTTGTTTTCCTGTTTCGCTATTCTTTCCACTCTTTTATTTTACGTATTACATTCATGGTTATGGCTTGTTTTTCTTACCACGGCGCCGTTAACAATAATAATCCTTAATAAATACCTCAAGTAATAAATAATCTCCGCATACCCTAGCTATAGGTATTTGCGGCCAATTGAGGTTTTAACTAGAACTTAATGCTAGCGTTCAATAAGATAAATGCACATTTACACGGAATATTACAAAGTATAAAAATAAATCAAATAAGTGCAATTTCCAAAGTCTTCGTATTTACTAATATAAAACTTCTTTGGATTTACGCTTAAACATTTATATTAGAATGCAAATACTATTTATATTAATTTCCTTTTAGTTTCAATTGGACTAGATTTACCAGGAAGACCAAATACGAATATAGATACAGATTATAATAATTATTATACCGTTTAAACGAAGCTCCCCTTTCAGATATAGACCATAATATATCGCTTACAGATCGTTCTACAGCGAATTAAACCAATAACCAAGAAACGGGACGTTAAAATTAAAGAACATAAACAGAGAAAGGATAATAGAAAAGAAGGCAACATGTCTTATGAGAGTGTAATAATTCGTATCATGTCGTTCGTGACTCGAAGACGCCGACGCCGTGGATGATCGGTTCGTCATAGTGCACAGATCAGCATTCATCGTGAACGTGAGCCAACGTTTTTGGCTCGCCTTGCGATTTACATATTTCTATATCCTTAGTCCTTACTCGCCGCCTCGGCGTATGGCTCGCACGTGGCCGGCCTAGCGTCGGCTTCACGATATGATGGAGATGTAGCACATGTTTGCAGCTTTGCATGCGAACAAAACGCTGTAAACAAGTTGCAAGTTTCTCTCTATGAAAAATTTCGTTTTACAGTCCTCGCGGTTACTCATTCATTCCTTTATTGTAGTTGTGGATTATATCGACTATGGCTATGACTTTTTATTTAAGTGATACGATTACAAGAAGACATCACGTGTAAACCTAATGAGGCCTTCTCACACCATTTGCTGCGATCTAATATTTGTATGTATATAAATAATAAATTAATCAATAATTCACATTCACATATCACGAAAATAATCATACCTATAAAACATTCACAAAATACATATACACACATCCGATACCATCTTTGTGAAAAAGAAAAGAGCGTGTTGCAGAAATATTAAACGTCACTCAAGATATCATGAAATCGACGGAGCAGAAACTCCGAGGCAGCGGGAGTACGCGGCTTGTGTCGATTTTATACAGCTCTGGAACTAAACGCCGCCAGGCTACGGCTACAATTTATGCTAACATAAACCCGGCCGACATCGGCGCGCGGCTCTAAAGAGATGTACAACTTTATACTTTCATACCTTAGGCTCGATCCATTCCTACAGAACTCTTATCCTAATCCAAATGGTTCTGTACATTCATAAGCTTAATTAAAAACAAAGAATCTTGTCTTTATCTACCTTTTATTGTTTTTATTTTATCGTTATTTCTACACATTTAAAAGTACTTTACCTAGCAGCATTCAACTATTGTTACTCCATTCTAGCAACATAAATCTGAACTGAGCCGGAGGCTTTACTAAATTCTCTGCGAGCTACCTACGTTTGGTAATACTCCACGATGTTAGTGGGGAATTTTGAGAGTCAAGGGCCATTTCAGCATCGTGATCGCTCGAGAGTCGTACGGTCGAAATGAAACGTCGTATCTTATTTTATGATTAGCGGCTCGAAAGCGCTTTGTAATTTTGTTAGTTCCGCCTTTCTGGTGCTGGGGGCGAACACAGAGAGTGGAGATCGATGCGAGCATTGCGTGCGAGTGCGATAGGGAAGGCAACAGTCGATGCTTGCTCCGTCCCTTTCACTCGAACCGCCTACCAGGCAGCCATGTTGCGCTCGACCTGCGCTCGCCCGACCGCCATTGTAGCATTCGTGGCTAGTGATGTTCACTGACTCACTCGATATTATTGTACGGCATGCCTTCGGCTGAACGGAATATTACAAGCCAACGCAACATTGCCGTTAATCTAATTCAAACTTGAAATATCCAGGTATGAATTAGATTCACCATTGATGGCCATTCACATAGCAGATTTTCAATATCGGTATTGGACATTGTTTCAATTTTTTTTACATTGTTTTGGTAGGTTGAATTCTATTGATAGATTTAATACCGTTAGCGTATCCATTATGTGACCTTAGTTTTCCTTTCGTAAAAGCGGTTTGATGTTATAATAACCATAACATTCATAGGAATATACTGGTGGCCGGAAAGGTCTACTTTATTTTCGACAAACTCAAACATCTTTCATTTGATACAACTTTTAAACAATATAATTTGATGCTTCATTGGCATCCAATATAAATAGAGAAGTACCTTTAGGATGTCGACAAAATTGTCGATAGAAAAATTATGCAGTGGGCTCATATCCGCGGCTCCGGAATTAAAATGTCAGACGTGCGGCAGCGGCAGCGCGGGCGAGCGTGGGGGCCAGAGGGGGGCGCCGTGCGGGGCGGGGCGGGCGGACAGCGTTATTAATAACCATAAGCCAGCAGACGCACGAACGTCCAGAGGGGCCAACGCCAGCCGCGCGGTAATGAGGAATCACTAATTATATTTTACTGGACTTTCGTATTAAACCAACATTAAATATACGAGAAATGTACAAATATGTACACCTTGCCTCGTACATATAATTTGTTCTATACATCTTTTTTAGAAAACCCTATAACGTTAATGTTGACCTTTTCTCATATAGTCGAATAGTAATGATACAAAACATTTGCTTTGCAATCACATCGGTTGATAGCGTAGCATACTGGATATTGGATCCCGGAACTGGGACAGAATGGCAAGATAATAATAATGGCATGGCTGGCAGGGTACGGTCCGTTTAATATTCCCCCACAGTAGGCGCGCCGGTTGCACGAGACAGTTCTACCCGTTCTCTAGCCCAGCGTTTGCCCCCGCCAGTAAAAAGTCAGTATATTTTATTGTCAAGGAAATATATTTGTCAAAGGCCGTGCGATTAATTGCTTGACTTGCTGAAGTGCGCCTTGGGGAGATTTTCTTTTAGGATTCTCTTTGATGATAAGTTCATGCATTCAATTGCCGAATTATCTGTATTATGACTTGTGATTCAAAACAATTTGATTTTCAATCTGCTTCATTATGTTATTTGGCTGATACATGATAATCAATGGAAGTGGGAATGACATGTATTCTCATTTTAATCTCTTTTCCCTAGGACAAAACTCACTTCTAAGTCCATATTTAGCAATAGTTAACTTATTCCCATAACTATAGTAACTCCAACATTGACTAAGAAGCGACTTTACGCTGTGTCCTTGTTTTTCCCAGTACATAAAGAGCAACTTATCGCAGGCAGCACTCCGCTCTCATAATAACAAACTGCAAAATGCTCCGGATTCTCCGAACTTTAGTGTGGCAGCTCCGCTCGCCGTTGGAAACCTCTAAAGCGCTGACGGTGGGGCGTACATTCTCTCCTGCGGCGGAGTCACGGTGGCAGGGCTGTCGGGAATTGCCGACTTGGATAAATTATTCCGCTCGCGCCCCCCTTTTGCAATCTCCGCAAAATAATGCAATTCAATTGTAAAGAGAAGAGAAACTGACATTTGTCTTGTCTATTGTGTGACTCGTCTACTTACGGCTTCGTTATTATGATAAAGTTTTATTAAAGGTGGCCCGCAGGGGTAGCCCTGAGGTTGGGCTGTGAGACTGTACCTAGAGATGGCTCGATTTATTGAGAGCGTGTACTAGGTGAGGTAGTCGCAGACGACTCGAGAGGGTGCCACCCGGTATCATCTGCGACAATTTAACCCTCACAACCCATTTTAACACTATTTTCACATTTTACGGGAATTGATTATTCATATTTTATCGTTTTTGAAAGTAAGGTTATTTTCATTGATTTTATTTGACTTACGTTTGATTTTCATAAGAACGCAACTGTTACTTGTTTAAATAAAATGTTACATGACGATATTCAAATTATGAATAAATCAGCAAATCTTTTAGCACATGAATAAATAAATATCTGTAAATACGACAACCTTATACAATCGCCTTACAGGTGGATAAACCGGATAAAACAGTGGACAAAATTAAGTGTCGCAACCCTACATAATAGCCATTAATATCGCGCGCTGAAGGAAGCTTGGTTATAGGGATATTATCTTCTCGTTCTATTATTGACTATATTTGCAATGAGCTAACACCGTGTCCCGTGTTGTTTCAAATGTGTTCTGTCTGTTAAAGAGATCATGTCGAGGCCGTTTCACAAGCTTGTTTGCAATTCATTATAAGTTTTGAACAGACTTACCAATGTTACAGCTGGCGTACACTTTCCTCAATAATTTTGAGTAGCTACTCCGGAGTTCATTCCGGAAATATTAAACGGATTAACCCTCTTTTGGAACGTTTCTCTACGTCATCGGCTTGAAAGTAAATTGGCGGATCCAATTAATAATGTTTCACAAATTGATATTGATCAGCTTAATTCAGGTATTCCACAAATAAAACACAAATTATAATATTTATTAAAAATGAAAAAAATTGTTTTGTATGCTCCCTGCAATAAATGTTGATCACGTATTTGGGTCTTAATAGTAAAAGTAATGATAACGGTAAGTAACTATGGATAACCACCATCCGTGAATATAGAATTCATAAGCTCCTAGAGCCCAAAAATGATTAACGTAAAGTAACTGTAACCAGCCGTTACATAAAATTTCCATTTATCATGTCAACGAGGTAAAACAATTAGTATGTTTTGCGAGATAAAGTTTGAACGTTCCAAATTGCGGAGTCCGTTACAACTTTGTGATATTCGCAAACACAAAATGTTGAATTAGATGTTTATTTGATATTTCGGGAAAGTTTCCCCTCTACTTTCTATGCCGTAACTTCGTATTTGTAATCATAATATTATGCTGTGCAATGATTACCACACTATTTTTAACTTTCGACAAAAGTTGTAAAGTAAATTAAATAATATCATTTAGATTTGGAGTAACTTTTGTTTGAACTTTATAACAATGAATATGGTTAAGCATGAGTGATTCAAAAATTGATTAATAAAAACTTGTTTGTTCGCTTCTAGTATGAAGAAAACTCCCCGAAATATGCATCTGATTGAACAATAAAATGTCGTAGGTACCTCATCCTTTGCATAGCTTCTCTTGCGTTCATTTTTACATTAAACGTTTTTGTACTTGTGTTCGGATGTAGTTCAGTACGAAAGTCTGGCCTTCAGCTTACAGTGGCGTTCGAAACTAACTTTGGGTTTAAGCTTGTGAACTTTTTGTCATCGTCGCTCGTTTGAAATTGCGATTTAATTCGAATCGCCGTTTGACTTTGAGTTGAAAACATAGTCCTTGCTCGCCGTAATTTGTGTTTTTGTTTATGTTATCATTTTGAAGTCATTATATCCATGTTGAAGGTGGATTACACTAGATCGGAATAGATTAGCAAATCGCCACCCGTGATAAGTTTGAATTAGATGTCTAATGTCGTGCAATTATTCAAAACTGCGATCTAGTCATACAACTGATATTGTTAACCGCAGTCATTCATACACATTGTTTGTATAGTAAGACGACAAGTCCTAGCGACTTTTCAAATATCTGACCACGTTGCACGGTGCTATACTCATTAACTTTGATAATATCTACTTTATAGAATGTCGTTAATTCAAATCTACGTAGGTACTATGAGATCTAATAACAGGCAATTCAAGTTACATTGTAACACATTACTTACTTACTCTTATAATGCTACAATCTAGGTAATTTGGATATCTGAATGAAATTATTATTACACTAGCTTATGCGCCTTCATCTGGGTGGATTTCAAAATTGGGTCTAGCCGGTATCTATTTGCCAAATTTCATCCAAATTCGTTCAGTAGTTATTGCGTGAAAGAGTAACAAACATCCATCCATCCTCACACTTTCGCATTTATAATATTAGTACTTATATAGATGTATTGAAATATAATAAAGACAAAATAAATTTTGTTTACAGGGTTACCCTCCACCACCGAGGCCACCTCAGCCGTCCACGCCAAACGCACATGATCCAGACTCAGTAAGTTATTAATAAACAGTCAATTATCAATCAAGAAACAATCATCACTGTAACTACCTAAGGGCATATTAGCCCGTTGCTAGAATGCTCCTCACAATCAATCAACGGTGTCTGCAGCTCCATGAATCAGGAGGGTATTAAAAAGCCATCAACCGCAAACCATTCACCCGACTAAGTAGTCTCCCGAGAATACGTACGCCTATTAAAAATTACGCACTGCTGGTAAATATGACTGCTCATATCCGCCTTGTGATTCATGTGAACGTTAAACAGTTATGTGATTTGGACAAATAAGTATAACTCGGAAACAAGTCTCTTTCCTCATAAATGAAATAACTTACATACGACGTAGGTGCTGTTCATCGTTACACTCCTATGTTTCACAGACGAACACTAATTGCTGAATAATATAGGCAGCTGGTCACGTAAAGAACAAAATACTATTTCGGTTTCGGTGCCTAATGAAGCTCCTTGTAAACAACAAAAAATAAATCCGCGCGGTATTTTAACAAAATAAGTTCAATCGATTTTATTACCATGTTTTCTGTCTTTCTGTGTTGAAATGCGTCGTGAACTCGTGAATATAGACATTAAAACTATTTGCTGAAATGTTTTGAAATATTAAATGGAAAGGAATTCGATGTCTACAAACACTTTGAAAATTAACCATTTTTGTAATTAGATACAGTCTTGGATACAGTGTTAGATAGTCGAATTAGTATTAGGTAATTTTTGTTCTCAGTAAAAAAGTATTAATTTTATATTATTATAATATTAGGCTGTTTGGCAACTTCGTCAGTGAACCTCCTCCCTGCGCTGAAATAGATCATAGACACGGGAGTACGAAAAAAGAAATTAGCCCAACATCTTAATTAAAAAAAAAAAAAATTTGAATGTCTTTACAAAATGGAATTTTATGTTATTTCATTCATTTTTTCCCCACAAGAGTGTTGAAAAACGTCGTATGAGCCGCGTGCCGTAATGGTCAACAAGTCTCGGTCGGTCATTGCTACCTCGCCAAGGCTCGGTTAGCAATTCAACCTCCACTGTAATTACCAACTTAGGGCACTTGTATCATAATGTATTATTATCGCACATACGACTCATCCTATGTGTTTTTTGTATGTGTGACGTTACAATAATAAGGTAAAAAAATATATACCAGGTTAAATTATGTATTAAGTTGCGTAGTCAGGTTTCACAGCAATTATCATAAAATAATATCCGTAACGTTCTCTTCACTGACGTCGTTTATTCATTAATTTGTTGATTGAATTGATAAATGAACTCGTTTGCTCGTTACACATAGCATCATCCTACATCAGAAACTGAGCGGACGTAAATAAACATAATCATAAACGTCGTGTCTTCATTAGTGCACATGTGGCCCACGAAAACAAGTGAGCTTCGGACGACTCGGCCGCTATTTGTGGACGAGCACTCCATATTCAGAGTTAGTACGACCGTCCTTTGCTCGACACTTGACAATAAGCTTGTTTGCTAAATCGTGTCGACAAAACCTACAACTGTCCGTCGCTGTATCGTGTGGGTGTAATCGTAAATAGGTTTTATTTACTTACTTTGTTTCCAACTGAAAAATGAAAGTAATTCCTCTGACATAACATCGTAGGCGGAGGAAATAAACGTTTTCTTGTATTTGTTATTTATAGACAAACGTGCATGATTAATTTCATGTTTACAATCTGATTTCAGTTTTATTTTTACGTGTATGAGCATGGATTCGCGTGGGTGTGCTGTTTGTTTTGAAACGCATGTTCGGTTGTTTGATGAGAATGCGTCATGAACGAATGTGCCCTACTACTAATGTGTTTGCGTGGATTGAGATGAGCACACATCCCGCGGGCGTTTGCTTATCGACGTCGGCTTGTGCATGCATAACGACTATGTGATAAAAAGAATCGTTTACTACAGACTTCAAAGCGCATTAGGGCCGCCATATTTTATACTGAAAGTGTAATCATAATCCAGCTTTATATTAAAACCGCTTTGCAGCCAAATGTTTGCTACGTCTTTATTAAGTACGTTTACATTTTGTAGCTACTGAATTTGCTACGCCGTAGTACCGCTAAGGGCTCTTTATGCCTCGTTAAGAAGCCAGTGCGGTAGGATACAGATAATAATTATGATTATGGGGTATTGGTATATATGTATTGGGATATATATGTGTGTATAAAATTTAACCAAACACAAACCGTAACTACTAATGTTAGTTAAGTTAGTTTAATTGTAGTTCAATACAAATATTATATAACATACATAACAGTTAATCTATTAGCGTTTAAGTTCAAAGCTC
Source organism: Xylocampa areola (assembly GCA_935421205.1). Classification (NCBI taxonomy): domain Eukaryota; kingdom Metazoa; phylum Arthropoda; class Insecta; order Lepidoptera; family Noctuidae; genus Xylocampa; species Xylocampa areola. The sequence continues at coordinate 10,849,446 of OW285220.1, forward strand.
TACAAACTTAACATTGCGTGGGATTTTACGTTTGCATAATCTCAATAAACTAATATATTATGCGCGAAATGTACAACCCTAAAACTGTATGTAGATAGAGCGGAGCGGGGTTGTTTGATGTTGATTGATACCGTTAGCTGGGCGCGCATTGTCTCGTCGAGTCGCCCGGGGGAACCCAAATGAGTGGAATTATTAAACTGGGGCCGGTTCTGCGATGTGACGCTTTTTGTAATGAATGAGCAGAGTACTGTGTATCGCCCGCAACGAGGGGAACCCGAAACTCGCCGCTCCTATCAATTGTAGCAACAACCCATGGCTCCCTAGTCCCTGCTGCCACCCGGGCCTTATTGTCAAATGTTTTAATGGGGAATTTTGAAATCACAATGATTGGTTTTTTTTTTTGTTGTTGTGCGCCTTCAAAGTATCAGCTGTTCAACTTACTAAGTGGAGTTCGCAAAAAAATAATCTCGTAAGGTATTTTGTAGGAATTTATAATAAGAGCTATGCTGAAACCTATTGATTGTCGTGTATTGTTATCAAAAAGTACAATCACAATCAATTTTAATGAGCTTTTATTATCTCATAGTCGTTGACTTTACGACTTGCGTGGGAAGACAATAAATATTTTTCTTGAGAACCAAGTTTTTGTTTACCAAACATAAATCTATGTTCGCAACAAGATGTTATATTACTGAATACTTACTCCCATAAACATTTCTTTATAAAATTCATCAATTGTCAGTTAAATGTCAGGCATTTACTGATGTTGAACACAAAAGCGGGAAAGAAATTATTCACCGTGAGTCGAGAGCATTCAACGTTTGCGCGTTACGTGAAGGGTTCTAATTCGAGTTATTTATTTATGCAACTTCACCGGCATTGTGAATGCTCAGGAGAAATGAGCCGCTCCCATGACTCGTATAAAAATCTTTTAGTAAATATGTCAATGCCTCTTTTTTACAATTCTATACATTGTCGGTCAAAAGCTCCCTGCCTCGATGCAACATGAAATGTAGTATTATCGGAATGTTAATTATGTTAGCAGTAATTTGTCTTCATTACACTGTATTGATGACGATCATTTGTCAAATGTAGGTTATTGAAGCTATTAGTGGGGGCGATTGTGTTGATTTAATGTCTAAGGAATAACTTGATGTTTCTTATTTAACGTTTTTGCAGATATTCTATAGAAATGAAACCTGTTGAATAGTCTAAACTAATCATTTAGACAACATTTGAATTCTGGAAAAAATATTGAGTCCGTAAGAATAAATTAGCTTTTCGTTTAGTGTTATCCTTAAGGTGTTAAATATTTGTGCTCTAAATATTGTAAGGTATCGCATTGTCATCTGACTGTGCGATACTACAAAGATTCAAAATAATATTGTCAATAAATCGTACTTGTATATGTTTTTTTTTTGTATAATAACTTTCGTGAGACACATTCATATTAATTATTGTTCAACGGTTATTACTCACTTGCATTCTTCGGGATTGCCCGACTAGTTTCGAACTCGAACGGAGCCCTTAGTCATGAGCTGAGGCCGCGGCGATGTCGCGAGTCAAACTAAGACTAACTACCGAAAAGGAACTTGATTGCCTAGAAATCATTAAAGAAATAGTATACTTTGCTATGGTGATATTCCTGGCAATTGTTCCTCTAAATATTCGTGATTCTAAAAAACACTTCCGTGTCGACCTTAATGGTTAAAAATCTGTAAATTAATGTTAATATGAGGTTCATTAATTTTTTATCACACTGATGAATGTGGTGAAAGTAAAAAAATAACTCGCTGGTGCGATGTAATGAATACTTAAAGTCAGTAGTAGCCTCGGAAGCGAAGTTCTTATTTAACTTAATTCGGCCTGGGTTGCCTTATTATACAGTAGAGTAAATGTGTGTTAAAAATAAAACAAAATAATGACAATTAAAAACGTAGCCTGTGTGTAACGTAAATGAACACTGCGACTCATGTGCACTATCATCATCTCGCAGAAAGAGTCTTTCCTAACAATATAAAAGTAATGCATGAAGCAAAATATTCAAATGTAAAAAGCGAGAGGCAGGGTTGCTCGCCCGCTGCACGTTCATAATAAACGAGATTGAGTGGGGCGGTGTACAGACTCAAATGAATGACGGTAACAGCGCGGAGCGTAATCAGCCGACAGGCGACGTGCGTTCGCATGTAAAAACAAAGCAAATACATTTTACTCCGAATTTTCACATGAAATTTCTCGAGGCATGCTTAATAAATGACTTTTATATTCAACTAGTGTTCTATCACATTAGCTATGAAAAAGAAAATATATTTCAGACTACATTAAATTTCTGTTTGTCACTCCGCTGTATTAGCGAGTCTTATTTGAGCAGAATTTAAAATTGTACTTCTTTATTTTCTCTTTGTGGGAGTGTTCATTATGCTGTTTGTTGATAAAAGTAAAAGAAAAACAATAGTCAAGTTTACTTATGGTAGGTACTTATTGACTTTCTCTCTACAAAATATTTCATAATATATGTATAAGCTATATTTAAGTTATTATTACAACATAATCTATTTTAACCATACCATCAATTTAGACTTCTGAATAAAGCTAGACGGCGTCTATTAACGGCTCACCAGTTAAGCTCTCGTTATTTATTGAATCTGACTAGTGACGCGGCTAAAACGAATCTCATTTGTCAAACAAGATTTTCTGTATCGGAATTACGAGTAGTCAGAATGCGCGCTCAAGTACGTTTCCTTTTTAATTGAATAAGCCGAGGGTGCTACGTAATCCGGCTGGCTGGTGCCGCCCAACGCCAAAATTCACGTAGCCTTCTGTTTGCTTTTGTTACTCAGTCGCTACTTTACGGTTACTTCTTTCTGCTATTCGTCTCTCGGTGGTGCATACGAACGAATTTTTGCTTGACAACGCTGAGAGCGTTGTTTCAGCAAAACAGTGTAATTCCTTTGTATTATAGATAGATTCGATATCATTCTGTTTTCAGGTGATTTTGACTAATGAAGTATGATGTATAGACTTTATAGTTATAAAAGTAGTAAAGATACATGCCTAGAGGCGGCCCTATGTGTTTTGCATAGTTTCACTATAATATAAATTAATTACTGATTGGTAACACTTTTATTTGAATACCGTGTTTAATTAAATGTTCGCTATTCCAGAGAACGAATAATATATTTTTCATTGATAAAATTTTATCGCGGACGTATATTTTATTTAGTCGTTTGGACAGATGGATGGAGTGGCCGCATTCGGCTCGAATGTAATTATTGCGGTCCGATTTCGATAATGCGCCGCGAGGCCGGTTGTGAACAAAATGTGGTCGCCCACTCGTTTTGTTGCATTTTAATAATTTATACGACTCACAGAACAGATAAAGCCTTTCTGTGTTATTTCAATTTTGCATTACGTGAATTTTAAACATGTTCATTTTGTAGGCAATCTATCATACGTCAGAATGATGAATGAACTGTATAAATTATTTATAATGAGAACGGAACAATTGATTATAAAATCAATTTACCGTGTCATTGTATATTTAAATATATTTGCGAATACGATACGGCAATAGAATTGTTAGCTCTAGAGACTTCAATAAAAAGATTTACCCCAATTACAGGGTCCGTAGGTTGGGTGAGCGGTTTAATCGGGCTGTAAAAACGTTGGATCGCCGGTAACGAGGCAGTAAACCGGACCGGCGTCCCATAACCAAACGAACTGCTTCGTGATAGCACTAAAACATTGCACGATTTGCGTACCCGAGTGTCATGTCAATCCTCTGTTCAAGTACACGTATACCTGAAATATTTAAAGAGAACTTGAAAGGACGGTTGCACCGTACTAAATCGGCTTTACTGTTACCGAAACTCCAATATACTGTAACGTATAGTGTATTATTACATTCCCCAGTGTGAGAGCCGTACGAGCAGAAATCTCAGTTACCTCAAAAGCTCGTACATTCATGTAGCAGGCGATATTAGGGGAGTCCGTTGTAGACCACTAAATGCAAAATGTTCCGTATTCCATGCGGTCGGTTGCGTGCGCCGGTACCACCGTTGCGGTTACTTTGTCAACTTTATGTTCTTAGTAAACTGTTTATATTAACATATTTTACTGCTCCATACCTGATGAACGAGAGTTTTACAGTCTACCTTCTTTTATTAATCATCGTAAACTCACGATATTGCCTATAACGATTAGATCTAATGGTTTTAATACGGCAATAACGTCACTAAACCATAACATTCCCATGCAAGTCCCATATAAATATCATGCAAATGTTTTAATAACTTTGATGTGTAGTTTTCACAACAGAGTGTAAAAGCCTCTGCTTGTGCATAGGGTTCAACAAAACGCAACTAAAGAAAGAGGACAGTCTGTTTTGGGATTTCTACAATAATATTAGATTGTTAAATGGAGTGTCATGATTGTATTCCCTTTTCAATACGATCTGTTCAAGGCAGTCTTCCCTTTTAAAAGTAATCCTAGTACATATCCTTAATATACTTATCTTCGGCTGATGATGATCGTTGATGAGCTGGCTTGGTCCTCCTTAATAGACTGAAGAGTGCAGCTATAACGTAATAATCTACAAGAAAACCAATTATGATGATCGATAATGATCATCATAATTGGTTTTCACGTGATTATCGATAAAAGGAAGACAAGTAATTGGCATTTTCTCTCTGCCAATATAAAGAGCACATAAAATAACAGACAAAGTAAAGACAAGAGTTGTGTTTACTTGAAGCTGGAAACCTTCGATTTAGTTTACTTCCTCTGTTGACATGTCTGCAAGCATTTGCCAACAGAACGTCGCGTATAATTGAAATCGAGTATATTTAGTATTCATGACTATATCTATGAGAGTTTGCCTTTTTGTTATAATAAAAATACAGAAAACAGCCTTAAACTTTTCTTTCTTCATTCTATCTGAGAATACAACTCGGGACGGCTCGGCTATATAAATAACATCAGCTCGTTGCCGTTGTATGAAAACGTAAGACGGTATAGTTTTCTTTCTCCGGATCGTAGCTAATGTAATTCAATAGGTTTGTTTTCAGTCAATAGAATACTTGAATAACTTGAGTTCGCATCGTATCGTAGACCTTTACCAGATCGTTATTACGTTACAATATGCGGATGTGTGTTGTAGATGTTTGTCGTAAAAGCGACCGTGTCGTTTTATAGCACCGACCCAGCCTTCAGAATGGGGTCGAACAGCCACCGTGCTGGGTGGTCGTAATGTAACATAACCTGAGACCACCCTCCTTGTTTTATGAATTTTAAAAACTAAACAACATTACACATTTGCTTTCGGCGAAAGTAATGTCATGCCGTTATTTCGGCATATATTTATTATATAAACAATCTTTTAATCATATTCTTATCGGTAACGACGGTAACTTCTCTTCCGGAACCGGAACTTTTTTATTATTACTAATCATTTTTAATGGCTGATTTTGGATTAGTTGCTGATAGATATTCAACATAAAAACAAAACGAAAAAGTGAATACCTAGACGGTAAACTCCGCTCAGCTGTATGATTATTATTACATCCCGTCGGTTATTGTAATCGTGACGGCATTGACCCCGCGACCCCCGGCAGCTGACGTAACGAATGTCACCGCAACCATCAATCACGGCCTGTTTTGTGACGTTTTGCGACCTGTGCCTCTGACGACACCGACACTGAATCAACGTGACCCGCATCTTTCTGCACATGCTTTTTACGGAAACCACTTGCAGATACTGTCCATATTTATTGGAGGCGCCCCCGATAAAGCAACGTTGGTGATGATCCTGTTTATAAGCAAAAATTACGACTTTACTACGACTAAGTGTTATAATACCTAACACCTAACCCATTACTGTTGGCATGCAACAGTGTTGCATCAAGGAGTTCTCCATTCGCTGAATTGGAGTATGTGGCGGCAACATGATGTCATCTGATTGCGATGGGCGGGCACGCCTCGGCCTCCGCCGCTGATTCGTGACCAAGACTCTAAACGACTCGTGCATACCTAGCCTCACTCCATGCCGAACATTCGTGCATTCTACGAAGCCTCGCAAACACATTTTTATTTCCACACGACATAGTGTTAACAAGAGTTTAAGAACATTTAACAAGATGTCGATCCCCTTGAATAACACGAGACAATATAATTCACAGTGGTGAATGTCAAAATTCAACCTGCCGTCAATCTACAACGCTTGAACGCATTATTATTCTGAATTTATTTAAAGATGGCCCCTTCCTGTTGGCAACCATCCAGCGGGGTATCCCCAACATTTACCAGACGATTTAATAATTATGGACTTTTATGTGGGTTAATGTATGTATCTACTCATGTTTGTATTCATTCATTCAAGATATATCAATGTTGAGAGAGCAACCGTTACATATATCGTAAATGTAGGTGAATGTCACGCTGCATCCATCTATGTTTTGTGTAAGTTGTTTGTGTGTTTATAGAGTTTCCGAGCCACAGTAACCAAGCGTTTCTTGTTCGAAAGCGAGAGTTCCAAGTTTCTTGGGAGTACGCTTAGTGTCGTCGAATCGACCGATTCGTATAGCTGTAGTGTTTTACATATTAATGTACCTGCTCGTGTGTAATTCCTCACAATTTCTCGAATTGAAAATCGATGGCAAACATCTTTAGAGACGGTTGAATGTAAAGCTATGTTTAATTAGTTACGAACTCATACATATGATTAAAGCGTATAAACATTTATTTACTTTACCTTTGCGTTCAAACGCTAAACACTCATTCATATGTAAATCAACGTTACGTATATTGTTTGTGTGTATCAATATTTACTCGAACATTTATTATATAGGTTGCCATATTACTACTACTTGTGACGTTGAGTCTACAGACGAGTTTATTTTCTTTTATTAATATCTTCAAAAACTTCACGCCTATGTTTTACATCTATCCCCAGAAATCTGATGCGAATTTCGTCACTCAATTCAATAGGTCAGGGCGACGGTAATTTAGTCGTGTCAGCTGTTCTCCGGATCCCTCACGATACGCAATCGGTGTTTCATTAAATTCATTATTGTGTCGATACACCGTACTCGGGTGCCGACGAAGTCTTATACATATACAAATGTGTAGATATACCCAAGACTGAGGCGTTCATGAGCGGGGGATGCCTCCAGATAATAAATAACGAGTGCAACGATTGCGACCGCCGGGCCGGGAATAAGGGGGGTCCGGGGAGGGCCCGACCATTTTAATGTCCCGGCGCCAGACTTTATATTAAACATTCGACCTTGGCAGTGGCCTACATCGACACCGGGACACGCACACACGCCCACTTCTCTCGTCACGAAAAGAAAAGTTCATTCAATGTTTCGGCACCTCTCAGCGCTATAAATAATAAGCGTGACGTGTTTACTCATCTAGCAAGCTTTTTAAACCCCCGTCTTATCTTTGTTGTGTAACAGCGATACTGTCGAAGTCATTTGTCACGTAATTTGTGTCTACGGTGTGCGACAGCTACACTGCCTGATAGGCGTAACGCTAAACTAAATAATTCTTATTCTTTTGTTTAACCAACAATTTTGAATAAAGGTATGCCAATTCCCTGTAGGCTCTGCTTCATCTGAGCAACTCATTACGACTCTTGTTTAAAAGTGGTTATTGAAGCATGTTTACCGTTCAAAGTTCTGTCCGTTTATAAACTATACGTTTTAAGGAAAGCCAGGTCCGTTCCCCCTGGGTTTCGTAGAAAGAGCACTCAGTGAGTTACGTCCTACGGTCATACTGAGCTCTCAAGAACATATTAAAGCCATCATCAACTCTTTCACCGAGCTTAGTAACGTTAATTACTGTCCCAAAAGATTGTCCTCGATTTTCAGTGTAGAGGTCTGCCAGGCTTTTGCTTATATGGCAGAATAATTGATGTTACTAATTCAGTACCAATTATTAGATAATGTATCATGTATGTTGTAGATAATCCACCAGGTATTTTCTTTTATATTATGTTTAGCTTCCAGTTTTACTCAGCTTACAGTATGATATTGATAAGGTTTATCGCCAAACCAAATGCCCAGTCTGTTTTTCCGTAATGCCTCTTTACTACAGACATTATATTTTTGCAGCTATGGCAGGCTTAATATGGTCCAGAACCACTAGGATTGAATATTTTCTACTTCTATTCCCATAAATCGTCACCCCTGTCAGCGCGTAAATCGTGAAAGAATTTATAAGGAACGTTTTAGATGATAAATAACCACGTCTTCGAAGTGCCACAGAAACTCTGAATCAAGATTTAGAATGTAGATCAGTGCAGTAAGGTGTTAAGGTATTAAGCAGAGACTTACCATTTATCATAGTCCTGTATACTACTTTATTGTTATCTGTTTCTTGTGTTTGTTTAATTGGTAAAATAATGAACCAAAGCCACCAGAAACCAATTCGCCGGAAAACATTTAAAGATAGCTCCACGGCTATACCACATATATTAATTGTTTCCAGTTCCAAAGTGACACTTGCTATCGTAAAATAAGTACTCTCTTTTTCTGGCATTTTTTCTAAGTCTAACAATGGATTTGTTTATTTGGATATTTACAAACTCGAGTCGCGATTCTGTGTTTTATTATGTGCTAAACCGATTATGCCAATTGACTACTAGGATATCGAAAGGTAAACTAATATTATAAACGAGAAAGTAACTCGGCTTATTGCGTTTTCACGTCTAAACCACTGAACTAATTTCGATGAATTTTGTTAGAGAGATAGATTTTACCACGGAGCAGGATAGGCTACCTTTTGCCACACAGACGAAGTCTCAGTGCATCATGAAAGTACAGTCACTATGTTATAAAAGAGCAAAATTGTGTTACTTTACTGCTTGCTGGGGTTTAGATGCATTCCTTTTCGGAAACTACATGCACTGAAGATATGATAAGGTTTCTCAAGTCCTCTTAGCACAAAATATATATCCACAGAAGCAGTAAGAAAGATGCCATATCGCGTATTCCCGCGGGCCATTTAAAAATATCCTTGCTCAATGGAATGCTCACTCACACTTCTTCACTGTAATTGTCAATTCTGGATTAAATCTAGTATTGACAATTACAATAATAGATTGACACGATCACTATTAACTGTTATTAAATACATGTTAATGTATGCGTGTTACAGTGTAACGTAATCACAGACAGTGCAATATTATGTAATGAATGAGTTAACCGTTATTGTTATTGCGTGGAGCGAGTGAGTAATGTGGGTCAGTGACGAGAACAGAGGCAGGGTCGAGATGCCATTGACGCGTCTTTTAAACTTACGTAACAACCGCGTATTGTTTTGCCAAACAAGGACACAAGGATGCTACATGCATACATATACAAAATGTAAAATAAAATCTTAACGCATGCGGACCGTTGCGATGCAAATTAAAACATAGCTTCAAGTCAACCTTTTGTTTCTTTCAACTTATTTCGTCCTAAACTATGTTTTTATCGGAGTTTCCCTATCCGTATACATTGGACCAATTAACTATTAAAGCTATCGGGGTCTGCTTTTATGGACATTACAAGAACCCTTTATGGAGATCTATTTTGCTGATAACCCAGTCAGCAAAATCTCTATGGGCTCATGTAAAGTTATAGGTAGCTTCTTCTTATTATGTTTCGTGGTTGGGAGACAACCTAGTGTTAGAGTTACTTTGTGCGATTTTCATTTCTGTATCAAAAAACTATTGTTCAATTACTTTTAAATATATATTTAGTTATTGTAGATAACGTACCTACTTATAGAAATATTTTGCTTAGTTCACCTGCGATACCGATGGTTTTATCAAAACAAAATACGTAGGCAGAACAGTGGTGTCGGTTGTGCTTGCAGGTGTTCGATGTCACTACTAAACTGGTCGGGCATCCGGTCCTCGCATCGCGCTACGCCCGACAGATGGCGCCATGGGTATATTACTTGTATACATCGTGGGCTTTGTTTCTATAAAGATGTTATTAAATGCTTCAGCGTTGTACATTTTGATCAATCAGTTTGATTACATGTAGCACAGAATATTCACGTTTAAAAACGGAAAGCATTACAACGGTTTTAATATTTTGTCGGAAACTACCCAATTCGGTAATGGGTAACTGTAATGATATATTTTACTTAGAAACAGTTAAGGATATCATGTACCTTAATGGGTTAAGTTTGGTGCAATTACGGTTTAATTTGCCAACGATCCCTTGTGAAATATTTTTATGACATTATCGGCTATAAGACAAATTGTCTAATTACGGTGCCGCCCGGCCCGCTTATGTAACTAATGGCGGCATAATCGGGGCCGAGGAATCCGATCGTAAACACGCTCGCTAACCCACTAAAACATATTTCTTTTATTTTGCGGAGCGGGTTGACTACGCAGCCCCGACTCGGTCGGTCCGCCACTTTACAGAACAGGTTCTATATCGAAATTAACGATAAATCCGCCTTCGAGTTGCCGCCTCACCCTCTCTGCATATTTTCCTCAGTCTCGAGAATAACTCAACATTTCTGAAATATATCTGCTAGTACACTCCCCCATGTTGGGGCTTATACTGATATTTTGAAAAATCTTTGTATCGTTACATGCACTCTTAAATGCGACAATTTGAGCTTACTAACAATTTTTTAGGGTTTCCCTACAAAGATGTTAAAAAGGTTCTTATGGTGTGAACTGCTAACATAGAGAACCAAACGGGAGACGGTTTCTGACTAAAATCGAACAAATTTGCTCGCTACTTTTGGCGGGGGGTGAGGTAACACATAAGCACAAAACAACTTGTACTAAAGGAATTACATTAACAGTATTAAATAAATGAAAAATAAAATAAAAATGTGTCACACACGATTAAGATCGTGTACTATCATTGTAACCATACAGGTAAAAGGTATAAAGGTATTTGATTGAGAATCATATGCCAGTGGCTAGAGGGGTACGCCCGCTAAAACTACTCCATTACTAATTCCTTCAAGACTGCTAATGATACCGATGCTTGAGATTTGTAGTTGTTTCGTTTATATAATGCCATACCCAACTTTTTTATTATACCTATAATATCACTACGGGGCATTGTTCTATATCTTTTGAATCGTAAACTGGACATTTGAAATTTTCATACAAAATATCTGACTAATAATAAATCAAATAAGAATGTCAAAATATGTGCCTGTAACAAGCAAGCATAACTACATTATATTGGAAAATATGTTTAATGGTCGCAAAATTGGTTAATTTATGTCTCATTGTATTGGCCAGCTCCAATACCTTTACAAATTAAATTTTTTTTTTAGAAAATAATTTAATCTTTTACTGTTCCGTGCCCAGAGAGACTGCTATGGGAGTCTATTTGACCCCAACCAAAAAACGGTAATGCATATGTATAACAGATGTACAATCTTATATTAATAAAAAAACAATGTAAACAAATCTTCAAATTTGGTCTGATTGTGTAAAATATCAATACTAATATTATAAAGAGGAAAGATTCGTTTTTTTTTGTGTGTAAGGATTTAATTAAAAAACAAACATTCTTTCACCAGTAGAAAGCTGCATTATCACTGAGTAACATAGGCTATATTTTATATCAGTGATAATATTTCTGCCTGAAAACTCACGCGGGCAAAACCGCGAAAACAGCTTAATTATATAAATTTGAACTAGCTGTGCCCGCAAACGTTGTTTTGCTATATAAATAAAAAAAATTGGGGTGGACTACCCCTAACATTTAGGGGGATGAAAAATAGATGTTGGCCGATTCTCATAGATACCGGATAAGCACAAAAAATTTCATCAAAATCGGTCAAGCCGTTTCGGAGGAGTATGGCAACGAAAACTGTGACACGAGAATTTTATATATTAGATAGAACCCATTAAATTATAGGCCATTCGGTATAGCTTCGGTAGCAAAGGTTTTTATCATCAGCCCATAGAAATTTCATTGCCTATCAATTAATGTTCACCGGTTACTACTCACGTGCATTTTTCGGGATTGCCCGACTAGTTTCGAACTCGAACGGCCCTTAGTCGTGAGCTGAACCCGCGGCGATGTCGCAATCTTGAGTTTGACTCGCTCGTTTGTTTTTTATTATTTAGTAATAGGTATTTCTAATGCATGTTGGTCTAGTGGTCCCAAGCGCGACTGCTGAGCATGAGGTCTCGGGTTCGATTCCCGGGTCGGGCGAAGTGTTATTGAGTTTTTCTCAGTAGCAGCTCGGAGTTTGGAATTGTGCCCGGTAGATGGCAATAGGCTAACCACCTATTACATGGGACTTAACCTCTCGAATGCCGCATTACCAGACACAATAAAAATTGCATTGTGTCTCGCGTGGATCCACGTTCCGGCAGTCAAGAGGTTAATAACAGCATTGGTGAAATGTAGGTGTACAACTGTGTACACCTCTGCCTACCCCTTCGGGGGAATACAGGCGTGATGCTATGTTATGTTTATGTTTTAATGTTGTGTTATATAAAAATATTAGCTTTCATTTAAACTAACTGTGCTAAATTTCATACTCCACCGTCCGTAATTTTCGTAAAAAGGGGTACTAAGTTTTTGCTTCACGTATAGATTTGCTAACTTGAACCCTAAATGCCTTAGTCCGTCTGACAGAGGACCGTGTTTTAAATGTATTGTACAGAATTTGCCCAATAATACATCGGTACACTTACAGATACGATACAGTTGGACTTAAATCAAAACTGAAATTTGGCCAAAATGATGCTGAATAGTGCATCTCGTTGACATCCACAATATATTTCTGTGTATATACATCTGAAAATATAATAATTTGTTTTATATATTAACTCATTCTATTGATACTTAATAAAATGATTACAATTAAATTGGTCGGACTCGACCATCTATAAAACCTTGCGGGCTATCCCTTGCTCGAATTATTCTTATGGTCTTGCATTTAGAATCCAGAATCGGTGTTGTAAAAAATCCTATTCATATTTAGTGAAGTGACTATTTAATAGTCACATGAAAATTTAAATATAGTCTGAATGTAATAATATTCTATTTTAAGAAAAAAAAAATCCTTTTCCGTCTATTTTTATCATTCTTAGTGGTCAATTTATTATTGTTGAAGCTCAACTGAGTGTTCTTGAATATTTGGGAATAAAAATGTAAATTTGCAGAAAAATGTGTATTGGAACAATGATGGTAAGTTATGCTCAGGCGTAGACCGCTAGGCGTAGATCACTAGGCTTCTAGTCGAGTGTCCCGCAGGGAAGCATCTTCAGCATCTTATATTCTCTACATCTTCAAACATGTTCAATCAAGCTATAACCATTTCTTTAATCTCAGTTCTTGATAGAATATATTTTTTATTATAGTTTACGTTTACCATCGTTGATGTAGGGTGCTAATGGATTCACAGTTCTTAACCTCTACACACACAACTGTTTCGTTAAGAGTTAGTACACATTTCCTTCATTGCGTGTCATAATTGGAAAAGATAAATTCTTAACGCAATTTCCTAATATATTATTGTTGTTCCGTGAAAGGTTATATATAACACGGATTTCCCAAATTAGCAACATTTTACGCGATAACTATTATCACAGATAGAGATAGCGCCTGTTTCAAGTCATATAAATACAATATAAATATCACGATACGGACACAGTGCGCATATGCATTGACCCGCATTCCCAATAGGCCATCACTGTTTGCAATGCGACAGTAATGAGATGTAGTACATATATGGATGATAATATGACTATTGGCTCACACAGTCCGATCAATATATCCTAATTAGTTATTAGGTGTATCACAGACGACTGTGATTTTGTGTGTATTGGTGTTAATTTGAATTGTATTATCAGTTATTATGTTAATAGCTGATACGCGATTCTGTTCATTATCAATGATAAGTCCACGATCTCATATTTACTCAACAAAATTTCGCTTGTGTGTGTAAATGTATGTGAACAACATCATATTGTAATTAACATAGCTTGCGGGTGTATCTACATTTAAATCTGACACACACACACACACACACACACATGCTTCATTAACAGTATATAATAGAAACTGTAGTGTGTTTGATGTAAACTGTCACCTTTTATTCTTCGTCGAGGGGGAGAAGTTGCTACATTTATTTTGTATGACTGTCGTGGTAGGCCTTGAATGTTTTCAAGATCAGTTCTTTATTATCTTTCTAAACAATTCATAGGTTTCGAAGACTCGGAGTGAATAACTATTAACCGAATGTATCACAAAAAAGTAGTTACGTGTCTTTGCTACAAAGTAAGGCTAGCTGCGACGAACAAATAACTGGTCGAGTTGGATAGTTGGTTGAGTGCGTGCAGCTCGGCGCTCGGCGACCCCCCGCTCGAGGTTCGCTGGCGTGCCCTCGCTCGTTGTAGCTATACATATGGGTCGTAGCGAGCGGCGTGCCGTCGCAATATCAGCCCGGTGAAATCGCTCGCCCGCCCGCTTCGTCGCACCGCACGCCTCGCCTGCGCCAGTCGCCGTGCGCCAACTGAAACGCGCGCACTGCTAGCGCTATCGAACGTACAATATTCCACACGAGGCTCTCGCTCTCTGCTAGCTTCCACCGCCTTCGCCCCGGCACCGCTCCTATTACCGGCGCCGGTCGATGATTCGGAACGTTTTCGCTGTAAAGCAAATTGTCACCTTCTCGACATTCGTAATATTCCGTTGTGTGTGTGAGGAGTGCATGTGCGCAGCTCGCCCTAATTTGTGCTTCGGTGTAGTTAAGAAAAGGATTCAAGACGGCTGTCATCATAAGGCTGCCTGCGAACACAGTAAGTATCGCGGCGGCCGCATGACTCAATGTAAAATGGGACGATTCTTATCTACCGCACTTGGGTGTGTGGGTGTGCCGACGCTGAGTTTGTCAGTGTTTGCGTGACATCCGACCGCCTCCTTGCCTGTGTGTGCGTTCGTTGGCTCAATACTCGGTTCTATTTTGTGGCGGAGCGACTAGATGTTTGTTTTTATTATCATATGACCGGCGACTGCTGTTACTTGCTTTAAATTCAAGTACTGAAAATTCTTAGATGAAGCAATGTTACTATTATCAATAGGCGGTGATAAGAATTGTCGATAGAATCATTATTAATAATAATTAAAACTTGTTATATCAGTACCAAGTATTTGAGTCAAAATATACATAGAAGTTTACTGACATGACTTAATTCAATGAAAGCTACGAGTTAACTTTAAGCGTGCTGGATACAGGTCGGTTTTCATTTGCCGTCGGCAACGTTGTAGGCGTATTTGTACGGCTCTCCGTATCTGTTTTGTATTAAACATTTTACACTTATTTTGCAGATTATTTGTTTTATTTTAACCTATCGTAGGCTATTATTATAGAATGTATATCTAATGTACGTCACTATTTGGTCCAAATCGAATATGCTGTAAGTCGTTCATAAAACCATCCAGTCATAATTAATCAAAAAAGAAACTAACTAAACTGGGTCGTTTTCTAAAAAAGCTGGTCCATTCAAATATGTAGTATTGGAAATGAAGTAGGGGATGTAGTATTCTTGATCAGAAGGAAACATGCCCAGTTTTTTAATGTAGTCTTCTGCGTTTATAGAAATGAATAATAAAAACCATAGCTTACAGTTACTATTTTTACAGTAGGGTTGTTTTTAGGAAAACAAGATTATTGATATTTGGTGGGATTGTAAAATACCTGCTATTGCAGTTATTTGAACGGTGTACATTTCTTTTATTGCAGCCACGTCCGTTCTGTCCATTTGGTGAACTGTTACTTGTGTTACTCTTTATTACTTCTCACACTTTGAAATGTTTAAGACAAGACGCATGTTGCATTGGTATCTTGGTCGGTTTCAAACTATATATTCTTAGCTTGTGTAATGTGTTCTTAGTATGAATAAAGTGTAGGGTAGGTACATATATTATAACCTTAATTTGCCACGCTTTTCACCTTAAATCACATTATTGTCAACGAAAGCTGCATTCAAAGGTATCTCTCATATAAATACATAATACAATTTGTTGTTCATATAGCTAACGTTTGCAAAAAGCTCTCCAGTGTTCTTGCGATGCGATTACCAAAGAGTATTGTTATCATCGCGCATGTGTTCGTAATGCTTGTATGCGTTTCTGATTATTTAATGCGATCTCACGCTCGACAAATCCAGTTGAATAAAGTCGTAACTGCCAGCAATAAATTGAATCAATCGTCAATTTTATTCATCTTGCCGTAAAAACTATTATGGCGGAGAAAACGTTGGCGTATCTCACATTCCTCATCCGTCGTTGGCTCATACAAATTATACGATGTGTGTTACGTATAGCTAGGTAGGTGGACCGTCATTATTTATGTTCTCTAACAGTCGGCTCAGTGGTGTGGGTTAAAATCGGAGCAGTCAGCTGATCGTCCATGTGTGTGTGCGTTCTTCGGGAAACACCTTTCGATGACGTGTGCGAGCTTCGTTTAATTAGACATTCACATTGTTCCCTCTTGTTTTTTTTTCCTGTTTAGTCATATTGATTGATACGCCTGATAAAAGCGTGAAGTATTATTTCATGACGTTTGTTTCTATATTTGAAGTAACTGATACGTTTTTTGTTTGACATTGATTCATTAACATTTGCAGTTATCAGAAATTTACATTCAACGGACAATCAATCAAATCAGTCACTACAATTACTATACCGAATAATTATATTATACAGAAGTTATGATTGCGTTGAAAGATAACTATTAATACTTAGAAGATACGCGTACAGCAAGTTTTCTTGAATATTAAATTATGTTTTATACAATTCATATAACACTCCACAACTAATTGCGACTTCCGCAGCAGTAAAGCATATCATTTGTAACTTTAGAAATAACGGCAGTTAAAAATCTCGAAGCTATGTCTCTGATATTTAACTAAGATTTAAATCGAGATTGTCATCTTTCAATTCATAAATCTTTCAAAGAATCGGTTTTGTGGCTAATTTGTCTTGATCTAGTTTATCTTAGCCAGTATCAGCCGCGATTGATAACTTCACAAAACACGAACTCATTACTGGGCACACTGTAATTTTAAACCCGAGCCGAGTAAGTATACCTTATTGGGCTTTGCACGTGAACAGTCATTATGAAACATGTCATTTGGTAAAAAACATGACGTGTCGGTGATTATATTTGCTGGCCGTATACCTACGTTGTAATATTATGGCTTGAGCCTCTGTCGTTGTGTTATATTATGCCGTTTTTGCTCATCTATCATAGTCCCTCTTAAGAGGATCCTCTACAGCAAAAATACAGGGTGATTCATTGAATTGGTCAGTAGGGTTAAGTCTGGAACCTTTAGAGATAGTGAAATTTGTTCATGGCTTCGATTTTAGAGAAAAGAAAACTGCATTCATAGTTTTCCAAAAAGTCTTCCCTGGGTCAGGAATCGAACCAACTAACTCTAAATAAATATATCACGTGTATTTATGACACCAATTGATAGGATCTTTAATTAAGAATCATTTCGTTGATGAAAGGAAAAACATTTTGTTACCTTGCTTTCCTACCAAAATGCATAAAGTAATGTCACTTTATAAATGCTATTTTATATATTGGTAGGTAGTATATCTCATTTAAAAAACAAAGTTTAGTCTTTATGATTCATCCTGTCGATTTGACGTCAGAAAAATAAGTGTGAAAGGACCAGAAATATCGAGTGATTTTTTTGGTCCTAATGACGCAATTCGTAATAAACAAGTAAACCAAAGCTTCGTCATAATCTAAATAGTTGGTCAGTTTCGGTGTATCTAACTATCCAATGTGATAAGTAGTTATATTGGATAGTTAGATACATCGAAACCGAACTGACTATTAGAACTGAGTCGGAGTATTTGAGCAGCGAATTGAACTGCACCTTCAAAAGTGCTTTTGTTTGTAAGAATATAGTGAAACCAAAATCGTGTCGTACCATATCTTAACGTATTTGATTGGCGCTTGATAAAATAACCATTCCCGGAATCGATTAAATGCTGATATCGCGCTTGCAAAGTGGGTGAGCGAAAAACAACTGTTTACTTCTTATGGGTGTCACCAATAAACACTACATATTATTGATTCGTTTAAGATTTCCGAAAATCGTTATTGAATCTGTAGTTTTTTACTTTTACCACACCCACGGGAAAACCCAATCGCGGTGTCTCTACACTTCATTAATTCGGCGCTCTACGTCATCACGTTACAGTCGAACAATAGTAGAAGTTGGGTTGGCGGGGAAAGTTGAGCTTCGACATCGCTTCCCCCTTCCCTCTTCAACCCTCTTCGTCACAAATAAATAAGCCAGAGCCGACATCCGACAACAATAATAATAATTCGCTCGAGCCCGATCAGCTGTTTCGCCGACACCGACCCGAGTAACAGGTGGCCTATAAAGACATTCAATAAAGTGTGTACCACTTGCCTTCGTTGCGGAACCGTCTATTTTACACAAATACACTCACACACACGGACACACCCCGACCCACAAGCATCACAAGTTAAACTTTTTGCCATCTTCTCACCAACCATTGACGTTTCTAAACGTTGTACTGATTTTGATTGACATTTGCTTTTTACCCAAATATTCATGTCTCATTTGTCACAATCACACTGACTAGAAGTTCTAAAACTTACTAGACCACACCTTAAAACGGTTACACCTTTAGTCATTCCGGATATTAATAGTTCGTTGTAACTTGTTACCTTCCTTTTTTTGGTTTAATCATATTGTTACGTGACCAAGTGACAACCCGATTCATGATAACAATTATGATAGAATCGAAAATAATTATAACTTCTCGTACAAGTCCACCTCTATCTTTCAAAAGTAATAGGCCCTCGTCTACGTTGAAACGCTGGCAGTGTGATTCATCTGCTACAGAAAGAGCTCACCGTATATCGGAAACTGTAGACATACCTATGCAAATTTATTTTGAACGAGTAAAAGGTGTGGGGGTGGGAACGGGTCGCGACCTTCTCACTGTCCCTCGTTACACGTGGTTCGTTGTATATAATTGTACGAGCCGTGTAAGATTATAGTAGGCCAGGTATTCCGGCACTGCGCACTACCCCGGCCCTACACAAAACATCACTGAACACACCCCTTGTTTACCTTTCATTTGCACGCCCTTCGTCCTATTCCTCCTAATGAAGGACTTGTTGAATTCTTACATGTCGGCTTTAGTACGTCTGTAAGAAAATATTGCTTCTGAGCTTCTGACCTTTTTCAGGAGTTTTTTTTTCAAGATTCTGACGTCGGCTACTGTTCAAAGAATGAATAGCTATAACGCGAAGCGCCCACGTATTGGAGCGGGGTAAGTTGGTGTAAGGTGCAACGATTCGTAAGAGTTGCACAGCATTTCGCTCTCAATAGCGCGCGGTCGTCGATGACGAGCCGGTTATGTAATGTAAATGTTTACGTACCTACTACACGTGGCCGGTACCACGTGCCCCAACCGAGAACACTAGCCTTGTGAATTATTTATTTACGACAACATTTTCGCACGCCGGTCGTCGAACTCTTGAATGGTCTTGAAACGCATTTACGCCGATTAATCTTGACATATCTCATACGATATTGATAATTTAGTTTTTGTTATTATGTACTTTAATCGAGGAAAGTAATTACTAAAGAGGTTTACGATGACGTCTTTGATCTTCTTTTCCGATGCTTTTACAAAGTTTTATTATAGCGGAATATTTAGCCGAATTCCAGGTCTAATCTAATAGATACTTAAAGGAGGATCTTAAGTTCTTAAAGTATTTTTTTTGTGTTACTTGCCTTCATAGTCGTCAAAACATTCAATGGTGATGAATGGCGCGCAAAATGAAGCGAACGCGTTAGGAACTTTAGATAATGCAGAAACGCTTCGTAGCTGGGGAATTGCGGTTATTTAGACGAGCTTTAACACCCATCAGCGGGCTATTTATAGCGCTCGTCACTCCGGAGCGTGGCTCCCGTGCCACTGACCTAGCCTACCGATATTAATATGAAGATCTAACTATCTATCGTAATTGGTTCAGCCTAATGAACGTGAGACGTAATAACCTATTGTGATCGCATTGATTTCAGGGATATGACTCGACGTTTCTCTTTATACGATCAAAGTTCTAAATTTCTACGAAGTCAGGGAAAATAACAGATTTTGAGTCCTGAACATTTGACCCTGATCAAAAATAAACTCCAACTTCAAAATAAAGTGATACATATATTATAGTACCTCTTACTCTTATTTCGTGTTAATGAACATAAACGAAAATATTTTAGCATCTCAAGCTTAGCTGCACTATGTTATACCGTAGTGTTGTGAGGCGGAATCTTTCTACCATAGCAATCCTGTATAAGTACCACACATTGTTAGTCGAGCCCACGTGAGCGTTTCTCGGCTCAATAGCGGGTTTCATGATCGTCGTCGCCTCGTTTCCACTGCACCTCGCCTATATAAGGAACGTAGGCTACGTAGGTTTATGTGGTTGCGTTAGTCCCTCTATTTACCGCGTTGCTGGCAGCCTCCACACATTGTGTAGACACACCAACAAGAGCGATTTTGTGTTTATTTGCGTCGGGATTTGGGCCAAGTGCAGTCGGTCAATTTAAGCCGATCGTTCGTGTTCGGCTGACGTATCTCAATCGACGTAGCCCAATCACTCAAACAGCTGATCAATGTTTTGTTAGATCTTAATTGAATGCCATTGACTTGTGTGTTGAATTAATATCTTTCCTGTTTGAGAACGTGTTCAGTTTAACTTTGAATATCGCAATCTTAATTGACTGTCATTTAGATTTCTATACCATACCAAAATGGTAAATTATGGAATTCTTAGTGTGTGGGAACGGAAACCTCCTTACGGAATCCTCGGTGCGTGAGTTCGACTCGAACTCTGCCGGTATTTTTTTATTTAACGTCGATTTATAAAGAGGGTTTTCTGGTTTAGCATTCGGGTATAAAAATGCAAAAAGCTAATTCACCCAAAAAAATATAATTCTTCGTCACTTTAGTTAAACTCCGGGCCGTAGTCACGAATGGATTTCGGGGGCTCTACTCCTTTATTCACGTATAGAATAATTTCACTTCTTGTCTGATGATTGAACACCCAAACCCACCCGGTTAAGACCATGGTTACACTTTTGTATCTAAGAACTCCCATATGTTATATTATGGCTTATGAAAAAAGATAAAAAAAATGATTCAGTTTCTCCATTACCATCATATTCATCATAAGCTGAGATTATTATATTCTAGTGAACTTTGTTCACAATCATCAAGCTGTCACTTAGTCTTGCCTGGCTTCGTTACGTGGTCCACGTCAAATCAATTCGCTTTCAATTTACTAGGTTACATCTGAAAACACTGCACAGATACTGTAGCTAGATAGAGCAGCCCAGCACGTCCCGACAGCTTCCAACAATAATAATTAATTGACTCGTCCGTTCGTTATCGTGCTTTTATATTGACGTTCCCGAGTGAGCAAGCGAGCGAGGTGCATTCGGAATGAAATTTCCATAAAAACTTTTGTGCTCCGGCGGACGTTGCGAGCGCACGTTAAAATCGTCGGCTGGCAATAAAACAGCGGCCGGTGCGGCGAGGCGCGACGAAGCGAGCAATGAGTGCGAGAGGGACGGCCTTAGAGATAATGGACTCTGTACGAAATGAAGAACGCGCCTGGTGCGCCGAGCGAGCGAGCTGGAGCGCTGGGCAAAAACATCGCCGCAGTTATCGCGCGCCCCGCCGCCCGCGCCCCTCCCCACCGGCCGGACTCGTCTGATCGACGCCGGAGCCTCTCGCAGGCGAGCTAACCTCGACAGCGGGGGGTCGTGAGTTGCCTCGTCGAGCCCGTTCGAACGTTAAGAACGCGTTGCACCGTCGTCCGCCGCTCTCTCTATAATACGACTCGATTTTAACTTCGAAAAAGCTTAACATTTACGCGACCGTTTCACTGTTGCTCTTCTCTGCCTTAAGCTCGTTCTAATCGCGTTTACCGTTGTATGTTGTTATAGAAAAGGACCACTGATTGATTTACGGGCTACGAACATTGACTGCGCTGAAACGGTACGTACTATCATATGATTGTCAACTGTATAATAGTTTGTCGTTTAAGCTTTTATGGGTTCGTCTGAACTTGCATTATTATGCATAACTCGTTGTTCCATTGTACTTTAACGACTGTTGGTTTACGTTACATAACTTAGTTACCGTATAAAAGATGATCTGCATCAAGTTTAATATTAGCGGGAGGCGTACCGCATTTGTTTTTATTTTGGTGTTGGTTGCGGGCGCATTGTTTGTTGAGATTCCGTACGTTGTTTTATTGCACGATTACCGCAAGTGGCCGTGCTCTATTGACTCGGCGTGCTATTGTTGCTCTTAACTGCCGAGGTTGCAGTGTCAAGGCATCTCACCTCAGCACAAGAATGCACACTTTATGCCTTGTGGATTATGCAAATGAAATTTGTCTTTTACATTAGCATCTGTTAATGATCTTTTACAGCTTTTGATTGCTTATGAATCTTGTTATGTAAGATTGAGTATGTTTCTGTTACCAGTACAATTGTTAGTGGATATTTAATTGACCTAATTAAAACTTGAAATCTTTAATGATCTTTATAAATGCTTTAACGATGTTGATACCATTTTGGGAAACGAGTATGATTATAAGATAAATGGTGATTCATTGAGAACAAATTACTCTTTCTCTACTCTAATAGCTCTTCTCGGTGGATCAGTCGGTATAGTAATTTTGATTTAAAAAAAAAAATGGGATTTATCTTTGCAAACATTTAGTTCAATAAAACTATAGAGATTCATCCTAAATTTGACTAACAATGCTTAGCCTAAAATAGTGCCATAATACAATTTCTGGCTGAGATTATGAATACTTGAAACTTGGTCCTTTGGGACTAATTCTGGCTGAGCATAGTGAATACTTGTAAGTTTGGTACATTTTGACTATTTTTGGCTGAACATGGTAAATACTTAAAACTTGGTTCTTTTGGATTATTTTTGGCTAAACATAATGAATATTTGAAACTTGGTCCTTTTAGATTATTTTTGGCTAAACATAGTGAATACTTAAAACTTGGTCCTTTTGGATTATTTCTGTTTAAACATGGTGAATACTTGAAACTTGGTCCTTTTGGACTATTTCTGGCTAAACATGATCAAAACTTGAAACTTGGTCCTTTTGGACTATTTCTGGCTAAACATGGTGAATACTTGAAACTTAGTACTTTTGGATTATTTCTGGCTATACTTGGTGAATACTTGAAACTTGGTGCTTTTGGATTATTTCTGGCTATACTTGGTGAATACTTGAATCTTGGTGCTTTTGGATTATTTCTAGCTTAACATGGTGAATACTTGAAACTTGGTGCTTTTGGATTATTTCTGGCTATACTTGGTGAATACTTGAATCTTGGTGTTTTTGGATTATTTCTGGCTAAACATGGTGAATACTTGAAACTTGGTTCTTTTGTACTACTGAAATGTCTGTTACTGACAGCGATATATGGGAGAAAACTAAATATGCTGCACGAAATCTAAATAAACTTGGATAAGGGCAGGAGGTTTCTCGGGTCTTGCTTTAGTCAGAAAAAGTCTAAAACTGCCAAGTTTGCAGTACTTGCTGTCAATGTTAAGTAACAGATAACCCAAAAATACCTAAGCTTAACTGTTAACTATCAATAAAATTACAAGAGATAATCCAATCGGACTAAGTTAGCAGTATTTACTAATTATCAATGGAAAGCCGTAAGTTTTGTTTTTCGTAATTTAATATAATAACTACTTATAATTTGAAACATAAAAACATCACTTTAGACCTAATAATGCTAGGGCATTAATTATCGTTAGGTGAATCGCATGGCGACTAAAGTTGAACCATCAAAATTATAATCCTACTATTCTACTTCCTACTAATATTATAAACGCGAAAGTTTGTATGTATGAATGTTTGTTACTCTTTCACGCAATAACTTCTTTGGATTTGGATGAAATTTGGCACACAGATAGTTAACACAAGGTACTTCTTATCCCTGCTGGACCTAATTCTGAAGTTTACGCAGACGAAGTCGCGGGCAGAAGCTTATTATAAATATTTGTAGAACAAAATCTCAATTTCAATATTAGGGTGCACGCATATCAGAACGCACCGCAGTCAGCTCATTTAAGAATGCGACTTGACCGACATCATAATTTTTGACCCTACAAAAATTACTGCGTTGACTGTGGAGTGGTCTAGTATGCCCTCAATTTTATGATTATAAATGCAGGGCAACTTATCTGAAACACTCAATCAGAGCAATTTTAAATTTTCCCCCTATAATTCAATAATAGCTTGTCAGATGTCAGCCAGCCTTGGATTTTGCTCATGAACGCACTCAGATTTCTTTTGTGGAGTTATAGGTACGTTCTGAGATAATAAGAAGTATCAAAGAACCAAGACTTGTTATTCAAGGTTTGTTCTTAAGTTCACGGTCTTGAACTTACGAAGTAACCTAGAATTACATTTGCGATTCTTGATCGCAATAAGTTGATTCATGTTTTTGCCTAAAGCACTGAGAGTGACGGCATACCTACCCACAAAGTTTCCTCCTGAGACGTTTTCTTGCTCCTCCTAATCAGTGTGTGCGATATGCTATGGATTATCATCATCATCGTCAGATTAGGATTGAATATAGATACATATTTAAACTGGAAATCTCATATCTAAATTATAGGTGGAAAATGATGTAGATTCACATATGCACTATATGAACTAAAGAAATAAACAGATCTGAAATCTGCCATCAATTCCTATTATGCCTATGCACACTCTTGGCTCCGTTATGGCATTATACTATGGTGCAACAGTACTGACACAGACATTGATTTAAACTACAAAAAAAAAAAAAAATGCATAGGAATACTTTCAAACATAGGAGGCATGGAAAGTTGCAGGCCTCACTTTGTCCAACATTAGATCCTAACTCTTAAATACCAAATACCTACACATCCTTGAAATCTGTGTCTTTGTCAAAAAACATAAGCAGCTCTTCTCCCTCAACCAAGACCATTTTTCTCAACCTCGTAATTTAAGGCATAAAAACAAACTAGCACTACCTACTTCCAAACTGTAAATTTTCCACTCTGGACCTTATGCTATGTGTGTAAAAATATATAATGAAATACATGAAAAATTAAATTATTTGTACAAATACCTATTAAATAAATGCTATTACATACATACGCTTCATGATGATCATGATTTTTTCGAAGACAGTAGTAAATACTTACCAAGTATAATTGTATCCTATAAAATATAAATACAAACTAGAATATAAATTACACAATATTTATTTAAAATATAACAAGTCGAAAGATTATACAAATCTACTCTATGTTAATAACCAAATGTCATGTTAGTATGTAATTTGATATTGCATTTGAAGTTTTTTTTTTAATATAAATTGCTGTGCCTTTACAGGGTTCATGAGGAATCTTTGTATGTAACATAAATTTACCACATGAGTGCAATACATTATTTAAATTTGAATTAAAGTTATGCATAGTCCATTCAATAGCGTCATGCCTGTATTCTCCGAAGTGGTAGGCAGAGGTGTACACTGCTGTACACCCATATTTCACCGATGCACTTATTATGTACCATGTAATAGATGGTGAGCCTATTGCCATCAATCGGGCACAGTTAATTTCACATAGAGAATTTTCTTTTAAATAGGAATACTCAATAATACTTTATCTGACCCGGGAATCAAACTCAGGACCTCATTTTTGTATAATAACTTTCGTGAGACACATTAGGACCTCATGCTTGGCAGTTGAGCTTGCGGTCACTAGACCAATGACGCACAGTACATTTCGGGGTCTCAAATGACGCTAATATGATTGTTGTTTGTTTCAGGATCTGACCGGTCAGAACAGCAATGACTCGGGCGGCAGCGGCGGCGCAGGGCGCGCTACCACGCCGCACCTGAGGCCGACGCCCAGCCCCACAGGCTCAAGTGGCTCACGCTCCATGTCACCGGCTGTTGGTAAGTTGACACACTACTACATCATCCATAATTGTCTCACGGCAGGGGTAAGGCACCGACTCATACAGAGTCGAACGAGCGTTGATTACCATCACACAGTGTGGTTTCCTAAATCTTATAATTATCTTCAACATAATAGATTAAAATAGAAAGAAAAATAAATATAAAAAAATTCATTTATTCTACACTGGGCACAGGGCCATCAACCAATAAAATTTTAAAAAGGCAAATAAAAACCATATTAAAAATCAAATAGTTAATTACAAATTTTAAACTCAAACAGGCTGTCTAATATGATATGATGTGAGGGAGCTGCTCAGTCTATCTAAGATTAACTTGGACAGTGCAGAATGATATTGGCATAGTGTAATAGGTTTGAACCAAAAACTTGCACTCAAGAATCTAGTTGGTTGCCTCCGTACTTTTCACTTCTCCCGTATCCATCTTACCTTCTTCTTAGCCTATTTCTCGGGTCGGCTTTGCTTGACGGAACTGGTACAACTGGAATTGAGTTTCATATAATTATCACGTCACATGTGACTATAGAAAGTTAAGACATCGGTTGCACTGTGAAATAAATTAGAGCCACGATAACAGTGATTTGGATCCTACTCGCAATTAGTTGTAATATACGATTGACTAGTACAAATTATGCTTCAAAACAGACTTTAAGAATTTGACATGATTCACACATTTTTAGACGGACAGTCTGATTTTGCTTGCCTGTGACAAATGTCTGTTAATTTAACGAATTTGTCAATTCTGATGAAAATAATCCATAATGAGTGTTGCACAAGAACAACCTGGTGTTCAGACCAGTTGTCAACTACAGTGTAATGAAAATCAGATAATGATTTCGTAGAGCTTTCAGTTTCTTTGAATTTGAACCTTATTTCCAGGGATTAAGGTCTTAATATATTCTTCGGAGGTTTAGCCGTATCCTTTGTTTTGTCACGGGTGTGTTGATCAGATTCGTTGTGCATACTCCGTCACCGGTAGACACGGGCTTTCCCGACATTGACCCACATAGAACGGGCGCCCAGAGTACGCCGTATTTTGCCCCTTTTGCGGGCGCGAACCACCCCAGCCCGCCCACCTTATGTACGAGTCGGGGTGGTCGCGGTATATAGGGCCTCGTGAAAAACTTACCCCCACCGTCGGTTGGGGCGAGCACGCAAAACAGGACCTTCTACCCCTGAGGCCCACGAGGCGCTCCTATGTGCCGAATCGCCACCGACCTTACCATTGACAAACCTGCCCACCTATATAACAACATAAAAAAGAAACCAACTTTTACTTTGCTGAACTTGGCATGACTTTTATAAAAGCTGGTTGAAAAGTGGAGTGATTGCTAACTATAAATTTTAAAGTTTTGAACCTAAATAATCGATCAATTCGAATAGACATGCACACAGCGATTATCATAGATTAAAGAAAATGTTACGTACATATCGAATATTTGGTCAACGAGTCGTATATCGAACCTAATATATTTTAACATTGTATGTTGTCATTCCAATTTACATGTTGTTGAAATGTAAAGACTCATAGAACACCCTTGTGGGGCTTTCCTCGAAGTGACCTTGTCAGGTTCACCCACCGGGGACGCCGCATCTTATATACTTACCCACTGTCACGATTTGTTTGATGTAGGTACATGTAAATGTATACATAGTAACTTTTGGCTTCCCATTTGATTCTACAACTCCATTCATAAACAGTCTGAGAATTATAAACTTTGTGTTACTTGATATATCATTTTGATAATTCATGTATCTAAAGCCAACATAAACATTACTTGGCACGTGCTTTGGTTTTTAGCACTATTCCTGTCACTGTCACACTACAAATGCAAGATAGAGACGGGAACATGGCTAATTCAAAGCACGGGCTCAAATAATGTTTATTTATATGGACCTTAGCTTTTTTAGAGTCAAGTAACTTTTAACTTGAGTCCCAGAATGTTACCAAATGAAATATCCGATATCTTCTTCAGCTTTATTATGAAATTAATACACATATAAAACTATGCAGATCGTAGATATTGATAGTATTAATTATAGGGCAGTAAGAAATAAAGTT
Organism: Xylocampa areola; assembly: GCA_935421205.1. NCBI lineage: Eukaryota > Metazoa > Arthropoda > Insecta > Lepidoptera > Noctuidae > Xylocampa > Xylocampa areola. The sequence goes on from OW285220.1 coordinate 10,877,560, forward strand.
ACCTCAACCGTATCTGATTCTAACCCCGACTAACAGACAAACTGGTATTTCTGCTAAAGTATGTAACAAACAACTAATGGACTTTGATATATTGTTATTTTATAAAGTAGTTGAAGTCATCCTACCAGTTATTAGGAATAAAGGATTATTTTTTTCTTTCATGTTCCAGTACTAAAGGACCATTTCACTGTTAGTAAAAGTATTAAAAAGTTCATAAAGACCATAGTATTCATTGGCATACATACCGTATACTTGGAACGCAAATTGCGTTGTAAATGTATTCACGCATGTTCAATAACTTGCGATTGGTGACCATTCCAAACCATTAAAATTCGATTGTTTTATTTCACGCTGATTTTTTTCGCAATAAGTGCCTTTTATGATCCCATATTATGAACAAATATGAGATTTGCATAATTCTCAAGCTGCTTTTTTAATTTTTTATCGTGTATGCTAAATCAAGTTTAATGAAATCAGCTTCTAAGAATGAAGTCATATTATTGTGACTACGCTATGATTAACGTAAATTTGTGCAATACATGCACCTTATCTTAGATTTAAAGCCAACCTTTTAAATATTTTTTCTCTTAAATTTTGTCTTTTACCTTGTTTATTGTAATTACCTACGGTAATAGGAATTTTAAGCTCATTCGAATGAGTCAGGATTTCCTAGAATTCCAATTTATATTCCTCCTCCTCCACTCTTAAATTTCATACACTCGTGAATCTTAGTTTAATACTTGTTTAATTTCGTTTTTCTTTATGTTAATATTTACATCAACTACCCAGGTTTCTAATTAAACGTGTTAGCATTATGATCATTTAAAAGAAAACCTTCATTTAATAACTGTTTAGACTTAAACTAATTGGATAATCTCTATAATAAAGGGTTAATTAGGTTAGGTCCACGTATACATAGCATTAACTGTTAGGAAAGGTCCTATTAACTGGAGTAAGTATTGCCTCTATATAAACATTTTCTTCCTAGTATATCTGCAGGCATCAAAAAACAAATTGGATATCTTGCCTAAACCAGCTGTAGCGAACGGGCAACCGCAAAAGCAATCGTGTTTTGTTAACGTCGCCGATTGCCGAACGTGGCTTTCTCAAAACATCGGGCTGTAGCTGTAGACCGGCCGAGCTCCGACTGCCGCGCCACTCGAATACCGGTTATATGACCGCAATACACCCTCACACCGTATCTCTAGCGCGCCGAACTAACCAAACAACTTCCAAGTCCAATGCTGTTCATGCTCCTAGTCGACGACTACTACAGCGAGAACTGGCGCAGCGATGTATTATACCACAGCGTACAAATTGTCACGAGCTGGTGGAGTGGTAGAAGGTTAACATGACTGTATGACGTCAACCGTTCGGCTCGTCGGACTTCTTGACTCTCGACAAACATCGAGTGAATATGTGAAGTCTCGCGCTAGAAAATTATTGACGGAGCGTTTGAGGAAAAATACGCTGCTTTAAGTATGTTGGCTGTACAAAATGTGCACCAGCTGACTCATAATGTTTTTTAAATCTTGAACTTAATGTTGCTAATAATTTACGTAAAATATAGACGGATAGGTACATGAATGTCTAGTCTAATTAAAGTTTTCACCGAAATAATGTACTCTTCATTGTAGTAGTGTATAGCCACAGATTCACGAACTACATAGTAAAATGACAACGACTAATAGTTTGATGAACTACCTACTTAGTAGTTATGTAGTATGTCATAATTATACCCCACATATTTTGGTGTGGGGCTTAACTATGACATTAGATCCAAGAATAGATTAAGCTAATAGAACAAATAAAAGATAAAGGGTACTTTTATCATTTATCAAATATCTAGATAATTACAGAATAAAAGAATGCGTTATCGCTTATCATTGCAGCAGTCTCGTTGATTGATCGCAATATTCTTTATCGATGTGTAAATAAAAATAAATTTCTGTTTATCCGACCGCATTGTGCTCGTTTCCAATCCAAGTTCCATCGTTATTTTAACACAATGAAGCCGCAATACCGCAACCCGACGCGTTCGAAGGTGAATTGCGTATTGTTTGACGCCCGCATACAACGTTACTTTCGAAAACGACTTTAATTTTCGCCCAATAAGGTTTCTTTTGCGCGGTGTTTACTATTTGAGCTGCTGCGGTATTTTAGACCTTGTGCTGTTGTCATGTTGAGCGATAATTCCTTGGCTCAACGGTCGTTTGTTCAGTATACGGGCGCTAAAAGCGTTTCGCAGTCGTCCGTCGTGCGTATCGGCCGCCGAGCAGTGGAATGCCATCAACTAAGATAAGGCTGGCTCTTGGGACCGAGTCGAACGCTGCCGCTCGCTGTTTCTCCGTGGCATTTGAAACCTATATTTACTTAGCTCCATTCTTTAACATTTTATTTAGAATACGATTTTGTTACGAACCTGAAATTGATAGTGAACTTGTTACTAGTTACAAAGATTTTGTAATTAATTAGAATTACATCAGATAAGTACTGGGAATGACTTCAAATTGACATAATTATTTATTTGTCAGGAAGTATTATTTATTTGTCAGGAAGTATTATTTTGTGAGCTGCACAAAAAGGAGAAATTGAATAAGACATTCATTCAAATAAACACATTAACTGCCATCCTAGTTAGTACATAGGTACTAATAAGATTTCATAACACCAATATTTTATCGGTGTTGTATTTTATCGCTCATTACAAAGTTAGGAAGTGATCAGTGTTTGATTGTGTGCATTATGCATTCACCCTCACAGATCTACACGTGTGAGGGTCGGTACAAGTGTTTTACGTTTTACTCAAATGCCTCTATGAACTGCCACGTGCTTGTGCGTCCTTGGCAAGGCCAACGACCTCATAATTTTGAAAAAAAAAAAGGTAAAACAAAACGCTTTTTGCCCCGGCCCAGCCATAATGTTTGTTTTGATCGTTTTCACGTAAACGATCCTTCGTGGTTTGTTTGGAATACTTTTTGTGGAAAGAACGATGAGATCCTTATTATTATTTGTAGGTTTCTCTTTCATTGTTGCTCCCAACTCCTTAGTTCTTACGAAGGAATCTAAAGTTCTCGGGTTGCTGGCAAAAGAGACCTAAGACTTGAACGTTTGCCCGGTCCCCGCACCGTTATAAGAACAGGCTATTTATTGAAATGTATTTGCAGATATATGTAAACATGATCTTTATTTTACTTGTTCGACTTTGAGATTTAAGATTTGAATAAAATAAAGGCTCGAGCAAATCAAGGACCTCAAAAAAACTTGTAAAAGAATAAAATCCTGTAACGGGAACCTGTTGCCTGTCTGCGGTCCCGCCCGTTGACTGCCCATCGCCTAATTGTATTCAGATTACCCGGAAAAGTGATAAATCTCGGCGAGTCAAGGTCGACGGAGGGTTCGACAGCCCATTCACCCCGTTCCGTCTGCCCCCTTAGCTAATGGTGCGGACATTCTTTCCCTAACCTCGGCCAGACTTGCTCGGCTTACTCTATAGTATACTATACACATTCACTAAATGTACAAGTGTACCCACCTACCCCCCACGCCCGATAACCAGATGTACTTACCTCACAGACGTAACAACCACCCTGTTTTCGGTCCCTCTCCCCGAGATTGTTGTAAGATTGAAAAGGAAAACGAGATTTAATTTGTCAATGAAACACTTCTAAAGGTTTCATTTGATTTGTTTTGTTTGTTATATAGCCATTGTAACAATTTGCCTCGGCTCTCGATATTGAAGAAATGAAATTTATTCAACTGTATGTATGAAATTGCTAAACACGCTTCAAAATACGTAACGTAATTTCTTGTTAGATTTACTTTTAAAATTCCCGAGGTGGCGCAGCTTAACTAAAACTTTGCATGTCGCTGCACCACTGTTCAACATAGTTCAATGTAGACTAGACAAGTCAAAGTTTTAAGATAAATCGTTGTTGTATGTCATGTGGTATGCGGGGACGGCGAGTGTGTTAGTGGTGATCAAGTTAAATGGGTCGACAAACACTGCCGTCGCTCCGACGCCACCGTTTGTCTCAACTAGGCCGCTTGTTAATACTATTGTCTATGTTCTGTTTATATTCCTTGCTGTTAACAGATGTTAATTCTTTGAATCCCAATAAATTTATCCAAGTTTTAAAGCTCTACTAGGCTAAGTCCCAAGACAAACTTAAAATATCAATAACTCCAAAATATGAAGGGAGCGTAGCAAAACATTGCTACTTAAAGATATATCTTGTAATAAATGTAGCAGATGTATCGTGAGGATTGGTTAATGTACAATAAATAGAGAACACATAAAATACATACATACATCGAGTTGCTAATAGCTTCGTGTCTGCGTGACTATGAATTCTCTTAGTACAAATACTCATGTCATACCACTTTTGAACGACCACGCTGCGTTTAGATACTTGATGTAAATTGTGAGTACTTGAGACTTGACGCAAAGTTTATGGTTTATATTAGTTAAAACATATCGTTTCAGACCGTAGTCTATATTTAGGTATATTCTATAATAAAATGAGACGAGGTCGAAAAGTTTGTACATAGAATTTTTTGGCTAAAATCAGCTACAGAAATATTAAGCACAAGTCCGTAATATTTAGACTTTGTGTCTATCTGTATGTTTGTTACCTAAAACGTGAAAAAAAAAATGGACTGCCTCATTGCTAAGGGCGACTGCCGAGTGTGAGTTCCTGGGTTCGATTCACGGGTTGGTCCTCTTCTTTCGTGTCGATAGCCTGAGTTAGTACACTTTCATATAATCCTTGACCAGTAGGTCGCTACACATACTGCATTACCCGTGCAAATTCACCAGGTCGTCTGTTGTGAAAGAATAGGGACAAGCAGCACGATTTAATAAATGTGCCATCGTCTGTTCTGCGATACCACAGTCGCAGTGGGTATCAGACGCAGTAATGATACCCCATCTGGTTAAATTACACCTACATCGGCCAACCTGAGTACGCAGCCGGTTGATGGATTTCTCACAGGCTAGGGAAGCTCATAGCCATGGGGCACTTCCTCAGCAGGTGCAACAAAACCAGGTGGCGGGGTGTGCTTTGCTTTTCATATTTTTAACCGAGTTTCGCTCCATGGGCTGTGTGCTGCTGTTGTAAATCCAAGGAAACTTTTACGGCTTTTGAGTCTGCTAGGTAGCGTCGCATTATTGTACGTTGAGTGTCTGCTGTCCGACTTTGTAATTTTCTATCGAACACGCAACGTCTCTTCGCACTTCAGGCGACGCAATCCCTGACAAGGGGTTGATCATATTTAAGGGAGGTGGTTTCAAACAGCCCGTTATGATTCTATATGTGTCGATTAGAGCCAAATCCACCTATTTTGCATATGATAAATGATGCACACACAGGTCATGCATAATCCCTAGCAAAGAAGCAGAAAGATTGACCGGTTATTCGTAGAACTTCTGGTGCAGCTCCCCAACATGTAGAAGTAAGTCGCCGCAGGATATTGTTTCGGGCACAGACAGACCTTTGCCTTCGTATTTTGGCAGTGTTTTTAAAAGCTTAACGACTTCTCTTCTATCTTGGGTATCTCCCAGGTATTTTGGGTGGTTAAAGTGTTCGATGTTGACGTCACGCCATTTTATATTAAGGGGCCCCAAGCTTGATGGTTGCGGAGGTGTAATGAGCAGGACTGAGTCTGAGTTAGGTTTAGCTTTAGGGCATTCATAACATAATAGTTACCTAGTGCTTTCAAGGCACTAGACAAGATTTTTTCAGCAGTTTCAAGATGCGAAGTTTGGGAAGTTATTGCTAAGTCATCCGCATAGCTTAATGTTTACGTGCCTGGAGAACTCGACTGGTCGTTAGTATATATGTTGAATAACGTGGGCGCAAGCACGCTTTTCTGGGGTAAGCTGTTTTTAGGGCATCGCCATCTGCTTTTTTCCCCTTGAACTCGACGGTTCTACAATATCTGACCTAAGATCTTGACAAAACTGTGGTCGTCGTTCGTCATTAGGATAACTTTATACAGAAGTCTCTTGATATTGTTTATTAGCTTCGTATCCGTTGTCAATGTGTTCTGTAAGTTTCAAAATTTGACATGTACAAGATTTACCTGGTCTGAAACCCGCCTGCTGCGTTCTTCACTTATTCTACAGTAATGTCATCCACACCAGCAGCTTTATGGTTTTTGAGACTTTAAACCAAATATGGTGTCAGACAAAGTAAATGGCCGACAGATGGATAAAGAGTTATCAATTGCTGTTAGTTTGATTTTTGTGACTTTTTTAAGTCTGTAAGTTGTCTTGCCGTTGACAAGAAGTTGGTGAGCGATATTATTTGGTGTAACTTCCCCTGGGTTAATTTTAGAAGTTTCTACCATGCTTTTTTACCGTTGTGGGTCATGTCAATCTCACTATCCACTGGTTTTTGAAGTCTTCTTTGAGTGAGGCCATCAGCTTCTCTCCAGCTTCAATCATTTTTTCGGCAAACGGATAAGTGTCATTCAAGTTTTGGTATTATTTTAAAAGCTGTACTGAATCTCGTTGCAAACCTGGGATGTATTGTGTGCGACATCCTCTCGGAATACATTGGCCGGGACACCGAGCGAACTCCCACTTTGACAAATTTTTCGTAATTTTGAGGGATGGGATCTAGGTTAAGAAGTTTATCATCAATATTGTCAGAGAACCGCTGCCACTTGACTTTTTTTAAATTAAAACGGCGTCTGAACGGATCTATAATGGACTTGACAGCGCCCATGTAGAAGATAGATGGTACGTTTGTGTTGAGTATTTGCAATAGCTGCATGAACAGTTTTTATGCATACCTTAGGTTTTCAGAAACAAATACCAAATCCGGGTCTTTCTTCCAGCGGCAGCTGTTATAAGACGCTGGGAGTTTACTATTATGTATCAAATGTAGGTTTTCGGCTTAAGCCCATTGCTCAACTGTGACACCGTCCGAATGGGTTTTATTATAACCCCATGTAACACTTAAGCTGTTAAAGTCACAGATGATAATTTTAAAGATACGATCGTTGAAGTTTTTAGTTGGACAGAATTTAAAAGGTTGGTTCGGTGGCTTGTACATTGAAGTAACTGTGCACCTTCCGGTATCTATTGTAAAGTTTCTATTCAATCTTGGGAGTTTGTCGAAACTGAGACAATACAGGTGTTGGGTTTGGTAAATATGACACTTCCATGTTTAGCATGGGGGATTTCAGCAACCAAAGTCATCCCACATATCTGTGGTCTGGATTGGTTGAGGTCACGGTGAGTCTCCTGTATGCACAAAATATCGCAAGCGGAAGAGCTACATAGATGTGATAAGATTTGCGCCTTAGTGTCAGAAAAGTCTGCGATATTGATAGATCTGACATTTAAAACTGGTTTTCTGAAATATCCTTGAGGCACGTTAAGATTAATAGCTTTAGCTGCCACTTAATTGCAGATGGTGTTAGTAGCTCCGATAAGAGCTGTTGGCCAGAGTCCTGGGAAGGACAGGTTGGTTCAGTCATCGTGGTGGAAGGATTTGTCAGCTAGACGTTACCGAGTGCTAGCTGTCCAGGGTGCGCCGGAAGTTTTGAGAATCACAGTATGATCTTACTTAACGTCGCTCGGGGAGGCTCCTTCTCCTTCCGTGCATCCCTTGTGGTGGTTGTATACATATACAATGAGGGAAGTTATTATCAGTCAGTTCAGTCGTATTACTTTAATATTTAGAAGAGTTTTCACTGAAGGGTAACTTAGTTGTTGAGGAAATATAATAATTTACATACGTCTTCATTGTATATACAAATTCATTTTATCTTGAAAACCATAACATTTTGTGGAATATAATGTGTTATTTTGGCAATATTGACCCAAGTTATTACCCTTCTCAGCATGTCTTACTTTCTATTTACTGTATATGTATAACCTGTATAAAATAAACAAATGATAATATTGGTATTTCTATTTATACCAAACAATCACGGAATTATTTATTTACAATACTCTTCCTGTTACACGAATTTCCAAGAATCACACGAAAAAACTTTGTTTATGGTACTTAAACAGTAATTTGTTTCTAAACTTTTATTTAGATTACATTATTATTATTTAGAGGGCTTGACCTAGTTATGACAATTACGATTTAATGCTACTATTTTATATGAAGCAGTTTATCAAAATAACCATTTATATTAATATTGCGTACAGTATTCCAGTATCTTGTGTTTTGAAATTACTTGTCAATCGATTTTAAATTGCATAGTTAAATAACATACCTTATTGGCGGTTTCAATGACCATGGTTTGCGGTATTAAATCTAGAACTAGCAAATAAACCCCGTCATTGAGAAACCAAAACATATGAAATTATTTCTTAACGTTTAAAAGTTAAAAATATGTGACATACGAGGGGCATTCAATGTATTCTCGGTATCGGGGTGATATACTAGTGAAGAGGGTAATTAAATTATCTCTGTAGTTAAAGACACTCTTTGAGGGTATAAATATTTTTTCTTATTTAATTATCACTATTAGTATTCAAGATATCATTACGAAAAGGCAATTACGACGACAGATGCGACAATGTTGAAAAAAAAAACGACCATCGTGCTGTGATAAAATTCCTTACAAAACAAGGAAAGACTCAAAAAGTTATTCACGAAGAAATGGTGGCTGTTTACCAAGATTCTGCTCCTTCATTATCTACTATTCAGAAGTGGTCTAGTGAATTCAAACGGGGTAGAGAGAGCATTAAAGAGGACCCCGTTCCGGTGGGCCACTACTGAAGAAAACGTCGAAATCGTTGAGAAACTTGTACTTGAAGATACCCGTGTAAAAGTGAAAACATTAACAGAAAGCACTTAACAATCCGTGGATACCATTCACACTATCCACGGAACTTACGCAAACACTCCATGTAATTTAAAAGAGGCAATAAAAGAAAAGAGTCGTGGAAAATTGACCGCGAGTGTCTTGCTTTTTCACGACAATGCGCTGGTTCACTGGTATGCAGATTTGAGTAAATCAATCATCCACCCTACAGCCCGGACCTGGCTCCTAGTGATTACTTTCTGTTCCCAAACCTTAAAAAAGATCTTCGAGGTAAGCATTTTTCCGACGATGAAGGGTTGAAGGCGGCAGTTGATGAAAATTTTTCATATATAGAAGAAAAATATACTCCCTAGTATTGAAAAGTTACTTTCCCGCTCAAATAAGTGTATTGAGGTGATGGGGGACGGCCTCCATTAAAAATGAAATTTTATTCAGAATTTTGTGAAATACCGAGAATATATTGAAAACGTCCTCAGGTAGTCAAGCAGTGGGGTTTTTAAATTTTAAGTTGGAATTTTATCAAAATAACGACGAACATCGCGGTAGAACATCTGCAGCACTAAACAAGGCTAGTAATGGTCGCTAATCGGTAATACATCAACGCCAGTTACAGAGACAGAGCAAATACTGAGTAGGCAGTATTCTATTTTCATCCTACTACTTGGTGCCGCTTAAGCATTCGGTCAAAAGAGCTTGTTTTCTTTACTGCTATGTAAAGAACAAAACTGCAAACAGTACACAGGGACATTCCAAGCTTTCTACCGACAATCCATTTCGATTCTGATCATTCGGTAGCCCTATATGCAGCTGGTTACGTGGGTGAGGTTCGATTGTATGCGCGGAATGTGTTGGTTTGCTATGACCGCGGTAGGTGCGCGGCTGTCCGCACATACCTCGCGAGCCCGCGCCCTTCGTGCCTGACACTTGACTTTGATACGCCCCATATGTCAATTGTCAAATGTATAGGAACTGAACATGTTCCTAAAACTCAGCTAGTGCTCTTACGTTGTCTCCCTCACTCAGGCTGTAACCATCAATTATTGTCAGAGCAAAGATAAAGACGAACCTATTTCGATTTTTATATAATACATTTTCTCGTGAATCCACCTCAGCCTATCGCGTCCGACCACGAACGATAAGCCTCTTCCGAAATTAAGAAAATATCGACAACAACGAATGAGAAGGAATGCGTTCAACAACAGCGTTACCTGAAAGTAGTTGTTGTCTGAAAGATATTTGTTCAAAATACCACTAATAAAAACCTTGTACTGAGCTGAGTTGCACGTGCAGTTGAGTCGTATTGTTGGATGGGAAAGTAAAGACCTCGGCTTGGTGCGTTACGCACGCAGCCGCGTGGTGACGGGCGCTGCCCTTGACAGAGCGGGTTCGGCTCCACGAGTTGCCGCGTTGCTTAATAACTACTCGGCGAATAATAAAATTATTGCTTTAAGGACGCACGTACACGCTTTTGGATTTAGTAAAGTAGACCAGAGGGTCTATTCTCGTTACTTAGAATGTTGAAAGCTACAGTTTGGACTAGCCAGTATTACAAATACGATGACAGAAGTTGTGAAGGTATTGAAAATGCATCGGAATTTGATCCAAAATGATGAAGCCAAAATTTTATATATAAGTTGTTTCACACTGAACTGTACTGAAAAGGTTATCCTGTAAATAGTAAGACATACTGTGGGGGTAATACCTACCCAAATAGCACATTATCGTCCGCAAAGAGCTACGGTTTTAAGATAATAACTACCTCGTTGGTCTAGTTCTCCCAGGCGCGTCTGCCACGAGGTCCTTTTTTTGTCTATCATGGGCGCTGTGCTGGACTCCTACCGACTTAAAATCACACAATCCTCCACTAACCTTTACCGGGGTCTGTGATCGTTGCTGCATTCACTACGACCCCGGCAGGTTATGGTTCGGTGAAAATCTATGGACCCCAACATTTGTGCAGGCCGCAGTTGGCCTGCACAGACACTCCAGTCGTGATTGTCACTACTGGTCGGGTGGCGAATCAGCATTGGGTCTTGGGTTCTGGGAGAGTTAAGAATTCTGCCCGGTAGATGGCAATAGGCTCACCACCTATTAACAAGGGACTGGGAACAGCCTTGGTGAAATGTGCGTGTGCAACTGTGTACACCTCTGCTTACCACTTCGGAGAATATATATGTGATGTTATTGAAAATAAGACTTTCCCTAGATAAAAGCCTTGTCAATAAGTAGAGTGTCCACGAATAATGTGATGTTAAACACAAAGGATTTTCTTAAAAAAATATGAAGTAATAGGCAGCGAGAACGATATTTCGGAAGATTCAGTATAACTTTTTGAGGAACCTTGTGATGTTTTGGTAGGTGTTGACCCATGTTGTAACTCCCCTCAGTAAGACGTAGTACTTACAGGACACCACAGAATTAATCTGTATACGTTTTTTCCAAATATTTGTGCAAAGAAAAATACGATCACATGTGTTTTTTTCCGTTTGGAAATCTTGTTATTTACTTTCATATCATATATAAACACTTTAGTTATATTATTGGTATAGATTGTAAATTTATCGATATATGAGTAATCTTGGTAAGAGTTTCGACTGATGACACGTTATTAGGCTCCTCAAGCAAAAAATTTACTTTAAACCGTGAACGTCAAAAAGACAGCCATAGAACACGTATGTAATCCCCGAAGGGTAAGACTTAACTGTGCATTGATGCAAACCCACATTTTTACCCACGTCGATAAGCCTCATGTAATAATGGTGGCTCTATTCCCATTTACTTGGCAAAATTCCAATGTCCGGGCTGCTACTAGGATTAACTAATAGAAAACCCCAGTAGGTAACCCAACCCGCCCATAAATCAAACCCAGGACCTCACGGTTAGCCGCCGCGCTTGTGACCACGTGACCAAGTGAGCCTGTCAAAAGATCTGTGAACAGTTACGAAGGGTGGTCTAAGTTCTGAGTTTTTGACTACCGTACATAACTTGTCTACTATCGTTCATAAATTATGCTTGTAGTAGAAACTTACTGTAAAAAGCTGCTGTGGAGACATTAAAACAATACGCTCATCATACTGAATGTTCCAGCTGGCTATAAACAATGCGGATTTCACGCAACTTCCTACACTTGAGGCGAAGCTTAGTGGCTGCATGTCATGATTCATTACAGAGAAAATGTTTTTACGTTAATTAGTATTGATAATCAGAACAAGAAGATTTCTGCCGCCAGTAACACGGTTGCCGCTACTTTTATACACGTTTTAGCATAGGAGGTTCGCAATTTTTACGAGGCATTTGTTGGTTGTGTGTCGAACCGGGACGTCCCCATTACCGTAGCGCTACACTCATTAAAGGTCGCCGTAAACAAATAGATATATAGGTGGGCGCGTATGGCACAGAGCTGTTATCTATGATTCACCGGCGCCTCGCCGTCTGCAGGCCGTCTGATCGCGCCGACACAATATAATGGCCCGATAATAGCCCGCTGATGAGATTAAAGTGACGACCCTCGCGTGTTTATCTTTATTTATACAAACGTTGTAAAGGGCTCATTTAAAATGTGCAACGAAAATCTTTATCGTACACTGATTTAGTTGGCGCACGGTTGGCGCCACTGCACCGAGTAACTGTCATAATTGCGAATGTACGTTAACTGTGTAACAGACGGTAGTTGCTCTCACGTAACACTAACATAACTGCTTCCAAATCGACCTACATAAAAGCTGCAATACCACTTTCGTCGTCGCAAATCACTGCCGCTCGTATCTCGGCCTCGGTCAATGCGTTGCGTGCATGTCGTATGCACATATACGGATGCAATAAAGTGCAGCGAGAATTCGCAAGCTAGCGGCGCATGCTGCTCACGTGCCGACGGAAAACGAAAGTGATCGGATGCGTCTCTACGCCCTCGATTGATGCTCGGTCGGCTTAGGCGAGCCCTCGTTAACTATATTATTCAAATTGTGTGTGCTAGCCCTGGCGCCGAGCTCCACGATCGATCAGAAAACCGATATACGCCAATGTTTGTCGCTTGCACTCTCGTATACAATTTAATTGATAGACTTGACACTCAACTTGGATTTGTGTTATAAATTGGCGCGACGCTAGGTTTGAGTTTATGACTAATGGTTGTTATTTACTCAATGCTAGAGTTAACTGTATAGTTACCTAGTAGTAGTACGTTACAAGTTGTATTTTTTTACATATTTTCAGTATTATAGAATAAGCATTTTAATTTTGTGTGTTGTGTAATTACAGGCACGCAGAACGTAGCGATGCCGCCGCGAACGTCGTCGCTGTCGGATGGCAGCGGGCCGACGACGCGGCCGGGGCCCGGCGGAGCGCCAGGGGCGCCTACGCCCGGCGGCGGTCCGCCTCCCGGCGCCATGGTGGCGCAGCCATACGCGCACCACCCTGGGTACAAGCCGCCACACTACCCGCCGCCACAGCCCTACGGCTACCCGCCGAGGAACCATCATCCCTACCCGTACGGATACCGGCCGCCGCCACCTCCGCATCCGCCACAGCATTATCCTCCCCTAAAGGTAACTTTAGCGTTAACAGGTTATAGCAAAATAGAGATCGATATAAGTGTTTGTATCGATGGAAAAGCTAGCTTAGAAGTGCATACCCCAGTTTTCATTGTTCTAGGCACTTCTTGTGCAGTATTGGAAGAAAAAAAATACTATGAAGAGCATGTTTTCTCTTATATCATGATGTTGACTAGGCTTAGTGTAAGTAACTGTGCGTCCTTGGTGTTCCAGCAACAACCACGGCACATGGGTCCTCCAGGGCCGGGCGGGCCCGGGGCACCCGGAGCCCCCGAAGGCGCCATGCCCCCGCCGACGGCGCCGGCCGAGCCGCACGACAACGGGCCAGCCGCGCCCGCCACGGCGCTTGTCACCACGGGCCCAGACGGCGCGCCGCTAGATGAAGGCAGCCAGCAAAGCACGCTCAGTAACGCGTCCGCAGGTATGACATCTAGGAACTTACAACTTTGAGCATTGATTTAACATTTGCTGCACTTGATTTCACGCACAAGTTGTAAAAGTCTAAGCCATTTATTATTCAATTACCACACCATGAGCTAAAATCAGATTGATTGCTATTGCTTGTCTTACTAAACTTTTCAGCATTCGAACCTGATGCAGATGTTTGATAAGTCTTCAAACATTTGCATCAGGCTCGCATGCGGCTTTCGCAACAATTTCAATACGATATTAGATTAAAGCATTATATTTCAAGCGGTGCCAGTTTGTTAAGATAAGTTTGTTCTTAGTAAATGAAGTTAATTTATTGTTGCAGCATCGGGCGAAGAAGCGTGCGGTGGTGGGTCTGGATCAAGTAAGGGCGGGTCCCGCAAGGAGTACGGCGCGGGTAGCGCGGCGCCGTCCCCGTCTCCGGGCGGCGGGTCGCACTCCTCGCTGCACGACGACTACGACGCGTCGCCCTCCTCCTGGCCGCGGCCGCCCTCTAGTCCCGTGAGTCTCGTCACACGACGCGACAGTATCGATCGGTATCGATATCTGTGGACCTGACTGCGTCAACAACAGCCCTGGGACTTTCATTGCTAGAAATAATCTGCTTAGTTGGGCTCTGTTACTAAAACCAATTCTAAATTTTACTGGAGAAACCCCAGAGTGGTTGGCAGGAGCTCCAAAGATGTTTAGACCGAAAAATAACAAATCTGCATCTCTTCTGTTCTCTTAGCTGACCCAACATTTTTGAATCCTTAATTCACTAGTATATTACAAAGAATTTGGGCTTTTAGTCCATCTCTTTGGATGACTGACGAAACGTCGTTCGTAGAGACAGTTTCTTGGTAGTTAACTACAAAAAATGGCAAAGAAATACTATTAGCTGTGAGAACAAAACACATAATAAAATAAATTTATTTAATATTTCAATTTTTCGTGTAGGTAATTTGTTACTTATCACATATATTGCATTTGCGTGGAAATCCATATCGAACCTCACTTGTCACGGGTGTTGATCACACTACCATAAAAATTTACATTTTACAATGGGTTTAATGTTGTTATTGTATATTGATTTAGTGTGATCTGCGGCCGTACGCTAAATAAGATTTTTTGTTCTTATTCAGTTAAGTGCCTTATCACTGACCATTTCAATGTATTATAGGTTTACCTCATTCCCACTGTCTTGTTCTTTCCTAACATGAGCTGTGTGTAAGCGAAAGGGAGGCATTGCATTTTATCATGTATTTCAGGTATTTAACAGTCACATTGCGCCGGAGTCCTACAGATCAAAGGTTTATATCAAGTTAAAGATCATAAGCATGAGTAGTGCTCGATACGATTAATATTTTCACTAAATACCGTGTTACGATTTGCATGTTAGTCATTTTCTATCTGCATAATACAAAATGCATTGCCTTTTAATGCATCATAATTGTCTGACTGCATCTATGTACATATTTTTTCAGTTTCAACTTTCAAACACCAACTTTTAGCTTGAAGCTTGAGATATCCCTTAGTTGTTCACTGTTGTTTGCTTTCTGCTAAAGTTTTTCTTTTATGGTTGTGGAGTTGCTTCGAGAAACAATTTAGGAACTTTTCAACTGAGAAATGTCTTAATTCTCTCAAACACTTTACACAAAAGGTTGTTTTGGTTCTAAATTACACTTTTATATAGCATTTTCTTACACAATAATTTACTTAGATATATGAATGAAACCACCGTATACTTGTTAACTGTATACTTATCAAATAGCGCATGACGATTGAATGCTGTAAAATCTACATTTTGATGTGCAACTGTGCATCAATTGCATGAAAATACCCAAAGTCCCCGTTTCGTAAACTATGTACTAACTTGTTAATATGTAGTTTATTGAAAAGGGTTAGTATTGGAATGCAATTTTGTGAAAACTCCTTATTTTAAAATAATTTTACACAGTTCATTTTCATTTCTCTTCCGTATATAATTTTATTTTACTATTTAATTATTTATAAATCATAAGGAGTTTTTTCCAAACGGTCGGGGCTGACGAAAGTAGTTGGTTGAATATTATTATATTAGTTGAAATTTTGATTCTAGGCTGAAAATTCAAGGCGACGAATAGGAGAGTCTTCGTCAGGCCCGGTAACACATACACTATCAATCTAAACGCTTGATCTGATTGTCGTGAAAATAGCTCACTTTGTATACAATACGCTGCGTAAAATAAGTCTATATTTAATGTACTACTTACGACGCTAGAACTATAGAAAAAACTAAGCACTCGTTTTTGTTATACCTAATACTTAGAAATATGAAAACATCAAGTTTTTGTCGACTTCAGCAACTTACATTACGCCTACTTGAAGTTTGGCCAATTTGCGTCCATAAAAATTCTGGTGATCTTGTAATTAGCTGTGATTATATTATAAAATACAAATCACTTGAAAGTTCAAATTCGCGAAATATTAGGTACTTATTGGCATTATTGTGAAGCAGTGCAAAACTAGTGCTTAGTTAAATATTAAGTAGACCAGTCTGAAATTCTCGACCCGTGAGACATACTCTGTTACATAAACCGCCACAACTTAAATCGTAATTGGGTACCAAGAGTTAAATATTGTATATAATTTTTTAAATTATTTAATTCAGTCACATACCTACTTAAAATTATATCGTGTAAATTTTCATTTACTATCTTAAGATTTATGGTCTCGGATAAAGTATTAAAACAGACTGTTATTTCAAAACTAGACCGAGTAGTAGACTAGCACTTACTCATTCATAAATTGCAACAGTGTCAAATCAAGGTTTGAAATTAGTGACCTTACATATTGTTGTGACTACAGTACATAATATCAGTATGTGGTATGAAACTAGAGTATGTATCAGGGGCGTACGCGGGTCAGGTATGTGATGTGTGTGTGTATGCGCCAGAAGTCGGACTCGCTGGGCAAGCTGTACGAGATGGACGACGCGCCCGAGCGCCGCGGCTGGGTGGAGCGGCTGCTGGCCTTCATGGACGAGCGCCGCACGCCCATCGCCGCCTGCCCCACCATCAGCAAGCAGCCGCTCGACCTGTACCGGCTCTACCTGCTGGTGCGCGACCGCGGCGGCTTCGTCGAGGTCAGATATGCACCATTCAGAACAACATTATTATACTCTACGAGTACTACAGGACGGGGCCGGACGAGAATCGCAACCCCAGTTTCTCCTGACCCACTTCCGTTTAAATCCCACACAGTTTCTCCTTAACCATGGAATTAGACTCCGATAGATACGTTACAATAAATTGAACTTTACCAGAATAATCATTAGGGATAACATAATATTATATCAATGTTTATGGTTGCGGTCGGCGTCAATGAACTTTCACCCATATGACGACGCCAGGCTGTCAAGCAGTCTGATTGTGGTGATGCACAGCTAATTAAGCTATAAAAAAAAAACTTTACTGGTTACCATTAGTGACACTGGTAATAGAACCCTGCCTCCTGAACTAGGTAAGTAGCCTGTATCTCAGGAGGCAGTTCTTCCCTGAATACAATGAAACATCTCACATGGATAGTTTAAGCTATTAAAGTTTAAACAATAAAAAAAAAGAGAAATTAAATATATATTATTTCGTAAATATCTATCGACGGACATGGCCTTCCTCAAATTACTTCAATGCACGGTAGGTACTATATTCAATTAGGAAACAGACATTATTTGGTAGATGGATTGACAATGGTGTTATTGTTATAAGTTGACACAAAGATGCAACTGCTTAACCCATAGCTGAGGATATGGAGGATGAGGCTAATTTCTTATACCATACCAATACATTGCATCCCCGCCGCTCGCACGAAGCGTTTTGCTTCTATTTTTGTCATTGGATTTCTTTTTCTTTGCCCCAGCATCTCTTTCCCTTTAGGGGGCCGTCCATTATTCAAGTTAGGCTCAAAAGGGGGGAGGGGGTTTGGCTAAAATCACTAAATATCACAAGGAGGGAAGGGGGTGTAGTAAGATATCACGCGTATTTATTTTCTGTATTTAAAGATAATATTCTAATAATTCTAAGTCTTTTAGGTACAAAAAAATACACGTGATTTTGGGAGGGGGTGGAGGGTTAAAAATGCTAAAAAAAAAACATCACGTGATTAATGGATGGCCCCTAGTTACAGTTTGGGTATCTGGCTAGAAAAGGAGTGGCTGACGATATGACAGCTAATAGAGCTGTATGGAAGAATTATATTATTGCTGCGCCGACCCCAAATAAATTGGGATTAGGGATGATGATGATGATTGGGTATCTTCAAAATGAGAGCGAAAGGGTGATTTATAGAAAAGCGTGCTACATCGTTGGCCGCATCGTCGTTTAACGTCAGGTAAAATGCGGGCCAATACAGGCTATTTCGAATAAATAAACAAGAATAAGACTGAGAAAGTCCCAAAACCATTGCTGAAAAGTAGGTATTAAAATGTCTGGTCCTTGACAACATGACCGTTATGAATGAAAATTTAGTAAATGTAAATCAGTCGGTTATCTTTCACATCGGCGCGAAAGTGGCGGGAGTCAGCGGAGGGAAATGCGTTATTTATGGTTCTACCACTTATCGTTCTGATGGTGTAAATGAGACGAGGCGTGGATTTATTTGTCTTCAGTTACTACAAAGAACTTGCAAAATCCCATATTAAAATAAAACTAGATTAACTATGTTTACGGTGATGTTAATAATACGAGCCTGAGATGCTGAATTTATTATGGTAGGGGAATTTGAATGAATGAATATTACTAAAATGAAATGGCTAGAAAGGGAGTAAATACTGAGCGAGATGAACGCTGATGTATGGAAACAAAAGACATGTTGGCGCCTGCGCCGACCCCGAATACATTTGGATAAGGAATGGAGAATGATGTTGTACTGTGATATTACTTATATCAATTCAATATATGTATTCGTTTAAATTCATGCCTTCTCTTTCTCTTCCTGGTTATGGTGCGGTCAGCTCGCTCTGTTCTTGACATCGTTTTTGGACACACTTCACTCTCATTTATGTCTTTTAGCACTACAGCCTTGTTACCTCACCTTGTCTTCGATCTTAAATTTATACAAAAAAAAAAAAAAAACTAAGCTTTCTGTCATCTAAATGCTTGGCTTTATAATCCTAAATTATGATTGTTCTATTGACTACACTAGTACAAAAATGAATGTCCACTCAATTTGAGTTCTCCATTGTTACATTTAAAATCTTAGTTCATACTGCAGCAGCATGCCAGATAGGTGTATGTTGCGCGGATGATGAGTTCCTACGAAATTATTAAATAATTTTAACAACTTATTATTACTCAACATGATATACGATTAAAAATATGAAAAACTTTAATCAGATATGTACTTACAAGTGGAAATTCTCGGGTAGATATATTATGTTGGTTTCAAGTTTGCTGGAAAATGTTAGGAGTGACGATGACCGGTACACAGTAGCTACTCGTGACACTCATCCCGCGCTCAGTCTTATATTATAATAAATGTTAATCTTCCATATACAACTTCATGTGATTTTGCTTACCATGCTAAAAGTCAAGCAAATAAATGTATAGAGGACGAACGGTTTGTGTAATTCAATTCTGTTTTACAGTTCTAAACGTTAACATTTGTAAACATATTTGTATTCTCGAGTATCACTTTAGCGGTGCTAGTAAAACCGACGCGCAGTACTCTATGCAACTGAGACTAATAGACTTCAGCAAGGATTTATGTTAGTGCATGCATCGCGCGCTTTATGTGAATAGGCGCCATAAACCCGCCCGGCCTTTAACGATAGTTAATAAATTTTTATCATTGTACTGTTGAGCGCGGGCGGCGGTCGCGACAGATCGACGCGCCGCGCCATCCGAACCGCTCGGCGGTTTGGTTACAGGAAAATATCTCGCTATTGGAGAATCGCCGGCATGGTCAGGTTTCCACTCGTTAACACGCGCGAGTTATCGCCTTTTCCACTGAGCACTAAACCTTCACACTTTATGTTCGAGTTAACTGTCGCCTCGTGTTCATTTGTTTACTTTAAAACTGCAAAGTGATTGTGTTGTTCGCGTTGTACGTTTACTTATTTACGTGTATTTGCAGGTGACGAAGAATAAGACGTGGAAGGACATCGCGGGGTTGCTGGGCATCGGTGCATCGTCGTCGGCCGCGTACACGCTGCGCAAGCACTACACGAAGAACTTACTTGCGTTCGAGTGCCACTTCGATCGCGGCGGCATCGACCCACAACCCATCATCAACCAAGTCGAAGCCTCTACCAAGAAGAAGAGCGGCAAGTCCAACAGTACGTCCAGTACAGGTGTGTTCAGCCAAAATAGTTTGCTTTAAACATTTGTAGTTAGTGACTGTACATCATACTTGAATTCTTTATGTTACTTTCAGTCACATTCATTATAGTTTTCTCGTTTCGTGAAGTACCTGTTTCAGTATTCTATTATTTTAGTATTCTTTACACTTCCAAACCAGTGGTTGTTAAAGATAATTTTCACTTTTGGGATAGGAGTTTCTGGGAAGTATAGAATTTGTAAATCCACTCAACCAGAGAAAAGCGACTGATGCTGATTGCTCCATAGTCAGTTTCAACAGTAAATTGTGTTTTGTATAGTAGTCGTAGTAGTAGGAAAGTGGTTCTACGCGACGTCTTTTTTAACAAATTTAGTATGAAGATATAACACTTATGTATATTCCTCAGCAGGGTCTTCCAACACACAAGAGTCGTTCCCGCCGGGCGGCGGCGGCGGCGGCGGCGGCGGCGCGCCCATGGACGGCTACGGCGCGCCGTACGCCGGCTACCCGCCGCAGCCCAACCACTCACAAGGTAACATACCCTCCCTCACTAACATCTTTCTTATGTCGTATATCTCTATGTCGCTTCACTATGACGGTCTTGCTACCAACTCTTATATCCAGTATCTGCCCATCTGCCATCTGGACAATGAAACAAATAGAGTGTTGATACATGGCGTGGTTTATTTTGCGATTTAATTGTATAATATGCTCACGAGCATCATGTGTTTGGAAATATTTACTGAAGGAAATTGAATGAAGTTTCAGGTTAAAACAAATCTTTTTTTTCCCCTACTCTTGTTGGTTTTATCAGATTATTAGCGTTAGTGCTTTTTATTATTAGACTTTTCTTGGTTCTACAAGAAATAGATTGCATAGATTTTTGGATTTAAGAGTTGGTGGTATAGCCCCTAACTGCTAATGTGAATTAGACAGTCGCTAGTTCCAACTGTAGTGGCACCTTGTCACTCGGACGTGCACTGATAGGCGCTCTTGAACACTGTCGACGAACAACCAGTATCTTCTAAAATTCTTTGAGCGTTTAGACATAAATAATAATTTATTTTGTGAGGAGACGAAGGTAATTTTGTGCGACAACGGTTGAATGGCTACGTCTTGAACTGTGCCCAGTACTTATTGTGAGTCCTCGGTCGATGTCGCGTACCATACTCGCAAAATAACATGCAATTTACTAATTTGTATCGATAAATATTCCAATAGTCAATATTTTTACATATTGCTTTCCACAATTAAAATTATCATAATACAATGGAATCAAATCGTTTATTTGTTAGAGGAGGTTATGATGAAGAGGGCGAATGACCCTTATACTGTTTACGTCTCAGATGTTCAGTCGCCGGTGTTCCCCGCGAGTCCCGTTAGCTCCGCTGTACATGACGCTAGACCTAGCAAGCCGAGCGCGCCAGTACGACGTTGACAGAGCACGATGCGCCGCGCCGGCGCTTGTTTTTATTTCTTTTTGTGCCAACTAACAAACCGACCCCGAGTGGCCACAGCTAACCAACCATCATTTGGCTCATAATCGCTTACCACTAACCCTTACTGTCGTATCTCAGAGGAATATAACATCTGTGTTTTTCTACTGTAAATATCTATAGTTCTCTGGTTTTAATTACGGAGGTTACACTCGGCACTTTTGGACCATAGAATAAATAGGCACAGAATGTTCACGCCATACAATGCACGATAGGTCCAAGTCACTACTACGCTGAATGAAACATAATCACTGAAGCACTTTCCATGTGTGACTTCTGGTAAATTAACAATGAAAGTAACACGTTATAAGACATAGCATAGATGTTGAATTTTAACCGATGGAAAAATAATATTCGATATAAACTGCATAATTCTAACTAACCTTATCGCGCATTGTTGGGAAGGCATTCTGTTCCTACATATCTGTGCCAATAGCTAGTAAGCCAATGCGTGCGGGCTAGCGTTCCTCTCGGGTACGTGTGGGTACAAAGACGTGTGGTTGTAGGCGGCGGGCCGGGCGGCGACAACCTTGCCGCCTCCAACCCGTTCGACGAGCCGCCGGGGCCCAGGAGACCCCCAGGTACTTAACACTTGCACATCTCCTCTCTACACGGACGGTAAACGAATGGAGAGCTATTGGAAGTTGTCTATATCACTACGCCATGTGAGTGAATACGGACCGGTTGCAATTGAAATGCAATTCTTTCGAATGCACCATTCCGAAAACTTTTCTATAATCCGGGGTTATATGGAGCAGTAAATATTCCATTCGTTTCCCTGTCTGTGCATCATTCATAACCACAAAATTAACCCTCGTCTGTTCGCATGATACCGGAATTAACATGCAAGTAAATACTTTCACATCAATGCATCATTTGCTGTGTAATAACTCTTTTTGGCTAACTATGTTTTGGCGGGTTAGTTATTGATTTCTGTTCAATCAGCAACTACATAATGGATTCCATTAATATTGACAATTATTAAATATTATTATCTCTCATCGTGTGGTTGATGAACAACGTAGTGTCGGAGTTTATACCGTCCGTAGGCGTCTGACTTCACACACCTTCGAGAACACCTCTCAAGTGTGCTGGTTTCCTCTCGATGTTTTCCTTTTCCGATTTTGTCTTAATAAAAGCATCCAATTCATTAAAAAAAGAACAGGATAATTCAATTTAGTTACGGTTGAAAGTGAACAGACCTCTTTTGTACATTATTTATCAATGTTTTGTTTGTTTATGTGTACATTTTTCCTGTATAAATGTAGCTTGTTTGGGCCGTATTATTTAATTTTGCAAATATTAGAAACAATTTAGTGTTGTTGTTATTGTGAAAAATTATGCCTATACGAGTATGTGCATGATGTTATTGAATACTCTATGTAAATAATTGCCATAATGTGCATGTCTACGTGAATATGTGAATCGTTATTATCTTATATTTTGTTTGTATACTTTCATGTGTAATTCGATTCGCAGGTTACCAACAAGGTTACGGGTATGAATATGGATCTCCTTACCAGCCCAATAGGCCTGTTTATCCACCTTATGGTCCCGATGGTGACAGGTGGGTTGATAAAGTAAATTATTTATATCTTTGAGCAGGTACCTTAGGAGGGTCGAAAAGAATATCCCAAAAAAAAAATCTTTCACATTTGTGGGAACGGAACACGTACAGCACATATTTAAAACAATATAGTGTTGCTATAAACATACACTAGAGCAAACTCGAAACATGAACAAAAACTACACACACTAACAAACGGATCTATCATAGACGTGTATGGGCATATAATGTGTGTGGGATAAGCCTGTTTTTACTATCTCCTTAAGTATTTACTCCGATTTTGACACATACAACTTTTAATATTTTACTCAATTCTAAGTATTATTAGGAAAATACTTATACTAAATTCTTACGCTAATATTAACAGTAAGATTACAAATTCAATCACTTTCCCAGTATGTGGATTATCACTATGAATAATGGATTGTACCTGGGGGAATTCCTTTGATTGTTCGTTGTAGTATCGTGAAGGGGGCAGGTTCAAGCTCATATTATCCTGTATACATTACATTGGTAATGATGATCGCTGTACGAATGTACATAAAAAACATAGCTATGATCGTTGTTTTACTATGAGTTCGTGGTGGTTATTATATAAACCTATGGGTCGTGCGTTGAGCAGGTTGATGTTCCGTTGTAATTGTTTATTTTATTTTTGCTTTGTGATAAAATAATGGAATATAATAATTAAAGTAACCAGATAATTCAAATCTGTGTACGTGTGATGATACAAATTTTCATGTGGCGTGTCTGCTCCTATGTAGGGTCTAACGACTTAAGATCGCGTTTGAATGTTTAGAGTTTTGTGTCAGGATGACAGGGTTATAATGTGTGATGTCGTGTTCGGCAGAGGGTACCGCGGTGGGTCTGTGGGGTCGGTGGGCGGCGTGGGCGGCGTGGGCGCGGGCGGCGAGTACCAGCAGTACGGCGCGTACGGCGGCGCCTACCGCGGCGCGGCGCCCGGCGCGGCCACGCCGCCGCCCGCGCAGCCCTACCCCGACTACTACCGCGCGCCGCACCCGCAGCACCCGCAGCACCCGCACCCGCCGCACCCGCAGCACCCGCAGCACCCGCAACACCCGCAACACCCGCAGCACCCGCCACATCCGCCACATCCGCCCATCTCGCCGCAGCAGCCGCCGCACGAGGTAACTATCGCTACAATACTCTACGAAACTCGCATTCATTCACTTGTTCTACTGTTATCATTGTTGAGGATGAACGTAGTAACTTAAAGCACGAGTTTGAATCTTCAGATAAATAAATATAAATTGCTTTATAGTATATATACTGTTATAGTGTGTTCTGATTTCATGTGCGCTCATAGTATATACGATCGTGTATCAAGTCTATGAGATAAATTTGACGCAACTTATAATAATATGGATTCTATAACAAAATAAGCAGATTATTTATTTAGAAACCTATTTAAGTTGCCTCAAATGTAATATGTGTAGCATGAATCTTAAGTTTAGTAGTCTGTTGATTCATTTAGTATAAAGAAAGAAAAAAAAAAAAAAATCTGATAAACTTTTGTCAGAAATATTTTTCTTATATTCGGATGTTTTGTTAAAGACCTTATTGTCTAATTGTTGAATTTGTAATATTAACTGATTACATTAATCATGATGACTTTCTGGAATGTCTATATTTATTACCAGTATGGTAGCCAGTCTAAATAATTCCCTGCATGCCTAGCATGTAAGGAGTATTATAACATAGTGTACGTCAAGTTATGTGATACTATGCTTACGTATTGCACTATTACCTATTTGGTTGATGTTCAGTGTCAAACTCCTGTAGATTTATCCAGCACGGAGCATAAATGTTACAATTAATGAAACTAGATTAAAACTTGATTTTTTTTAGCATCGAACAACATCCATAGTAACTTTGTGCCTTATTAGAAATTTAATAGGTCCACTAACAAAAACTTATAGGATTCATTATTGTAAGGCTAGTTTTTAAATTACTTATAAAAGCTGTTGTTAAGAGTTTATGGTAAAATATTTTGATGTTAATATCAAATTATGGGATATGACAACAAAATATTTAAAGACCCATCACATTGATGCATTTCATAACGGTTTGTAATGTTAGACGGCGAAAAAACTATACATTCTACACTTTATCGTCGGATCTCATAAAATTTTCGAGGAACCAATTGTTTACTTACGTAGTGGTTTTATACCCGGATTCAGTGAACATCCAATATAATTAAAATGATTAATTGTTTGTTTTATGGTTAGCTTAGACTGCCTGTAGAGGTCGTAACTCCCAACCCATTTTATTTGAGCCCAGTCGTAAAATGGCGACGCCCTTGTCTGGGAGTTCAACATTTTCCCCAAATTCGCCCTTCAGGTTAAAGTAAAAAAGTTACAAAAACTTTGTTACCATAAATTTTGATCAGTTTATGACAGCATCATTAACTATTAAAATCTACATTCATAATTCGATTCCGCGGGCCCGAAACAAGGCGGTGCCTTTATCTTGGGGCCAGATAGATTGGTTGAGAAATGATGATTTCTTGAGGCACGTATAACTCCAACGTTGTTATCATATCAATCCGTTATGCAATACTTGGTGCTTGATGATCGCGAGCGACACTGTCGTGTCGTGTCGTCGTGCGCGCAGTGGCACGTAGTGTCAGCGCTGTTGTGCAGTGACGGTTCTGTCTGGTGTGTAGATGTCGGGCGGCGCGCAGTCCGTCAGTAACTTATTGAACTCGCAGCTCGCGCGGCAGCTGGTGGCGCCGCTGTCGCCGACGGCCCGGCCCTACGTACGGACGCCCCGTTTGTACCACGCACTCAACACCGCTTCCCATCGATTGGCGATACGGTCTCATTCTCACCCGCACGGACTGCTCACAAGAGCCCCTAGCTACGATTCTCGTTTGCACACGATTCTGCTATCGTGTCACTTGCATTGTACATCAAATCTTTAAATTTATATTTTTTTTTGTATACCTAAAAAGGAAAAAAAAAAATCTTTTTCATTCATTAGTTTTTTTTTGTCCTTCGAAAATCAAGCGAATTTTGCACTTGTTCTCACAATTTTATCATTTCGTAGTTCACAACGCCAACTAAATCTTATAAAAATAAATAAAACCATGACAGAATATTTTAATAAAATTGTAATATGATATCACCTTTTTTATATCCTTATTGAAGAAAACGATTATTGAGCAAGGGGCAAATCTCATTCGTGGTTTTGGCTTCATTTTATTTTTCAAATAATACCACTCGTTTGACAAAATTTTAAGCTATCACTGTTAATTTTTTTCTTCTATTTTTGTTTAACAAAATTTTGGCTTGCGGTGTGATTAATTGGCTTTTCGGATTTCCGTCTTCGTCGGTCGTTTGGCTGAGCGATGACTAAACAAAAATTGTCCACTAGCTCCTTCAAAATTTAACAAAAGTAATGAAAACATGGAAGTAAAGGTTTAGAGTGTGTGGTGGTGGCTTTATATGAACAATTTGGTCACTAAATCATGTGCATGCATTCAAATCTCACAGATCACGTAAGCTTAGCAGTAAGTTAACGAAATCGTAGCTTTGTTTTTTACAGCAACACAAATCAATCGAAGTCGATTAATTTTTTACGAACATATTGATATTTGATCACGATATCTTCGATTGATTTTGGTAAGAAATAATCATCAAAGCAACACATTTGGGTGCACGGCCAGTGTAACAAAATTATTTTAATGTTGCTTTTCGTAACATACGTGGTCTCGCTACTGTTCGAACCGTCAGTGTGTAATTTTTTTCGGAAGTTCTCAGCGATATTTGCTTCCTCGAGTTAGTCGTTATTGTTGCCACGCTTACCGAGTTTTAGATACAAAATATCTGTGGTTTGTATTTGATATTTGGCTTTCTTTAAATAATAGAGTTGAATTTTAGTGTAAAAAGTATAAGTATTCTGTACTTATGTATTTAATCATAATTTTATCTAAACAATACAGTCCGACGGTTCGAACTTCTCCTTAAATCCGGGTAGCTCGGTTTAAGAAAAGCGTGCCAAGTCATTGACAGAAACTGGTGGCCGAGAAACTTAAACTGAGTATCCGGGTTCGAGGGTAGCGAGGCTCGGAAGAAAATATGACGCACGCTCACACGACTCGCTGCGTGTCCACAGTACGGTGGCGGCAAAGCGCTCGGCGCCGGCGCCCCCGCTGTGGCCGGCGCGCCGCGGAGGCACCCCGACTTCGCGAAGGGCGAGCCCGCGTACGGCGGGGCCGGCGGCACGGGCGCGCCCGCGGGGCCCGGCGGTGCGGGCGCGGCGCCCGGCGGCCCGGCGCGCTTCGGCGGCTCGTGGGCGGGCTCATTCCCGCGCGCGCCGGCGCCGCCCGCGCCCGCCGCGTCCTGGCGCCCGCAGCCCGGCGCGCCGCAGCCCCCCAACTGGACGCACCCGCCCTACTCCAATACGGTAACTACTGCTTTTTGATAGCTGTCTAGAATACATGGTAAAATAATTTATTTTACTCATCCTTTCATCATCCAGCCTTTCTTATCTTCTTACCTTTCAGTTATTGTCGTAATATCTCTTACGATTGTGGATTGCATTATTCGAAGGGCTCGATTTAATAAAAAAACTTATACATATTTTAGCCGAGCGGAGGACCCGCGTGGGGTGGTGCACCTCGGCCGCCAACGCAAGATCCCTACAACTCCACCGCGCCCTCACCTGTAAGTAAAGATATATTATATGAATAAACAAAATATATGAGGGGCTGAGTTGCCCGCGTCCGTAGGAGTGCACCATTAGAATGGAATCTCTACACGTGGCCCCTTGGTGGAAAACAGGCAACACAACTCTGGTGGGAGGCTTCTGCCGCGGATGGTTATCACCCACCGGACGAAGCCATGCCGTGAAACGACCTAGTCGTGTTTCGGGATGTAGTCCTGTGTGACCGTTGTGGGAGACGTGTCTAGGCAGTGGCATCAACTCCCCAACTGTCGTTCTCCCCAAAGCTATCCACTCTACTTAGAGTGAACGGATTTCTTCTGGATCGATGTGCTCCATCCTCGGCGAGGCCAAACGTAAATCCATTGTGGATAAAAAAAAACCGAGAACTACTTGTTTGTTTTTGTATGTTTAATATTGCAATTAAACAAGGGAATAATATATAATAAGTACTTTTTCCATTGATTTCCAGGGCTCGGCCCCAGTGCTAACCGCTCCCGGGCAATTAAAACGGGAGCTAACATTCCCCGCCGAGTGTGTTGAGGCGGCCGTGCCTACCGGCGAGAAGAGGAGAAGACTTACCAAGGCTGACGTCGCGCCAGTCGACGCCTGGCGCATCATGATGGCGCTCAAGTCCGGCCTATTAGCAGAGACCTGTTGGGCGCTCGATATCCTCAACATCCTCTTGTTTGATGACAACTGCATAGGCTACTTTGGCCTGCAGCATATGCCCGGCTTGCTAGACTTATTACTCGAACACTTTCACAAAAGTCTCAGTGACGTGTTCGACTCTCCGTCGAATGACGAGGGACCCTGGTACGCACCGCCCGTCAGTCCTGAACCTGTGATCAAGAGTGCGAAAACAACGAGAGAACCGCGCGAGCCGCCCGACCCGGCCGACCGAGTGCGCGTGCTCAGCGGAGAGAACTACACACTCGAGTCGCGGCGGCGGCACCCCGTCCAGTACAAGCCCGACGACGAACTGTTCGCGCCCGAGGACGACGCCGACAACCACGAGCACGTGGACGACGACGTGCTTGAACCCTGGCAGTTCGGCGGAGACTCTGGCGGTGCCGCGCACGTACTGCCCGTGTTCCGCGCCGAGTTCTTACACCTGCCCTTCGTGCGCGTCATGCCGGGCCGGCGCGCGCCCTCGCCGCCTCCCGCGTCCCCGCGCCCCGGCCCCGCGCCCTCGCCCCCCGCCGCCTCGCCCCCGCCCGGCGACGGCGACAACCTGGCGCCCGAGCCCATGGAGCTGGAGCCGCCGCGCCGCGCGCTGGCCGTGCGCGACCCGGCCGGCGTGTTGCGGCGCCGCCGCCTGGCCGATTACGAGGACGAGTGCTACACGCGCGACGAACCCAGCTTAAACCTTGTGGACGACACGCGCGACGCGCTTGCGCGCCGTTGCATTGCGCTCTCCAACATCCTGCGCGGCTTAACCTTCGTGCCCGGCAATGAGGCAGAGTTCTCGCGCTCGGGCGCCTTCCTGGCGCTGGCCGGCAAGCTGCTGTTGCTGCACCACGAACACGCGCCGCGGGCAGCGCGCGCGCGGGCATACGAGCGTGCGGCGCGAGACGACAGCGATGCCGCCGCCTGCTGCTCCAGCCTGCGCGGCGGCGCCGAGTGGTGGTGGGACGCGCTGGCGCAGCTGCGCGAGGACGCGCTCGTGTGCTGCGCCAACATCGCGGGTGGCGTGGAGCTGGCGGGGCAGCCCGAGGCCGTGGCGCGGCCGCTGCTGGACGGGCTGCTGCACTGGGCCGTGTGCCCGGCGGCCGTGGCGGGCGACGCGCCGCCGGCCGCCGGCGCCGCGTCCCCGCTATCGCCGCGGCGGCTGGCGCTGGAGGCCCTGTGCAAGCTGTGCGTGACGGACGCCAACGTGGACCTGGTGCTGGCGACGCCGCCGCGCGGCCGGATCGCGGCGCTGTGCGCGGGGCTGGCGCGGGACCTGTGCCGGCCGGAGCGGCCTGTGGTGCGCGAGTTCGCCGTGAACCTGCTGCACTACCTGGCGGGCGCGGGCGGCGCGGCGGCGCGCGAGGTGGCGCTGCACGCGCCGGCGGTGGCGCAGCTGGTGGCGTTCATCGAGCGCGCGGAGCAGACGGCGCTGGGCGTGGCCAACCAGCACGGCGTGGCGGCGCTGCGCGACAACCCGGACGCGATGGGCACGTCGCTGGACATGCTGCGGCGCGCGGCCGCCACGCTGCTGCGCCTGGCCGAGCACCCCGAGAACCGGCCGCTGATCCGGCGTCACGAGCGGCGCCTTCTGTCGCTGGTCATGTCGCAGATCCTGGACCAGAAGGTGGCGCACGAGCTGGCGGACGTGCTGTTCCAGTGCAGCCAGGCGCGCGCGGACGAGTAGTGACAGTGCGTAGTGCGTAGTGACTGTGCGGCGCGGCTACCCGCGGGTACGTGTACATATAGTGATACGGACGGCGCGCCGCTACTGCGACTCACTGTCGAACGACTCCGACCTCATTTATAGCGGTGTCTCAAGTGTTAGGCTGTACGATCCGATTTTGTTATTTATGTCCATGATGATTTATTTACAACAAGAATGTCAATGTGCTATAATCGATTTCTATTGTTCGATTGTGAAAAAGATGTATTATAACACGTAATTTTGATTTTTATAATAAAATGGGACTTGAATCTGTTTATTGGTTTTATGATGGAGATTTTATACCGAGTACCTTTAGCGCCTTTGTCTATAAGAGAAAACGTAGTGGAGAGTGTGAGGAGCTTATGTGGGCTATAAGTTTAATTAAGTTTAATGTGAATTACAATAATCTATAATATATTGAAATTGAATCTGAATTTTATTTTTTTTCATGGATTGGCATTTTGTATTTTTTTACCTTTATTACAAAATTAATAATAATTTCAGGCAAAGATGAAAATTATAACCATCATCAGAATCCTAACATTCATATTAATTTCTTATGTTGATAATTTTCGTTTCATAAGTTTAACCAGCCAATTAATCCCATAATTAGGCATGCTGTCTCCTATGTTATGCAGGTTTTAACTAAATACTAAGAGAATCGCGCAAGGGTGTTGCATGGTTACTATTATTTTGAAGCTTTTTACCCCAATCATGTAGAATATCCACTTATGTGTCGTACTTTAGCTTTTCATAACTTGCTAACTACTGTGCTACAATCTTCAAAAGTTTTCTGAATTAAAGATAGTATATTTACTAAGTATCAGGAAATATCACATTACCGTTTGAGACTGGGGGTCTCTCTCAGATACTACTGGTTTATTAATGTGGCTCCACCATACTGGTCTGGTTTTAACTCATTTTGGGTTGCTGAGTCAGTCGAGTTAGTTTTAGAACGGTTAAAATATTCAGAAACTAAATTTATTGTCACATATTAAATCTACATCCCATTAAAATGATTTTTAACGAAACGTTCGTTCGTAGTGTAAATATTGACGTACTATCAGCGTCCCTGACAGTTTTAAAACTTAACTTTCGCTTGCAATGAGAAACTGAGAAACCTGAAGTACCTTTTTTTCAAAAAGTCCTTTTGTTTTTATCTCAACGTACGTTAGTATTAGTTACTCGATAAAATTATTAATGGTACTACTTAATCAATGGAAGTCCTTTTGAGGGGTTCATAACCTTTTGCCCATTGCATTGCCCCTGACGTCTATATTAGACAAAAAAAAAAAACGTGTCCTCAACGCAACGAATACATATTCATCATCAAAAGCATATCGTGCGCATCGATTCGATCGCAGACGATATAAAGTGCATTGCCTGAAAGAGTTTTACTGATGGACAAAACAATGCGAGAACTACGTATCCAACTACAGGCTTAGCAAAGTAATGTGTGGATAGCGCTGTTGTCGTGGAGTTACTATGATGCCTGGTTAGAAGCTCTCGTCATCAAAGGACAAAAACGACTTAGTACTAATATTTTCCAATATTGACGTGGCGCTCAGGGAAATGAAAATGTCTACAAGTCTGATATGTTTCAAATTGGATAAATACACAAAATAAGTAAAAAATATTCGTACTCTAAGAAACATATTTTTTACGAAGTTTTCACTATACTGGTGTATTTTTCATGTGGCACGCCAATGATTTCAAAAGAAAGGATACGCCCATCTAAACATTTTACAGAAACCTTCTTCATACAAGCAAAAGTAGCGCCATCTGTCATAACTCATGCAAACTACGTGAGCCGTAGGTTTCATAGCTCGAAGACTAAACCTTGTACGTGCGTACATGAATTTTTTATCACATTTTAATAATGGTCAATATTTTTATACACACATCAGTCATAAACTGAACTGAGTTTTTACCCGACTGCGCTAGAAGGAGGGTTATCATTTTTTCGGGTGTATGTATGTATATTTCTTTAGCACGCTCTATAGCCTAAACGGGTTGATGAATGTTAGCTTGAGAGGTGTCGTTAGATTATATTAGTTTCTTAAACTATAATTTATTGCGATAATAATACATGTCACAAAAAAACGTATGTAAAACAAATTAATATCAATCAGCTTTATTTGAAATTGTAAACAATATTGCTATAATAATTAAGTATTAACATATTAGGTACTTACTAACACTAAGTTCTTAAGACAAAAATAAAACAAATAAAAAATGACGTTCTTTCAACGTTACTTCGCGCGCGGCCGGCCACACAATAGCCGCCATTACGGACTTCCGTAGTAAAATAATTATACCTTTAAAATGTGATAATTTAATAATTTTATTGGAACAGAAGTAATCTAGGGTTATTTATCGATGATACAATATCCCATGTTCCTTATTAATCTTTGTATCGTAATTTTTGCAGCCTTTTACCACGCAACTAGGCATATTTATGACAAACAAACGCTCGTTCTCTCATGCGAGCGGTCCACTGTCGACTGAGTTGCGTTGGCCCTAAAATGACATTTTAGGGCGTTGGTGCCATTTAGTTTCGCGGTCGGCCGGGTCCTTACGCTAGTAATATATATGTCAATGTGGCACGCCCACTTGAAAAATACACCAAATATGACCAATTCCGAATCATATTAGAAATATACCGCAGTAGCGTAGGGCCCGATTTTGATGAAAACTAAAATTGCAAAATTGGATTTTTCGATGTTAACCTCTTTAATTGGGACTCTTTAGCTTAAGCCCTGTAGAAGTGAGACATCTTTCGCATGTCCTTTGTTTGTCAGTACTGTCTCAGGTCTACAAAAAAGGGAATAAAAGTGTGCAAAATGTCCAAACGTAAATCTAACACGTTATCAGCATCTGAAAAATTAAAGCTTCTATCAGATTATGATTGTGGAAAGTCGCGTGATCAACTGTTTACGGAGTATAACATACCAAAGTCAACCCTGTGTAGAATCATTCAAAACAACGTGAAAATTCGGTTCTTAACAAATACGCATTTTTATTAACATTTCCGTCTCAATAAATGGAATAACGGTACATTGCAACGGCACGGAGAACACGTTAAGCCGTCCGTCCCGGTTGTCAAATTAAGATCTATTACAGCCGTTACGGGTAGTCAGAGGTCTGAATCTAAAAGTCTCGCTACCAGTCATACCACGAGATATCGTGTTACGCAGTAACTGGGTTGTGGAGGTTTGATAAGCAGTCGCTGCATGTAAAATACTGGTAACTAATAAGCTACATCCGGTGTGACTGGAAGCCGACCCCATAAATTTAATTGGGAAAAGGCTAGACAGAGAGAGTTCTCACATATGGCAGGCGTACATTTTATTAAGGTTAAAAAAAAATATGTCATACTTTTTTGTGTAGGTACTACAGCTACTATATTATATTTTTTTAAATTTCATTAGCCTGTGTTAACCTGGAAAATGCAAGGATTGTAACGATATATGTACATCTAAATCTGTTCAGGTGTTTAGAAGTTAAGGTGGATTAAAGAAACCAACTTACATACATGAACCCCAAAAGCATAATACAACTTTTTTGGGCAGTCGTGTAAAAATAGAATCAAAGTGACTAAGTCCTACGAGATAACAATTAAGAATAATAAATGAATGACAATTAAAATTAAAATTTACTATCCTGTGCTTCTAGTATTGTGTTCCACCGTTGGGCTACGTTGACCCAGTAAACTGTTTGTACATTGTGTTGAAGTGGCGTTTTTTGCGGCTATTTACTGCTGCCCTGCCCAGTTTTCGTACATACGGGTATTGTAATCATACAAGCAACGCATAGACGAAGAAGTTTGATCTAAGATGATAAATGGCATTTCATAATCTGATTGTCTGTCGTGTTAAACTCTGGCAGAAAAAAGAAACTGATGTTGAAGTTTAGATAGAATTCTTATTTCAACTTTACATACACAATTGTCATCCCTCACTTTTGACCGTGTATATTTGGTAATCAATTTTTTTTTAAATTCCTATTTCTTTAAAAATATTCTAAACCACCAATTTTGTAACAGTGATGAGAATAATAGAAGTAAATTAGTTTAGGATAATTGATCTCCGATGTCGAGAGATCCATTCGACTATATACGATGGAGTGTCAGTCGAGCGATAGTAAAAAATTGTTTAAAGTATTCGACGCTTCGAAACGCAAGAGGACTAGAAAAAAACGTGATGGACTCGACGACACCAACTCTGTAGTTACCGACGACTCTACTAGCGTAAGTAAAAATGTACACCGAGCAGCTTACTTCAGTAGTCAGATATCCATAAACTTGAAATAGAGTGCTTTCTACACTTTATCATTAAATATTTTTTTCATACGTCCATATCATAACGCCTCTATTCCCCGAGGAAGTAGGCAGAGGTGTACGTATCCACCCACAATCATCAATTCTGTTATTAAGTCCCAATTAATTGGTAAGCCTATTGCCATCAATAGCACACAATTCCTAACTCCGGGCTGCTACTGTGAATTTCCTAACTGAACTATCCACTAACACTACCCGACCCGGGAATCGAACCCAGGACCTCGCTATAAAGGGCACGCTGCAATAGTGGCGGTAAGACCCGTAATGGAAGAGTGGCTGGAGAGGACATGGCGCCCTCGGCTTCCGGATGACGCAGATGCTCTCGGACCACGGGTGCTTCGGGAAGTATCTGTGTCGCATAGGCCGGGAGCCGACACCGAGATACCACTGCGGTAACTGCCCCGAGGACACGGCGCAGCACACGCTGGAGGTGTGCCCAGCTTTGGCTGAGCAGCGCCACGACCTCATCGGGGCAGTAAGGGCGGGCGATCTCTCGATTCCGTCAGTGATTAGACACATGGTCGGGAGTAAGAGCGCATGGGGAGCCGTCGCCAACTTCTGCGAGGAGGTGATGCTCGCGAAGGAGGCGGCGGAAAGGGAGAGAGAGGCAAACCCCGCTCACCCCTGCCGCAGAAGGCGAGCCAGGTCCCGGAGGGCGCTCAACGATCTCCGGCCACCGTGAGCCGTGGACTGAGGACAAAAAACGCCACCTCAACACAATGTACAAACAGTTCACTGGGTCAACGTAGCCCAACGGTGGAACACCATACTAGAAGCACAGGATAGTAAATTTCAATTTCAATTGTCAATGTGTATGGGTGGTACGCCGCTTGATCAGCAGTCCAGCCCGAGACGGCCACGCACGTGTGACATAGGACGGTGTACAGGCTAACTGTGGCCAGCCTGCACAAACCCGGAGTGGACCATAACCTGCCGGGGTCGCGGTGATTGCTGCAACGAACCCGGGTCCTCGGTAAAGGTTGGAGTAGGACCGTGTGGTTTTTAGTCGGTAGGAGTCCGGCACAGCGTCCATGATGGATTTTCCACAATAAAAAAAAAAGGACCTCGCTATCAGCAGTTGCTTTTTCGACTACTACACCAATGAGACTGTTGTTTCCAAATGTTTTCCCTTTACCATATTAATAATTGTAGTCCGTCAGTTATGATCTACAGTAGGAAACACTGCACGGAGCTGGACACCCAGATTTGAAATTAAAACTGACGCTAGTCATCATACTGTTTATGAATCGAGAAGGGGGCTGCCCTTATCGATACTTTTCGATCCAGCTGTCCTACCCCTAATTTGATGGCAGGATCAGCGATTGGGCAAATATTTGAGGTTTTTGTTTTGGCAGGTAAACTCACCTAAGTTGTTATTAGTTACTAGCTTATGCCCGTGACTTCGTCTGCGTCGACTTCCTTGTGCTAAATTTCATCTATATCAGTTCAGCCGTTATTGCGTGATTGAGCAACTAACACCAAAAACTTTCACATTTATTACACATAGAAGGATTATATACATTTTATTGAAATTAAAAATATCTGCAATGTTGATGATCTCAGGGTTGCCAGGCGAACGGCTGTCGAGTCCCATCCACGAAAGCTAGTCTACAAGAAATATCCACTGTGCAGACTTTAAATGGACAGCAGGACCCCAGTATATCAAAGAGGTTTTATTATATTTTATCTACTAGAAGTAAGCGAAATTAAATAATAGATTTTTATATGACGTTATAATTAATATAAAATTGTAAACAGCCGCAACGATCGATCCATCGAGGTTAAGCTGCGCTTGCCGCGATCGGCCTGTAGATGGGTGACCATTATTTCATACCGAGACCCCTCCGTGCCTCAGAGAGCTCGATAAACCGTCGGTCCCGGTTGTCAAATTAAGAACTTTGACAGCCGCTATGGATAGTCTAATCACACTTGAGTTTCCTACCCTAAAAAACTTCATAGCTTTTATTACATACATACATACATAAACTCATGCCTTTCTCCCATGGGGGTAGGCAGAAACTACAGAACGCCACCTGCTACGATCCTTACATATGCCTTTTGCTTCATCCACGTTCATACATCTGGTCATACATGCGCGGCGGTTGCGAATACTACGCACTTTACCTTTTTGGAGGATAGCACTAATAAGGTCAGTGTATATCCTTCTAGGGCGTCCCCTTCCGGCATTTCCACTTATACCTGCTTTGTAGATACCTTTTGTTAACCGTCTTTCATTCATTCTCTCAATGTGACCAAACCATCTTAGCATACTCTTTTCAATTTTCGTCACTACGTCTTCTTTTATACCGCAACGTTGTCGTATCACATCATTCCTCAATTTATCATTCATAGTTACACCACACATACTTCGCAAGGAACGCATTTCTACAGCATTTATTCTACTTTCATGTCTCTTTTGCCACACCCAGCATTCACTTCCATACATAAGCGTAGGTATCAGCACACCATTGTGGACAGCCAGTCGAGCCTTTTTGGACATCGACTGATTGGCCACCACCGCATGTATAGCACCATTCACTTTATTTCCCGCATTTACTCTCTTTTCCACATCTGCATCAATTTTTCCATCTCTTGTAATCATACTTCCCAAATATACAAACTCGTTCACTTGTTCCACATTTTTATTATCTATTTTTACATCACATACAGATACCTCCTCTTCTCTTTCAATCACCATAACCTTCGTCTTGTTTACATTTATATACATCCCCTTCACCTTATATGCTGCATTCATCACAGTTACCATGTCTTGCAACTGTTC
The DNA here is from genome assembly GCA_935421205.1 of Xylocampa areola. Lineage (NCBI taxonomy): Eukaryota > Metazoa > Arthropoda > Insecta > Lepidoptera > Noctuidae > Xylocampa > Xylocampa areola. Next base: position 10,914,876 of record OW285220.1, read on the forward strand.
CGCTGACGATGCAAGTAGAACTTGATCATCTGCGTAAAGAAGACATTTGACAGGCAACTCATTCATCATCAATCCATACTCACTTTCTTTTAAATCTGTCAGACAACTATCCATATATAAGTTGAACAGCCATGGTGACGCTACACAGCCCACTGTCTAACACCCCTTGAGATGCTAAACCAGTCCGTGAAAGCCCCATTTATCCTAACACAAGCACTGGAATCCCTGTATAGAGATTTCAGTGCTCGCACTAAGCGCCAGTCCCCACACCATACACTGATAGTGTCGACCATAGTTCTTCCCTCCACACACTGTCATAGGCCTTCTCCAAGTCAACGAAAGCACAGTAGACTTTCTTATGCTTTGCCAGATGTTTTTCGGCTATGCATCTTAAAGAGAAGATCTGATCCATACATCCCATCCACTCTCCAAATCCTGCCTGGCAATCCCATATTTTCTCATCTGTTACTCTTACCACTCTATTAATTAACACTTTCGCATATAGTTTGCCGACAACGCTCAAAAGACTAATGCCACGGTAGTTTTTACACTCCTGCTGTGAACCTTTTCCCTTATACAGTGGTACGATTACAGCCTTGGACCAGTCATCTGGCACACGACCAAATCTCCAACACATATTAAAGATCCGGTACAACAGGCTTGCTACCACCCCGTCACCGCCCTTCAACATTTCGGCAGAAACCCTATCATACCCTGTAGATTTCCCAACTTTCATACATTTCAACGTTTTTACAATTTCATCCATTTTTATCTCACTTTCTTCATTTACGTTTAAGTTTGGGGTTTCCCAACAGCTTCTGCCCAGTTACCCACTCCTTGTACACTGTCGTGCCACTTAAATAAACTTTCAAAATATCCCTTCCAGCGTTCCAAGACCTTACTTTCTTCACTTAGCAGGCATCCATCTTCTGTCCTTATTACTTTCATACTCGTTGATCCTAATATTCCGCGAACCTGTCTTACTTGTTTCCAAAACAGCTTGACATTGGTCTTGAAATTATCAGAGAACTTCCTGTTATACTTTTCATCTTTTTCATCCTTCTTCTTTTTTATCATCTCTTTCACTTTCACTTTCATTTCAGTGTATCTTTTCTTCACTTTTTCCAAATCATCTGTTGTTCTTGTTGCTTGATTCATCCTAATTTGGGCTTTAAAGGCTAATACGTTAAGCCAAGCCTCTTTCTTCTTTCTTACAATCGCTTTCACTTCATCATCCACCCAAGAGTCATTTGTTCTTCTACCTCTTTTCCTCTGTGCTAGTCCACATACTTTTGTAGCAACTTGCACCATACTATTTTTAACAACCTCCCAGACTTCTTCTAAACTGTATTCATTTATGCCATCAAAAATCTTATCCGTCTTCTCTTTTACTTCCATCTTATATTGCTTTTTTACAATCAACTCTTGCAATCTCTCTACTCTTATTCTTTCTAAAGCAGTCACAGGGACTTGAACTCGGTGACGCCAATGCTTGAACAGACCATTTATCCGACATATGACTAGGTAATGATCCGTTCCTACATTAACACCTCGATACGCTCTTGTATCTGTGACTCTACTCTTTAATCTTTCATCTACAATCACAAAGTCGATCATACTTCTACTATCTTGCCTTTCCCATGTATACCTGTGAATTTTTCTATGACTGAACATAGTATTCGCTATAGAAAGATTCTTCTCTACACATATGTCTAATAAATTCATCCCATTGTCATTCACTCTTTCATCTCCAAATGCACCTAAACATTTTTCATAACCGTCCCTCTTCACGCCAACCCACCCATTAAAGTCTCCAAGCATCACAATCTTCTCGTTACCTCTACATTCATTTACCGTATCTCTTATACTGCCCCAAAATTCCACTCTTTCTGAAGGTGAGCTTCCCATATCCGGTACATAAACGCATAAGATAAAGATAGAGTTTAGGCCAACCTTAACTCTCACCCATAGAATCCTGGGACTAACACAAACATACTCTTTCACACATTCCATCATTCGCTCTGAGAGGATCACACCCACTCCCTGACAGGCCCTGTGTGTTTCCTGAACACCGGACCAGATCGCGGTCAGAGAACCGTGTTTAGATATGTCCACTCCCTTTCTTTTCGTTTCAGTCACACAAAACGCATCTATTCTTTTTTCTTCAACTAACTGACATACTTCATCTATCTTATCTTTTATACATCCCTGAACATTCAGCGTAGCTAAACGACACTCCGCAGCTCGCTTTTGTGTATAATAGTAGAACACATACACTACTGCCATTTTTGTAATAAGATTTGCTATAGGTAGGTAGAGGCCTGAAAGTCTGAACCAGTCATACCGGGAGATATCGTGATCGCTCCATGTAAAATACTGGTCTAAAATGTTCACTATCAATTAATAACAAAGTTTACAATATAGGGACAGGGACAGTAGTCCTTCAATATCGCGGTCACCGGTAGAGGCGCATAGAACATCGAGGTCACCACGTCGCCATCGTAGATCTACGTAAGTGTGTTCAATATTTACTTTTTAGATAGCTGCGTCGGTATCAGCATAAACGCTAAGCGCGGGACTCGAAGGGCTCTTGGTAGTCTCTTGGATTGGTAACGGAAATTATGGGACGAATGTATTTAAATAGGTCAGACATCATCAGAGGTGTTGCTGGGGAATTTGTTGCGCCGCTTCTTACCAGCTAAAATACTAAGAAGCGGTGAAGGGTGGGCATTTATGGAGGCTGTAAATTTTTAGCTTATTTTGATTATTCAAATTAAGCTAAAAATTTCTCGCTATCAAAATTTATATAATTTCTATAAAGAAATTTTGATTTCTATTTATAGATTTATACGATTTCCGGACTACGACTGATTAGTAATGCTTTGCGCATATTGCAGCCGCATCGCATCACTTTTGTTTTATAATTCGTAAAAGGTTTAATATAATAATAATATTTAAACATTTTAAGTAGTTGAGTACCACCTACAGTTAAAAGTACCTACTACAAACTTGTAATATTACAGACGGGAAGGGATTTCTCTGGCTCTAAAGGCGGGACTGGTATCAACTCCACGTTCCATATCACCACGACAGGTCAGAAAAAGTTTTATTTCCATATAAATGATTGTGTTTCAAATTGAAATTAATTATAGCACGAGTATTATGTTTAGGTTCATAATAGACAAATTAATGCATTCTCTTATTTAGGAAGGCGACGGTGTCGGTGAATCAATACCACAAGATCAGGATTCATTTATATACGCCTTCCTAGAGGAAGCAATCAAAAGGGACAAGAAGAAGTAAGTATCTATTATAATATAATATAGTGCTGTTAAGGCATTTTTTTATACGAAACATTGAAACAGTACAGACACGAACGGGACCAGAAGCCGCGACCTTTCTCATACCGTGACATTCTTTTTGACTCTTCCAACCGAGCAAGCCTACTATCGATTGTTCGCATCTATTAAATTTCAAGGTCCTTCTTTTCGTCCTAAGCAGACGCCTGATTTTGTCTATTAGCAATCATTTACACATTACTAATATAAGCATTACATGGCCTTAACTTGTATAAAAAAAAACCATTATATACCTATTAAATGCTTCTTACATAATTACCTATGTAGGGAATATAAGAAATCTGATGGATGACAATATTTCATCTCATAATCAGACAAAATATGAGTTTTTTTTTTTAAATCGGTTTTCAATGATAAAACTGTTAGTTCGACTACAAACATTTTCAGACAGCGGCACGCTCGTCGCCGCGAGGAACGGCGCGTGAGTCGCGAAGACGACCGGGAAGCGTCAGCGCCGCGGGAAAGACATCGACACCATCATAGAGACCGACACAGGGACGATGTACCTTCCAGAGAGCACGACAAGTGAGCTAATTTGTTAACAGATATTAGGCGTTTTCATATCACGTCAGAGTTATATCTACATACATCACGTTTATGGTAGTAAAAGTGGCGTGTGTTACGAGGACACCGGCACTACCACATAGATGCCCTGTTCTTGCAAGTGAGCACGATTAGTCCTAAATGGAGCCACCCATATTTTACACGCAGTTACTTCCACAGCGTTTAACTCGTAACTGATATTAGACTGTTTGCTTCATTTTCAAATGCAAGAAGGATTTCATTGCAGGGGCAGACGAGTTGTAAACTTAATAAAATAATATTTTTCAGACCACCAAAAGAAGTTTCTCCTACAACAGCTATAGATCAAACTATACTTTTTGAGACTTTCGCCAAGCTGTGTGCACAGTTGAATGATAAAAATGCCCACAACAACCACAGCTACGAAGTGGTATGTACAGAACTACTTTTATTTTTACATAATTCTTTAATATTTGCTTAAACTTATTTCCTCGTGTTAAACATCACTTTGCAGCCCCGCACTCAGAGTCATAAGTCATTACAATGTGAAGTAGTTTCTAGAAAGGACACGTACGACATCGACCGACACCCAGTTAGGTTAAGTCATGACAAATCTAGAGATATGGTAGCCGCGTCCAGGATAAGGAGCCAGGAGAACTTCTCTGGCAGAATCCGAAGTCACGAGAAAATAGGAATAGTTAGCGAAGTCGAACGTGGAAAGCACGAAAAGTGTATGTGTTACTATGACAAAGATAATCCTAAGTATCCCAGCAAACTTGATATGACTAGATCAAGGACACGCCATTTAGAAGATGACAGATATCGTGAGTATCCCCCGGTCACCGTCCCGACTAGAAGTTGTATCGATCCGTATAGAACACGACCTATAGACAATCGGGACTATCGAGATTACGACAGGGAGCTTAGAGGAAGGCATTATGAAGACGAGAAAAAGAGATATTTCGAGCAGAAGACCAGCAGGAGCTTCGATGTGCACAGAGAGGGATATGAAGAAGAACGGAACTGTCGGAGGACGGCACGTAGCGACACGCATAAGGAACGGCGTTATGATGACAGAGACAAGAGATACGAAGAAGTGGGGAAATACTACGACGAGAAACCTGGTGCGGACTCCCGGGATCGGAATAATTTGTCGAATAAAGAGCGACGCTGGAGACGAAATGTGGAAAGGTTCGAGAGGACTTCTGTGGCGTCACGAGAGGACGACTACAGGGAAAGGGATAGGTACTCTGAGAGGGAAAGAGACTCCGGGTTGAGTGTAGCCGATGGAGAGACTAGTACTGTGAGTGGAAGGAGTAATTATCTGAAAGTTGTAAAGGTATGTATGTATGATAACAGTTTTTTTATATACGGCAACGATTCGCTCTCTATTATATTAACTCTTCATTGATGGGGGTAAAAAAAGCACTTATTTTATATTTCAGCAAGAAATATCAGAACAGCGTGAGGCGATGGACAAGATGATGAAGCTCTGGAAGGAGCTCATGCGCTGCTTCAAGGGTATCTCACAGACGCAAGTGCAGGATAAAAACATTCGAGTAGGACATATTTTCAACTTTTAAATATTTTCATAATATGAGCTGTTATTTGACGAATTTGTAGTCTTGCAATTAAGAAGCGGATACTGGCAGGGGGCACTGGGGCACGCTGCTGCTCCCCTCTCCAGACGATTAATTTAAAACAAGGAGCTGTGATTCTGTGAGAATAATAAGTACCTACTAAATACTCCTTTGATGATCAGATCTAGCTAGTCCCTAGTTGTCCCCCCAGCAACGCCCTAAGGCTCGTGTCCCACCTTAGTGCTGTGTTGTTTAGTTTGTAGTGTATAAAAATATGTTCTGGCTGGAGGCATCAAACTGCCTCGCCTAAGCTATTGTGCGGTTAGGCAGATCAAACCCCTAAGGCTTAACTGCAATAGACCGCATCTAAAAAAAACCCTTTGATGAAATTCTTAATTCAAGTTGCTAATCGCAAACTAAAGATATAGTACAATACAAGGGGGGACTCGTCTGGCTCTTGTGTTGTGTACCAAAAATAAATACTGAATCCGCTCTTGTTTAGGGGTTATATATTTTTTTGCATAATGTTATTAATTAACTACATAGATAATTTTGTTTTTTTTTTAACCAATCCAAGCTACTTAAATTTTATATTGTTCTTAGGAATCGGCGGCTAACGTCCGCGAATCGGCGGCGGCGCAACTTCGGTTGTGGCGCGAGTGCATGCGTCGGTACGAGACTGTCGCGCGTGATGTCGGTGACACTGATGCTAGGCTTATGGTTACTGACACTATTTACTATTGGATAGGTATGGGTAGAGACATATGAGGGTAGCTGCCTCGGTCTAGTAGTCCCAAGCGCGACTGCTGAGCATGAAGCCACAGGTTCGATTCCCAGGTCGGGCAGTGTTATTGAGTTTTATTGTTAGAAAATTCTCAGTAGCAGCCTGGAGCTTGGAATTGCGCCCGGTAGATGGCAATAGGCTCACAACCTATTCCGGACTTAATAACAGGATTGGTGAAATGTGGGTGTAAAACTGTATACAGCTCTGCCTTACAGGCGTGATGCTATGTTATATGAGGGTAGCTAGGATATTGTCTAAGGGGTGAAAAATTTACAGCATGAGAGGTAAATTTTAAAATACCAAGACTTTCAAATATACAACATCTTAATAGTTCAGATTAGCTAAAGATTCGCTCATCATTTAATTTCGCTCAAGAAACATATTTATAAATACTTATAACACATCCTTGTTAATATGTTGCAGTTGCTATGGTTGACGTCTAAAGAAATTAGACGTTTAGAATATTCTCAGTATACATTGTTTTGCAGGAGGAGATCAAGAAACAACGTTCGGAGATGGCAGAGATGGCCACCATGTGGCAGGAGTGTCTGCAGCGGTACCGCGACATGAGCAACGATTTCAACAGCCTCAAGCAAAAGGTATTATTCCTTAAGCCTACTTTAGCTTATATATATTTAATTACAGGGTGAATTTGGAGCCATAGGCCATCCTTAACTATAAATAGGAATAGCGAAAAGTATTCAAAGGAGTCTCGGGCACGATTAGGATGAAAACTAAAATTGCATCATTGGAGTTTAAAAATCAATTTTGTGTAAGTCAAGAAACGCAACACGTTGATTTTGGAGAAAGTACACATTGTATTTTTACGCTATCCAATAGTGATACAATTTCAGATTACGCCATCCATTTCGTTATGGCTGCTCACGACTGTATTTTTCTTTCAACAAAAATTATAACTTCATCAAAATTGGTTCAGCGGTTCAAGCGTGGAAACTTCACAAACAAACGGTCAGGACGTTAATTTCGCTATTACAATATAGATGTACATTTGTTTCTAATTTAGTTACATTTCTTTTTTAGTTGGTGACGCCCGAAAGTCCTACGCGGCTACCAGCGCCGCCATTAGTGTGTGCGGAGGGCGAAGGCTCCGTGCCTCCCACACCATATCGCTTGCCTAACTATCCACCACCACCGGTACCTGTTTGTCTGTTAAATGTGTTATTTCCTGAATTCCTGTCTTACCAGCGTACCTATTCGCTACCTTGGTTGCCAACTGAATTGATGGACACTTTGTAGTACATTGCGTCGTGTATTACAGCTTGTCGTATGATGAGCAACAATATTAAAAACTTACGACGCAATGTACTACAAAGTGTCTATCAATTCGGAATTCGATATTTTTTTTTATGTATTTATTTAATTTGTTAGTATATGATTGATCATTTATAGAAATAAATAATACATACATATAATTAAACTTAAAAAATCTATGATATCTACACCATTTTAAATTACGTCTGAAAGACTTCACCTCAGTCGAATGTTAACAATAAAGTCACCTCATCTGCAGAGGATTAAAGTCTTAGCGGGTGTTCGTCCAGCCGTCTTTGTGGTAGTACCCTTTTACCTGTTACTGCAGTAATATTGAGTTTAACATTTTGCCCTGGTGATTAACAGGCAGCTAACACAACACTTTGCTCAATCCGCGTGGTAGTATTGACCGCGTCCACAATCTAATATTGTATTTACCTGATAGACCTAAACTACTCCTTAGCACCTAGGAGGTATGCCGGGCGGCTACCACCCAGGCGGGTCCCCCCTCAGGGGCAGAGCCTCCGCCCCGCCAGCGTGGTGGTGGTGCCCGGACGCGCCCGCCCGCTCGCCGCGCCGCCGCTCCTCGCCCGACTCAAGAGCCAGCCGTGAAAGAGATAGACGACATCGGCATAAGGACAGGGGTAGGTTACATGAGCCAAGGAAAGGCGGAGCAGTCTGGTCGAAATTTTGCCAACTAAAAACTGTCGAATGTAATTTAAGGGCCCGGTAATATTTCTTTTACGACACCTCGCCATCGTGTTGCGTCGTCGTGGAGGACTTTTGAATTAATATTTTCTTTTTTTTTATATAAATCGGATAAGCTATGTGCTATGTTAAGCTAGTACTCACAAAATTATGGTTATCTCTCCATATTTATTTTGGTATAATGTGTAATACTTATAATCTACGAGTCACAGATCACTATATGATTGATCTCGACAGAATAATATTACTTCATTAATTAAATGTTTTCGAAAGCGGTGAAAAGCTGCCTAGCCGCGTTTTTATTGGAAGAGTGCGTGGAGCCATTATGTTGACAATCAGCGACCAAGATACAGCTACAGTTACCCCTATCGTCGACAAAGTGCCGCTCGGTCGGTAAGAGCCCTAATATGGCACATCTTCTATATCGCTTTGTTTATTTTCAGATGAACCAAGATATAAGGAGAAATCTTCGAAACCTTCTGCGGCACGTTCGGAGCACAGGCACAGAAAAAGATGAGGAAACCAATATACAATTATAAAATTCTCGTAAAAGATAACATCTTCCATTGTTGTTCAACATCTTCGCACTACATGGCAAATTGACTAAAGTTTAGAACCTAAGAAAAAATGTATAATTGAAAATTCGTGCGATGTGTTCATTGAAATTGTATTGTGTCGTATGATTTTTGAGAATGTATTGATCAAGTGCTTTTGACTTCTGTTGAAAGTATCTCAATTGAAGAATGTATCAAGTGGTTGTTGACTGTTGTTGCAAGTAACTCAATTAAATGAATTAAAAGACTAAGCTGTTTCATTGGTTTGTCGACAAGATATAATTACTTTGCTTTTATTACTTATTTTTTTTTGCTGAAGTTATAATTGAATAAATGTATGCTGCTCCAAATTCTCGCTAGCTTCCTAAAGGCTAAAGTTATAACTTAAGAGGTCGCTCCGCATGCGTTTTAATTAATTTATCTGTATTTCCTAAAGGCTCTTGCTGCCGCAAGGTTGTATTGTCGCTTTCTTTAGCTGCAACAGGCTTGAATCGAGCCATGGATTCTGACGAAGAAACAGTACCAACTATAAATCTATTTATATAAAAATGAATAACAAAGGATTTCTTTGAAGGGTAACACACTCCTCTTTTTGGATTAACCTGAGCGATTTCAAAATGTCACGCATTTATAATAATAAAGTTTAGATAGATCTAGCTATCCACCCAAGGAGGAAGTGATTCTTAGGGGAGATAAATCCTTGGTGAGGTTATAATGGAATTCGACAATATTAAAACACAAGAATGACATAGATAATTTATAATTTAACATAATATGACACGATTTGCAGTAAAGGCAGCATTTTTAAGTGGCTGTGTATTTTTGGTATATGGTGTGAATTGAGTATCTATAAAGTATATTTACAAAGGCTTCAATGACATTTGATAAACTACCAAGTCTTGTTACCAAAACAAATTTTATGTGACATATTCCACAGTTTTTCTGCGGCTCCATCGTCGAGGGCCCTTTCGGCGGGAGTAACTTCAGTACAATTTGAGAAATATTTGCCGGTCACGTCCTTTAGGTTTGGCGCCACTGCTAAATATATTGACGCCTGAGCTCCTTCTTGCGGAGTTAGAAACAAAAATTTCAAAAGGTATCTAATTATTCTAGGTTGATTCCGAAATATGTCAGTATAAACAGCTCCGGGATGTAAACAGTTTACTGTAATATTCTTATCCTTCAGTTCCTTTGCTAATCTCCTTGTAAACAGTATGTTGGCTAGTTTAGTATTAGAATAAACTCTTCTTCGCTGGAAGAAGGTTTTTCCCTGTTTATCCAAATTCTCTACAGTCCCGAATTTGTGCATAAGTGACGACACGTTAATAATTCTGCTGTTTCCTGCAGATTTCATCACAGGCAGCAGTAACATAGTGAGTAAGAATGGACTGAAATAATTAACTTGTGCTTCTATGGGCAGGTTGTTTTTAGTGAGTGAGTTGTCTAACACTCCTGTGCCAGCGTTGTTGATTAAAATATCGACGGTTTTTTCAGTATTTATAATGTCTTTAGTAAATGTAATTACTGACTGGAATGATGATAGGTCCAAATGTTTGGCAATGACGTCTACTCCAGTCGCTAATTTTATATCATGCGCAGCTGTTCGAGCTTTGTTTATGTCTCTACAAGCGAGGATAACCTTGGCGCCTCTTCTGGACAAGTCCATAGCCGTAGCGTAACCAATACCCGTGTTAGAGCCGGTTATGATCACCACTTTATCTTGTATTCTATCTTTTGATATAAATGTCTTTTGAGTCATCTTCTGATATATTTTAAAAGCAATCAATAATGTAACGATCCAACATAATATTGCTACTATCATTATGTGAATTTGTCCTGTTTCCCGGCGTAATGTTGTTACAATATTGGTTGCAATTATAAATGTTAAAGAGATACGTATTATTTTAAATACATACTATGAACTAATTAAATGGCTTATCATAAAATCGATCTTCTGAAGCTCAATGGAGCAAAATAATTAAAAATCTCAAGCAAAGATCTAAGTTTATGTAACTAACTCGTGAGGCGGCTGGCTGAGGCTGATGATATAATATTCTTTCATTCAATGTCAAATAGTCAAAGTCGACAATGTCACAGTCACAGATTAGTAATAACTAATAACAAGGTATTAACATTTACTATAAACTAAATAAACTTATTTACAAACTACGCACTATACCAACACATATATTAAAAACTATTTTAAGTACGAATTAATTAAAGAAGTAGTAATTTTGTACCTACCTACGTATTTTACCTTAGATTATGAACTAATTTTGGAATAAGTCTATTAATTTAATATTGTATTGTACCAACAGAATGTACCTATATTACTCACAGATTAGATATTATTACTCTATGGAAAACTCGGGGCACAGATTAAAAATAAATCATTAAGTACCGTACCAACTTCTGTAATGCCTTTAGATTGTAGGTTCCTGGTATAATATTAATCAGATCAAAGGAAGATAGGTTATTAATACAATAATATGTAGCCGAATGTGAGTAACCTACATGGATTTACGTTTGGCCATTAATTCGCCTGATGGTAAGCGACAGTGTGACCGAAGATGGAACACGATAGATCCAGAAGAAATCTATTCACTCTAAGTAGAGTTGATGTATTCCCTTTTAAGGGTGCACGCGGGAAAAACAGCCCCAATAATATGCTTTTTATGTGATAAAAAAACATAGTACCACTCATTTATTTCCCGAGGGGTAGACAGAGGTGTCTATATTACTCTATGGAAAACACAGCTACAGTTGTAGACCCACATTTCACAAATGCTGTTGAGTTCCATGGTGGTGGTGGTGACCATTGCCATCAACCGGGCACAGTTCAAACCTCCGGGCTGCTATTGGCAATTTTCTAATAAAACTGCCCAACCCGGGAATCGAATCCAAAACCTCACGCTCTACAGCCTCTCTTACGACCACTAGACCAATGAGGCAGTCTGGTCCATGATTCTATTCAACGGCAAGTAGGCTATGGGTTTTGATTTATGCGGTATAAATGGCTTTATTTTTTATTGCATTGACTTAGAAGCTTCTTTTTTAACCTTTCGGCTCAGTAACGTACAGATCTGTACGTTGTAACAATAAAAATCTATTGTGTCTGCTAATGACTGACGCAACAGCTTATAGCTCCAAGGGAGAGACTTATGTATTTGATATTAATTTCAACTCGATATCTACACGCGTTCTCAATAAATAGGGATCTTGCTCTTGACAGACAGACAGACGGCCACCACACTGTTATAAGTGTTCCGTTTTCCTTTGAGGTATACGAAAACCTAAACATACAAGAAATTCCGTATATATAGGTATAAAGTAGTTTTTTAGTCGATTTTAATTTTGTATAATAAATAAATAAAAAATTACTGTCTATGCTGAAGTACTTATGACTTCTCTATGACAAACTTTTTCTTGGCGTCATCAGCGTCATGTTATTTTGTTGGTACACCTGTCGCATTAGCGGCAACATTATACCTACCAATATATTACCTGCTATAAGCAAGAATAATAAAATAAAACATAGGTTTTCGAAAGCTAGCTTTTATTGGGAGGCAAATGTGTGCACAAGTTGTATTACTACATTTAACAAATGCGGTTATTAACCTCTTGCATTACGCATTTCCAGAGAATTTAAATTGCACTGTCTCTCGCGTAGATCCACGTTCACACTCACATACAAGGAGTTAAGTCCCATATAATAGGCCTATTGCCATCAACCGGGCACAATTCCAAACTCCGGGCTGTTACTAGAATACCTTAAACATAAAAATTCAATAATACTTTGTTCAACCCGGAAATTGAATCTTGGACCTCGTGCGCGGAAGTCGCCCTTGCGACAATTAGCTCAATGAGGCAGTTGAAACAGAATAATTGAAACTAAACACATTCACTAGTACCTAATTATTTTTACCAATCTACTTATTGTTATTCAAAAGATGATAGTCCTACTGTGGGGTTACTCTTGAAAAGAATACCTACCAATCCCAATATTATTAAGACTTAAAAAAAAGCGTATTATTAAAATAAATTTACCTACATTACAGTTGCCTCAATTTTAAAGCATGTTGCATTAACCTTTCGGCTCAGTAACGTACAGATCTGTACGTTGTAACAATAAAAATCTATTGTGTCTGCTAATGACTGACGCAACAGCTCCCGATCCTATATTAATTTATTAGACATTATGGCATTTAAAGTAGGTGCGAACTGACGTATTTCCGAAGTCAATCGATTGGAATTATTTTCAAGACTTACGACCTTTGGATTATCAAGTCAAAGGTCGTAAGTTTGAATCTAAGGCAACCACATGATGAAAGAGATTCAAAGTGTAAAAATAATTTTTGATCAGTTGTGAGTGTAGGTATAATAATTTAAGTTTATGGTAGTAGGTACTCGTAATGTCTATAGCATGCAACTGAGAATAGGTACTCAGTTACGTAGATAAAGTTGTGCCGTGGGTGGTAGAAACTAAACTCGCGACAATAGGTATAAGAAGTCCGATTTGACTTTTCTCATTTTACCTGTGTATGAACGTCTACGTAAGAAATTGAAAAAACAAATTAATAATCCTAAATAATTACTATGTTACCTACCACTATAACAATGAGTATCATTGGTAAACCTCAAGTTTAACTTTATATTGAAAAAATGCACTCAAAAAAGAAACGTCAAATCGGACTTCTTAGATTGTCGCGAGTATAATTTCCTAATAAAACAAGTAAACACTTTCGTAATTCTTTTATATAGAACAAGTTATTAAATGGACATTACAAGTTATTTAAATATCTAAATGTGTATAACTATCCATGTTTCATAATAGAACTTTGTCGTTTTAACTAGAAAATGACAAAATTATTATATTTTTATACAAACAGGGTGTCACCAATTATTTTGTTATACGTAGTTATTATGCGCTTATAAAAGCATATGCATAGTTTTCAAATAAGTATTTCTACATATTTTAAAATTGCTATTCCCCTCCTGGGTTTTAATATGAGACGAATAACAGTTTATTTTCGGATGGCAGTGATTAAAGTCGCATTTGATTACACAAAAGAACCCAAAAGATACTAATATCTTAGAGTAAATAAGAGTTGCTACTATTAATAGTATATAACAAACAAAAGGCTGTGACACCCTCTTTTGGCTCAAAAATTACGGATTCTACGTAAATATGTATATTGTATATTATATATGTAAATATATAATCAAGTTCAGTCTCCAGAACAATGTTTCAGTCATTCGGTTGCCCAAAGTCGTTCGGGCAAGAAGACCATAGACAGAAAAGAAGATAAATCGATTTTAAAACTATTACTTCTAATGATTAGAAAAAGTAAGTCCTATAAAAATTAGACTTAATTAACTATGAGACGATTCAAACAACACATCAATTTAAGTTAAATTTTATAATCTAGGGCCTAGGCACGAAATAGATTTACTTAATATGACGATGTGCGCCGTTAAAATCAAATAAAGTAGGAAAAGACAAAAATAGGACATTTTACAGAGATACTTTCATAGGTAACATTCATTTGTTAATGTTAATATTGACTGTTTGACTGTAGCAATATTTTAAACTTAGAAGTATTATGATGAAGACAAAAACGTACCTATGCTTCATTCCTCACGATGGGCACAAAAGAAAAAGAAAACCCTTGTCTTATCGATTGATTTCACAAAATATCGATATCGTGAGGGGGTCAAACGCATAAATAGTGTGTATTGAATAAAACAGTGTGTTGAACAAGTATGCATTTGATGTAGGTATCGATGCAATTATATGTATATGCAATTATGTACTTAAATTGTACAATATATTTTAGAAGAAACGAGATCTTTAAACTTTTAGAAAATGTCATCAAACAATATTTAGTTTTGAATCACATTAAAGTTTGGGTACCTGTACTACGTCAGTATTTGACAAAAAGGTCATTTATGCTTTCGCTAAAGTCTGTATAGTTTATAATAAATAGCTTTTTCACGACATTAATAATATCATTATAGAGACATACTACATACAACAAACGTCCATATATTTATCTAATGAGAAGGCAGTAGGTAACAACGGAATATGTGTTCACTTAGGGAAATACACATTTTCGAAGTACTGGACATTATGGCAAAGATAATAAATAAATATTTCTTAGCAAGAAGGTACTTTGGCTTAGGTTACCCTGTGGTGGGCCCGTCTCTTTAAAACACGCTTTTTTTATTTGAAGATCTTTTCTCTTTATATCTCCCTGTCCCTATCTTATGTACGGTTGTATGACAGAGACACGAATAGTTTTAAGCCAAAGCACATGCTTATCTAATTTTTTTTTTTATCTTGGCCTAAGAGAAAAAAGGCGTCAGTACACAAATATTCCAATTAATATGAAAATAAAATAAAATGCGATATGATGAACCCAGCGAAATGTAGCGACTGATGCTCACATCAGGGGGTTTATTAATTCATTCTGAGAAGGATAGTGTCAGGTGCTTATATAGGGACAAAAAGTTGTATGAATGATGACGATGATTGAGTTAACACATTTAGGGTAGGTATAGCAACAGAATTCTGATATTGTGTAGAAATAATAAAAAATAATAATAATCGTATGGACGCATCTTGAAAATGATTGTAGACTAGAGAAACTTACGCCTTTTCTCTATAGTGCGAATAGCGATATTGTAGACATTTATATACTTATTAATATGTACTTATTTGGAAGAAACAAACTTGGCTAATTCTCTAGGAACAGTAGGTACGTAGGTACATAGTATAATTGAGGATAGGTAAAGGTATCAGTTTATTTAACTATCTAATGTAGTAGTAGTCCTGAAGAATCGAATCATCATTTCGAAGTTATTTGGTAAATATCTACAGCCAGTTTCTATGATTAAAAGTTTAAAATATAATATAACCTCCATAGTTAATTTCTAACTTATTACGTTGGTATTTTTTGTTTAAAAGTAATCTTTGATACCTATAATTTATGGCAGAAGTGTATGAATGTAAGAGACTGGCTGTTTGTAAATAACAAATAAAAGTTTGGTGGAATGTAACATCACTCTTCAAATTGATGAATCGACTAATTCATTCTGTGTAATGTTAACACCGTTATATTTTAATTGACTAAATAAGCACATTATTAACGTATAGGTAGATACTTATATATAATTTCATAAGTCACGGTACACAAGACACTTTTATTGCATAAGTACAATATATTGAATACAGTCTGAAAGTATAACTTGTGTTTATTTTAAATTGAGTTAACAGTGTAGCATAATATTATATATATATTTTTATAAATATAATGTCCTAGTTAGAGTTGTGAAAGACTTTTATTTACTATCGTCAAATGTTTATTAAATAGTTATGTACATTTCGGCAACGCCAGTGACAATAATTGACGTTCAAACCAACTGTCTTAAAAGTTAAAAAAAAGAGGAAAAGGAACAAAAGTTTCTTGAACAAGACAATTCGTTTACAGATGTTTTATATGATATTATTCTAACATAAATTTTGGGTAACTCGCTAATATTCTGAATTCGGTTTACTTTCTTATTTACACAACAAAACCTTACTGTTTACACTTATAGTAATCATTAATAAATAGAGTCTGTTTAGATCATGTTCACACATATATTCGATCACTCAGTTTTATCACTAGCGTCCTTCGGGGCGTCTTGCTCGCATCAATAAACCTGGAAAAACAAATAAAAATTATATTAATTAGGTACATGTGTATTTAGGTAACATTAATAAGAATACGAAAGTATGGGTTTAAGGAGGGTTTGTTACTTGGTGGTTGAAAAACATAGAGGTAGTGTTCGTGTATTTGTACATGGGTGCAATGGACGGAGCAAGGTTGTCAATGAAGTTTGATGATATATCGTTTTAACAATGTCAAAACGGAAAATTTAAATCTACTGCGGAAGTTTAAAAGACCAATGAAACTGGCAACTTTCCTTGAAACATCTTTTTTTGGATTTCCCATAAAAAACTTTATTAAGGTACACGACTGTTCTTAGTAAGTAAGAAGACCCCGTAGATAGGCTATGTGCATAAGGGAACCTAGTATTTTTATAATAGATGAAACTTTAAATGTATTCCAGTATTAGTAACTAATATTCATATAATCTAATGCATGTACATAAGTATGTACACCTGTTAAGTCAACCCTATATTTTCTATGTAAGGAATCGTTACTGAGATTCAATGATTCTAAGGCTTAAATTATTATTTAATATTAATACAAGTACACATTATAATATAATTTGTTTCTGGAATTTCTGGGAGGGGGGGTTAACCCCAACCCCCCTGGCTACTGCCATAATTATTATTAATAAACATTAATTGCACGTGCTTTACTTAGCTGTGTTCCCGTCTCTATCTAGCATTTGTAGTTTGAAAATTGTGTGATAGTGACATGATTACAGCTCAAAAACCTTGGCCTAAGTTTTGTATTTTGTTGTTTATTGGGAAACTTAAAATGGAATGGATATGTCGCAGATGGATTGTAGAATCCGCTGTTGTACAAAACTGCTAGCTGATTTCCAACACAGTACTGTTTTATAGAACAGCTGAACGACGTTCAGCTGGATTGCCATTGCGATTTAACAAAACAGCTACCCACCTTTAGACGTAATGCAGAATGACATATCTACAGTGGGACAGGTTTGTTTATTGTATAGGTATATTAAATCGATAGTCACCACTCAAGTAAAAAAAAAAATACTGTATTCTGATTTGCTCCTTTTTTTGTGTCTGTAAGGTTAGAAAAAACCTAAACACGAAGAGGATGAGGAGGTTAGTTCGCTCGCTACGCTCGCTCACTGGACCCCGTCATCCTCTTCGAACCTAACCTGTCCGTGTCGGGATACACGAAACTCCCGAGCTCGCTTCGCTCGCTCATGGATCAATTTCGTTTATTTTCTTTCATAATCCCGATATATTGTCGACTATTATAATGGTTTAGTATTTACGTCATTAAAAAATTTCATATTTCTTTGCTATTGACAAGTAAAATAAAGTTAGGTTATTATTGTTAAGACATACAGAGCCATATGCGTCTAAATTTTGAACTAAAATCAACAATCTGACAGTTCATTTCACACTGTTTTACATAATCTCTGATCGTTGACCCGCTTCATTGATAAACGTAAAACGTTCATTCAATTCTGCGTGTTATAGTTCAGTAATTATGTAAAACCGCTAAACGTCGTTCAGCTGTTTTTCATAACAGTACTGTTTTGTAAATCAGCTAGCAGTTTTGTAAAACAGCTGATTCTACAATCCATCTGCGACAGATATATTTGAATAGAATTCGCGAAACTGGTCTTTATAAAATAGTAAGTAAGTAGTTTGTAGACATGACTTACTTATTGAAACAGTTTGACTAGTTTTATAGCCAAATCTATTTTGACTGATTTTATAACCGAATCTATTTCCAGTGAATGACGGCATTCAATAGTTTCTGTTAGTTTTAAGCAAGTACGGTTTTGGCAATACAGTGCGTTAACCTCAAAATTGGAAATATGGTAAATAGAAGAATTAATTTGCATGAAATTGTTATATTTGGTTTGAAAATTTTCACTACCTACGGTTCGCAATATGCTAATTTACAATTCACTCTGAATGCATAAATGATATATGGCTCTATACTTTATGGAATTTGATGTTTATTTAAGCATTTCATATATTTTTAACAATATTGTCTGAATTATTAATTTAATCATAGTAAATAGCGACTAAAAGATGTGACTCAAAGTTATAAATGTATCACGACAATCATGACTATCTTTGGCTATCTCTCTGGTTAATATAAATAATTTTATGTTTTCTTTCTATACTCGCGACAATCTAAGAAGTCCGATATGACGTTTCTTTTTTTGAGTGATTTTTTTCAATTAGTTAAACTTGAGGCTTATCAATGATACTAGTTGTTATAGTGTATGGGTAACATAGTAATTATTTAGGATTATGAATTAGATTTTTCAATTTCTTACGTATACTTTCATACAAAGGTAAAATGAGAAACGTCAAATCGGACCTCTTAGATTGCCGCGAGTTTAGTACATATTTTTGTGCGATAATTACCTTAACGCCGTACGCCATTTCGTAGCCGCCCTTGCTCTGCATCTGGTTCTGCATGGTGTGCAGCAATGATGATGGGATGTCCACGTCTGTTGACCCTGGAATCACAACGAAACATGAATTTATTATAGGTATAACCGGGATGAAAACTCAACGAATTTATTCTTTTGTTTTGTTTTATTGTCTTAGATCTATACTGGTGGTTTTGATTTTATGGGGTTAACACAACAATCGTAACTTTTTGTCTTTCAAAGGGCAAACCGCTGTTTTTTATATTAAACCAATTATAGATTTACACGATTCCTAAATTAACCTCCAATTCATCAATCAAAATTAGACCATGTAAATGTAAGGTGAAATGTAATCGGGTCGTTGTAATTTTAACGGCTTAGGTAATACGTTTTGGAACTGGGAGTTTTGAAGATATTCTGCTTTCATTTCACCAAGAATACATTAAAATGTTACGAGACCCTGAAAAATATATAAAATGCGATTCACAAGGTTTTGGCAGAAGAGGAGATAAAAATATTCAACTTTTTTATAGAGGAGGTCACACGTACTATTACGTTAGTAGTAGTAGACCGATGCTGAAAGTGTAAAGCGAATGTGTAAAGTATTATTTCAATGTCAAAACGAAGCTGTTCACTATTGTCAGTTTTTTGCTAACCACTTGATTATCCATATTAATCATAATATTTTTCTTGTATAAATAAAACCTAAATGTTTAAAAAATGAATTTTTGAGACCTTTGTTTTCAGTATAATGAAATTAGTATTTTTTTGCTTTGAATAGGTAAAGTTGTGGAATTCTTTCCAAACGTTAACTTTTAAATCGAAAATATATAAAATATATCTTTTATAAATTATCTTCCTTACTAAACTTAGGAACATTAATATGATCTACGAATATTCTCATCGAATTCAAAGATCTATAAATTACTAAGACACGAAAATATATCAAATAACAAATGGTCTGAAACACGCAAGGAAAGTTGTGTCAGACCACAATATCTAATTAGTACAGAAGGTCGGCCCCGGCTCGGATTTATGATAATTATCTACTAGGTATAGGTCATTTATTATAACTAATAGCCATAAATAACAGCGAACAGTAGACGTCACTACGTCATATTTTTGTATCAAACTATAATAAATCAATCTCATTTCAGAAGCTTCCGGTTTCAAAATGGCGCCTCTACAACTTGAAGATTTCCCACTTTTCGGCATCTCAGGAAAGGTATCAGAACGACATTTAGGACCAGGGGTGCTACTCCGAAATCCGATCATCGGTAGTTCGGACCGAAACGTAATAACGCCGAAAACCGAACAAAACCCTAACACCAAGTTTCTTCGGATCCGACTAGTAGTTACGTTCGGCCGTCGCTTTGAAATCAAAAACAAGCAATTGAATGAACCTATTGTGAAATATGATTGAATATTGATTGAACTAAGTATTGTCAAACATCGAAACCGATACGTCAGAAACCATTTCGGAATAACGTCAACGAATGCCAAAAAGTCAAATCGCGAACTTCGATCGATCATAGGATCCTTGCTTATTATAGGTACTAGTGTTCATTTGTATAAATAATAATAATAATAAAAAAAAAAACATTTAATAATGAATGCAGAAGAAGTCGAACCTTGAAAACATGTCAATGCTAAACTAACCTAAAACACGTAGAAGTCTTCTAAGAAAATATGTTTTATATAAATAACTGTGCAAATCAAAGACACTACTACGATAAAAATGCCTACAAACAACTGTTCCCAAACGTATAGATGTCGCATTTTGAATGGCCTCACACAAGTCATAGCACCAACTGATCTACAAATCATGGCCTTTGCGTGAGACACAACGATATCTGCCAAAACTCAGATAAATAAGCACCCTGACTCACTGAGATGTCCTTGTCGTGTAGGTATTATTAGATAATCGTGAAAGACTGAGACAATGATTGATCATTTTCTGGGCCATTACCAATGGTGTCCGTAACTGTTGCAAGATACGGTTCTTTAAGAAATGTTTTGAAAGATATATTTTTACATGATATGACATTTTATTGCAAGCTTTTATTTGTAATTAAATGCGCGACAACAAAGAACGTTTACATTTTGACGCGAACGTCGTAAAAATAAATAAATAATTCAATCAATACATATAATAAAAATCTAACGGATCGCTGTCTGTAAATGGAAGATATATGAGAAAAAATATGATTGGGACCTTTATCAACGCAAATAGCAACCAAAACAATGATTGTTAGAATTTTTGTCTGTTTATCTGTTTGTCTGTGCGTTTGTGCACGCAAATCTCAGAAACGGTTTATCCGATTTAGATGTGGTTTACACGAATATATAAGGTCCTAATTTATTAGGTATTTTCCTTTGAAAGGGTTAATATATAAGTCAAATACATTCACATAAGCTAAGAATTAAATGGAAATAACAATTCATTTGTAATTAACATAGTACTAGCTAGACGAACACTGCTCTTTGAACGGCGAACATTAAGAAAAAAAAAAATTGTTTTTTTTTTTTTATTATGGGTTAAATGAGTCCTTATCAGTTACACATTGACCGCTTAAAAGGAAATTACCTAATAAATTAGGACCTTATATTGTGGTAAGCTTCACTTAACATTTAGTGTTTGTTTCATGTCAAACGGTTCATAAATAAAAAAGTTATGCCAATTTAAAGTATCACGTCGAACATTTGATATTTACGACATCCACGCGGACGGAGTCGCTAGCTAGTAAATAAATAATGTAAAATATGAGGTATATCGCCTGCATGTTATAAGTGAAGATAATTCGATTTTCTTTTTTCGTCTTGTTCCCATCTTTTTAATTCAGATTTTCTTTAATAATGTGTTTTAACTTCATCTGTAGTTTATTAGTAGTTAGATGTTAGCGACTAATCTTGCAACTGAATTTTAAATCAGTTCCTCATGACCGATTGAGCTAAAGTTTTTCACAATGTTTGGTATTGGTTACTTGACTATTTTAATAACAGCTGTTTATTTGTTTTTATAATGGATTTATATTACAACAACAAGCTATCGTAAATTGAATGCCAAGTATGTCTGAAGACACATATATCAAATTTATTGAATAAGTAAATGGATGGATTTAATCTTATATTATTTGAGATCTTGTCATACAAGCTTAAAGACTTTACCGTGAAGATTGAAGATAGTGTTTTTAACTAAGAGGCGACTTTAGACTGATTTCTTGTAGTTTCAATATTTAGTTTTTGTCAAAACCGTGGAAATTCGGATCTTTACAGCGATACAATGTTCCACAATGTGCAAGAATTGTGAAAGTTTACAAAACAGCTATTAGTATTGTTTAGCAAACTCTATAGGAACGGAAGTTAAACTTTGCAACACCGATAAGATCATGCTGCAAAAAAAAAAAACAATCATCGTATGGTGGCTGCGTACAAATTTCAATATCCGCTACCAACTTATAAAATCAAAACACAAAACGAAAGGAATCCTCTTTCACGTCAAAATGGAACAGATTGAAGTGATTATTCTCACAGAAGGCTTGCTATGTTTATTAAAGGTAACTTATTAATAAAAATAGCATGGCATAGTATAAAACCTGTAGGTGTACATTGTTCTACATACACATTTCACAGTTCTACAATCAGTAGTGAGCCTAGCTATCCATCGGGCATAATTACAAACTGCTGAATTCTCGGACTGCTTATGCGAGTTTCTTAACAGAAAAAACCATCCCTCACGCACATCAGGCGCGGTTGGACCAATAAAGCAGGACATAAAAAATACCAATAAAAAAATTGTACTCAATATAATGTAACAGGTAGGTATCACAATATATCTCTATCTTGGAGAATTAGACGGGAGACGGCTTCTGAACAAATATCGAACAAATTTGCTCGCCACTTTTGCCGGGGGGTGAAGTAACACACAAGCACAAAAGAACATGCACTAAAGCAATAATAGCTCTCGTCATTACATTAACAGACATAAAAAAAACTAAACAATCATAAAATTATGACACACGATTAATATCGTGTACTATCTTTGTAACCATATAGGCAACAGCTATAAAGGTTTGATTGGGAATCATATGCGAGAGAGGTACGCCAGCTAAAACTACTAAAGTACTAATTCCTTCAAGATTTCTATAAACAACATGTATGCCGTTTACTTAAAAGACAAACTGCAAAAAATGATAAAAGAAAGAATAACAAAGTATAATCTCAGGTCAGATAATCACGCAATAACCTTCGTATTCAGCCTTCACGGAGCAGAGCAGATAATACCATATTTACTCTAATCACGCCGATTTTAAAGATTATACAAAATACTGATACTTGAGTACGTATATAATGTTTTAGTTGCCTCGTGAACGGAGAAGAGTCAAATGTTAAGGTCGCTGAATGACCTTAGAATTGTAAAGAATATACCTAATTTAATTTTAAATATGTTCAAGATTGACAATTTGAACCGGTATTACGATGCGTCGTTGTAATAAAAAAAAAATATCGATGCTGATTTTTAGTATACAAGAAGGTATTAAAAACTCACCCGATATTGAACGCAGTTTCATTAATATTTTCTTTGAAGCACATGAAATGAAGTAAGTATGTAAAAAATAAATAAAGATAGGTGGTTTATAACTTTCTAATAATGTGATCCTTTATCTAGACAAGGAAAATGTTTAAGGTAGGTTAGAAGTTAGATGGATTGACGGCTGAAAAATATGAAGATATTTCTCAGAAGAAGAACTTCATCCAAGAGATATTTAATGCTCGTATATTCCTTTGTTTTCTAAATAACTTAGGTAAAAAATCATCATCAGCCGTTTCGTAAATGATCGATTAAGTATAAGTTACTTAACAGTGCTGTTACGACACTTGAATACTTTTAAGGTCACTTTAAATCTTAAAATAAAGTCTGAGGAGGTCCAAAAACAAATTAAATCACAATGGTGAATATGCCAATATTTTGGATTATTGTCTGTATCAATAAACATGGCACGAAAATATATTTTGGATTGATAAAAATGGCCCATACATAAAGTCATACTTAAACTCGGTCACTGTAGTCTCATGGTCTGAACCGATGCCGAGGACATCACCATAACACGTATTAAAGAGGCATATTCTGTTTAGCGTGTGGTGGTCACGATAGCTTCGGTTTAACAGATCATTTGGAGTATATATCCAGAGGCTACGGGTTCAAACCTCACTTGCCGCCGTATCTTTCTCTCAATAATTTTAGATTAATATACCCAGGATTTTATTATAATTTTAGGCTCAAAGCTCTAGAAAACATTGAAAATAAACTGAGATACCCAAGACACGGAAACAAGAGATATCTAGAAATAAATTGGTAACACTTAAGGGTGGGAGGCCAAGGTGAGGCGGATGTCCGCGAATCGCATTAGTTAGCAGAATTGCTCGTCACGATCTCTCGCGTATTTATAGAGGCAAGTTGTCTCTGCCTTGATGCGTACGCGTACATTTTTTGTTATTTCGTTTTTTTTTGCTTATTAGTCATGGTGTTATTTGAAGTAAGACTCCATCTTTTGTATAAGGATTGGGCTTGAGACTTTGTATTGTTAAAATCAATGATAAGTTCTAAAAGGTGTATTTGGTAAAGGATCAAGCCAATTTATGATTTTTTTATTAAAGTGTCGTTTGTTTTCTGTGACCGTAATGAAATAAGATGCAAAAATGATTCAAAAGCCAATATGGAATAAATCATTTTATTGTATTTAAACCTCTGTGAAATTTTTGATAGGTTCTTTAACACAACTTAGTATATCGTTCAATCGGTCATGTTCATTCACAAACGTGTTCGTTCTAATTCATTTAGCTGCGCAATAATTAACATTTAAAGCCATTAATTATCTTCCAGCTAACGGAGTATGAAGTGGTTAAGTTCACAGTAATTATTAAAACAGTACAGTCAGCATCAAAAGTATAGTGGCATACAAAGTTTTTAAATGATCGTAATTAATTAAAATTTAAAAAGCATGCCTGCCATGTTTTTTTTTTATTTCACACCTTTTTGTGTAACATAGCTACTATTTTTTTTTTAACCTTAAAAATCCATTTCAGGTGTAAAAATCTGCCTTATACCTGTTCATCTAAATAAGGAGGGTTTTTTATTAAAACTGATATTCCTCTGTTATTAATGAACACCTTATGGTTAATTAATATAACATAAACATAATATAGCATCACGCCTAGGGATAGCGCATAACTCCTCGTGTACACTCACCACATATCACAGATTCAGTTATGTAATGAATGTATGTGTGAAACTATTGCCATCCATCGGGCAGGACTCCAAACTCGAGGCTGCTTACAGTTAGCGTTGCCAGATCTGTTCTTATAAATATCGAGACTTAAGTGGAAGAAAAGCGGGACTGGGATGAAAAAATGGGGACGCAGAAATAATGCGTATCAATAAACTTACAAATCTATATTTTTAAATAAATATTTGTATATCAATATTTAGAAATAAAGATTATCTTATTATTTTTTCACTCGCCTCGTGCGTTTCTTTGTTCGGGAGCAAGCTAGATGATAAAACGGGCTTTTTGAGCGTCCCGGACGGGACGCTCAAAAACGGGACGGGACGCGTCTAGAGACTCTAGAGAGGCCTAGAAAGCGGGACGTCCTACCAGAAGCGGGACATCTGGCAACGTTAGCTACAGTACTGACAACCGAAACCCCAATATCACTTACGCAATTAAACCCAGGACCAGGTTGAAACAATTAGACCAACGAGGTACCTAGTTAATTGATATACTCGTAAGTTAATTTTTTACCAAATGTTCAAAATACTAATAATTTATTGGTTAAATATCGTTACATAGGTTGTAATTATTTTGTGCATCATAACATAGCATCACGCCTATATTCCCCGAGGGGGTAGGCAGAGGTGTACACAATTGTACACCCACAAGAGGCGTGCACAATTATTTTGTGCATTTGTATTAATATAGGATATTTTTTTACCAAATGCTCCGATTATTTGGAAATTTTGTATGCCACTTGTACTTTTATTTTGATGCCAACCGTACCAGTGGCTGCCATTGAACACATGTGCTCCACAATGTGGTTACGAAATATCACTGTAGGAGATATTAAAACTAGAATCTTTTAACAATTGAGGTTACAGTGGAGTTGTGATGAAACAAAGTTCTGTATGAATAAGTTTCTTGGTATTTTATATACATTGTTACAGTATCAAGACATTTTATTGAAAGTTATGTTACATTTAATTTATATATAGGTGCCCCTTTGTTCGATAACTTGTTGCCATCTTGTAGGCAGTGACATAATCTCGTTGCTGTAGAAATCTCGGGGTTTTTAATTAAAAAAATGCGAAAGCTGTAGCGACGCCCGAATTAACAAGCAATAAGGTGATGGTGTGTGAATGGTGGGATTGGAAGGACATCGTTTATTGTGAGCTTTTACCGCCGGGCCATCGATTCGGATCTCTATAACCAACGACTAATGAGATTCAAGCAAGAAATTGATATATATCCGCCAGAATTGATCAACAGTAAAGTCTTTCATCATCATAACGCCAGACCACACACATCTTTGGCTGCTCAGCAAAAATTGAGACAGCTTGGTTATGAAGTGTTAATGCATCCACCATATAGTCCTGACCTTGCACCCTCAGATTTTCACCTGTTTCGGTCTTTTCAGAATTCTTTGGGTAGTGTTAGGTTAATACCAAGAAAGGACTATCAAAGTAATTAGCTTCTTTTTAATCAAATTTCCCATGTTTTCTACAGCAACGGGATTATGTCACTACCTAGAAGGTGGCAACAAGATATCAAACAAAAGGGCACATATATATTATAATTAAATGTAATTTAACTTTGAAAATAAAAATGTCTTGAATCTGTATATAAAATACGAAAATACTTTTTCCCCGACCCATTATGTAGGTACCTAAGAAATATAAACCAACACTCCGTAAGCTTGGAAAACAGTAACTTGACAGTGAATCGACGGGTAACATTATTTCGTTTATTTATTTTATAAGCATACTCAATATATTTTTAAATATATAACAAAAATATAAATATACATTTAAAAATATAAAAAACAGGGTAACATTAAATATTATTATTACGACTGTAATTAATTGTTTAACTTAACATTGTAACATTTGACCTTTAATGTTAATTAGCTAATGATACCGATTAATTTATTTCGTAGTCACGTATTTTCTAGTTTAACAGTTGTATTCTAATTCGAAGGGTAAATAATAATTGAGGAATCTAATGTGGATTTTATATATTTAAAGAGATCGTGTAAATCACACCGTACATCGTGTCAAAATAAGTCAAAGTCAAAGTCAAATCATTTATTTAAACTAGACCTTTTACAGGCACTTTTGAATTGTCAGAAGCTAGTTGCCACGTTCCAAAGTGTAGATTCCTATGGAGAAGAACGGGCCAGAAACTCCATGGTTACTCTATATATCTATAATACTATTTAAAGTTCACCCATTCAACTATTCTACATATAAATAATGAGGCGGTTTACCACATATCTAATACAATATAGGTACTTCTGTGCGGTTTATTTCTTACGTAGTGGAAACGGGTGGGTCAAAAATATATATCATGTGACGCTTTTATGAAATTAGTACTCAATATATCACCCAGAATGTCGCCATTATCCAAAACTATACCTTTAATGCACTTTGCTAATTATAATATTAGTTAATTCCTATTTCGTAATCGAAAGTGTCCGATATTCCTTTCCGTGACTCACGCGATTTTTAGCTATTTTCTTGTGTCAATTCCGGGAAATATATTATTTCTGTGATTTGTTTGTGTCATGGAAGTTGCAGGTTAAACTATGTGCATTATAATAACATATTTAATTTTTTTACTTAATTAAACTTTTGACAGCGCGCGGTGTACTGACTAAAACTTTTCATATTTTTATTAATATTTGAATTCTCCTAGAGCTCTTGAGCTAGAGTCTTTATTGTATAACATATATGAAACCTAATATTTTATGAATTCACTGAAACTTGATCCTCGTTACTCCTCAATTTTGAATACTTTTTGAGTGCTATGCCAAAGTGACAACTTCGTAGCAATGTCTTACGAAATCTCGTACGTCCTTCATTTATTAATGTTAATTTTATTCTAGTTCTAGTGCTTTATAATGTTTACTCATCATATACGACGCAATGTACTTAAAAGGGACCATCAATTCGATGGTAACCGGGATAGCCAATAGGTACTACACTGTTCGTGTTATCATGTTAGATCTTTCTAATAATGTCTATAAATTCTTCATCCAAGGTCTTTAATACTCTTGTTATTATAGGGTCTACACCCTATAATAACAAGAGTATTATAGATACTACTAAAATAAGTATTATAGATTTTTACCAACAAATTAATAAAAAATGATTGACATCTAGTTGCTTAATCTAGAATGTTTGTGGGATTGTCTGAATTTTTTTCTCGAATAATCTCTGAAATTGCTTAATAGATTTAAAAGAACAGGGAAAACGGAATTTTGTATTACATTTTCGTGTATTTATGTGGTATTTTGATATCTTGCAGGGTTCAGAAGATATGCATATAAATATAAAGTGCTATTTTGTCCAAGCTTCATAGTTAAGTAGGTATCTATTAATACTACGAAATGTTACATCAATCAATAAATGCATAAAAAAATATTCGACTTTGATATGTTATCAAATAAGTTATCTATATTTGCTTGAAAAAATATTCACATATTAGTCTCATATTATTTTTACACATTAAGTGCATAATGCAATAACAGATTCAAAATGGTTGAAGAGAGTCCAATGCACAGGAAATTGTATTCATTAAAGTCACTAAGCTTAGCGGCTACTTTAAAGTTCCTAAGTAAAGTAATTCATTACTTGGCAACTTGTTATACCAATGAACTACAACGTGCATTAGACTGAGATTTGCACTTAATACGTAATGTCGTAGGATAATAGGAAAATTCAACTCCTTGCGAAAAGTCTAGGACCATTAGTAAGGACACGATATTTGGATTTTACGACAGACTTTCTGAATGATCTTGAAAATAGCCGATCTAAAAAGCTGTATTTTTGCAATGATTCTAACAATAATTACACGGATGATTGCGAAAATCCGTATAAGATTAAGGGTCATTCTAACTTAGATAAATCCTAACTTAGGTAAGTTGCAAATAGCCGTTAATGATAGGAGCGGTGATTGGCGGATGGACTTTATGCAATGCACTGATAGGCACAGATTTGTATGGCCCCTTATAATGCCATGTCTATGGCCATGTTCTAACTAACCAAAATAAAGATTTTATAAATCCTGTCTCTTAGATTGGCCAATCATCGTTAAAGTTTCCAGTCGTCCGACACAAAGTGAGATTTTTGCAACGATCTTAAAAATAACTGTGTTGACAATGAAAATCGTTCTTTGATTCTAATATCCGGTCGTTTGCAATCGGTTTAGGATTTTTATAAAGATCGGATTTCCCCAAGGACCACTGGTTTTATCGTCTTTGGATTTGTCTGATTATTTACGACAGCCAACTCGTACGTAAAATGCAGTTTATAAACATTTTACAAAGTTATTCGTTATCCGCGAGTGTATGGTTCAAGGAAGTTCAAACTGGACTAGATTCTTTAATGATTATGGTTAACACACTTCTGAATTAGAATCGATTCAAGATATTTCGTGTCTTAGAGGTGTTATGGTTGGCGCTCATGTAACAGTTGGTTGTTGCAAATTATGTGTACTATCGCGGACTTTTCCGACTGCCCACTTAAATTGCCCATTTAAATTTTAGCGAAAATGAACTTAGTGGTGGTCAGGCGGGAGTGTCCGCGAAAGAACCTAATCACAATATTGTATTATGTAAACGAATTATCGTAATTTTTTCAGAAAATAAATGTGGAAGAAGAATTTGGGGTGGTGAGCAGAGGTCGAGATGGCTTAGTTGGCAGAGCGTCTAGAGTATCCGGGGGTTTTGAATACTGCTCACGACCGTATCTTTCATTCCAGAAAAATGTATAACTTCAAAATAAACGCATTTATCCGTTGAACAAAATTATTTCCCACATGATCTATGACACGGCGATACAAAAAACAACGCATTCTCGGTTTATTACCGTAGCTTTAGCATCGTGTCCAGACGGGGATAGTTAGCGACTAACGCGGGCGAGTGTACATTGTGCAGACGTTAGAACCGGGATGAGTCAGTGGCGCGTTGGCCGACTCGGCCGCCGAACTCTCCTGTTTATTTTAAACTCGACTACAGGGTTGCCCTCAAGTAAACATATATGTAATTGCTTAAATAAAAATATTCAAAATTCTAACATTATAGCGATTTTTTGTATTTCTATTCTGTTCTTAGTGATAAATGTTTATTTAGGGCAATCAAACCCTCATTAGTAATTTCTTTTAATTATTAGAAGTTAAACATTTTTAATTAAGTATTTTGAAATATTTGCATATTACATCGTTTACAACTTTGAACTGAGTCACCTTTATTTTTGCTTATTATTTCAATAAAAGTACAGTTATGTAGAATTTGGCCATATATTTTTAAGCTGCGTCCGATATTGTAATAGATACTTAGGAAAACATTTTAATTAATCGTAGCCCTTAAAAAAACGAACAAATCCATTGTTTTTATTTGTTTTTATAATATCGGATATTCTTTAAAAATAGTTGTTCTCACACAGATTATAACTTCATTAACATATGCGATGATAATAACATTCAATAATAATCGATGTTTAATCTCTGGATAACATCCTTAGCCGAGCAGTTACGAATAAATAATACGCGTACAACCATCTCGGATGTTCTAAATTTAAAATGCAACGACATTCCACCGCGTTTCTGTTTGTATGACGCTTCAATGGTCGTAAAGCTAATTCGCTTTGTCTATGGATTTTTTTATAGACTGTACTAGTTAGGCTTACACAATCGTCTTTTGACTACATAATGCTTATGTGGGTAATGCTTACTAAATATTTATAAAACAACAAAGAATACTAAAGATGTTTATTTAATTTGATGACTTTAACAGTTAAGTAATTTCTTACAATGTAATGTAATTAATTCAG
Source organism: Xylocampa areola (assembly GCA_935421205.1). Classification (NCBI taxonomy): domain Eukaryota; kingdom Metazoa; phylum Arthropoda; class Insecta; order Lepidoptera; family Noctuidae; genus Xylocampa; species Xylocampa areola. The sequence continues at coordinate 10,945,868 of OW285220.1, forward strand.
GGCAGATCTAGTTACATGTGTACATATTATTAAATACATAATTATTCCATTGATTAAAGTTCATCGCATAATGAGTATTGACACGTAAAGAGGGCATTAGTATGAATATGAATGAAATATAATAGTTAAATATTTTCATACGTGTATACTTTCAGGGTCAATAGAACAATATAAATGCATTACCACTATGTAGATTATATACATATATGTACATTATAAGATATATATTGCTTAGACCCATTACTGTCTTGATGAATTGTCGTTATTTTACCATTTATAATAAGCTTACATTAAATCAGGGACATATAAAATTTTTAGGCATTATTTACAACGACTTTGCTATACACATAGAAATAAAGGCAATATGTAAGTAGGTAGTTAGTGGCAAACCAATTTGAAAATAATATGTTGCTTTACTTCCCTTAAATTGATTACCAAATATTTTACTAATTATGTTTTCAAATAATTACGTATGTTATGGTATGTTTGATTTCTAATTCGAAAACATGTTGTGTGTTAGAAATTTTAATCTAAAATAAACAAGAACTACTCTATATGGCTGCCAAGAACCGGAACTGTTTAATATTCAATGATACAGATTTTATCTGCAATAGTTTGGTTTAATTGGCGATTATGACCATTCACCGACAGTCCAGCGCAAAAACTAGCGTTTACTTTATACGTTTGAAAACTCCGTTAACGGATGCATCCGTTATGAACTATCGGTAGTCAAATCAATCCGATTTTATAAATAATCAGCTAGACCTTAAAAAATATGAATAAATTTTAATACAAATTGCTTAATTAGATACGAAAAGTATAATTTTAGAAATGTTTTCACTTTTTTGGAATAAAAATTGATTCGGTACTATTGAAACGGTAATTATAGATATCTCTAAACATAAGTCGGTAGATCAAAACTGACCGGATATATGGTACCTACCTGTGTTAAACAGGATTGAAGAGGGCTATAACTGGTCGAGCCAACTCCGTATTAGCTCCGACTACTAAATTATATTTAATAGTTGCTAAGAATGTCGCAGATGTAAGAAGTGAAGTATGGGAAAAGGAAATCATTTTAATTGCAGCTATATTAAAAGTACCTACTTAGACAGGAATAAGATAGGCAACTGATTTCTATATTTAGTATTCTTGCCTAAGTAACTATAATTTATATATGCGAGATATTATTTGGTTCAGATAACGAAACAAAATTTTAATTAAAATATCCACAAAACTATCTCTAAAATCTGCCAACCAAGACAAACGAGTGTTTTCAACCAGGAAAAACTCGGATTTTGGAGTTTTAAACCCGGACATGTTTTTTAAAGTTACCCAGTAAAATAAATAATAGTTTTAATTGTTATAAATTAACTTTTTGTTTATTTACATAACATTTTAAATCATATATAATTATATTTTTTTAATACATGTTGAGGCCATGTAATGCCTATATTAATTCTATTTTTCAAAGAAACATTGAAAAAATAATAGACAAGAACGGGGCTTGAACCCGCGACCTTTGACGTTCCGTGTCATCACTCTACCAACTGAGCTACCTTGTCGTGTTCAAACCTATTGAATTTTCAATCCTCTTTGTATACGTCTTAAGGAGACGCCTGGTGATATTTATCTAGTAATCATTTACAGATTTACTAAACTCAGCGTTACCACTTTGCAGTTGTAAATCGCCGAACAACATCCCAATCCTTTATAAATCATATATAATTATATTTTTTTAATACATGTTGAGGCCATGTTATGCCTATATTAATTCTATTTTTCAAAGAAACATTGAAAAAATAATAGACAAGAACGGGGCTTGAACCCGCGACCTTTGACGTTCCGTGTCATCACTCTACCAACTGAGCTACCTTGTCGTGTTCAGATCTATTGAATTTTCAATCCTCTTTGTATACGTCTTAAGGAGACGCCTGGTGATATTTATCTAGTAATCATTTACAGATTATTTTTTTCAATGTTTCTTTGAAAAATAGAAATAACATTTTAACTTAATTTAGTGATGATGATGACCTGGGCCACAAATGAAGCCCCACCCGGACGCTCCCCGGACGTCCGCTAAACAAGGACAAATTCGAGGAAACCCGGATGGATGGCAACCGTAGATATAAACCTAAAAGCTATGTTTAAGAAGTCCTATCAAACTACGCACTGGGCCGTCAAAACGTCACATTGACGAGACAGTTCGTTAAAACATTTACCACAGACTGCATCGACCGTACTATGACGGGCCATTCATTTTAAAAGTCCGATAGTTATCTGTACTGGTGCAGAATAGCATACCATAATAGGGACATAGTGTCTCCGGTCTATCCGTAACCAAATTAGGTGCTCCATCGTCCTGTAGCATACTAATGTGATCGGTTTTTATATAACGTTCGAACTGTACGCGTTTGTACACGTACTAGTCGTTAGATCAATTATGTAAGGGTCAATATCGTAATCCTTACGTAGCCTGTATACGTTAGGTTTTTACGATGCTCGGCAAAGGAAAGTGTCTAGTCTGCCTAAGTCAGGTGAGTGAGTGTGTGTTTTAGGAGCGGTTACTTGATTGCCAGTTTAGGTTTCTACTATGTTCTTAGTATCGTATTTACTGTTGTCTAATAAAATAAATTACGATTCTTTATTTTGGACCTTGTCGATGGTTTACTATACAGAAGACTAGACATAAACAACATTACAAACTTAACAGAGTGAGTTTCCATTTCAGTGCCAAAAATATTAATGAACAAGACAACTTTACACTTTCAAGACTGATTGTAAATACAAATTAATGTCTAGAACATTATTGTTTTCGAAGTGGAAAGTTCTTGCTAGCTCCGTACTAGCTTTGACGTAGCATGTACCATGTGGTGTGCTCGGTCGTTCACCTTGGCTTTCTGGAAGGTTACAATATTAATCGATTGATTGACAGCTCCTTATCGAGTTATCGATCGTCCGGATTATCACGATTGCCCTCGAGTGCCATTTGAATAGATAAGAGAGTGCGAACTCTCGTGAAGTGGTGGTAAAACTTTTTATTAAATATTTGGTTAGTTTATCTATGTTATGTCCATAAAGTTCTTTTAACGTTTCGTTGGTAAAATTTGATGTTTTGTGTGCGTTTGGTTTTCTGTCCATAATGAATTTTGTAACTACAAGTACTTACGCTAATTTGATAAGATACAAAAAAAAAATAACTACAATATGATCACTGGTAGCGTTTCCAAGAATTTAACATTTCAAGCGAACTTAATGACTCACTGAGTCACGAATGTTATAAGTAAGTAACAGAAATAAAGAAGCGGTTTTGATAGTTTGCATAAGTTTGCAAAATGATCATTAATTACTATTCAGTTAATGGGTAATTTTCTTCTTACATCCCTTTATTGCATATTTTCATGTCATGCAAAAGTAACTATAAGCTCGTAAAGCATAAAAACTAGTAACTAGCCAACTTACCTATGTGTCCTGTGTGTTGAAAGTTGGTGGGCGCACTGATCATGGACCTGTCTATTCTCCGCCGAGTGCGCTGCGCCTGCGCGGCAGGCTGGTAGCAGCACGCGAACCATTGGAGCCAAATTTCACTGCCGGTGCTCGCCATTTTATTTTCTAACGTCCACTTCACACGCGAGTCCTACTTAACAGTAAACAACACTAAACGCGGCACGAAACTCGAATTTCGAATTCGGAACTTGTAGTGATGCACACTAGTGATCGAACACTCAATTGTGATCGATTCAACTGATATTTTTGTACAGATAACTTGATGAGGATTAGTGGCTCAGCGTCAAACCGTTCATGAGACGTCACTAGTCTTCAGATGAGCGCTGCGGCGATAATGTTGATCGCATGATTCCCCGATACCATCTGAAAGTGAAAACATTACTTGTCAATGATAATGATAACCCAAACGAGGTTATTTACTCTTCCTTAATGAATGTGAAACACAAAAACAACAAACGCCTTTAAAGCTAACGATGTTTAGACGTCATAGAGATAATAATTTGAGTAATTCAGAATAGGGCTTCTAATTAAGTAATGACTTTTGGTGCACAAAATTCTTGGTAATCAATTAGATAGTAGAGAAAACAATAGTTTACTAAACTAACGTGTTTTCCAGTCATGAATGCCATTATGATTATTATGGATAATTAATTGATATAAAAATAAACTTTTCCCTTATGCGCTTACTGCGTAGGCGGACGTAGAGCAATATAGAGAGTAATTAACAGATTTCTTCTTTTTATTCGTTTCCTAGAATTATTAAGAAGAATTGTAATTTACAGTCCTTGACCGAATTCTTCTGCCTCTGTTGTCTGTCTGTTCCAATCTAGTCTCATCCTCTCGTGTATAAATATGTCAATGGTTAGTGCATACTGGCCAACACGGCTTGCTACATTCAAATTACTTTTAAAGGTTCTGTAAATATATTTTTTACGACAATAGCTTTACTATACTATCCAAATTTAGTTTAAAATAAAAAATAAACGATTATACATAGAATATAAATAATTGCGTTTTACGATTCGAGAGTAGTCTAGATTTCTTTTGGAGCTATTTTTATGGCGGTCGAGCACTGTATTTCCCTGTGCCACTCGCATAAGCTGCCATATACATGCCAGAGTTATGGCAACGGATAAGAGTCGTAAACGCGGTATCTTCATGATAGGTAAACCGGTCCCGACTGTCGTATGTTACAACGAACCGCTACATCAGATGCAACAAGTTGTGTTTACATAGTTTCTAAGCATTGCCAGGTGTCGGGAAGAGGCTTAATGTTATTCTATTACATTATGTTGAGGTCTTTAGCTGATTCTATGTAGGTTTTAGGTTAATCAGGGTTTTTGCTCAAGGTGCAGGAAATAGTAGCGTTGAGGCTATGGCGGAGGTCTATTGCATTTCATACATCCATTTAATTTCAATCTTAAAATATAGGCACATCATGTATAAATATCAATTTTAAAGATCTTGCAAAGCTCTAGCACTACCTAAGTCTAATCACAAGCGCACATGAGATGCGCTATCTCATATCTAAGTATTAGGTATTGGATTTTATCGCGTTACCACAACCGTCTGCACGCACCTTTACATTTATTTTATTTTATCCTAGTGTCAGAAACAACGAGCAAGAGGAACAGATAAGTAACTGACAAAACGTCAGATATACTATCTAAACTCCCCCAGTATATCTTGACACGCGGTGAAATAGAAAACTTAGTTGAAACATACTGAGTTTGACAGATCTTTGACATTTCCTTTAATGAGTAGTGCCGCCATGAAGTATCTATTTAAACTGGATACTTTGTACAGTCACGCATTGTCTGTCTTTAAGTAGAGTGGTTTCGTTTAAAATACATTGTTTTTGTTAATACATAGCATGTGTTGAAAGATTTATTTCTTATCTGGCCCGTCAGCGGCTGCGCATTAGTAGAAATAATACTCCGAACTTGGAATGCTATCTTGAAAATGGGGGTTTTGAAAACCGTATTTAAATCAACTTATTTGAATTTAATTGAACGTGACGGAGACACTCCAACGGAAGAGATTACCGCATACAGTATTTTTTATATCTCGTTTTTACTAATATACAAAATCCAATTAAGTTTATACGACGTTTTACGTTTCAACGTCTACTCTATAGTATTTTGAGAATCCTTTGCCCCACCTTTGTCCATGTTATTTACTAGTACTTCTAATTATGTATATACGCGTATAGGTACGTAACGGAGTATATCTACTTTCTAGAAATTCTACGAAACACCAATATAATAATATATCATCTGCTTATCTTGCCATTGTTTACTTTCAATGTAATTATTTATAAGTCACATGATAGACAAAGGCGGTTCAAAGTTACTAGCTTGCTAGCTAGATAAAATTTTAGTCACGCAATTGGAAAGATTAAAATTAAGTACACCTATTGAAGTAGTTATACGATCTTTCAAGGCAATTAAAGCTGTACACTTTACCTAGATTTATTTGACAGCAGTTCTTAACGACTTTACTGATTTTAAGAAAATTATTGTTGTTTTCAGCAGGAGAGCAGTGATAAATAATTATCTCTTTTATACAACCTATTTCCTTATAAACTTTCCGCTTGTTTATGGAAAAGTTTACAACACCATAGCTATTTTTATTTAGTGTGGAACGGTGTTAAGCGTATTTAATATACATGCTATTCGGCACACTGGCCTCAATATGATACCTGCAGCAAACTAAAACTGCTCGTGAACACATTGTGATAAAAAGAGAAAGGATTGATTTATTGTCATCTAACAAACGATCAAACGCCATCTTGTTTTGAATCTTTCGCGCCATATTCCGTATTCTAAATTCCAATTTGTTTGATAAACAAAAGAGGTTGCTTGAAGAAACTGTGTAATTAACATTGTTGGTTTTATGGCTTTGTGGTCATTTGAATTATGGAATGTTATTTGAAAGGTTCTTGTAGTTTCGCGCGGAGAAACACGTGAGATTCAGTCTGTTTACGTTAATTGTAAAAATTGTTACGTAATATAATTGTAATTTCAATGTCATTGAATCAGTATTTTATTTTTATTGCTGTTTGTAGTGTCGGGGTACTTTTTACTATTAAAATCATATTGGTAATAGAATACTGACTAGAGTAGTATCAGTAGGTACTTGACTACCTGCTTTGGATGCTTAGCGAGTAACGGCTTACAGGTTCCAGTCCTGTTATCCTGCTTAATTAAACTCTTACTCTTTAACTTCAGTTTTTCTCTACCATTCTCGTCAAAAATGGCATTTTCGCCCGTTAGAACACCATTTTAAAATATCTTATTGTTACCGGTAGCCAGTGAAAGTGATCGGATCACTGGACCATCACTGCGTTACGATAGGGAAAGTACTCCGATTGTACACTTCATAGGAGATGGGAGATAGAGTTGCCTTGTTTTTGCGTGGTTGTAAATATACGCTACAATACCTAATTAAATAAGGACTATGTTAATGTCTTTTTATATTTTGCTTTAAGCCACTCATGACAAAGCACAAATATTAAAGGTAAGAAATGAATTCTAGTCAAAGTCTAACAGAGATTCAAGAATGTTAATTTGAACTCAGTTATAATGTCTATGTCAGCAATAGTCTGTACCTATATCGATAGATGAGGGGAATCCAGAAACTTCCTCTATTTGGGTGAACGAAATGTCTAAGCGAGGCACCCAGCTTAGGTTAGTCATTATTGTGCTTAAAATGTACTATCTGCTTAGCCTTTTCCCAGTAACACTGGGGTCGGCTTCCAGTCAAACCGGATGCAGCTTAATACCAGTATTTTACATGGAGCGACCGCCTATCTGACCTCCACAACCCAGTAACTGGGGAACACGATATCTAGTGGTATGACTGGTTGTCAGACTTTCAGGCCTCTGACTATGTAACGGCTGTCAGAGATCTTAATTTGACAACCGGGACCAACGGCTTAACGTGCTCTTCGAGGCACGGAGGGGTCTCGGTATGAAACGATGGTCACCTATCCACAGATCAACCGCGGCAAGCGAAACTTAACCTCGATCGATCGATCTGTGCGGCTGTCTTAAAGTGCTTAAAATGTTCTATTTAACTAAAATGCAACATAACATTTCTTTCTATTAGGATTGACATGTATAACGTTTGAAGACCGTCGGTTTTTATCGGCATTTCCCTAAAGTTTTTGAATATTAGATTCGGGTATCATTCATCGACTGTTAAATAAATAGGTCACATTTTGTCTTATACCGCTTAATATGAGCGACACTCTTATAATAACCACACATGGAAGTCATATTGGTTATAATTAACTCCCTGGTGTGCGCACACGCATACAGTTTGTCGCTAAGCGCTTAGATTAGCTCGTAGTGTGTTTTAATTACGCTAATTAATTTGACAGCTGCTGAGTGCACAGTTGATTACGTCAACAAACAACTCATTATGCGTAAGGAAAAGGCAAAATCTGTGTTTATCTATTTATTATTTTACGTTGAAATTGATCTGAAATTTTATGATGTTGGTGGTTATTTAATTACCTTTATGAAGCAAATGGGGAAAAAGGATGTAATCGATAAATTAACAGTCTATACTATTTGCTGGTTTAAGCATTTGTTAAAATTATTGGGAGACGAATGTTGAAACCTGGCCCATAATGTGATGGTTGGAAACAGCAGCACTACCAATCTGTATATCTAGTATAAACATAACTTTATTTCTGAATTCACAGATCTGGACCTGGACTTTCTTTAGGTAAATCACCTAATTTTTGATACTGTTGGTCTACTTCTCTTTTTTAGTCATATCTATTAAATATCAATGAATTTAAGCATGTAAATATTTTCTTAGAAATAATTGTCTAATAATCCACAGAAATCGATAGAGTTGACCAAACGAGTCGGTCTCGAGCGAGCGACCTGCCGCGACCTTATTCCGGTTGTTTAATCGATAAAAGCTTTCGATTCCACGGATATTAACGGTTCCCTGCGATACCATTAAGGTGACGTTGTTTTCACTACTTTGTTAATTTTTTTTGGTTTAATTTCGAAACAGGTTTTGAGCAGGTTTTTATTTTACGTCTGTCGTAACCTGCAACTTTTTAGTAGTTTGTGGAAAGTTTAATATTTTTTTAAGTTTAGTTTTTTTTTGTGAAAAATATAATGATGTAAATGTGAAAAACTGTTTTTATGTTCTTTGCAAAATAGCTTTGAAACAAGTTCAACTTTTAATAACAATAAATATGGTACGATACATGTTTCAGCTTTGGTAGTAGCAATGTATACATAGCTTAAATGATCTTATTTGTGGACTAGAGGAAAATAGTTCTTTGTTTGTGATCTTTGGCTTTGCTATTTAAAAAATACTTGTACTATCAGAACCAGATAACAAATATCTTAAAGAATTTATCTAAGGTTGACGCGATCTCTACACATTACAAAATAAGTATAAGACATCTTGCGACCAAGATATACCTACTATAGTGTTTAAAAAACACTACTTACTTAGTTATATTGTATGTTAAATATTATAAGTAACTTAATTTGTAAGTGGTTATTGTAAGCTCGTGCCTTCTCTGTATGAGAAGAGGCCCTTGCCCTGCAGTGGGACAGTCGTGGGCTGTTTTTTTTTTAATGTATAACTTAAATGGAAATAAACTATTTTATTTTATTATTTTTACTACAGGTATTACGTTGAAAATATTTAACCACATTCAGGCGATAAAGGCTTCCAAATGAAAATGCTCTTCAGAAAAGGGGAATTTAAAACTCGTAGGGATAGATGAGAAAGTAATTAATTAAGATGTTATAGTATTTAGTATTAGCATAGTCTTTTCATCATGGTTGCATAGTTACTTACAACCAGTACGCGTGTTTACCAGATGTAGCTACAAAGGTGCACTAAGCAAAAGGAGTACTTACCTACCTAAGATAGAAAGTAGTGAATAATAATATAGAGAATAGTGGATAGTAGTTTCTGCTTGCAAAATGCGTGAGTTTGTGTATGTATGTATGTCACAGTATTAGATGTAAACAGGACGACCACACAATAGGTGTTCACTGTGGTCTATTATCATGTTATATTTGTGTCGTTATCGCCGTGACCTCGGCCAATGACAATAGCACTTTGATAAGGTCCTGGGCCCTTTTAAAACTTTTAAATTAATTCTAGACTTTATCATATCAAGTTTTGAGTTGATATTTGCTTGAGACTTTCATCTAATGACTCTTGGCCTTCCTATATTAGTAGAGGTGCTATACCTATTTGAATTAACATGAGTCGAATTGAAAATAGTTACTTTCAACGTAAATATGGTAACTACGTTTCATCATCATCATATCAGCGATAGGACTGATCCACTGCTGAACATAGGCCTCCCCTATAGATTTCCAATAGGACCGGTTATAAGCGGCTTGCATCCAGCGCGACCCTGCGGTCCTTATCAGATCGTCTGTCCACTTTTTAGGTGGACGTCCTAAGCTGCGCTTGCTGTTGCGTGGTCTCTACTCTAGAATCTTACGGCCCCATCGGCCATCAGTTCTGCGTGCTATGTGCCCTGCCCACTGCCACTTCAACTTGCTAATCCGCTGGGCTATGTCGGCTACTGTGGTTCGTCTACGGATTTCCTCATTCCTGATTCGATCTCGCAGAGAGACTCCGAGCATAGCCCTTTCCATAGCTCGTTGGACTATTTTGAGCTTATCAATAAGGCCCATAGTTAGTGACTACGTATGATTTAGGTAAGTTAATTAGATTTACATGATCTTAAACTTAAATAATAAAAATAAATCAAATTTACAAACTACACTATACCTATATGTATAAAATAACTTAAAAACGATTCTAATATAAAAATAAAGAAAAATTCAAGCGTCAAAGTATTCCTCCGCATCGCTGTCCTCCGGGAAGGTGCCCAGAAGACTAGCAGCATTGCCACGTTGGATGGCAATTACTTAGATTGAATGTACCAAATCTATATGCACCTAGCTTTGACGTTTTATAAGTGCCTGTAATTTGGTCTATGTGAAATAAAAAAAATAATTGAATATATCTATAAATATAAATATCAATTGCTGTTCGTTTGTCTCGCTAAAACTCTAGAATGTGGTTTTGAAATGTTTGTCGTAGTCCAGGGAAGGTTTAAACGGTGAGAAAATATAGAATATTTGCGAGGAAGATAGTAAAAAAAACAATTTCATTTGCCCATATAAACTGTGTCAGTAGTCATTATCATAACCAAAGTTATTTCTTATTTCTGTGGTCATTACTCATTGCGTACCTAGAAGAAATATAATTTGTTGTGAGACATAAAAATTGCAATGAGCATAACAGCTAACGGTAGTCGACCATCCCATTGCTCGTAAGCTCAATCAAAACCCGGTTTCCGTACATAACAGTAAAACTTAATTGAAGCAAGGAACGCAAAACGGGGTTCCCATTCTCCAAGAAAAATGTATATAGGTAGACCTTGCTTTGTACTCTTTTCTAAGCCAAGGTGGTGTCACTGCGCAACTGTTGTCGCGCTGCCCGTTGATCCCTGACAGCTATGACTTGACTTACCTATTAACGGCTTTCAATTATCACCAATCATGTGTCATGGTAAGTATGGAAACGCTTCAATGAATATTTGTCTAGAGCTCACCCATCAAGATTAATTACGGCAAGCATTGCTTAACTGCAACGATAGTACAGAGGCTGCAAAGGCTAAGAATGCCCCGATGTAAGTATTGTAAGCTCGCATATTTTGTTAAAGTACATAGGATAAGTGACTCAAAGATAAACAGAGTTAAGTTTATTACTGTGTGGAGCAAAAAAACTAAAGTGCGAGCGGAGGTGAAGCACCTGTGGTTCGTCTGCTGAGTCATACGCTCGGTCTTTGTCGGGATTGTTCGGGATATTTCGGCTTTAACTGCTACGTTCAAGGCAAGACAAAAGTTTCATGAACAATCTCCTAAGTAGGTACATAAATACATCCAAATCGGTGTAGTTAATACGTTGGTAAAAATTGGAAACTGAAAATAGTTCAATCAATAATTTTGTCCAATTTTATTGACAAATCCCACAGGAATCTAAATTGACTTAATTATCCATTTAGTTTTCTGTGTTACATTACAGCCTAATGATTTCTTGATTACATTTTTACAGATAACTACCAGTTTCTTTCTTTAAATATAAAACCTATCTTGATTTAGGAAGTACAAAATATTATTGTGAGTTTTGTAATTTAATATTATAAAACCACCATATAAAGAAAGGCTTTTACATTTTAAGATAGTATCCTTACAGAAGAGGAGGGATACTTATATTGGATTCGTTTTTTTTGTTTAAAATCCTATGGCCTAAAATTAACTGTCCATAATTGTTGAGCAACGTAAAACTACGTGGACCTGCGAGAGTACCACGTGCTCTTATAACTCCCTTATATCCTCCACTACGCAGAACTGTCCTCGGTGCTAACTCTCTTATCCCCCGCCTATGTAATTTCTTAAATAGCAAGTTCACTCACTTAATAAGTTTAAAAGTACCTATTATTTATATAAATACTACATATATATATATATATATGTAGTATAATGTTTATTATTCTAATTTCAGTTTAAGTTTGGAATTTAAAGCTTAAAGTTAAGTTTAAATTTAAAATTCTATTAAATTTTATCTTAACGTGAACACCTGTGCCATGCCCTCTTAATTGCATTGTTTGGTGTCTATTTTTCAAGAAGTATATTAGGATTTTAATGTATATTTAATATATCATCATATTTGTAGTAGTGTAACCAATTGTTGGTGAGCCAAATAAATGAAATATAAAATATTAGCTATTAGGCATTGTGACAGCATTTGATTGTGAAACGAAACCCTAACCTTCGTCTTAAATGGACCTTTTCTCTAGTATTTCAAAACGTCTATTCACTAGTATCTCCACAGTTATCCTTCGCGTCGGTTAAACTTTTCTCCAACAAATTTTTATTAATAACAAGTTAAGTCGGAGGAAGCCCAAGAGGAAGCCTAGAGGGAAAACTGTCAAAGAGGGTTTATGTTTTCCAACCAGATCTTCATTAATAAACTGTGTTTTATTTCTTCAGACATAAAATGAAACTTTGTGATTATGCCCACGAATTTCAATAATTGCCTATGTCAACACTATGCAATGCAATATTACTACAAAATAAAACTTCAATTCTAATTAATATATTTTTGCATTCCCTTGTTTGATTGTTATCTTAAGTTTGCCCCACATTTTAAAATGTTTTGCAAACAATTATCTTCCATAAAAAAGGGCGGTAAAATTTTCTTTTGATACCTATTTCTATTGCTTTGCGTTAACCCTGACACCCAAAGACAAGACTTCAAAAATTATTGAACTCGAGGCCTCCCTGTATCTTGCAGAAAAAAGTACCAAGGTATCAACTATTAAAAAAAAAGAGTTTTACGTTGTCTGTGGGTGTATCCCTACAAAGTGACAGCTGTAATACCCCTATACCCACGGTACACTCACAGTAGGTACCGCGATAATGTCGTCTGTCGGAGTGTCGCAGACCATTCGCGCAAATAACTGAAGGGATCTCCCCTTACCTTCCGTACCATCCGTCTCAAGTAGGAATGTATGAGTTTATACATAATACGAAGATCTTTTTGATGTTTTGGTGTATCGTTTTGAAATTAGAACGTGTATGTTAAGTACAATGTTCTTGCACTAAGACACGACAAAATTCCTCGCGTTTCCGTCAAAACCGGCAATCTCTCTGATCGCAATAAAATAATAAGTACATCGTTTCAATTAAATTATGTAAGTATTCAAATAAGTGAAACACAAAATTCTAAATACAACTGATTATACACTTTTAACCAAATACATAGGCACCAAATACAAGTCAACACGCTACCCCCACAAAATAAAAAATCGATAGATCGCATTCAGAATTCAGATATGCGGGTATTTAACTCAATTGTCAATACAATCGATATCCGATACGGATTATGGCATCGGCCCTGACTCGGCAGGAAAACGTGGCGTTTAGTATGCAAACGAGGCAATAAGACCAGTTGTAGTTTCAACATATCATTGGATTCTAGAAGCCATTGTTGATATCTATACCTCCTTTTAACAATGGTAAGCTTTCGTTTTAAGTCGGTCTACTTGTTGCACAAAATCTCTTTGCTTTTATTTTATGCCTGAGATTGTCTGTCGCTTGTGAATTAGACGTAAATCTTTCAGAATGTTATAATTGGGATAAATAATAAAATAAAAAACATTTACTCGTATTACCTCTAATGAAAGAAGTTTTAAAAGTGTAGCTAATGTTTGGATCAATATCTACACATTTGCGGACTGTGCAGATGGTTTCATGTTTTATTCAGTGTTTATTTTGGAAATTTAAATACACCAAAACAAAACACAGCCCACAAATGTGCAGATATTTGAATTGCCAAAATAAAAATTGTAAAGCGTTCTTTGGTCATTTAATAAATAGTTCCCGAAGACTATAATTATTTGTGCTCTAATTCACAAGACGTTAAATGGAATTAGATTAGGTATATAGGTATATTTCGAAATAAAATATGATTATCAGCATAATTACTTACATGTCTTGTCATAATCACATCTAAAAAGGTTCGAACAATAGTGTTTTATATTAGACTGGGACGACGTTTGCCATTAAAAATAAAGAAGGTACTCCATGGTTCTATATAGGCTGCTTCGCCAACTTACATGGCATCGTATACAATAAAGTTCCTTCAATAGTTGTTTTCAATGACTGGCCAAGAGTGATCGTTATTTAATTGCGTTTGCTAAGCTTCAATCATGTGATGACATCATAACTATTGTTGAAAAACTATAGGTCAATAACCGGTTAGTTTTTAACAAAAAGACAAATATATTATATTTAGGCCCATTGCCTGGTGTCAATTATAACTGTTGCGAACGATGAGGGTTGCTGCGCGTGCCAGTGACGAAGGATGATTTACCGGATTAATCTGTCATCCCCCCGCAGGGAAGTCCACAAACAGGCACGAAAATAATAATTTCTCGGGCTTTGTTTAGCTCTATAGCCAGGTATTGTCACTCCGTGTCTACGGACAATATATGGTACAATTCAAAGGTAAAAATTAATTACTTAACCTCATTATTGTATGTTAGGGAAACACCATCAATAATAAAATTACAGTATTACCTAAATCGTAGATCTACAGAAAGTTGTAATCTTAATATTTTTAAGACGCATTATTATAATTAGTGCTGACTGACTCGTCCGTTGTTGCTGTATTGCGTTTTTGTATGGGATACGACGCTGCCCAAAACACATAGAAAAAAAATCACTTTCAGTTTTTCTCAAATTTTCTAGGTTTACCGGCCATTTATTCCTTAAAAATCTTATAGAATTTACCAAGTAAAAGTCCAGCCGTTTTCAAGATATGCGCTTAGCAATGAACTGCATTTCATTTTTATTTATATATGTATGTAGATTTACGTATTCCTAAGAACGACGACGCTATGTTAACTTAGAATGTATATTTAACGTTAAATGTACGTACATTTAATGTTGCACTGGCAGTAGCACCTTCACCCTCAATGCGGATCATCGGATCCGCGTTTCCACTTCTGTGAAGAGAGACTACTCGTATATCGACCGACACAAGAAAACTTTATCATCTGCTGTAGTACACAAGAGCATACGTTATCTGTGCTGACTCAACGCATTGTTTAGTCACGGCATGCCACAGATTATACGCGTAAAGCAGCCGTTCGGTCACTGCTTATTAGTTCAGCTTTATTATCTCATTTATTTATTTATGAACGGAGTTAAGTATACTGGCTCGGTTTACGTTTATCGCTTGATACTTTTTCATGTTATGGAGATGGTTACGCAGTTTTAGTTACCAGTAGTGGGCAGCATGTGGTATCTTGTAGCTTGCTTTTTTTTTGCCAAAGTATGTTTAGACTAAAACGATATTGAAGATAATATTTATATATTTGAAATTAATATAAAGGGCGTATCTATATTGTTCGAGTTGTAATTATTCGCAAATGTACATTTTAATCTGATTCAAGACAGATATCTTGTTTAAATAATAAGGTAAAACTAAAAAAATATTAACTATATTTAATTAAAGCTTTTCCGGTGCCACGTAAAATAGCCATAAATGGGCTACTGTGAATCCTAAAATATTTTTGATTTTTCATGTGCATTTATTCTATCTTACCTATTTCATGATTCAGCCGTAAATTAAATCTATCCAAATACTGTAATTAATTTTCTAAATAAGTTATGCTTTACGGTTTAAGGTTAGTTTAGAACTTTAGACCGTGGGACATACAACAACACAATGATTCGTAAATTATGAATGAAGCCAGTGCGTGTGAACTTACGTGAACGACTGAACGCAGCATAAAGTTCGTATTTAGAACGGATATAATGGCGCGAATGTAAGCAATTTTATTTTACATGTACATTGTAAGTAAGTCATCGATTTAGGTGTTTTCTTGTTTAATATATTGAAAATTATTCCCTGTGCTTAATTTTGTTATATTTAAGCTGCAGATACCTATGAATAAAAACAAAACTATTTAAAAAGACAGAGTATCTATTTTAATAATTAAGTAATTAACATACTCCTTAGTTTAACTTTAAATAGAAGCAATTTTAAAATTATGGGGAATTATTTAGCTGACCAAATCTAGGAGGAAAAACAACCATGGTTAAGAAGAATACGAATTATTTCGATAAATGTAATATTTATATTTCAGTTTTATTAAATTGTGTAATCTGGGGCCTAATTCTGCTAATTTACCAATGCTTCAGTTGAGTGTCGATAGTGTGTCGATGGAATGATTTTAGTTAATTGGTAGTCTGCTAGCTTAATAAGACCGGTCTAACTAAAATCATTCCATCGACACACTATCGACACTCAACTGAAGCATTGGTAAATTAGCAGAATTAGGCCCCTGGACTACAGTAACTATTTATTTTTGACCTTCTAGGTCCAGTTTTTTTACTAGCTTGGAGGTCAGGGGACTCAATGTAGTGTGACTATGGAGCATGTTAATACTTCATAATAATGTTTTATTTATTCATAATTTAATTATATAAATCATCAGAATAAGGAAAACGAAGTATAAGATCACTCATTAATTTGTCGTGCCTCGAAGAGCACGTTAAACCGTTGGTCCCAGATCTTTGACAGCCGATATGGACAGTTACGCAGTTATATGCTTGAAAGTCTGACAACCAGTCTTACTATGAGGTAAGAATTGTTACTCAGTAACTGGGTTGTCGAGGTCAGACAAGTGGTCGTTCCGTAAAAAACACTGGTTTTAAATAGCATCCGGTTAGGTTGATCCCTAATTTTTAAATATCATTAACGCATGCTTAGCTTTTTTGTGGAAACAGAATACGGTCGCGAGCAGGATTTGAACCTATGCCTCCCGGATAAATATTCCAGGCGCTCTGACCACTAAGCCATCTCGACCTCTGCTCACCACCGCGAATTCTTCGAACGCAATTTTAATACGTCTTCTGGCGACGTCATTGCTATCTATTCAGTCCCTATACAGGTGACCAAACCGACACGACTAACTTTGCAGTTAATACAATGTCGTAAAGATGCAATTACCTTAACAAATAAAGATAAATCTTTGAAAATCATTACCGCATGCTTAGCGAACTTTAAAGTTATAAATTCAAATCATAAGAATTGTATCCCAAATCTATCCACTGCAAGAAGTGAAATAGGTCTTTGTCAATTGAATAACTTTTAAGTTATAATATTTGTGCGCACATTACGGTCGAGAGTAGGATTTAATTCTGCACCTCCCGGACGAATGCTCCAAGAACTGCCAAGTACGCTATCACGAACTTTGCTCACTATTTCGAAGTATTCTTCCACATTTTTTAATACGTGTCATGGTGACGTCAGCGCTACCTATTCAGTCCATATCAATGATACAGTGATGAAACCGACACAACAAACTTTGCAGTTATTTCAATATCATAAACTTTTTCGATTATTCATTTTCAGTTTTGAATTATCCTTAAACAGCTGCAGACTTAAGTGATACCAACTAATAAAATTATTAAACTTTTTTTTTTTGTTATTTTGACAATAAAAGACATCCACAAGCACACCGTTAACATTATCTTTATTCTTGGAAATATACTGCGCAATGGGCATGAGTCCCCATCAGTTTATAAATAGAAAACGCAATGGAGATTCCGAGCAAAATAAGAAAGACCTACGTTTACTCATAACACTTAGGGCTTAGTTCATAGGTGTCATCAACCATTGTGTAGATAATAGGAATAACAGTGTTATTGCATAAATACCGTATTGTTTCTGTGCGAACTCATGAGGAAAACATTGCGTAGAACCATAGCGTGGAATGGAAAATAACAATATAAAAATAAACAATTTATTTGAAATCGGTAATTGTTAATATATTTTTTTCCTTTAATTGAGGAAATTTGAGTAGATAATAGACGTTAATTATACTTTATTACCTCGACAGGGACACTATTTAATAGATTATTATTACAGTAGTGAATATTCATTTTTGTTTTGAGAAAAGAGTCTTGTATCCACATAATTATGTAAAATAACAGTTGCTATATTAAAAGAATTTAACTCATAATTATTTTAAATGAATATAAATAGAGGAATGTGCCATTGAATAAGAGAATAAAGTAAATAGTCGCCATTTGCTTTATTTACATTTTCCACTGTAGTTAATGCAGTCATTGCTCCGCTCCCCCGACTGAATTACTCAGGATCTGTCTAGACGATTTAGTAATTAATTAAGCTGTGTCAATGAGGGTACTGATTAAACAATCGAGAAGAAAGAACGAAATTACGAAAATTTCATGCACCTTGGAAACTGCGGAAAGTCTCATCCATCAGATATATTCTTGCAGAAATCATAACTGACTTTGGAGATCTACTTTAAGAAAAATTGCTTAAACGTATAGAACGTGTACTTCTAAGTTAAATGTTAGTATAGTTGAACGTACATTCACTAGAAGCGATAAAAAAC
Organism: Xylocampa areola; assembly: GCA_935421205.1. Taxonomy (NCBI): domain Eukaryota; kingdom Metazoa; phylum Arthropoda; class Insecta; order Lepidoptera; family Noctuidae; genus Xylocampa; species Xylocampa areola. Next base: position 10,964,382 of record OW285220.1, read on the forward strand.
GTCCTTGCCTAAACAGGTTCAGCCAAGAAAATATTACGGTAAAATAATTTGGGCTCAACTTCGTGACCTGATCTCCAGATAGTACAAGCTACATGTCGAAAGCGCCTGTGAGGAATGCTCGCTTGTAAGATCAAAGGAGAACGGATGGAAATAGCACACCCCCCGGTTGCCATGACAACCGCCTCCCGCCTTCTCTGGAATATTCTAGAGAATTGTTTCACATACGAGTTGTGACTAGTGTAACGTTAGACTAAAATTATAACTATGTTTTACTGTGTTATTTTGATTTTAATAGATTCAGGAATATTATCTGCTCGGGGAAATAGTGTACCGTATTTTGCAATAGGTTTACTTATATTTAAAATTAGGACAATTGAGTACGATTTTATGTACCTATCCAAGTATGGTGACCGTTTTTTAAGTTATCTTGTTCATCCGCCTAGCAAACTTTTTATAGTTTAACACACATCCTCCATAGCGATGAGTCATGTCGCTAAAAATAAATAAATGAAAGTGTATCATACCTGTTTTGATCATGAACCTGATTTCAAACGATCTTTGACTATAAAAGTTAATTATTTTTCATCTATATCATTTCATTGCCTTCTATTTCTACAATGTTGGTCTCAGGAACCAATGTGCCCAAGCGTATCGAATGTCACAGTTATATTGTTATTTCCTTATTAACTGTCTGCATTATCGTTTGTTCGTGTGTCAACGTTTCAATAGCAACTAAGTAACTATCGTATTGTAGTATCTACTTTAGTTCGATATCTGGTGTAAAGGACGATTACGTCATTCACGATTAAAAGAAATAAGGATGATAATGTTGAACTAAAGTCATCAAAATTAAGAATCATCTTACGGAGGAGCTAAAGAACTGATGTTGTTTTGTTTCTATTAATAATCTTAATTTACTCCTAAAGTTCCGGATCACGTTTGTCATTCTTTAACATAACATTATTGTTATAAAGAATTGAGGAGACTATATACATTTTATCACCATAATTGCGTAAGGGTCATTGTAATAAAAGTTATATAGCTGGCTGTTAAGAAATATGGCAAATGCCTGAATTTTATCCATTTACTCCAATTATTTATGAGGTCTACCATAGCCAAATAATTATTTTTGGCAAACGCCACACCAGGCACTGGCGCCGTTTTGTATCAAATGCAGCATGCGAACTGCAAGCGTCATACTTAGTGGCGCCTCTCGGCCTTGCGTTCGGCAGATTTATCGCTAATTCTTATAAATGACTCGGTTCCCAATAATTTGCAAGTATTGCAGCAAAACTATAAAAGTTAGACACTTTCACAGCATTACATCAACAGAGGTTTCCCAATAAAACAAGGTAGATGGCAGTAATATTGCAAATGAGAATCTTGCGTCGCCACAATTTGCGGTTGATGCAATAAGTAAGAAAGAGAGAAAGAATGAATTTCGAAATCGTGGGGTGCCACCCTTGTGTACCACAATAGATCGCAAGTGAATAGTTACTATTGTTCTGAATGCAATGGCTGGCTGCAGTCCAGGATATGTAAGACAGTTTATTATTGTATGACCGAGATAGCTTTGAAAGCGAAGTACTCAGCTAATATAAACAATGTTACGAAACTGGATACCACGCTCATTCTTTAGCTTGTGTTAATAATGAAATGCTTCATTTGTTATTCAGTCGGGAAATTAAAGGAAAACAGTGAAATGGGAAACCGTGTTTTACTTAATGAATGCTGCATTGAAACAATATTTGATATTAATGAATTCGTGTTAATTTTCTCTATGGAAAACATTTTCTATACAAAAACACGATATAAAATGAATAGATCACTACACAACTTTACTTTTTATTCTCAATTAATTAAATTCATGATCGTTGAGAATGAATTTCAAGTTTGCTTCTGTCTGGGTCACTGCTGCAAGACCTGATTTTGACACAAGCTTTAGAAGACCAAGTTTCATTAAATTAAGTATTAAATATGATCCATATTTCTGCGGTGAACGTCTTTCATGGACGGACAAACATTCCAATAAAGATTCATAATTCACGTTTAGTTTTATGTCGTTAATTTTGTTTCAAAATAGTTTAACTACCGTGTCATGTTACCGTATTGTTTAGTTTACTTTTGGAAGCAAATATATCACAACATTGGTGTTTAAAATTATATTGTAACTAGGTAGCAGGTAGCTGATGCCCGCGATTTTATAATTGCATCAAAATTATCTTTGTCCTTTTCCAAGGTCCAATCTATCTCTTTTTCAAAACAAACAGAGTTACTTTTGGCATTTAAAACCTTCACAAAATACGACAGCTACTTTCAGATAATTTGTGCACGTATTAGCAAAACGAATCAATAGGTATAAAATCGATATTCAAAATCGAACAGGGGCGAGGGAATAGAAAAAAAGAAACTAAAATAACAATTTAGCTATTGCACTTTATCGTCTAGGAGATAAGGTTATTTTTCCTTTAAATTCCAGATTTAACGTCAATGCCAGTAAGTCTGTTCTTCCCAACAATGGTGCAGGCTAACACGTCACACATACTCTTCCATTGTTAGCAACTCGGCGCCTTATGCGTGCACAAATTTTATAATACGCTATTGTGTTAGTCATTGCTGGGATCATAAACGTCTTGTAAACGTAAAACTGCCATTTTATGCATGAGAACTTAGAAACATTGAGTTCAGTTGCATTGAAATTGATTTGTGGCTTTTAATGAATCGTGGTTATTGATTCTGCTTTGTTTGGAGTTAGTCAGCATGTTGGGTTACTTTGAAGGCTATGGGACATAAACATAAACACAAATATCATTAAAGACGAGAAATCAAAAGCCTAAATAGTGATAAGAATTATTGATTCAAGTCCTTCACGTGTCATCAATCATTATCAAGAATGCTTGTCACAGCTAACGATAGATTGAGTTGAAAAAAGACAGGTCGAAGTCACCACATCAACATAGGATGATAAGACGTTTCTTTCCAATGCTTCACACGTGAAGGCAGTGTTTGTATTGTGCATATTGAACAAGAAGTTACTCGAAAATTTTATAAGAGATTGCTATTGCTATACCTGACAAACACAGGAAAATAACAGCAAAAACCATTGACATCTTTGCAATATGTAAATAGGATGACACCGTCTTTCCATCGAACTATGTATTTTACAATATCGGTAAAATGTTGAATCAGTTGATGGTTTGCATAACAAAGAGGATTTGTAATGTTTTCATTGCTTAAATTAGGTTTCGTAATATAGTTTTGTACGTGAGTCATTAACTTTAAGGCAGTATGGACACATTTGTACGATGAAGTGAAACTAAAAACTATAGTCAAGACTATTGTCCCATTTACATTATTAATTCGTAATTTGGTCGATAAAGTGTTAAAAGAAACTCCACTAACTGAGAAAACGGCAAATTAAGGTAAAGTTGTTTCATAACTTCACCGTTTTGAAACGCTTTTAGTACTTAGTTCCGTGATTATTCTTAAATCCAATTTTATTATGCGATTTACTTATCTACTAAAAACGTGACCCGTGAAATCTATTATTTCAACAATAAAAACAACTTTTAACCGGATTAATCGCGTGTTTTTATCAATCATTTCATTTAGCATATTGGGCTATTTTGTTGTAATTAGAATTTTTGTTTTACATCTAGTGTCACGAATTTAGATACTGTTGCAACTTTAAATCACTCTTCAATCAGAATCGTGTATGTTGCTCAGATTACGATTTGCATTACTCCGTGTCAACTTCGTGAATTGTAATAATCAATACAACACTGATGCAGATACAATACAACTATAACTGCAGATGATTGTAAACAGCTGTGACATTGAAATTTGTATTGTTTAACTCTCGAATTGGATTAGTAACAACACTATGTTACCAACCAATCTTTGTAGCTAAGTATTCTTACTTTTATTGAAGTCCTAACTAGTCCAATTTCTTCTCACGTTTCCTTTCTTTCAGAAAACGAATGTACTATAGCTTACAGGGGTGTTAGATAATTTCAAAGAGGCTTTATTACCCTTTTGGAAGAATTCGGACTATAGAATAAGATTTTCTATTTAGATTCCTTTTCAGGATCAAATCAAGACAAAGTTCTGGCAGCACACAGCACGTACAAATACACATATTATACGCAGCTTACACCATAAGAGAATAGTCTGGATAATTTCTTAACAAATTGCTGGAACATTAACTACGTCTTCACACTTTTCATTGTCAAAAGGTCTTAATTCATCATGTTTTCAACCAATGTATTTGTTCTTGGAAGTGTGAGTGCTATATTTTGCAGGCGTCTACTTAGCATATAGTACCGTTTCCGTCTTCCATTTCTTTACAGTCATATTGTGTTAATTTTGTTCCTGTACCGTTGCTTCGAGTTCAGTGTATCTTCTTCCATTCATGCACTGAATACATTATGTTCATTAAAGGAGTTTGGAGTAGTCTCTACGGGCGAGTGTGGGCTTTTATCCAATGTGTTGACTGTTGTCAATAGTGTTCTGCTAGAGGAGGTTTCGGAGATTTAATATTTTGATTTTGGACCTCTTCAATTTGGAGCCGGCCTCCGAAGTTTTATTTTTATTAACTCACATTGTTTATTTTAAGAATCCGAGCAGTATGGTCGAGTATTATTAGATATTATGTGAAGCCAAATTTAGACAAAAACAACTTATTGATTGACATGCTTTCCGGAAGCTTTAAGTATGAGCCCTTGCGAAATTCTGTAATCATACTAATGAAACGTTTGAATTCCAATAAAAAGATCTTACATGACAACTATTCCAAGCAATGTTCCGTAATTGATATACCTTTATAATCACCTACTTATAATAAAATAGACCACAGCGTGTAACCGCATGTTAGTCACAGCCAGTACGGATGATCTTTATAACGTAAACACGCCAGTCATTAATCACGCCAATGTCAGACATAAACCAACTGCCGAACAAGAATTCAATGTAACACATTTCAATATTCATAAAATTTAGAAATTAGATACTCTCACTCATGATACTACATGGTTAAGAAATAGCTGACTGACTATAGTTGTCAGACAAGTTCAAAGAACACATAAGTAACGGAATCGCGGTCGCAACGTGCTTTCTCGGCAAAATATCAAATTTTAATTAAACGAATAAATACAATTAGTATTTTTTTATTCAATTAAACTTTGTATGGCGATGTTAATTCTGTCAAGGGAAGGAATAAATATCCTGTGACTAACCAGGACAAAAATCAATATACGTACGTATAAAAATGAAATCCTCGTGATATAAAATTTACACACACTGATGCGAACGTAGTTTCACGTATTAATAACACAGATTATTGTCCAGTTTCCACTGTTGTTCAACAAATAATGATTGAACTATTAACGTTTGTTTCTCTGATAATAGTTTAGAAGCGACGCGAAGAAATTGGCGTCCTTCCTCTACGCGCTTCAAAGAGTGACTGATGACGTTAAGTGCGGTGCGCCGGTTGGCTTATACTGAGCAACGAAACGTTCTAACTTTGGAACAAATTGGTAAACGAATATGAACAGTATAAATAACACCTTTAAAGTTTATTCTAGCTTGTGCTGAAATCAAGTTCTACTGCTTCAGTTTCGCTCCATATGCACATTGTGTATGCCACGGTCGTACACACATTTCTTTGACTCAAGAGAAAAGGCGAAAGGACATTGCGGCGCGACTTGAACGTTCGACTTGTTTGTATTTGCCACGTAATTTAATAAATCAGAATGTGGTTAAGTATTTATAACTTCTGTAACTGTAAGAAAGAACAAAGCAGGTTTTTGCTTTACATACTGGTCACGCATATCTAGTAGTAGATCATTTTAGATTTCAAGTTTTAGTAAAACTAGCCCCGGAGCATTCTTATCTACGCCTGTCAAAATTCAGTTATAGCTACGAAGATCTCTTTTAACAAACAATCTTATAGCTCATGCTTCATCCCTTTCAAATTACAAATTCATTGACCGACTGTTGCTTTTGTTTTCGTTCTAGAAATCTTTTTTATTTTTGTGTTAGCTACTACGCCGTCCAGGGGAGCTTTTACTAAAAAACAAAATTTGTACTAAACGGACGATATTCATCTTAGGGTCGAAATAGCCAAAGTCAAAGTCAAATCATTTATTTCAATTAGACCATTAAAGTACCTGTAGGTACTTTTGAATTGTCAGAAGCTAGTTGCCACGTTACAAAGTGTAGATTCCTATGGAGAAGAACGGGCAAGAAACTCCACGGTTACTATTTATATCATATGGGAAATGTTACAAACCCATCGCAAATTATTATTTTTATAAATGTCCGGAACGCATTGGAATTAGTTTCGTATCGGTTCGAAGTCGGAAATGATTACCTGAAGTTGAATTCATTTAGTATGCTTTTAATTAATGTCATAATGTGGTATCAAAATATCGTCAAAATTTTTATTTATTTAATATACACTTTGTAATAAGTGTTCGTATTTCCTATTTGACTATATCTGAGGAGATACGTCGAAGCAAACTCAGAGCTAAAGATCCCATTTAAATATTACTTTTATTAAATAATTTTATTTTAAAGTACAAAATAATCAGAAAAGCCTGTATTTCTATACAGGGAACGACGTTGTGGGCAAATGTGCCACGATGAGCATGTGGACCACTGCTCTCAATAGTTTCTACATGAACGGACACATGCGTACGCATGGACTCGATGCTTGCTCAGCTAGAAGACTGGTGTGACCAGCAAAACTCTTTTATACGAACTTCTTCATCAATCAACAGTCAGTTACGTCAGTTCGCGCTTTTAAAGTTAAGGTTGATATAGACTTGGAAGAAATCCAAATTCGTTGTAGGAAGGTATTTAATTTATTACCTGTTAAAAGTGGTTCTGCGAGTTGTATTTACAGAAAAAACTGTTAACTAAAATATCGATGAATTAGGTTGAAGCTTTGACAATAACTGATACCGAAACATTGTTGAAGACACTTAGGTATACCTGGCTCTTATTGGGGTAGCCAAGACTATAGATTTCGACCTGCTACATTGATATATAAAAAAATACCTGCTACGAGTCTGGCATATCTCTTTTGCTTCATCCATGTTTACTAACATAAACAGGTGAGACCGAGAAGCATGAATAAAGATGCATGCTTCTCAATTGGGTTGCCTTTGAAAAGACATTCATATTACAAAACGAGTCCACGGTTTTAAACTGCGTTCTAACTGATGTAAGATTCTTATGAATCTTAACACCATTACGAAAGTCAGTACCATAACCGGAATAAAGTTTTTTTAATAAAAACCGACTCGAAGGAAAAACTTTGGACTACAGAAAGTATTTATGTAACTGTATGTATCATATAGGACATCATTATATCCACAATGATTTCGATTATGAGCATGAGCAAAACATGGTCACCTTATGAAATCATTGGGAGGTTTCCTGGGAGGTCCGAGGTGAACATTTTTGAATTTAGACATAAGGGCAGCGTAGCTATTGGGCTTTGAACCTAACGAGGCATTTTTTCTTTCTGTTTACAGTTTATGCGGCAAAATACAGCTGGAATCCAAGTTATTGGAGGAACACATTGTACTATAAGAGCTTGTTTTTGTTTGGCTTCAATATCGATACTTTTATATATTCCAATTTTTGTTTTTGGACTGTTATCATAGCTATAATAGCAATCTGCAATACCTAATTAATTCGTTCTTTCTGTCTTATCATATCAGAGATCTTACCAGACCTGCATTCAACGATGACACGGAAATTTATGATATTTAACAATAATAAATATTATCAACGTATCACAGACGAGATGAACTTATTTCAGAGCGTAACAGGGTTAGGTTAGCTTTCGGTTGCTTGCAAGCTTTAGCACAACCAGTCGGGGGAACTCAATCTGTAGCAAGATTTGTTCAAAAGACTGCTGAAGTATAAAACCTTAACTTTAATGCAAATGCACAAATAAAACAAAATATAGTTAAACTATTTTCCACACCACCATTAGGTTATAGTGCATTTGTTTGTGTTACGTAATCCAATAAGTCTAACAAGCATCTCGAAACTGCGATCTTTGAAATAATTTTAATATTTTTTATTTATTCAAGAACTTTGCCCTTACGTTGACTTTGTAATACTAAATTAGGTACGACATACAAATATTTAAATAGATTATAAACCGCGACAGATAGCGCATTAGTATCCAGCATTAACATTACGCTAACTATGCCCTAAGCCTAAGCTGAGGCCTGTAGGGGGTGCCCTTAGCGTGTTTTCGCTTAGTTTTTAAGTTGAATTCTGGCTGGGGGTCTTAAATTCCTTAAGGCAACCCTAGGAGACCCCGGTTAAGCAGTCGACAACCTCCTAGGCTGACCTGCAAGATGCCCTACACAAAAAAATTACGTTAACTGTGCCGTCAATATTAACAAAGACAATATTGAACAAGTATTGTAAGCACACGGATCATAGATTAAAAAAAACACCTATAGGATTGCATATCTTTCACGGAGAGGTTACAAGTCGTTATCGGTTACGTCGACAATCACCTGTAGGTATCGCCCAAGACAGAAGGTACTTGTCAGTCGCTTGTCAGTCTCGAAATGAAGTGGTTGTGTGTTTTAGGGGTGGTATTTACCACTCTTTTCGCAGGTAAATAAATCACTTGTTTATTTTTAGCTTAACGCGCTATTATCTGAGTGTGATATATTATGGTTTAAAACTCCTTTAGTAAATAATGTGAGAAAATTAGAATCTCCAGAAGAATGAGTGTGAAGTATTTAATATTACTTTTACTGTAATAGTAGTTAAAATAAATTTAATTCCATAATTTTAACCCGATGACCTTATTTGGGTAAGAACTTCGAAAATAATTAAGTGCTGGTAATGGTGATACTGTTAAGATATACACACTTTTTACCAAACAGGTAAAAAGTATATAGGTATCGTAGTGTGTGGGAAGAGGTGGGACATCGAAATCATGCCTGATAATGTCGATATCGATAAATTTCAAATTGGTGAGTTTAACGTAAAGTTGGAAATTGTTTTTCTTTACAAATCTATGAAATACTTCCACAGATAAATCTTTAAAATCTATCGTAATACTAAACAACTTTCTAAGGCCTTCTACAGGTTGAATGTAAAACTTCAAGTACAACAACCCATATTGTTTACTTTCGTAATCAATTTAAAATACAAGGTGTTGATGCGTGCTATATTTACGTACGTGAGCTGAAAATAACCACTGATAAAAAAAAAAAAAAAAAAACATTATTTTTTTATTGATATTTGTTATAAACACACAAATTAGCTCTGTGTGCTGCGCGCGATATTTATCAACCTGTGCAAAACTACCAAAGTTGAAAGTAGGTATAGGAATTCATAGTTTTTTGACAATGCCAATACCTTATTCTTAGAATCGTACTTTTTTTTTCTTGTCATTTTATTTTTACAGCAGAAAGGCTTCATAACTGAATCTTATTGCATTTTGAGGCCGCGTTATAAGTATGCTTTTGTGGTCGCAGGGTCATTGTTATTGACCACAGGTTCGCGGCAACTGAACACGACTTGGTTCATTGTCTTATGTGTGAATTATTTTGTGATTGGACACAAATATATGAAATGCAACATAATATAGCAACACGCCTGTATACCCGAAGGTATAGGTAGAGGTGTAATTACTACTACTATTTACGCACATTTCACCAATACAGTTGTTGTTGCTATCCCCATTAACCGGGCACAATTCCAATATCCTGGCTGCAACTAAGAATTTCCTAACAGAAAATCCTAATAACACGTTACCCAAACCACGAATCGCGCTTTCGACTACAGGGGCCTAATTCTGCTAATTTACCAATGCTTCAGTTGAGTGTCGATAGTGTGTCGATGGAATGATTTTAGTTAGACCGGTGGTCTTATTATGCTAGCAGACTACCAATTAACTAAAATCATTCCATCGACACACTATCGACACTCAACTGAAGCATCGGTAAATGAGCAGAATTAGGCCCCATGACCTACGAGACGGATTGTGGTACGTCTGATCAGGCCCTTAAGTGTTTTTATATTACACCAGCTACACTACAGGTAGTTCCGACGTCATTTTATGTAAACAAGTCTTATAACAGTATCGCAAAACATGACTGTCTTTATTAGAACGGCTACAATGTGCTTACGTCACACAAAGACATGCATAGACAAAAGAGCGAATGTACTGAAATTGTAACGGTATCGGAAAAAAATAATGTATAAGAATGTTAATCACGACAGACTATCTTCATAGGCTTATAATATATGAAAGTATAGATAACATTAATTAGTAGGTAGATTATGTAGGTACCTACAGGTTTTTATGGATGGAGAAATACTTAAAATAAATGAAATCAGGAGTTTGGATTTGTGTCAGAATAAAAATCTATTGCCATGAAAGAGCATCACTTGAGAGAACTGCTAGATCGATTTGGCTTTTTCTGTTTTGCTGTTGTCTATGTTTTTCGAGAATCTACCGCAATACTCGGAAATTTTGATGGTATTTTTGAATGAATTGAACCCGTGCGACGCCGGGGTAGTTCGCTAGTTTGTTTAATAAAATTCGGTCACGCATAGTGTTGCCAGGTGTCGATTTGCGCGGGGCGTCCTGATTTCTAGGGGTCTGTGGACGTGTCCCGATTTACCCTTGATTGGGATACCCAATGTTCCGAGTTTCCGACTTTGAGGCAATCTGTCATTATAAAGAAATATTAAGTTGGTTAAAAACTTCAAACGTTTGTCAAACTTGTTTGTTGTCCATAAGCCCCGATATTTTAAACCTCCTGTCCCGAAATTTGGCTAAGCCAATCTGGCAACACTAGCTCACGCATCATTTTGAAGTTGGACTGATGATAGTTAATAAAACATTAATGGACTGGTAAATTTGCAGTAAAACTTAAATAGCATTTTATAAACACAACACTAAATTTTCCGTTACATGATATATATTCCGTTCCGGAGTAAAATCTTTTAACCCCAAGTATCAAATTAATCTGAATATCGCAACCACTATCAACAATTCAACATACCGATGAGCGATATCTTAGTTATCATTATGAAGCTATATATCTGCTTTATACAATAATAATTACTGATATTTTTATGACCAAAATACGAATTAATGAACTAGACATCTGTTTTAGTTTATTAATTCGTATTTTGGATTACCACCGTAACAATGACTACTCGTGTGATGAAGCAGATCTTTGTCAAATTGTGTCCTTTAGCCGTAAAAAAAAATCATCCCTTTTCGTTCAAAAATGTAGTCTTGTAGGTATTGATCTGCTATATCGGGCTAACTTTATATTTGAACGGAAGCTAACCAGCATTTGTTAACTTTAAATAGTGTAAGAGTCATGTGTTTCCATTAAATAAGAATCATTTTAATAAAATTATGCGTAAAAAGAATTCTTAACTCTGCTTAGCCATTTCCCAACCACATTGGATTAGGCCAGTCTAATGATGTCTCGTGGTAAGACTGATTTCCAGACTCAACTATCTTAGATCTTTTTTAGACAACCGTGACCGAGGAATATAACATAACATATCATCACGCCTATATTCCCCGAAGGGGTAGGCAGGTATACATAGTAGTACACCCACATTTGACCAATGCTGTTATTAAGTCTCATGTGGATGGTGAGCCTATTGCCATCTACCGGGCTCAATGCCTAACTCCAGGCTGCCATCGAGAATTATCTAATATAAAAATCCAATAACACTATGCCCGACCCGGGAACCGAACTCAGGATCTCAACTCAGCAGTCAGGCTAGGGACCACTAAACCGACAAGGCAGTAACAGAGGGCCCATATATCGCCAGCATAAAATTATAGCAGCATAATGCCACCTATCGACAAACCAAACGCGGTAAACGCAGCTTAACATTCCATTCAATTCCATATCCATGGGGCTGTTACGTGGCAACGAGCCCATCTACTTAGAATATTTAACAATATGCATTAAAAATTTCAGATGCCCAAGACGTTGACGATGTATCCGATACGTACCTTACCGAGATTAACCATGTCACTAGACAAGGAATGTCGATTGATATATCTTTGCCCAAAGAATCATTTGATGAAGAATGCTATGTGAAACCTCCGAATGGTGAATTAACGAGGGCTGATCTCCTAAATATGGCGAACGTAACAGTACAAAGCAGCAGCAGTTTCGTCTCGTGCAGAATCACCATCGGACCCATGACTGATGATCTGCTAGGAGAATGGGGACTTTGCGGCAGATCAACAGAAAATAATCAATTGCGATGCCAACCCGCCAATATTGCTTGGAGTGAGTTAATTTCAAATTAATATTATAAGACTGATTTCGATTAATTTAACTCCATTTTATGACCGTTGGACTGACAAGTTAAAGGTCGCAAGTTCAAATCTAAGGCACGCACATCTTTTCGAAATCATGCGCATATTAAAAATTAATTATCATCGTATAGGGACTGAATTAATAGCAATAACGTCGCCATAAGACGTGTTAAAATATGGAAGAAGAATTCGTGGTGGTGAGCAGAGGTCGAGATGGCTTAGTGGTCACAGCGCCTGGAGTATTAATCCGGGAGGCGCAGGTTCGAATCCTGTTCGCGACCGTATTCTTTTTCCATTTAATATAATAACTTTAGAGTTCGCTAAGCATGTGTTAATGCTTTTCTAAGATTTATCTTGAATTAATTATCACTTGCTTAAAACGGTGAAGGAAAACATCGTGAGGAAACCAGCACAACTGAGAGATACCCTCAATGGTGTGTAAAACCATGTCAGAGACCTACGGGAGGCTTAAACTCTGACACTAGGATGTTCATCAACCACACGATACGAAGAAAAACTACGTTTTGCTGTTATATAATTACATGATATATCATATGCTGGCTGTACACTCTCCTTCAGGCACCGTGAGGCATGCGAGAGTGTACATGCTACACTCGCTTTGTGTCTAATAGTCTCGCCTCGCCTTGTCTGCTCTCCGTTCCGAGTCGGTTTCTGAGCGCGAGTCAAAGGGTATCGCTTATATTCGCGAGGCGACGCGAGTGCATCACTGTACATTCTCGCGTTATTCAGTTTAGCGCAAGCTTTCTAACAGCTGCCGTAACTTGTAACGTGTCCATCTTCTCGGCGGCGGCGCGAGTGCTTTCGGCGAAACATGGCGAGAGCATTTACTGGAGAGTGTACAGCCGGCATTATGGTTGCTGAACAACCTAGTGTCAGAGTTTGAACCCACGTAGGCCACTGACATGACTTTTCACACCACAGAGAGCATTTGTTTTCCTTTACCGTTTTAAACAAGATGTAATTAATTTTTGATACACTCACGAATCTGAAAAGTCAGTGGTGTGGGACTAAAGTTCAAACCTTTGACCTGCCAGTCCAACGGGCAATATCATTACTAAACTAGAATTATGTTGATATATAATGTACCACATCAAATAATATTAGTTTGTAATTGATATAGATAGTATTTATGTTTGTATATACTTCTTTAACCAAATTGTGTAGTTAATTAACTAAACCATACCTACCATGTCTAAAAGTGAAAAAAAGCTGTGTTAAAGATAAATCATTGAAAAGCATTAACGCACGCTTAGCGAACTCTAAAGTTACAATATTAAATGGAAAAAGAATCCGGTCGCGAACAGGATCGAACCTGCGCCTCCCGGATAAATACTCCAGGCGCTCTGACCATTAAGCCATCTCGACCTCTGCTCACCACCGCGAATTCTTCTTCCATATTTTAACACGTCTTACGGCGACGTCATTGCAATCAATTCAGTACCTATACAGGTGACAGTATTTTTTTTTTTAATTTATCCGGGAGGCGCAGTGTCGATCCTGTTCGCGACCGGATTCTTTTTCCATTTAATATTGTAACTTTAGAGTTCGCTAAGCATGCGTTAATGCTTTTCAAAGATTTATCTTGAACTCTAAAGTTATTATATTAAATTGAAAAAGTTGGTCGTGTCGGTTCGTTCTCATGGGGACTGAATGGATAGCAATGACGTCGCCAAAGGACGTGTTAAAAATATGGATGAAGAATTCGCGGTGGTGAGCAGAGGTCGAGATGGCTTAGTGGTCAGAGCGCCTGGAGTATTTATCCGGGAGGCGCAGGGTCGAATCCTGCTCAAGCTGTGTCAACCTTCTAACCATATCCCGTAATAGGTATATCTAAATCGGTTCAGGCCTTTAGAAATGATAGCGGAATATACGTACATAGAAATACTCTCACACACACATACAAACATGCATACATGAACCCTCGAAAATTACACTCCTTTATTTAAGCAGTCGTGTAAAAAGGGTTAGCTATGATATTTCAAAATTTTCTTCAAAACTGCATGCTCTAAAATTAGGATTTTTTTAGCTGTTGGCTAATAACTATTAATGTTTGCATCGCACTTCTCTAGATAACAACAATGCAAATGCCAGCTGGGATTCGCTTGTTCAACAAAGGTTTGATCACCCAGTTCACTTTGGTGCTACTGTAAACCCCGGCATTTCGGGCCATGGGTCCCTTTTGACCTGTCACGTCGTCACTCCCAACGGTGAAGATCTGGTCATTACTAAAGACGTCCAATATCCCCACATTGAAAGAATTGCTCTCAACAATCCGTCTCTATGCAGCATTGTCTTCACCGATATCAATAATTTGATGATCGGTAACTGGTCTATCTATGGAAAATTCCGTGCTACGCTAGGCCTTCATGAAGTACATCTGCCAATGAATTTCTTCCTATACAGTAAGTATTACTATTAATAAATCAATAACATTTAATGCTACTTAACAATTGTATTCAAAATGCAAGTAAGAAAGAAGAAACCAAGGAAGTCTTACTAATAAAAGTGTTTCAGATGAAGATGACCCTACAGAACAAGCGTATAATGTAACAATGATAGTACCAGTGCAAACGCATCTTATTAAGTTGGGTGCTGACGTCGAGGTAGAAGTAAGAAGCACAAGCACTGGACAAGTAGACGACTGTCGATTCAGAATGCCATCAGGTCAAATTTTCGATTTGAATAGTGCCAATAGGACAGGGGTTGTGCTTAAGAGTCTAAACACTACTGCAGTCTGCCAGATTTTTATTAACGCCGACAACGAAGAAATGGTTGGTGAATGGCAGTTAATTGGCAAATTCAGTAATAGAAACCAGTTCTCCGAGAGACGGCAGACTTTCCATATCATTAAAGAAGGTAAGCTGGATAAATATAACAATACTTACCAAGCTCAATTTGTATAAACGTGTATTTTTTTGACGAATTGTGGCCCTCCCCGACCCTTGCTCGTGTCAGCCCGCGTAGCCGCTGAGCCTGTAGCATTAAATTCGTCCCATAATAATAATTATGATTCTTGTTCGATCCAGCCAGTCCCTTGCTGTCGTGAGGGCGGTGTCGTAGGTAGTAGTAGTACGCCCTAAGCCGAGGCTCGTACCCCGCAGGGGGTGCCCTTAGCGTGTTGTCGCTGTAGTTTATAAGTAGTTCGTATGCCCTGGCTGGAGGCCTTAATATTAATTTATTATTAGGGCATCCACAGGAAAGTCCGGTTAAGCAGTCGACAACCTCCTAGGTTGACCTGCGAGATCCATTAAAAAAAAAAAACGAATTGTGGCTAAACCATCTCAGATTTCTACCATCAATTATGAAACTCGTTATTATTTATTTGAAGTAAATTAACTGAACGAATACTTTAATTGTTTTTAGATCCAGCAAATCCCATAATTGATGAAAATAGAGCTGTTCAAAATTTTACTGAACTAAAAATGGATTCGTATATAGGAGCTTCGCATAGGATAACCATTTACACATCGACGTTTGTTGTACACGAGAGTTGTCACTTATTGACCCCCAGTGGTTTGCAATATGCCTTTATACCAGGATTTGATGTTCCCAACGTTGAGATTATTAAAGAAAGAGGAGTTGAATGCGGTGCCATAGTCAATGTGCAGAGCCCGGAAATGCTCGGCGAATGGACTCTCATTGCAAGAGCTTCTATGCTATCCGAACCTATCGAAAGAAGGCAGCCGTTCACTATACGCATTGAAGGTAATCGATGATATTTAAATTAATTTGTACGCGTATCTGGTCACGTCCAGTGATAAGATCGGTAACACACTTTTTACAAAGATAGTGGATAACAATGAAATTGATTTAAATACGTATGTTTTATTTCAGAAACGTATTCTCTAGGAGATGCTATAAATATTACTAAAGGGGCTGATTTATATGTTCGTTTACCAAATGCTACATCGTTGTATGATACTTGCAAACTTTATGGGCCTGATGACAAAGAAGTCACTAACTTTGAAATTGATACTATTCATCTTAGTTCCTGCGGTTATATTGTAAGAGATATCAATCGTACTCAACACGGAACGTGGACTATTGTGTACGGAAATGGAATTACCTACAAAGCTACCGTTGTAGTTAATGTTCTGGGTAATAATATTAATCAAATATAAAATATATATTGCCAGAAATCAGTTTCATCTGACTCCACGGGTGGTGGTTCATACAACACTTTAGGTATTTATCACATATCATCCATTGCCTTAAGTTCGCCTATAATTTGAATTCAAGTAATATAAACATCAACATTTTCCACACCCAGAATCTGTTGACCTTGCCGTGGAGAATCTTGTATGGACAATTGGTACTTCCGTCAATATAGTCGTTGGTCCCCAAGATGCTGTGTACTGTACACTCGAAGATGCCGAAGGCTTCACAGTGTACGATGGATTTGGGCCCTGCCAAATAGCAGTGGACAGAGTAACGATTGACCATAGAGGAGTTTGGAAGATGTTTGTCGGAGTTCCAGGCACAGTTTTACTTCATGAACATGGATTCTTTGTGGACGTTCAGGCAGCTGGTATGTTATTTTGAATTTTATAAACACATATTAAAGCTCATAATAGATAACAGGTGTATTAACAACTTCTCTAAAATCTTTAAAATTGAAATGAAATTATGACTCCACGATTTCCTGTTGGTTTATCAATATTCCAGATATTGTTATAAAATGTAATATTCTGAATATCTAGAAATGCGTAATAATTAAAAATGGTCAATTGTATTACCGTAAAAAACCTGCAGACAAGAAATAGGTATTAGTTATGCCTATAATTATTTAAAATTGACACTAATATGTTTTAAAATTCAAATATTTAGGCCAGTAAATAAATATATGAACGATCGAATTTAAAAGGATATAGTTATCGTGAAATTGATAATTTGAGATACATAATAGAGATATTGATCTTACCATTGACTTATCATTGGATACAGTCTCAATCTTGATTAATATCAACATTGAGACTGTATACATAAGTAATGTATATGATTTAATGCTTATACCTCGGTTTATATATACAATTTCTTGAAAAAAATACTACCTTTAATTAGAAAGTGAACTTCTATCATTTAAAGTATTAAGATAATGTTCCAAAACAAAAAGCACCTGAAAAAGTAACGGGCGATGATATTAACTCCATAGTAACTAAATAGTAATCTTTGGTAAATTGGAACCTATTATTACTTCAGTCTTTGCTTTCAGTAAGCACACTAACGTAAAACCCTCACATGATTTTTTACACATCTCGTGCTTTTTCAGATTCTAGTCCGGTTGTAACAACAAGCGTGGTGAAGAATGCTCCATCAGCACTGCTGACGTGCTCCGTGTCAGCGGAGTACCAAGTCCATGCTTGCAAGTTCCGTGACCCTCGCGGTAATGTCCTGGTGGCTAGCCATGGAGTTGGACAGGATGGATACTCCTTCGACAGAGCTGTTGTAAAGTTTGTGAATTTTTTAATCGTAAACATTGTTTTTAGTACGACCACTGTGTGTGTGGTCAATTACTAGTTATCTACCAGTAAAAAATAAAGGATTTAAATTAATGTTTTGGAAGACATTCAGTATTATAACTAGATACCAGTTTCTGCTCTGCCTTTTTATTGATGAATATGGATTTATTTGGTTTGACTTCAACTTGTAATTGGATAATATTAATATATATAAATATCAGAATCAAATTAAAGATAAATCTTTAAAAAGCATTAACGCATGCTTAGCGAACTCTAAAGTTATTATATTAAATGGAAAAAGAATACGGTTGCGATTAGGATTCGAACCTGCGCCTCCCGGATAAATACTTCAGGCGCTCTGACCAGCCATCTCGACTCGAGGTCGGCGCAAGTTCAAATCCTGCTCGCGACCGTATTCTTTTTCCATTTATTATATTAACTTTATCAGAATGAAAATATTAACCTGCTATCATCCCAATAGACATTAATTATCCTGTAACCAGTTTGACGTCTAGCTAATTGACCAGACCCCAATAATTGAACAGAACATAATCTTGGACGAGTTTGATTATTTATTTCCAACAATAATAACACATTGAATGAAACTATTTCATGTTGAGTATATTAATGACATTCCATTGCGGACGAATAAATCAATTACGTTATAGTTTAACTGATACGTTTGCAGCTACGAATCGGACGCCCACAGCCACGACTGCACCCTCCGCCTCACGAACCCGTCAGTTCAAGACCAGGGAGTTTGGCGCTGCGCAGTGGATACCGATCAGGACACCTACTTCGGGTTCATCGCTGTTGTGTTCCCTTGGCTGCAGCATGATACTAATACTGTTGCTATCATTGCTGGTAAGTTTCCAACTGAAACTTGACTGAATATTTTTTTGCAATGTTTTAGTTTTCGGGAGGAAATCGTTAATTAGGATAAGATCACTGCATTCTCGATATTATCCACTTCTGTTTTTTTTTCGATTTGTGTCTCACTAAAACTACTCGGGTAGTAACCATCAGCACATGGAGGGGGGCACTGAATCCTCTTAAGCCAACTCTAGAAACCCGCCACCACCACCTACCGTTCGTTTTGATGGCCTATTTAGTTTAACTCCTGCTGAGACTATTTCGAAGACTGTCGGCGGTCTTTTTTTAAGCTGTTTTTCATCAACTATTTTGGGTCTTTCTAATAAATAGTCACACGCACTTGTGACTTCTCTGGTGTTGCAGGTGTCCATGGGCGCCGATAATCGCTAACCATCAGGCGATCCTTCTGATAGTTTGCCCCGCCCCTATCACATTAAAAAAAAAACGCTTTACAACAGTATTCTGATTTGTTGGTATTGTTTTTATTATATGTATTACATTTATCTAGAAGATTGTGTATTGACCTAGTTTAATACAAGTGTTTGTGCAACTGTATTTCGATAATCACCCGTGTTTACGATTATCTTTACAACCTATAGAAGGAATTCTTTAGTGCAAGAATATACTTGATATTATACCTAAGTAGTACTACTAAGTATATTACAACTAATATTACAACTAACAAGGCCGTGGCTAGGAATTCATTTGGTGGGGGGTTCCGATGAGATAGATTGAAAACTTCGCAGTTTCATCGTATACCTAACTCTAAACGAAAAAAATGGTAAATCTTATGAGGGTAAGGAATGCGCTAAGTGAATTTAGCAATTTACAGCTAAGTGTCATTTGTATGGTACATAATAAAATAACAGAGACGACAAAACGTAACACAATTCGATTTTCGTGGCTAGTGAAGCTATTTCGACTTAAATTGCAAGCATACATTAAAACAACCAACTAGGAAAATGAGCAAAGAGTACCTTAATAAGATTTGATCCCGAGTAACGGTCTTTTTTAAAGATAAATCTTTGAAAAGCATTACCGCATGCTTAGCGAACTCTAAAGTTATTATATTAAATGGAAAAAGAATATGGTCGTGAACAGGATTTAACCTGGCCTCCCGAATAAATACGCCAGGCGCTCTGACCACTAAGCCATCTTTTCGAATCGCGACCGCATTATTTTTCCATTTAATATAATAACTTTAGAGTTCGCTAAGCATGCGTTAATGCTTTTCAAAGATTTATCTTTAATTGTTAAGGTAATTGCATTCTTTACGACGTTGTATGAACTGCAAAGTTAGTCGTGTCGGTTCGGTCACCTATATAGGGACTGAATAGATAGCAATAACGTCGCCAAAGACGTGTTAAAATATGGATGAAGAATTCGCGGTGGTGAGCAGAGGCCGAGATGGCTTAGTGGTCAGAGCGCCTGGATTTTGGTATTTATCCGGGAGTCGCAGGTTCGAATCCTGTTCGCGACCGTATTCTTTTTCCATTTAATTTAATAACATTAACGGTATTTTTTAATTTATTTGATGGAGTATATTTCACAATAAAATAACTTGGGCGCTCAAAATTCCAGAACCGGAGCTGAAACCACAACGTGACTTCATCCACAGACTGGAAGACGAGCCGGTGGTGATGTCCTGCACCATTGAATCAGCCATCCGGTACTGCTACTTCAGGTCACGGAATGGAACCGTCTTTAATGTTGGACCTTGTGAGTATCACTGTTGTATGGGACAACAAACTCTTTGGAATAATACAGTTTCTTGTTTTGTGTGGGAACTAACCAGAACTAACCTAGTGGCAGACTCGTTCAAGCTGCCAGTAGGCCACTGCCTTGGCATGGAGTTCCTATTCAAATAATTATAAAGTACTACATCCACATGTACACATTGCTTTTCCTGACCATATTTCGGTCACGGCGGCCTTTCTCCTCAGAGATTAGCCAGGAGATATGATAGTGTGCACTCCCTCTTGGACGGCTTTACTTGCTCACCGCTCTGGCCACCAACCAATTTCCCACTGCCTCGTTGGTCTAGCGGTCGCAAGTGCGGCTGTTGAGCGTGAGATCATGGGTTCGATTCCCAGATCGGACAAAGTAGCAACTCAGAGTTAAGAAACTAGTGATGTGCACATTACCATATGCTGTACCTGGTTTGAGGGACATAGTTGTCGTTACAAGGGGTTGTAATTTACACAGATGATTAGGACCTATAAAAACATAGCGTTTTAGCAATTTAGAGGCTTTTTTGTCAACCCGCGAATGATACCCCTGGTGTTGCATGCGTCAATAGGCTACGGTAGCCGCTTACCATTATGCGGGCCGTTAGTTAGTTTACCACGTATAAAAAAAGAGCTGATCTGAATTCTGGAGTAACGTTTCTCTATTCCAGCCATCTCCACGTCAGGCTACGAGTACTCGGGTAGTGGATTCGACGCAGGTGAATGTGGAATCAGGTTCAATGGCTTACTGGCGAGTGACGGAGGCCCATGGACCTGTCACGTGGGACTGCTGGATACCGCTGTTGTAGAAAGACGGGCTTCATTACATGTTGAAGTTAGAGGTGCGATTACAATTCAAATTAGAAAATACGTATATATAAGTTAAAATCTCCCTTAGAGTCATGTTCGAGTTTGTCTATTACGCAAAAGTTAGGATTGATGCGGGTAGCGAAGCAAAGGTTTCCAATATAGTTCTTGTTGTTTAGAGAGTAGATTAGTATGACTGTCCTGTTGGTCTAGTGGTTAGTAGCCCTGACTGCTATGCCGGAGGTCGTGGGTTCGATTCCCACCCAGGACAAATGTTTGTGTGATGAGCACGATCATTTGTTCTGTCTGGGTGTAATTTATCTATAAAATGTATGCATTTAGAAATATATAAGTATGTTTATCAGTTGTCTAGTACTCATAACACAAGCTCTGCTTAGCTTGAGACTAGACGGCGTTGTGTGATACTTGTGGAATATTATTAAAAAAAAAAAAAACATTACCTTTCTTCATGGACATCCAATCACTTAAACATTTTATACTTTAAAAGAATTAAAACTTTAGCAGCACAGCAGCAGTAGCTTCACTGTGTTTACACACAATTTAATACAACAATCCAACTATAGCACTTTTAAGAAGTATGTATATATCTTTACATATAATAAAAATGTAACGGCTCTCTGTCTGTACATGGAAGATATATGAGAAAAAATATGATTGGGAATTTTATCACCGCAAAAAACACCCAAAAAAATTATTGTTAGAAGTTTTGTCTGTTTATCTGTTTGTCTGTGCATTTGTGCACGCCGATCTCAGAAACAGCTTATCGGATTTAGATGTGGTCACTAATATATAAATAAAAAAGTTATGCCAATTTAAAGAATCACGTCGAACAGAACGACATCCACGCGGACGGAGTTGCAGGCAGAGCTAGTATATTTATATAATCGTATGTATTATTATTAAGTATTTGTACAATACATATTACCCCTTTTCCAGTTCATGTCACATCTATCCATCCAAAGCTTGCCTGGAAGAAATCTCCGGGTGCGATAAGGCCTTCAGTACAATAGGCCTTATCGGCGGCCTTCAGTACTTAACTAGGTTCACAATAAAGAATGAAATAAATAAATATTGACCTGAAACCAATCTACCATAAAATAGCTTAGTTGGAGAGTTTAACGAAGCCCCAATATAATCTCGACTGCTTCGTTGGTCTAGTACTCGCCAATGCAGCTGCTAAGCGCCAGGTTCTGGGTTCGATGTCCGGCAAAGTATTAAAGAAATTGTCAGTAGTAGTTCAGAATTTGGAATTGTGCCCGGTTCATGGCAATAGGCTTACCATATGAGGCTTAATAAACGTATCGGTGGGTTTGGAACAGTACTCCTTTTGTCTACAGATACAGGCGTGACGCTTTGTATGTATGTCAATATAATCATCATAGCTACCTAACTTAATAAATAAAATCTCTATCCCCCATTTACTTCTTCTCTTTCTATATCTGTGAATGTAATTCTTACGCCACTTGCGACATTCGACAAAGTAGCCGTTACTAATATATTTTTTATTTAAAATGATCCTTTCTCTTGTTTTCTTCCAGAGCGATTGACGGTATCTCACTCCTGGGTGGGCAGAACTGTGGCGGTACGTGGCGTGCTATACGATAGGCTGCCTTTGGATTACTGCAGATTCGTAAGATTTGACGGACTAGGTAAGAAACTACTTCAAACTGAATTAACCGGATAAGTAGTCAGGGAAAATAGAAACGGTGATTTTAAAGAGTTTTGTTTTAATCTAGAGTTTAAGTCAAGAATCTAAAGCACATAATAGAATGTAAATTTCGAAACTGAAGACATTATTGAAGGTCACGAAATCTAGTGTCTATGGAGAATAATATATGGAAGCTCTCCAGGAGTTTTGGCGGTTTAGAAACTACTTACAAATTGGAATATCATCGACCAAGTAGACCAGATACGACCGAGACAGAAGAAATAGTCTACAGTATTTTATTAAATCAATAGCGATTACATTTCGTGAGTAACACGTAAACAATAAATTGCATACATGCAGTGAAAGCAGTTAGACTGCAAAATAAAAGCTGTCCTATCAGAAAACATCTTATTTTCCATCCAGGTTTTACATCGGACAACGTGCCTACCAGGTACGAGGTGAACCCCACGCTCAGCAGCGGCACCTGCTCCCTGCGCATCCCGCGCCCCACGACCCTGGACCTGCACCCCTGGGCGGTGGTCGCCAAGATCACTGGACAGGACGGAGAGATCGCTAGGTCTACTGTCAATTCACTCCCAATATTCCCGCAGGGAAGACCTGAGGGACTGCCATGTAAGAGTGTTTTATTTTTCTTTTAAATAACGATATGAGAGATCTGAGTGTTGACTGCAGTGGTTAAGGGATTGCCTGCTGAACAACGTGTAGCGGGCTCGATTCGATTATATTCCCTCACGAAACAAATGTTTGTATGAACTACAAATAATGGTTCCGGGTGTTCCAGGGATGTATGTCTATGTGTGATTTATGATAACTATGTTTCTGTAATGGTACCAATGATACGAGAGATAGGTGACGTTAAAAAGAACTGTGGGACGAAAAAGGCAGACACTCTTATCGAAAGTGACTAACACACAACTACACTTTTGGGAAATAGAGAAGCCTTACTGCTTCCATAAAGCACGCAACTTGAACGCGACTAGCAAAAAGGAATAAAACATTGCTCGCTGAAAAAAAAAATACAACCGAATTAATAACCTCTTCCTTTTTGGAATTCGGTTAAAAAGAGGTTTAATGAGCCGACGCCCATGCGAAATCCAGCAATATAAATACGTACCTACGAATTTAAAACTGTTAATGTGAGGTGCTCTCATCCTGATGTAGAGGGTTAAGCAGCGCTCTGCCCCCATCGATTGGAATGAGAACACTAATGACTATGTGAAGCGTCATTAGGTTCGGTTGCACCAACATACCGATGTTTTCCTTTACCGTATGTCTTTGACTTTGGAAAAGTCACATTGGTATGACATGTCAGGTTGGGTTCCTACTGTTCAAGGGGCGTTCCCGTAACCACTCGGCCACCACGACGTTACTTTCGTGCATATGGAACATAATATTTTGGTTTATCTCTTTTTCCAGTGGCTTCTGCGATCTGTCTATGGTTGTTCATGATCATCATGTGCTCTTTGCTGATTACTGCTGTGGTGGCGTTTGTCCCTAAGAGTAACCGTCAGTGGACGTACAGCCAAGCGAACCGTCTGAGGAACAGCTTTCGAAAACAACCACTGCCCAACAGTGTTGGCTGAGAAGCCGTGAAATGTGTAAAGGAATTAGTGTCTATCATCATCTGCCCTTATCCCAATTTATTTGCAGTCTGCGCAGATGTATTCTTATTCCATACATCTTTATTAGCTGTCATATCGTCAGTCACTACTATTTTCTAGCCATATCATCTTTAACACAATCCATCAATCGCTTCCTCGGTGTTCCTCTACTCTTATTTATGCTCAAATATTTCCTCGTCACATGACCCTCATCCCTCCGCATCACATGCCCATACTAAACGATTTCTACACAAATTTCTAGTGCCTGTATTTGTATTAATTATTAATTATAGTTGTACTTTCAACTAATAGTATTTGTGTTTATTTGCAAAAAAGCAATGATATTTTTGTATAATGCTCGTTTATTTTATAATTTGGCAGAATATTCGGTGGTATTAATATTACGACACCAATTATTTCAGAGGACAAAATATACCAACAACTGCTACTTCATTATAATTTTTTTTATTTATTTTATTTACTATGTATATATAAATTCCATTTCTTTTTGTTATTTTTTTTATATAAAGCACTAGGTTTTGAAGAATACTAAAATTTTTGTATGTACCTAATACGAATTTTAACCGCAGAATACAGTAATTAACGTTTGTTCATTAATAATGTTTATAATTTTATAAGAATAGTTCAGTTTTATATTAGTTAAGATATAGTTGGTCCTGCCAAAATATATCATCACCAAAAATATACCTATATCTATATATATTTGTTTATAATAAAATGGTTATTTGAATTATTATTTTTTGTTTTTATTAACTATCAATAATGCCTCTTGGTATTTTGATGTGAAGGTGATTAAATGCCTTAGATTTTTTTACTCAATATTATGTATTCCCCGAAGGGGTAAGCAGAGAGGTATACTGTTGTACACCAACATTACACCAATGCGGATATTTTAAGTCCCATGTACTAGGTGGCTAGCCTATTGCCAATTAAAGTCAAAAATTCGATGCAATATTTACTCCTCAGTTCCAATGATAAATAAGCAGCTGAGTGGTATGACCGTTGAACTAGCGAGTCAAAGGTCGCATATTGAGCAAGTTCGAATCCAAAACACGCACCAATGACTTTTCGGGTCATGTGTGTATTAGAAATTAATTATCATATCCTTATAACGGTGAAGGAAAACATCGTGAGGCACCAGCACACCTGAGAGATGTTCTCGATGTTGTGTAAAGCCATGTCAGAGACCTACGGGTGGTTTACACTCTGACGATGAGAGAGAGATAGATGATACCTATGCTATAAAATGAAGTATAACACAAAAAAACTTTAAAATTAGTTAAAGTATGTTGAAACGCTTTAAAATTAGGAATGTTTATCGCTCTATTTTTATGGATTGATTATGTAATTTAGGCTTGTTTAGATAATAGATAAGTAGTACCCTGTGCATAGTTAATCAAGTCAAGGCACGCAACTTTAATACGATTCGTTGATATTTTTTACGCCGATAATACCAGCATTATCGAATGGCGAAAGATATTAGAGATTAACATAATTTTTATTTAGTTTAGCATGTCTTGTCACTGATAACTAGTGAAGTGCTGAATTGTACAAAATGTTGAAAAACATCTCAATATTGTTGTTAGTTTATTTCTTCGTTAATGTAAGAGGTTAGTGTTTTATTTGTTACTATCTTTTGTCCGCAACTTGGTCTGCGTGGACATCAAAACTCTATAAAAAGCATCCTATGTGTTAATCCAGGACTATATTTGTGCTAAATCCCATCCAAATCTGTTCAGTAGTTATTACGGGAAAGAGTAACAAACATCCACTGATTTTCACAAACGCGCACTTATAATATTGGTAGGATTTCTCCATTAGTGTGATAGAAGTCAAAGGTTAGAATTGTTAAAGCAGCTCGTAGACCTCCGAATTGGCTTAGCCCGCTGCTTTTAACTAATACCTTAAAACGATCAATTCTTGTATATATACCTAATATAATCTGAATCTCGGAAACGGCTCCAATGATTTTCATGAAATTTTGTATGCAGGGTTTCGGTTAGGTCTCGGGAGCGATAAATTGATCTAGTAAGATTACATTTTTAGAAAACGTCCATTGACCAAAAAAAAAAACAACATATCAATGCTCGGTCATCCAGGTATTAGCTAATTAAAAATAAACAACTACTTGGACCGAGATGGTTTACGCTTACGTGTCATCTGAACATATGTAGCTATGGTACCCCCATCTGTGCCACCCCAAAAATGGTGATGCTCAGATAAAAATGCTCTTAGTTGACACATCTTGAACACAGTTAAAGGCAGATACTTAAGTGTAATGTCCGATATTTTTGCATGTTAAGAGGGTCACCTGCTTTCCAACCATATATGCGATGTCACAATTTGTAGCGCTACATTATTATGCCTTCTACCAAGATCACACATTTTTGGTCCAGATGACAAAAACGTGATCATAAATTAATCATGAAATTAGAACATTGTAATATATTAAAGATAAATCTTTGAAAATCATTAACGCATGCTTAGCGAACTCTAAAGTTATTATATTAAATGGAAAAAGAATACGGTCGCGAACAGGATTTAACCTGGCCTCCCGAAGAATTACTCCAGGCGCTGTGAACACTAAGCCCTCTTTTCGAAACGCGACCGTATTCTTTTTCCATTTAATATAATAACTTTAGAGTTCGCTAAGCATGCGTAAATGCTTTTCAATGATTAATCTTTAATTATTAAGGTAATTGCATTCTTTACGACATTGTACTAACTGCAAAGTTAGTCGTGTCGGTTCGGTCACCTGTATAGGGACTGAATAGATAGCAATGACGTCGCCAAAAGACGTGTTAAAATATGGATGAAGAATTCACTGTGGTGAACAGAGTTGGAGATAGCTTAGTGGTCAGAGCGCCTGGAGTATTTATCCGGGAGGCGCAGGTTCGAATCCTGTTCGCGACCGTATTCATTTTCCATTTAATATAATACCTAATTATTAATTATACTTTATTGTAATATATTTATCATCTTATTATTTAGCATTTTGCTTATAGGCTTTTCTCACAGATACACTACTGCAACCAGTCACAATCGTTCTGTTAGAGAAGTTATAGGTAGCATTAAATATAAAATAGTTTTATACGTGAGCATGTTGTGTGTAGGTACCTAAATCAATTATCTAGGAAAAATGTCGTGCCTATGAGCAATAGTAACGCAGGAAGCCGGAAATTATTAAATGGTACATTGAAAAAGATATAATATTTAATATTAGGTACATTATTTTATGATCTAATGGTGAAGTTACTTAGATCCATGATTACCAAATTTTTGTCCTGTGGATGTTTAAAATATATCCCCGATCCTTCTTTTATAAGGTAAGCATTGGACTAAAATTTGGTCATACTTGGTAACAGGATTGGTATTGCCACAATATTTAGCCAATGGACTTCATACGGTCATTTTTGGTAATGTAAGTATTCATCAATTATACGCCCAACATTTTTTCAGAAATTTAAAAGCATTAAGTATGCCTCTTCTTCATTCGTATGGTTACGATTAGTGTCAAGAGTTCTTCAATCTGTGGGCCTGACTGATACTTCTCAGCATCACCAACAGCCGGGACCGACCGTTTTACGCACCCTCCAAAGCACGGAGATGCTATAATGTAAATTCTACTAACGATCACCCATCTACAGCTTAACTTTAATTGATGGTTTAATGTCTATCCATGACTGACAGACTTAGCTAACAAGAAACCATAGATTATTATTATGATGTCCCAAAGACAGTTAGGTACATGGACGCGGGGAGGGGGTGCCAGAGGGTACACTTGCACCATCATGTTATAAAAGTGAACACAAGAAAATGTCGATGTCTTATTTCTATTAAAATTACTATGTCCAAATTGTTCAACACGTTGTCAGTGGAATGAGTAGCTGCTTTTCTTACGATAATAGTACAATAATGTAGATGCAGATGC
Organism: Xylocampa areola; assembly: GCA_935421205.1. Taxonomy (NCBI): domain Eukaryota; kingdom Metazoa; phylum Arthropoda; class Insecta; order Lepidoptera; family Noctuidae; genus Xylocampa; species Xylocampa areola. Next base: position 10,992,858 of record OW285220.1, read on the forward strand.
ATCGCCCTGTGAATGATCATCCCGCGCCCAAAGACTTACTGAGCTTCTACCTAGAGCATTTTTTATTTATCAAAAATGGATCTACGATTGGCCACTAATTCGCCTGATGGTAAACGTCGGTGTGGCCGAGGATGAAGCAAATAGATCCATAAACATATCCATGTATACAAATTTACGTCCTATATCACATTAGTCCTAAAACTATGATATATTTCAGGAGCACAAAGAATAGCAGGTGGTGACGTCACTACCATCAATGAGTATCCTTTCGCAGCAGCGCTGTTGACCAATAGAGGATGCTGTACGTACCAGCAGGCCTGTGGGGGGACCATCCTCACGACGTCCGCCATCTTGTCGGCGGCATCGTGCTTTTATAATGGGACAGTGTGAGTATATCATCTTTAGCTAAGCATGATATGATTTTACCAACGTCAGAGACTATAATTTTTAAGCAGGTTTTGGTTTATAGAAAAACTGTAAATACATCTCTTTAAAAGTCGGTGCCAAAGTATCCTTTCGTCTGGTTAGAGTACCTTAGTAAAACTACATCTACTTAGTTAATAGTTTCATTATCGGAGTTGGGGGGGTGTGAAATATCTACCTATCTCTATGTCAAGAGATTCCACGTCCGACGCATCCTTTGCAGTCAGCTTTATAAGCTTGCCATCCTTTCTGACTGTATTTTTTTATCAGATCTTGAGCTAATGTTATGTCAAATATGAAGTGCCAATACAAGAGAAGTAGTAAGGTACGTACTACGAAATGATGAATGATTATTAACTTGTTATATATCTATCAATACGGATAGGATCTATGTTAACATCGGATAAACTAACGTTAAAATAACATAATATAGCATCACGTCTGTATTCCCCGAAGGTGTAGGCGGAGGTGTACACAATTGTACACCCCCATTTCACCAATGCTGTTATTAAGTCCCATGTAATAGGTGGTGAGCCTATTGCCATCTACCGGGCACAATTCCAAACTCCGGGTTACTACTGCGAATTTCCTAACAGTAAACGAACTAGAGACCTCCTGCTCAGCAGTCGCGCTTGGGACTACTACTTGGACACTAGACCAACGAGGCATTTTTAAGTGAGTTTTGTAACAATAGGACTGACATATCCTATGTAGAAAAGTTCTGTAAATAAATAAAGATTTTTAAAAAAAACGAGGCAGTTATAGTTATTTATATTGCTTAGGCTTAGATTTTATATTATGTAGGTACGTACTAGATCATCCAAGTAGGTCAAGAGAGTCGATCGTGACTGCTCGACAAAGTGTCATTTCGCGACAGGAGTGAGGAGTGTACCTACTTGCATTGTCTTTAATGTCCTCTGCTGTAGGCGTTACTACATGTCACTCGAGTCTAGTCTACATTATGTTTAATTCCACGCGTTTTAGTGTAACTATTTCAATCTTATATAGAGCGTCCGTCCGTAGGAGTGCAGCCTCAAAATGAAATCCTTAAAATATATCCTCGGCCACACCGTTGGTTGCCATCAGGCGAGTTAGTGGCCAAATGTAGATACTTTTTTGATAAAAAAAGAAGATATATTAAGAAGAGCTCTCCAAGCATTACATGGGAGTTAATAACAGTATTATAGAAATGTGGATGTACAACTATGAAAACATCTGCCTACCCCTTCAGGAAATATAGGCATGATGCTATGTAAAAGAAGTATCTTACTATGTTTAAATAGATTGCTATTCCTAATTCAGTGTTTGTCGACGAATCGCGTTAAAATATTTTTACGTTTTTTTTTATTTGCAGCTCATACTCAGTAGCGATCTGTAACATTGAAATACAATAAACAAATTATATGAAAGTAACGAATATGCATTTATGTTTCATCCATAACATTAAAATCATCAATACATCTCTCCAAGTATTTTTTTTTTTTTTTTGGTAGTGGCATCTCGCAGATCAACCTAGGAGGTTGTCGACTGCTTAACCGGGCTTTCCTGTGGATGCCCTAATAATAAACTATTATTAAGGCCTCCAGCCAGGGGCTTACGAATTAAACTAAATCTAAAGCGACCACGCTAAGGGTACGAGCCTCGGCTTAGGGCGTCGCTTGAGGGAGGACAGCAAGGGACTGGCTGGATCGAACAAGGATTATCATAAATAATATTATCAGGGGAATTTAAAGCTACAGGCTCAGCGGCTACGCGGGCTGGCACGAGCAAGGGTCGGGGAGGTGATGCATTAGGTGCATTACGGGGACGTCGCGACGGGCCTCGGCGGCGAGGCCTAAATGACGGCGGTCTGTGTCTGTGTACTGTGCTGGTGGCCCTACGGCTCTCTTGGAGCAGGGTTATAGCGTCATCGGGGTACAATAGTGAATGCCTAGGACGGCGAATTCTACTTATCTGGGAGGGGGTGTATCGGGCGGCAGCCGCGATGAGAGGGTTGGGGTGCTTTTCAGCAGACTCGAAATAACGCTTGCAAATGCGTTTTATAAACTGTTGGATAGTGGGAATCTTGAGGTCGAGATGGAGGTTTTCGTTTCTAACGTAGAGGGGGGCTCCCGTGACCTTACGTAAGGCACGGTTTTGGAGGGTCTGCATCTTATGGAGGCGGTACGATTTCGCGTGTGGGAACACTACGCAGGCGTAGGTCATGATGGGGCGTATGCACGTGGTGTAAATGCGCAGTTTGCACTTAAGGGACAATCTGCTGCGTGCGTTCATGATAAAGTGAAGCCTACCCAGAGCGAAGGCGGCGCGCGAGCGCACCGTCCTTATGTGCTCACCGAAGGTCAAGTGTCTATCGAGGATGACTCCTAAGTACTTGGCTTGCTTCTCCCAAGGGATCGGCTTGCCGAACATGGTTATCGGTTTGGGGTCGGGGGGTCTGATCCTACGCTTTTTCGCGAAGAGTACGGCTTGACTCTTATCGGGGTTGACTTCTATTCTCCATTTCCTGAACCAAGCGCCTAGTACGTTGGCGGAAGTTTGGAGAGTGCTAGCTATGCGGTCGCGCACGATACCGGAGTAGAAAATGGCAGTGTCGTCTGCGAAGAGAGCTAACTTTGCCTGTCTATTTTTGGGGATGTCGCTAGTGAAGAGCGTGAACAGGAGTGGCGAGAGCACGGAGCCCTGGGGGACACCGGCGCGGATAGAGTGGGGGGCGGATAGTGCGCCCTCTATGCGATAGCGGAAAGTGCGATTCGAGAGAAAGTCCCGTAGGATGAGCACGAGACGGTCGGGCACGCCGAGTTGGTACAGCTTGTATAATAAGCCGTTGTGCCAGACTTTGTCGAAAGCCTTCGCTATGTCGAAAAAGAGCGCGCCTGTCATCGTGCCGCGCTGAAAACCGGCGCTTATGTGCTCGACGATGCGGTGGACCTGTTGTACGCACGAGTGTTGGGTACGAAAACCGAACTGTTCGTTGGGGATGAGGCTCTTCGCATCGGCAAAGTCCTTGAGTCGCTTATAAATAAGCTTCTCGTAGATTTTACAGAGTACGTTGAGGAGGCTGATCGGTCGGTAGCTGGTGGGTTCGTTCGCGGGTTTTCCCGGCTTAGGGATACCTATGACGGTGGCTTCTTTCCACGATTGAGGGAAGACGTTGTGACTCATGGCGCCATTGAAGATGGCGGTCATGAGTATAATGAAAGGGGCGGGGAGAAGTTTCATTACTTTGTTAGTGATGCCGTCTATGCCGGGGGCTTTGCGGGGTTTGAGATTTTTAATGACCTCTTGCACCTCGTCGGGAGTGACGGGGGGCAGGGGGTCGTCGGGGTCTTCGAACGGCGGGAGTGAGGCTCTGCGTTCTACTTCTGCGTCTACCTTGAGGAGGTGCGCTCGGTCGACCGGTTGGGTGCTAGGAGTGCATTGCGCTTCTAGACTGTCGGCCAGGCACTCGGCCTTTTCGATGTCGTCGAAGGCTATGCTCTTATCGGGGCGGATGAGAGGGGGCATGGTGGCCACTCCATCGGATTGGAGTCTCCTTTGAAGCTGCCAGAATGCTTGGTGAGTGGGCTCTAAGTCGCTCAGCGTCTTATCCCAGTGCGCGTTACGCTGCTCATCGATGCGTTTCTTTACAGCACGCTGTAAATAGCGCATGTGAGCTTTGTTCGCGTCGCAGGGAAACGCGCTGTAGGCACGTACGGATGCGTTCTTTTCCGTTACCAGTTCGCGTACGTCCGCCGGTAGTTTCCAGTGATGGTTGTCCATCAATGGAACTTCCCGTGAACAGCTGTTCAAAACGGATTGTACGTGACCGGTGAACGAATCGATCGCATTCGTAGTGTCAGTGACCGAGGCGATGACGTCGGGAATAGAGTCTAAGTGCGGGGAGCTGGTCGATTGTAGGCTTTCGCTTACTCTCTTCCAGTCCGTGATCATTTGGGTGGGAGGGGGTCGGGAAGGATCAGAGGGCCCCGAGCGAGGTGCTAGTGCCATGATCACGGGACGATGGTCGGAGTTGAGCTCGTGTAGCGTCTCTATAGACTGTAAACGAAGGTTTACGTTCTTTAGAAGCGCCACATCGAGAATATCGGGAAGGTGCGCGGTGTTGTGCGGATAGTGGGTGGGATGCATCGGAGCAATAATGTCGAAGTTGAGAGTGGCACACAGGCCGAACAGTTGCCTGCCTCTCGCGGTCGTCGTATTACTGTTCCAAGCGGGATGTTTGGCATTGAGATCGCCCGCTATGATAACGGAGTCACTCAAGCCGAGGAGGGCAGTAAGGTCGTGGGATAGGATTTCGCGTTTTTCCCCCACATCGGTGGCGGCGGGAGGGATGTAGGAAGAGACGATAGTGATGGGTTGGTGACCGGTCATGGCTAGCCGACAGATCGATACCTCGAAAAGTGAGAGAGGAGGTGGGTCTAACGGGATGCAGTGGAGCGTTTTGCGGTAATAAATAAGGGTGCCGCCCATGTGACATCTAGTTCTATCGTTCCTAACTATACGGTAGTTGGCGATATTCGGGTCCCGACGGTGAGGTTTTAAGAACGTTTCCTGTACGAGGAGAACGTCTAATTGGTGGTCGCGGAGGAACGTAGTTATTTCGTCGCGTTGTTTGGTGATGCCGTTAGCGTTGAAGAAACCTATTTTTAGGGAGCGCGGTTTGGTTCTACATAGGTTCTTATTATCCATTAAAGATTTTATATTTTATTTATTGTGAGCTAGATTGCGCAGGGCTTGCGTAATCTTGGGAAAGGTGTTGTACACCATGAGTAGCTTCATAGGGTCGCCTTTGCAGGCGATGATGTCCCTGGCCATAGCGTGAGCGTTATCAGAAGAGACTCTCCAAGTAAGAATTGGAAGTAAATTTATGGAAATTACATGAAAACGTGACGTTTCGTCCAATTCTGTGTTCAGTCAAACTTTAATTACGTACTAGGGTTTAACCTCCTTAATCATTTTAAACAGGACGAGTTTAATTGACCCAACAAAATCTATTTTTCCCACAGCGTCAATCCCGCCACCTGGTGGAGGGCAAGAGTAGGTTCCACCAACAGCAACTCAGGTGGCACCACCTACATCGTGAACCGCATCACGATCCACGAGAACTTCTCCCCCGCAACCATGGCCAACGACATCGCGGTGCTTAGGACCACTCTTAACATCAACCTTCAACCCAGACTGGTGGAGGCGGCTAGGATCGCAGGCGTTGCTTATGCGTTTGCTAATAACCAAGCTTTCCGGGTTATCGGATGGGGTGCTACGTCTGTAAGTATAGAATGTTTCTTAACATTGACTTTTTCCTATCCGGTTTAAATACCAGAACTTCAAATTCTGAACAGTCGCACACGCACACACGCTCCACAAATAACCTATTTATTAACTTATTTTTTTGCGCATGTATTGCAGCGATATGTAACTACTTCTTTATAAGCTATAACTTAGTGTGGCAGCCAGTATTAGTAGCATTTGTTCAATAATTATTTTTTAAATCGTGTCTACATACAAGTACACTCTCTAAAATGTAAAGTTGTGTCAATGAATATATCATTTTTTTATTTAATTCTGCGCAAATCTTTTTATAGTAATCGGACTATTCCGCGAACACATTCTATTGGCCTAGAAGCGAAAATTGTGTCAGAGTTAATTAAGCAGCTCCTAACATTAACCAGGATCTATTTTTGTACCTGAAGGCACGGAGACACTCACATATAACCCCTTGCTATATAGCATCACGCTTGTATTTTCCGAAAGGGTAACCAGGGTTTGTGTGTTTCAACCCTTCCCAAAATTCCACACAAGAAGTGAAATTATTATTAATTCACTTGTTCCACACGTGAAAAAAGGGCTACGGCCTGATTTGTACTGTTGCACATTCAGATTTCAACAAATGCCGTTATCAATCCCATGTCTTGAAGGTGGTAAGACTCCATTTTCCCATCTCCCTGACACAATTATTCTAATCGCCGAGGTCAGATAAAACTGAATGAGAATTTTTCTACCCAGTCTCAAGACTCGACGCCTTCGGAACAACTTCGCGTCGCACAGGTGTGGTTGATCAACCAACAGACGTGTAGCAACCGGTACAGCGGCTCGGGGTTCACTGTGACAGACAACATGCTGTGCGTCGGCTGGCTCGACGTCGGCATTAGAGGACAATGTGTGGTAAGGCTGAAGTCTCTCATTTAAAGAGATTTATGACATGAAAAATCTATGATATCTATACGATGAAAGTATTGGCCGTTTCGGACTTATATTTTATGTCACGTAATAGTACCACAAACATTAAACGGCCAAGTCATACTATTTAACCAAGATGTAGAGTTTGTAGAGTCAGGGCTTATAAGTAGAGTTATTTGTTATTTATTGTCATCAATTATTGGTACAGTCAAGAGCATATAGAGCTATATACTTTGGACTTTGGATAAGCTCCGTAGACAATGACGCGTAATAATACAAATCCGAGCTCAGTTATGTGTTTCGGCTCTACTAGATATCTCATAACTTTTTAACAGTGAATGCATTATAAACCTGCGAGACTTGGCTACCATCTTTACATGATATGTTTGTTGGTGGGAATATTTTGCAAACTATAACGCAATTTACTAAAAGCCAGTATGCCTTGCAGACGTTATAGTATGTTTAACAAAACACTTACAGGGAGACGTGGGCGGCCCTGTGTTGGACTCCACCGGTGCTGTGGTCGGCGTGTTCTCCCGGACCGTAGGCTGCGCTGACGACTGGTACCCTGACATCAACACCCGCGTGCCGTCCTACACCCGATGGATTATAGCTGCAGCGACTGCTTAATTTTAAATATGCACTATTAAACATTTTTAGACCACTTGTCTTCTTCTGTCTCTTGTGGTGTGAAGCTAAGTTTTAACAGAATTTCACATCGACTCGAGCTCGCACCGCTTTATAGTCTGTTGAGTCCTTATAGCCTGGTCTAGTGGTCTCAAGCGCGACTGCTGAGCATGAGGTCTCGGGTTCGAATCCCGGGTCGGGCAAAGTGTTATTGAGCTTTCTCAGTAGCAGCCCGGAGTTTGGAATAGTGCCCGGTAGATGGCAATAGGCTCATCACCTTCTCATGGGACTTAATAACAGCATCGGTGAAATGTGGGTGTACAACTGTGTACTACCTCTACCTACCCCTTCGGGGAATACAGGCGTGATGATATGTTATGTTATTTTAGTCGACTACCACAGGCCCCGTTCACGGAAAGACTAACGGTGATATAGTAGCGTTAGCGTTATCTCCGTGAAGCGCAAGTTTTCACAACTACCCTCGCTTTGTATTAAATATTAACTAATGTCGATACCTTAGTTTCCTTGCTCAGAAGACGAGAGTATTAATATCTACAATTTGACATTGACAACTATTCTGAAAGATTATGACGTAGGAATAGGGCGGTTTAGATTTACGTATGCTAAGATATTAGTAATATTTCTATGTTTACGTAATTCAAGTGCAACCAGCTCTTGCCAGTGCTTATACCGTCATTTGAATTGGCCTCATGTTCGGTGCGCATGATATTACTAGATAAAATTATAACACTCACGTTGAAAAATAAATTATTATCTTATAAACTCGCTTTCGTAACAAATGGTAAGTAAAAACTGTAAAAATAATATTGTTTTCCTGCAAACACGTACAAGTTACACCTAGCAATTAAACAGATAATAAATATGTAGTAGTACCTACCTATACATACTTAGGCGCTGGCGCTATTTCAGCTGTTTATACAATATAAACTGAAAAGATATTAGTTTAAACAATATAAACTGGACAGTTTATAAAATTCTAAGTAACTAGTTTTATTTGTGTATAGTTAGCAACCACCGAATGATGAAATAACCATAATTATTCTGGTCTTATACCAATTTATTTGGGGTCGGCGTAGCATGTCTTTTTCTTCCAGACATCTCTAGTAGCCGTCATCTCAGTATTCACTTCCTTTCTTGCCACGTAATCATCTTTCACACCATCCATCGTTTCTTTGGTCTTGCTCTATTCTTGTAGCATTTACATTCAGACATATTAAAAACTTACCTTGTAACACTTTCATTTTCTCCGCATTACATACATCCATACCCATCAACTTTTTTTAGCTCGGTTCATTGTACGTTGCTGGGCAAAGGGCTCTCTTTCCTCTTTCGCAAATATCTTCTGTTAGGTTAAAATGCTATATAGGTACATACTGTATGTTTTGCGTCACTTGTTATCCTGTACTTATAATCTTTAGGTATTTATTTATTGGTGAGTATTATTAGTATTGATACAAATATTTGTAAAATATTGATATATAATATCTCCGATACCATTCATATGCCATTTTATCACCGTCGCGGCGGTTTTGAATTTGTTTTCAAAGTTGCCTCCAGTCCAGTCCTTAAGTATTTAAAGACATTTGGTACCCATATATTGAACTTCATGCTTATTTAAAAGTAGGAATTGAATTAAGTTCGTTGGTAGATATTATGTAACTTTCGTAAGATGATTCTTGTATAACCCTACCTATATTGTAATAATTCGTGTAGATATATCGTAAGTAAAGTGAAGACGGATATAGTTTAGGTGATTAACCTCCCTCTATCCACTAATGATAAAGCAAGAAGTTTTAGATAATTATATAAACATATCGAACCAAAACGGTTAATTCAATTAAAGCTGCATTCTTTAAATGAATTCAGAGATAGCCTAGTGGTATGACCGTTGGACTGACAAGTCAAAGGTCGCAAGTTCAGATACACGGCACGCACCACTCACTTTTCGAAATCATGTGCTTAAAACGATGATAGAAAACATCGTGAGGAAACCGGGACACCTGAGAGATGTTGTCGATGGTGTGTCAAGCCATGTCTGAGACCTACGGGCAGTCTAAATTCTGACATTAAGCTGTTCATCAACCACAGGATGAGACGGAGAGAAAGCAGCATAGAAATAAAATTTCCTCATCTTGCATCGCTCTAGTCGAAGTTTTACAGGGACGAGGCAGGAATCTTTATAAACATAACATAGCATCACGCCTATATTCCCAGAAAGGGTAGGCAGTGGTGAACACCCACATTTCACCAATGCTGTTATAAAGTCTCATGTTTTATAAATGGAGGTGAGCTTATTACCATGTACCGGGCACAATTCCAAACTACTAAGAATTTCCTGACATAAAAAGCCAATAACACTGCCTGACCTGGGAATCGAACCCAAGACTACCTGCTCATTAGTCGCGCTTGGGACCACTAGACCAACGAGGCATTTATTTTTAACCGACTTCCAAAAAGGAGGAGGTTATCAATTCGGTTGTATTTTTTTTTTGTGTTTATTACCTCAGAACTCCGACGATTATGAACCGATTTGGAATTTTTTTATTTGAAAGGATATACCTTTAGATTGGTCCCATTGAAATTTTATGAAAATTGGTTAGGTAGTTTGGTATTTAAATCAAAATAACTGAAAAATAATATGTCATCCAAGTAAACGAAATGGTGTATTTTGCTTTTTTGTTACTTTCCAGTGGTGTTTACGGTCTCTAGAATAGTTCTAATGAACTGGCTATTTTCCAGCTTCATCATCAGATAAGCCAGCAAAGGATAATAAACGTGTAAGTACATTCATAAATTAGCGTATTACGTAACTAAGCTGTCGCTTTAGGCAGTTGTTGTGTTCATTTGTAAATAGGTTCAATTAGGTATTGTTATATTATCGTAATAATAATTATGGTTAATGTACCTTTAAATATACTTTGCAAATTTGGCTGGCACCGACTCCAAAAATAATAATAATTGTATATTATTGTCCTAATAAATTAATTTTATTCAGAATCCTCTAATTTTTTTTAAATATTTGTTTGTAAATTGAAGTAAGTAAATAATGCATTGTTTTTACTTTTTAGTGCATTTTTGGAGTCGGTTAAATAAAATACTAATGATTAATAACAATTAAATTCGTAGAAACATCGCAATGCGAATAAGACATTTCGTCACTGACAGTCCTAATAGCAAAAAACCGTAAAGAAACATGTGGTTTGATTAATTCAAACCACATGTTTTTTTTACGGTATTTTTTTAAGATGAATTTCTTGCAAACGTTGTAGAGAAAGCATCTGTTTCGAGTATTTACCCATATAGATACGCAATTACGAGTTACACACTGTCAGTATACAAACGTTCCTTATTTTCAAACTGTAGTACTTATTTGTTTTGATATACTTTCTTATCTTTTAAGTGTGAATAAAACCAACAATGGATAAGCCATGTTCAAATAATTAATTCTAAATAAAAACGTTGTACGATGGATGTGTATAATATGACAATACGAAAAGCAAACTTATAGAAAATACTTAGGTACCTTCATTTTAATATTACATTCATCAACATATTTTTTTTAACCTACAGCGTCATCTAAACCTTACTCCTAACTCCTCGCACAGTGAATTTACCATAATGCTGACTAAACTAAATCTTATGACCTTATAATACAATATGTTTATAAATAAACTATGTCAATTTCAATTGGAAGGTGCCCAAATCACCCTGACTATCACAGGCAGGGCTGCGACATTGCCTGTAAGTCGCGTTCACGACACACATCGTTTCATATCACTATGTGCCGTAGTAATGTGTCGGCTGTCACTGACTGCGCGCCGTTCTGACATGAACGCGTGCTTACCCAAAACGAGGGTAATAATCGCGTTGCTGACAGTTACCCAGGCGTTGTTCACCCACTGTGTCACTATTCACAAACTCGGCCCAGACATCGTCGGTACGTATTCTACTATCGCTCTAATCGACAAGCTCGACTGATCCAGTTAATGAATCGAAAAAATTAATTCAATTGCTTTTGTTATGCAAAATTCGACAGATAAATATTCTTTGCCTTTAAGTTTACTAAAGTATTTTCAAACTGCATTTATGATCGGAAATAGGTCGATTCAATGTTCAACTTGTTAAATAGATGTACTTATGCAGTCAGAAATGCAGCACAGAATTGTTTCATATTTTCAGTGTAATGCGATGCGTAGCGAATCTCGGAGAGGTGATTAGGACAAACGAGTTCATTTAAATACTCGTGTTTTAACACTTATAATGGGATATCTGTTGATATTAATATTAATTAAATAAGACATAATAAGGTACTTAAATTATTAACTAACATTACTGAAAATAAATCAAGAAAATACTTTAAATTTTATTAGTTAAAGTTATGTAAGGGAAAAATAAAACTAAATAAATGCGATGCCTGAAGATTTATTTGGCAAAACTAAAATTTAAATATCTAAGTACCTATCCATTGCGAGGAATAAATCTTTGTAATTGTGTTTAATTTCGCTCCATATCTCCGATGCAAATCCCTATGTACGTAGACCAAATACATAGCTACAGCTCGTACGCGGAATCGAACCTAACGGTGTAGCCGTAGATGTGGAAATCAAAATGTTATATTTATAATAAATCATTTTATATATAGAGTAATCAGGGTATCGACACATATAACACGAAAAAAAACGCAATTTTTATTTACTGGTCTTATAAAGCACCTCTATCGCATAGGAAGTGAGCCCAAATTATAATTTTTGTCGCTTACTTCAGATTAATGGACGGAGAATTCAGCATAGCGAGTAGAGGTCGCAATAGTCTAGTTAGCAGAGCACTTTTACCGATCCAGGGGGCTCAGGTTCAAACCCTGCGATTTTGATTATATAAATCAGTACCGATATGCCTGTGTTCAAATAAAATGTTGCGTATCTTAGTAGTATTTTTATCTCAAGATAAAAAAACTAGCTTTATCAGTAGGTAGGTAAATAGTAACACATTTTAATGAAATCGTGGATATTATTCTGAGAGCTAAACAAATACTATGTTTCGTTGGTATCTCCTTACATAGCATCTCACCTGTATTCACCGAGGGAGTCGGCAGAGGTGTACAAAGAAGTAGTTCTACACCCACATTTCACCAACGCTGTCATTAAGTCCCATGTAATAGGCGGTGGGCCTATTGCCATCTACCGGGAACAATTCTACTGATACGGAGAATTTCTTAATAAAATCCAATAACACTTTGTCTAACCCGGAAATCGAACCCAGGACCTCATGTTCGGTTATGAAGTCGAACTCACGGTTAATAGTTCAAACCCGTACCGCTTACGAATGATGTGAAAAAGTCTAAGGATAAAAAATAAACCAATAATGTATGTATGTATGTATGTAAATGTAGTCTGTATGAAAATGTATTCAAAATAATTGGTATAAACCTGTTTTTATCAATATGTACCTACGCTTTTTTTAACAAAAATTATTTTCCCTATATCTTTGGGCACTATCTCGCCTGATGGTAAGCAGCGATGTGGCTAAGGAGGGAGCACGTATATCCAGAAAAATATATTTATTCCCTATAGCCTTAAATATACCTAGATTGTTTTTCTATGGAAATGGAAGGCGGTAGTGATCCATTTGCGACCCGTATGTATCATGAACGTGGGCCTAATTCGTTACGTACGATTTTTTGTAATTTCCATTAGTATCGGGTAGTAATCTGTTGTTCTGTAGAGAAGGGGAGGGTGGAATACTTACACTTGATTGATAAGTTTCAATAAAACGTGCACCATAATGCAAAGTGTAAAAACACTCGACCTTTTGAACCTACATAGTGCAATTAAAATCACAAAACTTAATTTCCATTTTCAGCCAAAACAAAAATAGAATTAAGACCAATATACATCCCAGCTTTCCTGAACGATGTCGTCCGGATATCCGCACCGGTGATCAACGAGCAGGCTTTATATTACCTTCACAAACCGAACGGCGGCGACGCGACGAAACTAGACATCGGTTCGTCAAAACCGCCAAAACTTCGGGAAATGGCGAACGAAAGAGACGTCCAGCCTATAATAGCCAGATTCATAAAGCATATTAGGCCTATTATAAGCCTAAGTAATAATTACGACGTATTTAGCATATTTAAACGAGCGACACAAGAGTACCAATTTGAGAAAAAAGTTGAGGAGATGGAGGAGAACGACTTCATGATTGGACCACTTACTTTAGAAGATCATGGGAACTGGGTGCTCAGTGTTTACACAAAAGAATTTTATGGTGATTGGATTGAGCTGTTCCAAGTTATCACAGTTACGATAACAGGTAATGTTCTAATGAAATTCTACGGAATCAAGTTAGATAATCTGAGCATGTATTGTTAATACGAATGTGCGTCATATTTTGGATTCATATTTTGGTTTTTAGTAGATAGGTTCTAGTAAAGAAGATGCAGTCGAAAACGTTGGAGTACTTTTTGCCAACGAAGGTTATTGTAACTTATTTATTACTGAGCCTACGTTGTTTGTTGGTCATAAGTCTTGATACGTGGTAGCTGGTTAGCTATCACATAAGGTTCAAAAACCTGTAATGAGGTTGAAAGATTTTATATATTATTATTATTATTATAGCCACTCCCATGGCAAATTATAAAACAAAAACAACAAATTTAAGTTATAAATTGTGGAATAATGCCGTCGGTCCCGGTTGTCAAATTAAGATCTATGACAGCCGTTACGGGTAGTCAGGGTCCTGAAAGTCTGACAACCAGTCATACCAGTAGATATCGTATTACCCAGTAACTGGGTTGTGGAGGTCAGATAGCCAGTCGCGGTATTAAGCTAAATTACTGGTATTAAGCTACATCCGGTTTGACTGGAAGCCGACCCCAATGTTATCGGGAAAAGGCTAGGCAGATGATGATGGGGAAGTCATCACTATCTATTCATAGCGTGGATAAAATAAATTCAAAGGGAGTGCCAAATCCCGGTGAACATTGGTCACTCATCCGCCTGCCCTTATCCTAATTTATTTGTGGTCGGCGCAGCAAGTATTCTTTCCGGTGAACTTGGTCGACTTTTATATTAAAGTATGCCACAAAAACCTCATATTTGAGGGCTGATATAATATTATAACGCTTATTTTTCAGAATATGTACATATCACACCATGGAGACCAACAGTGACGGCGGGACAGATTCTTTTCATTAGCTTCTTGTATCCAATACCGAATCTGGAAAGTTGCGAGTTAGTCGCGCCCAGAACGACCTTCGACAGGCTTTACGACAGACGACGCATAGACATGAATAAATGCGGATTTATAATCCCACATATCACAGAAAAAGACATGGGAGAGTGGAAAATCATCGGGGTCGGCAAAATAGTGTATGAAGGCGATGTGTTTGTAACTGTAATACCTAATACTACCAGTACTACTACTGAAAGTTTGTTAAATAGTTCATTAAATTCTATAGATTCGTAGTCGTTATTATAAAATTTACTCCCATCATACTGCAAGAAATTGACCATAATTGTGTTGATCTATCGTGCAAAGCGGATATTTTTCAAGAGTAACCACTCTTGAAAAAAATCCGCTTTTTCATAAGCGAAGCATAGATTACACACAGACACACGCAGCGTAGTGGCGCCGAGTGGATAAGTTTTAAGTATTTGTATGCGTTTAGTTCGTGTATGACAACCTAAATTGGATGACTAGGCACGCTTCTTACACGTCGTACGCAACGCTCCGTCCGTATTTTTTTAAGATCCGTGGCTGTTATCTTTTGTACATAACATAACATAGCATCACGCCTGTATTCCCCGAAGGGGTAGGCAGAAATGTACATGTAATCTTTTGACTTGCTAATTACCAGACACAATAGATTTTTATTGTTATGAAGTATAGTTTTATACTTCCCAGAGTCTGAGAGTGATTACTTTGATGTAGGTAAATTTATTTGAACATTACACATTGTTTTAAGGCGATCATTTAACATTGGAATCGGATTGGAATTGGTATTAATTTCAAGTAATCCCACACTTCTCAGTTTTGCTCAGTTTCAGCTGTGCGAGACACCGTGATGTGTAGTAGGAATCCGACCACCTTCTCTGCTTTCCCTATACGTAGATATTTCATGTATTTCACGTTTCTGTATTTTTTTACACGACTGCCCAAATAATGTGTTATGTTTTTATGGTTCTTCACCATGACTAAATGCCTGTTTTCGATGTGTGGGTTATCGGTAGAATTCTTAAATTGTCAAGGGTAACATAGGTTAGTAAGATTTATCAAAATGCCAGGCGTGCTTTAATTACTTTTATGTTACTCATGAAATATCAGCTTTAATCTGTATAATTCAAGAAGAGCCATTACAGCCATACATTTTGGTTGAAGCCAAGATAAAAAAACAATCTTAGCACTTGCTTTGGCTTAGCTACGTTTTCGTCTCTGTCTTGCACTGGTAGTTTGACAGAGACAGGAATAATGCAATGCTAAAACACATGCTAAGTAGTTTATAAGAGTAGAACTGTCGTCATGATTTGAACTATACCGGTAAAACACTTTGAACAATTTACTCTTGAAACTAATACCAATTCCAATATTAAATTGACTCCATAAAACAACGCGTAATTTTAAATAAATTTATCTACATTACAATTGCCTCAATTTTAAAGTATGTTGTCTTCATAATATCCCGAATTTTTAATTATGTATTAGACTTTTTTGCATTTAAAAGTACTTACTAACATACTAAATGGAAAAAGAATACGGTCGCGAACAGGATTCGAACCCGCGCCTCCCGGACAGACACTCCAGGCGCTCTGACCACTAAGCCATCTCGACCTCTGCTCACCACCGCGAATTCTTATTCCATATTTTAACACGTCTTATGGCGACGTCATTGCAATCTATTCGTGTCTGTCCGGGAGGCGCGGGTTCGAATCCTGTTCGCGACCGTATTCTTTTTCCATTTAGTATTGTAACTTTGGAGTTCGCTGGGCATGCGTTAATGCTTTTTCAAGGACATATCTTGAATTATTAAGGTTATTGCATTCTTTACGACATTGTATTAACTGCAAAGTTAGTCGTGTCGGTTCGGTCACTTGTATAGGTACTGAATTGATTGCAATGACGTCGCCATAAGACGTGTTAAAATATGGAATAAAAATTCGCGGTGGTGAGCAGAGGTCGAGATGGCTTAGTGGTCAGAGCGCCTGGAGTGTCTGTCCGGGAGGCGCGGGTTCGAATCCTGTTCGCGACCGTATTCTTTTTCCATTTAGTATTGTAACTTTGGAGTTCGCTGGGCATGCGTTAATGCTTTTTCAAGGACATATCTTGTACTTACTAACATATTTCCAATGTCAATATATCGGAATTATTTTCAAGAGTAAGCCCACAGAACCTTAGACAAATCAGTTGAGATTAAGCTAGCTCCACAAATGTTTTTAATAGGTAAATAAAACCAAATAAAAATATTTTGGCCTTAGCATACGTTTATTTACAACTTAAATTCAATTACAGTCCTTAATTTCAACAATTACACATAAAAGTTGTGTAGTCAAAATTTTGTGTATTATCTCAATCACCCCTGTGAATTATCGTACTTAAAAAATTGCCATACCAAAACACACAAAAACAGTATCATAATAATGTTTTTTTTACATGCAAATTAATATGCGAGAAGGGAACTTGAAATTTAATAGATGTAAACATGCCACACGATAGCTCAGCTACTTTCTCAATGTTTCCTTAGAAATTAAAAACCATATCAGTAATTAGGTTGACACTTAGGACACTAATAGCATTGCTAAAGCTTGTGCCAGCAATGCCATTGGATAAACACTTTTTGACATAACTGCTAATGTCAAAATAACACTTTTCCATTGGATGTAGTATGAGTCAGCGCAAGTGCTGACATGTGTTTTAGCGATAGGATTAAATATAACATTATAGTAATCTCCCTTTTTCTCTCATCTTGCTCTTCCTAATGCACTGGCTTCACCACAAAACGGAAGGAAATAATTCCATGTCACATACATAATAAAAGTCGCTACTATACATGTCTCACCATCCAAAATAAGGCTTGGAGAACTGCTTATAACATAGCATCACACCGAAGGGGTAAGCAGTGGTGTACACACCAGTAATTGTACACTTACAATTCAACAACGGTGTTTTCAAGTCCTATGTAATAGGTGGTGAGCCTATTGCTATCAACTGGACCCCATTCCAAACTCCGGGCTGCTACTGAGAATTTGCTTACAGAAAAACCCAATGACATTGCCCGACCCGGGAATTGAACCCAGGACCTCATGAGGCAGTTACTGCTTATACCTTAATATAATTCTACTCGCTTCCACTGCCACTAGCTGATCCACTGGCACTGCTGGTACGTCTTGGAGTGTTTTCCTCGTGTTTGGAGGCGTCGCTTCCCTCATCATCAGAATCTTTGAGAGCTTTGGCCCGGTCTAAGCGGCGCGCGCGACGGGTTTCCACATCTGAACCGTCTGACTCTGATGAGTAAATCGCTGCTCCTGCTGATGCTGTAGAAGGAAACAGATGGTTAATGTTTGGAATACTTCTATTCTCTTCTTTTTTGGGAATGGAGGGTAGTAGGAACAAAGTTAACGAAAGAGACGGCTCAGATACGAGGTCATTGAAAAGTTGAGTTCTAAGGACTTTATGAAAAATAATCAGGTTTTTTCAGAGAGTAAAGTAAAAAAAAATTTGTCTCGTACTTGAATTTTAACTTAGGGGGCGTCCATAAATTACGTGAGATTTTTAAGGGGGGGAGTGGGTCGAGTCAAATCTCATCTAATCTTACGTTGGAGAGAGGGGGGGTCTCGGCAAATATCACGCAATTTTTTTTTCTGATTGAAACAATAAAAAATTATACTCTCTTCTCAAGAGATACCGCGCATGATTCTCCATGGACTGAATTAGAGTAGATATTCTTTTTTTAATCACAGTAGTTACGATTTATGTATTCTATTGTTAAATTTTTATTACACTTATAATTAGGCTCTCAGCAGTCTCTAGTCTTAACTAGTCGTAAACAAAAGCACGAAGCATTTTTTTTTCTTTTTACTATAACAATCCAACGTGTTTACGTAAGAAACCCACATTTTGAAAAATCTCACGTCGGATTGGGGGATGGGGGAGGGGGTTGAATAAAATCTCACGACATCTCACCAGGGGGGGAGGGAGGGACAGACAATTTAAAAAAACACCTCACGTAATTTATGGACGCCCCCTTAGGCAAGCTCATTACTGATTTTCACAACAAACAAAAACAGTATGTTTAACTAATGTGATGGTTTCTGTGTATAAGAATTTAAACTATTATTATAAATATGTAAGTAACTCCGTCTGTGTTTGTTACCTTTTCACGCCTAAACCGCTGAACCAATTTTGAAAATTTTAGTACAGACATAGATTGGACCTTGTAGAAGGATATAGGCTTACCTTTTATAGAGCAGACGAAGCCGCCATTGTGACCACTAGACTAATGAGATAGTCATGTTTTTGCATTGAAACATATAAATATCCTAGCTGTGCCCCGCAAACGTTGTTATGCCATATTAATTTTCTGTATAGGGCCAACCCTTATCACCTAGGGGTATAAAAAATAGCATACGACCTATTCTCAGACCTACCAAATATACACATAAAAATCGGTCAAGCCGTTTCGGAGGAGTTCGAAAACAGACACTGTGGCACGAGATTTTTATATATTAGAAGATAAGTATAGCAATATATAGTACCTTTTTGTCCCTGCTTGTACTTATTCTTGATAGCAGCAAGAGAGACTCCGCCCTCGTCTTCAGAGTCATCCCTCTGAGCCCCCGCAGCCCCGCGTCCTCCACCCCCGCGCCGCTTGGGACGTGTGGAGGCCCGAGAACGCATTGCTGCACGTAGCTCCATCTCTTCTTTCTGTTATCGACATACATATTGATATAAACCGATTACACAAAAAATATTTGTCAAAAAGAACTAAAGTTGAGAAAACCGAAATTCGTTTAATGGTTATCAAGATAAGCTAGGAGCTGCAGATACTAAATCTGGCGACTCTTTCAGCTTGTTCGTGGTGCCAAATCGCGTGTTTTAGCGTTCAGCCGCAATTAAGTATCTCACACAGGCGATTTACTTGCAGCTGCATATTTATTTTAACTTGAAATATACTCTGACTGAATTTTACAGTGACGGCGACGTATCTTCACAGAGATTAGCCAAGTACGCAGGAGATATTATAGTGCACAAGGGTGCAAACGTGCACTCCCTCATCCTTCACTCTCATAGTCCGATGGGACGGCAATCCGACACGACCGGAGAGAGATCAGGCGCAGGACCACGTGCTGTACTTACTCTCCGAAGCACGGGGGTGTCGCACCACCAACTTCCTAACTCCGCCCTGAGGCAGTAATTTTAATTTTATGCAACAAATGTGTAGGGACTTCTTATCTTATAAAGATCAACCTAGTGTCACTGTTTTGCTGGTCCAATAATTTTACGAGGAAGGCAGTTGTTTAATTTCAAGCCATATTTTACGTAGTAGAATCCTGCTTTTTTATACTTTTTATACCCAATTTGGCAAAACTAAGGACAAACGAATATTACCAATGTCAATCGAGCGGGTTTATTTTCAAGAATATCCCCGTTGAAGTATAAATAAAATTTATAATTATGAATTGGTACCAACACCACCACGGGCACGATTCCACACTCCAAGAATTTTCTAACAGAAAAACCCAATAATCCGGGACCTCACGCTCAGCAGCCACGCTAGACAATTTAAGATTATACATAATTATATCATGAAATAAACAAACTTCACACCTACCTTCAACTGATACTTCCTGTCGGCATCAGGATCAGCTCCGACCTGCGACAGGATCTTAATAGCTGATGTCTTGGTAGACCGGTCTGCCAGGGACAGGGTCATCTTCCTGTGGGTGAACGACTCTGTGGAGTGCGGCCTGAACGACAGCTTCGTGCGGAACACCGCCTGGCCTTGCAGACCTGTACCTTGACGGACGAACAGGTGGTTGTGATCACCCTGGAACAAATTGAGGATAATTGGTCATAATTTCGAATTTTGACGCACGAGAATGTAGTAAAATTCGCCCAATGTTATTTTATGAGATAAAGTTAATTAATCCGGATAATTTTGTATATTTTTTATATTAGATATATCATCTAGTAGGCTTTTTTAAAGGGTCACGAAAAATTTGTGTTATGAACTTAATTAATATAATCAAAAATTTGTTTAAACTTATAATAAAATATTAAATAATAGCATAAAGATATTGATTATTGTTCACCGGTTACTACTCACGTACTAAAGATTACTCGTTAGTTAAGCTACATTACTCATTAGTTACTATACATTACTCGTTAGTAACTATACTATACATTACTTACATGCAGCGGTTGTTTATACATGTCGAATATCTCGGAGCCGAGGTGTAGTGACATACTGCCATCTGACCACTTGACCATTCGTGCGTTGGATTCCTTCACAGCATTGCCTTCTTTGTCGAATACTGTGCGCCAGCGCATTGTGTTCTCCACTTTCAGTTTTAGTCTGGAAAAAAATAGAATTCGTATTTCTTTATGGTATCTGGCAGAAGTTCTTGAGTCTTCTGAGCGGAGTGGGACGTTTGTTTATTATAAAGTGAGATCAGAATTAATAATAGACCTCTTGGATTGACTTGGAACAAAATCATCCAAAAAATACCAATTAAATATCAAATCTGAGAAAGATTGCGTGAGTTATAGAATAATATTCCTTCTAATCTTCTTTCCGAATTTTCAATATTGCCATCAATAGGGGATAGTTTACCTGGCGCGACCTTCTTCATCCAAGGTCTCCTCCTCATCAATTTCGTCTTCATACGTGCTCGGGTCGTAAGGCCTGGTCTCTACTGACAAGAAGTTGGGCAACTTCACAAAGTGTAGCTCTTTGCCCAGCTCTGTCCAAATCTTCGGCATATCCACATCAATGCGGGTCTCTGGGATTTCTACCTCTTCTTCCTCTTCTGGTTTGTCACGTGGTTCATGCTAAAATAGGTAACAGAGAAAAAATCTGCTGAGAATGTAAAGAAAGTGTTTACAGTATTTCTGTTAAGAATAAATTCTACTTTTTTAGTGTATGTGTCACATTATTTATAAATAATATAACGCTGCGAGAATATAAGCCGATATTGTTCTAAAATATCGATTCTAAAGTTATAATATTACAGAAACTATAAATTAATGATGTTTTCTCAAATACTATGAGTTCAATATAATTTATCACAAATGTGCGTTGCTCCGGTTTAATACCGTCATTAAGTTATTTGTTGCAAATTCTCAATATAATATTAATTTTAAATTTGTTATTGTGGTCTATACAAGTATTACATATTTTAATGTCGCGTCGTTTATTTTTATAAATTTCATAGATATTTATAATATTCAATATAGCACAATTTGCATGGAGCCGAATGGAATTAATACGACCCATTACAAAAAACCCACGTGCAAATCGCTTCTTTGCTCATCTCTAACTCTAACGATAACTCATCATTGCATTAATAAGACTTGGGCGGTCATTGTCAGATTCTATAGAATTAGGGTTGCAATCTCTAAAATTTGCTAACCAGAACAAGAAGTTTGAAAACCCGGATTTAGGAGTTAATCCCAGACGTCAAGTTTTTTTTTAAGTAATTCAATATTCTCTTGACTGTCTTGAAGTCCGTCATCTTGAAAATGGCAAATATGTGACTTTATTTTCCAGGAAAATTTCAGTCTCACACATGTGTCAGCAGCCAAACCCGGACTACAAATGAAATCCCGCCCGAACGCTCCCAGGACGCCCTCTAAGCTAGGACAAATCCGGGGAAACCTGGACGGATGGGAACCAAAAAAAAAATAGAATGTTCTGGATATACTCTCACCTCATCACCAGTAGCTCGACCTTCGTCCCCAGAACGTCGGGCATCATTCGGGCTGCGAGAACGACTACGGCTGCGAGACCGGCTGCGAGAACGAGAACGCTCTGACGCCTTGTCGCCGCCCTCATCTTCCGTACTGATGTCAGATGCATCACCGAAAAGAGCATCGGCAGTCACTGCAGAATGTGGAAATAGATATAGAACACCTTATTGTGTGGTTATAATTTAGTCTAGTTTCAGAATACTTCATGCTCTCATTATGGTCTCTGAATTTGTTAAACAATTGCTCGTATTGACAAGGGCCAAGTCCTGATGAATTTAAATGCCTTCCAAAACATATAGACACTTAGCCGAAATTGCTCTCAATGGCGAAAGCAGGACAATAATTGAAGCATTACTTGAAATTTTGAAAAATGAAAATATTGAAAATGGAAAATTATTTGCAGAAAATGATATTGAATGATTATTACAGTATCCTTGGTAACGTACCACCATCACCATCTTCCTTTTTCCCTTCCTCGTCATCTGAATCCACGATCTTTTTAGATTTCTTTTTAGGCTTGTCACTGGTCTCTGAGCCACTATCTGACCCTGCCTTCTTGCGCTTGGGCGTAGCTTTAGGACCGCCATCGCTTTCAGAGTCTGATAGAACTGCGCGTTTCTTTTTCTCACCTGTAAGAAATATTAGTTTAATAATAAGATTAAGCTGTTGGCTCCCTCATCAGCAGATACATTTGATTTTTATTATTATGAAGTACGTATTTGTACGTGGGTGAGTGATTGATAGGGCTATGTCCAGCAGGTCAGCCCTGACCATCAAATTACATCAAAATGTTTTATTTTGTATATGAATCTTGTGGTTCTTGTAATAGTACACACTTGTTAAAATTGAATTGCTTAGAAAAACAAAAGGTTCGTTTTTTTTTTATAGACCATGGTCAAGGTTTCATTAATAGCCTATTAAATAAAGATTTATGTTACAGGTGATGGTGAAAAGATACCTGAACCTGTCTCACCATGAGATATTGTGTTACTCTAATTGGGTTATGGAGGTAAGATAGTTTTAAGCCTTCTCTCTTAAGAATTAGGATTCATATATGGTTAAACTGGAAGCCAACATCAAAAAGCCAAGCCATCATAATTGGCAATAAAAAAACAGATGTTGCTGTTAACATGCATAGCTAAAGACTATGCCAACGGCTAAGAGTTGATTTACCTCGAAGCAGAACAGAAGGAAAAGGAAGCTCGACGATTTTTTTAAGAAAATTATACTATTTGATTACGATTATTGTGCCTTCCTGAGAAATCTCTTTCATAATACTATTTTTTTTTGTCATATTGCATATTAGTTTAGTTATTATGTTACACAATGTACATAAAGTTCAAAATGCACTTCACTTCCCTTCTTTTCTCTTCTGCAGCAATGTAAATTGACCCTTACGCTCATAAAATAGTTTTTTGTATACATAATAAATCCTATTCTATCTTTATTTATCACTCACCTATGTCAGGTTCGGATGCATTAGAGCTTTTAGAGTGCGACCTTGAACGACTCTTTGATTTGGACTTGCTTCGAGACTTCGACCTAGAATGCCTTGACCCAGACCTGAAACATTATTGATTAATATTAACAAAATATCTGTAACTAAAGATCAATCTGAAATGAAATATTTATCCAGTTAACGAAAGTAAATGACAGAAAACTAATTACTATGTATATATATTATGTGTATATTGATGTATTTATATCACATATATTTGCTTTAGAAAGCAATCATTAAAGTAGATTTAAATAAATTATAATATTCACCTTGAGCGACTCTTGGACTTGTCTTTCGCCTCTGCATCATCAATCATTAGATTGGGCGAGTTTGATCTGCTGTCCTGAACATCTTGCTTTGGCGCTGGGCTTTTAGATCTCGACGATGCGCTGCCAGACCTCGATCGCGACTTCCTACTCTTGGGACTTGCACTTGCAGACTTGGATCTTGACCTACTCTTAGCACCTTGTGATTTTGGACTCGCTGAACGCGACTTTGGACTTGGCGATCGAGATTTTGGACTTTGTGACTGAGATTTTGGACTTTGCGACCGAGATTTTGGACTCTGAGATCTCGATTTAGGGCTCTGTGGTCCAGACTTGGGGCTAGCTGAGCGGCTTTTTGGAGTAGCTGAACGAGATCTCGCACTCGCCGATCCTGACCGAGACCTTCTGGAGCCACTTCTTGATCTCGAAGCTCTTTGTTTAGGGCTTCCTGAGGCATTAGACTTGGGGCTTGATGACCCAGATTTGTTGCTTTGAGGTGAACCTGAGCGAGATCTGTGTGAATGAGCAGGAGAATTTGATTTGCTTCTGGAAGCATTTGAAGCATTGGATGCTTCAGATGACCTTCTGGAGTGAGCTGACCGGTTAGATTTAGGAGATTCACTGCCAGACTTTGCTGGACTGCGGGACACTGATCTGAAATAATATTTTTATATGTAACCATACAAACTGTGTGATGCTACTAGTGAACAATGCAACACACTGGTGTTGATTAACTAAGACGAACTGAACTAAAATTATAAATACTACATAGAAGTAAAAGTTCATAGTTCCTATAAGAAGGAGATGAGAGAAGGAGGAATTATTTGACAAAAGAAATGTACATTTTCTGTAAGCTAAGTAAAATTGGAAATGTCACAAACACAATTTTATGTCTTTTAATAAATTCTGTCTCACTTATAAACTGAGTTAGTAGAAGATAATAATAATATAATTTAGGTCACTGACACTAGGATTCATGTAATAATAAAACATAACAATTGTCTTAATGCTTTACACTTACATAAAATGTGAACAACATAAATTAATTATTTATGGTATTCATTTTATAGTTCTCAACTATTTTTAAGTCCAAGATCAACATAAACCATAGAGAGAATAACAGAAATATTATTATTTCAAGTTAATTTAATGTTACTTGATTACTTAACCTTTATTAAGGCTAATGAAGGAGTTCTGCAACATTGTTCAAGATGGCTGTTTATCAATTTATTACCTGGATTGACTGCCTTCTTTACCAGGCATTGGACTGGGACTCTTGCTTGCACTCGACCCACTGTCTGAATCAGAGCCAGAATCTGTATCTATAACCAATAAATTGATAGTTAAGAGTTATGATCAGTTTAGTTTATAACATAACAAAGGATAATGCATGTATTATCTGTAGGGTTAGGCCACGGATCTCCAATTAGTTTCATTGGATTTTTTAAATAATATGACTGTCATAGTCCGTTTCATAGATGATTACTAGCAACCAAGGTCTGCATAAAATGGATTGGCAGTCTGGACCCAGACCATGGTCTGCCATTTGGTGACTCCTGGGTTAGGATGTAATGTACCATTGTGCACCCAAATTTCCAATGCTGCAATATAGTCCCACATACCATACTATGAGCCTATTGCCATGTATAAATTCTCATGAGAATTTTAAAACAGACAATAGCATTTTGCCCAACTTGGGAATTTCACCAAACTCAGCAGCAGTTTAGTTTGTATATTTTACTGTTTGAATTATAGCACCATTGAATCAAAAATTTCCTATATGTGTCAACCACTCTACACATCATCCCTTGAATAGTAAGAATGTTAGGAATAGTTAGACATCAAATACTATATCCTGTCTGACAGGCAGTACTTTGTATACAGGTGATAACGGCACACAATAAAATATATAAAGACTACTTTACCTATTTATAATTTTATAGCTACACGCTCCAGCTTTGCACGGGTATAAATTAGAAAAAAAGAGTGATGTTACATTTAGCCTATGTAAGCCATGTAAATTTATTCTTCGGCCACTTGTTTGCAAAAATATTATGTTTTTCTTCTTATTAAGATACTTAATTTGGCTTTATTATATATATAAACCATCTGTGATAAATTTTTTCAACAATGGTGAAAACCACTTCAAAATCAGTTGCATGGTTTAGGAGGAGTTAGCAGATAAATAGACAGACAGACACAGAAAGCGACTTTGTTTTATACTATGTAGAGATGTATCAAAAAATTTGTACTGCCTATCATCAGTCAAATAACTGAAATCTTAAGTTCTAATATTTTTTGACAGCAACAGATAACTTGTTCAATAATAATTTTTGTAAGAGAAATCTTGGGATTTGTGTGTTTAGTATCAGTAGTATTAAAATTTGTATACACGTTACAACGTTAACTAAAGCTTTGAGAATTAAAACAATGAGTTGTGAACAATATCATCTAGAAAATGATAATAAAAACTATAATTTGAAATACACTTACCATCTTTCGAATTATTTGCTATTGGTGCCATTTCACAAGACTGATATAACGCTTATAAGGAGACTACACTACTCTACTATCCTATCTATCTTAAATTAAACAATAACTGTTTATTTTTTCGGTGAAGTCAATTGTATTTTTATTCAGAAATAGGTTAGAATGTCAACAAATGCCAAGAATCCAAGATGCCAACTTTTTTTTTTTTTCCTTCGCCCTAATCGGGCAGGCTAAGGTCTTAGACCATACCGCCTCGTCTTCAGTGTTCTTGAATAAAAGTAAGGCCAAAGCCTCGTCTTCAGTTACTTCCTTCTTGTATTAATCAAGTATAAAAAGTTATTGCAGTTATTGCCCCAGTAAAACGGTGGAAATTTTACTGAGTCTTCGATGGAGTTTAGGAGTGAACACAAAAAGTCATGATTTTCAATTGTATACAATTTGCCCACACTTGCACACCTTCATGAACACATAATGGTTAATTATCCACCATAATTACACATTATACTTCGGAGAAACACAAGTTTTGGAAAACAATATAAAATCGACAACGTGCACTTTACATTTTCCCGCCTAAACTCTCCCAAGATGCCAACAACGAAAACGTCAACACTAGCGTGAAAATTACAGTGAACCACAGCTAAAATATACAGCATTCATGGCCATGAAATCGACTATTTCTCAAATATTAATTCTACTGAGCTAGTGAGACATGGAATATTTTAAGTTATAATTTGGTTATAATAAAATTATTCTTTAACATCATAAGAAAAAGTTAACGTCATACTAAGCTAAAATCAGCTAACATCACGTGATGCATCATATGTTTTGATCCTTAGATTAAGTATAGTTTTGTCCTTGGTTTTGATGTTACTATTCTATTTCCCGAAAGTGTAGGTCATGTTGGCAGAGGTGTCTTTAGACATCCATAAACCCACATTTTATATAAGTCCATAACGAGTTTAATTCTAAGGCTAGGGCTGTAACTGACGATCTCATGCCCCCTATTTCTGTTTCCTGACCGAGGAGTTCACGTTCAGTAGTCACGCTTGCAACCACTAGACCTACAGATATACAATGAACAGGCCGTTAAAGTCTTAGAGAATTTCGAAGTGGTGACTTTAAATACCTAACACTATATCCGTTCAGGTACCTTTAACATTATTTTTTACCTAGTTAGCACGCGAGTGTGACTACCTGAAGCTTTGGTGTGATCGTGGCCTGCACAGACACTCCACAGAATTGGGCGCGGCGTGCTGCCGTTTCCGACCTATTGCTGTTGACGAAATAAATTGGGTACTTCGCCCGGTAAGTTACAGCTCTCAGTGGCCGGAGATCTTTGTGTGCGTTCCAGGCGTCGGCGCGTCTTCTGTGACAGAGCTGGGCGGAGTTCACCTCTCTCTACCTTTCCACCGTCTCCTTTGCGAATATCATCTCAGAAAAATGTGGCTATGGCTCCCCTTGCGTTCTCGCTCCCGACTTTATATTTGATCACAGCTGGAAGCGAGATACAGGGCCCACACCTTAGGCCTAAGCAGCCGGCAGCGTAATTCAAACATAACATGTGATGATGAGAACTTTATATAAAGAATAATTAATATAATATTTAAAAAGGTATAATGATGACAGTGGAGTAAAGCTGTAATTGAGTGGCATGCCAATCATTGTCTACGGCGGATAAATCGTCAGAGATAACATATTAAAATTGCCAACAGTGAGCAAGCGTCGTAATCAATACTCGATGCACTGATAGGTACTTTTTGTATTCCTTTGTCCTGCAGTATAACTGATATACTACGTAGCATAGCATCACGCGTGTATTCCCTGAAAGGGTAGGCAGAGGTGTTCACAGTTGTACCCATTTCACCAATGCTGTTATTAAGTCCTATATAAAGTGGTGAACCTACAGGCGTCTACGGGGCACAAATCGAAACGCCAGGCTGCTGCTAATTATTTCCGAACTTAAAAACCCAATAACACTTTGCCCGACCTTGTAATCAAACCCAGGATCTCGTGCTCAGTAGTCGCGCTTAGGACCACTACTTGGGACCAACGAGGCATTTAGGTATATTAATTACAGGCCGTCTAATTAATATTAGGAAATAAAAAAAAACGTAATTATTTTATACACGTTTAGTATAAAATAATTTTAAAATTAAAATATAATGATATTCTGTGATATAAAATACGTAGCTTCTTCTAAAGATTAGGTACAAATGTGCAATGATGTATTATCTAATGAAAACAAATTACTTTAAAATCATTCGAGTCCTTTATTCCGCCGGGCAGGTGAAGTTCTCAGTTTGTAAAATACGAAACTCTCATTAAACTCCACTTAACACGAACATTTATTTAATCCACTGTTAAAATTCATTATCCTCGTCATCATCTTCTTGTGATGTTGTATATACTTGATAATTATTTAAAATAGCAGTCATTATATTATATGACAACCAGAACGACGCCGTAAACACCGCTAAATCTTGATAAATTCTAAAAATCTGCATTATTATTTGAATTTCTAATATTTGTTTCGTACATGCTTTATTCTTGTTTCTTCCACAATAGTCGACTTGTCAGCGGTCATTTTAAAAAATGTCCCTGACACCCTTGCTTTTTTATAAATGCTGCCAGTTTCTTCTCAAGGTTCGCAGTTCTAAACAAGCATGAAAAAAAAAACCGGTTAGTGGTAGGTAACGTGGTAGGAGTGGAAATGAAATAAATGACAATATTAATTGCAAATATTACTCAGAAGAAACATGGTTTTACTTAAATGTAAATGTATTCAAAGATTTTTGAAAACCTCTTTGCCTCAGCCGCTGAAAGTATTAGATTAATTATTATTAGATTTAACAAAATCTAATAATAATTTTCACAAATGCTAAAAACATCGGTGTCATTTTATTATGAGGTTCAAACCGATTTTGCCTTCAATTAACAATTTTGAGTTCTCTCACCATCATTGAGTTGATGCTATAAATCGGTTCCATTCTCGACAGAGGCAAGCAATTTTTCCGAATGCAAGTTTCTCTTCGTATCGTATTGTTGATTAGCACCAGTGTCAGATTTTAAACCGCCCAGCACATTATCTCATTGATCTCTAACGTGGGTGTATACATCATCGAGCACATATCTCCAGGTGCGCTGGTTTCCTCACGAAGTTACCCGTCATCGTTAAGTTTTATTTTATTCCTTTGAGTATTATTTGCGGTGGGAAAATACCATGTAGTACTTTTGCCACAAGGTAATTTCCCAATTCGTAGGGAATCGGTCGCCATTATCCGTAACCACAAAATATTATCTAGACATTTATCGTGCATTGGGACAGTTACAGGCCTGTTTAGTAGACTTTAGAGATTGTTCTTTTTCTGTTATGGTTCCTCGCTAAGAATATTAACTTACAACAGCCAGAAGTTCATTAGGGGTTTTGCCAAGAAGCAGGCTAAGGAGATACGATAGACACTGATTCGGTTTATTCTTGTCTGAACATTGCAATGATAAAATAAAAAATCAAAATAAATCATTCGAATATTTTATTCGGTTTGGCAGGCAAATCCCTTAGTTTGTAACTTACGAAACACCATATTATATCTACATTTCCACTGTAATATGAACCACTACTACAAATTATCTTCATCTTCCTCCTTAACCTTCCCATCCTTTTCTTTTACGGAATCTTTATATTCCTGATATTTATCTAAGGCCGTACCCATCAAATAATATGATAAATAACACGACATTGAGAACACAAATAAGTCATGGAGATCAATCTGCATTATTAATTAAATTAATAATAATTTCTTCGTGCATGCATGTTCGTTTCTTCTACAACAGTCAACTTGTCAGTGTCAAATAAATTTTAAACAGCACCGATGCAGCCAGTTCTTGTGAAAAAAAAAACAATGAGATGTGGCCTCTAGAAGTGGATGTTTGTTATACCTAATATCCTGTTTTAGCTGGATGGTTTCAGTAAATACTGAAATTCAGCCCATATACACTATTTAGACTATTCTCATATTGATGGTTATATTCCTAACATAAACCATTGCATTTATGTTAAGATTAAAACCATCAATATGAGAATGCCTACTTCACCTATGAACGACGAAATAATTGATCAACAATAATGCACCAATAATGAAACTTTTTCTCTCGACACTAGCGTTGCCTGATCTGTTTTTTATTTCTAAATCGATTCTAATCCTTATTACAATGGGATCATCAACAAATTTCACTTTATCTTATTAATTGTTCGCTCGCTCGCTTCGTGCGTTTTTTGTTCAGAGGCAGGCTATATGAAAACGCTGGATTTTGGGCGTCCAGCTCAGGGTGCTGGCGGGACGCGTCCCTTTAGACCTGAAAAGCGGGACATCAGGCAACGCTACTCAACATTCGAACCAGTCTTCAGTGTTAGAATATGCTTAACGGGAAACAGATCATGCCAACAGAGTTCTACTCCTTGGAGGTACGGTGAGTCGGCAAGGCCAGAATTTGTAATGAATCATCCTTCCGTTGGCCCGTCCAAGGCCTTTACTATATTAAGGCGTGCTACGTTATTCCCAATTCATAGGTGATGATGTGTGTTATAAGTATACTTCAAGTATCGCCCCCTTTTACGACACCCATGAGAGCAACAGGGTGGTTCTATTTATTACGGGGATTTACAGATGTTACCATTATGTGTAGTAATGTTAGCTTCATTGCTGTTATTTCTGTATCATTTGACGTGAAATTGGGTAAAAATGGCTCTCTCGTCTTAATAGGTACCATTTGTAATACATATTAACCGGGTGTTGTTTCTTTGTTGTATAATTATTATGTGTATGCTACACTATTACATAATGTTACTTTCAGTGGAAAAGTAGCACCTTTCTTTCTATTAAGTCTGAGCAAAATACAGCTAACTCTATACTTCTTCTTATCGTGTGGTTGATGAACAACCTAGTGTCAGAGTTTAAGCCACCCGTAGATCTCTGACATGGCTTACACACCATCGAGAATATCTCTCAGGTGCGCTCCAAACTCCATAAACTTGCATATATATATTACAGCAGGTTATTTTGTTTTTTTTTTGCAGGTTACGAAGCAGTTGTATGGTGTCAGTTTCCAAGTGGTCCATTCTGGGAGGTTTTGTAGAATGACTAAACTTTAGCATGCACAACGCATCTGGGTTAGTCGTTACCTTCGACGGACTACACTCTGATAGGGTTGTGGATAGAATGCAGTGTCAACTTCTCGGCAAAAGGTATCTCGGTACTAAAAGACTATGTTAGTTAAAGCTGTGGATAAAGAAGTTTTAAGGATGAAATACGATAAAAAAGTGTTACCGCGCATTAAATATTTTGGGTAAGAGCTAGTGTTGAAGACCATAACCGTCTTGGAAACTGTGATCTTATCCTGAGACACAGGATGTAATCCCTATTGAAGCTGAATGCTTCGGGTTTTTGGACAGTGACGACCGGCAAAAAGAATCCGTTTTGTTATAAGATAATTTAAATTTAATAGCCAGCTATGAATGTAAGGCCTATATGCTATAGCGCGCACTGCGCTGCGGTGAATTACGGTGCGCCGCAAAATCCGACAGTAAAATAAATCTACACATTACTTTCTTAGACTTACGAAACTTTATTGTGCTCAATGCCAGTTAAATCTATATTAAAATCGCAATGTTTCACTTTTAAACGATCCAATTTGAACGTGATTGTATTACACAACACGCATTCACTCGTATGCATTTAGGTTACCAATTACTATTGAATTGATAGTACCTATAACCAAAAATAATTGATTATTCAACAATAGGAATTAAAACAGCAGTAATATCGTAGTATTATTATTACTATTCTTCATAATGCATTACACGATATACCTAGGTAAGCTTACATTGATCACGTAATACAATAATGTTCAGCATTATTAGTTATAACAATATTTCTTATGTCAATTCAACAGAACTATTTGTTAAATAAAGTATAACGACAGTAATAATGCTACGGTTAAAATTTACGTCTCACGATCCCAAAGAACTCGTAAACTCCTTTTATCAGACTCAATAGATTTTATCTCTTTATTTTATTAAGGAGTTGGTAAAGGACAAAATATCCCAAAAACTGGCGCCTTTTCAAGGGTAAGGTACCCAAGTGGAGCATACCTACATGTTCACATCTGTTCCAAGTTTGAATGGGGGGATTGAATGGCGTTTTTTCTTCCGTTTGTTAGTTGAACGATGGCAGCGGTAGCAGACGTTTGTGCCGGTCTGCTCCGACACAAACACATTTTATTACGAGAACTATGCGATACAAATATTTTAGACGTATTAGTTAAAAAAGGAATATTAAATTTAAACGAATTCGAATTGATTACCGGCGCGAATGATTGTGATAAGTGTAATTATTTTATCGAGATTGTTAGTAAACAAAGCGGTGCAAAGTTAAATGATTTGTGCGTTGTTTTAAGCAAGGAATGTCCCAAACTAGCCAAGGAGCTTATGAACGATAGACATCGGTTCATAGTCAATGGTGAGTACTTCATTGATAAGATGTGAAAATGTTATCTTAGGGCGTGTTAACTTACGTTTCTGGGCATTTGCGTTGATGCTTGTAAGTTAAAATCTTAACAATGATTAACTATTTAGTACCTACTCTTGTATTACTAATAGTAAATGTTACTTATTTTAGATATTGTACATCTAGAAGGTATTACTTAGGTATTTTCTTATTTTAATTTATTGAGGTATCTATGAAGGTAAGTGTTATTGACTCTGATTTACCTACGTAAGTTTAGTCTCTCATTTAGCTTTATTAAGATCCAAGTACTTATTGAATAGTTCTGGAAATTTTTAAAGTTTTAAAATAAAATTTAATTTTTGTTAACGCCGGTTTTTAATTTGGCCGTCTCGTCTTTGTTAAACTTTTGTGGGTAGGAGTGATGATAGACAGCACAAAAATCATGCGTGGCAGTCTTTGGGGACTGCCGATAGAAGTGAAAACTAAGTAACTTGTGAATTGTATCGTCGAGCGTTCAGTGACGATGAAGCCGAAGTTCCATGATTTTTGTTCACCCAAAAAGTGCTCAACGCGCCTAAGGAAGTTTTCACTTCAAAAACAGTATCCTATATAACGAGAAGTTTGGCTGGTGGTTTGAATTAGGAGTGTCATTATAATTTACAGGTAAAGTCAAAACGAATTTTTGTTCACCCAAAAAGTGCTCAACGCGCCTAAGGAAGTTTTCACTTCAAAAACAGTATCCTATATAACGAGAAGTTTGGCTGGTGGTTTGAATTAGGAGTGTCATTATAATTTACAGGTAAAGTCAAAACGAATAACGAATAACTACCTAATATTCAAAATGTGAAATCTTTATAAAAATAAAGTAACAAAATAAAAATGTTAACGATTTTTTTGTTGAAAGCAACCGTCAATGCCCACATTAGCAAAATTGTGGAGCAAACGACCGTAGGAATAAGAAACATAGTAGTGTGAACACAAAAATTCAAAGATATACAAAAAAATAACTACCTACTTACCTATTCAACGTTTTTGAGTAGAATTACACTTTTGTATTTAACAAAATTACATCAAAAAGCTCAAGTAGGTTTCGATATTCACATCATCGTCATCATCATCCCCCTGCCCTCATTCCAATTTATTTGGGGTCGGCCCAGCATTTTTAATTCTTCCACTTTCTAATTATTTATTAAATTACATGCTGCTAATGTTTTGGCAATGTTTTATGACCGACCGCCTGCCTGACGGCCGTTCATTGGGATGATGTTGTTCGTGATAACCGCTACCGACACGGTCTCCTTTTACCTAGCTATATAACACCAAATGTTATCCATGCGCCTGGTTTCGATATTCACAATGCAACAAAAGAGTGAGCCATAGCCTCCGCGGACAAAGGCTCTAGTCACATTACTGAAAAACCTAACGAGGTTACGCTAAACAGGCAAAATAGGAAATAGGTACCTATGTATCACGTGAAAACGTTAAAAGCAATCATGTGCCGAAATATAGAAATGGCCGACTCGCACGGAACGCCATCAAATCAAATTTGATTGAAAAATTGCATGATCACCGTCCAAAAAGGGGGAGAGACTTGTTAAAAGACAATAATATAAACTTTACAAATATAAATGCATATTTAAATTTGGCATTGAAACTTAAGCCGAACGAGTTAAGGTTGAAAATCCGGTAAATTAACTGATGGGTACAAGGCTGAGTACCTACATGCGGGTGCGTACGGAAATTGACCCCGCCTAGCTATGGGAATCAATCCTCTATTGAGCCCCTGGTCATTCATGTAATTCAAATGAAACCGCAATTACTTCGATTTACGTAATGGTAATAATGATGTCTATGTCCATCGTAGCTTTTACTGCCGTTACGATGGACACAACAGTTTCTGTTAAATTTGAAGCAACTGGTTGCTATGTATAGTGAATAATAGAATTAAAAAATGATGACGAAATTGTCCTAATGGCGATTTCGTCATCATCGATTCTACTTCAAGCAATACATGGAAGGGTTTAGAGCATTTACATCGTTATTTATTCCTTTTGAGTTGATCATTGTCAAGTTAAAGTATTCTTAAGGACAATGTTAGAGGTTTTACAGTTTATATTATATTCTTTTAAGCTGATATCACCTGCTGAAATCTGGCAGTCGAGTTATCTGTATCA
The DNA here is from genome assembly GCA_935421205.1 of Xylocampa areola. Classification (NCBI taxonomy): domain Eukaryota; kingdom Metazoa; phylum Arthropoda; class Insecta; order Lepidoptera; family Noctuidae; genus Xylocampa; species Xylocampa areola. Next base: position 11,028,001 of record OW285220.1, read on the forward strand.
AAGGGAGTTTATTTTTCTTTACAATTAGTGGGGTTGACTATTGTGGTCTGGTGATCGTAAGTTCCTAAATTTTAAATCGATTTTACTTCTTGGTTTTTACGTTGGATTTCTGAGGTATTGCTAATGTGCACTCCCTTTTATATAATTTACTAGCGGTCCGTCCCAACTTCGCACGGGTGAACATTTACACCTTGGGTTACATTATTGAAGTTTTAGTAAGGATCCCTAATATTTTCAAGTATTAAATATAGCCTATGTTACTCAGGGATAATGTAGCATTGTAAAGATGGAAGAATTTTTGAAATCGGACTAGTAGTTATTGAGTTTATTCGTTACATACAAAAATACAAATCTGTCCTCTTTATAATATTATATTAGTGTAGATCAAACTCATTCCTTCATTTCCTTCGGTGTCTGCCGCGACGTAGTCTTGCTGTGTCAGGGCTCCACTTAGCCCACAGTTTATTTTTAATAGTTTCCTGCGTCACATCTTGTTCTTCCTACACTGAATGATTAGTAATATTAACATAATAGTTCATTTTGATTTAATTAATATTTGTACTTGTAACTCATAATAAAATAGCACATAATAAGATAGAATACTTTAACATACCTACTTAAGAATATAGAAATTTGTAACAGAAAGAAATGAAAGGAACTCTTTTGGTTGAAAATTCCTGAAGAATTTATGAGCAAAGAGCGATAGTGAATCGTAAAATTAATTAAATCCATACATAAGTAAGTCTCCTATTGCTGTTGTTTTATTTTTACTGAATTTGTCTACCATGAATAAAGAATGATTCAAGGTTTCTTATGAAATTTTTTTTTTCGTTTTATCTACATAGCACGATCAGACAATTTTGAAGCAAACCACAGAGTATGTAAGATTGTAGGATATATCTGTGGAAAACTTATCCCTTCAAAAATCTTACCAATGTATAGTCTACTAACTTGATAAGATTTTAGTAGAGGTTGTAAGTATATTGTATCCATCTTTATTGACTATATTATGTTATGGGCATAAAAATCGCTATTTTCCAACAATATCGCTCAGTTTGCTCTGGGAGTTCCTTAAACTGTCTTGCGATCTGCAACGAAATTGACTAGAAGAATATAAACTTTTCAAAGTTGTAGTGAGAAAACATACGACTGCCTTATATAGGGATCACGTGCCTCTTCGCGGTCCTTCCCGGATAAATACTCCAGGCTCTCTTCTAACTAAACTATCACGAACTCTGAAATGTTTATTTATTCTGTAAATAGAATAAGTACTTTCTATAGCTGTATAGGTTGATATGCAGATTTCTATCTCTAAGAAGAAAAACACGAAGTATCACATCAAAAGGTTAACAGAAAATAATCTCTGTACCGTGGACCCCTTCAATATGCTTGTTGAACTTGATACAATTCCGTCACTCCGCCATAATTCTTAGAATATCGTATAAAACATTATTCTCTTGTTTCTCAGAAGTCGTTAGTCGGTGTAAGCCGAACACAAAAACACACGATTGTCTCTGGTTTATCGAACAATGTTTTGTACTGTTCTTGTAGGTGTGGAATAGGTGACAAAACTTGAGTTAACATCCGTAAAAAGAAGTTGGCTCTGCGGTTTTAGAAAGAATCGGAGATCTCATCATGTGATGTCATATGATGTCTAATCTTTTCCACTTTTTATAAGAGGAAAATAGATGATTTAATCAGGTCTGGTCGGTTCGTATTTGCATATTTGCAGCTGCACCACTTATTAAATCACTTCAATCAAGCACATTTCATCATCTTCGTAAAGATAGCTTCTTCAGGCCACCTTTGTCCTTTCCATAAAATAGAGGAATACTCGAAGGTAATTAAAAGAAGCAGTAGATCATTATAAAAGTATGATGTAAGTAGTTTGTGTTTTTATTTACAATATGAACCGGAAATATTGTAGACTCGATAAAAACATGTGCAACTTGATATGCACGCGATTGTAATTAAAACCTGTACTTCACTAAACGTATTACATAGCACACGATTGATTTATCCTTAGTATTTGTTCTAGGTTTAGAAGTTTTGTAGGCTGGGTGGATAATTATTATATATTAGATTGGTTAATGGACCGGTGGTGAATACTGCGTAGTGTAACAGCTCGTGATGAGGCGCCGTGGAGGGCCGAAACACGTGTACAGTAGTTGGTGGTAGTTGCAATTTTTCACCACTTGCGTATGTGTATGTCGCTGATGTATTGCATCATCAGCTATTATGTAAAACAGCTAGCAGTTGTACAAAAAACGTTGCAGTTTTACAAACCAGCTAGCAGTGTTTTATATGACAGATCCGTTATGTAAAACGCTTTATTTACGTTTAACAAAACTGCTACTCACGTTAAGATAGCTCTTAAGTCTGTATCTGTAAGGTCAGAAAAAACCTAAACACGATGGGGATGACGGGGGTAGTTCGGTACAATTAACCCTTATGCAACTCTTTGTGACTTTGTGCATGATCAGTCTTATAATGACTTTATTCTTAGTGTCAATGCTTATTATAATATCTCGACTATTTAGATGGTGTTTACCTTGACTCAAATTCAAAGGCTTATAATTTTTATATGTTATTTCAAGCTCATAGTATAACGTCCCACAACTCGGTCGAAATATCACCCCAAAATTTTCAGACAGTTATCAACATAATTTTGACATGATAACCTACTGATTAATACAAGAAGTACAAACAGAGTGAAGCTAATTTTAACTTAGTCAATGTTATGTTATGCGTCATTAGTTAGGAAATCTTATTTATTTACCTTACCTATATGAGTACAAGGTATTGGCAAGTTCAGTGTCAAGGCTTATAGTATTAACGCGATTGTCCGCCATTAATAGCATAGACAGTGTATTTTTTTCTTTTAAAACATGATGGCTTGTAATAGACATGTTGTTGGCATGACTGTTTAATATCTTCGTGGGGTTTTTAAATTATACATAAAATGTCTCAGAATCATAATAAAGTGGTCATTACTTTATTTAAGTACGTACTACCTATTTAAAATATTTTATTTGGTTATAAATATGTTAATATGTTTAACATCGACGCGAAACGACGTTGGTATTACGGGCAGCAACTTAAGTAGATCTACCTTTCGCAATTTTATATTTCAGTTATTCTTAATCTTAATTATTATTACAAGAAATTTAATATTTTATTATCATTATTTAGATGTAGTATTCACTATCAGAAATTGACACGAAAAAACTGAATTAACTGTACCTAAATATTTAATTAAAATCCCACTACTTAATCTTTTAAAAATAAATTTATACGTTCCTAGGTTCCTACACTTCTTACCTAGGCTGCATAAGTGCTAACAATACATCAGATGTCGGAAAAATTTAATTTTGAAATTGTACTAATGTATTTACTCATTTAAATTATAAATTCAAGGATAATGCTATCTTTGTAGTGTATGTACATAAAATACGAACTTAACATGCACTTGGAAATCAATGAATGGCTGATTGGTGATCACAGAGATATTAATAGATATTGCATCTGTAACGAAGGCGTCAAATATGTTATTGCTTCAATAGAGACAGTCCATCGTATTACGTAATAATTATAATAAATAACTCTCAACTAAATGAAGTGGATATCTATTAGATATCCAGATTTCAGGGACTTCTGCCAGTGTCTGTCAGAATACACGTAAACGACTTCTCTTCCATATGATCGGCACGTATGGAAGAAGACGTCGATTTAGAGTAAAAAAAGATATAAAGTTTTTGTGGAAGAAGTTTAGGTCGTAAGCAGGATTCGGACCTGCGCCTCCCGGTTAAATACTCCGCCCGCTCTGACCGCTAAGACATCTCGACCTCTGCTCACTACCGCGAATTCTTCTTCCACTGTCTTTATTCATTAAACATTTCAAAAATGTATTTTTTAATAAATTTGCCGCTTAAGAATATTTTATGTGAGTCGTAAAATAAATGTCATTTTCGCATGTTAAAAATTTTTTCACATCTAAAGGTGTTTAAAATATGTACACTGAATTGCTTGACGCGTGCTGCGAGCACCTGCCGTCCCTGCAGATCGTTTCAAGATGCAAATGTTGATATTTTGCGTATAGCAGATGTTTTGGTGCCCATACGCGCTAAATATATTGGGAACATCTGTCAAATCGGTTGGCGCCATCTTGCATTTTTATTTATTTTTCCAGCCTTGGCTCGGAGCTCAGTATCTAAGTAGGTACTTACTTACAGTACCTAGTACGTGCAGATATATTTATATATACACACATCAACACGGTCTAGGGATATTTCATACTCAATTAAATAACTCGAAAAGTACTGGCCGCATTGGAATCTTTTATACACCGATTTGTTTGTAATTTATCTCAGACTAATTCCAAATTCAAATTTTTGAAAATTCTTTTGTTTCGGTGGCATAAAAATGTCTTGATGTGTAGGAGAGGGAATTTTCATTTGTGCGAAATTTAGAAAACAATACGAATTACATTTAGTTACAGTTTTTTTTTCATTTTTAAACGAAAGATAAAGTTAAAGTTGAGGTATTGTAGCCATGCAACGCCAACACTTGACGAGGGCGGAGATGTTACGAGCTGTGGGAATGCTGGAAGCTGGGTCTGTTCAGCGTAATGTTGCTGAGGCCATAGGGACCCACCAAAATGTAATTTCAAGATTGTGGACACGCTATCGTGCCACAGGTGAAGTAGCGGAGAGGCACCGGGGGCCAAGTCGCATCACTACCCCCAGACAAGACCGATTTTTGCAAATTACTGCGCGAGTTCAACCAAATGCAACGGCGACTCAATTGGTCCAAAGGCTGCGAGTGGAACACCAAGTGCTTGTGAGTGACCAAACTGTAAGAAGGCGACTGCATGAAAGCAATCTACGCTCTCGTAGACCACTCCGGGTCCCACCTTTACGGAGAGGCAATCGTGGACGACGATTAGAATGGGTTCGGAACCACGTGGACTGGGGCCGTGAACAATGGTCCAATGTGCTGTTCACGGATGAATCCAGGTTCGGCTTCCATCCAGATTCACGAAGGACGCGTGTTTGGCGAGTTCCTGGACGATGGAGCCGTCTTCAGAACGCTCAGGAAGTTCACCCATACCAAGGAGGAACAATTATGGTTTGGGCAGGAATTCGTCTTGGAGGACGGACGGATCTCGTTTGGGTGCGGGGCAATATGACGGCAGAACGATACGTCCAACAGGTGCTGGGGCCCGTAATCTTGCCCCACAGAACACAAATGGGGCAAGATTTCCTGCTCATGCACGACAATGCCCGGGCACACACGGCGAGAACGGTAGCAGCTTGGTTACATACACACAATGTTAGGGCCTTAGACTGGCCTGCTCAATCGCCAGATCTAAATCCCATTGAGCATGCGTGGGATATGCTGCAAAGAAGAGCTCTGAAGGAAGTTCCTGAAAATCTGGCTACAGAAGATCAACTTTTTGCGCACCTCAGAAGGATATGGGACAATATTCCGCAGCAAGACATTGACAACCTTGTTCTGAGCATGCCGAATCGTTGCCGATGTGTTATGAACATCATGGGCGCTTTCTCAGACTACTAACTTCAAGTTTATAAACACAAATTAAATGATTTTTCTATTTTTTTCAGTTTTTACTCATAAATTAAAAGTTAATTCATATACGGTTTCCGTCTATGCTTCATTTTTTTTCCATAAACTCCTGAAATTTTAATCGAAGTACCTTAACCATTACTAGAAAATGGTAGAATATTAAATAACGTATCTTTTAAATATATACATGTCATATAAATAATTAACATATTGATAGTAATTCGCTTTTTTAAAAATATCCCTAGACCGTGTGTTTATATATATATATATTTATTTCTTTTGTTACTATGTTTTTTTGATAATTCTGTAAATTCATTAGAGGATCAGTCTTTGGAGTACATTTTATAAATAAATAAACGTGAAACATTTTTTGTTACTAAAGTTCTATATAGACGAAATTTCTATTAGTTTATTGGTTTATAAAAGTTGTGGTCATTTTTTATTTCGGAATGCAGCGTTCTAGCGTGAAATGGGGAATACCGCATGTGAAACCGTGGGGCACGGCTCTACTATCAATAAAAGAGGTCAAATGATTTAATTCATTGAACTGCTAGTCTGCTACAACTTAAATCATTAAATGGTGACGCTCGGGGTCAAAGGCCGGCCAACCCCGTGGGCCATCGAGTAGTTACACTTACGGGTATAAAGCCATTGCTCACGAGGTGTGACGACTGTGTGAACTTGCCATGGGAAACGTCTACAAACAACTTATTACTTAACAACTTTTGTTAAACGCCACTGATTTGAAATATTTAATAATTCTTTTCATAAGAAGCTGTATACCGAATTCCTGCCCATTTATCATTACATTTAAGGTACATTAATTTATTTTTGTTGCGATTTAATTATGATGTAATTCATCATCATCATCATCATCATCATCCCCCTGTTCTTATCCCAATTTATTTGAGGTCGGCGCAGTATGTATTCTTATTCCCTACATCTCTATTAGCTGTCATATCGTAAGTCACTCCTATTCTAACCATATATTTAATACAATCCATCCCTCGCTTACTCGGTCTTCCTCTACTCTTATAGCCATCTACATTCATACTCAAAACTTTCCTTGTCACATGACCGTCATCCCTCCACATCACATGCCCATCCCATGCTAAACGATTTAATTATGTATGAATAGCAATATTGGATATGAAAAAAAAAGATGCTAGTATTGTTGTATCTTCGGTTCACTACATTCTCAATTATTGTAATATCTTCTAAGTTTATATAAAAATATTTTGTTCTGATTTCATTCAAGTTACAAAATTGACGTTTACCACCTTTTTATAGAAATCGACGAGACAAAACTAAGTAATCTGTGGTTTTGAAATAACTGAAGAAATCTAAACCACAACACTAAGAAATACTTAATTATTTTTCATTATTAGCTTCTTATTGTAACACCGATTATTTATAAAATAATATAGATTTGAAAAAAAAAAATGAATTACAGCGTTACGATTTTGGTTGAAGTAAATTGGTTTGTTTTCAGTTTTTGATTCCATAAAATCGTAATCATGAAAGCGTATTTTAGCTATCTAAACTCAACAAAGCTTTTGGCTATACAAAATAATATTTAAATAGAAAATAAAAATTTGAAACTACACCACTTCAATCTACATAAAAAAATCTCGGTTAGTTGAAGATGTACAAAGACCTCACGCACAAAGAGTTAAAAAAGTATTTTTAAAGCATTCTTTTTTTTTATATTCTTTGTCCGATTAGCTGTAGAATGTCGAATCGATGTCTTAAATGTCACTGCAGAAAATTGTACCATAAAATGTCATTTGCTAAGGTGAACTACTATACGTGCATGGCAGGGTTCGATTAGAAGTTCGATGCCCGTTCCAAATTAAAAATAATGTCCAATTACTGAAACGATATTGACTCGAAACGCTCGGCCGTGCATATCGGGCTAGAGATGCGGGTGCGTGATTTATTTTTATAATAATCGACTGACTAGTTCATTAAGAATTTTGTAATTAATTAACGAGTGAAGTTGCGCGATAAAATAAATAATTACGTTAATATTGCAGTAAACAGATATAGATATAGGTACATACATGACTTCCAGAAAGTAAAACATTTTTTTTTAACATTGGTCTCCCTTTCTTTTACCCTCTCTGTTACCTTATAAACTGGATATTTCTATTTTCTCATGATATAAATTAAAATCGAAAAATACTATTGTGAGTGGGTTTGAACCCACATCCCCAGGATTGATACTTCGATTGCTCAGCTGTGAACTTAAGCTATTGCGACTACCGAATCTAAAACGAATCTTTCTTCTACCTTTCAATACGTCTTAAGGACGTTATTGTCGTCTGTTCATTTTCTATAGAGTAACCGACACGACAAAATTTGCAGTTATACATTGGCGTCCAGATGCGGTTACCATAACAAACACTGATATATTTTTAATAATTAAAGTATGTGAGGTTCCCTATAAAGTTGTATTTTACGTAGAAAAAAAACTTAACATATCTGAGAAAACCGTGGATGCTAATACCACCGTTATTAAACAGAGTGAAGGATCCAATTATGATTAACTTAATTACTAAGTATCCCATCACTATACTACAGAAAAAAAGAGTTTAGATAAAATCAACAATTTACGGTGCAGTTAAAGCATGACTGTAACAAACTAACTGATATTGTTTTCAATTAAACCAAACTGTTAATTATCGTTAGTAACAAGACCGTGTAACTTTTTCTGCCATAAGAAATTAGATTTGCTCCGTTTTAAAAAAAAAGAAACGTATTACGAAAGTTTAAATACAGCTCAATTATGTGCGAGTACGGAGACTGATCGAAATCGCTTGATAAGTAGGTTTTTTTTTTAATTTTGTTATCATTAAGTAACTGTATCTACATTCATAAAACGAATAATATAAAATAAAACAAAAAATAATCCATCAGCAATTTTTTTTAAGTTAGTTTGCAATTCGAAATTTTAATAAAATCAAGTCACGAAACGATCTGTACACTGGCCGAAGAAAAGCTCTTTCACTTGAATTCACGTAAAAAAGAACTTTTAAAACCTTTTCGGTTCTAAACACCCTTCAATCTAGCCGTCACAATGAGGCCCAATATCCAGAGCAAAATTTTACAAGCTGAGGGGGAAGATGGGAAGACAGACAAAGCCAAAAGAGATATAATCGCTGCTATCTCAACAGAAAATTATTTTCCATTGTTAACCTAGACTAAGGTAGACGCAGCCAGAAAATTTATATTATAATAAGTAAACTGACGATACCAAAATGTCCTTATCGCGAGACGTTTAATATTAATAAAATTAACGTACAAAATAGACACTTATTTAATGTTAGAAGTTCCTACAATATTGGCACAAGATAACAAAACCGATAATAATTCTTATTGTTCAGAATTGTTGATAAGTTATAAGTTTTGTCTAATTTGTTTCTAAGAAATCGATAAAAGGTCGTGAAGTATAGATTAAAGCACCCGAGACCGAACAATTTAGCTGATAAAGTTCTTTGGATAAATAATGAGTTTTATCTGGAAAGTCCGTCCTTATCCTATTGTTTGGAGATCTGAGTCATCCACAATTCTTTATTGGAATATTGTCAGCTTGTTTTCTTCTATTTGTAGCTGTCTGTTCAGCTGTTCCACTCACGTCACACATAAAGATCTTAATTTTCGGGACGTTATTGGGTCTATTGTATTCTAGGTCACAAACATTCTTCAAAAAAAGTATCATTCAAATCAATTAGTCGCTAAGATGTGAATCCGAGATTATCGTGACTGTACGGAAGGGTCAAAACTTTTACATTGTCTTTTTGGCCTACCGCTGTAGCCTGAGCCATTTCATTCCCGTTTGTTTGTGTGACAATTTAACGCTTTTTAAGTTGTTGTTTTTCATGCATTTGAATTTGTGTTTATGGAGCTGTCGCTTTAGGAACTGAGTCATTCTCGTTCAGTGTAGCCTGTAGAAACTTTTTCGATGCATATTAAACTGAAGCTATTAGTGCTGTGGCTCGTAGGATATGCATGCTTATATTCAAATATGTGCTGTCTTGTCGGTTTGTTTAGGTTCGGTTAAATTGTATTAGTGTATTCTCCGCAATCCGGGCAGGATCTCTGCAACCGCAGTAGGTGCTTTCTTTACTTAGGAGCTCTAAGAGAGAACTATGACAGTCATTTTGACCTCAGAGGCTCAAAAATTGTTACAGAGTACTACAACAACATTTGAATAAAATTCCATGGAACTTCGGCCCGCTCAACAATGGCTTATTGTTGAAAGTCATACAATGAACTGTTGTGTACAAACGTTATCAAGAAGACAATATGATTTCGTTTAATACGGCGCGTGTTATTGCATTCAGATATGTAGCGTGTAGTGTCAAGAGTCAGAGGTGAGAGGGAAACCGACATCGTCCATCTGTATCAGTGCCTAGTGCACAGTTTGACATAAGCTACATTTTCCAGACAGGTGAAACTAGAATATTACTTTTGCTTTTCTCAATTTGTATTCATCTTTGAACGGACTCCTTGGTTTGTAATGGGGTTATATTGTGGAAGAAAAAATAATTAAACTTAATAAATATTGAAATCTGTTGTCATGGTTACCATGTGGGTCCAGTAGCCCGCACCAGACGAAGTCGCTAAATTAGTCCAATGAAGCTCAAATTGTCGGTGATTAGGTCACGAGCATGACTTCTATGATTGTGTTAATCGAATTAGCAAATTCTGTGCTGCTATATTTTTGGTCCACTCGTTATTCCGAAGACATTCTGGAGTTGGGCCAATAGGAATTAAACAGTGTTCTTTTGTGAAGACTAGAACTTTTGCATAACCTATCCCTTTAAGTACACCAACAGTACAGTAGGTCGTTTCTAATTCTTGTTATGGTTTTCGATATAATATTGCAAAATACCTTTTACCTGAATGATTTTGAAATGAAGTACTAGCTTATATCGAAGTTTTGAAACGGCTATCCGTAAATCACATTTACTAAACACAAAATTATAGGAACAAACAAAATCAATACTTTACTGGGTATGTACGTAATTAGACGAGTCATACATCTTGTTCGCTCAGTGCAATCTTCTTGTTAAATGAACTTCAATACCAAATACCTACACCATGATTACAATGCAATGAGAGAACCCGTGAATGTAGGAATTATATCAGAAAACCGCTTTATTCAAAATTGAACGAAAATAAAGTAACCGCCAAAGATAAAACCGCACTGCATTGTCCAATCAATTTGAAAACCGAACTATATTTTCCCGCCATCCTGTGATCTTCGGCCATTAAACTTTTAACCGAGAACGTAATTAATTGCTGAACAGTTCAACTGCAATTTACCAATTGGACATTTTCATTTCCCGGATTCCTGTTTTATTGCTAATACAAGCAACGTTTCTTGTTTATACGGGGCAGACAATTAATGTAATGTTCGTATTACAATAATACTTGCTCTGGAGCACTTACCGAAATTAAAAACGAAAGGTGAGAGCCTAGACCGTACGTATGTATGAACTAGTTCTTTATAATGCAGAATGGTTTATGCTTGGTTTATGCAATTTGTTAAAGATAAATATGATAGGAAGCTGAATTTATAAGACATTACTAAGGCTAAGTTAAATAAACATTATTAGCACGTGCTTTAGCTTAGCTTATAATAATATGTTCCCGTCTCTATCTTGCACTTGTAGTGTGACAGTTGTGTGACAGTGACAGGAATAATGCTAAATGAAAGCAGGTGCTACGTAATGCTTATTTATCTTGGCTTTTGTATTCATCTACCGCAGCCTGACTTTAGCCTACTGCTCAGTTTAGGCCTGTCTTTGCATGTGCCATTGGGTTGTTTGGTCTTGTGTCAGCTTCATCCAGGTGCGGCCCACGACGCTAACGATGTCATCGACCATCTTGATCTTGTCCACTGGACGTCAAACGCGCCTCTTTCCTGACATTGGCTACCATTCTGTCAACGCATTTACCGTAGTTTATGGCGCTCATAACCAGTTGCAACCTCTGTGGTCGATCAATGTTCGTTGGGGTTAAGTAACGCTTAGCGCGGTCAGTCTGCAGATTGGTGACTGTTGTCGCCTGCCTTTACTTTTCCAACTACTTTAGGGTTGCCTTTCAGTCTATCCGGATGCAGCTCAGTACCAGTATTTTACGGGTAGCGACTGCCTATCTGACCTGACCTCCACAACCCAGTTACTGGGTCCCGTGGTAGAACTGGTGTCAGAATTTCAAGTTTTTTTTTTTTTTTTGAGTTAAAGCATTTATTGGTTTGAACACGTCATACATAATAATTAAACCCACCAAACTGTGTGTCAGTTTGTCGGCGGGAATAGCGCTCAATAAACATCTGGTTTAGGTTAACATAACATAGAACATAGTTTAATTGGTAGCAACTTAAAAGGTAAATCTATAGTCGTTATCAATTTAAATTTATACTGGAATTGGTAAGTAACATATTTTTTAACTTATTTTTTAAGGTTATTTTACTTGTTTTATTTGGGATTTTCCTTAGCCAATCATTACTATTATATAACGTATATAATATATACTATTATATAACGTAAGTATCTGAGTGCCCGTAGCCACTGTCATAGATCTTCATATGACAACCGATACCAACGGTTTAACGTGATCATCGAGGCATGGAGGGGTCTCGATATAAAATTATGGTCACCCATCCACAGACTAACCACGGTACGCGCAGCTTAACCACGATCAACCGATTTGTGCGGCTGTTACTTAGCCACAAGCCCTCAGTTTGTGTGTATGTAATAACGTCTATCGTCAAAACACAGGAAAAGTCACGAACTCTTCTAATCATCTCTACTAACATTGACCTTATGTATCCTCATAAACAAAAAAACCCTGCCACAGATAACAAAACTAATTAACAATTCCAGACAGCTAATTTCATAACAATAATTATTATCTGTTCTACGACCTTTGTTTCCCAGGGAATCGATCCCACGTACCCGTGAACTTAGAAAAAGTAATCGGCAACTGAAATGAGATCAAGATCAACCCACATTGTATGATAATGAGTATTTATGTGATGTATGTGTTCATGAACTGTCGATGGGAATTGGGTTTTAAAAGATAGTTTTTGTAGTATTGGATTTGGAACATGTCACGCAATTTTTTCATCAGTTTCAGTTCATGCTTGCCCTTCTAAATCATTTCCAGTTTCTTTATTTCTTCAAATTATACCATATTTAGGCAATACATATTATATCGAATTAGAAATCTACATTTAAAGGACTCTGAGGTTACATTTAAAATTAAGTATTTCGGGTTCCAGATAGATGGACTACCTCCACTACACATACTAGACAAATCAACCTAATAATACAAAACAAGTATATTAGAGCGTTTATTTAGGTAGATGCGACATAACAGTAGAAAAGCGTATTATCATTTACGGTGCAGTTTCAAGTCACGTGCTCCATTTTTCGGAAAGGAAACACCAATCACTTTTGCTTGGTCTGTACAAAACATGGCTGCGGTATTTAAGTATTTCGCCAAAAGTTTACTTGTCCTTCGGAAAATAAAACCGAGAACTAAAGTCCATTTATAATGTACTTTATTAGTCCATTTATAAATTACTTTATGTGTGAGCATGTGAGATTATGTGTCTGTCTCACCCACGATACCTACAGGAAGAAATTCCTAGTGTGGTGCAACATTTTTTTAAAGAAAAAAAAGGCGGGATTTTATTGCAAGTGGAATGAAAATTTTATTTAAATTCAGTTAGGCTAAATATAGCGCTTTAAGAAGAGTACCTGGATGACCTGTTTTATTTTTTGGTATAACGACGTTTTCTAAAAATTTTACCTAGCTAGATCGATTTATCGTCCCCGAAACCCCTGCATACTAAATTTCATGAAAATCTTTGGAGCCGTTTTCGAGATTCAGATTATATATATATATATATATACAAGAATTGCTCGTTTAAACGTATTAGATTATATTCACGTAACTCAAGCTTGCGATATTCTTCTTCACACAATACATTTAATGAATAAGAGTCTGCTGTAAAGCCAAAAAATAATATTAATACATTAACACCATCCCCTACGGCAAAGTTCATACTAGAATTTCATTATACTGTTAAAAGATTCAGACCAATTAGGGTCGCGCCAGACGATCTGATAATTTATTGAAGCTCTGAAACGAGCGTAATGAATAAATTCGTCTATGTTTGAGTCTGTGTTCAGCATTTTGGTCCCCAATTCCCAAATGGACTGATGCTGAATGGACTGGGTTTTTATTGCACTAAGGCCGGGTGCGAACAGCGAAAGGTGCCATTTTATCAGCATTCGTATTTACGCACGTTTCAGATTTTGTGAATCGTGTCGTACGTATTCAGAGCGCATACTGATTGCTGTTTGTTTGACAGGCATGCAGTTTGCATGCTAAAGTTAGGTTCCGATATAACTTCGACAACGATATATTACACGACAAATAAATTTGATAAGACATCTAATCCGCCTAAGTCGGTTCAAATAGTAATAATTTTTGTGGCACAGCATTCTCCTCTTTCCTTATTCTTAGTATCCGAGCTACATCATTAACAAGAAATAACAAAAAATGTTTTACCCTAAACCCCTATTTGTCTAAAACTTTTATAGCTCATCAATTAGTTTTTCTTCGCTGTTTTTCATTGTACATTAATTACTACATAAATGGGCGGTGCTAATTTACAATGGCATTAAGTAATGAATTTGAAGTCGTCTAAAAGGGCCTGGCTGTCATATGCAACAGTAGACGCACGCGACAATAAAACGGTCCGCTTTTATGACCGTCCGTGTTGTCCGTCACAGAATGTCGGGGCGTGTGTGGAATGCTTTATTTTTTAACAGCACTAGATTTTTTAGAGCATATTGTTATGTAATGTGTCTCTGGTCAAAGCGCCATACATTGTTATAATAAATAAAAATGAGAGAACTCTATCTAAGTTATTATATCTTGGTCCCGTCAAAATAGAACGAGTCAATTCTGTATGTGCGTTTGATAAAATCCTTGGAAATTTTATTAAACACCCAATTATTAAACAGACAGAAGGATTAAGTATAGAATTCACAGATAATTATAAATACTGTTATATTGGAATTTATATTTTAACGCATACAATTTCTGTGAAAAGAACAAAAGTTAACAAACGAAGCTTTATTTAGTGTAAAAGTAAAATGCTTTACCGATGTGTGTACATACATTATTTGTAATTTAAGCCTGACGCGTTTTGTTACACCCGACTCCATAGGGGCGGTAACTCTCCCCTACTTAGTCCAGAAAACATGATATTTGACATATGGAATTGGATGCACCTTGTATAGTAACATAATTTAGCATTATGCCTGTATTACATTAATCGATGCTGTTATTAAGACCAATGTAATAGCTGGTGAGTCTATTTCCATCTACCGGGAACAATTCCAAAGTCCAAGCTTACTAATACTCTCCAAAAACCTTATAACATTTCATCCGACCCAATCGAACCCAGTTCCTTAGGCACTGCAGTCACGCTTGAGGCCAATAGACCAATTAAACACCTTGGATAAACTGCCAGATACATACGAAAACCGTACTGTAACCGTTTCTGTAGCTCTAAAATAGGGCAATTCCTTTGATCTTCTAAAGCTGACCACAGTGTAATTGGGACGCAGCTGGAAAGATTTTTCTAAAATTCTCGAAGACCCGGAAGCTTGTATAGCAAAATACGTTAGTACTAGTGATTGGATCACGTGCGAAGTGTTACCTGTGCTGTACGAAGTTCTATGCCCCATAGAAAACGAAAGGAGCGAAATCACTTTACTACAACGGAAAGTAAGTTTGGTTTAACAAAACCCAATCACACTTTTTTTTGGATATTGTATATATTGTTATAGTAGTATTGTTATAGTAGTATAGAAGGACTATAGAAAAATCAGCCATTTACAATTCTCTATAGGCTTTATGTCAAACACCATTCCGCATTCCAACTCAGCAGCCACAACTCAGGAATCTGGGCGGATACTACTGATTTTATTCCTATCACACCCTGTAACTATCCTGGGCAGTGCCCAACGGTACTGAATAATCAAACTTAGTAGATCGATACATATAGACATTCTTAATTGACTTGTACTACTATAGCATTTCCTGTCATTTATTATTCTTAATGGAGTTATTGTTGTATTTATTTATCAGATTTATATAATTATTAGTAGTGCACAGTCTGTAGAGACAAACACCTGTAAAATTGCATGCCTTCAGGCGGATTATGGATAGACCAATTTATATAATTATGTTATCAGATGTACTCATTTTCGCAATAAATAAGATTGACTTGAGTTTGAGTTTGATATCTCCGCTAGCGGCCTCCGTTACGACCACTGGTAGTTAGTAACTGGTACAATCAGTGACAAAAGTCGAGTAACACACTCCAAAAGAGAATCCAATGTAGTGTTGATGATATATGATAAGAAGGGCTAATGGCTAAGTTACAGTCGCACAAATCGATCTATCGACGTTAAGCTGCGCTTGCTACTGTCAGTCTGAAGATGGGTGACGCATTATGCTATCAAGACCTCACACCTCTGAGACTCGGACAGCACGTTAAACGTCAGTCCCGGTTATCAAATAAAGATCGACGAGTATGACAGACGTTACTGGTAGTCGGATGTGATGAGGTAACGTGTTACCCTGTGATTAGAATGTAGAAATCGTATAGGCTTCATGCTGGTATTAAGCTGCATCCGGTTAGCCGATGAAAGCCGGTCGCAACGTCGCGTAGTTGGGAAAAATATTGAAAAATATTAACGACAAAAAAGATTTTTGTTCTGCTGATTCTTGAGATATGAAATGACTGTTTACATCAAAGATGATTATCTGTATTTACATGATGAAAAGATTGTAATGTTTTGAACTCCAGAATATAGGCTGAATAGATTTTGAGCTCGAACGAATATTTTATAAATTTGTATGTGATTTGTACGTTTAGAATATTTATACTGCCAATTGAATGTCAATGTATATTATGTATATAAAGCAATTGACATCAAATTAGACATTTTTATGTAAAGCGTGGGTAGTTTTACGATTATGTTGTTACAAAGTGCAATGTCCGAGCCTCACAAAGTTGCAAACGGCTGATTACTCATCTCAGTATTCTACCATTAAACTTGGAAGTGTATGCTACGGTTATTAAAGACAAAAGACTGTTCAATAACAGGCCATGGAGGAAGCCGCGGTCAGTGGGAATCACTAGGGGAAAAACTCACCTCTTACCCACTTTGTGAGTATCAACCAAGAGCCGTCCCACTGAAAGTTAAAAAATAACAAATACGAATAGAAGCACTTTCAGCAAAAAATTGTAAGCTCGCACGACTAGCACACAATCTAGTTCAAAATATCACCAAATTTAATATGCAGGTACACAAATTGTACTAAGTATTAATTAGACTTATTAGTGCAATTAGAATAAACGTTTTATTTTTATATTTAGTATCATTTTCCAGCATTGGCAGGATAACTCGGGTATTTTTTATTAGATTGAGTCAGTTTTAAGCGAGTTTGTGAGTCATGGTTAGTCCATTCTCGGTTTCAGAAACCCGATACGGGAAGTGTGATGGATGGGTGGCATTATATATAGTATAAAGTACAAAATAAGCGTACTTAGGAACTTATAACGTGAACGGTATTAAATAATTTGATTATATCAAATTATCAATTAACAATCGTTTTTACCAAGGATAAGGTAGTTCATTGTTATTTTTAGGTTTTTATTTGGATTTAGATTAGTAAACTGCCACACTGCCTAAGTACCTACTTAATCTTTCGGGGAATATAGTTTCTATGTTTATCTTTTGACGCGATGATGAAAATTCATAGTTTAGTGAAAGAAAGAAAACTTTTCTGTCTTCTTGTTCGACTTCGTAAATACAATATTAGTAGCTGCTGTTGAGCTGTGGTGGCGTGGTCATCCCTTGCGGATTGGCACTTTATAACATAGCACGCTTTACAATATTTAGTGACTTCCCATGTATTGATTTTCTATTGCATTCATAAAAGGGATCTTTGGTTGTGGGCTGTCAAAGCATAGACGACCTACCGGGAAATCTTTTGCCTTAAACATTGCCCTGTACCTACAACATGGCGCTCCACAGAGATATCTCCACTTGATACGTGTCCTAGTAATAGGTCTATTTAATCCTACTAATATTACAAATGCGAAACTTTGTGAGAATGGATAGATGATTTTGTTGTTACTCTTTCACACAATAAATACTGAACGGACTTAAAGGAAATTTGGCAGATGGTTTTGTATAAATAAACTGAATTACCATATCCTATACTAGCGGCCTGTCCCGGCTGCGCACGGGTGGACATTTATTTTTTAAACATTTTGGCATAAACGATTGAAGGGCTAATTTTTAACACCTCGGGTTACAATTATTGAAGTTTTAGTAGGGACCCCTAATATTTTCTAGTAATAAATACAGCCTATGTTACTCAGGGATAATGTAGCATTATAATGATGAAATGATTTATGAAATCGGGCTTGTATTTTTTGAGCTTATTCGTTACAAACATCCATAAATACAAATCTTTCCTCTTTTTATTATTAGTGTAGATGTAGATGTATAAATTAGAAGTGTAGGTGTTGACATTTCATTCCGGCTGGACCCAATTCCGAACTCCATACGGACGATGTTGCGGGCAGAAGTTAGCAAAGCATAATATTCAAAATTATAATGTTCATAGGTTCGACAAACGTAGACTTAAGTCCTGGCGCCATCTTGTATTCGTTTTGTTCAGTCCGTATTTAGTTGTCTCAAGCGCAGGCGCAAGACGGATGACTTGACACGTGTTTTGTTAAGAGATTCTGTTCAGGCTAAAAATAATAAGCATTCATTCGATGACAGAGACTAATTGTATTAAAATCTTGTTGTATACAATAAGTATTCATGTACCTAGTAGATCTTTTGCAAGTTTGCAAGGGAAATACAATACTTATGTACCTATTGAAGGAAATAAAGTGTCAGCACTTCTAATGTGTCAAATTGACACTATTGTTAGCATTTGAGTGTCAGCTAAACAAGTTTACAAATTCAAAATAAAAACACTAGGATGATTGAAAAAATATTCTCATCTAAATATTACAATAAAACAGCACATAGTTTAAAAAAAAACTTAGTTTATACCTAAGTACTTATTTTGCCAAAGCTTTCCATCCACATCCCATTTTTTTTTATATCAGTAACTGAAATTTCCACGGCTCTTAAGGAGTCAAAAATATACTTTTAAGGAATGATTATTGAGATTTTTTATAAGCTTTTAAGTAGCTAGGAATTATTATTTAAAATCCTAGCCTTCCCAACTATTTATCAACTACAGTCAAAAACACTTCTAACAAAGTTCACAACGACCACAAACCATTGGGCAGCCATGTTTGTTTCTGTTTGTTTACACAAGGCTTGTTAACATAGTTCAATGACCTTTCAGGTGCATGCGCATTGCTACAGGGTACAGTGCGAGCTGTTGAACTTTTTATTAGCTTCGTAATGACTGTAATGAGTTAGCGAGCTCGTGTTATGAACTTATTATGACTTGTTACTTGAGTTTTTTGTTGCAAGAAGTACAAGCAAGAAGAGGTTTTATTGGCCCGTGTCGTTGAAGTATTAAACTCGGATTAAAGACAGTCTAAACTCCTCCGTGCCTTGGAGAGCAAATGAAACAGTCAGTCCCGTTTGTCAAATGATGACAGTCGTTACGGGGCAAATGCCTGAAAGTCCTTCAGTCTTAGGACTTGACCAGTAAGTTTTGTGAATATAATAACTTGAATAGACTTTATCGTAGTTGGTGAAAACGTTGGACAGATTTTTATACCTGTAGGGATGCGCTTAATCACACCAATCCGTTTTCCAATCACGGAGATCTGATAATGACAATATTACTGCATTTTTTCGGCCAGCAAACAAATTTTATAATGGGTCTTCCGGTACACCACACAATACATCAATAACCCCTTTGGTATTGGTCAAATACTTGAACGGGATCATGATCAAATTCCATAATGTGTTTAAAATGTTCGACCATTCAGAAACAAAAATCGAGAAGGGCGCAATCATATGACAATTTTTTTTTTTACATAGCAAATGATGCGAAATTACTCTATAAACTATTGTTCACCTCTACATTGCTTTTGTTTATTTTGTCCCTGAATTCTTTACATTATTCTGACTAACAGCAGTGATGACGTCACCGTCTTTGTTTCTATTACAATTTACGTACCTTAGAGCCTTGCTACCGCCCATAGATTAGGTACCAGATAAGTACCTAAGAGAAACGTGCAAAATCAAACAATTTACTCTGCCTCATTTGGCGGGGAAAACACCCACAGTACACATTTACTGATAAAACATACACATGCAAAAGAAAATCATGTTGCTATGGACCTACACTAATGCAAACTTGAAACACAAACAAAAATCACACACATCGATGTATCTAAGTATTATGAACGTCTATTGCCATAACCATAGACAGTGGCAGAGGCTTACGCTTGTTCTTACTCCCTCCACTCTGAGCTACCAGCTACTGAATACTACAAAGTATCTAGTAAGGATTTGTAAATTGTTATACATACTTATCCGTGTCAATAAAATTCATTCACATTTCACTATTCAAAGGATATGTTTTTAACGTACGTCCATTACGCCGTTCATACACTCCAAACTACATTCATAGCTTATCTAGAGTTGATTTTATATGAATCTCTTCCTGTTGCAAGTTTAGTGCTATTTAACTGCGCAGTAAAATCAATGAGGCGATTGATTTGCCGCACTGCAGAAATTGCAGTGATGGCAGTCTCATGAATGAGTCTCCTTTCATCGTTTGTGGTAATTTAAACATGGAATATCAGTATGAAGTTTCATCCTTGATGTATGTGTTAAATTAAGTTCTTGTGTTGTGGCTTCTGTAATGACTCAATGTTGGGTGGTAATTTACATTGATTTATAAATTGTTTTACTTAAGTAAGCACGAAAACGTTTTCTACTACTGAATTATATTTTTTTGGATTACAGCACCAAAAAGAAGATAATTTAAAACAATAACGCCTTGCCGCGCTAAAGTTTTCTCCTGTCCTATGGGTGCATTTCCAGAGACAAATCTTATTTGCATACACACTCAATCCGGATCAACTAGATCTAACAAATGCAAGAGTCCTACAGGGTACATGTCCGCAAATTTAAATAAATGTGAATGAGAGAAGAATAAAATTATACTAC
This sequence comes from Xylocampa areola, assembly GCA_935421205.1. Taxonomy (NCBI): domain Eukaryota; kingdom Metazoa; phylum Arthropoda; class Insecta; order Lepidoptera; family Noctuidae; genus Xylocampa; species Xylocampa areola. The sequence goes on from OW285220.1 coordinate 11,048,853, forward strand.
ATAACAATAAAATTCTAGATATTTTTTTGAAAATCAATAACGCATGCTTAGCGAACCTAAAGTTATAAATTTTTATCTTTAATACTAATCTATTTTGTCTGCTAATAAGCGAGTCAACAGATTACAAAAATTAGACAAAAAATAAAAAACCAATAAAATTAATTAGTAAAACCAAAACTACAGTGGCTCTGTGAAAAGGAAAGTCAATATAATCACTTTTTGCCAAGAGATCGGAGATACCAATGTTTTATAACTTACTATGTCCTGAGAATAACTAAGACGGCCTAAGTGACGGAAGAAATACTTTTGTTTTATATGTCATTCTTCAAGTTCGATTCTTTGCGTGATTTTCGTGGCGTTAATATTTTCATGAAATAAACTAAACTTCAAAAATCTAAAATTTTCATTAATACATGTTCATGGATATGTCGCAGATGGATTGTAGAATAAGCTGTTTTACAAAACTGCTAGCTGTTTTACAAAACAGTATTGTTATGAAAAACAGCTGAACGACGTTTAGCGGTTTTACATAATTACTGAACTATAACACGCAGAATTGAATAAACTTTTTGCGTTTATCAATGCAGCGGGTCAACGATCAGAGATTATGTAAAACAGTGTGAAATGAACTTTCAGATTTTTGGTTTTAGTTCGAAATTGTGTCGCATATGGCTCTGTTTGTCTTAACAATAATAACCTAACTTTATTTCACTTGTCAATAGCAAAAAAATGATGAAAATTTTGAATGACGTAAATACTAAACCACTTTAATAGTCGACAATATATCGGGATTATGAAAGAAAATAAACGAAATTGATCCATGAGCGAGCGAAGCGAGCTCGGGAGTTTCGTATATCCCGACACGATTTTTACTAACCTTACAGACACAGAAATAGGCTCCGTCGACTCAGCCACGGAAAGTCAAATCAGAATACAGTATCACTTTTTTACTTGAATGGTGACTATTCATTTAATATACCTATACAATAAACAAACCTGTCCCACTGTAGATATTTAATTCTGCATTACGTCTAAAGGTGGGTAGCAGTTTTGTTAAACGTATCGCAATGGCAATCCAGCTGAACGTTGTTCAGCTGTTTTATAAAACAGTACTGTTTTGTAAAGCAGCTAGAGATTTTGTAAAACAGCGGATTCTACAATCCATCTGCGACATATATACAATGAAATTATATTAATGAAAAAATTTATATTTTGAAGTCAGTTTCATTAAATTTGAATGCCACGAAAATGACGCAAAGAATCTCACTTGAACATTACCTCTGTACTCCTCCAAACCATATTTCGGTCACGGTGCGGCTTAACTCCACGGAGATTAGCCAAGTACGCATTAAATATTATGGTGGATATAAGTATATGCGCAAACACAGGTCCACTCCCTCTTCCTTCACTCTTATAGTCCGATAGTACGGCAACCCGACGACACGACCGGAGAGAGATCTGGCGCAGGACCGACGGGTTTACGTGCTCTCCGAAGCACTTTTATTTTACTATGTCTTTAAATATACATTAATATTTTCATGATAAACTGATCATTTGAACAAAAGTTATCTTTAGGTGCCAAGTTATTTTATTAACTAAGTCCGCAGAATATTGTATGTAAAATAAAAGATAACTTTTGTTAAGAGGTACTAATATGATAAATGGAGTGGAACCTACGACAGTCCCTATTTCTTCCGGAAATGGTGCATCAACAATGATTTGTTACAAATCACTTGACGGAAGACCCAATGAAAGTTTTATAATCTGTCGCTTTGATCTGCCGCGCTGTCAACCGTACAAATAATTTGTTGTCAAATTGTGGAACAGATTCCGAAGCATTTTGATTTCAAATCTCTTTCGTTTGAGGCAGCAGGATGGCGTCAAGAAAATCCTTGACGTAGTAGCCGAATTTTTCAATCTTAGATTAACGATGCTAGCGTCGGAAAACGATCGATTTAAATTTTTGTCATCTATTCCATACAAAACTTGTCAAAAATTATTCTTGAATTGGTAAACTCCAGATGGAAACTGAAACATATCTACTGTTACGATGACACAAAATATGCTTGTAGGTTGTCTTTGATGATACATTTAACCCTTTAAAAGCATTTAGGAGTGTCTGCCATGATAAATACAGCTATCTTCAGCATATACATATACGGTTGGCACTGGCACATTGATCGAGTTATCAGCTCCTGCGGCACCGGGTTCGATACCCGTACGGCGTATTTTTTTTATAGATCCGGGCCCTGGTGGATTGTGCCCATGAATTTTTATCTGTTCAGTAGGAAAACCGTTAAGAGGTGAGAAAATAACTTTCAATTAGGAGATAATTAGTAACATATTTTATCGTTAACTGCTTTTAATGAGGACAGCTCGTAGACAAGATGTCGTATAGGCCTTCAGACGACACAGACGGCATTATTCTCATCAAATCAAGCGCAATTATAGGAATTCTGCACGAGACTCCCCGGTTATGTCATAATAATGATGTTGTCTGTAGGAATGGCGCATTTTTATGTACATTTCGTACTTGACATCGTATGTGATAATCTGATATGTAGAATTATGAGTTATGAAGGCGGGTGTGTTCAGATGACAGACTTATTCTTAGGTTCATAATGTTATATTGCGTTTTGTATCTATATAATTTGCTGGCTGGATAGCAGCAGCACCCTCATCTACAAGGGCATACTCTTCGTAAAACTCGCTTAGTCACCACTTTTAACACAAGGATTTCCCTGGTGTTAAAAGTATATTTCTATTGTAATATGGCATAGTCCAGTATGTAACTTTATTTAACATGTTTCCGTTATAACTTTCTCGTTTAGACAATTAACTTATTTTATATGAATAGCTTGATATAAATGAAGAGATTCGATAACTTCAAATTGAGACGTCATTACCATCTACACTCACAGCTATCAACAAGCGACTGATCCTTTAAACACATCCCCCTATATTAGCTTCACTTCTGCGCCAGTTTCATCTAGTTTATAGAAATTCTACAATATTATCGAGCTATCTCGATGCTGGATGACTAAATCCGTGGGCTTATTCTGAATCATTCGAAAACTATTCCGTATCAGAACGGAAACTTTAACTTAGGTAGAAAATTTAAAAACTAGAAAAAATATGATATTGATATATTTTTTAAATTATTTATATACAAATATATATCATGCTTTATCAATTTCATCGTTTTTTAATAGCGCGTAGAGGTCGCTGATCGACAACCAGACAACCTAGCCAGTTTCCGACGATTCTGAATCAGGGCCCTGGACCAGTGCGGGCATTGCATGGGCGTACTCAGTCAAAGCCGACATAAGATTAACAAATAAAAACTATTCACGAATTTTGAAACGACTTCCTAATGTGATTATGATGACTATTAAAAATGGTACCAAATTTAGATCCCATTCTGTTCAAGTTTCGCGGCGGTGCAGCGTGTCAAAAGAGCGGTATCGACGTTTGTTGTATTGTGTTGCTTTACAATGTTTCTGAGAGTGAAGTGAATTTCACCATAGGGTTAGTGCATCCTCGCAAACCTCACTTCTTAAGTCCTTTTATGGTAATGACACAAAATACTCCTTAATTAATATTCTACATAGCATCATAACATAGCATCACGCTTGTATTCCCCTAAGGGGTAGCCAGAGGTGTACACAATTGTACACCCACATTTCACCAATGCTGTTATTATGTCCCATTTAATAGGTGGTGAGCCTATTGCCATAAATCGGGCACAATTCCAAACTCCGCTGCTACTGAGAATTTCCTAACAGAAAAACTCAATAACACTTTGCTCGACTCGGGAATCGAACCCGAGACCTCCTGCTCAGCAGTCGCGATTGGGACCAACGAGGCAGTTAATTAATATTCTGCACAATGAAATCACTTAGTAGAAGACATTCTGAAATAATTATTCTAAAAGTTCAAGTTAGTAAACAAGTTGTTTATAATTAGTTTGAAGCTTCACAAAATAAAGTGAAAAGATTTATCTCTGAGACAGATTGTAATCAAAACATTTGCTTGTTCGTGTTTGTTCTCCTAATTGTCTTCGTTGACAGTTGAGTTTGAACATAACTCTAAAGTAAACAACGATAAATAACATGCATATTTTGGACCGTTTGGTACTGGACTCAAAATTTTATTAAATCTAAATTAAATTGTTTTTATTGTACGAGAACAGTGCCACCAGGATACCATCATCTTCCTGTCCTTATCCCAATATATTTGTGGTCGGTGCAGCATTTGTTCTTCTTCCTTAAGTACATCTCTACCAGCCGTCATCTCGGTAGTAACTTCTTTTCTAGCCTTAACATGTTTCACACAATCGTCTTCTTTACTGTTAAACTTTCCTAGCCACATGATTCTCATTCCTCGGCGTCACATGTCTATTCCATAACAAATGAGGAATGACCATGAGCCCAGTATTGGCCTATCTTTTCTATATCTAGACACAATTAAAATCAATTATGTCTTGAAAATAGGCCACTTTTGCACTCACGGCCTTAAATCTCCTTTAATCTCTAATTACGAAATTCTTCAAATTAGTTTAATTTGTAGTTTAAAGTCACAACAATTACGACAAAATAATCCAAACAGGCGCAAGAATATTGTATTACGATAGGTCATTCCAAAAATACTCCACATTAATCAGTGATGTCAATCAACATGAGAGCACAGGTACAAGTAGAAATATGCACAATGTACAAATAAACAAAATGACAATTTGTGGTCAGAAAAACATTGGACGACATCCGCCACATATTAACTAGATTGACATCCTGCAATCATTGTTTACCACATCATTGCTACGGAAAATGTTATTTAAAAATAAAACTATAGAACACTCGCTTTGGATTGCGATTTCATTCGAAGGAAATTTTAAAGCTGCTACTGTTATAATTTCAGTGATAGCTATTAGTTATAATTTTGTAATCATTGTGCATTTGAGGTGGATAGATAATGTAACGATAGCCGATAAATCTACAACAAAAAACTACGTCGTTACACAGACAGATCTGACCCGTCGCGGATGTCCGGACACGGGGTCGAGGGATTCCGGCAACGGACGGCCGCGGGCGGGTTCGCGGTCGTCTACGATTGCGTTCCCGTGTGCCGCCCTCAAGCAGCTGAGGAGGTAGACCGTGAAGTTTTAGTGGGTTCGAATCCCACATAGCCGCTCTGTCTCCCCGTGTCAGAGCGGTATGCGAGAGCATTTCTCCACGTTAGAAAAAAAAAGCCAATTTGTTAATCTACGAGGGAGACAGTGTTGAGTAGACAACAGTTGACGTTCTGTGGCTGAGATGATGATGATGATTGTATATTAATGCTTTAGATTCAAAGGACACAAGGAATACTTTAGACTTTTATATTGTGACCATACATGACTTAATTTCAAAATAAATCTTATTTACCACAAGTATATAATTATCTAAAAATTCGGCTAATATTTGATTTTAGAAATAATTGATGTTTTGGTCTGAAAGTAAGTAAGTAGTATTTGCTTATATAGATATAAAGGATGATTTAACACGTCTTAACTTCACAGTTCAGGAAAGTTTCTCGTTTCTTGAATTATTAAGGAAAAGGAACTGTCCTTTCATATTACGTAACACTTTCTTCACTCTTGCAGCGGATAGCCTTGAAGTGGAGTAATTAAGTATTCAACAGAATCCTCGGGAAGTCGGAAGTTCATTAACTATTTGTAAACTGCTTTTACCTGCATAATTGGCCTAGTGATCTCAAGTACGATTTCTGAGCGTTAGGTCCTGGGTTCGTTTCTTAGGTAAAGTGTTACTGATTTCTTCTGTTATGAAAATCTCAGTTGCAGGCTAGAGTTTGATATTGCACCTAGTAGATGACTATTGGCTTAATAATGGCATTAGAGAAATATGAGTATGCAAATTAGACTCGTTCTGACCTTTCATTAGCCAAAAAAAGTTAGGAAACTTACATAGAGCTATGAAACCTTCCACCAATTTGAAAATAACACAACTTACCAACTTAGTGACCTCTTGTTCACGAGGGTAGGATGAACACCTCTGCTTAACCTTTCAGATATAACATGGGTGATGTTGTTCGGTAATATTAAGCTTCTTTGTTAATAATCGTGTTCTTGTTTGTTTCAGGATACGGAGATCATACCAAAGAAAATATGGTGATGAACCACAATTTACACAGGTTCGTAAATATTTTTTCATTAATTAGTTTACAGCTACAGCAAACTTATAAAGTAAATTTTTAAATTAATATAAACCCCCATCTTATTTCAATGCCAACAAGTGAAAAATAATTTTCACCGTGGGAGAGCCACGCTTCGGCAGGAATGGGCCGGCTCGACCGGATTGATACCACGGCCTCACAGAAAACCGGCGTAAAACAACGCTTGCGTTGTGTTTCGCCCACTGAGTGAGGGTACCGGAGGCCCAAACCCTTTAAAAGGCCGGCAACGCACTCGGGACTCCTCTGGGGTTGCATGTCATCCATGGGCGGCGGTAATCGCTTACCATCAGTCGAGCCGTCTGCTCGGTTGCCCCCTATTCCATAAAAAAAACTAATTATGATCCACTGTTCTCGATGGTGTGTAAAACCACCTCACTAATTTAGTCATCAACCACACGACAAGAAGAAGAACAACGCTTAAAAACAAAATCTTAAAGCGAGGCACAACCGCGCGGCCGATCGAGTTCGAAACTAGTCGGGAAATCCCGAAGAATGCACGTGATTAGTTAAGGTTAGTTGAGTAGTAACCAGTGAACATTAATTGATAGATTCCCCTACATCACAGTTACGTATCAAAATTTTGGAGCATGTTTCCATAGTAGAACACTGTTTCTTAAATATCTTTGGCATTCAAAAGTACGAAGTGATATAACTCCAATATCAATCGAGCAGATTTATTTTCAAGAGTAACGCTGCGGCTTCAGGGTTTAGGAAGGGCAAGGGTTCAATCATGATTCTTTGGATTTGGCGGTCTGTCTGAGGGTAACCTTTGCTTAGTTCGGATTGATGGGTGCCCATTCTTTTTACATTCTACCGTATCTCGGAGACACAAATTGAACAAGGTTTACACTTTTTTTTATTCATAATCCAGGTCTATATTACAGTTATTTCTGCACTAATGTTGCTAAGGCCTATTTCACACGCACGTGTGTTTCTTTTTTGTCGCTAACTATTTACATAACCACACCATATCAGATGTTAAATAGATACCAGAATTGTGCCACGGACAACGGATGTTCATTGTGCTGACAGGATTTTTACATAATATCCATGTACTAGATAAATAAACAATAATAGGTATTGAATTAAAATATACCGATTCTTAGCCAAATTGAGAATAATCGGCTTTTGATAAGCAAAATTCCGATACCGCAATCAAAAGACTCCGTTGTCGTAAAACAAAAGACAACAAAAGCATCGAGACATATATTTCTACTAGTGGTCGCCCACTGGCCGAAAGTCGACCATAATTAATTTAAATTTGAACGGTTCTATTGTCAAAGATTTCTACACACGCACAACGTAGTGATGTTTTTTAAAAATTATTTAATGTAACGAGTGTGTGTAATGTTTTTTTTTTTATTTTAATATGCTTCTAAAATATTAGCTTCCTGCACTCCTTTTCGATATAAACTTTATGTCAAATTTCATACTCATCTGTCCGCGTAATTTTCGTAAAAAGGGGTACAAAATGTTAAACTGCCTCGTTGGTCTAGTGGTCCCAACTGCGACTGCTAAGCATGAAGTTGGTTTGAGTTCGATTACCGGGTCGGGCAAAGTGTTATTGGGTTTGAGCCCGGAGTTTGGAATTGTGCCCGGTAAATGGCAATAGGCCCACCACCGATTACATGGGACTTATAATAACACCTCTGCTTACCCCTTGGGGGAATACAGGCGTGATGCTATGTTATGTTATGTAAGTTTTTTGCTTCACGTATTATAGGTCTGTATCTCCGAAAAATTCTAAGCCATCTCAAAGTCCAATCATTAATTTCTATTAGACCATTTCGGCCGTCGCCTTCATAAGAAATATATCATTCAGGTACTCCACTCCATCCAACCTGCATGCAGTATTACTAGGTTCCTGTTGAAAGTGATATGCACTTACAATATAAGTGTATGATATAGATAGGGTCTATCCTGTGGGCCACAGACCTTGCAGAAGTTATCACATGATAAGAAGTTACGGTTATTGCAATATAAAAATAATTGGCGAGGAAGTATGAAATGCAAACTCCTTATAATACCAGGAACCCATAAACCTATCAAACTAACGGCATAACTTTATGAGTGAATATTATCGACACAGCTGATTGCAAGTACAGGCTGGCGCGCGCGCACGTGTTGCGTTGCGGTGTTGTTCAAACAATCCGCATTGTGTTATAATGTTTCTCCTTAGTTTAGTGTGCTGTAAGTATGGTAATTACTTATAAAAATAATAACCAGCTCATAACTGTCATATCTCATACACGCAGAAAGCACGAGCATTGATCACCAAGCTAGCTCTCTGCAGGTTGGCGATTTCAGACTACCAACTCCAGGTTTCCTCACGATATTTTCCTTCACCGTATGTCAGTGATATCTTAGATTAACTGAGAAAGCACATATGACATTGAAAAAGTCACATTGGTACATGCCAGGTTTAAATCCACAACCTGTGGCTCAGGAGGCGGGCCTGTAATCATTCGGCCACCACGACATTCTTAAGGCTGGCATAATTTAGAAGCAATTCTTCAACTCAACTTTGCAACTTCATAGGCGTCTCAATTTATCATTTTCTAACTTCCTATTTTCTAATGCGGAGAGGCTAAGCAACAGCCACACAACCCTTCAGTGTCAAGCTGCGCTTGCCACGGTTAATTTGTGCATGGGTGACCATCATTTCATAGACCCCTTCCGCGGTTCGGAGAGCACGTTAAACCATCAATCAAAAGAAGTTCTATGTCGTTACAGGAAGATACCTGTAAGTCTAACAACCAGTCTTTTATATTATATCTTGCTAGTCAGTAACAGGGTTATGGAGGTCATGTAGGCTGTCACTATATGTAAATTACTGTGGTGTCACATCGCAGAGTGGGTAGAGTGGTAGACATAATTTCAAAATTCTAATGTTAATCAACCGCATTATTTTAATGAACATTGATGCTGACGCTAATGAGCGTTGTATTTAGAAGAAGCAAAATCTCATAATCTTTAGGAGTAAGTTCGTTTGGTATTGAAGGCTGTGTGATCGATATTTCTATTTCTAAAATGATAATTCTAACGACGCACGGACGTATACTTGCGGTGTTTTAATTGGTGCATTTCGATTTCGATATATAAATCCTGAAGTACAGAAGTCGCAGGTATGTAATCTGTGACGCAGGTCTATTACAATTCACACTGAAATTAGGAAATTGATCGAAGATATTAGAAGAAACTTCACCGCCTCTACATGACACTGGCTAAATAGTGAGACATTAAGAGCCGAAAATTGCCATAAAGGAAATAAAAGAAATACAACATGAAACTTATTTCTTATTTCTGTGTTCTTTATAATGCTGGGCGGTGTTCCTAATGTAGAATTTAGTTAATACCTACCTACAACGCAAGTGTAGATTTATGTAAAAGGAAACTGACCGGATCTGAAGCCTAATTGGCTTATTTATTTTTGTTTTTAACTATATATTTATTATTTTTATCATCACACCAATATGTGTGTTTTCCTCCTTGACGCTTTCCTATATAAAATCATTCCTAAAATATGTTATTCATCAGATTTTATTGAGACTGAAAATTGAAACATGATGGATGTAACAAAAGCTGAATGTATGAAACTTCCAAACAACAATATTTGAAAACAAGGAACATTTTCAAATAAATGTCGTACATTTGGCACTAATACCAATTTTAATCCATTATATCTATCTCACTTCACATTTAGGTCATTCTTACTGCAAGCTGGGTCGAGCAATATCTGTCCTAAATTCGCCTATATTTCCCACCCACGATGACTAGAGCTTCACTTTATAGATTCACGAAAATCTCTTATTCTAGTAGCAACAAGGTTGATTACTGCTTGTCTAAAAGGACAATTTATACTGGTCTAGTTAGTTGCAGTTTGCAGACCGCCTGTGTACGGAACTTTTATTTTAGATAGTTTTATGAGGTTTTATATAAATACGCTGGTTTCCGGCTAGTTATGATGTTATGAGCTTAAATTATCTTTAGTAGTGAAGTTATGGACAGTGCCCAGGCATTTAGTTTAATTAAGTAATTTTACACATCATTTGCAATGTTGTTGGATAATGGTAAAGCAAAGTATGCTGTGACATGGAAGATAGTTACGTAATTTCCTTGTAATAGATCAGTGATTTTACGATTCTTAAATTATGTATGCCAGTATATACTGTTTGTACTTTTTATGATAAGTATTTTCTTTGTCTCTCTGAACCATTGTTACGCCTTTGTTAAAGTTAAATTTTCTTTCGTCAACTACGTCACGCGATCAATTTTCTTATGGTCGGTGACCTTGTCTAGCTGTATTGCAGAACTTTTCATAACTTCGCAAATTCAACTGTAACTTACACCTTCGTAACTAAAATACATTTCCTTGCTTATTTACTAAAAAATTAAACACGCCTTGACAGTCAGGAGGTAAATAACCATATCCATATAAATATATTTTCAGGCATGGATTCTTTGGCAGGCGGCCGAAAGCGCCCAGTCGACGCGAGCGTCGCGACGCGCTCGCCTCGCGGACTGACGCATTCGAATCGAAATTTTTAATATTCGATTTTTTTTAATAATATTAACTCGTTTTAATTTTTTTAATTTTTGTGGTGCAAAATACCTAATAGTGAAATAGTAGTGACGTAATATTTATAAATTACAAAACCGATTGTTTTTAACCACGAGTGTGAAAAGTGAGAGTGAAAATAATACCGATGAAAGTGGAATTTTATTTAAAATTATCAATTTCGATAATGCTAGTTTTTATCTAAATAATTGGTAACAGGTGCCAGTTGAGGTATTTAAAATGGTCGATTAATTGGAAAAGAAAAGGTCAACTAGCTGCAGTTGCATTTTGTTGAATTGACATTTAACAAAATATTGTTGTTTAACCTATTGATAAATTGTTGTTGTCCAATTTTGTTACAACAAGCGTTTTAATTGGACAAAACAGTTTATTTATACATACAAACACAATGCATTGACCTGTTGGGAACAGCGTCGGACGTAAAAACATTTTGCCGCCGGAATTTGCTAATGATGGATTAAATGAGGACACTGTTTATGCGAATTTGCTTCTTAGAAATAGAAAAAATATATTTCGGCGAATAAATCTCCGTTTATGTGTTGCACAGGTTAATTCATTGATACACTCAAGTTTTGGAATAAGTAATAAATAACCTTAACGTCGCATTGACGTCACTGGACATCTCTCCTCCTTTAACATTGCTATGACCAAAATTTTAACAGTTATTATATCTTCATATTATGAAATTAAACAATTTGCCTTTTAAAAGTTTGGAAATTTTCAAGTTTGTTTACTGTGTTGCTCTTTAAGTACTACATTTTCATGTAAAGTACCTACCTAAGGATCAAAATAATAGGCCATTCAAAGATTCAAAATAATCGTAGCATTTGCTAATCAATCAGCCTTATATCAATCTAATTAGAGGGTAGTAACTTTTGATTGTAATTCATATTTAACTCTAAAAAACGTCGATTACACAAAGTCAATAATCAAATGATCCGATAATTTGCAAGATGCAGAATGGCACTACTGACTGTACAGCACATGCTACCCACTACTAGTTAGATTCAATGTATTAAATAAGCACGAAGAGGCGTATTTGTACCGCAAGTTAATTCACCCAATGAACGTCAACAACACAACACGCGCTGTTTCATAAAGCAGTGATGTCATTCATAAAAATCATAATCGACTAATACAAATATTGGTATAAAGCTAATCGTAGTATCGACTGTGCTTTGATGTACGTAATAGAATGTATTGAAATGCATTATAGGTTGTAGTTTTTTAATAACACATGTACATCACAATGTATTTAATATATATTTTTTATCTCTTTCTTAATAAGTATCGATTACATAAGTATAAGGTATTCATGTTGATTGATGGTACTGATTAAAAACAAAGCTAAAACAAATTATTGATCGCCGAAACCAATCAAGTAATTATCTATTTCAAAAAGATCTATAAAAATGTAAGTCAAAGCTCTCAAATGTTTTTTTTTTTTTAATTCCTTATGGGCCACAGTGTTTGGCCGCCACTTATCTTAAGCAATGATGGTGCGTTCGACGATGGAACACGCTTGTCCAGCAATAATCTCTTCACTCAAGCCTTGAAGACCACCAGATTTAGGCTTTTAGGGCACCCCCGATAATTTTATCCCTGGCCCTTGTCGGGGGTGTCTATGTATTTGCACGTGACTACAGCCGTAGGTACCTAATAATACTCATTTTAGGGATATAGTTAAAACCATTTTTCTATATTTATTGCTAGCGTCGGTTAAGGCAATTGACAAAAGCTTTTCGAAAATTAAAGGAGCAATCTAGCAATGTTAAGCTCAATAAAAATCAGTCATTGTAGGTAGTCAGTGTCTATGAAAAACCGTGGTCGACTCCGTGCCCATATATTGAAATTCAAATAAGATTTCTTTCATATTATTTATTTATATTCGTTTAATTGCCATTACTATGTGTCTGTCATTTTTGGTCCCAGTTCCAATATTGGTAATTAAAAATCCATCAATACGCGGAAGGAATATATTTATGTATGAGTGGTCTGAGGTAAATATTAAATCATTTTGGGTTAAGGTATTTTATAGTCAAGCGATTGCCATCGATGAAATAATTAATAAAATATTAAAAAGAAAAATAAATAGAGATATAGAGAGTGACAGTCTGCATGCATAAGAAGAGAAGTAAATGTGTTGGATATGAATAAAATTTTCAATAAGGCGACAACCTTATTTGAATTAAATCAAGACAGAGACGCGTAGTTATGTGTACCTAGGTATAGGTAGGTATAGGTTTAAAAACAAAAGCAAAAATAAATTCAAATTATAATGGGTCGACGACAGTCAACAAGAATCCACCTGTCACTTCTAATCTTAAACTAGAAAACTAATCTAAAAATATACAAGTGTATGGCATCCGATCCGCACTCATATTTCCCCATAGATGTGTTGTATCCATGCGAGAGATGTCTACCACTAGACAGACGACAGCCAACGGATATAGATCTGCAAAACATGGCGGTAGGGCTGTCACGAGGCTTGTTGCTTTTTTTATAACTGACAACACTTCGGTCTGTTGTACTTAAGTAAGCCACATTTAAAAAAAAATGGAATGTAGTTTTGACATTAAATTATGACTATTTATTATTTTAGTTGGCCCGGGCTTCACTCTGCACAGCAAAGCATTTTTTTTTGTAACAAGAACTTGTCAATAACAAATTTGAATATGATTAATTAATGTTCCTAACTGCATTTGAAAAAATTAAGATCAGAAGTTATAAAAAAATGTTCTTCTTAAAATGGTTCCAATCTTAAATTCTCCTCTTCTCATGCTTCTATAATTTGGCCTTTTAATGTAATTTTGCATAGCCATTTTATTTTTTTAACACAAAAACAAGACGACATATTTAACACACTTTTCCTTTTTTTTATTGCTCAAATACTAATTTGGTGTCTCAAGTTTTCAACTATACCACTTATTCTGAGATGTTATTGCAGTACAGGCCAGTTTATCTACGTTTGGATCTGACACCATCCCGCGAACGAAATTCGGCTCAAACAAAAAGAGAGAGCAGAGAAGAGTTAGCGAATCCTCGAGGAGTGGCAACCTTAGATAGAGAACGGTCACCGGCTGCGCGGGAGGCGTCGGGAATCGCCGCGTGCCCTAGAAATTGTACTATCTAATTCCTACCGACCGGCAACCATTATGATGCTGTGTTAAATAACGCGGTTCTCATTGGGCCCCGGCTGTAAGGGTTGATGGACAAGCTGTCTCGGTATTGGACGGCTGTAGGATTGCTTTTAGCTTCGTATTTTATTTTGAGCGGATCTGGATTATAGTTGACAACTTTGGGGTAGAGTTTTACAAGTGTAAATGGCGTTTACAGTGTGTTTTTATTTTCATTAAAATATTCTTCACACACCAACAATTCGGTCATCAATGATCTCATCAATATGGTATTTAGTTTGAAAGGTCGTCACATTGAAATTTTAAACAACTTCGTTTAGGCATCACCATTGACGTAAAGAAGTACTGGGCATTAGTTTGCTGTAATTTTCGCCACAATCCTGGTGTTTGATCCTATGTCAGTCGCGACAGGTCTGTTCTCGTTACATAGTATAAGTGCGTCTCCAATCCTCGTTACATAGTAAGGCGTATGAAATTTTCTACTTCTTTCCATATTCATTTTCATTGACCCATCTCCCATCACTTCTTGCAGAACAATTTGCTACTATCTTTTATTATGCCGTCTCTAACTACCTTGCTAGTGGCCATAAGCGCGACTCCAGAGCGTGGAGTCCTGGGTCCGATTCCCAGGTCGAGCAAAGTGTTATTAGGTTTGCCTATTAGGAAAGTCTCAGTGACCATTTGGAATTTTAAACTGTGCCCACTTGATGGCAATAGGCTCACCACTATATAAGGGTATGGTGAAATGTAGGTGTGAAACAGTTCACTTCTGTCTGATCCTTCGCGCAATACAGGCGTGATGCTGTTGTGTTTAGTTATGACGTGTACGTAAATATACTTCACATTTAAACGCTAGACAGTGTTTAGTTTGGCACACGGCGTGAATGCGTGGCGACGCTGATTCATACAACCTCCTCAATTGACGAATTGTGACCTACTGAATCATAGATAGACAATTAGACAATGGATTTATCTAGTACGATGATTTGATGGACGTTTTGTTTACAAATGGAGCCATGGATGTTAATGGAGCTATAAGGAGAGGTATGCACAGTGTTCTTGCACGAATACAACTCGACTTCGACTCTTGCATAAACATAATGTGGCCCTGAATAAGAGATTCGGAAAATGTGGTAAACATACTTGTAAACAACACATAATGGGAAATTGGAAGGCCATTTAAACAATAGAAGCATACGAACTCAAGAGAGCATTACTTTATTATTAATTTACTTTAATTACAAGAGCCTACTAATTAGAATAAACAACCAGTAGGCTTCAAAGGACAATGCCAATATTCGCCTAATGTGATAAAAGCATCGGACATACACGATAATTATTAGTTCAATTAACAAAAACAAAAAAAACACGGACTAGTTGCATGCCGTAATGAAAATTATAGGTATTTTTTATGACTAATTGCACATTCGCCGCCATCTTTGCCAAGCATCAATAACCAATGTCATTTTGTGTCAAAGTAGGGTTGGGATGCCCAATCGATTCTAATCGATATATTGATTTATTAATGCACTGTCACATATTTTTTAATATCTCGCAAGAAAAGCAAGCGTAACATTATTATGGAAAATTGCACTCGATTTTCATTATTTCCAATGAAACAATGGTCATAAGCGGGCAATAGAGAGTGGTGGAATCTGAATCGTACGTCACATAATTTTTATTTTTGGATTATTTTGAACATGAAAGACTACCGTGGGAATTCCATGCTTCGGCACGAATGGGGCGGCTCGACCGGAGTGATACCACGGCCTCACAGAAAACCGGCGTGAAACAACGCTTGCGTTGTGTGTCGCCGAGTGGGTGAGGGTACCGGAGGCCCAAACCGTTTAAAGAGTCGGCAACGCACTTGTGACTCCTCTGGGGTTGCGGGTGTCCATGGGCGGCGCTAATCGTTTACCATCAGGCGTTCCGTCAGCTAGTTTGCCCCTACCCCATAAAAAAAAGATCCTGTTTTTCAGGTATTATTGTTTTTAAAGAATAAAATATTGGTCTTTCTTTCATTTTCAGAATAAATATTATAATTATTATTTATATACAAAAAATAAGTCTACTATTTAATAAGCCGTTAGAGGTCGCTAATTAGCAGACACAATAGATTTTTATTGTTATGACGTATAATTCTGTACGTGGCTGAGCGGAAGTTATTATGCCAAAATAAAAATAAAATAGTGAATATGTACTTTTTCTAATCGATTGCGTACGGTAATTGTAAGATATATCGATACACGCCACTGCACTATGTAAGCATCAACACTATCTGTATAATTTATATAATCTATGGATAACATCATAACACTTACTTTTATGTCTGTTAGTTTTGCGGATTTTAAGTTATATTTGCGGAATAGATAATGAAACAGTTGTCTTTTTGCAAAACTATTACTAAGAAAGTACCTAGGTTTTTAATTTTTTATATTCCAGGTATTTTTTATATTCTAGTCTTTGGGACAAAAACAGCTTAAATATCTAGTAATATCTTAGGTTTTCGCGATCACTACACATTACAATAAAACAATTTTTATCCGGATTAATCGCGTGTATTACTGGTTTTTGTTTTTCGTGACGTTTCGAACACTGGTTCGTGGTCGCAGGAGGACTAAGAAGTCGCGCGTCTCAACAATTTTTTATTTACAATTATTTCAGTCCACCGTACATATAACTAATTAAATGTCTACTTACAAAGCAATATAATATGTATATAATAGTCTTCAGTACTACTACTACTACCTTAAACACCACACAGTTCTTCCATTCACTATTCGATTATAACCTCAAAATCTGTTACATATTTTATAATATTACGATTCTCCAGCTAGTCCGCTACAAAATCAAGATTAAAATGGGCGAATATACGCATATTCAAAAGCAATACATATTTTTCCTTTATTATTGGTTCTAGGCGAACAATGTATGGACGCAGAACAATGTCCTTTCTTCTCACAATCCTTTTTACAAAATGTTCGTATAATCATCCTCAAATTGAACTAATAGATAAAATATACTATATCTAATCTATAAGTATCTACTTAGTGCACATACCACATAATATGTAAATGTCGTGACTGAAATCATTATTATAATTTATAATAATAGTTTAAAAAACTAAAAAACACGCTTTTGTAACTACTCGAACTAAAAAATAGAAAATAATTTTCTATAAATGCAAAAACAAAATAGAGTGATTATGAAAAAAACATTTTATCGTAAAAAAGCATGGGGTGTTCGATGTCAATTGTTATAAATATTTAATTGAAGTTATTATAAAATATCTTAAGAAGCACCCCACGCTTTTTTAGAGTATTTTTGTGTTTTTTTAGGGTGACGTCATTTAATTTTTCGTATTCTTCTCAGCAAACCCTTTCATTTGATACCCATATCGTGGGAGTGCATAAAAAATGACTAGTCCGCCATGTTGGATTTAGAGTGACGTCATTTCATTTTTCGTATTCTTCTCAGCAAACCCTTTCATTTGATACCCATATCGCGGGACTGCATAAAAAATTACTAGTCCGCCATCTTTGGGAGTCCGCCATATTGGATTTAGAATGACGTCACTTAGCTCACCATGCATTGTCATCCAAACTAAACGTGTATGCAAAATTTCAGCTCAATCGGAAACCGGAAGTGGGCAAAATAGCGACCTAAGGAGTCGGTTACAAACATACAGACAAACATTATTTATTTATTTATCTTTATATCACAAAGGTATATTATATTCTAAGCCCCACAAAACCGTTGCAATGGTTTGACTGTGAGGTCAACGAGTCTCTAGACTATATAGGTATATAGATTATATAGGTATTGCAACTTATATAAAACTCAATACATTTCTAAATAATATAACTTTAAGTTTAAACCTATTTGAATTTGTTTCACTCCTTATCTCTGCCGGCAGACTATTCAATAAATATGGTATTCTCTTTTTTAATGTTCTGTCACCAAAATAATTGCTGACTCTGGGTACATTGAATCTACCAGCAGCCATAGATCGTGTATTAAGGTTGTTCTTTACGTAAGTTAAGTTATGCTCTTGGGTACGGTGATGGTTAACTAGTAAAAGATATTTAACATACAAACATACATACAAGTGAAGCTAATATAAAGTGTGTAAAAATCAAGAACGCCCATATAATTTATTGGTCATTTACTTATATGCATATTCCGGAAATTCCAATGACTAGGGCGGAAAAGATGGAATAAAATGTATCCTTATAAATATTTTACACCTGAAACGGTGTCTGTTTGTTCGTCCCTTCGCGACACCTTAATTACTGAACCGATTTCCACGAAATTTGGCACAGGCGACAGGTGCAGAACTATTTTATTGTGTTTTATTCTATGTGTGTAATTATTATGAGTCTAAAGTTACAATATTAAATGAAGAAACAAAAACGTCAAGTTTTTGTTATTTATTTAATTGGCGGGTTGGGTTTCATAATTTTATTCAGCTCAGACTACGCGGGCAAAGCCACGAGAGAAACTTAGTCATAAATTTATAAATAGGGGACTTGGGTATTCATAAAAATAAAACCTAATAAGGAACTTGTCATCACAGGCGTCGGGTCATAAAACCATTTTTTTTTTCATTCGTTCACACAATATATTTTTAGATTTGTCCAGTGCTGCCTATTGCTTCACGTGACACGCATATTAATATCTAGTGATCTTCAAGGAATGTCATTCAGTAACTCATTCGGCAAGATTTTTGGTCGTCTTAATATTATTTACACGACTGCCCAAAAAAGGGGTGTCATGTTTTTAAGGTTTATGTCTTATATGGTGTATGTATAGGTATATGTTTGTGAGTTTCTTTATTCCACAATAACTTTTAAATGCCTGGTAAATTAAGATGTATGGGGTATCGTTAGAATCCTTAGATACATTGTACCGGTTAACATAGGCTAAATATTTAATTGATGTTTACAATAGCCACCTATTTCTAAACAAATCGTGTACCGCTGATTGCCGTCCAGCCATTTCATTCATTTATTTCGAATCCATCAATGATTCACAAAAATATTAAGCAATAAAATTAGCAATTTTTTTTTTTTTTTTAAATTATGACATGACGAGAGGAGGGTATTCTCATAAATCTGTGCGATGAAAAAAAAGCCTCAATTTGCTCTACAAAGTTTTCCAGTTCTTAATAGACGGACTTCTGATCCATAATAGCAAAGTGAAAACATCACAAATAAACTAGCTACTCATACCATACGAATCCGAACTAACTATCATGACAATACGCCGCCACATAAGTTCCACAAACTTGTGCCTACTTATTAAACTTCTGCCTACCCAGCAAGGAAGTTCCAACATTTATGTAATGAAGTTGTTGTCAAGTTTCACGCTAGTTTACATCTTTCCATTAACCAGATTAGGTATTATGCGACTACTTTAATACATTAACAGAACAAAAATAATTAAAATTATGTTTGAAACTAAGTAATCAAAATTTACAGAGATATTAAACATTTTTGTGGAAATTTAATACGGTCGCGAGCAGGATTCTCTGCTCTGACCGATAAGCCATTTCGACCTCTAGAGACCTCTCTCTCGAGATGGGTTAGCGGTCAGAGCTAGTAGAGAGTATTTATCCGGAAGGCGCAGGTTCGAATCCTGCTCGCGACCGTATTTTATTTGTTATTGTGAAGGGTGGGCGTTTTGGGGGACTGTCTTATTGTTATGTATGACGTTCAAAAAGTACCATTTCTAATGGTCTAATTTGAATAAAGATATTTTTGATTTTGATTTTGATTTGATTGCTTTTAGTAGATTTATCTGTATTTACGTTTTTGTAGAAAAGAAAACGTTAATTTATAATATTTTTCCATACAAATAGATTATTTTTCAACTGATAGTAATTGACAGATCGAGGTCAATGAAACGTCACTGACCTATTGTTAACATGATTGTATAGTAACTAGTAGCTAAATCAAATTTGGAATTATTTCATTCATAGTGAAGATCGATTGATTGAATGAAACGCGACGAGATTGGATTTACATGTGAAATATCCGCATTTGCATCGATGATATTTTTTTTATGGGTTTTGGTCGTCACTCGAAACGGAAGCTCGGTTGAATGAAATCTACATTCCTTTAAAAAAAAAAAATGCTGTATTATTTTCTACTTATAACAAGATGAAATTAAATTAAAAAGCACGCCTGCCAAGTGCCATGTGTGGATTAAGTTTTATATTCTACGCCCGTTTGTGTACCCTTTATTTCTGCCTATGTTACCCGGGATAATGTAAGGATTCTAACGATACCCCATGTATTCAAATCCAGGCATTTAGAAGTTAGGGTGGAATAAAGTAACTCACATACATACATGAGCCCTAAAAAACAACACTCATTTTTCTGAGCAGTCGCGTAATTAGCTGGAAATAACGCGCAATAAATACAATTGAATCGCCTGAATTTTCGACCAGGATGCATTGATCGTCGCCACAAACATTCCACAAACACAAAAAAACTGACATAGTTAATTTTTTTTTTATATAAACCGACGGTCATGTTTCTAAAGTTTTTAGAAGTAGTTATAGTTCTACATTTAGACCTCATAGCTTATTTGTCGTGAGGATTACTTAGAGTGAGAGTCAAATGAGGATTAGGTTCAGAAAAATAAGTTTTTTTTTATCTGTAGTAAAAATAACAAGCATACTATACATTAGGAGATTACATTGATGACAAAAATGCTTGGCTAACTGCTGGTCCTGCTCCACAAGCACTCTGACTAACAAATCAATGTTACAAACAACATCACTTCGACGTACTGTCTCTTAGAATGTAGTTATTTTGTTTTTTGACATTGTTATATAATTTTGATGGACAATTTTTTTTTCTTGTTCAGTCCTTAATAATATATATTTAAAAATACGTTTGTCTAATAATTTAGCATTTCATTTTTATTATACTGTAAATGTGAGTACCATGTAATCATTTGCATATTCTACATGATTAAATATATTTGATTATTGTCTGGCAGCTAGAGTATGTCATGCTCACTCAAATGTCCCGCTGACGGTGGCGTTTGTGTTGGGTCATTAGATTCCCTACAATATGGTCGAGTTTAGTGATGCTGACGCTGGCGTCATGTTCGTGAACGGGCGCCGTTGGTTGGGGCTGGTCATCTCTAAACTGTCATGGCAAAGTTTTGAATTGTAACTAGACTCTATAGACTTCATATTACATTGTTCTCACATATGATTTCTATATTATAAATACAATGTAACCAAAATATTGCAATTGTTTGATGAAAAAGAGTAACCGTGGAGTTTCTTGCCCGTTCTTCTCCACAGGAATCTACACTTTGGAACGTGGCAACTAGTTTATTTTTTTGACAATTTAAAAGTGCCTGTAAACGGTCTAATTGAAATAAATGCTTTGACTTTGACTTTGACTTAACGCTGTTATCTTTTCGAATACCGAATCTCCATAGCGTTAGTGATAATATAAACGTATGAACGTTACCTTTTCTCACGTGTAAAGCCTTACATATTCCTTATTACACCAAAAATCTTTGTAAATGGCAGCCATGGGGCCACAGAGGGCCTTGAACGCCATGGATTCTTTGCTCTCACATTTTCTTGCCCCAAATAAGCTCTTGTTACTACAGGAATAAAGTATATAGTAGTATAACCCTAATTCCTGATTGATGGTTGACATTGATAACAAGACAATAAAGTTTTATTGCGATCAAGATAAACGAACGGGCAGACATCAATACAGACTAACGTTTGTTGTTATCAATTGTAAAGATTTATTTATATCCAACATATGCGGGTCAGCGGGTGCATACAGTGAGACAAATGAGAAATTAATAAACAATTTGAAATCGGAATAAATAATAGACAACCAATAAACCAATAATCATAAAAAATATTGCTATTGAAACCGACCAGTAATATTTCGTATTCAATTGTTACGGCCTAAAAATATTTAGCATACAGTCTTCGTTTCAAAGTCAAAGTCAAGTCAAAGGTTTTTATTTCAAATAGGCAAAATTACATGCACTTATGAAACGTCAATTGATTTTAGTTGCATTTTTATGCTCTTGTTTGTTCACTTGTTTTTCAAGTTATTTGTTATACACTTACGTATAAAAGTAATTTATTAATATAACTAATGTATGAATCGATCTAATAATCGACTAATTGAAAAAGTTATCGAACGTCACTGAACCTAATGATACTGGCTGATCTTTATAAAAGAAAAATACTAACTATCAATTTTAAATAGAGAAAGATTATTTATGACTTTATCATTTATGTTAAGTCTATTTATTTTCTTGTTTGCATTACATAAAGTTAACCGAGTCAGTGCAAAACAAAAGCTTATGATAAAACTTGGCACAGGTAAAGGGGAAGCTTACGTCACCAAGTAGGTCGGGGGTTACTATTGTACTGACTAAACAGACACTTTGTTCTTATTCGCTATTCGGAGCGCCTTTAGAGATCAATAGTTATTTTAGAAGTTGTAAACCGGGTGGATCTAGTAAAGCCTAAGTAAACTTTAGAGATGTTGTATGCAACTGAAACTGGAGCACCGCTATGCATGAAAGAGTTTTATATCATTTAGGAAGAGTGACGAAGTATTGGTGGAGATGAATAAGTATTTAGAATACCTAGTAACAGTAGTATCCTAGTATCCTAATAATTAATAAATTTAATATGTTTTATACACAGACTGTTATAGAATTGTAGATACTTAGATATATAGAGTATACTTTATTGTACACTGAACAGTAAATAATAATAAAAAACCACTAACAAGAACGGTACAAATGGCGGGCTTATCATTAAAAGCAATTTCTTCCAGACAACCATTGGATGGAAAGAATAACTAAGGATTTTGTCCTCTACAAATTTGTGTGAGTAGTTTGCAATAGTATAATACTTACTAGTGTAGATTTGATATATACATAGAACTATAAATAATATATAAATATATAATTTTTCGGCGCGGTTAGCGCAGTGGTCGAGAGATCGGTTGCTGCGCCGCGTGTCGCAGGCTCGATTCCTGCACGGAGCAAATATTTGTATGATGTACTTACAGATACTAGTTACGGGTCTGGGTGCGTGTGCATGTAAAAAAAAATATGTGTACCCACGATACAGAAAGAATCTCTTAGTGTGGGGTAAGGGTAGTAGTAGTTTAATTTAAAGAAAAAATAAAATTGGTTATTTAAATAATTAGGTAAATAAATAAAAACACATATCCATACACGAACAAATGGAGTAGTTAACCATATGTTGAAAGGGAATATTGATTCACTATACTTTTTGTAAGACGACGTCATATAATTTTTGTAAGAATCTTTGTAAAAAAAAACCCGATTGATTGCTGATCTGATTTTGAAAATATTGAAGATTTTACTTTAATATAACTGTTATGAGTAGATAGGAGGTATAGTTTTAGTTAAGACGGATTTTGTTACGAAAACCTATCGGGAAGTAAATGTAGGTAGGTATACCTTATTAAAAATCTTACAAAACCTCATGTTGATATCTTGAAGGGGTTGGAACTTAGCTGTAATTTCTAAAAGGCTTTCAAAGATTTTTCTCTCTCTATTAATTACGTACTAGACGCTGAATAATAACATCAACAATAACCTAAAAATAAACTTCAAAGTCAACTTTGTCCCTATACTAAAAATACATAGGGTTGTTTACGATATACACTGAAAATAACATTGAATCTACTTTTACTATCGACAGAAGTAAAACTGCTTTAATTCTTTTGTCTACATATATTAGGAATATAAATATATGCAATACAGTTACCCACAGTTGTGAAGAAGTGTTTCATTCTAATAAAGTTTAATTTATTATCATTAGTCAGCTTTGATTGCAATAATCTTACTCACATACCTACTACACACCTATTACAATAAGTGTTATACCAAACAATTGTTGTTATTAGCATATAAATACCTGCAAAGTTGTTACTAGCTCCTACGGATTTTAATTAAGTACTGTATGTGTGTATACCTTATGAATATTATAGGTACTTAAATAATTAGTCTTTAAAACTAATTTATAAAGGATTAAATGTTAAAGATTGTTACATTCAAATAAAATTGTAATATGACAACAAAAAATTAAAGTATTCCACATTTAAAATGGGTTTACTTTTTTGTTAGTTTTTATTTCACAATCAATCAGCCAGTTCTTTTTTAATTAATACTTCATCGAATCCCTAAAATAAATCGACTAAGCATTTTCTATAGCGTGTCATGTCTCACGAACTAAAAATACACGAGTGTCCCTTCCGAACGATGTTCTAGTGAGAATTTTAACATATTACGACAGTTCCTTAGTAATCATAATTTATTGTAGACATTTATGGCTCTTTTAACTGAATTAGCCAGTTTCCGTTTTGCTACTTACATTATTCCAGAATTTCAAAAAATAAAGTTTAAACACTAGGAAGCGGTGAAGAGGGCTGTCTTAATGTTTGATGTTCAAATTTTTAGCCTAATTCGAATAAAAATAAATTTTGATTTTGATTATAAATAATATAACTTAAGTTTTCTTATCGTGTAAAATATAATAATTTATTCTCCAAAACAGCTGAAAGTTGCTTTACTATAATAAATATCGCGGATTCGTAAAGATTGTCATACGTTTGCGCAATTCGGAAATATTTTCAGACATATCAAAATAAAACGGTCCAATTCGCCAGTTTTTTGGCAACTGACAAATGTTGAGAAAAACAATGATCTAACAAAAACTCCGAGTGTTTTACGAGTTTAAGCAATTCAATACACTTTAGTGTGACCAATAATAGTAGACATTTCACTGAGTTCTAGTTTCGTGGTTATAAAAACGATTTGTTTCTTCGATCTGAGAATAGAGAGGTCAAAAACAACTGGTCATCCTCGTAGTACCTACCAACGTATAAATTGTAATACAATTAGTAGTAAAGTTATGCATTTAACTGTTAAATCTTTGAAAAGTATTATCGCATGCTTAGCGAACTCTAAAGTTATAATTTTAAATGGAAAAAGAATACGGTCGTGAGCAGGACTCGAACCTGCGTATGAATCCTGCTCGCGATCGTATTCTTTTTCCATTTATCATTTAATTGTTTTCATTCAATTTAATTGGACATGTAAAAGTGGAATACTTATATAGGCTAAATATTAAAGTATTAAGAGACACATTCCTAAACTCACACCTAGATAGAGTGATAAATCGGCTGGTGCACCGCGTGTCGCGGGTTCGATTCCCGTGAGATAAAACATATTGGTATGATCTACAGATAGTATTCATGTGAAAAAAAAAACATCCATGTTACTGAAGATATTCCTAAACTCTACATTTACCTAAAAAAATAAGAATTCAACTCAACTCTTATTCCTCGGTTCTTGTAAGGGCACCGGGTTTAATCTGAACCCTTTTGTAGAGAACCCTTTTCTTAAACAAACACTCTGATTGTTTGTCGAAGGGTTACTGCGAATATGAGTAATGCATCTCACATTGTCGGTTTTGTAAACAATAAGCTTGATACAATGACCCCGGGCCCCTTACTCCATGGAACATGAGAAATAATAAGATGTGTAAGACATACTGGCCATCAAATCTATTTAACAACTATTTTCTAAATTGTTTTTTTTTTTTTAGTTTTGGTCGCGCATGTTCATTTTGGTAAGAATTGATAGCCAAAAGCTTCAGTAGGGTTCATCATCATCCCCCTGCTCTTATCCCAATTTATTTGGGGTCGGTGCTGCATGTATTCTTCTTTCATACATACTCTCTACTTGTACTGGAATGCCGCAAAAATATTGGCTTTGTTTTATGACCGGCAGCTTGCCTGACGTCAACCCTCATTGGGAATGCTGTTGTTGGTGCTAACCGCCACCGATACGGTCTCCATCTATTTATCCATGTCATACCAAATGTTATCCATGCGCCAGGTTCTGATGTTATCCTACTATCACACTCCAGTAGCCGGGCCAAGCTTCAGTAGGGTTACTCTTGAAAATAAATCCGCTTGATTGACATTAGAAATATGTCAAATCGTACTTTTATATGCCAAAATGTCTTTGAATAAATTATGTAGTTTGGATAATATTAAGCCACATGCTTTAAAATATATGTAAGATAACTATAATGAGATGACATATTGAATCCGATCCAGCCAGTCCCTTGCTGTCCGCCCACCAGCGACGCCCTAAGCTGAGGCCAGCACGGGGTGCCCTTAGCATGTTGTCGCTTAGCTTATAAGTTGAATGCCCTGGCTTGGGCCCTTAATATTATTAAGGCAAACACAGGAAAGCCCGGTTAAGCAGTCGACAACCTCCTAGGCTGACCTACGATATGCTATACACAAAAAAAAAGACTTATGATGTAGGTTTATTTTAAAATACATTACACATTGTTTTAAGGCGTTGATTAAACATTGGAATTGAATTGCAATTGGTATTCATTTCAAGAGTAACCCCACAGGTTAGGCTACACATTAACACGTAACCTATGTCTCCAAAAAGTCTGTGCTTAAAAATATACAAAAGGAGTTCCCAAAAAAAAAAAACATCCGAACCTATTCTTCGCTACTCAAAGGTTTAAAAATAGAATCATTTGTAGCATAAAAGGCACAAAAACCTGTGTAATGACCGTTTGATTGATGAATGTTTAGTTAAGACATTCATCTAAATAAAGCCAAATCACTCTGTTAAGTTACAATTATCAAAATAATCTATAATCTTAAAATAATAAAAAAGTGTTTTTTAAACTAGATAGCGTCAGCATTTCCTATCTGACTATCTCTAAGAAGACATAAGTTTTGAACCGCTCTGACACTGTCATTTTACGCACATAGAGGGAATGCTCAAATTAGCTAAGTAAACGTTTATAGAATTGCAGTGGTGTGAGCCTGTATGTCACAGATGTTTCTCGTCAAAGAGAATCAAGAAGATCTGTACAGAAAGGTGTTAGTTGCAGAAATAACTCTGATATAACATGGTCGTGAGCCTATTGCTATTACCGAACGTAATTCCCAACTCCGGGCAGCTGCTGAGAATTTGCTACCAGAAAAACCATATAACACAGCCCAACCCGTGATTCAAACCCAAGACTTTGTGCTCAGCAGCCTCGATTGCGACCTTTAGAACAACAGTGGTCTTGTAATCTTTGGTAATACAGGTTGATAAAGTTCACAACACAAGTTATACTTGCATGCTAGGTACTTGCTAGAAATCTCTTTGCTGGCGTATTAGCTATCTCGGTTACCATCGCACAATGAGGGGCTCGTGGCTAAGTATCAGCCGCACAAATCAATCGATCGACGTTAAGCTGCGCTTGCCGCGGTCGGTCTGTGGATGGGTGACCATCATTTCATACCAAGACCACTCCGTGCCTCGGAGAGCATGTTAAACCGTCGGTTCCAGTTGTCAAATTAAGATTTATGACAGCCGTTACGGGTAGTCAGAGGCCTGAAAGTCTGAACCAGTCATACCACTAGACGTCATGTTACCCGATACCTGAGTTGTGGAGGTCTGATAGGAAGTCGCTTTATGTAAATTATTGGTATTAAGCTGCATCTGGTTTGTATTACAACAAAGTTTGATAGTGTATTTTTCCAAGATGCAAACCTACATTCCTAATTACCTACTTCTTATTATAGGTAAAATGGACATACACAAAGATTTTTTTGAGACAGTTACACACACAACAAAAACTTGAGGTACTTGCAACCCGTTATAATACCGAGGTGGTTGATGACACATACTTTTTTGTAGATATGGGTATCTCAAAATAATGCGGTGAGTAATCGAACGCACCTAGCTACTTTTTTGTACTCTCAATGACATAAGTAGATTAGAGATTTTTTTTCATTATATTATAGCAGAAACTTAATTTTATTCAGCCGTATGTACCATCATGTTATTATAATATTCTATCAGTGTATAGTGAACGAAAGCACGGCTATTAAGCGTGAGGTCCTGGATTCGAGTCTCAAGTCAGGCAGTGTTATCTATTGTAATTTTTCAGTAAGGAAATTCTCAGTAGCATTACGGAGTTTGGAATTGTACCCGAGATGGCTATAGCCAAGTACTGATTGCAAGAGATTTGCGAAACGTCGGTGTACATCAGTGTACATCAATATATGCATCCCTTCTTTTTTATGGTGGAGTAAATGCCTGACGCATGCCACACCACACATGCCTGGGGAGGCAGTGTGGTTATGTGGGGCTCGCACCCATTAAAAACTCCACCGTGTGCCTACTCTCGCTTTTGAGTGGATGAGCCGCGAGAACTGCAATGCATGGCCTTCGCGACCAAATATATGCATCCCTGCCCAGCCCTTGGTTCTACAGGCACGATACTGTGTTATGTACATTTAAAAATACATAACATAGCATTACGCCTGTATTGCCCGATGGGGTAGGCAGAGGTGTACTAAGTCCCATGTGGGGCTATTGTAGGTGGTGAGCCTATTGCTTTCTACACATTTCCAAACTCCGGGCTGCTACTGAGAATTTCTTAACAGAAAAGCCCAATAACCCGACCTGGAAATCGAACCCAAAACCTCATGCTCAGCAGTCGCGCTTTGGACCAATAGACCAACGAGGCACATTTAAAAAAAATTACATAAAAAATTGAATTAACTACTTCCGAGACTTTTTGATTACCTAATGTTAACTTACTTATTTTGCTGCTTGTACAAGGCAACATGTGGGATGAAAAATACATATAGATACGTAGTTAAAGGCACCTTCAATGTCCACTTTTATTGCCAGTATCTTGCATCGATGCAATTATGCGATTATTTATACGCCTACTGGAGTATTTTGGTATTTCGAGACGCCAAGCCTTTGTTTGGAAAACGGCACACGGATCAACATTTGGGCATTCGGAATTGAAGAAGAATTTAGGGCACGCCTGATTCTGGAGCGGGGAGGAGTGGAATTGTCAGCGATTTAGTATTGTTTATTTTTTATCATACGCTACGCCATGGCTTCTACTAATTGTAAGATGTCGAGTGTCGTATTTACTTTCAGACACAAATCTATTCTCATTCAAGGAAAGTGCATAGTAGTATAATAGTTAGATATTTATAGTTTTCTTCATATTACTGCTGAACTCGAGGTCTCGGGTTCGATTCCCGGATCGGACAAAGTGTTATTGAGATTTTCTGTTATTAAATACTCAGTAGCAGCCCGGAGTTTCGAATTGTGAGCGGCAAATGGCAATAGGCTCACCACCTATGGTCATAAACATGGGACTTAATAACATCATTGGTGAAATGTGGGTGTACAACTGTGTACACCTCTGCCTACATACTACATGAATACAGGCGTGATGCTATGTATGTTACGTTCTTTATATTAATAAAGCCGAAGAAAACAGAGATCCAGTATTTCTTATCCACAAAGACATTCTAGCCATCACTCTACCTTGGAGTAGCCAGGAACGCTTTCCTAATAAGTCCCTGAACTCTACATATAATTTAAAGATTTATTGAGACATAAACAGATACAATACTACAGTACGTTAACAGCCACATTGGAAAACTATGTCGCAGCTGTTAGCGCCCACCTCCAAAAGATGAGACTACAGCAATCAATCACAACAACACCAATATTACAATCAATCTAATAGTTGACCAGACAAAGCGTGACTTAAAACAAAAAATAAGACCTTGCCAAAGTCCACCTTTAACACCAGTACCTTTCTATGAAGTACGTACGTCGTACTAGCTTACAACTAGTACAGCTCATTGCAGCTAATTTGCCTTCATAATACATTGGTAGTTTACAATCAGCTTTCTCAACATGTCCCTGAAAGCTTTAGGTCCAGGCCGATGGATTTAAACTTATCAATCTAATTTAATACTAATTCAATTTATTTAAGGTGTATACTTCGCAACGCTCGGAAAACTACCTCTAAGCATCGTAGAGTGCATCCAACATGATACTCCTCGTTATAAATTATTTAAAACTAGTTAAATAAGTATTCAATCAGGTTGATACATTTAATCCTGTGCTTTGTCGTTCGCCGGACTTCACTGACCCTAAGTCTACACACGTTCATTAGAGAGGGCAGTCGGACTGCAACTGTCCTACAAAAGCAATTGCCAAAGAGTTGCCGTCGAACAAAACAATGTTCGATGAATCATGTACTGGTAAAGACATTTGCTGTTCGTCTATAGAAATTTCAACTTTAACTGTTGGTGTTAAGGGATGTGTTCAATTTAAAGGAAATTGTCAATCTTCCAAACAATGTGAACAGTATTAAGTTTAGGGATTGAATAAAAACTTCGACCTATCTATTTGTGGGTTGTTGTAGAAACGTCGCGTGAAACTTTGTTCTGAACTATTTATTGAGATATAAAAGTAAAGATGTTGAACTTAGGTTTTCTTTGTTGTTTGTCGACGCGAATGAGGTTAAAGTCGACTGATTTTCTAAAGCCCCAGATTATTTTATAGTAACTTGGCCAATATGGGGTATTCCACATAAAGTATTTAGGCAATTCACTGAAGATAATACGCAAAACTATATAAGTATAACAAATAACTCATAAAAACGAAATCCAAAAATGAGTCATGAACATATTTATTTCTTTCTTTACAACAAAGGATACACAATTAACGTGGCGTTTCTGAAGTAGTATACTTGAATGAGGTGTGTTCCTTAAATGAAAGAAAATCACTGCATGCACTTGTAATTACGGGAGCAAAAGTATGTATTATAAATTTATACTCTACATATATATATGTATATGTTAATCTAAATAAATACAGAAGTAAAGTGAGTTATGGGTTAGTCAAAAAAACTAAACTGTAATGAATGCAACAACCCAAGCACCATGAAAGGTAAAATGTTGCACTAAGTGGGTAAAACTACACAAAAGCGATTCTTTAACATCAGATATTACCTAGTCACGATGTCCAATAAGGTCGTGTAACAGCACTAAACAATAATTTACGTAATCTAGGCTGTATCTACTCGGATGTACGAGATGAAGCAATTACCTGGGTCATTAGAATATTGTAAACGTTTGAATTAAAAACCCACGCAATATTAGTATATTTTTCTTTAATGCTTTTTTCGTGTAAGGTCAACAATTTAACAACGAACTCATGCAATTTTAATGTCTTGACTTTACATAATAAATCTCTTAAGAATCAAAATGTTATACCTCTCTTAAATACTAATTCAGCATCATCATCATGATTCGCAGCCAACTTGGCTGACTCTGCTGGTACCATTCTTCGCGGTTCTGATCAACTAAATTCTGATTTTACTGGAATCAAACTTAATCGCAATAAAGCCTATTGCAGACCAATGATGGTTAGTCCATTGTCAAGTGGCAGGATTTGAAGTAGGCATTCTCTAACCAGGCCTAAGATACCAAAAGGCTTGCCATTCGTGTTAATCATATGTAACAACAAATATCTATATATCCAGGGGTGAATTGCCAAGTGAGACTAATGTTAAGAGAGAAAATAATAATAAATGATATGAGGCTTATATTTTTATAATGTACAAGCAAACACAAAAGTAAAAATAGATAGAGATAGAAAAATAATAACAAAGAAGTGAACGTGCACCAGCTGGTTCAGTATTTGCAGACGCTTGTAGTACCCATCGGTAAAAGGGTGCGTTCGAACTTTTCCATCCCCTATGAGGTTATGAATGTAGCTGTTAATATACCAAAATAATACTCAACCTTACTGTATTTAAATCCACCAAACATACTTATTCTTAAAATACACCCAAAATAACTAAGCTAAGCTCGTAAAAATAATTTAAATCAGCGCCAGTTTTAGCAGATATAAAAACGTCAGATAAAATCTGGGCGAGATATGAATGCTAAACAGATTGCTACAAAATCAAATAACGCTTTTTAACAAAAGCTTTTGCATAATGCTAATGTAAATCATAGGTATGACTGAAAAGTAATAAGTTACGATGGAGTAGTCACAATGTTTTCATCGTTTCGTCACAACATTTGCTCTTAGAACCTGTGTAAGCCTCATGATTTTGTATGATGTCTCTCTTGGGCTATCTTTCATTGTCACCTGTATATATTGAAGCTGTTAGGTGGGAAGATATGTGGCTTATTATGATGGACTTTTCGGAGGGGTATCTTCTAAAAGGAACCCGGAGTTGGGGATAAGACTGGGGATTGTAGCATTCCTGCCTCACGAAAACCACCCCGATGGTCATCATCAGTATAGGGAGGTAGACGGAGGGGTCCTCAACAAACCATCTCCAGTACCCCCGCTATACAATGCTTATAATAACACATCCCTGGGGAGATAATATAGGGGTTTCTACTAAGTCTCGCTGTGTATGGTAGAGCGTGCCCACTGTGCCAGAGTCTTCTCTGGTGTCACTTGATGGGCAAACACAGTCCCCTTTCTAAGCACCCGTGAACCCAAAGGCCCGCCTGCCTTAAATCATACTGGCGTTTCAGGTACTGTTAGGTACCGAGGTAAAAGGCGAAAACCTGATGTGACTACAGACTTATACATACATAAGATAATTGACTATTAGTATAGATATCTATTACAAAGATTACCTTAACTATTGTAAAGCTAAAAATCTCTAATATAACACCATTTCTTAACAATATTTCAATATCTCGAGATGAATCGTAATGTGATTCGTTTCGATTCGTTAGTTCAATAGATGACCTAGTTCGTATTCGATTTATGCCACAGATACAGAAATGATACACCTATTACTATTTAATGGCTGCCTATTACAGATGAGAGGAATAATAATTTGGAAAAGTCTCACCTTAAAAGCCGTTTTGGATCTAAGATATTAACGAAAACATGAAGAATTAAAAACATGTAATGCAAATGACTACCTGGGATTCCTGTTAGGAAGAGGGAGATAAAAAGAAACTGCTAAATTGAGAGAAATATTCTATATGGAAATCTCAAAAAAAAAAGTTATGACATATGTACACAAAACGCCAGCGAAGGTTCGCACTCTACAAACCGGATTAGCAAAATATTTTTTTGTTTAACTACTACAAGCTATATATTTTTCCAAAGCCTTCAAACAATACATAACGCAAAGTACTAATATGGTACAAATAGTAAACCTTACAATATCTCCCTAATGTGGATTCCTGTGTTAGTAATGACTCATGTAAGTATCTTAGTAAAAAATGCAAACCAAGCTATAGGACTCGGTAAGCAAAACATCTGATTCCAAGCATCGCCCACGCTCGCGAGATGACTGATGTTTATTTTTTTGGACCTCACACAGACTGGCAACTCACTGAGGCTTGAATTTGAGTTGCTATTGTCAATAATGCGTAGTTGGATATTGCCACAGAGTATGAAAATGGAGTGTTAGAAAATATCTTGAATTATTTTATAGGGGAGAGTGCAAATCTATCTGTCTTCATTTATTGCACTGCTAATTTGAAGTACATTGGCCTAGTGTTAATACTAGGCCAATGTTTCATACAGTTTTAGCTGACGGCATAAATAAAGAGGCTAAGCAGTGAAACAAACACGCATTAAATCGAAAAAAAAAAAATATGAGCTCGGACTGAAATGGTGATTTCAACAATTTTTATACTGGTTCCTTCACCGTATTGTTGTCACGTGGCGTCATTTTGACTGTTAAAACGTCATTCAAACCTATTTTTTATAAACCAATGTTTCAAAGGAACTTCAAACCTATTCAAACCCACCACGGTGTTCATAGCTTTGAGCAGACTTTGGTCACGCACAGTTTACATTTTGTCAATGCAGCTATTCGAGTAACGCCTTCGTTGTAGCCAGTTATTCCATTTGTTATTTATTCCGTGTATACATAAAAAGCTTTAGTATGGAGTAAGAAGTAGTTAGTATTGTTACAAGACAACTCGTTCGACAACTTTATAACTGGGTCATTAGACACAAGCTATCTGAGATTAACAACAAAAATAATGTAACAACGAAATATCTAGTATATCTCGAGAACAGCAACCTTCTGAGGCGTATATAAGCTTGATTTTTCCGGTCTACAATCTAAAATTGTACGAAATTGAGTGAAAAGAAAAGGAATTTGAAGCAAGTTTAGAAAAGACGACTATCCGGTCGACTGATAGACATCTTTAATCCCTCTATGATCCTAATATTACACTAAAAGATACAAGGCGAATTAGAAAACTACATCCTTTTAAGAAAATAATGTACAGGACAATCGAAATTTTACACGGGAAAGCCATGATTGTATCTATATATGGAATCTTACATCCCCTCAGACCAAAAATCAAGCAATCAAACAAACTTTCTTTCAACAAACAGAAAAGGAAGTGTTACCCGTACAAGTTTAAAATGCTTACAATGTGTCTACTATTCAAAGTGGGTTGGCAGAGCTCGCGGCGGAACTACGGGCCTGGCATACAAATGCACAGACGATGTGACAAATACTATGGAGTACCGGTCAGTCCACAAGTGGGAGCGACTGAGCGAGTTGTAGATGTCGCTATTATTAGGCTTTTGTGACTCATCACTATACAAGTCTAGCGATACCGTAGAGAAAAGAGAAGTTGAATTTTTTGTTTTCGTTGAAGACGCTAAATAAATGGATTGTACTGAAACTCTTGGAATTATAGTTTAAGTAATTTTTAGCTTTAGTAAAACATGTCACATATTCTATAATTTTTAGCTTTAGTAAAACATGTCACATATTCTATAATTTTTAGCTTTAGTAAAACATGTCACATATTCTATAATTTTTAGCTTTAGTAAAACATGTCACATATTCTATAATTTTCGGTCCCAAAATGCTTTGGATAGTAAACGTAAGATACGTTTTCACGACCACTAAATATTAAAAAAACAAGACGGAATAATCGCCTGTATGGGTTATCGTATCGTTTTTCCCGACATTTAGTAGAAAATTTTGCAGCATTCATGGTCGCAGAATCTTTGTAAGATTCAAAGATACTTATTTTATCAATACTTGAAAATAAATTAATTTCTAACCGACATACCAAACGAAGTACTCGTGGTTCCCTCGTATGTGTAAACGTATGTAAGTTTGTTTAGGATTTCCTTAAAATAACTAGTTGTTCCTGTCATTTTGTGAATGTGACATTCTGCGTTTTCTGTGATTTTTACTAACTGTCTGATGTTTCCTATCACTTGTGCGTCCACCAGTACCTTCCTGTTACTTGTTCGTGTTTAACTAAAAGCTTAGACGGATGATTTACTATGAATTGTATTTATGTATGAGTGTCCAAGTGAGACTTACTAATGAATTGAGGAATGTTTGTTTGTTGCTCACGACACAGACAGACATCTCTATTAGCAGTATATGTTAGTCAAACCATTAATTTGAGTGATAAATAGTTGTATCCAACTTGAAAAGGTTGAAATATTTCTTAAGTTGTTGATAGATTGTAAATTGTAGTGTTATTATTTTCGTGTGAGAAGGAATTGTAACATGGGAAGCAAATGATGAGAGATGGGAACTAAATAAGTAGAAATAAAAAGTAGGGAAATAAGGGGAATAAATACATAGACGTTCTTGTTTTTTGTTTTTATACTTTTCTGCAATCTGTCACTTTCCTGAGGACATTAGACAGTATGTGGGTCGAGAGGCTAGAACTAACTTGCTAGGTGTGAGACCTTTATCTCACCCTATATATATATTTTTTTTTAATAAAAAATATGTTTATCCATTATGGTATGAGGTCCTGGGGTATTCTTCGCTTTAGTCGTCGCATGTTTTGATCCGCATTCATCATGACTGGGCTAAGACATTTAGGTGTTTTAATATTCGTTCTTATAGACGTTCTTGTGAAATTATAGTATATCCCTTTTTTTATGTTCCACTCCATGGCAAGCTGGCGGCCAATTTGATGGTATGTGATCGCCACCTATGCGCTTCTGGAATACCAAAGGCATCTCAGATGCGTTGCCTACCCTTCTCAAAGAGAATTCTCTTCAATTTTTGTTTGATGGGATCCTTATCGTAGGTTCGCGGAAAAATCTTCAGAGGAAGGCCTTGCCAGATACAAAAGTCTGACAGCAGTGTGACAAAGTACGACTATAATAGCAACAGCTTCCACTCACCACGCGTAACAATGCAGAAAAAATTACCCAAATAACTAAGACCCATCTCTCCGCCTACATACCGTCACCCAAAAAAGAATGTCCAATCATAATTACATTACGTCGGATCCTTTGTGAGTCACGTATAAATCCCAAATAATAATAATAATAGTAAAACAAAAAACTATCGTTTCCCGAGGAATGCGCGTTCCCGCACGTCTCGGCCGGGTCGGTTTTTTGACGTAACTTGAGCAGTGAGCTTAGTGGCTTTATTTGTTTAAAAACAATGGCTAGAGCAGCTGCTAGGAGGCTGGGTTTATGGTTATAGTACAGTTGTTAGATTTAACAAGCTCATATAGAAAAATAGGGAGCAATAAGACCGATGTAAAATCTTGTAATAAAACAACTTTTAACCGGATTAATCGCTCGTATTATTGGTTTTTATTTATCCTGACGTTTCGTACACTTTGCAATGTTTGTGGTCGCACCAGGGTGGTCGCACCGTACGAACGCTGCAAAAGTGTTCGAAACATCAGGTAAAACAAAAACCAGTAATACACGCGATTAATCCGGTTAAAAGTTGTTTTACTAGTGATCGCGAAAACCGAAGATATTGCGATGTTAGATTTTTGGGTAGGCGAGAATGTGAAGAGATTATGGCTGTAGCCATGTACCTATGTATGGTTTTGGGAGTACCCGCCCTTGAAATTCCAGAACGAAGTGAAATTATAATATTTACATGTGTTCCGTTCCATGCGTGAAAAGAGGAGAACTCCCACCCCCCGTGAAATTAATTCATGAGGAGATCCCCCATGTTATATTCCTGGCTACGGCCGTGGAAGATGTAATTTTAATGCCAATACGAAGGTGGCGTGATGAGGTCATTTGTTCACGAGAAAGTTTGGCACACAAATATCATGGATAAGCGACTTTCAAGGGGAACAGATACCCTTGCGCAGGGGATGGGCTAAAAGAAAGTCCTTGCATCTCTTATAAGTCTTCTTATATTGAAAAGTTAGTTATTCAAGACTTTAAATATTATTTCTTTGTCTCTTAATTTGTCTTAAAATACATATTCATTATAATTTTAAGTACATATTAAATAAATAAAAAATGCAATATATAAAGTTACAATATTAAATGGAAAAAGAATACGGTCGCGAACAGGATTCGAACCTGCGCCTCCCGGATAGATACTCCAGGCGCTCTGACCAACTAAGCCATCTCGACCTCTGCTCACCACCGCGAATTCTTCTTCCATATTTAACACGTCTTATGGCGACGTCATTGCAATCAATTCAGTACTTACAAGTGACCGAAATCGCCATAAGACGTGTTAAATATGGAAGAAGAATTCGCGGTGGTGAGCAGAGGTCGAGATGGCTTAGTTGGTCAGAGCGCCTGGAGTATCTATCCGGGAGGCGCAGGTTCGAATCCTGTTTGCGACCGTATTCTTTTTCCATTTAATATTGTAACTTTAGAGTTCGCTAAGCATGCGTTAATGCTTTTTCAAAGACATATCTTGAAATGCAATATATATTTAAAAATATAAAAAACAGTATGCCACCGGTGTCGGGAACAGGGTCCAAGGCACCGGTGGTTAGGCCTCCATCAAGAGAAACCTTCTAACAATTCGTGCCGTGTCAAGAAGTAGTATTATTTCTTTTATTATTATAAATATCTGTATTTTGACTGTGACTGCCTCGTTGGTCTTGTGATCCCAAGCGCGACAGCTGTGCATGAGGTTTCGGGTTCGATTCTGGGGTCGGGCAAAGTTTTTCTGTTAGGAATTTCTCAGTAGCAGCCCGGAGTCTGTAAATGTGTCCGGTAGATAGCAATAGACCATAGGACTTAATAACAGTAATAACAATTGGTGAAATGTGGGCGCACAACGGTGTACCTACACTGCTACCTACCCCTTCTGGCGACCATTATCCTATGTTGATGAAGGCGACACTTAAGCAAATATAAACAAAACAGTTAATTTATTTATTCATCCAACTCATCCAGATATATACACTGCACGAGTACATAGCACTTAGTGGTAGGTGTAGATATGTAAATGAGCTCCCATCTCGATCTTGACACACAAATATTTGTCCGTGTTCAGCAACAGGAATATTTTGCGTCACAGATATCCATACAAAATTAGAATATATATATATAAAGAACCCACCAGAAGAGGAAAAGCGAAAAAATACCACTCCATTCTGGTTGTAGTTTAGGCAGACTAAAATTTCCATATTAATTTGACATATTATATCTTTTAATTTGTCTCATGTCGCTCTTACATAATCAGCTCATAACTGTCCCACTGCAAGACACTAGCCCCTTCTCATACAAAGAAGGCACGGGCTTTGATCACTACGCTAGCTCACTGCGGGTTGGCGTTTTTATTCACCGTATGTCTGTGATGTCTTATGACGCATATCAGATTTGAGTATGGGCTCAAATTTGATGACCTGGGGCTCAAGAGGCGGGCGTAGCCATTGAGCCAACATGGTACCACGTCTCGCTCGCTTATGAAATGTTTATTGCTTTTTTAACGTCAAACTTTAAGACAAGCTCCAAATAAGTCCACCTTTCACGGCTTCCTAGTGTAGCTGGGAAGAAGAAGCGGCGCAACAAACTCCCCAGAAGCAGTAGTAGCTGTTAGTAAAATATAGTAATGCTTTAAATTTAGTTTAGTTATATAACATTTGAATAAACACCCTGTCTTTACAGTCTTTATTATGTAATTGTGCAAATGCAAAAACGTTGATAATAATCGAACATACGAATGATTGGAGATAGAGGTGTGGAGATAATTATATTTTGCTTTTATAGACCAGTAATATTGTAATTTATAAATGGAACAAATTTAAAAGTACGAGAATGCGCTAGGTTTTACGATTCTCGGGTAAATTATGTAAAAACCGGAAAATTATATGTCCAAAATACAGTTTCAGAAAGTAAATCATTATAAGAGGGTCAAGTCTTAAAGTATATAATACCTACTAACAATCAACATAAATATTAATCATACTATAATTCTATTTTTCTGGGGTACTCGATAACTTCTGGGCTTGGCGCCCCAATTTCAATGGGCGACGACGTGCTAGCCGAAAAACATTTATTATTACAAGTAATCTTATCATGTCGTATCTTTACTATTTAGATCTAATTGCTGGCAAACGCACCTGTCACACCTTTATCTGTAATCATTTTGTTTACACACCAACTTTGTTTAAATTAGGTTATAACGTCAACGAAAAGTCTGACAACCAGACGTGTATCACTTGTTACCCATTAACCAAAGTGTTGGAAAGTGCAATTAGTGAAGACTGTGCTACCTAATTTTATGTTAATTGAACACTTCGGAGAACTTTCTAAATCAGTGTTAAAAGACTCGAATACGTTTCTTTCGCCAAAGGAAATCTCTACCTTTTAAATTTCGTATCATATCTCGAAATCTGTGCTTTATCGGCAAAGAGATTCTAAAGAGTTGTGATGAACTTTGTGTACTTATTGTGATCAAATATATCAAGAAGGAAAATAAAATATCAAGAAAAGTTAATATAAGAAATATTATGCTTGAATTGGCAATTCTTCAGTCACTTGGCAAAAAACTGTTCTGATAAAATTTGAAGGAACGACAGGTTATCAATTTTCGTTAAGTTTTGGAAATTGCAATTTTAAAATATCTAGGTACTTCTGTATCATATATTCATAGAAACGTCAATAAATAGAATAATAACGAATCTACAACAGTGAAAACCTCATTAATTCAAAGAACATATTCAGCAAATTAAGCACCAATTGTTCGAACCACTCTGAGACCTGTGGATTGGCTATAGAGTCTGCTAAGCCTGAAGAATAAAGGGGATATCTTCTAACTACCTCAAAACAAGAGAAGTTTCCTCCACCATGCCTTCAGCGCTAGACATGGGACTGTTCAGCCAGCCAGAGTGGAGTGACTCCAGCGACTCCACGGAACCAGGCCCACTGCCTCAGCTTGGGTACTTCGTGCCTGTCAGGTGCAGGTGTGAACGGACCTCGCACCACGTGTGTCGGAGAAGTAGAAGGTAAACTAAAATATCATCTGTACAGAAAATATTAACTATTTAACTTGTAAGAAATGCATGGAACTACTTACTTAGCATTTTGCGTTTAACAAATTAGCGGCCTACTTTGAGCTCTAATTGCCAATTAACTGCCACTAGCGAGGAGATATTCAACATGGATATTGAATCAAGACACTCCCTGGATGGTAGTGCTCACATTAAGGTCCGGGAGACTTTTACTTAACATTATAATATATATGTGTCGATTATTTTCGTCCACCAACGAGAGTAAATAGCAATTATTTATTTCCACATATATTTAGAGAGCAGATTTCGTAAAAAATAAGTTTTATACGCGTTTGTGTGTATTGTAAATACTGTTCTTCAAGATACAATCCAAAAGTAGCCAAAGACGTTAACGTTTCTCCGCCCAACTCGTGACTTTTACTACCAATCTTTGTTCTAATACTCGCCTTAAGGACTCATTAACGTGTCGGCACCAACTCTATTTATTATCCTGTGGGACAAAACTGAGAAACTGAATACTTGAGGCTTGAGGAATTTCATGTTCTGCATCATAAGCATTGGATATACCTGCTGAAAATCAAAATAGGTCAATACTTAATACTTAATAGCATTCCATAATGTTATACAGATAACCTAAACCCACAGCACAGTTAAGTAGGAAGAGTCACATATTAGAAATTTTTCTTGGATCCATTATTAGTTTTCAATAGTTTTTGGACTAAAATTAATGTAGGTAGGTATAATATTAATGCTTTAAAAAAAAACTATGGATATGCAAAGGGCAACTGACGTATCTAAGACGAGATTATAAGATTTAAATTCTGCCTAAGGTAAATGGGAACAGAGGGAAAGGCCAAAAACTAGTAGTCACGTTTACAGAACCATTGTTACTACTGTGAATTATTTTGCAACAAGAGGTTATTAGTCAGATGGTTCCCATGTAGGGCTCTTAGACTATGTTGACTATAACGGCGCGGTTGACGCAGTGGTCGCAGGTTCGATTTCTGCACGGATCAAATAATTGTACGATCTACAGATAATTGTTCCGGGTCTGGGTGTGTGAAATTATATGTCTGTACACGCACCCGCGCACGTTTTTAGTTGAGGTTCAAGCTCTACGATAGGCTTTCTTGACAAGTCGTACGATACTCGGAGAAATGTATTTAATATTTATA
Organism: Xylocampa areola; assembly: GCA_935421205.1. Taxonomy (NCBI): domain Eukaryota; kingdom Metazoa; phylum Arthropoda; class Insecta; order Lepidoptera; family Noctuidae; genus Xylocampa; species Xylocampa areola. The sequence goes on from OW285220.1 coordinate 11,090,086, forward strand.
TATATATAATATTTACTAATAGCTAAATTACCGTAATAACAGTTAGAATTATTACGCACTGTGTCGGATCTGGATCCTCTAGTACTATTGTTGGTGGTGATAAAAATTGGACGCGGTAGTTTGGTTGGCGAAAGTGACTGGTTTGCTAAACCAGAAGATGCTGGGTTCGAACCGTACACGAGGCCCAAATTTATTCCCACTCAATGTGTTATTCGCGTTTGATCGGATTTGTGACTGTCACCATACATTTATTAAAAATAATTTTTTGTAAATAGAATTGGGCGTTGATATCTGCGCCACAATATTTTACTTTTATTTAATTGTAGTATTGTGTCTACCTTCGTTTCTTTTGTGTAGCGTAAACAGTGTCTCTCTTCCCGACTGTTAATCCCATATGGTGGTGGGGTCAGCCTTCTTTATTCTGCTCCTCCACTTCGCTCTATCTAACGTAAACAATAATTGTTCAAAATAAACTTTTATTTACAGATAAATCTTTGAAAAGCATTAACGCATGCTTAGCAAACTCTAAAGTTATAATAGGTCAAGCTGGCTCAGTGGTCAGAGCGGCTGGAGTATTTATCCGGGAGGGGCAGTTTCGAATCCTGCTCACGACCGTATTCTTTTTCCATTTAAAATTATAACTTTAAACTTTTATTTATTTAATATTAAGTAACATACCCGACTCTTCCGGAGGGCCCCTATCCACTGCTCTTTAAGTATCACCATATCGGTAACAACAATAACATCACTATAATTTATTAATAATTTCCTCTACGTGACCCAATTCACACGCTGTCATTGACCGCATTAGCTTATTAAAATGCTCATGTTAATTAATGTTCGATCGATGACGACGACACGCTAACAAACATAATAACTGAATATCATAGCTTTGTTAGAGGAATAACTAATAATGGTAGAACGTACGAGAAACTTTATATATGTATGGGTGACTAAAAACAATGGGAATGACCATTGATTTTTAATACACGGTGTATTTTTAAAGGATATATCATCAATATTAGGTTTAATGTTGATCAACAGCTTAACTTAAAAGTTTCAAATTCGCTCCGCATGCTTTAATGCGTTTATCTGTAATTTTCACTTTTTTGTGGGATGGGGAGCAAACGGTTCGCCTGATGGTAAGCGATAACCGCCGCCCATGGACACCCGCAACCCCAGAGGGGTCGCAAGCGCGTTGCCGGCCTTTTAAGGGTTTGGGCCTCCGGTATCCTCACTCACTGACCGTAACAAAATGCAAGTGTTGTTTCACGCCGGTTTTCTGTGAAATCACTTGTATAAAACAAAAAAAAAAGTAAAGGAAGACATTGTGAGGAGATCAGCACACCTGAGATGTTCTTCGGGCAATTGAAACTCTGAGAGCAGGTTACTGAATCTGCTCCATTTGTCGCAATGATGGCTGATGTGATGAGCGTGTGGTTCTGGTTTCAATTCCTGGATCCGGCATAGTGTTATTGGGTTTCTGTTTGGCATTTTGCGTGATTGATGGCAATACGCCACAGATTAATAAGGGGTAATGTACAATAGGCTCACCATCTACATGGGACTTAATAACAGCAAGAAATGTAGGTATACAACTGTGTACGCCTCTGCCAACCCCCTCGAGGAATACAGGCGTGAAGCTAAGAACATAAGAAGAAGTTTTAAAATAGACCAATTTTCTCTAGTATCCCATCCCCCTCTACAACCTGCCAGTTCCACGTCCACTTTAAAGCGTTATCGCAATATGGAGCCATCACTACCGTTTTCAATCAATGGAAAAAAAACCCATAACATAACAGTCTTAGAGCCAGCAATATAATAGATTGAAACAAAACACGCCATACCGACTATATATCTTGCGTCAGTAACGAGGATTAACTGAGGGTACTCGATTTATAGTTGGTCAGTATTTGTAGTGTAACCAGTTTCTTTGAACTAATTATATTGTGCTTGGATGTATTGTACCTGAACAGAATACATTTTCTTCATGTAGAAACAAATCGGCGTGTACGGAATTGTAGTTTTTTTTTTATCAAAAATGGATCTACTTTCGACCACCAACTCGCCTCATGGGAAGTGAAGGTGTGGCCGAAGATAGAGACGACGTAGATCCAGAAGAAATCTTTTCACTCTGTGTAGAGTGGATAGATTATGGGAGAACGATAGTTGGAGAGTTGATGCAACTGCTCAGATCCGTCTCCCACAACGGTTGCACCGGACTACATTCCGAAACACGACTAGGCCGCTTCACGGCATGACTTCGTCCAGTGGGTGGTAACCAGCCGCGGCCGAAGGCTCCCACCAAAGTTGTGTTGCCTGTTTTACACCACCTAGGGCCACGTGTAGGGATTCCATTTTAAGGGTGCTCTCGTAAGGACACGGGCAACTCAGTCCCAGATAAATTTTGATTGAAGCTATATTTTGATGCTATCTGTATCCTAACGTAGCATCAGTCAGTATCAGTATTCGCGAAAATCCGTCTTCGTTGAAGAACTCCTAAGTGTAGCAGATAGGTTGTAGAACGTTAGGGCATTTTAGTGCAAAACAGTGTGTGTCAGTACTATGATTCTAGCGGTCATAGCAAATGAAACCAACATTAACCATTATATATTAACCACTGAGAGCACGTTTACTTTGGGTTAGTGAGTAGAACAATGTCGGAACAACAATATCACACATGCAAAGTCAAGTTGTGGAGGTCCGTCCACCACGGTGGCTCTTTCGTAACTCGATAGTCATATTTTCCGTTTTTGTTTTATTCATGTGGATAGATATTTTTAAAATATATTTAATGAAATCATTGTTTTAACAAATTTCAATTTCGTTTCGTAATTCGTTTAAAATCTCGACCTCTTATTACTTGTTGGGAAATCATGACACAAGTAACACTTCACTCTTTACTTTGTAGTTACCGAATAAATGATGTTGACGTTACGACAAGACATTTTTAAAGTTGAGCAAAAATTCTGTTAATGGTTACGAAACTTAGTTGTCAGAGCACTTGGAGTGGAGATACTAGAATGCAGAGATTGCTCGCAGGCATATTTCTAACCACTAAATACTAACTTAAATAAAACGTATCTTAATATGCAGGAATCGCACATCTGTACCAAGACACGTCTTATCAGCCTACCTGTTGCATTGTTATTCCTGACATGACTTCCAGTTAAAACCAACACGATTCTAGTAAAGCTCGGAATGCTGTTTACCGTTTGTACCTGTGTAAGCACTAAGCATGCACATAATAATGTGACTTAAGTAAACATGTCCGGAATTGTTTGTATAATGATGTGCAAAACGTTACTCTGGGGAGGAATAATGGTTATAAGCCAGACATAAGTACATATTTCCTCTAAAACCACACGTCACTGGTGGTAAGACACGGACACGCCCATGTCATACTACTTTCACTGTAAATTCTAATCATCATCCCCCTGCCCTTATCCCAATTTAATTTGGGGTCGGCACAGCATGTCTTTTTCTTCCATACATCTCTGTCAGCCGTCATCTCGATAGTCACTCCTTTTCTAACCATATCATCTTGCACACAATCCAGCCATAGTTTCCTCGGTCTTCTTTTTTCCCTACTCGTGTAGCCATCCACATTCATACTCAAAACTTTCCTCGTCACATGATCTTCATTCCTCCGCATCATGTCCATACCATGACAAACGACTTCCACACAACTTCTCGGTACCGGCGTTACTTTCGGACTTCCTCTTACTAACATCATTTCTAATACTATTCATCCGTATAACACCACATATCCCTTTTAACATTCTTATTCACTGTAAATCCGAATATAATCAAAAAAGGCCACCTTTTTTAAATAATATATAATAATGCTACGAAAATTGGAGGTACCTCAGATTGTGAAGTAATTTCTTATGGTGACAAAAAAATTGATCAGAAAATAGTAATTAAGTTAGGCTAGACTGGAAGCCGACCCCAATGTAATTGGGAAAAGGCTAGGCAGATTGAGCTGTTACATGTTTTAAAAGTTCAGAATATATATACTACTATACAATATTTATTTTAATAAATATTTTAGAAAATTATTCATTATAATGTCAAATATCTGAGCGCTATGTAGCCCTTAGATATTTGGCCATACAACCGAAACATAATCGTGGGAAAATAAATGTAAATAATCCCGAATAGCGAATTTTTTTTTTATATCTTTTATTTAATCTCACTTACAACTGTCATTACAGGGTTATCCTAATACAATAAAGTAGTTCTTCTTTATTAATTTTTCTTTACAGTTGTTTATTAATAAAATCACTCTGTTGTTCTAGTGGTAGAGTATTCTCGGAATCTGAGCGTGAGATCCTGGGATCTAATCCTAGGTCGGGCAGTATTATTCGGTTTTTCTGTTAGAAAATTCTCAGTACTAGCCCGGAGTCTGGAGTTGTGCAGGGTTGATGGAAATAGGCTCACCACTTACTAAATGGAACTTATAACTGCATAGGGGAAATGTGGGTGTACAAAAGTAGTTCTTGTTAAATCAACATTATCAAGAATTTAAATAAGCAAGATTCATTAACACAGTTACACGTTCCATCTGACGATCCCCAAAAGAAGGAGTCTCCTCTCTAAGCGAAGACCGAGTAGTAAAGTCAAAGTTATTAAAAGTATCTATCTTTTGTCCCTCAGAGAATCTCCCCGCTCTCGGCGGTCCGTGTCGCAATGTTCCTGCAACAGCATATCCCGAAGATCTTCAGTGGCTGCATCACCGATGCCAATGTCACTGCCCCCCCTCAACAACACCATGGAGATGTACGTCGAACCTGTCGTCGAGGATGTAAGTTGATTTTATTATATAGTTCATTCATTATTTATACCTTTTTTTTGAAAGAGAGAAAGAAGCAGGCTGTTGGTACAGTTCATACTTCGACTATAAGTTTTAGATCACAGCCGAAGGCTTTGTAGGTATTTATAGTACAACTAGCTGGTGCCAACAAAGGATAAGACTAAAGTCTTTCTTCAAGGTCCAATCTATCTATATACCAAAATTCATCAAAATTGGTACAGCGTTTAGGCGTGAAAACATGCACAAGACAAATAGACTAATAACTTTACAAATAGACATATTTACTTTCACATTTTTAATATGAGTTTGGATATAGTAGATTGAAAGACCTGCCTGGACAAGACTGGCGCAATACAGTCAGGACTGATGAAGAATGGCGTAAAAGGGAGGAGCCTTATGCCCTGAAGGTGCTTGTTAGAATGTACGAATAATGATGATGGTTAGAGCGGGTTATTATATATTCGGTATTTAAAAATCGTCAAGACTGTTGCACTCAAAGTCTGTGTAACCCAAAGTAGGTGTTTTGGAGAAGAACTGAATAAAATTATTCTTACACACTAAAGCCACTAGATGTCATGCAAAAATGATACTGAGCTGTTTGAGTTATTTTATTGATACAGAATACAAACTCGCTATGTTGACATTTTAATCACATTTTCCCAAAGGGTCATTTCAAATCATTCCTGGAACCAATAAATTCTTGGTCAATTTCCGATATTCAGGTTAACAATTTAATCGATACGATTATTTTGAATGTAGAGATCTTTATTGTCATAAAATGGTGTTCAAATTTGTTGTAAATGTAATTATTTAATTTTAAATCCGTTATTACAATTTCATCACTTTACGTGTTATTTTTCTATTAGAATCCTATCATACATCAAATTGTTCCATGCTGTATTTTTCGAGCACTTTTCGCATAGACCTGGCGATTTGTTCTGGTTTGCTGTAGAAGTACTTATGCTGACTACTGCCCTCTTCGTTGACTATGTCGGGATCAACCAAACCTTTTGGTGATATGAAAAGGATTCTGTGGAAAAAGCAACTTGCGCTTATTACCAGTGATATTAAAAATATAAGCGTGGTGAATCATAATAAGACTATAATCAATCCAAATTTATACATAGAATTATACAGTTTAGATACAAAGATTATAATAGCTTCAGTCCTCGAGTCTTTAATAATGAATATTGGCTTCCAAATCGTATAACACAAATGACCTCAGACCAGATTATAGGTCATCATGTCAAGTTTTATTTACCAAATTCACCAGCGGCCTTACTGCTAGGTCCAATATACATATATACTTATCGTCGTAAATAATAATAATAAAATAATAATCGTTTAGCATGGTATAGGCATGTGATGCGGAGGGCTGAGGGTCATGTGACGAGGAAAGTTTTGAGTATGAATGGCTATAAGAGTAGAGGAGTACCTTTTATATTAGCGGATTGTGGTAAAGTTGATATGGCTAGAAAAGGAGTGACTGACGATATGACGACTAATAGAGATGTGTAGAAGAAAAATAAAAGCTGCGCCGAACCCAAATAAATTGGTAAAAAGGCAGGAGGATGATGATGATATATACTTATCGTCGGACGCAGAATAAAATACAGTTCATTCCATAAGTCAGACCTAAATCCGCTGCGATTAACGCTATTTGATGATCGTAAATTTTATCGCAATCAATCCTTTACCAATCTGTAAGTCAAAGGTAGATGAAAAATTACCTCGGTATGTAAGTCCCATCCGGCGCAAACACATTGTTCTTCGGCTCATCTTCATCAATCAGATTGACCATCACAAAGTGTTTGCTCAGCATCTGTATCTCTGACGAGCTGGCGAATTTCGGTTTTAAGTTTCTACAGGCGGTGCACCACGACTTGTGTATAATGACCATCAAAGGTTTTCTATGGTGAGTGGCTATCTGGAGACCCGATTCTAGAGACCCTGCCCAAACATAATTATTTCCAAATCCATTGTCTTTACCAGCAATGCTACCGGCACATTGTACTGTGTCGTAAAGCAAACTGAAAAACGCTTTCGCAAGATTTCCAGCAGCCATTTTGATGTTGCGTAATTATTAGTTGACCGGAGTCGTGATAGCAGAAGCTATATACATTTTAATAATTTTATTTGGATGTTACTTGCCGTTGGTCAGCCATTTTTGACAAAATGTTTTTGAATTTGAAGTTGCACGGTCAATCAAATAGGTTGACATGCCTCACAGCGCCACCTAGTGAAAATTTATGGAAGTAAGTCTAGAGTGGAACGTGAATTTTATTCTTAGCGATCTGTAGCGATTGCGGTTTGAGCGCGCAGAGCTGTTGAGTTCTGTTTTGTGTGTTGTTGTTCTTGTGCACTAGATGGCAGAGGATGCCTTTTAATTGTAGTGAAGCTATCGTTGAGTAAGTTGGTTTGGATTTAACCTACCTACTTACTTTACAAAGAGAATCTTGTGTTCGAACCTAGGTTCGGACCCTAGTAATATTGTATTTCTATCTCATGGGTTGAAACCGGGCTTATTAAATCAAAAATGCGTTCAGGCTCAAGGCTTGATCCAAGCTACTGCCTTGTGGAACTCTACGGCATTTTCTCTTTGTTAAAACAGTATATTTTGAGAGTATATTTGAACATACTATTAACAGTTAATCAGCCGGTTCGAAAACAGTTCGAATGGAACTCCGATCTTGAGCTCTAACATCATAATAAAAATATTGATATTGAGACAGTGTCCTATGCCTTAGAAAGATCCTTTTTCATATTTCCTTTTTTTCAAGTCACCGAGAATATACTGTGGTATACGATGTCGTACATCCACTTGTCACCGATGCTGTAATTATTATAACCCTAAGGCACAATTCCAAACTCCAGTCTGCTACTGCCCGACGCGGAAATCGAAACCAGAATCAGACGTTCAGAAGCCATTCTTGCAACTACTAGAGAATCATGTCTTGTAATAGTTATAATAAACATCTGAACATTCATTTAATAAATATTCAAGCTGAAGTCGCTCCTTCCATATCAAGGCCAGGTTTTTGGCCCTACAATCAAACCTTAAATAGCTGGCAGCCACTTAATAGGCAGGAGGTTTCTTAATAGTACGCTTGTCTTAGCCAAATATGTTACCGACAAGTCAAAAAATTTGCCTTGCATATATCCGAGCCAGCACGAGAGCTCTAGCAACAAATTTTTGGCGCATTGCCATATAAATGCAACCTTCCTGGAAATTATTCAGTCAGCTGTTCAAGGGATTCATTTTATGTGTTCGATAGGCACACCGGGCAGCCCTCCTGAGGGATAGTCAGTTACTTTATACTCCTGTAGTATAGTTGTAGAGGGGCTTCCATTAGGAACTCATGAGGAGAAGAGAAGAGAAGTTGTGTCTCGGTCAAACAACTGAAATTCATCCCGTATAAAAAATTTAAAATCCGCAAAGCTTCAGTAGCTTCGCGATTTTTTTTAATTTTATAAGGTCCCTGTCAGACTGCTGACAGACGAATTTCGTTTAATTTAATTCATGCATGTGGTATACTATCTATTTAGTCGCCTTAATTAAAGGCCATAGATAATGGTTTTATATTTTAAACCAGTTAGTTATACTAACCATCATTATAGGAGTGACAGGACTCTCAAACAGGAACGTAAATAAAAACGCATATAATATAAATAAATCATTTTTATTTGTATGGTACTCCATTATAAGTAACAACCTAAAAACAAACAATTTCATTATATTTATTAAATTTAATAAACACATGACAGACTTTTTAAACTTACCGATGTGGATCGGCGCGCGAATGTGCGTGTGCACATTTTTTTATACATTTTCAAACAGCACTATGTCGATACGTCGCGCTCCACGTAGCCTATTGGAAAAAGCAGATAAACTATGATAATTAGATGTAATGTGTTCATGATGGAACTCTGCATTCTCTAACGAAACACGCATTTCATACTGTGACAACAATACTGGCCGGTCGCGTTAAATCACTGCATTTAATCGTCCAAGAATGGGGAACTAAAGATCTAAATATTTCCGAAAATATTTATCTATTAGACAACCTCGTTATTCAACATTTAAATATAAAAATCATACTTTCGGTAGCTTATTTTTTTTCACTAAAAATAAGTTATACCTGACTACTTCCTAAAAAACATTACGTATCGCGGTGGACTTTACGATCATCTGTGTCATTTTCGCGCGTGTATAGACGGATCTTTTCTATGGACGTGACCGTGCAAAGGTAAAAATCTGTGGAGCCAGTGTGACTTCGGTGTAATGATGAATATGTACGGTAAACAAGGCCGTAATAGGAGCTTATATGGGACAGTGCGGTCGATGGTTACACCACGAGGGACGCCTCTGGCCTCTGGAATGGAAGAAATGGTGTACACGCCACCTTATTTCTATCACATTCCGCCACCACAACAGCCCATGAACACATATCCCGGGAGAAAAAGGCGGAAGAAGGTATGTTATACCATTATAATAAATAATGAATAAATATAATATTTATATACAAATGCAATTTGTAAATCGCATGCACAGCTGGTGCGAAGAGAAACAGTCGTCTTGTTTGAGTGATCAATTCACGGCGCGTTTCGTACCAAGAAATAAATTACGAGTTTCTGCGGTACATCAGGCATGACTACCTGTCACAGATGTACAGTTAATTGTAGAAATATTTACACAAAGCACACTGTTGCCATTTTTCTAAACTTTCTATTCATTTACGAGATATTATGCCCATACAAAGTCAAATACTTATTGGCGTAAATGCTTCTATGATTGGTAATTTTTATAAAGGAGTGTTATTTACTGATTTAGGAGAAAATTTCTTTTAAATCTCGTCAAGTACCTATTATGGGTGAAGTCCGCAGCGTATGCAGAGTCAGTAATAGCAAATTTCTACTTTAAATTATCAGCTGGACAGAGATGCGGCCCTGTCTATTCATCGCAATTCGATTCTAAGCTGACGAGGCGTCAATGTATTCCTCGTTTTTCCTCTTGTATTTTCCTTACCACAATTGTTTAGCATTCGATCGAACTTTTGCGAACTCTCAGCGGATCTTTGCAAAGTGAAATTACCGTGCGGACCAATTATATCTTTACTTGGCGACATTCAAAAGATTACTTACTGTCTGTACTTACTTGGATTTTATAGTATTAAGGATAGGTACAGGATTTCCGAACAGAAGCGAACTCTAATTGTGCGACCATCAAGCTATGTCACGATTACTTCTAAATGGGCATTGTCAAAAGCCACATTTATTCTCTTCGTCTTTGAACGCATAAGCTGCAAGCTTCCAACAAAGTATGTTTATTCATAGGTTTAAGTTAATGGCGGCTCGATGTTTGGTTTGTAAAAACTAATCACGTCTACAACAAGCTCCTTAAAAATTAATTGCATTTTGGTGATATCCATTGGGAAGCTTTGATTGTTAATCATCACAATCATCATCAATCATTTTTTTCCTTTTCCGGTATCTGTTTATGAACCTGGACATGAAATCGTACCCTATGTAAACCGATATTGAGAACACTATGACATCAACTGCTTTTCCCATAACTTTTAATTTTGATTATAACAAAAATACTCGATTAGATGAATCGAGTATTTTTGCTCTTGAACGGACATCTCAAAGAGTTTAATGGAGGTTTGGAGTAGATCGGAGCATGGTTTATAACTTGTTTTGGAGTATGGAAACGTTACACGGACATTTTGTCAACACAGTTGTCACTGGACACCCAAAGAGAATTCTAAACTTTTTCGACAACCACGTTTTTCATACAAAAGGCTATCTACCAACAAGGAGATCATTCTCACAAGATTCTTACGCACTAGCTCCATCTACGAAGCTACAAGTTTATCTAGGAAAATTTATCTTTTTGCCGAATTAAAGGTCCTAAATTTTATATCAACTGTAAGGGCTGATTTACCACCCACTTTCTCTATGCGTTCATGCTTGAAGTTAGGAAGCTCGCCCTTAATGATTCCTACACATATAGGGCCCTATAAACGTCAACTGCAAAGCGAAAAATATAAGTTTCTACAATAATCGGTGGAATACGAGTAAATACTTGCAGCCTTTACATTGGTTTATTTTGCCGCGAAAAGCTTGTCTTTCAGACCACAGACCTTTAAAAAAATACGTAGCGTTGCGTACGACATGTGAGAAGCATGCCTAGTCATCCAATTTCGCTCGCTTTGTCATTCACGTGCTAAACGCAAACAAATACTTAAAACTCATCGATTTGGCGCCAGTACGCTGCGTGTGTGTGTTCGTAATCGATGCTCATGACAAGGCAACATTAAGTTACATGTATTTTTTTACAGATCCGTGTTTCAGACATTACTTCCTAACTAGTCTGTAATAGACACAAAGGCCAGCGAATGGTGCAGCAAGTACTTTTCCTTCCTCGGTTAGAATTTAAATTCTTTCATCTCAGAATTAACCCTATTACTAGAAAGCATAATACTTGTATTATTTTCAAATTCAAATACTAGCTATGTAAACAAATCAGTGTGCTATTTCCGTTGCAAGTTTATTATCAGTCGCCACCTGTGGTCTCGTTTTTCTGTGGGCGTCAACCGTTTGTGTGACATGAATCATAATTTTATTGATAAAGTCTAATAACTTATCTTTAGCTATAACAATAGTCAATCCAAAACTATCCTTAATTACTATTTATTTCCGTACCTTCAAGTACAAAAAGACGACAAGTACATTTAGGTAATGACACTTAACTGTCCATCAGATGATTTCCTACGAGGAGTTTTTCAAATCAACGTTGTTATTTTATATTTAATTAATCAATTAAACCTTTATGTGTAGTTTAAAATCAAAGAAGTAGTAAACAATATACATAGATAAAACCTAGTGTCTGCGTCGAGCAGTAGACCTCGATAGACTAAATAATCTGACCTCATAAACTGGACGATTGGTTGGTGAAGTGTAAATCCACAGAACTAATTAAATTACCATACCTGATGTGTGTTCAATTAGGGCGTTATACAATAGCTTTCGTTAAAAAAATATAGAATTTAAAAACACCTTGTGTGTATCAAAATGCTTTAATAGCCAACGCAAAACTAAATTATTATACACATGAACGGAAAGAAAATATAGAAACGCCACACACGTTTTGTAGACTGCTATTCTTACGTTTACAGCATTTCAGTTTCAAATCCTTTCCTTCTGACATATGCTTTATGTTTCACTACTGGCACTAACACTATGTAAAACGTCCAGCGTAGGTTCGGATTTTGGCGCCCGCAGCGTCCCTCCATCTGTTCTGTGATCTTTGGTTTCCTCCTGTACACCCCGGAAGTAGCTACTCCTGATTGACGGGATTGGTATACTTATGATCCCATATGAGTAAGCCACACCGGCGGCCAACGTGAATGCTAGGCTAAGGAATTTATATTGTTCCCGCCGATCCATTTTAATTTTTTGAACCACTTAATTTCAAATCCATACCAATATCCTAAAATAAATTATACAAAATGCCACTTTCGATCCCTTTTTACTGCTGTCAAACATTTTCAATTTTCACCCAGAATATGACATTTCGTATCACAGACAATTTGTTTTAGTATTTCTATGGTTTCAGTTTTTACACCGACCTTTTCTTAGTGTCCTCATTTTGGAAGTATTCTTGTTCTTGCTTGTGTAGAATGTAATACCCATAACAGGCCATCATTGTAATTGACGCCACTGCAGCTTTTATAGCAGGCCCCATATCAGAAAAATTTGTAGATGCGGAGTAGCACTTACTTTTAAATTATTTTAATTGATATCTTTCAAAATATTTTGTGATGCGAAGATTTTTGTGTAAATATGAGATATACAAAAAAATTCAAAACGCTGTCAAAATATAAATTAATGTATTCGTTTGTAAACTCAGCAAAGGAGATCGGTTTAATCATATTTATGGTATTATGGGAATGCAGGCTTTAGATTATTTATTTGTATTTCTCGTGAATTTATGATCGTTTGCAATTAATGTTAATGTTGAAACTTAATCGCATTTAAACAACTTCTACTTCGATGCATTATCTAAAGCAACTTTTGGTACATCTAATGAGGAGTGCATTACGGAAACGCCGTGAGAGCGATCCTGAATAGTACCCAAAATTATTTCTAAATAACATTATCTATACATTTCTTCGTGTTGGAACCATAAACCTAGAATGACCATCTCTGGTTGGAACCTTAAATGTACTTAGAGGTGATCCTGTGTCAACTGAAAAATAGTAGTGTTACCTCTTTACACAGAAAGAGATAGTTTAGGAGAGGAGTGACATTTTTTTTTCTGAAAGGGCTGACTATACATTGATAAGAACCTTAAGTACCAAAGGGACTCTATTAATTGAGCTATCATCTGGCTCGTAATAAAATTCTATTGTGTCTGCTAATTAGCGAGTATACAGAATAATAAGCCCTTTCTTCCATATGTCTGTCACAAGTTAAAATTTTTTTTAGACAGTTTATAAAGCCATTTTTTTTATATCGTACGAACCGTCAAATATTTGAGTTACTATTAGTAATTAGTATTCTTTTGCCTCTATCATGCCCATTACCTAAAGTTTTGCTTTTACGTTACCTATTGTTAATAAGTAATGATTAAACTAACCTTATAGCAATATGTGCTGTTGGCAGACCTCTCCCAGTAATGCCTTCCCTCCGGTTCGTTAGAAACTACATTAGTTATTTTATATTGCATATCATGCAATAGATAGTTACAGCAGCCCGCTCTGTCAGGAAAATAATATTTAACCACAGTCAAACACACATGCAATACTCATTTAATCGAATATATATTTTTTTTAATTTTATTTTGACATTGATTGGTACAAATATTACTCATCTCTAGGAACGCCTGGGCATGGCTGAGGTTTTTTGTATCCCCTCTTAGGAGGACAAGGATCGTCAGTGCATTTCGACTTCATCTTGTTCTTATCTTCAAGAGATTCATCTATTTTCACACCTTTACAATCTTTAGCTCTCGTGAAGTATCCGAAGAGATAACCTGTTGCTAAGACGTTTGCTATAAGAACGCCGTAGAGTAAAAATAAATGCTTTCGTTCCCGTTGGCAATAGACTCTATTAGGGTCGGCTGTGAGACGAGCATTTAACATGTTCTCAAAATGTTTCTTCCCCGTGAGATGCCACAGTCGAGTTGGTTTGATACCGTTCCACATTTTGATAAGTTTCCAGATATGGTCTGAGCGTCTAATTTTAATTTGTTAAGGATTAAACAATTTGGGGAGGAGAATTTGGAAAGTGATCAGGTTGATTGGTATACATTATCAATTGTGTCATAGGGCCATTGAGTTTCTGCTGTAGACTGAAAGAATTAAAACATGTTAACAAACTTTGTTATTATCTTCATTTTAATGGGGCTCTACGGAGGTTACTGTTGGCCTTGACCTCTCAAATGCAAATCATTGTAAAACAATATAGCTTGATTATGGTGATGAAGTATCCTATTTTTCCCTGGTACATTGGAAAATGATATTACCATTATTAGCGGCGTCGAGATCCGCTGGCGTTGTCCATAATTGTGGCGGCACAGGAAAAGACCGCTGATATTGTTATTATGAAAATTAACTCTTGCTTGCTCATGACATTTTGTTTTAATTTATATAATTTTTTTATGTCTGCTTCATTTTAATTTTTTATAAAATTATGTCATCCGTCAAATGGGTAAATGTCAGAGGAAACATAAAAGAACAGTTGTTTATGGAACGTTCATAATAGTAATAAATACTTGCAAGTAGTATAGATAAATAATTTCTCAATTGGTTGAAATTCTAAATTACTAATGAATTTCTGAGAATGTTCCAATGTTTGTTATGCTTGGGTACGTATTTAGAAGAATATAAAATATGATAAAATTAATGCACAACACACGTGACTCAAGTGAAAATGAGGTCTTAGTATTTCGACCCTTGACAAAAGACACGATACCTACTTATTTCAAATCAATGCTACAATATTTTCTAATGCTTTTTTGTTGTATATGTTTTGTAGACAATTTTATTTAGATATTTTGTTTTATTTTTGTGATAGCTTTATTATTGTACATGTTTAAAATTAAATATTTCGAAGAGTTATGCCACGGTAATGTTATCTAACAGTATTTTATCTACATAAAAATGGTCGGAAGGCGAGTCATACCACGCGCCTCGAGTTCGGTATACACTCAGTAGACAAACAGTCGCGAATACGCCGCAGTGATGAACAGACGGTGTGATGGTTTCGTAAGCAGTAAGCGTCCGATTTGTGACAAATATTCATTGAAATAAGTACCTACTTACAAGTATTTACTTAATATGGCAAAGAGCAATTATAGACTATATTGTGCTGGTTATGTTCTTTGCGACAGAGTCAAGGTACGGAGTGGGATGGCGCAGGGCTCTGGATGTGGACCAATTTGTTACCTTATGCATGTTAACAGCCTGTGCCGAGTGCTGCAGCATTGTACAGCCTATATGTTTGCAGATGACTTGTGCATACTTCGCTCCGGAACTAACATAGATGATATCTGTCAGCTAGTTCAACAAGATATAGACGCTATTGTTAAATGGTCGCATGACAATGACATTATATTAAACGCCAGTAAAACTAAATTAATGTCAATGAAAATCATTCGCCATATTTACAACCTCATAATGTGACTGCACCCTTATTTACCCATGATTATACATGTCACCATAATAACTTACTGGACTGTAAATGTAAACCTATTGAAAGAGTTAACTGTGTAACCTACCTTGGCGTGAAAATAGATGATAACTTTTCCTGGTCACATCATGTAGACTACATTTCTAGTAAACTCAGAATATTATTGAGTAAAATGTACCACCTAAGCTTTAAAGTTACTATTAATACTTTAAGATGTATTTATATGTCATTAGTTGATTCTATTATGAGCTATGCTCTTGACAGCTATGGGTTAACTTTCAAAACTAACTTAGATAAATTGGAAGCTCTTCAAATCAGATTTTTAAAACTACTTGTTACTAAAAAAACTAAAAGCAGCTGTAAAGGAGATTATAGAAAATTATTTAAAATATGCAAAATTCTACCGATTACTTTCAAACATAAATATCTTTTACTAGTTAACCACCACCGTACCCAAGAGCATAACTTAACTTACGTAAAGAACAACCATAATACACATGGCTGCTGGTAGATTCAATGTACCCAGAGTCAGCAATTATTTTGGTGACAGAACATTAAAAAAGAGAATACCATATTTATTGAATAGACTGCCGGCAGACATAAGGAGTGAAACAAATTCAAATAGGTTTAAACGTAAATTAAAGTTATATTATTTAGAAATGTATTGAGTTTTATATAAGTTGCAATACCTATATAATATTTAATTATAAGTACATTTAATTTGTAATGTCTAGAGACTCGTTGACCTCACAGTCAAACCATTGCAACGGTTTTGTGGGGCTTAGAATATAATATACTTACCTTTTCGATATAAAGATAAATAAATAAAATAAAACAAATGGTTAAAAGTCTACAGAACGATAATATAGAACTAGAATGGACCACGAATTAACCCTAAATTTGAATATTACTTTTGAGCTAAACTAACACCTGAACAAACTAACAGCCTCACACTCAAAGTGACTGTAGACCTCAGATATGAGAGCTCTCCAAAGCTACAGAGATATATACATACGAAAAAGTGGTCAATGACATCAATGCAAAATTGATTACTACAGAGAATCTTTAATCAAATAATACCATTGCGTGTTTCCTGGCCATTGCATGCGATTTCCTTTTTCTATTTTCCGCACTACATAATTGTACGTCTAGTTTCTGTCTAGTGATTTCGATCAGCACTTGTTTCATATTAAGGTAAAATAACAACAAATTTGCTAGCTTAAAGAAACTGAGAAGTTTGCAAATTAATAATAAAAAACGAATCCATAAAAAAAATTCGTAAATAAAAAAATGGTTAAGTCGTTAAAACTCCAGATGATTTTTTTAATTCAATACTTGATGCACCAGTATAGGAAAGAAATAGCACATCTGTCCATGTAAGGAGACAAAATTGTATTTATAGATATAGAACCTCAAAAAAAATTTACAATTGCAGAGGATCATAAGACCAGGTAAGAAATATCCCTATTTTACAACCGCGTGCATCTCACTGACAGCTCTTTCGAATGTGGTCCCGTGTATTCATGAGAGGCTCTGTTAGTGTGCGTGGGTCCCTGCGCAGGAGTGTTCTGTGTAGAGGTTAGCTCTAGCGGCCTTCACCAGAGATGCATTAGGACCGGTTCGGTTCGTTTTATCGAATGTTTCGATCGCTTCTGTGATGGAATTGATCTTTTGACTATTAACGTAATTTTAATATAACTTTCTAACTTCACCGTCAACAAAATCAATGAAAGTTTTAAGCATAAAAGCAAAAGTAACACGTGTTTAATTTCCAAACAAATCAACCCAGATATTATACAAACCGGTAGGTATTTGAAGGTTATGGTCATACGTGTCCGAAATAACCAAAATGCGTGGTGTAAAATGGCAATTTGGCGACTGTGTAATGCTTGTTATGTTTTTCAACTAAACTTTCAAGCTCTCCGAGTCCGCACCGTGCCTCCTTGTAGTGGGAGAGCAAAACCTGTAGATACTGTTCGCCCACTTCGAGAC
This sequence comes from Xylocampa areola, assembly GCA_935421205.1. Classification (NCBI taxonomy): domain Eukaryota; kingdom Metazoa; phylum Arthropoda; class Insecta; order Lepidoptera; family Noctuidae; genus Xylocampa; species Xylocampa areola. Next base: position 11,107,589 of record OW285220.1, read on the forward strand.
GGAGTACCTGCGGACACTTTGTCCCTTTCACTCTTGTAGCGCTACGCACCAAAACGAGACTGTCCGTTTCACCTCACCACTCTGGTATGCAAAGATTGATAGCTTATATGACCATTTGCTTTTGAGAGTCCCCCAGAAATCACGCACGGTTAACTTTTCGCCGCCTGGCGTCCTTACGATCGGCCAGACGTTGAGGTTGTGCTCAACAAAACTTGTAACATACTCTTTAATTTCCGAGAAAACTTTTGTAGTTCACATCGTAATGTTATTACGAAGGTTTATTGATTTCAGTCGGTGGTGTAACTCGTTTGTTTAAAGTAAGCCTGTGAAGCCTTACTCCGGAGGGTCAGGCGCCTGTGTGTTAACTATTTCTGTGCCTAGATGCGTTTTTCTTTAGTGACTAAGACTGGTGTCCGTGGTATTCGGCCCCGGCTTGAAGTTTGAACGTGCGTGTATAGTGCAATGTGTGGTTGAAACTTAAAGATATACGGATAATGATTTTACAGAAATGGATCCAATAGCAACAGACAACGGATTAGTGGTGAATAATTTGAACCACGTCCGGAGTGACTCTCAGGTAAGCCGCCCGCTTCTCGGAGTAGGTATCGATGGAGCAAAACACGTTTGCCGTTGCATACCTACCTATGAATAAGTGCAATGACTCCTCAATTATTTGATACATTTCAAAGTTTTACGTTCATTTCAAAGTTTTAAGTTATTTGTGGCGTATGACCAACCTGTGATATTGTTAAAGTTCAGTTAATATTGACCACTAATTTGCGGTTAGTGGTTTCTAACAATACGAGGGCAACTTTTATTTTGCTTTGTAATAACTTCACATCACGCCCAAAAAGTTAATATAACTTAATATTAAACAAAAGAAAAAGAGAGTATAAATATGATTCGCACAAAAACAATGGGTTATTAACATAGTAATGTGACTGTGTCATTGTGCAACTATACAAAAATAATGAGTATCTACTCGAACACAAACTAGTTTCCTAGCTCCAGTGAGTTAGTTATGCAGTCGTTGCATGCACATTCGATATCAAATTATATAAGGTAGCAGAAAATAAATTGCTGTATGCGTGTGATTTATACTTTGACGCTTCGAAAGTAACTGGCTCGAGTGAAGACAGATCATTAGATGGATCAGTTAATTGGAAAATATCGCGAAACATTATTATATTAATTGAGCTAGCTGTGTAATTATCAATCACGACATTAATTTGTTGTCATGTAAACACAAAACAAGGCGATGATGAAGGTAATGGGATTCAAGTGCAAATATAATATAATAAATAACCTGTAATGATCTCGAGCGGGGCAAAGACCTCTAACCATGTGGAGAAAGAAAAGCGAGCTTTGGTGTCCACACTTGCTCTACGTGTTGGCGAAGTCAATTGTCAAACATATAAGTTCAGTTAGATACCAATAATATTTTTGATATTGGAGCAAATCGTTATAAAAATAGTGCTTTAGAATGAAACTATGTACTATGTGTATAAATGAAATACAGAATAAAACAGAAAAAAATATAATTAAAAACAAACGATTAGATAAAAGTAATTTGGAAAGGAAAATCTTGGCGTGTTATGTAAGCATCTATCTCTCCGAGGAATTTAAATTAATCGTGAAAAGTGATGTGCCTTTAATGATAATGAATGTAAATAAATTTGTAATTTAATTTTTGTGATTAAGCAATGAGGCTAGCATCCTTCTTCCACAAATAATATTTGATAGAGTACCTGCTATAGCTCAGGTAAGTACTACTTATCTCTAGAAAGTCTAACTAGGGTAAATACTTGTGGCTGAGGTAGCCACAAAATCACTTGAAGTTTTAACGAGACAGAAAACTGAATTTAGGTTCAATTTGAGTTTCATAGTTCAGTTTCAAAGCCAAAGTTAAAATATCTTATTTAATTATACACATGGTTGCAGAAAATTTTACATCACCTGCTTGCAATAACACTTGCAGACAATACACTAATTTAATAATAAGGAGCCGTAAAATCGAATGGACCTCTGAGATGAAAGAATCTTCGTTTTTTGTGCCAACATCCAAATTGGAGGAAGGCACATGTCAGGTGACGTCACTGTTCCCGCCAAAAACCTGTTTCGCGCCATTTCGCAGCTGTCGACGGCAAAGTGGTTAGGTCGCCAATAATTTACTTTTTTTATTATATTTTTCTTGGCCTCGAACCCAGTCGTTCAGCCTCAGAGCTACACCGTTAATTCCGCTAATTATTGGCTCCTGTTCATATTATAATAGAGGACTAAAATTAACTGCGGATAAATGCTTTACTCGGCAACATTTTAATTTAATGCAGTTTTACTAAATTGCTCTTGGATCGTGTATGTTGGAGTGAGTCACACGTCAAGATTCCCACGTATGAGGGCCTGTCAGGCCTTTACCTACACAATATCCGTTCATTAAGCACATATTTGTTTAACTTAGAGCTTTTAAAAGATTTTTCTCATAGTTTACGCTGACCTTTTAGTTATTAGCATTGGACACCGGTATGAATATGTACTTTGTAAGCAATATAAACATACATAACTATGTGATTTGAAAGGATTATCATAGATCTTTTTCAAAAAATTCTTACGTTTCTATTAGAGACATGAAGTCTACGATAAAGGGTGATATCAAATGTCAAAGGCTTAGTTAATACTTATCATAAACCAAACATGTCTCAATGATATATGAGTCACAGAGTGTAACAAACTTTACTGTATGTTTCAAATTGTACAGTTTGATAAATTTGTTTCATGTTAATTTCGTCACTTTTCATGCGAGCCGACGATTGTGAGATAATTCTTTGAATTATGCATAAAAACTAGTTTCCTGCGAGTAATTATTGTTATTGTATAAGCGTTGCTTTTGTGATATAATAATAATCCGAGTAACCGTGTCTTGAAAGATCAACTCATTATATTTAATTTTAGCTATTTGAAGACAAGTTTACAGAAATGACTATTATTACTTTATGATTTCATTCGAAATCACAATGGTCCGAGGCTCCATCTCAGGAGGATATCACAGAGTACTTTCTTGACATCATCTATCTCAGAATATTTCCTAAAAAATAAACTATCTTAACAAGTTCAATTTATACAAATAAAGAATCGTTCATTGAAGTACCGACCACAAATATAGGTCGTCTACAGAACTTCCCGTCTAAATCTCAAAATAACTGCAAGATGCAAAATAACCACGTTGACTCAGCAATATGGACATTCACCTAGGCACCATACAGTGCAGATTAACATTTAAATTACTCAGAATAGATAAGATTTGGTTTCATGTTTCGCCGAACACTTCATAAAGAGTCGAATTTGACGTGTTTACCGTTTACTTCATTGTCGCAATGTACAGGAAATGTGATATTCTGCATATCTTTGCTATTGAGCAAGGTAATATTTTGGGTTATAGATTTGGTTGGGCTATAGAGAGTTAAACGATTCTGTGACAGATATTTTGTCGTTAGGAAAGTTTTGTTCGGTAAGTACTCTTTTCTTTTACCATTGTATTTGAATTGTCACTGACCATTTAATAAGTATCATTCACGGTTATCGCACTGTTCATTTTAATTACAGATTTTCTAATTAATTTAATTCGCTTCACAGAATATTTATTAAGCTGGAGAGTGTCTTCAGAATAATAATATCACTGTTTTATTAGCTGAATGTAATAGATATTTATAATAGCCATATTTATTATTGATTACCTACTATGATAAATTACTTAAGTACCTTAAATTAAACAAAAAGAATAAAATTAATCAATATGATTTCAGATACTCCGCCCCTTTTCGAAATCGCGCTCATTTAGGTTTAATTCAATTGTAGATAAATCTTTGAAAAGCATTAATGAATGCTTAGCGAACTCTAAAGTTATTATATTATTAAATGGAAAAAGAATACGGTCGCGAACAGGATTCGAACCTGCGCCTCCCGGATAAATACTCCAGGCGCTCTGAACACTAAGCCATCTCGACCTCTGCTCACCACCGCGAATTCATCATCCATATTTTAACACGGCTTTTGGCGACGTCATTGCTTTCTATTCAGTCCCTATACAGGTGACCGAACCGACACGACTGACTTTGCAGTTAATACAATGTCGTATAGACATTTCTTCTTATTTCTTCTCATTAGTTCTTTAAGGGGTTCAACAGGTTCGAATCCTGTTCGCGACCGTATTCTTTTTCCATTTAATATAATACCTTTAGAGTTCGCTAAGCATGCGTTAATGCTTTACAAAGATTTATGTTTATTTGTTAAGGTAATTGCATTTTTACGATTTATCTTTAATTGATAAAGGATTAATACAAGAAAATGACTAAGATGTGTAGTTGTACACGCATATCTAATATTATGCAGGGTTACCGGTTACATAACATTCGAAAGAGCGTTTAAATCTTTGCATATCATATTTTGCGCTGTGTTCCTGCCATAGTTTTCTATAGCAATTAAAAAGTAAGAAATGGTAAGCAATCGGAGACTTTTTAATTGCCAATCCAATTACTCAAATCCAATCTAAAATCAAGTGAATTGGACCATTTTATAAAAATATGAACTACAGGTGTAAGTCGCGTAACGTTTCCCACTTATTTTATGGATGCTGTGATATCACGCAAGCGCGGCGTTTTCGCGCGTTTTCACTGACCATAAGCAATACGTACCTATAGACAGTGGCCAGAGAAACTCTCTCTATTAAGTCGATTCTAGTTGTGATTAGCATTTATATAAATAATGTAAAGTGATTAATAGATCATCTCATCTTGACGCTGCATTTTAAATGATGCTCGCTCATTCGATTAAATTTGTATCTGCATTAGTAGTCTTATAGACCTTTATTCACGCATGGCATGGTAACACGGTAAGATTTAATAAATTTCTATTGTAAGTAGTTGTTTATTTGCAAAGATTAATAATTTTAATTTTGTCGTAAGATGGTCGTGACTTCGTTTCGTGATAGTAATAGGTAGTATAAAAAAAATATGTCAGCGTTCACGCTTCGTCTACCTATAGTCTATGGATACATTTAAACGAATCACATGACAGCGTGGAATATGAAAAGACTAGACTGCATATTTATATCCGTTCGTTATAAAATAAACAGTATTTTTTTTTATACGGGTTCGTCCCATATTAATCATTTTCTTCGAGAAATTATTTGGGTACCGAAGAAATAATTATATTTTTTCCACTTATTTTCTTATATTGTTGCTAACATGTAAGTACAGGCCGTCTTTTAAATAACAAAATACATTTATTTATTTGGTTCACCAACAATTGTTTACACCAACAGGACACAAAAAACAAAAGTAAGTTAAAGATAGCAGCGTAACAATTACATAAAGGTAAATACAACGTGGACAATTTAAAAGTATGGCATGTAAGCTAACTTAAATGTGCAATAAACACCCGATAACGTATACACTTAAATAACCTTAAGAGTTAAAAATAAACAAGAGAAAAACAGTAAGTTATACTATTACCAAAGAATACAAGAACTTTCAAAGGCCACTAGGTTACATGATGGAATATTATCACTGATTGGGTACCCGACATAATTTTATATATTTTTTTTTTTATTAGTTACGTTTATGACGTTACTAAACTGGTTAAATATACCGACTTACCATTTAACTAAATTACTTCTTCCTGTGTTCATTTAAGGACTCCCATAAAGTATCGAAGGCAACTATAAGGAGGAAACAGTCCCGTTCTAATGCATATCTAGCAGATACGGTCTACGAAATGCAATCATAATCCACCTACGCAATCGTTGACACTGTCACAGTAGGTCCATCAGATAATTAAATAGCTGCGCTTACAAGTTTTTTACTTAATGACAAGTTATATTGTCAATTACGAAAATACTGACGTATTTTTTCAACCTTGACATTGGCAGATTCATCAATAACACGAGCTATAATCATCTTGGATTGGACAAGTAATATCAATACTTCATGAAAGCGATAGTTAACTTCCTACTGTATATTCTGTTGAGATAATTATGCCAAGCTAATTTCGACCTGGTCGAGAAACTGTTAAAGATCGGGAAGCAAGTGGGTGGCGTTCTCTCCTATCGGAGCCTCGGCGGCCAAGATTTTGGGTTACTGAGGCATCGAAGTAAGTAATTTCGACTAGACGTATTAGGTAAAATGCCAATGCGAAATTACGGTTGAGGCGGCTCATAATTCCGTTTCATCGACAGTACTTGCTTCTGCAACATAGTAAGACTCGTTTTCATAGGAATGCTTCTCTCTAGCAGCTTTCTTCGAGCCGCTCTGGTCAAGCGACACCGGAGTGTCGGTGGAAAATATCACGCCTACCGTAGACACGTTTCACTCATAAAGTATTTTAATTATAGGTACGGAAAAAGTGTTTTAAAGAGTACCAATGTAATGGCGGGATAACTCTCCTATTTTAGGTATAGACTCCATCTTACTTTAAAACTTGCGTAAACGAGATTCGAAAGCAAACGTGTTGGTGATCTTCATCGCACTTTGGCGCACGCGGTTTGGTTACAAATAGAGCGACTCTACACCTTCCTCCAAGTGACGCCGTGAGATTGGCTTCCGTGCAAAGGATTGCGATTCAATTCCCACGTGAAACACATAGGTAATTGTATAAAATTTGGAAGATCATTTGTACCAACCAGGTTTTTCGAACTGCCTCATTGAGTGGTCGCAAGGGTGACTCCGGAGCATGATGAGGTACGAGGCTCGATTCCCAGGTCGGGTAGAGTTATTGAGTTTTTCTGGTAGTTTTCAATAGCAGCCCGGAGTTTGAAATTGTGCCCGGTAAACGGCAATGGTTAGGTATTAGTGAAGGGGGTAAAATTGTGTACTTACCTACACCTCTGCCTTCCCCTTCGAGGAATACCTGTTTCGATTGTTGGGAAAAACATTTTTCTATGGTATTTTGGACAAAATGACGTCTGTCGAGTCAGCTAGTTAGTAATAAAATAGTATTTGAGAACGTAAAAATACGAATTACTATCACGAGTACGGTTGGATAGGTGCTCAATGCTATACCGACCCAAGGGGTGCAGGATATAGCCTGCTCGATGTCGTTTTTTTGCAGAGGCTGATAAAAAAAAACTAAATTCTTAATCGAAGTTTATGTGGCATATTTCACGAAGTTAAGCAAATAACGGGGTTATTTGCTTTACAGCTTAGATGACGTGACAACGAGTCCAATGACCATAACAACGCGTTTTCTTTCGGTAATAAACCTATCGATAGAATGAAATAAAGTCATTTACAATGACATACATTAATTTAATATGACGATATTTTAAAAGGGCAAATACAGCCATGGTTAAATAAAACGACTCGTTCCGTTTAGATTAAGATGTAGGGATTGAGAATAGTTAATTAATCAAAAAGCTATAACTACTTATAATTAGTACAAGATAAAAAGCTTATGGGATTAACTTTGTTAGGTACCTAGTTAATAGGTACCTAGTAGTTACTTACTTGCATATAGCGGAGATAAGAATGTTGAGATGGATGTGTGAAGTGACAACAATAGATAAGGTAAGAAATAAGTGGGTAAGTATATTAGAGGAAGTCAGAAAATAGCGCCAGTACAGTAACAGTAAAAATTAAAGGAAATCGTTTGTTTTGGTATGGACACGTGATGAGGAGTGATGAAACACGTGACTAAGAGAGTAATAAATATGAATGTAGATCGATGGAGGGGGTGTGGAGGACCAAAGAAAAAATTAATGAAAAGGGAGTGAACGATATAGTGACGGCTGACGGGGGCGAATGGAGGACGCAGCTTGGGACCAGGCAGGAAGAAGGAAAACGTAGTAGTTACTTGCCCTTCCCTTTTTGGGGATTATCTTCTAATCTTCTTCACCTTGTCGTAACGTGTGGTCGATAGTGTCAGAGTTTAAACCACCCATGGCGCTATGACACGGCGTCACACACTATAGAGAACATCTCTCAGGTTCGCTGGTGATGAACGATCTTTTGAAACATCGTGAAGTGAGCAAGTGTTAATTAATTTATAATATCTATTCACATGAATTCAAAACTATTCCGTGTTTTAAATTCGAATCTGCGACCAATGACTTCCCAGTTCAACTGTTCAACAGTCATACCGCTAGTCATTGCTTCATTGATTGTTGTTTTTATAATAGTAAAACCCTAATATTCATCCGAAAATACTGTTCGTACCTAAACTTTTACTTTCGAGAAAACCGGTGGAAACCGGTCTAAAAAGATTACACCTGGTTTGCCAGAAACAACACCATTTGAATATTTTATAAGCAGCTTTCTTGCAGTATGAAAAGCGATGGTAATAATATCTTCTCGCATTAACAACAATTGGATGACACGTGTCGTGTATTTAAAATACAATATGTTGAAAATGACGACGTTGGGAAACAATATCCATCTAAAAATGCTCATGTAAATTTGCCTATCATTGTGCAGTTGATATAATGATTATTGAGATAATATTCCGTAAAATTCTCATCACGATGGCCATTTCGACAAAAAAAACGATTGTTCTGAGTTTTGACATCGAATCACGCGCCCACAAAATCGTGACGTAATAATCGCATCGCATGCGAATGCCGCGCTCAAAATTAAAAACAAAGCGTTTTTTGTTTATGACCTACAACTTTTTAGCAAGGCGTAATTTGTTATATATTACAAAATGTGCGTCAAGAGAAACTTAGAGGTAATAAATAAATAATGTTTCGCCCCGCGATGCATTATGTATAAAATATAATACCTAATTAATATCTTTGGACTTTAGTAAGCCTAATTTCAAATACTTTTATTCTTGACAAAGTGCGGTCTTTGGGAGAGGTAGGCAAACGACTCACATTTAGCCAATGCTGTTATGAAATCTCAAGTAATAGGTGGTGAATCTAATTGCCATCAATGTCACAATACCAGCTCCGGGCTGCTACTGTGAAGTTCCCAAAAGGGTCCACTATGAAATTCCTAACAAAAAAAAACCCTAAGTTTTTACTTCTCTTAATCATGTCATTGTCATAGTCCATATTTTTAAGGAAACCGAAATTTGATAATAGTTTTCTATTAAACTAAGATCTTTCTTTAGATTTTTTTAATTTGGCTCCATTTTACCTGCTATTTAACAAATTTACTAAATATAATAATTTAAAAGAAACGCAAAGCCATGATTATGAGAGAAAATGTTTTATTAACGCACACAACCAATTTAAGTCTCATTTCTATTTTTACTGTGGTCCAAAATCCACTTTTTGATTTAAATTTTCCCGCTATAACCGAACAGTTTCACGCTATAAAAATTCTGTGGGTTTCCTTGAATGTCATGCTCAAAATATAACATTCCGAACTCTGTAATGCTTAAAATATGAACAAAACTATGAACCGCGCCAGTCAAATTGCCAACATTACCATACCACAACCAATCGCGCTGCTATTTCCAGTACAAAACAAACGAACTTCCCTTCACATTCAACCAATCGCGTCGCTGCTATCTACTCGCAGCCCCGCACACCGCGTAACGCGTTCTGCTGTCAAACGTTATCATTGCCGTCGTCGTTGTCATCCATTTTGTTCTTTCAACACGTTTTCCGTTTGAGGTGTAATGTTTTCATATTTTTATAATCATGGCCATGTTAGCGGGACCTCGTCGTAAACAAAAAGTTATCAACTTACGTGCTAAAAATAATGCCTGGAGTAATGATTCCACGAAGTTCGGCCAACGTATGTTAGAAAAAATGGGATGGAGTGAAGGCAAGGGGTTAGGTGCTAAAGAAAATGGTATTGTTGAACATGTTGTGGCCAAATTTAAGAATGATGACCGAGGATTGGGTTTTGAGGACAGGAATGACCAGTGGACAAAGCATGAAGATGATTTTAATTCATTATTAGCTAACTTGTCTAATGGTAAGTACCCACTATGTTCTTTTTATGTTTTTATCTTTTTTTATTATTATTTTTTCTCTTCATGAGTTTGCAGTGACTAGTAAGCAGCATATAATATCTTGTTATCATAACAAGATATTACATGCTCCTATTAAAAAGGCACACATTTTACTATGCCATTCTGTAATTGAATATACATATTTAAAATGTCTAAATATATTTATTTATAATTAAAATTAAATTATATTAAAACTACATACTTATAAAATAATAATTAGCTATTTAACACTCATATTAAAAAAAATATAAACTGAAATTGGATAGAATATTGTTTCAAGCAAGGTGGTTATCAAAGCCTTAATTTAATGCAGTTTTATTATTTTATTTTAGGTGATAACAATGATGAAAAACTGCATAGTGGTGTTTCACTCGAAGTGAAGTCAAAGAAAAGCAAAGCCCGAGTGCATTACCATAAGTTTACACGCGGGAAAGACTTAACTCGCTACAGTGAAAAGGATTTAGCTAATATTTTCGGAAAAAAGAGCTTGAAAAATGAAGACAAACAAAAATTCGTAGAAAATGCTAAAGTTCCTGAAAATAATGATGTCCCACGTTCTGAGAAAGTTTTTACAGAAAAGGGTAGCATGGAGGATTATTTTAAAAGCAAATTAGCTGCTATTAAATCTAAAAATAAACTTAATGTAAATATTAATAACACAAGTTGTGATGATGATAGAACTGAATATTCATTCAAAGGTTTCTCAGGTGCAACTAATGATGAAAATGAGGAAAATACCCAGCAGGGGTTTGGTTTTATGTCATTCTCACTTTGCAGCTCAGAAAACAATGATAAAGTTGAAAATGAAACAATATCTGAATGCCACGACATTTCTGTTGAGAGTAAAAAGAAAAGTAAGAAAAAGAAGAAAAAATATCAAGATGAAATAACATCTCAAGAAAATATCATTAATTTAGAAAAAAATGCTTCAAATAGTGATGCTGTTATTGATGAGCTCCAGGTAACAAAAAAACCGAAAAAGAAGAAGCAAAAGAAAGATTCTGAGGAATTAGGAGGAGAATCTATAGATAGTAAAAAAACTAAAAAGGAAAAACAAGATGTTGAAGCTGTTGAGGAACATGTTACAGAAGATTATGTTCCCAAGAAAAAGAAGAAAAGGAAAAATAAGGAGATTCATGAATAAAAGTATTTTTATACCACTGTTTTGTAGTTGTTTCTTTATTTTAAAATTAATCCTAAATTATTATTATATTTTTTTTTTTTTTTTTTTTTTTTTTTTGTTTTTTATGTGGAGAAATGCCCTCGCATACCGCTCTGACACGGGGAGACAGAGCGGTTATGTGGGACTCGAACCCACTAAAACTCCACAGTATACCTCCTCAGCTGCTTGAGGGCGGGACGCGGGAACGCTCTCGCACACAACCGCGAACCCGCCCGCAGCCGTCCGTTGCCGGACTCCTTCACGGGGTTGGGTATTGCACCCCCCCGCTACGGCACACCAGACTAATGGCGTGCCGCAACCACCTCGGAGACCATGTGCAATGGGCGCCAGACGACCCCGTGTCTGAACGCCCAAGGTCCCCTGCGACGGGTCAGGTCTGTGGCCCCGCCGCCTGCCACTACGGCCGCAGAGGAAAGGGAGAGCGGCGCCTCGTAATACCGGCACTCCTCCTCCCCTGCGGCCCCACCGCGTCCGCCATCCAACGGTGGCGGCCCCGTCAAGGCCGCGGCAGGTAGGGAGAGCGGCGCATCGACATACCGGCACTCCTCTCCCACCGCGGCCCCCATCCCTCAGCTGCGGTGCCGCCCATACGAAGCCGCAGCCCACCTCAGTTGCGGCACCCCCCATAAGGCCCGCAACCTGATACTAATCCTAATATTATGTACTGAGCAGGTCAAGCAAATATTTTCATTCCATCTCAATTAAATTTATTTTCAGTGTAATAAATTCTTTAAAACACTGACTTCTGACTCGTACTGAAAATGGTTTAAACGATTTCGTAGCACGATGCCTACTATCGCGCTTAGTTGACTTCAATATTTTCAAGTCATTCATTCATTCATTTTCAAATATCTTTATTATCCATAAAAACAATAACAAAATGCACTTATCCAAAGCTACATTAACACACATAAATTAAGACACTTTATTAGGCTAGCAATTCGCCTTTCAAAGCTTATCAGAGATAGTTTACACTAGTAATAACATAAACTTTACACATAATATTTATGGGTACATAATGACAAAAATGTAAATTATTTAGTTATTATAATTTACTGCTTGCATGTAGGTAAGTCGAAAATATTTATATAATTTGCTGATCACACAGTTAACCAGTCAATTATCAGCGGACGGAGCCTCCCTGCCGCCCGCGCACCAGCGTGTTAGCTACCGGGGTCGGGAACGGTAGCGAGATTCTCAGGGGTCAAGTCGTTGGTCGCTCGCACCTCGGTTGGTGGGAATAAAAGGTAGTGATGCGGTAGGCGATAAGTGCCGTATCTATCGATATATGGTAATTTGTCTGGAGTCGATGAACATAGATTTGTAATCAAGGGGTTAATAGTGTTAATTTTGTTTTTATTATAAAATTTTAATGAAACTTTGATTACGTGATTAAATAGTAAAGGAAGTTTAATGTTTCTATGTAATTCCTTAAGATTTGTTTTAAACTTAGTATTGTATGATATTTTTACCGCTTTATTTTGTATTACTTGTAGTAGGTGATGATTAAACAGTAAAATTTCACATTTTTTCATTTTTTCATTTTCAATCATTTAACAGTAAAATAGTGATCAAAGAGTCTTTCGGAGTGCATTGTCATTTTTAGTTTCAAGTTTTCTGTTTATCTTGAGGCTAGCTGGTGCATATCGCAAATGAACACAAAACTTTATATAAGGAGGGTGTAATTGGATTGAACAGAATACTGTATAGTAGGAAATGAATATGAACATTCCGACGAAGTCGAATTGGGAGCCACTTGAGTATTAAACGAAATTCAGGCACTGAATTTCTAGATTTAAGTAATCGTTCTATACACACAATACTTTCAATACTGCAGTTCTTTAGTTCTTTATATGTCACGGTTACTGACTTACATAGATATTAACTATTTTAAATCAAAGAGAACATAAACCTTAACCAAAATTTTAAATATCATTATAAACAGTGTTGCCAGACCGGCCCCTATGGGGCCGATTATCGGCCTTTCTGGTTATGTGTCGGCGTTTGGCAGCCCTCGGCCTTTCATCGGCCTTGGTTAACAAATTTTAAATAATCCTATGTTGTAGTGAAATAGAGAACTAACCTGAAATATACTGAAACTGAACAAATAAAGAGTAACATCAATGTTTTTTTCTGTATCGGCCTTTCCTGCCAAAAATCGGCCCATTTCGTGCTGAGGTTTCGACTATTTTTGATTTTACTACTGGCAACACTGATTATAAACCTCCATGAATCAGAAACTTTCGAAAAAATGCATAGTCTACTAGGTACTTACAAAGGAACCTTATGGGATAAGTAGGTAAACAAAATTTTACACTTAACTGTACTAAAATAGACATTATGCTATCGTCACATTTGATTTTGCATAAAGTAAGCAAACTGCTATGTAACTGCGACAAAAATTTAAAAGTAGGCATTGTGCGATTCAATGTATGGTGGTTTCAAAATGTTGGCATTGTGCTACCGCTTACTTGAAAATATTGAAAAGTCAACTAAGCGCGATAGTAGGCATCGTGCTACGAAATCGTTTAAACAAACGAATTTCAAAGTTGCGCTAAGTTTTTTACAATATTAATATATTGGATTGTGTAATTATATGCTTAGCGATAGAGAGCTAAAATAAACTGAATTTATATTTTAGTCGACTAATCGTGGCATGACGTAATCGCCTCGGTTAGTCATTGAGGTTGCGCTGCGCAGCGACCGACGCCACGTTACATCACTACAAGTGTCAAAGTCAAACTCAAATCGGATCTGTTTAGGTTAGCACGTGTTTTTAATTCAGTGAAATCATAATTATATCGTATTTTAAACTCTTAATGATTCAGTTAAGTCGTTTAGATTATTAAATTGATGTTTATGTAATGATGGTCGTTCATGAAGATAGTGAGACGCCAGTGGAAGTCCCCATGATAAGAAAACCACATCTGGAACAAAAGTCCTATGTTATTGTTAAAAATCATGTACGAGAACTTATAAATACTGATGAAAATGTGTCTTCTATTATAACAAATAAAGAAAAACCTCCACAAAGTCGGAAAAATGTAGAAAAAAAGAAGCGAAAATCGGATAAAAAAAATGCGGATATACCAGCGACCTCGGTGGAATGTGAAGACAAAACAAACACAGAAATTAACATTGATAAAAATGATTTGCAAGAATTAAGAACTGTTTATATAAAGTGCAAAGAGGTTATACGGAAAATTGAGTCAAAGTATGGACATTTATTGGACTTGGATAGTGAAGCAGGACCTAGTACACACAAGAAACGGAAATTGAACACAGAAGAGTCTTCAAACGACGAATGTGACTGTAAAGTAAACACAAAGATAGTATTTGATGATGATGGCAAACAATCCACAGTTGAGATGGTATCGGAAAAGCATATTTGTGCTAAAAATCCACATAGTGAAATTCAAACGCGAAGTAAAAGCATAGCTATAGAGTATACAGAGAATGAGATCAGTTTATCTGACAATTTGCTAGAGTTGAATACTCTTTTACAGGACCCACACTTAGGAAAACCTATGCGTAACAAGATTGTTAATAAAATAAAGATGCTTAAACAAGAATATGTTAATGAGATCAAGTTTAACAAACATGCTTTAGTTGAGAAGTTGAAAACAAATCCTGATGAAGTTTTAGGATTTATAGGCACTAATTTATCCACAATTCCTGGATATTCATAGTGTTTTATGGAGCGTAATGTGATACTTGTTGTATCAAATAATTATTTAATGTGTACTACTCATGATAACATGCTGTTATTGATTAAATTGAATGTATTTTCTATATGACATTTTTATTACATGATCATTCATGTTTTTAACGAATTTATTATGTTTATAATTATTATTTTTATGACCATAACACACTTGATCTGTTTGGACAAATATATGCGTCATACTTGTTGTCATTTTTATACTGTAAAGCTTTATGGGTCATAATAATATATCTAAAGCACTACCATCCATAATTATAGCTGTCATGGATTATTTCATTAAGTACACTTGTTCTTCCTGCTCAAGTCCCAACATACTTGGGGTCAGCATGTTTTTCTCTTCCTTTCTCTGTTAGTGGTCTGTAATAACAAAAATTAAAGTGAAACAAACTTGATATTCAATGATTTTATTGACAGGTTATACCTAGTGTTTGTTTATTGAACATCATCTTATTAATCACACGACAGGACATTATTATTGTTTCGTGAATAATAATTGAAATATGCACTCATTGACTCCTAAGTTGTTACTCTACATATTTAATAAAAACAACTAAACTTGGTACCTCTGATATTTCCAGATTATCAAAGGAATTTTCTAGCAGGTAGATAAAAATATAGTAAGTGTGTTCAAATTGCAAAATGTAATAATAATTAAAATATATAATTTGTAGATATGATTAGCACTTTTTATAATAATGTTGACCCACACTAGGAACTTGCACATGCATACACCCCCATATGCAATTAAATGTAAATTAACTGTATGTTCTGTGCGGGAATTGAACCAGCGGAAGATCACTGCGCCAACCACGGACAATAATTAAAACATAATTTATACAGTAAAATCAATCACACCCTAATCTAACTTGTGTTCTCTCCTGAGCCAGTCGCGATTATAATTTACTCAATCGACGCGTTTTTAGCAAACATTACCATTGTTACTATTAAATTAAATAGTATACAAATCTTTTTTATGTCAAATCGACTCCACTCAATCACTCCTTAAATAGAGTGACCAAATAACATATTCTTTACGAACAGAATACCAATACCCATATTAGGATATCTAAAATATAGGTACTTATCAGCTTTTATAGCAAATGCCTATACTTGATATTCAGTAACATATAGGCGATAGGAGCTGCGACGCATCATAATGGGGGTATTAATATCAATTCTAGGATACACAACGATTTGTCAAGCAAATTTAAACTCTATTTAACTGTTACAAAGGTTAAACAAACTGAAAAGCCCCAGATAATGTTACTGGCTTCGGTGTGGATAGAATGGCCATTGTTTCGGTTTTAAAACAAAACTGCAACAGCTGATGTGGAAATTGTTTGTCATAGAAAATGAATCCTTATCGCATTGAAATAGAGGTTACGTGTTTTGTTGACGAGTGTGACATTATATTGTGGTTTTTGTATTGCTGGTATACGAATCGCTGGGTGAATAATGATGTGGCCGCATACCTACAGTTTACTGTGAACTCGACAGCTTTGTGAAATACAAAGTGTAACTGGTATTCGATTTGAGACCTGTCGTATCAGCGTGGAGAATCGCGTATGCATTCGAGAAGCAGGTAGAATATCAAATGAAGACAGAAGTATTCTGGGTTCGAAAGTAAATTGAATTATATAGAACGAGCAGCTCCTGTCCGCCACTTCGCGTGTACTTGCAGCCGGGATAAACGTATTCTGTGTCATTTCAGGTTATGAACTATCTGTATGCCAAATTTCATCCAAATCCGTTTAGTACTTATTGTGTGAAACAGCTTTCGCATTTATTTGTATATTCTTAATAGGATTAACACACGGACCTTAAAAAAAAATTACGGAGCGTCGCGTACGACATGGAGGAGCATGCCTAGGCATCCAATTTCGCTTGTCATACACGACTCAACGCATACAAATACTTAAAACTCATCCAGTCAGCACCAGTTCGCTGCGTGTGTGCGTAATCTATGCTTCGCTTATGACAAGGCAAGGTTATTTTTTTCAGATCCGTGGATTTACATCGGTTTGCTGTCCCATCCAATAGGTTATATATCTTCCTACTAAACGTTTAATTGCATATTGTTTTCCCCAAAGTCGAATTAACCCAATTTTGTTGAGTACAAGCTTACCCGTATTCCCACCTTATGCGAGCACCCCGGGATCTCCTAACAAACAAAGTAAATCCTAGAAACTTCTTGAGATATTACGGGATACTGTTGCTTGCAGTTAATCTTGCATGCATCAGCATTCCTTCAGCTTTACTATTGACATTGTATCAAACTAACTCAATTGGTAATAAATACTTTGTAGGACCTTTGTAGGACGATAGTGAAGTGCGAGACGCGTACAAACGATTTAATTAGAAGTACCGATAAGTGACTTACTATGCATTTGTGGGTTGCATGGCTCGTTCTGGGCTTTCCCCGGATTTGGTCTAGTTTAGTTCAGCTGTTGGATGCGTGAATTTGGAGTTTTAACTGGAAGGCATGACTGCGTGTTTTATTCGCTAGCGCGGCTGCTGAGCGTGAAGTCTAGGGTTCGAATTCAGGGTCGGGGAAAGCGTTATTAGATTGTTCTGTTGGTAAGTTGTCAGTAGCAGCCCGGAGGCTGGAATTGTGCCCGGTCAATAGCAATAGTTCACCATCAAAGGCATAATAACGGCTTCGGTGAAATGTGAGTGTAATACTGCACAACTCTGCCTAAACCTGCAGAGAATACAA
Organism: Xylocampa areola; assembly: GCA_935421205.1. Lineage (NCBI taxonomy): Eukaryota > Metazoa > Arthropoda > Insecta > Lepidoptera > Noctuidae > Xylocampa > Xylocampa areola. The sequence continues at coordinate 11,125,163 of OW285220.1, forward strand.
TACTGCTATGATAGATGACTTTGCTTACGCAGATAGTAAGTATGTATAGATCTTACCTTCTGCAGTAAAACCCTTCTTCAAAATCGAGATCAATTAAAGACATATAGGTACATGGATATCCTTTTCCAAATATGTCTGGAAAGGAAAGACCTAACTACGTAAATTATTGTAGGTATAGCTTAATTAAATTAGCTGTGCCTTTTGTCATTAAAGACAGATGACAAATGATAACAGACATTAGAATCATAAAAAAAAGATTCTAATGTCTGTCTCTTAGTTCTTAGTTAGGTCTTTCCTTTCCAGACATATTTGGAAAAGGATATCCATGTAACCACCTATGTCTTTAACCTGGAATCCATGTGTTATTTTGTTTTTGGTTACAAATTTGCGGTTTGCTAGTCTGTTTTTATGAGAACCTTCTACCTATATCAGTACATAGATAGTATCTAGTTACTTAAAAGTTGCCTGCCTACTTAAAATATTAGGAAATAAGTACTACCTACGATTTTAGGTAGTAAAAACTAGTTGTTATGTTTGGTCAATACTTTCTTCACCGCTCTATCTTGGGACACGCTACCGGGCACTAACTAAACTAACTTACAAGTAAACAAAACCTCATTTTGCATAGCAGTACATTACGTTCTACAACTTTATGGGTGTTTATCCAGCCGCGTTAGGAAAACGAGTGCTAGTTACAGAAATTAACTCACGGAGAGTTCATTTTAATTCTGGTTTATAAAGTATTTAGTGCCTTCCAAGTTTTGTAAGGCTGTTCGTAATCTCATATGGCGTGAGGCGGGCGTCATCGGTGGACGCCTACGGTACAACCTTCAGCGTAAAATAAGAATTCTAAATTCAAAAAGCTCTTTGTCGTACCTAACTTTTTTTTATTTGGCAATTTATTTATTTTTAAATTTGTATTAACTATCTTGAATTATTTTTTTTGTTACTAAACCAGTGCTGTGAATTTAGTGAAGTGCAGTAATTAGTGTTGTAATGAGTTTAATGCTGTAAAAAAGTTTTGTGTTATACCTATGAGTGAGTTTGGCGGCATTCATTCTAACTGCTCCACTATGAAATTGGATAACTTTGGATTTGAAAAGTTACAGGTACTTATAGACTTATTTTCAATTACATATAATACACTATTGTAGGCTGTATTTTGCATGCAAATAGCCTGCAAGTTAAACTGAGTAGGTGGCCGTGAAACCGTTACATAGGCTACTTAGATTTTGTATGACAACTGAATACAAATAAAATGAAATGTTATTTAATTCAATGAAAATTAAAGAAAAGCTCGCTAAAGATATAGGTAAATTATCTTAAGCGGCCTCTTTAAAAACATTACTCTCCTTTTAGGCTTCGCCGCAGTCTGGTAAAACCGTTCGTTCACTGATTTTAATTATGCAGTTATTACGTGTATTTCATACATATTTAACTATGTACACTGACACTGATATCAGTAATATTAGATGCGTTTCACTTGTTCATACGTCTTTTAAGTAGGTATAGATACAAGCTTCGCCAGCAGGACTACAACCTTTTAATTAGGTACACACTTTGGCGGCCTTCTTAGTAAAAAATCCTGTAGGTACCATAGAATTGTCTCCAGCTGCAACAGCAGTAGGATGTGCTCTAACGTGCTCTAACTAAAGAGACCAGCTCTGAAACCCAGGGGAGAGGGGTTTAGTTAGAGGATCCGGAGCTTGCCTTCACGTGCTAGTTTTAGTCAGGTAAAAATCCGACAGCCCCCGGTCATATCCCAAAAGTCCGGCTTCCTTTTTAAGGCAACAAACACCGACAAAATAAGGTGCCATAAAATGTGCAAGAAACTCCTCTATAAAATAAGTATTATTTATACATTTCCCCGTGTTAGTCAAAATTACCCAAATAAATAAGTACCTACTCCGTGATGCTGATGACCCATAACAGATTTATTTAGGTAACTACTTACATAAAGTACTTACGTATAAAACCCCACCAACAATTCTAACGTAACCATAACATTTGAATAATACGTATTATTTTAATGCGTTTCATACAATGTTAATTGGTCGTCTAATGACTGTCAACTCATAACTGCATGCTTAATCGTCATTATGTTCTGAATGAATTATTTAACGTATTCGGTAATAAACGGCGAGGGAAAGTTCTTCGACACACGAAAGTGCAGTTATTAATCTTTTGTTAATATTTTTGATACCATCGCAGTACCTATGTATCTATTTCAGTTTCAGATTGCAATTTAAACCCAAATCAGTTTTACTGATCAGTTTACCTTTACCCACATTATATTATAGAACTAAAGTACCTATATTTTAGCCGGGTTAGTGGAGTGTGATATTAGGATAACATCAGAACCTGGCGCATAGATAACATTTGGTATGACATAGTTAGATAGAACCGTATCGGTGGTGGCGGTTACCACCAACAACAGCATTGCCAGATATAGGTTTGCTGCACCGACCCCAAATTAATTGGGATAAGGGCAGGGGGATGATGGTGATGAAAGTAACTATATTTGTTTTTGTATAAAGGTGCAATCTACCACCGGTGGGTCATACTTTTGACTCAGTTTCTGTGGTCGTCCCAGGCGATTGAGGAACGAAGGTGATAATAATATCAGGCGGGCGGATTGTTTATCTTTGTTGTTTATGATTTGTTTATCTTTTCACTTAAGCCCGAGAGAAAAAAAAGAATGTCATTTACCAACGTTTTTTGTGGGAAACATCCCGGCCTATATGCATCGTAGAGCATGTTTTTCTCTAGAGACAAAAATAACAGTCATCGCATGAGTGATAAAGCATCATACATGATTTATGTGTGATAAACCATCATATTCTATAGAAATATTCCATCTGGCCTTATGCAATCTGTAGGTATTCTGCAGTTATTAATGCCTGAATTCCCCTTCACCCTTTAGTAACAGGTCATACACCATTAGGAAAATACGTGTAATAAATACGTAATGACAGTTACTTTGTAATAACACGCGGGTCGTTCAGGGCGCGAAATGTAACAACCGTTGCAGTAACTACTAATAAACTTAAAGTCTGATTCAGACGAGGAGAGGTCTTCGTATCGTCTTGACGGCGCGTAGTTATCATAGTACCTAGTATTTTTTTAAGATCAGTTCCCCATGCTGGGAATTTCTTTCTCTATCGTGGGCGCGTTTACAGATACTTAATCTCTCATGCAGGTCCATCCAAACACAGAATGAATTAAATTATTTACAAGATCATCATACAAATGTTTCCTTCGTGCGGTAATCGAACCCTGGGCCAACCGCACCGTCATAGATATAACAATGGGTAATTAGTTATTCCGGATCTGGATATCGGTACCTAGATATGCAACTACGGCTACTGCCTAGGGTGGGTCAACGCTTAAAAAGAAACACCGTGTTTCACCGTTGGAGAGCCATGCTTCGGCACGAATGGGCCGGCTCCACCAGAGTGATACCAATTACCACGGCTTCACAGAAAACCGGCGTGAAACAACGCTTGCGTTGTGATTCGCCGAGGGAGTCAGGGTACCGGAGGCCCAAACTCTTTAAAAGGCCAGCAACACACTTGCGACTCCTTTGGGGTTGCGGGTGTCAAAACAATAAATTAATAGCATTTCGAGAAAATCGTTACTTATTTTTGTAAAATGGTATTACTTATTCCGTTGGCTCAGTGACCCAAAATGAGTCTTGGCCTCCGATACGAGAGAACGCCACTTGGTTAGGTCTTTGGCAGTTTTTCACCAATCATAGGCTTGAAGCTCCTGAAGATCTGCGTCTACCATATCGATCCAGCGATATAAAATGTATTGTAGATTTTGTACTAATTCGATAATCATCGTTCAATGAGTTTATCAAAGGTAAAGGGCGTTCAACTCTCCTCGTCTAAATCAGCCTTTATACGTTTAGGAGTTCCGGCTAAGCAGTGAGTCATTTTGATCTTTATTTGTCTTATACGCTAAAATGTCAAGATATTTTTGTTTGTGTGTGTACAATCATGTTAAAAATAAGTATTATGTATCTAACTTATAATAAAGTTATGGACTCAATACCTAATATTTCAACAGGCAATGACTAATCGTTTAATATTGTAAAGTTTGAAAGAAAATAAATATAAATATACGACGTCCTTGTAAGGCATAAGTTTGTTAAAAAATCATAAGTTTGTTATTAGTTTGTAGTGTATTGTGTGAGATATTTTTCTCTACAGTAATAGTATACACATAAACATAGCATCACGCCTTTATTCCCCGAAACGGTAGGCAGAGGTGTACACAGTTAAACACCCACATTTCACCAATGCTGTTAAGTCCCAAGTAATAAGTGGTGAGCCTATTGGCATCTACCGGACACAATTCCAGACACGGGGCTGCTACTGAGAATTTCCAAACAGAAAAACTCAATAATACTTTGCCCGACCGAGGAATCGAACCCGAGACCTCATATATTAATAGTATGCCGTTTACTGACTCAAAGTCCAAAGAAATACTCTTGTAAGCTACTACTTGCCTTTTAAACCCTTTTTAAGCCCTGTAATAAACTTACCAAGAAATATAAAATCCAAATCCATAATTCCATAATTTCAACATCTACTTAGGTCACTCCTCTACAATGCGAAGTCACAGCGACACCATGAATTTTGAGGGCTACTCTCTCGGGCCACTTTTAACCGAGTGGCGTTTTTAGTAGGTACCTATTTATCCGTTAGTGTGTCAAATGTGGGCTTATGTGTACAGGAAATATAAATGATTAAGTACATAAAAAATCATGTTTCTTGGGCAAAGAAATCTATCCTCCCACACCATACTCAATTATTGAATCAGATGCCATAATAAACATAAATCACGGTAATGTGCAGATGTCGAGATGGCTTGGTGGTCAGAGCGCATGGAGTATTTATCCGGGAGGCGCAGGTTCGAATCGTGCTCACGGCCGTATTCTTTTTCCATTTAAAATTATAACTTTAGGAGTTCGCTAAGAATGCGTTAATGCCATTCAAAGATTTATTTGTATTTATACATAAATCTTTTGATTCAAGTTTCAAGCACATGTGGCATACCAAACATTTGTACCTGAATGAATGAAAGAAATGAAAGATTTCGAAAGTCGATATTATCATGGAAAGCACTCCAAATCCAATCATAACTTCCTAGTGTTTTTGTTGATAAGAAAGAAGGTCGTAACAAACTTCCCAGCAATATAGGTGTCTTTCTATCTGAATAAGTACTTGAATACTTCAGTTTGGACATTTACATGCGCGATTAACCTGAAATCAATGTTACTTATGTCTTGGCTAATCATTTAATCTCGTGCATGACAGAATGGTCGTCTCATGACAGATACAGGTCGTGGGTTCATACCTGGCAGGTATGTATCAATTTACCTACTTTCTTAACAAATTTTAGACATCATCATAATTATTATTATCTTAATCAGATGATTCAAGCAGCGTTTCCGGAGTTTAAACACTTATGTTTGTGGCAAAATAAGCTGATATGGGATCTGCAGCAAAAACTGACCGCCGACTAGTTAAGTTTTGGGAGTTTGAGGGTGGCGAAATATTAGGTATAATCAAAGGGTATAATAGATACCTACACATACGATCAAGGAAAACATCATGAGAGAACTGGGACTCTATGGGCTGAAATTGGCAACCTGCAGTGAGCTAGCGTGGTCATCAATGCTAGTGCCTTCCCTGTATGAGAAGAGACCCTACAGTTATGTTACGTAGGTATATTCACAAAACGCCCATTCTTGCATTGCAGTTGAAACTCAATACACCCAGTAAATATTACGCAATCAGATAAATATATTAGCCACTTATATATTAACAGTACTTATGGCTAAGTTTTATGGGATTGCTATTGCCTAATATCTACCATTTTAATTTGTGCGTAGGAGCACATACTTTGACCTGAAGTTGTTTAACGTAGATTGTATAAGATTTTTCCGTAAATGGGCAACATTTTGGGAGTCGTCGTGTTTCTCTGTGTTGTGTCAAAAAGCTTATGTAAATAATATCGAGGAGGAGTTTTGGATTATTGAGAAATATTTAGCAGTTTGCATGTTGTGGCTGTAGGTGTGTATTTTCACCTTTATCTTTGACGTAAGAAATGTTTAAACGAAAACAGTTTTGTTTGGCCAGCTGCGATATTATGTGTAGGTTCTAATCAGTTCTAATTTTACTAGATTATTGGAACTTACGTTTCAAATACCTACAATAATAAATAACTGGGCGTTGATCTTTTTTTTAATTTGGTTCCTGACTAAAATTGCGTATGATTCTACATCTCCTCCCTGACTCTTGCTAGTTTCCAGCTCGACCATCCAGTAATTTAAATTTGCCTCTAAATACGAGTACATTCAGTTAGCCCCCAGCATGCCTTCAGCAATGCCCTAAGTTGTGGTTAGTTTTCACAGGGGATGCTTTTAGTGTTACCGTAATATAGTTAAAACTTATTTTGCTCTTTCAGGTATCTATCTCGCTGTAAGAGTTAACTAAAAATCTCGAGATTTGGAATTTAAATAGGTTGTTTTTAAACATATAGGGCTAAAAATCAACTAGATATATAGAATATATATACATATTAATAGAAGCTCGCCTAAACTTTACCGATGCCATAATAATGAATTGTGTGGCGTATTGATTTTATGGTAAGGTTTAGGCGAGTCAACTCAAACGCACATAACTCTTAGCCAAGAACGTAGGTAATACCATAAATATTGTAAAACCGTGCCGCGTAGATTTTAATGCAGTACGCATGCAGTAAATGATAAAATACAGCCTCTTTGGACGGCCGAGGCATTCGCGGATAACTAGCACTATAGGTATTATTTATTTAATTATAAAGTGTATAAAATGTAAGGATTTCATTGGACGTAGTTATGCCAAAATGGACCCAGCCATACCTTTGAGAAATTTTAAAGTTTAGTCAAATTTATTTATTTAAAAACAAGCCCGCTGTTTGTTTTGTAATTCCTCTTATATATTGTAATCTATTTCTTGTATAGTATGGATTTATTAAGTTTCAAGTAAATAAAATATATATATTTTTTAATAAAAACCTCTCTGGTTCTTTTAGACCAAATTATTAAAATTGTTGGATGGATCTAGTTTTAAGATAAGGCTTTACTGCCTTACGCTTTTGGTAAGTCAGTAACAGAGTCAAAATTTATTAAGATTTATTGAAGAAGAACACAAAATTCATTTTATTCTAGATTAACACAATAAATAATAACAACAAAGTTATATGTTTGTGGAAAAAAAGTATGGTTCTAATCAGAATTCGGACCTGCGCCTCCCGCATAAATACTCCGGTTCTAATCCTACAATCACCGGATTTTTCTTTCCATAAAAATTTATAACTTTGAGTTCTCAATGCATGCGTCAATGCGATTGAAAGATATATCTGTAACATCTATTATAGTTACTTCTGTTACTAACTTAAAGGACGGATCTTCGACACAAAATATCTACGACATTGTTTAATTTTAGCTAATGAACTGTCGCTACCGCACCACACAGCGTGTCGCGTACCTAGGTATAAATTTTTGTAGAGCCACCTTAGTTTTTGTGCCTAATTGATTTTAGGCTCTTATCTATACGATACATTTTATTAGTTGTAGATGTAATAGATTAAAACACATATCAATAAATAATTAAAAATAAGGTCAATTCAATCAATTTTAATGGATTACCGGTTTTCCGGTTACTTACGCTACTGAATGTCAATAAATTAATTTAATTGGTGAACCTAGTTACCCAGTTCTTTAATGTAGTCTGGATCCGACTCTTTGGACTATGCGTACGTTGTATCGGGTTTGAACATGTTGCAACTTGTCCAAGACTACCTGAGTTCGAGTCTCTACAAAACCCTTATTATTAAGTATGTCTTTGTGGCCAGTATTGACATGATTCAATTCCATATGGCCTGTTCGCTATTTGAAATAAATAAGGAAAGTTTACATTGTTCGAGCAACGTGGAGACTAGGAACAGACTACAGACTAAGTATTTCTATTTAGCCAATAGTAGATACCATAACAAAAAAAAAACCATACCTTTACTTCTATAAATAATTCAAAATGTACGCTTAGTATCTGATTATAAAGAGATAACGCGAGATGACCTGACAGTGTCGATAATCTAGTTGGGACTATTCTTATACAAGTACTAACTTTGAAATAATCATGTTGTGTGATGTTATTAAAAAACTAACAGTCTCCTTGTGACCACGAGTAGTGCAAGCTGGTCGAAACGTCAAGCGAAAGCGAATACTATTCTTATAATATCTATAAATGCACCTAAGAAATAATCGCAAACCATGCCTTAATTTCGTAATAAATTTTAATCAAATATAAATTCCCAGAAGCCTTGGAGACTTAAGAGTCTTCATGGACCATTTGGGCATTTACATACGAATTTAGCAATCACCGTTGAAGCGTATCTAACGTGGGCTATGTACAGTAAGCATAACATTAATACAACGTGGTATTTTTGTTCAGAAACACGCGTAACTCTGACAGACTTGCGTAGGCAGCGAGGCTAAGTTGTTACCAATAGAATAATTTACTTCTTTTGTGCTTTGTACTACGAATATTAATGACATATCTACGTACTTAGAAGGTAGGTTCTACGAAGTTGATAGTACTGGTACCAGGTGAACTTAAAGTATAGGCAAATTCTGCTCAATTGTAATTGTTAGGCTATCTTCATGTCACTCCAACTTTATACAGCTTTTATATAACACGGATAAAAATCTTTTTGTACCTGCAACGCTTGATCAATTTCTAGTTTTCCATTTAACCATGAATGTCATTGGCTTTCTAACTTGATTCAAAGAAAGAAATCAGCAAAAACTCTGTGTCCTTCCTAAGGATAAATTACGTTTACTCCCTATTAAAAATCTTGATCCTTTCTGTCCAACCGTGAACCTGTAACTAACAGACACAGACATCCATTATAATACTACTGTGAAGAGTGTTGAACTTTCTTCGGTTATTAACAAATCGGTCGTCATGGCACCCTATCTGATTCAGTATAATAGCAACACATTGCTCAATGTTGCAAGAATACACAAATTATTGTGCGTTATAGATGTTATCTGTGGCATGGTTCATGATTTCGTGATGAAACCGTATTTACTAATCGACCCAGCTAAAAGCTTTAAAATTGATGATTATAGTGTTCCAGGATCGTGATTGAGAGTCACAGGTTCATGATTTGATAGCTAGGTTTTGTACTTAGGACGACTCGTAGTGTAGGTAATGTTTCGTGAACGGTTACCTAACGCTACGGTAATTGAAATAATTTCAATATCTAATCTCATCGATAAACCTGAAAAGCTAACTTTACTTTATCTTCGCGAAATTTTTAACAAATATTTATTTGTATGATATGAGCTACCTTAATATTAGCGTCGTATTTCAATTGATTTTGATAATGGAAACTTGAATAAATCACATGGACAATTTTGGGTAATTTTGGGAATTGAATGCAAAATAACTAACGTCTCTAACAAGCGTGACATATTTAACCAATAAAGCTAAACATTAACTCGTAATTAGTCTAAATCAATCAAAGAAGTACGAATAAACATAGTCTAAGGGCAACAAGAGGAAATTTCTGCGTGAGTCCGCGTGAGTGCAGTCAAAGTAAACGCCATTTACGTAGAACACTAGGGAGTGGCGAACCTCTCCCGATGGCGACAGCGTGGGAATCACGGCTTGATGTTTAATGTTCATTCGACTGCCTCACTATAGGTCGCCGACGCTTTATGCCTACGAAATTTGTTTTAAGTATTATTTACATATATAAATTACAGCGAACAATAAAATACATAGATAAATATAATTGTCAAGAAGCTAATCTTGAAACCACATCGTTAGTCGTATTTGTTATGTTAGGTTAATTAATATATAGTTAAGAGAAGTTTAGTTAATGGTAGCTACTAAGCCAAATCGGAGGCTTACGGGTGGCTTGAACAAGTTGTGACACTAAGTTGATCCCTAATCACACGAAAGAAGACGATTTGTAGATATTTTTAGTGTTTCCCAAACTTCCCCTAATGATGAAGATACCTTCAGTAACCTACCTTGATGATAGGCGAATTTATGCAGGAGTTGCTCTGCGAACTGGTTGCAGCCATTGTTAACAATGCTGCATCAACATCATATCATTTAAACAGCCTACATAGAAACTAAAATGTGAACAACTTCACAACCATTTCGTTTGCATGTGACAGTCTACTCACACTGTTCACCAAACCTAGTGTCTAACCATTACCTGTTTAATCTAAATTCCTTTGCCTGCATTAGATGCAATATGATCGAAAGCATTACATACCGTACATAACTCTTTAGTTACAACATGTTCCTTGGCTTCGCTTGATGTTTATTGATACGACATCGCTGGCATAGTCTACCAAGTAAGGGACACAGTCACTTCGTGCATATTGATATAAACAACCGCATTTCTGTTTGCTAAACCGGCAGATTGATAACCAGTCAACAATGAACATTGTTGTCAAAACCTCGATACAGAGAACAAAAGCTCTTTTCAATTCACCGGTTAATCTCTACGTTATCGTTGGGGAAGTTGCATTTCTTTGTTTGTTATGCCGAGGCTGGTTTTAATTGAACCATTGCAAGATGCCAGCTATATCAAGAAGATGAAAAAATGCAGATGTTAGTAATAACAAGTTTGAAATCTGCGTGTTTAGCATATCTTTACGATTACAAAGTAATAAAACATTCTTCAATTAAAGTCTATATTGATAATCATCTACCATTCTACGTTCATAAAAGTCAAATGAAGTCAGAAAAAATCTGATTGCATATGCTAGTCTTGTGATAAGAAGAGACACATCAAGGTTTTCTGTCCATAAAGTTATGTATAATGTAATATATGCAAGCTTGAACATAAACAGTAGGTAATCAATGGTCAGGCTGTACATATGAATATTATCTTTAGTATATCTCAGATATTAGAATTCTTTGTGGGGCCAGGGTCGATAAAACTTGCCTGAATCAACTTTCCGAGCGGATCTAAGTATAAAGATGATGTTACCTTCATGTAATTCTATAAATGTAGGACAAGGGCTTCTTCTTAAACATGGAAGAAAACAGCGTTCAAATGGCTTACTGCGATTTAGGAAAAGTCCAATCTGGATATCACATCTCTTAGATTTTGTGAAATTATATGATCGAATTGATCTACAGGCCATCGAAGTCCTTCTTTGCTTACTTTCTTACTTGGTAAACTAAAGCTGAGAGTACAGTACTAGGTAATTTTTGATGGCCATTGGTTAGTCGTAGAAAATGAGGGGCTCGTGGCTAAGTAACAGCCGTACAGATCGATAGATCGAGGTTAAGCTGCGCTTGCCGCGGTCGGTCTGTGGATGGTGACCATCATTTCATAGCAAGACCCCTCCGTCCCAGACAGCACGTTAAGCCTTCGGTCCTGGTTGTCAAATTAAGATCTATGACAGCTGTTACGGGTAGTCAGACGCCTGAAGACTGACAACAAGTCATACCACGAGATATCGTGTTACCCAGTAACTGGGTTGTGGAGGATGGATAGGCAGTCACTCCATGTAAAATACTGGTATTAAGCTGCATCCGGATTGACTGGAAGCCAACCCCAACGTAATTGGGAAAAGGCTAGGCAGATATATATTGGTTAGTCATTGTTACTTAGACATCTAGCATCATCTGCAGGTCAGGCTTACGTCTCTTCTTCTTATATTACTGAAAAAGTAAAAGTAGAACATTTCCTCATGTTATGCCTTTCTCCGTGTCATTTTATTATCTTTGTTAAAATAAATCAAGTAGTCAACAAAGCATTAAGCTCACCGAGTTTTACTATGAACAGTAAATTAATCCAAGCAGGTTATATTCATCTGTGCCTACCAGGTTAAGGATAACGGCAATCATAAATCTAGTTAATCATAAACCTAAGGCTTATTCGTAATCTAGTACATCGTTATTCTGATAGTGATATATTACGACCTTTCCGCTAGTGGGGTGAGCTGCTTTAGCGGTGTTAACATTAGCGACTTTAGTTCGTGTAAATATAATTTGATCATTTCTTGTCTCTTATTGTCAACACTTCGCTACTTTAATGTTGCAATTTCAATATTATATGAGAGTTTCAATCTCTGCAATATTTCCCCGATTGGTAATTTCAACAATAACGTTAACGATTCTGGAAATATCCCTTCAAGATTATAAGCAACCTAATTTATTTCAATATTGAAAAAAATAATCAATGTTCTTATTCTCATGATTAAAAATATAGTAGAACATCAACCACCACACCACCTTTTATAAGAAATATGGTGACGTCATCTACATACCTGACCTTAACTTTATCTTACAGACAGCCGAACGCAGCGCAGGGTGGGAGACACACCGCGTGCGCCTCAACCGGGTGCCGGGGTACGGATTTGGCATCGCGGTGTCAGGTGGCAGGGACAACCCGCACTTCGCGAGTGGTGACCCCTCCATTGCTGTGTCCGACGTCTTAAGAGGAGGACCGGCAGAAGATAAGCTGCAGTGAGTATCGTTTGTTAGTTATGATCTTCTACTTGTACATTTAGATGCTTAGCGAACTCTTAATGTTATAAGTTATTGTGGAAAGAAAAATATGGTTGTGAGCAGGATTCGAAACCGGCGCATGCCTAGAATATTTATCCGGGAGGCGCAGGTTCAAATCCTGCTTACGACCGTATTTTTCTTTCCACAAAAACTTATAACTTTAGAGTTCGCTAAGCATGCGTTATGCTTTTCGAAGATTTTGTTAGAAGATGTTCAAGTTGATTGACTAAACCGTTGACCATCATAAGGAAATTAATTAATGTAGATGATTGAAAGATGCGTGTCAGTATTGTCACTTTTTTTTATGAAGGTCAAGAACTTAATTAAACCAGGTGTAAATTTCGTCTACTATTATACCTCTCCAGTATTATATATATAAAATGTTGTATTTTCCAGGGTGAATGACAGAATAGTATCAGTGAATGGCGTGCCGCTAGAAAATGTGGAATACGCGCGTGCGGTACAAGTGTTGCGTGACAGTGGCGCCACCGTGTCGCTGGTGGTGCGGCGAAGAGCGCCAGCACCACCTCCGACAGCACCGACCACCATCAAATTATCACTCACTAGGAACGGGAAGAAAGAAGGTTAGTCCAACTTTATGTAGACTTTGACTGTTAGTGGTGTCGCGATCCTCATGGAAGCTTTGCTTTTATCAATTAAAACACTGTGCCCAACACCCTTTACCGGAAACCCGGAATTCAGATTTGCGTGGACAGCCTTTCCTGTACCGAATTATGTAGGTACGAGTTCTGAACAGAGAAGTATACGCACTTGTGACTCCTCTGGTGTTGCGGGTGTCCATGGGCGGCGGTAATCGCTTACCATCTGTTCGTTTGCAGGGGGCACATCACATAAAAAAAAACATATTTTCCTGATTTACGAAAATATTTGAGGTTTTCCTGTGTAAGCACTTTGATAATTGAACTTTGATGCAAAAAAAGTAATCTGTCTCTGCTTTTCCATTTCAAATCTTAATTGAAATATTTTCCTTTTCCAGATTTTGGTATAGTATTAGGGTGCAAGTTATACGTCAAAGAGTTGACGTTACGAGCCAGAGAGCAGTTAAACCAGGGTGGCCAGGGTCTTTGCGAAGGTGATATGGTTACTAGGATCAATAACACCCCAGTCACGGATGCCATGACCCTGAAGGAAGCTAGGAAGCTCATAGAGTCGTGTAAAGACCGCCTGAACTTGGTGGTGACAAGAGAGCTCATCAGGGAAGAAACAGTCACAAATGGAAATTATCAAAATAATTATAATAGTCTTGGTAAGTGGAAGTGTGCTTTTGGATAGAGTTTAGATATAGTTTTACTTCCTCTTCAGAAGAAATAAGCATGTTTGCGTAAATTTTCTCTCTTCGACTCATATCTGGATAGTGTTTGTCCGTTTCCGTACATATGGACCAATGCCCCAGATCCTCTTACAGCAGTCCAAAGAGAGTTCAATCTCATGCATTAACCTGATTTGAATTACGATACAAAAAGAAATGTTTACAAACAAAACACAAAATCATTTAATGCACTTAACATGTGATTTATTTCTGGAAGAACATTTTGTTAATATTAATAGTATAAGACATTTTGAAGCCCTTACCATCTGGTGACACGGTACCAACAAACAAGAACAACTGTAAACTGTTTTAGAGTTCGCTAAGCATGCGTTAATGCTTTTCAAAGATTTATCTTGAAGAACAACTGTGTTTTATCGATATCGTTTTACGAGTAGTTATGACGCACTTCGTGTTAATTTAATTTTTTTTTTTAATTTTAATTTTACGACTAATTTATCTTCCCTTTTCTCAAGAATTTACTACGATAAAATTAAAATCCGTAATATATGTAAATTATCTAATAGCCGTAAATAATTGGGCAAAAATATGTTAATTTGTGTGTCTGAATGAAGTTTGGATGAAAGAACGAGCAAATTCTACCTAAGAATGTCGTCAGAGTTAACTAAAGAATTCCATTATATAAAAACTTTGAGACATTAAGTAAAACTACCACAAAATTATGCTAATAAGTATACAATGCTAGAATTAAGATGATGAGTAGTACCATCCGCTTGATCGCCTTTCGTCATTTGGGGTAAATGATATCTTTTGATGAGGATAAGAACAAAAATATTGGATTAATTACAAACCTATATTATGTAATCTTCAATAATATCATTGGCTTTAGTCCGTCCTAAGTAAGTAGACCAAGAAGGTCGTTCTGGAAAGTAAATTAATGTAATTAATTAATTATCAGTGCTTTTTCATTCATTCTTGCATCTTTCTCCGTATGAGAGGAAACTTTTGCCATGCATATTAAACAATTGAACAACCTGCCTCGTTGGTCTAGTGGTCCCAAGCGCGACTGATGATCATGAGGTCTTGGGTTAGATTCCCAAATTATTGGGATTTTCTGTTAGGAAATTCTCAGTAGAAACTCGGAGATTGTAATTGTGCCCGTTTGATGATGAACATGGGACTTAATAATAGCATTAGTGAAATGTGGGTGTACAGCTGTGTACGCCTCTGCCTACCTCTACAGAGAATACGGGCGTGATTCTATGTTATATTATGAAAGGCTTGGTTATTTATTGTTTTTCTATAATAATTATTGTTTTAAATCTAACAGAAGCCAGTCCTCACAATGTATACGGACCTGCTGAAGCATCCCCTGGGTATTCGAGCAGTGGTCAGAACCTGTACGTGGCGGCGCCGGTCCGAGGCGGAGATGTACGAAGAGGCCCGATGTCGCACGAACAGATCGACCAGCCACCCAGACCGCCGCCGCCGAGGAACGAAGGTTGGTGCAAAAAAACAAAATTAATTTTAACAGGTTTCCTTATCGTGATCCACTGTACTGGATAGGGAAAGGGTTAAAGGACACGAAAGCGATCCCATCATAATTAATTTAACGAAATTAGTGTAAATTATAATAAATTTCAAAGCCTACCAAATTCTATTATTTTATAGATAACTAGCTGTGCCCCGCAAACTTTGTTCTGCCGTATACATGTTCTGGATAGGGCCACCCTTATCACCATAGAGTATAAAAATATCCTACCACCCATTCTCAGACCTACCAAATATACACAAAAAAATCGTAAAAATTGGTCAAGCCGTTTCGGGGGAGTTCGATAACAAACACTGTGACACGAGATTTTTATGTATTAGATTAAGCACGACTTTCTCGCAGCTGTTAATTTGTAAGGTGTATTCCTTAATGATATAAAACCAAAAACTCAACAACTTTATATTGACATACACGTTTATTCATTTGTAGACTACTACAGCAGTAGAAGACAACTTTACGAAGAAGAGGCAATGAATAACCAGAGAAATAAACCATCGTAAGTAAAATATGCGATTAAAATAACAACCACATTATAAATATACCAAATCATTACTTGTGCCAAAATA
This sequence comes from Xylocampa areola, assembly GCA_935421205.1. Lineage (NCBI taxonomy): Eukaryota > Metazoa > Arthropoda > Insecta > Lepidoptera > Noctuidae > Xylocampa > Xylocampa areola. Next base: position 11,141,168 of record OW285220.1, read on the forward strand.
TGTCTATAATAAGAAGGAATAAGTGGACGGTAAGTAGTATTAATAATAAAAATAAAAAAGAATTGACTTGTCCATATCATAAACATAAAAACTGCCTAAAATGGGCGACATAAGGTCACGGCCAGAAGTTCCAGAGAAGATACATCGTAAACGTCTTTAAAATTCGTGTTTCCTTTTACAGCAGTGAACCAAGGCTGATCAGTTTCCAAAAGGAGGGATCCGTGGGCCTTCGGTTGTGTGGCGGCAACCGATCCGGAGTGTTCGTGTCCGGGGTTCAGCCCACTAGTCCTGCCGCCTTGCAAGGCTTGCAACCAGCTGATAAAATACTTAAGGTAATTGTTTATCAATTAGTTTGTAACATGAATTCATAATGATTTGACTTTGAATCTAACGAAATTGTGAAGTGTATCCTCATCGTTACTGAGAAAATTGGTAGTAATAACATTTCGACCAAAATGTAAAGTTTAAGAAAGTATATAGTCAGTCAGTAATGTACAATGGACCTATAGTAAAACGTTTGACCTAAAAAAAACACTGTTAATATATAATGATAAAATAGGCCCGTAACCTAAAAGTCCCTTGAAATACATAATATAATCGGCAACACCTTTCATTTGGCTGTGTCTTCTAAGCATTTGATAGGACAGGACATGGGACCAATTAGGAGAGGACTGATGGGATCAAATGGGAAATTTTGCTTCTCCTGAGTATTTACTTAGACAGTAAAATTAATGCCACGAACATTGATGGTCAGTTTTGTGCCGTGGAACAGGTGAATGATATGGAGATGAAGGGTGTGACCAGGGAGGAAGCCGTGCTGTTCCTGCTGAGCTTGCAGGAGCGGATTGATCTCATTGTACAGCACTCGCCTGATGAATATAATGCGGTGGCTAGTGGACAGATGCGTAAGTATAATTATTATTTTCTTATGCTATGAAGTAATTATTTTGCCTCCAAATAAATTGGGATATGAGACGGATTCTAAATTCTGTATGGTTGTATCAATAACTACTACTTCTTAGTTCTCTTTCCGATAACAATCATTACCTATTACCTAGAGTTGTAATGCAAAGTTGTATCCGGAAAATGGCTGGCGGGGCGTGCCGATTTTGGCAGATGGCTAAGAGATTTTACCTCTCAATAGGGGAATGAATAAATGATAGTCCATTTGAGATATATATAATACACTTTACTGGTACAAGTTACATCAATATGGGATATACTAAACTAAGACCTAACTGACTGGTTGCGGGAGACAGACGCCTACCGCTTTATCATGTAAGCTGTCTTGAACGGCCACTTTTGCCAAGACATTCACACATAACATACTTGATATTGTCGCCAACTTCAGTTCTTCTTCCTTTTATCGTCTCTCTCTGTCTCTGACATGGCTTTACACACCATCGAGAAAATGTCTCAGGTGTGCTAGTTTCCTCGCGATGTTTTCCTTCCCCGTTATAAGCAAGTGATAATAAATTTCTAATACGCACATGACTTCGAAAAGGCAGATATAAGTGCCTTGGATTCGAACTTGCGACCTTTGACTTGTCAGACCAACGGTCATACCACTAGACTATCACTGCTTACATTTACATTCAGTTAACAGAGCCGAATTCTTATACGCGATATGTTTTGTGCCTTTCCAGCTGGCGACTCGTTCCACATAAAGACCCACTTCCATTATACGGAGCCGACAGACGGTGAGATGTCGTTCAGATGTGGTGACGTGTTTCATGTAGTGGATACGCTGCATAACGGCACTGTCGGCGCGTGGCAGGTTTATAGAATAGGTGAGTGAAACATTTAATATTTGTATAATTTTAAATTGGGATTATTTAGAGGTTTCGTTCAATTTCAATTTCAATTCATTTATTTGCATAAAAGTTGGTACACTGTTGATAACACAAATGACAGTACTTTTTCGTTCAAACAACTTTAGTCACATAATGTTGACATGCAAACGTTGGAAACAGGGGGCAAGCATAATCCCATACATAATGTTTACACTAAATTACTATAGACCACAAATTCGCATAATTAATTCGTATACATTACTAGCATATATAATTAATTCGGTAATACATTTTGAAACCCTACAGTTTAATAAATTATCTAATAAAGTCGTGTAGAAACTAGTCATTTTTTTAAAAATCGTCGACAGAATAAAATGTTTTGTCAATTAGCCACATTTTTAGGTGTTTTGTAAATATTTTAATAGGTAAACATCTAATGCAGCTAGGAACTTTATTGTAAATACGTCCACACATTACATGACAGTTTTTTTGATAAAGCGTAGTTCTGGGAATCTTTGGGAGGACTATCCTGTCAGGATCTCTTACATTCCTGGGATATTTGTCAGACGCTTTTGTAAATAAATTCATGTTTTCTTTGACAAACTTAGCAGCGTCAAGTATATACATACTGGGCAAGGTCAATAATTTGAGTTTAAAAAAAAATGGCTTGCATGATTCCCAGGGTGGAATCCCAATAATGGCCCTCACACACCTTTTTTGTGCCATAAATGCTCTCTGTATATCCGTGGAGTTACCCCACAATATAAGCCCATATCTAAGGACCGAAGCTACATAACCATGGTAGGCAGTTAAAATCGTATTTTTGTTTGCGGTTTTTCGAAGTCGATATAATACGTAAACAAACTTATTTAATTGATTGCAGATGTTGTTAATATGAGCTTTCCAATTGCAGAACCTGTCTAATGTAATGCCAAGGAATTTAGTTATCTGGCATAATGTTAACAACAACATTAAAACATAAAAAGAGCAAAGGATCAAAACTTTACAACAACGGTTGTATTGATTTTGTTCAATCGCCATTGTCTAAACTCAAAAAATAAAAACATTCTACTACTGAGCAGCAGTCACCTATTAAACATCTCAGAATGGTTTCTTCTATCATACGTATTTTACTCCCTGCAAAAAATACTGTTTTAATAGATAGAAAACTAAAACATTCGCGGTTTACTTTCAGGTCGCAACAACCAAGAAGTCCAGAAGGGCACGATTCCAAACAAGGCTCGGGCAGAAGAACTGGCAACGGCTCAATTTAACGCCACCAAGAAAGAGATGTCTGGCAACGATGGCAAACACAACTTCTTTAGAAGACGTCGTTCCACGCATAGACGTAGCAAGAGTCTTGGCAAGGTTCGATAACTTAATATTTATTTAGTTAATTATGTAGAAATCGTTTTTACTATTTTGCTGTAGCCTGCACTATGAGAGGTACCTTTAATATTTTCACAATTATTTCTTCTGTCACTTATGCTCTGATCGTTTCATTTAGTAAAAATTTTCAGAGATTTAAATCTCTGAAAATTCTCTGCAATTTTAATCTTAATAAAATTATTGATAAAAAAAATTATAATGTTTATTATAAGAAATCTGAACTATTGTAGTGTGAACAGATTATTAAACTATGAATGTTTTTTCATACGTTTTTAAGTGTGATAACAAAAAAAAAACTATGCATTAATATAATTCGTTGACGTCTTTAAGCATTATCATTACATAATACACGTAAATCTGACTTTCTTAGAAACTTGTTGGTGTTTATTCAGTTATACAATTATTTGGTCTTACAGGAGCACTGGGATGAAGTAGTTCTTTCAGACAGCATCAGCAAGTTCCCAGCGTACGAGCGCGTGGTACTAAAGCAGCCCGGCTTTGTTCGCCCCGTTATAGTGCTAGGTGCAGTCGCCGATATAGCCAGGGAACGACTGCTGACTGAAAGCCCTGACAAATTCTCGTCACCAAGTAAGTTTTATATCATTTATTTTATTTTTACCCACTGTAAAGGATTCTATAAAACGATATGTATCTGATATGTAACAGTTATTAAATCATCCACATAGAATAAATTTGATATCGAACTTGCTAAAATATTCTTATCCCATTAACCTATAAGTTCGTGTTCTGCACATGTATATACTTGAAGTACTACTTGAATATCTTCCTATAAAACATGTTTTTAATGTATTTATTTTATTACAACATATGTATTAATTTTATTTTGAGAATTAATTTGACAAAACCCACAGCTTAGATCTACTCACAGCAAAATTGAGTTGAAGCTATTCAGTATTTTCTATAACAAATTAGATTCATAAGTCATTCTCTTATTATTTAGAAATGGACAGTACCTTAGAAGATACCAAAACGAAGTCCGCCGGGATAATCCGCCTATCCAGCATTAGGTCCATCATGGAAAGGGGCAAACATGCCTTATTGGACATCACCCCGAATGCAGTGGACAGACTTAATTACGCCCAGTTCTATCCTATTGTGATATTTTTGAAGGCGGATAACAAACATATCATTAAACAGTTAAGGGCTGGGTTGCCGAAGTAAGTATTCTAATTTATTGTTTTATTTGGTGGAAAAATTCGATAGAACAACTTTGATATCGGATCAACTAAATAGCTACTAACCAGTAAATATAGTCTGTTTGTCTAGCGGTCGCCAGCGCGGCTGCTGAGCGTGAGGTCCTGGGTTCGATTCCCAGGTTCGGCAAAGTTTTATTGGGTTTTCCTGTTAGGAAATTCTCAGTAGCAGTCCGGAGTAAGGAAGTTGGTGGTGTGACATCCCCGTGCTTCGGAGAGCACGAAAGCCGTCGGTCCTGCGCCTGATATCTCTCTGGTCGTGTCGGATTGCCGTCCCATCGGAATATGAGAGTGTAGGAAGAGGGAGTGCACCTGTGTTTGCGCATACGCTTGTGCATTATAATATCTCCTGGGTACTTGGCTAATCTCCGTGGAAATTGGCTGCCGTGACCGAAATACGATCGGGAGGAGTACTTTAGTCTGTTGTTAAAATTATACTGCTGGAAAAGAAGCCTATTCTCTTGATTGGGGCATACGTATAGTCCTTAATGTTGTATTGCAGGTTATTGTATCCAAGCAGGTTAAGATATTTATTCGTGGCAAGCTGTATACAAATTCAATTGTAGACTAGTTAAACTCTTACGGTCGTAATATTTTTGAAATTTCTGTAGTTTTTATAAGAAGTAAACCCCGAAAGTAATGTATTGAAACCTAATATTAATAAAATTATACATAGGTAATTATTTTTTTCCGTTTAGATCCGCCCACAAATCGTCCAAAAAGCTTCTAGAGCAGTGCCAACACATGGAGAGAGTCTGGGGCCACGTTTTTACCCACACGATCACACTAAGCGAGGCGAACCAGAACACTTGGTTCAGCAAGCTCATAGACCTTATCCAAAGGACGCAACAGCAACAACTGTGGGTGTCGGAGACCAAGGTAAGAATAGTGAAGATAAATCAAATAAAATTCAAAATTTGGTGACTTGATGTATTGGTGAGGGTTTTATTATTAAACAAGGATTTTAATTAATGTGCATAATTTTGAAATATTACCATACGATAAATGTAATCTATTGCAAGACTAAGGCCGCTGCTCATACAAAGAGATTTGTCTCCTTTGATATCAGAATAATATCACTTGTTTCATTATAAAATCTCCCTACTTCATAACATATTTATGTTCCTATTATGTGTCTCCATTTCTCTATGGGATTAATTTCTCAATGTTAATGTATTCGTCTATTACAACAGTAAACGCATCATGCTTCAAGACGGTTGCTTGGTAAAGGCAATTTGGTGCATTTGGTAAATTTTATGTGCTCTCAGTGTCTCCTTTTATCTTTTTACTTTATTTAATCTTAAATGTGGGTACAAGTATATCTGTTTTATTAATACTACTTAATAAGCAATGTAATTTGAATCGATTTTAACATTATACAAAATGCCTTGGTTTCTTTTTGTATTTGTAATGCCTTGGTTTCTTTTTGTATTTGTATCCACATTTCTGTGACCATAAAACATTATAATATTAACCTTATTCGTTTCTGTTCTGTCTTGCGGCGGTGTAGCACGTTGAAATGGTGTCGGACATATACTTCCCCATTCCCCCATCGCCGTACCCAGCCTTTTACCCGATCTCTTATCCCTTAAACATGTATCCACAGTCCCCCCAACGTCCCGTCAGTTCACCTCAAAACATCCCCCCACTCAACCTTAACCCCAGCACTAAACATCACGACCATCTGTATGACGCTAACAGAAACCATGTAGTACCTTACTACTATTCAGAAACTTTAACCCCATGCATGCCTAACAATGCTTACAGTGTGCCAAATACTTATCTTAATAAAAACAGACATACATTAGCTAATTACCCTTACGATGACAGGCAAAATTATTATCAAAGAAAGATTAATCCTAAACCGAAAGCTCCATTAAATGCGAGTCCTGAACTATCTCAGATATTTTCCAAGAGTAATGTTTATCCTCCTCAAAGTTTTAGGCCCTATAGCGTTCTGGAAACCACTAGCAAGTCACCGGTACAAAATTCTCAAAGACCGTCATCTGTTGTTCCAATGTCAGATCAATATCGACCAACTTCATTTTTTCAAACTGATAATGACGTGAAAAAAACAAATGAAGTGCCCGAATGGAAGGCTCGACTTCAGAAAGAAAATCCGAAGCCTCTATTTAAAACTTTAGAAAGACCTTTGAGACAAACTTGTAGGATACCGAACTGCAAATGTAGTGAAAAGCCCACAGTTGATCCGGGAAGGTTTAGCGAAATAAGGACATTACCTGCTCCTTCCCAAAGAATGTTAAATAAGTATAAAAATTTGTCACTTCCAACTCTAAAGTTAGAGGAAATAGAAAAAATAGAGAATGAAAGTAAATCAGAAGCAGAGAGGGATGTTCATCCTGTTATCAGTAAACCGATATCTGAACAGCATTTAGGGTATGTCTAGCATAGCATTTAGTTTAACAAAGTTACTCATAGTTACCACTTATATTTAGCACAAGTATTCATCAGTATATTTTCTTTGCTTCTTATTTGTATATTGGCTGCTTGATTGCTCTATCTTAATTTGCTTATAGCACTTTTATTATAATTATGTATTTTATTTGTCTTATTGTTTAGTTTTAGCCAAATATTTACTGCTAGTGTGTTTTTGTTTTGTAAATACTGTCACAAATTACCAGTGTTAAATACCACATGTGTTTTATTACATCGATATTCAAATAGTAATTTCACGTCTTATAAAATCTTTTTTGATTTGATACGAAATTTGATCTTTTGGGTCATGGGTGAATGTATAGAATTCCATGTTCTATGTTCTGTAGAATTATATTATACTTCTTTCTTATTTAAAAACGAATTTGAGTATCGATTTCCAAGTGTGTAAAAACCCAGAATACCATTAATCATTCACAGATGCTAAACCCCGTTTTTAGTTTCTGTAATGTGTTATATGCAATCATTCATTTGTCTTGTCTTGTCACCCCATTCCATAACCCACCCTACCGGATGCTGCGAAACAATTTTGGAAATGGTGGAAACAGAGGCCAGAGCCGTTGTCCGACGACTTTTTGTTCTCAATGTCGTCGAGTACTGAGAATAGACTGTCGTACGCTTCGAGTCCTGAAAGTGACTTGGAAGTGAGTCCACCACCTGCGCCGAGACTTGTCAAGTCCTCGTCGGACCCGTCGATTGCAACGACGCAAGACAACATGGACCGTGACGATGATATCAACCATATGGCCGACGCTGTGCCACCTCCTTATACGGTTTGTATTGGCCTTTTTGTGATTTATTACCATTTTATTATTGAAAACCGATGTTGGTAAATTTTATGTTGACATGATTTTTTGTAAAATTTCTAGTTTTGAGCATTCTTAATGATACCGATATTGGAACTATGTAGTTAATGAGAATTTCCTTTTAAGGAAGGACAGACAAAATTATGACAGACAACAATATATTTTTTAATAGTTTAGTGGCTATTATACATAATGTCCTGAAGCAGTTCATTAATAGTAAATATTACGAACAATTCAAAAATATTATATTTGAAAAAAGTTTAATGTGAGGAGCTGGTGCAGCTGAATACTTATCCTGTAACAGCTATTAACTATACATTACTAATATTTTTATGAGTGAAAGGACGTCAATCGTCGACAATCCGTCAATAATGTGCTTTTCAGAAAAAACATTAAAACTATAATGTGTAATAATAACTATAATTCATGTATATGGTGAAGCCGCAAATGTTGGCATCCCAGAAACCTAAATGAGTGATTTGTTGTCAAATTGCTTCAACTCGGCTAAGATAATGCTAACAAAAAATGTTTCTACTAACAGCAAGGCGGTTACGGAGACAGCAAGTACGGCTTCTCAGCAACCACAAACGGGGCTCCGACGAATGGCGTGAACCACAACCAAGGCCTCAATATGGGCAATAATGAGGCACCACCGTACCAGTGCAATCCTATGACACACTCCCCTCCACACTCTCCATTGTACGGAACTGGTAAGTTCTTAATGATCACAAGTGAGAGAGCGAGAAAGGGTAATAAACACCAGAGATAATTAGGCGGTGTCGTATCAATGTAATCTATGACGCAAATGAATAAAATTATCTTTATAACAAGGGCAGAATAAACGAATAACATCTAGAATCACTAGACAGAATTCTTACAACTAACCTTTTAAAAATTAAAATCTTAACCAACATAATATGGTAGGAAAATTTTATTATAGATGTCCGTAAAAAGATTTTATTGGTCTCACATTATAAATATATTAGCATTCACAAATTTGTAAGAGAGTAACATTTAAGGGACTGATTTCAACCGTGTATTACCTAGCAGAAAAAAAATCAACCAATAGATCGATACAAACTCCTAGTTCTCGATGCCTGGTGTACAGATACTTGTGGTGCTATTTTCTTAATGTATCATCGTTCCCGAACAGTACCAGAGCTGCCCCCTCGCGGTACAGTGACGCGGCCCGCGGGTGGCGTGTTACTGCCGGCTCCACCCCCCGGAAGACCACCTCACAATCTACGGCACAACACATCCGTAAGTAATGTGTAGAGAAAGTTTCTTATTTCTGTTTTAGTCACTCTGTAGTGCTAGTAACTGAATAAATGATGCTGACGGCACCACAAGTGCTAAGAAGTATTAGAAATTGGAAGGAATACTTGCCAAGCGAGCAGAGATATTTTTGTCATAGTTCACTTGGGGTGTTCAGAATTATAACTTTGGTCACTAAAGGCCCTCCTGCCCTTATCCCAATTTATTTGACATTGGCGCAGCATTTATTTGATGATTCTTCCACAAATCTCTATCAGCCGTCATATGGCACTCTATTTCTAGCTATCTTTAGCAAAATCCATTCTTTGCTTCCCCGGGCAAAAAATTTTTTTTTGTTAAAGAGCTACCTTGAAGGACCAGAAAAGTGTTGCCTATAATTTCAGTAATTCTTTACAGGCAAACCGTCCAAGTGCACAGGAACGTCTATTTGGACCCCCCAAAGACCCTGGTAGTGATGAGGCCGCGACATACAGTGCGCGGCCAACCAGCATGATCATACAACCGAGCCAAGGACAAGGGTCGTTGGACAGGCATCGACATCCTTCTAATCCGGTTGGTAGTATACCATATTTTTTAAAGTTTCCAAAATACGTTTGAGCATATATTGTACGTGGCTACAATCCTATGATGGCAAAAGGTATATGGCCAGCTGATCCAAATAATTATGCCTAAAATTGGGTAACATTTGGCCCTAGATATTTTATACAAGACCTGAAGTCACTAATGATAACCACGCGTGCACCTTAACGGAGTAAAAGACACGTTATGCAAATCCGTTCTTTTTTTTAATTTTCCGTAAATGGTATCGGTACAGGGTGGAAGATATGAGTCGAAAATATTTTAAGGCACATTCTATTACTGAAACCGAAAAACTATTACTAAGAAGCATGGCCTTTAGACAAAAAAAAAAACACAAAACCCTTTCAAAGGAAGTTACCTAATAAATTAGGACCTTATATATCACCCGTCCCGCGTGCAAGTAAGAATTTGGTATGGGAAGTCAATTTTTTTTGCCTGATGTTAGTTTCATTGTAAGAATCCATCTTTGAAGATTTTCGACTCTTTTCCTTCCAGCCTGTATAATTTGTTTCAGAAGTCTTTTTAAGGCCATTATTGTTCATCGTATCTTTCATCCACAGCAAAGTTCTTACGACGGCACTTCATCGTATGACTACAGCGGCGCGTCCAACAACGGGTCGGCGGTCGGCTCATGTCGCTTACCACCTAATGCGCCTGATGACCTTAAAGTGGCGCCCCCTTCCATGTGAGTTACACGGAGTTAGATTTTAAAACATATGGCAATAGGCTCACTACCTTTTAAATCGGATTTAATAACAGCATTGGTCAATTGTAAGTGTACAACTCAGCCGAAGGTGAACGCGTCGAGGGTTTTTTTTAAAGTTACTAAAATAATTACTTCTAAATCTCTTTTGTGAACTCATGAAACCACTACTTAGTGCTGGACTGACACCCGCAAATTATTTAGGCTGATAGTCATGGTATATTATTGTAAACGTAACTTTACTAAATACGTAATAGTAATAGTTTGAGGTTGTAATAAATTAAATGGTTAGTAATATGTTTTCGCGACCATAGCATATTTCACTTATTAATTTTTGTTGTTCTTTACGTACTTATATCGCTACAAAATGTTTATTATCCTATAATAACTCCCGCAGATGGCGGCACCTACCACGCCAAACATCTACCAATTCAACCCATACTCATGTGGTTTCTATATTCTAGTAAAATGGAGCCCCCACCACCACCAAACCCAACAGCGATGTCACAGAGTAATATGACGCAGAGTCCGCAACGGAACTCCAACTCACACGAACACAACTCACTGGAATACAGAAGCCCAGACAATAACTATAGGTGAGATTCATTTGTACATTAAAGAAAAGGAGGAACGGCTCATACTCTTTCAGGCTAATTTTCTTCATCAACAATGAACGTCGGCTCCGATAGGTCAATCATCAACTCAATAAATAAATTTTTACTATGGAAGTGTCGGTGAATACTGAAAGCCTTGCTGAGCATTCGTTGTCAATACTCTTCCACAGCCAGTTAGAAAACGTTTTTATCTAGTCAGCTCATCAGCTGCCTCCGTAATGACTATCAGTGTCAGCCCTAAACCTGTAGAAGATATTTATGTCAATTTTCCTTTAAAATTCAATACAGTGGGGCATTCGATTTTACAAATATTATCGAACCCGCAACACGCGATCAAGGCCTGTTGCTTTCAAAAAACGAATAACATCTAAATTAGTTTTACAATATTAATACTAATAATATACATGGTTCAAATTCAGTGTTATGCAATAACAAATATTTATTAAAATCTTTAAAGTGTCTGATAAATAAATACCACGCTGTGCAGTTAAGAAAACAACACAATGGTCCATAATCCAGTAAAAGGTACACGACCAAAACTTCCATATTCCATACAATAGTATTTGGGACAATGGGTCAGTAACTTGTGGCTACTTTCACACTATTGAGTATCCGTTGACTTCATAATCATTGTACTTTTGAGCTCAGAACAGTGACTTTTGTATTTGGTGTTAGATTTTGATGTGCAGATGTTTCGTGTTATTTATACTAGTGCATAAATTATGAAGAAAAAAGTGTTTTCAGTTGAAAAAGTGCCGATATAAAATGTCGAAAATGATTAAGTACAAGTGAGTTATGATGGGTGTAATTAAAACTAATTCCAAATTATATTTACTGACTATTGTCTCTTGTGCTGTCTGCGTCGCTTCAAAGTTGAGTTGACAGTAATAGCACGAGATTTAAATACTGGTTTAAATTGAGTAACGTAAGTAAGTGTGTATAAAATGAGTATCAGAGCTTTGAGCGCAGTGCAAAGGTACTCGCTTATTTGCCTGCCTATTTTTCTCCTTTCAGCAATCAGACTAACAGCAGCCTAACAGATCAGGACGTCTTCTATTACTAGATTTCTGATTTCGAAAAACCCATAAGAGCAACGGATAATATGCGCTCTAGACCACTTTGCCCCTTCATCAACTTGGTGGTTGTAACTCAGTATGATTGATTCAGGCCACCTGAATACCGGAGCCCGCAGACCAGTCGGCCGCCGCCGATGAACGGCAATAGTCCGCACACGCCGATGCATGCGCGGGGGCCGTCGCTGCCCAATGTGCCTACCAATGACCATGCCAAATACAGGTGTGTATGTTTTTTATCTTTATCCGACAAATCATTTTAATTGTACATAATAATTTAATGACTTTTTACCAGTCAAATTAACTTTGAAGCCAATAACACGAAATTAGGATAATCGGTTGGAGTAATCAAATTGACTTGTCGTATAATGGATTATTAGGAAACTCTCAGCTTAGTTTAAATAATTATTTCGAATATATTGTATGTTTTGTGGTTCGATAAAATTATTATAAAACTTATAAATAAATTACACATTTATATTCATGGTTTGTAGTTGTTTTTTTAAGTTATTACCAAACATTCATAATAACAACATATTCATAATATGTTCAATGTTTTTCGAACAGTGGGCGTACTAACTCTGCTTCTCAAGCGGATTACGGAGGCCGCGGCGGAGCCCCCGTGCCTCCATACAAGCCAGTGCCACCACCTAAGCCAAAACACTACCGACCACCAGACAACACACACCATCCAAGAAACGGGGTAAGCCGATTATTATATCATCTAAGTAAACAAACCATTTATCCCTCTATTAAATTTAAATTAAAAAAAGCGTATTAAGACTTCTTTTTTCTTTAAGAATCGTTATTGGTAATTCTGATAAAAAAAATATGCTTTAAAGTATTTAATTAAACCTGCAAATATTTTGACTATAGATAATTATGATTTATAAAGTGATTTGTTGAATGTCTTTATTTAAATCTAAATCATGCCAAGACCTAAAATACCATATGATTCAAGTTAACAATACTGCAGTGATTAACACATATTATGACTTTAACTACCTGTAAAGCAGACACAATAGTTAAACATTCAAAGAGCTAAAATTCAGATTAAAAAATATATAATAGATTTAGCTAACATAAATGAGAGCGGAAATCACATAACCACAAAAAAAAACACTGCTCCGATATTCAAAACCGCACAAGTCCATCAATCACAAGGTTGTCAAAGCATGTCTGTGTCATAGTATCCAATATGACACAATTGATTTGCAACCCTATATTTCCATTTGCTACCAACCTCATAATGATGTGTCGTCGCGCCACCAGAGCATGGAGCCGCCTGCTGCACTCGGCGCCGGCGCCGGCCCCCGGCCGCCGGCGCCGGGCGGCTTCCCCGGCTCTCCGCACTACTCACACCAGCACTCGCATTCACAGCCAACACACCGCCCGCACAACCACAATAATTACCAGCAGGTAGGTGGAGCACCATAGTTTTAATATTTGTACACCTAAAATGGTGAAATGTGTACAACTTAAAATTAATGTCTCACCTGCGGTGAGAGTAAAGTTCTTTTTGTCGACATATTTGTCGATTTTAAACGTCAAATGTGACATACATAAGTGTTTGGTAAAACGATAAAATTCAATACATTTAAACTTTTTGTTTACAAATATCCCTGCTATGACGTTTGTAAATATCACATTTCATGCAAAAACTGATTGATTTGTTTTAATGCTGGAAAGAATAATAATTTTAACCCAGCTATCGTTATGCCCGTATGAAATCTGGTAGATAACACAGATATTTTTGGAGAGGATACAGCCCTTCCACTCTCGCTAGGTAAGCAGGTGTGTGACCACGTAACAGTAACAACCTTTACTGGTTTCAGTATTAAGATTGACAAGCTAAACGGTAGTATTACGTAGTTCGCCAAAATTTCTAAGGCGACAGGCCATACGCTATTTTTTTATGCTACATTACAGAGTGATAGTTTAATGGACCTACAGTTTTATCATATTGGTCTGTCGACATAGGAGATTACTGCTGTAATTTCATAGTTATATTAATTATATTGTTCAACAATTATTATTCACGTGCATTCTTCGGGATTGGTCATGCTTTTTAGTCATGAGCTGAGCCCGCAGCAATGTCGCGAGTTAAACTGCAACAATAATATTATTAACATGAATGTGTCTAACGAAAGTTATTATACAAAAATGTCATATCACGTTATTTATGAAAGCCGCAGCCATGTTAATAAAGTTGTTAGCTTTAAACCACGTATTTTGTGATAAAACATTCACCAGCATTTACAGCAGGATCTTAATCTATTATATTATTTCAGCAAAACATGTACGGTGGTCAAATGCCGCCACAGTCACCGCCATACTCAGGCCCTCCGTCACACCATCGGGCCATTAACCTACCACACAATCCACATCTCATAGGTAAGACAATCCATCCAATGTATTATCCTTAGCATCTCACAGTTGGTAGATTGTAATCTAAATTGTGATAAAAAAAAATTGTATCTAAAAGGACTTTACTTATGGTACAAGGAAATAAGACACCCTTGCTCCGATTTTATGAGAAGTTTTGTTTATTATAAATTACATTTAAAACATTCCGGCTTCTATAGAAATACGTTACCAATGACAACTAGATGTGAAAGAAATCATGTTCAAAATCTTATTAAAAATTAACTTACAACAATAATTTTCAGATTTAGCAGGTAGTAGAGAACAACGCGGATCAGCGTTCGAGCTTTACAGGAAACCCCAACATATGCATAATTTAAGGTAAGCTATTCTCTGCCTGCGTGTATTTTTACAATAGGTCCCATCTACATCTCACAAAACATGTCAAAAGCAGTTCAGATCAATTTTATTTCTCTTATATAAACTTATTACAAATGCATGTTTCTTATATCTCATTTAGATTTGTCATCTCTTCCAAATCTTGTATAAGCCCCTGTACAATTTGCTCTAACATGCAAACACCAATCGCTTCACAAACGACTAACAATGTCTTGTCGGGCCACAGTATTAGTTATGGTTTTGTATGTGGTATTATAAACAGTTTTATACATATATTTTGTAACATATATCTCTATATCGGGGCGTTAGTCTGTAAATTGTAATATTGAAATAACATTGTAATCTATTAGAGTATCTAGTTGTTTGTTACGGAACAAACTATTGGCAGTGCGTGTCTGCATTTTAGTGCAACTTGATGATTATGTTATAAAAGCATATTGAATTAATTTTTTTATCTTTTTTATGTCCTTTATTCAATTCAATATGTAGTCTTATAGAAATCTATCTTTTTGAATCTATTCTCACACTCCAATTCCCATTCTTTTTGTTTCTAAAATAATATTTCTTTCAATTATTTCAATATGCTTTTTATAGAACCACAAAATTCATTTTTTATAAATTGTCATACTCACTGGGACATTTCAGAGATTTCAATATTGTTCAATTTGTCATTCCTTTATTTTTGTTGTAATTTCTCTTTGTTTTATACATATTATGTTGAACAATCTGATATGTCCTCATATATCTATCATTGAGTAACTAAGTGGGTGTTTGGTTGTGGGTGTCCGCAGTTCATCAGATGCCATGAACTCAAGTGTGGAGCGCGACGAGACGTTCTCACCAAAAACTAAAAAGAAATTATCTAAAAAGCCATCGTTTATAAAAAACGCAGTCCTTGATCTATTCCGCTCGAAAACGAAAAATTCACAGAAAGTGTCTCGACAAAAGTCATTGTGTGAAAGTGACTTGCAGCAGAGACACAACGTCCCACAAATGCCGATGTTAAGACGAGAGAAGTCTGACCTCAGTGATATGAGCATACACATGAGAAACCAGCAAATCAGGAATCAAATGTTGCAACGAAGCAACTCATCTTCTTGCGAAAAACCAGTTTTAAAGCCGATTCTTAAACGACAGAGTTCGTTTTGCGATGAAAGAAACGGATCTATCTGTACCGTCAGAGATTATGACGCTAAGCCAGTCTTGAAGAGCTTAAGGAGGCAAAATTCCATGTGTGACATTGAAACAGAACCGAAAGTTACCCCGTTGTTACGTAGACAGAATTCTCTCATAGAGTATAATAGGAGAGGCATCTACGGACAGTCGTCCAGCTTTAACATGATAACCAAAATAGACCCCATTTACCAAAGACAGCAACAGGTTAAACATGAACCATTTCACCCCACACAACCCCTACCTCCAGAACCATTATACCAAAGTAAAGATCATATTGTTTACGATCCTATTCCTAAACCTAGAAGGACTTATACTTCTCTTTACGACACTTCTACCGAAAATCCTTACACGAGCAGATCTGAAATGTCTAACCAGAGTTTTGAAAACCCCTATGGAAATCGGCAAACTTTGGAAATGCCACTAATGGATCCACCTTATGCAACAAGGGCTGAATGCATGAGGGAAAGTCCATATGCCACAAGATCTGAATGTGTAAGGGAGAGTCCTTACGCTACCAGAGCTGAATGTGTAAGGGAGAGTCCTTACGCTACCAGAGCTGAATGTGTAAGGGAGAGTCCTTACGCTACCAGATCTGAATGTGTAAGGGAGAGTCCTTACGCTACCAGAGCTGAATGTGTAAGAGAGAGTCCTTACGCGACTAGGAACGAATGTAACCGAGAGAGTCCTTACGTGACTAGGAACGAATGCAACCGAGAGAGTCCTTACGCTACGAGGGCTGAATGTGTAAGAGAAAGTTCTTACGCCACGAGGGAAGAACGTAACAGAGAAAGTCCTTATGCGACCAGAAGCGAAATAATTAACTCAGAAAGTCCATATACAAATAAACAAGAGATTGCCAAGCAATCGGATCCTCTTTACAGCGAATCTCCGTATTCGAGTAAAGAGCAAATGTTACGAACGAGACTTACGGCTGATAATCCCTATGCGACTAAAGAAGAAATGTTGCGGCAAAGATTTTCTGAATCACCTTATAGCACAAAAGAAGACATGCTAAAGTTGAGAATGGATGGATCCGGTAAAGAGCCTCTTTATGGAAGGAGAACCTACGATCCGCCACCTAGCACGTCTTGGAATGAAAATCATTACGGTGTAAGACCAGACAGAAGATTACAGACACCCGTGAACTTCCCTGGTAGAATGTCTCCCATGAGTAAGTGTATGAGTGAGCCGCCGTATGCTACACGAACAGAAATGATGGCGAGGCTGAGTCAAACTGAATCACCGTACGCTACTCGATCTGAAGTTAAATCTAGTTGTTCTGATACACAGTATGGCAGTCGCCATGAAATGATGGATATTAGACCTGATATAAGACCAGCCTCCGCAGAATGTACTTACGTCTCTAAACAAGAAATATTGTCACAAAAAGCAGCTTTATTAGCTAAAAAAGAATCTAGTTACAGTATTCGACTGGAAGAAAAACTCGAAATAATTAAACAAAGAAATCAGGCGAAAAAAGAAATGATTTATCAAACTAGAAAGGAAGCTAATGAAAGTGATTCGGCTAAAATAAGAGAACCTCTCTATGTATCGAAAAGAGATTTGAAAGAAAGTGTAATATATGAATCTCATCAAGAAACAAAAGAAGTGCCACAACTTGAAGAACAAAGTGGCAGTAGTAGTAGTGCTAGAAGCAGTCCATACGAGCTCGGTGATGCTAATCACTTATCTCGTAGAGAACCTGTGTATCAGACAAAAGCAGAGGTTGAGAGTAGCAAGGAAACCGAGACATTCCAAGAAATTGATTTTTCCAAACTTCGGCTTACTGAATCAAAAACTGATGCTGAGAAACAAAAGTCGAAAAATTTAGAAACTAGTATATTGAAAGGTGAACCGATGTATGCTCCTAGATTGCACGGAAAAGCTGATCACATTTCGAATGCTCTAAAGGTGACTACCTCCCCAGTGCCTTACGAATCTACCACATCTATGGAAACACATTACGCTTCTGAGTGTAGTATGAACTTCGAGAGTAAACCTCAAAGTACTCCATACACTTCACAAGACCTACACGATCGAACCAATAAACCCAGCCGAAGTGTGACATTCTGTGAACAAATATTGGAAAAAAGTCCAGAAACGAGTGCAGAAAACTCTCAAAATATGTCTTCCAGTCAAAATGAAACTACTGTTATTCAACAGAATACTACCGTAATCCCATCAACATCCGAGGCTAATGAATCTAGTACTAGTAAACCAGAAGAAGTTGAACCTGATGGGCCACATACAACTTGGGGGATATTTGATAGCGAAGGAGGGGTACTGGAAGATAGACAATGGGGCGTTTCATTAATAATACCACCAAAAGCGATAGCTCCAGGAATCAAGCAAAAAATCTACTTTACGGTGTCTGATCCGCGACTCAGCCAACGAGTGGGGGGACCTCCGATCGATATGGACAACGGTAACGGCTTTTGTAACGAAGCACGCGTTAAAACCTTGTAGTGTCGTAGTCTGCACATACTAATTGGCATTTAATAATTGCGAATGGATTGGAATCTGGATATATTTGCACAAGGACTGGGAATTGTGTTTGTTGTTCGAAATTTTTCTCTCGAATATTAGATTCGATGTTTTGGATTTGATATACAATTAATGTTATTTATCTATGTTTAAATATTTATTGCACGATATCTTGCATGAAGAGCATTTATGTACACTAAGTTACTACATGTAGCATTATCTTATCGAATTTAGTTGGTTGGTTTAGTTATAATGGGATATATAACTTATGTTCATAATGCTAATTTATACTTTATTTAAAATTGTATTGATGCACATTAGTTTAGAAGCTTCATTATCACACTAAATTCATATATTTATTATAACTAACTTATAAAACTAACATTGGTTGTTTAAAATATGTATTGCATTTGTATTTGCGCAGTTTCTGCAACACAATACACTCGTACTTAGAAATCGAAGAACGAAGACGTCAACGACTGTGCTACTTACATCCAACGTGATTGTATGTTTAATCAAATATTTGATTATACTTGTGCACTGTACAATATGTTCAATGACGTCTATATTTGTTCATTTTATATTATTCGCTTTATATGTTTCCTTTCGATACTTCGTTTCATTATCAGGTCATAGATTTATGCTACTAACTGATCTGGTTCTATAATTGCCTTGCTTTATCTGCCATTTTTTATACAGCTTGCTTACTAACTGCATTAATGTGTTGCGATTCGTGTTTGTGTGTTCAATTCGATGTCGTGATCGTTACTTTACAACTTCCCACCACACCATCTGCTGCCAATTTATAAACTTCCCTTGCACAACTTTATGAAAGCAAGTACTTCGACTAAATTAACTACAAAATCTTTGTAACTACAGATTTTATATAAGAAATCAAAACTATTAAAAAACTGACACTACTGTTAAAAAGCCCACAATAGTTTCACATAGCACATTAAATCTCTAATTCAGCACTATTATTCCAATCTTTTGCCATGTATTAACTGTGACCTAACAACAGGTGAAGCGATGCTGTCCCCACTAGTGATGTGTGGTCCTCAAGGGCTGGTGTTCCTGAGGCCTGTGACGCTGCGGCTACCTCATTGTGCCAACGCCGTGCCATCTCTAGGCCTCACGATCAAGGCCACTGACACTGAAGCACATCTGAGCACAGACTGGGACCAAATACACCTCCCTGCGACAACCACTTTGAATACTGTTGCTGTCAAAGTTGATCACTTTTAGTAATATAAATGAGGATTGGAGATTGCTTAATATTTCACCTTAAATGTTATTAGGTGGAATGGTAAGTCTTATTTAAAATGTAGCATTTTCGTGTCAATGCCTACATTAGCAAAAGCGTTTCGTAAAATTTTGGGGTCAAAAATATAATTAAAAGTGACCACCCTGCAGTATAAAGTGGTTGGCTAAACACTTTATAGTATTAAAATTGCTTTTATTTTATATTTGGCATTCCCACCTATATAAATTTTCAGCCTTATTTTGATGTAAGTAGTGGTGCTACAGTAATACGTAAAGTTATAAGTCTTCTTATAAGTCTTGTTCATTATTTTAGTCAAGGTTTAACGCCAATGATGAAGTCACATCCTACATTACAATTACCTTGTATTCCTGTTTCCAAATCATTTTTATCTAGTTTTTTATAGAACGATTAGAATAAAATTTACATTGTTATATTCATTTATTACTTGCTAGGCATCATGTATAATATGTTTTTTTTTTACCCATTGGCGCTTAACCTTGATACAATAGAATTTAATATGAATCTCTTATATATTAGAGAGCTTTGATTCGAAAGAGTGATATTGAATGAAAGACTTTTATATTACGGAAAATTGAAAGTTAGGAAAGAAAGTATGTACAGAATTAGATGACTTTCATATGTCACTGCTCCAGCAAAGCAATGGATGAGCAATTGACATGACGGGCATCACCGTCAACATACAATTTACTATGTTTATTAAGAGGCCTTACCATACAGTAAGTCTATTCAGTAATTATAAATTGTTCATATATTGTAATATTATTATTTAATAATCAGTTATTAATTTAGTAATATAAAATGTATCGGAATGTTAGTATTTAAATTTGAATATTTTTGTATTTTGGCTTTCATAGTATTTGCAATAATTTTAAAGCTATTGCTTCATTTGTGGTTGTCTCAAATCGCTCGCGTCGTTGAAGTAAACGGGGCAGTTGCTCAGTCTAAGCCAGTCAAATGGAATAATAGCTTTTATTAAAGAAATTTAAACTTTATGCGCTGGCAATAAGAGTCAACTATGATTGTATTGGTGTCTACTTCCAAACATACTGTATATTTCTTGTTATTAGTGATAGATAACGATGAGTTTACCTTTGACTTGAATAATTAAATTTTATATGTAATGAGAAATATGAGTTGTATTATTTCAAATCCGTTGGGCAAAATCTTAGCTGCTGAGTGAAACACGAAAAAATGTTTATATATTTATACTTTAATTAAATTTGTGCCCTTAATCGTTTTTTAAATAAAATACATTTTTTTTTCACATTATTTAATTTAATATCATGAAAATCCACGTGAGAAAAAAAAATATGTAAAAAAGTATTTCTACCTAGAAGATAATTTCGACAGTTATAACTGAAAACGACCCATAAGGCCCTAACACAATTGGTAGGTAATGCTTCTTCTTTGCAAAAATGATGATGTTTTCAAATCACCGAATGGTGCTTTAGGCAGCTGCTGACTTACGTATATTATAGGTTCACTACCCGCGGCCTAGCCACCACCGCAGGTCGCATATACCACTTTGATGTCCGTCAGATATCTGTTAATACAACTAAGTTCCCCCAACCCCACACTGCGTTCCAAAACACGAATCACCGCCGTAGCTCTAAAAGCCGCAAAATTGAAATGCGACTGGACTAGCTGTGTCAGTCGTATGCCTAACGGTGTTAACCTATGATAACGGTGTAGCTAACCTAGCCAAACAGCGTTGAGGCAGACCTCGAAAATGGGTGGGATGAGCTCGACGGAAAGGCAAGGAAATCATGGGGGGGGGGGCTTGGTCCAGCTGTGGGCTCATACAAGGTGACGAACAATCCGTTACAACCATTCAAGATAAATCTTTGAAAAGCATTAACGCATGCTTAGCGAACTCTAAAGTTATTATATTAAAAGGAAAAAGAATACGGTCGCGAACAGGATTCGAACCTGCGCCTCCCGGATAAATACTCCAGGCGCTATGACCACTAAGCCATCTCGACCTCTGCTCACCACCGCGAACCATTTAAAGTAGCCAACTTGACAGTGTTTTCTTTAATATATTAAGTAGTTTCTGGGCACAGCAAACTGTTGATGGCGCGGTTGACCCAGTGGTCAGTAGACCGGCTGCTATCTGCGTGTCGCGGTTTCGATTTCCATCCGGATGTATGATCTACAGTTATTTATTCAGGGTCTGAGTATGTGTGGCTCTAAATGCACCCACAATACAGTAGAAATTCCTGGTGTCCCCACACAAGATTTTATTAATAAAAAACGTCCATTCTGAAAACTACCGAAAAGCTTACGCTCTTCGCTCTTCAAAATAATCAGTTGTTATGTAGACATACTCTTATCCTCTTATAATGTTAAAGACGTTTAAAAGCATTGCAGGAAATATTCATCATCCGTGCTCACTTCGTAAAAAATATATTCCCATTATATTACAACTACGTGATTGACAAACAAATGGACTGAACTACTTATGAATACGAGAATCACACTCGGCATGAAATACTTAATTATTTTCTCACACATTCACTTGTCCGCAAATATAGTTGTTATAGAACTTTGTACTGCTATGATTGGGGAACTTTATATGTATTCTGTATATAATACGTGGCTCTTAATACTTTCCGCATTGGGTCCCCAACATTTTTGGTACTTAGGCGAGTTTCACCCCTGGCCTGCAGTAGCCGTAATATATTACTTACTAGCAGGGGAGTGGTAAGACTTACTCTCAAGTTTCAGGATATTATAAGGAAATCATCTCCACTATTAACTAAATTAAACTGCCTTGTTGGTCTAGCGGTCCCAAGCGCGACTGCTGAGCAGGAGGTCTCGGGTTCGATTCCCGGGTCGGGCAAAGTCTTATTGAGTTTTTCTATTAAGAAATTCTCAGTAGCAGTCCGGAGTTTGGAATTGTGCCCGGTTGATGCCAATAGGCTGACCACCTATTACATGGGACTTAATACTTTCACCAATGCTGGTGAAAGTTAGGTGTACAACTGTGTACACCTCTGCCTACCCCTTCGGGGAATACAGGCGTGATGCTATGTTTATGTATGTCATCTCCACTATTAAGAAGAGTTTTTTTTTACATAAATACCGTTGTTCCGGTCTAGAAATTACTACCCAAAAAATCATAAAATGAATAATATTTGTAGAAGCTTTATGCGGGCAAAGAGCCATCCGTTAGCAAAAGGAGTACTGTGCTAGTTAAGTCTAAGTACACCTACATTTCACAGATAGCCATGCCACTGTTCGAGTCCCAGGTAATAGGTTGTATGTACCTGTACCGGGCCCAGTTTTAAGTTTTACGCAAAGCGAATGCATTTGCTTCCATTAGAGGGATGAGACAAAGAGCCATTCGTATTAATAAGATGCATTGATACGCCTGGAGAAGATGGCACTTTTATAATAACACTTGAATAATAACACTTCTGTATCAAAAATGACTTAAGTTTATTTTTAAATTGTTGGAGAGTGTAATTTTTTAAACTGTCTGGTAATTTGTTAAATATGATTGGACCCATGCAGAGTACACTCTTCCTCAGCAGTGCTGTTTTATAACTGCCTATTCTATTGTCTATTACAATTATTAGATCCATGTATAACTCAAACATCATCTTAGCGGTGCTTACGTTAGTGTCAAGCACAGGTACTTATTTATATCAAATGCAAAGCGCATTATGCGTATGCGCCCGCGCCCGCCGATGATACCTCGTTGTACGTCATGTACCGCTGGGCCACAAAACTGCAAAAGGTTAATGTTATTTATGTTGTAATATATATAATAAAATGTCAACCAGTTTAATGGCAATTTTTTTTAACAGAATAATTCTGTTGGTTATATAATTCAGAACACCTATTTAATTATTAAAAATATTACAGAGAAGGCAGCTGGGGTAAAGCTACTAAGCTCGGAAACCACAATATGATATTTATTATAAGTAGTAAGGGGAAAAAGTATCTGTTGTGCTTTCTTCTCGTAGTTTATAAAATATAAAATCCGACTGTACTGAAAAAAGGGAAACAGTGCAGTCGGAGGCATCGAAAATGTATGTTATAATTTTTGGAAAAGGATATTTGTTTTTCTATTTTCATCTTGTTTCCCTATTTTCAGTGCAGTCGGGTAATTTTGTTTTTTATAATGTTTTACCTTATACTTTTAAAGTTACAACAAAACATTTTACAATTATAGGGCTAAAATTTATTTTTTATCCCCGACACTCTTTTTTATTTGTAGACGTCATTATTATTTAGATAGATATTATTATAACTTAGCTGCAATTTAGACGAATCTAATGCAATAAGTATGTTAAAATCCATCAAGTAACATACTATACACATACACTCGAAAAACATGATCTTCCTTCTGGGGCAGTTGGGTAAAAAGTAACTATCATGCGTTCTTCTCATAGTTTAAAAAGAATTCAAACTTTTTGTTATTTTTTTTAATCGATTAATGGATGTACGTTTGGCCACCAACTCGCCTGATGGTAAGCGACGGTGTGGCCGAGGATGGAGCACATATATCCAGAATAAATCTATTCACTCATAAGGAGAGTGGATAGATTTTGGGAGAACCATAGTTGGGGAGTTGATGCAAATGCCCAGACCCGTCTTCCACAATGGTTGCACCGGACTACATCCCGAAACATATTTTTTTATACCATCACGACGTGGTGCAAGGTCATTTCTATTTTTAGTTAGTTCGCACTTGAAACCTCCCTTCCGCTCAGCCACGTACACAATTATACTTCAAAACAATAAAAATGACAATGGGCATAGGTACTACCTATTACAGTAATGTATTGGTTAAATGTGGGCGTAAAGTGTGTACCAGTGCTTTTTTTTTTAATGTGGAAAATCCATCATGGATGCTAAAAACCACAGGGTCCTACTCCAACCTTTACCGAGGTCCCGAGTTCGTGTGTACCACTACCTACCCCTTCGGGGAATACAGACGTGATGATACGCTATGTGCAAAAAAAAATACAATGTCGCCTCATGCATGAATATAAAAAAAAATGTGTCATTCATAACTCATAACAGACTTCCTCATAACACACAAATACAAATCTTATTACTTGTTTGCGTGATAGAACCGAAAACTATGACATGCTCATTAGGTACCTACATGAAAAGATCATCTAGATTCCATTTCAGGTCATTTTACTTACATATATTATCAAAATCATTCTCACGGGAATTTGAACTCTCTTGCATGGAAATAAAGAACAAAGGCTATGTTATGTACTTACCGATGTCGCAGATTTCAAATTTTGCAATGACACGATCGCATAATTTTGAATATCAACGAGTAATGAGTTTTGAACACATATTATACTTTGTAACTTCAGAGACAGGCTTTATTAAGAAAATCATATGCTTCAAAGTCGTAAAATAACGTTCAAATATGAGATGGAGTACACACTTATTGTGTATGGAGATCCTAATTAAGCCGTTGGCTCGCTTAATAAAAGACACAATAGAAATATTAAGCTATTAATTGATTCAATGAACAAAACCATCGATATGCCACTGACATGGCTTTAGATGCTATCGAAATCATCCCTCAAAGTACTAGTTTCATCACTAGGTACCTATGTCTTTACTATTATAAGCGAGTGATCATAGCTCATCCTAAAACATCATTGAGTACCCGTGTAATGGTCTTCAATATCAACTACCTACGCTAGTTTACCTCGATGCAACTTTCGTCGCCATTTGTAACCTATCAAGATTTAAAAAGTTTCATATCGGCAGTGTCTTGCTCCTGCACTAATCTAATGACGGTGGATTTAGATGTCAATTTTCGCAACCATTAAAAATACCATACATAAAACAGCAATCTTTCTATTTAGATTGCACAGAAAGCCATATGAAGTCGAATACAGATAAATCTTTGGACAAAGAATTCGCGGTGGTGAGCAGAGGTCGAGATGGCTGAATGGGCAGAGCCAGAGCGCCTGGAGTATATATCCGGGAAACGCAAGTTCTAATCCTACTCGCGACCCTATTCTTTTTCCATAAAAAAATATGATTTTAAGGTTCGCTAAGTATGCGTTAATGCTTTTCAAAGATTTATCTGAATTTGTTAATTGCCTCTTTACGACATTGTATTAAATGCAAAGTTAGTCGTGTCGGTTCGGTCACCTGTATAGGGGCTGAATAGATAGCAGTGACGTCACCAAAAAGACGTATTAAAATGTGGACAAAGAATTCGCGGTGGTGAGCAGAGGTCGAGATGGCTTAGTGGTCAGAGCGCCTGGAGTATTTGCGTCCAGGAGGCGCAGGTTCAAATCCTGCTAGCGACCGTATTCTTTTTCGACAAACATTTATAACTTCATATGAAGTCGAATTAACAAAGCTTTTTTGCTAACATTGACCATAATTGATACCTGATTACGTAAGGTCACAAATGATACTATAATGTGGGATTTCCTACGCTTTTCGTGTCAAAGTTGAACTTACTAGTTATTTGCGAGTATGTGGCGTAATTTTTATATTAAACCTTTTGATTTAAGTCATTATTTTTGTCGTGTCACGATCAGTAGTGATCAGTAGCTCGTGGGAATTTCATGAGGTTGCGTGTTCGTTCAATTTAGTCATAGTGAAGAACTGAGGAATTGATTGAGTAACTATAATATGGACTTTACACACTCTGAACAGTGTAATATTAAAAAAGTGTACTTTCCATTTAATCTATTGTCTTTTTTCATTTAATATAATAACTTTAAAAGTGTACTGTCTGATCAAAACGTCAAAGAAAATGAAAGTTATGTTTAGCTTCGTCTAAAATTAAAGATTTTAACACAGCTGGTTCTATAATACCTACACAAAATAATGAAACAAAATTCAAAAACCTTATAAACATATTTCAAAGCATTATTTACTTACCTATTTAGTTCAAAGATTCAAAGGTTTGGTGTACAGTTAGTAGTTGGTAGGTTGAGAGGTGGTCTTCCAACATAGAGGTCGTGTGTTCGATTCCCACGCGTCACTCCTGGTCTGTGTATGTGTGCTTGTGAAATTTATATTCTATTTTAAGAAGTGTTTAGTTAAATAATGAACACAAGTAATAATGCCTTATTGATAATCGTGCCGTAACCTTTTCTTAATTGGCAATGCATCTAGAGGGACCAAAAATCTCCATCATTCAACAATGACAATTACTAACGATAAAATCCTACGCGTTAAGATTCTGTTATTTTTTCACAAATTCCCAGATATTCTATTGAATTTTAATAATGAATTAATAAATAAGTTCATTGCCTGTCATAAAACACGTCAACACGGTATCGCATCGGCTTTGACTATTGAATCGATTGTATTTTCATACACTCGGTAATCGAGTAAAAAATCGATACTTTACCTGATACGGATCAATTGTTCAATTGTTGTTAAATTAAAGAATTGTAGTGAATGAGCTAAAACTTAATTATTAGGTATAGTTATGTGGAAACAGTGGTTCAAATTACGGGGTTAAATTTGTTCGTGTAGGATTGGATGAAAACATTTAGTTAAATGGATAACGATGAGATATGAGATCTGGGGGATTACTCTTGAAGTTAATACCAATTCTAATCCAATTCCAATATAAAATCTGGGCCATAAAAAAATTTTTAATGTTAAAATAAATTTACCTACATCATAGTTAACATAATATAATAAAACAACTTTTAACCGGATTAATCGCGCGCAAGCCAAAGAAATTACTATGTGAAACATCGCGCAAACCTAGGATATTACTATAGTTAACTTATTTTTAAAGCATGTCGGTTTATTAGTATCGCGATCCTTTAATTATTTTTAAGACATTTTGGGATTTAAAAGTATGAACTGACATATTTCCAATGTCAATCGAGCGGTTTTATTTTCAAGAGTAAAGTAGGCTTTAAGGTCTATAAAGAAACTAAGATTTATTATGTCTGAGAATTGGACTAGAGAATTCACAGAATATGAAAATATTGTATATATATGTGACTATTTTGGGGCAACTATGAAACAAAATTTAGAGGCTCGTGGCTAAGTTACAGCCGCACACATCGGTCGATCGAGGCTTGTAGGAGGCTTGCTGCGGTTGGTTTGTGGATGGGTGAGCATCATTTCATATCGAGACCCCTCTCAAATAAAATATCTATGATAGCCGTTACGTGTAGTCAGAAGTCTGAAAGTCTGAACAACCGCGAGATATCTATTTTCTTGCCCGTGCTTCTCCATAGGAACCTACACTTTGGAACGTGGTAACTAATGATGATGATTTGATTTGATTATCGTGAAAATATATTTATTTGACTGTATTAACATGATTAGAATCGATTTAAAAGAAGTTTTATGACAATAAACTGTCACACACAAAACTATGTGGTTAGTATCTTCATCTTGTAAAAAATATGTTTTCTGGCTTATTGTGAACATCTAATTCTGTTGGTACCGAAGGACCAAGAATATTTTATATAATATACAATATTTTAGTTTAGAAGGTCTATAAAAACTTTAGTAGTACAGACTATAGTAATAGTAAAATATTAAAGATATTTGTCATATGCCATAAAAAATATGACGTCCCCATTTCTAAAAATAATGATTATTCAAAGACCGAATTTCACTTCAACTATCTGACATTTAAACTAATTATTAGATCATCACCTGAACACTTAAATATACATAATTATGACCTAGTAATCATAGCCTAAGGGCAAACCTTCCATTACCCGACGTCATGCGGTCTCAAACTATTAAACATGATCTAATATCGACCTATGAGTAAAAGCTTGAGTCACGCACAAGTGATTGCTTGATCGATGTGGGATATTACACCCATTATTAACTTTACATGTTTATTAATTAAACATAACAAAACATAGCATCATGCCTATATTCCCCGAAGGGGTAGGCAGAGGTATATCAAATTCACCAATGCTCTTATTAAGTCCCATGTATTAGGTGGTTAGCCTATTGCCATCTACCTGCCACAATTCCAAACTCCAGGCTGCTACAGAGAATTTTTCTAAGAGAAAAACTCCAATAACACTTTGCCCGACCTGGGAATCGAACCCAAGACCTCATGCTCAGCAGCCACGCTTGCGACCACGAGACCAACGAGGCAGTTTATTAATCAGAAAAAGGTATTTTTAACGATAAGAGAAACGTAGACTGCAAGAATAAAACTTTAAAATTACGTGTTACAGCAGTCCTTCTAAAATTTGGCTGAAAAAATGCCAATTTGCGAATAAACCTTCGGTAGTCAGATCAACATGATAGATTCGTTCTATGACTATAATGTGTGCACTACGGAGAATAGTTCTAGCATATAACGAGAATATTATTCAAAGATAGCAACGGATTGTATACTGGTCATGACTGGTATGCAAAAGCGGTAACAAATTTTACTCTAAAAATACGAATTAAAATGTACACGTAATGATAGTATTACTGTAAAGTAACAAGGAATCTAGTACGTAGTCATAGTTGTGTACAATCGGAACAATTCCCATGAGATGATATCAGCGCAGGCGACGATCGTAGTGACGTGCAACGCAACATAACACGATCCGGTTCCTATTCCGAAGATCATAATTAGGTATGTTGGTACTAAACTTATGTGGAAATCAAAATACATAGCATTACATCTTTATTCCCCAAAGGGGTAGGCAGAGAGGTGTACACAGCCTATTGCCATCTACCTCCATCTAGCTCAGCAGTCGTGCTGAAATAAATGAAAAAGGTCTTCGATACATCGATAAAATATTAGCGGAAGAATGCACCGGGCGCTCAATTTTTTTTGCAGGCAACCGTATTATTTTTTCCACAAAAGTTTCTACAGTACAATCATGGCCCTATAAACAAGGGCACCTAGTGGGCCCAGCAGACGTTGTACTGCTGTGAACCCAATTGCAACGCCACCTACCGGGTGCAATTGTAAATCTTAACCATCCAGCGGACCACACCAATTTTTTTATCGAGATTGGTCGAGTCGTTTTCTAGTTTTTGTAAGACTAACGCACGCCATTTGATTTAGGATATATATATAATAATCATATACAGAAACGATTGCAATTTTAGCAGTTTCACAAAATAACGTTTCGCCATAATATGCCTTATTTATAACTAAATGTAAAGCACAACGTGCATCCTTGACGTATGACAAAATACAATTTAAATATTGTTTACGAGCTTGTGGTAAACATTTTTGATATTATTTTGTAATTTAATGATGCATTTGTCTATTCTTATGACTCTTGACTCGAGGCCGCGGTTTTACTATTTAGTATCAAAAGAAATATTTTATTATTTCCATATTTTACGGATATAGAGTGATATTTATAATCAGCCTATAGCAATTTTCTAAGTTTATTGGAGTAAATCTAAATTACATAACTAGAAGAAATTATCTCCAGGATGAAGGCCAAATGCCAGCTGGGAGCTCTGTAAACCCGGTAAAGCTTTCGTATGCACTATCTGGGAATTTCCACACGTGCAAAAGGGAAGAATATTTCTGATTTCTGAGTAGATATCAATCACCTTCTAAATTATGAAAAGGTGTATCTATAAGACAAAGTCTCTATATTAAGAAGTCCGTTCTCGGGGTTTGCCAGCGAGCCATGGAGCGCAACATCTTAAGGATTCGATTATCGGACCACATAAGGAATAGTGTACGCGCTCCAAAACTCAGATCGCTGACGTTGGACATAAAGTCGTAAGCCTAAATTGGAACTGGGCTGGTCACATCAGCCGCATGTCGGACGAGCTGTGGGCAACTCACATGACCTTAAACGACGTCGCACCAGGCCCAGATGGAAATGGTGGGACAAGCTTGACTCTTATTGGAAGGATTGGCCGCAGAAAGCCTTAAATCGAGAGGAATGGAAGGAGGATCATGGTTGATAATAATAATAGGTATAGGATAAAATTATAATTATGTTTAGTCTACAGCGCAGTAGTATTAGATTACATAATTTTCTATAATTCGCAGTACGACTTTACAGGGTTGAAAATAGTACGCCAGCTAACCATTTCAATGCCAACAATATGTACCGATTTTGATCCCAGATGCTAGACTCTGGGACGAAAGGGTTAATGTAGCCTATATTGTGGATCTACCATATTTAATTAACAGACACTCTCAAGAACCGAAAGGCCCCAAAACCTATCAGACAAATCGCCTCTTCCAATAACAAAACGTTAACAGTAATGCTTTGGCACTAATTGAATGTGACCCCCATAACCGGTCAGGGGTCATAAGCGTGATTTAATGTAAGTACCTAACTACAACAGAAAGTGAATAGAAAAAGTTAACAGACTATTTGAATTTTATCACTGTTGATCGTATGAATAATTTGAGTAAAGGATTTCGTACACAATTGTCACGTAACGTTTGTCCGGAAAATTTTTGGAGACCAAACGTGGTGGCCATTGGTCGTGTTTAATTGTCAAACAATGAAAAATGTATATATTTCTATAGCCTTATTTATTCGGGGTCCTCCGCAGTAGGTCTTTTTTATTCTATTAATTTATATCAGCCGTCATTTCAGTAGTGACTCCGTTTTATTAGTCACACATGCATCTTCAGTCGCAGGTCGATTCAGTCGATTCTAAAAACGATAAAAAGCGGCAAATTTATAAGATACCCCCGATTAAGACCCATGTAAAAATTGGTGTGGTTATATTACTGCATACTGTTATTTATTAATTAATTTGTACTACAAATGCCTGTATTGTGAGTAAATAAATTAATAAAAAATTTGACACAGTTCCGGAATGTTACCGAAAATTTCTTCACCGGAAAACCCAAATGCATGTTTGAGTGATATCCAGGACCTGATACTCAACATTCGCGATTGCATTAATTAGCACATAAGCAAAAATACTACATTATTATAAACATAACATAGCATTACGTCTGTATTCCCCGAAGAGGTAGGCAGAGGTGTACACAATTGTACACCAACATTTCACCAGTGCTGTTTCCCATGTAAACGTAGTGAGCTTATTACCAGATGGCACCGGACTCAATGACTAACTCCGAGCAGCTGAGAATTTCCTAACAGAAAAATCCAATAACACTTTGCCAACCTGGGAGTTCAACCCGAGACCTCATGCTCAGCACTCGCGCTTGGGATCACTAGACCAACGAGGCAGTCCTTCAAAATTTCAAAGCTTCAAAGTACAAAGTTTTTTTTATGATGGCTGTATTACCTGGCCTTGGGCTTATTGTGGCCTACATGGTGGATCTTTTCATGTTTATGTCAAAGTGGTCAGTCAGTCAGTAAGTATTCAAACACGTGCGCGAAATATAAATGAGATGACATAAAATGCGGACTTTCGCGCAT
The DNA here is from genome assembly GCA_935421205.1 of Xylocampa areola. NCBI lineage: Eukaryota > Metazoa > Arthropoda > Insecta > Lepidoptera > Noctuidae > Xylocampa > Xylocampa areola. The sequence goes on from OW285220.1 coordinate 11,173,093, forward strand.
TGCAGATTCTGTACTCGTGTAATAAATTCTGTAAGAATATTTCGAAGAAGCTAAGAGTAACTACGATTACAACAGGATAGCTATCTGTTCCTCATCCCCTAGCATTGTCACACAAAATTACATATTTTCCATTAAAGTTACTGAAATCCAAAACTGAGAAATACTAAAATGCACGACTTTAAATTAGTTAGAACTTTTTGCGTCATTTTCCAAACAATACATATCGAGCACATAGCTGCCCTACAGCAGGGCTAGGGCCTCTTCTCATAGACAGAAAAGGTACGAGTAGGTACGCGATAAGGATTCATTCATAAATTAAAAATATTATTTTAAATAAATAGACTGGCCGTTTTAGAGAGAATTTGATCTATGTTAATTATTTTCTTCCATTCATGCTTATAATGTTTAATATTTTTGACTTATAGTTTAATAAACCCCCTTCTAAGGACCTCCAATACCTCTATTAAACCTCACTTCACCACCTCATTCTTAAAACACAACATCAATAAATTATACACTCTATCCTCTATTTTCCCACAACGTAATCATAATGTGAGAACGGTAACCGATCCAACATCTGACCACGGAAACGTTGCTTAACAACAATCTATAATACCAGTTGATAATCTCGTTAGTCTACCTCTAACATATATTTAATAAAAGTTATAATATTTTGTCTCGAGCCCTCGAACTTATGGCATACTGGAACTTATACACCAGCCGTGCAAACCAAGCTATCTCGGCCACCATTCGCTGTGCCAATTTTATCACCACATTCAATACGTCTTTTAGAGATCATGTGACATCATCGCTACCTATTCAGTAGTTAACTATTATAATATTTAAATTACCAAAATGACGCTACGCTTCTTCAAAACACTCGGGCTAAAGTTGAACGTGTTTTGCGAAATCCTCATCCCGATTCGAGCAAGTTTGAGTAATAAATAAGACGAGCATGAACTGTTGTTGCTCAATTTGGATGGACGTGAAACTATGATTTGCTTTTCAAGTAAGGCGCCCTGCATACATTAAACTAAAAAGTTGTTTTATAATTCAAGATAAATCTTTGAAAAGCATTAACGCATGCTTAGCGAAACTCTAAAGTTACAATATTAAATGGAAAAAGATCTTCTTCCATTTAATATTGTAACTTTAGTTGTTTTATAGTTTCCTTTTGTAAACGAGTCGCACATTAGTAGGTAGTCTCCTGTTCCGAAGGCGTGTCCGTATACTGGAAGTTCTGGAACATGTATCTGTAAGGTTGTAGCCTATACTACTAAACATTTTTCTGTAGCAGATATCTAACTGTTACTAGTTAAGTAGTAGCCGCATGAGCCACTGGGCTAATCAATTAGCTTAATGGCTGATGAATCGACTGCTAATTTATAGACTTAGGCAAGTCTTAAGTACATTCAATATAAAAAGTACATTGCACCTTACAAAAAATTCCTCCTGCATCGTTGGTACTTTTACAGGCTCATGCCACATACACCTAGACCACAAATCATTGTGTATCTGTAGACACACCATACAAACATTTGTTCCGTACGGGAATAAACTCGCTGCGCATCAGCCCATAGATAGCCAATGAGAGCCAATGTCTCGATTCCCGCTTCCAACTCGCAGTCACTTCCACAGATTAATATTAATAGTAATAAACCTACCTATGTATCTGGCATTTGGTTGCCTCTTTTATTATCTAGAATCTGTCCGTATATTAATAAAATTAAAAAGGAGCAACTATCGCAAAGATATTTTGCAAGATGTCGTTACACTTTCTTTAAAAAAAATAGGAACAAGCTATACTATACGTCACTTTACCCTTCGTATTTCATTCATGAACTCACTAAACACTTTTAATAATCATCACAAACATTAAAATTACTGTTGAAAGTGTACATAGAAATAGAAAGGTATTCAGGTCTTCAGTATAAAGCCTGAAATATTCAGTTCACATTAGTCAACCACACATCAACGTGAGCACAGATGTTCATCTATGAATTGTATGATGCAGAATTAGCATTCTGAATGCTCTCAATAGGCCTGTCTTCTTTGTTAAGTTATAAAGACACAATACCAGAATAATGTGTTCGGCAAACATTTGATGAAACAATCATGTGGAGAAGGAAATACATTTATAATATTCTTAAAGAAGTTTTAGCTACTAGTGTACCTAGATCTTGCTTTATAGGCCTTATTCTCTCATTATGAAATATATTCTACGTTTCGTTTCCGAGTTTTTTGTCTTCGGCGACAAGGTCGTGTACGATTATCTTACTAAAACTACCCCGGTTGTCACCATCAGCACTTGGAGGGCGACATCTGGTCCTCTTAACAATCAAACCTGTCTTATTCATTTTTTTAGTCCAGCAGTCATATCTTTAGACAATGTTTACTATAAACTATTCAGCAGCAATTCCTAAAATTGTACCTCGACAATATAAGAGATGGACTGCTTCATAATTAAATTCAATAAAGATTCTACATTCTGAGTAAAGAAAAATTTCCTCTCTAGAATACTATCAGCAAACAGTTTGCCGTTATTATGTTTGATATTGTAACTATAAAGTCAAATTATCAATCCTTAAAAAATACAGAGATGACAACGGGTCCAGCATCACTGGAGGGAAAAGTCTTCGTGTAGTCCCATTGTAAGAGTTGTTAAAGCCACCCGTAGGCCCTCTCACATGACTGACCTATATTATACCCAGCTGATGGTCACTTTAAACTTATTACAGAAGTTGAAGCAAGATCTTATCATCAAAATAATCCGTTATGCTAAAAAAATCCTTTTCAAAAACGTATCTAGAATTAAATCGAAACAGATTCGACTGCATTGCGAATTGTCGTTGAAATAACCGCCAATCGGTAGAAAGTACCGGGTATCATTTCTAATTGCTAATCTAGGAATCTTGTCTAGGAATCCGATTGCGATAAGCATGCCATAGACACAATGAGATGACACAAAAAAGTGTTTATTATACAACTAGTTTCGAAATACAAATTGGCGAACGTTAAAGTCCAATGGTTAAAGACATATAAAGAACAAATCTAAAATATGGTTATTGTTTTAATTTGCTAATTATGATAATTTAACAGAATATTTGCATGCTGCTATAGCAAAATTCATGCTAGGACCTACATTTTATATAAGACCTGTTATTATATTACCTACCTATTATATCACTGTGTTTAGCAAATAAATGTGTATTTTTTTAAGTTTAGTTAACCGTAATCTGACTTTTGTTCGATTTTATTTATTTCCAATTCGTTCCTACTCGAAACATGCAAAAGGAGTCTTTATTCTTATTGTACATACGATACGCAATACAAATCATGAAAGAAAAAAGGATGTACAGAGGTGACTTTAACCCATTAATGAGTTTTCTAACAGCAAACCTTTGAGTGATAGAGAGAAGAGAAGCAGATATGAGGACAGAGTCAAGTGTACATCAGGAATAATAGACTAGGGAGAGTGCAGAAATGATATACGATACATAAATATCAAATTATCTGCCAAATATATACCTACATATATAATGTAATATCAATTATGACTTAAATAACATTATACACACTATATAATTATATGAGTCATTTAATTATTATATTTATAATATGAACAGACCACGGGGTACATTTTTCCTTTGATATATTTAATTGGGGTATGGGAGATATCTGTATTGAAAGCTTTGACAAATGAATGCTCATTTACTTGTGCAATGACTTATAAAAATTCACTAAGTACAAAAAGAGTTTAATTTTGACTCAATGAATAATTTACGGTATAAACCCAACTATCAGCAAATCATTTGACATAATCTTAATTCTAAATCTAGAAAGCAACTAAATTAAAGATTCATCTCCGCTCAATAATACCAATGTCTATACATTTCTAAATTAATCGGTAGGTATAACATTTTTTGAGCCTATGTAATGATCACAAATGTAGAAAAACAAAAATGGGTCGAAGGACCATTTCCTAAAGCATATAACCGCTTTCTGTGTTTCTCTTTCTTTCTTCTGTGCGGATCCATGAACTTATTGATTAAACCTTTGCAAATACCAGCTTGTCGATAAGTTCAAATAGAAATCGGTTTAAAACCGTTAATCTGTAATTAATTACTTTTGACTAATCCGTAAAAGCAATTGTCCAGTAGCTAGACACAGAAGCCTAGTAAAGATAACTCGAAGTTACTCAACGTCCAAAATTTACTCGCCAGCATAACCCGCAAATAATGAAATAAACAATTAATAGTTTGACCAGCAAATAAGTTACAAGTTGTAGTTAAACCACAGGTCTAGCCGAAGATAACTGACCTAGTTTGCAAAACTTTACGTTTGCAAATCGTACGCATCCCTTGGCAAGCGGTGGTGGTTGCTATGGTAACGGTGATAAAAGCCTGCGCTAGCACACCACACCACAGTCCGCGCGCACGCGCAAGCGCTCTGTACGCACACGGTGAGTTTTTTTGGAAAATAGTTCGAATTTTTAAGTGTCCTGAATTTTATTTTTATTGTGATTGGAATTTCAGGAAAGTTTTTGGAGCTTGAATTGGTTTAGATTAGTGAAAAGATTTCTTTTAGACTTTGAAGTGATATTCGGTAAAAATTTAAGTTTGCATTTTACTGTAAATTAGAGTAGATATATAGTAATATTTTCTATTCAAATAAAATGAGAATTATTTTTAAATGTCATGTCTCGCCGCCCTATGTCTCTTGCCGCCCGCCTAGCTTCGACGTCATAATTTTACACTCAAAAAAATTTTTTATGTGCTATTGTGTAATAACTTTTAACATACGTACTCACAATTTACTAAATAATAACAATATTAATCAATCAAATTTACCCTTTCTGTCCCTAATAGCGTCCCCAATAACATTTAAAAAGTTGTAACTTAATTTAACGCTACCTTTAGATCTCCGTGAGTACGTAAGTTTTTGTACCTTAACATTTTGAACTTCAATATCATAGACATTACCCATCCATCATCAATTCATCACCATGTCCTAAAAATCATATTCTTCATCACTGTACCTACAGTACCTACCTACAATCGTAAACAAAAAAATAAAAAAAAATTGGTGCAATTGTGATTTTATAAAATTAATCTAGTTCTATTAAAAACGGTTATAGAACATTGTAACCACTTTTTTGTTATATTTACCGATTGTGGATCCAAAAACATGGTGGTATTTCCGACTATTGGCGAATCTTGACTAGTCTTTTTGTATTTGGGCAGATCAGGTAATCGAAAAGCTGTTGATCAGTATCCGTGCCATATTTATAGATTGAATTATTAAATAATAATAAATATACTTAACAGTCTAAAATGACTTTAAAAGTTCTACGATTATTTATTAGCCCAATTTTCTTTTTGAAACATTTGAGAGTTTTTCAACACACTGTGACCGGTAAAAAAACAATATCTTTTTCACTAATATACAGCTCAAATTCCTTCAAAGTCAAAGTCAAATCATTTATTTCAATTAGGACATTTACAGGCATTTTTGAACTGTCAAAAACTAGTTGCCTCCAAAGTGTAGATTCCTATGGAGAAGAACGGGCAAGAAACTCCACGGTTATTCTTTTTCATAAAACATCTACAATATTGTTGGTGACATTCTATTTGCATTATAATAAAAAATAATTGTGAGAACAATGCAATGTGAAGTTTATAGAGTCTAGTAGTATTCAAAACTTTCCCATGACAGTTTAGAGATGACCAGCCCCAACTGACGACGCCTGTTCACGAACATAACGGCCGTTTCTGTAAAATCATAAAGCAGTAGGCAGTAAATTATATTCACGAATTCGAGATAAATTCTTAACAAAACGCCTTCCCCGAGAATTACAATCACAATTAAGTCGATTACAAAAAGTTTCGTCTCATACCAACACAATGTCGGCAACATTCTTTTCACATTGATAGTTTTTCCAAAGCGTAGCTGTAGCGACAATGACGTAGTTTTTGCTTATAATAATATGTATGAACAATTGAGGCATTGCACTACACTTGGGAGTGAATACGTAGAGGTATTTTTAGAGGTCTGCAAGGAATTCGGGAGTATAGTTACGATGAAATGGTCAATCGCTGAGCTCTCTAAATTATTGTTGAAGTTCACGATGGCTGGTTACGTGTCGTCAGTTAGGACAGGTCACCTCAAAGATGCTTTGGGACCTTGCTTCAAAACGCATTTCTAGACGTGTCCATACTGGACTATAAAACAGACTTTGGCCTCTAAGTTTCGGCATTTCTTCTCAGTATAGTCAGATACAAAATGCCGATGACATACCTATATGAAAAAGAACTTGTATGTCTCTTACATTTACAGAAATAAATATCATTAATCTCGTCTTATCGCTATCGTAGGAGAAAGTGGTGATTACTTTATTCAGTCGATAATAAAATTTATACAAATAATTCCTTGAATTAACGGAACCCATCTCCAACTAATTCGCTCATAACCTAGCTCATGAATGAATCGTAGCGTAATATCTAGTGTTAGTTTCGCACACTTTGTTTCCGCTAGGTAGGTACCCACCTATCTCCAATTAAGAACAATTCGGCCATTTCCGTAGAATGGCAGTAGAGGCTTTATTATAATAGTAACTTAAGTAGTTTTTTTGGTTTCTAAATTCTAAGCACTGAACTCGTTAGATAAGACCGCAATTAATGTTCTTTTGTTATTATCTTATTTTAACTTTTGATTAAAAAGTTATTGGTACTTGGAAATTATACTGAACTCAACTTCCAGAAAACCTATCTACTCACTAACCAACTGTGTCAAGCTAAAGCATTATTAAAATCTTGACGTATTAATTTTTACCTAAATGGTACAGTGGCTGAAAGCTTATAAAGTAAGCCTATAAGCTCAGCAGTTATTGTTAGTTGAAGATTTGAGTAAGTAAAGGTACTAAATTATTAGTTAACTTCCATCTAAGTGGTTAATATATGTATAAGTTAAATACAAGCATTTAAACTAAGAATATAACCAGCAAGACGAAGTTGTCGCTAATAACGGAAAAAAAATGATGTGCTAGACATCTAAGAATTGTTGTCGATACGGGTGTTTTACACTTTGACACTAGGTTATTCGTCAACCATATGTTAAGAAGAACAAGATAATTAAGCAATACCTCGGTTAATTTAATTAAAATTAGCGTAACACAGGTAATGATTAAATTAAGTGGCGAGCGAGAGCATACGCATTGATCGCGTGCTATTATTTTACAAATACATAATTTCTGGGACATCACTTTTCTATGGATTCGCAACACTAGTTAACACTCAGATAATTATGTAGCGATTTGTTTTGATGTAGTTAGTTAAATAAGTGTAAGACACGCAAAAGTTATTATTACTTAACTAGGTAACCCGAAATCATCACTCTCATCATCAATAATTTAGTAACTATGTTTGTAGGTACTATTATATTATTTATACGTTCTTTCGTAAATATTACAAGAATTGAATTTATGATTGCCTTATTTGAAATTTACCTTTTACCACCAGAGAGATTGGAATAGACAGAGTATAATTTACTTTAATTTAAAGATGTAATACACATAGCAGACAATACATTCCTCTGAAATCTTCATCCTCATCCGGTTTATTAGGTACTATTTGGTAGATTTTTCAGTCGTCAGATAAATGAATAATTGAATTTATGAATGATTCATAGACAACACACAATTGTTCTAAACATAATTGTTATGAGACTTAGGACCCAACTTACTCACTTATGAGATTTATTAAAACAGTATAAATATTAGGCAGGGTTACGGCGAATGTTGCTGCGCCCGAGGAACCTCGGTAAAGGGGAGAGTAGGACCTTGTGTTTTTAATCAGTAAAAGTCCGGCACAGCGGGTATGATGGATATTTCACACTAAAAAAAGCATACTTATGAGTCCCTGAACATCTTTCTAATAAAATAACACAAAAAATAATTGTTACGGATTTTACGAAAAATTGTTAACCTAACAGTAGAATCTTATTAAAACTCCGAAGTTCACACGGATCACATAAATTATACAGAAAACAAAGACCGCTTTACAAAACATGACAATTGTTTATTTTTAATAACAGAGCCGTACTTAGTATATGAAAGGAAAAAAGTAATTTACAGGTGTGAATTAAATTTATTCGCTGTTATTAAACATTTTGTAATTCGAAATATGTATAGTGTTCTCATGGTCGGCAATCAAGCAATGTTCAATTTTAAAAATAAATTCGGCCCCTGCTATTTCGGCCTCTCTACTTGATTTCGCAAAATTTCAATACAAAATTCGCACGAAGTAAGGGCAATTCACGTAGTCGGGTCGGTCATTCTATTTGGTAGTGTAACAAAATAATTCCATGAAATTTGCTGAATCAAATGTGCCGACTCACCTATGTGTATAGCAACTCTGAACCTTTCATAATCAGCTTATAGAATGAAGCTATCAAAAAGACGTAAAACAAAAAGAGTTAAAAAATTAATGAAGAATTGCGCCAAGCAAGCAGAGGTTACGATAGCAGAGCACTTGGAGTCGGTATCTACCGCCGTTTTTGCGGCAAATGCAGCTGCGTTCGCAGTAAAACTTATCGAAGGACCACACACGAAATATAATGGTGCAGGTTTAAATCCTGCTCTCGGTCGGTATTGTTTTATATACACAAAAATTATTACTTCCATGTAAAATATGTACCTATGTAGGTTCTTCAATATCGAAGTTCTAATAACTAGAAACGCATATGTTTGCTTGAAATAGGAAATAGCAACACAGCAATCAAATAAACTACACAACCATGCATATAGACATCTCTTGTAAATGTAGAAAGCATTTACATTCCATAGAAATAACCAAACATCACCAATTTAACCCTAGTGGGAACAGAATTGCGTAGATGGCCTGCAGTGATGCGTCGGTCACGTTTCGTCAACCCTGACAGTTACAGAACACGCCATTACAGAACATGCCCTTAGGTCAATCACAGCTTGTAGGTGCTAAGTACCAAATACCGTATAGAAAGAGCAGAATAAGTACGTTAACTTTTTTTAAAGTTTCTGATGCGTTTTATGTAGGATAGGTCGTCAATTATTATTGTTTCGTGACAAGTTATGATACATAATATTTTTAATAATGAAATTATGAATTGATACATTTCGAATAATACAACTGACTTAATAAGTGATTTGAAAATTACGAAATGTTAATCTGCTTTAGTATCTTGCTGATTATAGCTAATAGGCATAGTCTATATTAGTACATATGGGGCTGTGTGTCGGATGTAGTCTGCGATTTGTGGGCGAAAAGGATTGCTAAGTTCCTAAGGAAGAAAATAATTTGAATGTTGAGGCCCTCATCAATGCCAATTATCTCCTGAATTTCTGACTGCTCTAAGATAGTTCTCGAAAACGTTAAGCTAACGAGTGTCGGCTGCGTCATGAAGGAACGTAAAATATTGTAAGAATATTCTTGGGTCGCACCATGTAGAATTGATCTTTGTCTAAAGTTATTAATTTTTGTGGAAAAAGAACGGTCGTTCGGACACGGTCGGGTTCGAACACGCATGCGTTATGCTTTTCAAAGATTTATCTGTATTTGTTCTTTGTCTGAATCTAGAATCTACAGTTCCAGGTTATCTCAAGTTGAAGACAACTCCAAATACCATAATACCGAGAGTGGAAAGCTAAAACAGTTAACTTACGTGAAGCGCCACTCATATTGTAAAAAGTTACACGAATGACGCCTTACATTACATATCTATTTTAGCAGAGGGCCATTTTAAACTTGTGACAGAAGTTACAACTTTTTTTGCAATTACTTTGTGGACATTGTTTTATTTCTGATTTTATAGTTTTAGCATTAACCTGTTGACTCACCAATACCAGACACACTAGAAATATTATTATTAGACGTACAACCCTTGGCGTCGTTTGTTAGTACAGAACTTGGCCCTTTTTTCACATTTATGGTTTTGATGGGATATAGGTACTTTACTGTTGTCCGAAATCAGTGGAGCTTCAGTCATTTTACCTTCACATTTTCGATAGGTATAATGTGGTAAATAAAACTTTGGTACAAAATACCGTTATGATTATTTATAAATGCGTGGACTTCAAAATTGGGTCCAACCGAGACAAAAAATCCTTAGTGTTAATCCAGGTTTTTTATTTAACATAGCATCACGCCTGTATTCCCCGAAGGGGATTTGGGTGTACAATTGTGTACACCTCTGCCTACAGAGGTGTACACAATTGTACACCCAAATTTCACCAATGCTGTTATTAAGTCCCATGTAATAGGTGGTGAGCCTATTGCCATCAACCGGGCACATTTCCAAACTCCGGGCTGCTACTGAGAATTTCCTAACAGAAAAACTCAATAACACTTTGCCCGACCCGGGAATCGAACCCGAGACCTCCTGCTCAGCAGTCGCGCTACGGACCACTAAACCAACGAGGCGTTTTTTATTTTTTTATTTATATTTGCACACATGTCCATAGGTCTCAAATTTGAATTTACAATTAAGTAAGTACGTGCACCCTGCTAGGGTATTTGCAAGTGAGTGCGTTAAATATTCATATTTAGACAATATTTAATAAAATTTGCATCGTTTTTGTAAGTGTCAAGTTAATGTTAAACAATTATATTTAGACAATATTTAATAAAATTTACATGCCGGTAAGTGTCAAGTTAATTAAATATGTATTGTTAATCGTTTTTAAATGATAACATAGCAATTATTAAATACATTGTATACTTAGAATTTTACATATTTTTTTTTATAGTAAAACAACTTTTAACCGGATTAATCGCGTGTATTATTGGTTTTTTGTTTTTCCTGACGTTTCGAACACTTTGCAGCGTTCGTGGTCGCAGGAGGACCACGAACGCTGCAAAGTGTTCGAAACGTCAGGAAAAACAAAAAACCAATAATACACGCGATTAATCCGGTTAAAAGTTGTTTTATTATAATGTGTAGTGATCGCGCAAACCTAAGATATTTTTTTTTTCATTCAGCCATCCTCACATACTTCCTTATAATATTAGTACGATGTAGTTATACTTAAAAGTGCGACAACAAATTCTCTTTCTAGTTACTACCACGCATGTAGTACCATTGGCTATATGTCAGTAGTAACAAAACCAGTATAAGCTAGCCTCGCATACAATTTAAACTCCCTACTATGATAGGCCAGCTCAAAACTGGTCCTGGTCCATAGGTGAAGCCCCCGGCGAACATTTACTTACTATAACTCCTCTTTGAAATAGTTTAGTGTTTACAGGTTATTTGCCATGCAAAGGGCGTTAGTAATAGTTATTATTATAATTTTAAGTTGGAATTGCGGATGTTGCCTGCGATTTGTTAGCTACAGTCATGTCATGTTATTTTGGGGTACCTACTATGTGGACACCAAAGATTTGCCTTTATTCATATAATCAATAGTATTTAAAATGTTTGCTAAAATGTGGCTAGTCTTTATGAATACTGTTCTATTATTATTATTTTAGAATTTAGATTAAATGTATTTGATTATCACTATTTGCATAATGCAAATGAAGCATATCTATTAATATATACATTAACTATTACTTTCGACACGAATCCAATACCGTCTAATACTTAAAAGTAGGTATATTAATTGAATTACAAAAAAAGATTTTGTGATCTGAAGTAAGTAGGTACATATATTACAATAATATTAATATTATTATAAATAAATAATTATCCTACCTTGGATTTAGTGTCTGCTATATAATGATGAATGCAAGCTCATCTGCAGTTAACACAGAAGTAGGTTATTATAATGATATAATGCTTGGTTATAGGGTAACAAGACAGAACATCCTGTATTTATTTACACATTATAGTAATTTCTCGTGTTCGTGCGTTTTTATTACATTTGATTAGATTATTACGGTGCGGCAGTCGGCAGATGTACTCGTAACTACTATTTACTCTGTGTCTCGCAATGTGCGGAGAAACTTTATTTATACAAATGCCAGTGCCTTTATTCTGAAATATGGCGGCACTTTCGATTTATTCCGCTGAAACTTTACAGATAAACTGTATTTATGTGAATAAACACAGTTTATCTGTAAATTTTGAAGCAATTAGTGAGATCAGCAGTTTACTCATACTAATTAAATATAATGGAAAAGTTGATCTGTGAAACCATGAAAGCCACCATACCATAATTATTTAAACACTTTTTTGTGGTCCGAAGTTAGTAGTAAGTAGACCAAAGTTACAACACTATTAAACCTGTTTTATATTTGTTTCAGGTTTAGTTTAAGCCCTGAGGTGCAGCACCAACATCATGCTGCGTTTGTCAACTTTTTGCAGTAAGTATAATATAATTGATGCCAGTGAAGTTCTCACCTACACTGAACTGTTAAAATATATATGTAGAAAATTTTAAGAGTTTGGAGGTAACTTAAAGTTGATTGATGCGACTAAAAGGAGCACTATTTAATACCAGAATCAAAGCAATCCTGCCATTTCTTTTGCTAAAGTCAAGCAACGGAAATATATTAAATTAAAAAAAAATATAGGAATACAAGATATCGTATGATATATTCAGTTCTATGGTTACAGTAAGTGAATATATGGATTTCCTAACTACAAATTCTTCCACAAAGGAACACGTATGTACACGCAACCTCTTCACCTTAGTATAATCATAGAATTATAGAAAATGACATCATGAAATAGCTAAGCAATCTCTCCAGACAGTTCTAGACTTGCTTAATCACAGGCCTAAGGATTTATGGACAGAAATGTCTGTTATTAGGGCATCAGGGTCCCTTAATGAGGCATAACCTGCTATTCACGATACAATCAAACATTGCAGTATTGATAATTAGTAGTTTTTGCTTCTTCACTGAGATGTATTCCCAATACTTGGATTTCTACATTTTCCTTATTGAAGAATATATTTTTTCCTATTGCAATGCAAAGTCCTTATATTTATTTGTTTATTCCATTCTTCACACGAATTGCACATCCTTTGCAATCTTATAATGCAAAATATAGTAGGACTTTACATCGAAATAATTTATATCTTGGTGATAAACTGTTAGAAACAAAAATGATCATCAGTTGCAAGAGTCTACTTTAAGATGGTTGCATAAAGATCATTTACTTTTGTGAGACATTCATATTAATTATAGTTCAACGGTTATTACTCACTTGCATTCTTCAGGATTGCCCGATTATTTTCGAACTTGTTTGAGTTTGACTCGCGACATCGCCGCGGGCTAAGCTCATGACTAAGGACTCCGTTCGAGTTCGAAACTAGTCGGGCAATCTCGAAGAATGCACGTGAGTAATAACTGTTAAGCAATAATTAAGATCAATAACGCTTGAGCTGGAGTTTATGTTCCCGCCTCAGGCAATTGCTTGCTACAGTATCTACCAAGCAAATAAATTGAGACCGAAATTCATTTCCTCAGCCATCATTCAAATTACCTGAATGCGAGCTATTGTCATTAAAATCGTTTTTATGATCCTTGTTGCTAAGTTCTACAGTAACTATATCAGCACTTCATTTGTTGACAATTTCTTTAAGTCTCATTTTTACGTTTTATCAAATCCTGTCTATATGTATATACGCTAGTCATTATTACTCTCAAACGATTAAAACCTTTATAATAAAACAACTTTTAACCGGATTAATCGCGTGTAACGAACGCTGCAAAGTGTTCGAAACGTCAGGAAAAACAAAAAACCAATAATACACGCGATTAATCCGGTTAAAAGTTGTTTTATTATAATGTGTAGTGATCGCGCAAACCTAAGATATTACTATATTAAAACCTTGCCATGATTGAGTGTCACTCGTTCACAAGTATTTACGCGTCAAGCCTGACCTGGCGTGAGATTATTTACCATATCATTATAGTGTACATCATCTAATGCGTCTTGTGAAATACCGAGCGTAGGCGCATAGAATGCTACCTTTTTCCTTTGCTGTAGGTTAATTGTCTCCTTTGCCAATAGCATAGTAGATATATAAATATTTCCTATGTAATATTTGGTATACAATGAAGATTATATAAATTATTAACATATTAATTGTGTCATGAATGATTTAAATATTGATATTCGGTTCATACGTGAAACTCTATATAGGTATTTAGATACCGATAGATTGCAATAAATGACACATCTCTACATTCTGAATCGGTATTATTTTGATAACTATGATAATGAATATGAACTTGTTTCAATGTTTTGCATTTTATTCTTAATATTTATAATGTGAAATCTTACCTACATTTATATCGGATTAATATAGTGAATTATAAATTTTTCCTAATCTTTCAAACATTTTGCAGTGTTCATTCCGTCCGAGTTAAATGTGCGTTAGGCATTGTAATGTGCACAGTGTGTACAGTGATCGCAAAAACCAACGATATTACTATGACTAAAGCTCTTAACTTCCATCTAACAATCCCACACAACATACTTAATTATGAATACTAATTGGCATTCGAGTGGTATAATAGTTCAACTAACCCACAAATAGATTACGTGTGTATTTTATCTACCAACATCTACAATAGCCTTTCCTATTTGCAAAATAGCTTATACAACTAATGAAGAAACGGCGACACAAACTGTAGCACTAAATTAAATAGCATCTTCGCACGTTATCTGGCCAACTTAGGATATGCGGCTGCGAAACTATTTCCGCATTCCAATATCTACTTTACACCATTATAATTAGGTCGATTTTAAACGCACAGTTTGGGTGTCCAAGTGTATGTTTAAGTTGGTATAATTTGAATCTTCCTTGTTCCATTGTTGTATAGTGATCGTGACGGAAAGCACGATAGATGTGCCATCTAGTGGTGAGACTGCAGCAACGAACTATTTTGAATATGGAGCACTTCCCTGTTTGAAATTCGAACACCCACGACTTCTAGCCACTATTGCAAAGGAGGTTGCAGACTTTGCGGTTAACGTTTTTTACCTTTTTGGTTGAAGGGCCTTCTGAGCCTTAAATGGAGTTAAACATGATTACAAGCAACGCGTTCTGTATTGATATTATAAAATAGCGCTAGATTTGTTAGTACCTAATACTCACCTTAGGTAGGTACTAAGGTACCATTCACTTATGCAGGTTAAAATTTGAAAAAAAAAATGATTATTTTACGACAAATTGATTGAAGAGAAGAATAGACTATTACGAATGGATTTGTGATAAATTTTCAATAATCGTGAACTCTTGTATTACCTAAATTCATTTGCAAATAAAGGTGACAGCAGGTGAGACCGTTGGGCTGACAAGTCAAAGGTTGCAAGTTCGAATCCAAGACCACTGACGTTTCAAAGTCAAGTGCGTATTATATATTAACTATTATCTTGTACCAGTAATTTGAAACCTCGTAAAGTAAGTATTTTAAAACCGCCAAACTTCATCAAAGTCAAAGTCAAGTTTTTATTTCACATAAACCAATTTAAGAAGCGAATCACTTTACAAGATTACATCAAGATACTCATAATGACTAACCTTATGACCTAGCGATCTAAAAACGAACGCATCTAGAATCATTTAATGTTACCGACATTAGTTGTACAGTTGCGAAACTTAACTATGTCAAGTGACCATTTGTGATGTGAACATTAAAAAGTATAAACTAATGATTTTGTGACTAAATTGTTAAAGTCACGTCAAAGCATTTACATTGAGCAATAATTTGATAGACACTGATTTTTACAGTTTTTTGAGTACGTACTTAAGTAGGTACTTGTTTCTGTTTTCGGGGGGAATCCTTAAAAAAGACGTCCGGGGCATCGGAGGTAAGGCCGGGAAGTGTTGGATTCTTATCTCACTAAAACCACCTCGGTGGTCACCATCAGCACACGGAGGTGGGTATTGGGTCTTAAGTAAGAGGCCTCTCCAGAACCCCCTTGTGCAACGCCTGTTAGGGCACATCTCTGAAGAGTCTGTAAAGGGTTCACCTCTGAGCCTTTCTGTGTGTACATCTCACGGTAAATTTACATTGATGCCAGATCTTTTCTTTTAGTCCCTATCTTTTGATCTAAATGACAAAGCATGACGTTTGTACTCCTCAAAGAGGTAGACACAGATGTTGACAGTTGTGTATTTGACCATTCTTGTTACTGTAGCTTTTTTCACCAACTGGAATAAATTCTAAACTCCAGGATGTTACTAAGAATAACCAAATAATACTTTGTTTCCGGGAATTTAAACTTGACCCTCACGCTCTAGACATCACGTCTATTATTGCAGAATGGTTTATAAACAGATGTGAAGGTACATTTACATTAGAGGTATATACACCCAGATTTTGCCGGTGCCACAATTTCAATCCCATGTCGTGTCCACAGGCACAATCCTAACTCCAGCCTGCTACTAAAAATATTGGTCAATAAGTCCTAATAGAAAAACGAAGGACGATGGGGTTGATACTGGGTGTATTTCACCTATAATTATAGTTATTAAGTGCCATGAAATATGTGGTGAGCCTACTGATTGCCTTGCACCGGGCACAATTCGATACTCCAAACTGCTATTGAGAATTTATTTACGTATTCATATATAATTAAGCCTTATAATACTGAGAATAGGTAATAGGTATTGCTTTGTCTATCGTTAAGGCTTACCTTTCGGCTCAGTAACGTACAGATCTGTACGTTGTAACAATAAAAATCTATTGTGTCTGTTTGACTGACGCAACAGCTTAATAATTCCAAAACAGAAATATTGTTTTACGATCTCTCCATTTTGTTAGTAGGTACAAATGATAGTACCTAAATAATTGTAATACAATTAATAATCATTCATGTGGTTAACGCTAACCTAATGAGCATGTATCCATGTGGAAAATTAACAAATTATTAGAATCTTGCCGGAAAATTGCCCTATTCTTCTGAGAAAACTACGTTTTGGTAATAACTCTAAATGGGCGATTACAATATCACTTATGTTCATGTAAAGCCATTCTGTTAATAGATCGGATCTAAGATAATGTTAAATTATTGTAACCTTACAATCCCATTGTTAGGTTTAAGTTAATTTGCTAGTTCTGCCATTTTCGATAGCGGATTCGTTATTTTCATAATGTAGATATCTTCATACACTAATATAGGCATTTTCAACTTGTTCATTGGTTTTGATTCTATGCCATCCTTTTTACTTTTACTAATTGCGAATATTATTCGATCTGTAAAATCCAAATGGCGCATAAGTACTAAGAATTTGTAAATGCCACACATCCTAAGTTTCCTCTGAAGGGGGAAATAGGTCTAACAAAATCTCAATTAAAGACGAACTGGCTTGCATTACTTTTGTTAGTTTTGTTGTTACGTTAATTTCCTCTACGTCGCCATGTTGCGAAACCTCCTCGATATCACGCTCGTCCCACGCGATCTCATCTGAAACCTATTGTGCCTCAGGGTGTGCTCTCATTGGGTTAGATGTTACGTTGTAAATTAGCAGATCGCTTGATCTGAGGGGTTAAACTAAGTTTATTTAATTTTGTGACCGTCGCTTACGCGTCATCTTCTCTAGGCCATTCGTTTTCGTGTACTTAAGTGTCGTTGATTCCATTTCATTGATAGAATCTGACTTATCTTTATTTTTTGTTTATAATAAATAAAATTATTAAATGTTCAAAATATTTATTATTAAGTGGACAAATAAAATTAACACAGTACAAATGAACGAGTTTAAAATACAACATTAAAAATACCAAGTATATAATAAAATAAACATAGAATAATAACTTTAAATTAACAAGAATAAAAATATAAAATCAAATTATCATAAAAAATTACACTAAAAATATAAAACAAAAAACTACATAATTAATAGGAATTATAAGCAATTGAAAAAATATACGAATTATAATGTATAGATTACTAAAAATATAATATTCACTAAGACGGTCGAAAACACCGCAACTCATCACTAAAGTTACCAGAGCTAACTAAAGGTATTCATCGTGACCAATTTGTATTTTTCAGTGTTACTGGCCTTCGCTGCCGCTCAAAATGGGTACGAATACAACACGCCAAACAGGCCTTTCGGTCCGGGAACGTCGTCGAGCCGGCCCGGCACATCACCGGGATCTGCCGGCAGCACAACCACATCATACCCAATCAGACCACAGAGCGGCGACTTCAGCGGCCCCGGAGGACCCACCACAGGCTACCCAACAGGACCACAAAACTATCCCGGATCTCCTGGAGGATCACAAGGTGGTCAAAGACCAGGATACCCTGGCTCATCATATCCAGAACAGGGTCCTAGTGGACCGTCTGGGGGCTACCCTGGACAGCCAGGCTCATCGTACCCTCAAGGCTCCCGTGGCCCTCCCGGTTTCCCCGGCAAAGAAAACAGATATCCCGGGCAAGGACAAAACTATCCCGGACAATCTGGGTCCAATTTTGGGACGACAAGTTTCTCTGACAGTGATACAGGTAGCTACGAAGGTGGCGACTATTCAGCTATTCCCGGTGAACCAGATATAGACTATCCCATTTTATCCTACATTCCCCAAACTTCGTTCAGTTGCCAATCACAAGCTTTGCCAGGTTACTACGCCGACGTTGAAACCCGTTGCCAAGTTTTCCACGTTTGCTCCAATAACATAACTTATGATTTCCTCTGTCCTAATGGAACCATCTTCTCTCAAGAAGACTTCGTATGCGTGTGGTGGAACCAGTTCGACTGCGACTCCGCTCCTAGCCTTTACGAACTAAATGCCAAGATTTATGATTATTCTATAAAAGGATCATCGGACTACACAGGCTCTAATTTCAATGACTACCCTGGTTCTTCTTATCCTGATAGTAGAGGACCGCAAGGACCGTCATCTTATCCAGGTTCTGGCACTCCAAGACCCTCAAATTATCCTGGTAGTTCTGGACCATCAACGCCTTACCCTGGTATTCAGACGACTAGCCCATATCCAGGCTCTCAAGGTCCATCAGGTGGCTATCCAGGTCCTCAGGGCCCGTCCGGAGGCTACCCAGGTTCGCAAAGCCCATCAGGAAGCTACCCAGGCTCTCAAGGCCCATCGGGAAGCTACCCAGGCTCGCAAGGCCCATCAGGAAGCTATCCAGGCTCTCAAGGCCCATCAGGAAGTTACCCAGGTTCGCAAGGCCCATCAGGAAGCTATCCAGGTTCGCAAGGTCCTTCAGGGAGCTACCCAGGCTCTAAAAGTCCTTCAAGCTATCCTGGTTACCCGGGATCTGGTAGCGGCCCACAAGGTCCTTCTGGCAGTCCAGGAGGCCCGGGCTCTGGATACCCAGGTTCGGGTTCCAGTACACCTTATCCAGGTTCAGGTGGTCAGGGCTATCCGTCAGGCAGACCGAGTGGTCCTAGCTTCAATCCTGGAAGCAATGGAGGAAGACCAGCACAAAAACCGAACAGAGAGTATCTCCCGCCTAGAAATTAAGGACCTTTTAGAGAGATCTAGGCTATGTCAGAATATGAAAACTAGAGAAATGCATATGGGCCAGAGTTATAACCAATCAGGAAAATTGCATTTTTTTCTAGTACATATGAATTAATAGCTTTACATTAACCTTGCAATTTAGGAGATATCCTAATAACTTGAAAGCCAGTATTAAGCACAATTTTGACAAACGATAAAGTTGGTGCTGACTTTATAACTAAGTTCGTAATTATAATGTAAACTTTAGTGACTCTATTTATTAGTGTAAGTTAAGTAATTTGTAAAATTCGTAAAAATAACTATTATAAATTCCATCGAATTCGATATTAACACTACTAAGATTGATAAAAATGTGATTTTTTAACCGAAAGTTACCAAAACTAGTGTTTCAAACTTATCTGATGTGATTCTTAATAAGTTCACATTTAATTTAAGATTTAATTATAAAATCACTTTTTGTAAATACGCATACTTACTTTAGATAATACATCTATAATAATTATAATCTAATAAATACAATTATAATCCATCTCGTTGAGTTTCTTTCTTCATTTAATTTTTACAACATCCAATGACTTTTTTAACTTCTCTTTTGTATTTTACGACCGTGGTGTGGAGGAGGGGTCCATTATGAGTCCAGCACAGCGTCCATAACGAATATTCCACACGTGAAAAAAGGGAATAATTAGGAAAAGGTTAGGAGAGGACAGTGTCAATTTAGACAGACCTTTTTTCGTCATGTGTGGGAGTCTTCCTCTACTAGGAGTAGAGGAAGACACACATGACGAAAAAAGGAAAGGAAATTAGGTTACAACTCCTATCCTATCTGAAGCGACAGTGACTAAAGATTATTAATGTAACTATTACGTGACGTAGTAGTTCGTTCGTAGAAATATATAAATAGTTCTACGAACATTAAAAGGCCCAGCCATACTATTTAGCCCCGTCGTATGAACCTGGGAGTCTTGACAACCAATTTTACATGAGATGTTTTTAGTGGGATTGTTATTACCGTAGATACATTACATTAATCATTTTTAGTAACTGTCACTTCAGATAGCGTCCTGTATCCTAACATTTACCTACTACTTGTAGTAATCATTTTCTCGCTAGTACGACTACTATGACCATATTTCTTTAGGCTGAATCTAGCCAAATGCAGTTCTTTAATTATAGCTTTATACTCGTCACATTCCGCAGGCATATAATTACCCTCTAATAAGATATACAGGAGGCCACAAAGGTGTTCATTCCTGTAGCCTTTTTGGTGGAATACTACGTCCTGCAACACCGGTAAACTTTGAAATGTCAAATTGTTGTACGCCATGTTTAAGTAACACAGCGTTAAATTACCAATCGAACGCGATTCTCCATTTTTTACTATGACTGTCGCCCGAGTATAGGGATCTCTGAATGGTCCTAGTATTTGTTGGGCCATGGTTTCAGCCTTTGTTCGCAAATACTCCTCAGACATATCATGATGACTATCTTTGTTAGTCTTATCTCTTTTCATGGTCGGTTTGCTTTTCCCTGACGTACCCTTCTTCGAATGCTTTTTAGATAAATTAACGTTTTCATCTGATTTGTTACACAATTGCTCCATACAGTTAATGTATACGACGTGTTTCTTTTTTAAATAATCCATATACCGCTTTCCTTTATCTACATTTTCATCAAAGGTCAATGGAAACTCTCGTAACACCTCAAATATGTATCTTGCACCGATGTCACCGACACGATTGTCTGCTAAATTCAAATACCGCAAATGTCTATTGGTTCTGAGAGCTTCTCCTAAATGTTTCATTCCCACGTCCGTAATATTGTTAGACGATAGATTTAAAGACCTCATAGTGGATTCAGCCGGCTCTGAATGACGCAGACGTGCAGCAATTCGCTCGCAGACAATATCATTTATCTTACATCTGGACAGGGATAGGTTTCGAAGGGAGGATGAATCAGCTAACAGAATATCGTAGTTCCCTTCCTTTACAGGTGAGTGGTCTAGGCATACATCAGTGATATTAGTTAACAGGAGAATTTTACTCAGCTCGTATATGGTATACATGTCTATGCGACATTGCTTTATGGTGAACTTAGTGAGATATCTGGTGAATGGGACTTTAAGAGCAATTAGTTGCATCAGCATCCGCGGTATTGCCTGGTAGTGGTATTTGCTCATCAATATCTCCATTAGTTGATTCAAACTATCGTAATATGTCATCACTAGTAAAGTGTGATCATCTTGTAAACTTTCACTCACTTCGGCTGCCAACTGTTGTGAGGGCATAGTCGCTAATGGTTGTACGATACTTTTGCGTCTGTATTTTAGTTGCTTTTCACGTTTCGCACTTTTAATGGAAGATGTGTCTAGAAATGAAGAAGGTATTAATTTTAATATATTCTTGTTTTTAACACTAAGAAGATAAGTAATTATTGCCTGGTCAAAGTCAGCCACAATATCAAAGTACATTAGGCTGCACGTCAGTGGTAACAAAACCAGTCTAAGTCTCGCATACTACTGAAACTCCGTACTGCGATAAACAGGCTCAAGGACAAAGTATTAGGTACCTAGGACTTGGAGCCCACTGTACCACGCCAATAACACGTACGACGGTATGCAGTGAAATGTATCTACTGTTAAATTAAGTAGCAGTTGAACAGAACGAAACCAATCCAAGATTTATTTGAGAATAGCTTACCACGTTGAATAACCTCTTTCCGCACAAGAACAGAAACAGGACAATTAAATTTCTTGATTGACGTCATTAGAAAATCATCGAATTCGACACGTTGAACACCATCTTCGGAGGTGGTCGCAGACCTCACAGACCTGCCCATTTCCGATCTGCCGCCATCGGATTTTAAGGACTTCAGTGACACCGCCCTCATCGTTAATATCCAGTAACAAAAAAAGATTGATCAAAATTAAAACATTATCAAATTGTAAATTAATTAATAAAATAATGTAAAATGTCCCAATAAATTGACAAACAATTATGACATCAACATCAAAGAGCACGTCATGACATAAAAACCTCAAACAAAAACCTTTGTAATACAAACATAAAGAGTAAGCTATTAGAAATACCATAGATAAACTCCATAGGTAAAAACTACAAAGTGCCACCTACTCCGACCCGGTCCACCTGGTCCATATGCACGCTGGTTGCGAGTACTAAGTACTATATAGAACCTGGCCATTTTGAAGGACAGCACCAATAAGGTCAGTGTATGTCCACCTATAGACTCTGTGATAAATAATCTCTACTTGGAATCACTGCGAGTAAAAACCCAAAAACAACGCCGCCAAGACTTATTTAATTATCTTTCAGTTTAGATAGGTAGGTAACATTATTATACCAAGGGTGTATTGGATTGCAGGCATGGTTCTAATGTTCCTCGTCGATGGAAGTGGTTCAAGGGAACATTTCATTAAAAATTTATAATAGTGAGAGACATAATAATAATAGGTAGGTATGTATACCTACTCCCAACCGAATTTTCGGTCACGGCGGCCTATCTCCAAGGAGATTAGAAAATTCTGCAGGAGATATAATTCACGAGTGTTTGCGCAAACACAGATGCACTACCTCTTCCATAACTCTCATAGTCCGATGGGACGCCAATCTGTCACGACCGGAGAAAGATCAGGTACAGGACCGAAGGCTTTACGTGCTCTCCGAAGCACGCACTTCCTTAATCCAGGTAGCTACTGAAAATTTCTTAACAGAAAAACCCAATAACACAGCCAGGAATCGAATCCGCCTCACTTTCAGCAGCTGCGCATGTGGCCACTGGACTGATTGAGGCATTAAGTCAGAGAAATACGATGAAAAAATCTGGACTGTTAGCCAGGTTTCTTCCCAATGTTTACTTTCTAGGCGGGCCGGGCGCCAAAAGGCGCTTAATGATCTTCGACCATCGTGAATCGTGGACTGCGAGCGACGGGCATGGGTGGTTGTTCGCCCGACCAGCACCAGACCCGAGACGGTGGCGCACCGTGCAACAGCACTGGCGCCACACTGAAGTGGCTGTGCAGGCTTACTATGGCTAGCCTGTATAAAACCTGGAGTGTATGTTGATATATTTGATGGGTCGAGGTAAAGGCAACTGCGTTCCCAGGACGTCGGTATGGTTTTTAGTAGTTAGCTGTCCGGACAGCGTCCACAATGGTTTATTCACACTCTAAAAATGGTTTGATCTCCAAAATTATCAGTAGCAGGCCGGTATTTGGAATTGTACCCGGTCGATGGCAATAGTATCACCACCACAAGTTAGGTACTTAATAAAGATATTGGTGAAATATGGGTAGGTACACCTCTGCCCAACCCTTGAAGGAATATTTTGGCTGACCTGTTGGTCTAGTGGTTAGTAGCCCTGACTGCTATGCCGGAGGTCGTGGGTTCGATTCCCACCCAGGACAAATGTTTGTGTGATGAGCACGATCATTTGTTCTGTGTCTGGGTGTAATTTATCTATAATATGTATGCATTTAGAAATATATAAGTATGTTTATCAGTTGTCTAGTACTCATAACACAAGCTCTGCTTAGCTTGAGACTAGACGGCGTTGTGTGATAGTTGTGGAATATTTATTTATTATTATTATTATAATATAGGCGATTTTGGTATGTTGATTCGTCAACTACGAATGTTAGAACGATTTCAGGTTTAGTTATTAACGATTTTCGGTTCGATTCTTTCCTTTACTTGTACTGTGAGACCATGCTGCTTGCCAAATGTCATGATTCCAGGTCAACGGGAGGTGCCCCGTATGTTTTAATTTACTGGCGAAAGTCAAAATATAGAACAGAAATCGCTGTATTTTTTTATTGCATTGACTTTACAGATCCAAGGGACCCATAGACCTAAGTATTTGATATTAATTTCAGCTTGAGCTGAGATTCACGCGTTTCTGAGCAAATGGGTTTTGACAAACAGACCGACGGACAATGAAGGGTTCCTCTACTTTTTATGAACCATATACATAAATGTAGAATTAAAATTGTAGGTAATACAAATTAATAGAGTTCAACTTTATTATGACAAAAACACACATATTCTCACTTCACATAAACTTAGGACAACTTCATGAAACTTAAAAAAGAAAAATTAAAATTACAGGTATATTAATCTACTTAGCCATTTCCTTAATCGCGTTTGGAGTCCAGTCCAATCGGATACAACGTATTCTACATGGTGTGACTGCCTTGTTTGGCCTCCACAACCCAGTTACTGGGTAACACGACGTCTCATTCATGATAAAAGGGGTTGTCAGATTTTCAGAGCACAGGTCACTACCTACCGACTATTTTATGCGCTATCCGAAGCACGGAACGAGACGATCCCCCAATAGGCACATAGAGCATGTAGACATCCGTGCTAATAAATGAAGATGACCTTACAAAATAGCCTTTTATGACAAAAACAAACATAAAATTATTATCACTTAACAACATAAACTTATGACCGACTACTTGAAATTAAAATTAATTGTAGACGACATTTCAGAGGAAAACAATCATGAAAAAAAAAAAACATTATTATTAGGTACTTATCATAAAATTAGGACTAACTTCAGCGAAATTATACATTACTAAATGGATTCATAACGAAGACATCCATTTTCCAAGAAAACGTTATGTTAAGAGTTAACACAGCTAACAAACACTTCTTATTATTCTTAAGCACAGTCACGCGTGACATAGCTTTAGAAATATATCTTTGTAAAACTTAAAAAGCGAAATTAAAATTAAACATAACTAATTATATTCTCATCGAAGACATGCATTTTCCAAGAAAACGTACTAAGCTATTCGTAGGTACAGTCAATCGTGGCATAGCTTATATAATACCTCTTCTTAAAGCTTAAGAGCGAAATTAAAATTAAACATAACTAATTATATTCTTATCGAAAACACACATTTCCCAAGAAAACGTACTAAGCTATTCGTAGGTACAGTCAATCGTGGCATAGCTTATGAAATACTTCTTAAAGCTTAAAAAGCGAAATTAAAATTAAACATAACTAATTATATTCTTATCGAAAACACACATTTCCCAAGAAAACGTACTAAGCTATTCGTAGGTACAGTCAATCGTGGCATAGCTTATGAAATACTTCTTAAAGCTTAAAAAGCGAAATAAAAATTAAACATAACTAATAATTATATTCTTATCGAAAACACACATTTTCCAAGAAAACGTACTAAGCTATTCGTAGGTACAGTCAATCGTGGCATAGCTTATGAAATACTTCTTAAAGCTTAAAAAGCGAAATTAAAATCAAATATAACTAAATAATCTTATCAAAGAAACTCGTCTTCCAAGTAAAACGCTCGCATAATCAAACGTGGCAGAAATTGTTTTTTTTTTAGGATATCAGTGCCTAATTTGATCGGAGTATGTTTTAGTAACAATAGTACCTACTGACAAATTATTCCTGAAAGTCAGTAAATTACAACGAAATGTGACAGTAACTAGGTACTTTAGTTTACTTCTTCTTGTCGAACGTACCGCAATCAAATTGCGGACATTCTCATAAAAATACAGGTCAGGACCAACTCAAATCGACGAGCATGTATGAAGAGGTTAACGAATATAGATGAAGCGAAAGAGGTTTTAGAATCGTAGCAAGTGGAAATCGATAATCGGTCAAAGAAAACAGACCGACTTAACACTTAGCAGTCCGTGAAGCAGACACAATAGTTAAACAATGCAAATCATTGGACAGTCAACGTGTTATCTACTTAATATATATCGAATTAACAGAGGTTTGTATTTATCTGCGAAATTAAATAAATTGAGTAGGACATGTTTTTTTAAATACGTGCTTACGAGTAGTTGTGACTTGAGTTCGAACCGTTCGAACATGGCATATACTTTTTAATGTCACATGTACTTTGTAGTTAGATAATTTATGTCATCACAAACATATCTACATTGAAAGAAAACATCTGAAACCTCAACAGTTTGTCAATCCTTCCACCTTTTCTATGAGTACAATTGCCCGAATACAACGTGTTGCTCAGGATATATTAGCAGGCGACAAAGTAGAGAAATCAATATAAGTTCAAACTAAAAGTGCTATCTACCTGCGACTTCATACACTGTGATTTTTCGGCATGCTATATATATTCCACATTTACCTTTGGTAAGCGTTTCTGATATTTGAGTGTATTACACACAAACATACAATATCTCATAAATCCGACGATAATAGGTTACTCTACTAGGTTATATTTAAATTTAAATCAATTTAATATACTTAAACGACCCCTAGAATTTACTAGAAGTCAAACAAGTAAATTTTAACTTCATCCTCCCGCCCATAAACCAATTTATTTGTCGTTATGTCTTCTTCCACACATGTTTTCATTCCATTTCTAGCCATTATCATCTTTCCCATGATCTATCCGTAGTCTCTTTGCTCTTCCACTATTCTTGTAGTCATCCACACAGTGTAGATTTAAGTGTGGACCACACTTACATTCAACAGTGACATGAGCAAATATTTAATAACAAGGAAACTAAATTTTTATATAGATAAATCTCTGAAAAGCATTAACGCATGCATCCAGGAGGCGCAGTTTCAAATCCTACTAACGACCGTATTCTATTTCCACAAAAATTTATAACTTTAAATTTGTATAGACAAGATAAATGATTTTTTACGTCCTTGAACTTGATGTACTTTGCCTAGCTAATAATCTCCTCAACGTAGATGATGTTCTAGTCTTCCTAACTGCAGGTAGTCTAGCATTTATAAGCTTTCTTAAATATGCATCAATTTCGTCGAGTTCCCAACAAGTTGTTGGTATATTGTTCCCATCCATCGTTATTCTTATAAGTCCCGTATCCGGCGCCAATTTCTCAAGTTCACTTTGATAACTTACAACTTCAAAGAGTCTTAGAACCGATAGATACTCCAATTCATTATAAGCCATATTTAAGGAACACAAAACCAAATTACCTTTGGAATAGAGTATACCTTTTTTAGCTACAACATGTTCGGGAGCGTACGGATCAATAAAATCTCCGACTATTGCTCTGGCCATAGTTTCTGCATGATCAATTAACATGCTCCGGTCTGTTATATTTTTTCTAGACTTTCTACGCATACGTTTTGGGCTTATGGGGAACCCCATCTTTTTTCCAGATGTACCAGTGCTATCATCATCCGCTACTCGTCCATGCTTTAGCTCATATAAACATCTTTGATATACTGCCATTTTATTCTTTAAATATCTTAATCTTCTGGTCTTGGCAGCCCTATTTTCTTCGTAAGATAGTGGAAACTCCTTCAAAGTATTCGCGATTGCCTGAAACCCTTTGTCAGTTATTTTGTTTCCTGATAAATTAAGGTGCAGTAAGCATCGGTTCATCTTAAGCACAGATCCAATATATATAGCACCGACATCCGTGATTGCATTTGATCCTAATTCTAATATTTGAAGCGTTTTCGCAGCAGGGGCATCAAAGTCTAGGTTCATAAATATTTTGCTGCAAACTTCGTCATTAATCCTGCATCTGTTCAAAGACAAATATTGCAATTGCGTGTATTGTTCTAGAAAAATGTAATAATTTCCTTGTTTTACGTACGAATCATCAAAACAAAGTTCAGTGATATTTGAAAGAGGGAGGAGTTTATCAATCTCGTATATTAGTTCAGATGTAAGACCGCCCCTGCGGAGGGAAAATTTTGTCAACATATAATGATAAGAGACACAGAGGCTAAAGGCGTGGATAACTTTTCTAGATATCTTGTTGGTACATCCTACGATGGCTATTTCTACGAGTTGGCCTTTTTCATCGTAGTACGCCAATACTCGTACCACGTTGTCCTGCATCATTGACTTCAGTCCTTTGAACGAATCCGACGTACTATACCCGCCGGCCGTCGATGAATCACCTTGGTGTGTTGCAATTACATGTGTGCTTACTTTGCTTTTACGACTCGCTTTAAGGGTCCTTGGCTTTTTTTGATCGTGTCGGACATATTTCTCTAAGAAACAAAATGTATATGGTTAATAAATATATATTTAATATACATCTAACAACTGGGAAGCTATTTAAGTTTGGTAATGAAGACATACCTACCTACTTCATGTGCTCTTCAGTATCAACATGGTGCTACTAAACGCATCGGTCTGCGGCCTGAGGAAGCTTGTGCACACATGCGAGGAATATGCTTGTGGCCACGGATTATTATTAATGTAATGAAGAGTCAGTAGTTATATGATCTTTGATACCGGCAGTGCAAAGTGTCCTGGGAACATACCGCTAATTAAACTGAACAGTGTACCTCTAGAAAGGGTTGATCAATTTAAATACCTAGGGCATGTTTTAACTGTTGACCTCAAGGATCATACAGACATGGAACGGGAGCGGAGGGCGTTGTCTGTAAGAACGAATATAATCGCCCGCAGATTTACGCGCTGCTCGAGCAAGGTAAAGGTTACGCTCTTTAGAGGGTACTGCACATCACTCTACACCTGCGGCCTGTGGGCCCACTATACGAGCAAAAGTTAATAAGCCATTCGCGTCCAGTACAATAACGCATTCAGAGCGGTGATAGGTCTGCCCCGATACTGCAGTGCCTCGGATATGTTCGCGGAAGCGTACACTGATTGCTTTCACGCGACATGCGTAACCGCGTCGCGTCCTTAGTGCACACAGTACGGGACAGCTCCAACACCGTGTTGGCGATGATTGCAGGAAGGTTGGACTGTCCTTACATACGGCATTGTTCCGGCAGACATGTCGCTGTACCAATTTTAATGAGAGACGACTTTAATTATAATGTTAAAAATATTGTTATTGTATTTTAATTCTATTATTTATTTTGTGTTGTATTTATATTATATTATTGTGTGATTTGATTACTGGCAAAGAGTGTCAATTACCTGAGTAAATAAATAAATAATAATTATTAAAATAAGTTTTACTATCTTTATTTTGATGATCTATATGCAACTTACCTTGAGCCATCCGATTTACGACGACGGTTGTAGAGGCACACCATTGTGCACAGACCCAAGGAACAAATTTGTCGAAATTAAAAGGACTGAGTTTCGACGTTTTAGCTAAAGGTCCCACTGAAGAAATCCGGGTGTCCTCCGTGTGAATGGTCATAAAACTTTTTCCTGTCCTGCCAAGCATTTTCGGTCAGTGGGCAGCCTTCGTTTTCTATAAACTGGATTTTACATAATAATTCAACGTTGCACGTTTGCTATAAGATAACGTCACACCTTTGAGAGCTGAATTATTATTTTTATAAACTAGAGCGTTATGCATTTAGAAAAGACTTTTGTTGCGAAAAACTTGATCATCTGTGTTATTTTGACGTTATCGTTAATCTCATATCTCGCAAAGATCTAGTAAAAAAGAATAATAATATTTGAAATCTTTAAAAAAAAACAGAAAAATACCAGACTTACTGCATAGAGTTAGTTAAAAATATTAATAAGTATAATTTAGTATTATATTTTATCTGTGGGCTCCGTGGTAACATCATGATGGCATCACTACTTGTCATTCATGCATGGTTGTGTTACGGATTACATTCTTTTTTGCGATTTTTAGTTTTTAACTCGATTTGCAGCAATTGAGTTAAACAAGATTGTAAACGGATGTGACAGTCATAGAAATAACATTTTTATAGCTAAAAAGTATCATAAGGAAGCCACTGGAGATGTTGGTGACTTAAAGTTCTCCATAGTGAACTGCGTATCATGTAACTTTTGTGCTTTATTTTGCGGACTAAACCATCTATTTCGACTCGAGAAGCTTCCTTGTCGTAAGTATACTTATTCCGCTTTCCACAGTACTAGTATAAAGTGCCACTAAATTTATTATGACACATTATTTCGTAGTATTCCTGTAGTGGTTTAGTAATAAATCGAATGTCAAGGTTCCTCTTACACCTTGGTACAGTTAGTATTGTCATAATGCTTAGTGTCTTCCACTTTGTTGCTCTCAGATTTTAGACCTTTCCTTTATACTGTACATTTATATTAGACAAATAATCCTGTAAACTTGTCAGAAGAAACTTATTCCTTAAAAGTTGTGCAGATGTTCCTATAAATATTGTATTTACAGTAAGTTTTAGTAAGTTATTGGGTGAAGGTCTTTTCATATTAGAAGATGGTATGCTATCTAAATGGTAACTAGAGTTATAAACTGAAATGTATACAGTTTTATTTGAAGATGATGATAGGTGTTTTAAAGAAATACAATCTGCTAATTATTTTCATGGTCAAAAATGGACATGCTAAAAATAAATATTATCTCCTAAGTGTATCTATGGAAAATATTTAACTTTGTGAAAATATAAACAATTTTGTTTACTAGTTTTTTTTTAATGATCATTATGAATGTGACTGAATACTTATTCATATCAATACCAATGTCAAAAGAACTTTCTGTGAAACTACTTATGTAAATATTGATATATATTGTATATAATATACTGAGTGTTAGATCTCAGTTTCAGAGGAAAGGTACTATAAATAATTAATGAAAATATATAATATAACTAAAATTACTTTTTTTTTTGTGAGAACTGGTTCGAGATTTAAATGTATTTTGCCCAAGCTGAAAATCAAACCAACTTAAGCTGTTGCCTCGCTCATTAGCAGACACAATAGATTTTTATTGTTTCAACGTAAAATTCTGTACGTTGCTGAGCCGAAAGGTTAATATTCACAGAGTTAAACCAATTTATGATACAAAATCTATGCATTAATGCTTTTCAACGATTTATCTGTATTTATGTGTTCAATCATAATAACACAATTGACACAATGTGTATAGAAATAATAATGTCATAGCATCACCTGTATTTCCTGAAGGGGTTGGCAGAGGTGTACACAGTTGTACACCCACATTTTACCAATGCTGTTACTCCCATGCAATAGGTGGTGAGCTTATTGCCATCAATCGGGTACAATTCCAAACTCTGGGCTGCTACTGAGAATTTTTCTCACAGAAAAACTCAATACCACGATGCCCAACCCGGTAATCAAACTCGAGACCACTTGCTCAAGTTGTGCCTGAGACCACTAGACCAATGAGGCAGGGTAAGCGAGAGATAATAATGTGATGTCTCATTAAGTGTTGTTCAACATGGTTAATCAAAATCTGACTGGAGTAATGGATATATGCCAATGATATATACAGATTTTGTATTTTGAACCTTACCAGAGTGGGAATAAAGCTTATAAAAAGTTTCTTTAAGAGCTTAAAATAAAAAAACGGACTAATAGACAAACTGTAAACTATAAATTGTTTGTTAACAAGTGGGATTTATTAACTAACTGGTATCACATGTATTGTATGTGTGGTTTAATTGCTAATCTTTAGGTGTTTTTAAATAGTAATTTAGGACTTCGTATGACACGGGAAGAGCCATGGTGCTTCTATCATTAACTGTACCCTTGCTTAACATCAGGTAAGGTGGCAATAAAAATTAAAAAACAAAAAAGCCTTTTTAATATTAAAACGCGATCTAGACCTGATATAATTCCCACTAAACACACCAAATCATATTGCATCATATAACTATTTCATCTGCATTCAAATTGCAAGAATTTTAAACAAATGCTAATTAGAGCATAGTTTCACTGACAACTGACATTGTTCATAGTTTCACACACAAGTATATCAAATGTTCACTGTTCACACCAAACAACTGGTGTAGTACTTGTTATGGGGTGAAAGTTTTATAGGTGCTTTGTACTCCTCCATGTTAACATATTGATGTAAAACTTTATTGTAATATAAGACTAACTATTCTGAAGTATCAATCATGTTTGTTTACTACTCCATCTGTTTGATTCTCCATTAATTTCAAGTAAATAAGTAGCTGAAAGATTAATATTATGTTGGCTGCATATAAATACTATGGAAAGGGTAATCATGCATTTTCTTGTGCACTAACTGCCTGCTCCCCAATATTTGCATATATGTAAGCAAGTATCACTCTACACATGATTCGACAAGAAGAAAGAAAGTATTTATTTCAGTCTCGCGGACAAACTTACAACTATGACAAGAGCAGAAAAAGATAAAAATAAAAAATACATGACTTGTTAAAAGATACCTGTATGTGACCAAAAAAGGCCCCTATTTTAGTGTGAAGTATTTTTTGTATATAATTTGGATATCAGCTTTACCAACATGGCTATCTCGTGAATACCACCGGTCATATTATAGATATTTTATGAGGAAAATATTGAAGGTTTTGTAAAATGTGCTATTTTAATTTGATACATAATGTATGAGCATGAAATATTTCATGTACAACACCAAAAGACCTAGGCGGGCTAGTCTTTGGGAAGTATAGTTGTGAGTTTGTGAATAAATATATTATTCTTGCACTTCGGTACCGATCGATCTATCGATCGAGGTTAACGCTTGCCGTGGTCGGTCTGTGGATGAGTGATCATACCGAGACGCCTCCGTATCTCGGAGTACGTACGTTAA
Organism: Xylocampa areola; assembly: GCA_935421205.1. Lineage (NCBI taxonomy): Eukaryota > Metazoa > Arthropoda > Insecta > Lepidoptera > Noctuidae > Xylocampa > Xylocampa areola. Next base: position 11,206,004 of record OW285220.1, read on the forward strand.
GCCGTTGGTCCCGGTTGTCAAATTAAGATTATGACAGCCGTTACGGGTAATCACAGGCCTGAAAGTCTGACAACCAGTTATACCGCGAGTTATCGTGTTACCCAGTAACGGGGTTGTGGAGGTCAGATATGGCAGTCGCTCTATGTAAAATACTGGTATTACACTGCATCTGGTTTGACTTGAAGCCAACCCCAATATAATGGGGAAAAGGATGGGCAGATTGATTGACATACATTAACAAAAAAAAATTTATAATAAAACAACTTTTAACCCGGTGAATCGCGTGTATTATTGGCGTTTGTTGGTGCAGTCCTCCTGCGACCATAAACGCTGCAAAGTGTTCGAAATTTCAGGAAAAACAAAAACCAATAATACACGCGATTAATCCGGTTAAAACTTGTTTTATTATAATGTGTAGTGATCGCGAAAACCTAAGATATTACTATAATTCTAATGTTTATTTGTTCAGTACATTATGCGGTACACATGACCTTTTACAGGATAATAGATGAACTGCTATATATGATAAATCATACAAAATATAATTGACCTAAGCATTATTTAATATTCTATTTGATTGATTTTTATTGTCTTGACCTTGTCTGTGCTCCCAGTCGAATGTTAATATGCATAACATGTAAATAAACAGCTATTTGCCCTTGACGGACTAATAGGGACACTAAATCAAATGTCACTCAACTATAGTACTACAAATAAAGCCCCCTCAGACATGTACGACACGACTGCGATATTTATGACCATCTCCTGGTGGTCGCGACTTCGTATGCATGCCAAAAAGTATCCTTTCCGATCATAGTTATATATTGTGTGCGAAATTTCATCCAAATCCGTACAGCCGTTCTTCCGTGTTATTTAAAAAATATATTTTTTTGTTTAAAAATTAAAAAACGTTGCCCCACAGTAGGAATTTCTTCCTGTATCGTGGGTGCGTTTACAGACATATAATATCACAAGCACACACACCCAGACTCGGAGCAATTATCTATAGATCGTACAAATATTTGCTCCGTGCAAGAATCGAACCTGCGACATGCAGCGCAGCAGTCGGTCTATCGACGACTGCGCCAACCGCGCTGTCAAACATTTATAGTAGTTATGTTATATCAAATCCTGTTCGATCCTTCATTAATTGCGGCGGCTCACCTTAATCGTCGCGACTAGTCACGAGTCTAGTCGCACCCTGTGTGGGAGTCCTTTAAAATGCTGCTCATGCATTGTTAACGCGACAAGCAATGCCGGCGCGTGCTTCTTGGCGTAGTATAGGTTTACTCCTTCATAGTATATAAACATAGCAAAACGCATGCGCTGCTGCTGCGTATATAAATATACACTACATATTGAAGTTAAACACGGAGACGCCGCGCTATAAACAAAAAACTGTTACTTAATTTTTTTTTATATGTTACCATAAGGTTTCGGTGTTGATATACTTTCACACCTGCTTCTACATGTACTTCATTGTTACAGATGTTCCATCCAATATAAGAAGCAACCATGAGCTGGCTCCGTACCACGAGCCTCTCGCTGGCGCGGCAGCTGTCGCGGTCTCTAGACCCTCGGCATGATTACGAGCCTCAAGCCTGCTACAACTCCTTCTGCAAACATTGGCAGCAAGCACACGATATTATCCTTAAATCGCAGGTCAGTAAAGTTCAAAATAGAGAATGTAGAGTGATGAAAGAACAATATTGTCACTGGAGAAATGTGTCTTCTTAATTAGCTAATATTTGTCAGGGTTGTGTGGTACCGGGTATTTTATTGACCACTGTCTTAGCCTGTGGGTATTGTAACAATGGCTTATGGGACCTTTTAAAGGAATGGACTGCAGTGTTCTTTCAACAACGTATATTCCTCTATATTCATCCCTTTCTCTCGTTCAAACACATCGTTCTCGAGAAATTAAATGCTTTTATTTAATTGCTTAACAGTTATTCTAGTTTAAATCTAAGTGTAAAATCATCATCATCATATCAGCTGGTAGACATTCTCTGCTGGACATCAGACAGGCTTCCCCAATAGCTTTCCAAAAATGTCGGTTTTGAGCTCACTCCATGACTGCGACCTTTATGACTAAAGTATCCTATTTGCAGTAAAATAAAAATCCTTCCTTATATATATTGCTTTTTATTATTAATTATCTAACTTCTAGCCGAACCACCTCCACGATGATGTGCTAGGCGTAGTGAATCACCTAGAACAGTTAGCGACCCTACTAGTCCTGGAAGCAAGAGCCAGGGAGATCAACACAGCGGCCAGCCACGCGTCGTGTCTGGAGTACTTGCTCAGTGAAAACCTGCTGGATAAACTGTATGAATGGGCCATATGTACGGGCAAGTAAGTGAAGCTTTTTATTCCATTTTATGTGCGGATATTTCTCGGTTACGAAAAAAAATACAATTATAATTTCAAAAATACTAACAATGTCTTCCTAATAACAATTTATCTTATCAATTCTACAGATTTTATGTTTGTTACTCAATTACGCAGAAATGCCTAAATAGATTTTAGTAAAATTTGCCATAGCGATAGATTGGACCTTGCAGAAGGACATAGGATGACTTATCGTGCAGATGAAGTCACGGGCACCAGCTACTGTCATATTTTAAGTACATCACAGCCGCCAGCCTTTTTTTAAGATACGGATACCTGCTGGATATTTATCATACGAAGTTCTATGTGCTTAAACATAAAGCTATTCTACAACCTTGACAAGGAAGATAAACGGTATATTGTGAAAAATTTGCATAAATTTTTGTATAATAACTTTCGTGAGACATATTCGCATAAATTAACGTTTATTCAGTAAAAAGTTTCATACAATTTAAAATACCTACGTTAATTACAAGTAAAATAAACCACAGTTATCTAGTTAGTAAGGTACAATTTCATATTGCAAGTGAGCTGCGCAATTAGCTCTGGTCTACAGAATTTAAAATCGCCGTAAGCTTGAGCATACGTGATGTTAGATACACATTTCTTCTCTATATTAGAAGAGTGTTTTTAGGCCAGTTTAGCTACGTAACAAGAGTCAGCAAATGCGACAGGCCGTCCGCCAAGGCAGGACAAGCGACTGCGCAAAAAAAAATAAGCTATCAAGATACACATTGACCTTTGTTATGCCATCCACCTGGTGGTGGTTTGGCGCCGGCTTTTAGCGAGCGCTGGCAAGTTGATAAGACCACAAACATCAAGGGTCTATTGTTAATCAAAGAAAGAGTACAGTTCGCTCTGCATGCGTTAATGCGTTTGAAAGAGTTATCTGTATTTATTAAGTTAATTGCATCTGTACGATATTGTATTAACTGCAAAGTTAGTTGTGTCAGTTTCGGTAACTTCCATGGGGACTGAATAGATAGCAATGACGTCACAACAAGACGTATTATTAAAATATGGAAATGAATTCGTTTAGTGAGCAGAGTTCGAGATGGCTTAGTGGTTAGAGCGCCTAGAGTGTATATCCGGGAGGCGCAGGTTCGCATCCTGCCCACAACCGTATTTTGATTCCACAAAAACACACGTTTTAAACATACTTTATCTGTATTAAAACATTCCTAATTCATTAACGTTAGCTTTACGATAAAATGGTAAAGTTATAGGTGTTTTGTACTTGATTTGTTAGTGTTTTTAAGTTATAATTATTGTACTGAGATGTAACCCTCATCCTACCACTACTTTTTCTACATCTCAAGGGTTTGCTGGTAGAAAACTCAATGTTGAGTTAAGCTCGCCTTTGTACATGACGTTACAAACTGGAATGTTTTATATAATTAACTACTTTGTGTACAATAAAGAATATAAGAACGCTTTTAGACTGCCTCGTTGGTCTAGTGGTCCCAAGCGCGACTGCTGAACAGGAGGTCTCGGGTTCGATCCCCGGGTCGGGCAAAGTGTTATTGAGTTTTTCTGTTAGGAAATTCTGAGTAGCAGCCCGGAGTTTGGAACTGTGCCCGGTTGATGGCAATAGGCTCACCACCTATTACATGGGACTTAATAACAGCATTGGTGAAATTTGGGTGTACAACTGTGTACACCTCTGCCTACCCCTTCGGGGAATACAGGCGTGATGCTATGTTATGTTATGTAAGAACGTTTTTATTTATTTACAAAATAACTTTACAGTTTAATATAACCAAAACACTTACATTTACACTTACATTTTTAATCGTCCTTCATCCGTAACATATTATAAAAATATTCTTGGCTTTCTACTATTTAAAAATGTAAGTTAGGAAATTCCAATTTATTTACCAACGTCCATTATCTCTTGATAATTACAGAATGTATTGCGAAACAAAGCTTATTGTACGATCTATACAAGTATGTCACTTATATGAGCGATACATTCATTTTACAATGAATAAGTGGCGATAAGCTACTTTATTAAGTAGCGTGTTCATCTATAAGCAGAACTAATTAGAGATGTAGTAATATCTTAGGTTTGCGCGATCGTAGTGGTCGCAGGAGGACAGTCCTCCTGCGACCACGAACGCTGCAAAGTGTTCGAAACGTCAGGAAAAACAAAAAAACAATAATACACGCGATTAATCCGGTTAAAAGTTGTTTATTAATTAGAGATGAATTGACTTTAGAATTACATCTCATGGTTGTTCGAGGAAAAAGTCAGATTTATATGAAACCGCTATGGCTCTTTTTTCAAAAGGCCTTTCCAGACTCCCTACATTATTACGCTCACATGGTTTTATACAGAGATGGCTTTAAAACAGAAACAGTGTAACCAATACCTGATATTGTATGAACCTATTTTATAAAAAGAGTAACCGTGGAGTTTCATGCCCGTTCTTCTCCATAGGAATCTACACTTTGGAACGTGACAACTAGCTTCTGATAATTCAAAAGTGCCTGGAAATAGTCTAATTGAAATAAATAATTTGACTTTGACTTTAAACACTGAGTGTTGAGGTGTTTCTTGTCAGATTTCACTTTTTGTATCTAGAAAGCATTTTCTATGCTTTCTAGATAAAAAGTTACACGTAAAAGAGTTTTGAAATTACCTGTACATAATAAACTATTTCAATTTGGTACATGAATCTTACTTATGTCAAAAAATCTCCTAATTAGATAAATTAAATAATGATTACTTATCCAATTATAATTTATACTAGCGGCGGGTCACGGTATTTGTATGAACATTATTATTATATCCTGTATGATTCACTTAGTTATTCAAAACAATGCGATAACAACTAGCATTTAAATCGGAAACAAATATAATAATATTATGAATAGTGTAGTTTGATATTATAGAATATTAGTAATGCTAGAATTTTGAGTGTTAATCGGAACTGGTTTGACTCACTCTGAGCTCATCTGGCCACCTGCCGACATAACATAACATGACGACTGTATTCCCCGAAGGGATAGGCAGAGGTGTACACAGTTCTACACCTACATTTCACCAATGCCGTGATTGAGTCCCATGTAATATGTGGTGAGCCTTTTATTATCTACTTTAATTCCAAACTCCTGGCTGCTATCGAGTATTTCCAAGACCTCATACTCAGCAGTCGCGTTTGATAGATCTACAGCATAGAGCATATTTGGAGGTTAAGACAATAAGTTATAAGTTATAAAAATATTTATTATTATTTATGAGCGGAAACCATCCACTTAATATTATGATCTCGCACAATATTATTAAACACAAACTCTTCACAAATAATCAAGCAGAAATCAATGGATAACTATTTAATTAATTCGATCACACGGTATATTGCTGATTCTTATCACAATTCCATTTATTAATCAGTCAATTGAATACAAAAGATATCAGAACGATAAACAGTTATCGTTTTTGTATAGACTACTGGCAATGTAAATAAGCGCTAATCTATCTGAACCTATCGTAATCAATGCACCTAGCAACATAAATAAGGGTTATGAATTAATTTTAAGCTAAGCAAGTGATATTGGTATAACCATTGAACTATCAAATCAAACATCGTAGGCTCGAATCCTTTTCGAAAGCTTTTCGAATTTATCTATATTATACACTAGCTTATGCCCGCGACTCCGTCTGCGTAGTCTTCAGAATTAGGTCCAGCCGGGATAATAAGTATCCTATGTGTTAATCCAGGTTATAAACTATATGCCAAAGTTCAAAATCAGTTCAGTAGTTTTTGCGTGAAAGAGTAACAAACATCCATTCATACAAACTTTCGCGTTTATAATATTAGTAGGATTATCACTAGCATAAAACTGTGAAAGAAAATAAAAAAAAGTTAAACGTAGTTCTTGTTGCAGCATAAAGTCATGGCAGAGACCTAGGCGGTTTAAGCTCTGAGACCAGTAATATCTTAGGTTTGCGCGATCACTACACATATTATAATAAAACAACTTTTAACCGGATTAATCACGTGTATTACACAGACTTGACAGTCCTCCTGCGACCATGAACGCTGCAAAGTGTTCGAAACGTCAGGAAAAACAAAAAACCAATAATACACGCGATTAATCCGGTTAAAAGTTGTTCTCTGAGACCAGGTTGTTCAAACATACGATAGGAAGAATATTATGATAGGTTATGCGCTGTATGTTCAGTTTAGCCAAACCGTTCCTTATCGTCTGTAATGAGGAAACTGTTTGATATACCTACTGCGCTTTATTTAGAACTAGCTGATGCCCGCGACTTTTTCTGCGTGAAAAAAAGTTGCCTATGTCCTTGTCCAAGGTCCAATATATCTCCTTTCCAAATTTCATTACAATCCGTTCAGCCGTTTAGTCGTGAAAAGGTAACAAACAAACAAACAGAGTTACTTTAATAAAAATCTTTGAAAATCTATAACGCATGCTTAGTGAACTCTAAAGTTACAATATTAAATGGAAAAAGATTACGGTCGCGAACAGGATTCGAACCAGCGCCTCCCGGATAAATACTCCAGGCGCTCTGACCACTAAGCCATCTTGACAGTATGGATACTGCATATCACGTGAGACGTGCTAACTTGACTAACCTCTTGCTCGCTCCTAACACTTGCAAGCGTGCACAAGAGCGCAGCTCAGCTCAATGTTATTTATTGGACAAACATAGCACGTAGCTTAATATGTTAGTGAGGATACTCAGATGTATAAGGTTCTACATTAATAAAGACGGTATTTTATAAGTCGCCTTCTCTTTCAGAACTGTCTTATTGGTGTAGTGGTCCCAAGCGCGATTGCTGAGTATGAGGTCTTGGGTTCGATTCCCAGGTCGGGCAAAGTGTTATTGGGGTTCTCTGTTAGGAAATTCTCAGTAGCACCTCAGAGTTTGGAATTGTGCCCGGTTGATAGCAATAAGCTTACCACCTTTTACATGGACTTAATAACAGCATTGGTAAATTTGTATGTACAATTCTGTACACCTCTGCCTACCCCTTCGGGAAATTGAGATGCTATGTTATGCTATGTTCCGTTTGTATGTTAGTAGTAAAATATACTTAAAAATATTTTGTTGCAGATATGAAAATGCCGTGCGTTTGGAGCAACTCAAGCTGTTCGGAAATCTTATCAGTCATTATAGTACACAGGTAATTAGTATTTCTCTATTGGTCTATGTCGCTTCTGGAAGTTATAGGTTGTGTCTTATGCCAAAGCATATAAAGGATGACTTTAAATAAACTGCGAAAATGTTAAAGGTAGATTCTACTACCGAAACAGATCAAATTAGGTACAGCCGTTTACTAAAATATGAATTGGATTGAACAAGGATACGCAAATAATTTTTAACAAAAAAAAGAACCGACTCCAAAAATGCACTAAAAAGTGAAAAAAAAAATGCATTATTTACTTACTTCAATTTACTTATATATTTTTTTTAATTTTGAGTATTCTGAATAAAATCAATTTATTAGGATAATAATATACAATTATTATTATTTTTGGAGTCGGTGCCAGCAAAGGATAATAAACGTGTAAGTACATTGGCTTACACTAAAAAGTATTAAAATTAACAAAAACAAAACGGAGTTCCGGTGCTTATTTTCCGGTTTCATCATCATCATCTGATGATGAAGCTGGAAAATAGGCAGTTCATTAGAACTATTCTAGAGACCGTAAACACCACTAGAAAGTCACAAGAAAGCAAAATACACCATTTCGTTTACTTGGATGACATATTATTTTTCAGTTATTTTGATTTAAATACCAAACTACCAAACCAATTTTCATAAAATTTCAATGGGACCAATCTGAAAGTAAATCCTTTCAAATAAAAAAAAATGCAAATCGGTAAAACATAAATAAAATTATAACCTCCTCCTTTTTGGAAGTCGGTTAAAAAGACGGTTATCTAGAATAATAGAACAAAAGTAGTTTTCTTTTCAGTTTTACAAACTTGTGGTCGCTCAGGAGTCCTAATTAGACCGTATTATGATAACAAAGGATTCTCTTCGATCTTATAATAAATAGATATAATATTCCTTGAATATTTATCACAGACAAAGTGCTCTAAATTATTCGGTAACCTATTTTCCCTAATCAGCTTAGATATTTAATAAAAATATTTCAAACAAATGTTAATTCAAAACATAAATCTGTTGCATATGACTAACGGAACATTTAACACGGTTTGCCTAAATACCTAGGCGTAATAATATCTTAATATATATAAATCTCGTGTCACAATGTTTGTCCTCAATGGACTCCTAAACCACTTAACCGATTATAATAAAATTCGCACACCATGTGCAGTTCGATCCAACTTGAGAGATAGGATAGTTTAAATCTCAAATTATAGTCGCGTGCGAAGCCGGGACGGACCGCTAGTATGTATATACGAAACTTAAAATATGAGTATACATTATTTTACCGGATTCCAGCTAAAACACTAGGAAGCGGTGAAGGGTGGGCTTTTTTGGGAGCTGACTTAATGTTTGACGTTCAAAAAGCACAAATTTTTAGCCTAATTTGAATAAAGAAATTTTAATTTTGATATATTTGTGTCAATTCTAATGTGCCAAACTAAATTAAATTTAGAGCATTGCTGTCTTTTACTAACCGTTACTTATGACTGGGACGGGATAACGTCAAATTCAAATTTAATCATGTCAAACTAAATTTCCATACAATTTTAGTCTAACGTCACTAATTTTAGTGGAGGCTACCTAAAACTGGGCCTACTAAAAACGATCAGAGATTTTAATTAGACGTGCTTAAATTCGAATTTGACATCTCTTGATTCGTCTTGCAAATATAGTAACTGTTGTAAAAGACAGGAGTATTCTAAACATAGTTTAGTTTACTATATTAGAATTGACGCCATTTTCGAAAAGGAAATTAGTAAAGTAGTAGTTTCCTTTTCAAAAATGTTAAGTAATAAAACTCACAAACATTGGTTTATGTTTACACTCTAAGGAGACATTATTTGTACAGGTGATAGCAGCCGAGCCGTTCTTAAGGCCACTGTTGAAGTTGCTTAGCGGCTTCAGAAATGAGTTACCACCGTCCAATGTTGAGAGTAAGTATTATGTTGATGATAAGGAGAAACCTCTCTGTCGTAGCGGGATAATTGAAATAAAATGAAATTTAAAGTTATTATATTAAATGGAAAAAGAATACGGTCGCGAACAAGATTCGAACCTGCGCCTCCCGGATAAATACTCCAGGCGCTCTGACCACTAAGCCATCTCGACTACGTTCGAATCCTGTTCGCGACCGTATTCTTTTTCCATTTAATATAATAACTTTAGAGTTCGCTAAGCATGCGTTAATGCTTTTCAAAGATTTATCTTGAGAAGATGAAATTAATTTAAAAGAAAAAGCACGCCTGTCGTGTGTGAATTATATTTTGTATTTCACACCTTTTTGTGTACCATAGATTACCATAGATTCACGGACCTTAAAAAAGCATGCAAAGCATGCCTAGTCATCCAACTTCGCTTGTCATACACGAGCTAAACGCATACAAATACTTAAAACTCATCCACTCGGCGCCAGTACGCTGCGTGTGTTTGTGTGCGTAATCTATGCTTCGCTTATGACAACGCAAGGTTACATCCGTATTTTTGACAGATCCGTGCCTATATTACCATTTTTTTTTTTTATATTACTAGCTTTTTTTACCCGGACAATTCTAACGATACCCCATGCATCTATATCGGTGCAGGCATTTAGAAGTTATGGTGGAATAAAGAAACAAACATACATACGAGAACCTTACAAGAAGAGATGAGACAAAAATTGGTTATTTGTGTCAGTAAAACATTTGTAGTTCAAGCTTCCTTTAGTGATAATTTCTTATAATACGGACATAATAATAATAAAATAAAATCATTTAATTAAAGTATCACTGACTCATAATAGAAACAATACATTTACACAGTCACATTACATACACAATATTTAAAAACAATTTCATTTACTTAATTCAATTACATTATAATAAGTCTAACACTAAAAATAAAATAAAAATAAAAATAGCTACGTACAAAATCAGTGCGTGCTTGTCGAACTTGCGACCTTGACTTGCCAGTCCTACGGTTGTACTTCTAGGCTATCACTGCTAATAGGAGAAAAATACAGCATTTTTAGTGGGGGTATGTTCCCATATAAATATATTACTTAATACATATTTTATGTACTTATGTTTCAGGTCAGCTAGTGACTGTGCTCAACCAGCTATGCGTGGCGTTGATGCAGAACATGAAGTTTTTAGATCTGTTCTTTCTTACCACTCACACGCATAAAGGATCGCAGGCTGAGTGAGTTACTGTTCCATATTTCGTTTTTGTATAGCCATGAAATTCCTTTACTCACATTTTTTTTTGCAATAATATCCATTAAATTACATTTTCACTTTGACTGACAGTCTCTAACTATCAGTGCAGTATCTAGTAAAAATTGTCCTTATTTTATGATGTAAAAATATTCAACATTAGTCTAATTGAACATTGTTATCTATTTTCAGGTTCATAATAGTCCGTCTCCTACTATCGTCGGTACACCGGGAAGGCAGTACAGGTTCAGCGGCGCGAGACGCTTTACTACTATGCGCCAAGATGTCTTCCCGGTGTGCACAACTAGCTGAATTCATGCTATCTGGAAACACCTGTCCCGTACTTGCCACTGGTAACTAAATAAACAACTTCAAGACTTCTGCACAACTTTTCAAACAAAATCCAACCTAATGTTCTTACTTCCACGGTTAATTTTCCCCCACAGGTCTGAGTGGCCTCTACTCCCTACTGCCTCGAACTCTGAATGACAAGGTCTACCGTTTAACACCAGATGACGTGAACCATGTCCACAAACTCACGCTGTTCATTGACTCGTTAGAATTCTGCAATGCTGTAGCACAGGTAATAAATAATAATATTAAATGTATAGCAAACGATTTAGATTTTACGACAAAGCAACTTGTCTTTATATAAATTACTGGGAATGCATAACACTGTACTTCTCTGCCTAAATATCATGACATAAAATAATATTGTCCTTCCTAGGTGGCCCACCCATCAATAAAGAAGCATCTCCTCGACCTATTGTATCAAGGATTCCTGGTTCCAGTGATGGGCCCAGCGTTGCTGCAGGTAATATATAATACTCCATCAACCATGGGTGCGGGAAGATTGATACATTGGTATCAATTGCGGGAAATGCCTTGTTTGAGACTGGGATCTTGATATGTATATTGATTTCGATTTGTTTGGTACAGGTGATAGAATAAATATGTGTGCAGGTGTGTTTGATCGAAACGTCTAACTATAAGTTCTTAGCGCAATTAAATCCTTTTATCATTTATTACACGACTACCCTAAAATAGGAGTATTATCTTTTTGTGAGTTTTTTTATACCACTATAACTTCAGAATCGCTTGAACCGATTTAGATTTATGGGGTATCGCTAGAATCCTTACATTTTCCGGGGTAAAATAGGTTAGTAAGTTTAAAAAAACAGTAGATAATTTAGTGGCTATGGTACACAAAAATGTGTGATATCAAAATATATAATGCACGCATGGCAAGCGTCCATTAATTTTTGAATTTATTGCACCTTATTAGATAATTTATTTCTAAATAATAATGTAAAGGAAATTAAGGAGACGTGCTGGATAGACTACCGACAAACTGTTCACGATTGAGCAGACTTCATGGTTGTATTAAGTTATACAAACATTTTATAAATTAATGAAAAAAATCCTATCCAGTTAGCGGTGTATATTTTATAAAATACTTTTCTTCAGTCTGCATGGTTTGTGCCTAACAAATTTCCTGGCACTAATCCCTGCCTGAATACTGCACTCTTCTGCAGTGTGTACAAACTGTCGAACTTGTGTATAAAATTAGTACATGCATATCATGATTCATATCAAAATCTCGACTGCGTTGAAATATAAATTGTCATCATAAAATTTATGTATTACATTTATTTTATTTAATGTATGTATTATTTTTATGTTATATCTATATTTATTGCTATATCTGTAGTCAAAATAATATGGTTGTAATAAATAAAAAGTCAATAAATCCACATTACAATATTTTTATATTTTGACTTCTATTGCATATATGTAGGTGAAGGATGACATTAAAATGAAAAATTCATATTTATATATTCAGACACTATAGAAAGAAATAAGAAGCTTCATATTTAAAAAAAAGGTAGTGTTTTTGCATTGTTGTACTTTAAAAGCACATTATGACAATCAGACAGCAATAATTATTGTTTTACTATAAATCGTCGTCTTATTTTTCTTCAATAGAAATACTTATTTAGAACTACTAGTGCTACTAATATTTATTGTAACCTTTTAATAACATTAATTATTACTAACTATACAGTGTTTATTTCAGTTAAGGCAGGCGAGAATAATATGGACATCTGTATTAATCTTTTTGTATTCAGAACATCTTCCATTTTTAAACGAATAAGGCGATTCGATATTTTTCCATTAAATATTATAAATTAAGGCGATTTTTGTCGTACGACCTTAATGCGTATTGATTTCAATTCATTTCAACGAATATTCAGAGCGTTAATATCATATTATAAAACGTTTTACAGTTCAAGCGATTTTGACTTCTATTGCATAGATGTAGGTGAAGGACGAAATAAAAATTAAAAATTCACTTTTAATACCAAACGTTTGCTGCAGCTATTATTTGTTGTATACACAATAGAAGTCAAAATCGGTTGACTTAACTAATGCATTTTTGTAAACAGCATATATGAAATTATTATCTATGTATATTTATTAATATATTGATTGGCATCTTGTGTGTTAATATAACCATGTGTTCGTTTCATTAATAATAAATAAAACTGAATTATAATTTTATTATTATGACATAATATCAGTTTTAAACATTTCGTGTGACATTTTAACATTATTTGAATATTAAAATGTATTATGACATTATTTTTGTGCTTTGGTATAAACATGAGTTGGTTTTTTCAAATAAAGTTTTTTTTTGTGGTATGTTTTATGCATTATGGATATTTGCGGTTTGAATTTTGCAAATGATACAAAAGTTATACTTTTTTTATTATGTTTTCGCATTATTATATTATTTCATCACGTCACAAGTCATAATACATTTTTATTGATTGACAAAAAGCACATTCTGGGAGATAATTTTCTCTATTAACTGAAAAGTCCCTTTTGTTTATCTCCATTGATTAAATATATACAAAAAATGAAATTTAGACCTATAAACTAGTTGCTACTTAAAGCCAATAAATTGGTCATATTTTGTGTGTAATGCTCATAAACTCACAATTTTCCCATTACCCTGGAATGTGCTTTACATAAACGGCATAACATCACGTCAGTGGGCTTTGATTGCACGGGACGCACCGGTATGGGCCATGCCGATCCGCGGCGCTCGCGGTTTAGTGACGGTTACCATTTGAACATCCATTAATCGATTCATTGATGAACGCGACGTATTCGAAATTTTGGTGGTGGATGACACGATATATTGTCATATTATGGAGTGGTTTTTTTTTTTGCTATTTTTGTCGTTATTATTTTTTATTTATTATATTGTCATTATACTTTTTTTTTTGTTTTTTTTTTTTAAATCATGCTTATTCAGTTATGCTTGGAATGAAAAAGGTGTTTCCTTTAGAAACATCTGGATTTTATATAATTTGTCGTAGCAATGAATCGATTAAAGTCCTCCATTTTTGGTGATAGTAGTTTAACCAACCTTTATTACTGTTGTCTTGAATTTGGCTCGAATCTTTTTAACAACTCTTCCAGTTTACCACTCGTTTCCAGCACTTCCTTTATAGCAGAATATTACCTTCTTTTTATCAAAACTAACTTTTCTTATTTCCTCATGCCAAAATTTTACTGATTCAGAATTATTCCTCCATAAATGTAGTAAGGAAGATCCAAATATTTCTTTCTCAAACCAAAAACACACTAATTGAGTGTACCAAGAACGATGTTTGTTCCCATTCGATACACGCAATTAACATTACAGAGAAGTTACTCGATAAACAATGTATTGCACACTATTGTGTCGAAAGTCTTCCGTCCTTTCAATATTACCATTTATTCCCAACCTCACCCGAAAACGTCACTCAACCGCTCAACTCGATAAAAACTAAAAAAAACAAAGCCTACTAACGCGAAACACACCGTAGACGAAAGCGGCGCCGTTGCAGAGTGGCGCGGGCGAACAGGCGGCGGCTATGGCGTACCTCGAGTTATTACTGCGATGTGTGACGAGACGGGGGCTTCTACGAGCTGTGTTGCATTTCCTGTTCGTATACGAATACGATGGAGTGAGGGTCGTCGATGTACTGCTTAGAAGACTTGAAGGGAACTCTCAGGTTAGTAGATTTGCTGGACGCTCTGTGTGCCAATTGGAAACTAAAGAAAATTCAAAAGTAACTCAAAATAAGAAATGGGGGTAAAATACTGAGTTCGGTCGTCGATGTAACTTCTCAGACGATTTCAAGGGAGGTCTCAGGTTAGTGGAACAAAAGTGTAAATTCAATGCCGTGAGTTAATGGAGCTATTGTCGCTGAGTGTCACCACCAGAGGGTTTCTAAAATATCAGGGATGTTGAAGAAAACTTGGAGAAATTCACAGGTTAGTCAAAACATAGTTAGATTTAGCATAAACTACTCCATCGTAGACCGCACTATCCATGTGAGGTGGCAAGGCAAAGGCAAGCCCATTGGGAAATAGAAACGAAATGATATTAATTATTGGAGTGGTTGCTACTTTATCTTTTTCTTCTATCTTTCGCGCTCTGTGTGTGTATATGTGACCAAAAGAGAGCTTCGAATTAGGTTCATGAATTTATTGTCGGTGCCTATTTATTGATTGTGCCTGCAAATTGTGTCGGGCAAGCTGTTGAGTGATCAAGATATATCCAGCTCAAGCTGTTTGTCGTCTATGAATATTTTGTTTTCAATGGTATGGGGACATCTGTGACGACTGACAGGTACAATGAAATATATTCTTTATTACAATAACACATAGGTTAGGTTCTGCATGAAATTAAAATTTGCGCTGTAGTAGTAAAGCTAGAATTTTATTGTAGTTTTCACCTGTCGTTAGCATAAAGCCCTGTTAGAAATATCTTCGACTAGAGTCAGCCCTTTGACTGATCGCATAATTAAAATCCTTAATTTTTCAGCTGTCTTTAGTTTCACTGGCCCTAATGGAAACCCTCATTGACCTGAACTGCGAAGATGTGATGGTGGACCTGGTTTTCAAACACCTTCTGAACGGGCACCACCTGATGGTGACCTACAGGCATAAGATAGCTGACCCGGAACCCTACAGGGATGCTGCTGTGGCGTTTTTAGGTTTATCGCCGAGATGTTGTTCAAGGCCTATGGAGATGGTGAGATATTTTTTCTTAAATTTTTTTTTTACTGAACGTCCTTTTGATACTCGCTTTTGATTTTTAACGCCGACGGCATAACTACTATACTATTTGGTCATCCCTCATTCACTCACAGGTTTCCCAGGTCGTAGATACTTGCTCGTGGTACAAAAGCTTCAATCATAAACTGTTACTCAAAGAGACGTAAATTTTTTCATTTGAACGTTCAGTGCAATTCATTCAATTCATGCTACTTATTATAAGATTCGCATGTCGATATTTCGATAACAATATCGCATTGTAGAATAGTGTACACAGATTCATTCATTTACTATAGCCCGAGATAACCACAAAATGCGATTCTAATAAGATTCCAGCAGAATTATTTCGCTACCTCGCCAACATTGCAGAGATGATAACATTATTATTCATACAGGATGGTCGTCAGACGTCTAATCTTTGTTTTTTATAATAAAACTCATATTGGTTTTCCCTTTTATAAAATATTTTGTAGGAATAATTTTTGAATGTCATTCGTAGAAGTACGGCCACTAATTTTTATTTGAATTTGTATACAAACAATCTAGACCAAGCAGTGGGTGGACGATCTAGCGTTAAGCGGAAGACGAGTGCTCGACTTGAAGAGCGAACACGACAGGCGAATGAACGGAGTCCACGACGACATCGCCATGAGTCACCTAGTACATGAACTTAAAGTTAATTATGGGGTAAGGCTTTTCAGGAATATTATTTTAAGTTTCCTTTTAAACTTCGGTAGTTCAATACCGAAGTTTCCTTGTACTTACGCTATTACTGTACTCCACTTTTCTTTGTTTGTATTTATGTCTATTTTTAATGTTACATGTACACTGTACACCACATATATTTTATCCAGGTCCCATGTTTCCACCCCAAATTGCCGTGTGCGATAAGGTCGCTAGTGCTTTTATTATGTAATTTAATTTATTTAGGATATTTCGGTCTAAAATCTATATATATAAAAATCAATTGCTGTTCGTTTGTCTCGCTAAAACTCGAGGACGGCTGGGCCGGTTTAGCTGATTTTGGTTTTGAAATGTTTGTCGTAGTTCAGGGAAGGTTTAAACGGTGAGAAAATGTAGAAAAATTGCGAGGAAGATAGTAAAAATAACAATTTCATTTGCCCATATAAACTTTTCTGCCTACTTTCTTGTCAAACATTTGACGTTCGAGGTGGTACGAAGCACACCGGGTCATCTAGTAAAGAATAAAATAATAATAATATATCACTCGTATCAGTGTCAATATGACTAACGAAAGTTTTACATTCCTTTTTAGAACCCTAACGACACTTTATTCGGAAACTACCACGCCTACATCTGCGACTCAAGATTCGAAATAGTATCCAGAGTTATAGCATGCAGCAATTGGAGTTCAAGATACGACAGCATAACACATCCGAAACGCGAAACAAACAACAATACAAAAGAAACGAAAGAGATAGATGTACACACAGTAGCGAAAGAACAGGACAGCCTCATATCATGTACAAGTGGATACGAAACTAAAACAAGTGACAGTTCAGAAAAGGAACAGCATAGCTTGACGTCATTGAATGAACAAGACAGTGACGTCAAGATTGAACTACAGAATGAACTGCAGAATGAAGGAAAGGAACATGATAGTTTGACGTCTACGGGGGAAAGTAGTGGGTATGACAGTTTTAAGTATAAAGATGTGGATGGAGATGAAGGATTTGCTGAAGAGTTGTTCAGGAGGAGTTTTGTGAAAAGGGAAGTGAGGGAGTATGAGGGGGAAGTGCCTTTGATAAGGAGCTGGAGGGCTAGCGCTGAATCTATTATTGGTAAGAGTATGTTTAATTTTCAGCTTTTATAATTCCAAAGTTAAAAACGAATAAAATGTTTTTATACTCTTGTGCTAACAATTTTAAGTAAAAATTTATGGCTATGTTTAATTAGCGTAACCTCTTTTACACAATCGTTAAATGAGGCCTCAGTGGAGTTTTTCAATTTCCATTTGCATTATTGGTTAAGGTGAATTTGTCAAAGTAGATCAAAAAATCTTTACTTACCCATATTTCACACCAAACTCATATTGTGTACCGCTGTAGAGTAAAAAGCACGAGTGCTTAATAATCTGCATTATGAACCTTAAAGCGGTGCACTAAGCGCCACTTTACTAGCAAGTATGTTGAAAAAATAATGATTAATCTTTCTTCCAGGCCCATTGCTGGCCAGTCTCCTCAAGAAAACGGCAGTTCTCCTGGAATCAGAAGTGGTCGTGAATTGCCGCGTCACTAGTGTAGTGTCCAAGTTGGCGTCACTACCTACGCCTTTGCTCACGTCCTTACTGCTGTGTCCCGGATTCGTGTTGCAACCTAACGTGCCTTCTTTGTTTCAAGTAAGTGTATTTTTGGGGATGACAACACACGGGTTGTAGGAAATTTAAAAAATACTTTTATTAAACTGTAGCATCTACCGGCTGTTAATTTGACTGAATAAAACATACAATTTGACTTGACTTGGCGCTATTTATTCTTTGTCGTATTCATGTCTAAGGTGGTATTGCTCGCCTAATCACTTCTTGCTTTACTATGTCCATCTAGTATGAAATCAAATCGGTCGTAAATTCAGTAGACGCCGAGCAATTTGGCTTTGAACGGACCTTTCTATTATTTTTTAAATTTATATCTCTTTTGAATATATATTTTTCCAGATTCTAAGTAAACTTAAAGAAGAAGTGGATGAATTAACAGAAGGTATTGAGAATACTGGCGAGTTGGTGGATAAAGCGAGAGTTTACCTTATACAGCGGGAGATGGCGCTAGTGAAGACAAGAGGCCCGACCAACGACGACAGTAAGTCAGGTATTTGTTAAAAAAATGCCTGTATTTATTTAGTGATTGAGAGATTGGCTTATCAGAAATTACTTTGTACAATATGTTTATATACTGTCTTATATTGAAATAGTCTTAATAATTATCACATGGGACGACTTTATATAGATATCGGTGGAAATACCAATCTGATCCAGCTAGTCCATAGTGGTCTCCACGCTCCCAGCAACACCCTAAGCCTAGGCTCGTATCTCGCAGGGGATAGTTTAGTCCTTAGTGTTGTTTAGTTTGTAATTTAATTTAAAATATGCTTTGGCTTGAGGTATCAAATTGCCTCGCCATAGGTATTGTTTGGTTACGTCTATCAAACCCCTACAAGAAATCCGCAAGAAGCACGCTAAAAAAAACAATTGGTGGAAATGTCTACTAGGTTATTCTTCTAGGGATATACGGGCGTAATACTATGAATAGGTATCTGTATTTAAGTTACGATAACCAATATCTTGCTTCATAATATAAGCCTATATTTTGTATCAGGTCATGGTCACGATCATTCACCCCACAAGCGGGATGAGTCGCCATTCCGGCGAGTTGAGTCTAAGCGACGCAGCCTATCTAACAGCCTGTCTAATATGTTCGGGAGATTGTCTTGTAAGTAAAAACTTTTGATTTAATTAGTATTATAAAGAGGTGTTACTGGCCTGGCTGTGTTCGAATTACTGGCTTACAAATAATAAAAAGAAATGGTAGCGGAAGGCAACATACTTAGTGTTGTGACATAACATTGGACAGGTATTTAATTGCTGGACTGCATTGTATTTTAAAGCTTTAAAAAGCAACCATTAGATTGTTTTATAAAAATCTGTCTAAGTTAGGGAAGTTTGTTTTTGTAAGTTACTCTTACACACCCAGAATGATGAGCCATGTTACGAAAAGTTTATAAATTTTGATATTTACAGCATCACCATCCCAACACAACACACATAGTCCACAAAACAACGCCTATGCTAGTCCACAAAAGCGACCTATCTTCACACAAGACTCGTATTGGAATCAATCCATCACACTCCGGTCAATTCTCAACGCAGTCATACTAGACGAGTGGCTGAAAGAACTAGCGGCATTATGTGAAGAACATGCCCTAAGATTATCTGCAGGAAACTACGAAGATGACAGTTACATACAAGCAGTGGCATTATGACTGAGAGCCAAAGCCGCTGAAGGCATTTATGTAAAAAAAAGTTACGTCAGCGGGAAAATAGTTGACACATCCGTTTAAACCACACGTCAAAATTCGAACGTGGATCGCCATAATAAAGTTACTCGATAGTAACTAGGTTTTGTAAGTTACGGTATCGATTGAAGTTAAATAGAAATTGGAATAGATGAATTATTGTTTGGAAATTGTGTAGTGATTGACGCAATTTATAGGAATCGTTCGTCGCACATTGTGTGAGTGTTAGTTTCTCACACGATAGTCCAAGAAATGTTTTTGAAACATGTGATGATCTACTGTGGGTGTTGAGAGTTGCCTTTTAGGTGTAGCGAAAGTATACAACGTAATATAAATATTAAGATTGGACTTTTTTATGATTATGTGACGATGACAGAACAGAACGTTAACGATTTTATAAGGCGCGCATTTTGGAGTTGTTTTTAAGGCATATCAATAGGTTAGCTTAGGTATGTCAATTAACAGTATTTATTGCCAATTTTGGTGTATTCACCATATTTCAATAATTAAATGATCGGCAAATGATTCGTGGCATTTCAAAGCATTAATTTACAACTGATAACTAAAGGTACTAATAAAAAATCTCTCATAACATTAACCCCAAATTAATATGTCCCATTACTATTAGAGCAGCGTTTGCTGCTAACATATGTTTGTGGTATTAAAAATCGTTAATGTTCGAATATTCGTACGAGACGTGATGTCGAACAAAAATTGCAAAATATGTGTAATTTTAGATTGTACTATGCGTACATTTCTATTAGTTTAGTAAGCATCACATACTTAATCTAAGTACCTAACTTTACTAGAATAATATTAGTTGCAATTATTTTTAACATTTTAACTAGATTGCCATCAACGTAATTTTGAACTGTGATTTTGTAATGTTCAAAAATTTTTTTGGGAAATATTTATTACTTTGAGAAAGATGAAGATTTGTGTCCGCGTGTTTTATTCTAATATAATTTTATAGTTTGAACTTTTTGTTTTTAGACATTGTTTATGGGAATGTCGACTCTCATTGATATAAATGAGAAATGCCATAATAGAATGCGCGAATTATGGATTACCTAAAAAGAATATCATAAACATTGTCTATAAACGAGCAAAAGTACTAATCTTCTGATTACATAATTTTTTATTTTATATGGACATTACAATTTTAGATTGTTTTACTAACTTTTGACTTTGTATGATGTTTTGATTGCTAAATATATAATTAATTTCGGTATTGTGTGAAATATTTAGTTATTGTCGTAAAACGATTATTTTGTGATTTTCTGTATTTTATTTTGTTTAAAGTTTTCTAGCTTGCATCGATAGTATTCAAGTATAAATGCAAGTATTCACTACAAGGAACTCTTGATACAACTTGATAGAATTTATTTGATTTTTGTAGAACTTTTTCGCTCAAAATATTGAGGTAGTGCTACACTTGAGAGTATCACACCTTGTTGTTTTATGTAGATGATATTATATATTAGTGACGATCAAGTGTGGCTCTACCTTTAAATTACGTCCTAATTATACAAATGTTTGAGAGTCGTCCGTTTCCGTCCCAAGGATGCAAAAAAATTATTTATATTTTATATATTTTGCGAATATTAATATTCTATTTCAAACATGTTATTCGCGCAAAATTATACAAATTAAACATGTTTTTAAATGTCTGACGTTTTTGAATTGTAAAGACAATTTTTATCGAAACATTTTCTGTGATCGTATTGTAAGACTAAATTGCATGAATTCGACTAATTTTAAAATAATCATCGACTCTTTTTTCGACAGTTTTGTTGTCAATGCAATATCTATTTAGTGGTCATATCCATTACCATGTTGTATTTGTTTTAAAATTTTAAATAAAGCTGGAAAAGATATACGTAACACTTATGTCCTAAGGGCTTAAATTAAGCCCGAATATTATATGTAAACCGAATTTTAATAGACCGTTCAAAAAAACTTGCCATTTTCATCTTTTCAAATCATCCCTTGCCAGTGTAATTAATAAAGTTACGTCATTGTTACCCTTGGACTATACATAGATGCACAACACTATACGGAATGTAATGTTACGTGAGTTTATACTTAAAGATATTGATGAATTTTAATAAAGAAACATGAATAATTCAATTTTTTTTTACCTTTAATTATTTGTCGTCGCTTCAAGGGCTATATTCCCAATGGTCATTGGCAGCGTAAGCGTCGGCGAGGATGACGGGCGCTGACGGGCCTCGCGGCCTGCGGGGGCCTACCAAAAATAATTCTCAAGTTGTTAAAATGTTGTTATCCATATTATTTCCGTACGAGAGTACGTAGTATTTATTGGATGATTTAAAACCTATTTGAGAAGCACGACGAGCCAAGAACAACTGTTACCTTTTTTTCTGCGTAGAAATGTTAGACGCTTTGCAAAGTTGATGTCGTCGACGTCCACGTTTTGTTTAGCGCCGCCACACGGTGGATCGAAAATCGGCTGTAGAAGACATAGGATCTCGATGTCTTAAATGTTATTTTTTTTGCTGAAAATGACTTCTGCCGATCATTACTGTTCTATAAAATGTCATATGAAGTAATTGTGTGCACAAATGGAAGAGTTATAATTTTTATAAGAAAAATATGTATGGAGCTGACATGAAAAATGAGGAAATCTCAAAGTCATTTCCAGCAAAAAAAATAACATTTAAGACATCGAGATCCTATGTCTTCTACAGCCGATTTTCGATCCAACGTGCGCCACTGCCATTGGCAGAGTATACAAATTTGTACACTTACATATCATCAATGCGATTATATTGTTTATTAAATGGTGAGCCTATGAAAATCTACTGGATACAGTTTTAAATTCTGGGATATTTCTAATTATCGATTAACAGAAAAATCCCAATACCATCACCCAGCTCGAGAATCATGACTTCATGCTCAGCAGCAGAGCCGTAAAATTAGAACAGTGAGGCCCTTATAAATATAATATAATGGAGTAATTAACAACAAAAAAAATTTAATTGATTAATGTAATTTTTTTCAAGATATGTCTTTGAAAAAGCATTACATGCTTAGCGAACTCTAAAGTTACAATATTTTTTTTTTATTATTTCTTTTTTTATAAATTTATTTATATAAATATTGAATAGAATAATATAAATATTATTTTAATAATTTATCAAAAAATATTTATATTAATCTGTTCAATATACAGGCTGTGGTTTTGAACAGTGGCCATATTGTAGGAACATATACAGCAACAAGTTATATGTTGTATAAAAATAATTAAAACAATAATAGCCAAGAGGTCAACATCCTATTCGCCTCGTAACGGCTGACGCTTCTCTGAGTTTTTTTATACCGTTGTAACGAGCGCGCCGCCCGACAGGCAGGTAGGATGCACATACAAGTCAACGATAATGACCTAACGAACATAATAAGTCTACAATGTAGTTTTAGGATTGTGTTTTAGCTCATTATTGGTTTCTAAACTCCCATTCACAAATGATAGTTTTTTTTGGATTACATGAGTACGATATTATTACCGCGAGATACGTTCATTGTCATCTTTTTTCTGTCTAGAAATTAGATCTGCAAGCGTAACATAATCACATTGATTAGACAGTGTTCTCAATACAGTATAACGTGTAGTTGCCGATATGACAGATTGTTGAAAAATTAGTCGCATCGAAAGCACAGTTGGCGGTGTTCGCGGGTTCGGTTATGTTCCAAGACTAGGTGTAGGTATGTGCATGAGAGGTTTGTTTCTGTAAATGCTTTGAAATCTAAACAATGCAATGCATCGCAAGTGAGTTACAAGATTAGGGTACTGGGTTATTAAATTATTGGTGTTAAGGTCAACAGATCAGTCGACCGTGCCTACGTGCGAATAATAAAATGTACTTACGTATTGAATGTTCAAAATGTGCACCACATTAATAGGCAATACATAACTGCGCACGTCACCTGTTGATGTCTTTTAAACTACCTAACACCAGCACACTCCCACTCACGCACTCAATTGCACTACACTTGTAATTTAATCGGTGTACACTAACTTTTTTACGTCACCCCACAAATAAAAGTCTAGCGGCGTAAGGTCGAGGGACCGAGGAGACCAAGGCACTGGGCTATCACGTCCAACCCACTGTGCCCCAAACGTGTCGTTGGCAGTAGCGCACTACATGTCCATGCTGTGGTGGTGCACCATCATGCTGGTAATACAGGTATTTCAAACTGCCTGTAATGCACCCAGCATCGTAGCATGCAATGGCGTCTGCCGGACTGGCCACCTCTCCACGTATATACGCACTGCACCACTCAACCACTAACAGCTACCAGCGAGGGCAAAGATACACGCGCACCATATTGACGTACTCACAGTTTGACAAATGCGGCATTGTAGGTACCCGATCGTAAATTGACCGCGCGCGATTTCAACATGTACGCTCATTTGCGTCAACCGATATACTAACGAACTTTCGTTGAGCCGCGGCGCTAGCGTGTGCGGGTAGGTACATAGCGCGAGCGCGAGCGCCGCACCACAGGCAGCGCCGCCCGTCTGTGTTGGTACCTACACTCGGCCTTTGCGGCGCGCGGTGCCGTCTCTGTACCTACCAAAGAGTATATAATCACTACTAACTACTGCGTTCTAGTACCTACTGCGCGCGACGCGGCGATGGCTATCACAGAGTACTTTATAATATAGGAAATAGAGACTTCTCTCTCGTTCAATTTAGGAAACAGGGCACACAGACGCCATCTATAGTATTACGAATGCACTACTAATGCCACGGCGCGGGGCAGCGCGAGGGCGCGCGGTACGAGGAACCGATGACGGCCGCGCTGACAACCGCGTAGCCTGGAGGGTGCGCGAGGGCGGGAAGTGACGAGGCGGCTGCCGCTCTTTTCCACATTTTGGCGCGCAATACTTCTCTACGACGATTTTCCGCGGCGGTCACGTAGTACGATCGGGCGCCGTTTGATCTATCTTTGTTTTTTATTATACTCTTTATTTATACAGTCCGCTCTTTTGCTATTGCTGTAAACGATGGGACCCCGACATACATATTTTTTTTTTTAGATATTAATAGGTATCTACTTAGGGTCCAACCACCAAAGATATAAAATACGTGATTCAACTGATTCCAATATATTATTCCATTAATTTTTTTATTGCTCATACATCTTATGAATAATTTGGAAGAATATAATGAAATAAAATTAATGGTTTTCAAAGATTTTCTTTAATCACTTAATACATATTTTTATTGCCTTTAATTTATTGCTGTCCTTATCCGTCTTCCCGCATAATATTTTATTTAAATTTTTGCAATAATGGTGAATAAAAAATCGGGATGTAAAAGGTAAAAGTAATCTTAAATCTATCAAGTTTATGTTTTAATAAAGAATTATGGATTTGGCAATGCAGGAAGTCGAAACTAATATGTACAAATATTATTACTTTTATAAATTGTTTTAAAATAAATAATGTTATATTTGTTTTTAATATGTCATCATAAATGTCTTGTAATTCGGATATGCATTTTATTAATTTGTAACTGGGGCTGCGAAGCCAGTTCCGACCAGCATACTCCCGATATTTAATAAATTCAAGTTCACTTTTACTAATAAGTCTTACTTACATATCTGAGATATCTGTTGCAAAATAGCATTAAGCGCCATCTATTGTTTTACGAAGGTTAAAAATATTAATATAACCCTACCAAATTGCAAAAGAATGATTGCCATACGACAATGGATGTTTAAGTGAGCTACTTTATTTTGTCGATTTATAATTGTCCAGTTTCCTACACATTTGTTCGAAGATTGTACACCCTGATGGCTATGCCACGACTTATACCCAAAAAACAGTAAAACTGCGAAGTTAATTCGATTTTCTAAGGTATATTTTTTTAATTGTATTGTAATCAGTTACACCTATAGATTCATCTGTCTAGAACCACAACCTGTATTTTTTTTGTTAACTAGCTGTGCCCCGCGGTTTCACTCGCCCCGTTAAAAACTTCCGTACGATAAAAAAAAAAAATCTTATGTAAAAACCATGTCCTAACAATGATGAACACAACAGAAAAAGAATTATCCAATTTGGTTCAGTCGTTCTCAAGTTATGGCGTGACAACGGAAAACGGGTTTCATTTTTATATATATAGATTAGTCGATAATGTAGCGTTCAGCCCTAATCATACTGTATGTCTATGCCATCAATTAGCACGTCAATGTCAATTGGCAAACATATTTTATGATTTATCTATAGTCTGTGGCGTTGCGTGTTTACGGATGAATAAAATGTGATTGAAAAATTGAAAATTTCAAGTATTTCCCAAGAAATTTAATGTAATTCTCTTACAAACGACATCTAACCCAACATTTTGAATACTCGACACTTGCTACCGGATTGGACACCTAAAGAATGTCGGATGATGAGGTAATTCGGTTTGAAATCACCGACTATGATTTGGACAATGAATTTAATCCAAATAGAAACAGAAGAGCTAAAAAAGAACAACAGATTTATGGTAAAGTATAACTTTTACATAATTATTTCACACTTACTCAAATGGTTGACTATAAACAAACGATTAAATTTAAAATTTGGTTCTTCGCCTACTTCTACTAAACCTAGATGCTCTACTTTTGAAATGCCAGCCAAAACATATAATTAATATCTGTAACGTAACTTCACCCACTACTGGGTATAGATCAAGCTCTAAACATATGTTTACCGCTGCGGCACTTGTTGAGTTGTTGGGTTATACAATATTAATATTATACATATTTGCTGAAGTTCATGTTAAGTACAAAATGAAAATATTATTTGCTGTATATATATCTAAAAAAGAAGGCAAATTATTAATTGAAGCCATGTGACTTCCATATTGTGCTACATTGTTCCAAGTAAAACTGCACATCTTCCTTCATAAAATTCTTCTTCCTAGTGTTTTTTGCAAATTGTTAGTCTAATTTGGATAAAGAAATTAATTGCTTTTTCAATTCCAATTTATAATTAAATTGGAATTCCAATTTTTGTTTATGGCTCCATCGTTATTTGATGATTTTGCCAATGTCAAGGTTGAAAATGACACTGTGACAGTTTGAAACTGATACAACTAGTACTATAAGACATTAACCGGTACCTATTTGTAGTGATTAGTTCAGGAGCATGATGAAACAACACAAATGGTTTAATGTTAGGTAACGCAAAAAGACTGCACAAATGTTAATAACATAGAAAACTATATACAAAGGGAAGTAAAAGGGTGTAAAAATAAATTTAAGTATACAAGTACCAGGATATAACAAAGGGAAGGCCCACCCTTTACCGCTTCCTAGTGTTTTTTACAAATTATTAGTCTAATTTGGATAAAAAAAATAAAGATTTTGATTGTGACTGATATCAAAACTAGTTTGGCAAACAAAATGACAATAATACATTTTTATTACTGTCTACTAACTTTCATAGTCTCATTAAATCATTTTTATACAGGTGTGTGGGCCAAAGACAGTGATGAAGAAGATAATGAGGACAATGTCAGAAAAAGGACTCGTAAACCTAAAGACTTCTCAGCACCCATTGGGTTTGTGGCTGGTGGAGTACAACAGGCTGGCAAAAAGAAAGAGGAAAACAAAGGTTTGTTAGAATCACTGAAGAAAACAGCTACCATTAATGTGGATAGATAGAATATATTCTGATACGAAAACAGCTCAAAACAAGCAGTAGTTATCATACTTATAGAGCATAAATCCTCTGACTGCACATCATTATTGCTAGTTCAACTGCGTCATCCCATCAGTTTATATTGTGTTATTTATTTAATTTCTGACTGGGACAAGTACTTTTGAAGTGTGATTAAATATTATGGAACATTTTGGTGATTTTTTCCTTCTGTAAAATTATATTTATTTAGTTAT
Source organism: Xylocampa areola (assembly GCA_935421205.1). Classification (NCBI taxonomy): domain Eukaryota; kingdom Metazoa; phylum Arthropoda; class Insecta; order Lepidoptera; family Noctuidae; genus Xylocampa; species Xylocampa areola. The sequence continues at coordinate 11,233,791 of OW285220.1, forward strand.
TACATATTCACACTTCAATAATAAACTTAAGGTAAATATTTGAAATGAATTAACGCATGGTTAGCTAACTGCGCCTCCTGGATAAATACTCCAGGTGCTCTGACCACTAAGCCATCTTGACCTGGAGTATTTATCCGGGAGGTGCAGGTTCGAATCCTGCTCACAACCATATTCTTTTTCCATTTAATATGATATGATAAACTTGCAAAAAAATTACACAATAATTAATCAATAACAAATTACATTACCGCTTATTTACAGAAATAGAATCTTCGGAAGCCTCAACTTCTCGTCCCAAGTTTGCAGACAGCTCAGATGAAGATGATCAGAATGCTCCGGATGCCAGTGAAACAGCAGGCATCAGGAGGCAAGGGCAAGGCATGAGACCTGCAAACCTTGGGGGTAATGTGGGCAATTGGGAGAAACATACCAAGGGTATTGGAGCTAAGCTTCTGTTAAAGGTATTTTCCATAGTACTGGTCTTAGACTGGCTTTTGGTACTCGAAGAGTTTATCATTATCAATAATCATAGCATGAAGATTTGTTAATGACAAATAATGTAGTACACAAAAAAAATATTTAGTCCAAACAGGGACAAGTGAGTGATTGACTTCATTTTAGGTAGTACAAATATTGAAAAACACATTTTCTTTACAGATGGGTTACCAACCAGGTATGGGTCTCGGTAAAGACCTGCAGGGTATCTCAGCGCCCGTGGAAGCTACTGTCAGAAGAGGAAGAGGAGCTATTGGTGCATATGGACCTGAAAAGGCAGCTGTGAGTACTGGATTTTTATATGAATATATCCTAAGCAGATGTTCAGCACTTTTTACATAACTATGAACTATACTACAATGTACTCAATTAATTAAATCTGATAAGACATATTCCTCCATCTTTAATAAGATTCAAATAATTCTATTCATGTATAAATAAAATCCCAATCTTCTAGCAAAAAGCCAAAAAAGAAGAGGAATTGCGTCGCCTTAAAGAGAAGGAAGATGACAAAGGGACAAAAGAGAAGAACTACAACTGGAAGAAGTCACACAAGGGGAGATACTTCTACCGCGACGCCGCTGACGTCATACAAGAGGGTAAACCCACGATGCATACTATTACCAGGTATATAGATTTAGACATATTGCAGATGATTTGTATTAGGCAAATGGTCATATGTTTTTTTTTAATATTAGGAAAATTACTTTCTAAAACATATTTAGAAAAGAATTTGAACTTTATTTCCATTAAGACTGTGATTTGTCTTTTTTCAATAAAATTACAATCCACCATAGGACTATACTTCTACCGCATCACTGCTGACATCATAAATAAATAATATAAAGAGTAATCCATGATGAAAACCTACTATTGTCAGGTAAACAGGTTTTATAGGAAAACATATTTTTAAGTAATATTATTACTAGACAATGTTTTTATAAAATACTAGCTGATGCCCACGGCTTCGCCGGCGTGGATATCGGTTATCGCGACCAAAAGTAATCCTGAAATTTTGATCCCGTTACTGCTTTCCAATTACCGCTTTATAATTGCCCATTTTTTTAAGTATTAAAATGTATAGAGTATGTTATCCTTAAGAGATAGACAAATGCCATTGCGGACTTTTCTGTAGACCTATATAAGATACACAATTCCACCATACATCATTTTGTTATATATCAAAGGGTTAAGGCAGCGTTTTCGTTGAAAGCTCCCAGATGGCTTATTATTTTCCGACACCTCAAACACATATCATTATATTTTAGCCAATGCATACAAACACTTGACAAATTATCCTCTTGAATCAGTCTATCTATAAAAAAAAACCACATCACAATCCGTTGCGTAGTTTTAAAGATCTAAGCATACATAGGGACAGACAGCGGCAAGCGACTTTGTTTTATACTATATAGTGATGACACACACAAACTCAATTTGTAATAATTTTGAATATGTAAACAGTTTATATATATATTATTACTTGTGTTTGCTCTATGTGTATTACAAGAGACTGCACTGCAGTGGGCTGGTTATGTTATGTTGGTATTTCCATTCTGTACTTGAATAATGAGCCCTTATTTTAGTGTTAGGTCTTGTGTTTGTGGCTGGCTCTATCTGGTCTATTTTATCAAATCAAATGGAAACTTGTTTAGTTTTCTTAAATCAATTTACTTGTAAAATATGAGATAAAATATTGCTATACAACAACCAAACCTAAGCCACAAAACTAATTACGGCAGACTTTCAATCTGAATTAATATATTATATTTTTTTTTTTAATGTGGGAAAAAATATGGTCGTGGGCAGTATTCGAACCTTCGCTTCCCAGTTAAATACTTAAATAGTGTAAGAAAAATTTGGGGTGTATAGATGGCTTAGTGGTCAGAGCGCCTCGAGTATTTATCCGAGAATTTTAACTTTAGACTTGGCTACGCCTGCGTTAATGCGTTTGAAAGATTTATCTGTATACTACTAATATATATATTTTTTTCATAGTAATGAGTTATCTCGCGTGCCTGTTATCGATATGACGGGTAAAGAGAAGCGAGTACTGAGTGGGTACCACGCCCTCCGCGCCGCCGCACCGCGCTTCGAACACGAGCCCAGGAGGAAGTGCGACAACTTCGCCGCGCCACAGCTGGTGCACAACCTGCAGCTCATGGTGGAGTGCTGCGAACAGGTACGCATAGTACAACGTTTATGAGGAATATTAGGCATGTTTTTCCATTTAATATTGAAACTTTAGAGTTCGCTAAGCATGCGTTGATGCTTTTCAAAGATTTATCTTGAATGATTAAGGTAATTGCATTCTTTACGACATTGTATTAACTGCAAAGTTAGTCGTGTCAGTTCGGTCACCTGTATAGGTACTGAATAGATAGCAATGACGTCGCCAAAAAGACGTGTTAAAAATATGGATGAAGAATTCGCGGTGTCTGAGCAGACATCGAGATGACTCAGTGGTCAGAGCGTCTGGAGTATTTATCCGGGAGGCGCAGGTTCGAATCCTGTTCGCGATCGTATTCTTTTTCCATTTAATATTGTAACTTTAGAGTTCGCTAAGCATGCTTTTCAAACATTTATCTTGGATGTGATTCAAATATTTTTATTTGTAATCTTTATTTTTGTAGAAAATGACGCATACCCAATAGATTTTTTTGTGTACCGTCAGAGAATTAGGTGTTTTACACGTGGTTTCATAAGTTGTACAGTCGTCTTACCAATGGCACAATCGAATAGCCTAAAGTTTCTCACCCTTAATAATAAAAAGCGTTTTATTCACATGACATTTGAGACCAACTTCTAAATATATATCACTGATACAAAAATATTTTTTTAAGAATATATTTATTGAGACTGGATTATTAGTTTGGAACCTTGCAGAACCCAGTCCTTAAATTAACTTGCATATTTTGTTGAAAATAAAATCTCCATCACTATTTTATCACTAGCTGATGCTTGCGTCTTCGCCCGGGTGGATGTCGGATATTTCGACCAAAAGTAATCATGACATTTTGATCCTGGTCCTGCTTACCAATTACCGCTTCATATTTCCCAATTTTTTTAAGTATTAAAATTGATGTAGTATGTTATCCTTAAGGGATAGACATATGCCATCGCGGACTTTTCTGTAGACCTATATAATATACACAATTCCACCATACATCATTTTGTTATATCTCAAAGGGTTTAGGCAGCGCACGCCAGAATAGCTCGGTGAAGGTAGATTTTTTACTTGACACTTATCGTCATATTTTGGACAATTCACACAATATCTTTATAAATTGTAGCCTATGTGTTATTCTGATGCTAGCTATATTATTGTAAAGTTTCATTAAAATCCATTCAGTAGTTTTTACTTGAAAGAGTAACAAACATCCATACTTAAAATTTTTCGCGTTTATAATATTAGTAGGATAATTTCAAACTAATTAACCATTTTTAATTTTTCAGGATATTATACAGAACGCTCGCGAGCTCCAATCGGCAGAAGACGAGATAGTTGTCTTGGAGAGAGACCTTGAAGAGTGCAACATTAAACTAAAGGAGCAGGACCTAGTGATCAACAAAGTGGGAGGAATACTCGAACGAGTGGAGATGTTAAATAAACCTGATGTTTCGTTGGAAAGAGCGTATGAAGTGCTGGCTGAATTGAAGGTATGTACTATGCGATAGTGTTGACGAACTATCGATAGTTGACGTTTAAAATTGGTTAAATTATTGATAGCGAGGGATGCATCTATACAATTAATTCTCTATACAATATGTACTAAACTATCTATACTATATATATTGATAATTTGCAAAACCATCGTAGTGTAGTTACTCTTAGTGCTCAATACTATCGATATTATTGCTACAAATATAGTATATGCGTACCTTTCTATCGATATTGTATATACTATCAATATTATCGATACTATCAATAATATCGATTCTGTCGTTTTGTTGTAGACTATCGATAGTAGACTATCGACCGGCAACACTACTATGCGATCACTATAAGAATAGGAAAAACAATAACTTATGCCTTTTACGATTTGCAAGGAAAATAATAATTGTCTTCATTACTGAACTGCCTCGATGGTCCAGTGGTCCCGAGCGCGACTGCTGAGCATGAGGTCCTGGGTTCGATTTCTAGGTCAGGCAAAGTTTTATTGAGTATTTTTCCTTTAAGAAATTCTCAGTAGCAGCCCTATTTCATGGGACTTATTTACTGCATTGGTGAAATGTGTGTGCATAAGTGTGTACCTCTGCCTTTCCTTCCGGGGAATACAGGCGTGATGCTATGTTGTTATGATATTATTGAACTTATTCTTTAAATTACAACATCTATTGGAGTTTGGATTATTTTACGGGCAGTTGAAACTCGGACTATGTTAAGATGATTGATAAGAAGAACGAATTCTTCCATGTGGAAATTGAACCTGCGATATGTGGTTCAGCGGCCGTTCTTTTGACCACTGCGCTAACCGTGGCGTCTATATATTTATGTTTATGTTCTCAGGAATCCTACCCCCTAGAATACGAGATGTTTGGCCTAGGAACAATAGCAGGCAACATTGTAAGTCCCCTGCTCAGCTCCCTTCTCGCGACTTGGGAACCTCTGCAGAACCCCGACGAACCTATACCAACCTTCTTGAAGTGGAGGAAACTACTTACCGAGGAGGCGTATAATAGTTTACTGTGGCAACACTTTGTACCACAACTTACTACGGCGGCTGAGTAAGTATTCATTGTACTGGTTTAAATGTATCGATAATGTATACATAAAGTGGTCGTATTATATGGGACTACGCACACTTATTCAGCTCTATTCGCGTTTCCCTGAACGATTTTTAAGAGTGTTATCTCCGCTAAAATGCTTCTGTCTAATACGTACGGCGCTGAATATGCTGCGAAGACGGTCAGCTACTCAATTAGTATTGTGCCCTCAACATGGACAGTTCTATGTGCGATATTTTTGTCGTATCGCTACTTGCAGAAGAAATAGAAAAAAATAACCTTTTTTTTTTTAACGCAAACGACATTGGGTCGACCCACTTTGGGTAAATATAAATTTAATTATTGTTCAACGGTTAAACTCAGTAGAGCAGTTTGACTCGCGACATCGCCGCGGCCTCAGCTCATGACTAAGGGCTCCGTTCGAGTTCGAAACTTGTCGGGCGATCCCGAAGAATGCAAGTGAGTAATAACCGTTGAACAATAATTAATATGAATGTGTCTCACGAAAGTTATTATACAAAAATAAATTTGGTTGGAGAATACGCGACATTGGTACTCCAATTAAAACTAAATAATATTAAATTTAAAGAACATATAAATAATATTAAATTTAAAGAACATATATCAATATCCAGGAACTATGCAGGTCGCAACTTGTCGACAATGAGTTTAGAACCATACGTGTGCAGCGCTGTTCCGCTGCATTCAGCGTCGAACGCGGCGGAACACTTAACGGAACATTACTTATTTAGGGTTGATGTATGTATGTTCGTGAGTTGCTTTATGCCACCATAATTTCTAAAATGCCTGAACCAGTTTCGATGTATGGTGTATCGTTAGAATCCTTGAATTTTCCTGGGTAACAAGCTAGTAAGATTAAAACAATATAATAAAGCTGTAGTAAATAATAAAGTACGAAATAAAAAAAATAAAAAATTAAAAGCCCGCCTGCAGTACTATTCCCCGACTGCGTTGAAAATCATTCACTTACGTTGTTTTACACTTTTTTCACATGTTAAGTTTAATTAATTTAAATAACAGTAAAGTATATTTCATCCATAAATATAAACGAAATAAATATCATCTATTTCAATATGCAATTCTTCTCCACCAGAACTTGGAACCCCCGAGCCCCCGCACCAATGTTATCGGCGATCTGTGCGTGGCAAGCGGCCTGCCCGGCGTGGCTCTCCCGCGCATGCGTCACACGCTGTGTACTACCACGATTGCTATCAGCCGTCAGAGCATGGGACCCTACCAATGATACGCAGCCATTACATCACTGGGTGCTGCCGTGGCATGATATGGCAGGTAAAAGACTATATCTGTTAGACAATTTGAACAGCACAGCAGAAAACGTTCACACGCACTTTTGTGGAAAGACAATTCGGTCGTGAGTGAAGTGAATAGAGAGCTATGACGGTGACGTCACTTTAGGTGGCCAAAGACGTATTCAAATGTGAAAGAAGAATTCGGATTAGTGAGTCGAGGTCGAGATGGCTTAATTGGCAAAGCGACTGGAGTATTTTTCCGGGAGGTTCAGGTTCGAATTCTGCTCAAGACAGTTTTTTTTTTCCACGATTTTTTTAAGTGTAAACCATACTTGTGGTCTGTAAAAGACTCTCTTCTGCTCGTGTAAGTAGTGTATTTGGAAATCAAATTATAACCATTACATGTTTTTTTTGGCGTTTAGTTTTCATAGCTCTGTGTAAATAACAACCAAATTTTTTTTTACATTGTTACAATGTTAATCATTATTTTCTGAGGAATAATAAGTTTATTCTAAACCTGTTCCTGAGAAAAGTAGAAGAAAACAGAAGTGGCACAATGTAGGTTATGTTATATTACTAAAGAAAAAAATATCTTCTTCGCAGGTGAATCCTTAGCCAGTTCAGTCTACCCTCTGATCCGATCACGTCTGGCCGCGGCCCTGTCGGCGTGGCACCCGGCGGACGGGTCCGCGCGCGGCGTGCTGGGGGCCTGGCGCGGGGCCTGGGGCGCCGCACTCACCAACATGCTGCACCAACACATTGTGCCCAAGTTGGACCACTGCTTACAACATGCACCATTGGAACTCGTTGGAAGGGAGAATAGTAAGTGAACAGCATCACGACACAAATATAATATATTTAATAGATTGTGTTCAGATGACGTCTCGAAATATTACATCGCACAAGCAGTTTTAGCACGATAAATTGATATACATACAAACGCCCGACACATACATAAATAACACTCCTGTTTTTGGGCAGTTAAATATTGCATAAATATCATATACTGAGTGGGGATGATGTTACGACATTAAATGAATACACGGCTATTACTAGCCTATAGAAGCATTAGCAAACACACAACAAAATTATTTATAGAGAATTAAAAAAAAAGTATTTTCAAACAAAATAAATATTAATATAGTCGGAGCAAAAAGTAACACCATTTGTAATTATCTGTCAATGAAAAGTGACTGACCTGTTGTATGAACGGCAACGTCGCCTCAACGTGCAATTTGAGACCTCTAGGTCGGTTTCTTTTGTCGGTGATAAACAAAGCACTCACTTTACGTTTGGAGAACTATTGCTATAAACACTGAGTGTCTCATAATTAATTTAAACGATCGCTAAATGAAAAAAACTTTGCATTGCACAATCAAAGTAAACTAAAATCTTTTATTTTCAATATGCCCACCGTTCTCCTCGACGCAGAGACTTCATTTATTAAGGATCCCCACAAAAAAAATAACCAGTGGCCTCAAGTCTGGCGATCGTGCTGGCCACCGGCAGGGTCTATAGCGACCAATCCACTGCTGTCCAAACATTGCCGTTAAACGTTCTCTCACAGGCACGACAGAATGGGCAGGCGCACCATCCAATTGGTACCAAAGACGACGATACACGTCTAATGGCAAGTCATCTACGTAATCAGATACGGGACCACTGAAAAGCTCTAAAAACTTGGCCGCATTCAAATTTCCGTCTAATCATCTAGTCAATAATAATTTGGTTCCTATGAATGCCTGCCCAAACAAAAAACACAAAGGGAAAAAAGTTTCAAAACTTAACACAATCTAAACTAAAGTAAACCACACTATTAATAACAATAATCACTAACAATAACAATAAGATCACGATAACAATCCTGCGCGTGCGGTTCGACTCGTGCGCAATTAACTAGCGAAATAGAAAAAGGACGTGCTCTCTCAAAGGATAGCATTTCCGTACTGAAATTGTGACCCAGTGACCGCATGAATTAGATCAATTAAAATTTCGCCGAATTAATCCTTATTTCTTTCTCTGTCATTCATGAACAATCACCCACACATTCGAGTGCGTAAAGACTATTTCTCACTTATTGTTTAGATTTGTCTAGATGAAGGGCGTCTAAGTGGCAACGTGTGTCACTTTTCTCTGTCTTATAATAATATTGTGAAGGAGATGTCATTATCAATGAATTCGCACAGGTTTATGACCTAATGATCTTTGCCTAGTAAAATGTTACTACATTTACAGCATGTTCAAAAGAAAGAAAATGAAAATAATTTCCTGTGACGAAACTATGCACCCGATCTTATAGATTTTTTGTGTACGGTCAGAGAAAGTGACACCCCATTCGTAGTTTTTTTTAATGTCGTACCGTCTTCCCCACTCCGTATATTATAATATAATAATATATATACATATAGATTTTGTAATCTATACGCACATCAGACAATATTATTCAACTATTTGGAGGAATTTCCTTTTTATTAATTAGATATTTTTTCATCATGACATGAATTTATAGAGAGAAATTAAATGAAAAATTTATTCTCTAGCTACAGTCTAGTGGTTGTCTTCCGAAAAATAATGTCTATCTGCCTTTTCTCAGCTTTATATCGCGATATGAATGTATAATATTATTTAAGCGATTGCCTATCAGACCACCAAAGCCCATTTTCAGCGAAAACTGATATCTCGTGGTAAAAACTGGTTTTCAGGTCTCTAACTAATCCATGACGGCACAGATCTTGATTTGACAACCGGGACGGACGGTTTAATGTAGTCTCCGAGGTAACTTCAGAAAAACTAAACACACAACAGCCAACTGTCCACTCCAGAACAAGAGTCTTCTCTCATACCGTGGAATATGATTAATCATAATGATCTTGATTTATTATTAACTCACCTTAATATCGAATTACCTTTTCCAGCGGCCTGGCTGTGGTGCGTGGAATGGCTGGAGCTGCTAGGAGCTGCCACAGTAGCGGCTATAGCTGCGCGGGCATTACTACCAAGATGGCTAGCCGCTCTAGCTGCCTGGCTTAACACCAATCCACCTCACGCTACCGTGCTCAACTCTTACACGGACTTCAAGGTACGAATACTTTACAATGTGAAGCTATAATGTCATTAGCTCAAGGTGTTTTCCACTGGTGAGGCGAGACGAGATCTCGTTAATTTATTTATTTCCAACATAAATTGCCACTGCTCAAGTCTCAAACATCATGACAAGTATCGCTGTAGCCTAGGCTGTTTGACCAACTTGGATTTTGTTTTGTGATAGTAAGTTGTAGAATTTCGTATGCACAGTCATATTTAAAAAGTCAGTTTTAAAAATAGTCTTAATATAAAAAATAATTATAATGTCCCTATGCTAAATCTGGCTTTCGTCATTTATTTATTTACTACAGTACGGTAAAAACCACTGCTATTTTAGGTATGGTCCTAAAATATTGTTGCCATTTTCCCAGCTAATCCGGATCCTCAGAACCAGTCTGTTTGGTTAAATGATTTTGAAATGTTCTGCGATCTATTCCCTATTCTACCTTTAATAATTAAATATAATGAAGGGAAATTCATTAAAACAACAAACATATATCGACCAATTTATTTTTCCAGAAAATGTTCCCTGAAGACGTTCTGAAGGAGCCAGCCGTGCGCGACGCCTTCCGTAAAGCCTTGGACATGATGAACCGCAGTGCAGACCTTGATTCCGTGGAACCACCTCCTCCGCCCCGCTTCACCATGCCCGAACCAAAAGAAACTTCTAGAATCGCCGAAGTCATCGCCTCAGCAACTCAAGCGAAAAGCTTCTCCGAATTGCTTGAAACTAGATGTATTGAAAAGGGGATCACTTTTGTTCCAATTGCTGGTAAAACCAGGGAAGGAAGACCTCTATACAAGATTGGAGATCTGCAGTGTTATGTAATAAGAAATGTGATCATGTACTCCAATGATAGCGGGAGGACTTTCAACCCTATTAGTATAGATAAGTTGCTAAACATAGTGGAAGAGTAATATTTTTGGAGAATAAATTATGAAATTAGTATTTAGTCTTGTTTTTTCTTTATTCAATAGAGTCTGAAACTGAACCAAGGTGACAGTTTAAACAATTATAAACTCTTTGGGTGAAGCATTTCAGTACATTTTCTGTTACTAACTTGATTGTATTGGCTGACTGTCAAGTTCCGCTTTCGGACGGAATTTCTTCCTTATTTTGTGGAGTAGGTATTTGCATGTCAATGTAACAAGGTTATTGTTTCAATGATGTCAATGTCGCAGAAGGATTGTAAAATCAGCCGTTTTACAAAAGTGCTAGCTGATTTACAAAACAGTACTGTTATGAAAAACAGCTGAACGACGTTTAGCGGTTTTACATAATAACAGAACTATAACACGCAGAATTGTATATACGTTTTGCGTTTATCAATGCAGCAGTTCAACGATTAGAGATTATGTGAAATAGTGTGAAACGAACAGTCACGATTGTTGATTTTAGTTCAAAATTTTGTCGCATATGGTATGTATGTATGGTATGTATGTATGGTATGTATGTATGGTATGTCTTAACAACTTTATTTTATTAATATGTCAGCAGCAATAAAAAAGATGAAAATTTATAATGACGTAAGTACTAAACCACTATAATAGTTGACAATATATTGGGATTATGAAAGCAAAGTAATTAAATTGATCCATGAGCGAGCAAAGCGAGCTCGGGATTTCCGTGTACCCCCCCACGGACAGGTTACGGTCGAAGAGGATGACGGGGGCCAGTGAGTGAGCTAACAACCCCGTCATTCTCTTCGTGTTTAGGTTTTTTCTGACCCTACAGACACAAAAATAGAAGCCCCGCCGAGCGGAGCTCCGTCGACCCAGCCACGGAAAGACAAGTCAGAATACAGTATCTTTTATTAACTTGAGTGCTGACTATCCATATAATATACCTATACAATAAACAAACCTGTCCCACTGTAGATATCATTCTGCATTACGTCTAAACGTGGGCAGCAGTTTTGTTAAACGTATCGCAATGGCAATCCAGCTGAACGTTGTTTAGCTGTTTTGTAAAACAGTACTGTTTTTGTAAATCAGCTAGCAGTTTTGTAAAATACCGGATTCTACTATCCATCTGCGACATCAGTATACAGTAATTTTCCAGATAAACGCTTCATTTTTTTTTCTTCTTATGGCGATTGTCGGCAAAACGCTTCATTTATCTACATATGAAATTCCAATGTCAACTTTAATATTAATAAAAAGTCACTATCCTAGAATAGCTGAAAGGGGTATTTAATTTGTAATTAGCTGGCAAGGATTTGCACACATAAATAAAATAAAAAGCCTAATTTCAGCAAGATTTAATATTATTAACAAAACGTGTTATATGGCAACAAAATGACATGCATGCATGCATGCACACTACAAAGTACAACTATTTAAACATAGATATGGACTGCATACTATGAGATAAAAGTTATAAAATGATCTAAAAATGGTAAACATACAAGAAGGGATTCAATAATTCTTAATATAAAATTTCAACATTATATATTATTGTCATTCATCTAAAAATGCGTTCTAGCGAGATAGCGAATACCTACTTAGTTTCTGATAACATTAATATGGATGACCTCTATTTTAAATACTAACTTCCTCTTTGTGACGACATCAAACGCGAGTCCATGTCTATGGTAAGTACTTATTTACAAATCTAATCAACAATCTAAAGCCATTTCACATCTACATTCTACAAGTTATTTAATTATAAAACAGAATTAATTATTTTCAAAATAATATATTTATATATTCGATATGGTTAGTAAGTTAAACACAAAAACAGTTATAATAGCTTCATTATAATTTAATTTGTTCTGGCAAACATTGGCCTTTGATTCTATTCTAGTTTTTATGTGTTAGTATAGGTTAAAAGAATAATAATGACTGTTTTAGTCGCCAGGAATATAAAGTCTATTGATTGCCGATACCTACAGAGAAAGGGAAAAAAGACGGATTTCGTTCCTTTCAACATACAATTTTGAAAACTTTTAATGCTCGTGTGGTCTAATGTTAGTTATGCCCATAAAAAAGTCGCTACACGCTAGGGATAGTACCACTGTACCAATATAATGATAATAAGAAAAGAGATACGGCTTTACTGTACTCTTTGCGATTTCCAGAGGTCGTATTAGAAATAGTTTGAATTTAATTTAAGTGTGATACGTTGATAACACACAGTTACATAGCGCTGCCCGCTTTGCGTGGTCTTCCTGGTTTAAAGCAATATTTCTTTAATTACTTTTGGAACAGTAAATGGGTATTATTTTACCAATTTAAGGAATCCCGATTTTTTTATCATACTGGCACATTAATGTTCTATAATTTTCGGACAGTGTTCGTTTGACCGTTGACCCAAGTAAGTTTATAATACTCTCGTTTGCGACTATACCGGACGCAGCATAAGTAGTGGGAGGGATTTGGTCGGAAATATTCTTAGTCGGTAGTTAGTAGGCCGATTGTCGTTTGAACAATGATCTTTAGACAATATCACATAGTGACATAGACAATATAAAAGCGTGCGTGTTTACAGCAAGCATAGACAATTCACATTCCCAACTATTGTTAGTGGTTATTTAAAGTTAGGTATATTATATATTATTGAGGTAGTTAGTGACAACTAAGTACAATGCGATTATATGTGACTGCGTGTTTTGCATATAATATAGATGTAAGTATCATAACAAACCTGACCTTGAGCCTCATTGACACGTTACTGTACTGATTAATGGCTAAGCAAAATATTTTGGACAGCAATTGAAAACTGAATAGTGTAGTATTTAGTTACATACTATGTATGTACACATTCTTCTAATTCTAGTTCTTCACTATTGATGGCTAAGCGACAGTGAGCAAGCTAGGTAGTGTAGACTCCGCGCTACATAATAAGTCACCCGAAAAAAATGGTGGAAGACACTAGAGCTAGAGCGTCTATGGGACTTCTTTTGTGGCATAAATTTTAGTTAATTCACAAGCAACCAGTCACCACGACTTTTATGTTGGTGATAGTGATAGAGGGAGCAAGTGGAGCAACTGTTCATAAGCGAAAATGGATCCTCCTCAAGCCTCCACGCGAGTAAAGAAATAGCATGAACGGTCGGCATGATTTCTGAACCCTAGACTTGATTTTGCAGGCATGGCTTGATTCGTCACGCTACAAGTGTAATTTGAAACGTAATTTACACAACAATAAACCATAACACACTATTTAAGCAGCATTTTAAGAAAGAGGGGACTCCTTGGCGCTTTCTTATTTAAAATAAACCTAAGTATTATCCCTCTATTGTTAGGCAAGATTTTTGGCCTGATATTTTTTTTTAGTTTGACTAGCAATTTACAATATTTTGACAACACAATCACCTAATAAATTTAAATTCGATATTGAAATTCGACTAAATTAATTTAAAGCCCCCATAAAATTATGGTTATTATACTTGATATAGCTATAGTTACTTCCTAAGATAGCGGCAAAGTTGGCCTTCGGTTAAAACTTCACACAAAAAGTAAATATAAATTCTATAGATAACTAAGAAGGTTGAGCTTATCTGGTAAAGCATTAATGTCTAGTATTTTTTATGAATCGTTGAAGCTAATAGCGGGGTCCTGATTATATTGCAAAGGATTTTTTTTCAAATTAAAACTTTTGCTGGCGCCAAAAATGTATGATCCAAATCTTATTTCTCAGAGGGTTTCCAGACTATTATTACTTCCTTTTGCACCCATCTATTATATATATTTACTTACTAATTGGCGATAGCAAACGTGTTAAATGATAATTTTTATGCAATTTCCTTCCTGTTTTGGTATTTGTAAGCACGAACAGTTTGCACACCATTCGCGATGCCCAACAAAAAATTGCATATCGCAAGTGAATAGTTAACTGGTTTTATGACTAAGCAGTATCTTGTCCAGATTATACCAGTGGCGGCAAGGGTGGCTGACTGGGTGGTCGACACTTTGTCCAGCGGCCGCGTGTAGGCGTCCAACGAAGCCAACACTAGCGCCTGAAATCATGGCGAGAAAATAATTAAAAAGGTTTTATTACAAGAACATTACTTCTGATTTGGGATCAGAAGTAGTATTCTTTTTGACCCCTCACACACAGCGTAAACACTACTCTACTCTAGACTAATGTGACCAGATTCGAAATACATTTTAAGGAAGTGGAAATTTATCATTACATCTTCTTTAAAAAATAGGTATTTAGGTAGGTAAATAGTTAAAATAAATAGCCAATTAATATGGACAACACAATATTTTCAATGTATCTATATTTAAATTATAATCGTTACGACTGCTTTTGGAACACATCACATAATCACATTTTGGAGAAGAATTCCGGTCACATTCTTTTAAACGGCGTTGTAAGCTAAAATTAAAAACCATGCAAAATTAAAAACTAAAGTGCTACGTGCAATATCTACAGCGTGAAAATTTGTGAAGCATGCGTGGTGGATGCAAATGCAGAGCAAATTGCATGCAAATAATAATATCTTACTTGCGTTCACTCACAAACCGTGCATTATCCAGGGAACTTGTTTTCTTCTTGTGTAGGTAGGTATGTATCGATATTATTTTATAATGACGCAAATATATATATATTTACCTATTAATAACTTAATTATGTAAATCAGGTAGGTACCAATATGCAGGGTGTGGAAACAATATGTTTCCAGCCGATTAATACGTTAATTTAAATGGTAATAGAACACGTTGCATTGCTACATTAAGAAACATATGAAAATAAAATATGAAATGCTAGTCAAAATCAATAAATCAAAAAATTTACAGATCATTAATAATGCAAAAATAAAATGGAAGTGCCAATGTAGATTACCATCACAAAGAGTCACATTAGGTATTTATTAACATAGACAGAACGCCATAATAAATTGCATAATAAGATTTGTGATTCATGAAAATATCACGGACCTTAAAAAAATACGGACGGAGCGTTGCGTACGAAATGTGAGAAGCATGCCTAGTCATCCAATTTCGCTTGTCATACACGAGCTAAACGCATACAAATACTTAAAATTTTTATCATTTATAATTTTAAAGTTTAATCTATGTGTGTGTGCGTAATCTATGCTTCGCTTACAGACTTGCACACCATTCGCGATGCCCAACAAGAAAGACTTGACAGGGCAAGGTTCCATCAGTATTTTTTCAAATCCTTGGAAAATATATGATTATTTGATTATGTATGTATCTACTATCTACCATGTTGTAGAAAATATAGCAAATAAAAACTAGAGGAGTTCCGACAGCCATCTGCTTTATTAACAAAGTAAAAACAAGAAAAAAAAAAAATACAAAACTATAGTAACAACCACGTTGGTTTGTTATCATAGTACATAAAAATACTTTGAACTTCAGTAAAAAACAGCAATAGGTATTTGCTGTTCGTTAAGCAAGAATATCACACAATTTAAAAAATATTTAGTCGGTACTTTGCGCACTAATTCACCTTACGCCATGATTAAAACTCCAATTGATTTTTGTTTGTAACTGTTTTAATAATTTAGTTTATAAACAGATAAATCAGCTGTCCCTAAAATAGAGTTAGGAAGCCCCAGAGATCCATTCCCTCAAGTTTCGATTACAAGAAAGCTTATCTTGCCGTGCTTTTAATGGAGCGCCATCTAGTGGCAGTTATACAAATTAAATGCAGCTAGAGTAAATAAGTTTGCTTTGGTCGGACGGTATGGTCATCGTAGTGTTTTAAATCGGAAGTAATGTCGACTTCATGTCGAAAATTTGGACTGCAGACTATCTTAACACTACCGAGGCCTATGTTCGCGATTGTTTACGGTTTTACTCAGGTGCTCGTGTGCAAGTTTCTCAATTGCCCAACTAGTTTAGAACTCAAACAGAGTTCTTATTCGTGAGCGTGATCATGCGGCGACATTACAAGTTCTACCGTTAACAATAATTATTTAAGAATGTTACAACTACCGTAGTTTATATGCGATGCGATTGAACTCCAAATAAATAATACCTACTACGTTTCAAATACTACTCGAGTACCTACTAATACCCTGATGAGATCATTGTTAAATAAAACATAAAATATTCGTTATTCAGGTAATAGATACCAAGCGTTTGACTAAAAGAACGCGGGATGCTTAAGAACTAGTGACAGAAGGAAAGACTTAGATCTACACAGGATACAAAATATTAGGATTACTTAGTGTTCTGTAAAAATCAATCAAAAACATGAACGTTATTCTTGTGCCTTTTGTGACCAACATTAATAAAAAATACGTTATAAGGTATAACTATTTCTTCTTTAGGGCATCTGCCGCTGTCTGTTGCTTCCTTTGATGGAGGTATACTCGGACTAATTGGTATGTGCCTGATAAAGCGACGAATATATTGACTGCAAAGAGGCTGTAGTTTTTCGGTATGATAATGAGGGACCATCGTGACCAAATCATACCGGTGACTGCTAGGGATGCGGACTGGCGAATCGACACTGTTTCTACAGGTCTATTTATGTCACCCAACCCAGCTATCACCAAACTCTGAAAGGGGGGGGGGAGGTAAGCATTATGAAATGTCAAGCTAAGTTTTTTGTATATTACGCTACTAGACGTGCAACCATTTCTGCATGAGCTTTTAGTTGAAGGCAATATAAACATTTAAATTGGTTCCATTTAAACCCGTTTTCTGTATCGCAGTCGAAAGGGACCACTTTATAAAATTTCGTCTGTCTAAGTTAAAACTAGACTGTCTGACTAGTTGTAACTAGATCTAAAAGTGAGAGTATATTTTTTTTAAATGGTATTTATAACCAAAGTTTGGAATCTACAGGCGAATATTAAACGGATTTTCACTCAATATCGGTATTCTCATTTTATCTGATTGTGTACCTTCACGAGACGGACGCTGCGTGCCGTGAGATGTTCATATAATAGGCGTTGACGAAATATTGAAATCTGTCTAATGTATGCTAGTGTTTACAGCCACTCAGCGGCTAAGTTGTATAGTGACAAGTCTACTTACCCATTTTCCAAAAGGAGCCCAGAAGAATATAGTTTTAGGACCTAAAATGCAGAAACTAACTATAATCAGGCATTTTTTTTTTACAAATTGCAATTGTTACATTAAAAGCAGTAGTGATATTTACCAGCTGGATGGTTCCATAGGGGTCGCATGCGATTCGGGACCAGAGGGTCGAACATGCGTATAATAAACTTGTACAATTTCGACATTTTTTTTGTTATTTAAACACGAGGCGACGGAAATGAAAATATTTACGGAGTTACTGATTTTGAAATTACATGGCAGTGACAGAGGTAGAGACGCTGCTCAGAGTTACAAATTGTCAACTGTCAACCTTGAACGCAATAATTCTGGCATGATCTTCTGAACAATGGGCGTAAATAGTTATCTAACTTTTTAGAAACTTCTTAAATCGATTAGTCGGGTATAATTTATAGATATTTGGAATAATAAATTATCTGCTTTCGATAACCTGACATTTCGATTTTAGTCAAGATTCATGAGTTTTTGACATGTGCGTTAAGGAGCATTAAGTTATAAAAAAGAAGAAAGAATATTGAAAACGTATATATCACGTAACTGTGACTATGATGGCTTTTTCCGATAATTTGAGCTTGAGTTTTGCATGTACAGATCTTACGCAAAACGCAGATGTTACTTTGTGTAACTACATGACTGCAAGCTTGTAGCAGTACGATTTATTGCTTCAAATTACTTAAAGGCACTAAAGGCAAAATCAAGATTTAACCGAGTTACATGCAAGTTTAATTAACTTACTGCCAAGTTCGGACACGACAGGGATTGTGTTTCTTCTTCTTATCGTATGGTTGATAAAAAAGCCATTTCAGTGGCTAAAGTAGTAAGCCCACCTTAAGCCACTTAAATGGCTTTACTCACCATCACGTAACTCTCAGATGTGTGCTGGTTTCCTCGGGATGTTTTCTGTCACCGTTTTGAGCAAGTGATAATTATAATACGGACATAGCTAAGAAGTCTGTGGTGCGTGGTTTGAGTTTGAATCTGTAACCTTTTACTTGCCAGTCCAACGGTCATATAGGCGTGATCCCATGTTATGCCAACTACCTTGCACAGGGGCGTTGTCTCCGTGGGTGCTCGGGGGCTTCAGCGCCCACCATTTCTAATTTTGGTTCTGACCACTCACTCACACGACGCGGCAAGCACGGACCTATAAAAATATATTTTAGGTCCGTGGCGACAAAAACCCACTACATAAACAGGTTACTTGCTCTTTCAAATGTACGCATCCTTGTGTGGTAGTAACTGATGAATTGCAATGATGCACCTGCACATAAGTAAGCCAAGCGGTGAACCGTGACCCGCGTGGCCTGTGCTACGCAACGGGTCTCACGCGTAGTATGAGGACCCACGGGATTTTCTTAAAGCCGGCGCCTCTGACGTAGTGTTTTTTTTTTAATTCTGTGGCACCGTGGAAACCTTGCAAGCGAGCGTAAGTACATAGTTAGTACTTACGCTCGCTTGCAAGGTTTCCACGGTGCAATAACTTGCAGTGGCGACTTGCAATCAGTTTGAAGGCTTGCATGGAAACCGTGTATCTTAATTCGCGTCGGTACTCCTCTGTTTTTACCTTACAAAGTTATTTAAAAACTTGAATTCTATAATGGATAGCCTTTGGATAGCTATAATATTGTTAAATACGAATAAATAATAATAACTTGATAACATTTAAACAACCTGCCCTGGCGACCTTTCTGATTAGTAATAAATATATAATGTGACCGAGTAGTGATTCAAATAATAAACAAAAATTTGTACAAAAAGAAAACTCTTAAAATATCAACACAGAAATTTAGTTTTTTTACAGCCTTAAATGATTTAAGAAGTGCAACGTGCCAAAGTCAACAGCGTGCAAGACATGCATAGGTACAATATCATCCTACTTAATGATCAGTCAAAAACCGTGCATAATTATATATCCTTTAAATAGATACTAAGGTACCTAATTATATTAGCGGCACTGATGATGGCACATTAGATAGCATAACATATAAATTTCATCATTCTTCAGTGGCACGTTTATTCATTTTAGTTAATTATGGTTTCATCGCGTTAACGATGATTCTGCCAATGTCAAAATTGAATAAAACTAGCTACTGTAATAATATTGAAAAAAGAAAATTGACAAATTACAAATACATACGTGTTTATTTTAAACAAAACCGTTTCGTAACTCCTAACTAAAATGAAATCATAGTAGTATATCATCATGAAACAGGAATTGCTTCTTATCAGCGAATAGTTAAAGAACTCATGAAAAACAACATAAAACACAACGTTAAAACGCAAATGACTGTCGTAATATCATTTGTAATAAAATCTCACAACACAAAAGTCACATGTAACAGTCCAATAGAAGACCATAAAAAATTGCCATTAGGTAATGAGTGAAAATAATTATTAAGAAATTATAACGTATAGAAAGTAAAGAAAAACAAGTAAAGTTCTGAAATATAAAAATATATATTTCCACAGTCCAAAAAAGGTTTTACAAAAATAGACAAAGTGTTCTTTTACAAAACTATGATTTAATAACTCCATGTTACATTTAAATGGTGCGATGTCATACAAAACAATACTTAAAACATGGGTTGGTTAACATTTAACAACAACCACAGTTACGTTAAGAATATCACAGTTGAGAAAATTATTTAATCTGAATTTCAAGCACCGATTTATCTTAATTTAGATAAGTTATGATAACAGATGTTGATATTTTGTAGATACAAGCACCGTTGATTTTTGTCACAGTGCTGATATTTTACACGACACTATTTGACACAAAATATTAGGCACCACGTACGCTAATGAAACTGGAAATAACGATTTGAAGAACACAATATAATTGTCGCTGTTACAGAAATCAATGACGCCTAAGTAATCTCTTCGAGGTAGTGGCGGATCCAGACTTTTTTGCATTGGCCTATCAGCAATTTGACCCAACACCAAAGATAAGAAAACTGTATAAGGCCAAGTGTTAAAAGATTTTATTTAAAAAAAGTTACTCTTTCGCCATATATTTCTTTATGAATAATTTAGTTTTATCCGTATCTGAATTTACTGGGTCTGCTTAGAACATTCGCTGAATGTAGGCAAGGCTGTGAAAAGAGTTGACAGGTTAATATTAAAAAAAACAAGTCGCTTGTATCCGCCATTACTTACAGTGCCATCTAGTGGCAGTTGAACAAATTAATGACATTATACGTAGTAACAATCAATTCATTCGTACGTCATATAAAACGAATGAAAAGTAACAATACAATCACAATATAAGACGCAACAGTCACGATAGGTACAATAAAAAGAGTAAGCAAATAAATGTAGGTATCCTGTTAGCAAGTCGGTATGGACATCTTAGTTTTCGGAAGAACTATTAAGTGAACTGATTCGGTGGATATTGATATGCTAAAGAAAAAATAATACACGAGACTCATAATTTGGAACTTGGTACCTAAGAGCTTAACAATGGAAGAAAATATTGATTGTTGTTTTTAAAATGAATTTGCTATCTAGATAATGTTATCATTAAATGACCAGCCCTTTATTTTGTGACTGCATTGAAATTATCTTATTAATAATTATGTACCGTCGTTTCTTTACTAGATGGCTTAATAAAGCATTTCACAAAAAAAAAAATTAGAGATTGTACAGTGCTTTTTCTAACGAGTCTAATTATAAAATATGATTCAACCATTCCCAAAATATAGTCTACATTTAATCTACTACCTACTAATTAACTTGATTTAATAAATTAGTTAATATTAATACCCATAGTAACATACTTACATAAAAAATAAACAAAAAAATATGTTTTGTTAATGTTTAGTTCCTGGCTATCAGAGAATGTGGGCATCTATCAATCGACAAAATGTATGGTTACGTAGTCTAATTAAAAACAAATAAAAAAGTAAGCTAATGAGAGACCCGGATTACTAAGTGCGTAACTTCCCGTAACTATCATCCTAATCAACAAGATAATAAAGACTGTTGGCAAGTGATTTCTTTCGTCGTTGTAACATTAATAACATTATATATCAACCAAAAAATCACTTGGTCAGAAGAGGCTTTTCAATTTTTTCAACTTTAGCTTGTGGTTCTTGGTTTTTTTCTTTCTGGGATTTGTTGTGATTGTATGCCCTGCCTAACTGGTACACGCTTGTGCATGCGACGAATACATTGACAGCAAAAAGACTCCAATTTTTAGGTATAATAACTAAGGAGTATCGAGACCATATAATGCCGGTGGCCGCTAGAGATGCGGACTGGCGTATAGACAAAGTCTCGACAGGCCGATTCAAGTCACCCAACCCAGCTATCACCAACCCCTGAAAGTGGTAATGATGTGATGAGTCAAGGCCATATTTGTTTTCCTGTGAATAAGACTGACTTCTGTGAAATTGTTGAAATTAATGGATTTTAGTACCTTCGCCACCAATGTTTTAATCTTTATGGTTTAATGCTTCCTCACCACATTCAAATCTGCGGATATGCAATACACCAAGCTACGAGTCACAAAAACTATGTGCCTTCTCAATTTACCTAGACAGATATTGTCAAATCACTTTAAGTAAGTGTATTCGCGGGGCATGTAGATTTTAGTACAAGGGTGCTCAACTGCTATATCAGTCGGGCCAAACGAACGATTCTGAAATTTTTGGCGGGCCACTGACGGCTTATACTTTGATACGTAATCAATGTGATTCCTGACATTGCTTTTGTTGTAATATTTTTTTAATATTAGTCGTCAAAGCAGATGTTGATAGTAACAATACGTCACTAACATGTTGTTCAGTTAGTGACGTGCGGTATTAATTTTTTCCATAATTATGATCTGAAAAAACTTTTTCGCAAACTTAAGTTGATCGGAAACTACATAAAAATTTCAAGGCCGTTTGTTATTATAGGAGAATCTTCTGATGGTACCAATTTCCAGAAATTAGCAAAATAGAATTAATGAATATCAAAAAATAGAACGGAATTGTGTGCTTTCGAAGATTTTTTTCAGCAAAAACGTTTTTAGTGCTACATGGCTTTGCAGTTCAGTGAGTTCTAACTGCACATTGTCGGGATAGGTAATAATTTCAGTCAAACTGATTATGGAGGGATTCACAAAATTAAATGTTTATTATATCTGTTTTTTCACTCTCAAAGTCCTGAAATCTGTCTCAAACGACTAGCAATAGGACTATATTTGAGCGGCCCGCACGGATGAAAACGTGGGGGCGCGCGCGGAGTAGTCGGTTCAATGACCACGTATCCCACTTAGCGGGAATTTCGCGCGGGCCATTTGAAAATCGTCGGGCATAGGGTTGAGCACCCTTGTTTTAGTACAATTTCCTTAATGCCTAGTCACTCCATAAAAGGACGTAGTTATGCAAAATGGTAATGCTCTAAGGTCGTAAATGATAACTACACATCAACTTTACTTTTATTTCAAAATATCCAAACCTCTAAATAACTTTTTTCTTGATATAGTAGTAACTGACATTGACAATACCAACAGACAATTTTAAGCATCTTTTCAGCAGGTAACAGAACCATGTGACATGGTAACCATGGGAAGTCTTAAAAGATCCAAACAACTTTGTTGTTATCATAACAAATACAGATAAATCAAATAAAGGCATTAACGCATGCGTAGCGATCTCTAAAGACGCATTCAAATGTGGAATGCGGAGTAGTGAGCAGAGGTCGAGGATGGCTTTGTTATTGTTTATCCGGCAGGCGTAGATTCGATTAATAAAGTAGTATTTGTGGTTGGATACATTTTGCATAACTACATCAAAATAGGAAGTCAAATTTATGAGCAAAAACGGTGCGGACGCTGCACCCGCGCCGATGCGAACGTCACCACAGTCAGTGTGATGCCAAGATTCTTGTGCGCTTTTCGCGAACGACAGAGATAAGTATTAGGGTGGTCACTGTGCGAAATTCTTCCTCCTTTGTGCACTTTATTCCAACACTAAGTTTTTGTAACACTATCAAAGCTCAGCATACTGTTTTACCCATGCTCTTAAGTATTTTTTGGTCAGAAGTAAGTTTTATTCTAACATCCAAAATCCCAGATGGACCGAATATGAAAATGAAAAACACATATCACAAAACACAAGAATGAGGTTTTAGATTTTTTCGTAAAATAATCAATATTAGGTATGGATTTCTTTCATGTTTCGAATTAAGAAATATTTTATATTGGAACAATTTTTTTTTTATTATCTTAACATATTTTGTTGACTTGTAATACTAAAGCAAGCTTTTATTTTGTAAGAGATAACGTCGTGATAAGACAATAAAGAGATCAAAATGAGCATGATGTCTTCACATGTAGGTACTATATCAGTTTGTACATGTCTTAACTTGGATTTAAGTAATTAATTAATTGAATTTTTCCATGTATCATGAATATTAAGAAAATCCTATTAAAAGGATATTTTTAATTTTTATATACTTCATAGTGCAGTTTTAGCCTTTAAGTACATGCTGATCCAATAATCATATGAATATTAATTGACCATTCTAATAGAATAGGTAGCAGAACATAAGATGTTATTATCACCTGTAAGGTTCTAATTTTTTGTAGATGACATTATCTATCTTAGATCAGTGGCATGCATTGCATATAGGCAAATAGGCAGTGCCTACCTCAAAAGAATTACCTAAATGCAACCTATTTGCAACCTATTGACTGTCCTGTTGGTCTAGTGGTTAGTAGCCCTGACTGCTAGGCCGGAGGTCGTGGGTTCGATCCCCACCCAGGACAAATGTTTGTGTGATGAGCACGATCATTTGTTCTGTGTCTGGGTGTAATTTATCTATAACATGTATGCATTTAGAAATATATAAGTATGTTTATCAGTTGTCTAGTACTCATAACACAAGCTCTGCTTAGCTTGAGACTAGACGGCGTTGTGTGATAGTTGTGGAATATTTATTATTATTATATCACTATACTGTATATTATAATTATGTTATACTATTATTTGTATATTATATAGATGTAGTAAACTGAGACAGTATTTTAAATTATATAATTAGTAGGATTTTATAATGCTTACTAAGATGAATTCTTATCTCATAAACTAGAACCTTCACTAGTAAAGTATGATCTTGTAGATATTTAGATAACAATCTGATTGTAATTTTACTAACTTTTACTGACTAAGTATGATCCATAATATTTACGCAGCACATTTGCCCTTACGCAAGGTCTTTTAAATATAAATAGAATGACCTTGAATACACATCCGCATTACTTACCCATTTGAACGCGGGAGCCCAGAAGAATATAGTTTTAGGACCTAAAACAAACAAACCAACATATTATAAAATAAAACACGCTTTCTTATTTTACAGTTAATAGAATGTCATAATTACCAGCTGGGTGTTCCCACATAGGACGCATGGCAGTGGGGACAAATCTGTCCGCGACAGTAACAACTGCTCTGTACACTTTCGACATTTTTGCTGTTTAATTACTTGAATGTGATCTAGGGAGGTCACGGAATTATGGGAAAGAAGATAGTTACGGAGTTACTAATTTAATGTTTTCTAAATTACATGGCACTGATAATAGCCGAGACGATGCTCTGGGAGTGACAGCCCGTCTGATAAGAGCTACAGAATTACAGATTATTACAGATAAGCTGTCAGTGTCAAATTGACAATGTCGATTATGTCAACTGATTCTGATGGATTCATTCAAGCTAATTCTGACCGTAAATATATTTTCGACTAATGATGAATAAAGTTTTCGAATAATATATTTTTTCATGTGGCTGTTGGTGGGTTATTAAGTTAATAAACAATTAATGTGTCATTCTGTGACCTGATTACGATTAGATGATTCAGATCTGTTTCATTCACATTTGGTATTTATTTTAGTTCATATGCAAATATAATTAATTACTTAATTCACAAATTTTTTGATTATTAATATTTTCTACATTTTCACATTTTTACACTGTGCACTAACATAAAAAGAAAACATAGATAATATTTTATACCTAAGAACAATTTTTTCTCCATTGTTAAAAATGATTTTGTCTGAGAATCAAAGCTGCGTTCATTGTAACACTATAAAAGCATTTATCGGATTTATCGTAATATTTTATTTCTTTGAACAATTTGATCTCAGAGTACATCTTATAAAACGCAGATTATGAAAAAAAACTTAAAATCTTTGGAAAAGAAAAAGCTGTACTGTGGTTATTTTTTTACTATGTTTGTCAGTTCTTATTTTGGACGTGTCTAAAAATTTTTTTTGAGTTTAGGCGGGAAAATGTAAAGTGCACGTTGTCGATTTTATATTGTTTTCCAAAACTTGTGTTTCTCCGAAGTATAATGTGTAATTATGGTGGATAATTAACCATTATGTGTTCATGAAGGTGTACGAGTGTGGGCAAATTGTATAAAATTGAAAATCATGACTTTTTGTGTTCACTCCTAAACTCCATCGAAGACTCAGTAAAATTTCCACCGTTTTACTGGGGCAATAACTGCAATAACTTTTTATACTTGATTAAAAAAAGAAGGAAGTAACTGAAGACGAGGCTTTGGCCTTACTTTTATTTAAGAACACTGAAGACGAGGCGGTATGGTCTAAGACCTTAGCCTGCCCGATTAGGGCGAAGGAAATAAAAAAAAAAAAAAAACTAAATTTTTTTTCTACAAACAAACATGGGTTCGGATGTGCGTGTGATAGATTTGTCAACGCTCAAGAGTTTATAATTTTCTTTGTTTATTTTACTTCCACTGACTATTGTTATTTATTTCTGTGAATGTCCATTTGACTTATGTTTTGTGTGTTCTAAGTTACATTATTAATATGGGTACGAGCACAATGGGTAGCGATTTGCATTCTGATAAGCAGGACAAGTTGCTCAAACTGCAAGCTCGAAAGAAGGAATTGGAGCAGATTCTTGCAGCTAAAAACGAGGAACTGTACAAGTTATGTGTGCAAGAAGTGCAATTGACTGGCATTATGCCGCCAGAAGCACCCTTAAGCCCAGAAGTGCCTCGAGAAAGATTGGGAAGTATTAAAAGTGTTGATAGGTCAACAGACGGTAACGATGTCCAAGATGGGTCTGATAACTCATCTAGGCGCCTCAGAGCTGCTACTGGTGACCGTACGCTCGATAACGATGCGAACTTGCGCAAAAATCTTTCACATAGATTATCCACTCCGTCAATTTCGGGGGTTTCGAGTAAAAGTGCACATTCAAGACATATTCGACGTCCAGAAACTAGCTGTTCTAATTTCTTCCCTTCACCTCCTCAAGAGCGAAACACTGATACATTCTCCATACATACATCTCATACTTATCCAGCATTGGCTGGAAGGCATGAAGCTATGAATGAGAACATTCAAAATGATATGCAACAAGGCACAATGTACAGGCACCATACCATGACAAGCGATTATATGAATAAGCTTTACTGCAACAATACTCCAGAAGCCCATAATGTATCTAGATTAAGAGAAACTCATTTTAGTTCAAGCCATCCTGACATAACTACACATTATACTCATGGAAGTATTGCTCCACATCCAGTGCAAAATGGTATGCGTAATACACCATTATTATATCAATATGCTTCACATTTGAAAGCTCAGAGCCAACATTTAACTGGGTTAGTTCATCAGCATCAAATGCAACAGTCAAAACGCCGTCCGGAAGGTGTCCGTCGAAATACTTTACAGAGAACTCAAACTTACCATTTAACATCTCATAGTGATTATAACCAGCTGCACCTAGAGAACTTAAAGCACGAAGCACCATTATCCATGTACCAACATCGGTCTCAACCTGATATTCAGGAACAGCCTCATATGCCGATGGAAAGAACTGCAGCTGTACCAAATACATTACCATTACGAGAACACAATGCTATCAAACATCCTATGCACATGCAACTACAAGTCTCTACGGATGACTATATGAGGGATGATAGAAGACACTATTCTGATCAATTGACTCCTGTTAGTACGAAGTCTTATAATTATGACCCTATTGGCATGAATAAGTTCTCACCACTCTCACAAGCAGACATGAAAGTGAAAGAGAAACAATGGTATGAGACGTCATTAGATTCCCCAACAAAATCTGAAGCACCTCTTCTGAAAAAGAGTTCAAGCTTGAAGCGGACTTCTAGTGTAGGAAATTCACAAGCATATGAGATCATGATCTCTTCAGGTCGTCACTCAGCAATGCAAAGTCCAAATCAGATACCACAAAGTCCACCTGTTTTATCTCCTGGTGCAGTTTCTTTGGAATCACCAAAAAACCTTACTGTTATTGAACAGGGTAAATGTATACCATATAGAGAGGAGACTAAGCCTTTTGAAATGTCAGATTTTTATAAATATTCTACAAAGTTTAGACAAGCTAATGTTCAAAAATCTCCAAACAATCCTGGTCCAAGCTTAAATTCAGGGTATAATAAACTCCCCATGGAGTTGCCGCAGTATGCTCAAGAACATTGGCATGGACAGATGAATTAATGCCGTTTTTATTAATAACTAATTTGTAATCTAGCTTTTATTGAATATTAACTTATTTTGGACAGGAATTGGTGTCAGAATTTATGATATTTTTAAACTTTTAGCTCATAGTATGTACTTATATTGAACTGTTATCTTCTAATATATAAATGTGGCAAAATATCAAGATTAACAAAGGTCTGCCATGTCCAATATTTATCAGAAAAATAATGTGTGAAACACATAAAGTTGTTTTACAAGGAAAATATAAATTTAAATAATATGTATTTCTATTTTAAAACATTATTGTGATGAAATGACAATGAATGAATAATGAAGCCCAATGTTTGAATATTGATAAGATAAGCGCTGTGATAACAATGTGCAAGGTGTTCAATTATATAATGACAATAAAGAGTAGACATAATATTATATATGATGACTTAATCTGCATTTTATATTAGTCTGTGTTTAATAGCCTGACAGAAAAATCGTGACTTTTTTATTCTGATCTCGTTGAATGCCGTTTTATGAACTTAGTTGAAGTACAAGCCTTTAGTATTACCATATTTGTTGCAATTTGCCTTAATTTTAAGTTATTTCAATGCTTTCGCCCACCGCTTTATAGAATACAAAAAATATTGATTGTATTTGAATATCTTTGTTTAAACATCGCCGCTTTTGTGATATATTTTTCTCAATTTTAGTAGGTAATATTATGTTTGTGTCCCATTGAGCTAAGTATGTGTAATTTTAAAGTAGTGTAGTTGAAGTGAAATTGATTTGATGCCAATTTTTTATATGTATTTTAACCCAGCTAATTCTTTAATGCATTCGGAAATTAGATAATTTTAATATAGTAGTTTTGTTGTAGTTTAACAATATTCAATGCAATGTGTAATCAATGTTTTCGGTCTTAAGAAATGTTACTGTTTTCTATGTGTAGGTACACTAAAAGACTTATATCTTCATACTTGCCAAGCAAATTTTAGACTAACTGCCATTTGCCTTTGTAATTCGTCCAGTAACAAACTATTCGGTAGGTAGCTATTTCACTATATTGTACATATATTTTAGTATATACTTCTTAGATTTAGTCACAGTGAGAGCACTGTAACATGTTTTAAAATTATTTTTTATAATGTGTCTATGTAACACACGCATAACACAGTTTAAGTGGGTATAATAAAAAAAATATAGTACTGGCTTTTAGTTATTTATTGAGTTTGCACATAATTAGTAGAATATAGTAGGTAGATGATCCTTTTTCACTGGTTCCACACCTTGTATATCAAGCTTGTTAGGTATGAGTGCACAATTTGGAATTATGATATTAATTGATTACAACAGATTATCAGTATTTATAAAATTGATCATAGAATATTTGCTTATTTTTTATATACTTTTTTCACGATAAATGGTAAATCTTCAGTCTTATACCTACCATTTTCGAAACTTTAATGTAGTCACCTATTGTACTTTGTTGCCGATTGTACTAAAGTTTACTACTTTAAAATGCCATCATAATGGTACAGTCGGAATCAATAGTATTAAAATAATGCGAGCATTTAAAATCGACCTTCTATTAATCTCACCAGCTGTGCACTCTAGATTTAATTAAACAAATTTTCGAAAACGTTTTAGAAATTCAGATACTACCTAATTAAAATGCCTAGCCACGTAGTGAAATTTATAGTTATTTTTTGTGGAGAGAAAAATTTATAAATAAACTGGACCAATTTAAGCAAATTTTTTATCAATTGGTCCGTTTTTTAAATATATTCTCTAAACTATGACTACTTAATTATGTAAAAACTAAATACTACACACCTATAAAATAAATACTATCATAAATCTAAAATTAAAATACGAAAATTTACTCAGGCGTTAAAGTATTCCTTCGCATCGCTGTCTTCTGGAAAAGTGCCCAGAAGACTGGCAGCATTGCCTTGTTGTATGGTAATGCTTATTCTCTGACCGAGATATCATGCGAAGTGTCGACCAGTCTCCGCGATTTTAATTTATTTTTTATTTTATAAAAAATTACTGTTTTTGCAAGCAGCGGCGCCTGCTCAGCCAGCCGAGCTCGGAAGGTGAGATGGAGCAAGGCATGTTGCGTCCTACACCAAAGGCCTTCTCATCTTCTAAGGCACTAACGACATACAATAGTCTCTTACCATAGTCCCGTGCCAAGCCATTGGGTTCTAGTACCGACAGCTGGCACGCCGGCGGCGGCGAGAGCACGGCGGATGATGTCTTTTAAGTCGGCGTGTCGCGCTATGCGGCCTGCACTTCTACAGCAGAAAATACCGTGGTGTCCGAGACTGTTGACAGCTTCGCCACAGTGAACGAATCGGAGCAACACAAGGAGCGCCTAAGCGTAAGCATATAGGGAGCCGTAAGGTCGTGTCGTCCAACATTGTGCCTATGTTTGGTGACATTATATCCGTTATATAGACATTATATGCGTTTTTTTATTATTTTGAACATTTTCAAATCCATACATTTGATGTTGCCTGTACTTCAAATCAAATCAAATCAAATCAAAAATCTTTATATGCTATATACAGGTAAGTGATGATGGTACATAAAGCAAAATAGTCCTCTGTAATTTACCATAATTGGCATGCAAATGTTACACTTAATTAATCAAAATATTAATAAATAAAACACTGTTGACGACATGTAACAAAACAACCCTTCAAAATACTTTTAAATGAATTTATTGGATTTGTCAATAATAAATATAGAATGTAATTAATTGTCAATGAAATTGGTCTGTATCACAAAATCGTTTGTTATTATTTAAAATCAATGTTATTATCATTTAGAAAATCATTTATAGCGTAATAGGCCTTATTATTCAAAAAAAAACGTAGTATGGTTTTAAATGTGGCAATATTTACCGTTTCTTTTACTACCGTGGGTAACTTGTTGTATATCTTCACAGCCATACAAAAGACACTGTTATGTAAGAGAGCAGTCCTAGAAGGTACTATGCATAGACGTGTTTTATTGCGGTTTCTTGTTGTTTTTATGAAGAGATCAGTGTTAGTCCTAACAAACATGGCGACTTCATATATGTAAATCGAGAGACTTCCAAGATATTGTAATGAAATCTATACCATTGCCATGCGGTGAGAACCTTCCATAACATAAAACATGTCATGGCTAGTCTTGCCTGTTTGCTGTCAAACTGAAAAGCCATCTCTTAAAATAGTAGAAATTGAGGTATTTAAAACAAAACATACAAAACAATATTTAAATATTTATTTAAGCAATTAGTGATGAGACCAGTTAAAATTTGAAAAATGTAGTCTTATTAAAGACGATCCTGCTTCAGATGAAGACCTATATTAGGCGGTGTGTATTTAAACATGTATTCTTATTCATGGTGTTGCATTTTCTGCAATTTTTGGAGGCTGTGCAGCGATCTTTTGCCCGGATTGAAACCACCGTTCAGGTAGTCATCGTCATTGCCTGAAACCAAGAATTTGCCTTTAATAACTGTTAAAAGAGTTATTTAGTGGGGGTTTTTATAAACCCGTAAGAAACGTTTACTGTTTAACCTATACCTACAATGAATGAACCGACGACTATAAACTCGTAATATGTATATACATTTTAGTTTTAATCCCAGTCCTAAATCATATTTGTTGGCAGCCAAGTTCTCAAATAGTTGTTAACTAACCGGCACCATTGAGTTGTCCGTTGATGCATCCTTCGTCCCACATGTTGACGCAACGTTTGCCTGGGTTGAACCCGCCATTCAGATAGTCGTCGTCATTGCCTGAATAATGAATAATGATGATTAGTATATATATATATTAGTAGCCCTGACTGCTATGCCGGAGGTCGTGGGTTCGATTCCCACCCAGGACAAATGTTTGTGTGATGAGCACGATCATTTGTTCTGTGTCTGGGTGTAATTTATCTATAATATGTATGCATTTAGAAATATTTAAGTATGTTTATCAGTTGTCTAGTACTCATAATACAAGCTCTGCTTAGCTTGAGACTAGACGGCGTTGTGTGATAGTTGTGGAATATTATTATTATTATTATTATTATTAATTGGGGACTATTTTAATTCTTCAAATAAGACCGAATTTATTGCATTTAATACTTACCTATAAATGGATAATAGTCATTGTTACCATTGATGCCGAATATGATTCTGAATTGTTTAAAAATTGATTTGAGTATAGGTGCCTGGTTACCAGTTTTATATCTTTCGTTTTAGTTTTATTTTCGAATCGTTTTAAAGGCAAAATACTTAGGTATATAAATAAACTTACTTTCCTCATGAAACAAATCGCCTCATTTAAAAGTAGGTAATGTTTGGTGTACCTACCCCTAAATATTTCTTCGATAAATTACACTTACCGGCCCCATTGAGTTGTCCATTGATGCATCCTTCATCCCACATGTTAACACAACGCTTCCCTGGGTTGAAGCCGCCGTTCAAATAATCGTCATCATTGCCTGAAGAAGAAACACACAGGACTAAGCTGACTAAGTTCACAACCTGGACATACTTAGGCCTTTTTTGGGGAGGAAGCAGCAAGGATTTGTCTAAGACAGGAAGGGGGAAACGCGAATTGGTAAAGTCTCATCACTCCACAAGATGCGCCCCCACTTTGTCTAAAATTGTACAGGAAGGTCAATCTAGAAAAATCTGGCTGATATTCGGGCTTGTCTCCAGCAGCCTAACGAAGTATGCTAGGAGAGTGGAAGCTCTCGCAGTAAATGTAGGGCGTGTGTTCGTGGAGTGAACTTAACTGTAGTGACTTTGACAATATTGGGGGCATCTTCGTGGACTGAATATACCAAAATAAAGTAGAAACTGATATTAAGTATCTTAACTTTGCTCTGGTAAGAGAGGTCCCCGGTAAGCTTTTATTTTTCACACAACGCTGATTTAAGGTGATTGTAATTTAGAGCAATTGATTTTATAATTCTTTGTAGTTGTTGCATTGACTTTGAACTGGATCGGGATTGAAATTAGTTGCAAGAGTGATCTTCTTTGCTTGTAACATTCTCCTCTCATACCGAGAAGTGAACTGTATCACTAATGGACACCACAGCAGCTGTTGATATTTTAGGGTTTCATCTTATCATAAATGATTGACAAACAACTTATTGTCAGAGTTTTAAACACCCGTAAGGCATCTGACATTTCTTTACCATTCTTAACCACTGAGATCATTTGTTCTAGACAGTTAAGACATTTTCGAAAAAAAATACACCATGTTTTCTTTCACCGATTTGAGAAGTGATAATTAATTTATAATATGCACAAGAATAAAAAATAAAATGTTTGTGGTGCTGGTGCGTGCCTTGGGTTTAAACCTACGAATTTTGACTTGTCAGCCAAACGGTTGTACCAGTCAGCTATCACTAGTTTTTGTGGGCTTAAAATTAATTGACAGTAATGTTTTGATTTACTTACCAGCACCATTGAGTTGTCCGTTGATGCATCCTTCGTCCCACATATTGACACAACGCTTGCCTGGGTTGAACCCGCCGTTCAGATAGTCGTCGTCATTCCCTTGTATTATTTAATAATTATTATATTACATATCATCATCAGCATATTCCCCGGAAGATTGGGCAAAGAAGTGTGCGTGTGGTATTGTTAATAAACAACCATATTTTACCGATACCGTTACTATGTTTATGTCTGGTCTTATACTGAGTTGGGAGTTACAAAAATTGGTCCAACAGAAAAACCTAATAATACTTTGTCTGACCTTGGAATCGACCAGGACCCAGGACCTCAAACTTAGTAGCAGCGTTTGCGTCTATAACACGAATAAGTCAATAATATTATACAATTTTATAGTTACAAGGAATAGAGGGGCTCGTGGCTAAGTAACAGCCGTTCAGATAGATAGATCGAGGTTCAGATGCGCTTGCCGCGGTCGGTTTGTGGATGGGTGACTATAATTTCTTATAGAATACCCTCCATGCCTCGGGGAGTAAGTTAAACCGTCAGTCCTGTTGTCAAATTAGGATCTATGACAGATGCCTGAATGTCAGACATCCAGTCTTAGCACGAGATATCGTGTTACCCAGTAACTGGGTATATATTAAGCTGCATCAGGTTAGACTGGAAGCCGACTCCAATGTAGTTGGGTAATTGTTGGGCTAAATCCGAAGTACCTAAGGTACCTAACTAATTGCAGCATGTTAGAAAAAAAGAAAAAAAGAAAAAAAAGCGTCGACTGGGATGGACTGGTGATCAGGTTTTCTTCAAGAAAACCTGATCGCTGATGATTGGTATTGATGAAAGGTTCATAGAGAGGGTATTAATGACATAGGTACTCACCAGCACCGTTAAGTTGTCCGTTGATGCATCCTTCATCCCACATGTTGACACATCTTTGATCTGCTGAAAAAACGTCAGAGAAAATATTATATCAAATAGACTTCCGACTCTATTTTCGGTCACGGCGGCTTATGTCCACGGAGATTAGCCAAGTACGCAGAAGATATTAGAATGCACAAGTGTATGCGCAAATACACGTGCACTCCCTCTTCCTGCGCTCTCATAGACTGTTGTGCAGACGTTTCAGATTACCGTACCATCGACAGTAATCTACCACGACCGCAGGACAGGTGGTTTTACGTCTTTCGGAAGCACGGCGTGTCGCATCCCTAAATTCCTAAGTGCGACTGAGAATTTCCTAACAGAAAAACGCAATAACAGCCCTACCCGGAAATCGGACCCAGAACCTCATTCTCGGCAGTCGCCCTTATGACCATTAGACCTACGATGGAGTCATATTATATATGTAGACCAACGAGGGAGTCATATTATATAATTATGTAGAACAGTTCATGTTTTAAGAAATCGCAATGAAGCTCCAATCGGTTACCGTTAAAAAAGATATCGTGTGTTTAAGGCACGGTTTGGCTTTGCTGGTCTGCAGTTTTGTAAGCTCTACTTAATTATTTTCGTTCAATGTTCGTGGTAAAATTTCGCTTTTATTTCAAGAAATTCTAGATGGACTGAGTGACCACCACACAACACACGTTATTAGAAAAAAAAATGGCTGATTTAGTGCTTTTGCGCTTAGTCTGAAACTTTTTATATTACACTATCAAAATGTGAGACGCGCACTGACGTTAGGGGTAACAGTTTGCGGTTTTCTCTACATGGAAATAACATACTACAGAGGGAAGTCTGATATAATTCAGGAAGGGACATAAGTTGTCCACCACACCCGTCAGTGATGACCACCGTAACGTAGATCAGGTGACGCCCGTTTAGAATTTAAAATATATACATATATATATATTAGGTACATACATGACTAGTTACAGTAAAAGGTAGGGTTTCAGAGACAGAACAGAGATTTGGTTAATTGTGCTGATGGGATTATCATTGGATAGGAGATTTAAAGTACTCATTCCTAATCTGTATAAGAGAAATCATTTTAAAAAAAATTGGAAAGTCCACCATGGATGCTGTATAAAAACCACCACGGTCATCTTCCACTCACCCCTTAGTAGGGCCCCGGTATCATAATTGCAATCAGCGCAAGTAATAGAACAGCTATGGGCTGGTTAAGTAATATTATTGTGATTTTATACGCAGCACACTAACTTCACGATGTTTGTATGCACTGTAGTGTATACAAACAGTCTTACAGTGGCAGCCAAAATTAAAAACAGCTTAATATTGGTTAACTTACATTTGTAATGCCTATACTGTGCCACCAAAGTTTTGCAATAAACTACAGAAATTACACTGCAGAGCACGATAAATGCCTTCATTTCGAAAGTCAAGCTGTTATATCGCGAAATTTATACCTAGGTACTAATGGTTTTTCGAATGATAAATGTTGTAATTTCGTACAATTTCGACGCTTTTATAAACGGCCGATACTCGAAAAATTAATTAGTCAATGACTATTTATCTCTCCACTTATGATAGGATTTATTATTTATTTCATTCGGATTAATTGTGTTGGTAAAGCGCAGAGGATTCCAATATTAATTATTTTCGAGTAGGTGCCAATGAATGATGATATTAATTCAACGGATGGCGCAGTGGTTGAGGTACCGGCTGCTGTGTTGTACTGATCGCGGATTCGGTTGGGAACACGGGAGAAATATTTGAATTATCGTTTGTGTGCGTGTCTGTGACGTCTGTACATATGAGATATATGTATGCATATATAAAAGAAGTGCCTATGGAGCAGGCATAGGACTTTATTATCATAAAGATGACACATCTCACCAATTACGAGTTGAATACAAATGGCAGCACACATACCCTTGAATGCAGTTGGAATACCAATTGTTTAAGTATTAATTTTATAATTAGAGAAAAAAAAACGGCTCTTCTATATAGTAGCTATGCTTAAGAGGTAGTGTCACGTATGTTAGGAGTTATTCAAGCTCTGGAAAGTCTTGAAGCCTCAGACTTAAACCTGTCATGTAGTGAAGGAAAACATCGTGAGGAAACCGTAATGTCTGCAATCGTTAACCAGCAAACTGCCTCGTTGGTCTAGTAGTCCCATGAGCGACTGGTGAGCAGGTCTCGGGTTCGATTCGCGGGTCGAGCAAAGTGTTATTAAGTTTTTCTGTTAGGAAATTCTCAGTAGCAGCCCGGAGTTTGGAATTGTGCCCGGTTGATGCCAATAGGCTCACCACTTATTACATGGGACTTAATAACAGCATTGGTGAAATGTGGGTGTACAGTGGTGTACACCTCTGCCTACCCCTTCGGGGAATATAGCCGTGATGCTATGTTATGTTATGTGATGTGTTGACCTACCTATCTACCTATATATTTATCTACCGGCCTACCTAATACGTAAATTTGTAAATAATAACCCGCAGTGAGCTGCCGATGGCGTGATACTCAATCGGTGTTACGTCTCGGTCGAATGGAGGTGCTTGCTCTATAGAAGAACAGTTTTTGTCTGATTATCTACTAAAACAACAACAGTAGGTAACTAATTAATACTGCTAATTATAAATGAGTAAGTTTGTGAGGATGTATGGATGTTTATTACTCTTTCACGCAATAGCTAGGTACTGAACGGATTTGTATGAAATTTATAACCTGAATTGTCACATAAGATACTTTTCCCCGGCTGGACCCAATTCTAAAGTCCACGCAGATAAAGTCGCGAGTGTAGCTAGTTAATAATATAATGTAGTTAATAACTAATATTATAAAGCGGAAGAGTTTTTTGTTTGTTTGTTTGTTTGTTAAACGCGCAAATCTGTATTTTTTTACATTATAGCCAGGTTTGGGAGTAATAGAATAGGCTACCCTCTCAACAAGCCTTAAATTTTTGTTAAGTATGTTGGAAGAAAAAGCGCTCTCGAACTGCTTTATACGCGTGCGCTGGCGTCATAGTTAGTGATACGTAAATACATTGTTCTACAAAAATATCGATCTTTAGTACATCTACAAAAAAAGTCCCCGATGCCCTATACCTATCTCTTATACTTAAGCCACAATAAGGTATTTTTGCCAAACATTTTATTGGCATTGTATCCTTACGAACGGAAGTTATTTCATCATTAAGAGAGTTTTATGAAGATAAACTTTGTGAATAGTTTAGGAGATAATGTAAATATTTCAAAACTCGCGCGAACGAGATGTGTGACGCATAACAGTATAACCCTGGCTGCCCGATGGGAACTGAGCATTGGCAAGAAGAGACAAACTGTGAATTATTTTCTACTTGTTGGTTAGTACTAAATAGGTAGATAATTATATTATAATTATACGAGGATGAAACCGCGAGGCACGGCTAGTTTTTGATATAAAACTCAATATACCATCACTCAACAAGACAAGAGGGAATGCATGTGATTCACATTTAGACAACATGAGTAGTTGGTGGTAGTTAGCAATTTTTCACCGCTTGCGTATGTGCATATATTTTCGGGCAGGCGGGCGGTGTTGCATGACCACCCTCAATATTGTGGAAGTACCATTCTAATGGACTTCCGCAAGG
Organism: Xylocampa areola; assembly: GCA_935421205.1. Lineage (NCBI taxonomy): Eukaryota > Metazoa > Arthropoda > Insecta > Lepidoptera > Noctuidae > Xylocampa > Xylocampa areola. The sequence continues at coordinate 11,271,836 of OW285220.1, forward strand.
TGACCCCCGAATCTATTGAATTGTTCTTTAAGTTACTAGCAGTATAAAGTTCGTTAAAACTATCAATAAAACATAATACGATATTTTATCTTCAAATAGACATACCAAATACATAAAAAATAATTTTATTTTATTTCCTTTTTTGATTTTGGTTCCTGTACTACCCCGCTCCCCCTCCCGCATCTACGTCCATACATATCAACATTTCATCATCATCATGGCGAAGAGTCAACAGCCTAATTTCGTAACACAATCGCTGTATTGCAATAAATTTCACCACGTTTTCGAGAGTTTATCAATATTCATTGCATCGATACATTTTCCGAAAGCACCGTTTTTAGTAGTAAACAGTTATAAACTGGCGTAAAGGGGACCTATTGAAAAAGTGACTGTTAGTTAATTAGACTCCATTAATTATGAGCCTAATAAAGTGTAAAGCATCACAGCTACTTAGGGTTTACGATCAGACTTGCTGCCATAGAGAAAACGTAGCGGTCTTCCACTGTTATTAAGGCTTCTCTATTGTGTTCCCTAGCTTTTTTATCCATAATCTAAAGTCCCATAATATTATTTGTCCTAATCATCATTGCTCCGAACTAAATGTCACATAATATCACATGGCATAAATTTTTAATCCCTAAATACAATATGCCATAAATAGGTTTGTCATCAATTTATATTACTATCAATAATATACAAAAGACTTAAAACCGTTTTCAATAACAGTTATATAGGATATAAATAAACAAAATAATTTGAATTTAGGAGATATTCAAATTATTTTGTTTATTTATATCCTAATGATTTTGTAATACGTTTTTTTTCTTTTTATCAAAATTGGATCTACGTTTGGCTACAAACTCGCCTGATGGTAAGCGACGGTGTGACTGAGGATTGAGCACGTAGATCCAGAAGAAATCTATTCATATATATAAAGATGCAAAATCAATATGGCTTTTGTCAACGACAGAACCGGTTGCCAGGCGGGCGGTACACTCATTTATTACAAAAAATCGCTATACTGCATCCCTATGGACCTCCCACCTCTTTCTCACATAGAGGCTTCTATATGCCGGCTAGGCATGACAGGACACCAGCCAATTACCATCGTCTCGGCATACCTTCCACCTAAAGTCACATCGAAAGTTAACTTAGCTCCCGACATTAAAGCCTTATTTTCTCTGAGCGACTCAGTTATCATTGCTGGCGACCTTAACGCCAAAAATGAATCCTGGTGTTGCAATACGACGACCACACGAGGCAGACACCTCGAACGATTAGGTATCGAACTTAACTTCGATATCATCGCCCCGATGAGCCCTACCCACTTCCCTGACAATGTAAACCACCGACCTGACATACTCGACATAGCGATTCTAAAGAACGTAAACCTCGGTTTACACTCTATAGAGACGCTACAAGAGCTTGACTCTGACCATAGACCAGTAATACTAGAATTAGGCCCCCGCTCAGGTCCCTCAGACCCAGATCAACCTGTCCCCACTAAAACCACAACGGATTGGGGAAGACTAGAGGAACGCCTCAAGTCGACCTCTTCTGTGCACTTAGACTCAATTCCCGATAATATAGTGTCTGTTGCCGACACAGTGTCTGCGATCGACTCCCTCACTAGTCACGTGCAATCCGTAGTGAACGAATGTTCACGGCAAGTCCCGGAGGTGGATGAACACCGCTGGAAACTGCCGGATGATGTACGTGAACTGTTGACGGAGAAAAACGCAGCTATCCGTGCCTACGACAGTTTCCCCAATGAAGCTAACCGTATCCATATGCGCACCTTGCAGCGTACTGTGAGGAAGCGCATATCGGAAATGCGGGAAGCTAAATGGGACAAAATGCTCGATGATATAGAACCCACCCATCAAGCTTTCTGGCAATTGCAGCGGAAATTAAAATCCGATCAATGCGCCGCTATACCCCCGCTCAGTCGACCTAATCAACGACCTGCTTTTGATGACGACGAAAAGTCAGAAGTATTAGCCGACAGTTTAGAAGCCCAATGTACGCCTAGCACTCTACCAGTAGACAACGCTCACCTGTCCAAGGTCGATGCTGAAGTCAAACGTAGAACTGCAGTCCCGCCCCCAGACGACTCCGACGATCCCTTGCCCCCCGTCACCGTAGACGAAGTCAGAACGATCGTGAGGAACCTCAAACCCAGGAAGGCCCCAGGCTCAGACGGGATCACCAACAAAGTGATTAAATACTTTCCCGCACGTCTGATAGTTCTCATGACCGCCATCTTCAATGCGGCACTGACCAACAATATCTTCCCACAATCGTGGAAACAGGCAACAGTTATAGGTTTTCCAAAGCCCGGTAAGCTCAAGTGCGAGCCGACCAGTTATCGCCCGATCAGTCTTCTCAACGTCTTTGGAAAGATCTATGAAAGGCTAATTTATATTCGATTAAGGGATTATGCCGAATCCAATAAGCTTCTTCCTAACGAGCAGTTAGGCTTTCGAGCTAAACACTCATGCATCCATCAGTTGCACCGTATCGTTGAGCACATAAGCGCAGGCTTCATGGGCAAGATGAAAACGGGCGTATTATTCTTCGATGTAGCTAAAGCCTTCGACAAGGTCTGGCACAACGGCTTAATCTATAAGCTGTACCAATTCCAAGTGCCTGACCGTCTCGTACTCATCATTCGAGATTTTCTATCGAACCGTAGCTTCCGCTATCGCGTAGAGGGCGTTCTATCGTCCCCTCATCGGATCCAAGCCGGAGTCCCTCAGGGCTCTGTGCTATCACCTCTTCTCTTCGCGCTGTACACCAGCGATATTCCCAAAAGTGGCAAAACCAAGTTAGCTCTTTTCGCCGACGACACGGCCATCTATTACACTGGTAGGAGTCTTGACTGCATTACCCGATATCTCCAGACCTCGGCCAACGCCTTAGGCGCTTGGTTCAGGAAATGGAGGATTGAGGTCAATCCAGATAAGAGCGCCGCCGTTCTCTTTTCGAGAACGGGCGCCGAGGAATTTCTTCCCCAGCTTCAACCTATTACAATGTTCGGCAAGCCAATCCCTTGGGAACTTCAAGCCAAACAGTCACACCCAGGTAGGGTGTGATTCTAGATCACAAACTGTCCTTCCGTCCGCACATTAAGACGGTACGCAACCGCGCGGCCTTCGCTGTCGGCCGTCTTTTTCCCATGACAAATGCGCGCAGTAAATTGTCACTTAACCTTAAGATTAGGCTCTATACTACGTGCATTAGACCCATTATGACGTATGCTAGCGTCGTGTTCGCACACGTTAAGTATTACAAAATCCATAGGATGCAAACCCTGCAAAATCGATTCCTTCGAAAAGCGACAGGCGCCCCATGGTTCATTAGGAACCTTCAACTCCACCTCGACCTCAGAGTGCCTACCGTTAGGCAATTCATGAAAAGGGCATCGAAGAAATACTTCGAATCTGCCCCTAATCATCCGAATCCCTTAGTTGTCTCTTCCGCTGATTACAGGCCGTCCCAGATCAACAAAATCCGCCGACCACGTCACGCTCTCCTCCGTCCCGATGATAGGATCACTGTAGCTCAAGCGTCTAACAGACACACAAGCACACTCCGACGCGCTCGACCGCCTCGTTATAGACCTCACCGGCGAGGTCCGCGTCCGTCGCGAAATGTCTCATCATGTCCGCCCCGACCCTTGCTAGAGCCGGCCCGCGCCGAGCTAGTAGCTTTAAATTTGTCCCTTAATAATAAGGAAACTGATATGACCCAGCTAGTCCCTAGTTGTCCCCCCAGCAACGCCCTAAGCCGAGGTTCGTGTCCCGCAGGGGACGCCCTTAGCGCTGTTGCTTAGTTTGTAGTAATATAAAATATGCTCTGGCTGGAGGCATCAAACTGCCTCGCCTTAGATATTGTCCGGTTACGCAGACAAAACCCCTCTGGGTTTCTGCAAGAGGCCATTCAAAAAAAAAAAAAAAAATATGGCTTTTGTCACGGCTACGGCGCTGCGGTGGTCCCACGCGTGCTAACCGTCGCAGACGCGCCCCTACGCGCTTACGCGATTCTAAATTGCACTCACACTCCATTGTTTGGAGTCGGATTTACAGCGATTTGTTTCTGTCACTAAAACCTAACTTTTAGTAAATGTTTTAGGACTCACAATTTTGTTAATAATGAACATACGGAATAATACAATACTTAGGACATACGACTTTATTTCATGCAAAGTTAGGAGATTAATTTATTATAGTACTCGATAAAATGACAAAATAGTTTTATAAGTAAAGATAATTTATTAAACGAAATTTAGTTTTTTTTTAACATTAAGGTTAGGTACTGAAGTTTATAGCAAACGTGTTATGGATAATGATTTTCGGACAAAAAAACTTACCACCACTACCGGCTAAAAACTACTATGATCCCCCACTAATCTATACCGAGGTCTAGAGATCGCAACCCCGGCAGGTTATAGTTAGTCAAAGGTTAAAAAGAGACAGTTAACATCTTCCAAGCTTTATTTTAGGGACTATTCACCGCGCTTGGCAAACACCAGAGATGCTAATATGCAGTTATCAGTAGACAGCTAATAAACATAAGATGTGTTTTAGTCACTCATAATAGCCGCGTAGGTGGTCTTCATATTTTTTTTTGTCAGGCAGCTAATGGGTCTCTGTCTTCTTTTTCATCATATCCTCATAATTGAGAAATGTATCTACTGCAGGAAGCTTGCAGGAGCCCCCTCAAAGTCACGTGATTTGGAGCAACATGTCTGGACTGCCTGTATGTTTATCTTAGACGCTTCTTTGACTATGTCCGGACATCGCATAAATGATAAATGATAAATGATTTTATTTCTGTAAATAGATCTGTTGAAGACACTTTTACAAGTCATTTTTTTAAACTAGATGGCGCCGGCGTTTCCTATCTGACTGTCTCTGAGAAGAAACGCCGAAACAAACTCAGAGGTCAACGTCTCTTTTAAAGTCCAGACATAATAGTATGTACATATCTATGTGAGTGTAACGATGCAGGGATCGTCTGGAATGGCCTTTTGAGGAAAGAGCCATAGCAGCTTCGAGGTGACCTGTCCTGTCTGACGGCACGTATGCATCAGTCATCGTGTAGCTCAACCATAACTAAGGGAGCTCAACGACCCGTCACAAGACGATACCAGATCAGGAGGACATTTGCGTAGGTCACATAAAACGACTCAAAACCGCCAGACAGTCTATGAGGTTCATGTATGAATGAATTTCTAGCCCACATCGTACTCACATTCACATTGCAAATAGTGTCTAATAGACTAACAATATTATCAAAAAATGTCAAGAATCAATGTCAAAAAGAATAATCTTAATATAATAAATTCATTAAAATATCATAAAATAAATTAATTAAACATTACAATGTCAACAGTGGTAAAAAAAAAAACAAAAAATACAGCAATTATTAATGAGTGTCTAAACATTAGAGCGAGCGGCACAATCCCAAGCATTTTTATCTTCTACGTAGTCTTTGATTTTATAGTAACCCTTTTTGCAAAGAGTCTGCTTCACATATGACTTAAATTTGTTGAGACTCAATTCTTGAATATTGCTTGGGATTTTGTTGTAGAAGCGTACACTTTGACATCTATATGAATTACTAATTTTTTGGAGCCTAGTTGATGGTAGCACGAGTTTATTTTTGTTCCTCGTATTGAGACTATGAACGTCGCTGTTTTTACAGAATAGATTAATGTGTTTCTTAACATAGATCAAATTTTCATAGACATATTGAGATGCGACCGTCATTATCCCAATTTCTTTGAATTTATCCCTCAGTGAGTGCCTATAACTAAGGTTATAAATTGCTCGAATAGCCCTCTTCTGCAGCACAAATATAGTTTGAATGTCAGCAGCATTTCCCCACAACAAAATGCCGTACGACATTACACTATGAAAATAACTAAAGTATACTAATCTGGCTGTTTCTATATCAGTTAATTGACGTATTTTATAGACCGCGTATGCTGCAGAACTGAGTCTGTTCGACAACTTATTAATATGTGGGCCCCATTGCAGCTTTGAATCTAAAGTAATACCCAAAAACATTGTAGTGTCTACAAGATCTAAATGTTCATCATTTATCAATACACTGGTTTTTATTTGCTTAACATTAGGCAATAAAAATCTGATGCATTTAGTCTTCTTCTCGTTTAAAAGTAAATTATTAACATTGAACCAGTGTATTACTTTAGAAAGAGTGTTATTTACATCGTCAGTAACTGGCTGTTGCCGTTTAAGTTTAAATAAGAGTGATGTATCATCAGCAAATAACACAATATCTTGATCATTTTTTACCATAAAAGGTAAATCATTAATGTAAACGAGAAATAGGAATGGGCCCAAAATTGAGCCCTGCGGAACTCCCATAGTAACCAACGACCCTTGGGATCGCTTTCCATTGACATCCACTCTTTGGATCCTATTACTCAAATAAGATATAAGAAGATCCAGAGCAGTATCCTTTATTCCATAATGTTGTAACTTCCTGATTAATGTTTCATGAAATACGCAATCAAACGCCTTAGACAAATCACAAAAAATTCCTAAGGCATCATGTGAATTCTCCCAGGCATAATAAATATTATCTAAAAGCTCAACACCGGCATCGGTTGTTGAGCGACCCCTTGTGAAACCAAATTGTTTATTGTGTAACAGATTGTTTTTGTTAAAATGACTTAGCAACTCATCAAGAATTAATTTTTCAAATATTTTACTGAAGGTGGGAAGCACAGAAATAGGTCTGAAGTTAGTGGGGTCATTCGTGCTGCCCGATTTAAACAAAGGTATGACTTTACTGCTTTTCATTAAATCAGGAAATACACCACAATCAATACAATTATTATATATCATGGCCAATTCTGGCGCGACTATGTTAATTATCGATTTTGTAAATTCGACAGAATGGCCCCAAAGATCGGCGGTCTTTTTAACATTTAGGGTATTAAACATTTTTACAATATCTTTGCCATTTATATAATGGAATTTAAATTCATTAATGCATATATTATCATTTTCTTTTAATAAAGTCTCAGCAACAATGGGACATGACCTCAGGGTTTTAGTGGTTGAGATTGGAATGTCTGTGAAGAATTTTTCAAATGCTGTAGCAACTTCTAAATCTGATTTAATTTCTTCATTACTAATATTAAGGCAAATCTCACTTTTACAATTCCTAACTCTACCAGTCTCGTTATTTATAATATCCCATGTCATTTTAATTTTATTATTACTATTTTTAATTTTTGCACTTATATAACGAGCCTTTGCTATATGACAAATATTTTTAAATAACTTTGAATATTTTTTTACATATTGGTAAAATTCATGACTTTTATTATAGTTTCTTTCTTCATACAATTCAAATAATGTTTTTCTACTTTTATAAATACCCTTAGTGGCCCATTCACTGAAGGTTGCAGTACCTCGAACAGAGATCTTCTTGGGGATAAAAGTTGAATCAAATTCAGTACAATACATGTTAAAAAAAGAATTGTACTGCTGGTTAGGGTCATCACTACAATATAAGTGAGGTAATTTATAAATTAATTTGTTTTTGAATATCTCCAAGCGACCCGCAGTTTTAGGCACTACAGTAATGTCTTTCTTTACTACATCTTTGGACTGTTTAAGAAAAGTAATAAACTGTCCACAATGATCAGAGTCTAGTTGATTTATAATTTTTTTACTCTGTGGTACAATGTCTGTGTATATGTTATCCAAACATGTAGCAGTGGTAGCAGTTATTCTAGTCGGCTCCAAAAAAAGATTTTCAAGACTATATGACTTAAATAAATTTTTAATTTTTATGCACATAGAAGAATCCTCCAATAAATTAACATTAAAGTCATCGCATATCATTACATTTTTATTCAATTTACAAACCTTTTGCAAAACTTCATCCATGACATTTTCAAAACAGTCATATAATGATGAAGGCGGTCGGTACACACTCAATACAACAGGCCGCTCAAGCTCAATGCAGGCTATTTCTATAGTACGCTCAACAGAGAGGCACACAATATCTTTACGTTCTTTAAACTGATAATGTTTCTTTATTAAAATTAATGAGCCACCATGTATGGCATTTTCTCTGCTGAATGAACTACCAACTTGGTGATTATTGTAATTGAATATGAGCTGATGGCTTTTAAGCCAGTGTTCTGTAATACAAAAGATATCAATATTGTTACAGTTCATAAACAATTCAATTTCAAGTTCTTTATTCAACATTCCCTGAATATTTTGGTGCACCAAGATGATGGTATTTAAAACATTGCATGTATTTGTTACACTAATAGGTGTAATTTTTTTAATAAATTTATTGTTATATACGCAAGAGGTTGACTCTATTGTCTTAATTTCTAATTTAAATTATCAATAATGTCAATTTTATTAGCCAAATTCTTGGCTGGTTCATTATTAATGTCATTAAATTGCTCAATAGAAGCAACAGTTTTTGTAGCCAAGTTCTTGGCTGAATAATCAAAAAAATAGGATAGCGATACAGCTATTTGTCGTTTACAATATTTTGATAGATAATAACTATCTTTGGTCAAATATAAATTATTACTAACATAATTGTTAGAGTCAATTATTTGAAAATTATTATTGTAACATGTCAATGTGTTTAATGTCAAGTTTAGCTTAGATCATAGTAGGCGTTCTCTGTTTCTTTTGCATTCCATGCAGCCGGTGAAGATCAACTTTCCTTTGCCATATTTTTTCAGTGTGGGAAATCCATCGAGGATACTGTGCTAGTCTCCTGCCGATTAATAACCACACAGTCCTACTCCAACTTTTACCGAGTTCCCGGGTACGTTGCAGCAATCACGGCAACCCCGGCAGGTAGCTTCCCTTAGCCTGACTTTCCTTACTTAATTACTTACTTCTGATGCTAACCATACTGTTTCGTTAACCAGCATTCGGACAACAAATTTTGTACAAAACATGTACAAAATTTGTCCGCATTGTTCTATCGTTGGCTATGTTAGCTCAGAGCCAAGGTGATGAATGACCCGTTCTCCGCTATTTGTCATAGCTGTCAATTTTATATAAAATATGGTTCTGTGTGGGAATCGCGAGTGCGAATCCCAGATGGCTCTTTAGGATAGTTTGGGATATATTTAGAGGGTATGAACGGTGATATATTTTTCGTAACAATGGTTTATTACTTGATTCTTTTATATCTCCTCTGAAACGGTCTGTGTGACCAATATTATTTTTCTGAGTTCATTTTATAGTAGGTATGTATCTATAACTTTGAAATTAAAGATGGAGCTTTGGTATTTATGTCAACATTGGATTTACGGAATGCAATCTCGAAGCGAAATCTTAATATCGGGATCCAGTGATTTAATCAAAAAGATTTGCATCTTCAGGTTTGTTTCTGATTTTTTATTTGACTGTACAGACAAATTCGTGTCTACAAGTCTTATTAAAATTAATATATAACACAGATCTACGCGTATATCTCGGGGATAAACGAAACGAAAGGATTGCAGTAATAAACATATTGTAAAAAAGGAACGAAGTGTCTAGCCAAAATAAAAAGTTTGAATAATTTCCGCCACACTTCGCTAGCTTACAGGGCGAGAATGAAGGAGAAATGCTGAAAAATTAGCGTACCTAGAATACCTACTTTCAGAATACGTCCTGCGGGATGTCTCGACCCCTTCCCGCTCCCTTGCATCCGTCGATCGATCACATCACGCACGACGCAGGTTGCACTCTCCTCTTCAGTCTGCGCAGTGCCGCGCGCCGGGTAACACTTGGATGCGCTGCCGTTCGGTACCGCCGGTCCTAGAACATTTGGTATGACTTTCTGTTCATGATTGATGTCGTGAAATTACCTTGGGGTCTCGGTATGTCGAGATCACAATATTACAAGATCTCGGCGAATTGAGATCGCATTCCCTATTCCCCGCATAATTGACAAAGCCTAACTATCTATGCAGTTCTCCAACCGTTTCTTGGCATGGGCATCAAGACTAAAGAATGGCCTAATTATACATAAAATAATATTTTTTTGATAGATGGGAACGTGCATTGATGGTTTAAAAGGCGGTTCAAGACTTTTCTTTTTCCCCTTTAGATCTCCCTTCCCACCTCAACTCCCCCTCGTTCGTCAACTGTATCGATTGATTAGACTGTGGTATTGGTCGTGCCTTTGTTTGGTAGTTGACCGTAGTTGGTCAGAATAATAATTATATTGCGAAGCACATATTCGTTCTTTGTGTTTTGCATAGCAACAAAAGCCTTAAAGACAATTATATGAATTTTCTGAGATAATAAAACATTTTTTTCTTAAAATACAATATAATGGTTCTAATTTTCTTAATTTTTTGCGATTCTTAAACGACGAACCAGTTGAATTTTACAAAATAAAGTTTAGTTTAAGTATTAGATATGCAGGGGCTGCCACAGTTTTTTTATAAAAGCCTTTGCCCAACTGTGGGACCTGTTAATGGGTTATAAATTTTCGCTCTGCCTTTATGAAGTATACACTTAGTGCCGTTGTAGTGATGTTTTGGGGCAATTTAGTGGCGCATAGGTAGGCGGGAGCCTGAGGGGGACGCGTGTGCCTGCGGGGGACGCAGGAGTCTGTGCGGGGGAAGTGGGGGCCGATTGCATACGGAAATACACGAATGAGAAGGGATATGTTTCCTTCGCTCGGAAAATGAAAACTAGTGAGTAGGTGCCGAAAACGGTTCGTAAAATTATAAATTGTTTTTCAGTTTTTGTATACATTATTCTGGATTATTGTTAAGCTATATGCGTCTTTACCTTTGCGGATAATGCAAAAGCGCGAATTGATTTTACTGCATAACTGTTTTCTATTCGACTGTACATGCGCGACTGTCATTATTTTCCGAGAGGCAGAGTTAAAATATTAATTAACCATGAAGTTTTGGTCATTGCTCCTTCGATGAATGTTTGAAAAATCGAACATCACAAAATAATTGATAAGAATTCATTATTAAGTATCCTAAAATGCTACGCAGTTCGTTTTTTTTGTTATTGATTCGTAGCGTTCCGCCTCCTCACCTCAGTTAAGCTTCATAAGTCTTGTGCATTTTACGGCCAAAAATTTCAAACACTACTTAATTTTTAATTGCACTTAAGTCTCGTGCTTTCTCCGTCATTTTACAGTTAAGTGACAAGGACAACAAGAATTTTCGGGTCCGTTTAAAATGGCGTAATGGCGTTTGAGAATGTTGTCTTTGGTCACACGGTAGATGCTTATGGCAACTTAAAATTGAGACTGCCTCGTTGGTCTAGTGGTCCCAAGCGCGACTGCTGAGCAGTAGGTCCTGGGTTCGATTCCCGGGTCGGGCAAAGTGTTATTGGGCTTTTCTATTAGGAAATTTTCGATAGCAGCCCGGAGTATGAAATTGTTCCCGGTAGATGGCAATAGGCTCACCACCTATTACATAGGACTTAATAACAGCATTGGTGAAATGTGGGTATACAAATATGTACACCTCTGCCTACCCCTTCGCGGAATACAGGCGTGATGATATGTTATTTTAAAATTAAGTTGTGATTAAACATATTTTTTATATCGTTGTTTCAGAATACGCAAGATTTATTGATCTTGCAATCTAAGGTCGACTTCAAGTGACTTATTTGGAGTGGACATAGTAAGTAATTGTTTAACATTTTGTTTGTACGTTTTCATAATTTGTTTAGTGTTTTTTCAGTTATGTATTATAAAGGTTGGCTTCTATTTTAAACAGATGTAACCGTAATCAAAGCCTGGAAGTCGAACTTCAAGTGGTTTTATAATTTGTTTGATTTCTAGAAGTAATTTAGAGACTTTACATCTGAATAGACCTGCCTCATTGGTTTAGTGGACGCAAGCGTGAGCGTGAGTTCCTAGTTTCGATTCCCGGGACGGGTAAAATGTTATCAGGTAATTCTCAGTAGCAGCCGGAGTTTTGATTTGATTATAATAATAATAATATAATATAATAATAATATTGATATGGCAATATATAATTTTCTTCATACGTAACTAATATGGGTAAATGTAAACAGTCATGTGCGTTATTCATGGACCTCACAAAGGCCTTCGATTATGTGGATCACGAGATACTACTAGACAAACTATACGCCTATGGTGTAAGAGGGAACATGTATGACTTGATAAAATCTTATTTATGTAATAGAAATCAATTAAATTAGATAACTAGGATAAGCCCCATTGCAAAACAAGTATTAAATCACTCATCATCATACCGAATAGTTAGATCAGGCGTTCCACAAGGAAGTGTGCTTGGTCCACTTGTATTTATCATATACATAAACGACCTTCCTAAAGCCTCGAAGCATAACACAGTTCTATTTGCTGATGACAGCACAATACTTTTCACAGGAGATAACAAACCTGATATGGAAGCAGAAATAAACATGACTCTGGAGAATGTTATAAACTGGTTGACATCAAATAATTTACGTATTAATTTAAACAAAACTAACTTAATGACATTGAGAAGTCGATTTAATAAAATAACTGGTATGAATATTCATTACCAGAACAATAAGGTTCAAGAAGTTAACGTAACAAGATTTTTAGGCCTGAACATTGATAATACTTTAAATTTTAAACAACATATTGATTCACTTTGCACTAGAATTAATACCTATTCCTACGCACTGTATATGCTTAGGCGAACGGTCAGTATCTCAACCCTTCTTACAGCATATCATGGCTATGTTGCATCCCTTTTAAGGTATTGTGTTGTTTTTTGGGGTAATTCTACTGAAAATCAAACGGTCTTTAAAGCGCAAAGGGAATGTATTCGAGCCATATCCAATATAAAGCAGACAGATAGCTGCAAAACATTCTTTATAAAATTAAATATCCTTACATTACCATGTATATACGTACTTGAAGTTGTATTATTTGTCAGAAACAACATGCACTATTTTAGTAAATTAAAAAGTAAAAGACATAATCATAATATATGTATACCAAAAAATAAAACAGCACTACTCAATAAAAGTATTTTTTGTATGGCGCCACGCATATATAACCATCTGCCTAGATCAGTCCTCGAGATAGCAGATATTAAAATATTTAAGAAAAAAAAAAAAAATTGTTATTGTCAAAAGCTTACTATACTGTTAGCGAATTTCTAGGAGATAAATTGTAATTGTTATGTAATAATAATATCCATAGAGTTCTACTAACCTCAATATTACATGTGTTTCTGAAACCGTTTATCTGTACAATATTTGCTATTAGTTTTGCATGCCTTATGGTAGGATATGGTTAATGCACATTTTGTTAATTAGTTTAAGATCTCTATGTATCCATATTCGCAAACAAATAAATGAATTGAATTGAATTGAATCTAATATATAAAATTCTCGTGTCACAGTTTTCGTTGCCATACTCCTCCGAAACGGCTTGACCGATTTTGATGAAATTTTTTGTGCTTATCCGGTATCTATGAGAATCGGCCAACATTTATTTTTCATCCCCCTAAATGTTAGGGGTAGTCCACCCCAAATTTTTTTATTTATCTGGCAAAACAACGTTTGCCGGGTCAGCTAGTTGAATATATGTTTATTTCATTCTCAAAGTACAACAAATAATTATTATACATAAAAATTTTTCATTGGATAGGTATCCTACTAATATTATAAACGCGAAATTTTGGATGTTTGTTACTCTTTCAAGCAATAACTACTGTACGGATTTGGATGAAATTTGGCACAGAGATAGTTTATAACCTGGATTAACACATTTTATCAGACAGTCAGAAGCTAGTATAGTTATAGTGCTCAGATGACGAAATGAGATAAATTTTAAATCTTTTATTTCGATGTGCAGATAATGGAGAAGACGAAGAAGCTTTGGTTGCTGCTCAGCGTCATGCTGGTATGCTGTGACTCCTACAAAGTGTTGGTGCTGTTCCCTACGCCTTACAAAAGTCGAGGTGTCCTCGGGAATGCACTTGTCAAACTATTGCTGAATGCTGGTCATCAAGTTAGTATCGTTAGAAGTAAATTAATTTTATATTATATTTACTATCTGTACTGACATCGTCCACGTGAATGTTAGAAACAAATACTCAGCCCACGGAACCCTAATTCTTTTTCTAGAATAAAAGTAGCCTTAGTTACGTTGTATTAGATATACAGCTTAACTAAGGCTCACACATTAGCTATCTGTCAGTGACGTCTTAATCGGTTCAGGTTATTTGGAGATTAGCCGGAAAAAAAAGGCAGAATGACAACGATTTAAAAAAAATGTTTTTTTTCTGTTATATTCTTTCATGAATGCATTTAGTGAAAAGTTGTTATTTTTAAATTATAAATATAATTTTATTAATTTGTATAGATTTAAGTGCATGTACTTTGCTGAACTGGACCTATTACTGGCGCAGCTTTTACTAGCTGAGCCCCGCAAACGTTATTCTGCCATATATATACTGACTGATTATATATATAGACTGACCTGTTGGTCTAGTGGTTAGTAGCCCTGACTGCTATGCCGGAGGTCGTGGGTTCGATTCCCACCTAGGACAAATGTTTGTGTGATGAGCACGATCATTTGTTCTGAGTCTGGGTGTAATTTATCTACAATTTGTATGCATTTAGAAATATATAAGTATGTTTATCAGTTGTCTAGTACTCATAACACAAGCTCTGCTTAGCTTGAGACTAGACGGCGTTGTGTGATAGTTGTGGAATATTATTATTATTATATTATATATTAGATAGATTTTTTATTTTTTATTGTTCTTCCTCCTTTATTTAATTTTTGTTTGCTTATCAGAACAATTGTGTCAGTGTGTCTTTACTGACTGTTTCGTATAAATTTTTACTTTCTTTCTTTCTTTACATATTTAGGTTTAACAAATATCTTTGTCCACAATCAAATAATACGTCATACTAATGTCTTTTAACTAAATCATATCTTTTTAGCTTCCACTAATAAATGCGAGTAACATACGCCTACATTCTCTGAAGGGGCAGGCAGAGGTGTTCACAGTCGTACACCCACATTTCACCAACGCTGTTAAAGTTCCATGTAATAATGCCATCCTATGTAATCTACCGGGGCAATTTTTAACTCCGGGCTACTACTAAGAAATTCCTAACATAAAATCTCCATAACACTTTACCCGACCCAGGCATCGAACCCCAGATGTCCTGCTCAGCAGTCGCAGTTAGAACCAGTAGACTAACCAGACCGGAAGATTATATTTTTTTGTGGAAAGAGAAATACGCCCGCGAGTAGGATTCGAACCTGCGCCTCCTGAATAAATACTTCAGGCGCTCTGACCACCGTATTTTTCTTTCCACGACAAATTATTGCTTACCTTTTTCGCTCCAAAATTTTTTAATTTTATTGTCATCACTTTACATTTTATTTGTAGGATTTATCTGTATTCTAAAATTAGCTTTTTTCTAGTTACAAAAACAGACCATATTTTAGGTCTAAAAGTAATTCTTCTTATTAACTCATTTTAAGGTCATACGTGCCCTCTCGACACAGTTTAACATAAAAAGGCGAAGTTTCATCAAAGTGCCTAATTAGTTCTTAAGAGTAATGGCCAGGACATGACGTCACGTTTTGAATTTAAAGCCTTTGTTGGAGCTCTGAAAAGGTCTGAATCTGACCTAGTTGGAGTCTAGGCACTCGAGTCAAGTTCAGAACACATGGCCCGAAGTATTAAAATTTGAAATTGATGATTCATGACCAAAATTTTGACAGTATTGGAAAACATCGTTGATTTGAATGAAGTCTGTTAATACTAGTGTACGAGTAGGTACGAGTACTTAATGCTATTGTTATGTTTTTTATGTTGTATGTGTGAGGCAAAATCATGGGTTAATTTATTTATATGTAAGATCTCCTACTTCCCAGCTAAAAGAATAGGAAGCGGCAAAGGATGGGCTTATTTAGGGGCTGTCTTAATGTTTCTCGTTCAAAAAGCACAACATTTTAGCGCTAGTTTGATCACAGTACTAAGTATGTAATGTATATCTATCAAAGACGACATTTTTTAAATAAAGAATTTTCAATTGATTTTAAAACTACTCTTAAATTCGGTATCCGATCATAATAGCGGCCTACTAGAAAAAAACGGTCTAATTGACCTGTTTTTGTCTTTAAAAACATGATTCAAGTGCTAATTAGGCGTTTCTCCTCCTTCAACTTTCTCCTGGATATTCGGTTCTGGATGTCTGAGCATATGATATTTGCCCTTATAAACGGTACTCCAACTTACTTGCAATGGCAATTCGACAAATCCATTGCGACGACTCTAATAGTCGAAGAGGCGGTACTTTAGGATCTAATATAGAGCCGTGGCGAATTATGAGCTATTGAAAACTATTGAAATTGCAAGCGAGTTGTGCAATTCTTTACTGCGAAAGTTGCTTTGGATACCGTTGTTACTATCGGCAACAGTAAAGATTATTTGAGGTAATTTTTTATTTTATCGGTTAAAATAACAAATTTAAGATCTTCCTGCTTTGGAAAGCACGTTAAACCGTCGGTCTCGGTTGTCAAACGAAGATCTTCATATTCATCTAACATTCGTTACAGGTATTCAGATGCCTGAACATGTATCTTACCACGAGATATCGTGTTACTCAGTAACGGGGTTGTAGAGGTCAAATGGGCAGTTAAACTACTTTAATATTAAGTTGCATCCCGTTGGGCTGGAAGGCGACCCCAATATAGTTGGCAAAAGGCTAAGCAGATATACGTAAAAAAATTGAGTCGAAAAGAAACATCACTATATAGCATCCTTCATCATTCTTGCATCACATCCCTGTCTCTTTTCAGGTAACCTACATGACGCCCTTTGTCTACAAGGATCCTCCCGCCAACCTACGTATAATAGATATCAGCGCGAACGTCCATCATTTTCCACGTAAGAATCTTTATTCAAGTCCATATATATCTTCTTGGTCTTGAGGTTAAAGGGCTCGTAGCTAAGTAAGTAACTAACTAACACTTGCCATGGATGATCTACTGATGGGTGACCGTCACTTCACATCAAGACTCCTCCGTGCTACGGCGAGCACGTTAAAGCATCGGTCCCAGTTGGCAAATGAAGATCTAATACTATAAAAGTCATTACGGGTCCTCTGACAACCCGTCGACTAGTAGAGAGACCAGTACTACGAGATATCATTTCATCCAGTAACTGGGTTATGGAGGTCACATACACACAAAGGGTACTTCGTTCCAGACTCGAAGCCAACCCTAATGTAGTTGGGAAATAGCTATAGAGATTGTTAATATGAAGCCTTAGAAAGTTTCATTGCAAAACATAGATTTCCAAATGACTGCACCAGCTATTAAAAGTCAAAAGTCAAAGGTTTTTATTTCATATAAACCATACAAAGGCACTTATGAAAAATCTGAATTTACGTGCATATTGCTCTTAGAGTAGTGCCTTTAGGATCAAAAGCTAACTTCCAACTTCCAGTTATTCGCCAACAGTTTATGTGGTACCGCAAAAGCAATAAATGGTTATTAGTGGATAGGAGGACACTTTTCGCGACCTTAAATTATCCCATGCTCACCACTGGCCTTATCTTTTTTTTATTTTCTTAATGGCGATTATCGGCTCCCAAAGGCCGAATTCAGCCAGTGTTTGCCTTATCTTTGTTGTAACTGATGTTACCCCGTAAGTTTAGCTGCCGGAATTGTAGCTTGTTTTAAAGGTTCAATAAGAAGTGTAGGTTCAATAGGAAGTGTAGCTTCATCTCAGAAGCAGCACAGTCTCCGAAACACAACCAATCAAAACAATTTGCCCATTTGATAGAATAATTACGTAATAACAAAAACTTAAATTAAATTAAAATTAATTAAAATATCATGAATTTATTAAAGGTGATTGTACCTGTAGAAACATAAACTATAGTTTTTTCCAGTAGTGTTCAATGGAAAGACTGAATTTCGTTAGGGAATCAGTTAAGTTCTTTGAAAAGCTTCTCCTGGAAAATCGACATAACTACCTCCCTCATTATTCTGTTCGATGAGCAAATCGGTGTTTACTGCTCTCATATATTTCTTAATACAATTGAATATCAAAACTTGAATAATAAACTTATTCTCAGTGCAATTTTTCATGAGCATGACGTTGCGAAATGGTGCATCACTATCATTTTTATACTTCCAGAGGAGGTGGTAAACATTGAAGATGTATTGGATAATAATATTAAAAGTGAAAGCCATGGCCGCTCGATAGTTTTGACGACAAAGCTAATGAAAGTAACGACTGAAAATGAAAATGTGCAAGAGTTATTGAACAATTCAAATGAACAGTTTGATGTGGTGATTGCAGAATGGATGTTCACTGATCTGCCTGTTGGGTAAGTCAATAACACATACATGGTTGATGACATCTTTGTATCAGCGTTTAAACCGCCCGTAGGTTTCTGATATTGCTTTACACACAATCATTAAACATCTCTCAACTGTACTGGTTTCCTCACAATGTTTTCCTTCGTCGTTTTAAATAAGTGATAATGCTTTAATAATGCGCTTGCGATTTCGAAAAGTTTATCGTGTCTTGGGTCTGAACAAACGACCTTTTACTTGCCAGTCCAACAGTCGTACTACTAGGCTATCACTGCTCAAATCCGGGTCGATCAACGACCGTTGAGGTTTATGCCTGAGGATTACAACTGGCGAAGTTTATGAGTCAGTCTGTAGATGGATCATCGTTATATGCTTTCCAATCTGAGCAATATACTTCAGAAGGCACAATATGCCGTGGATCTCGGTTGCGGCCGGTATTTTAGTCATTAAGTCAAGTCAGACGTTGGCTTCTAACCACCTGTAAGAAGAAGAAGTTTGTCTTAATCGTATATAAATTTGAATAAAAAGTTATTTTAACCGCAGTAATATTTATCTTTTATTTCAGATACGCTGCAATTTTCGACTGTCCTTTTATCTGGTTTTCGCCAATAGAGGTTCATTGGCTGGTTCTGAGCTTAGTAGACGACCCGTCGAGCCCCGCTTATACCGTAGACTTCATGTCTAGGTACTCACCACCATTAAGTTATATTCAACGTCTGACAGAACTGTGGATTCAACTGAAGGTTGAATTCATGAAGTTTGTGTAAGTATTGCAATAATGATTTGTAAACTGTTTCCAAAACAGGTCAATTAACAAAATGCACCGGAAAAATTGTAGGTTCTAGAGTACAGTGTATGAAACGAAAAAGACTTTGCCATGCATTGTTTCTGTAATGAGTGTGATTGTATGGATTGGTTATCTCAAATAAAAACAAAAATTGAATAACTTACAATGTCTTTTTTTTTAAGATTTAGTACTGGGTTTTTGTCAAATGTCCATATGCAATGCAACTATAGAAAAGTAGTTATTGAATTATATACATAGTTATAAGTTTTAAAATATGTAAACATCTACTTTATAATTTTTATATCCATAAATAATTAGGACCTTAGACAATAAAGCAGAGTAAACGATAACTTTAAATAATTTCAGGTACCTGGATGATTATCAAGCAAATATCTTCGAAATACTATTTGCTTCTATTGTAGTGAAGCGTGGAAGAGAGTCGCCCTTTTACAATGATGTTCGATTCAATGTATCCTTGGTGTTGGGCAACTCATACGTTTCTATGGACCAGGCTATCGCTTTGCCCCAAGCCTACAAGTTGGTTGGAGGGTACCATGTTGACGAAGATGTAGAGCCTTTGCCATTGGTATGTATGGTAATTTATTAAAATTACACATTAACTTTTCGATAACTATCGTATTAACTTTTGCAGGTTTACTAAAGCTATAGGTGTTGCCTGAGTCCAAAGCAAATTTGTCCAATATTTAATTATATCAATGGCATACCAAGAAAATGTATAGTTGCCATATAATCAGTATTACATCGGCTTTATTCCTAAAAAAATATGCTAGGGAATGAATATAATGACGAATACAATGAAAGTGTTATATAATTATTATTGGTTACAGTATGTGCAGAAAATTATGGATGAATCAGCGAATGGCGTAATATATTTCAGCATGGGAGCGAGTCTCAAGAGTAAAACGTTCCCAGACCAAGTCAAGACTAGTCTCCTCAAGATGTTTGGAACCCTCAATCAGACTATTTTGTGGAAGCTTGAGGAGTACTTGCCTGAAAAGCCCCTTAATGTTCACTTCTTGGAGTGGGCACCTCAGCAGGAAATACTCGGTATGCTTTTGTTATATTATCAATGTTCAATTCTGATGGAAATATTTGTGGAAATTCCAAAAAATCGTACGCAATTATTTGAATCCACGTACATGTATAACGCGCACTGCCGTAATGGAAATCCCTGCCGTCTTCTTTGTTTCCTGAGAAATATAATTTAGTTACATTTAAGGTTAGACAAAATAGATTTCTTGTGGATCTACGTGCTCCATCCCCAGCCACAGCCGTCATATACCATCATGGGAGTTGGTGGTTTATATATCTGCCTAGCCTTTTCCCAATTGCATTGGGAGCAGCTTCCAGTCAAGCCAGATGCAGCTTAATAACAGTATTTAACATGGAGCGACGGCCCATCTGACCTCCACAACCCAGTTACTAGGTAACATCATATCTCGTGGTATGACTAGTTTTCAGACTTTCAGGCCTCTGACTACCCATAACGGCTGTCATAGATCTCAGTTTGACAACTGAGACCGACGGCTCAACGTGCTCTCCGAAGCACGGAGGGGGTGTCGGTATGAAATGATGGTCACCCATCCACAGACCGACCGCGGCAAGCGCAGCTTAACCTCGATCGATCGATCTGTGCGGCTGTTATTTAGCCACGAGCCCCACCGAGCCGAGTAGATCTATTTATAATAATAAAAAAATGCTTTATTAGTCCAGCTATTATGGAGATGGTTTTCAACTAAAGAAGGACTTTGGGTTTACCTTTCAGATCATTTTATATCTACCGTAAGGTCATCGATATAGCTGCTAACGTTATTGTAGCCAATTATTAAAATTAGAGGAAATAAATAATTAACTTGTGAATTTTTATGAATGACTATGATTACGTACGTTTTTTGGTCTGGCACAGGTTATATATATATTTATTTTTTATTATGTGCCGTTCAATATATATAGTTATAATTTTAAATTGATTATTGTCTTTTTTCTCTTTTATAATTTCCTGTGCTAGTACAAATAAAAACATTTTCTTTCTTTCTTTCTTTCTTTTACCGTGTAAAACAAAACTAATAAAAATCTGATCAACATGACATTGGATGACTTTGCATCTTATAGAATAATTACTTTTTTAATATCAGCGGCTTAATTTATAGTTGTAACGAACATCTTTAAATAATTATTAGTCAGGCCTTATTGTTATGTTTTGCGTTGGAGTGTTTTTCTGTTCAAATTAAAAAATAATTGAGCCGGTTATTATAGCTAGTTTCCTTATTTTGTACACTTAATTTGTGTATGTTTTCCTACACAATAGAATCCAGTATTTTTTTTATAAATTATTTGCTTTTTTGAAACTGGCTGCCCGCCACTTCGTCAGCGTGATAAAAGGTAGCCTATGTCCTTCTCCAAGGTCCAATCTTTTTACTTGTCAAATTTCATTACGATCCGTTCAGCCGTTTAGTCGTGAAGAGGCAAAAAACAAACAAACATACAAACAAACAGATTACTTTCGCATTTATAATATTAGTATGGATAGTATTCTTAGTTAGGAGCCAACATCGCCGCCGTAACACATTATTCTGGCGTTGCAATAGCCGAATGGTTACGGACCCCACCACTCGAGCCACAAGTTGTTGGTTCAAATCTCGTATGTACCGATGTGACTTTATAAACGTCATAGTTATGTACTTTCTTAGTTAATCACAATCATCGTGAGAAAAGTCTGAAACTACCAACCCGCAGGTAGCTAGCGTGGTGATCAATGGTCGTGCCTTCTCAGTATGAGAAGGGGCCCCTGCCCTGCAGTGTTTTTCTCAAGGTTGGTTATATTACTATATATAGAACTAGCTGTGCCGCGCGGTTTCATCCGCATATAATTATATTATAATTAGCATAAGTTACTCCTTATATAGTCCTGCAATTAAAATCTTATCAGAATTGGTCCAGCCGTTTCGAAGATTAGCCGGAACAAACAGACAGACAAACAAAAATTTTAAAAGCTGATCTTTAGTCATTACTATCGTGCAGACAACTGTATGAGCTTTAAAAAAACTATTATTTTGACTTTACAAATAGACATTTCAATTTTATTTATTTAAATTGCTATGAAAAAGCAAATCTTTATCTTGTCTTTTCTTTCAGCTCATCCAAACTGTACTCTTTTCATCACGCAAGGTGGTCTTCTGTCAATAACTGAAGCAGTTCACTTCGCAGTACCAATAATTGGTATACCTGTTCTTGGCGATCAGTTCATCAATGTCATTAAGGCAGAGAAGAAAGGCTTCGGGAAAAAAATACAACTTTCTTACGATTTCGTTGACGAGCTTAAAGAAGCTATAGTTGAAGTTACTACTAACCCGAGGTGTGTATGTGGTAGTGATATAATGCAAATTGTTATAGTCTAAGACCATCACACAGTGTCGAGAACATCATCATACACTGTCGAGAACATCATCACACACTGTCGAGAACATCATCACACACTGTCGAGAACAGCATCACACACTGTCGAGAACATCATCACACACTGTCGAGAACATCATCAC
Organism: Xylocampa areola; assembly: GCA_935421205.1. NCBI lineage: Eukaryota > Metazoa > Arthropoda > Insecta > Lepidoptera > Noctuidae > Xylocampa > Xylocampa areola. The sequence goes on from OW285220.1 coordinate 11,294,546, forward strand.
ACACTGTCGAGAACATCATCACATACTATCGAGAACCTAAGCGGATAATTAACAATCACAACTGGATGCCTTGTTGGTCTAGTAGTTCCAAGCATGACTGCTGAGGATGGGGTCTCGGGTTCGATTCTCGGGTCGGGCAAAGTTACAATTGAGTCTTTCTTTAAGAATTTTTTTAGTAGCAGTCCGGAGTTTGGATTTGTGCACGGTAGATGGCTGGCTCACCACTTTTTACATGGGATCTAATAACAGCATTGGTGAAATGTGGGTGTACTATAACTATGTACACATCTGCCTATCCCTCCGGGGAATACAGGTGTGATGCTATGCATGCACAAGTGGATGCTATCTGCTCTAGAGACGATTATTTTTATTTTTATTTTATATTTTAACCAACTTCAAATAGGAGGTTCTGTATTCGACTCGTATGTATGTATGTTTGTAGGTCCGCGATTTTCTCAAAAACTACTGATCCGATTTGAATGGGGTTTTCGTTATTTAAATACATATTTTTCAGGAAAGGTTTTAGTATATAACATATTAGGATCTGATGAAGATTTTCGGAGATAGACAATAGAACTCTTCAATATTTAACTGCATATGACCCGTGAAAGCTGCGATCGTGTCTTTTTTTATTTTATTTGAGATGTGTATGCTCTTGACTCTAGTCTAGGTCAGAGGTAACAAACAAAGTCGACGATGGAGTGAGCTTACCCAGAAAGAAGCCTGTTCACTGTAACTCTGAAGAGATTAGGGTTAAATGCAAAACAGAAAATTAAGAATAGACATTAATGCAAGTGAACAAAGGGACCGGCTACTCAATATTGAAATCGTTGGTATACCTGAACTTAACAATGAAAACTTGAATGAAATTGTCTTAAAGATTGCTAAACACACTGAAATTGACATAAGAAATGATGATATCCTTCATGTGAACAGAGTGACTGCAAAGTCTAAGATTCAGGGTAGACCAAGAAATATAGTAGCCAAATTACGCACCCGCCTACTCAAAGACAACATTATTTCTCAAGCACGTAAACGCCGTCTGTCTACTAAAGATCTGGATATACAGGGCAATGATATCCCAGTGTATATAAACGAGCATCTTACGTTGTTCAACAAGAATCTACTAAAAAAGACCAAAGAAATGGCAAATCTTAAAGAATATCAGTTTACTTGGACAAAAAACTGCAGGATTTACGTGAGGAAAGCAGTAACGATACCAGCTATCTTCATTTCGGACGAGGAAGATCTAAGGAAAATTGTTTAGGTCATAATTCCTTAATATTCGTGTGGTTTATTTTTAATTACTTTTTATCTCATTCTTGTGTGCTTAATCATAATATAAATTTTAACTTTAATTTGATTAGTTCGGAGCGGAGTGGAGTTGATAGTTTGATGTTTGCGTTTGCCGAGTCTAAGCTTACCGAGATCTGTGTAAGGTGTTTTTTTGTTCGAGCATTCTGTGATCACTGGCGAGTGTGTAAAGGAATGCGAGTTGGGATAGTGCGATGCATTGTGTGCACATTATATTTACATGGTCTGGTCTCGCAATGTCTTGGGTGCTGCGAAAACGTAATTCTGATTTTACAGACGTTCGTTAAATATTATGTTACTTATATGTGTAATGATGTGTCGTTTATAAGGTCAAAAAATCTCTCCGATAAATATTTGCAGGTATATATCAATGGTAGGTTAATCGATTTTAATGTTATAGTATATAACTTTAATTATAAAACACGAAGCTTTGTTACACAATTTCGTATTGCACCTTTATATTGCGCATGTATTATACATGTTGTTATTATGATGTACGTATATAATTCATTAGAAAAATACCCACATTGCGGTATGATTACTTCTTGTCTGATAGAAAACATTTATATTTTTCTTACTCGATTACAAACAAATGAGGTTATTCATAATAGCATAAATCGTAGTGCATATATTCTTTTATTTCTGATTATGTCGTTGCGGGAGACTTTTGTCTGTCGCCAATATACCCACGTATTACTTAATGTGCTAATACTGTTTATCGTTCATTGTCCCTTGCGTGTAAGATTCTCAAATATGTTTTTAGAGAAATATATTTACCACAATGCAGCCCCCTAACTTAAATATATATTACCAAAACTGTCGTGGTCTCAGAACCAAAACAACGCAATTCCGACAAAACATTTTATGTAATAGTTATGATTTAATTATCATGACGGAAACCTGGTTACATAGCGGCATTTTTGATAGCGAATTGTGCGATAATAGGTATGATGTATTTCGTAAGGACCGCGACCTAGCTGCCACTGGCAAAACGTCGGGGGGCGGTGTGATGATACTCTCGCGACATGAGCTAGGTGCGTGGTTCATCGAGTGTGTGCCTAACAACATTGGTACGGAATTGTTGACCTTAATAATACCGGCCCGCGCGCTGTCAGCTTCAACAGATCTATATGTGAGTGTCGTTTACGTACCGCCGAGTGTTCATAGGATAGCCTCAGATATTGATTACGTCTTGCAAACTATAACAAATTCATTTTTAAATAACAAATTTTTTTTTAACTATTTACTGATAGGCGACTTTAATCTTCCGTGTATAAAGTGGAATGTGGGTGGACCAACTTTTTTAAAACATGGTGCCGTTGAAGTACAAAATGCAGCTATGCGTTTGGTGAATGATTTGGGTTTTTTGGGAATAACGCAACACAATACACTTATTAATCACAAAGGCCATACACTCGATCTAGCGTTTTCTAACTTGACATTACACATAAACGAGAGCTTCCAACCGCTCACGAAGATTGACATACATCATCCAGCGTTAACCATAGAAATCTCCGACCTTAAAATTTCCCCACTACGCGAGTTGTGTGCACCTAAACGTAATTATCGTAAAGCCAACTATAGCGCATTAAATAAGTATTTTACTAATCTGAACTGGCAATCAACTTTAGATACAACGCAAACAGACATCGTAGTCCAAAAATTTTACGATGCGATATATACAGGAATTGATAAACACGTACCATATAGCCGACGGGTAGGTACTCGTAAATATCCCATTTGGTATAGCAACTCACTTATAAAAATAATTAAAGAAAAAAGTAAGGCACACTCACGTTGGAAACGTTTTGGAAACCTGCTAGATTACGATGAATTTGCAATGTTGCGGGATAGGCAGCGATATATTCAGGAGCTTTGTTTCAATAAATACTTGCACGAGACTGAAATTAATCTCAAAAGTAACCCTAAAATGTTTTGGACTTATATAAAAAACTTGCGTGGAGGATCCAATTATCCAAAAATGTTATCCCGCAACAGTGTAAATTATACAGATGGAGGAGAAATTTGTGAGGCATTCGGTGACTTCTTCCATGATGTTTTTGGTGAACCTTCTGACTATAACCTTGTTAGTTCATTGAACACAGAAATTGATGATCCTTGTGTTGATATCATATCTAACTTACAGTTTACTCCATCAACCGTGGAGAGGTCACTGAGTTCTTTGTGTGTCGATAAGGGTCCAGGTTGTGACGGAATGCCTCCGCTGTTTTGGAATAGTTGCGCAAAGTCTTTAGCCCATCCTATTAGTTTCATGTTTAATCTCTCTTTGAGAGAAGGTACGTTTCCGAATGAATGGAAGAAAGCATTTATAGTACCCATACATAAAAAGGGTTCGCGAATAAAGATTGAAAATTACAGAGGTATTTCTATTCTGAACACGTTAGGTAAAGTATTTGAAAAACTTGTATACAATGCTATCTATCCATGCATCCTAAGAGGTATCTCTTATAAACAACACGGTTTCTTGAAAAAACGTTCGACTATATCTAACTTGGCTTCTTTCTCAAACTTTATCCTTGAAAACACAGATAATGGCGGGCAGGTTGATGTGATTTATACAGATTTTGAAAAAGCTTTCGATCGCGTGGATCACGTCATCCTGCTCAACAAATTGTACAGATTAGGTATACGCGGCGATCTTCTACGTTGGGTGCAATCATACTTATATAAAAGGTCACAAGCCGTAGTATTAGGAGGTTATCGTTCTAACTTCATTGAGATTCCTAGCGGTGTTCCACAAGGGTCCCATTTAGGACCTCTTTTTTATAATGCATATTTATTCGATATCACTAACTCTTTTAAACATTCTCAACATTTAATGTACGCTGACGACAAAAAAATATTTTACGCAATAAGATCACTTGATGACTGTATATCTCTCCAAAAGGACCTTAATAATTTACATTATTACTACACAAAAAATAAAATAACAGTAAACGTCACAAAATGTCAATGCATCAGTTACACACGTAAGAAAAAGCCTATATCTTACTCATACCAATTTAATGGAATAATTATAAATAAAGTGGAGATGGTTCGTGATCTGGGAGTTATGTTCGATAACAAATTGTCATTTTCAAATCATATAGACCTTGTTACTAACAGAGCTTACAAAAACTTGGGATTCGTTCTTAGATCCTGCAAGGTTTTTAAAAACATTGAATGCATTAAATCTGTATATTTTGCGTATGTTCGCAGCGTCCTTGAATATGCATGTACAATTTGGTCACCCCAATATATTTTATATAAAAATCAAATAGAACGGGTTCAAAGAAAATTTATAAATCACCTCAACTATCGCCTCCGCAAACCTCCAATGTCCTATGAAAATGGCTGTCGGGCATACGGTCTGCTCACACTCGATGAACGACGTAAATTGTTGGATATGACTTTACTTTACGACATTCTTAATGGTAGGCTAGACTGCCCGGATTTGGTTGCACAGATCATATTTAATACTCCCCTGCGACGCACTCGTCATACACCAATGTTGCATGTGCCTCGACATGCAACTAACTACGCTAAGAATTGTGTACTTACTCGCATTTCTCGAACTTATAACAGTAATTTCTCCCAAGTTGATTTATTTAACTGCACAAAACCTAGTTTTAAAGCTCAGATTAAAGATATCATTTTGAAAGATAAATAGCAAGCAACTATTCAATATGCTCAATTCATTAATTAGCTTAATCTTACATGTATATTTTATGTAAATTGAATTCTTTATATTATTATCTAAGTACATACTGTCTAGAGTCCGTTCGCATGGTTTATACACATTTAAGTTAAACAGGGAAACCTATTATTAGCCCTACAAATTGTTTTTATATTTCTGTAATATTTTAATGTATCGCTGTTGGTTTTCTGAATAAAGAAAAAAAAAAAAAAAAAAATGCGTTCGAAAACACAGACGCAGGTAGAGAGTTCCACTCAAGTGTATGTATTGTTTTCACCATTCCATTGAAAGCGTTTCGTTTTCATTGAACATAATAATGATCCTCACATTCTATAATATTACTCCTTCCATCAGGTACACTGAAAAAGTAAAGGAGCAATCTTTCATCCACCACGACCGTCCCACCACCCCAGGTCCGGAGCTCGTGCACTGGGTGGAGCACGTGGTGAGCACTCGCGGCGCCCGCCACCTACGCTCGCCTTCCATCGACGTGCCCTTCTACCAGAAGATATACCTCGACCTCTTCGTAGTCATCGGTACCTTCGTGATATGTGCCTTGATCGCTAACCATTACTGCAAAGTTTGTGCAATTAAAATAGCTGAAGAACGAAAGAAGTCTGATTAGGTTCGATTTTGTTGGTTACTTTTTTTAAGCATTTATTTCTTGTTGGACGTCAATTCTTATGTAGCAGACTAAACAAAATTAAGAGTATGCTGTCTTTTACTAACCGTTACTATAAGAGCGGGACGGGAATACGGGATGACGTCGAATTCAAATAATCATGTCAAATTGCCATACAATTTTAGTTTACTAAAAACGTTTGACATCTCTTGATTCGTACCATCTCACATAGTAATTGTTAGTAAGAGACAGGAATCTTGGAGCAGTTGCTAACTTTTGATTAAAAAAATAATACATAGTCTTCAATAGAAGATTCCTAATATTCTTTCGGTTTGATATTACCATAAAATATTTACTTTCTTAATGGGGTTGGCAACTGAGGAACTAATGACGCTAGTAATAACTTGTACCAAAGCAAGGCCATTGGTTGACACCATGTTGACATAATTTCTAATGTCAATTCAACTAACATTAAATAGTAGATATGTACCCAAATAATAACTAATAAAGTTAAATAACACTCGATCGAGATCACGCTGCGCTTGGCGTGGCCGGTCTGTGGATGGGTGACCATAATTTCATATCGAGACGCCTCCGTGTCCCGGAGAGCATGATATATCGTCAGTCCGGTTTGTCAAAATAATATCTATGACAGCCGGGTAGTCAGATGCCTGAAAATCCGACAAACAATCTTATCATAAGATATCGTGTTACCCAGTAACTGGATTGTGAAGAGGTCAGATAGGCAGTCGCTCCATGTAAAATACTAAGCCACATCTGGTTAGGCTGGAAGTAGTAAAAGTCTAGATAGATTGATTGCCAATGTGATTATATCACGTAGTTATTGATAGTAAGTGCATAAATATGTTTGGAGTTGCCTTCCCCGTTAAATAATACTCTAGCCCGGGTTCGGGAACAGGGTCGAAACTACCGGTGATTAGGGCCACAAAGAGAGGAACCTTCCAAAAGTATGCACCGTGTTCAGGATTGCTACTTTCTGTAGCAAGTTTTTGACACAGCTGCCTAACAAGATCCTCTTCAGATTTGACTCTTGGCTATTAAACAATTGCCGTAATGATTATCATCATCTTCATCAGCATCATCATTTACAGCTTTTTCACCCATTGCAGGGGCACTAGCCCTTTAACATCATTCTTGGTTTAATCAGTGCAATTACCACAGGTTTATTTTCAAGACAAGAACTGCAGCCCCGTATTTTCGATTTTTAAAACCGGTGTGTAACTTGATAGTAGAAACCCTTCTCCTCCAGCATTTGAGATAATTATTATTTAGAAATACCCACAAATTCAAGTATGACAGAAATAAATAACCAATAGAAAAATGTGCTAGACCCTTTGTTAAAGATGTTTTTTCTTCTTCAATAACAGAAGAACTTGCCGTTTCCTGAAATTGCCGTCAGGGTCTCTGTCAGTTTTAGTCTGGTTTGCTCTCCCCTAGATCCGGGGCTGAAGAATTGCGGTTGACGACTTAAATACTTGTTGTGCAGTATTCTCGACTACACAAATATCATTTTTTCAATGGTTGCTACAATCAAATTCTAATTTATCCTTTACTATATTTCAGGACATATTTCAGCAATGTTATCATCATTTGCCGGTATAGAAATTTTAGCTCAAATTGCGCTTACTCTAGAAATTTATTATATTTTACATGAGAATGGGTATGATGACTTGGATTATTAAAACGATACCTGAGTCTACATCAAGGCTTTTAGATTGTTATTCATTCAAATTAAAATTCCGTTCATTTATTTTAAAGATATATCAATTAAATTTTTATGTACATACCCTAAAAATCAATAGGTAACATAAAAAAGTATAAAATATTTAACCCTCCTTCTGAGTCAGCCGGTTAAAATTAGCACGCCCCTGGCAACAGGAACAGATTCCAAGCTACCGGCGGTTTCAGCTCCGGAGAGAGGAACCTCATCACAATGCGTGCCGCATCGAGGAGTACCACTTTCTACATCAGGCCCTCGACCCGGTCGTCTTACGTGAACCTCTTAAGATTTTCCGGGTCGAGACTCTTCGCTATCAGTTCGTTGACTGTCACTATCGGTGATTTCTGAATCCACATTCCATGTGTCATAATAATTGTACTTATTATTATAATATTAAAAATGCAATAGTGTCCGTGTTTATTTGTTTGTTACTTCTTGTAACTATGGAACAAGTTTTAATGAGATTTTGGCAAGAGGCGTGAGCATGATCTGAAAACAGACCTAAAGGATACTTTTCTTCGGAATTGTATCGTTTGTTTCCTAATGTAGTCCACATTTAGTATAAAAGTAATAAGGGGAAAAAGTAATACTAGATGGCGCTAATATTAGTTAGGCACATTATGATTTTTAATAATAAGTAAAGTTATGTTAAATAAGTTTTTAAATAACAATAGCCGATGATGTAACGTACTAAAATCTAGAAAATTAGGGGAGATGTTGAGAAAGAGTCAATGTGTCATTTTGGCTCGTCCGCCACATTGGATTTATAACTTTTTTAAAGTTTAAATATAGTATTGTCTAAACTATGGCTATGTGCAGAATTATTACGAGATAATAAATTATTACTCTGCGTGCAAAATTTTATGGGAATCTGTCAATTATAGTGAAGGGTGGGATTTTTTGGGGGCTGTCTTAATGTTTGACGTTCAAAAAGCGTATTTGAATAGAGAAATTTTGATTTTGATTGATTTATAGTAAGTTAAAGGTTGGTTACAAGAAATGAATTAAAGCCACAAATATACACGTGAAACTAAATAAAACCATTTAACAAAACCGTGGGGAAAATACTTAGTATACGAAAAGTGGACAATAATGTTATTATTTGATATTATCTGATACCTATGCGTTATTGGGGATGGCCTTTGTTTTTTTAATGAACTATCTCGAGACATATACTGCCTGAATTTCTGAAAAAAAAGGCCTATATATTAAACAACTGCCGTCTTTTTTGTTTAGAAATGTTAGACTGTGTCATTTTATTAGTTACTTATTTGTTTATAATGTAGTTGATACTTGCCAATTTATGGTCTGTAACTTAACTATAATGGTAATATAAGTACTTCCCTAATTTTGTCATAATATTTATTGTATTAAGTAGGATTGTGTGTATATTAAATAATCATATATCAACTTAGGCTAGGAAAAAAAATTGTGTTTTTTTTAAATATTTTATTGACAGGTATTGGTAAAAGTAAAATATCATATACACCCCACGCTTTTTTACGATAAAATGTCTTTTTTTTCTTAATCAGTATTTTTTTTTAACTTATAGAATTATTTTCTTGTTTCAGTTCGGCTAGTTTCAAAAGCGTTGTTTTTTTGAAACTATTATTATAATCGATTATGTATGCAATAGAAATAATTAATAAAGGAATTACAATAGTATAATTTTGTTTAAATACCCATTCTCACCTTTCGACTTCCGAGGTTTGATTGAGACGATTGTAATTAAAAATCTAAGTTAGGAGATAAGATTTGTAGTTCAAATTATTTACTGCGTTGTAGGTCTTGTGGTCCCAAACGTGACCGCTGCGCACGAGGTCCTGGGTTCGATGCCCAGATCGTCGCAAGCAGTCCGGAGTATAGTTTTGTGCCCGGTAGATGGCAATAGGCTCACCACCTATTACATGGGACTTAATAACAGTTGGTGAAGTGTGGATGTACAATTGTGTGCACCTCTGCCTACCTCTTCAGAGAGTACAGGCGTGATATTATGTCAAATGATTTTTTCTACGGTTCTGGTGCGGCTGCCACTAAAAACTCGATCGTCTACTTAAGGCCTTAGTAAACAATTACACACATTAAAGAAAAAAAAACGTAATAAATATGACCTTCGTGCATCGCTTAATTATAGATGTTGTTTAAAACACGTCTATGTATTTGGACTTTAGATTTGTTTATCATGGTGCATCTATACAAGATCTACATAGAAGTAAATTTTTGTGGAGTAGCGTTAAGTGTAAGTGGGCGACAACGGATAATGCTTAGTAACTTTGTGCTTAAGACGAATACAAGGAAGCTTGAAATTTAAAAGTATCGAACAAAGACACGTTAGCTCAGTTGGAAGAGTGATGACACGGAATGTCAAGGGTCGCGAGTTCAAACACCGTTCGTGTCTATCATTATTAAATTATTCCTTGAAAAAAAAATAGTATTTAACTTTGCCCAAGTTTGACGAACACACAAATATGAATTTGTAAATTAATATTTGGCGTAGGCGTATACCTATTTTACTTCTACAGAGAAAGCCGTTAATGTAATTAAAAATGACACTAAGGCCTATTTATATCTGGGGCACGGCAGTGCCCCCGCCAAGACGAGCCGAATGAAGCGGGGCACTAATGACATTTTCTGGAAGCGTTTCGTCGTATTTTCGAGACGTCATAGCGTCGGTCTGGATAATACTAGACGCTGAAATTTTTTAATCAAATCAAATCATTGCGAACATGGGTACAAAAATGGGAAATGGGTTTTAGGATAACATGTCCTCATTAGACTTATCATTATCAAACATGTGCGCGGTTAGTGCAGTGGTCGAGAGATCGGGTGCTGCGCCGCGTGTCACAGGTTCGATTCCTGCACGGGTAATTATTTGTATGATCTACAGATAACTGTTCTGGGGCTGGGTGTGTGTGCATGTGAGATTATGTGTTTGTAAACGCACCCACGATACAGGAAGAAATTTCTAGTGGCGGGCAACGTTTTTGTAAATATAAAAAATAAAATACAGATAAAGGAGTAATGGCTTGGTCGTTTCGTCAGTGCCGCACAAACTGTTCCTTTTGGACTTAAATGTTATGTCACGTAATAGTTCCATGAATTAGATAAAGATCAGAGTTTATAGGTAGTATTATTTGTTATTAATTGTTATAAACGAGGTAAAGAGACCGAACTTGTTTGTTTTGTGAATAAAGTTATTTTGGTATTGTACGGATTGTATGCCGTATATATTATTATAGCCTGGTTAGTGGAGTGTGATATTAGGATAACATCAAAACCTGTGGAAATGGATAACATTTGGTGTGACAGCTAGATAGAAGGAGACCGTATCGGTGGCGGCTTCCACCAACAACTGCATTCCCAAAGAGGGTTGACGTCAGGCAGGCGGCCGGTCATAAAACATAGCCAAAACTTTTGGAGCATGCCAGATATAGGTATTCTGCGCCAACCCCAAATAAATTGGGATAAGGGCAGGGGGACGATGATGATGAAACGAGGTTAAGTCAAGAGCATGTAGACTATAGATTTTGGATAGGCCCCGTAGACTTATGACGCGTAATACAATACCAGTTCAGGTATGAGTTTAGCTCTACTGGATTATTATGAACTTGGGAGTCTTGGCAATCAACTTTACATTAAATGTTTTTGGTGAGATACACTTAATTTGCTAATAAATGTTTGAGTTTAATAATTTGTAATACAATGTTGCTTAATGTTACTTTAACATATTTTTTCACTATTCTGTGTGGATACACCTTATGGCACACAAATTAGAAGTGTCAATTTAACACAGTGTCGCTAGACATTATTTCCGTGACTGTTTTCCAGCACAATACCGCAATAGTAACTTAAGTCCCGCGACAGGTGACTAACAGGATATTTACTATGTTTATTAATTATTATATACCTACCTAGATATTAATAAAGGAAAATTATGAGCACGTACCTAATACCTACTAATGGCTGCCTCGTTGGTCTAGGCCCAAGTGTGACTGCTGAGCATGAGGTCTCGAGTTCGATTCCCTTGTCGAGTTATTGAGTTTTTCTGTTAGAGAATTTTCAGTAGCAGCCCGGAGTTTGGAATTGTACCCGGCATTAGGCTCAGTACGTATCACATGGGACTTAATAACAGCATTGGTGAAATGTGGGTGTAAAACTGTGTACACCTCAACCTACTCTTTCGGGGAATACAGGCGTGATGGTATGTTATTAAATAACTCCCGCTTGGATTCAGTTATCGCGACCAAAAGTAATCATGAAATTTTGATCCCGTTCCCGCGACCCATGAGAACTTATTCCAGGGATAAAAAGTAGCCTATGCCTTATTCTCGCGTCCGTAATTTTTTTGCGATTACTCCTAAGATATTCGTTTAAATTATATAGTGTTATAGAGTAAAATAATGTGCATGAAATGCTTGAAGCCTCAAAGTTATTTAATTTTTATTTAATTAAAAGGATTAATACCGTATTTGTGTAAATAGCTTTCCAATTACCGCTTTATAATAGCACATTTTTTAAAGTATTAAAATGGATATAGTATGTTATCCATAAGAGACAGACATGTGCCATCGCGGACTTTTCTGTACAGCACAGTATATAAGATACACAATTCCATCATACATCATTTTCTTATATCTCAAAGGGTTTAGGCAGCGATTTCGTTGAAAGTGCCCAGACGGCTTATTTTTTTCCGACACCTCCGACAAATATCATTATATTTTAGCCAATGTATACAAAAACTTAACACTATTGGTGAAAACAACATGAAAATCGGTGCAGTAGTTTTTGTGTTTATGGCGAACACACAGACAGACGCGGTGGAGGACTATGTTTTATAATACGAAGTGAAGAAAAAAAAAACACTACGTACGAATTGGCAGTTTGAACGATTAGGTAGGTACAGCACGAAAAATTGTCGGGACTCGGTAGAACTCGTCAATCAAGCGATGTCACGTATCCAAAAAGGTTTTACTCTTGTTCAAAACCGGTTATGTCGAACGGTACCATAGTACCAACCGAGATTCAACTTCCTTTTGCACCTTATGGACAAACTTGCGAGACTATCATAAATTAAATAGTCACTGACTTTTTTTATAAGCCTGTAACGTACATGGCAAAGGTCTCTTTCCACTTTTCCCGGTCTATGGCCACTTGGGGCAAGTCCCTTAGGTGGGAGTCCAGCTCATCCTGCCATCTACTTCTGGGCCTGCCGCGGTGGCGGTTTCTACTGCTTGGAAGCCAAAGCTTTGTGGTAGTTTTATTATGGCATAGGCCAGGACAAAATTAACATTATGTTTTTAGCACATTAAGCTTACCAATGTTTCCGTCTCTGTCTTGCACTTGTAGTTTGTTAGTTGTGTGACTATGACAGGAATACCGCAAAGCTAAATCACATGCTAAGTAATGGTTATTTATCTTGACCTTAAAGTCTCATTAAATTATGTTCAGTCGCTCCAATTGCGTGTTGGCGAGTAGTTGTCTTGTGTTGTTTATTAACATAACATAGAGTGAGTGGTGTTATAAATACTATTATTCTTTAATATTGTAGTGGTGTCTTGACCTCAGTGATGAGATCGTAGTCATTGTAGTATTTGGGAATATTAACTGTTAATGTAAGTATTACTTACGGTTTGTGTTAATTTTATTGTTCGAGAGCCGCGTTTTGTTTGCCATAATTATAACATTTAACTATGGTTAAATTTAATGTTAATTCAATGTTACTGATTTGATTTTTGTTGATATGACAGATTTTATTTACATATATATGTCGGGAAAATATGGTTTATTATGGTTTATGTAAACTATACATGATAGGTATGTAACCAATGTATTTATTTAAGTTTAGTATATCCAAAAAATAGGACGGTAACCACACTATGGTGCATGCGTTAAATTTAAGAAGGATTAAAGTTAAGAATCAAAGGGCATCGTCATTACTTTTTATTTTTTAAATATTTAGTATAAAAAAATGGGGCACAAAGTTATTACTTAGTTAGTGTGCAGGACTGGTACACAAAATACGCTAAAAGTTTGAAAAAAAATTTGTAATTAAAGGTATCCATCCAGTAGATTATTTAATATATATATAAAAATCTCTGTTTATAAGTGCAACCTGTTATCAGTGTATTGAGAAATCACGCATTAATGTTTTTATTGTAATGATAGATAAGTTTTATTTAGAAATTGATTGTAATATAATATTTATTTACTATGTAGAACTAATAAATCAAAAGGTTAACCAACTTATGAGCAAGTTATTAAATTAGCACCAATTTAGTCATCATGTCAACCTAAAATAGCCATTAAATTTAATTTGACGTCTCGAATTTTAGTGGCCATCTGAAAGTGTACCGCCCGTCTAAAAATGTACGGATTTTTTTATTTGACGTCTTTTAATTCTTGTCGTCTCGCTTTTATCGTAACTGCGGTGCGAGCATGGTTCTTTTTGTCGACACGTTTGTCGATTTTTAACGTCAAATTTGACATAAAGTGTTGACAAAACGATAAAATTCAATACATAAAAACTTTTATCGAGTCGGCAAGTTTGTCGAAAAGATCCGTGCTCGGACGCCTGGCTTCCGAACACGGATCTTTTCGACAAACTTGTCGACTCGATAAAAGTTCGACACCGCAGCGACAAAAAGAACCATGCTCGCACGCATGGTTCTTTTTGTCGACACATTTGTCGATTTCAAACGTTAAATTTGACATAAATTGTTGGTAAGACGATTAAATTCTATACATTTAGACTTTTATTGACAAAGACAAGTTTGTTGATAAAAATCCATGCTCGGACGCTTGTTGGTATGAGAAAGCAATGTTCTAATTGTACTTTAGGTGGGCTACAACAGAATTGATCACTGTGAACATATTTCTTTTTACTTTTCTAAGGATTATTGAAAAACATTGGACATGCCGTAACTAGCTCTCCCAACTAAGCTATCGTGTCATATAAGTAATGCTGAAAGTCGCGGGTTTGACTCCCGTTCGTTTCAGATATGTATATTTAAATATTCATTAGAAAAATAAAAATAAATAACGGCATTACACGTAAAAGCAAAAACGTGCCTAATTTCAATGATTTCTATAAAATGTTAGTTTGACATACAACAAACATAACATAACATAGCATCACGCCTGTTTTCCCCGAAGGGATAGGCAGAGGTGTACGCAGTTGTATACCCATCTGTCACCAATGCTGTTATTAAGTCCCATTGAATAGATGGTCTGGTGAGCCTATTGCCATCTGCCGGGCACAATTCCAAACTTCGGACTGCTAGCTCAATAACACTGCCCGATCCGGGAATCGAACCCGAAAACTCATGCTCAGCAGTCGGTCTTGGGACCACTAGACCAATGACCTTAGTTTGACATTTCAAATTTATTAATTATTTTCTCAAATTTATTATTTAAGACCGTAATGCTCTAATTTTAGTCTAGTTGGGCTAAATCAGACGTGACATCATTATCATTTAATATTTGTATGCCTATCATAAATTAACTGTCTGTTGATAGTAATACATTGCTGTTAGAGTCAATACTCGATAAGCACTATCACTTCTACCGGCACCATTTCAAAGATAATATTGTGCAATGTTATCAACCTAATTATTAAAAATCTCATTGATATGCTTCGTTCTTTAAAAAATCTGGTTGCCTATCATGTGGTTGATAAAAAACCTAGTAAGTATTAGGGTTTAAACAATCCGTAGGTTTCTATATGACTTAATACACCATCGGGAACATATCTTAGGTATGCAGGCTTACCTACTAGCGATGTTTCCCTTCATCGTTTTAAAGCTAGTGATAATTAAACATATTATATTTATTATATTCATTCAAATATACTCACAATTTATGTAATAAATGAATATAATGTTAAATTTGATTTTAATTAATATTATTGCATACATAAAGCGGAATATGGTGTTCTAAACTTACACTTTGCAGCGTTCGTGGTCGCACCTTAGTCCTCCTGCGACCACGAACGCTGCAAAGTGTTCGAAACGTCAGGAAAAACAAAAACAAATAATACACGCGATTAATCCGGTTAAAAGTTGTTTTATTATAATGTGTAGTGATCGCGCAAACTTAAGATATTACTAAGTAATAAAGATGTTTATTGTTTTTAAAAGGTCTTAATGTGGTGCCAAAAGTAAATCACAAAATATTTCATTTATTTACAAAACCTGCTTAAAATTTGTTTTAGTTGTCTAACAGCTATTTAACTCGCAGACAAAGGACCGAAAAATTTGTAGGTACGATCCTGTGGAGGTTTCAACCTGCGCCACCGAATCGGTACACCTGAGAGATGTTCTCGATGGTGTGTAAAGCCATGTCAGATGCCTTTGGGTGGCTTAAATGATGACACTAGATTGTTCATCAACCACATGATGAGGGAGAGACCGAACAATTCAGTGTACTCTTCAGAAGAAGAGATAGCTCAGTTGGCAGAGCGCCTGAAATATTTATCCGGGAGGTAAAGGTTCAAATCCTACTGACGACCGTATCTTTCTACATATATACACAGCATCACGCCTGTATTCCCCGAGAGGGTAGGCAGAGTTGTTGACATCCACATTTCATCAATACTGTTATTAAGTCCCAAGTAATATGTGGTGAGCCTATTGCCATCTACCGGGCACAATTCCAAACTCCGGGCTGCTACTGAAAATTTACTAACAGAAAAATTCAATAACACTGCCCGGGAATCGAACCCGAGACCTCATGCTCAGCAGTCGCGCTTGGGACCACTAAACCAACGAGGCAGATTTATTTTTCTTTTCAATAAAATGTATTGTTCCTTTGTAACGCAGATTCCGAGTGCTAAGTACCAGAATAAGGAAATATCTATATAATATTCTACGAGTAGGTGTTTTTGTGATATGTATAGCAAAACACGTAACAGGTTTCCGTGTTTAACATACCCTGTAATTATGCGAAGGTTGAAGTTATTTGTGTTTTTAGGATGACCATATCTGTTCATTCAATAGAGGATGTTATCAAATTATCTAAAATTACAGGACCTAGACAAAAAATACGAGCCATTGCGTTAATCACTGAATATACATACCTACATAGACTATGCTAATAATAAAGAATAACATGGGTCACGTATAGTGCCGTATTTTAAAATATGTCTCGTTGGTCTAGTGGTCCCATGCGCGACTGCTGACCACGAGGTCCCGGATCTGATTCCCGAGTCGGGCAAAGTGTTATTGAGTTTTTCTGTTAGGAAATTCTCAGTAGCAGCCCGGAGTTGTGAATTGTGCCCGGTAAGCGGCAATAGGCTCACCACTTATTACATGGGATCAAATAACAGCATTGGTGAAATGTGGGTGTAAAACTGTGTACACCTCTGCCTACCTCTTCAGGGAATACGGGCGCGTTGCTTTGTTATGTTTATATTTAATATATAGGGCTGATCAAAATTATGATTGAAAAACATCTTGTTTACCTAATACAACACTGTTGTTGGCGACCACACAAAAAGTTGTTGGCGAGACTAAAAACTTGTATCATTAACTCAGTTATAATCACTATACATGAAGGCAGCGGGCCAACCGTAGAAATAGTCAAAATAATAAATTAAGTAAACTTTTGGTAAAGTAAAATGTACGGAGTGCAGAGGAACTAAGTATGCAGGCCAAAGAACATCATCGAAAACCGGCGTGAAACAACGCTTGCGTTGTGTTTCGCCGAGTGAGTGAGGGTACCGGAGGCCCAAACCCTTTAAAAGGCCTGCAACGCACTTGTGACTCCTCTGGGGATGCGGGTATCTATGGGCGGCGGTAGTCGCTTACCATCAGGCGAGCCGTCTGCTCCGTTGCCCCCTATCCAATAAAAAATAAGAATTGTGATGATGAATGATCGCGTGTAAATAGAATGCTTGATACCGTGTGGTTTCCAGTTTAATAGGCCACTGCTTTCCTACTTGTGGCTCTTAAATGCGATCATGGCTGAGGTATAGACAGCCCTTTGACTGTTAATAGTAGATGATTCATTCCCGTCCAGTAGTGAATGTAATGATATAGTGTTAAAAAAAATCCTAAGTGATTAGCAACATTCAAGCGCCTGCAAATTTATTTCTCTCACCAAACTTTTGGTCTACCTAATCTGACCGATTTTTTTCATCAATTTTGTCCGGTTCGCAACAAAATTGGGGTCTTTGACCGACAAAATGATGCGATGGCGCGCTTCTACCAGAAAAAACAATAAGTCGCTACGAATTTGTTTTTCAGATAATGGCGGCGGCAGTATATTTTTTGCTCTGCCTTGCAATTACGTCATCATGCGTGGCTTACAAGGCATTGGTGGTTTTCCCGATGCCGTCTAGAAGCCACTCGATCCTTGGCGATGGTATCGTAAGACAACTGCTGAAAGATGGAAACCAGGTAAGTTGAACCGTTAGTTCCGATCTTAAATCCACCTGAGATTATCAAAAGCATCTGCATAGCATGTTTTGGTCGGTTTCTCTAAGCGGATGCAGCTTAATACTAGTATTTTACATAGAGGGACTGCCTATCAGACCTCCATAACCCAGTAACTAGGAGATATGATATCTTTTGATTATGATTTGGTAGTCAGCCCTTCAGGCATTTCACTACCGGTAATGACTGTCACCATCATCTTTGAAGAATTGGGACCGACAGTTAGACACCTCCCAGGCACAGGCGGATCTTGATATGAAATTATGGGCTGAGTCTATAGACTGCAATAATCGCAACATAATCTCGATCGATTGATCTGATTGCCCGTCTTGATATCGAAAGCAATTCTACTTTATTATTTATTCCACAGTTGGACATTCAATCCTTATCCTTATCCCATGCGATTACTTAATGTTAAGGAGCAATTTTGATTTTGATAATAACTTTAACACATTCACAAGTTCTTATTTTTTATTGATCAATGAAAGAATGTATAATTTGTTGAAGATAGCTTAGAATGGTAAAAATAAAAGCGAAGAGAAGACTAGCTCAACAAATATTGAGATTCCTTATCTTATCGTCATCATATGTCACACGATTTTATCATTACGGTCACGATAAAGTCTAGTGTAGCACTTCTTCGATGAAAAATCCTCCATCATCTTTGATTTAATCCGATAAGATGTTTTGGCATCATGCTCGTTAAATTATTTCCAGACTACCTACATGATTACGCTCACATTACCATAAACAGTGATAGTAATATCTTAGGTTTTCGCGATCACTACACAATAAAATAAAACAACTTTTAACCGGATTAATCGCGTGTATTATTGGTTTTTGTTTTTCCTGACTGTGTTTCGAACACTTTGCAGGATCGTGTTCGCAGGAGGACATACACGCGATTAGTCCAGTTAAAATTTGTTTTATTATAACATAAACAGTGATGCCTGGACTTTAAAAGAGACAATGTTCTCTGAGAGTGTTTAGGTTTTTCTTCTCAGAGTTAGATAGGAAATGAGCCTACTAGATATAAATACGTGTATTTACAGAATAAACAATCTGAATTTGAAACGTAATATTGCAGGCGTAGTTAACTTTACGTTATTATTTCTGTGAGAAGCATCGCATCAACTGTCATGGCAGACCGCATGGAGTATTCATCCAAGGGGCGCAGGTACAAATCCTGCTCACGACCGTTTTATTCTTTCAACAGAAATTATAACTTCAGTTTATAAACCTTTTTACTTTTATATATACATACATAGCCAGCTTATAACTTTTCCAATGCAGGGAAAGGGCAATGAGAAGAGTTTCTCATACAGAAAAGGCACGAGCAATGGTCACCACACTAGCTCACTGCGGGTTGGCTATTTCAGACTATTAAGTTCAGGTTTCCTCACGATATTCTCCTTCACCGTAATTGTCTGTGATCTCTTAGAATAATACCTAACAAACTTTCATTACTTGTAATTGTAGTAAAATGTGTTGTGGAGATGGATCAAAAACAGATCGAGCTTCGATAGCAGCAAGATAAAAAATTTGTTCAACAACGTTATTATGCCAATGATAATGATGATTATTCCTTCATATGTTTCAGATAACGTTTATAAGAACGTTTGCTTATAAGAATCCTCCGCCAAATTTGCGCGAGATTGATGTTAGCAGCAACTTTAAGTTTTTGCCCCGTAAGTAGTAAATTATTCTTAGGGACCTGCGGTAATTTAATTACAGGCGTTACCAGGTTCAGCTACAGAGGCTCGATACAATTACAGTGTACAAAAAAAAATACAAATTATTTGGAACATAGCTAGGTTTTTTGGAATCTATACTTTGTGCCGTTTTTAAAGAAAATTACGCGGATGAATATATATGAAATTTGGCACGGTTAAAGTTTATATGAAGAAGGAGACCACAAAGAATACATATTATATAAAAAATAATATTTTTATATAATATGTATTAGAAATACATTAAATGGCCAGTGGGCGACCACTAGTAAATATTAATTTACTAATAATTTAATTTCATTATAATAGAATTCTGGAACTGTTTTAGCATTTTTGTTTAAAGATGGTTTCAAAGAATATCATTTACCTAAAGACGATAAAAATAAAAATCCGTAATCTGTTTTTTGAACAGGAAATCTAAAAGAAGGGACTTGGAAAGTGCGTTCAAACTGATTAACTATTATAAACAGGGATAGCCCACCATTTTTGCTTTTCATACAAAATACCTATGATGTTTGTATGAGAAGTCAGTATGAATTATTTAGTCTCTACAAAATGGAAAGGAATTTATAACCAAAACTCTTTAAATTTTCAACAGCCGATCTAATCAACCTACAGCGTATAATGCAGAAGTCATTTGACACGAATGACATCTACAAGGTCAGAAGTATGATGACCAGTACTGCGGTGAATACGATACAGAACGCGGAAGTACAGAAGTTACTGAACAATGCAAAGGAGGAGTTCGATGTGGTGATAGTGGAATGGATGTTCTCTGATGTTATATCTGGGTAGGTAAAAAACCATGATGGGGAAAAGTTTCGGTTCCAATCTCCCCTCAAACGCCCGAAACTAAAAGTCTGTTAAATACCAAATTTTTGCAGTATTTATTTTGCAATATCGAGGTTTTTCTAGTAATTTTTCGTTGATATGATTTTTATACATGTTGACGTCATGTAATGCTTGTATTAATTATTATCTTCTAAGATAATATTGAAAAATGTTCTGGAAGAGCCATGATACGGGATGTCAAACCAAAGATCACGGGTTCGTGTCTATTATTTTTCAATGTCTCCTTACACTTTTTTCCATTAGCTTATATGCTTGCGTTTGTCCGCCATCTTGCCTGATGTTAAGCAAGCGATACAGCGGTCATTTTCCTATTTAATGAATATGTATGGTCAACTTAACATCGGTAGTAACATACAAACGATGAAAACCGTCCTTACTGCTTCGACAAAAAGGCACTTGTTATGTTAGAATGACAACACCTCGAATGTTAGACAACTAATTTATTTAACCTACCTCACATGTACAAATAAGACCAGTCCGTTGTATTTAGCCCTTACTCATATTAATAATATATTATTATATAATGCATCCTTTGCCAGCACGGAACTGGGATTCCTGAGTACTGCTACTCGGTACCTGGAGTCTGCCACTCCCAGCACCATAAGTTAGTTTAAGTTATACCTATATACCTCATTGGTTGCCTCGTTGGTCTAGTGGTCGCAAGCGCGGCTGCTGAGCGAGAGGTCTTGGGTTCGATTCCCAGGTCGGGCAAAGTGTTATTGAATTTTTCTGTTAGGAACTTTTCAGTAGCAGCCCGGAGTCAGGAAGTTGGTGGTGTGACACCCCCGTGCTTCGGAGAGCACGTAAAACCGTCGGTCCTGCGCGTGATCTCTCTCTGGTCGTGTCGGATTTCCGTCCCATCGGAATATGAGAGTGAAGGAAGAGGGACTGCACCTGTGTTTGCGCATACACTTGTGCACTATAATATCTCCTGCGTACTTGGCTAATCTCAGTGGAGATAGGCCGCCGTGACCGAAATACGGTCGGAAGGAGTATACTATATACCTCATAATTTTTATTTGTTTAATATTAATAATAATGGGGCAGTTTGTGCAGGTCCTTCTCCACGAAATCGGGGACGTCATCAATAACCTATATGTATTTGTAATATAATATGTATCATTAATATTTTATCATTGAATATTATTATGATTGTTCGTAATTTCGTGGTCTCTTTCAGTTTTGCGGCATTATTCGAGTGTCCCCTGATATGGGTGTCTCCTGTAGAAGTTAACTCAGGAATCCTCAGCTTGATCGATGCGGCTCCAAGTCCTACATATTCTACTGATGCTTTATCTGCCAATCTACCTCCGTTCACCTTCAAGCAGCGGGTTGAAGAACTCTGGGGAAGAACAAAACAAAAAGTCCTTGATCTTATGTAAGTACTATTCCATCAATGAAGTTACAGTGACCACATACTGATAAATTATCATATCAGAACCAGGACCTTAAGACAAACGCTATCATCCCACCTTGAATAGGAGCTGTTGTGTCTATCTATCCTATTATTGATTCAGAAAATATATAATTCTACTCAGGACTTTAATTGTGCTATTATTTATTAACTCATATTAAGCTGGTGCCTCAGTCATTAGCAGACACAATAGATTTTTATTGTTACAACGTACAGATCTGTACGTTACTGAGCCGAAAGGTTTAAAAGGCTTTTATATGTATAATAACTTTCGTGAGTCAAATATGGATTCCAGTGAACATTCCATTGCTCACTAACTTACCTGAACTAAATAAAAAATGTGTTGTATTTCTAGGTATTACGATGAAATGGAAGGCAAAGAATACGAAAGACTGATCGCACCCCTCATAAAGAAGAGAGGCCGTCAGCCACCTCCGTACTATGAGGTCCGATACAACGCGTCTCTTATACTGGGCAATTCACATGTTTCTATGGGACAGCCTATCAGTTTACCACAGAACTACAAGCATATAGGAGGATACCACATTGATGAGGATCTTAAGCCTTTGCCTCAGGTAATTTGATAAAAAAATCAAATTTGTTGTGGAGCGTAAATTTTCCATTAAATGTTATGCTAAGATGCATGGAGGTGTGGAGTAGAGGAACCACCTCAGCAGACTGCCTGTCCTTACCTCGCGAGTAATATCATTATTTTAATATTCCAATGTATGAAACAAAAATAAATTCACTGGCTACTGATAAAAATGCACATTGCTTCTAGGACTTGGAAAAAATTATGATGAGTGCCAAAAATGGAGTAATATATTTCAGTATGGGATCGAACTTAAAGAGCAAGGACTGGCCGGAGCAGGTCAAAGGTGATCTGCTTAAGATGTTTGGAGAACTAAAACAGACTGTGCTTTGGAAGTTTGAAGAAGATTTACCCAATGTACCTAAAAATGTACACATTTTAAAATGGGCGCCACAACCAAGTATCCTAGGTTAGTAAAAGTTTTTTTTTCTATTCTGCCTGTTGACCAGTCATGGCATGAGTCCGATATATCATATCGTAACTAAAAACGGATATAAACATATATCATATCGTATCGATATGCCACACACAGAAAACCGTTTTTACAATATCGATCAAATTATATCGAGCAAAACGAAAAACGAACTAACCATGTCCGTATCCGTTTACGTAGCTTACTCAACTTCTCATATTCACATCTATCCCGTGGTTAAATATTCGTCTCTCTGTCCAACTGATGACGTTACCGCGTGTGAAAACGAGACGAAGCGAATATCGTTCAGCGTTTGATGTAGATATCTAAAAACTTTCCATATCGATATCTAAAAACGATTTTTCATATCGATATGAAATCTTCATATCTGTTATGTAACCGGTAACAGAAAATACCAAAAAACGCCCATCTCTACTAGTGAATCTGGTTCTTTTTCTATATCTGGGTCTAGATAGGTTATCTCATCATATGTCGATTGTCCCAGCGTTTTTTTGCTTCATTATTTGTGTTTTTTTTTGGCATACTTTAACACCTACCAGACCTATGAACCCCTTAAAAAGGTTTTCATTGTAATTGTACACTGGCTTGACATTTTGACTCGTTTACATAAATTGATTTTTCCTTCCAGCTCACCCAAAATGCGTCCTCTTCATCACTCACGGAGGGCTCCTATCAACCACTGAAACAATCCACTACGGTGTACCCATCATCGGTATACCAGTGTTCGGAGACCAGTTCACTAATGTCAAGAAATCAGTAAAAAGAGGCTTCGCTTTGGAAGTGGACCTGTCTTACAATACAGCTGCTGATTTGAAAGTGGCTATTGAGGAGATGCTTCACAATCCTAGGTATGTTTGGTTGAGTTAAGTTGAGTTGAGATAAAACTAAGGAGAAAGACGCTATTGTTTTTGTTGAGGCTTCGATATTATCTCTCGCCACAAAAACAGTCTACCGATGGAGTTTAGAGTTAACTTTTGCCATCATTTTACAGTACTTTTAGGTAGCCATCAGTTTATTAAACTCATGAATCTCATGAAAGATGCAAATTAAGTGGCTCCAAGTTTAATAACACCAATCGTATTTATTGTTAACAGCTACAGACAAAAAGTGAAGGAGTTATCCTTCGTCTACCACGACCGCATCGCGAAGCCAGGCGCGGAGGTGGCACACTGGGTGAAGCACGTGGTACAGACAGGCGGCGCCCCCCACCTGCGGTCTCCCGCTCTCGATGTGCCACTCTACCAACGACTGTACCTCGACCTAGCCGCATTGCTTGTAGTAGCTTTAATTGCTGTTTTAGTATTATTGAGGTTTGTGTGTTCTGTTGTGTGTCCGAAGAAGAAGGTAGACGGCAAGAAGACGGTAGACGGCAAGAAGAAGAAGAATTAAATATAATTTATATTTGTAACTACTTTGTTTTTTTCCTTTCCTTTTACATACATCCATAGCATCACGACTGTATTCCTCGGATGGGTAGGCAGAGGTGTAGAATACCAATGTTATAGTTAGTGAGCCTCTTGCCATATACCGTGCACAATTCCAAACTCTGGGCTGCTACTAAAAATTTCCTAACAGAAAACCCAGTAACAGTTTGCCCGACCAGGGAATTGAACCCAACACCACATGCTCAGCAATCGCGCCTGGGACCACTAGACCAACGATGCAGTTATTTCTCATCATATTTCTAAGCGTCTAGTTTATTTTGTTATGTCTATGGCGTTTAGTAAAGGCAAGTCCAGCCTTGCTCTCTTACTCAAAATTTTAAAATTTCTTATAAGTCTGTTTTCTACTACTGTCGACATTAAAGTGACAGCTGTCAGGGACAGGTATAATTTTAGAAGCGTTTTAAAAATGGCAGATCTAATGAATAGGGTCATAGCACCTCTATTTCAGTTTATTAAGATTCGAGTATCGTTTCACACTTTAAATTAGAATGCAAGTGATTCTGGTCACATCAATATACAATAGTGTTACTAAAATCAAACACTTTACATATAATTTATATGTATTTGCAAAGCATATTTATTTTAATGTAATCTTGTCTCGTCTAGTCCAAGGTAGATGTATGTATGTCACGACGTCCAGTGAATGATTACAATTTGAACTTTATGTTAGTGTCAATAAAAGTCACATCACATGCCTTCGTGAGAGCAAGACAATTATACCCTATTACATCACTGTTTGCCCAGTAATTATTGGTAAAACATTATATACACCATTAGTTTGAATGTTATTTTAATAATAATTTGTTTGGAACATGTAATTTATAAGTCTGCTTTAAACATACCTAGGTACGTACTGGTTGACGAGGTCAAGGCAGGCAAGCTCAGCGTAGAAAAGAACTAATAGTTATTTTTGTCTTTTAAGTATTTGAGATAATATTAAAGACTAAGCAAATGTTTACTCATTATTTAATATATATATATTTCCATAAAAAATACAAACATAACGAATTCAAACATGCTACATATCACCAATAATAAATAATAAACATTTTGATTCGGAACCCTTAAAATAAATAATGTTAGACAAGATCAACGATTGTCTTTTTATTGTAGCGAGTGACTTGTACGAGTCTTATTGTAGAATGGATTTTACAAAGCGAAGTCACAAACATAGCATCACGACTGTATGCCCCGAAGGGGTAGTCATAGGTGTATACAGTTGTTCTCAAAATTTCACTAATGCTGTTTTTTTAAGTCCCATCTGGTAGGTGGTGAGCCTATTGCCATTAACCGGGCACAATTCCAAACTACGGGCTACTACTGAGAATTTACTAACAGAAAAACTCAATTCTGACCATTGGTAAAAAATACCATTCAATTTACTTCATGGTACTTGCAAATATCTTTAGCCCTTTGTAAAACTTCTAAATTTTCGTTACTGTTACAAATAATTTATAGAAAGAAAAAAGAAACCGACCACTACACTTTAAATTACTTACTTATTTGAGGGTCGACTCCATAGTCAAAGTGCTAATTGACCTACTAAAGGTCAATTCGTGTAATGGTTACAATGCCAGAAAAATACCGACACCAATGCCACGATATATTATTATATGGAATAATTAGAAGTGCTATGTTTAAGGAGTCTGCTTCATTAATCATATAGTTAAATAATACTAATAGTTACAACAGTAATGGACATTGGATAGAATTGAGAATTGACAGTAATAACTTCCGTAGACTTGCTACTTTAACATCGGCGATTAGCGATTTCAATAGCTTTTCGGCAGCGGGGTCAACGACAACCAGACGCACGGCTTAACGTCATCGATATATGGTACGAGTAGATATTCCACCTGTGCGTACAAAGCGTTTTGCTTCCACATTTATCATACGTACCGCTAAAGAATAGAACTCTGTCCCGGAGGATTCTTTGGTGATATACTGTAAACTTATATTTGTAAATACATTGACGCAGTCGCCAAATCCCTAATGACTCTAAACTAGCAAGTTTATGAATACTCTTATAGTGTTGCTGTGAACAGTAAACAAGTTACAAATATATTAGGCAAAGTGTTCAAAGAAGTCCAGTAGGCTTACTCTTGAAAATAAAACCGCTCGATTGACATTGGAAATATGTCATAATTAAGGAATCGAGATACTAATAAACCGACATGCTTTAAAATTAACATAACTATGATGTAGATAAATTTATTTTAACAGTAAAAATTGTTTTATGGCACTGATTTAATATTGGAATTGGATTAGAATTGGTATTAACTTCAAGAGTACCCCCCCCAGCTGTATTCGAACAACATGTATTTAAAAAACCCTAAATAAAGTCCTAATGACGTTTCTCTTTCGTTTCCTTCTTTACTGTAAACATACAAACAATTCGCTGTATTCCTAACGTAAGAAGTACAACAGCTAATAAAACTACTGCTAGTAGATCTAAGTACGCTCGTTGGTAGAGTGGCACGCGCAGCGCGAGTGAGCGTAGGTGGGGGGCGCCGCGTGTGCGCACAACATGCTGTACCCAGAAGTCCAAAGCTTCTTTCGGCTTCATTGGACGGTCGTGAAGTGCTGCGGATAGCTCTTTTGCTTTTGCTGCGTATCTGTGGAACAACATGCAATAAGAGTTTAAAGTCGGTAAAAAGGAAAAGCTTGCTGCACCCCTAAGAACATTAAAGATCATGGCACACTATGCAAGTAAGGCAACGGGACCGCTCCAACCCAGCGATTAACTAGTCATTTGAATTTGACCCTTAAGTCGTATGTCGTATAATATGTTTCATAATCAATATAAAAGCCAACAACGGGGTGACTGCTACCTAACAACTCGTAGTGGCACACTTCAAGCGTACCGTGGTGCAGCTGTGCCCTTACCGTGCCGTTACAGTGTGCCATGACCTTAATAAGGCTCCTGGATTTGCAGCTGCTACATTCGCAAACGCAACTGCTGAGTGTGAGGTCAGAGTTCGATACCCGGATAGACCAAAGTATATTTGGGTTTTTTCTGTTAAGATATTCTCAGTAGCAGCTCCGAGTTTAGAATCGTGCCCGGTTGATGGACCAACAATAGGTACACCACACGGAGATAATAACGGCTTATAAGTGCAATGTGTAAAAACGCAGGTATTTCCCGAGGGCGTAAAGAGAGATACGAACAATCTGTTTAAGTTGCAGGTGTGAAAAGACATACATCTACACCCTCGTGGAACCAGTTGTGATGCTATGCTAGACGTATAACTCAATTTGCGGCAACCTCTGTAGAATCAATCGGCTCCATAATCAACGAGGTTAAATATGAAGAGGTGTTTAAATATGAGAGCTTCTGACTCTTCAAATTATCATTAAGCCTACGTCGTTTGGCACAAGTACTAGATAGTGTTATCAATGAATTATTTATAACTGCACTCAGGACATTATAAACACAACCGTTTAAGTAAAATTAGTGTCTTGCAAATGGGATGTTCACTACATTTCATACATAAACTCATGCTCTCATCATGGGGTAGGCAGAAACTACAGAACGCAGGCGGCGTTCTGTAGTTTCTGCCTACCCCTACTGCTACGACCCTCATACTCCTTTAGGTTTGTCCACGTTCATGTATTTGATGTTCTCAATTGAATTGTTAATTGTTGTTCCCTCGTTGGTCTAGTGGCTGCAAGTGCGATAGGTCTTGGGTTCACTTTCCTTCGTCCTCCGTTTTTTCTGTTAGGAAATTCTTAGTGTGGAGTTAAGAGTTGTGATCTGTTGATGGCGATAGGCTCATCATCTGTTTATTTACATGGGACTTAATAAAAGTAAGACAAGATAGGACCTCAAAAATACTCCTGGCGCTTTCGTATCTCTCTACTTACTTAGGATTATTAAGAATTGCATCCAACGCGACCTTCAGATCTTGATGTAAATTATATGTGAGGTCAACTTTCTTGGCGAAACCCTTTTGTTCGGCCCTTTTTGCGTTGAGAAACTGGTCTGCGAATACTGGGACGCTGATGAGGGGCACTCCGAAGTGGATGGCTTCGGTCAGGGACAGAAGACCGCCATGCGTGATGAAGAGCTTCATGTTAGGGTGGGCTGGAAAAAAAAACGTGTCCTAATATAGTAATATGATTTAATAAATTATATTAAATATATATGTATATAAAATATAATTTCTTTCAAAACTAGCTGCACCCGTGACTTCGTCCACGCAAGATATTGACAATACACAAGTGGGCTTACTCTTAAAAATAATTCTACTCGATTGACATTCGAAATATGTCAGCTCGTACTTTAAAATGCCAAAATGTCTACAAAATAATAATAGATTCGAGATATTATAAAGACAACATGCTTTAAAATTAAGGCGTTGTTTTAAGGCGTCTATTTAATATTGGAATTGGATTAGGATTGGTATTAGTTTCAAGAGTAACCCCACTGTAGATAGCTTTATAGATACATACCGTTTCGGAGCCAATTAGAGAAAAACTGACACACACTCAAAAAATCTAAAAACGGATACGGACACAGAAAAACCTAATTAAGCTAATAAATACAAATAGCAAATATAGTAATATGTAAGGTTTGCGCAATCACTATAATAAAACAACTTCTAACAAGATTTACAGACACTTTGCAGCACAAACGCTGCAGTGTTCGAAACGTCAGGAAAAACAAAAAAAAAACAATAATACACGCGAAATAGCAAATAGTATTCACTTAAAAATTGGCATTTATTTTAAGTTCACAGACAGACACTCCAATTTTATTTATAGATAGGTAGGTATAGGTTTAAACAATTTCATATTTTAAGGGTGCACTCCTGCGGACGCGGGAAACTCAGCCACCAAATTATATTGTGAATACTGATAGAACAAACAAAGATCTAAGAGAGTAGTGTCAAAGATGATATGGCTAGAATGGGATTGACGCTGTGATGATGGAGAAAAGCATGTATGGAAAAGACAAATAAATTTGGACGAGAGTAAGAGATATAATACGAGATTCGTTTATTGTATTTGGTCCTACATTATTAATCTGAAATATTTTAACACGATTTTAGAATGATAATAAGATAATTATTTATTTTGTTGACTGCTGTATTTAATATTATAATTTTAATATTATATAATTTAATTTAATTAACTTCAGAAAGAGTGAGAGAGAGTGACGTAGTACTGGAACAGTGAGTACATCACGTGCTAATGATTGTTTTATGCAAACGTAAGCAAACACCAATAGAACTATTTTGGCGAAGGCGTAAAACTTTTTTTTTACAAATATTTAATTTATTCTACATAGCATCTTTCGGTTGGCAAATTAAGATCTATGGCAGCCGTTACGGGTAGTCAGAGGCCGGAAATTCTGATTACCAGTCATACCGCGACATATCGTGTTACCCGGTAACTGGGCTGTGGAGGTCAGATAGAGAGCCGCTCCATCTCCATGCAGCGTAATACCAGTAATTTATGTATTAAGCTGCATCCAGTTTCACTGGAAGCCGACCTCAATGTAATTGGGAAAAGGCTAGGCTGACTGATAATACATAGCATCTTTACAACCTATAGATTCACTTCTATAAATATTTTGGATTAATAATGAAGGACGTTATATACTTAGTGTCAAAGTCATACATAACTTACTTGCCATCGGTAGGGTTATCAATAAAGATAATTAGGGTAATTAATCGTGTTTTCCGTTTTGAACTGATATAAAAAACCCCCGTAGAACAAACAACTTCATATACCAGTGGAATAAGGTATTAAAATGATATTCCGTCTATAATGATTTAATAATACATCTTGTTTTTGCAATGCCATGCAATTGCAGATACAAATAGCCCACTGTATATAGGCTATAGTCATTATCTATAAAGTGTTGTCCACTTTGCTTGTTGCACTTTGACAACATTTTCAATTTGAATGATTGTTCTAATACCTTAACAAACATGACAATGGAATCCTCCTTTTATGTAGATATTATTTGTCTAACAGGGTGTACTGTTACGTTATGAGAACAGTATTGTATCATCCTGGTAATAAAATCTAAGTCTCCATCTCTCAACAGTAATTATTTGATTATGTCAGCACTCCATGGCCGTAGCCAAAACAAACCCCTCCCGAAATCTCAGAAAAGAGTTGACATTATTCTTAATATACTCGTTTCATACGTTTATTAAGATATAGAATCCCCCCCCCCTAATTAATTCCAGAAGGTAGAGCCCCTCCCCGAAATCAATTCCTGGTTACGGTCTGGGTAGAACCAGAATATTTCAATATAATAATTACTGAAGCAAAACATTGTGACGAAACCAGGACAACTGATTGATGTTCTCGATTGTGTATTACGCGATGTCAGACGCCTACGGTGGTTTAATACTAGACAAATTGTTCATCAACCATACGATTAGAAGAAGTATCGAGACTGTAATCATAAACAATTCAACAAATTGTACACACAACAATATTGTAAGAATTATTTGTCGACGACCTTCGGATTTGTTTTTATTTTCTAACCTAAGTACACTATATCTTTACACTTCAACAATATAAGGTCCTAATTTAGTAGGTAATTTCCTTTGAAAGGGTTAATATGTAAGTCAAATACATTCATTTAAGCTAAGAATTAAATGGATATAACAAACATTTTGTAATTAACATAGTACTAGCAAGACGAAAACTGCTCCTTGAACGGCGAACATTAAGAAAACAATAAAATTGTTGTAATAAATTAAATTATGTCTTAAATGAATCCTTATCACTTGCACATTGACCCCTTAAAAGGAAAATAACTAATAAATTAGGACCTTATATATAGCTTAAACTTAAGTGAAGTTCACTTTCATTTAATAAATGAGCTCTTATGCCATGATTTTTGCATTAGAATGTTCTTCTATAAACTTTCTGTCTCAAACTGTCATTGGAGATATTTCCAGTAACCGCAGCACACAGTAAGCTTGATGAAGGCCGCCCGACCCGCAGGTAATGCGGAACATGACTACTCCAGGCCTATATGAAGGCACTGGATTCAAGTGGGTTACATGAATAGATAAGGTAGGCTGGGGTTACATCAACGAAGTAAGGGCGACGGGATGTAAGTTCGGAGTCGAACCACATACAGTCCCACCTACTGTTCTGCTCTTTGCGCTCCAACGTACAAATGTATAAAAATATTGTCTACCCAACATTTTGATATCGCTGTGGCGTTATTAGTATCAGTGCCGAGGTGAGCGACCTCTGCTCTGATAATAATAATAAATAAATCATTTTTTAATAAGTTTCGTTCGTTATTACTCGCGTGCTTTCTTCGGGATTGCCCGACTAGTTTGACTCGCGACATCGCCGCGGACTCAGATCATGACTAAGGGCTCCGTTCGAGTTCGAAACTAGTCTGGCAATCCCGAAGAATGCACGTGAGCACTCTTCTTATCGTCTGATCGATGAACAACCTAGTGTCAGAGTGTAAACCACCCGTAGGTCTCTGATATGGCTTTAGACACCATCGAGAACATCTTTCGGGTGTGCTGGATGTCGTGAGGATTAAACGTTGAACAATAATTAAATTAAAATTTTGGGTTCCACATCCTGATCCATCCATTGTAACCAAACCATTGTGTCGAGGAAAAGAAAAGAGAAGTAGACTTTCACAAAGTAATAGCAGCTTACCTAAAATACTCTGCTGCGGTGCCCACTTCAATATATGTACATTTTCCGGAAGATCAGGAAACACTTCCTCAAACTTCCATAGAACCGTTTCCTTTAGACCAGCAAACACTTTTAGAAGACCTTTCTTGAGGTCTACGGGAAAGTCCTTGCTTTTCAGGTTTGATCCCATACTGAAGTATATTACGCCGTGCTTAGCATTGTCCATTATTTTCTTCAAGTCCTGCGAAAAGCGAATGATTAATACAGATAAATCTTCGAAAATCATTAACGCTTGATTAGTTTTTATTTATAATGTATTTAATAAGACGCTGGGGGTAGGATTATTTTTATGTTCTTGTGGTAGTTGTTTTTGTGGTAGAAACAGTGATTTGAATGAAAATAATTTTATGTCATATGAAACACATCATTTTCTGCCGCACATTTTCCCAGTTACATTGAAGTCAGCTTTCATTGAAACAGAATGCTGCTCAATTTTAATAGTTTACATGAAACGCAAATCTGACTTCCACAGAGTCGATCTGTGCGGCTATTACTTAATCAAGGGATACATAATGTCATAGCTTCGCTACAGCAGTTAGATTAAGCCCCTCAACTATATTCGGATCAAAAATAATTAAATTACCTTAAAATATTTTTGTATCCAAAAAATACTTACTTATGAACTTGATGTTAGCATTTGTTACTGCATTTTAAAAGTATGCCAGTATCTTCAAGTAAAATTTGGTCATCGTTGTGGGTGATTATACCATAATTATTTTGAAATAACTCTACTTTTGGGGAACATTAGTAATTATTAGTAATCATTTAACTTACCTCAGGCAACGGTTTGACCGCATCATCAATATGGTATCCTCCAATATGCTTGTAGTTCTGAGGCAAAGCTACAGCGTCTCCTAGGACCACTTGCGTATTCCCCAACAATAACGAACCGTTGTACTTTACGTCATTATATACAGGTACCGCTCTTCCTTGTGCCTTAATTATTGGAGCAATTAATTTAAGATAAATATTCTCTTCCACGCTGTAATATGAGCTGAAATGTGATATAAAATATATAGAAGAAGAAATGAAAAAGAAACTTGGCTACGATAATCGCCTTGCCAATAGAGTCAAGGTCGTTTAACGTGCAGGTATTAGGGGACGTAAGTCATGATGATAAGTATCCTATTGTTTGGGATACAGTACCAAATTTGCACTTCAGGTTGTTTTTTTTTATGTATTTTCGTGGATTTGGAAAAGGCCCACGACAGAGTGAGGAGGAATGAACTGTGGGCCACATTGTCCATGTATGGGGTAAATGACAGCCTAATTGGGGCACTGAAATCTCTCTACGAAGATTCCAGTGCTTCTGTTAGGGCAAACGGGGCCTACGCCAAATGGTTTAGCATCGATAAGGGTCTTAGGCAGGGATGTGTAGCGTCACCGTGGTTGTTCAACCTATTCATGGACAGTTGTCTTAAGGATTTGAAAAAGAGTGAATGTGGTTTAGAACAGAGTGGGTTATTCGTCAAATGCCTCTTCTATGTCGATGATCAAGTTACCCTTGCATCGTCGGAGGAAGAGTTACAAAAGATGGTAACACTAATTGCATGGTGTTTTTAAGAATAAGGGAATGAAAAAAATTATGGATTAAGTTACAAATTAGAGTACTAGATAGGCCCCCTTGAATTGGAGCTGCTGTATTCAAGGGGGCCTATCTAGTAGCCGTATTAACCTGAGCAGGTTATCCGCACGTCGGCCAAGTCAACAAAGTGAAACAGTAAGTACATGGCGGTTGTGCGTGAACTTTAGTCGAATTATGTTTGTCTTTCCAACTTGCGTCCAAACGTATGTATGAAACAAATGTTCATGATTTATGTTTGTGTTCGTACGTGTGCACCTAGCTTAAGATAATAAAAAGTCAGTGGTGCATGCCTTTAGGTTATGACCTTTGCCCTGCCCGCCCAACTAGGCTATCTAACACAAGTTGTAGAGTAAAATAAGCCCTACAGATTTTCTAATGTTTTACGAGTAAAGTAAACTCGTTGGTATGTTTGCTGACATAACATTTGTATAAGGCTTCGAAATGCTCATATTTATTTTAGACTTCGGTAACTTACGCGTTGAACGCTATTTTGCTGTTAAGTAGACTTTATACATAGATATTATAAAGATAACCATGTGATTGAAAGATCGTAATTTCATGGACTTTCCTTAATCATTAGTAAAAAGAAATCTTCGGACCGATGAAAGAACTTATGCCCACTAGTCTTTAAACACATTCATAAGAAAATACACTTCTATCAGCCAAACACAAATATAATTAGTGCGGCAGTAATTTTTCTAGTAATAAAAATTTGGCAGCACGTGCGAACTTGAACCTGTAACGTCCTCTGCGAATGCTTTATCTACCACATTCAACACGGCCACTTTCAGTGTGATTTAAAAAATATATACCATGTATACTAACAATCTTTCCTTTACCAGTCCATTTATCAGTAGCCACAGCTCATGTACCCTCTCGTTGAAGGAGTAAGGTGCAAGTCTTGCATGAAGGTAGTCCCCATTGTAAGCTGGATTCAAAGGACCATCCACCAACTTCAGTATCAACGAGTGCGGTTCAATCGTCGAGAACCATATCAATGGACACTGAAATACTGCTGCAATCCTAAAAACATATAAACCTCAAAAACATTTAAATAGCATAGAAGTTAAAGAAAGCAAGACTACACTTTTCCGGGTTCGGCATAGGTACCCATAATGTACCCTCTAGCTGACGGTTACAAGAAAAGTAGAAAGAGAGTTGCTTAGAAAAAGTGTGAAGTCCATATTTTACTTACGCACTGTACAAATCGGTGAACATGTATTCGCTGATAACTGCGTCAAACTTTTGGTTCGGGTCTTTCATTAACTTCTGGATATTTTCGTTTGCCAGCGTGAACTCGGCTATATGGCTCATCATATGGAACATCATTTCTGAATCTTGGAAGTTCACTTTTCCATCCATTATCTGTTTTACATTCAGCATTTTTTCTGGTAAAATATTAAGGAATAAGTTACAGTTAGGTACAAAAGAATAGGTTAAATCTAAATAGTGGTTGTAAAGAGTTTCCTCCACAGTTTCAGAGAATTATTAATAGTATAAAAGGTAAGGCTTGTAAAAACTGAAAGTGTCCGACTGGGGGACAGGCAGCAAATTGGAGGCAAATAGTACGACTCATTTTTAGTGTAGTGATTTTTGTTGGTGAACAAACATTAGCAGTAGAGTGCACCGTTTTTACGGCGATTCTTTTGAAAGGGTCGGTAATTGTTACCATAGTGATATAAAAAGGTATAATTAGTGAATTTAAACTTACCGTCAAAGACTTTATAGTTTGCAGAGACATCAACTATATGCAGGTTCGGTTGAGTGTTTCCCGTGAAGGGCGTTATGTATGTCACCTGTAAATACATAGCAATATACATTTTACAGAATAAATAAGAAGGTGTAGCTGTCGTAGTGGCCTGCCATTTTTTTTTTGTAGTATGGAAAATCTATCGTGGTCGCTGTGCCGGACTTCTACCGACTAAAAATCACACGGCTACTCTAACCATTACCGAGGTCCCGTTCCCGTACCGGAGTTCGTTGTAACTATCATCGCGAACCCGGCAGGTTATGGTCCGTTAGCGGATGTCAACAGAGACTCCGGGAAGCCACGGTGAAATCTGTGCAGGCACTGTGGTCAGTCTGCATAGAATTCACCGTGGCGTACTTAGTGAAGCACGTCTTGGGCGTAGTAGCCTGCTTGGGGAACAAGAGAGAAGAAGTAACCGCTTTTCTTGTTACGCAATAGAATGCTCGTTCAAGTCTGCCATGTATATTATAATGTCATAATCATGCATTTTGTTACATAATTTAAGACACCTCGCGATGTTTTTCTTTACTACGTAAACATAGTGTGTCGCGAGTTAAGCTAGTTAGATAGTGTTGCGCAAAAGTATTGACGGTACTGAAGAGTCTATCAGATAGGAAGAGATAGGCAAAACTTAATTAGTCAACAATAATTATACAATATCGAGATACATATTTAACATAACAAAAATTAACCTTTATTTAACTTTTTAATTAGTATTCAAATGACGAATACGATTCATTTTTGTTCAACAGTTATTGACGTGCATTCTTCGCAAGTTTGTCTCGCGCCATGGCCGCGGTCTCAGCTCATGGCAATCCCAAGGAATGCACGTGAGTAATAATAGAATAGAATAGAATAATTTTATTTTGCTTAAGAAACATGGTACATAACATAACATGGTACATAACATAATAACCTAATAACCATTGAACAATAATGAATATGAATATGTCCTACGAAAGTTATTATACAAAAAGACGAATATGATGTTGTGTAGTTAATAAAATGGACTCGTTTCCTTATCTTTTATATATTTTTAGAAAGCTAGTGTGACACATGTATAATTTGCGATATAAATAATTTAGAATTCTTAAACATGGAAGTCTTGTTCAGATAATAAAATTCATTGAAGAGGTTACTGGTATTTTAATACGTATATGTTAAAACCAAAATATTATTATCATAATGGTAACGAAGGATGGATTGTGTTTAAAATTATAGGGTTCGAAAGGGAGTGAAAATATATGCCTAATAGTGAGATGATAGACGAAAAGTACTCCTAGAACACCCAAAAGGCAAAGGTGTACACCATTTTTTTTTCTAGTGTGGAAAATCCATCATGGACGTTGTGCCGGACTCCTACCGACTAAAAACCACACGGTCCTTCTCTAACCTATACTGGGATCCCGGGATCGCGACTCTATTCACCGCAACCCCGGCAGGTCGCCTGTATAGGTCAGCCTCTATTGGCGCTCCTCAATGAAATCTAACGCCTCAAAGTGATACTGTCTGATAGATGTGTGACAATCTGGGGGTAATTAAAAATACTTTACACATTATAAGAATGTTAATCTATACTCAACATAATTAATCCTTGTCACTTATACTTCGACTCTTATAAACCCCTTCATCAATAGGGTCCTATGATTATTACGAGTATAAGGAGATTAATGTCATTTTTTTAAAACGGGATTTTCTTTAGACTTTATTACAATTTTTATTTGCTTATTATTTTCTTATCGAGAAAATTATGGGGTTGCAGTGATTGCAGCTGCAGTTTCGGGACTTCTGGAAGACCCTGTGGTTTTAAATCCGTCACAGCATCAATACTGGATAAAAAGGAAGGCACAGGTTATGTTCACAAGCACACACCTCTCTATCTATTTAGTTATTTATAATATTCTACAATGTAAATTTACAACTAGGGCCAAAACGCTTAAATTGCTGCAGTCAAATAATAAGAAAAGTAAAATAAAAAAATAAAAATACAGTCTTGTGGAATCAGAGGTGCCGTTCTACAGGTATGTGCCCAACCCAGTTCTCGAAAAAGGTCATGTCAAATTATACTGGGATCGATCTATCATCACTGATAGGACTGTCATTGCTAACAAGCCTGACACACGATTAGAGTGCTGCGCAATAATTGTGGATATAACTGTCCCTCATGACGAGAACCTCGTGAAAGCTGAAAAAGACAATCAAATCAAATATATTGATTTAGCTCACGAGGTTGTCGACATGTGGGACGAGTTTTTTTTTTTTTAAACCGTTGCCCCACACTAGGAATTTCTTCCTGTATTGTGGGTGCGTTTACAGACATATAATCTCACAAGCACATAATCACCCAGACCCGGAGCAATTGTCTATAGATCGTACAAATATTTGCTCCGTGCAGGAATCGAACCTGCGACACGCAGCGCAGCAGTCGGTCTCTCGACCACTGCGCCAACCGCACAGTCAAAATAGGATTTAGGCACAGATTCTATCACTACATCCTATCTAGATATTACTTCATATCATGGGTTATTGCCGGCACACTACTTACCTACCCGAGGGAAAAGCTGTCTTGATCATGTGATCGTTAAAACCAAACTAAGAGCTTATACATTTAATCTTCAAACGACTATTACCGATCATGAAGCCATTCTTTTTTGTCTCAACTATAACACTCCAAAGAAACTCACTAGTAGTAGAGTAATCAAAAACTTGAACTGGAAAGAATTAATATCTGATTGTTCGAAGGTTGATTTATCTAAAGTGTATCAGAAAAATGAACTCAACTTGGCAACGGCGACTCTTGTCGAGTTTTGTCTGGTCTTGCGTTAAAGCACACAAAAATTGTAAGGATGCCACGCAACAAAGCCATTTTAAAACCGTGGATTACCCCTGGTCTATTGCGGTGCATCAAAAATAGGGACATGATGCACATTAAAGCTAAAAAAGAACCAAAAAATGAAGTGATAATCACAACGTACAAACGATACCGAAACTATTGCAGTAACCTTCTTAAAAAGATAAAACGACAATACGATCAGAACCAGCTGAACGCGGCTAAAAGTAACACAAAAAAGTTATGGGATTCTATTAAAACTATAACTAACAGTAACAAAAGATATGAATCTTCCCAAGAACTATTGTTAATAGATCAGTCTCCTCAAGAGTCTATTAACAATATAAATGTTTTTTTTCCATGGTTGGAGAAAAATTTGCGAATCGTATACTGCCAAATATTCCTTCTTTTACAAATAACTTCTCTAAAAATACGCTCTACAATTCCTTTGTGCTTCTCAGTGTAGATGAAACAGAAATTAAAAATATAATATCTAATCTAAAAGCCGACTGTTCTCCTGGTTGGGACAATATTACTTCAGGGTTGCTAAAAAGTACAGTGCAGTTTGTCGCCCCTATGATTACCGATCCCATAAATCGCTGCTTTGAGACAGGTGTCTTCCCTAAAGCGCTAAAAAAGTCTATTGTTATTCCGATTCACAAGGCAGGGGATACAGACTGTGTCAACAACTACAGGCCAATTTCAATTCTTTTGACATTATCAAAAATATTTGAGCGCTCACTTAATAGTAGACTCATCAATTTCCTCGAATCAAATAAAGTACTTGCTAACACTCAATCACTCAATCTGGTTTCCGAGCTCATAAATCAACCGATGATGCTGTTCATGATTTTTCTTGTTAAAAACATGGATGCAAACAAAAAGTACCTAACCATTTTTCTAGACCTCGCTAAAGCCTTTGACACAGTCTCTGTCCCCACCCTTGTGAATAAATTATATTGTATGGGAATACGCGGGACACAACTCAGTATAATATCCGACTATCTATCGGACCGCGCGCAGCGTGTGAAGATTGGTGATAGTATGAGTAATGAACTCTTTACTACGTTTGGAGTCCCCCAAGGAAGTATTCTTGGATCAACTCTTTTCCTGTGCTACATAAATGATCTCTGTCAACTTGAGATCGAAGGCTGTAAAATTGTCTCTTATGCTGATGATACAACACTTACATTGACCGGTGATTCTTGGACAGAGGTATATTCGCTAGCCCAAAAGGGTTTTAATAGGGTCTACCACTGGCTTGCTGCAAACTCACTAACTCTAAATTCCGACAAAACTAAATACATCCCCTTTTCCTTTCACAATACAACAGCTATCTCTCAAAATAACATAACTCATATATACGCTCATCATTGTGCTTTCCCCCCTTCTTCTAAATGTGGTTGTCCTGCTATACAGGAGACAAGAAGTATTCGTTACTTGGGAGTAATATTTGATAATAGGTTATCATTTGATGAAAAGATACGCAATGTCTCTAAAAAAGTTCGTAAACTTACCTACATTTTCAAGCAGCTCAGGCATGTTGCCGATAAGGAAACAATAAAAACTGTTTACTATTCATTAGTACAATCTATACTTCTATACTGTGTGACAACCTGGGGTGGAACAGACAAAACTAAAATACTGGAATTGGAGCGAGCGCAAAGGCATATTTTAAAAGTTAGCTTATCGAAACCCAGAATGTTCCCAACAACTACTATATACGAGGAAACCAAAGTTTTAACTGTTAGGCAATTATACGTCTTCTGCTGTATACTTCGTCAACATTCGGATATCCCTTCTATAAATCTTGCAAAAAGTACAACAAGAAGAAATTATGCATTATGTAATACTTTCAAAGCTAACACAAGCTTTGCCCAAAAATTTCAACAGTTTCGTTGTCCGAGACTCTATAACAAACTAAATAAAGAATTAAATCTATACAAGGATACAAAAATACAGTGCAAAAAGAAAGTTACCGAATGGCTTTTAAAACTAGACTATTTAAAAATAGAAAACCTTCTTGATATAATATCATAGGCTGTAATAATGTAATGTACCACAACTTCATAAAATGAATATTAATGTAATTTTTAAAAATGTATAAGCATGGTAGCTAAATTTAAATAAATAAAAAAATAAAAAATAAAATTTGAAATGAAAGCGTTGAAATGACTATTTTAGCCTAGATATTGCAAAACTTTAAAATTCAAAAATGAGACTAGAGACATTTTCATAGATTACAAAAATTTAACCCTTTTTGCCATTCAACCTTCTATTATTATGTATATTTTTACATACATACATTCTGCATAATTTTTATATATAATCTTTCCCCTATACGATCACACTACCACACACGTGCACATGTGCGCACTCACACACACGCACTCACTCACGCACACACACAGCCACACGCTCACAGCCACACGCACGCGCTCGCACTAACATTTTATTATTGTCATACATATACTCACTTCTTCGTTTCCGTCTGTAAAATTTATTTATGATTTATGTTGTTGCCTACATATTTTTGTGATATAATTGTCACTGCCCTATAGGGGGGAGACCTGGTATCCTGAAATACAGGCCTCGGCTTAGTTTAGGCACCAGTCTCCCACAAATAAATCTATTTTAATTTTACGTTTAAATGTATGCAAACAACTATCATAATATTTATTTGTGGAAGAATAATAAATAATTAAAAAAAATATGTTATCTAGATTCTTTCTATTGTACTATGGGTCTCTGTATTGCCTTAAAATAAATGATCTTTATTTTTTATTTATTTATATAAATTTTTATTTATTATTTAGTTTTAGAATACTTATTACGTACTACTGTTTAATACCATTAAAAAAAAGCCAATACAATTAAAATTCTCTTAGAAAACCTATTGAGAAATAATCTTGCTGATTTACATATCACACCTAGGGGTGTCCTGGGTTCTCTTCATTGAAGATATTCACCTATAAATAAATGATAATACTTACTTCATGTCCCGCTGCAAGGAGATGTTTGATCATATTGTCTCCGAGGATCCCGTGGCTCTTGCTAGGCATCGGAAACACAGCCAAAATCTTGTAACCATCACATACGTACACACTTAAAACTAAACTTAATAAGAAGCACTTTAACTTTTCCATTTTCTGAAAAAAAGGATGAAAAAATGGTATGTAAAAACTCTTTGAACCAACATTTTATGGGTTATAGGGTCCAAAGCTGTAGGTTATTTTTTTTGTTGTTGATTACAATAATTAATAAAGACATTACTACATATAAAATATATCTATTTAAAAATATTCATATCGACATACTCAAATTAGTGTTGAAAATATTATTGAGCATATTATTAAAAAAGATTTATAGAGATTTTTACTTACATAATGTATTTTAGAAATCAATGCCGATAATATTTATAGGCACTTTATCAGTTCCTCTTTCACTGATACCCACGCGCATACGCCGGTCAAAAACAACACGAACTGGCCAGCGGTACTGTGTAGCGATTATTATTATAAATGATGCAAAAATGTCTCATTCAGTAATTTAAAGCTGTGTACACACTTTACGTTTACG
Source organism: Xylocampa areola (assembly GCA_935421205.1). NCBI lineage: Eukaryota > Metazoa > Arthropoda > Insecta > Lepidoptera > Noctuidae > Xylocampa > Xylocampa areola. The sequence goes on from OW285220.1 coordinate 11,336,252, forward strand.
GAGGTGCGCAACTGCGCATACGACAGCGAGGCACGCCTCAGCTTCACCAATAATGCATTATGCGTTATTTTTACCATGCATTGGCGGCACTTGCTCGTCTTGTTTTGTGTCATCCTGTTGTAATACATTCATTCGTACAACGACAACACCACATTGCGTTTTAGAATACGAATCACTGATGCAGCTCGAAAAGCCGCAATGTTGAAGTGGAACTGGCCTGGCCATATCTGCCGTATGCCCGATTAAATGTGGGCCAAGATCACAAGCAAGCGTCGTAGCAGATCCCGAATAATGGCGGAGTGAGCTAGAGGGGTTTAATATAAAATGGAACACAATCGCTCCAGACGACAAACATGGGAATCATGGGGGATCTTTGCGTAGCAGTTGGATGATACAGGCTGGCAATAATTGTAACATGTTGTAATAATAAGTATGTCATGAGTGAGACAAATAACCGTCTACACAGCACACAGTGCACGCACTTTTATCGTGCCTGTTTCACTGATAAACACCGACTCGCTCTCGTACGCACAAGCATGCGCTGCGAACGCCTCGCAGTGTGGCAGGCAATTTGTATGATTCCGCCGTTTACATACGGCGTCGTCAGTTTAAAAACGCTTTAAAAACGCAGTTATGTAATATGCCGAAGGCAAATCGAGCGAAGCGAACTCGGGATCCCCGTGCACCCCGACACGGACAAGTTTGGTTTGAATTTGGTGTTTAGGTTTTTTGTGACCTTACAAACGCGAAAATAGGCCCCGCCTCCGGCGTATTACATAACTGCGAGCGTTTTTAAACTGACGACGCCGTATGTAGACGGCGGAATCGTATAAACAGTGCTGCTAATAAAAAAAACTCGATTCCACGCGTCAGTGTTGTCAATTCCCCGAAATTCCCCGCTTCTTTTTGATTCATTCGCCACAAATTCCCCGAAATGATATTTTTGGAATAAAAACGCTATTTTATAAAAAAAATGTTTAATATTGGTACTACTAAAACTTTTATAAAATACTATACCTAAGTATAACAAAATTAACTCTACATCTACAGACTTAGTAAGGGCCACGTGCTTTATTTTATAGCATATACAAAAAAAAAGTTTTTATTTATACGCATTTGTTCAAACGACTGTATAAGGAAGGAACTTGAGTGGTGTTGCCATTCAAAAATATTTTAGTAGTGTCGAGCTGTATCTGCCAAGTCAGAAAGTGATTTTTTAGTTGTAAGTATTACCCAACGCAAAATAGTTGTAGCTCACTGAAAAAGTTTGTCTGGATTCCCCGAAATTCCCCGATTTTTGTCAGTCCCCGCGCTCTCCCCGCCGTAACCCTCAATTCCCCGCAAATCGGGGATTTTCTCCGCGATTCACAGCGCTGCGTATAAATTGCCTGCGACATGTACACAGCTTTACTAATGCGCCCGAGTTGCTTACGTAAATTTTATCTGACTATGATTATTTTGAACATGTCTAGCAACTGATAATGGCTTTTATCTACTCACTTTTAACGATACTAGATCAAAGAGACTATTAGTTAAATACGACTATCGACATCCAGTTTGTAGTAGACTATTTTATTTTATTTAAATAAAAAATCTTTATTGCCATAAGAGATATACATAAATGTTTTGTTAATTACATTACAACTTAATAACTAATGTTATTTATGGACTTAGTACGTCTTTTTATAACATTTTATTATGAACAATTAGATTAAAATACTTATATAACCAATCTAATTTAATAATTCAAGATAAATCTTTGAAAAGCATTAACGCATGCTTAGCGAACTCTAAAGTCATTATATTAAATGGAAAAAGAATACGATCGCGAACAGGATTCGAACCTGCGCCTTCCGTATAAATACTCCAGGCGCTCTGACCACTAAGCCATCTCGACCTCTGCTCACCACTGCGAATTCTTCTTCCATGTTTTAACACGTCTTATGGCGACCTCATTGCTATCAATTCAGTCCCTATACAGGTGACCGAACCGACACGACTAACTTTGTAGTTAATACAATGTCGTAAAGAATGCCTTAATAATTCAAGATAAATCTTTCAAAAACATTAACGCATGCTTAGCGAACTCTAAAGTTATTATATTAAATGGAAAAAGATGACGTCGCCATAAGACCTGTTAAATATAGGTTAGTGGTCAAAGCGCCTGGAGTATTCATCCGGGAGGCGCAGGCTCGAATCCTGTTCGCGACCGTATTCTTTTTCCATTTAATATATTAACTAATTTAATAACTTAACACTACTAATTGACATGTGTTGTGTCAATATAGGATAACTAATGAATAAGGTTTTACTACTTTAACAAAGCATTAAAAATACTTAATATTACTAAAAACCTGTTTAATATCGAAAAATGTGTAGTACACTGCATCGTATAATTTAGCTTGTCTATGATGAGCAAAAATACTAAAGATATTAGGCGCAATGTAATATAAAGTGACCATCGATTCGTTGGTAAAGATGCCAATAGGTACACAGAAAACTGGCGTAGGCTTCATAAAAAAACGTCAGGCTGTCTTTAAGGTTGTAATGCTGGACTACATCGCCTTTTTTCGTCTCGACTCTCGCTGGTGGAACAACACTTAAGGGTCGTTTTAAATAACGCGTATGTACGATCAGCAACAAAAGTCGCTGAACACATACAAAAGTTTTAAATGGCCAAGCTCTGAAACTGTTCATCTAATTACCTGGAGTATAACATATTAATCTTAAGTTACAATATTAAATGGAAAAAGAATACGGTCGCGAACAGGATTCGAACCTGCGCCTCCCGAGAGGTCGAGATGGCTTAGTGGTCAGAGCACCTGTAGTGTTTGTCCGGGAGGCGCAGTTTCGAATCCTGTTCGCGACCGTATTCTTTTTCCATTTAATATTGTAACTTTAGAGTTCGCTAAGCATGCGTTAATGCTTTTCCAAGATTTATCTTGACATATTAATATTATCATAAAATGAATACAGATAATGCAACATGTAACTTCACTACATTACCTTAACTCACTACAGTCGGTGCATCTTGATACGTGTTAATCCACTTCTGTTGCTGACTGTACCTACGACGCTAGCTTACAGTCAGTTAGCGATTTCTGACTAATAGGTTATTAATAAAAATTACGGGATCTCAACTATAAATAGATTTTGTTTTCACGTAGTAATTTAAAGTTAGAATACTCGTATTCCTTTATTTTGACATAAAATAATTAAAATTATACATTTTTATGCAAAGAAAAATACTGTCGTGAGCAGGATTCCAACCTGCGCCTCCCGGATAAATAAAAACTTTCACTCCACAAAAAAAACTTTAGAGTTCGTTCCGCATGGGTGAATGCATTTGTAATATTATTTAATACATATTTAATTAGTAACATCAAGCTTGTATTTTCCGTAGGGTACATAGTTATGGCACAGCATTCCGACACGACCGGAGAGAGATTAGGTGCAGGGCCGACGGCTTTACGTGCTCCCCGCAGTATCCCCGTGCTTGTCACACCACGAACTTCCTAACTCCGAACTGCTACCGAGAATTTCTTAACTGAGTAACCCAATAACACTTTGTCCGACCTGGGAATCGAAGCACTTGACCAACGAGACAGTCTATTTTTCACAATTGGTTAGTCTTGAGAAGTATCTCAAATTACAAGACGTAAATCTGACATAATTATTTAAATACATTCACATCAAGCATCAAGAAGAATCTTCTAGCCAAAAATACCTAAAACCACCTCTTGGCATGACCATTTATGAAAGACATCATAGACATACGGTGGAGGAAAACATCGTGAGGAATCCTGGAGTTGATGGTCTGAATTCGCCAACACACAGTGAGCTAGCGTGGTGATCAATGCTCGTGCCTTCTCTATATGAAACGGCCTTTTCGCTACAGGGGGACGGAGTTGGTTATGTTAAGTGTGTAAGCCAAATAACGGAGGGGCTCGTGGCTAAGTAACAGCCGCCCAGAAAGATCGATCGAGGTTAAGCTGCGCTTTCCGCGATCGGTCTGTGGATTAGTAAGCATCATTTCATACCAAGACCCCTACGTGCTTCGGAGAGAACTATGAACCGTCGATCCCGGTTATAAATTAAAATCTATGACAGCTGTTACTTACTATTTGATGCTGAGTCTACCTAGGTATGAAATTCATTGCGTATGTATTTACTCGCAGCTGCACCTACAATAATTTATCCAGGATATAAAATTGCAAGATAAAAACTATTGCGTAACATCAAAGTTCATCCGTATGCTAGCTATTAAGACTTGATGATCAGCGGAGGTTTCCACTCTCCACGCAACTGGTTTTTGATACGGAGTTCGTAAGTAAAAACCGGTAATAATACCAACATTCTTAATATAAAAAACGCTGTTACATAAAAATACCTATAATCAGACCTCAGATCAGATATACGTATGTATAGGTATATTATCAATGATTTAATCAGTCTCATTTTCGATTACTTATCTTCAAATCACACAGCGCACAGCGCGTTGACAGCGCGGTTGGCGCAGTGGTCGAGAGACCGACTGCTGCGCTGCGTGTCGCAGGTTCGATTCCTGCACGGAGCAAATATTTGTACGATCTATAGACAATTGCTCCGGGTCTGGGTGATTATGTGCTTGTGAGATTATATGTCTGTAAACGCACCCACGATACAGGAAGAAAATTCCTAGTGTGGGGCAACGTTTTTTTTAAGACAAAATAAGACAAGACAAAGACAAAATCATAAAGGTATCACGCAGTTTGTCGTCTCGCGCACGCATCTCAAGGCAATCACCTGCTCTTCACAAAGGGCTCTTACGCATATCTCGTCTGCGCAAATATAATCGTATATGTCGCAGATGGATTGTAGAATCAGCTGTTTTACAAAACTGTTAGTTGATTTACAAAACAGTACTGTTATGAAAAACAGCTGAACGACGTTTAGCGGTTTTACATAATCACTGAAATATAACATGCAGAATTGAATGAACGTTTTGCGTTTATCAATGCAGCGGGTCAACGATCAGAGATTATGTAAAACAGTGTGAAATGAACTGTCAGATTGTTGATTTTAGTTCTAAATTTTGTCGCATATGGCTCTGTATGTCTTAACAATAATAACCTAACTTTATTTTACTAGTCGATAGCAAAAAAAAAATGAAAAGTTTGAATGACGTAAATACTAAACCACTATAACAGTCGACAATATATCGGGATTATGAAAGAAAATAAACGAAATTGATCCATGAGCGAGCGAAGCGAGCTCGGGAGTTTCGTGTATCCCGATACGGACAGGTTAGGTTCGAAGAGGATGACGGGGGCTAGTGAGCGAGCGCAGCGAGCGAACTACCCCCGTCATCCTCTTCGTGTTTAGGTTTTTTCTAACCTTACAGACACAAAAATAGGAGAAGCGGGGCTTCGTCGACCCAGCCAGGGAAAGTCAAATCAGAATACAATATCTTTTTTTACTTGAGTGGTGACTATCCATTTAATGTGCCTATACAATTAACAAACCAGTAGATATGTCATTCTGTATTACGTCTAAAGGTGGGTAGCTGTTTTGTTAAACATATCACTATGGCAATCCAGCTGAACGTCGTTCATATGATTTATAAAACAGTACTGTTTTTTAAATCAGCTAGCAGTTTTGTAAAACAGCAGATTCTACAATCCATCTGCGACATATGCACAAAAATATACAAAGACAGGTTTTATTATGAGTACTAGCGACTCGCCTCGGCTTTGCACAGAGTTGTGATTTTATCGTGAAACGTAGTTCACGTTAACGGCGTACAAGGTATATGCTCACACCGGGGAAATTGTCTTACTTCTAGCATTTGTATACCAGTCGTAACTTCTAAACGCAAGGTCCGATTCGAATAATTCAAAGGAAAATTGACATGTTATATAGGGATTAATATCATGATACGAATGTCATAATCTGCCGATTCTACCCGTGTTTTGATTGACTAATTTGAATAAAAAGTGGTTAATGTGATTTAGCTGTAATAGACATATAGCATTACAGACTTTTTTATGGGTAATGATGAGTACTACAGGAAACCGTATCGGTGGCGGTTACCACCAATAACATTATTCCCAAAGAGGGTTGACTTCAGGCAGGCGGCCGGTCATAAAACACAGCCAAAACTTTAGCAGCATTACAGATAGGATAACCTATAGGCAGCTCGGATCTCAAATAAATTGGGATAAGGGCAGGGGTATGATGATATTGATGATGAGTACTATACATGTAGTACATTATTTTATGTATCATCAATAGTTTTTGCAGCGCACGCCATATTACTTTCATATTCATTCATTTCATTTTGGATATCTTGGGTTAGATTATTGCAATTTTCGGACGGATCCCTAATTTTTAGAAAATTTTATACTGCCCACGTTACTCGCTAATAATGTTACTTTCTATACGTGAAATATTTTTTAAATCGGTTAAGTAGTTTTTGAATTTAAGCGTTACAAACAAACAAAAATATTCAAATTTATTCTGTTAATAATATTAGTTTCGAAGTTAAGATATATAAATACATAACCGGCGGGCCTGTCCCACTGCTGGGCAAAGGTTTACTTTCATAATTACATTTCAGATCAATACGTTACTATAGCTTTCCTTCAACTTAAGTCATGTCTTAGTTAACTAATACTGTACACACTGTACATTATATACAGCGTGATTAATTGAGGTAGGTCAGTCGATATATAGAAACCCGAAACAATTTTTTTATTTGGTAAATTTGTTTTCTGTTCTTGGGATAAGAGAAACCTAAATACTGACGGTCGTATTCCATTTATGAGGACTGCTTCGTTCGTCTAGTGGTGCCAAGCGCGACTGCTGAGCTTGTCGACTGTCTCGGGTTGGATTCCCGGGACGGGCAAAGTGTTATTCAGGTTTTCTGTTCGGAAATTCTCAGTAGAAGCCCGGAGTTTGGAATCGTGCCCGGTAGGTGGCAATAGGCTCACCACATATAACATGGGACTTAATAACAGCATTGGTGAAATGTGGGTGTACAACTGTGTATACCTCTGCCTACCCCTTCGAGGAATGCGGTTAAACCATGTAATATTCCATTTATCAGAATTATTCACATATTATTGTAGATAAGCTTTGTTTTGCATTATAATATTATAGGACTTTGTGAAAGCACAAAAGGTAGAAAATTGGAAAAACTAGTCAGTTATTAATAGAACTGTGCAAAAATAAAAAATTGATACATATTTACAGAACACGTAAAATAATTAAATAAAATCTAAACTTAAAGTAGGAACGAGAGTAAAAAAAAACCATAATTACAATTTAATATCATTACTTAAAGTAAAAGAATTGTACTAAAAATATTGTTTTTAAACTTTATTGATAAATATTTTGATATTAGTGTAGTAGTGCTGTGCTAAAGATGATGAAGCATTTTTGTTGTGATATCGACTGTTGATTTGCAGTGTCATGATGTTTAACCGTTGTTGATGTAAGTAATCTATACATATAAAAATCTATTGCTGTTCGTTTGTCTCGCTAAAACTCGAGAACGGCTGGGCCGATTTAGCTGATTTAGATTTTGAAATGTTTGTCGTAGTCCAGGGAAAGTTTAAACGGTGAGAAAATGTAGAAAAATTGCGAGGATAATAAGTAAAAACAACAATTTAATTTGCCCATATAAACTGTTCTACCACTTTCCTGTCAAAGATTTGACGTTCGAATTCTCATAATTCACGGAAGACCGTTGGACAGAATTCCGGTCATTTTGAGGGCTTATCTAGGGTGCACCTTGTGGCCTCTCAAAATCACAAGGGATTGTGAGTTTCATCTAATTAGATATTACACCATATAATAGTTGAAGTAGGTACCTATACCTACTAGTTCTTCTTAGCGAGTCGACGGCAAAACGACTCAAATTATGTTAGCCCAGTATTCTGCAAGACGCACTGCCCCCTCAGAGGCCATCATTAGCTCCTACTGAGTACAGTTGGCAGGGCATTCAGCGCAGGATGTAAGCTGGGCCATTGTCTGCGGGAAAAAACCGCACTCACAGTGTAGGTCCAAGTCGTCTATGAATCCCCACTTATACGCGTTTTCTTTGTTGCGACCGACTTGTGTGCGAAGTCTATATAAGCATTTTCAAGTCGGCCACCGCAGCACGTGACCAGGTGGAAGGGTATAATAAATAGGTATATACCTACTACTCATTTCTATGAAACTTTTTTGTTTCTGTTAATATACTACGCGAGTAATTATATCTACCTGTTTTCGTGAAGAAAATTATACTCTTATACTCTCATAATCTCACATTATTTTAGAGATTTTAAGACAATGAGTATGTTATAAAACCAACGTATGTCTGTTATTTTACATACTAAGTATGAAAAAACCCATGTCGAGACGACAAAAAAAAGAACAAGCTATAAGCAACCATCGTAACTTTTTACGTAAAAACATTCATATACCTATTCACATAATAATATTATCCACATGTAGTAATTGTGACCTTCTCAGATAGGCCCGGAGATATTTCTGTACCTTTAGCGTTGTCAGGTGTTCTGCTTTTGGCGGAACGTCCCGCTTTTCAGGCCTCTCGGGTCGCGTAGCGGGACGCCCGAAATTCTGCTTTATCATCTAGCCAGCCTCTGAACAAAGAAACACAAGAAGCGAGCGAGAACTATAATGAAAATGAAGATTTATAACTTTATTGATGTGTCCCTTTCTGCTTCCCGATTTTTTCATACTAGTCCCGCTTTATTTCCACTTAAATCCTATGCTTTATTATCTTTAATTAGCCACATCATTTGCTTATAATATTTTTACGGCGTTTTTGTGATTGATTTAATGACGGGTCATGGAGGGCATCTGTTATACATTACTACTGCTATGTCATTCTTTATACAGCTTGTGGCGCTTATCTCAGAAATTTTCATATACTACGCAGTGATCAACACAACGCTGTACCATTAACACCCGGCGCGGCGCATGAACCGACTAATCCGATGTAGTACACGCAAAAATCAAAACGTTTTTTCTATGGTCTACTTACTTTTTATTGATTTATAATTGATTGCACCATACCAGAGCCATCACTATCAATTTGGTCATTGTTAAGAACATCTCTATAGCGTTAACTCACTCGGTTATTTTGAACAGTTTCATTCGGTCAGTTTTCAGTGCCGTCAACTACTGCCGTAACATAATACCATCATGCCTGTTTTCGGTTGGGGTAGACAAAAAATATCGATTTCTGATTCTGACACACCTCTTTCGCTTCATCTATGTTTATTATCCTTTTCATGCATGCTCGTAGATGTAACGGAATATAATAATTTGAAAAAATAATCTTTTGTAAAGGTGTCCTTCTGCCTGTTTTAGTTTTAGTAAGATTTTCAATCGCTTACATACTTAACGCATACGTTATTATACTTTAATTTGTTTGTATATTTCTAATGTAAACTTGCATAAATTAAACCAAGAATACCAAATACACAATAATAGTACGCCAAACAATCAACAGGGTCGGCGACCATTGTTGTGCTTGTTACGCTAGCGCATAGCGATAACATATAAATATGTCCAAGATAAATCTTTGAAAAGCATTAACGCCTGCTTAGCGAACTCTAAAGTTATTATATTTAATGGAAAAAGAATACGGTCGCAAACAGGATTCGAACCTGCGCCTCCCGGATAAATACTCCAGGCGCTCTGACCACTAAGCCATCTCGACCTCTGCTCACCACCGCGAATATAAATATGTATTACGTCTTTCATATGAATAATATGGGATGTATGTATAATAGATAAAATGATATGTAACTAAAACCAAAGAGGTCAAATATTACCCAATATTATCTCAATCTTAAAAATATTATTATATGTAATATATATGATTAATGTATCTAATAATGATTTTAGTTCAAGATAAATCTTTGAAAAGCATGCTTAGCGAACTCTAAAGTTATTATACTAAATGAAACTAAAAAAAAAATGACTAAGCCATCTCGACTACTCTCTGACTCGTGGTCAGAGCGCCTGGAGTATTCATCCGGGAGGCGCAGGTTTGAATCCTGTTCGCGACCGTATTCTTTTTTCATTTAATATAATAACTTTACTGATTTTAGTCTCAGATTCATGTATCACAATCATAGTTACTTATGTCTTTACATAAGTTATCTGTGTAACAGCTGGTGTTGATATAATTAAAGGGACAACCGGATATTAAGTTCTCATTATTATGTCAATCAAGAGATAAGAATGATACAGTAATAGGGAGTTCTACAGATTCGAGATATTATATTATATGCCATTTTTATTATGGTTTACAACTATACTAGAGTGTTAGTAAATAAATACAAAGGATGCAAATAAATACAATATCTAGCTACTTCCACAAAATTGAGGGTAGTCATGCATTACCTGTGCACCGCCCGCCCGCCCGCACATATATGCACATACGCAAGCGGTGAAAATTCCGACTACCACCAACTACTCTACACGTGTTTCGGCCCTCCACGGGGCATCATCAGGAGCTGTTAGACCGTGCAGTGTCCGCCACCGAGTGAGTCTCACTCAATTTTGTGGAAGTAGCTAGATATTGTATTTATATGCATCCATTGTAATGGACTTCCGCAAAGTAACGCCTGAATCTATACAATAATAAATACATAAATACAATTACGCCTGCTTTTCACTGTAGTCCTAGACACTATCGATTTCCATCTGCATAGATTCTGACATACCTATTTTACTTCATCTATATTTATTAACCTCTTTCTGCATTCTCGTTAGTTCAGGTTCACATCCGTTGTTAACATCTGAAATTTGATTGTGGAGGACATTCGAGTTCCGTTACTCGACTCTTCCATCCCTCATATACTATTTGGTTATTCTCCTTTCATCAAGTGCATGTTCGAACTCAATTGTAGCCCTAAGCCACAGGCGACGTGATTGCAAATGGATTGACATACTATGTAGGAAAGGTGTAATAAAAGTTGTTGGGATGAACGTTTGTTAGAATCAGTCACTTTGGAACTCCTGTTCACCAGTGAACATGCTGTGGCTGAGAGTTTAAGCCGCCCTTAGGCCGTTAACATGGCTAGTGTCAGCACTAGGGTGTTCATCAACCCCACGATGCGACAGAGTTAAAGTAATAATCGAAAATGTTTACATGTCGAGGGTTTGAAGAAGTACAGATATAAAAAACGGGTCAATGACCAAACTCTCAAACATGCGAAGTGCTTTTTTCCTTACTTTAAGGCGAAGTGACATTAATAGGGTGAAATTTTACGGTAACCTAAATTGATTTGCGATTGAGAATTCAACCGTCAGTTGATCTCTGATATTCTGAATTGAAGAGATTCTTGTAAACTGACTAATTATAAACTAGTCGTTCAAATCAATTAGTTGGTCAATAGTCTACTGTAGATGAATATTTAAAATAATATGGAAATAAATAAAATGGGCTAACTCACAAAAAGCGCACTGGGCATTTCTATGAGCTTTCTGTGACATATGATAATCTATTGTTAATGTTTCTTGCTTCACTGTGACCTGGAAATTAAACACCAACCTAAACTTATTATATTTAATTAATTCCTTTTCTTCTGAGACACTTCCTTAGGAGTCTTCTTGAACATACTGCGTATAATCAAATAGAACAAAGATACAGTTCCTATAATGACAGCAAGTAGATCTAGGTACAGTCGTTGGTAAAGTGGCACGTGAAGCGCTGGAGAGCGCAGGTGAGGGGCGCCGCGCGTGCGCACTACCAGCTCCACCCAGTGCACCAACTCCAGGCCTGGCTTAGTCTGACGGCTGTGGTAGATAGAAGACAACTCCGAAACTTTCTTGGTGTACCTGTAAAAGCAAAACATTTTAGTTGTTATAGGGCTCCTTTTTTAATATAAAAGGTTGATAATAGACATGATTATTTTGGGTTCTCTCGCTATTTGATACAGAGGTTTGGTTAGAATAAAAAAAAAATATCCACTGAACGAAGGATATTTATAATCATGAACCCGATAAACTGACATAATGTAAATTTATGTAAATGTCCTAATAGGGACACTGTATGTGGGCAATCCAGACATGACAAATGACTTCGAGGTAAACGCCACATAGTGCTAGTGATTGCTACAAGTTGCTGTGCTCCGGAAGGATCTTGATTCTTCAAAACTGTTCTCACCAGTACGTGCCTTAGGACTCCTCCCCCATGCATTTAAACTGAGAACAGTGTTCGTGTATATTAATTACAATTTTTCATGGAAACATTCAAAAATATAGGCACGAACGGGGCTTGACCCCGCGACCCTTGACATTCTGTGTCATCAGTCTTCCAATTGAGCTACCGTTTCCTTGTTTGATACTATTAAATTTCAAGCTTCTTTTTATTCATCTTGAGGAGACGCCTGGCGATATTTGTTTAGCAATTAATGTAGGCATAACATGGCCTTAACATTTATACAAAAATATCATTATTTATGATCTTCGTGTAGTTTTAGTCGGAAGAAGCCTTACGCAGGTACAGCGCTTGGACTTCCGACAAATGGTATAGTTCCACTTACCTATCATCATTCAGCATTACATTGATAGCAGATTTCAAGTTCTTAGGTAAATCATAATTTAATTCCACGTATAAAGCGTATCCGTTATCCACCGCCTTTTTCATATTTGTGAACTGGTCGAAACCAACTGGTATTCCTATGGTGGGTACTCCGAAGTGAATGGTTTCTATTAACGACAGTAAACCTCCGTGGGTGATAAATATTCTGATATTTGGATGAGCTGAAAAAAAAAATCGGAACTTAGATGACAAGCATTGTTGGGTTAAAATAAAATTTCAAGGCATATAGGCTCAGGTTTCATGACGTTTTCCTCTATCAAAAGTTGGTACATCCTGTTCAAGAGGGGAATCCATAACCCACGGAATAGGGAACAAATCGTTAAGGTTCCAATGACCCACCATAACAGACCACAGACTATAACATATATACAAATTAATACAAAACTGCGTTTGCTTTTAAAGTCAAAGCTTACCCAATATACTAGGCTGTGGTGCCCAATTAACAATATGCACGTTCTTTGGTACATTTGGCAAATCTCCCTCGAACTTCCAAATTACAGTCTGTTTTAGCCCCCCGAAGACCTTCAAAATAGCTACAGTAATTTCTTTTGGCATAGTACTGCTTTTAATGAGCGATCCCATGCTGAAGTAGATAACTCCATGTTTGGCACTATCCATTAAGTCTTGTAAGTCCTGAAATCGAAAAACTAATTTGAAATAAACACAATTATAAAACAAAGATGTTAAAAATATACAAATCGGGTCTTTATCGCGATATTTTATATAACAGGCTTTTACGATACCTTTTTTGTTTCCCGACGTTTCGACCGAATTGCACCGGCCGTGGTCACGGGCAGACTGTTAAAGCCTATATATAAAATATCGCGATATAGACCCGATTTATATACAATATTTCTAAAATGTGTACAAATCGCGAAAGTTTAAAATCAATTAAGATGTTAAAACTCCAGCTAAGAATAATAAAGCGCATTGTTATTACTATTAATCTGTGGATTTGTGAATGCGTATCAATTATTTCTAATTATTAATTATTTATGATATGTAAGTATGTAAGTTTATCTATGGATGTATGGCTGGAATACATGATAATTTTATTTATAAGTTGTTAATTATGTTAAGTTTGGTTTACAAAATGTGTGACGTTTTCACTGTGTCTTGGAGAGCCAGTAAGACCATCGGATCTGGTCGTCATACGTAATTCTATCACTCTTTTGCGTTTATTTCGAGTTGCCCAGGATACAACTAGAATTATATAGTGTTGGTAGTTATATCCGGCTAGACTGGGACCTGAAACGTATATAGTTTGCGAGTAAACGAAATTTATTTACAATATTATTCAAACCCACGTTGACCCACAAAAGGGGTAAATGAAGCCAACTGCTTGTAGCTGAGATAAGAATGTTAAGAGGGATGTGTGGTGTGACGCGGATGGGTAGAATTAAATGAGTATGTAAGAGGAAGTCTGAAAGTTACGCCGGTACCGAGAAGTTGTGTGGAAATCATTTGTCATAAGTATGGACATGTGATGCGAAAAAATGAGGATCATGTGACAAGAAAAGTTTTGAGTATGAATGTGGATAACTAAACGAGTAGAGGAAGACCGAGGAAACTATTGATGGATTGTGTGAAAGATGATATGGCTAGAAAAGAAGTGACTACCGAGATGATAGCTAACAGAAATGTATTGAAGTGAAAGACGTGCTGCGTCGACGTCAATTAAATTGGGATAAGGGCCGGGACATGATGATTATTAAAATCCACCTTGGGCAGTGGCTTCACAATATCTTCGATATGAAACCCGCCGATGTACTTAAAGTTTTGCGGCGTGCTCGGTCGGAGTTTAACAGCATTGTGTTCATTGCCAAGTATTAAGGATGCGTTGTAGATTACATCTTCGTAATCTGGAAGGGTTCTACCACGTTTGGCTAGCAGTGGTCCAAACGTTTGCTTGTACAACTCGCGTTCCTCTGGAAGTGTTATGAATCTGAAATTGTAACTGAATATAAGAGCAATCTAGAACAATGTACCAGAACCAGTTTTAATTAGTAGATTGGTTGTTAATATACAGAGTCAAATGTCGTAACTTAAAAAAAAAATCGTGAAAGTTTTTTACGAGTTTATTTGTTTGTGCAGTCAGCTCATGGATGTAAGTCCAATTCCGATAAGTTAAGTTAGTGTATTAAGAAGTACAAGTCACAAATACTAATAATCCAATTGGGTTGCGTTAACCACATGGCATTTCATAGTCATTATACGCAGCCTAACTTTACCCTCTACTGGGTATTGGCCTCTTTAAACTCTTACACCCTTGCTGGTTGCCAGCTAACCACCAAGATGGCAATTACCAAATCTTTTCAGTTTGACTTAAAGCCTTCTCCAATATTGCGACGGAAAAAAGAGTAGATGAATGGTTTGAATACAACTTTGAACTGAAAGGCAGAACATTTATCTATACATATAGTTTTTAAGTAAATTGCAAAACCGATATAATCATCAAAAACTCTTACGTTTTAAGGAACTGCCACTTAATCCTCGTCCATAATTGTTCAACTCTTTCGTAGAAATTCAAGGGGATTATTTTTGAAGATAGGTAGTCTGTGTCGTAGGCAGGATTCGTGCCTTCGTGGATCAGTCTGAGCACTTGCCAGTGAGCTCCCATGGAGTACAGCCACATCATGGGGCAGTCATACAGGACAGCCAAGCTGAGAAAATGAGATTTCAGATTATTTAAAAAGAGTTTTCAGCCAGTGGTAAGACATTGTCACGGATGGATGTGAATCTAGCAAAATTTCTAAGTATATCAGTAAAAGTGTCAAGGTATGGAAACCCCTTCAAAGTCAAAGCATTTATTTCAATTAGAACGTTTACAGGCACTTTTGAATTGTCAAAAAAATAAACTAGTTGCCACGTTCCAAAGTGTAGATTCCTGTGGAGAAGAACGGGCAAGAAACTCCGAATCTCGAACTTCGATCTCTGTACTTAGTCGGAGGTTATATTAAGCCGTCGATTGCGACTGTTATTAATTGATTGTTAAGTGTTAAGCCGTGTCAAAGGCCTACGGGCGCCTCTGCTAACCAATGGCTTGGCCGTTGGCTTTTAACCAATGACTGTTTCTCAACACTCTCGGTTTTTATATATAATGTTTTTGGTCAATGAGGTCCTCTAGTATTGTAGTTGAGTTTTGGGACTGTAAAGTATAATATAGGGGTATTGTGACTATTAAAAATATTAATTATGTATACATAAAGTTATCGATTTCTACTTACTAAGATTCTTTTGCTTCATCTATGATTATTAACCTTTCCTACTTGCTCGGGGCAACATTATTTGTTAAAGATGTTTTCATTTCAACCCGTCAATCAAGTGGTATTGCATTTATTTACTTTACGGCAATTCACTTACCCCGCGTATACTTCAGATTCAAATAAATCAACAATAACAGCATCATAGCGTTCCTTGGGATCTTGTAATAGTTTCATTAAGTTCTCATTTTGGAAGGTCAATCTTGCGTTTACTGATCCGTATTGTTGCATTTGTAGGGCGTCATACTCTTTTACTTTATTTTCCAGTATGTAACCAATGGTTATCGATTCATCATCTGTAATTAAGTGTAATACATTTCTAAGCTGTTTTTGGGAGATGAGTTGCCCGCGTCCGTAGGAGTGAACCCCTAAAATGGAATCCCTACACGTGGCCCCTGGGTGGTTTGGATCTACGGGCTCCATCCTTGGCCACACCGTCGCTTAACATTAGGTGAGTTGGTAGCTAAACATAGATCCATTTTGGATAAAAAAAAGTGATATAACATAACTAGCCTTAAACTGTTCCACCACTAGGCAATGGCTTCTTCCCATCAGAGAAGGCACGTGTATTGATCACCACGCTAGCTCACTGCGGGTTGGCGATTTCAGACTATTAGGTCCAGATTTTCTCACGATGTTTTCCTTCACCGTATGTCAGTGATGTCTTAGATTAAATATGAAAGTACATATGGCATTAAAAAAGTCACATTGGTACATGCCAGATTTGAATCCACAACATGCTAAGCATGCGTTAATGCTTTTCAAAAATGTATCTGTATTCGTTGGCTGGCTAGTAGAAACTAGCCATCAAACATAGGGTAGGTGTTCTAGGCATGTGTTAGATGGCTAATTTTAGTTTCCATTACTGTTTTAGTAGGTATATAATAAAAATTCGTATATGAAAACTAGCCAAGAAGGACCTTAGGCTTTAGTATAGTATCCTAAGTTATAAGAAAAAATGATATTTTAAGTTGTTAAAAAAATGTTATGTTGTTATAAATAAATTTATTTATGGAGCACATATGTATCTCACAAGTCCCAATATATGCGCCAAATTTGACATGTTTATGTGAAATAGTTTTTGAGTTATGCGGGTCAAAAGTGGCTCCAAATGGTTCGTGTAGTGTACACACGGTGCTGCTCGCCGGTTCTGTTAGCTTGAACTTGTCTTGACCAGCTATCGCGTGTCTAGATTGAGTGAAATATTAATTATTGTTTAATTTAATGTTTTCTATTATAAATTTTATAGTATATTTTAAATTTTACATGTCTACCTAAGGGAAAATAGGCTGACCAATGTAGTAGATT
This sequence comes from Xylocampa areola, assembly GCA_935421205.1. NCBI lineage: Eukaryota > Metazoa > Arthropoda > Insecta > Lepidoptera > Noctuidae > Xylocampa > Xylocampa areola. The sequence continues at coordinate 11,353,433 of OW285220.1, forward strand.
AATACCAAAATAACGTACCCTGTTTAATGTGAAATAAATGAATTTGATACTTACTTGCAAGAAGAGCGGTGTTATTGCTGACATCGATCTGGCGGAAGTTTTTGGTTGGTGGGTTTTTCAATGGATACACAGTAATGTATGTCACCTGGAATTAAAAAATAACCGTTTTAGTGTATACAAAAATAAACTGGGGTCTAAATCTGCTAATTTATTTAGTTAGCAGATTTAGAACCCTTATAAAATGTATATAAAGTTGTCATCCAAGCACCACCCATTTAAAACTCCATCACATTTGCGACTGAATTAGTAGCCAAACTCAAACTCAAACCCAAATTTTTATTTTCTTTCCAAAATGGTGTTTGAAGATGGTAAGTAAAATAATGTAGTACATCGTGGACCCTGTGGGGCACGCAAAAATTATATCTGCAAGACTCAATTGTATTTCGATTCAAAAAACGTCATTTTGAGCCAGAAATATGTACAACAAGTCCTAGACTACCAACAATAATGATATCATCGAGATTACACTGATAAATTATTTCAGTACAGAAGAGCAAATAACTCAATGACAGTTGATAGTGGTTCAGTTTAACTAACATAATACTAAACGCCTAAATGAATTCCATCGACACACTATCTATTCAGTCCCTATGTATAGGGTCTGAATAGATGGCACTGGCAACCAAAAGACGTGTTAAAATTTGGAAAAAGAATTCGCGGTGGTGAACAGAGGTCGAGATGGCTTAGTGGTCAGAGCGCCTAGAATATTTATCCGGGAGGCTCAGGTTCAAATCCTACTCGCGACCGTATTCTTTTTCCATTTAATATCATAACTTATAAAATAAGATTTGGGGATTAAAATAAGCATTTGATATATGTAAGAGGGTGCGTAGGAGCTCTTTCCAAACGCTCAGTGAGACGTCGACTATAACCGCCTATTGTTTTAAAGCAGCTGTGCAAAGCTGCTTCAAGGTCATATTCACCAGGCGGTTCCAGTTTACAGAATCAGATTACTAGCTTCTAACTACAATGCCGTCTGTTCAGATTGGGGTAGGTAGAGACTACAGATTTTCAATTGCTACGATTCTGACACACCTCTTTGGGTTGCCCTTGACCTGCCATAGCGGAGGTTCTGGCCCTGGTCTAATAGGAGTGTCCCTCTTCATGTGCTGATGGTGACCACCGGGGTGGTTTTAGTGAGGTATGAATCCACCTCTCCTCGGTCTTATCCCCAAAGGTCGGATTCCGTTTTGAAGGTTTTCCCCCGAAAAAAAGGCCTATGTGAATGGACAACCGTCCCCCTACTGTCTATCCTAATATTGTAATGTTTGTATTCCCCGAAGAGGTATATTTTTGTACAGTGACTATTCAAAAATGCTGTTATTAAGTCTATTGCCAGCTACCGTTCACAGTTCCAAATTCCAGGCTGCTGCTGTGAATTTCCTAGCATAACTATCCTATACCACTGTACTATGATAGAATCCAACCTTGACCTCACGCTACAGCTTAAATATGTAATGCACGACAGACTGCTTCACGGACAGGAAAGTTTTAAAATTAACTTAACATAGCATCAAACCTATATTTCCCAAAGGGGTAGGCAGAGATGTACATAGTTTTAGACCCAAATTTCACCAATGCAGTTATGAAGTCCTATGTTAAGGTGTTGAGCCTATTGCCATCTACTTATCCCTAGTAGAAAAACCCTTCCTCACAGTATTATCTATTTTTATACTTTAAAAGGTCACTGCTTTTGTCTTGTTCAATTTCAGTGTATCTTTGGACACATGAGTGCACACATACATAATGACTCTATACATAGCGCAGTTATACATGCATCATTTAATTTGACCTTGAGTCAAAGTAACAACAATTGAGAACAATGCTGCTTTTTTAATTAGGCTAATGTTTAATAATCTAAGTTTATTTTGTAGATGCAGAAAATATACACCGGAGTATTCTTTTAGAAAAACAAGGAATAAGTTTGATTAATTCTGAAAAAGAAATGATTTTATCAAAATAATAAAGCCTGTGTTAAACAAGGAGAGTTCTGAGAGTCTGTAAGAAAATACTCAGAAACAACACGTAGATTGAAATTGTGCCCGGTAGAAATTAAGCTAAGTACGGATTGTAGCTCGGACATTGTGGCCCGGTTAGTGGAGTGTGACAGTAGGATAACATCAGAACATGGCGCATGGATAACATTTGGTGTGACATAACTAGATAGAACGAGACCGTATATGTGGTTACCACCAACAACAGCATTCCCAATGACGGTTGTCGTCAGGCAGGCGGCCGGTCATCAAACATTGCCAAAACTATAGCAGCATGCAATTTCAAAAACAATTAGTAAGTGGAAGAAGAATACGTGCTTCGCTGACCCTAACTGAATTGGGATAAGGTCAGGGGGATGATGAGATGGCAATAAGCTCCCTACATATTACATTGTACTCAATAACGGCATTGGTAAAAAATTTTTAGGTACCCTGCCACACTTCTGCTTATCTCTTTAGGGACTACAGGTGTGATGTAATATAGTGTAAACAAATACTGCGAGGATCGAAAGCAGTTATTGCCCCAAAACGAAAATGAATAATACAAGTTTTTATCAAAATGTAAACATTCGCAGCGTGCGAGAATCAGAGTCTAAGTGATTATGTATTTGCATGAAACAGCCTAGTTGCACAAGATCTTTATACAATTAAAAATAAATTATGGTCTACATCTGTTTTGCTAACATTGTAAATAGTAAAAATGGTAAAGACGAATATTCCACGCACGCGGGGCGAACTCTAAAGTTATAATTCAAGATAAATCTTTGAAAAGCATTAACGCATGCTTAGCGAACTCTAAAGTTATTATATTAAATGGAAAAAGAATACGGTCGCGAACAGGATTCGAACCTGCGCCTCCCGGATAAATACTCCAGGCGCTCTGACCACCGGGAGGCGCAGGTTTGAATCCTGTTCGCGACCGTATTCTTTTTTCCATTTAATATTAAGAATACGGTCGCGAACAGGATTCGAACCTGCGCCTCCCGGATGAATACTCCAGGCGCTCTTTTTCCATTTAATATAATAACTTTAGAGTTCGCTAAGCATGCGTTATTGCTTTTCAAATAATTATCTTGAATTATTAAGGTAATTGCATTCTTTCGTCGTCATAAGACGTGTTCAAATATGGAAGAAGAATTCCCGGTGGTGAGCAGAGGTCGAGATGGCTTAGTGGTCAGAGCGCCTGGAGTATTTATCCGGGAGGCGCAGGTTCGAATCCTGTTCGCGACCGTATTCTTTTTCCATTTAATATTGTAACTTTAGAAGAAAATAGTTTTAGCCTTAAGTTTAGGAGATCTCGGGTGAATTAGTCTTAAAAATACCTCATGTCCAGCGTCTAGTAGATGTCTAACAGCGCCTTGTCCCAATATATTCAAACTCTTCACAGGTAACGGGTAACAAACCAGAATTTTAAGCGACTCGACACTACACAAAGTATAAACCAAAAAGACAAATACTAATGACGTCATTATTCCAATAGTTCACAAAACATTACATTTATAGGAATGACTAAATTAAAAACAGATGTTGCACGTTATACACGTCCGCTAAGTGCAGGCGCAAGGTGGGTATGATACAATTGTCAAAATATAGATGCAGTGTTTATTAACACATGACATTTTTATGGAGTGGGCTACTAAAAATAATATGTTATCAGTGTCAAGAAGATAAAGTATGTATTTTTTTTAAGGGTTGTTTAATATTTACAAGATTTATTGACACCCCTCCCGTCCCACCTATGAAATAAGGTTGAGTTGAGGTTATTGTTGTCAAAGTGAACAAGTTCTTACTACTTACAACATACAGTATAAATTGCATTGGTTTCAGTTGGGCAGACGGGGAAACAGATAAATACATTACATATTGCGGTCACCTTCTTAGGGTTCCCATCCGTCCGGGTTTCCCCGGATTTGTCTTAGTTTGGAGAGTCCGGGGAGCGACCGGGCGGGGTTTCATTTGTAGTCCAGGCTTTAGGCTGCTGACACGTCTACAGTAATTACGTCTAAATGTAAGACTACTAATATATTTAAAGTATAAAAAACGTTTTTACTAAATTTATTTTCAAATAAATAAAAAGTTATTTTATAACAATTAAACCTATTACATGTTTTACTGAGTAACTTTAAAGAAACACTGTTGATCATCCGTGTGTCACTACAGGAGTACCAAAGAACTGAGCGCTGGGTTTTGCACGCCTAGCTCATGCTGAGTTGGTGACCCTTTCGGTGCGGGCACACTCGACAGCGTATGGAGTACAACTGGACCTAGATTTTTTTTGTTTGCACTGTTTACATTGTTCTTGTGCTGTCATTGTGTCATGTACTGAATAAATGCGTTTGCTTTCATTCTTTCTTGATATGGCTTAAATCTCCAAAATCCGGGCTTTGACACTTCTTGTCCTGGTTGGCAGATTTTAGAGATGGCAACCCTACCTTTGGTGCGCTTGCTCACGCGCAACGACTATCAAATTGATGTGGGTATTTCATTTATTCGACCGCTCCTGGCTTGGTTACAGCTGACAATTCAATGTCATTCAATGGACTAACAGATTATATCTATAGACTAATAGAGGTTATACTTGTACTCCGGATATTTTTTAGCAAAAATACGAGAGAAAGATCACTCTTTGTGCTTGAACACTCAATACGGTCGCAAACAGGATTCGAACCTTCGCCTCCCGGATAAAGGCGTTTAGAGTTCGCTAAGCATGCATTAATGCTTTTCAAAGATTTATCTTGAATTGTTAAGGTAATTGCATTCTTTAAGACATTGTATTAACTGCAAAGTTAGTCGTGTCGGTTCGGTCACCTGTATAGGGACTGAATTTATAGCAATGACGTCGCCAAAAGACGTGTTAAAAATATGGAAGAAGAATTCGCGGTGGTGAGCAGAGGTCGATATAGCTTAGTTGTCGGAGCGCCTGGAGTAATTATCCGGAAGGCGCAGGTTGAATCCTGTTCGCGACCGTATTCTTTTTCCATTTAATATAATAACTTTATCGTCCTTAACATTGTCATCATCATTATCATTCCCCTGCCCCTATTCCAATTTATTGGTCGTAGGGGTCGGCACGGCATATACCTATCTGGCATGCTGCTAAAGTTTTGGCTATGTTTTATGACCAGCCGCCTGCCTGACGTCAACTCTCTTTGGGAATTATGTTGTTGGTAGTGGTAACCGTCACCGATACGGTCTCTTTCTATCTAGCTATGTCACACCAAATTTCATCAAGAATTAAGTCTCAATAAATTTAAGTCAAATGTTAAGCAGGCTCTTTGCAAAAAGGGTTACTATTATGTCAAAGACTGCATAGAAGATAAAAATGCTTGGGATTGTGCCGCTCGCTCTGACTATGATTATTCTTTCTGACATTATTCTCTGATATTTTTTGATCCTTTGAAATGTGAATGTGAGTACTATGTGGGCCAGCAATTTAAGAACCTCATTAACTGTCTGGCGGTTTTGAGTATTTTTTAGGTGACCTACGCAAATGTCCTCCTGATCTGGTATCGTCTTGTGACGGGTCGTTGAGCTCCCTTAGTTATGGTTGAGCTACATGATGACTGATGCATACGTGCCGTCAGATAGGACAGGTCACCTCAAAGCTGCTATGGCTCTTTCCTCAAAAGGCCATTTCAGACGATCCCTGCATGGACATCTGAGTTTGTTTCGGCGTTTCTTCTCAGAGATAGTCAGATATCAACGCCAAGAAGTTCAACAAACAAAGGAAAACTCGGTCTACAGATATAAATATCATTAGGATTATTTTCAATTACAAACTTGCTTTTGTAAATGCATTTAAATCAATATTATAAATAATGTACATGTGAGTACTATGTAACCGTTTACAATGATTTAATCCGTTTATTTTTTATTGTTTTCTGGCAGATAGAGTATGTCATGTTCACTAAAATGTCCCGCCGATGGTGGCGTGTGTGTTGGGTCATTCGATTCCCTACTGGTTGAGTTGGGTGATGCTGACGCATGTGTCATGTTCGTGAACGGGCGCTGTCGGTTGGGACTGGTCATCTCTAAACTGTCATAGCAAAATTTTGAATTGTTAAACTAAACTCTTTTAGTATTGGTAGTATTTTTGTAACTCTTACATTGTTCTCACATACTGTTTTGCAACAAAAACAGTGTAACCAATACTATTGTAAAAACCTATATGATGAAAAAGAGTAACCATGGAGTTTCTTGCCCGTTCTTCTCCATAGGAATCTACACTTTGAAACGTGGCAACTAACTTCTGACAATTCAAATGTGCCTGTAAATGGTTTATTTGAAAATAAATGATATTGATTTTGATTTTGAAATGTTATCAATGTGATCCCAGACTTGAAATACTGAATCACTTTATGGCGATAGCTATCAACAGTTTGACTATCTCCTAGAATAATAATATGCATATTTACCTACATAAATAATGCGTTCACCGTATCTAAGAGGTCACACAATAACATAGTAACTTCTTACAATGCAATTAAATCTAGTTCAGTTAGTAATGTGTTCCTCTTGCGTTATCTTCATACAAATGTCAATAAGTGCACGATAAAGTTATATTATTATGTAATGAATACTTAAGAGCGGTTTCAGTGGTAATATGACGCAAACATTCGTGTGTAGACAAGTGTATTGGCGCGGTTCGATTCCCACACGACACCTATATTTGTATGGTCTGCAGAAACCATTTTCTAGGTTTGAGTGTGTGTGCATGAAAGATGTGTCGATACAGGGGAACTTCCTTGTGTGAGACAAGGTTAAAGAAAATGGTATAAAAGGCGCAAAATGATCATATTTTAGTATTTTTTTTATCTTTGCTACAAATAGTAATATCTTAGGTTTGCGCGATCACTACACATTATAATAAAACAACTTTTAACCGGATTAATCGCGTTTATTATTGGTTTTTTGTTTTTCCTGACGTTTCGAACACTTTGCAGCGTTCGTGGTCGCAGGAGGACTCGTACAGGTGCTCGTCGAGGAAACGTCAGGAAAAACAAAAAACCAATAATACACGCGATTAATCCGGTTAAAAGTTGTCTTTGCTACAAACTTAAAAGGCAATACAACTTAGCAGGCTTCGTAAAGGGAAGTAGACGCACAATATCGTAGCTAATAATTTTTTTGGATACTTATATATTAATAAGTTTAATGCGAGAAAGAGATGGCGCTAGCTTCAACATAGTCACCCAAAACGTCATAAAAATAAAAATACAAAATAACGCTTATATAGCAGATCAACTTCTCTTTTGTTTCCTCTTTTGTGGGTTAGATTGCTTTTTGAACATACTTTTCACTGCCATAGAAATTAATGTTAATACAGCGACTATACAAGCGGCTAGGTCTAGGTACAGTTTTTGGTAAAGTGGCACGTAAAGCGCGGGAGAGCGCAGATGGAGGGCGCCGCGCGTGCGCACTACGTGCTCCACCCAATGCACCAGCGTCGCGCCTGGCTTGGACTGACGGTCGTGGTAGATCGCGGACAGCTCCAAAACTTTCTTGGTGTAGCTGTAAAAGTAAGAATTTGATTTTATGTTCTTTGATTTGATACCAAACTTAGGTTTGAGCGTATAAACAAATATCTGAAGGATGGAGTGTGGGTAAGTTCCGTGCCAAGGATACCATATAAGTACGTCCCTGGCTCATACCCATTCTCATTACTAATCTTGCTGATTGGCTTATCTTTTCAACACGAAAGTCTTTCCAAATGAAGTTACAATCTCCGGCAAATTCTTACATAATATGAACCTTAGCCAACAGGTCCTTCAATTGATCCTAAATGTTTCGGTGTGGATTCGGCAAGAGCAGGTAGGAGTCTCATATCCCCTCCTGTCTGGAGAAAGCGAAGACTTCTTCAGGTCTAACGGAGGTAAGCCTTGAAGATTTCCACTTACCTATCATCATTCAGCATTACATTGATAGCCGCTTTCAAGTTCTTCGGCAAGTCATAATTTAGGTCCACTTTTATAGCGTATCCGTGATTCACTGCCTTCTTCACATTCGAGAACTGGTCGAAACCAACTGGTATTCCTATGGTGGGTACTCCAAAGTGAATGGTTTCAATTGAGGACAGTAAGCCTCCATGTGTGATGAACATCTTGATATTTTTGTGAGCTGAAAAAAGGTAATTATTATTTTTGTCACTCTGTAATTGATCAAGAGCAGGGCACGAGACAGAAGGGTTGAATTTAGGTCATCATACTAAGTCTCTAGTCTGAGTTTCCTGACGCTGTCCCTGAACTGAAATTAATAGGACGTAATTTAATGTAAATATGTCATTAGTAAATTACAGGGAAAGTTTACCCAATATACTAGGCTGTGGTGCCCAATGAACAATATGCACGTTCTTTGGTACATTTGGCAAATCAACCTCAAATTTCCAAATGACGGTCTGTTTTAGCTCCCCGAAGACCTTCAAAAGTGCTGTTGTCAATGTCTTGGGCATAGTTTTGCTTTGGAAGAACGATCCCATGCTGAAATAGATAACTCCATGTTTGGCATTATCCATCAAGTCTTGTAAGTCCTGAAATGCAAAGCTGTCCATTATAAAAACAATGTTAAAAAATGTTTAGTTACAAAATTTAATGCGAGCGTGATTAAAGCCCGCGTCTTCCTATTTAAGTATTTCTAGTGATAATAGCGTTAAATCTGATGTACTTAACCTAAACTATATTAAGAACATTGCTGTCTTTAGTCTTTAGAATTTAGGCACGTCGAACTAATATCTCCGAACATTTTACTAGCACCCTTAGTTATCTCGTCCTGCTCTTATAGTAACTGTTACTAAAGGCGCTGGAGGCCAAAGCTCTGCCGCACGCCGAGGAGCTGGCCGCCGCCGAGCGCGCGCGTCGAGAAGCCTAGGCCGAGCGCGACGACCTGCTACAGAGCTCAACAACTCCGCTATTAAGGTACATACGAGTAATTATACATTATAAGAGACAGCAATTCTTTAATTTTAGTTTACATTAATACATCAGAATTGACGTCAATGTTGACAATTACACCGGACTTTTATAAAGTTGATAAGTTGTTCATGATGGTAGTTGAGCCGAAGGTTAAAATGAGATGCTTACGTTTTGTTTTGACGAGCTGCATGCGGTTTTTTGTTTATTTCATAATCTATGAAAATTATCAGAGCGGGAGAAATAAGATTTAAGATTCCTTAACGCTCGCGCCGTCGCCGACGCATAAATTCTATCGTGTCTAGTTTTTTACAAGGTTTTCATATGTTATTTCCTATGAACGAGAGACAATTTATAAAGCATATACCTGTTTAACATGATAATAAAGTGGTTTTTATAAGTAGCGTCAGTCAATCTTAGACTTTTTTCTATGTTTATAAGATACAAATTTTAAAAATAAAACAATGATGTTAAATCTTTTGAAGTTGTACGATGTTTACATCATTATTATTTCAATTACGTAACATTCATTTTAATGGGAGTTAATAGTTGATTATTAGAAGAACTGAGACTTTTATTTTTAAAGAAACATTGCATATGATTCAGTAGGTGAAAAAGCCCGCGACATTTGTCGAACTGGCCGTTTCACGTATTCGAATAATATCATTTTAATGAGAAAATATTTTATTTGTTTGTCAAAAGTTAACCCTAAAAACATAGCACTCCTTTTTTGGGCAGTCGTCGTGAAATTAATGGCGTCATAATTCTCATTGCAATTTGTCTCTAATAACTCTAGTTAGCAGAGTAGGAAATCACTTTGTTATCCAACACACATATTATACAAGGTCGAACGATTATTTTACGTTTTGATTGTATTCTTAAGTCATAAAACTACAGCAGTTTAAAAATCTAGACAAGATTAGAAGAAGACTATTTTATCTTTTCTATTAATTTACCTTCGGCAGCGGCCTCGCAGGATCTTCGACGTGAAATCCACCGATGAATTTAAAGTTCTGCGGCGTGCTCGGTCGAAGTTTGACAGCGATGTGCTCATTTCCAAATATCAACGAAGAATTGTAGATTACCTCTTCGTAATCTGGAAGGGCCCTACCTCTTATTGCTAGCAGAGGTCCAAACGTTTTCTCGTAAATCTGCCGTTCCTCTGGGAATGTTACAAATCTGAAATTGAAGCGGAATATATTTAATACTAGCTGACCCGGCAAACGTTGTTTTGCTATATAAATAATTTCCTAAAATAAGGGTTGATCGTAGAAGGGTGAAAATTGAGGATTGTATGTATTTTTGTATGTTGTATCATAAAAAAAATGAAATTAAAAATTTTGTCTAAAAAATAAAAAATAAAATTTAGGGGTGGACTACCCCTAACATTTAGGGGGATGAAAAATAGATGTTGGCCGATTCTCATAGATACCGGATAAGCATAAAAAATTTCATCAAAATCGGTCAAGCCGTTTCGGAGGAGTATGGCAACGAAAACTGTGACACGAGAATTTTATATATTAGAAGATAACATATAGCTTAAACATTTCAAACTATCTGATAAAGATCTCGTACCTTTTGAAGAAGTGCCACTTGATCCTCATCCACAAGTTTTCAGCTCTTTCGTAGAAATTCAGTGGGAACATTTTTGAAGACAGGTAGTCTGTGTCAAAGGCTGAATTCGTTCCTTCGTGGATCAGTCTGAGCACTTGCCAATGAGCGCCCATGGAGTACAGCCATGTCATGGGACAGTTGTAGAAGACGGCCAAGCTGGGAATGATAGAAATAAGAATCCGGATTAATTAATAAAGTTAGAAAAAACATTGAGCAGATATTATCATGATTGAATGCAATATTTACGAATTTATTAAGATAGTGATCACAATATGTCCAGAGACTAGCTTAAAATGGACAACTATAACTGCATTATTCACGCTACTTTTGTACAGCTGCAGCTGATACTACGTCTGTTCATATGATGGCCAATAGCCCTTTTGGTTAGGGTAGATGTCTAAAGCTTTTTTGTTTATTATATTTCAACTACCTTAATGAAACCAGTAACTTATGTGTCTTTTATCCGTCAATTTAGTAGGTAAGTTAATAATAAATAAATAAATATTATTTTAGTTAGCACATGCTTGCCATCCATAAGGGAAATTTGCGTGGGAGACGCAGGATGTTAAGTGTTAAGATATGCTATTTTTTATTTAACCCTCTGACTCATTCTTGTTGTAGGTAAAAATGGTGGAACATGAGGTTTTTTTTTTATATGAAATCGTACTTGTGACTTTTAATTATTTTTACTTACCCCGCATATACTTCCGATTCAAATAAATCGGCAAGGACAACATCAAAACGTTCTTTGGGATCTTGTAAGAATTTCAACATGTTTGGATTTTCGAAGGTCAGTTTTGAGTTTCCTTTTGCGAATTCCTGCATTTGTAGGGTTCCATACTCTTCTATTTTGTTTTCTAGTACGTAGCCAATGGTCATAGATTCTTCTTCTGTAATTATTTGTAATAGATTTTTAAGATACATATCCTTTGTGTTTATCATTTCGAAATATAGCCTATTCAAATGTAACAATTTTATTTTTTTTGGTTTATTTTTACTTTGCTGTACGTTCACGTCAACTATGGTCACAGCTTTGACATTGAATGAATTTGGGGAGCTCTCTGTAAATACCTGCAAGTAGAGCTGTGTTGTTGCTGACATCGATCTGACGCAAGTTCTTGCCAAGTTTGCCAAGGTTTGTCATTGGATACACAGTAATGTATGTCACCTGGAAGTATAAAATAACATACTTAATTTATAATTTAATAATCGGTTTCCAACTCTTCTTAATCTATGGTTGGTAGACAACTTAGTATGATAGTTTAAATCATCTATAGGCTTTTGAAATAGCTTTACGTACTGTCGGGAATATTACCAGTTACGCTAGTTTCTTCACGATGTTTTCCATCACCGTTTAAAGCAAGCGTTAAATTATTTCTAATACGAAAATACACGACTACTAAAAGTTGTGGCTTTGGGTTTGAACTTGCGAGCTGTGTCTGTCATTTTAAACTATTATAAGTCTATGTGTCTTTATGAATATTTTCTTCCTGAAAAGGTCACTCGGTACGGTATAAAAAATACCCTAACATTTTAAATGATTAATCTGTATACTCGCGAATTTAGAAGAATTTGTAAATATTTAAAATTTATATCACTATACTTATTAACGTTATCACCATCATCATAGACTGTCGAAAAAAAAAAACTTGAAAATACACCGTAATTAAAACCACAGATGCATTTTTCAAATGCATTCACGCATGCGTAGGGAACTCAAAAGTTATTAATGGTGAAAGATTTTAAATATATAAAAAGTAAAACAGTTGTGAATTATACTCCGGGATAGGAAAGGTCTCGATATGGGATGATGACCACATCCAGAGGCCAACCGCTACCAGCGTAGCTTAACCTTGAACAATCAGTGCGGATATATCTTAGGCACGAGCCCATCCTCTTGAATACCTATAAATGTTTTGCCACGTGCCTATACAAATGTGTACAAACATAAATGTTATGTGTATATAATTTACAATGATGTACTTAGACTTGTTGGTTTGATGAAATCGACCGTAATGCTACGACATAAAGGTGATGCTAATGTCACATTGTTGCTATGGACGTGTGGTTGATTTTACGTGCACCGCGCAGTAAAACCAGTTTGTAAGCCTGATGTAATAACACAGATCTGCATAATTATTGCCTTGAACTTTGCTCATACCACAGAAATAAGGCTCATACCTTTTTTTTACTACAATCCAGTACCTTGTCATATATAATGTGTGTAGATGAATAATAAAAAATAGACCTTAATGATGAAAAAATAGGACGTTTTGAGTAGGAAGTAGGTAGCTTGATTTGGTCAAGGACAAGTCTGGTTAGGATTATTAAATAAAAAAGTTAAAGTTAAAATTGGAATGAAATATGTACCAATAATATACAAATAAGCTAAGCGAAAATCTTAATGTTAGTTCTTTTGTTTTATTTTAGCTGGCTGAATTTTACTAACGTCTGGACAAAGACAACTAGAATAAAAAAAAATGATAGCTTCTCAATACAAAACCTGTTCAAAATTCAGATGTGGCATTTATTTCTATTTATAGACATTAGAATTTTGGATTGTTAGGTACCTTAATTTTATTTTTTTATTATTTTTTTTATTATTGTTAGGTACCTTAACTTTATTATTGTGGGTTTAATATTATCTAGTTACTTATATAAAAAAAAATGTGATATTTTGAAAGCGTCGTGATGACCAAGTCATCATGAGTCCGCCTCTTGAGCCTTAGGGTGTAGGTTCAAACCTGTCATATTTAATTTATTTCTTAATTTAAGATATACGGTCACGGAAAACATTGTAAGGAAACCTGGACTTGATGGTCTGAAATCACCAACTTGCAGTGAACTAGCGTGGTGATTAATGCTCGTATCTTCTCACTATGAGAACAATGGAGTACTATTACAAATTTTTCTGTCTTGTCTTATTTAATGGTAATTTTGGATTAGTCCCCATAATGTTGCATTGATAAATAATTGTTTCGAAAATTTTATTAAATTTCCACACCGATTGTTTTCTAATATGTCTTTATATAATTATAGAATACTTATTATTAACTTGAATTTTAATCGCGAATTACATTAATAAGGCATGTCAGGACTGATTTCTTAACCTCAGATTTTTCAAGTGTTAGATCATTTTAATGAAATAATTTAATTTAAAGTTATTTAATTCTCGTATATCATTTTTCTGACAATTGAAAAAACGTTCCCCTCGTAAGACAAGTAAAGAAAATTGGGATGCAGAAATAAAATTGAATTTTATTTAACGACCTCTATCATCGCTTTCCATGGTACCTAGGTAAAGAATTATGGTTTGAAGAAGTAGAGTACCTCATGTCCAGCTTCTAGAAGATTTCTGACAGCACCTTGTCCCAATATGTTCAAACTCTTCACAGGTAACGGGTAACAAACCAGAACTTTAAGTGACTCGACACTATATATAAAATAAACTAAAAAAATAGGCACCACAAACTTCATTTTTATAAAAAATATTCGAAGTACATTTAATGAAATAAAATTGAAAACAATTTTTAAATTTAAGATTTTTATAGCAAGCCGGCGACGTCTATTATGCGCGGGCGCGACGTGAAGAGTATGATGAAGTCTAATAGGTGGCTTGGGTACTCTGGATTGATAATAAAAATAATGATAATTTTTTGTATAAGTATATTATAATTTTTTGCAACAAATGTTTAATCTTTGATCTCAAAACGAAAAGTTGTTTTAAAGGTCCGTACAATAACTAATTAATGTATTTTGATTAAAACGTAACATAGCGTTATCGTTTACGTACATTATTACAATAATATTAACAAACATAAAACTTATCTTTCCTGATCTTTTCTTGATGTAGAGAGCAGTACTCCTCGACACGGCGCGAATTGTCACCAGGTTTCTCTCTCTGGAGCCATAACCGCCAGTGGCTGGGACCCTGTTCCCGACGCCCGCGCCGGTGGCGTACTATTTTTTATATTTTTAAATATTTATTGTTTCATTTTTTAATTAATATATATTAAAAATTATAATTAATATGTAGGTACATTTATATTTAGAACGAATACAAAATCTGTATTCCCCGAAAGGTTAGGCACACAATTGTACATCCATATTTCACTAGTGCTGTTATTAAGTCCCATGTGATAACTTGGTGCCATCACCTGGGCACAATTCCAAAATCCGAGCTGCTACTGAGAATTTCCTAACAGGAAAACCCAATAACAGAAACAACACTAGGTCATGTGCTCGATTCCCTGGTCGGGCAGTGTTCTTTGAGGTTTTTGTTAGAAAATTCTTAGTGGCAGCCTGATGTTAGGAATCAAATCAAATCAAATAAAATATAATTTATTTGCATAAACATGTAAAAGTGAATCGCATGTAGGATGTTACAGGTAATATTTGGTTCGGACATGTTTGCCATTTAATGGCGTGCAAATGTTACAGTGTGGCTCGCCACATTCAAAGATTTTGAATTGTGCTCGAGTAATGGTAACAGACTCAGATCATCAATCAGACATTTTCTCATTCAGCTCGTTCGGTTAACAAACAGTTATGAAATGCAAGTCATACGTAATTAAGTACACGCAGAGACTTGTCTAGCTTACAAATCGATGGTGCACAGTAACTGTGCACCTATATGAGATTATAGAAACGATAGCATTTTTTGTACGTATGTTCAATATATATTATACTGTAGCAAAAAATATTACGATTCTGAAACTGTGCAATGAATTGAATTAGTTTAAAAAAGAAACATATCATTATATCATATAATATCGCAACTTGTCAGCTGTCCTAAATTTGATGTAAGATTTGGTCTTCTAGTTTGGATATCCCACCACGCTTTGGTGAGAAATGAGCATGTCTAAGGTTTAGGTAGTCTGAATATTCATAATCCAAGACTCGTACAAAATTACTACACTAGGTCTTGACTTACATTTACAGCACGACATAAGTTACACCACAATGCAATAATGGTTGTCTGTAAGAAATTGCTTTTAAGCGATAAGACCGCTAATTGTACTATTCTTCTGTCTATATGTATCTCTGTCTTTCATCTTGGTGTGTAATAAAGTATACGCTATCTCTATCTACGCTACAATCTAAGCATATTCAAGGCTAAAGTGAATAGATTTCTTCTGGATCTATGTGCTCCATATTCGACCAAACCGTCGGCGAGCTGGTGGCCATACATAGATCCATTCTTGATTAGAAAAGTACGTTGCAACAGTTGCATTTTTTTATTTCACTGACCCCATATTCTTCAGTTTGCCATGCCTGCACCCACCTTAACTATCGCTAGTCAAATTATCATCAAATTGAATCTCATCGAATTGATAATATTATACAATTGCATTATTTTATAAGTAGGTAAATTAATATGCAGAGCCGTATTTAGGGGATGGTAACAGGGGTTCCATAATATGAGTTTATGGTTTTCTTTGAAATAATTGTAATAATTGCATCAAGAGAAAAATAAAACTTCACATTCACGAAGTACTTCAAAAACGACGAGAAACAATATTTTCGTCTGGTTTGAAAAAGATATAGGCAACTCCTTTTCTTTGTTAGTATGTTGTCTTCCATGCGTTATCTTTATACAAATGTCGGGAAGTACAAGGTAAAGTATTACGAGTAGGTACAGCGGTTGCTATGTCAACGATATCTTATTGACTTTCATATTAGTATATTAAACATGTCAAAATGTTTTACCACTGATAATTGTAGATAGGTACCTAATGAATAAATAAAACACATCAAGATTTTTTCAGTTGAAGAACGGAAATACATATAGGTATATAAAAACGCAAAAATATGTCATTTTTAATTTATTTTATACGTAACAAACTCCAATCCGAAAAATAATGCAATACTTCTTTACAATACTTTACGGGCATAATGAAAAGCATCTATTTTTTACGGATTACGAAGAAATCATTTTTTCTTCTGTTTACTCTTATTCGTATTCGATCGCTTTTTGAACATACGTTTTACTGCCAATGAAAGTACTGTTAATACAGCGACCAAATACGCGGCTAGATCTAGGTAAAGTCGTTGGTAGAGTGGCATGTGAAGCGCTGGCGAGCGTAAGTGGGGGGCGCCGCGCGTGCGCACTACATGCTCCACCCAGTGCACCAGCTCTGCGCCAGGCTTGGACTGACGGTCGTGGTAGATCGCGGACAGCTCCAAAACTTTCTTGGCGTAGCTGTAAAAGTAGGGGGTATTAAATACTTAAAGAAAATCCGTTTTTGGTTGGTGAAAAATGTTGTACCTTGTTAATCCTGAATTAAAATATTAATTGGAATCAGTTAAGACAAAACAAATCAGCTAAGAGATATTATAGGAGCACATGAGAAGTGTGACTGACTCTTAAACAACCTAAGCAGTCAACTGCATCACTGACTGCGCTGGCAGATAAGTATTTGCACCAGATATCATAGATTTCTTTTAAAGTAAAACTCCTAAAGATATGTTTAGAATTGAGGTATACATCAAGTGATCTCAACGAGGACGGAAGATTGTACTGGCAATATTGCCGTCTTCAGAAACACTTGCCCCAGGACATGGCAACAGCCTAGCACAGGTCTTCCATTGCAATTTATCAGAGACAGCCTCAGAAGACTTCCTTAGTAGGCTCTCGTGTGTAGTCAAGTTAGGAGTATGTCATAACTCTTCAACTTCGAAGATGCTCATGTGAACTACTACTTACCTATTATCATTCAGCGTTACATTGATTGCTGATTTTAAATTCTTGGGTATGTCGTAGTTCAGATCGACTTTTAAGGCGTATCCGTTATCCACTGCTTTTTTGATATTTGTAAATTGGTCGAAGGCAACTGGTATTCCTATGGTGGGTACTGCGAAGTGAATGGTTTCTATTGAAGACAATAAGCCTCCGTGTGTGATGAACATCTTTAAATTTGGGTGAGCTGAAATTAAAACATGTTTATCACAATAATATATGTATGTTTTATCTGAATATTGCTTTAATCAATGCAGAATATAAATATAAAGATCACATTTTTAGGAATTTGGTACAGATAGACAAATGTATAAAAGTGACCACCGGGAGAGGTGTTGGAGATAAACTGAATGCAGAAAATGTAGAAGCAGGTTTGGAAGTCTGGCTATATTCAGAAGTGGACTGCAAAGTTGTATGAAGTTTAAAAATATAATACAAGTATGTTGCAAAACCAAAAAATGTTACAACAACGATACGATTAAAGGACATAATCCTTATCTGCACTGTCATAGCAGTTTTTTTCTCGTCTTCTAATGAAAACAATGAACTAACTTATCACGTCAATCTATCTACGACGCATTTTAATGATAGCAATTTCCCATTGACGTTACCTGTATAGTAGATCCAGTTAACCAGAAATGTACTCAGGTAAGAACACAGAAAAAACCATTAAAAATTCAAGTACAAATAATAAAAAAACAAAGCTTACACAATATACTAGGCTGTGGTGCCCAACGAACAATATGAACGTTCTTTGGAACATTTTGCAGATCTTCCTCAAACTTCCAAATTACAGTCTGTTTCAATTCTCCAAAGACTTTCAAAATGGCCACGGTCAATTTCTTGGGTAAAGTTTTGCTTTTAAAGAATGAACCCATACTGAAGTAGATAACTCCATGTTTGGCTTTATCCATCAGGTCTTGAAGATCCTGAACAGAAAATGTATAAATAAACAATATTTAAGCAACACTTTAGTTCGCTTCGATTTCTGGCAAAGGATACACCGCTTCATCTCACTGTGGGTTCCATAAAAAGGAAATATGCTCCTGCTCACAACATCAGTCAAGTTCATCTTAAATTCATCCACCAGCATGCAAACTTGCCAAGTGAAGAGGTTAAGGGATTTGTATTAGTCTACTGATTGTAGCAGTCACTGAGGGTTCATGCCCGCATCAGTTATGCGGTAGATAGACATTAGATATTTCATTGGATTAAATTCTTTGCACACAATAATACTGTCTTAGTTTACCTTCGGCAGAGGCTTTACAGGATCTTCAATATGAAATCCGCCAATGTACTTAAAATTCTGCGGCGTACTCGGTCGAAGTTTGACAGCATTGTGTTCATTGCCAAATATTAGGGATACATTGTATAGGACTTCTTCGTAATCTGGAAGTGTTCTACCACGTTTAGCTAGCAGTGGTCCAAACGTTTGCTTGTAAATCGCGTGTTCCTCTGGGAATGTATATACTCTGAAATGAAAGCGTATTATTTATGAGGCGAGGATTTCTTATGATTACATTTTTGGTAACATCTGCTACGCCTGAAATAAATAATTTATCTTTTTCTTTCTGGTTTGTTGGGATTTGAATGAATTCAACTGTCAAATTAGTGTATGTCTTGCATAATTGTTCTTGCATGACTGTCGTTATAAGTAGTTAGACGTAGCAAAGATAGATATCCGGTATAAATTACTCTATTATTTATTATTAAGAACCTTGTTATTAAAATTCATGCTTATTGTTATTATGACTGCCTCGTGGGTCTAGCGGTCCCAAGCGTGACTGCTGAGCATGAGGTCTCGGGTTCGATTCCCGGGTTGGGCAAAGTGTTATTGAGTTTTTCTATTAGAAAATCTTAGTAGCAGCCCGGAGTTTGGAATTGTGCCCGGTAGATGGCAATAGGCTCACCACCTATTACATGGGACTTAATAACAGCATTGGTGAAATGTGGGTGTACAACTGTGTACACCTCTGCCTACTCCTTCGGGACATACAGGCGTGATGTTATGTTATGTTGTTATTAATCGTCGTCCTTATCATAGCTACGAAAAGACTACGAAAGACTGTTGTTTTTCGATTCTCAATAGTTTCATCAGCAGGTGGTATCTGCGATTGTAACATAAACCAAAACCAGTCTTTAATCGAATAAATCTGCAAAATCTTACGTTTTGAAGTATTGCCATTTGATTCTCAACCACAAATTTTCAACTCGTTCATAGAAATTCAGTGGAATCATTCTTGAAGATAAATAGTCTGTATCGTAAGCAGGGTTCGAAGCTTCGTGGATCAGTCTGAGCACTTGCCAGTGTGCTCCCATGGAGTACAGCCAAATCATTGGACAGTTATACACGACTGCCAATCTGAGAAGGAGATATAAAGATATAACATAACCAGCCCTTAACCCATATACTGCAGAACCAGAGACCATTTTTCATATAAAAATTGCAATAGTATTGATATAACCAACTCATTGCGCGTTGGCTGTTATATTTATTTATTTATTTTATTCTTTATGCACAAATGTACAGAGGCGGACTTAATACCTTAGGCATTCTCTGCCAGTCAACCTTCGGGTGGTGCAGAAACAAAAAAAAAAAGAGAGCAGGTGCACTTTAAAAGAAACGTTATAAGTAAATTACTCATAGATACAAGAAAAAAGAAAAAAAAAAAACAACAATACTTAAATACATTATATAAGTACATACATAAACTTACAGACAATACATATATATTATATGATATAATATATATAAATACGTATACACATTAATGGTGAGAGGACTCTGCCAGTTTCTTGTGGAGATACTCCTTTACTTTTATTTTAAATGAGTACCGAGTGGACGCCATCCTGATTTCCGAAGGGAGTGCATTCCATAAAAGTATAGACTGCACGAAAAAGGAAGAATGTATAAAGTCAGAATGGTGAGATGGACATTGTAAGAGACGATTATTTACAGAGTGATGATTTTTATTGTGGTTGGAACATAGATATTGAAAATGAGACGAGAGGTAAGAGGGAAAAGTAGGAGAGTCAAGAAAAGAAAACAGAGTGGATAATGCCCTCAGCTCTCGGCGCTGACGGATAGGCAGCCATTTTAAATGCGAACGATACGCGGACACGTGATCATATTTACGGAGATTGAAGACGAATCGAATGCAGTTATTTAGAAGGCGGTCAATTTTATTGAGTAGGTCTGCATTCAGGTCATAGTAACACACATCACCATAGTCAATCATAGGGAATATCAAAGTTTGTACAAGCATTGCTTTTGTATTGGCTGGAAGAAGGTTTTTTAATCTGTAGAGAGACCGCAGCGTTCCTGTGACTTTCTGGCTGACACGAGTCACTTGACTACGCCAATTTAGAGTAGTGTCAATATGCAAGCCGAGATCCTTAACGTCGGAACTGAAAGGAATGACGGATCCATCAAACATAACAGCTGGCAATGTAATATTGTCTAGTTTAGCCAACCCTCTCGAGCTACCAACCACGATTGCCTTTGACGGGTTTACTGACACACCGAATCTTTCAGACCAGTTCTTAATAGCCACTAAGTCGCTATTGAGTTTAAAAATAGCGTCTGGTAAACCGTCAACTCTAGCCTGACAGTATAATTGTAGGTCATCGGCATAAAGATGATACGAACACTGAAGCTCAGAAGTTATGAGATTTATAAAAATTGAAAACAGAATAGGAGAAAGAATGCCGCCTTGGGGAACGCCAGTTTCTAAGTTCCTCCAGTTGGATATAAGCACTCACCAACTTGAACCGACTGCTGACATCCCTGAAGATAGGAAGAAAACCATTCCAGAGCTTCGGGAGAGACCATAAGATAGGAAAGGATTGTTATAGTAAACATTTACGTTTTTTCAAACATAAGTAACACTCTCCCACCATGGAAATCAGAAAAAAAAAAGTTCTAATATAGCTGCTCCTCCAAGATTAAATTTAATGGGAGAAATTAGATTAATTAATAGTTTAATAAGATGATCTTGAATTTGAGACTCTTTTATGTTGTAGCTAAAACATAAAAATGGCGGTTCTTATATTTGATGGTTGACTCGGTTCTGGAAATAAACAAGACAAATAGTGCCGTCTTCGTTCATCGTACACAAAGTGATTACATCTTAGATATCACCCTACTCGTTAAAGTAGAAAATTGTACTTGATAACAATAATATTTCTATTGCGTGTGGTAATTAGCGATTAACATTATGACCAGTACATATATATAACTTTGGAAAAGTCACATTAACCTCTTACCCCGCGTATACTTCAGATTCAAATAAATCAACAATAACAGCATCATAACGTTCCTTGGGATCTTGTAATAGGTTCAAAATATTCTCATTTCTGAACATAAGTCTTGCGTTTGCCTTTGCAACATCTTGCGCTTGTTTGATATCATTATCTTCTATTTGATTTTCTAATAAGTAACTAATGGTAAATTTTTCATCATCTGCAATAGATAGACTTTTAAGTCACACTGTTAAATACATAGTTTGCGCCACTGCTATATAAGAATAGACGGGGTGCCTGCCGTTTGACAAAAATATTTTCAGAGACTGCATAATTTTTTTTAACTGTGCCAAACACTAGTGTATTTTTGCGTATGATGGGTGCGTAGAGACACATAATGCCACATGCACTCACACCCAGACCCGGTACATTTATCTGTAGATTATAAAAATATTTGCTCCCGTCTTAAATCGAACCCGGGATACGCGGCATTAAGCAATTAACAATTTTAAAATGTACATTTATTAAAACCAAGTTTTTTTGTTAGAAATATGCTTTTACTTAAGCATCTTTCAAACGCATTAACACAGTAGCGAACTCTATCGTTTTTGTGGAAAATCAAGTTCAGTCACCTGTAGGGACTGAATAGATACCGTTGACGTAACCACAGTAGTAAAATGAGGAAAAAGTAGGTTGGGGTTGTGAGCAAAGGTCGAGATGGCTTAGTTGGTCAGGGCGCCTGGAGTATTTATCCGGGACGCGCAGGTACGAGTCCTGCACACGCCCGTAATTTAATTTCCACAAAAATATAAAAGTATTCATTTATCAAAATGTTATTTGACATATTTCAGGCACCTTGCGATCAGTGGTGGTCGTGATAGCTTAGTTGGTGGAGTACTTGGAGTACGGATCCCGGGGGTGCGGGTTCGAACCCGGCGGTGGCATTTCTCTGTAGATAGGAACTTACCTGCAAGGATATCCGTCATGCTGCTAATATCAATCTGTCGGAAGTTTTTAGCAGGCATGTTAGTTAATGGATAAACCGTTATGTATGTCACCTGGAAATATAAATAACACACACTAATTATAAAAAAAAACATATATTACGTACACCATTATTAGGCCAGTCGGGACATCTCCGTGATTGTCCACCCCGACCCTTGCTCGTGCCAGCCCGCGCCGCTGAGCCGATAGCTTTAAATTCGTCCATAAATAATAATAATAATTTGAATCCGATCCAGCCAGTTCCTTCCCGTCCTCCCACCAGCGACGCCCTAAGCCGAGGCTCGTACCCCACAGGGTGCCCTTAGCGTGTTGTCGCTTAGTTTATAAGTTGAATGCCCTGGCTGGGGGCCTTAATATTATTAAGGCAACCACAGGAAAGCCCGGTTAAGCAGTCGACAACCTCCTAGGTTGACATGCGAGATGCCATACACAAAAAAAACCACCGTTATTATAATTAGAATAATTGCACGATAGATTTCCCCACTGCGTTTGTCTGTCTGTCTACAATTTACTGCGTAATTACTGAACGTATTTTATTCGAGTTGTCTCTAATAAATAGTTTCAAGAGGAAGGTTTATTTACATAATTGTTGTTGTTGATACTAGTTGGCAATTAAGGAGTCACATCTACAATTTTTAACCGTAGTCGTGCGCGGTCGCCTGGTTGAGTTCGTCAATTAGTATTATTATAAGAAGTCAATCTGCCTAGCCTTTTCCCAACTAAATTGGGGTCGGCTTCTTGCCTAACCGGATCCACTTTAATACTTTGCTTATTAGAGCTACTGCCTATCTGATCTCCACTAGAATAATTATAAAAAAATATGTGATTTCAATAAATAATTACCATTTAAACCTGATCACCAGGCTTCCTCAATGTCGGTTAGCGATCGCTGACCCGTTTAAAGGTCATACTTTAATCTTTTTGTAAATTCCGGGGTTCCTTACCATAATGATGTCGTGCAGGCTCCTACCGACCTAAAGCCATATGATAAAACTATAACTATACTATGATAAAACTTGATGC
Source organism: Xylocampa areola (assembly GCA_935421205.1). Classification (NCBI taxonomy): domain Eukaryota; kingdom Metazoa; phylum Arthropoda; class Insecta; order Lepidoptera; family Noctuidae; genus Xylocampa; species Xylocampa areola. The sequence goes on from OW285220.1 coordinate 11,377,015, forward strand.
GCCATTTACTATGTGATTATATATTTTGATGGCTATATATACATAATACATAATACGAGTAGGTTATGAAAAATTTAAAATGTTGTAATACAAACAAACTAAATGTATAAAAAAAGTACCTAATATTAGTTATTGTTCACCAGTTTCGAATTCGAACGTAGCTCTTAGTCAGTGTGACTCGCGACATTACCGCAAGAAAATGAAAAATGCACATGAGTGGTAACCGGTGAACAATAATTGATTTGAATATGTCTCACGGAAATTATTATACAAAAAAAAAGTACCTCATGTCCAGCGTCCAGTAGATGTCTGACAGCACCTTGTCCCAATATACTCAAACTCTTCACAGGTAACGGATAACAAATCAGAATTTTTAACGACTCAACACTAAATAAGAAATAAACCAAAATAATGGACACTATTAACTTCATTGTTACACAATTTTACGGATACATTAAAGAAATAAAACGTTAAACTGTTAGATAGTATATAGGTTTTATACCGCGAACTAACAACACGTATTTTATGCGCAAGCGCAAGGTGAATTGATTAACTAAGTGACATGAATGCGTCGTATTAGATTTATACAGTCAATTATCTTATTCTTGATGCAACGTTAGGTAGGTATCTATCTATGTCATTTAATTTGTCTACATTGATAAAAAATGATGTTATCGGCAAGTAAAAAACTAGCAACATTATAGTTCTGTATTAAGTACGGCGAACTTGTTATGGTTCCATATATACCAGCAAAACCCGAAAGGAATATTGTTTGCTCTCTTGAATAACAAAATAATGGTAAAAAAGTAATGTCAATAGAGCGAAATTAAGAAGGAAGAAAGAAAATTATTGATTTAAGTCCCGCAGCAGATTACTTACTTAATATAAACATATCAAATAACTCATAATTACTAAAAGTTGCAAAGGACCTGCACGATCCCAATTATATTATATATTTTTTTTAAAAGCAAAAAGGCACATTGTCATTCTCAGCTCGTTTGTTCAACGATCTTAAAATGGATGCATTAGATTAATCTGACCGCTCGAAGGTCGCTTAGAGCAAGGATCATCACAGTTCTACGGTTACTATAGGGGTTATATTTTTTTTATTTAACTCTTACCGTATGTGTTCCAAACAAAAGAAAATAAAACTCTAATTATATAAAACAAATTATAAACTATTTGTTGTTATATATTAACAGTGTTAAGGATATAAGAGCGTTTATGAATCTCAAAATGCAGTCCTTTTAAGATTCGAGAAGAAAAAATTAAGAAGTATAAAAAAAAAAAAAAAAAAAAATCACTACACAAGGAAAAAGCAATAACTTGCGCATAAATCTTAATCATGTATATCAGGACTGAGGAGCCAAATCACCGATCTGAAAATTTCTTATGTAACGTTTTTGTTGTAAATTTGTAGAATAATGTAAAACCAATTACTAGTGGTCCCAAGTGCGACTGCTGAGCGGGAGGTCTCGGGTTTGATTCCTGGGTCGGGCAAGGTATTATTGAGTCTTTCTGTTAGGAAATTCTCAGTAGCAGCCCGGAGTTTGGAATTGTCCCCGGTTAATGGCAATAGGCTCACCACTTATTACATGGGACTTAATAACAGCATTGGTGAAATGTGGGTGTACAACTGTGTACACTTCTTCCTACCCCTTCGGGGAATAAATGCGTGATGCTATGTTATGTTTAATCCCGGAATTTGTAAAGAAAGAACAAAAAAGTTATTTTCATTTTAATGTGGATATATCTCGAAACCTATTTTACGCACGAAGTTGACATTTTATTAAAAAAACATAAATGTTGAATAACAAAGCCTAACAAAATAGGTCAACTAGTTCTTTAGTTACAAGCATTTGGACAGACAGATTGAAAAAAAAAACAAAAAATGTGGTTTCGGCTTTTGTGTCGATATCTACATACAGAAACAGCACCTCTACAATTTTATAAGAAATATGAATGAATCGGAATTCAAACCCAGTGTTTGATGATTTAAGATATGAGAAAAATAATAAATAAATTAGACACTGGTATGAAACCAAATGCGAACAGTATAACTTATGGACACCCTACTCTCATACTTTTTACTAAAATGTTTAAACCTTTATATCTCCGATATGGCTTACAAAAATTCAACACAATATTGGGGTTATCATACCTAGAAAAACTTTCTTATCTATAAAGACAATTGTTTCCCAGGAAGCGTCAGGATTGAGAAGCCACTTATATGCTGTTATAACTTTTTTGGCATAATTTTATTAGAATATTTTTGTTTTACAATAGTCCACTCCTTTTTAATTAATCTTCCCAAACAAGAATTGCAATACACCAAATATTTTTGAATTTTGCACTATCTGTAAAAAAACAAACCTTATTAACCTTTTTTTCGCAGTATTTAGTAGTCATTTTTTATTTTAAATATTTTGTTTTATCTTTAATGAAATCTTTATTTAATGTCAACTTCGTGCGTTAAATAGTTTCCAAGATATAGGGACTACACTCCATCCTGTTGGATTGAGGTGCCTCCCTTTATCTTTTCCCCATATCCCCTATATCTTTGATATCAATCAAGATTGAGGAGTCACATTGAAATGCTTGTAACGTTTTTGTTCATTCTTTACAAATCCCGGATATTTTCAGATCGGTGATTTGGCTTCTCAATTCTGACGTACATATCTTAATCTCTATGTCGACACCCTTGCCTTGCATCTTCCCAGCTCGGCTGGCTGTGCTGGCGCCACTGCTGCTGCTGCAGAAACTCTCAAACGGCGCAAATATAGCAACCTTGTCGGCTGCTACAATTTAGAGTCGTTTGGGGTCGAAACGCTCGGGTCGTGGGGTCCCAGTGCACGCCAACTTTTCAAAGGGATTTCTGGCAGACTAGTCGATACTTCGCGTGACCAGAGGGCTGGCCTGTTTCTTCGTCAGAGAATTAGCATTGCCATTCAACGTGGCAATGCTGCCAGTCTTCTGGATGACAGCGATGCGGAAGAGTACTTCGACTCCTAAATCGCGTTTGGTTTTCTTTTAGTAGTAGTGTAGTCAATATAATTTAGGTAAATATTTTAAATTATTATGTAAGTACCTATAGCAGAATAGAATATTTATTAAAAATTAAATCTACTTTAATTCTTAAAAGAAATATCGACAAAGTTAATCTCGTTTATGGCTTAGGAAGCCTAGTCTTTTGGCGCTAGGTTGGCTTACAGTATATATATTTATATACATAGCAGTATTATTTAGTCTGACCATACGAGAGAAGAAAAAGATTAAGTGGTATTTACATACAGAATCCTCAAAATAATGCAATGGTAACTTAAAAAAATCCTACACATGAATACATAATATAACACGAGTTTATTAACTACTTGCAATCGAATTCAATTTTGTTTATTCTATAATAATATATGTTAATGTAAAATATTTGCCTGTTATTTACGTAATATCAGCAAATTCAAGATATGGAACATTTCCGTACAATACAGTAACCACCGTATCAATATAACACCAAAATGTATGTATGAAGATTCATCATTTATTTGTCGATACGCAAGTCTTTTTACAGGTCTGCCCAAAACAAAATGTTGTGTGTTAAGGGGTTCATGTATGTATGTTTGGGAGTTACTTTATTAGACCATAACTTCTAAACGCCTGAACTAATTTAGATGTATGCGGTATTGTTAAATCCTGACATTGGCAGTTATAAAAATTCACATATCGCCACGTTCTTTTCAAATTTTGAATTAATTTCATCTTGTTTCTCTTTTATTCCTACAACTCCTCATTGCTCTAGTGGTCAAGGACAACTTCCGAGCGCGAGGCAGGACCTCATGCTCGGCAAGTTCGATTCCTAGGTCGGGCTGTGTTATTGGGTTTTTCTGTATGGAAATTCCCAGTAGCAGCCCGGTGTTTGGAATTATTTATACGTACGGCGTACCAAGATATCTAAACCTTAAGAGGATCTTATGGATGCTGGTGACAGTGCGATTATTAATATAAGTTCTGGGCTAAGAAAATTTAGTTTGCCATTGACATTCGAAAATCAAGAAGATCTGAAATAAAACCACCCATTCCACCGAATCACATGACTTCATATTAGACTTTAATAACAATCATGTATTCCAAACAAGAACATATTAAGGGTCTACAAAAAGAGAGTTAATAAAACTGAAATTAAAAGAACATATTTTATATTTTAGTTTATCAACTTAAAAAATAATACAACGCTTGTTTCAGGCATTGGTTTTATAATATTTTCGTACAGAAACATAAATATAAGCCAGATTACATAACACTTTTAGGGTTTCGTACCTTGAAAAGAAAAAACGGAACTCTTATATGTGGCTGTCTGTCCATAATATGTCTGTCCAGACCCTTTATCTCAGGAACACGTGAAGATGTCGAGTTGAAGTCTGACTCGCACTTGTCCAGTTTTTGTTTTTTTATGATTGTACAAACGTGCGCTTATGTTCTATAAAAAACAAAATCTTTATGGTATATTTAGTCTAACCATTACGTATTATCTTATTCACACTCCATTATGTAAATGTCAGTATAATGTTTAAAGTTATTGTAGATGTCTTACTACAAACTCGTAAAAAGATCTATAAAAAAGAAAATTAAAAATCAACTTCTCTTCTGTTTACTATTTTGTGACTTTGATCGCCTTTTTAGTACAAATTTTACTGAATACCACAGTAATGTTAATATAGCGACTAAACACGCGGCTAGATCCAGGTACAGCCGTTGGTAGAGTGACACGTCTAGCGCTGGCGAGCGAAGGTGGGGAGCGCCGCGCGTGCGCACTATGTGCTCTACCCAATACGCAAGCGCAGCGCCCGCGGGCATAGTACGGTCGTGGTATATTGAAGATAGTTCTTTAGCTCTGTTCTTGTACCTGTTGAAATTAAAAAGGGAAATTTTAATTGGTAACAGTTAGGTAGATAGGTCAAAAAAGTTTTTACGTCTGCTAATCGTCAGTAGATTGGGGCATTATGGAACTCATATTTATTTTTGGTTCACGAATTCATATTTTATGACAGCTTTTGGGATAAGTTCATCTTCTCCAAATGAGGATGACTTATAACAATAATATTCAGAATCCTATCTAGAACCATAAATAATGAACAGAAACAAAAACTTACGTATCATCTGTCAGCACCTTCCTGACAGCAGCATCTAGTTCTGGAGCCATACCTTCAGCCAGCGTCACTTGTATCCCAAAGCCCTTGCTCACCACAGATCTCATGTTGACGTGTTGGTCAGCCATCACTGGTATACCGACTAGGGGTACTCCATAATGTATCGCTTCAGTGGTGGATAGCTGTCCACCATGTGTTATAAACAGCTTTAAGTTTGGATGAGCTGAAATGAAAATAACATTATAGAACCAGCCCATAACTTACAACCGGGGGGGGGGGGCAACTACTCTACACGTGTTTTCAGGTTTATCAGGAGCTGTTAGCCCGTGCAGTGTCCACCACTCCACTTCACACCACTTGATGAAATTTATTATATAAAATACATATAAACACATACTTAGGCAGGGAAAAATTGCATATTATTTGCTCGCAGCCTATAACTTTAGCACTTCAGGGCAAGAACCACTTCTATATAAAGAACGCACGAGCATTGATCACTATGCTAGTTCTCTTTGTTTGACATTACAATGGTAGAGATAAATTTACTTTATAAACTTGACATAGCATCACGCACACAACCGTTAATTAACTTTCTGTTGGTGTTTTTTTATTAAATCGTACAACAGTGACAGTCGCGTAGGCATTTGGTTAACAACATGATTTTTATTAAATACAATAATACAACTTGTACATAAAAGCCATAAGGCAAAGAAATTTATTAGGAAGGATAAATGTTTTGAAGGATTTGAGACAAAACCACGTAGATTCACTATTACACCAACGAGGCAGAGGTTATATATATAAATAAATACTCCGACCGTATTTCGGTCACGGCGGCCTATCGCCACGGAAGTTAGCCAAGTACGCAGGAGATATTATAGTGCACAAGTGTATACGCAACACAGGTGCACTCCCTCTTCCTTCACTCTCATATTCCGATGGGACGGCAATCCGACACGATCGGAGAGAGATCAGGCGCAGGACCGACGGCTTTACGTGCTCTCCAAAGCACGGGGGTGTCACACCACCAACTTCCTGACTCCGGGCTGCTATTGAGAATTTCCTAATAGGAAAACCCAATAACACTTGAATCGAACCCAGGACCTCACGCTCAGCAGCCGCGCTTGCGACCACTAGACCAACGCGGCAGTCAAGAGGTAATGCGCCTCCCAGATAAATACTCCAGGCGCTCTGACCACTAAGCCATCTCGACCTCTGCTCTCCACCGCAGGTTCGAATCCTGTTCGCGACCGTATTCTTTTTCCATTTAATATTGTAACTTTAGAGTTCGCTAAGCATGCGTTAATGCTTTTCAAAGATTTTATCTTGAAATATTAAGGTAATTGCATTCTTTATGTCATAGTATTAACTGCAAAGTTAGTCGAGTCGGTTCGGTCACCAGTATAGGTACTGAATAGATAGCAATGATGTCGCCAAAAAGACGTGTTAAAGATATGGATTAGTTTATTGTTTGAATTTCTGACGACCTAGACAAAATAAAAATTCTTACCTAAAATACTCGGCTGCGGTGCCCATTTTACCAAATGAACATTGGCAGGAATATTCGTCATGTCACTCTCAAATTTCCAAATGACTGTCTGCTTGTATTTGCTAAATATTTCGAGTAATGAACTCGTCATCTCCTCAGACATGCCATCACTTTGCACGTTGGAGCCCATGCTGAAGTATATGACACCGTCTTTTGCTTCGTCCATCAGTTTTTGAAGATCCTGAAATGCGTAGAATTCATTAGCCAACATATACGTGTTCCTTTAGTTTCATAATTTTTCTACAGTTATTCTTCGTACAGGTTTAGCAATTTGTCCTGTATTATGGGCGCGTTGATCGATAAATCTCACGTGCGGAAACAAACTATTGTTGATAACAAATATTTTATGTGTGTGTCAGCTCAAGATTTCGGCACTGAAGCAGATTTCTCGGTAATTGAGCCAGTCAAGATTGGCTCAATTATCGAGAAATTCAATCTATTATATTGTACTTAGGATATTCTAACCTGCCTAGTGTCAAAGTTCAAATCTTTAAGTCTAGATTTGTAGAACAGACGAAGGTAGCCCCCCAATCACTTGCAAAATCACCCAGAAATTTAACAAGACACATATTGTTTGATATGCTATCATCATCAGGATCTGATAACAATATATCATTGCAAACTATAATATTATTGCCTCCATAGGCAACAAAGTGTGCTTATAGAGACAGATCTTCACATACTGATTATGTTTCTAAACTTGTTAAGTACTTGCAGTTTCCACCTAATATACATCTTTTTACTTCGGATGATTTTAACCACAGATATCAGGTTCATGGACTGAAATATTCAGAACATGCCAAACTAAGCAAAAAATTATGACGATGAGGTCACTATAAGACGAAATTAAAAAGTGGAAGAAAGGTTCGGCTAAGTGAGCGATGGTGACGATAAGCAGGGGCTGCGGGTTCAGATGAATTGCGGTCATATTTATTTGTCTAGAAGACTATAACTTTAAAGCACGTTAATTTTGCTGCACTATACAAGTAAATAGATAAAGTTAATTCAAGCACTAGATTACAAAAGTTACAATATTAAATGGAAAAAGAATACGGTCGCGATCAGGATTCGAACCTGCGCCCCCCAGATAAATACTCCAGGCGCTCTGACCACTAAGCCATCTCGAACTCTGCTCACCATCGCGAATTCTTTATCCATATTTTTCATTTAATATTGCTAGTTTAGAGTTCGCTAAGCATGCGTTGATGCTTTTCAAAGATTTAATTTGCATTAGATTAGGTTGGATAAAAATCCTCAGAGACCTATCCTGCGCTAGATTTCCTATTGTTGTACTAAGTCCTTTGACTAGGCGAAGATTGGAGAATAAATTTCGACCGCGTTTGCTTTTAGTTTAGCTCAGGCCTAGAGATTTTATTTCACCCGTGGGAATTATCTTGATTACGTATTAACAGTGTCGCTTAGGTACAGTTTAGGCACGTACCAGATAATTTATGTGGTGTATTATGAATGAAATGAGAAGATGTGGGTCAGTACATTAATGAGCGGAAGTTTTTTATTAATCGTATAGTTATCAGACTGCCCTAAAAGAACAGGCAAAAGTTAATTTAGGATTGTGTGGTTTTTAGTCTTTACAGCGCTCATGATGGATTTTCCACACTTGGAAAAAAATAGTGAAAAATCTCATCATGTTCGTCCTGACCCTTACTCGGAGCCGGCCTGCGTAGTAGCTTTAAATTCTTCCCTTAATAATAAGGAAACTAATATATAGCAAGTCTCTAGTTATCCCCCAGCAACGCCCAGCAAGACTCGTGTCCCGCAGGGGACGCCCTTAGTGCTGTGTTGCTTAGTTTGTATAAATGTCTTGCTGTGTTGTTTTGACGTGGGTTTTCTATACAATGACTATGGGTTATTGAAGATATGAAAAATTTTGCAATTCCTGGGACTATTAAACGAAATATATTTTAATTAGCAAGATTTGTTCATAGCGGCTGAACCTTTGAGGCCATACTTAAATTGGATACTAATATATAAAAAAAGCAGAATCTTTTATGTGATCTGTGACTCAATATGTCAACAATTTAAATTAATTTAGAAGATTTTTGGTGTACAGATAGTACTGTTTTTTTTTATAACTATGTCCATGACCGGTATATTGAGCAACGAACAGTCGCAAACTATCTTGTTGGTCGTGAGGTCTTGGGGTACGATTCCCAGATCGGGCAAAGTGTTAGTGAGTTTTTCTGTTCAGAAATACTCAATAACAGCCTGGAGTTTGGAATTGGGTCCGGTAGATGGCATTAGGCTCAACACCTATTACGTGGGTCTTAATAACAGCATTGGAGAAATGTGGGTATACAACTGTGTACACCTCTGCCTACCATGTCGGGAAAAATAGGCGTGATGCTGTGCAATGTGATGTTATGAATAGTTATGCCAAAATAAAAAGCAAGTTAAAACAACTTACTTTTGGTAAAGGTTTAGTCTTATCGATGTGGTATCCAGCAATGCTAATAACGTTTTGAGGCAACTTCATTGATCCTCCGACAGATGGATGAGAGTTCACAAACATAAGGGAGCCGTTGTGCACAGCCTCGGAGTAGGAAGGCAGTGTCACTCCTCGATTGGCTGCTATTTCTGGATATACACTGTAGTAGACCCATTTCTCAAGCTGAGCCATGATTAATCTGTAAATAAATAATAATTACATTAACAGAACAGAATGGAATAAAATGAAATTAGGTGGAAAGGGATATTAAAGAAACTGCGTTTTGAAGTTCTTAGGGGTCAATATTAGCTGTGTGAGTCACCTCACAGCTGTGTGACTATGACTTAGTTAGCAACCTTACTCGCAGACGTACTCTTCTCTCCACAAAAATAATATTCGTTTTAAAACCTGTTTACTAGAAGATCCAGTTCCGGATATGATTGCTGCGAAAAAATTACAGATACAGATATGTTTTTGAAAAGCATTAGCGCATGCATAGCGAACTTTAAAGTTAATTTTTTGTGGAAAGTGTATTCGGTCACGAGCAGGACTCGAACCTGCCCGGATAAATACTCCAGGCATCTCGACCTCTGCTCAGTACCGCAAATTCTTCTTCTACATTTTAATACGTCTTTTGGTAACGTCATTGCTATCTATTCATGCCTATACAGGTGACACGAATAACTTTGCAGCTAATACAATGTTCTAGAGATGCGATTACCTTAACTCTTACAGCTAAATCTTCGAAAAGCATTAACGCATGCTTGCTCTAAAGTTATATGTTTTTGTAATGTTAAACTTTAGAGAGAGCCAAAGTTTATAACTTTAAATTACAGATATAAAGTTATATGTTTTTGTAATGTAAAACTTTAGAGAGAGCCAAAGTTTATAACTTTAAATTACAGATATAAAGTTATATGTTTTTGTAATGTAAAACTTTAGAGAGAGCCAAAGTTTATAACTTTAAATTACAGATATAATAGCCCACAGTAATTGAGTGGATTAGAGTATATAGTTAAAGCTTGTTATCGTTTTGATAATAATCAAACCTCAGGCTTTAATCTATTGTAAACCCTTTTCATTCCTATCGCGATCATCATCATCATCCTCTGCCTTTATCCCAATTTATTTGGGGTCAGTGTAGCATACCTATATCTGGCATGCTGCTAAAGTTTTGGCTGTTTTATGACCGGCCGCCATTCGTATCACGATACGATGCCAATTATCATTAGTTTTTAGATAATTATTAGTAAGTACAACTGTACAAGATAAATAACATCATACCTATATATCTGTCTCTTATGATCGATAATGGAATTATCGTGATAAAGTTATAGAAATAATCTATGGTCATAAGGGGTCATAATTACCTATCTTCGATTTATATAAACAAGGTCCTTCTGTATAATATTATTATATAACTACCTTTGGGGTGAACGAGGGCCTCGTAGCTAAGTAACAACATCACAGATCGATCGATCGAGGTTAAGCTGAGCTTGCTGCGGTCTGTCCGTGGATGGATGACCATAATTTCATATCGACACCCCTCCGTGCTTTGGAGAGAACGTTAAACTGTGGGTCCCGGTTATCAATGAAAGCCGTTAGCCGACAGACTGGTTGTCAGACTTTCAGGCTTCTGATTACCCATCAGAAGCCTGAAAGTCTGACAACCAGTCTTACCAATTCAAGTCTTATTCAAATCCCATAATAACACTAAGAATTCAGTTCTTTCTAGCTAATGCATAGATTTCGAGTTGCTTTCCTGGCATTGGTCTTCTATCTTGAAATACTTTAAAAGTAACATTTCCACTTACTCTAAAAAGAGATTTTTCTCAACAACTTTCCAGAGTCCTTTGGCTCTTTGCCAGAAGGTCAGTGGTGGTCTACTGGTCGCAAACAGGTCGATGGTGTACGCTGGGTTAGGAATCTCGTCCATTATCCTCATTGCCTGCCAGTGTGGCTCCGTTGAACACATCCAGATCAGTGGGCATTGGAATAATGCTGGAATACTGTGAAGAAAAAATAACTTTTTGTTAAAAAGTGTCTGAAATAAATTAAAAAAGGAATGCTCTGTAGTGAAGTGATTCTAATTATGTTGTTATACGGGTACATTAATTATGGACATGGGTCAGTGAGGATAAATCTGGAATTAAATTTACATAAAAGTAGGGAAACCACGTTATCGATTTTAGATATACCTCTAACATCTATGTTTGTCAAACCGATAATATATTAGTTATTGTTCACCGGTTATTACTAACTTGCATTCTTCGGGATTGCCCGACTAGTTTCGAACTCAAACGGAGCTCTTAGTCATGAGCTGAGCCCCTGGCGATGTCGCCAGTCAAATAAACACGATATAATACATGCCTGACAATAAAATTACGTATTGTATTTTACAGGTCACGGGGACCTGTCGTCATTTGGATCAAGATCGCAATGGCGACAGATCACGGGTATTATTTGTGACCCCCAAATTTGATTGCGTTTAGTGTTCGTAATTCGAGTAAGTAATAAATATGGCTACAATGGGTAACAAAAAAATAATTACGGAGCAGCTGATTTTTATTTCGCGCTTTCAAACTAAATTGGGTACAGTACCCATCGAAGTATGGTCACAGACTTCTGTTACACATTGTATAATATGGTGACTTACCCAGCATTAATTTCAGAGAAGAACCATTCTAAGATGACAGCATCAAACTTCTCGTTTGGATCACTGAACAATTTAACAACATTTGGTTCTTGCAAGAAATTTTTGTGTATAATAAAAGTGAAGTAGGAAAATAGGAATGTGTCTCCAAAATTGGTTGTACCAATTAAATTCTTCAATTTGAAGGCACCAGCTGAAAATACAAAAAACTTTTTTAAATTTGTGTTTATTTTCGACAGCATTTTTTTTCTATGTTTTTTCCACTTAATATTTCTGTCACTTAATTAAAGTTTTGATCAATAGTATAGTACAACCCAATTAACAATATTCAATGTGCAGAAATAGTGCCTCTACCAGTTTTATTACAAAAATAGAAAATAACGTCATAACAGAGCAACGAACCGATCGTGATTTTTTGTAAAAGGTAAAAAGGTTGTCGGAGGTACGGGAAGCATCTCATTTAGCCACGCAAACTGACAATTTCAGGTAGCCGCTAAAATTAGAGACGTCAAACTAAAGTTGTATGATTTTTATATATGGAATTTAAAGGTTGAAATGATTAAATTCGAATTTGACATCTCATAATTTATTTCGTCCCATTCTTATAGTAACTGTTAATAAAAGGCACTAATGCACAAATTTTAGTTTAGGAAACTAAACTAAAGTTAGATAACTACTGACGCGAATATCTACTCACAGTCTACGGCCTCTTTCATTAATTCATATCCTATGGAAGACACGTTGAGCTCTTTCAGGTTAGGCACTGGTTTATCTCTTGGATAAGATGTAATGTGGACCACCTAAAACCAATGTAACTTTCCAATTATACAAGGTAGAGGCGCTGGTTTCCAATTCCAATCCAAAGACAGGTCATACCCATTTGACGAGTCATCTAAAATAACTGAAGAATTGCGAGAAGACAAATGCTCACCGACCGACAAATAAACATCCTACTTAGGTAGGTACAATATTGTGAAAATCGCTTCTAAATCCGTTTAGTAGAAATCTTGTCGGTAGTGAACAGACAAGAAGTAGGACAGAAAGTTGTTGTGTATCATCACAACTATACCTATTTAGACGCGTACGTTCTCAATTTTGTCAGATTTTATGCCTATGACCATGAGTGCCGTGCACCCATTATTTATCTCTCGTGGTACTGAAGTCCCCGAGCACCCACGTAGTCGGCGCCCCTGATACAAGGTTCTAAGGCTAGGAAAGGTTTGCGATTACAAGATTGGCTCGTGGTAAAGTAACAGCGGTACAGATTGACTGAACGAGGTAAAGCTGCGCTTGCCGCAGTTAGTTTATATATATTTGACTGCCTCCTTGGTCTGGTGGTCGCAAGCGCGACTGCTGAGCGTGAGGTCTTGGGTTCGATTCCCAGGTCGGGCATAGTGTTATTGAATTTTTATGTTAGGAAATTCTCAGTAGCACCCCGGAGTCAGTTGGTGGTGTAACACCCCCGTGCTTTGGAGAGCACGTAAAGCCGTCGGTTCTGCGCCTGATCTTTCTCTGGTCGTGTCGGATTTTCGTCCCATCGGAATATGAGAGTGAAGGAAGAGGGAGTGCACCTGTGTTTGCGCATACACTTGTGCACTATAAAATCTCCTGCGTACTTGGCTAATCTCAGTGGAGATAGGCCGCTGTGACCGAAATACGGTCGGAAGGAGTATTTATATATATTGTTTTTAATGAATCATCCAAAAACCATTAATTTGATACCTATCATATAAAAAACTTATTTTATGGAACTTTATGAATTTACAAGCACAATGTGCAAAAGTTGTATTATACATAAAATGGGTAGACTAATGGCGATATACAATATATTAAAACAACTTTTAAATGGATTCGAATACTTTGCAGCGATCGAAACGTCAGGAAAAACAAAAACAAATAATACACGCGATTAATCCGGTTCTAGCTGTCTATCTGTGCTCCGCGGTTTTATCCGCTTTTTTCTTTTTGCTCAGCTCCCATGGGTCGTACCGTGATATTAAATAGCTTACACTATTCCTCATAAATCTAGATAGCACATCCAAAAAGATTTTTTCGATTCCAACTGGAAGTTTCGGAGATTAGCGCGTTTAAACTAACAGAAACACTTCAGCTTTATTATGTATATTAGAATAAACGAGTATGTCACGCGAGTGAATTTATTTTCAAGAGCTACCCTACTATACAAACATTTGTTAACATAATAAAAATGATTATAGTTTGGAGATGCCAATTATTAGAAATTCAAAAATAGATTTTGAGAAGCAGTTTCTTACCTCGTGTCCCGCTTCCAGCAGTCGATTGACAACTCCGTGTCCTAAAATACTGTGACTCTTCGAAGTCATAGGAAAACAAACTAAAATCCTCAACGCATCACTGGATACCAGCAAACTTAGTATAACCAAGCTGGTTGATATTTTGTACGGCATCTGTAATAAAAAAAAGTTACTTGCAATTGCCTCGTTGTGTTTTAAAACGCGACTGATGAGCATGAGGCCTTGGGTCCGATTACAAGGTCAGACAAAGAGTGTGGCGGTGAATGCAGTTACGATTCCAGGACTCCGGTATAGGTTTATGAAGGATCGTGACGTTTGTCTGACCTGGAATTGTTTGATGAAAAAGAGTAACCGTGGAGTTTCTTTGCCCGTTCTTCTCCATAGGAATCTACACTTTCGAACATGGCAACTAGTTTTTTTTTGACAATTCAAAAGTGACTGTAAGTGGTCTAATGGAAATAATTGACTTTGACTTTGTTTTTAGTCGGTAGGAACCCGGCGCAGCGTACATGAAGGATTTTCCACAGATAAAAAAGGTCAGACAAAGTGTTGTTGTGATTTTATGTTAGAAAATTCTCAGTAGTAGCCCGGAGTTTAGAATTGTGCCCGGTAGATGGCAAAAGGCTGACCACCTATTACATGGGACTTAAAAACAGCATTGGTGAGATGTGGGTGTACAACTGTGTACATCTCTGTCTACCTCTTTAGGAAATACAGGCCTGTTGATGCAAGTGGTCGTGAGACCAGTTAGAAACCTTTGCTGCGGTTTCGATGACCGCACGGAAAATATATTATTATATTTGTATCATTTACATTTTGTTCCGGTTTTGTTTATGTGTGCATATGAGATTTGTATTTGTAAATGCAGGAGACATTACTAGTGATGGGCACCGTTTAAAAAAAAATACAATTCAGGAGAAGTTCCTAGTGGGTAGGGCAAGGTCTTAAAAAAAAACATTTAAAAATTACTTTAAAAAAAGAAAAGAATGTATAAAGCTTTATTCATACAACTGACCTATTAAATAAACTTATTTTCTACTAAATACACACAATATTCATAAAATAAAATAAAATATTTATTTTAATATACCTATACCTACATAAAAAAATACTTTAAGAAATACTAAATACCACATGTCGCTTAGATTCTATAAAATTATACTATATCAGTGACCTGACTAGTCCGTTGTCAAAACTGGCTGGAGGCATCAAACTGCCTCGCCTTAGATATTGTCCGGTTACGCAGACAAAACCCCTCTGGGTTTCTGCAAGAGGCCATTTACAAAAGAAAAACCGTTGTCAAAATTTTTTGTTCTGTTAGAAGTTATTTGACCGTTGCAAAAACAAATATCTATACAATAATCGACGGCGTGGTTGGCGCAATGGTCGAGAGACCGGTTGCTTCGTCGCTGGTTCGATGCCTGTACGGAGCAAATATTTGTATGATCTACAGGTAATTGTTCCGAGTCTGGGTAAGTATGCATGTGAGATTATATGTCTGTAAATGCACCCACGATACAGGAAGAAATTCCTAGTGTGGGACAAAGTTTTTTTTTTAAATGAAAGAAAGAAAAATAGAAATAAGACCTTCCGAAGATACCTTAAGAAGTTTTTGTTGTCAATAAATTGATTAAGCCTATGCGCTGTATAGCGTAGCGAATTAAGGAATTTTTTTTATTATTATGTTCTATAACGCTATAATTTTATAATGAATTTAATGGCCAATACCAGTCATGTAATTAACATGAAGCTAACCTTATAACCTAATCACTCGCGATTTGTTTGTGTCCTAAAAATCCAGACAAAACAGAACAAAGACTTAGGCTACTGTAGATATAATATCTCACGAGGTTAATGTACTGTAACTTTTACGACGCTGATATAAAATTCAAATTGGATTGATTCATTCGACGCCTTGCATTTAATATCTAACAATACTTGATAATTAATTCATTAGTCATATTTAAAGTTTATAGTTTTATCTGAAGGGCATAACTAGGTACTTATACAACCTGCAATAATCACCTACTTAAATTCTAAATATTGTTTGAGTTAGTAATGACATATTTATATTAGAAAAATACATAAACAATTCAAATTACAATTACAAGATACAAATACAAGATATATCTTTCAAATACATCAATACACGCGTAAAGTATTTAAAGTAAAATTTTTTATGAAAAAATAAAAAAACAAAAAAGAAACTCCAGGCGTTCGGCCAACTGAGCTATCCCGTTCGCGCCAGTGTTGAATTATTTCATTTTCCATAATATCTTAAATTATGCATCGAAATAACATGTTATAAAAAGCAAAGTTTATCTTCATAAAATTGTCTTGATGATGAAGTAACTTTCATGGCCAATCTTAAATGACTAGCAATGGAATAAAGATAAACCATGTTGTATCAGAGTAGCACAGTATTGTGATCAGTAATGTAAAATTTGAATGATCTATCTATTTACACCGGTTTGGGGTTCAAACCTGGCATATATAAATATGTTATTTAATGTCAGTCTACTTTCTGCAATGTCATATGTATGTTTCTACATAATTATGTACCTATAATAACTTTCGGGAGCCATACTCATATCAATTATTGTTCACCGGTTATTACTCACGTGCACTGCCAGATTGACTTGCGACATAGCCGCGGGCTTAGCTCATAACTAAGGGCTCGGTTCGAGTTCGCAAATAGTCGGGCAATCTCAAAAAATACAAGTGAGTAATAACCGGTGAACAATACTTGGTTTATTATGTAGTAATTATGTAGGTACTTTATTAATCTAAGATCTCAGACACATGTAGAAGAAAAACAAGGCAACCAGGACTTAAATGGTTTAAAATGGCCAACCAAATAAGTAACAGCTACTCGTAACGGGGTGATTATTGCTCGTGTCTTCTCTGTATGAGAAGAGGCTCTTACCCTGTAATGGGACAGCCAATTCGTGGGTTCAATCCTGGTAAGTATTCAGGTTTGAACTCATGACTTGTGGCACAAGAGATGGGCCCTTAACTACTCAGCCAATACGACCTACAATTCAACTAAAAACGATTCATAATAAATACCACAGAAAAAAAACTTCAAAATATAAAGAATTTATCCATTTAAATAATGTTTGATTAAATTAAATTACACATAACAACAAAAAGAAACGGCAAACAATTATTTAATCATAATTAGATAATTAATTTAGGTACACCAAACAAAAACATAATAAGGTACTTACGTTTATCTTTGTGTACAAAAACTTTACTAACACAATAAAAACAATCTTCGAAACTAAAATAACACTATTTCGTCATACAACTTTATATTTCGTAATTAATTGATAACAAGTACAACATTTTCGTGATGTCTCACCGTTGATCGGTGTTGGCCGACTGAGGAGAACCATTCATAAAGGTAACCTACTTAGTAAGCACGCGGATTTACTACTAATGTACAGTCGGCGTTAAAAATATATTTTTTTATACACAATGATGTACAAAGGCGAGTTTAATCCATTAATGAGTAATATTGACGTATCTAATATGTTAAAAATATAGGAAAATCTTTCAAACGCATTATGTACGGCGAACGTAGTTAAGTCTAAATAAAAAAAAATGTGACGAAAACAATACTATCGTGAGCAGGATTTGAACCTGGAACTTCTGGATTAATACTCCAAAGCCTCTGTCAAGTAAGCAATTTTGAAGTATGCTCGCTCAAAAACTCACTATTTAAAATTTTCCGAAGTTTATCACATTTTAATACATCGTATGGTGACGTCATTTAAGGAACATTTGATCAAAAGTAAACGGGTCAATTGTCAATTGTTTATAGAAGTCAATAATTCACAATCAAAAATGCACTTTTAACACATAGATATAAGGTCATTTTTGCCCTTATTATTTAGAAGATACCACTTTTGATACTAGTTGTACAGTCGGCGATAGAAGTCGATTAACAGGCACCCAATCTATACCGACTGGAGTGCTGATTACTGTATGAAATTACTTGTTGAAGTTTTTTCCACTTTAAGTTAAGTAGGATGTAATGTTTCGTAGGTACTCCAGACACTTCGACGGATAATTTTTTAGCTCGGACATTTTATAAATTTGGATGTGTTCGATGTGTTGTGGACGTGCATATGAAATGTTTATCATCCGTGGTGTAACGGTTTGCAATCAGTTATTAATCTAAAATATTTTTGATAATAATATAATACATGTAATTTATTATGTGACTGCAAAATTTATATTGAATAATTTGATGTAAAATGTTGCTTTTAATGAATAATTTGATGTTAACTGCCACGTTGATCTAGTGGTTTCAACTGCGACTGCTAAGCAGGAGGTCTCGGGTTCGATTCCCGGCTCAGGCAAAGTGTCATTGAGTTTTTATGTTAGGAAATTCTCAGTAGCAGACCGGAGTTTGGAATTGTGCCCGGTCGATGGCAATAGGCTCACCACCGTGCTATTACATGGAACTTAATAACAACATTGGTGAAATGTGGGTGTTCAATTACTAATAATAATTTTATATATTATTAGACAAACTATACAAAATAGGCCTTCGCGGAAAAGCACACAAATGGTTCACCTTATATCTAAAAAATAGAGAACAATATGTAGAAATAGACAATTATGACATTAATCTGAAACAAATAATAAACTTTAGATCAGATAAAACAATTATAAATGCTTCAATACCTCAAGGTAGTGTTATTGGATGCCTACTCTTTTTAATTTACATACATGACCTGCCAAAAATTATAAATGAACCGTGCGTACTATTTGCGGACGACATATCTCTGCTTACCTCATGTGAAAACGTGGATGGGTTAAACGAGCGACTCCAAATCATCTTTGATAATATTGCAAAATGGATACATGAAAGTAATCTAGAAATCAATTATGAGAAAACTAAACTAATGTCCTTCCATCCATATCAAAAATCCCCCTTAAAAATAAACTTTTCAACAAACCATTTAAAAATAGAAAATGCAAATGACTTTACACTATTAGGAATAACAATAGATACAAATTTAAATTGGAAAACCCACGTCAAAAACATCCGAACTAAAATATCAAGATTCGTCAATGCCCTCCGAGAAACCAAAAAAAACACTAATCTACAAACAGCATAAACCACTTATTATGCTTACGCATATGCGTGGCTTAGTTATGGGATAATCATGTGGGGAAACAGCACCGACACAACATCCCTTTTTATTTTACAAAAAAAACTAATCCGAATCCTAGCGAACATAGACCAAACTGACAGTTGCCAACCCTACTTTAAGAAACTTAAGTTACTGACCTTTCCATGCATTTATATCTTGGAAATATGTAAATTTGTAATAAACAATACAACCCTATTTACGAAGCGCGCAGATAAACATACACGAGTCCTAAGATCATCAGAGAACTTAAGACTGAAGATGCCAGTGCACTCCACAAATTTCATTGATAAATCCTTTGCGATTCAAGCAGCACGGTTGTGGAATGCACTTCCGGTTTCTATACGACGTGCTCAGTCTCTTCCGCTGTTTAAGAAACTCGTAAGGGAACACTACTTGTCATCGTAGTTACGTATTACTGCGCTTCACTTATTTGCTATCTATATATAGTATTGTTTTGTTCTTTTCTTCTTTTCTATATAAGTATGATAGTATGTATCTATTTTTATTTTATATGTAAGTAGGTACACCACCTATTGCCTTAGTATATTTTATCCAGGACCCATGTTTCCATCCCAAGGTTGCCTGGAAGAAATTGCCGTGTGCGATAAGGCCGCCCATTGTACATTTGTAATGTACTTGTATTAATTTAGAAAATTTCGGTGTACAATAAAGAATTAAATAAATAAATAAATAAACATACAAATAGATCACTTAGATACATTTTTTTTTAACAAACTTCTAGAATCCCTCAAAACCGAAACTAATAATAAAATATTTATTACTAAGTTAAAACAACTGCTCATTGCTAAAGCTTACTACAATATTAAAGAATACATAAGTGATAAAGATATAAAATGAATAAATATAATAATAAATAAGAACATACTAATATATATATTCACAATAAAATTAAACTACTACAATACTAAAAACTACATGAATGACAATTAAATTAGGTTATTAATTAAATAAATAAACACAATAATAAATAATTATATTATATTAAAATATTACATAATTTATATTAAATTGATAAAATAAAATAATAATAATTAAATAGATGATCTAAATAAATAATATAGGAAAATTTGTTTTATAAAAATAAACTAACGTATAATATAACTAGTCATCATCAAGTAAAAATACTTATGTGTAAATACATATATACAGTCGTGCCTATCTCCCTTTGAGGTTGACAGATACTAAAATAAATAGCATCCTCCTCTCTTCTAAGTTACCATGCCCTGCAGAGTCCCTAATGTACCTTTTGTGATATCGATATCTCAAAATATGAATAAACAAACATCATTATATGATTGACAATTTGAAAACTAAATATTATGTAAAATTCTAATTAATTCTAAGTCTACAATATATATAATAATTGATTGTAATAATTTTAAAACGATTAGTTTAATTTATTATTTAATATTTCTTTAACTTGACAATTATCTGCATGCAAATTTTATTAAGTATGTATTGTCTAAACATGTATACTTAACGCACTCACTTGCAAATACCCTAGCAGGGTGCATGTACTCACTTAATTGTTAATCCAAATTTAAGAGCTATGGACATATATGTACATGTGTGCAAAGATAGATAAATAAATAAATAAATAAATAATACAGGCGTGATGCTATTTTATGTTATGTTTAATTTTTATTCGGTACCTACTAATTGGTGCAAATTTTGGCGTATGTAAATAACGGTTATCTAAGTTTCAGTTAATAATGCAAAGTGTGTATACATACTTTTCTCATTCGCCTTCAGTACGCCTGCATTCATTCATCTATATCATCATTATCTACTTTATTTTCAACCCTTGGCCCAAATTTTGAGGTCTACTCTATTGTGCGGTAACAAACATAAACCTCACTTGCCCAACTACGCAACCCAGAACAACTATCTTTAGGCCATACCAATATTTATTCAAACTCCCAACCCCTAGTTCAAAAGCCTCAAGGCCTCTTTATACAAGGTGAAATTACATTAGTTGGCGAAACTTTACCAGAATTATCTTTGGAGAGAACAGAATGATTTTTTTTATGATCGATCGGGGTTAATGAACTTTCCCTCACGTGACAGCTCCGGGCGACCGATCAGTTGATTTGCGTATGAACAAAATGTACCAAATTACAATGTAACATTTTTATGCCTGACGTTCAGTTATAAAATGATTTTAAAATGAACACAATATGACAAGTTCGGTCATCAACCAGGCACAATTTCGAAATATAAAAGCCCAATAGGTAACACTTTTGATTAATTTTGCTTGAGCCGGAAAATAAACCCAGGACCCCAAGCTCAGTAGCTTCACCTGCGGCCACTAGACCAATGAGGCGGTTGGACAGGTATATTGATTCTCTAGTATTGCATAAATTATATTTTATACCGTATTTTACCTTTATTTAACACAGGTACTTAATAGAAAAAATAAAGTACCTGAGTGAGTCAGGTATCGTAATGTAGACGGGGATGGCCCTGCGGTTAGCGGTAGTACGTTGAGAGGCGATGATACCGTGAGGTCATGAGCGTCATAGCTTGATTCTCGGGAGAGTACCTAAATAAGCCAATAAATAGAAATAGTAAATAAACATCCCTTTCTATACACACATTTTTAACGTTTTGTATCTAAGACCAAAATAAATAAATATTACATAACAAGTGCTTTCACTTTATTTATCCAGAAATATATAGGGGGGACTGCCTTTGCTTGACCAGCAACACCAGAGGAGTCACAAGTCTGTTGTCGGCCTTTTAAAAAGGAGTACGCTCTATTCTTGAAGGTTTGAAGGTCGTATTGGTCCGGAAATACCGCAAGCGACAGTTCATTTCACAGTTATCTTGTGCGAGGCTAAAAGTTTCTACAGAAACGCTCACTTGGGGACTGACAAGCATCTAAATTATGGGGATGGAACTGCTGTCACGTAGAACGATAGCGGAAAGAGGCGGCAAGGATCAGTCCGAAAAATTTTGCCTCGGAGCATTCCCCATAGTTTAGGCGATAGAAGATGCATAGATCTTTTGATACAATCAATTATATTATTCGTACTATAAAAACCATTTTAAACTACACACCATCATCCAGCCTTATGAAATCTTAATCAGATGATTAAAACTGGGTTTCAGGAATTCAAACATTAGTGTTTGTTTTTGTATAAAATATTCATATCTATTAATTAATGTTCACCGGCTACTACTCACGTGCATTTTTCGGGATTTCCCGACTAGTTTCGAGCTCGAATGGAGCCCTTAGTCATGAGCTGAGCCCGCGGCCATTTGTCAGTTTAACTCGTGACATCGCCGCGAGCTATCCCGAAAAATGCACGTGAGTAGTAACCGGTGAACATTAAATGATTTGTGTTTGTGGCTACAACCCGATATGAGATTTTCGATTTAATCTCACGTTACAAGGTACCCGCATCGGTCAGTTTAATTAAAATAGCTCCTAGTATTTTCATTACTATCTAAACAGTTTCAAAGGCTTAGTAGTCCAGACAGTTATATTTGCATGTAGTACCGTCATAGTGGAAAGCAATTTGAAGCGCCTGGCACTCTGTTTAGAGCAATCTGCGAACGGACGGCGCTGTTTCACGCTGCCTTCTAGTTTGTTAAGGCGCTAAAATTGTACTAGATGTTCTCTCTCTTGTCGTATCTTGTTGGCGTGTAAATTTTCATGCCTGAATTTTTCGGTTTTACAACGTGAGGTGACTTTAGGAGTTAGCCCACTTTAAAAAAACGACTTTTGAAGTCATAACATAGATTTCATTATATTTTTTAAATAACTTCATCGAGTACCATAATATATTACATTGTTTTTACATGTTATTTTGTAACGAAAACAGTGTAACCACTATTGTAAAAACCTATTTGTTGAAAAAGAATATCTAACCGTGTAAGTGTCTTCCCCGTGCTTCTCCATAGGAATCTTCACTTAAACACTTTGGAACGTGGCAACTAGCTTCTGACAATTCCAAAGTGATATTGTATCTACATTAAATGATTTTGATTTGAATGCCAAAGTGGATATTCTTTTTTTACCAACTTCGTGAAAGTTATTCAAAATATTCTAATAGAAACATTAAAACAAAATATTGATATGACTGAAAACTCAATAAAACTGGAACACGTGTAGAGTAGGTATCTGCACCTGGGGACACGGTAGTGCTCTTGCCTAGACGAGCCGAAGAAATTGGGACATTACCTACTATTTCTGGAAGTCTTAGGTCGTAGTTTCGAACCGTCATAGGGTCGGTATGGACAATGCTAGAAAGAAATGAGAGAAATAGTATGGCTTGGCCGTTTGATGTTCGTGGAACTATTACGTGACATAACATTTAAGTCCTTAAGGAACAGTTTGTGTGATAATGATGAAACGGCTAAGCCATATATTTTAACCAAGATATAAAGTTTGTAGAGTCAGGACTAAAGGTATTAGTAATTTGTTATTCATTGTTATAAATGAGATACAGTCGAGAGCACGTAGAGCTACATACTTTGGACTTCGGATAGGCCCCGTAGACATGCGTAATACAAATCCGAGCTCAGCTATGAGTTTGGTTCTACTTGAGATCTCATAAGTTTATAACAGTGAAAGCATTATGAAATTGGGAGATTTGGCAATCAACTTTACATGACATATTTTGGTGGGATCCATTTTAATAGACTTCGGCAAGGTAATACTTGAATCTATTATATACACAAGCAATTTAAATAATAATCCGTCCGACCGTATTCAAATACTTTGCATAAACCGCATTGGAATCGTATTTTACGATGTTCACTGAAGAAGCCAGTTGTCGGCTTCAATCGACTTGGGAAATTGCGGTGCTAATGTTGGCTCCAAATCTCAGCTCGTGGAGACCAGTTTATTGCACTTTTATAGGCACTTTTCTACGTTTTATGATACCTTAGCATGGTTTATGGTGTCTAAGGTGCTAACAGATCAAGTATTGATAGCTTGTAGTTTTGTGGTCCGTTAATACCAATTGTAGTTTTTTTTAGACGATATAGGCTTGCGTTTGACCGCCATTTTGCCTGATGTTAAGCGATAATGCGGTCTACGATGACGCTCGTGTAAAAATGTATCGTATTTTTCGATTGCTCTTCCATTAAAAGAGCCATATACCTATTTTAATACATTCACTGTCATACATAAAATATCATGCTGTCAGATTGCTCCTGCATAGAGATAGACCTAGGTATTTAATTCATTACAAGCTTTTATACAACGTTTAATAGAAGTCTGTATTCATAGACTTTAGAGGGTTACCAATGTATACGAAAAACTTTTACTAAAGGACCAACTTTGACAGCGCGAAAAAATCAGAATCAGAATCAGAATGGTTTATTTGTAAACAACTGCTGTTTCATAGATGTTCATACCTATTTGACCAAAATGTACGGTGAAGTATTTTTTCGCGCTTTTAAAGTTAGTCTCATAGTAAAAGCTTGGGTAAATTTACCCCCTAAAGTATCACTACGGACGTCTGGACCTGTAAGGTAGTAGATATGCTTGAGGAAAAATCTTGCAACTGAATTGCAGTGAAATTATGCACACACTACTCTAAACAACTTTAGTTATATGTAGAAGGGATGGTTCTCCTCTCTGTATTAAATACCTAATCATTATAGTGTAGTGTAGTAATACGCGCTAGAGATATTATCAGTCAGTTTGTGTATACATGTTTGTGCTCGTGACTGTACCTGAAGACTGACAGCATTTTTATATGTATGTGTTAACCACTAATCTACGTTATAAGCAATAACACTCCCAGGGAACACTATGTCAGTGGCAAATACACATGTAAGGACTGATTGTAGATGCGACAATGCTTTGCAAAATGTGAATGAGTTTCTATACACTATGAAAGTAAAGTCATCGAGTATTGTGTGGAAATGTGAGTGAAGTTGAAAGTTGCGAAACTAATATTAATCTTTAGGGCGCTACCGTTTTGAATGGTATTTAATGGTAACAGACATGAAATGGCAGGATAGCAATGGTTTTGTGCTGAAATTGATGGATAGTTTTTTTTTTAATTATCTCTTGTTAAAAAACAATGAAGCTGAAACATCGTTAGGAAAACTGCACACCTGAGAGAATTTGATAGTGTGTAAAGCCATGTCGGAGATGCACGGGTCATCAAAAATGCCATAAGAAGAAGAAGAAATAGGTATAACTTAGCATCACGCCTGTATTCATAATTATCATTATTCCTGTGATATAATGTTTTTGGTATTGCTATAGCGGGCTGGTTTCCGCAACTCCCCGCTCTAGGCGATTATTTTGCGTTCGAGATGGGAATATACAGCCAGCAAGAGTCTGATCATGCTGGCAAACTCTCGGACATTACTTCGGCTTCCAAAGTACTTGGCCCTGTATGTGGCGACCTCGGGGCAATTCAGGGCTCTGCATAAAGGGCTGTCAGTAGTTCCTATAATATATGGCCCGTGAGAGCTTCTGTGACTGTTCGTAGTTCTTGCTTTGTTAGTTGAAGAAGCTGCCTGGTGTTAGGGGCATCGATGGCTACTAGAGCTGGTTTGACCTGTCTGCACTCACTACGATATAAGGTTTTAGTCATTGTAATAGTAATCTATTTATTTTATAATTTATTTTATTACAAATGATAAATGATGATGATAAATGATAAATGATATTTATTTCTGTAAATACATCTGTTATAGACACTTTTACAAGTCATACATTTACAGAGCATCATAGTACCTGTATTCCCCGAAGGGTAGTGTACGCATTTGTAGACCCACATTACACCAATGCTGTTATTAAGTCCCATGTAATAGGTGGTGAGCCTATTCCTATCTTCCTATCTACAATTCCAAACTCCGGGCTTCTACTGAGAATTTCCTGACAGAAAAACTCAAATAACACTTTTCCCGACTCGGGAATCGAACCAAAGACCTCAGCAATCGATCTTGGGACTACTAGACCAGCGAGGCAGTCAGGCAATTAAATTATTATGTTTTTTTTAATGGGTAACTGCACGTGTTGCGCAACCGTAAATCCAAGTTAAATAAACATTACTTAGCACGTGCTTTCGCGTATCTACGAGTATGTTCCCGTCTCTATCTTGCATTTGTAGTTTGACAGTTGTGTGACAGTGATAGGAATAATGCGAAGCCAAATTACGTGATATTGTAATGTTTATTTATCTTGGCCTTAGTGGAGCGAACAGTCCTATATAAGAAAAAAAAAACAGTGACTGGTGACAGTACCTACTGTAAATTTGTGACTAAAATTTAAATTCTTCATCTGCCTTGTTTTTCACTTTAGTTCACACATGGCAGGCGTGCTTTGAAATTTTTCAAATATTTCTATTTCATAGTTTTTTGTGTACTACAGCTTTTATATTACACTTTTTTTTATCTTACTATTTAAGTTATCCGGGATAATGCAAAGATTCTAAGAATACTCCATACATCGAAATCGGTTCAGGCATTTACAAGTTATGGTGGAAACGTGGAATAAAGTAACTCACAAACATATACATACCTTAAAACATATCACTAATTTTCTATACCAGAACCCCTTAAAACATATTACAAATTTTTTGGGCAGTCGTGTAAATGAAAGGTCCCTTTCTTAGATTTTTGGAACAAAGTTCCTTATCGCGCGTTGCGAAAGGGGGCTAGACGGAAAAAATTAAGATGAAAAGTTGTAACGACACTTTTTGCTATAGTAAGCTATTGTAAGCCGTGCGGCGTGCGCATGTTTCTCTGTCTGTCTCTTATAGAAAGCAAGCCAGAAAAAATTTATATATATATATATATTTTCTCTTTAACTTCGTTCCATCCGGGTGTCCCTTGACACCTCTCAAGTTCTTTTAAAACTTATTAATTTTGGTGTACTTCTAGTTAATTTTAAGTTCCGGGAAAGGTGTATCGAACATTTTAAGCACTCAAAAGCTACAATAAAGCTGTGAAGGTGTGATCAGCATCACTTTGTTCCAAGATCTCCAATCCAATACAGTTAACGATTTCATTTGATTAAACTTGTCAGACAGTGAAACGGATTCTACATTTAATCTGGCTTTTAGTACGGATTTGAACTGAAATTTGATTAACTGATTTATAAGATTCAACAACATTAATGCATAGAAAAGAAAGTATAACAACTTAAAGTTATACCTACATTTTTGTGGAAAGAAATATACAGTCACCTGTATAGGGTCTGAATATATCGCAATGACGTCACCGAAAAGACGTTTAAAATAAGGAAGAAAAATTCGACTCGAGAGAGGTTAGTGGTCAGAGCGCCTGGAATATGTATCCGGGAGGCGCAGCTGCGCAGGTTCGAATCCTATGCAATATCAACTGTTTACTGCGCAATAGAAGTCAAAATCAGTTGAATGGACTGTAAAAAATGTTTATTTAAATATCTAATCTAATTTCAAACGGAGTATAGCACATCTGAGAAATATTCTCGATGATGTGTAAAGCCAAGTGAGAAGAAGAAAGGTATTATAATATTTGGTTGTGTAATTTAAGCAGCTCGAACACAGCTCGATTGTCGAGCTAAAAGCTACGTAAATACGATGCTGCAGTTGGCTGTCCAAGTCACAACGCCTTCAGCGTGAAAACTGATGGCGGTTCATCGTCTTGTATTATTGAGTTTTGGTCTGACATATGGATAAGAAGGACGAACAACAAATATATTTTGAAAATCGGAATTTTATTAATAAAACGAGCACTGGTTGCAATCATTTAATCGATTGTTCGTTATGCCTATATCACATTTATATAGGTTATTACTTAATTGACAATTTTAGAGCTGTTTGAGGAAGCCAAATTCTTTAGTGAATTAATGAGAGCTGATATAATGTTTGGCACTATGTATTTAGATGGAATACATTATTATACGTCTAATTAATTGAGTAAAGAAAAAAATTACTATTCTACACATCTTTTAGATAAAGTTACAATATTAAATGGAAAAAGAATACGGTCGCGAACAGGATTCGAACCTGCGCCTCCCGGATAGATACCGGATAGATTGTCGAGATGGCTTAGTGGTCAGAGCGCCTGGAGTATCTATCCGGGAGGCGCAGGTTCGAATCCTGTTCGCGACCGTATTCTTTTTCCATTTAATATTGTAATTTTAGAGTTCGCTAAGCATGCGTTAATGCTTTTTCAAAGACATATCTTGAATCTTTTAGATATTTTTATTTTTAATTAATTATTTACGTGATTCTATATATATGTATTAATTTAAGAGGGGCTCGTGGCTATATCGATCTGTGCAGCTGTTATTAGTTATAACAGCTGCACAGATCGATCGATCGAGGTTAAGCTGCGTTTGCCGCGGTCGGTCTGTGGATGGGTGACCATCATTTCATACCGAGACCCCTCCGTGCCTCAGAGAGCACGTTAAGGCGCCGGTCCTGGTTGTCAAATTAAGATCTATGACAGCCGTTACGGGTAGTCAGAGGCCTGAAAGTCTGACAACCAGTCATACCACAAGATATCGTGTTACCCAGTAATTGGGTTGTGGAGGTCAGATAGGCAGTCGCTCCATGTAAAATACTGGTATTAAGCTGCATCCGGTTTGACTGGAAGCCGACCCCAATGTAATTGGGAAAAGGCTAGGCAGATGGATTGATATATATGTATTAATTTATATGTTTATACATTGTGTGTGAGGAATGAGAATCATGTAACCAGCAAAGTTTTGAGTAGATAGGTACTAAATGATTGATAGTGACAAGAATCGGGGAAGGCCCAAAAACCATGGATTTTGATGTGATTGTGTGAGAGATGATATGACTAGAAAGGAATTGACTATTAAGATGACAACTGATACAGATGTATGGTAGGTTTAAAAACAGATTTGCTCCGACACCAAATAAATTGGGATAAGGGTGTGTAAGAAATGTTTTGTTATTCATTCGTACCACCAGTGTGTCTCACTAGTGTAACAGACATTTGTATTGATGACTGAGCACGGTGCGAAAATCCAATGTTTTGATATGAAACCATTGAATAACTCGACCTGAAGACTAGTAGTAATACATTGAACAGCGAACGAGTTTATTTATGTGATAGTGTTCTGGGATTCGTTTCGGTTTCGATTTTTGTTGTGGGTAATGGAAAAGGTTGCGTCGCCATATTGGTAGAAAAGGCATACGACAGAATGTACATTGTATATAAGGTTGGGTAAAATTGGTTAGATTATTCTGACTCAGTTTACTTTTCCGTCAAGTTTTTCTTTTGGCTTATGCATGATATGACGCTTTTGTACAACTAGTAGATCACTGCATTTTTGTAATTAGAAAAAGTTAATGAAATTATGCTATTTGAGGATAGCTACAATCATAAATGTTAAATAATAAAAACAATTACCATTACAACTATAGGCTGAGGAAACGTATTTGAGTTTTTGTTAATCGATCGTACAAGATAAATCTTTGAAAAGCATTAACGCATGCTTAGCGAACTCTAAAGTTTTTATATTAAATGGAAAAAGAATACGGTCGCGAACAGGATCCGAACCTGCGCCTACCGAATGAATACTCCAGGCGCTCTGACCACTAAGCCATCTCGATCTCTGCTTATCACCGCGAATTCTTCTTCCATATTTTAACACGTCTTATGGCGACGTTATTGCTATCAATTCAGTCCCTATGCGGGTGACCGAACCGACACTATCGATCTCGATCTAAGGTCATTATTTTGACTTCACGCAGTGTTCCTTGCTCATACAAAGCTACTATTTTGAAGCCTGGTTAGAAAATGATTAACTAACTTTTATACCAGATCGGCAGGACATTTGCGTAGGTCATATAAAAAATATGAGTGTAATTTAGTGTTATAAATTAATATACTTCTACTCACAATCACAATTATTAAAATATTTAAAATGTCAATATAAAAAAAATTAAAACATAATGTCAATTATTAGAATGTACATTTTTATGATATTACAATGTCAATTTTATCATTATTACAATGACAAATTTTCTCATAATACAAGGTCCAAATTTTATCATATTACAATATCAGGAAGCATTTTTTATATCACTCTCATGTCTTTTTAACGTTTAACTATTCCAAAATAGTGTAATGCCTCTTTCGGCATAGTTTTTTTTTTGTTAAGCAAACACGTTGCCCCACACTAGGAATTTCTTCCTGTATCGTGGGTGCGTTTTCAGACATATAATCTCACAAGCACACACACACCCAGACCCGGAGCAATTATCTATAGATTGTACAAAGATTTGCTCCGTGCAGAAATCGAATCTGCGACACGCAGCGCAGCAGTCGGTCTCTCGACCACTGCGCCACCGCGCTGTCGAATAACTTTAATAGCTTTCTTAAATTTATCATACAGTAAAATTCTATTATCTTTAGTAATTATCTATTAACTTTCAGACTAAAATACAGTTCTCTAATACTAAATCAGTTAATAGTCCCCCTCTTTTAAATTATATCGTTCTAATTACGTAACAGGACGAGCTCATATTTAATTCTCTCAGAAAGCGATATTCCGGTCCTCCGCAAACCAATCGAGGTTACCACGAAATGGCAATCTCTGGCAGCGCCGTTTAAATTAAAACGGTAGCCGATTGAATCGATACTGTTAGTAAGAATGTGTTCACAATGTTTCTTAAGCAAGAGGACAAGGATCTATGTTAGAGGTAAACTTGCTATTCAGAAAATTACTGTGAATGTAAAATCAACAGTTTAAATAAAGCTCAACCTAACCTTTCAATATTTATAGAAACATCGTTGTGATTTACATCTTTAAATCATTATCTATATGATGACATTCCGGTGTTCGTAATTATTGTCCTGCTAAACCGCGTCTGATTTTGACGTTTTTTGTACGGTCAGCTGGTTGGGCTGTTGTCGAGGCAGAAATTGTGATTGGTAGGAAATGTCTGCCTATCGGGTTAACTAGTACTGCTATTAAACCAAAAATAAAAGCATTTAATAGGACATAACTCGACTCGGAAGAATGCTCTTGTTTCCTAGGATAGAATGGAGATGTGTTAATATATTCAAATTGCTGGGATATTTTATCTATGGGACAGGTTGTTGCTTGAGAAATATTGATGTGGGCTGAAGTTTAACGTTTTTTGAACACAAGACAAGGGTTTCAAAAGGTAGCATTTACCAATGTGGAAGATTTTATTGTCGAATGCCTTCATTCTATGATTGTACATTCCTGAATTAATGGCTGAGAGAGGTGTTGGTTTGGAAGAAAACACTACTGAAGTGTCACTGACGGGAGTTTCATCTAAAAGAAAAATTGTACTAATTTAGTCTTCAGAAATCACCAACCACAAGAATGATGATCAATATTGGTAGATATCATTTTACCATAATTTCTTTACTCATGTTGCTCACCTTTGTAACATAATATAACATAACATAGCATCACGTCTGTATTCCCCGAAGGGGTAGGCAGAGGTGTACACATTTGTACACCCACATTTCACCAATGCTGTTATTAAGTCCCATGTAATAGGTGGTGAGCCTATTGCCATCTACCGGGCACAATTCCAAACTCCGGGCTGCTACTGAGCATTTTCCCAACAGATAAACCCAATAATACTTTGCCCGACCTGGGAATCGAACCCAAGACCTCATGCTCAGCAGTCGCGCTTGGGACCACAAGACCAACGAGGCAGTTTGTAAATGAATTCACCTTTGTAAATGAATAAATTGAATTACTGTTTATTTTATGTAAAGCTAACACATTAAAATGAGTAAGAATAAGAATACAAAAGAAGACGATTTTTTTCAACAATGGAACATTCACGGAATGCTTATGTTGTTCTTTGATTACGAAACTAGTCTTTTCGGTGCAGCACTTGCCATTTCTCCTTGTCTAGTACAATGAAGATGACGAGGAAACAGGAAACGTCGTAAACAAATTACTGTCAGTTAGATTCCGGTGTGGATTTGTCCCAAGCGAGGCAACATGCGACCCTTTGCATTTCAAATAAGGAGTCCGAACGCTTGGTTGTTTAGGGCGGGCTCAGTTACCGCCAGGTCTACTGAGACTAGTATAGTTTGTGGTCGTTGTGTAACGGGAGAAAACAATTAGACAGGAATTTAAAATGGTGTTTCATATCTGTATAAGAAGTAATGTGGTACTGATTTGGCTAACTTGCTTGATCTAGTGGCCGCAAGTGCTAAATAAGTTATATATTAAATATTTCTATATTATAAATACAATGTAACCAATAATATTGTAATTAGTAATATCTTAGGTTTGCGCGATCACTACACATTATAATAAAACAACTTTTAACCAGATTAATCGCGTGTATTATTGGTTTTTTGTTTTTCCTGACGTTTCGAACACTTTGCAGTGTTCGTGGTCGCAGGAGGTTCTCCTGCGACCACGAACGCTGCAAAGTGTATTATTATAATTATAATATTGTAATTGTTTGATGAAAAAGAGTAACCGTGGAGTTTCTTGCCCGTTCTTCTCCACAAGAATCTACACTTTAGAAAGTGGCAACTAGTTTTTATTTTGACAATTCAAAAGTGCCTGTGAATGGTCTAATTGAAATAAATGCTTTGACTTTGATTATATTAATCTGTATACTCTCGAAAGTACAATATTTTAATAGATAATAATAATATTTCTATTTTGTATGGTAATTAGCGAGTCAACAGAAAAATATATAGGTATATTCTCGTTAATAAATTTACAATTTATCGCTTAACTTCTCAACCATTTTATTATATATTTTTTTGCGAAAATTAATACTCAACAAATCATAAAGATATTGGTAGATATTGTATTTTGGTATTTTTTTATTTTTATTAAGGAACTTTGAAAAATATTAGACATAAACGGGACTCCAACCCGGGATCCTCGTTAAGCCATGACATAGCTCTCACGACTAAGCTATCGGGTTACTTGTTCGCATCTATTAAAATTCAAATTACCTTCTTTCATCTTTAGGAGACGTTCGGTGATATTAATCAACTCTGATAAAAAGAGGTCGAAATGGCTTAGTGGTCAGAGCGCCTGGAGTATTTATACGGGACCTGCGCCAGGTTTGAATTTTGTTCGCGACCGTATTCTTTTTCCATTTAATATTGTAACTTTAGAGTTCGCTAATCATGCGTTAATGCTTTTCAAAGATTTATCTTGAATGATACAAAGTGTTTAACCCCAGTGTGCCACTGCAGTCCGAACTCTGTGATTCTGTTACCTCATGCGGTTAGACACAGCAAGAGGCTTGTTTGTCTGCTCTGACTTGCTTAACATAAACATTCCAGGCCGACAACTGTCTTTAGTTTGATACTATTAGTATAATATTTGTCTGGTTTTTGTATTAAGAAATACTTAGTCGATTTTAAGCAGTGATAGCCTAGTGGTATGACCGTTGGACTGACAAGTCAAAGGTCGCAAGTTCGAATCCATGGCACGAACCAGTGTATTTTCTCGTATTATAAAATAATTATCACTTGCTTGAAACGGTGAAGGAAAACATCGTGAAGAAACCAACACACCTGAGAGATGTTCTCAATGGTGTGTAAAGCCATGTCAGAGACCTACGGGTGGTTTAAACTCTGACACTAGGTTGTTCATCAACCACACGATAAGAAGAAGTAGATTCTAACCAGAACAATGTCAAATGTCAGTGACTTTGGAATTGATTGTTCTGGTTGGTGGCAATAGGCTCAGGACCATTACATGGGACTTAATAACTGCATCGGTGAAATTAAGAAGTCCGAAGGGTTAGGAGTAATGTTATACTAGGTTTAACCTTTCGGGGATATTACCGTGATTGTCCTATATTTTATTTCCATTATAGTTGTTGCGACAGACTAAAAGTTATTTTATTTACTTATTGATGTAATTACTGTACTATCATAGCATATTACGGCCAAAAAAATACAGTCAAAGCCCATTAATTTCCATCCACAACCAACCAGAAAGTTTCACGTAGAAACAATGTGAAATTTTTAATTTCCGAACTCGTAACTAGCTCAGTTGAAAACTGTACTACGAATAATTTGGGCAACAATTTGGGCAACAATTTGGGCAACAATTTAAAAACTACCTAGTGCACGTTGTTAAGTGGCTGTTGGGTAACTATTCGGTGGCAAGACTGGACTAATTAAATCGCAGTGACTATGACAGCTGTCGGCGACAGTACTTTGTAGTGCAGGAGCTTGGCTGCGAAGATTGAGCGCTTTAATAAAGACATGATTTTTGGGTGTATATGCTATATACTCCTTCCGACCGTATTTCGGCCACGGCGGCCTAACTCACACGGAGATTAGCCAAATACGCTATTCAATATTATATATCGGAGATATTATGGTGCACAAGTGTATGCGCAAATATAGGTGTACTTCCTTTTCCTTCACTCTCATATTCCGATGGAACGGCAATCCGACACGACCGGAGAGAGATCAGGCGCAGGACCGACGGCTTTACGTGCTTTCCGAGGCACGGGGGTGTCACACCACCAAATTCCTGACTCCAGGCTGCTACTGAGAATTTCCTAACAGAAAAACCCATTAACACTTTTGCCCACCCTGGGAATCGAACCCAGGACCTCACGCTCAGCAGCCGCGCTAGCGACCACTAGACCAACGAGACAGTCACTTTTTGGGTGTATAGAAAATACGACCACAAGTATTTTTTTTCCATGTATAAAAAACCTACTATGAACTTCAACTTCAACCGACTAAAAACCACAAGGTCCTCTGCTAGTTTTTACTGGGATCCCAGGATCGTAGCTGCATTCACTGCAACTCTAGCGGGTCTGGTTTGTCGAAGATAACGACGGACCCTGTGGCCTGTACATATATTCCTAGTGCACAATGTTAAGTGCTAACTATTCCGCAACAAGACCGGACTAATTTAATCGCAGTGACTATGACAGCTGTCGGCGACAGTACTTTGTAGTGCAGGAGCTTGGCTGCGAAGATTAGGTTTTTTATTCTTGATTTTTTTTTCGGTGGTGTCTGTCGGGACGGCTGTACGAGCACTGTTCTTTTTGTCGACAAATTCGACATAAAATTCAACGCGTTTATACTTTTATCGACAAGTTTATTTTAAAAAAAAACCATGCTCGTTGCTGCTTGTTATTCTTTGGCCTTGTCAATCTTTTTAAGGCTATATCATATTTCTTAGTTCTCTATAATGCTCGCTTTATTGTTATAATAACTTATTACCCGCCTACACTACATAGACTGTGAATTGTTTTTTATAATAAATGCCTATGGTGTTTATTGCTGGTTATTCTTCATAAGACCGATTCCTAGAAAACGGGCACCTAGCTACAGGGTAGTAGCAGAGGGGTATCTAAAGCACCTGTAGTATGTGTTGAAATAAAAATATTTGAATTAGTTTCAGGCCTAATTTTACTAGTGTCTAATTGATTTCCTCCAGTCCTTGGTTATTTAACGGCAACGTGATCTGTGTACATGTATTCCTAGTGCACATTGTTAAGTGGCTGTTGCTAACTATTCCGCGGCAAGACTGGACTAATTAAATCGCAGTGACTATGACAGCTGCCGGCGACAGTACTTTGTAGTGCAGGAGCTTGGCTGCGAAGATTGGGTGTTTTATTATTGATTTTTTTTTCGGTTGTGTCTGTCGGGACGGCGGTACGAGTGCAGTTCTTTTTGTCGACAAAATCGACATAAAATTCAACGCGTTTATACTTTTATCGACAAGTTTATTTTTAAAAAATCCGTGCTCGTTGCTGCTTGTTATTTTTTGGCCTTGTCATCTTTTTAAGGCTATATCATATTTTCTTAGTTCTCTATAATGCTCGCTTTATTGTTATAATAATTTATTACCCGCCTACACTACATAGACTGTGGATTGTTTATTATAATAAATGCCTATGGTGTTTATTGCCGGTTATTCTCCATAACGGGCACCTAGCTACGGGGTAGTAGCAGGGAGGTATCTTAAGCACCTTGTAGTGTGTTTGAAATAAAAATATTTGAATTAGTTTCTGGCCCAATTTTACCAGTGTCTAATTAATTTCCTCCAGTCCTTGGTTATTTAACGGCAACGTGATCCGGCGGTGTAAAAACATGTTAATGCTGACTATTGAATAAAGAAATATCGTGTGTATAAAGTAGGTAAGAATCGACACAGATGAATCTTCGTCGTTAATGATTTGGTTTTTGGTATGGCTTCGGTGGACGAAATACCTGTATGAGCATATTTTAAAATAAAAAAGTAACATAAATTTACGGTTATGTTTTAACCAGCCCATAATTGCCTTACAGCAGTGCAAGGGCCTCTTTTCATACAGAGAAGGCACGAGCTTGATCACCATGCTAGCTTACTTCGGGTTGGGAGTTTCAAACAATCAAGTCCAGGTTTACGCACAATGTTTTCCTTAACCGTATGTCATCCATTAACTATGAAAGTACATATATGACATGGAAAAAGTCACATTAGTAAATGCCAGATTGAAGATGAACCCAGAATTACCGGCTCAAGAGGCGAGCCTGGCACCATTCGGCTACCACGACATAAAAAAAGTATTCTTTAATAATTAAGTTCGGCCAAAATCTTACTATTTATTAAACAAAAGAACTTTTTTTACTACACATAATCTAATCACACCCAGGAACCGATCTTTTCTTAAAAGGTACTAATCGAACCTTGCAAGTCGTAAGTAGATAGTTGATGAATAAGTCAATTAAATTGTTAAAACTAGTTTTACATTTTCTTATCGGGAGAACCATTTAATGCCATTTGACTGCATTCAAATTATTATTCATGGCATTGAGAGAATTTAATTCAATTGAATATTGATTTGTCGCTCGAGTCGAGTTTCATTTGATTACGTGCCAATGGGATATGGCTAACTGTAAAATAGTTTTTAATTGTTTTGGGATCAACTGTTGCAGTCATTATGACTTTTGTTGTTCGTAAATGACTGTTAAAACTATTTATTATTTAACAGTAGATTTATGCTTATTGACGTGGTTATTACGGGTTTCAAAAACAAAGAAACCCTGAATTGGGCCTAAAAATGTTTCGTTCTTAAAAATGACATCGCGATTCTGTTGTTTTATTCTATCTGTCTAGCCTATATTATGCTGCTGCAGGATAACGGCTTTCCTTTCTCCATACACTTAATTTCCCGGCTAATTAAGGTACGTCCTTTCTGTAAGAGTGAAGCTCTCTTCATCTTCAGTTCGGTCTGCTCCGGTGTCCTGTCTGTTTGATACACCTCAACTGACAGCATGCAACAGACAAACTGGGTAACATCTGTGATTTTGGTTTTAGTGCACAGTGTTGAACTATTTATTCGAACCTCAAGGATACTGCGCTCCACAGCTTGTTGTTTTATGGTACCAACTTAATCTTTGTACCTATGAACTAGATTCATAAAAAAATTCGGTCGAGCATGGAATTTAGTATAGTGCCTACAATTTTAGAGATTTCTCTGTGTAAAGTGTCGATTCAAAAGGCCAATTACGAGAAATATGTGGACATTAAACCAGGCTATAGAGCGTGCCAAAGAAATAGACTAACTACACTCGAAAAATATGACCCTTCTGGGGCAGTGGGGTAAAAAGATATTGCGCCGCCCCAAATAACTTGTACCAGGTCAGGTCAAGAAGGAGAACGAAAAGAAAGTCTTATCTTAGGCCCTGCTTTTATGAGAACCAATAAAGCAAAAACCTATCATTACGATTACCTAATCGTATGGAAAATTATTACTTGTTTATCCTTAAAACCTATCTTTTAGAAGCTTTTAAAGGCGTTTATCTAGCCTCATAAAATGTATTTATTGCTTTCTGTTTGTAAATGTAGCTTAGATATGAAGTGCATTTATTTTGTATTTTTTACTGCCTGAAAAAGATATTTGAAAACGAAATATAATGATACTTTTTTATCGTGCCATGCTCCCGGTCTAACCTCTTCAAAGACGGACGGTCCAAGTTCCAGTCAAGGAAATGCGCTCCACGGAACACCTTTAATTTCGCACCGATGACTCTATTTAAACCGCTTTTCAAGCAAACATTTGAGGACTTGAATAGCCGCAGGTTTTTATGTTCTTACTCTACAAGGTGGCTTTTATGATACCTAAAAAGTCCTTTTATTAGCAGTGTTTCTAAAGTCTGACTCGTTAGTCTAGTAGTCTCAAACCCCACATATTTTTAAGGGTGAGAAACTCAGACAAGATCATTGAACTCTATAATTGAGTAATATGATGGAGTCAAATCAAATGACGTGTCGAGAGACTGGCTACTTCGGCGTGTGTAGCTTCGATGCCCGCATGGAGCAAATATAAAAGAAGTATAGTTCCAGGTATGTGTGTATGCACGTTTGAGGTTATGTGCCTGGAAATGCTCCCACTATATAGAAATGCAGGCCAAAGATACAGGCCTACTTTAGTTTATTAAATTATTAACTAGGCGAATATGCGAGTTACCTCAGTATTGTTGCTCGATGACTTTAAGAGCTCTCACATACCAGCAGCTTGTTTGCGATGATAGCTCGGCGGAAGCCGTCGATACGCGTTGAAAACTACCATTCAATCGACAACCCTACGAAATTCAGTTAAAATAATATTTGAAAAAAAAAAAACTTATCGTAAGAAAAACATTATTGCAATTTTTTCCATGTATTTTAATCGTCTAGTTGAGTTCAAAAGATCAATAAAAAAAACAGCCTATAACTGTCCCACTGCAGGGCAAGGGCCTCTTCTCATACAGAGAAGGCACGAGCTTGATCCCCACGCTAGCTCACTGCGGGTTGGCGATTTAAGACCAGGTTTCCTCACGATGTTTTCCTTCACTATATGGCTGTGATGTCTTAGATGAACTAAGAAAGTACATATGATATTGAAAAAGTCACATTGGTACGTGCCAGGTTTGAACCCACAACCTGTGGCTCAGGAGGCGGGCCCGTAACCACTCGGCCAACCCGACACCACAAAGGATCAATAAAAGGTATTTATTTTCAATTCAATATTCTTAGGTAATACGTTTAATGGAATAAGATTTCTTAGAAAAACTATCTTTAGTTTTTATGAAGATGAAGTTTTTGCAAACATAATATTGCTTACGAGAGTCTAGAGTATGTCTAGGTTTTTAGTAATATATTTTTAGTATATTTATAGGGGACTGTGAATATATGAGTATGTTATAGGTTCGTATCATGTGCGAACAGTAAAATAAACTTACGTTAAACATACCACGCGTTACATATAGATAAACAATGAAAGATTTTTAAGGCACTTATTTTTCTTATGGGTACTTCAGTCATGTAAATATCGTGGTGTTAGAGTGGATACAGGCCTGCATCTTGAGCCACAGGCTGAGGGTTCAAATCGGGCATGTACCAATTAGTCTTTTTCAATGTCATGTGTACTTTCTTAGTTAATCTAAGACATCACAGACATAAGGTGTTGGAAAACATCGTGTGGAAACCTGGACTGGATGGTCTGAAGACGCCAACCCGTAGTGAGCTAGTGTGGTGATCAATACTCGTGCCTTTTCTGTATGAGAAGAGGACCTTATCATGCAGTGGGACAGTTATGGGCAGGTTATTTTATGCTATAAAGGCAATCAGTAAAGAGAAAGTCAATCTTATGATACAAAATGGTTGAGCTAAGCGAGGACTGGAGAGCTCCTAACTGCCTTGGCAATCATTTTAAAAGGCTATATAAGTTATTGTTTCTAGCGCTTTCCTTTCTTATTTTGCTCATTAACCTGCATTATTCTCACATTACCTTATTTATTGTAATACCAATTTATTTTAAAAGAGTGTCTATGTAGTTTCTTGCCGGCTCTTCTCCATAAAATCAACGCCTTGGAACCGTGCACCTAGTTTTGACTTTTCATAAGTGCCTGTAATATGGTTTATTTTAAATAAAAATATTTGAATTTGAATACAACCAGTTTTTAGTATTTAAGGTCCTAATTTAATGTTAGTCTAGGTTATTCATCAACCACACAATAATCGAAGACCTCAAGACCAAAGGGGTCCTTCTACAAGACCAACAACAACAACATGGTAGGTGACAGAGCTGGTGAAATGAGCTGGTCTCTTTCTAATAAATCTAATCTCACATAGAGAAAGGGACTCAAAAAATAATATGGGCAAAAAATCCAATTTAAACACGAATTTTTTTTTGCGGTTCCAAAGGAATCTTTTCCCGCATCCGTCTCCACCACAAATAAGAGTAGACGTTTTGTATTTCCCTGCAGAGCATGCCATAATATTTGCGTAACTCTTCGGCATAAAGTCGATATTCCAACTCCTAGGGGAAGAAAACAATCTTCCGTTGAATCTGAGAGAGATGTTGTTCTTACTCTGCAGGTATAATGGGAAAAAATATGAATAAAACACTACGTTCTGCGTGGAAAAAGTAGGTTTACATTTATAAACTGGAGGTAGGCTATCTTGCCAATACCAACAAAGCATAATTAAATTTACAGTGCAAAATTTATTTCCGTTATTGGCAACATTTCTAATGCTTCATTTGCAGTAGCGGTCGTGACGTGTGTAAATTACATTTTCACAGTTGTAGTCTAATAATACAATTGTAATAATACAAACCCACCTCTTACCAATGACATTATTATAGACGAATACAATAATATTTGAGTTGCTTTTGTAATAAAAGTTTGACTGTCTCAGTATGCGACAAGTATGCCCTAAATGGCAGGCCATCAAAAGAATATAAGCTTCTCGTTTATCAGCCATGCATATTCTGCACCTGATTTTAAAAATGCTTTTGGAAATGCATATTCTTATTTATTTTATTTCGCGTGCTAAAGATATTTTTTCGATTAAAACAAAAAAAAAATACATTAATATACAACAGTAATTCTTGTCATACAATAGATACCTACCTGTAACTATATTATTAATAATAATAGCGAGGTCTCTCAAAGCCAAAATTCTCTAACAATTATCTGTCCGTACATAATTATATACACATCTACTACGTCAAGGGTTTGCCAAAAACCAACAGAACCCGTGTTAAACAACTAGTCAATAAACCGAACAGGATCGATAAGGTTATCTAACTAAGTAAGGGCTGGTTTTAGAGTATAAATAAGACAACGTACACACCACAGGAAATTCATGCCTCTTAAAATTAATAACAATCCCATTCCTTTAACAATTCAAAAAATTCTTTACCAATCTATATTTTTAAGCCATGCAATGCCATTTGGCATTCAAAAGTACGAACTGACATATTACCAATTTTAGCTTATCGAGTTCATACCAACTCTGTCATGGTCCGATTCGTCACTATTTAAAAATACATTCATTTTTATTTAATATGTATGTCCCGAATCGTCTCTCTTATATAAAATTACTTACTGCAGAGTACAGTCACTAAGAAAAGTTTTAGTTGGTTAAATAAAACATGGTGGATAATTTTGCGAATTTAATCAATAAATATAAAAAACACTTGGGGGCTGAGTTGCCCGTATCTGTAGGAGCACCCTTAAAAGAGAATCTCTACACGTGGCCCCTAGATGGTGCAAAACAGGCAACACAACCCTGGTGGGAGGCTGTGACCCAGGCTGGTTACCACCCACCGGACGAAGACATGCCGTGAAGTGACCTGGTCGTATTCCGGGATGTAGTCCGGTGCAATCGATGTTGGAGACGGGTCTGGGCAGTTGCATCGACTCCTCAACTATCGTTCTCCCCAAATCTATCCACTCTTAGAGTGATTAGATTTTTGCTCGGTTTACGTGCTCCATCTTCCTCCACACCATCGCTTTGCATCAGGCGAGTTGGTGGCCAAATGGAGATCTAATTATCATAAAAAAAAACTAAAATGACATTTCTACAAATAACGAGAAAATAATCACAGATTTCTTGATCATCATTAATATGTTGTTATTTATCTTGATAGATTTAATTAACACTTTCAGGTCACACTTCTAGCAAAAAATATTCACTTGATTTATTGCAATTTAAAATAAAAACTATATTAATTTTACGTACGTTGGACAACTCCTACACTGGCGTTTAACACATAGAAAAGATGAAATCTTTAAAATGTACAAAAAATTGCTCTATGTGTCACGTCTTCTAGAGGCATGCAAAATTACAATAATACATTCCTATATTTAAAAGTAAATTAAAAGTATTATGTACCTAATATTAAAAAT
The DNA here is from genome assembly GCA_935421205.1 of Xylocampa areola. Lineage (NCBI taxonomy): Eukaryota > Metazoa > Arthropoda > Insecta > Lepidoptera > Noctuidae > Xylocampa > Xylocampa areola. The sequence continues at coordinate 11,419,363 of OW285220.1, forward strand.
ATACTTACATTATTTTATGAAATAATTAGTTACCATAACTTAATTTTTATAGAAACAATTTTCCATCTAATTTATTTCTAAAGCAGAGTGGTAGATCCCGAAGGCTTCTTCAATAGCAAATATAAAACATTGTAACGTAATATTATTAATTGATTTAAATCAATGTTGTCAATTCTGCTTCTCTTTCTGACTGTACTTTAACCATCATAACGTACTGATGACGAGTCGGCCCTAGGTCAATAAATTATTTCAAACAGTGACGAATTGGGACATTCTTTTTTTGATGACCAATCGGAACATTGACTTGTCGGTATGAACTCAAATTATACATGGGTGTAAGTATTTTCTTATCTTGTTGAAATAACTGAGCCGTCGTGCACAGTGGCGCTAGGTAAATTAGGAATATTGTTAGTAGTATTTTATGTATTACAAAATTTCGCCTTACCTGTGGCTTAGGAAAAATAAATAAAAAAAGCGTCCGTTGGTACCTAATAACTTTATACACACATTCTATTATACTATGTTCTTCTACATCTTATTAATACTCGCGTGTCTATATAAAGTGGGCGAGGTACTAAACTTCATAAATTAATTAATCTTGATTAATCTGTTTAGTTGCGTTAACTAACGTTTATTGACCATTCGTTTTGCTGACAGCTGCTTGATTTCAAACATTAATTTGAATTTGACTTTGCTTTGCACAATGGCTTTTGATTGGTCGATTGGTTTAATGGGAACATTTGGTTAACATGATCAGACATAAATGTTTATGTTTAACACGGAATTCCTAATAGATCGTAACAATGAATGACCGTAAGGGATTGTTGTCATAATAATTATCATTACTGGCAAATAAATAAGAAAACGCCCTGCCGTGTTTTGAGCGTACAGGTTATACAGTAGGCTACAGGTCATCGTGTCAGTGTTAATAAATCTAGTTTAAGCTAGCCTCGCATACCTACTATTGAAACTCATTATTACGATAGGACAGCTCAAGTTTAAAGCGTTACCACGGACGTGTGGTGTACTGTAGGTACTGTGATTGTTACAAAATAATTAAATAAAAAATAAATAATTAAACTGTAGAGGATACCATCAAAAGCGTGAGTAGGTACTGGGATAGCTTGTATTATAATTGTTCGCTCTGACTTAGTTAATAAGCTTAGTTAAACAAATTTGTGCCTAAGATGTTTGGAAAGGCAAAACAAAGAATTTAAAAAAAAAAATCCTCTGACCTCTACCCTCACTAGGAGACAGAACTCACACCCAACAGACTCGGAACACTATCCGTCGTGTAGGCCATACAAATAATACCGACATCTCAATCACTGCGCTATCTGTAGAAAAAAGTTACCCCGGCACATGAACTTTTTTCTTTTTTTATATTCCGTTATCAAAAAATTCTTCACATTTTACTTAACCATCATGTGGTTTTTAGTCGGTACGAATCCGGTACAGCGGTTTATGACCGATTTTCCCCATATTTTTTTTTTCAGTTTTCCACAGAAACTATTAGCAGTATCGGCTAAGACTTGGCCTCAAACCCTAATAAAATGCCCAGTTTACTCTTTACGATTACCAGCCTAACGTCGAATGGGCTCCGATGAAAATGAATGGCTTTTTATATTGCCGACTATACTGTTAGGGTATAAATAAATTTCGGTTTTAATCAAAATAACTGGTCCGGTTTTATAACTGGCGTTATTTTCGTAGGAGTATCTTGGTGTGTTTATGTATCTCGTTTCGTAGGAGTTGATTGAAGTGTAGGTTGATCGATTCTCAGGGGGATTCTTCTCGAAAACATTCATTGAAATAAGTTAATGCCAGTTAAGTGCCGTAACTATGTTGCGTTCGGCTTACCAGTATCTTACATGGAGTGACTGCCTCTCTGGTCTCCACAACCCAAAGTTATTGGGTATTACTAAATCTCGTGGTAAGATTGGTTGTCAGACTTTCAGGAAGCCGATTGTCCGTAACAACTGTCATAGATTAATTGTTGTTCAAGGGTTATTACTCACGTGCATTCTTTGGGATTCCCCGACTAGTTTCGAACTTGAACGGAGCCCTTAGTCATTAGCTGGAACTCGCGGCGATGTTTCGAGTCAAACTGTATCGCGAAGAATGTGCACGTGAGTAATAACCGATGAACAATATTAATTAATATGAATGTGTCTCACAAAATGTAAAAAGTTATTATAAAACTGTCATACATTTTCATTTTTGAGAATCGGTATCGACGTTTAACGTGCTTTCTGAGGCAGAAGGAACTGAAATTACGGTCACCCATCTCCCGACCAACCGCGGCAACAGTAGTTTAACTTTAATCGGCTAATCCGTGCGTATGTTACTTAGCCAGAAACTCCTCCCTATGAATGTTAATATTGACATTTATGGCGCAGCACTACAAAGGTTAATATAGCCGCATTAGCGTTACTGTAGCCCAATTGCGGCATAATTGCCAATATTCCGGCCAGGCGTGTCTCAGCCGACTGTCGTTTACATGCATTATTAATTGATATTAGTTGCTGAGATATCCTGTTTGAGGTTATGTATGTTGTTTTGGTGAATGGGGTCGTGATACCGGAACACGAGTTACTTGTACCGGGATTTTGGAGCCCCGGTAAAGGTTAGTGGAGAACTGGATGGCAGTGGTATATAAGACAGCATCACGCCTGTATTCCCCGAAGGGGTAGGCAGAGGTGTACACAGTTGTACACCCATATTTCACCAATGCTGTTATTGAGTACCATGTAATAGGTGGTGAGCCTATTGCCATCTATCGGGCACAATTCCAAGCTCCGGGCTGCAACAGAGAATATTCTAACAGAAAAACTCAATAACACTTTGCCCGACCCGAGATTTGATCCCAGGACCTGCTCAGCAGTCGCATTTGGGACCACTAGACCAACGAGGAAGTGGTATATAAACCTTTACCTAACGACTTCCTCTTTCATTTAAAGCAGATACGTGGAAGTCGAGACTATGAAAAATCTTACATGCCAATTAAAGTATGCTTTAAAGCGATGCATCGTCAGTACAAGCCATGCTAGTAAACTCCAAAGCACCTGGGCCTCGAATCTGTTAAATTATGAATACTTTTACGGTTAATTCTCGATAGTGTGTTCATAGAATGGTTTTAGTAGTTCGATACTAGCCTCTTCTCGCAAAGGCTTTGCCTGCGTGGACTTCAGAATTGATCGCGCTTTAATTCCTGTTAGATTTAATGCATAGGTTCCCAACCTTTTATGGACTACCGCAACTTACAAGAAAAAAAAAAAACCAACGCACCCTTTACGTAATAGTTAATTATACAACTTGTATATGTCTGTCTATTATCTATTCATAATCACAAATTATGCCCCCATTTGGGATCTTTAACCCGCTACCACGAAAAATTTCAGCGCCCACTAGGGGGCGGTACCGCCCCCGTTGACAATCTGTTTTATAGTAATATCATGCAATAGTTGAAAAGTTAGGAGAAGAGATAAGGATTTTTGTTTCCATTGGCTAAAAATGTTCACCATTCGGTACTCTTTAGTGGTTTTGGTCAGTAGAAGTTGAGAAATCTTTGATGGATATCAATATACTAAAAATAAAACTGGTTAGATAAATTTGATTAATTTAATTAACTGATAGTAAAAATAGACACAATAAGGCCATTCAGCTAATGGTCCCAGCTACAGCCGCGGAGCGTAATCCTGGGTTCTATTCCCAGGTTGAGCAAAGCGATGTTGGACTTATAGATTAGAAAATTCTCAGTGGTAGCTCGGTATTTAAAATTATTCACGGTTGATGGCCATAAGCTCCTCGAGCAAGGTCGCCAGTGTTGATTGAAAAAGCGTTGTGTTATCAGTAGGGAGGATAATATTTTGTCCTGTATATTGCCGGTGCAATGATTCCTTTACTAGGATTGGCTATAATAGATGGTAGTATCGGCGGCAAATTTTGCAACGATTCAAGTAGAAGATAATTGAATTGTTCTCCATTTACTACACACGTACATTTTTCGACTAGTTTTGAACTCGAACGCAGCCCTTAGTCATGAGCTGAGCCAGCGATGATGTCGCGAATTTGACGCGACCACGAGATTGTTCGATGAATTGGTGTTGCATGGGCCCATAGACTACGGCAATTGTTTACCATCTGGCGGGCCGTACATTAGAAAAAAAACTTCAAAATAAGAAATGAGACGGTTCATGCTATTTATGGCGAACACTGTACCTACCGTGTACGTTTACGTGCTTTTATTGATATTCATCCTTCAGGGCGCTTTTGGTTCCTCGTGATGGCGTGCTTCGCATACATCATGGCGGGAAAGAATTTTCGTCTACATATTATTGGAAATCTTAGAGCTATTGAACTGGTGGTATAGTGAATTATTAATATAGGGAAAATAATATATTTTTTATCTTTTTATTTAATATAAAAAACGTAAAAGGTCAAAACGTTGGCTAAAATACTTTAGTTGTACTAACTAGTTTCCAGTTTATATTAAAAACTAATAAAATTAATATATAACTCCTATCACTGCCTCGTTGGTCTAGAGATCTTAAGTGCGGCTGCTAAGCATGAGGTCTTGGGTTTGATTCCAAGGTGAGGCAGTGTTATTGAGTTTTTTTGTTAGGAAATTCTCAGTGGCAGCACGGAGTTTGGAATTGAGCCCGGTAGATGGCAATAGGCTCACCACCTACATGGGACTTAATAACAGCATTGGTAATATCTTAGGTTTGCGCGATCACTACACATTATAATAAAACAACTTTTAACCGGATTAATCGCGTGTATTATTGGTTTTGTGTTTTTCCTGACGTTTCGAACACTTTGCAGCGACCACGAACGCTGCAAAGTGTTGTGTTCTTTCTACACCTTTGCCTACCCCTTCGGGGAATACAAGCGTGATGCTATGTTATGTTATATTTTCTATATTTCTTATAGTTTCAGATTTGTTTACACTGACGCTCAACGTCATCCTGTATTTATATATCAGAATAGACTTCCAAAGTTCCAAACCACTAGCCCTCAAAATCCCCCATAAAATGACCACCATTATAATCGATCAACAATAAAATTTTACAACCAATCCATTCGTGGTTACTTGTTCATATCATAGCTATGTTAGGTGTTAGAACATAAAGGGTATCCTCCCTTATATACGAGGGTGTAAATCCCGAGAACGGTTAGAGCTAACACCAATTACGATTGGTGTACGTTACGGTTCGGGCTTAGTCCGTTGATAGTAACCGATATATAGGTAGTCAGATGTGGTATTGATGGGGTCTGTAATTAGTTTATAAGTAGTTGTCTAGAGTAAGGCCGTTGCCTTGATTAGGGGGGGTCCTAACTTCAGTATTTTATTTCAGGGGAGGGGTTCTACCCTTTTTTACGTATGGAACAAGTGTAATGATTATTTTAAGAATAAATTCATTTCTTGTCAGGTATTTGGGGGGAGGGGTTCAACACCCTACGCCGCCCTGGCTAAGGCCATGGTCTAGACCTAGAGTTAAGTTGGGCAGGTCACCTGGTAAGGCGTAGGTAGTGGTTGAAACAGTTGAAATAAAGCTGTGACCAAGTGTTGATAAGTATTGGTTATAATTTGATCTATGTTTAGCAAGTCGCTACATGTAATTTTAATTCAGAGATATCTTTCTTGCACCTATTATTGATAATATATTTTGGTTATATACCTACTAGTTTTAGCGTAAAAATTACATATTCTGTTTCTTTTATTAATACTGCGGCCATCTGTACAAAGTACATGTACGCGGTTGGCGCAGTGGCAGGTTCGATTCCTGCACGGAGCAAAAATTTGTACGATCTACGGATAATTGCTCCGGGTCTGGGTGTTAGTGTGCTTGTGAGATTATATTTCTGTAAACGCACCCACGATACAGGAAGAAATTCCTAGTGTGGGGCAACGTTTTTTTAAAAGCAAAGATGAGAAAATATTTTTTTGAAAGAAAGTTTTGTAAAAGTTCTAATAAATTTCATTAATTTTTTAATCATTATTATTAGTTTCCTTTATTATTATTTAGATTAGGTATTCTTACTGTATTTGTAATTTGCTGTGGAATTTCCAAACAATCTAGTATCAAATTATAAGCCACAAAACACTCATGACACGGCTTTACGTAACATCGAGAATATTTCTCAGTTATGTTACTTTCCCCACAATATCATTCCTTACAATTTAAGTTACACAATAAAATTTTGTCTTAGTGTACATTATTAGGATCCTGTTACCTCTACCTTTACAATCCCAATAGCTACAGAAATGACACAACATGACAACATCAATCTGCCTAGCCTTTTCCCAATTACATTGGGGTCGGCTTCCAGTCAAACTGGATGTAGCTTAATACCAGTATTTTACATAGAGCGACTGCCTATCTGACCTCCACAACCCAATTACTGGGTAACACGATATCTCGTGGTATGACTGGTCGTCAGACTTTCAGGCCTCTGTCTACCCGTAACGGCTGTCATAGATCTTAATTTGACAACCGGGACCGACGGCTTAACGTGCTCTCCGAGGCACGGAGGGGTCTCGGTATGAAATGATGGACGGCCATCCACAGACCGAGCGCGGCAAGCGCAACTTAACCTCGATCGATCGATCTGTGCAGCTGTTACTTAGCCACGAGCCCCTCACACAACATGACAACATACCCCAAGATATTGAATATCCTGTAAAATAAGGCGGCACAACGTCCCCTTATTAAGTGACGGCACGGGAAGGCATGCCAGCAATTCCGTTGGTTCTCGAAGTAAGAAGCAAAAAAGATATGCTATCTCACAAATCTTTGTCACAAACTGTGGAGTCGGTACGAGTTTAAACACCGTTTTTAACATAGGAATGGGGTCACAAAAAGTCAACCACGGTAGGAAACGAAAATATCAACTTCGTTTGTTATTCTTGTTTTCGATAATAATATGTAGCTAAAAATCAAAGCTGTGCTGTGAAAATTGTGTTGGTCAAGCGAGCAAGAGAGCTATATCAGTGATTGGCCTTTTTTTTTTGTTAGAGAATTTTTGCGCCATTTTCCCAAACAAAGTACGTATGAATGAATGAATTTATTGCATTTGTGCTAGGACGCGAGCGTAGTTTCTGAGCGTTAAGTTCTGAATATGGTTCCCGGGTCCGTCAGTCTTCTGTTTATGTGTTAAGAGATACAGCCTGGAGTTTGGATTTCTTCCCGGTGGTATTAGGCTCACCATCTATTGTATGGCCTTAGTAACGATGGGCCCGGACTTAGAATCCTGGGGCCCCTAGGCACTATACATTTGATACCCCTCCCCCCTTTCTCAATAACATTTTGATTGCTTGGCACATTATTTAAGTCGGTAACTTATACTTGAATGAGGTATTTTTTTAAATATTCATATTTTTTTCTCATCGTACAATTCTATTGTATTCAAGGTACCGTGTCGGGGTTCGCCCTTGTCGTGGTGGGGGGCTCTAGTAGCTGTGGCTTGGTCACCCACCACTGCTCCTCTGGGCTTTGCCTTCAAGCCCATGTTGGAGCGGCGCCGGCGTAGGTTGCGGGCCTTATGGGGGGTGTTGCAACTGAGGTGGGCTGCGGCTTCGTATGGGCGACACCGTAGCTGCGGCATGGGGGTCGCGGTGGGAGAGGAGTGCCAGTATTTCGGTAGGCTGCTCTCCCTGCCTTCAGGAGCCGCAGGGGAGTAGGACTTTCGGTATAGCGAGGCGCCGCTCTCCCTATCCTTTGCGGCCGTAGTGGCAGGCGGCGGGGCTACAGACCTGACTCGTCGCAGGGGACCTTGAGCGTCCGGACACGGGGTCTCCGAGGTCACCCTTCAGTGGCTGAGGAGGTACACCGTGGAGTTTTAGTGGGTTGGAGTTCCACATAACCGCTCTGTCTCCCCATGTCAGAACAGTATGCGTGGGCATTTCTGCTCATAAAAAAAGGTGGAAATACGTGGCTGGGTACAGTTTGCACACCACTACCTAACCTTTTCGGCAAATACATATGTATATGGGACATGACCATTTTGTGCATACCACAGCGACAAAACATCGTCCTATCGCCCTCCCTTCTTAAACCTGTGCACGCTCGGTAGGTACGCGTGACCGGCATGTCTCCTGGTCACCAATAAAGTAATTACTGGCCCCTCTAATTGCATCCGACGGGTTAGCTAACTTTATTACACAATCTTGTAGTTTGTCTTGTAGATTGCTCATTGTGATGCGGGTTTGATTGACGGAGGGGCCTGTTTGTTTAAGGTATGGGCTGAGTATGTAAATAAGTTTATGCTGTCTAGTGGATAAAGCCTCATTGGTTTAGTAGCTGTTGATCGTGAGGTCCTGGGGTTGATTTCCGCGTCGGACGAAGTGGCATTGAAATTTTCTGTTAAGAAATTTTCAGAAGTGGTTAAGCTAGAATTTAGAATTATGCCCAGTATATGGCAATGGGCTAACCGCCTATTATAAGAGACTGAGGCTTCGTCGAAGTATAGATGAAGGTATGTATGTTATGCAGAGAGTGGGTTACATCTAAGACTGAAGATAAATTAAGATTTAAAAAGTTGGTTTTAGTCATTCAAGCGTAAATTACAGTTATGGCCTGTTTAGGGAATCCTTTTTAAAATCCGTTTTAAAAGAAACACTTGAATGTTTGAGGGTTACATTTGTGTACACACATTATGCCACAACCGAGTCTTGAGCAGTTAAGATTGCATCGGAAGATTGCTGTGGTACAAAAATTTAGAAAACCTTTATGCTTCACATTGTTCAATCATATGACTGATGACGCCAGACCTTGATAATTATCCTGCAAGAAGATAAATTAATAGGTACTAATCTATATATTGCTTTTTCTCTTTTTAAGATTCCTCAAAAGGAAAAACGGTACTCTTAAAGGATCACTTCATTCCTCGTCTGTCTGTCTGTCAAGACCTTTTTTTCTCAAGAACGTGTCAAGTTGCTATTAATATCAAATAAGGTTCCTTGGAGTTGTAAAAACAATCAAACGTCTAAGTCAACGCATAAATGATAATAGTATATTCAATATAATAAAGAAATAAATCTAAACCTATAGGGTACTTCCCTTTGACGTAGAATCATGAAACAAGAAGCAAGGGCTTACAGCATTGGGCAGTGGCCATGAACTCACCGGGGCAGTAGAGTTAGGCTTCCGGCTATGGGTAGGTAAGTAAATAAAGTAATCTGAAAAACGTTAATTAATAGTTAATGACAAATGAAGTATATTTCATACGGAACCTTCAGGGAGCGAGTCCGGCTCGCACTTGGCTGTATATTTTAGTTTGTAAAACGTGTCTGTTATATTATTGTGATTAGTACACCTACAAGTTTGGAGAAGGAACTGACTCTTGGAATCATGAATGTATATATAAATAGAGTATACCTTATAACAGACCATGAGGAAAGAGAGATATACAGACATACATTAAGAAAAACACAATAGGCGGAATAATTGCTAAAAATATATATTATATAAAGATGATTGTGAATAAATACTTACAGATAAATCTTCGAAAAGCTTTAAAGCATGCATAGCAAACTAGCGAACTCCAAAGTTATACATTTTTGTGGAGAAAGAATACGGACGTGAGCGGGATTCGAACCTGCGCCTCCCGGATAAATACTCTAGGCGCTCTGACCGGTAAGCCATCTCGACCTTAAAAAACTTACCTTATTTCTAAATTACAAGAAAACAAAGAGGATCATCTGAGTCTGAGATCACCGCATTGGTCTACGTGAGAAATTGAGAATCCTAGATCCTGAATGGAAACAAAAAGATTTTTCGTTCAGACCGCCAGTCGACAATTCTGTAATCTAGCGCAAACAAGGTGAAACATTAGTTACAGGCGTGCCAACATGTTGCACGATTTATAGCCACTTACTATCTGCTGCCGACATTGAAGGAGATTAGTGTTCTTTCATTGTAATTGTCTATATGCACGGCAATTTGCTAATGGATTTTTGTCGTCGGTAACAATTTGGCGTGAGGGTGATGAATACGACATTATCCAGAAGTAGGTACTTAATTCGTTTAACTGTTAATCTCTAAAAGGAGGTCACAAATAAAGATCAGGCGAGCAGCGCTCTTAATTACATATAAGAGGACAATTTAATTGAGAGGTCTAAAAGTGGGAACTTTAGCTGTCAGTCAAAAAGACCCCGAATCGAATGGCAGGGAAAAATTGCGATGTGCTGTCGTGTCCCATGAGGTTGTAAGGAGTAAGTATTTTTTTGTCCCAGATCGTGCTTAAGCACAGGAGGGGAATAACTGCTCCGAGAGCTACCAGTCAGTAACTCCTTATGTGCTGAGACGGCGTGATGTAATCTGGATGATTTTGGGCTTGCGCTTTATCTCTTGTCTTGAATTATTCAAGGAAGATTATAAAAAGAGTTAACGCATTCCAAAAAGTTTTTATTCACATAGCAAATGCATGATGAGTTAAGTATGAAAAACGAATAGAAAAGAGTTTGGAGAAAATTGAATATAAGTACAATAACAAATCAACTGTATCTGAACTTAAACTTAGAAGTTGTATTTTCGTGGATAGAAAAATACTTCAAGTACTCTAGTATAGTATCAAACAAGGGAGTGAGAGTGCTTAGAGTTTCCTTTTGAATTCGTCAATGCATTGGAATTTAACTAACACTGTTAAAGTCTAATAATTATATGAATTTAAATACACAATTAAAAAGCCGCATTAAGGCCCAAACTCAAAAAAGAGGTTCGTTAACCCAACCATTGCTGGCAGTTAATAAATTAGGGTAGGAGGCAAATAAAATAGGGTACCTAACCGTGAAAATACGAGACGATTAAGCTCAAAAATTCTGAACAATATTAATTAAATTAAATCCTATAAAAAGCTGCCCAAACTTGTTTCTTAGCATTATGGTTCTAATTAACGAAACTTTTCCAGGAAGCAGTTGGTTTTCAATTTACTTGAATAATTTAATTTTTAAAACGAATCAACTTTCGCTAATTAATCTCATTTTCCTGTTGGACTTTTTCTTTTTAGAAAAGGTTTAATAATTTAATTAGTTTAGTCGCAGTTGATTCTTAATGATATAGAATATTTTTTCTAGTTTCGTTCTATCTTACTGAATTCCTATGAAATTAAAGCTCTTCAAGTGCTCTCGGTGTACCGACCAAATCGATGCGGGTCCAAACCCTGCTTGAGGTTGTATATTCTATAAACAAAAAATATAACTTTACAGTTCATTTCATATGAAGTCAGTAGTCCTTTGAAAGTATTTTGTTTGGTTGTTACGTTTTTATTTAATTTGTTAAAAATTAGCCATAAACAGTAAAGAGGTCGTTATATTTTATTAGTCGAAGTTTAGTACGACTAATGACATTTTATAGTCATCTTTTTTGTAATGGAGGTACCTATAGGCATTTAATGGAATCACTTATAAAAATAAAGTACCTACATAAATCCTGTACACCGTACTAAAATGATTTCGACTGTTTGGGATAACGTTGAAATATTTGCCATTTCTCAAATAGATATAAAAATCACACAATTTAGATCTATACCAATATATTTATTATAAAGACCACCAAAAATATAAAACGCTGTTGAAATTTATGAATTCTGATAACGTTTCAGCATTATCTTTTAAAACCAAGAGAAATAAAAAACAAGCGGTTTGCTTTATGAGTGTAAGTGACCACCAATCACACCGTACTCGGTGTTACAAATTGTATTATTTTTATTTTGCATTATTCTTTCAATAATGAAAAATAAAAATAATACAATTTGTAATAATACACTTTAAGGCAAAGGCCTCCCTTTTAATATTTGTGGAAAATGCATCATGGACGCTGTGCTATGATGCTACTGCCGACACTGACCGGTTCTCCGCTTCTCCGCCAACCCTTGCTCCCGAGATCGCAGCTACATTCAACAGAACAGGGCAGGGGCCTCCCTAACTTCCATCCCCTCTTCTGTTATACCTTCCACAGCTTCTGTTGTAAAGAATAATCTATATCATCATCAATATACATATAATAAAAATGTAACGGATCGCTGTCTGTTCATGGAAAATATATGAGAAAAAATATTATTGGGACCTTTATCAACGTTTTTATCAACCTTTATCAAGGTTTATAAATTAAAAAGTTATGCCAATTTAAAGAATCACGTCGAACATTTGTTAATTTACGATATCCACGCGGACGGAGTCGCGGGCACAGCTAGTATTAAATATATTTGACAACGTTCGTGCGTATTAATGAGGATCATGAATAAATGTTCACAATATTTTACATTTTGATTATTATAATGGTTACATTACCTTACATACGAGTAAGTTGTTTTTGTAAAATTACTCGTTAGTACCAATGCAAACTCTAGAATATTCTACAATTCAGTATAATTTTGACCACTAAAAAAAAAAAAAAAAACTAACTTGTGTTCAGCGATACGGTGTAAACAAGTCCACCAGTATAATCTCTCATGTTCATAGCTCATTTAACAAAGACCTTTAACATGAAAGAACTTTTGATTTTCTGATTTCTCACACGAATGAACACAAAATAAAAGCGCATTTCTCATATTTTGCAGACACGATGAACACTTTAATGAAGAAGAATATTATAGTTTATTGTTTCATATTTTTTATTAGACAATTACGAGTACGAGTAGTATAACGTAGTTTTTTAGAGATATGTAATATATTTCAAATTTTCAGAACTGTCTCATTGTTCCAGTAGACGCAAGCGCTAAGTTCGATTCCTGGGTTGGACTAATTGTTATTGGTTATTCTGTTAGAAAATTTTCAGTAACAGCCTGAAGTTTGGGATTTTGCGCCGTGTATGCCAATAGGCTTCGTGTTTAACTTCTAACAACATTTTAAAATAACAAAACGCTAAGAAAATATGAAAAAGAAAATTTCAGTAACACCTCAGCTGTTGCAAACAGAAATAATGTTCATGTTTTATTATATTAATAAAAGATGTAACGAGCGCAATGTTGGCGACTCCTGCGATGAAAATAAACTAGGGTAACATCGTTGAAGAGTTTGCGGCAACTGTCACAGAGAGCAGATCAAATTAGCCGCACCTCCCTTTTTGTGGGCAACGAAACAATTTAATTTGTGAAATTTTGATAAACTTCTAGAGTACTTTGGACGGCAAGAAGTTAGAGATGTGCACGCTGCAGAGTCAAGTAAAAAGTTTTTTGTGACGAATTTTTATGATGGCTCTGTTGGAGTCAAAATGAGAAATTGAATAGAAAAGTTGGTTTGTAATAAAATCCTAAAGTTTTCGGTTAATCATTCAAATATTTTTGAATATGGTATTATTTTTAGAGAGGGTTTCGGCTGCTACTTAAATCATAATTGTGAGCTAAAATGGGTTTTATAATCACTAAAACTTGGTTCATCGTAAGGTTGATAACAGCCTAAGTTAAAGCCTCCAGCAGCAGGCATGGCTTAAGACACCATAGAGAAGATCTATCAGGTATGCTGGTTTCCGCAAGATTTCCTTCATCGTTTTAAGCAACATATGATTCATTTTTAATATGCACAAAATTTTGTATAGTAGGTTGTGCGTGCTTTGTATTCGTAGTTGAGACCTTTGACGTGTCAATCCAACGGCTATCACTGTTTAAAAATCGTGCTTGCTATTATGTTTGTAAAATTTTTGTAAAAAAAAGTGTTAGTTTTTATCGAAATATTCAAATAAAGAAGTCCCCGCAAATACCAGCCATGCTTATTTCTAATCCAAGACTACAATTACAATACATTTCCTATCGATTCCAAGCAACTGAATCTCAGAAAAATCGTTTATTTTCTGTCTTACAGAGATATATAAATCTTTGTTATGACACTATTCGGTGTTCTAATACCTTCTAAGCCACGGTACTAATCGATAGGCTTTGTGTAGCACCGCAGTCGAGCTCAGCGATAATACCCCCAGACTGTATCTAGACTAAATAGTTCGTGTTTCGGTTTATTTTGGATTACACCAGTATTCATAAAAACTGATGTTCTATCAACGTACCATAGATTATACATAACTTTGTCATTTAATTTTTAATGGAAATACTCTACCTCGTTGGTCTAGTAGTGGTCAAAAGTGTGGTTGGTGACCATGAGGATTTCATTCCCGAGTTCGGCAAAGTGTTATTGAGTTTCGGTTGAAATACTGTCAGTAGCAGCCTGGAGTTTGGAATTGTGCCCGGTTGATGGCGAAAAGCTTACCGCTTATTAAATAGTATTAGGTACATAACTGCTAGCTTTTTGTATTAATGCTTTCGATAGAATCCTATCTTATCCTATGATCCTTACTACTAGTAATACTTATAATATTATAAATGTGAATGTTTGGATGCTTGTTAATCAGTCACCCAAAAACTACCTAACGAATTAAATTGAAAAGTGTTTATTATCCCGAAAAAGTGCAGTCTTTCTGCAAGAAAAGGAGTAATTGTGTGGGCGAAGCTGCGAAGCGCACCAAGTTGAGAATAAAGTATCATTCCAAAATATGACAAAGATAAAACGTTTACGACTTTGTGAAGATAGTATAAAAAATATAATCAGAAACTAAAATATTTTTTTAACAACCAATCAGATTATTATGACATTTCTTATTGTTCTGATTGTCACAGATTATAACACTTTCTTTTTATTTAGGTCGGATTGTGTTTTTTCAACCATGGGACACTTTTATGTCATTGTAGATTTATTTTTTCATCTAGCTTTATTCAATTTTGCGTCCTTTGAAAGCATTGTCAAGATTTTTGGTTTAATATTCTGTTGTCATAAAGTTTTTGTCACTTTACGTTGGCGGTTGTTACGCGTCTGAACGTTATCAATTGATTTTGTTTTATGTCTGTTAATTATCTTATTATATCTCAGTACCAGAACATTCAATACTAAAGTGACCTATTCGAAGAAGTCTTAGTGCCTCTATTTATACATATTCTACTACTACTATTCTGTACTGTGTTTGTGTACCTACTAAGTCCAGAATATCCTTCTAAATCGAGGAGCTAATCAATAGAATTCTTGCACGGTAGGCGTCTCGCCGCATTCTATCTCGGTCGATACCTGCTATACGAAGTTGGAAATGACTTTCCGACTATCTTTTAAAGTTAGATTTGAGTACCTAAGTATGTAATTATGATACACAAAGCTTTTAAGGTTTTATTATGTATTTAATGTAATCATATCCGACTTTTGATCTGTTTCTTGATGATTGAATGAATATCTTCTCAGTAGGTCAGAAGCATTGTGACAAGAATTTGTGAAAGAATTTATATTTCTTTAATTATTGTAGTAGGTCCAAAACTGTTTTAATTAAAGTAAAAAAAATACTAAAATGTTTTATTTTGATAATGATTTCTTCGATGGGACGTATTCCTATGGTAGGGCAACGTTTTTTAAGTATAAAGATCGTTCCTTTTGTACTTGATTAAAGTATTTATGCTTCAATCAATGTTTTTGTAAACTAAAGCGGGTAGTACATGACTGTGGTTCCTATATTGAAATTGTATTTAATTGGTCATTTAATTAAAATGGTAATTTAATTTAAATAGATCAAAATCGAAATGAAATTCAAAATAATTTATTTGTAAAAACAGGTAAAAGTGAAACAGTGAAAAATTGGAATATTATTATATGAATTGATAATTTAATCTTAATTTGTATCTATTATGTACTCAATTATTATTGAACTAGTTTTACACATACACACTAACAAATCCCTATTAACATATTGTTTAAAATACATTTTTGTTTCTTTAATTTAATTTTAATTTAATGTAATAATATTTATATAATTTCATTTTTAATTGTTATAACATAACATAACATCACGCCTGTATTCCCCGAAAGGTAGGCAGAGGTGTACACAATTGTACACCCACATTTCACCAATGATTTTATTAAGTCCCATGTAATAGGTGGTGAGACTATTGCCATCAATCGGGCACAATTCCAAACTCCGGGCTGCTACTGAGAATTTCCTAACAGAAAAATTCAATAACACATTGCCCGACCCGGGAATCGAACCCGAGACCTCCTGCAGTCGCGCTTGGGACCACTAGACCAACGAGGCAGTTAGTTTAATTGTTATACCTATTTGAAATAATTAGTTGATCGAATCCTATAATTGTACAAAAAATATTTATGACCGACGTAATAATTTGGAAATATTTATTAAATTGACATTAAATACCTTCCATCCGACACTTGCTGTTTTGTATTTATTTAATTCTTATTACTGTAACACATTTAATTGTATAAAGTTTTGTTTGTCTGTTGTTGTTCTTATTATTTATTACTAGCTTATGCCCGCGGCTTCGCTCGTGTTAATTAGGAGGAAAAACCGGTCTATTGACACTCTAAGCCTCTCAAAATGTATTAGGACCTTAAATTTAAAATTCAATCCCGATTCAAAAAACACGTGGCGCCATCTATTATCATCAGAACGTTATTGTTGTTTTCGTCGGGAACAGTACTTTTTTCGTGAGAAAGGTACCCTATGTCCGTTTATGTACACCTGACAACGTATATGCAAAATTTCAGAAAAAGTAACAAACAAACTTTCGCATTTATAATATTAGTTCTTCTTCTTATCGTGTGGTTGATGAACAACCTAGTGTCACAGTTTAAACCACCCGTAGGTCTCTGACATGGCTTTACACACCATCGAGAACATCTCTCAGGTGAGCTGGTTTCCTCGCCATGTTTACTTCACCGTTTCAAGCAAGTGATAATTAATTTGTAATACGCACATAACTTCGAGAAGACATTGGTGCGTGCCTTGGATTCGCACTTGTGACCTTTGACTTGTCAGTCCAACTGTCATACAACTAGGCCATCACTTCTTTATCTCTATCTATAATATTAGTTAGGATTAGGATATTACACACTACTCCACTTGTTTCGAGCGCATGGCACTTGTGGGCTGCAGCTGAAAACCGTGATAGATACCAGTACTGCTCCCTAGCATTATGCTGAGCTGATGGCCCTTTGGCGTATAAATTTAAATACCTATTTCTTTTTACGCGTAATTATCACGCGTAGCCGCGGTTCTGGGGCTGCCGGATGATGACAGGTGCTCGCCACGTATTATCCTTCTAACAGATGTGTTCTCGTTACAATCCAAGTCATCAACTTTGATCCGTTCTTTTTTGATATTTCCTGATGTCTTTCAGATTCATATTAATCTCTGAAGAACATTTATCATTCAACTTCATTCAGCAGTGTTCATAGTTTTTTCAACCTTTTACTGACGTTTGGATGAAGTTCGTCGGTACCATCCATTTAAAAGTTTTACTCAGTTTCCTTTTCTCTTTTTCAGTATTTCTAACTTATTCAGCTTATACAGTACACCTGAATGTCTGGACAGAATCTAGTTCGATAAGTTATTGGACCAAGGTACAGTTGAGGAAATGGAATGTTGACCCACCTTTATTCTAATTTCGAATTCTTATCTTTCTAAGTCGAGAATAGGTTGAGTTATACATTACAATAGGATATGATAAGCAGAGAATGCCTAGTGGTATGACCGCTTGACTGACTAATTAAGGTCGAATTTTAACACAAACTTTTCGACTTCGTGATGATGGGTCTATTAACAATGAACTATCACTTGCTTATAAAAAACATCGTACGGAAACCAACACACATATGTTCCCGATGGTACAATGCCATTTCAGATACCTGTGGATAGTTTAAACTCGGATACTAGACTGTTATATTACAATCAAAATGAATGAATCAGAGCGACAGTCAGAATTAATGAATCGAGCGAATGTTTGAGACTTTATGAGTAGTGGCATTGTCATTTATTAAGACATTAACTACCATGATTATGTGAATCGAAATATTGGGTGGGTCATCATTCAATTTCGTCGAAAGTACATCTGGTCTAGTCAGGCACATCCATGGTTTTACAAAGTTTTATTCTCTTTTCTTTTTAACTTGGCACGTTTATACTGTTGGACGCACGTACCTTTAGACTAACTGGTAGTCACGTTTAAAATTGTTTTTTTTTTAACACGGACGTTTTCGGTGCTGATGGTGGTATTCCAGTGGAAATGTAATCTTCAGTAAACAGATATGGTTACCACTTCCTATTGAAGTGATGGATCGCTTCTCAAAGTGTACATGACACAAGTATACATTTCTACTAGATAATCTCAGATCATCACGTTTAAGACACATTTAATTAACCACTTTTTGGGTCTTTTCTCAGATCTCAGTAAACAGTGTAAAGTAGAGACCCTGTCGCAAATTTTTACACACATGTACTAAGGAATAATTTTGCTAGTAGTCCTGGGCATTGGTGTCTCGGATGTAGCCGACATTTTGATTAATAATTAGTTATGAAATTGCCATAGATTCTCTTCAATGTCTGGTAGCTAGTGACATTCTGATAAGATTGCCTATATACTGTTAATTATTTTGCCTAGTAATTTAAACATATTAAATTAATAGTGTCGGTCAGTGTTTGTCTGTAACTGATGTTGCTTGTTCACTGAGATAAAAAAAAACAAATCTGTTTACTGACTAAATTATTAAGACGAGCTTTTATTTATATTTATAAATACGGTCTGGATGATTCCATCACATTATAATTTTCAAGTGAATCGATTCAAATGTATGACACATTTGAATCGATTCACTTGAAAATAATAATGTAATGAATTGATAAAAAAATCGCATCCCTAATATAAACACACTAAACCAAAAAGCACTAGCGTATAAAAAGATCTAACAAGAAGAATTGTTCCATTCTTCTTTTTCTTCTTTGTTTGTGGGATATGGGCAACCTAGTGTCAAGAGTTGTTCCAGCCACCCGTGGGCTTCTGACTTGGCTTAGTCATTATTACAGACGGGACTGACGTGTTTAACGTCCTCTCCGAAGTACAGAGACGCTCAGATGAAAGCTCTTTTAGCGCTCACCCGTATACAGTCAGACCGCGCCAAACGTTGCCTAACCACAGCCTGAATAATTTGCACTAATTAAAAAAACATATGGATCTAAGTTTGCCCACCAACTCGCCTGATGGTAAGCGACGGTGTGGTCGCGGATAGAGTACCGCCAGACCGAGTTGCTGCAACTGCCTAGACCTGTCTCCCACAACGGTTGCACCGGACTACATCCCGAAATACGACTAGGTCGCTCCGCGGCATGGCTTCGTCCGGTGGGTGGTAACCAGCCGCGGCCGAAGTCTCCCACCAGAGAGTTCAAATAATAATTATTAATTGAGATGACTTCAAACTAGTTTAAATCTGTTGGCTCCGATTCGAAGAGTTAAATATCTATTGACCCAGCCTACTGTCTCGTTGGTCTATTGCTGCCTTGTTGGTATGGGCATGAGGTCTCGGGCTTGTTTTCCGGAACGGGAGAGTGTTATTGAGATTTTCTGTTAAGGAATTTCTTAGTAGCAGCCCGGAGTTAATATAGTTGGCAATAGGCCACCACCCATCACATGGGATTTAATAACAGCATTGGTGAAATGTGGATGTACAACTGTGTACACCTTCTGCTTACCCTTTCGAGAAATACAGGCGTGATTCTATGTTGTTGTTGTATTTACTCCGAACTGGTTTTAATATTCATCATAATTTATTATTCACTATAATTAGCTACGGAATTTGTTCATTAACTTTATGCATAAAATAAAAATAAGGTACCAACCAAATAAAGGTTAGAGCAAAAAGGTTTCTTTAGTGCTCTTCGGGCATTTATGATCTTTGACCTAAATTCTTCAACTGCCTCGACCATCGGAGCTTGGGAGCTCGGGTTCGATGCCCGAGTTAGGCATCGTTAGTGGATTTTTCCGGGATTAGACCTTTAAGGAATTCTCAGTAGCACCCTGGAGTTGTAAATCGTGCCCAGTCAAAGGTGCACCACCTATTACCAGGGACTTAATAACAGCATTGGTGAAATGTCAGTCTACAATACCTCTCCCTAACTTTCCGGGAATACAGGCTATGAACTAAATGCTGAAGATTTTTATGAAGATTTCTGCAGCCTATGTAATCCTGTCTGTACTTAAGCCTGTTTTCGGTGGTACGTTTCTATGTGCAGTTATGATTGAGTGCATAAAATATTAAGAATCCTAACTCACTTTTTATTATAGCTTTAAAACTAATAAGATTTTCTCACCTAACACAAAGGGATGGAAGTCGAGGGTAGACATGTAGACAATAGTCCTGTTATAACGATATATACGGTCCTAATTTATTAGGTAACTTCCTTTAACCTTTTAATTTAATATTTTATTATAGTCAATAGTCAATAGTCATTTATTGGTAATTTTACTTACACGTCATTTGTTTATAAAGTACATTATTTTCCTTTGAATTAAATGAATTAGAATATAATTATATATAAAAAAAAATGCAATCATTAAAATAAATATTAATTAAATCTAGAAATACATTAATTCAACCATGTCAAAGAATTACAGAATCAAGAAAAGAAAAGTCACTTCAATAGATGTCTTCAAAAAAGTAAAAAGATAAAAAGGTTGTCTGTCTATAGTCAGACTCATGCTTCTGACTCACTGTCAAAAAGCAATACACAGTAACAGTAATTTCAGTATACTTTAAATGTCAATAATAAAAAACAGAATCGAAAAAATCATATTTGGAATATAAACAATACAATTACATAAATATCTTTAAAATTTCACGAACTCGTCATACGTGTAAAACGCTTGCTCGACTAGCCAGCGCCTTAACCGAGTCTTGAAGCTCGAAATAGTTGTGGCATTTACTATACTGTCGGGTAACTTGTTGTACACTGCCGGGCCCATAACATAAGTCGATTTGGAGGATTTTGTGAGCGTCCTGGGCACCACCGATAGTTTATCTTTATGCTGAGTACAGTACGAGTGCACATCACTACGCTTCGTATATAGCACTAGGTTTACTCTTACGTAAACCGCGACCTGGTATATTACTATAGAAGGTAAAGTAAGAATGCCTAATTTCGAAAAATGTGATCTGGCAGATACGTCTTGCGGTATTTGTACTATGGCTCGTATGGCACGTTTCTGCATGCGAAAGGCGCGCTCCCAATCGGCAGCGCGCCCCCACAACTCGGCCCCGTACTGAAGTTGCGAATGCACAGTTGCAAAATAACATGCTCTCACCACACTTTCATGCACCACTCGGGAAATTCGGCGGAGAGCGAAGCATGCACTACCCAGTTTACAGCAAATTTTATCAATGTGGTTCTCCCACTTTATGCATCTGTCGATTTCGAAGCCAAGAAAGGTAGTTGTTTGAACTTCGGTAATATTCACACCATTCGCCGACACTGACAATCGTATAAGTCAAATACATTCACTTAAGCCAATAATTAAATGAAAGTAACAAATTATTTGTAATTATCATAGTAGGTACTAGCAAGGTGAAAGCTGCTCCTCGAATGGCTCACTAAGAAAATAATAAAATTTTAATGATGATACATGAATACTTATCACTTCCACATTTACCTCATAAAAGGAAGTTACCAAATAAATTAGGACCTTGTATCTATATAAATAAAATTCAATTACCGCATGTATGAAAATATCACTTTAGAACGGCTCGACCGCTTTCGCTGTTTTTTTGTTTTTGTTATATTATTAACTATCAGGATCAGAAGGCTTACTCTTGAAAATAAAACCGCTCGATTGACATTGGAAAAATATCAGCTCATACTTTTAAATGCACAAATGTCTTAAAAATAATTAAAGAATCGGGATACTAATAAACCGACATGCTTTAAAACTATATTTACCTTCATCATAGATACCTTATCTATGATGAAGGTAAATATATTTTAACATTACACATTGTTTTATGGCGTTGATTTAATATTGGAATAGGATTGGACTTGGTATTAACTTCAAGAGTTGTAGAATCAGAGCTTATGTGACATAAAGCGATGCACAGGAAATGAGGCAAAAATAAAGATCTCCAAGTGGCTTTCTTCTTTGTCGTATGACTGTACCGAAAATATATTAGTACTTTTATCGTAATACAGGTATGAAATGGAATGAACAATATTATTTCTTTACTTTATATTATTTTTTTGGTACCACATATAGGTATTTCTGTACTATAAAACTGGAAATACCTACTTCTTGAATTACACAAACTTGACACGAAGCCACACACACTCCCACACAGACACATTTAAATTTAAGTGCATGCAGTGTTTTTAATATTAAATCAATTAATTAGGTACTAACCTCAATCATGTCGACCAAGTAAACAATATAATAACATGCTTGGATAACCATAGTGTTTGTTAAGGCACCCACAGGACAGTAGTGTGGGGCCGCAGGATAGTTTTATTATTGTAATTTTGGTTACTGGTAAATAAATCAAATTTGATTTGAGAGTGTTCTTCCATGCAAACCTTGAGGGTTCCCAAGGTTTGCATGAAAGAACATTTTCGGATTTTTTACCGGAAATGTCAGAAATTGTATATTTTGTTTAAGTTGCACCTGTGCGGAGTCAGGGCGGGTCGCTAGTACTTTAATAATTTGGAAAATCTATTTTGAAGCCACGTCGGATGGTAAAATTTGAGATGATAAGTGTGACAATAGACTTAGGAAACAGGAGAATATTTGGTAGATAATCGAATATTCGGTTTATGTTAATATTTTATGTGTAAGTTTATTTAATAAGTTAGTGGTTAGTTCTATATTATAGTGTTGAGTTATATTCTGTCTTCTATCAATATAATATATGTGTACCTATATTATTAACGTTAGATAAATCAGAATATTCTCCCAATAACATTAGGGTCAGCTTCCAGTCAAACCAGATGCAGCTTAATACCAGTGAAGCGACTGCCCATCTGACCTCCACAACCCAATTACTGGGGTAACACGATATCTCGTGGTATGACTGGTATCAGACTTTTAGGCCTCTGAATACCAGTAACGCCTGTCATAGATCTTAATTTGACAACCGGGACCGACGGCTTAACGTGTTCTCCGAGGCACGGAGCGGACTCGTTACGAAATTATGGTCACCCACCCATCCACAGACCGACCGAACCTCGATCAATTGATCTATGCGGCTATTACTTAGCCACGAGCCCCTCGTGGCTAAGTAACTTAAATAAAGCAGAATGCAAGAACTATTTTCTAACACTACAAAAGAAGACATGTTTGTTTTAGAGATGTTAGGATTTGAAGTCAGTTGCGTGCATTGCATATAGGCAAATGGGCAGTGCTTACCTCAAAAAATTACCTTAATGCAACCTATATCACAGTTAACTGATGGTAGGCACTGCCTATTTGCCTGCATGCAATGCACGCCACTGCATTAGTCCCGCAGCGTATTTGAATCTAAACAAAGATGTACTTAATTATAGACGGGATATAGTTAATTTACATAAGTAATTATAGCAAATTTTTTATTTTTTATTTCTCTACTGTTCTTTATTGTACGCACATAATAATTAAAAAAATATAAAACAGAAACGTAAGGAAAAAGTACAAAGGGCGGTCTTATATTTTTGTTACTAGGTTAATCTTACCTTTTTATGTAAGGTAATATCACACTTGATAAATACGAAAAAAATCCTATGTAGTACGCAGAAAAATATCAAATACGAATTTAGTGGTATAATAAGAATGAATAACTTAGAATTTGAATACTTATTGGGATTTTTATGATCTTTTTTCTCTTTATCATATACATAGCTAATGAAAAACCTAGTGTCAGAATTTAAAGTGCTCTTAGATCTCTCAAATAGTTATATATATATTATGGTTTACATAGCCCGTTGTAAACGATCGTAGAGGTTAACCAACGCTTAGCACGGTCGTTTTTTAGATGGGTGACTGATAAGAGCATTTTTATGGGAGCTTCTCCATGCTTTGGCTGTCGTTTCTTATTATAGGCAGTTGATTATTCGGAGCCAAGTCAGTCTCCTGTATAGGGACTGAATAGATAGCAATAACGTCACCAAAAGACGTATTTAAATGTGGATGAAGAATTCGGGGTAGTGGGCGGAGGTCGGGATGGATTAGTGCTCAGAGCACATGAAGTATTTATACGGGAGTCGCAGGTTCGAATCCTGACCACGACCGTACTTTTCGTTCGACAAAAATTCATATCTTTAGAATTCGCTACGCATGCGTTTGAAAGAATAAAGATAACTGAAAACTTTTTTTTTTAAACGTTGCCCCACGCTGTGAATTTCTTCCTGTATCGTGGGTGCGTTTACAGACATAGAATTTCACATGCACACACAGCAAGACCCGGAAAAAATATCTGTATATTATACAAATATTTGCTCGTTGCAGGAATCGAAACCAACACGTGGTACAGTATCTGGTCTCTCGACCACTGTGTCAACCGCACCGTGATTTTTGAAACATCATTTTATGATGTTCGGAATTTTCTTTTGAATAGGAAACTATAAAACCCTTATATTGTAATTTATCAGTCCCTTGTCGCCTCAACGTAATAAATAGACGTAGCTTCACAAGTTGTTTCATAAATCACTTGGGGACGGTACGGGTTGACTTTGATGCCTGATTTTGTATTTTATTTGGGTTTCTGTGGTAAGGTGGTAACTGTGGTAAGTATGACGAATGTATTACCACGAATGTCATAAATCATAAGATGATACGAATTTGTATAAACTATTACATTTTTCTCGGAAAAGATGAAGGAGTTATGAATGGCAAACTATATTGCGTTGCGAGGCTGTCAGATGTCACTTGAAGTGATAAGTAGACTATGTGATGTTTTTATTAAAGAGCGAAGGCAGACAAGTAAAATAACATAAAATATTGCCCCGCAAAGAAAGATATTTCTTTGTGCAAAAATAATTGATTACTATGTCATCCATCTAAATCATGTAATCGACAAAAACGTTATTCTTTATCATCAATATCCAGCAAAGTTAAAAAATAAAACATTTATCTACATCCATGTTTACTTACATGTATGGACGTACATGATGTAACACTCACACATATGTAATTAATCACCTACCAACATCTGATGAAACCCTACCGCAAGATCATAACTTAGTAATAAGAGTGAAACTGTCATGAATATAAAAAATGGCCATATAATCTTCTTATAGCGTTGCTTAACTGCTAATAACAGTAACGACAAACTGTTTGAGCTTAATAAAAGTGTTAATGAGGTAATAAGTGTACCCTACAGGAACCCACGTGGACTCATAAAGGATAATGAAATTCTTTATTAACAGCGCTATATAAAGCGATATGTATGTATGATAAATGTGTTATTATTCTGGTTTTACTAGATTTTATTACAGGTAGAAGTTTAAGTGAGAATATAATAGCGTTACGAGATTTGGCGTTTGTGTTGGGTCATTGGCGTTTGTGTTGGGTCATTAGATTCCCTACAATATGGTCGAGTTTAGTGATGCTGACGCTGGCGTCATGTTCGTGAACGGGCGCCGTTGGTTGGGGCTGGTCATATCTAAACTGTCATGGCAAAGTTTTGAATTGTAACTAGACTCTATAGACTTCATATTACATTGTTCTCACATATGATTTCTATATTATAAATACAATGTAACCAAAATATTGTAATTGTGTGATGAAAAAGAGTAACCGTGGAGTTTCTTGCCCGTTCTTCTCCACAGGAATCTACACTTTGGAACGTGGCAACTAGTTTATTTTTTTGACAATTCAAAAGTGCCTGTAAACGGTCTAATTGAAATAAATGCTTTGATTTTGACTTTGATTATAATCGTATTAATATTTATTCATTTAAATTAAAAAACAAGAAAAATAATTTTGAAAGAGTCATAATTCATAATGATTATTTGTATCTGTAATATGTTATAATAACACTTGGTATTAGACAATATATAATAGGTACAGAATAAAAACAAGAAAAAAAGTAATGCATCTGATAAACCCACTTAAACGATGTAGTCATATAAAAAACTATTTGGTCATTATACGTCAACAAAAATAATTGTATAAAATTCTTTGAGTTACTACGAATACGCACTGGTATTTTATACATAGTCCAAGCTCATACAGTAAATGTTTTTAAAATATATGTAGGTGATTTGGTTTTAAAACGGGTTCCTACGTCTTCATCATTGCACCAAGTGACGAAGATGTAGACTTAAAGGAAACTTCCAGAATTTATACTTATGATATGCTATTGTTACTCCTTCTCTGCAGAGAGACACGCAGAGGTTTACTGTTGTATTAATATATCTCCAATGCTGTTATTAAGCCCAATATAATATGTGACGAGCTAATTGCCACCGAGCAAACACAATTTCCAACTCTGGGCTGCTACTGCGAAGGTCCTATCAAACAATCCTAATAATACTATCCGACCTGCGAATCAAACCCAGGACAGAGACGCTCTTGCGTTTACTAGACTAGTATAAATGAACCATGAACACCATCTGATGGTTTTGAGGCCTTTTATGTGGCCTACGCAAATGTTCTTTTATCTGGTATCGTCTTGTGATGGGTTGTTGAGCTCCCTTAGTTATGGTTCAGCTACACGATGACAAGTATACGAGCTGTCACATAGGACAGATCATTTCAAAGCAGCTGTGCATGGCTACTCTCACATCATCATCTATAGTGCAATATTATTGTCATGCCTTAGGATTTTTTTATCAAACATACGTTGCAAATAAATACTATAACTGATCTTCAGAATATTAAACTCTTATGAAGCAATAAATATGTAGTATTATTATTTTTAAATAACTAGTGCTCGCGACAAAAGGTAGCCTATGCTTTCTCTATACCATACAAATTATTAGAAAATACCTATATCAATACATTTATTAAAAATAATATAGAGATGGGGGCAACAATATCAATAATATGATTTAAAAGTTTAATAGAAATTCCCCAAAAATCACCGGTATTCTTTTTATTTAATGAGTTGAATACATTAACTACATCTTGGGAAGCAATGTGCTCAAATCTGAATAAAGAACTACATTGAGGCACACTACTCTGCAAAAGGTGCTCAGCACTAGTTGAGGATGCGTTTAAAGAGCTAGTCGTGGTTAATGGAATGTTTACAAAAAACTCATTAAAACCCGGGCTACTTCATTTGGTTGAATCGAACCTCAGACTTCATGCTCAGGTGTTGCACTTGGAACCACTAGACCAACGAGGCAAATCAATTAAAATAATATAGGTGTTTTCATTTTCTATCAGAACTTCCTTCCAGGTTCAATCTATCTCTATATCATATTTCATCCAAATCTGTTCAGCCATTTTTGCGTGATTTGGCAACAAACATCCAAATAAAACAAACTTTCACATTTATAATATTATTAGGATAAATATTTCTCATTTTATTTCAAGCTACTAGTTATCGTCGAGTTTTGCAAGTATAGTGCGTACACAAGCTTTAATAAGGAAATGGAGAAGTATTTTCAATTAACACTCTCATTTGTATTCCAATGAAGTTTTTATTCGATCGAGCGTGCGATCTAAAATTTCATAGAGTTTGTTACACTTTTTATGTTTTTTAATCAATCGACTCGCAGGCGATTTTCCTCTTAGCGAATAAATTAGTTGCTGAAAGTGGTTCCGGCGTTTTTAGTAGATACTGTTATTATTGGATCTGAAATGGTAACAGCAGCAGCAAACATTTTCAGTTTCCGTTTCATTTTTAGTTTCCTTCATACTTTTCCGGGTAGCGTATTTAAACCCTCGTCAACGATTCGGAACTATTTCCTTTTCTAGATGGAGTGAATTATTAAACATAGCATAACATAGCATCACGCCTCTAAAGGGTAAGCAGAGGTATACATTTCACATTCTGGTATTAAGTCCCATGTAATAGGTCCACGGGCACAATTCCAAACTACGGGCTGCTACTAAAAAAATCTTATGAGAAAATCCCAAAAACACTGTCCGACATGAGAATTGAACCCAAGACCTCATGATCAGAAGTCGTGCTGGGCACCACTAGACCAACAATGCAGTTGCACGACAAGAACGAGGCAGTGAATTATTATTTGCAGAAATATCCACAGTTTAGATTAATTCTATTACATCTATTTATAGTTAATTAAATTAATGTTATATTTCAAAGCAAAGCAAGCTGCAAGGGGCAATCAAATATAATATTTGATTGCCCCTTGCAGCTCGCTGCAAATTGTGATTGGTAAACTATTGTTGAGGTTAATTAAGGCTCGGCATGGTCATTTTACAGACAGGTGACGCTTAGGAGCAATGTAATCTCAATATTTCCGTGCTTCGAACGGCATTTTAGGCTATTGCTATATTCAAAGTTTAACAGAAGTCTGTAGTTGGGGTAAGTAGGTCAATGTCATGTCCCAATATCACTTTTCCCGAACTGGAAAATAAACCCAAAATCTCACGAATATCCATTGCACTTGCATCCATACCAATGACGCCATCTATAAGAATTTGGTTTGTTTGGGAATTCAGTTAACATTCAATCCTTATTTTTACATTTCTTTCAGAATTATCAACGCCATTACCATCTCGAGAAATCAAGAAAAACGCGTGAATTGCATTAACTTGGTGTCAAGTGTCAGGTTACTTTGATTGATCTCCTTACTGCCTGGTGACATGACATGGACTAAAGTAATCTGTTACCAGTGTAAACACTTTCTTTGGGAGTTTATCTAGGACTGTCTTTCTAGGATTTAGGTCATTCGAGATCTGTCTTTTTCATTTTCAGGTCATTTGTATGATGGTAATAGTCTTATTTTTTTAGTAACAAGCCAATCAAGAGTCTAGAATTGTTCAAGCCGTCCATGGGCCTCTTAATTGGCTAGGCGACTGATAATCAATAACAAGCCTTCCAAATCTTGGTTATGCACATATAAAAAAACTTATGGTGGCCTAAAATGCTCCTGAAAATGCATGTACAGTTTGATCCGGTCAAGCATTGCTTAAGAGCTCAATTATCCGACAGCAGATACAATAGAAAATTAATTGATATAACCTCTTAGACATCGCTATGATGGACGAAATATTTTCCTCAATTAATGTTTTCTGACCAAGGGTTAGAACCTATGATAGTGGCATGAATTTGAGTGATTTTCAGAAGTGATAATGCGACAAACACCAGGTTATTTTAGTCGTACTTTGAGGTTCGGGTTCAGAAATAAAGAGACGCCCACAAAAAAAATATCAACTTAAAAAAGTCGCTAAACGGATCAAAGACTAAGACCCAAAAACGAATTCAGACAAAGGGACAAATTTCACTTTCTGCCAACATTGAAAATCTTCATTATTCCTCTATTTTGGATAATAGCCGCTTCTAAAACTATTTTTTTTTCTAAACGAGATGTTATTGTTGCCAAAGCGCAGTTCAAAACACGAATTTACTATTCTATCAAAATTTATAACTATATACGTTCACACAATATGCTATATAGCAAGCATGTGTGCTATGAAGTGACAACGTCAATTTAATATAGCCTAGTAGAAAATTGAACCAAATCTCGCTTGCGAAGTAGA
Organism: Xylocampa areola; assembly: GCA_935421205.1. Lineage (NCBI taxonomy): Eukaryota > Metazoa > Arthropoda > Insecta > Lepidoptera > Noctuidae > Xylocampa > Xylocampa areola. The sequence goes on from OW285220.1 coordinate 11,448,808, forward strand.
GGAAAGGAGTCGTGCCACGTAGCTTTGAAAATTTTATAGCACATCATTACTATTATAATTAAACAACTTTTAACCGGATTAATCGCGAGTATTACTGGTTTTTTGTTTTTCCTGACGTTTCGAACACTTTGCAGTGTTCGTAGTCGCAGGAGGACTGGGTATAATGTATAGTGATCGCCAAAATCTAAGATATTACTACATCTAATGATGTACAAAAAAGCTTAGTGTGAACGTGCCTATAAAAACGCTGAGCGATATTTATAGAATTACACTTTATCAGTTTGACTCGCACCGACATCGCCGCGGACACAAATCATGGCTAATCTACTAATCGTGCCTCCGTTCGAGTTCGAAACTAGTCGGGCAAAGCCTAAAAAATGCACGTGAGTGGTTACCAGTGAATAATAATTAACCTGAGCGTTATTGTTGTGCTATACAATTTTAGATTTGCTTTGTGATATATACTGTAGAGAAGTGCGAACTGCGCTTAATACTTAGTAAATGTGCTTGATTGCCAAGAGTTTAGCAGCGAAATATCGAATACCCATCAATTTGCATAGCCATTAACCTCAATGGGTTGAACTTGGGTGTTTTGACGCCCGCCAACTAATTTGGGAACAAAAGCCTGAAATGTTATTTACATATCATCCCAATTATGCTGGTTTGTGGTTTGGGAGGATCTACGAATATACAAACAGGAATCGCTGATATTGTGTATGGTTATTTAAATATATTTGTAGATCAAGGTATAGTAGATAGTGAAAGGTCAAAAAATATGGAATTCTAGCTGTAAAGGCGAAATGCTGTGTGGAAATTTAATTTTCAATATTGAACTAAGCAAAACTTAATTACAACTGCTCTTAGAAGTTCGAATTATAAAAACACAAACACTACCACCATGGAGTTCATAATGATCTGCAAATTAATATAAAATATTTTCGGAACAAAGTGCTTTCTTTGCCAGTTGTACTGTTTTTATGGCCGCAGCAGGAGGGGTTTCCATACGTGAAAAAGGGGTAGAAGCCCGTCGCCCCGAAATCAATTCCTGGTTACCCTATAATTGTGTATGTCTTTGTGTATTTCCTCGTGATGTGCTATAAAGTATCATCTATCTATTATAAATAGATATCTCTATTAATTATAAATTTAAGTATAAAATGCACTGAGTATTTTGTAAGAAAGAAAGATTTGTTCTAGGTTCTATTAGTTTTTCTTACGAATTTTTTTACTTTATGCTCTGAAACATTTTTAAACATTCATTTCATTAAGCAAAAGTTCTATATAAGAGGCCAAAAGTGTAATTAAAAAATGAATATTAACTTTTGCTTAACTCGCCGAGGCGTGGTAAGTACGATTCTTGTATTTCAATTAAATTCAATTCTTAGGTCTTGTAGAAAGTTTTAAGTCAGCTTCTGATTTTTTGAGTGAAAAAGTATGTGAATCGGTACCTGGATGTCTATCGCAGATTATAGGGTTGATAACGAAAATGAAGGAATCTATATAATTATATTTAACTACATAAAAATTAATCCCTATTTCCCTTGGTCACGCCATAACTTGAGAACGACTGCACCAAATTGGATAATTCTTTTTTTGTTGTGTTCGTCATTGTCAGGACAAGAGATATACATAAATTTTCTTTTAAATCGTACGAAAAAAAAAAAAAACGTGTCAGGTGAAACCGCGGGGCACAACTAGTTATTATACAAGAATTGATGCAAATAAATTGCGGGCTGGTACAACAGGTAATTGCATGACTACACTCAATAGTATGGAATGTACTTGCACAAAATAACACCTGGATCTATTAAGAAATTATAAGAGCATCCAAGGACAAGCGAACACAGCTGGTTTTAAAATTAAAGCCTTTTAAGGACATTGGTAAATAAATGTTGTCTTTTAAAAACCAAAGCTAAAATGACAGCATTTCAAAATATCACACTTACCTCACATGTTGTAATTATCGATATGGGAATCAATAAAGTGCAAATTGGAAAAGTATTCGAATAATTACGCTCCATTAAAACTGTTAATTTGAAAAGTTAAAATTAAATGGCGGACGAAATGTGTTTTTAATTGGAAAAGGTGCCGTGTGTTCGATTAGTGGTTGAAATCATTATCACTGATTGACAAAATTTATGCTTTCGTATTATTGGCTAATGTTCTGGAACTATTCTTTAAATGAAAATGGTTTTGGGTAGTGTTCTACCATCAGTTTTTAATTTTAGTCTAGAGAGACATATTATTTTTAATTATTGTTCGCCGGTTAATACTCGCGTGCATTTTTCGGAATTGATCGATTAGTTAGTATTAAGTTGTGTCGTTTTATAAGGTTGAAGACGATGGTTTAAAGTTTATTCAAGCAAGTTTATAACACAATGATCCTCAAATATGAAGAAGGCATGACAAACTTGAAATACTTACAAAGACGAAATCAACTCAAAACTAAACGTTAATAAATAGCCGGTATCTAACTTTTAATCTCATTCTACCCACTGCAATGTTGCTAACATTGTATTATACGATCCGTAAGTTGGCTTTCTTCCTTTCCATATAAAAATGCATTGCATATTCCCGGCTTTTATGTAAAACAGTTTCTGAACTTAAGCCTTTTTACCGCGGGAAAAGGGAAAAAATGTTTCTCGGAGAAATCTCCTTTTTACTTTATACTAGGATTTGTTCGTTTCCTTGATTTCGCCTGTTCAGTGCAATAGTCGTTTTGGCGTGGGAATACTTGGCGAGCGTGGTCGGAGCTTCGGGTATAATAGTGCCGGTTGAATTTCAAACAGTTTCAACGCTTCCAGTTTCTTGGCTGTGCTCTCTTGGTATGTCTTTTTTTGTTTTAATTTGGACGTGTGTTATGTAATGTTCTTGATTAGGTTGGAGAGTTAGCCTGCTTCTAACAGTTGAATCTGGAATATTTTGGAAGAACTGGAATTATGAATGTAGTTTTCACATGTGCTTCATTTTGTTGAAAATATTTTCTTAATGAATCTGGAACCCCTTTCGGCTCAGCAACGTACAGAATTATACGCTGTAACAATAAAAATCTATTGTGTCTGCTAATGAGCGAGGCAACAGAGGAATCAATAATCACATTCAAGTCTAGTGAGCAATTACCTTAGCATTGCATTAAATCATTAAACCTGTTTCATCGTTAATTTGCAGACACAATAAAATTTTATTGTTATAAAGCACAATTTTGTACTTTAACGAGTACGAGCCTAGTGTTAAGTTCAATCAAGAGTGATTTTAAGTACAAATACTTATAGCAAAGTACATCCAGCTTTTTTATAGTAACCTGAGATACAGCACCTAATAAAAATGATGAAAATACTCAGGGACAATTGGCGAATTTCGCAACAAATTCTACATGAGGGGCAAACACTAGTCTGCAGTAGTCACCGCCACCTGTCGTCGTATGAGTTACGTTGGCACGTGTTCAACATCTAGAAACTGTTGTCAACGATGCTCCAATAAATGCAACTGTATTTATGTGACTTGCCTAATAAAATGTAAGTATAACAGTTTGTGCTAAAACTATAAGCTTCAAGTTAAGCTGTGTCAAGAAATTTGCGTCATAATAAATGTCGTAATAGATTTAAAAGTTTAAAATGTTGAAACATATAAAAATACAAATAAAGTAAAGTACAAGAAGTAGTTTATGCCAAACTTCACATAAACATAACACGACATGGCAACACGCCTGCATCCACCTCCAGTTTACCAATGCTGTTATTAAGTCCCATGTAACTGGTGGTGCTGGTGAGCTTATTGCCATTTACCGGACACAATTTAAAACAGCTCAGCAGTCGCGCTAGACCAACGAGGCAATAAACTTCCCAAGAATGGCTTTATGTCACTGAAAGAAAATACATCAAAATATGTGTATTGAGAGATACTAATTAAATTGACAAAATACTCAGGAAAAATAAGGGAATTGTACAATAAATTCTATAGGACAAATAGACAAAAGTCTTGAATAATCAAGACCGCCAACCGTCGTCGTATGAGGTATGTTGGCACGTGTACAAAATCTAGAAACTTGTCTACGATGCATCAATAAATGCAACTCTATTTTCTCTAGTTTAATTACTTAGAGAATAAGCGGTAAGAGATGAATTTGGCCTAGATTGAAACTTTTTGAAGAGGCAATGGTTTCTACTAGTTCTCCATAGTACTCACCAAAGAGTTATACAGATGTACCAATGTTTAATCCCATATGTAAGGGGAGCAAGGTGTTTATAATTTGAAAATACTTAATAAAAAACATAGCAGATGTAAAACATAACATTAATGATTTCCTCGCGGAGATTACGGCCTTAATTTACATATTAACACAAATTAAATATAAATTGTTTATGTACTAAAAGTCCTACATACAAACATTTCCTAAAGCTACAATTTTAATTATAAATCTCTACTATCGAGTTCAATTTTACACTAAACAGAGCGTAACATTAGGTATTCCCAAACAGCCGCTCGCCACACTAGGGAATAGAGTTTAGCGCGAATCCTGCAGTATAGTGCAACGCTAATGATGTTTGAACGCCACTAATTAGCTTGGGACCAACCTGACCCGAACGAGTGCAACAATCAGATGTTCGACACCAACTATTTTCTATGTTGTACGGTACTTATTATTTAGAAAAATAAAAACGAGATATGATGTTATTTATGCCATTATCATCAAAATTATTGGTTGCTTTATTCAATTTTTAAAGCAATCCGTCCGATAAATTTTTAGGTTTTGCACCTTTAGTTAAGGATTACTTCTACGATGGTTGCCCATACATAACCAGCTCATAACTATCCATCTGCAGGGCAAGGGCCTCTTCCCATTTAGATGAGGTACTAGCATCGATCACTACGCCACCTCACTACGGAATGGCGATTTGAGATCATTAGGTCCAGGTTACCTCACGATGTTTTCGTTCAATGTATGTCTGTAAATTGAGTGGCCTTGGATGGAGTGGTAACTATTATCTACCTCGAAGATTAGGTACCTAATCCTAACCTACTAATAACAATAAATTTTAATACGAAAATGTAGTATACTTTTAGTAATACACTTTTGGGGGCTGAGTTGCCTGCATCCGTAAGAGTGCACCCTTAAACTGGTGCACAACTCTGGTGGGAGGCTTCGGCCGCGGCTGGTTACCACCCACCGGACAAAGCCATGCCGTGAAACTACCTAGTCGTGTTTCGGGATGTAGTCCGGTGCAAACGTTGTGGCAGACGGGTCTGGGCAGGCAGTTGCATCAAAAAAATTGTATTTAAGAGATACTGTGTCGTGATTGTGTTTTTTTTTTTTTTTTTTATAAAAACTTTGCCCCACACAAGGTATTTCTTCCTGTGTCGCGGGTGCGTTTACAGACATATAATCTCACAAGCACACAAACACCCAGACCCGGAGCAATTATCCATAGATCGTACAAATATTTGCTCCGTGCAGGAATCGAACCTGCGACACGCAGCGCAGCAGTCGGTTTCTCGACCACTGCGCCAACCGCGCTGTCAACTACTACACTAACTTGTCTGAAACGTATCTATCTGTCCAAAATGACCAGTTCAGTCAACAATAGGCTTGTTGCAACTGATATCATCAAAGGCAAGATACGGGTAGGATCACAATACGTTTGATAACAAAGGCCCAATTTGAATATTCTAGGGCATATTGCATGACAATATGCGGGATAGAGCACATCTAATAATGTTTGCTTACTATTAGCTGTTATGGTGTCTACAAGAAAACAGAGGAGCAGAACTTAAAGCAACATTTAATCCTTTAGTTAAACTGAATACCTCAATAGTATAGTCTTGTAGAAAAGCTTCATTGTTCTAGTGCGCACAAAAACGGTTGCCTGTATTCGATTTCCTGGACAGGTTTTTGTAGCAGCCCGGAGTTTGGAATGAAATTCGGTAGATTGGAACAGCATTGGTGAAATGTGGGTGCAAAATTATTACTGTACATTTGTTTCCTGGACTGTAAGTCAAAGGTCGCAGGTTCGAACCCAAATTCACAGTTTTTTTATAATCATGTACAAATTGGAAATTAATTCTTATTGGTCTAAAACGCTGAAGGAAAACATCGTGATGAAACCAGCATACACATCCATACATACAGGTCTAAGGGGGTCTTCACTCTGACTATGGGGACCATATAAGAAGAAGATCTCTGCCTAATCCTTCGGGAAATACAGGCGTGATGGTACGTTATGTGTAATTAAATCAGTTAATATACAGGAAAGAAGGATGACATAACATAAGCGCTTGAAATATTGCAAGAAAATAAAGTGAGAAGGTCATACCATAAGTGCTTACCTAATATATATAAGAGGCTTTGTGTCGTTTTGGTTTACATAAACAAACAAGACAAGGAGAGGTTTCATTCTCGCGTTTCATAATAATTTGCATAAGTACTACTGTTGTCATTCATTTTGTGCGTACTAGAAATTAATTATGCTTAAAACGGTTTCTGGGTTCAATTCCCAGGTCGGACAAAGTGTTATAGTAGTTTTACTGTAAGGAAATCCTAAATAGCAGCTTGGAGTTTGGAATTGTGCCCGGTAGATGGCAAAAGGCTTACCACCTGAACATGGGACTTAATAACAGCATTGGTGAAATGAAGGAAACGATCGGAAGGAAACCAGCACACTTAAGAAATGGTTTTGATAGTGCGTAAAGCCATGTCAGAGGCCTACGGGTGGGTTACACTCAGAAACTAGGTTGTTTATCAGCTACACCATAAAACCGATAAAGATCAATAATTTTCTAAACATTTTGACGCTTACTCCACTTACAGTATAATTTCAGTCATTGGCAAACGATAACACGCAAGACATGTGGCAAAATTATATTTTCTTGCCAACTGCATTCGCTCACCTTCGAATGCCCGACGCGGCCAGAAGACTAGACCGACCTAGAAGTTTTTAAACAAACTTTCGAATAAGGTTATCCAAATAAAGGGAAACCCGTTTTGGGAATTTATACCCCACAATGATATTCCAACCTGGAATCTCTATCTGTATGAAAGAAGATCCATATTTTTTGTACCGCATCTGCATTCTCCGCAACCCTGACAGGATGCAAGATGATTCTGATGGGTGTTACTGAAAGTGCATTTAGACGCTAGGAGAATTATCACCGTTTATTGTTTTGGGTCTTATCTCCATGTTCATCATCGTCATCCTCATCATCAGCCAGTGTTTAATAGACAACATTATTTTAGTGTACTAGGTATACCGGGTTCTTCATCTGTCTCTCTGGTGTTAAAGTTGTTTTAACCACTAAAAGCCGTCTGACATAGTTTCGCAATTGCTATATACCTACTCGTATTGTCACCACGCTGATGCTCACAGCAGAACCTGCGTTACGCTAAGATGGGAATGCTTTAACCAGTCACCTCGCTACTAACCAAGCTTACAACCGTCTTGAGCGCTTCATTGATTGGCAAAAATTAAAATATATCCTGAAATATTTCGATAGCATGTTCACTTGCAAATAAATGTCGTAAGCAAATAGACACGACAAGTAGACATTGGACGCCGGCGCGGGTTGATTACCGTTAATCAGATAATATACAAAGTTTTGAGCGCCGGACGGCGCACTAGCTAAATTTTGCAACCAATGCCAGTAATGGGTTTCACCTGTTGCATTATTGTAGATTTATGTAATTGTCCGAACAGTTTATTTATAGTTGAGTGAATATTTTACGGATTGTGGAACTTGAGGATGGTTGCATTTATTTTGATGACTTCACTAGCCTTGAAGATGAGACGGTTTCCGAATTAAGCCATTAGTTGTGAAGTGGTGATGCTTACGAAGGAGGCGATGGATAGGGAAAGACTAATTCCGATAACCGCTGCCGCAGAAGACTCACTATACGCCAAAGCGCTTAGCGATCTCCGGTCATCGTAAAACTTGGGTAATTAGTCATCTGACCAGTAACAGGTCCGTTACGGTGACGCGTTACAGGGGTTTATTCGCAGGCTAATGAAGTTGCGGTTTGGAACCACGCAAAGGTTAGGGGAGGATGTAATTTTATTCGATAGAAATTCGGCTTATCGACCATGGAGGATTTACACATATAGAAAAACCAACAGACATGAGCTGCGCGATTAAGTAAATGTACTTGGTTAACAATTCGCTTCGTGTACACAAGACAAAAATATTACTAAACTTATGTAAGACAAATTAACTATCGTTTAGATTAATAAAATATCTCGGTCTCGGATAAGTAGTGAGCAGCGGTCGAGATGACTTAATGATCAGAGCGCTTGGAGTACTTACCTGGGAGGCGAAGGTTCAAATCCTGCTCAAGACAGTATTTTTCTTTCCACGAAAATCTATGGCTTTAGAGGTCGCTCCACATTCGTTAATGCATTTGAAAGATCTGTATCGTATTGAACCTAGTATATCTCGATGTAATCACTTTGAAGACTAAAAAGTTAATTCTATTTTTCAAAGAAACATTGAAAAAATAATAGACAAGAACGGGGCTTGAACCCGCGACCTTTGACGTTCCGTGTCATCGCTCTACGGAGACGCCTGTAAATCTGTAAATGATTACTAGATAAATATCACCAGGCGTCTCCTTAAGACGTATACAAAGAGGATTGAAAATTCAATAGGTTTGAACACGACAAGGTAGCTCAGTTGGTAGAGTGATGACACGGAACGTCAAAGGTCGCGGGTTCAAGCCCCGTTCTTGTCTATTATTTTTTCAATGTTTCTTTGAAAAATAGAATTATTATAGGCATTACATGGCCTCAACATGTATTAAAAAAATATAATTATATATAAAAAGTTTTGAGTGGAAGCCTTCAACTGGCGTCAATAGTTCTTTCCCAGAATCAGATGAACGCGCGCACCAACCAAATGCCAACAAAGCGAACACCATTGTCACTATTGTAACATAAAATAAATAAAGATTTGGACGCGATTAGAATATCCTTTAATGTGTACCTACAAAACGTAGTTAATAATCAGTTCATCCAAAAATGATTTGTAAGTATTCATCAATTGAAGTAGCGCTTTCTTATTTTTTTTTAACATAACATAACATAACATAGCATCACGCCTGTATTCCCCGAAGGGGTAGGCAGAGGTGTACACAATTGTACACCCACATTTCACCAATGCTGTTATTAAGTCCCATGTAATAGGTGGTGAGCCTATTGCCATCTACCGGCCACAGTTCCAAACTCCGGGCTGCTACTGAGAATTTCCTAACAGAAAAACTCAATAACACTTTGCCCGACCCGGGGATCGAACCCGAGACCTCCTGTTCAGCAGTCGCGCTTGGGACCACTAGACCAACGAGGCAGTTTTTAGTAGTATTTTTTTTTCCTTTTGTAATAATGTTATTCAAATTCCTAATCAAATCATAGTAGAAATCTGTGAATGAAGAATTTTTATCACTTCGAAAAATACAGATTATTCTAAGAAACGCCTAAGATTTCTTATAATGATTTCAATCCCGCTTTTCTAGTATTACTCACATTAAATGAATTTTCTCTCCATTCCGTCTCGGCTCGAATAATCCTTCTTAACAAAATATCTTTATAAAATGTGGAAATGTGAACATTACGGCGCTGTATAAGAAGAATTTTGAAGAAAATGGACGGATTAACTTCGGAATGTTCTTTTAATTATCTGGGTTGTAATGTGAAGGGAGCATTATTACGGTTTTTTACACAATTTCGATACGAAAATTGAGACAAAGAGTAGCACAAATTATAGCTACAAATCAACATAACATAGCATCGGCTGTATTTCCCAAAAGGGTAAGCAGAGGTGTACTCAGTTTCACACCCACTTTTCATCAATGCTTTAATCCCATGTAATAGATTTACATATTTATTTAGACATACACTAGGAGAGCATTTTAGTTTTGCAGTTCACATTCCTAATTAAAAATTCCCAGTTATAAAAAGGTATTTAAGCATTATTTAATACTAAATATTATTTAATTTTAATACCATATATCTGTACGCTGCAGAGACGTGGACGTTGCGAGAAATTGGAAAGAAACAGATTGATGCTTTAGAGATGTGGTGCTGGAGAAGGATTATTTGGATTAGGATATTTAAATAGTCAGGCGGAAAAGGCCGCGATAGTACTAGACCGCGCGGAAGGTCGCCGATGCGATGGACTGATCAGATAAAATCTTGTGTGGGCGAACCCTTACATGCGTGCACCAGAATCGCTGTTGGGAAAATGGGCGGGACATCGTGACGCGAGCTACATCTTCGCCTGACGATACATGACGACCACGACCGCTCTGTCAAGAGCATTACGACGGAGAAGAATACTAAATATTACAAATTTTATAACAGTTAATAATAAATATATAAATTAATACTAACTTTATAAACGTATATTCTTAACATGTTATACTTTTCCATGAACTCTATTGCCGCTTTATGAAATTCACTCCTTGAGCACTGAACTAGGTCTATGCTTGGGTATTGGTGAGCCACAGCATTGAACAGACGGAGCGCTCGTAACATGCTAAGCCATCAGATCATGCACCATGACCTCTGCTCACCACCGCGAATTCTTCTTCCATATTGGTCAGAGCGCCTGGAGTATTCATCCGGGAGGCGCAGGTTCGAATCCTGTTCGCGACCGTATTCTTTTTTCATTTAATATAATAACTTTAGAGTTCGCTAAGCATGAGTTAATGCTTTTCAAAGATTTATCTTGAAATTCTCAATACTTTGCCCGACCCTGGACCTCATGCTCAGCAGTTGTGCTTTGAACTACTAGACCAACGAGGCAGTAACAAATCTCTAATCAATCAAAATCCTTTTTCACGGAACGCGTGTTCTGACACTGCACTAATACTACTTGATGTATGTGTGCATAATTGATATCTAGAACATGCAAGACCTTACCCAAAGGGCCATTCACAAAATAAAAGGCAAAGGTAAAATATACACTTCCCTCTTCACATCACATAACGAAAAAGCCTGTCTGAATAACTCGCATTGTCAATAGCCATCGACCGTTTTCAACATCTTCTGTAAAAACTTTCCTAACCTTTGTAACAACCTTTTCACATGCAAGAGCCTTTTTTATCGGAAAGGTTTTGAACAAAACTGTTATGGCCGTCAGACGGACACCTGTGACTTCTAAAGGGTCTAGGATGTAATACTGGAGTATAAGGCTGAGCGCACACTAGACACTCGCAACAGTCATCGGACACGGCTGCTAAGCTCGCGATCTACAGGATGCGCGGTAGTCGGTATCTATTAACTTACTTTTTAACACTTTTACAGGTCAGCGTGACCAAATGTGTGTGATGTGGTGGTAAACAGCATTTTCAAAACGCGTTTACTACGTGGACTGTGTTAGTGTTAATTCTGACCTACCACTTTAGTGCTATGATGGAATGTATAACCCAATTGATAATACGCAAATTAGCAAAAATTATAATCGTAAATTGAGGAGGTGTTAGGTTAGGTAGTGGCCAGAGTTGGTGATTTAGGATCTGGACTACCGCAGTTTGTCGCTGAATGGGTGTTGTAGCCACGTGTCTGGAAATTTTAAGAAAAATCCACTCCGTTCCATGTTGCTGATCACGTAGCGAATGGTGACCGTCTCGGGGGCTCCGTGTGCGTCCAACCTAAGCGTGATTTCCTACAGGTATGGTGAAATGTCCAGGAAATTGGGATTTTACGTGATGTTAGTATGACTTGGTTAGTATAAAATGCGTGTTATCTGAATACAGCGAGCAGGCATAAAATTTTGTTGGTACTTAACGTGAATATTCATTGATATTTTTTACGCTTGCAACCTAGGTTTTATATGACAGAAATTCACAACTAGATACTACCTTCTTCGGATTTTTCATGGTTAGTAAAACGAAAAACATAGTCTTATTTTTGAAAAAAATACACTATTTATGATATGCAACTTTTTTATACAGAATGTTTCTGAATTAATTATTTGGAAATATAGATAAGTTTTTCCCAATCACGTTGGGGTCGGGATTAAAATTATCCAGATGTAACCTATTCACAATATTCACAGGGATCGACGCTACCAAGTTAATGGGTACTTTTGGCTTTAATGGACTTTGTAAAAATTGTCTTCAATCTTCGTCCGACAACTACTTAAGGCCATGTCAATCGTAAATATTGAACACAATATTCGAAAAGCCTAAAAAATAGACTAGGCTTCATCTTAGACTTTGTACGTCGTCACCCGCCACCGAAATTATATTTTTCTTATTTATATTCAAAAGACTCATCCATCTAGACCTAGGCTCCAGCTGTCACAAATCACAGTCTGATTTATTCATCAGTTCATCCCAACGGACATAATGTTTTCGTGACATAAATCTGTCGGCCATCGGTGGTCCTCGTGAATTATGTGACAACACGTGGTGTTCATCAATTATTGATTCGAAGGCCGAGGAAGGGTCTCGACAATTATGTGAGGAATGCTGCTGATACTCGCATGTTTGGTCATGAAACTATTTTAGTTATTGGTTGAAAATAACACAGGGATCTAGAATCTAAGGAATTTGTCTTTAGCCAGTTGTGTGTGGTGAATTGAATGTGTTTTCACAAAATGAATTTGTTACTGAACCGATAATAATAAAGCTTTTGTTATTATTATTTTATAGATGATGAAAATGGACGGAAAATATCACAAGAACCAAGGCTGTTGTGTTAGTTGGGAATACAGGTTTAGGTATTCGCTTTGTTTTTAATAAATTATTTAGATACGTAGATTCTTATGCTAAGCCCAAACGGTGTTTTCGTTAAAACCCGAGTCAATAATACTAAGGTGAATTCATAGACTTATAATGATACAGATAAACGTTTCAAACGCATTAACGCATGCGTAGCGAACTCTAAAGTTATAAATTTTTGTGGAAAGAATAATTCTGCTCACGACCGTATTTTCCTTTCCTCTTAAATTTATAACGTACATATTTAGGATGTTTAACTATTGCAAAAATTCAGTTTGAACGTATAATTTTGAACCGAGAGGACAAAGTTCCATATTGTGAAAGTTTCAAAACGCAGCTTGTGAAAAAGTTTAAAACGTTTCTTCACAAAAGATCCAAAGTCCAAAGACCGATGATAGCGCCTCCCTTATCCTTTAGAAAAGGGAATGTGAAAATTATTCTATAACGGCCCGAACTAAAGAGGATTAAGGATTAAAGCGTGCAGGATGAATAAGGTCAGGTTAAAAAATATTATCTTTTACGGGACATTCTTTTTCATTTATCTGATCAATTTTACAATAGTACGATAGGGTGCTCGTCGGTGGTAAAAAAACAGTAAAAGCAAACCTCGCATACTATTGAAACTTCCTACTGCAATAGGCCAGCTCAAAGTCAAAGTGTTTTCATAAACATGCGGCCTACTATACATTAATAGGCAAGCATTTTGGCCGAATTTAACGCGAGTGCGCCTGCGCATAAAGCAAAGTTAGGTATCAGTGGGACGTAGCAGGATTTAAGGTGCAAAACGTTGCTCTCCGTTTGCGCCCTCGTCAGTGTGAGTATTACGTCCGTACGCGAACAACACGCACTTTGACACTGTATCATGCGCACGTTATCTTGCGCTGATGGTAACCCTGGCCACCCGGCCAATAGGTTCGCTGATTACTGTACACCTCTGTCTAACCTTTTCAGTAATACATTCGTGAGTGTTACCATGTTTATATATTTTTTTGTGTTGGGTAAATTCCAATAAATAATGTTGCGGGTTTTTACTACTGTTGTGTTCATAGAGGGTCGAAAGAATTGCGATGACGCCTGGTTCGGAGCCCTCACCACCAAAAGACATAAATTATATCAAGGCGGCTCAGTACCAACCGTCACGAAATTCCTTTGTCAGGCCTGTGGTAGGCTATGTAGCTCACGCAGTCACGCATTGGTTTATTTAGCCATCAGTAACAATGTCTTTCGGACAGTACACCGTAAGTCATATGGAATATACAAAAAGACTTTTGATAATTGCGTTTATGCTTTCAATATGTTCAATATACATATTTTTCTTTGTTTAACCAACTTTCAAAAAGGGTTTATCAGTTGTATTTTTTTATGTTAGTTACCAAGAACTCTGTCATTTATCAACCGATTTGAAAAATTCTTTCGACTCCAAAAAAAATATTAAAGAATAATACGCTTATTTTAATAAATGAATAACGCAATTTTTTTTTACTTTTAAGTGCATTTTTACACAGCAGAAAGATTTTTGGAGTCAGTTCTTTCTGTAAAAAAATATTTTTATAATTTATCGTTTCACTTGCTTCTAGGTTGCACATTATGTCTGTTCCTTTATGTATTATTCTGTCGTTGTTGCTGATTTGTTACGGGCTTGCCTCATGAGCCACTGGTTGTGGGTTCAAATCTGGCATGCACCAATGACTATTCCAATAACAAACATACGGTGAAGGAAAACATCGTGAGGAAATCTGGACTTGATTATCTGAAATCACCAACTCGCAGTTAGCTAGCGTGGTGATTAATGTTTATTCCGTTTCCGTATGAGAAAAGGCCTTTGTCCTGTAGTAGGACAGTTAAGGACTAGTTATGTTTATATAAAAATTTTTACCTGTCTGACTTCTTGTATTTCGATAAATATCTTTGATGTCCACCATAACTCACATTCTTTGATAAGGTTTTGTCTTTAAAGCCCACTCTTTATGTAACATATGGTTGTGATTGTGAGCCGTTTGGATTCTAGACGGACTTTATATGTATAACCACCAAAGCTGTATGAGTAAGCTGAGTAGAGTCACAAAACGGAGATAGGTACTGTGAAAGATGGCAAAGCTTCAAGCGTTCTTATTAGATAAATGTCTCTACTCAATTGACGATATATAATATTACCAAGCTTCTTTCTTCTATTTTTTCCTAATTCTTGACTTAATCTTGACATTATCGTACCACAAACTCATAGACATTGCCTGAGTTGACATTGAATTTAATATGTCATGTTATGTTATGGTTAAGTATAACTGTGAATCTGTAATATTCTTAAATGACCAATGTATTGTTATTGTATTATTAATTTGAGTTCACATGAAAATTGTTTAAAGTAGATGTATAAATAGAAGTCGTGATGTATTTTTTTTTTACTTATTGTTTTAAGAATGATTTCAGACACAATGTAAATTGTTATTGAATAAAATAAACTGAAACTGAAACTGAGATATGAATTTTCTTACTAAATCTTTGCGGAAACGTCGAGCATTGCAAATATGTGCACCGGAGCTGTGACACTAACGCTTCACTAAAGCTATATAAGTAAGTGTTATTTTATAACGTGCGTTTAACTCCCTAATTCTTAAACACATACCTCGCTTACATTTTTCGTTCTAGTTGTATATAAAAACCTCATTCTGCCGAACCTTTTCCGACCAGAGCTGCGCTTTGCAAGACAAGAAATGAAGCAATATTATTAATGAATTTTTTCCTCACTCCATTTCGTCGCATAGCTTTGGATGAAAAAACCTGATGCAGGCATAATCCACAGTCTTAATTTTTTTTTTTTTTTTTTTTAAAACGTTGCCCCACACTAGGAATTTCTTCCTGTGTCGTGGGTGCGTTTACAGACATATAATCTCACAAGCACACACACACCCAGACCCGGAGCAATTATCTATAGATCCTACAAATATTTGCCCCGTGCAGGAATCGAACCTGCGACACGCAGCGCAGCAGTCGGTCTCTTTACCACTGCGCCAACCGCGCTTGTATGCTAATAACTAAAACGATGTCATAACAAGATCCGGCGCTCATGAATAATGCATGCGGAGGTCAAACACATGGAAAATAACTGCTGGCGCATTTAAGAGTTAGGTTGAAATATGTTGGACTGGATAGAAATTCGATTTGTACGTATTGTCGAGAATTTACCCTCATATTATGAAATTTAAAACATACCATAGCATCACGCCGGTATTCCTTGAGAGGGTAGGCAGAGAGTATATATGTCGCAGATGGATTGTAGAATCAGCTGTATTACAAAACTGCTAGCTGATTTACAAAACAGTAGGTACTGTTATGAAAAACAGTTGAACGATGTTTAGCGGTTTTGCATAATTACTGAACACAGAATTGAATGAACGGTTTACGTTTATCAATGCAGCGGGTCAACGATCAGAAAATATGTAAATCAGGGTGAAATTAACTGTTAGATTGCAGATTTAAATTATTATTATATTTATTTGAAATAAAGTTATTGAGTATTGAGTATTTTAGTTCGAAATTTTGTCGCATATGTGTCTGTGTGTCTTATCAACAATAATTTAATTATATTTAAGTCGGTAGAAAAAAAAGATATGCTGAAAATTTCGAATTAAGTGTTAGGAAGTATAAATTGCAGAAACATTTATTTACATTATACACGTGGAATACGATAATTTTATTTGATTTTATTATTTAATTATGTAGCTCATTTGACGTTGGCCACGTGACGATCACGTGACCAACGTCATTTGACAATCGACTTGAAAAATGAATCCAAGGAAGAGAGCAGTTGGCCCAGGGCCAGTAAAGTGTGCGGACGTTCTCCTTTAAGCCGGTATAATATCAGAATTAATTTAAATAATTTTAGTCATCGATAAAGTACCTACAGCACGAGTGCCACCTGCTAGAACAAGGCGTAAGGTTAGTTATCATTAAGCTGCATTTATTATATTTCACGATGATTTTACTTAATTTTTATATGTAGAGATGCGATGTAATTATTAATAGTCATTTATTTAATGTTATACTAATAAATAACTGAGATGCTGGTCGTGTTTAACCGACTTTTATTTAAAATCCTTTAAGTAGCATTAATATATCAGAAGTGGGATAGGCGAGTATTTTAGACGACTGAAATCACTCGTTTATCCTGCCCACATGCATGTAAGCATTTAATTATTTTATTAAATTTTTTTTTGCGTTACTTTAATCGTTCACTTAATATTTACAGCATATCATTTGGATTTAATCATGGAATGACATGTACATTACATCGCATGACTACAGTTTATTTTTAGTATTATGTACAGAATTTACACAATAAATAACTATCGGTATATTAAATGCGATTTGTTTGCGTTTTAACTAGGTACCCACTTTTATTTATAATTGATGTATCTGTATTCGAATTTTATTAATCACTACAACATTACACGCGCTTTGCTAGGGCTACTCCCTACCCCCCCAGGGGTTCCACCTTGTCGTGGTGGGGGGGCTCTAGTAGCCGTGGCTTGGTCACCCACGGTGAAGCTAACGGAACCCGAGGAGGGCCGCTCCTCAGGGCTTTGCCTTCAAGCCCATGTTGGAGCGGCGCCGGCGTAGGTTGCGGGCCTTATGGGGGGTGTCGCAACTGAGGTGGGCTGCGGCGTCGTATGGGCGGCACCGCAGCTGAGGGATGGGGGCCGCGGTGGGAGAGGAGTGCCGGTATGTCGATGCGCCGCTCTCCCTACCTGCCGCGGCCTTGACGGGGCCGCCACCGTTGGATGGCGGACGCGGTGGGGCCGCAGGGGAAGAGGAGTGCCGGTATTGCGACGCGCCGCTCTCCCTATCCTCTGCGGCCGTAGTGGCAGGCGGCGGGGCCACAGACCTGACCCGTCGCAGGGGACCTTGGGCGTCCAGACACGGGGTTGTCTGGCACCCATTGCACATGGTCTCCGAGGTGGTTGCGGCACGCCATTAGTCTGGTGTGCCGTAACCCCGTGAGGGAGTCCGGCAACGGACGGCTGCGGGCGGGTTCGCGGTTGTGTGCGAGAGCGTTCCCGCGTCCCGCCCTCAAGCAGCTGAGGAGGTATACTGTGGAGTTTTAGTGGGTTCGAGTCCCACATAACCGCTCTGTCTCCCCGTGTCAGAGCGGTATGCGAGGGCATTTCTCCACATAAAAAAAAAAAAAAAAAAAAAAGAAAAAAAAGGGCTACTCCCTAGAAGTGCTTCATAACTTTACGTGCTTAACCAGGGTAACCCTCTGGTAGCACTACAACTACACGCGCTTTGCTAGGGCTACTCCCTAGAAGTGCTTCATAACTTTACGTGCTTGACCAGGGCAACTCTCTGGTAGCACTACAACATTACACGCGCTTTGCTAGGGCTACTCCCTAGAAGTGCTTCATAACTTTACGTGCTTGACCGGGGCAACTCTCTGGTAGCACAACAACATTACACGCGCTTTGCTAGGGCTACTCCCTAGAAGTGCTTCATAACTTTACGTGCTTGACCAGGGCACTCTCTGGTAGCACTACAACATTACACGCGCTTTGCTAGGGCTACTCCCTAGAAGTGCTTCATAACTTTACGTGCTTGACCAGGGCAACTCTCTGGTAGCACTACAATATTACACGCGCTTTGCTAGGGCTACTCCCTAGAAGTGCTTCATAACCTTACATGCTTGACCAGGGCGACTCTCTGGTAGCACTACAATATTACACGCGCTTTGCTAGGGCTACTCCCTAGAAGTGCTTCATAACTTTACATGCTTGACCAGGGCAACTCTCTGGTAGCACTACAATATTACACACGCTTTGCTAGGGCTACTCCCTAGAAGTGCTTCATAACTTTACATGCTTGACCAGGGCGACTCTCTGGTAGCACTTCAATATTACACGCGCTTTGCTAGGGCTACTCCCTAGAAGTGCTTCATAACTTTACGTGCTTGACCAGGGCAACACTCTGGTAGCACTACAACATTACACACGCTTTGCTAGGGCAACTCCCTAAGAAGCGGTCTATCATTACATATGATTAACCGAGGTCACTTTTTGGCGGTGTTTCATCACCGTTACTTTCCTTGATAAGCCATTAAACTTATCGTTCAGATACATACCTAAATTATCTGTGGTATTCTATATGGATTTTAACAGTAGATATAAACATTTAGGCATTTCGTTGTTTTAGAAACAAGTGTCTAATCATATTATTTTATACTAAGGCCCTTCGAGGCGTTTAGGTGTGATACTATATCATGTTGTTTTAAGTTTCAGTATGAGTGACTCTGTACGATCAGACCATATGTCCACTGTTCATATGGGTGGAGCAAAAAGTTCCGAAGGACTCCATCAACAAGAAAATCATAGTGCTGTTATCGAGTATCAGACTCGGGTACATAATCAGGAAGATCACGTTAATAGTGCTGTTATCGAGCATCAGGCTCGGGCACCTGAACAAGAGAGTCACGTTAACAGTGCTGTTATCGAGTATCAGGCTCGGGCACGCGACTCTTTATTAAATGCAAAAATGCGTAGTCGTAATCATTCATCGTATTCGTCAAGTAACGAATCCATAATACTCGGTCCTCGAGACAGACAATCTCGACGACGGCGGCGCACACACGCATCGCGAAAACGTCAGTCTGTGTCATCAGAACATACGTTTCGGAAACGGAGCGGATCTCATAAGAAAGAGTACCGGTGCCGTAGATTGCTGGATCAATCGAGGGCTAAACGGTCTTCTAGTTCCAGTGATGCCGAACAGTCGCAGTACGCTACTGAGCGTAGATTGCAAAGTCGAATATCTAGGAGAGCTATTGATGAAAAGCACTACGAACGTGAGGGGCGTAAAAGGCGACGGATTTATAGTAATTCTGGTGAAGGCTTTTTGTGTAGTAGCAATAAACGGTTTAAATCCCGCCATAACTCCCCTGGCGTCGGGTCGCGCAGACGGGGAATAGATACTAATATTAACGGTAAAGATGATTCTACTAACATTATTTTAGATAAGTTTTTAAATATTCTTAAGAATGTTAAAAGTCAATCTGGTTCTAAACTTTCGATGAGTAATGTCTTGCCCGAGTTTGACCCCATGTCAAAAGATCAAACTATCCTAATGTGGCTTACTAAAGTAGAGGAATGCGCTGAGATTTACGGATGGGATGAGAAGGAAACTATACATTTTGCCCTTCCAAAGCTTACTGGTGTTGCAAAAACATGGTACCAAGGTCTTAGCACAGTCCTCTATTCCTGGAATGAATGGAAAAAAAAGTTATTAGAAAACTTTCCGTACCGTGATGATTACGCAGAACTTCTAATAAATATGTTAGCAAAAAAGGCCCGGTATGGTGAGTCATTAGAGCAATACTTTTATGAAAAATCGAATTTTCTGAATAGGTGCGGAATAAAGGGCCGTAAGGCAGTTGACTGTATTTTGAACGGAGTCGAAGATCGTGCTGTTAGAGTAGGTGCCCAAGCCGCTCAATTCCGTGAACCAGAAGAGGTATTAAAATATTTTAAAACTATTAAAATAGCTCCCAATAATATAGGGGAAAGAAACGAGAGGCAGAAACAGGAAAAGAAGACGGCCGCAATCGCATCCATCAGGCGACGCCCCGAACACAAGAGGTTTGTATGTCACAATTGCAACGAGGAAGGTCACAAAAGTACTCAATGTCGGAAGCCACCTACAACCTGCACAACTTGTGGTAAGTTGGGACATTTGAGTAAGTTTTGTAGATTTAATAGGGATAAACCTCAAGATAATAGGAATCAGAAGGAAACTTCTGCTGGGGACGAAAAATTTGTATCGGAACTTTCCACGGGCGAGTCTAACTCTAAATACATCTTCAAAATTTTGGTGAATAATGAGGAATTGTTATGCCACGTTGATCTGGGAAGTCAATGCACTCTCATTAGAGAAAGTGAAGCCAAAAATCTAAAATTACTTATAGATACCGAAGGCTTACCCTTAATGAGAGCTATAGGCGGATATCATGTCACACCATTAGGTAGATCTAGGGTTAGTGTCAACGTTCAAGGTATAGAGGAAAATATTGAAATTTTAATAGTCGAAGATCACGTTTTGAAATACCCTGTCTTACTGGGTCATACTTTCACAGAATTACCTAATATCACTATTATTAAAACCGCTAAAGAAATAATTTTTGAAAATGATAAATATAATAAATTATCTCTGAATGTCACAAAAGATACAATCTTATTACCGGGAGAAATTTCCATTTTATCCGTCAATTCACGCAATAATTATAATGGAAGGATATACGTTAATGGTACTATAAGGGGGACGCCTAATCTCGAATATTATTTATTTCCGGGAGAGTATATGGTTAAATCTGGCGCTGGACTAGTGATAGTATTTAATATGAGCAAAACAAAAATTTATTTTACTAAAGATCAACTATTAACGCGTGCTTCTACTTATAATTGTACTCAAGAAGTTTCCATAGTCTCGTTTGATGATTCCAATTTAGATAGCACTATACAGGCTGGACCTACTATGACTCGAGATCAAAGATTACAGCTACAAAGTTTACTGACTAAGTTTAATGATTGTTTCTCATCAAATTTAAAAGATTTAGGGTTGACATCAGCAGGAGAAATGATTATAGAATTAGAAAATTCTGAACCAGTCGTTTACAGACCCTATAGGATGTCTATATCGGAAAGGACTCTTGTTCGTGCAATGGTTAACGAAATGCTTGATGCTGGCATAGTTAGGGAGTCCTCCTCTCAGTATGCAAGTCCAATTGTCTTAGTTAAGAAAAAGACCGGGGAGCAAAGACTATGTGTCGATTATCGCGCTTTAAACAAACGAACGAAAAAGGATCATTATCCTCTCCCCCGAGTTGAAGATCAATTGGACCAACTCGCAGGTAGCCAATTATTTATATCTCTTGATTTGGCTTCCGGATATTATCAGATCCCTATTTCCACGTCTTCACAGGATAAAACCGCCTTCGTTACCCCTGACGGGCAGTATGAGTACACCCGAATGCCATTTGGTTTAGTAAATGCACCGTCAGTTTTCCAAAGAACTATAAACAAGATTCTCTCGGAAGCAAAAATCAAATATGCTCTTGTATATATGGATGACGTGTTGATCCCAGCAAAGACATTTGAAGAGGGTCTTGTTAGGCTAGAAGAAGTCTTGTGTCTTTTACGTAAAGGTAGATTGACTTTAAAGCTTGCCAAATGTAATTTCTTCTACGACAAAATTGATTTTCTAGGTTTTGAAGTTAGCTCTGAAGGTATTAAACCTGGGACCCGGAAAATAGAAGCTGTAGCTAAATTTCCAGTTCCGGGTAACCAACATGAACTACGACAGTTTATTGGTTTAGCCAGCTTTTTCCGTAGGTTTGTTCGCGGCTTCGCTGTTATTTGCAGGCCGCTGACGGATCTATTGAAGAACAACTGTGAGTGGAAATGGTCCAAAGACCAGGACGTTGCTTTCAATACTATAAAGAAAGCTCTCATCTCCCGACCAATATTGTCGCTTTATGATCCAGAACGTGAAACTCAGTTGCATACTGATGCATGCAAGTATGGTGTCGCGGGTATATTAATGCAAAAATGCGATGAAGGTTTATATAAACCGGTTTCGTATTTTAGCCGAAAAACTACACCAGACGAACAGCGAATGCACTCGTTCGAATTAGAAACACTTGCAGTCGTAGCGTCTCTTAACAGATTTCGTGTTTATCTCCTCGGGGTTCCTTTTAAAATACTAACCGACTGTAACGCGCTGCGGACAACACTAATAAAGCGGGACTTAATTTCGCGAGTTGCACGTTGGTGGGTGCAGCTCCAAGAATATGATTGCGAAATAGAGTACAGACCGGGAACAGGTATGGTGCACGCGGACGCCTTAAGTAGAAATCCGGTAGACAAAGCAATTCCAGAGGAGCATATCCTTGATGTGCTGTCTAATGAATCGCAGGACTGGATAGCGACAGTTCAGTCCAGTGACGAAGAAATAGCCCGAATTAAACAAATTTTAAGTGACCCAGATTCTGAGAACGTTGCCGATATAATCAAAAATTACAAACTAAAAACAGGTAAAGTATACCGTTTAGTAAACCATGATGGAAATGAATGCATGCGTTGGGTGGTACCAAAAGGAGTGCGATGGCAAGTGGTTAAAATGAACCATGATGATATAGGACATTTTGGTTTTGAAAAAACACTATGCCGAATCCAACAAACGTATTGGTTTCCTAAAATGAGAAGGTTTGTAAAAAAATATGTGCAATCATGTTTGGAATGCGCACACCACAAGGGAATTACAGGAAAACAGCACGGTGAGTTACATCCAATCCCTAAAGTCGAAATACCTTTCCACACTATCCACGCGGACCACCTTGGACCATTTGTACGCAGCAAACGAGGTAATGTCTACCTTTTAGTTATAATTGATAGTTTCACAAAATTCATTAATATTTCGCCAGTCAAAAATACTAAGACTTCTACAACCATACGAGTTTTACGAGAACATATTAGTTATTTTGGTACACCTGTTCGATTAATCACTGACCAAGGAACTTCATTTACGAGCAATAGCTTTAGGTTATTCACTAAATCACTGGGTATCAAGCATATCCTGAACGCAGTGGCCACACCGAGAGCTAACGGACAGGTGGAAAGATTCAATAGAACGATCCTTGACGCTCTTTCCACCAAATCTCACGGAAAGGATGACAAAAGTTGGGACGAATACGTACCAGACGTTCAAATCGGCCTGAATACTACAGTCCATAAAACCACAGGTAAATGCCCCTCAGAACTATTATTTGGCGTACGACTTAAAGGAAACTCTGAAAATAGGCTCAGCGAAGTCATAGATGAAACTATGGTCACCGTAACTCCCGAAGACTTGGAAGAGGTAAGACATAATGCCGCAAAGCGAATTGTTGACCAACAAATTAAAGATAAGGAAAAGTTTGATTCAAAACGCATTACAAATGTTTCTTATTCCGTTGGAGACTTGGTAAGTGTCAGAAGGGAAATACCGAACACCGGTAAATCTAAAAAATTAATAATGAAATTTCAAGGTCCTTATAGGATCATCAAAGTTTTGCCTAATGATCGCTATTTAGTACAAGATACTCCTATTACGCGTAAAAAAGGGTGTCGTAACTATGAAAATGTTATTGCATTAGATAAAATAAAACCGTGGCTTAGTTTTAATCAAAACTTTGGTAGCTCTGAGTCCGACAGCCATGAGTCGGAATCCGAACAAAACAATGTTATACTTTGATTTGTTTATGATATGATTATGTAGTTTTAGTTATTATGAATTAGAATTAATTGTTAAACCAGCACCAGTAACATTCATATACATAGTATTGATTGAAATTGACGCAGTATACCTGCCGTATTGTTTAACCACTAAATAACTAATTTTAATGTATTAAAATCAAACAATATTATAAGAAAAATAGCTGTTAGGATTGATACGTTATTGTATTATTATTATAATATTGTCTAACGTATAGTAATTGATTGTGTGTATAGTAATTGATTGTGTGTATAGTAATTGATTGTGTGTATAGTAATTGATTGTGTGTATAGTAATTGATTGTGTGTATAGTAATTGATTGTATGTATAGTAATTGATTGTATGTATGTATAGTAATTGGTCGTATGTATAGTAATTAATTGTACGTAGCCAGCTCAATAATTATATATTGTAAAACATAGCAAAGGGACTTGCTTTAGCAGGATGGCCGAGCTGTTAGGAAGTATAAATTGCAGAAACATTTATTTACATTATACACGTGGAATACGATAATTTTATTTGATTTTATTATTTAATTATGTAGCTCATTTGACGTTGGCCACGTGACGATCACGTGACCAACGTCATTTGACAATCGACTTGAAAAATGAATCCAAGGAAGAGAGCAGTTGGCCCAGGGCCAGTAAAGTGTGCGGACGTTCTCCTTTAAGCCGGTATAATATCAGAATTAATTTAAATAATTTTAGTCATCGATAAAGTACCTACAGCACGAGTGCCACCTGCTAGAACAAGGCGTAAGGTTAGTTATCATTAAGCTGCATTTATTATATTTCACGATGATTTTACTTAATTTTTATATGTAGAGATGCGATGTAATTATTAATAGTCATTTATTTAATGTTATACTAATAAATAACTGAGATGCTGGTCGTGTTTAACCGACTTTTATTTAAAATCCTTTAAGTAGCATTAATATAAGTAAATACTAAACCACTATACTAAACGAAAATAAATCCTGATAAATCCCTGAACGAGCGAAGCGAGCTCGGAAGTTGAACCTGTCCGGGGTACCCCGACACGGACTGGTTAGGTCCAAAGTGTTTAGGTTTTTTCTAACTTTACAGACACAAAAATATAAGTTGTTTTGTTGAGTTGCTGTTTGTGTATAGACTAGTGGTGACCGTTGGACTGACAAGTCAAAGGTCGCAAGTTCGAATCCAAGGCACGCACCGCACCGCACCGGCTTTTCGAAGTCATGTGCGTATTATAAATTAATGATTACTTGCTTAAAACGGGTAAAGTAAACATCTTGAGGAAACCAGTACACCTGAGAAATATTCTCGATGGTGTGTAATGCCATGTCAGAGACCTACGGGTGGTTTAAACTTTGACACGATAAGAAGAAGAAACGGTGAAAGAAAAATACGACCGTGAATAGGATTTGAACCTGCGCTCTCAGGATGAATCCTCCACATAGTCGGCCAACTAAGCTATCCCAACCTATGCTCACTATTCTGAATCCTTCTTTTATATTAATATGTATTTTGGTGACATCATCGTCAACTATTCAGTATCTATATTTTGACTGAACCGACACGGCTTTTATGGCCTTTAAACCCGGCTCTTAACAATTTTTTTCTCACAAATTTTATAACTTTATAACAATAACTATTATAAAGTAAGCTATAAACTTAGAATTACTAGCTCTTTACGCTATTAAGAAGCTAAACTAACTCACCTGAGTTTATTCCCAGCTTAGTTTGCTTTACATAAACATGTCCTATTACGCAGCAAGCTGGTTTACACGGAAGGTGGACCCTATTACGTAAAATTAAATTAGTTAGCGAAAATTTACACCAGAATAATCTTTAAAGGTAAACAGTACTGTGGTCTGTAAACGATTGATGAGGATAAGCAACAGATTTTTGCAGTCAATCTACAGATGGGTGACCAATAGAAGGGTTTTCATCTGAGCTTCTCCGTAGGGCTGAGGGCACGGTAAACGGGCAATCCCATTGTTGATGATTAAAAGTAGTCATTATGCCAAGTTAGTAAGCCCACGGGTAGCTTAACAACTCTTGACATTAAGTTGGCTCTAGGGTTGCCAACTTTTATTAGAAGAAATAGAGTATATCTGATTTCAAAGGAGGTAATTAAAGAGTATGGACATCCAAAAAACAGTAACATATTTAATAAAATTTTAAGGATTGTCCCTGCTTGTAGTAGACAGTTCCGATGCTTCTAATGCCTTCAAAGTATAATTAAGTAGTTTATCTTTATTGTCCTTTAATAGCGGCTTCACTGGTCGATGTAATGACAAAATATTAAATAAATCAATATTTTTTATTGAGGCACCGTTACCTAAAAAACACTTTTTTAGTATGGAAGCCAATGAATACTGGCACTAGTATAGTAAACATTGTGTAAAAAAGAGTATTTGAGGATACTCTATTATTGTTATAGATTATAGAGTACGCCTACATGATAAAGAGTACAATACTCTATTTTAGAGTACGGTTGGCAACCCTAGTTGGCTCCCAACTGAGGAGTGAGCAGTAATAGTCTAGTAGTATGACCGTTGGACTGGCAAGTCAAAGGTCGCAAGATCGAAACCAAGGCACGCACTATTGACTTTTCGATTCATGTGCGTATTAAAAATCAATTATCATTTGCTTAAAACGGTGATGTAAGACATCGTGAGGAAACCTGAGAGATGTTCTCGTTGTGTGTAAAGCCATAAGAAGGCCTCTTATACCTTAACGCTAGGTTGTTCATTAACCATACGATAAGAGAGAGAGAGGGAAGCACTCAAACACAAGAAAAAGAAGAGTAACAGATTGCAACACGTATGTTAACAATCCCACAACAAAGGTTTCCCCCAACAACAAAAACAAAAGGTAAATTTTGAGTGTAAGGCAGTATTTTTAGAGCTCCCAATTTTCAGACAAGTTTCTGGTTGCAGGCAATTTGTTGTATTATGACCAATAATCTCGTCTCTTTTCTAAAAGAATCTTTTCCACATGCTAGTTTTTTCTCTAACACAAATCTCACTTAGCGACTAGAAATATGTAAGCTACAGCAATACTCGTTTTGGGTATCAACACCACCACCCGCAGTATGGGAGCCGATTACCAGAACCACTACGTCAAAATTTACAGTACTGACTAATAGTTTCATAAAGTAACAAGACAATTTCCAGTACAGTAAAATGTATGTTACAAGGACAAAAAAAAAGTCTCCTTCAACCCCATATAGGTTTAGAGAGTAGAAAAGCAATAGTTTATCTAAGCTATTTAACGGGCAACACCTACATTCGACATTGAGGTCAACTATCCCTAAACAAACTAGATAAGTTTGTCGACGGACCTAACTTTGTCCTCTGTCGTGAGTTGAGAGGTTACTACTACGAATTTACGATATATTAACACTCCAAATGTTTAAACATAATTTGATTTAGATTTTTTGTATTCCTCTGTGTATTACTGTTTTTTACCAAAGACCTCTCATGAAGTAGTCTAGCAGAAAAACCGTTGACTATCGTCTTCTTATCACGTGGCTGATGAGCTACCTGGTGTCAGAGTTTAAGCCACTCGTAGGTCTTTGACATGGCTTTGCACACTACGGGTAACATTTCTCAGCTTTGCTAGCTTCGTCTAAGTAATATATAATTTTTAATACGCACATGAGTACGAAAAGTCAGTGGTGGATACCTTAGATCATACCACTAGGTTATCACTACTTGCGAGTAATCGATAGTAAAACGTCTATTGTAGGTATGTTAATTCCAATCTCGAAATTGAACCGGCCGAGTTACAATTCTATTCAACCAGAATAATTGAAATTCAAAATATAATTTGATTATAGAAGCCGTGGTAGTTCGGAGCTTTGCTAAATGGACAAATTTACACTGTCAATAGCAGACTCATGCTGAAGTGGCTCGTAGATATACAGGTCGATCGATCGAGGTGAGGCTCTGCCGCAGTTAGTCTGTATTGGGGTACCCATCATTTCACATGGAGACCTCTCCATGCTTCGGAAAACATGTTATTCTGTCGATACCGTTTTCAAATGAAGATCTATGGCAGCGGTTAAGAGTAGTCAGATGGCTGAAAGTCTGTCAACCAGTCGTACCTAGAAAGAAATTGGGTCGTGCAGCTAAAATACTGATAATAAGCTTCAACCATTGGCCTGGAATCCGACCTCTAAATAGTTGGACAAAGGCTAGACAGATTTGAATAACAAAGTAATGCTGGATATAAAACTAAGTCTCCACCATGTCTTGGAAGTGTACAAGATTCCTCACTGTTCCACAATCCATATCACATCAATCAAATCTAGAACAAATATAATTATATTACAAGATCTTTCTCCATTATGCTCCGGTTTGACACGTCTAACGGAACTAAACTTCTATTATAGGCGATATCGATATCGAATCGTTCCAAGGGTTTGGTTTAAAATCTAATTAAACTGAATGAATGAAACTATCCTAACATAGTTACACGCAAATTATAATATGGCAATTAATCGGATAATAAGCGAAGTTACGTAAAACGTAATCGATATGAATTGGTTTGTCGTAAGTAAAATTTGACCGACTTTTTGTACTATGGAGAAACAGCGCACACTCCAATGTGTTAAGGACTGGTTAAGGGTTAAGGACTGTGTGGTTTTAGTCGAATTTCAATGAAGTCCAAGTTCGTGAAGGATCTTCATACTCAAAAAAATAATTACAAAAGATAAAATGCGAGATCATTTTGGAGACCCCGCTCAGTAGAGAATCAGATCGCCTATCGTTGGAGTAGACTGAGTGGTTGGTACACCACCCGGAATTTGCCAAGCGCGTCCTAATTTATAGTTACCGAAAAGGCCCCACTATCCTTTGAGTTCACGAGTTATTCAAGTTTTTGATATAATGGACTAAACGTAGCTACTACTCACGTACTCCCCACTTATTTTACTTATAATTCCAGTGACTCCCTTATTGCTGAACTTTTCCCTTTCACGTGCAAGGTGAATCAAGTTGCCATGTGTTGAGTACATTATAAAACCTACTTCTTAACCAAAATGGCTATATTGTAACTTAGATCGTTTAGCTCTCTAAGATATTGTTAGGTCATGCCAGCTGGTTGACCAAGTCAGCTCAATCTGCACGTTTTTTTTTTCAAAAGGCCATTTCCGATGAAGCCTTCTTATTATATTTTTGTGTTTGTTGCGGTTTTTCTGCCAGACCAGGATAGAATTGGAAGCAAGGGCTTTATTAAAAAACACATTAACACATAAAAA
This sequence comes from Xylocampa areola, assembly GCA_935421205.1. Lineage (NCBI taxonomy): Eukaryota > Metazoa > Arthropoda > Insecta > Lepidoptera > Noctuidae > Xylocampa > Xylocampa areola. The sequence goes on from OW285220.1 coordinate 11,478,053, forward strand.
AAGCTAGTTCTCTAACCAACTTACACACTATTATAAAAATTCTACCATACGCACTCTCGCAAACCCGTAGTAACTCCCGGCTGCTATGAAAGTAACAAAAGTGCGCTCTTTGCCGGCAGGTACTCCACTAGCTATCTAATGGGCTTAACTTCACACGCGCGGGACCTTGTTTCTATAAAGTATTAGCTGGCACCTAATAGCCTTGCAGTGAGGCTGGATGTAAAAAGGTCAGATTTATGTTAATAGAATATATGAGGATCCCATTTTCATAAGGTTGAATAGGTTTAAATGCGGGTCTGATGATCTGGATACCTTATTAAGACCTAGCATAGTACCATCACCAAACGGAATGTAGATATGGAAAGGTATATTTCGGCAAATGCAGCTGCAAACCTCGAGCTTAATGGAAGACCGTCTTAGTAAGCAGGGGTCCGGCACTACATATATGAGGGATTATACCAATCTGCCTAGCCTTTTCCCAATTACATTGGCGTCGGCTTCCAGTCAATCCGGATGCAGGTTAATACCAGTATTTTGTATGCAGCGATTGCCTATCTAACCTCCACAATCCAATTATTGGGTTACACGATATCTCGTGGTATGACTGGTTATCAGACTTTCAGGCCTCTGACTACCCGTAACGGCTGTCATAAATTCTTAATTTGATAACCTCGATGAGCACGTTGAACCGTCGGTCCGGGTGGTTTAACGTTCTCGCCGAGGCACGGAGGGGTCTCTGTATGAAATTATGGTCACCCTTCCACAGACCGACCGTGGCAAGCGCTGTTTAACCTCGAGCGGTCGATCTGTATGGCTGTTAGTTAGTCAAGCGCCCCTCCTATTAGGGATTATACCACATGTCAGAAAAAAAATGGAAAGATATGAGAAAGACTTTTTCCCAGCCGTAGGATAGTGTACCAAATAAATTTTGATGTGAATTTCGATTATGGATAGTTTTTTCTACAAATTAACTGGCAATTACATCCACCGTTAAAATGTGCCAAACTGTAATTAATTCAATCTGTCGAAGTCTGCTGGACACAGGACTCTCTCATGATGTTGTTCATTGTAGGAATTTAGGGTATGAGGGAGGGGGGCGGATGGCTTGCAAGCACGCAACCGGAACACTACACGAGAATGTTTTGTGGTTGATACCGGTAAGAGGGTGGTTGCTATGCAGGGGGATGCGCCGTAGGAATCTATTACTATTGTGGTCAACCTTAGTTATCATCAACTGGTAGATGATAGAAAGTTTTATTCCTGCTGGAAGGACTCAAAGATATTGCAACACGGGTAATCATTGTAAACAGACTTTAATACAGATAAATCTTACAAACGCATTAACGCATGCGTGGCGTGTTTTTGCTGAAAGAAAAATACGGTCGTCAGCAGAATTCGAACCTGCGTGAATAAATACTGCAGGCGTTCTCACCACTATGCGAATGAAAGCAATGACGTCACCAAAAGCCATATTAAAAATGTGGAATAAGAATTCGGAGTAGTGAGTACCAGTCGAGAAGGCTTAGTGGTCAGAACGCCTGGAGTATTTATTAGGGAGACGCAGGTTGACTCCTGCTCACGATCGTACATTTCTTTCCACAATAAATTAAAGGCGACTTTAAGTTTAGCTGACTACGGCTAATTGTAAGCTAAAGACACTCATACATTTAGGCCAAGATAAATAAACAAGGTTTTTTCACGTTCGTAACGTCACTTGGGGTTTTCGCTGAAAACCAGCGCTGGGTTGTGGCTCACGTCACAACCCAGCATTATGCTGAGTGAAAACCTTGTTGTCACGGCGTGCAATTTATTTTGTATTTATTTTAATATATATTTTTTGTACATTGCACGTCTGTTGATAATAAACCTTTCTTTCTTTCTTTTTCTTAGCAAATTTTAACTCATTTTAACGTAAAAAATTATAAAGTTCTCATATCAATGAATGCAACATAACAGTACTGATTAGAATGAACAAAGTTACATTGTGTCATTGGAATGACACGAATTCGGTCATTTTCCGAACCTAGCGACATTCGGAAAATCTTCAAAACTTATTTCACATTCGTTACGTAGTGTGTTTCATGTTACAACAGTGCGCCGAACAATTTACACGCGCCGAGGTTTTTATTAAACGACAATGGTGACTTTTGTGTTGTTAACTGGATTAGGTAGAAACTCACAGTGTATCTACTACTATTATGTCTCTTACTCCTTTCGCAGCCATGCTCGAAGATGTTTTTTTCAGCAGTACTTTGTGCAGTCGGTAACTTACGTAGGTCGAAATTTTCACAAGTTAGGAAGAGCGGCTAGTGAGCGTGAGGTTCTGGGTTTGATTCCCGGGGCAGTGCTATTGGGTTTTTAACCGAATTAAAAAAGAAGGCGGTTTTCAATTCAGTCGGTATATTTTTTTCTGTTACATAGTTGTCAGTAGCAGCCCGGAGTTTGGGATTTTACTTGGCAGATCTCAGTAGCTCACCCCCTACTACATGGGACATCTTTACCTAACCCGTCAGAGAACACAGGCGTAATGGTATGTTATGTGATTATGTACAGTAATAAAGTTTCATACCTATATGATTAATTCTATAAATTAATCAGACCTTTGCCATTAAATTACCTCTAAGTGGAATACTAAATGGGATGGCTAATTATAATTATTATTGTGGGTCGTGTTGATTAATATCATATAGTAGGCCATTAGGACATCTTGGATGTCTAAGAACCATCGGGACATTTGGAAATGGGAGAATTTTGTTATATCTGTATTATGTAAAATTTCCATTAAAGTAGTATAAAATTATTAATATCTTATATTTATTTCATGACTTTCTTTATATATTCGATGTCGGTGTAAAATAAATATTATTTGTGAATAAATTGGGAAATATAGTGTTTTGTCTTTTCTACCAAAGACAACACACACGAGTGTTAGGTTTTGAAATAATCGTAGCAATTTAATTATTTAGTTGACTATAATATCGACATTATCCATTTTGTGTGTTGGCAATAAAGGTGTCGGTCAAGCTTCTATGACTGACAACACTGGGATAAGGCGACCATCCGTTTGAACGTAAGAAAGAACGGCCTATGCGTGCGGAGCTGGCATCGAATTCGGACATGTGTGCTGAATGTATTGTGATGCGGAGAAAATATTTATACAACTATCATGGCAAGTATTATGTGCGTTTTATAACACGAGCAGCAATAAAAGCCTCATCAATAAAAAAAAAGAGTTATAATTTCCGTCATCGATTTTACGCAAAAAATAACCAGCCATGTAAAAATTACTTCAATAATCGTAAGTTTAATAAAATCACGTTCTACCGTGGACGGTGTTATGCGGTAATCTGACAGCATTGCAGGCCGGCCACGTGGGCCCGTAACGACCGGACCGGTACGTGTGGATGTCGTACGTGAGATGCGAACCATGCCGTGGTAAAAAACCTTTTTGTATTTTTGTTTTGGTATTTTTGCTTTATGATTTTTTGATAACGGTATTTTGGTTCAATAATGGAAGCTAGGTTTTGAATATATTTGAATATAAGCCTAAAAGTTTGTAAAAAAGTTTTTACCTAAGATTGTCTTTGATTGTGTCTTGATTCTAGTTAAGTTGTAAGAGCTAGTCTTGCTTCAAGAGTTCGAGGAAAATACAGAATTTCCACTTTCGACTATGTAGACCTGAACATATACCAATAAAAACTCAATATTAAAAATATTAAAGGCTTAGTCTTCTCTTGTCTGCTAATTATAGCAGTGATAGCAAATGTAGTATTTGCTATCACTGCTATAATTAGCAGACAAGAGAAGACTAAGCCTTTAATATTTTTAATATTGAGTTTGAGTCCACCAAAAAACAGTATTTTAAACAAACCAGTTAAAAACATTCTAGCACTAAATTGCATCCAGTAAAAAAGCGTTTAAGATTAAGTCGCCTAATATCTCTTCGGCATCTGGTAAATGTAGACGTTTCCGGCCACTACGATCAATCCAATAAGTCCAAATTTAAAGAATTACCTTAATCAGGCATTTCTTTGAAGGTGCTTTTAATCTAAAACCGCCATTTAAATTGCCTAGCGCACGTTAATTTGCCAACCTTTGACTAAAATGGGACACATTGCCATATTGAACAAAACATTTTATTCTTCAACACTTTATTTGAATTTAACACGACAAATGCTACCGGTGCAGTTTAGGGGTCAGTCTCATTATCATTTTTGCAGACTAGGTAACTTTAATATTACGTCATGTTATTCCCATGTGGATCCCTTACAAAACAGCTCGTTTTTAACAAAAAATAAAAAATGATTTGTCAGAATACTAAAATATGGAGCGAAGCACAATCTTTAACAAGTGAGGTGGAGTGAATGAAGACTAATATGTAACATGTTTTATGTGGGATTGGATAGAAGTGGCTTTACATGCTTTTGAAGAAATATTGCGGTAGTAAATTACTAGGAATAAAAACAAAAATATTTTGTAAATTGAGCATCTTGACGATGTTATGACCAGATTGCATTACGTGGAATCCATATATTAACCCGTTCACTGTCCAATGAACCACATGTGGTACACGTCGATTGTTTAAGTATTGTGCTTCGTGGACAGGGAACCTGTTAAGATCGGTGGATTTTTGATTGGAAGTCCAACCCATTCTATTTTAGAATTCTTTATGATAATTTTAACATAAAATAGCATAACTTCTGTACTTCCTGTAGGGGTAGGCAGAGGTGTACACACTTGTATACCCACACTTTACCAATGTTTTTATTAAGTTCCATGTAATAGGTGATGATACTTTTACCATCTACCGGGCACAATGATTATTTTGGTTTTACTATTGAATATTTATTCTATGTATTGCACTGTAGGGAAATAAACATATCTTTCATTGTTCTTTCTCCCTTTCTCCCTTCTTTTTCTTTCTTGTTCCTTTTTTTCTTTTATTCAAATCCGAGCACCGAACGAGGCGGTGACCAATGACACTGTACTCCTCCCGACTGTACTTCGGTCACACCGGAGATATTATATAATTCTTCTATACATCACCATAGTGCTTTCCATATCAAAAAACAAAGATATATCATTATGTATACGTAAGGAGGTAGCATGCTGTCCAACCGTGAAAATATGAACACATGCGCCATATTGCCAATTGAGCGACTGTCGGTTCCTCCACAGACGAGAGGTGTATGCGCAAATACAGGTGCACTCCCTATTCCTTGACTCTCATATTCCGAAAAACCCAATAAGACTTTGCCCAACCTGGGAATCGAACCCCGGACCTCACGCTCAGCAGCCACGCTTGCAACCGCTTGCATTCAGTCATGAGTACAACAATATTCATGCATACAACAGTTTCATAATAATCTTTAATAATACATAATTATTACTTAATGTTTACGAATAGTTATTATTCTCGTTAATAAACACTTATTTTCTCCTATAAAATGTGTTTCCAAACGGGTGTCTCGTGTGTCACAATATAAACGAGCCAGATACTCGCGTAAGCTCAGCGCATCGATTTACCACTCGATTGAACCTAGTTTCAGCACTGAAATAACTATTTTCAGGCACGAGAGCAAAGATCTTGAAATAAACTTTCTATGTAAAACAAGTTATTCCGGAGTGAAGAGTCGTTTTAAAAATGGTACAAAATGATTAAAAAATAACTTAATATTTATAAATTTATAAAGGTTGATACCGGGGTTAAAAAACCGGCTGTTGCGCTGTGTGTTGCGGCTTCGATTCCCGACAACTGATAATTGATTGCTCTTCAAGTGCTCCCGCGTAAAAACTGTAAGATACTTAGATCTGTAATAGCACCCAAGATACTGTAAAAACCCTAATGTGACGAAACGTATTCGGAAATCGAATACGGAACTGTCTCATTGGTCTCGTGGTCCCAAGCGCGACTGCTGAGCATGAGGTCTCGGGATCGATTCCCGGGTCGGGCAAAGTGATATTGAGATTATCTGTTAAAAAAAAATTGTAGCTGCCCGGAGTTTGAAATCAAGCCCGGTAGATGGCAATAGGCTCACCACCTTTTATATGGGACTTACTAACATCATCGGTGAAATGTGGGTGAACGTCTGAGTACCTACACCTCTGCCTACCCCTTTCGGGGAATACAAACGTGATACTATGTTATGTTATGTTATGAATACGGAATCTGGCATATTGCGACTTTGGACAGCTTTTCTCATCCATTACAAATGCTCATAATCTGTTGCAATTTCGGGTCGGTAAATAAACTTTGAGGTTAAGCAACAGTTAGCGTTATTAATCTATAGATTGGTGATCGCTACGAACATGTCCATCTGAGCGTTTCCGAGTATCGGACGACACGTATAAGAAGTCTGTTCAAAGCAGGGTCCTGTCTAATAAAGCCGACATTGCGACAAATTTGACAAAAAAATACTTAATTATCGGATTGTCATCTGCTAGGCTATTGTAATAAAGGCGACAATTAAGTCTACGCCACGGGCTCAGCTCTTGACTAAGGGCTCCGTTCAAGTTCGAAACTAGTTGGGCAATCCCGAAAAATGCACGTGAGTAGTAACCGATGAACAATAATATAAATACCACGGTATTCTCCACCCACCCCAAAATTTGGTAAAGCTACATTTACAATGAAGATGTCAACTAAGGTACAAATTCGGATTTGTAAGCGATCCTTGTCATTTAAATCTCTGTCAGTCCCTTCATACATAATAAACATGAATTATTCTACCCGACCCACCTTCCAATTTTCTCTCATTCTACCCACATTTCACCCAGACTAGATTAAGTTACCTGTCGAATAGAACCCATAAACGTGTTAGTATTAAACCCTAATTGATACGTACTAAGGCTGGGCTTAGTGTCAGTGTGTATCTATTATAAGGTACAGTAGGGTCGTGTTACAAATATGAGCAAGGCTCTTGTAGGATAGTGATGAACGGATCAAGATGGCGACTTTTGCATCGAAATCAATAAATTCCCAACATTCTGTGATTTTCAACACTGTTCTCTCGTGAACTATCTATTATATTTTTATAAGTCCAATAAAGATAATCGTTCTATAAAAGACATACAGACAAATCTTTCAAACGCAATAATGCATGCGTAGCGAACTTTAAGTTATAAATTTTATGGTAGCCGAGATGACCAATAGGAACGCAGCAGTCTACATCATGCAGAAGTGAGTTAAGTCTGGAATTTGATACAGTCAGCGCGGTATGCACCATTGGTACCGCTGACACGATGAATGACGGGAACTCACGATCGCTGCCAATGGCACTGAGTAGCTCCATAGCGACTCCGAGAATGGTACGTGAGTAATAACCGGTGAACAATATAATTTCTATCTGCACATGATTATGACAATTCTATGGTGCGTACCTTAGGTTCCAAACTGAGACTTTTGACTTGCCATTCCAACGCATATATCAATCGCACACTTATTACGCATATTGCTATCCCTGCTATTTCATTCGCTTTTTACTTACAGAAGAATACGGCTTTATGTTGACAATAGAAGTCAACCCAAAATGTCAGAAATCAAAAGCCCAATTTTTATCAGATGATTTAAAATTAAATTTTACCAAACACACTTTCACTTCAACAAGATTCATCTCATTTCGACCAGTCCTTATGTATGAATCTGTTTTGCGATATTTAAGCGAAATGGTAATGTTGTAGAATTGAAGCTTGTCTCGATAGTAATTAACTTATAAGGGATAAATGTATTCTCAACTCTCTTTAAGGTATTTCCGTTATAAATATGAAGTGGTAAAGTTTAAATGTTTACGAGTTTTCAACATAACCGAGTTGATTACGTGTATGTTATGTTATGATATATTGATTTTGATTTTATTTTGAAGTGAGCTCTATAACTTCCCTATCTTATTCCTACCTAACTAGTAAAGGGAGTCCTTAATTCAGGTATTTTTATAGTATAATATAATTTTAGCATGTATTTTTTTTATTCTGGAAAACATGCTTTGCGGGTAATGGTAATAATTTGTATAAACTAATCCATTTTGTTTCTTTTTGAACGTTGTTACGTACCTCTTGCGTGGGTTGAAAGCGACAACACGAAAGTTTCAAAGTGATAAATGTATTCCTTCCCTTGTTTCGATTTCTTAGTTAAGCCGTCAAAAACCAAGGTTATGAAAGATCCAACATTACAACTCCGCAAGAAATGCCACGGACTTCAAAAGTATTCTCAAACTTTTCAGTTTTACAAAAGCTAAACTTTGGATGTACGTCATCTGTACTCATAAAATGGCAGGTGTCCGGAAAATCATCAAGGGTTATTCGAAAAGGGGATCGTAATTAATTTATTTGAAAGGAAACATGTGAAATTGAGCACGCCTCACTTTGAAAACGGAGTGACAGATCCTGAGAGTGGCTTCGGTAAATAGTGGTGAGACGGGTTTTTCTCTGTTTGTGAAAGGTGTCTTAAGGATTCATATTGAAAGGCTAAAATGACGAACTAACATCTTATCTGATAAAAAGAGCGTCCTGAGCATACAAAGACATATTGGTTTTTTATGTTAGGAAATTCCCAGTAGCAGCCCGGAGTTTGGAATTGTGTCCGGTAGGTGGCAATAGACCTACCACATGGATGAAATGTGAGTGTACAGCTGTGTACACCTCTGCCTATCCTTTCCGGGAATACAGGCGTGATGCTATATTATGATAAAACAATTGATAAAGTTAGACATGTCGGGTACAAGGCTTGTATTATTGTTACATCCGTAGACACATATGAAATCGAAACCACATTCGTGATCTCTCACTGATTGGTTCACGTACCTACACGCCGCGAGTGATATTACTCAGCTAGTCTAGATTATAAACAAGCTAGGTTAATCCTAGTCTGTAGTCGAGCTTGCGTTACTTCATCCTCATTGATAACTACCCGGATTATTATGAAGTTTAAGTTTTTAACATTGACTGCCTCGTTGGTCTGATGACACCAAGCGCGACTGCTGAGCATGGGGTCTCGAGTTTGATTCCCTGGTCGGGAAGTGTTATTGAGTTTTTCTATGAAGAATTTCTCATTAGCAGCCCGGTGTTTGGAACTGTGTCCGGTAGATGGCAATAGGCTCACCACCTATTACTTACTACGGACTTAATAACAGCATTGGTGAAATGTGGGTGTACAATTGTGTTCACCTCTGCCTACCCCTTCGGGGAATACAGGCGTGATGCTATGTTATGTTATTTGTTAAGTTTTTAAGTGTTATACATTGGCTACAGTCTACCTAAATTATAATAAAATCGGCGGATGGCGGAAGCAAGTACGATCCTACAAATAGTATGACATGATATGGACCTAATGAGTTATTATCAAAGACAAGGCGACAATTCTAATGTAGCAAAATAAACTCAATTTGGAGCATAATTGTCTTTTATTTACCATTGCTATAGCAATGGTAAGAGTGGGAGGGGATGACGTCGAATTCAAATTTAATCTTAACAACAATTTTCCATAAAAATTCCATACAATTTTCGTTTGACCTCTCTAATTTTAGTGGCTACATAAATCTGTGCCTTTTTTGCAATGTTTGGAGATTTTAATTTGACATGCTTAAATTTGAATTTGACATCTCGTCATTCGTCTTGTCTTGCTCATTTAGTTACTGTTAGTAAAAGACAGCAATGCTCTAAATTTAGTTTAGGTTGTTACATTAGAATGGATGCCACATTTTACTTGAAATAGAATTCTTATTCCAACAAATAAAGCTATATCACGTTGAATGTTTTGATTCAAAGAACGGCAGTATTTAAACCTGTTTCTATCGATATGTTACAGGCAAAGTCTCTAATGTTTTCAGAGTTAGCACTGTTCGGACAGTGTGTTTTGCCCTGAACGGTAGCGTGCAGTGCGGTGCGGTGATTTGCAGTAAATGTTTTGCGCCGCAGAATTTGTGATATATGAAAGGAATCATGTGTTTTTTTTTTATTGTACAGTGCACACTCGCTTCCTTTGTAATACATACTACACAGATTTTGCGAAAAAGAATGGATGGATGTACGAAATTTAAACGCAGTTCGCGATAAGCCTACAGCCCGTCTATGGGTTACTCTTGAATCTAATACCAATTCCAATATTAAATAGACGCCTTAAAACAACGCGTAATTTTAAAATAAATTTGCCTACATTACAGGTGCCTCAATTTTAAAGCATGTTGTCTTCATATTATCCCGAATCAATAATTATGTTTTTGAAATTTTGGCATTTAAAAGTACGAACTGACATATTTCCAATGTCAATCGAGCGGAATTATTTTCAAGAGTAAGTCCACAGGACAGAGTTCGCTATGGCAAAGTCCGAATGGTGTGTAGAGTCAGCCCTACTTGGGCATTGTCAATTCGGTACTTTGAGTAAAATCACAAAAATCGATTATGTTATTGAATTGTCAACAGATATATTTTCAGTATAACGTATTGACTAGAGTAATGTATTGTCGCCTTGTCCAATTAGATTGGTTATTGCTACAACTGCGACAAATAATAGAAACCCAGTTAACAGCCAGCAAGCACAAGAGCTGGGAACTTTACCCAGAGGACGTGTAAAACAGAAACTTCCCGGGTAATGCCGACTTCGGACACCATACGTACTTGATCCGTAACAGAAACAGTAGAACCCACGCTTTCAGTGAGTTTTGCGTAAACAACATACCCATAGAATAGACGCGAGTCTACAGAAAAGAGCCTTATTCCACAATAGCTCACAATTGTGTGGGTTGATAAGCAGCTCAGGCGTTCTTCGTACCTGAGTTTTTTCAACAGTTTTCCATCCGCATTGTGCCATAAAAATAAAACGTCTATTTTTATCAGTTTACATAGAATTCTTTATTTCTCAAAGATTATAAATCACTTGCTAGGAGAAATATATTACAAAACTAAACTATAAATAAACTAACTTCTGCCCGCGACTTTTTTTTTGGTTGTGGCCTTTTGTAGTTAACCCATAGGGATTTGATCTGCGTAACCGAACAATAGCTATGGCGAGACAATTTGATGCTTCCAGCTACAGCATATTTTATATTACTACAGACTAAGCAACACAGCACTAAGGGTGTCCCCTGCGGGACACGAGCCTCGGCTTAGGGCGTTGCTGGGAGCACAAATAGGGACTAGCTGGATCAGATCAGTTTCCTTATTATTAAGGGTCTAATTTAAAGCTCCTGGCTCGGCGCGGGCCGGCTCGAGCAAGGGTCGGGGCGGACATGATGAGATATTTCGCGACGGATGGGGACCTCGCCGGTGAGGTCTATAACGAGGCGGTCGAGCGCGTCGGAGTGTAATGACCGCGACTCCGTCTGCGTGGACTTAAGAATTGGGTCCAGCCAGGGTAAAAAGTATCCTATGTAACACATATCCAGGTTATAAACTATCTGCGTGAGAAATTCAGCTAGATCCGTTCAGTAATTTTTGCGTGAAAGAGTAACAAACATCCACCCATCCATGTTCACAAACTTTCATATTTCTGATATTAATAGGATAGGATAGGATTAATCAGAGATGCGCGGTATTCTAAGGCTGCCTGTTCAACGGAGCGGGGCGAGGCTGCGGAGTGGAGCGAGAGAGTAATGCGGAGCGGAGTTGGGGACTGTGTCTGTCCATAGATGCGGAGCTAGATAGCGGAGCGGAGTGAGAAAGTAATGCGGAGTTGCAGACTGTGTTTTTTCATACCCGGAGCTAGGCCGCGAGCACGCGACATTTCATTGGAGCTGCCTACACAATATATTTGCCTCGTCTGTAAACAAATTAGCGATCACACTAAGTCCCCAAAAGTGTTCATGATAATCAACTAAATAACTCACACAAGCTTACTGTATGTCCCTCGTAATGACGCAAAAGGTTCCATACAAACATTTAAATTTTAATCATGTATGTTTAGGATCTCATTTCTTATTCGGTAGAATATAAACGGGAATGTGTTTGCTGTAATAACAACAATCTGTTATTAATTGAAAGATAAGCTTGATTTTATGTACTTCCGTTGTTTTTTTACGATGGCGGAAGGGCCGTGTTTATGTAAAAGAAGTAATCAGGAAGTTGCCGAATATATTATGATCTTTATGCGAACAAGATGAAAAAAAAGACACGCCTGCCATGTCTAAATCGGTTTAGGCGTTTAGAATTTCTGGTTGAATAAATAAACTCACAAACATACATAAACCCTAAATCATAATAGTCCTCATTTGGGCAGTCGTGTAAAAATGATCCATAAGAAATCTATTCACCTTAACTTGTACTGCTTAGGAAACAAGGAAGACTTATCATAAACGTGGATCCAAATCTTTGATCAGATAAAGATAATTCTAATACCATAAACAAACTTGTGAAAAATGGGTAACACAATAATCAATAAAGTAAAGGTAGGTACATAAAATATTTTCCATATATATGTACCTATAGGGACTGAATAGATAGCAATGACATCACCAAAAGACGTATTAAAATGTGGAAGAAGAATTCGCGGTGGTGAGCAGAGGTCGAGATGGCTTAGTGGTCAGAGCGGCTGGAATATTTATCCGGGAGGCCCAGGTTCGAATCCTGCTCACGACCGTATTCCATTTCCACAAAAATTTATAAATTAAATAAAATTGCTACAAAATACATAGATTAAAGAATTAGTTTATAAAAAAAAGGAATAAAATTTTGAATTAAAATTTGGTTGTGTATTTGGCAGGAATAATACTAAGCTAAAACACAGGCCAGTATATTTATTATTTATTAATCTTGGCCCAGTGTTCAAGGCTTTGGTGATCGCTGACATAGACCAATAGAAACTACACACAAACATTCTACACTGATAATACAGTAGTAACAATTTACTACAACTAACAAAGTATCAAGTACCACAAACAACTTCCCTGCACTATAAGGCATATTTTACACTACATCTTTATGTATTCCTACACTAAATACATAAATACCGCGTGTGTAGCACTGTGCGGCTTTAATTAAGGCTCTGTTTAACCGCAAATTTTGTGACCAAAGCGGCGTTTGCCGTGTACCTTGTACTATTGACACGTACACTCGGCACAACAAGTAGGTTAACATTGCATTTTCAAATGAGTTTTATAACACGAGGTTAATATTTATTAGTTTATTCGTATAAATATAATTTTCTCAAAAAATGCTTTACTCCATTTAGATGAAGTAAAAATTATGATACGCAAAAAATAATATAATTAATGGAAAGTTTTCATAGACTAATAATTTCCGAAATATTTAAGAATGTTTACATACTTCTGTTGCTCACTGTACCTACTACTATTGACACGTGCTAGCTATTCAAGGGGTTTAACGAGCGAACCAATATGTTTGACGGAGACTGCTCACTGGCGGCAAAAGATTCTCGACCTTATTTACATTGGATTTGTATTTCCCGGTGACTGGGAATCGTTTGTATATTGGAATAATTTAGCTTGTTAGACACGATGATAATGTTATTATATTCCATAGAATAACTTCTGAATATAAATTGATTTTTACCTTTTGCGTATCTGTGATTGTTCAACCCTAAGCAGGCCCTACAGAATCGGATACGGATCTAAATGTAGCTATCATAATAATCTGATACCTAACTAGAAGAATTGTGTTAAATATTAAGCTTAGAAAGCAGTAGCCCTGTCTGATTTGAATTATAACCACGTAATACATTTAAAAAAATTGCTTAACCACTCTAATACCTTTTTTTTGAGTGCGGAAAATCCATCATGGACGTTGTGCCGGACTCCTACCGACTAAAAACCACACGGTCCCACTCTATCCTTTAGCGGGGTCCCGGGTTCGTTGCAGCAATCGCCGCGACCCCGGCAGGTTATGTTCCGTTGAACAACGGATACTCCAGGGTTTGTGCAGGCTGGCCACAATTAGCCTGCACATTTAGTCAGTGTGGCACATGTGCAAAGCGCGGTGCGCTGCCGTCTCGGGCCTGGCGCTGGTCGGGCGCCAAACCACCCATGTCCACCACCCGCAGTCCACAGCTCACGGTGGTCGGAGATCGTTGAACGCCCTCCGGCGCCTGGCTCGACTTCTGAGGCAAGGGTGCCGGGTTCGCCACTCTCTTCCTTTCCGTCGCCTCCGTCGTGAGCTTCACCTCCTCGCAGAAGTCGAGGATGGCTCCCCATGCTATCACCCGAATACCTCCCGAATTTCGTTTGTACATCATAAATTTAATAGTTTTTTTTTTACTAATAAGATCAAAGAGATTGACACAGTTAATCCTTAGTGAGTTTTTTAGTTATTATCTAAAAATGTTCACCAATTTCATGGGCATAATACTGATATCTATAAATTTTTTACGAGAGCTGATTTGGAAGTTGGATATTGCATAACACCATGCTTGCATTCTCTGAATAGGGAGATAAAGGTGTACATAGTTATACGCCCACATTTCAAGTTATACAGCCACATTTCACCAATTCTGTTATTAAGCCCATGTAATAAATAAGTAGTAAGCCTCTTGCCAGGCACAATTACAAACTCCGTGTTGTTCCTGAGTATTTTATAAGAGAAAAATTCAATCATTTATCCACCCACCCGCCTCTGAAGCTCGAGAAATTGGGATTAGATTAATAATAGCGCCAAGAGTATCCCGACAGAACATAAAAACAAAAAGTCTAATGTTTTGTTCCTATTCAACAAATTCGAACTACCCACAGACTGCAAGCTTCATATCTCCCAATGCATAGACCCTCAAAAGTCGGAAGCTGGCAGGGTGCCAAGTGGTCCTCGTTAAGATACGGGCCAGTTCGAGTGGCTAATCCCGGCTTATTGCTGATATAGACCAGCTCATGCGTTATTCCAAGATAAAACCACCAGCTAATTAGAAGCGATGAGTTTAAAGCGTTTGGTTGCAGCATAAGATTAAAAATGCATGGAAAATGTAGAATTACGTTTGTATTTCTCGGAGAGTTAAGAAAAAGTGTTCGCTTTAGTACCACCACTTGCCGGCACAACAATAATGTGACTTAATAAAGTCACATTAGTGTGGTGCCTAATGCCGTTTTCTGGACACAGTTCCAAACTGCGTGCTACTATAAATACAATATAATAACTCTTTGCCTGAATTAAACCCAGTATCATGCACAGCATCCGCGCTTGCAACCACTGGACTAGAGATGGACTGCGCTGCGCCGAGCAATTGCGCCAACTCAGTTCACTGCGTCGCCGGATGAGTTGACTCTCTTCTTCGAAAAGTATTGGTACGCAGCGCATAAATGAGATAATGCAGATGTCTCGGTACCCGTACGTATAAATAACGTATGTCTATGGTGAACACAATCAATACATCAGCCGACTTCTCTCGTTTATTCTCTCATTGAATCACGGTGCATTGCACTTTAGTGCGCTTTGCGCAATTTTGAGTTAACCCAAAGAGCCGGCGCAGTACGCTGCAACTGAGTTAACTGAGTTCACGCAATGAATTTTGCTGAGCTACCTACCTCTGCACTGGACCAACGAGGCTGTCCAGTAGGCATTGGCTATATCTTTTGACATCGAAACGATTATCACTTTGTAGTATATTGCTTTGTATGCTATAGCGTGTCTGTTAGAGAGCCGTTAGTTTAGCAAAGAGCTGAGCATGCAGCGATACGTTATTGTAACATAAACATAGCATCACGCCTGTATTCCCCGAAGGGGTAGGCAGAAGTTAACACAAATTGTACACGTATATTTCACCAATGCTGTTATTAAGTCCCATGTAATTGGTGGAGAGCCTATTGCCATATATCGACAAAATTCCAATCTCTGGACTACTACTGAGAATTTCCTAACAGAAACCCCAGTAACACTACCCGACCTGGAAATCGAACCCTAGACCGAATGCTGTGCAGTCACGTTTGGGACCATTAGACTAATGAGGCAGTTATTTAAAAGAGATATAAATCTTTGAGATCAGATACATAAATTAAATGAGCTACAGCTTCATTACTCAAATCATTTGTGAATATTTATATTTTATAATATTTTGGCCTATCATAGTAGCGAATTACAATAGTAAGCGAGGTAAGCTTATACTGGTATTGTTGATACCTACTATATATACATAAAAAAATACATTCATTATGAAATCAAAATATTCCTGATCAAAATATTATCTTAATACGATTTCAAATACATATTAAATTATATTTCAACAGGCTTTATCATGTTATATCTTATCAATTTATTATACACGAAGATTAGTTACATTAAATTATACATAATTGTGTGTAGCGTAGACTCAGTGGCTCGGTACTTTAGTAGGGAGGCACAGTTATAGCTAAAATGTTTTATAATTTTATTTTACTTTTTTGTTCATGTTTTATTTTAATCAGTGCTCAAAATTCGTCAATGTATGAATTGAATATACTACACTATAATGATTTTCATGCGAGGTACGTGTTTTTTTTTTGGTGTTGATGTTTTTATCTGGAAAGACTGCAGTTTCAGTTGCTTTGTGATTTAAAGATATACCTGACTTTAAACACTTATATTGTTTGTTGCATAAAATAAACTCTACTAATTGTTGATTTTGAAATCATTTACTTTTACTAAGTAAATGTGTTATATTGGATTATCACTCGCTTGGAACTTTTTTTTTTCTTTCACTTAGAAAATTAGGAACTATGTTGTTCTACAAACTTCATAGGTTTTAAAATAGTTACGTCTTAAATTAGGTAAATAACGCGTAATTTATATAAATGTAAATCGACAAATATAAATACGCATGCATAACATATTCAGTTGTGATATAATCTTACAACGTGCAGTGCGTGTGATACAGATAACTCGAGGACATCGAAGTGATAGCAACTTTAAAACTGTCTCGATTCGATCTCAGAATTATTTAATTTAGTATGTCCATGATATATGTAGCTTGATTAAAATATCGAGATAAATAAAAATTATAAATCTTAAATCATCGAATAAATGTCGACAGCAGTGACGGCGGTATGACCGTTGGAATTACAAATCAAAAAACGAGAGCTCGAACTCAAAGGCACGCTTAATTTTCATATCACAAGATACAAGCCCACTGCAAGGCAAAGGCTTCGTCTCATACAGAGAAGGCATGAGTATTTTTCGTTATGCGTATAATTAATTATACAACCAAGTGATCCCATTAATTTTGACAGTTCCAAGTTTCTAGCATCAAATTCGATGTAAAATCAAGTGTTTCGCAAATAACGGTTGCTAGGCGAGAGCTTCACTCCAGTAGTGTTTGATCCAACGACAAATTCGAACAGTCGACAGCAGAACTCGACAAAGCCGGGCGTGCGTTTGACAGCTGAGTAGTGGGGAACTTCGATATTTGCAATATTCTGATTGGAAAAATGATTTCGGTTCTCTTAAAATATAACACTATAAACTTTAGTGGATTTTTGTTCTAGTCTTGCGTATTGTTTTTAATAAGTATTTTTATTTTGTATATTTTAACATTTTCGTATATTTATAAAATTGTGTCATGAAAAAATTACATGAAAGTAGAATGAATGCTGTTAAAATGGGTTCCTTGCGAAATGTGCGTGGTGTAATTATGAACAATAGATTGAGGAATTATGTTTTTAACTATGTTGCGCATTGGGTAACTGTAATATTGGATAAATATATAAATAAAATATGATAAGACACAACGTTGCAAAAAATATATAGAGTAAACAATTGAAAAGACTTTGGATGGTTTGGTCATGAAAGGATGAATAAAAGTCGATTAACAAAAGGTATCTACAGGGCAAGGTAAATGCCCTAGAAAAATCTGTATACATTGACCTTATTGATGTTATCCTTCAAAAAGGTCAGGTGCGCAATAGTCAAACTTGACACGCAAGTATGAACGTGGAAGAAGCAACAAGGTATAGGAAAAAGGGTGAGTTTATCTCTTATGTCGGTTGTTTTGTTAATGGGATGAGACTATGAGCATAATCGTATGTTTAAAAATATTCGATACAAGGGATAAGAGTGTAGCTTTTTAGCAATATACGGAGTGTGTTTTAAGTTAATTTCAACTGACTTGCGTTACTTACATACTGCAAGGAGACGTGTTCTTTATGTCATTCCGATTTTTTTTTTGTCAATGGTATCTCGCAGGTCAACCTAGGAGGTTGTCGGCTGCTTAACCGGACTTATCCGAAATTTTGTTCCTAAGCCATAGAAGTAGTCCTTCGCTACTCGGGAACATTTCTAAAATAAAGTTTTTTTTTCGAATTCCCTTCCTCCTTTTTTGCAGGAAATGTGTTTTTTCACGGGATATAACATATTCACCTAAACTTAATTTTATCCAAACCGGTTAGATAGTGTGTGCGTGATTGATTGACAAATATTTAAATTCACAGATATACAAATAGAAGACAGGATGTTGAATTCTATAAATTTTTAATGTTCTTAGAAAAATAAATATTAAAACAGGCTTTGCATGGCCTAAACTTGTACAAAATTCATGAGAGCCTTTTAATATTTTGCCTATAGTGTCCTATCGGATGTTCATGTACCTGTCATATTGATAATTATCTGTATCACTATATTGGGTATTAGCTAAACATTGATAACTAATAAAATAATACTTAATTAACAACCAAAAGTACCGAACTATGTAGTTACTCGTGTCGTATCGTATCCGATATAATAAAAACTGATATAAAATTTATTGGTAGTTTTACTACATTCTCTATGCGATATGAACGCTAATACAATAGAATGAGATTAGTCTCACATAATTATATTATTTTGAGAGTGACGTAGTACGAATGATGTGAAGATCGTGACGTCATAATAACAGCATTATACATAGCACTATGCCTTCTTTACCCGAAGGGGTAGGCAGAGGTGTTTACAGTTGTACACCCACATTTCACCAATGCTGTTATTAAGTCTAATGCTGTTTCCCAAGTAAAAAATTCTAACTTCTACTGAGAGTTTCCTAACAAAACTCGACGAACGCACCGCAATCAAATTATGGACGTGCACCAAAAAGGACCAGTTAGGAACAACCTGAACCGACGATCATGCATGAAGAGATTATTGGAAATAGATGAAATGAAGGAGTTGTGACAGCATCGTCGCAAGTGGTAGGAAAGACTGTAAAGTTAGTCGAATTAACTGCAAATTTAGTCGTGTTGGTTCAGTCATCCGTATAGCGACTGACAGATAGCGATGACGTCACCATAAGACGTATTACAATGTAAAAGAAGAATTCGGAGTAGTGAGCAGTGGTCGGGAAGCTTTAGTTGGCAAAGTACCTGACGGATTTATCCGTGAGGTGCAAATTCAAATCCTGTTCACGACCGTATTTTTCTTTCCTCAAAAATTATAATACAATAGAGTTTAAACCACACGCAGGCCTCTGGCATTGTTTTACACACCATCGAGAACATCAGTCAGATGTGCTGGTTTCGCCACGATATTTTCATTCACCGTTTAAGAAACTGATAATTAATTTCTATTACACGAATGACTGAAAATGTCAGCGGTGCGTGCGTTAGTTTCAACTTTGGGACCTGTGACTTGCTAGTACAGTGGTCCTAGCACTACGTTATTACTGCTCTCTTGCACCCTTTGAGGCTATGCTTTGTTCTTGTTACAATGAATTTCCATTTCCTCATCATCATAACCCTGCCCTTATCCCACTTTATTTGGGCTCAACGCAGCATGAACTCTTTTTCCACTTTTTAATTGTTTTTGGAATTCCTCGTAATGTGGTACCTAATTAACTATGAATTTTCTGATACCAACAGGTTCGTTGAAACCAGTCCAATGGGAACAATATGCAACCCATCAGATCGACCTTGCATCGGAGGCTTCGCTCGGTTAGCCACCATGGTCCGTCAGCGTCTGCGGAGCGAACCTCATTCCCTTTTTTTAAACGCCGGTGATAGTTTCCAAGGGACCATTTGGTACAACATCCTGAGATGGAACGTCACACAAGATTTTATGAATATGCTCCCTCATGATGCTCATGTTAGTTTCCAGATAATTTAAAATATGGCGCCTTTTCTGTAATTGGCTACGTATCCCTTAAAAAAAAAAAAAATAGCTGTTCTAGAGGTATAATAGAGGGGAGATTTTTTTTTACCCTATATTATTTAGAAATAGGCTAAAAACTAAGAACACAAAACAACAAAAATCAGACCTAAAAGTAGTTGAAGTAGTTGTTTCGTATTTTACAAATGTGTATTTTTTATTTACATGTAGATTGGTATACTAAGGCATTTAGTTAATTTCAATCGATACTCAATTGTATCAGGACCAATATTAAATAAACATTTCAAAATAAAAAAACTTAAACATAAATTATAAACATAAACATATTAAACAGAAGCTAAGTATCAGATCTTATAGATAAAGATCTATGAAGAGCTAATCACAAAGCATCAAGTTTAATTCGATAACGATTTAATTTATCCATTTGCTGCATATTTTATATAGTACTAATTAGTTTTTCTTTAATTACAGTACCTACATTATTCATACATTTTGTGTTAAATCTCCTACAGGTACTAGGCAACCATGAATTTGACAATGGTATCGAGGGAATTGTACCATATATAGAACATTTGGACTCCAAAGTGGTTACAGCGAATATAAACGATGATCTAGAACCAACTATGCATGGTATATACGAAAAGAGTATTATAGTACAAAAAAATGGCAGAAGAATCGGTATTATTGGTGTTCTTATTGCTTCTACTGATGTAAGTATATACAATATCCTATAACATATCATATTATGCCTGTACTGTATCTCCGAAGGGGTAAGCATAAAACATTCTTTGTACAACCACATTTCATCGATGTAGTTATTAACCGTACCCTACTGCCATCACAGTCTGGCCTGCTACTAAGAATTTCCTAACAAAGCCCCATAAAGCTTTGCCCAACCCGGGAATCAAATTCAGAACCTCACGTCTTAACCGCGCTAACGAACGCTACATCAACAACGTAGTCTAGACTATATTTTATAAAATACGCAAATGTAACGTTTAGGTTCAGGAAATTGCCTTTTTATAGGAGCAAATCACATTTCTCTGATAAGCTGTGTTTTGTCCCGAAACACAATTTTTTTACAATTTCCGGACCACAATTTTTGTATTATGTAAGGTTTTCAGTCTATATTCTCTTTTTTCTGTAGTTTTAAGTTAACCTGGGGCCTGAATCTGCTAATTTAAATAAAATTATATATATTTGTCATCCAAGCGCTACCTCATTGAGACTCCATTACAATTTTGTATATTATTAATATACTTTTTATATATTATTAGTATAATAAATCACACTTTATAAGATCACCACTTTAGTATAACTTCAAAATTATATTGAGTCTAATATTTTAAGTTTAATATTCATGTTACAGATATTAGCATCAACAGGTAATCTTAGATTCACAGATGAGATTGAAAGTGTAAGAGAAGAAGCCGAGAAACTGAATGAACAAGGGGTGGATATTATCGTAGTATTATCACATTGTGGTCTAGAAATCGACAGGTAAACCATTCTTACTTTTGTTCTTAACCCAATTTAATAAGATGTAAAATTCACTGATGATTTCGACAAATCCAGTCAAAAGGAAGACACAGTTTATAATTTATATACGTGAGATAATTTCTTCAACAGAGATATAGCACTTCATGGTGGACCTCATATTGACATCATAGTTGGAGGTCACAGTCATACGTTGTTATATAATGGAGAGGTCCCCGAAGATAGTGGTTTTATTCCATTAGGACCCTACCCAGTGGTAGTGGAACAAGCAAATAGACGGGTAAGTGCCGCGAAAATTTTTTATCGTATGGTTGATGAAGAACCTTGTGTCAGAGTTTAAACCACTACTATGTCTCATCGGTATGGCTTCACACATCATCATAGCTTAGGTGTCTGCAAGTGATAAATCATTTAAAAGACGCACATGGCTGCATTCAAACCTGTGGCTTTTGACTTTCCAGTGCAACGGTCATACATATCATTGCTTACTAGAAATTAACCCAATAGTTTGTTAGGCACTTACTTCCATAAGTTGAACATTGAGGTTAAAAGTTGTATAATCATCAGATATCTTTCACCGTGGGAGAGTCATGCTTCGGCACGAATGAGTCGGCTCGACCGGATTGATACCACGGCCTCACAGAAAACCGGCGTGAAACAACGCTTGCGTTGTGTTTCGCCGAGTGAGTGAGGGTACCGGAGGCCCAAACCCTTTAAAAGGACGGCAACGCACTTGCGACTCCCCTGGGGTTTCGGTGTCCATGGGCGGCGGTAATCGCTTACCATCAGGCGAGCCGTCTGCTCGGTTGCCCCCTATTTCATAAAAAAAAGATATTCTGAACCGTTTTAAGGGTAATATAAACAATGCTACAGATGTTGCCATAACGATTTTAAATTTAAATTTGATATGACTGAACATTACCTTTGTAGGTTCTTATTGTACAAGCAGCAGCTCATACGCAATATTTGGGTGAGATCAAGCTCAGATTTGATGATGCTGGCCATCTCTTAAATTGGACTGGTAACCCTCATTACCTGGGAAATGAAATTGTACAAGGTAGGTTTCTATTGATTATTTCGACCAAAGAAACCAGTGCACTCAGATATTACTTCGTATATCGTACTGAAAAGTCAAAGATATCGAAAAACTGCTCAAAAATGGCGAAGAGCAGAAACTTAAGAAGATGATGGCCCACCATCATGAATCAAAGCCCTAAACGAATAGTTCAGAGAAACGGCTAATGTATGAGATGGGCAGATGGCTGACAAATGTGTCTCATTTGTGTGTTGGATGAGATTTGATCAAATAAACCGATCAGAGAAATATAATCCACTAGTTGGTGCCCGCGCTTTCATGCGTGACAAAAGGTAGCATTTTCCCTTTGTAAAGGTTCAATCTACCGATATTCATCTAAATCGGTTCAGCCGTGTTTGCGTGGTTGAGCAACAAACTTCCAAATATCCAAACATACAAACTTTCACATTTACATATATTACTATTAAGATAATCTAGAGAACCTGTACTGGATAGAATGACATAAATATATAATTTTATTTATCACACCAATAAAATCATTATTTCGTTTTCCAGCACAAGATGTTCTAGAAAAGGTTGACCAATATCTGCCAGTGATTCAGGAGATGGCTGCGGAAGAGGTTGGCTACTCATTGGTACGACTATCAAGAGACTGCGCATGCTCCGAATGTAATCTTGGAAACTTCATTTGTGACGCTTTTATGTATTCCGTGAGTTTTCAGTTTACATTTTTTATATGGTTACATTTAGGTGAACAGTAATGTTTGTCCTATTGAACAAATTGAAATTCGATTGATTCCCTTTTTTTTGTTAGCTTCACATACTTATCTTCTCGCCTGTATTCCCCGAATAGGTAGGTAGAGGTATAAACACCCACATTTCACTAATGCTATTATTTGAAGTCCCATGTGAAATGTGGAGAGCCTATCATACAATGCCCGGTTGAGGGCACAATTCCAAACTCCACGCTGTTATTGGAAATTTCTTAATAATAAAACCCAATAACACTTTACTCAACCCGGGGATCGAACCTTGGCCCTCATGCTCAGCAGTTGCGCTTGGGAACAATAAATCAACCAACGATGCAGTTGTGACCCAGTAGGGTATAAAAAAGGCGCAGAATTAATTTATGAAATGTGTTCCAAAGACATAACAAAATTATTAAGTAACATTCACGACTTCATAGTGTGCAGAATCCATATTTTGGTTCACAAGATTAGTTTGTGTTACAGTATCCATTACTTTAGGATCAGGATTAGTTTTAGAAAGTCAATTATTATTATTAAGTATATGTCTACTGTCCAGTCCTCCTTTACTTCTGTTAAAACAGGATAGATTAGGTATTTTATAACTTTCTTCTATTTTCATGTTCAAACATGCTCTAAGATTAAAACAGCTTTATTCTTTTAGGTGATGAACAGGGCTAGTAACAACAGCTGGCACTACGCAGATTTCTGCGTCATCAATCAAGGTGGTATTAGAGCTGCCATTGACGATGGAGGTGAGCTACTTAAAATTTTACTAGCAGGCACAAAATTCAACAGATTTGTTTATTAGAAATTTACAATGCTTTTAATATCTCTTCGGCCTGTAGATCTCATTGACAAGCTTAGTAACGGCCGTCCCTTTCAAAATGGCGCCTACTAGCTTGAACCTTTTTTTTCTGCCTAGCCTTTTGCCAATTACATTGGGGTCGGCTTCCAGTCAAATCAATCAAGTATTTTACATGAAGCGACTGCCTATCTGACCTCCACAACCCAGTTACTGGGTAACACGATATCTCGTGGTATGACTGGTTGTCGCATTTTCAGGCCTCTGACTACTCGTTACGGCTGTCATAGATCTTAATTTGACAACCGGAACCGCCGGCTTAATGTGCTCTCCGAGGCACAGAGGGGTTTGAATGTGAAGTGATGGTCACTCATCCATAGACCGACCTCGGCAAGTGCAGCTTAACCTCGATCGATCGATCTGTGCGGCAGTTACTTAGCCACGAGTCCCTCTTTTTAACTTTTTTCATCTCAAGTAATATTAGATTGATACTAAAGAACTACTTTATCTATTGCTGTCTTCAGAATAGTCATTTTCACTTTGGTATCAGGTCGCAGTGAAGTTGCTTCCAATTCTAATCAGTATGTATTTGTATGTCTCATTAATTGATGGTGTTATAACTGATACTCTAGAATATTAGCTAGACCACAAGATGATTAAACATTTCGATTTCAATGATCAACTGCTGGAACGGTGTTTGGAGAACGATATGAAGAGAATGGACGTCTCAGTCCTGACTGCTATTGCAAGATTATTTTTATTTTTAAAGAGTCTTAATTGCCTTATCAATAAGTTCTGTCTATACTCTTGACTTTGTCGTCACAAGTGTTTTACAGGCTTGTGTTTATTGTAATCTTTTAACAAGGTTTTGATTTTGACCTTTAACACCTGTAGCTATTTTAATCCACCCCTCTCACAAACATTATGAAGAGGTACATCTTTATCGTATTCGTGATGGTGGATGCCAATACAGTATTGTTTATTTTTTATTTATGTATAAAATACGTATACTTTGCCTAATTCTCAATCCATACTTTCTTCTCAATAAAATGCCTTTTACATTACTAAAATAATATATTCCTCTCAGACGTTGATTCGTGTTTCAACTTTTCCATCATAAAGTATTTTAAAATTCATATTACAGTTATAACTTTCGAGTCTGTGATCCTGTCGACCCCCTTTGAGAATAACGTTGAAGTTTTTGACTTGAAAGGCGAACATATTATGGAAATGCTGGAGTTCTCTGCGGCCAACTACCCTTATCCTGGCGCGAGGATGCTTCAAGTGTCAGGTAATGATTTTATTACAAGTTTTATAGTTTATTTTTGAAAATAACAAGACTGCGGTGTTCTTGAAAGTTGTTGAGATAGTATGGATAGTGATCACAGTCGGTTTAAATGCACATTCCATTAAAATGTTTGGGATTCAGAAAGTACATACACAGTATTTATAAATTGTAACAATTTTAGAGCAAATTTATTTTTAACGACATGTATTCTAAGTTTTTGAAAAAAATATTTCGTATAAAAAAGCGTAAAGTAATCTACCACCTTATAATAACACAACTTTTAACCGGATTAATCGCGTGTATTATTGGTTTTTGTTTTTCCTGACGTTTCGAACACTTTGCAGCGTTCGTGGTCGCAGGAATCCACCACCTATTATAAATATTCCTGACACTAGAGATCTCGTTAGAAATGCGATGGGCTAGCGACTTATTTGTACATAAAATAACAAATTACGTATAACAGAACTTTGTAACAGAAATGTAGATACATAAAGATTCAATAGAAGAGAAAATTCATCAAATTTAGTTCTGCGGTTTCGTCAGAGCGGTCTTCAAAATTATAGCTCAAACAATTTATTTACTTTACTCCCTTAAAACAAACCATTATTGTTCATCGAACCCTAAACTGTGAACTGGACCGAAAATTTTGATTTATGCTGTGAATATTACAAATAATTGTGGTATGAAGCAATTTTAAATCGGTCTAGTAGGTTTTTAGTAACGTACATTTTAACAAAGCTGAGTTTTGTTTGTTTTATTTTAATGTTTCTACTTATTTAACACTAACAAAACATTTTCATGTACACACGTTGATATTAACTGTTCTATGAAGAATATTTAAAAACAAATTGCTATGTTGTAAGGGTTGAAATTTGAGAGCTTAATAATTTGAAACAAATTGTTGTAAATACGTTATCATTACATTTTTACTCTAAAATTCACAGCAAAAAATTGTTCTTGTGAAGGGTTTTTGCGGTTCAACTCTTTTCCCGAATTTATATTGTTATACCAACATTAAGTTCCTTGCTTAGTAGACTTTAAAAGGAAAGGAATAGAATGCGAAATATTTTTTACTATGGTTTATTAACTATAATATTAAATGGAAAAAGAATACGGTTGCGAACAGGATTCGAACCTGCGCCTATTCTACTATGCTTTTCAAATATTTATCTTGAATAACTATAATATATAATATAGTTACATGTTTGAATGAGAATACAAGCATTCCGGACAACGCTCAGTGGTCTTTAGCCTACTGTGATTCGAATCGGAGAAGTACATCATTAAAGAGCCCAAAGACACGAGAAAACAAAAATTACCTAGTTATATCAAATGCCAATCAATCACAGGGCTGCGTGTTGTCTTCGACGGCGCGAGGCCCGTTAACTCCAGGGTTGTCAACGCCACGGTCCGATGTATCGAGTGCGACGTCCCTAGATACGAGCCGCTGCAGCTCGACAAGTACTACAAGGTCGTGACGCAGAACTTCCTCGCGGAAGGTGGTGACGGCTTTAGTGTGAGTGACAATCTTTGATATGTAACTTAGGTGAATAGCGTACATTGACGTTATTAATCAGGAGTGTGTTCGATCGCACTCGCGGCCTTAAAAAAGAATACTTAGAATTTTATTGATGAGTACTCACAATGTAATTAGGTAAAAACCAAAATACAATTTGCGCAAATTCATAAATAAAAAGAATTTGAATTTTGAACGTCAAACACAACTCCCAAAAAGCCCTTCGTTCATCGCTATCTTATGCTTTAAAAATTTAATAGACTCTACAATTAATAACCAATCATAAGGAAGGAGGAATATGTATAATGTATTATTATAAGCTGACAATAGAATATAAAAGCTAAAAGCTCCCAAAGGTATGACCCAGAGTTCAGTATCTATTCAAAGAATATATAGAAAAATTAAAACAATCTCATGATTAGGACTAGATAATGTTAAATATTACGCTAACTGCTCAGAAGCCATAGGTAATGAACCTAATTCTTCGTTATAATCTACTTCTTCTTTCGTGTTAACAACACAAACAATAATCTTAAACTTATTTAGGCCAGTCGCAACTTCAACGGCCCTTGAATTTGCCACGTACAGGGGCCGTATTATGAACTCTTATTTCCAGACAGTACCCGCCGTGAATTGAACTGCCTTGCAATTTCGTATTATGAACTTCATTTCCAGCCAGTCAGAGGTCACGTGATACTACAAGCCGGCAACTGCCCGGATTTTAGTTGACTGGCTGGCGTTAGACGTAACTTGGGTTTGATATTAATTTTCCCGCTTTGGCTGGCAAAACGTGACGTTTTTAACCATTCAATTTAGGCACCTCCATTGTTACTTAAACTGAATTGTCTAAGATTTATTTCGGTGTTTTATAGTATGGTATGGGGTAGTAGTACATATTTACCTTGGCAAAGTATTATTATAGATTTACAGAGTTGGAGGAGTTCGAATTTCTGGAGAGCAACGACGAGAATCAAATTAGTCAAAAGAATAAAATAATAAAAATAAAAATAATATTAAATTATTTTATTACATATGAATGATAATATAGTCATATGATTTTTTAAAATTTCTTTTATACATTATTTGGTGTACATTCTTATAATTATATATTTTATTTATTTAATTGTAAGTATGTAGATTCACACAATCATATACTGAGCCATACCTTCCAAGTACTTAGTGAACATTGACCTTGCGAATATAAGAATGCGGTGACACGTTCCCACATCCGCCTTGAATATTCCCGTCCATGTGTGGTTTTATTGTATCCCTTAGGGATTTAGGAACTCCTACACCTCCAACTGGTTAAAAGTTTATTTGTTCTATCGCTCTCAATTATATTTTGTTTGTAGTTTTTGAACATCAGATGGAAAATATATAGATCTTGAAATCCATATTTACACATTAAACCGAACCAAAACACTTACTCCATGATTCATTTCATATTAATTAACTTTGGTATTGTTGATTTAGTTACTAGGATATTATGTATTGCGATTGTATTGAAATTCCCGCTGAATCAGCAAAGTTTTAAACGGTTGACATTCGAAAACTAAATGTCGATAACGTTATTGAAATAGAATTGTGGAAATATTACTTACTTAGGGTATTTGACTAAAATATATTTTTTTGTTATAAAATCAATGGTCTTATGTAATTAAGTGTTTAAGAAACCAATATTGATATTATTTTAATTCAAACTAAATTACCAAAATAAACCGTAACTTACCAATAAAGAAAAAATCCAGTTTCGGAACGTCGCTGTCGAAAAATCCAAGACAACCATAGACAACTAATCCATTCAAAAGTCGGCCAGTTACTTGCATGTCATAATACTAAATTTAGCAAGGCAGTTTAGGGCCGCGAACTGAATTGCATGGAACTTGCATGATATTTTAAAAGTTCATAATACGGCCTCAGGTGGTTACGCATACCGGACACGAGAGTAAGTGTGGCATATCTTGTACGGATGCTTCACATCCACATTGCACTCGAGATGGCTCTATATAACCCCATTTGGCTAAGTTACTTCTGCAGCGGCCAACTTGGAGCCGGAGTCGATTAAGCGATTTCCATATTGGCCACTGCAGTTCATGTCCAGGGGGCAGATGTTCTGTCGGGGTAAGAAACTGTGGTGAATGTAGGTGCTATACCGGGGGGTAAAGGTGTAGCAGGCAATTTTAGTCGGTAGGGATTCGGCACAGCATTTATGAATGATTATTCACACACAGAAAATAAAGAAAGAAATGTGTGACAAGGCTCTTACAAAAAGAAACAGAACGAACGAATAATATAGGTTAAACAAGACACACTGATAGACATCTGTCTTCTCGATATAAAGGGATCGGTCCTTAAGTCTGACACGGCTCTAGGAACATCAGCGTCGCCTAATATCAATAGGCAACAAGTTTCACCTCCAAGTAAATATTAGCATAATATTGTATCCATAATGTTGGTACATCGACGTTTAATCTACCGTGAAAGTGGAATATTTCATGAAAGTCTTCTTTAGGTTGAAAATCTAGTCAATAACCGATGAAGGGTTAGGTAAAGTTTTTTGTAATCTGGAATATTTGATAGGAAGGCACCCTATTGGCCTATTATACGTTTAAAGAGCCAATACTAGGCTATAATAAAATGGGGATTCTTTTTGTTGCCACTGTACAAAGGGCAAAAGAGATATCTGTTCAGGTTAAAACGGAATTCCTTTGCACTTCGGAAGCAACTGTTGTTAGAATTGTGTGGCATTACAAATGCTTGGTTACTCCATAAGGTGAACTTTGCCTCTTAGCATACAGACAACCAGCTAACAGTTTACTTACCCAAAGCAAAATTTTTATAGCATTTTTACATAATAAATTAATAATTTCAACATGCAATACTATTAAGGTGCATCAGTCGTAATAAAAATTATATTTTATTAAAATATATTATGCAATGATAATAATTATATAAAATTTAAACACAATAGAATAGTTGCCAACAGGTATTTTATGGATATGAAATTTCGGATCTGGATATAGATACGAATAGTATTATACCGGTTTCAGATAGGTACGGTTACGGATATGAAATTATTTCGATGGACCGATATAGTAGAAAAATATTTGAGTTAATGTAAAATATCAAATCGACTCTTTCCGGTACTTGGTAATTGGAGTAAGGGGTCTGTAAATGTTGGAGAAGAATTTCAACGAAAAATCCAAACTTTTATATCAGATTCGTTTACGGTTTCGGATATTTAATATTATCAATATCCGATATTTTGAGTTACGTTTACGGAGCTCCATATCATCCCTGGTGGCAAACAGTTAAGTCTTGCTTTGCCTAATATACCCAAAATAATATAAAATTTAGCTTAAAAGTGCTAGCCCATCGTTATTTTAATTCCTTTTAGAAAATTCGAAAAGTCGAGTTCAAGTTTAACTCTCAAAATTTTATGCTCATCTTCCAGGAATGCGGACAGTATTTGATGGTGCGAAACCTGTAGGCAACCGATTGATTAATGCAACCATTCGCTGTATAGATTGTGACGTACCTAAGTACGAACCCTTGTCACTCGAAAAGTATTATAAAGTTGTGTCAAATGACTTTATAGGCAATGGCGGAGGAGGCTATACTGTGAGTCGAACAAAAATGGCCACAAATCCTTTCAAAGCAGACATTGGCCTTACTATGTTTACACGAGTATTAGTCATTTTTGGAACAGAAGTATGCAGGTGCTAGGAATAACTTAATTGGCTTTATTATTTTATTTTTCGTTTGGTATCAAGTCCGCCTAAAAGACGACCGGGGTTTAACTTCTTCTTTTAGTTAGTCGGATTATATAGTTAGTTTTATTATTATTTGGAATTGTCAGCTTCTAAAAACACATAGTTAATACTACCGCCTTATTATTTACGTATATTTAAGGGTTGATTTTTCAATATCATATTTTTTACTGAGGTATTCCTTTATTACAAGGTCCTTGGTACCTTTTTATTAAAAGGTTATTATCAAACTTCGGTTCAAAACCTGACAATTAAATTCTTTGGAAGAAAGATAACTAGCGATTGAAAAAGGGGCTCTAAAATTAACTTCTTCGTATCGAATGGTTAATGAACAACCTAGTGTCAGAGTTTAGCTAGTCGTAGGTTTCTGATTGACTTTCTTAATGTTCCAGATGATAAGTGAAAACCGTATCAACGTAGAGGTGGTCGGAGTTGACTACGATGTTCTCATTGACTATATACGTCGCCAGTCTCCCGTGTTTGCGGATTCTGATGGTCGTATCACAAACTCTAGCCCATGCCAAGATTAGATAAGGAAGGTTGCGAGAATTTTTATATAAAATATTTTGCTTAAGGAGTTGTTTTATTGACTTACTGGATTGCTTTAATGTATTTATAAACGCAAGCATGGCTCTTGAGCTCGGGGAAGTACCGCAAGCTTAAAAGCCATGCTAGTTTGATCACCGGGTCACGCTTTGTTGGGATTCTCGGTTACGAAATTTTCAGTATTAGCTCACATTTCTGATGCATGCCCGATTCACCATTTTATGGTATTTAACAACAGCGTTTATGAAATATGAGTGTACATACAATAGTACACTTTTGTCTAACTTAGCAAAATATTTCCTTGCCCCATCCATCATTTACTATCAAGCGAAAATTTTGAAACTCGGTGATATTTTTGAAATTGAACAGACAGGTCCTCTTAGAAGATCTTGACAAAAATAATGGCTCCTTCCAGAGTCAAAAACCCGTAATAAATGAAACCCATCGAGACTAGTATGTGGATTTCATAATGAGAGTATATATAAACAAACTAGCCCATAACTGTCCCACTGCAGGGCAAGGGCTTCTTCTCATACAGAGAAGGTACGAGCATTGATCACCACGCTAGCTAGCGGGTCGGCGATTTCAGACCATTAAGGTTTCCTCACGATGTTTCCTTCACCGTATGTCTGTGATGACTTGGGTTTAATAAGAAAGTAGATACATATGACATTTAAAAAGGCACATTAGTTTATGCCAGGTTTTAACCCACAACCTGCGGCTCAAAAGATTGGCCCGTAACCACTCAGCCACCACAACATTTTTGGCACTAAAATAATTAATTGGCACCTTTTTGTGTACCGTAACTACTTTTTTTTTTGAAAATGTACTTATATATGCAATATGTTAAAAATGTAAGGATTCTAACGTTACCCCATAGATCTAAATTGGTTCAGGCTTTTAGAAATTATGGTGTAATAAAGAAACTCACAAACATACGTATGTACATATATGAACCCTAAAAACATAACACTCCTTTTTTGGGCAATCGTGTAAAAATACTTAAATCCAGAAGACAAATCACGTAAGGGGAAAGATATCGATTATACATTATTACTGTCATGTTAGAATCATTACATTAATAGTATCAATCGAAAAAATCCCCACATTAAAAACAGGATTCTTTTAAATAATATTCTCTTTCAAATGATTTATATAGTGCAAAAGTTACCAGTCTAGGAAATAAAAAGTCAGAGAAATTAATTGCCATAATAAATTATTCAGTAAAATGATCACTGGTACGAACTGCTCACAAAAACGTAGTTAGTCACGGGCCAAGAATCGTTATTCATCTTATTGAAAAACCTTATTTTAATGGAGTGCAAATTATACTTATATTCTGAGTCAGGTCTCAGTAACTAGTGATGTACGCCTGGGAACATTCCCATTCCCGGGAATATTCACAGTAAATATTTTAGAATAAACTTGACTTTTTAGCTTCAAATGTATAATCTTACAGCGTTATTTTAAATAATATTACTAATTGCAACTTATTAGGCCTATACACCATGTGTTTTGTAGGGGGTAAAGCACAGGTTTTA
Organism: Xylocampa areola; assembly: GCA_935421205.1. Classification (NCBI taxonomy): domain Eukaryota; kingdom Metazoa; phylum Arthropoda; class Insecta; order Lepidoptera; family Noctuidae; genus Xylocampa; species Xylocampa areola. Next base: position 11,510,772 of record OW285220.1, read on the forward strand.
TGCTTTCCGTCGAGGGGTAAGTAATAAAAATGCGTCCGAAATCCCTAATATATACGTAAATATTGTAAAGAAAAACTAAGGCCATAATGACGTGTTAATTTTTTGTGATGTCGCTCTGTTTTATTTAGTAGAAAACAGTAGTGAGCAGTGATAGCCTGGTGATATGAACGTTAGACTGATAAGTCAAAGGTCACAATTTTAAATCCAAAGCACGCACCACTGTCTTTTCAAAGTCATGTGCGTATTAAACATTAATGCTTAAAACGGTGAAGGAAAACTTCGTGAGGAAACCAGCACACCTGAGAGATGTTCTCGATGATGTGTAAAACCAGAGACTTACGGGTGGTTTAAACTCTGAGACTGGGTTGTTTATCAACCACACGATAAGAAGAAGTAGAAAACAAAATATATCTACATCTGAACAAAATTCTCAGTTTATTCTCAGTTCTGGGAATATTACGGGATTATTTTACCTTTCGGGAACGTTTTCGTACATGAAACATCACTATCTGCAATATGAATCGATTCATTTGGGAAGGCTTCAGTAATGTGGGAGAAGTTTTACATCATATTGAAAGTCGTTCGGACTTTAAAGAGCTTCGGCGAGGATGCCTTATGAGGGTTACTTTGCATGTCTTGTTATGACCCTGCGTTACTTTACAATTTTTTTTATTTAGACCCTGGTGCCAAATCATGTTTATAATCATTTCTCGTCACACGGTAGCACACTCTCATTTGCTCACTACACTATAAAATTTGAGCATCAGACTGTTGGTTGTGATAATGTATTTAATTAAAAGACTTGTTGATCTCTATATTTGTTTGTTTGTACCAATGCTTCTGTCACTTTGTGATGCCTAAGATATTCTATGAAAATGTGCTTAACATTGTGTGACATAAGTTCTAATGAACACAGCAGCAAATGCAAAGCCCTCTATTACAACGAGATTTACAAGGCAGTTTTTATTTTAACTTTTATTCCGGCTGAGATAAGATTCTTAACACAAAATTAAGTATTCAGACACTTATATAAAATTAATCTGACAACTAATAGCTCCAATGATGGATATGCAACATATTTTTAAAAGTATGAAGTAAACCGTCCACGATATTCAGCATATTTTACAAAACTTTTCCAGAATTCAAGGTGCAGTCTTAATGAAAAATGAGGAAGCAAGTTTCACAGACCGAGAAGAACAATTAAAAACAGTTTTCTTTTCAACATTGAAACGGTCTAGATTTCCTATTTTTATATTTCAGTTTCTCAAATAAGAATAAAGCGTTTGGGCGCGAGTTGTCACCGCTTGTTGTGGGTCCGTTTCATAAACAGCATACTATATAAATATATATTCTTACACTGACATTTTGCTAAAAATATTTCTATTATTTCCTTTTAGCATTTACGATGACTTTAAATGATTTTTCTCATGACAATTGCTAACAATTATATATTAACTTCAATCACTATTTTTATATAACATGAATTTTTATTTTAACAGATTTACGTTATTTATAAAAAAAATACTTATTTCTTCAATATTTGTCGTTGGAGAAATGAGTTCTCAGATTAATCTTATATAATTATTTTCTCTTTACATTATATCATGCATTGTATTTTTCTGACCTTTACTGTCTCGTAGCTAAGAAAAAGTCTTTCCTGTTTTTTCCAGAATTGTCTGCCCAATATTAATTAGATATTTATAAACGTTATTTACGAACGAAATGTTGTCAAATTAAGATTTATGACACCTTACGGGTAGTCAGAGGTATATCCTGTTACCCAGTAACTGGATTGTGGAGGTCAGATAGGCAGTCGCTCCATGTAAAATACTGGTATTCGGCTCAGCTTCAGCCCAATTTGCGTAGCCTTGTCCCAACTGGGACAAGGCTAGGCAGATTGAAGAATAAAATTTCGATATCTCTTTAAATGTTATTATCTACAATATAAAGAACTCTTTTTAATGATATTTAAAAATTGGTTTCTGCACTTTTACTATTCCTTTCATTTATGTTTGTGCGCTTAACTTTATTCCCATATTTGCTTCTCTATCACTAAAAGGTGTGTTTTAAGAAAAACTAATTAATCGGTTAAACTTGCCTTGTCTCTTTTCATATTGTGAACCGTGCGTATTAAATTAAATAAAAATAAAGTACGGAATCCTAAAATAATAGAAGCAAAAACATCTCTGCGCCCGTCAAAGTAAATATTGTACTTTAATTAATGATGAACTAAGTTTTGTTTTTAAGTTTAAGATAGCTCTTCCATTTTATTAATGAATGTTATGATATCTTATGATATCACAAAAAGATTTTGATTTTTTTCTTGTAGTAATTTATATAGTTTAGCTTTTGTAGTCTGAAGGTCTACAATTACTATATTAAACTAATGGCGTCACTACATAGTACAATGTGGGTGTAACTTTGTACACCTGTGCCCAACCTCTCTGACAATACAGGTAACATAGCATCACTCCTGTATTACCCAAAGGGGTAGGCAGAAGTGTACATAGTTGTACACACACATTTCACCAATGCTGTAATTAAGTCCCATGTATGTAATAGGTGGTGAGCCTATTGCCATCTACCGGGCACAAATCCTAACTTCGGGCTGCTATCGAGAATTTCCTAATAGAAAAACATATAACACTTTGTCTGACCCGGGAATCGAACCCAGGACCATATGCTCAGCAGTCGCGTTTGGTATTAACATAATGAGGAATAAACTATGAAAAGTACATAAATATTTTTTCCCGTGAAAGTATGGTAAAAGGAGCGGACGGAGCAAATGTTGACAGTGCAAAATGATTAAGTATAACCACGTCTTAAACTTTGTTTGTTTTCAGTCCATCCCTTTACGTAAGAACTAAACTACCTCGTTGGTCTAGTGGTCCCAAACGCGACTGCTGAGCATATGGTCCTTGTATCTGAACTTATTAGAGACCAACCTTTGTATTTAACAACATACGTATAACTAAAAGCATCCATTAAACTATTTGTAGTATAAAGGCTTCGTTTGCAACTAGTTACTGAGATGCAATGGTCCGTGAAATTGCACCGAGCTGTACTACGAAAACTCCATACGTGTAGCCCGCCTTTTAAATACAACAAGCTTTTAGCCGTAACTTTACTCGGGAAATTACCACTACCCTGCTATTTTTCTGGGGTAAAAAGTAGCCAATATTGGTCGCCAGTTCTCTTACTATCACTATGAAAATATCCTACTAATCAAAGGCTCGGTTTTGACGTGAAAAATCTACACTTTTGTATTTAGTCTATTAGTAATGATTATATCGCTTTGGGGCTTGATTCGGACGCTGAATACGTATTTTTATGACATGAAATAAATTTTAATGTTCTAGAGTTTGAGCTGGGTGTTTTTAAATGAATGATTCATGTTTGTATACAGTAGGAATTTCTAGTGGGGCAAAATTTTGCGTTTACAGTTTGTAGAGGATTTAGTACACAAATCGTATAATTGAACGATTATTATTGATGTTGTCATAGAATTGTTACGTTTAGAAAAGACTGATTGGAGTGATTATAGTGCGCGTGGAACTAGCTGGCCGCGCCTTAGGTATGTGAGCGGTGGGACGGAGAGGCGGGGTCGCTTGATGTCATTACTCAGTTCGGCGCCGGACTTCGCGGCGGCAACACGCATTGACAGTTCTGGCTAGTTTAGACAAAACGCATAAGAGATTGCAATAGCAAGATGAGTCCGCCGATAAAAAGACAATCTAAGGAAATAATATTTAAAGTGCATACGTTTTTAAAAAAACGGAAAGCCCATGTCAATAGTTTAGAATATATAACTGATGCGAATATTCATAAATTAGTGGCAGAAGCAACCGGGATATCAGAACGAAGTGTAAGGAGAGTGATTGCTGAAAGTAAAACATCCTTGCAAAATACAGGGGAAGCAAAATTTTGTTCTCCGCGGAGACCAAAAGAAATAAAAAAGAAAATACAAGTTGATGATTTTGATTTAGGAGTGTTAAGAAGAAAAATAAATCAGTTTTATACGGTACAGAAAAAAAACCAAGTCTACGAAAACTAAATGCTGTGTTAAAAGAGGATAATATTTCAGATTGCGGATTAACTTATTTAAGAGAACTTTTGCACAAACTGGGATATTCATTTAAAAAATGTAAATCGAAGAAATCCCTTTTAATAGAGAGACCAAACATTGTTGAATGGCGAGTGAAATATTTGAGGGCCATAAGATACTCGTAATTCAGAGAAGACAAACGAAATATATTCTTTTTGGACGAAACTTACGTTAACCAAAGTCATAATGTCCAAAAATATTGGCAATCTTCGTCGGAGACTGGTATTTATGCAGATATAGGCAAAGGAAGGCGTTTAATAATAGTTCACGCTGGTAGTCGGAACGGGTTAGTTGACGATGCTTTGCTAATTTTTAAATCAGATTCAAAAACAGGAGACTATCATGGAGACATGAACTCTACAAATTTTTACAACTGGGTTGATCGAAAGTTAATACCTAAACTTCCACCTAACTCAGTCATAGTTATGGACAATGCAGCTTACCACTGTGTGCAAGTTGAGAAGAAACCGACTATGTCCTGTTTGAAAATTAATATGCAGAATTGGTTGCAAAATCATAACGTGCCCTTTTTTCCCACGATGGTCAAAGCCGAACACTTGGGCTTGATTAAAACGACCCAATCAGAAAAAATATACACGATTGATGAACTTCTGAGGTGCAGGTCATACTGTTCTAAGACTACCTCCATATCATCCAGATCTCAACCCAATCGAGTTTGTGTGGGCAAATATTACAAATTGCCTGGTCAGAGATCACATTAATGCTACATTGGACGAGAAAATTACAATACTAACAAGACTATTTTCTATTTTTTTTTTATTTTTTTTGTTATATTAATATTATATTAAATGGAAAAAAAAATTAGAACTGCCTCGTTGGTTTAGTAGTCCGTAGCGCGACTACTGAGCAGGAGGTCTCGGGTTCGATGCCCGGGTCGGGCAACCACTTATTACATGGGACTTAATAACAGCATTGGTGAAATGTGGGTGTAAAATTGTGCACACCTCTGCCTACCCCTTCGGGGAATACAGGCGTGATGCTATGTTATGTTAAAAAAAATTAGAGTTCGCTAAGCATGCGTTAATGCTTTTCAAAGATTTATCTTGTATTATTAAGGTAATTGCATTCTCTACGACATTGTATTAACTGCAAAGTTAGTCGTGTCGGTTCGGTCACCCGTATTGGGACTGAATTGATAGCAATAACGTCGCCATAAGACGTGTTAAAATATGGAAGAAGAATTCGCGGTGGTGAGCAGAGGTCGAGATGGCTTAGTGATCAGAGCGCCTGGAGTATTCATCCGGGAGGCGCAGGTTCGAATCCTGTTCGCGACCGTATTCTTTTTCCATTTAATATAATAACTTTAATAATTTCATAAATAGTAATTTCATAAATGATTCAAATATGTCGGAAGAATTTCATATAATTTGTTTTTGGTTTATTTTACTTGCAATGTTAAGTACATTGCAATTAATTAGATAGGTATAATATAAACTTGTAAAAGTTCAATTGTCTTTTATTTCTTCTTTTCAATAATTGAACAATTATTGTTCACGATATCTCGAGATTGGTCGTCACTGTCTAATATCATGTGCGTTGCGAGCAGCAAGCAACCCGCCCCCTAACCCCTGTTCCTACCTAAGGCGCGGCCAACTAGTTCCGCGCGCACTATAGTACAGATTCTTATACTTTTTAACTGTAGTGGTTTAACCATTAGTTTGAAGTCCCATAATTATTTTTCATAACTACTGCTGGATATCTGGACAGCGCTTCTCAAAATATGGAATTAGAAGAAATGAGTTGTATTGTTTATTACGAATTGGAAGGAATTTGGTGAAAGATATTCTTAGGTGGTAACCAAAATATCACGGACTCATGAGCTAAAGAAAGTAGTAATGAAATACTCGTTATTATAGTGTCTTACAAATAAAGGGAGAAGGGTTTGAGATACGCGCGCTTCCCCATCGATAGGGAATTAATTGAACAAGAGATTGTTCTATTTGAGGGACCGCGCCGGGTTGATTGAAGTATTTACTTTGTAATTGCTTTTGGAAATGTATGGGAGAAAAAGACAAGCTGTATCTACACCAAATGATTCGGTTAAAAGCAAGAAAAGTATTCCTAAAGTTGCGAACAAGAAAAGTATTCCTAAAGTTGAGAATTAAACTAATTTATAAGTCAAGTTGCTTCTTCTATCAAATGTTTAGCTCTTACACAAATGGTCATTCTTATTTAATTCGTGTGAAACCTATTGATAAGAAAAATTGGCACAAAAAGAAACGATTTCATATTTTTCTTTTGATATCAATATTTACGTATATGAAGTAAGTTTGCTTATATATTAGGAATAAAAGTACGCCTGTATTTCCAATCCAATTTCAAAGCTTAATTAATGCCTTAAAACAATGTGTAATGTTAAAATAAATTTACACAAATTAATATTTATGTAAATTTTAAAGCATGTTGGCTTATTAGTATCCCGAAACTTTAAGTATTTTTAAGCTATTTTTGCGTTACGAACTGACATATTTACAAAGTCAATCGAGCGGATTTATCTTCTATTAATTATTGAATCTAGAACCTCACTCTCAGTAGGCATACCAGTATTTTGTACTTTTTAAACTTTCGCGATTCGAACTCATAATTATTGAATTCAAACGGGACTTAATCGCGCTTACACGAGTCTACTCGTGACCACGATCAATGCAACTTGATCGAAACGTCGAGGTAAGTAAATATTATCCTTTTAGCGCGATTAAGTTCAGTGATAGCCTAGTGGTACGACCGTTGGACTGACAAGTTAAAGGTCGCAAGTTCGAATCCAAGGCACGCACCACTGTCTTTTCAAAATCATGTGCGTATTATAAACTAATTATCAACCTGCTTAAAACGGTGAAGGAAAACACCGTGAGGAAACCAACGCACCTGAGAGATTTCCTCGATGGTGTGTAAAGCCATGTCAGAGACCTACGGGTGGCTTAAACTCTGACACTAGGTTGTTCATCAACCACTTGATAAGAAGAAGAAGAAGCGCGATTAAGTCCCGTTTGAATTCAATAATTATACTAGTATTTACTAGACAAATGAGGTAGTTTATCCATATCTATTCGTAATTCATCAAGGTTGTTCTGCCGGAAAGTTGTCTCTATTCACATATTCGGTCGACGAGTATGTTGGCATACTCAGCGGGGCTTAACTTTTCCCGTTATCTGTTTCGCGTACTTTAGCAGAAAGTTCTGAAACCTAAACTAGCGTGTTCATTGTTAAAGTAAACGATATATTAAGTTGTTGGATTTACTCTTTTTGTTTGAACGATGTTGAAGCGATGAAGTGGGATCAGGCGAGACAATGTATAGGGTACAAGCTTGAAAAAAAAAACTGAATAGGAATTCATAGTGGATCACTTTTGGGTATGTTAACGGAATGTCTCAGATTAATGACTGATGGGTATCGGAAGACGAAACAAATTGTGGCTGAGGTATATTATTAAGAAGTGGACAGGAGTTACCAACGTTGAACACCTCTTCCGCTTGGAAAAGGACTGAGCAAAATTTGCACTGCCTTGACTGTCTCGTTAATCTCGTGGTCCCAAGCGCGAATGCTGAGCATGAGATCCTGGGTTCGATTAGGCAAAGTGTTATTGGATTTTTCTATTAGAAAACTCTCGTTAGCAGCCCGGACTTTGGAATTATGCCAATATAGCTATGCCGGTAGATGGCAATAGGCCCACCACCTCTTACACTTAATAACAGCATTGGTGAAATGTGGGTGTACAAATAAGTACACCCCTTCGGGGAATACAGGCGTGATGCTATTTTATGTTATATTATTTGCAAAGCTAACGGCCGACCTCCAGTAGTGAAGTGACACCAAAAGAAGAAGTAAGGTATAAGTCTAAAAGAAATTGAGACACGCCTTATAGTCCGAGTCCATCAGTTTTAGTTGTCATAATATAGGTAATTGTTCTGGGCAGTTCCGAACTGAAATATAATCTATTAGATTGTCATTAGAATAGTGTCAGTTTCTACTTTTGAATGCCAAATTAGCTTATAAAAAAATAAAAAAACAGGATTCTACTATGTAAGCATGAAAATGAAGATTGCGCATTGTTTTTAACCGACTTCAAAAAGTGTGCGTGAGTATGTGTGTGTTTGTGAATGTGTGCGAGTGTGTTTGTGTGTGTTATTTTTACACCGTGCAGTGTCCGCCAGCGAGCACCGCTGCATCTTATACGTAGATAACCTTTAGTTAAAGAAATTCATATTTGTTATCGAACACATCAAAACTATAATTAAATGAAACAAATGGCACCATGATTTTAACAATAAATTGTTGATTTGTTAGTTTCATACCCCATTTAATGCTAGTCGGATATAACTGGGAGGTCCCCAACATCTTTTACGATCACTCATAAAATGTTGTTAAGAGGCATATCCCACATAACTCAGGGGATTTTTAATAAGAAATCTGCCTCATTTGTCGAGTAGGCGCAAAGGCGACTGATGGGCGTGAGGACCTGGGCTCGATGTCCGGATCTGACAAAGTGTTTTTTGTAAAATAACTTTCGTGAGAGACATTCATATTAATCATTGTTAACGATGAGCCCGCGGCAATATCGCGTGTCAAAACCAAGGGCTCCGTTCGAGTTCGAAACTAGTCGGGCAATCCCAAAGATTACATATGAGTAATAACCGCTGAAAAATAATTAATATGACAAAGTATTATTGGGTTTTTCTGTTTGGAAATTCTTAGTAGCAGCCAGTTAGGAAGTTGGTCATGGGACATTTCCGTATTCAGAGAGTACGTAAATTACGTAATGTCATGTTATAAAACCAATCAATTATAGAAATAGAAAATTCTGCTTGGTGTCGTGTGTTAGTCGTAGTTCAGGAATAATATATATACAGTATTAAAATTAAATTTTCTTGAAAGCTTGTGTTACAATCCCTAGTCGAGAAAGTAAGGGTTTTCTTGAATTTGATATTATCTACTTAAAAGAAGTGCCATATACTACAATCCCCTTGTCTCATGCTCAACTTAACAGCTGCAAAAATTTCGTAAGTAATAGCCTTCTAATAATATAATAAGTACTTTCTGTCAGTATTTTAAATTTGTATAATATATATATGAAGGAACGAGGTGTGGTGTTCCTCCATTGAAAAGGGAGGATCCTCCAACCAGGCAGGTGATATTGCCTGGCGGGCCACGGCCCGTAAATGTAGGGAGGTTGTATATATAAGAACTCGCCGTCAAACTCTGATTGCGCGATGCAGCGTGTTGTGCGCGTAGTATCTATGTAAAGAGATAGATGTCGCTACATATATAATAATATGTGTACCATTGCTACTCGGTATATACCTCAAATTTTAATAGCCTATGTTTCCTACGGCAGGAAAGTGTAAGGATTTTAACGATATTCCATATATCTTAATTGGTTCAGGCGTTTAGAAGTTATGGTGGAATAAAGCGCTAAAAGCATAACACTCCTTTTTTTGGCAGTCGAGTAATAAATGGTCACCCATTCACAAACCAACCGTGGTAAACGTAAGTTAACCTCAAACGGTTCATACGTGCGGTTGTCCCTTAGCCACCAGCCCTACACTGTCTTGCCCTTAAATGAACAATAATAAGGATTTGAGGTCAATATGTGAGAAGGGTCGTAAACTTGTACCTTTGACAAATATAGCCCGTCATACACGTACGTCATACAGTGTTATGTATTCTATGTATGTATGGAATCTTAACACCCTTGTTATTAGAAGCATTAAAGCGTATGACGATATTACGGTTGAGCCTATGTTTATCACACGGAGTTATGAATTTAGTTGAATTATTATAATGCTTGTACAGATAAATCTTTCAATTGCATTAACGCATGCGTAGCGAACTCTCAAAGTATTGATAAATAAATATTTTACTTTCCACATACATGTATAACTTAATGAAAGAAAGAAAGAAAGTTGTTTAATCTAGTCTCGAATCAGATCTTAAAGAATATAAACATAATAACTTATAATTACTTAACATTAGAAGGTACCTTTCGTTTTAAAAACATATATAACATAGCATCAAGCATGTATTTCCTAAAAGCTTAAGCAGAGGTTTACTTCTTCTTCTTCTTCTTCGTGTGGTTGATGAACAACCTAGTGTCATAGTTTAAACCGTCCGTAGGCCTCTGACATGGCTTTTCACATCTTTAAGGTGTGCTGGTTTCCTCTCGATGTTTTCCTTCACCGTTTTAAGCAAGTGTTTCTAATACGCACATGTCTCGAAAAGTCAGTGGTGCGTGCCTTATATTCGAACTTTCGACCTTTGACTTGCTAGTCCAATGGTCATATCACTAGTCTATCACTGCTCAGGTTTACTGTGTTATACTCACATTTCACTCATGCCGTTATTAGCTATTATGAGTTTCTATCTGCCTAGCCTTTTCCCAATTACATTGGGGTCGGCTTCCAGTCAAACCGGATGCAGCTTAATACCAGTATTTTACATGGAGCGACTGCCTATCTGACCTCCACAACCCAGTAACTGGGTAACACGATATCTCGTGGTATGACTGGTTGTCACTTTCAGGCCTCTGACTACCCGTAAAGGTTGTCATAGATCATAATTTGAAACAGGGACCGACGGCTTAACGTGCTCTCGAGGCACGCAGGCTAGGTATTATGAGTTTCTTGCCATAAATTGAGCACCATTCCAAACTTCGGGATGTTTCGATAAATATCTAACAGAAAAGCTCAATAAAACTGCTCATCTGACTTTGAAATTGAATACAGGGCTTAACACTTAGCAGGCGTGCTTACGATCCATAGTCGAACAGTTAAAAAAAACGTGTTCCCTTTACTTTATACCCATTAGTAAATTGCAATTACTTACTTTTAAAAGGACCACTAATTGATTTTATTGAAACAAATAATTTGAATTTCACTTTGAAATTTTGTAAACATTCAGAAGGCCGTTTTATTTCATTGATATAATCACAGATTTATATTTAACTAGATGCCGCAAGTATAACTTTTAATTAAGGGTTTTTAAGACCGTGTGGAGAGGACAACTGAATCACAATCTGGACAAACCCTTATGGTTTTTAGATTGTAGGTCTTTGATTTTAACTGCTTCGTTGGTCCAGTTGTTCCACGTGCGACTGCTGAGCACTCGCTGCTGAGGTCTGGGGTTCGATTCCCGGATCGGGCAAAGTGTTATGATTTTTCTATTAGGACATTTTCAGTATAAGCCCGGAATATCGAATTGTACCCGGGATATGGCAATAGGCTCACCACCTATTGCCATCTCCCGTGGGACTCAATAAAGAATGCACAAGTGTGTATACTTCTGCCTACCCATGTAAGTACTTACAAAATAAAGTAGGTACAATGGGTGACCTAATCACGAAACGCGATTTCTTCCAGGCAACTTTAAGTGTTTACTCTTGCGGTATCTAGTTTATTCTATATCTGTGGATATAATCCTCCCTCCCCCTCTTCAGAGACGTTTACTGACTACCCAATAATTCCAAACATTTATATTTGTGAACGATCACCACTATGCTCAAAGGCGTTTTCTGATAACCAGTGGCTTTATTTTACTTTACATATTACTCCCCAATGACTAAAAAACTTTTTTATTTATTTTATTCGGAATAGAAATAAGATGCAAAACTTATTTTTACTTTCAAAATATATTTATTTTTCTTACGTCAATAACCTTGTAAGTAGGCACTGCGTCCGATTTGAATGCTAGAAAATATAAATATATTATCTCGACCACATTTCTCGAAGGGTTCAGCAGAGGTATAGGAACTTTATGCTTGTGAAGGATGCGGCGGAAAGGGAGAGAGAGGCAAACTCCTCCACCCCTGTAACAGAAGACGCGCCAGGCGCCGAACGGCGCTTAACTATCTCCGACCACCGTGAGCAGTGGACAGCGGGTGACGGACTTGGCTTCGCCACCCGACCAGTGACAAGCCCGGAACGGTCCCTCTGGAGTGTCTGTGCACAAATTTTGGGGTCCGTTGTTTTTCGATAAACCATAAGCTGGGTTGCGGTGAATGTAGCTACGATCCCAGGACTCCAGTGTAGGTTAGAGGAGGGTCGTATGGTTTTAATTCATTAAGAGTCCTGCACAGTATCCATGATGGATTTTCTACACAAAAATAGTGTGGTACTGCTCTAATTCCAAAATCACGTATGCCAATATTAAGTCATCTACATAATAATTATGCTTAATGCCATGTACCGGACACAATTCCAATCTTCTTCATTTCTTCCACTCTACTATTGAGAATTTTCAATCTTAAACACATTGCATAACTTGGAAATCGAAACTAGGACCACACTCAAGCAATCCGAGAATATAATATGATCTGTTTATTTTTCTTTTTTTAATTTTTAGAAAAACTGCCTCACTCTAGTACTTTCTTCCTGTATCGTGGGTGCGTTTCCAACATATAATTTCACAAGCACACACACACCCAGACCAGGAGCAGTTATCTGTAGTTCATACAAGTATGTCATCCCCTTCGAACCTAACCTGTCCGTGTCGGGAAACCCGTGCAGGGTTTCCCGACACGCGATGACAATAGCAGACCTACCTAATGTTATATACGCGAAAACCGCATATTACGTCACTGCAACGGGTGTGGACATTACAAATCTATACGTGTCACGCACCTTCAATGGAAATGGGCCGCCGAGACCTAGACGTGGTCGGGAGTATTTTTAATAAAAAAAAAAGTAATGCACTCCTCTGGCTCGCTGAATTAAGCGTCCGAAAAGGAACTCAACACTTTTAATGGATTTACGCGATTTTTCGCCATTGTACTGGTCACATCACCAAAAGACGTATTAAAAATGTGGAAGAAGAATTCACGGTAGTGAGCACAGGTCGAGATGACTTAACTGTCAGAGCTCCTGGAGTATTTATACGGGAGGTGCAGTTTCAAATCCTGCTCACGACCGTATTCTTTTTCCACAAAAAATTATAACTTTAGAGTTCGCTAAGCACGCGTTAATGCTTTTTAAAGATTTATGTGTATTAACCACATTACTTTAGCAAGGTGACAGTATAGTGTAGTTCCAAAAAAACCGGTAAGAAATGTATCGGGTTGAATGCGCGTGACGGCTATCATATTTCTCTGGCAAGTAAAATAATAATTGCAATGCGATATCTTTGGGTTATATCTTTTCTATTTTCTTTCAAAGTTTTCTTTGAGGGTTGAAAATAAATTTGGATGTACAAAAAAAGATCTCATTTTTTTTTGACGCCATGGTTTGGAGCCGTGGTCTGGAGACACCGTGGCTGCAGTGACACACGTCCCGGGTTCGATTCTCGCACCGATAAAAAGAGTTTGTATGACCTAAGATATTTTTTCCGCCACCCACTATACAGAAGAGTTTGGACAGCATATATTTTGGTATTACTATTTAATTTATTTTTAATCTATTATGATTACTTCTAGTGCGTCTGTTCTTAGTGGTTTCATTTTTGCGTCACCCTAAGTTTGTCTGGTATTAAATGCCGTCCGCCTTTGTACTCTTTTGTCGTTAAAGGATTAAATAAATAAATACTAGAACAAAACACTTTACTATTTTGCAAAAAAATACTAATATTGTTACTTAAGCTTGTCTGAAATAAAATTGTTATTTCAATTCTTTTATTTCGTAAACAAGTGGGTAGCTGCTATATTGCCTAAAATAAAATAAACTATTTTCATGTTCTACAATTTGTAAAAAGGCACTTCACTTTATTTATAATGTCGTTGAGTTTTATTACGATCTCTTTTTCTTAAATTCAAGTTATTGAACTTTTTAGTTCAATTCTATCAAATAGTTATATTATAGATTTTGTATCATTGATAGAGTGGCCGAAAGTGCTTCTGCAGTGCGTGAGGCCCTAGGTTCGATTACTGAGTTGAGTAGCATTATTGAATTTTCTTTCAGCAAATTCACAGTAGCATCCCAGAGTATGAAATTATGCCCAGTTAATGGCAATAGGCTCACCTGTAAAAAATCACACTGCCCTTCACATACCTGTACGGGATCCCAGGATCACACCGGCATTCACTGTAACCCCAGCAGGATAGTGCCAAGTCTGGCGTTGTGTGCGTGTGAGTTACGTGTCTGTAAACTTACCTATATACCACTATACTACCAGAGAAATAACAAACGTACAGCAAAGTAATAAAAAAAAAAAAAAAAACACATACTTATACCTACGTACATAAAGAAAACGACCATCGTATTAAACTCTAATATAATTAGGTTTCATGGATTAGTTCGGTCGCCAACATTAAGGTCTTGTTCTCAAGGGAAATCTGCGATGGAAAACTTTGGAGGATCAACTTTTATGTTTTAATATAGAACTTAAGCGTAGTATGTTTACGTTAAACCTTCTCGGTGAAGGGCTCCGAATGTTCTTGGCATATAATGTTTCTTTTTCCTCGTGTAGAAATCGTCACGGACCCTGTGCTGGACTCCTCTGGACTACAAACTACACTTTTCGCCGTATTTTTATCGGAGTCCCGGCATTCATTGCAACCCCGGTAGGTTATAGCCCGACGAAGGAAATTAAGGACCCTGTCCTCAATGCCGTCCGGCCTCAGATGGCTTGCTCAGATATTCCAGAGAGTTCTGTGAAGCAAGACGTGGTGCGCCGTCGTCTCGGGATAATGCTAACTAATTACTAACACGGATATATAAATAGCTGTATTTTCTTTACCTCCTTCTCATTATTTTTTTATTAAGTATTTATTACACTTACACATCCCCAAATCTCCTCCTCATTGTATGGTTGAAAAACAGTCGCAGTTTAAGCCAATCGTGGACGTCTAAATGGTTTTATACACCATCAAGAATATATCTCAGCTGAGCTATTTTCCTTTCCAAGATATTTTCAGTGATAATTAAATTGTAGACAAGAACGGGGCTTGAGACCAAAAAATATAATTATATATGAATTAAATTGTAGTAAGCAAATGACTAGGAATAGTCAGTCAGCCTTGGGTTCGAAGCTGCCACTTTTGACTTTTTAGTCCAACGGTCATACCACTAAGATATTATTGCTAATAAAATGGGTAGAAATAATTATTATAACAATAAAGTTATTATATTAAATGGAAAAAGAGAAGATTTATCTTGAATTATTAAGGTAATTGCATTCTTTACGACATTTTATTAACTGCAAAGTTAGTCGTGTCGGTTCGGTCACCCGTATAGGGACTGAATTGATAGCAATAACGTCGCCATAAGACGTGTTAAAATATGGAAGAAGAATTCGCGGTGGTGAGCAGAGTTCGAGATGGCTTAGTGTTCAGAGCGCCTGGAGTATTCATCCGGGAGGCGCAGGTTCGAATCCTGTTCGCGACCGTATTCTTTTTCCATTTAATATAATAACTTTAGAGTTCGCTAAGCATGCGTTAATGCTTTTCAAAGATTTATCTTGAATTATTATATCAATAATATAGATCTTCCCAACCTTATTTCGGTCACGGCGGTCTATATGCACCGAGATTAGCCAAGTACGCAGTAGTGCACAAGTGTTTGCGCAAACACAGTGCACTTCCTCTTCCTTCACTCTAAAATTCCGATGGGAGATGCACGACCGACGGATTTACGTGCTCTCTGAAGCGCAGAAATATAACATTGTTAACTTTCTAATAACAGGCGGCTACTGAGAATTTCCTAACAGAAAAATCCAATATCTCTTTGCCCGCCCCAGGAATCGAACCCAGGACCTCACGCTCAACAGCCACGTTTGTGGCCACTACATCAATGAGGCAGTTTGAAATCATTACTACCTTTTTTGTTTTCGGGGAGAAACCTTCTAAAAGGCGCCTAAGACCAGAGAGTGTAGGATTCCTACCTCACTAAAACCACCCCAGCGGTCACTATTATTAGGGGCACTGGGAAAATACCTACACTCGTATAATATCAATATGCGAGAACTATCACAAGGTTGAACATTCTTCAACAGCTCCGTGTGAATCGCAACGTCTGACGGATTATGGGCTTTCCTTCAACACCAATTATTTGTTTCAATCAATGCAAGCGTGACTCAGAGCCGATTCAATTGAGCTTTCGAGGCGTATATTAATTCAGTAGTGTGGTACGCTCGATAAATATGAGTGCAGAGTATTAATGATTTTTCTCTTTTTCTGCTCTATTTAATGTGGTTTTTATTATGTAGCACTCTGGACGTCTTTATATAGATTATAGATAGTATTATTTAATGTACACCACACATAAGAACATTTTAAATTAATAGTGAATAAAATTGGTAATATAGGCTAGGTCTTCGTATGCGCCTAGAGCATCCCAGAAGTTTTTCTTAGAGTTTATTTGTGATGGGTAATTTTGAGGGAATATAACATAACATAACCACCCCATAACTATCTCACTGCAAGGCAATGGCCTTTTGTCATATAGGGAAGGCAAGAGCATTGATTGGAAATTTAACGACGAATCTTCAACATTTAAAAAATATATAATATATATACGTTTTAGGTCAGATTTTGGCAGGCGGAATTGAATAAATGATAATAAAAATATTGGTTTCTTTATCCCGGTTCCAAAAAATATGTTTCTTTTATAAGTTGTAGAAGTATGTCAGAGCAGCCTGGCGCATTGAGAATTACAATTATGCTATTCTACCAATTTATATTCGAGTACTTAAAGACATGAATCACTTAGACTTGTAAGCAAACTAAACTGCATATAAAATAGACAAATATGTAACTGTTAGGCCTTGGTCATACTGTAAGACTTGCGCGGGTGCTGAAGCAGATGCGACTATTGTGAATACTAGAATCCGTCGCTTAAGTTCGCTGTGTAAAGCGGTTGTCCGAAGCCTTTTCTTAGGGCTCTGTACCTCAAAAGGAAAAACGGGACTCTTCTATGATCAATTCGTTTGTATATCTGTTGGTCTGTCTATTAAGGCCCTTTTCTTTCAATAGCGTGGAGGTATAAAGTTTAAATTAATACAGATAAATCTTCGAAAAGCACTAACCACTAAGCCTTGTCAAGATGGCTTAGTGGTCAGAGTGCCTGGAGTATTTTTCCGGGAGGCGCAGGTTCGAATCCTGCTCGCGACCATATTTTTTTACCACAAAAATTATTACCTCTAAATTAATATCAAACACTTTGGTCTATGGTCCCTTAGAGCTGTAAAAAAACAAGTTTCTATCTAGGACAACGCTATAGAAGATACGGCCATATAAACTTTTTGACACTCGACTAATACTCGTATATTTGACTGACCTGTTGGTCTAGTGGTTAGTAGCCCTGAATGCTATACCGGAGGTCGTGGGTTCGATTCCCACCCAGGACAAATGTTTGTGTGAAATATGTATGCATTTAGAAATATATAAGTATGTTTATCAGTTGTCTAGTACTCATAACACAAGCTCTGCTTAGCTTGAGACTAGACGGCGTTGTGTGATAGTTGTGGAATATTATTATTATTATTATATCACATACAAAGTATATTGTATAGTGAACCTTCATGGCGTGACTGTGATTTGCACTTGGCCAGATGGTATTGGATGCGGTAAATGTTGCTGCAGTCCTATAATCCCAATGAAGGTTCGAGTAGGACCATGTAATTTTTTGTCAGTAGGAGCACAGCGCTCATGGTAGATACAGAGAAGTACTGTTCTTCTCTGCCTTACTCTTAGGGGATACAGGCGTGATGCTTTGTATAAAAATTTACTTATAAAAACAATGCGGAATGTGTCCATCTAGTCGCTACCTCCACCGCATCTGCACCCGCTCTAGTCTCCGCTCGTTCACTATGGACGAGCTCTTAAAATGACCAGGCGGTCCACCATCAAAATGCAATGAAGCATGATTACATTCAGTTAGAGTTCTCCGAACTAGCCTGGATGCATAATTCATAGTCCAACTGGCGTTCAATAATTCAGGCCGAAGGCCAAAAGCTGGCCATTCGATGGGTTCAGATGTGTTTTATTTTAGTTATCACTTATTCAGTTGTTCGCGACTTGAATGATGATAAACTGGATTTGTATGAAGTTATGAAGGGTGCGGGTTTAGTATTATGATTTATGGGCCTGGTTTTGTGGGGAATAACTATGCTTTGCTGGTACAGCGGAAACGTTTTTAAATTAAAAATGTATCTGTATTAGAATAGTAGGTAGGTATACTATGGCAAAAATGTTTATATTTCCTGTAATACTTTAATGTAACCAAAACGAAGCCAGCTGTAGATATGATGCTACGAACAACTCAATGCTACGCCGTATGCTACGTACGCTGGCTGCTACGAAGAGCCTCGCTACGTGTGACTACGGAGCAAAATACGACTCTCACTAAACTCGAGAATACAACAGCTTTAATAATTATAGTGTCAAAGAACATTTATAGAAACTTACTTCATATCGGAGTAGCATAAATAGGAAAAAAATACTAAAGTAAGATATAACGACGTCATCACAAGACATAATCGCGAGAACGAGGAGTTTTTACACAGAATGTCGTAATAAACGGGACAATCGCTTTTTGTTTAACAACCTTATATTTACGACCACACCGTAAAATATATATTTGGGTTGTAAAAGAGAGTTTTAAAGTGGGTGTAAACGGATATTTTAATCCTTTGACGATGTACGTCATAAAAACGTGGCGTGGACCGCAAATTGTTTCTTTGGCGAACCTATCGTGGGACGAGATACGAGATTAAAACCGGTAACATAATAATTATACAATCGCTGAACATGATATTTCCAGTTTGATTCCCGGATCGGGCAAAGTGTTATTGGGGTTTTCTGTTAGGAAATTCTTAATAACAGCTCGGAGGTTGTAAATGTGCCTGGTTGTTGGCGAGCTATTACAAAGGACTTATTAACAGCATTGGTGAAAGGTGTACTGTATATAATTCTGTCTAGCCCTTCGAGGATTACAGGCGTGGTGCTATGTTATGTATATGATAATATTAGTAACGGTTTTTATCTTGGATTGCAAGACTAGTTATATTATACTAGTTATACATTTTTGTGAAAAGAAGAATATGGGCGTGGGCAGAAAATATTACATACATACTGCCTATTGTCAGGCATTACGAGTTTGTCATGCTCGCTAAAATGTCCTGCTGATGGCGGCGTCGTACATCGGGTCGTCGAGTTCCCTACAAAATGGTTGAGCTAAGCGAGGCTGATGTGCGCGTCATGCTCGTGAACGGGTGCTGTCTGTCGGGACTAGTCGGCTCCTAACTGCTTTGGCAATCATTTTAAAAGGCTATATAAGTTTACTTTCCTTTCTTAGTCTGCTCATTAACCTGCATTATTCTCACATTACCATATTTATTGTTAAACCAATTTATTTTAAAAAGAGTGTCTATGGAGTTTCTTGCCGGCTCTTCTCCATAAGATCAACGCCTTGGAACCGTGCACCTAGTTTTGACTTTTCATAAGTGCCTGTAATATGGTTTATTTGAAATAAAAATATTTGAATTTGAATTTGAATTTATCGAGGAGCTTAATAATATTGGGAGCTGTAATAATTTCCTGCTCAATAGATCTGTATTATTTACTGATAGATTAGGTGTAGGATTAGGATCCCTCTTACACAATTATTTAACTAGTAGTGTAACTAATCATTGCTATCCAAACTTGCACTTCAACCATATTATTGAAAAAATCACCAATAGTAATTTAGACTGTCAATCAACTATAGTATTGCTTATAGGTAACAGTATAGGATTAAGAAAAAAGGATATTGTAAATGGTATTGACACCCTACTAAAATTAAACACAGGAAAAATTTTGTTTGTCAGATAACCATAACAACTATGTTCATAAATTGAACAATTTAATTTATTTGTTGACATGTCGTCATAGTGACAAGCTTTTGTTTTTCGACACTAATAAATTTGTTAGTTGATTTAAATTGACAGAGGAAGCTATGTTTATTCCTAAAAAAAAAACGACGTTTTTGTGAGACATGGTTGTAGCCTGATAAAATGAAATTTAGTGTAAACAATTTTTCGGTTGCTAGTGCGTACAATAGATTATGTGCTGAAGGGGGTGGGACTTTGATTTTATGTTATAATTATTTACAATTTAAAGAAAGGAAAGATGTCAGCTCTTTGTCGTTGATCGTCTATGTGAAGTAGCATGCGCGGAATTAGGAAGTCACATTATTGTGTGTGTTTATAGGCCTCCGGCATCAAATTTTTCATTGTTTTTGGTATCTATTGAAGACATTTTGAATAAAATATATAAAGTATCTGTCAAAGTAATTCACTCAATTATTGACGATATCGCTCCGATTCTTGCAGGACTTTTTAACAGTTGCATTGATTGCGGCACTATCCCAGATTTATTGAAACATAGTAAAGTTATTCACGAAAGGTAGGTCAACAACAGACAGGTGCGGATTTAATATCTCATATTCTGGAGGCTTGGGAAGATTCTCATGATGCTATTGGCATCTTCTGTGATCTTTCAAAGGCTTTTCACTGCGTTGATCACAATACGCTCATCCGTAAATTAAATCATTATGGAATACGAGGTCAATCTAGTGAGCTTGTATTGTCCTATCTCTCTAGAAGACAGCAAAAAGTAGGCGTTATTGATGTGACGTCATCTGAGTCCTTGGTTAAAATGGGTGTACCTCAGGGTTCTATTCTAGGCCCTTTTTTATTTTTGGCATACATTAATGATCTTCCTTATATGATGTCTGAATTATCTGACATCATATTGCTTGCAGACGATACATCCCTTATTTTTAAAATTAACAGGAAAGACCGTGAGCTCTTAACGGTGAATGAAAGCTTAAAGTCCTTATCTAAATGGTTTGCCGCTAATAATCTACTACTTAATACAAGTAAAACAAAATGTTTAAAATTTTCTTTAGCTAATGTTACCAAGTAGAATCAAATTTAATTCTTGATGGTAACAAACTCCAACCAATTTCAGAAGCCGTTTTTCTAGGTATTACTATTGATTTAAAGCTGCAGTGGAGTCCTCATATCTCAGCTCTTTCTAGTAGATTAAGCTCAGCTGCATTTGCAGTTAAAAAAATTAGACAGCTCACAGACATAGCAACAGCTAGACTAGTTTACTTTGCATATTTTCATAGCATTATGTCTTATGGCATTCTGTTGTGGGGATCGGCAGCTGAGGTAGAATCCATCTTCATTCTACAGACAAGGGCAGTTCGGGCAATCTATGACATGGGTCCTCGTGAATCCTTAAGAGACTTTTTTAAAGAAATTAATATACTTACACTGCCCTCACTATACATTATCGAGAATATTATGTACGTCCGAAAAAATTTGAAATCTTTCAGTATCAACAGTGACTTTCACAACATAAATACTAGGAATAAACATAAAATAGTAGTGCCAAAATATAGACTAACAAAAATAAACAAATCATATTTAGGTAATTGTATACGCTTCTATAACAAGCTGCCACAAACTATCACGGATCTTACTGGTAAAAAGTTTAAAGCTTATAATAAGTCGGTTCTTGTTAAAAAAGCCTATTATAAAATTAAAGATTACATTGAGGATAGGGACGTGTGGCGTTAACTATTTTCTGAACATGTGGCTCTCCTGGCAACAGGTGATTGTGGAGTGTCATAAAATTAAAACGGAAATGACTGAATAGGCATGATGATGACTGATTTTGAAATCTGCTTTTATAATAAGGGTACACGTCTACTATTTCCGAAAAACACATTATTTCAGCAATAAACTTAGTTGTAACGCAAATAACTGCATTTTATTCTATATATTTCAAATTATGCGCGAAAACGCTCGTGGGTGTCATGGCGTCCATTGTGACGTCACGACCCAGTATACATTGCATTGCTGCATACGCTGAAAGAAGAAAATCAACATTAATACATATTTCCTGTGTTAAAATGAATTCCAAATATTACAACGTGGTGTGCGGATCCTCTGTGCAAAAACACATCAATATAAACACCTAACAAATTGTTTGTTTATTTTCCAAACGAGAAAATAGTGCGAGATAAATGGCTAAAGCTCGCACGGCGAGACCTGAGACATCGAATTCGTCAATTTATTTTTGTGAAGACCACTTTAATGTAAGTAGTTCTATAGATTTAATAGGTGTGAACTCTTAAATCTTTGTGTGTGATTAAATACTTTAGCAATTAATTGAGGTTATGTTTGTTTTGGTCAGATATCGTTCTTGTTAACAATTTGGACATATCTTTTTTCAGCTACCAAATGATATGGAAAATTATATGCAGTATCATGTGATGGGATCAGTGACACAGGTGCGTATGAAACTAGGGTTTATGAATAATATGAATGCCAACCATACCGAAAAATGCTAACATCTGGCACTATAGAACGACCTTATATGTGTAAGAAACAAAAGATGATGGCTATTGTAGAATGTGAAAGCAATTAGAAGAAAGTAATATGGTTCCAGAAAATGTAATTTACAAGAAATTTCATCTGGAAGTTCAGGTACACATGTTTTAAGATTTATATAGTTTCATGCTTTTAATAACTGGTTGAATGCAACAAGAAACTTTAAAATGTTATTATGTACCTAATTAACTAAATAATGACACAAATTTGTAATTTATTAGCCTTTTTTATTTTATGATTAGATCAATATTTACTTAGTATAGTCATATCTACCTGTTTTTGTTTCAATGAAAATCTACAGGTAAAAGAAGGTATATTTTGTATAATCTCTGGCACTCTTATCTGTTCTATCACCATTTAAATAAATATTGGAATATTTATTTCACTACCTATGTAAAGAAAGAAATACATATTGAAATAAGTTTCCGTTTACAGTTCAGCACAATCTTGAAGAACTTCAACAAGTAACACCAAAAACGATAGATAAATAATTTCAAGTACATGTGATTAAAACTTTCAAAGTAAAGCTAATCAAACAGAACAGTTGGTAAATCAGAATACATCACCATTTAAGCCACACCTGCACTCTGTCTCTACATCTCAAGTTTAAGACAAGAGACTGCCTCGTTGGTTTAGTGGTCCGTAGCGCGACTGCTGAGCAGGAGGTCTCGGGTTCGATTCCCGGGTCGGGCAAAGTGTTATTGAGTTTTTCTGTTAGGAAATTCTCAGTAGCAGCCCGGAGTTTGGAAATGTGCCCGGTTGATGGCAATAGGCTCACCACCTATTACATGGGACTTAATAACAGCATTGGTGAAATGTGGGTGTACAATTGTGTACACCTCTGCCTACCCCTTCGGGGAATACAGGCGTGATGCTATGTTATGTTATGATGCTATGTCAGTCTCAACCCATCAAGTTCCAATGTAAATGTTATAAGAAGAATGTTTAAAAAAAGAAGAACAAGCAGATATTGATACTTCTTATACTCCTTCTGTGACTCGGATAGAATCATCACCATCAACAGTCCCTTCAAATGGAATCTGCTTCTGACTGCAGCAAGATGACACAAGATGATAAAAAACAAGAGGCTTTGAGGAGTTTGCTCAAAGTTCTTGATGATGTAATAACAATAACATGTGGTTTAATTAACTTACAAAACTCTTATTAAATAAATGAAACAAAACTGCATTTTTAGTTATTTCTCTGTACTTTCATATAACAATGGATATACATAGGATTTCCAGAATGTAATTACACTTAAGAAAATCTGACATATTCTTTATCAAATGTTACACATATAATTTCAACATGTTTATTGTTACGGTAATCAGAGTCGGCCACACATAAATAACACGTTTTCCATCCACTCAAATATTTTGAACTCGCATCTGGGTGTAACATTTGTCCGTGGGTTTTCCATTTTTTTATAATTCAGATAAGTTTTCTCACTCATTGGGCACTTAATTTCAACAATGCTATCTTGACAAATACCATCAGGTGAACCAGCTATCATTGGATAGCTTTTTGATATCATGAGCCCAGAACACCAATTCTTTTTCTAGCACTGTTGGATTTGATGGTAAGATAGGGCTACCGTTTGACAAGTCCTTTGCTTTTATAAATTTCAGAGTATTGCTAACTCTGGATAGTTTAGACTTCAGCCAGTAACATTGTACTTCAGTACAGGATGGTTCTTCACTCCTGCGATGAACCCACATAAGGAGCGCTATGGCATGCTTGCAACCCCCTTGAGCAGCAACACAATCGTGGCATTGAACAGATGTTACCTTTTCTTCATCTTCATCAACTGTCAATGTAACTGCATATAACTTTGCATGGACTTTATGCTCCGGGGAAATTTTCCCTTCACGTTTAAGTTGCACGATAGCCCTAGCATAATTCACTATATGTGATATGACGGTCTGGAAGACCTGAAATAAATAAAATTGATTAGACTAATAAACAAATACAGAAAGTGGACTTGGTGTTTAATAGATGTTGAATTTACGAGTGCGCATAACTGTGGTAGGGTTTAGTAGATTGGTTTGTAAATTAACACATTATTACTTGTGAAGTTTTAAGAAATAGATACTTTAAAAGTAAAAATAGTATTAGTTTCGTTAGCTGCGAGTTAGTTAACCTCAAAAATAACCGACGACATAAGTGTTAAAACAGGCTTGTGTAAGTAGAATTTTACTTAGCAAAATAGATTAATAATAATGTACTTACAAGGACGTTTTCACATTCCGAAATTCAGATGAGCAAAAGTCTTTATTTATCGCAAGAAACTCTCCCAACATCAACAAATCAATTCTTGGCAAATTAGTGCTATTTGCTTTAATAAAACCTTGTTCGATCGTTGATGATTCTTGAATGTTTGTATTTTAGGTACAAAACCACGAATAAACAACAAATTAACTAATATAATGATGTAGAAATCAATCAAAACGAATTTTTACAACGAAAATTCAAACAAATGTAAGGTGATGTTTACATTCCCGATGAGGCGTGACGTCATTCGCTGTGATTGGTGTTTCAGTTAACATGGCCGATTGCAGTATTTTATACTTTTATTTTATTGAAAATCTTAATAATCTTAATGTTTATATTAAAACTAAGTCATTTTTGAGAATCCTGTGTACATATATTTTTCTCTAAAACCATTAATTCCTTGATTCTTTAATACAGTCATCATGCCTATTGTGTCAGTGACAATGTTTTATTGACCTGTCTTGACATTTTATTCAGTTTGACATTATTTTATGTTTTTTATAAAAAAAATCCTTTAAATACCTACTGATACTGTATTTCAAATATGTATTTAAATTCGTAGCCCATAAAACATGCTGTAAATATTAGCTCAATGTAGAGATTAATGACTCATATGACATAACTAATTATTTGTATTCGTAGCATTATTTATTAGATAATATTACATCTTACACATTAACCTCCATTGTTCTTGCACCTACAAACTTTGTAACTATGCAAAGATCTTGCATCTTTAATGTATTATTTTATTCTAAAAGAGTGTCTATGGAGTTTTTTGCCGGTTCTTCTCCATAAGACCAACTTTGTGGAACCGTGCAACTAAAATCAATTGACGTTTCATAAGTGCATGTAATTTTGCCTATTTGAAATAAAAACCTTTGACTTTGACTTTGAATAGATTTATTCTGTATACATATATACTCCATCCTTGGCCACACACCGCTTACCATCAGGCGAGTTGGTGGTCAAAGGTAGACCCATTAAAAAAAAACAGAGGTGCCGTTATGAGGAGGTAAGTAAAAGATGAAGAAAACTAAAAAAATTATAAGTAAGCCTACCATGTGCTAATTATATATTTTTTTGTAGCCAATATATTCTTACTAACCTATGTTACCCGGGGCAATGTAAGGATTCTAACTATACCCCATACATCTAAAACGG
The DNA here is from genome assembly GCA_935421205.1 of Xylocampa areola. Lineage (NCBI taxonomy): Eukaryota > Metazoa > Arthropoda > Insecta > Lepidoptera > Noctuidae > Xylocampa > Xylocampa areola. The sequence goes on from OW285220.1 coordinate 11,536,633, forward strand.
TTCAAGCGTTTTGAAGTTATGATGGTATAAAGAACCTCACTAACATATATACATACTTACATACATGAACCCTTAGAACACTACTTTTTTTGGGCAACCATGTGAAAAGGTTTTACACTGTTAGTAATTAATTCGATGATGGTGATGTTACATATTTGTTTTGATCTTGAAAACGCAGTATTTGTAAACTAGTCTTTCGTTTCATTTGTCATGGATGAATGATGATGAATGAATGATGATTGAATAAATAATGAATGAAAGACTGATGAGTGAATGAGTAATGATTGAATGGATAAATGAATGATTAATTATATTTATTTCTGTAAATACATCTGTAGACACTTTGACAAGTCAAACATTCTTTTTTAAGCTAGACAACGCCATCTAGGAATTCATTTCTGACTATCGGCATTTCCTATCTGACTAGTTCTGAGACCGAAACAAACTCAGAGGTCAAATGTGTTCATAAATCTTGGATATACGAGATATTGACACAGTATATGGTCTCAAGAGTACTTTCTTAATGTAGAGAACGGACTTAATGAAGAATCTTTACGTTAACGCCACACAAGAAAATGAGTATTAAAAGTAGTTTGTAATTAAGAAGTAACATACAATTAAAATGACCCAGCGTTACCAGATGATAGCAATGCGGAGGAGTACTCCTAAACACCTTATTTTTTTTTTATTATTATTTTGTTGTACAGATGTTGACTCCGTATATTTATGATAACTAGCGGTGGTTCACTGGCCGAAATAAACAAAAATTTGAACGTTTTAAGTTTCTATTGTCAAATATGTGCAATCGCGCGCGCGCGCGCGCGCATTTGTGTGTCAAACGCATGGTAATGACTGTGTGTAATGTATTTTTATTACTTTAATGTATTTTCAATACATATTATATAAAAATATTAGCTTTCTGCACACGTTCTCCATATAAACTTTGACTGTGCCAAACTCCATACTCCTCCGTCCGCGTAATTTTCGTTAAAAGGGGTACAAAGGCTTTGCTTCACGTATTAATTTATAGTTTTTTTTTTTTATTTTGTACACTACACTGTCTTGTAGTAAGATGTCTTAATGATTTTGTTTTTCTTTGGGGTTGCTTTTATTAAGCATTTTTTCCGTGTCGTGACAAACATAACTCTCACATACATACCCACACCAGAGGATTCATCTACAAGTCATTACTGTTCCGCGCGGGATTATACTCAAGGACTGCAGTACTAGCATAACTGTCAGTATCCGTCTTAAGTATTTGTAACTTAACCAATGCTTCATTAACTTTAATGGGCGTCTCCTTGTGTGGTAGTCAGAGTGTTTAGCTAAGTTCTAGTATTACTCACTCAATGCACTAAGCGTTGATATACTCGCTGAGTATCTCTTAAAGACTTCATCTGGGTTATATTAAGGCAGTGGTTCTATATGAAGTAGTGAAAACCAAATATTGTAGCTCGATATTAGAACTTTATTTTTGCAGTTTTCTTTTCTATTCAATATCAATGTTTAAAACCATTAATACGAGTAAGACTGATCAAAATATACTATAAGAAGTTCGAAGTCTATATATACTTTCTTGCCATGTGGGGTTACTCTTGAAACTAATACCAATTCCAATATTAAATAGACGCCTTAAAACAACGCAAAATTTTAAAATAAATTTGTATGCATTACAGTTGCCTCAATTTTAAAGCATGTTGTCTTCATATTATCCCGAATGTATAATTATTTTTTAGACATTTTGTCATTTAAAAGTACTAACTGACATATTTCCAATGTCAATCGAGCGGGATTAATTTCACGAGTAAGCCCACTCTTTGCCCCGCAGATGAATTTACCAGGTGCTCTACTAAATAAGCAGAAGTATAATCTTAACAAGAGGTATTGAGGGTGAGGTGAGGTCCGATAGCCAGTCAGTTTATGTAAAATACTGGTATTAAACTGCACCCGGTTAGACTGGAAGACGACCACAGCGTAGTTGGGAAAAGGCTAGGCAGTCTCGTTATGTTAAATACTGGTAATAACTGGAAGGTTAGGCGAAAATAGACCCATCCATACAATTCATTGATTGATGGTACCTACCAATCCCTCGTTATTTATCAGCGAGCCTTCTCAGAATGTAAGGAAGGTCTTATATTCTACTATTATATCAATAATACTGTAAGATCAACTGAGAAAGTCCGTAGATATTATTAACGAAATCAATCATGATATTGCTTGCCCTTCATTAATGAAAATGAAAGATAGCCTATGTAATGAACATAGAATGTAACGGAGAAAAGGGGAATTATTATTAAGTAAACGTGAGCCCAATATGGACAGGGCAATTATTTAATATTAATTCCACAAATAAGCTTCATTTATTACGATTGAAAAGGATGAATACAGAACTATGGAGATTTATTTATTCATGTGTTAAAGATATGATAAAATATAATTAATTCATGAAAATACTTTACTTACCTTCTTTTTCTCTTTTTATTTCACACATGTCAGGTGTGCTTTATTAATGAAATACTTTTTATTTCATACTTTTTTGTGGACTATTCTGTATATATGTGCTCCATCCTTGGCCACACACCATCAGGCGAGATGGTGGCCAAACGAAGACCCATTAAAAAAAAACAGAGGTGCCGTTATGAGCAGGTAAGTAAAAGATGAAGAAAACTAAAAAAAATTATAAGTAAGCCTACCATGTGTTAATTATATATTTTCGTTTCACACCTTTTTGTGTAGCCAATATATTCTCACTAACCTATGTTACCCGGGAAAATGGAAGGATTCTAACGATACCTCATACATCGAAATCGGTTCAGGCATTTAGAAGTTATCGTGGATTAGAAAAAATCACAAACATACTTACTTACATACATACATGAACCCCAAAAACATAACACTCCTTTTTTGGTCAGTTGTGTAAAAAGGCGTTCTTGTCGTGTTTGTGATGAACAACCTAGTATCAGAGTTTAAGCGTAGGCTTCTGACATGGCGTTAGATATCAACGAAACCATATTTTAGGTGTGCTGATTTACTCACGATATTTCCTTCACCGTTTTAGCAAGTGATAAATAATTTGTAATCCGCGCATAAATGTGAAAGTTACTCACACTACCTTGACTTAGAACCTGCGTCCTTTGATTAGCCAGTCTAACTGTCATACAACTAGGCTTTAACTGCTAAAAAAATATTAATTACTAGCCGGTGCCCGCGACTTCATCTGCGCGACAAAAGGTAGCCTATGTCCTTCCCCAAGATACAACCAATCTCCTTGCAAAATTTCATTACAATCCGAACAAGAACGATCGAAGATTTTGACATTTTTGATTTTTATTTTTTATTATAATTGATTGAAGACCAAATATTGTGGTTGTTAATAATTAATTAAAATAAATATATTAATTAAATAATTAATTGTTAGTAATTTATTTTTCGTTTTATTTAAATATTGGTTTATAAATAATAAACTAGTGGTTGTAACGCCAACTCCGAACAATTATGGAAATTTTTGGATAGTGCCATTTTTGTTCTCAATGTGATTGTTATTGTGATTGTATAATGTGGGTGTCCCACGGTAGTTACAATCTGGGTGTCTGCAAGATGCGAGTGAATCGGTAGGTCTTCTAGGCAAGCGTGCTCCATCGTAGACCGCATTATTGCTTAACATCAGCCGAGATGGCGGTCAAACGCAAGCCTATAAGCTAATAAAAATAAAAATAAATATATATGCTGGTTGCAAGATAAATCTTTGAAACGCATGAGCACAGGTGTAGCGATTAAAGATGCCCGATAAAACCAGTATTTAAAGCTATTATCTTTCTTTTGTTAAAAAAAAATGTTGTCATATGCAGGATGAACCTGTGTTTCCCGGCTCAAACATTTATCCGGAAGGCGCCAGTTCAAATCCTGCTCATGACCACATTTTTCATAAAACAAAAAATCATAACTTTATATACTGTGTTTTATTTGCAGTCCCTCATTTCTAAATATTTAATCTGCTTTAATAACCTGCGAAATATAAAGAGCCAAATAATTCTCTAAATTTTTTATTGTTTTATCAGAAACAATATGCCTCTTCAGATTTCCATCTTAATTTCGCGATAGCAAATGTTTAATATTTCGATTCATAATGGATTTTTCGTCGTTTTTCATTTCGATTTAATATAGCTTTCTGTTTATTCTGCACAGATAAAAAGACGAGGACTTCATTAAAAAAGTAATATCCACAAGTGGTCTTTGTGTCTTTAGATTATCGAAAAGTCAAAGATTAGCGTTTTGTGTCATGTTATTTGGTAATGTACAGTCGGCAACAGAAGTCAATTAACACGCGTTGAAATTATTGTTGGTTATCGTGATATAATGAAATGACTTCATGCATTTTCTATATTTATTTGATGACAAGATTGTTATGATTTAGGTATACTCCAGATAGATGAATAGTGACTGCCTCGTTGGTCTAGTTCTCCCCAGCGCGATTGCTGAGCATGAGGTCTAGGGTTCGATTCCCGGTTCGGGCAAAGTGTTATTGAGTTTTTCTGTTAGGAAAATTTCAGTCTCAGCCCAGAATTTGGAACTGTGCCCGGTAGATGGTTATAGGCTCACCACTTGGGACTTAATAAACAGAATTGGTGAAATGTAGGTGTACAACTGTGTACACCTCTGCCTTTCCCTTCAGAAAAGACGTGATCTAGGATTTAAAAAAAAAATGTGTTCAGAGACTTTTGTCGCTGACCGTACATCATCATTTTTCAATAAGTCCTAGAAGAGGGTACACAACTCGATCGGGAAACAATGATGAATTTTTAATATGGTAATATCTTAGGTTTTCGCGATCACTACACATTATGATAAAACAACTTTTAACCAAATTAATCGCGTGTATTATTGGTTTTTGTTTTTCCTGTCGTTTCGAACACTTTGTAGAGTTCGTGGTCGCAGGAAGATTGCAAAATGTTCAAAACGTCAGGGAAAAGAAAAACCAATAAATAAATAATAATCAATAAAAAATAATCGCGTGTAGCGATTGTCCGGTTAGATATCCTAAATGTGGATGCTTGTAATTGGCAAATGACACCAAATATTGTACCTTTATCAAATAATGCTATTAGTCTGTAAGCGAAATAAAATAAATAAATAAATAAGAAAATTTTAATATGGTGAACTAAGAAACCATGGCTATAAACCTCATAGGGTGGACAGAAGTCGTAATTGCTCTGCTTCCCTTGGGATTGCAAGAAATATTATTCTTATATTATAAATTTACAGCGTTCTTTCTAAACTCGGCCATGCTTCTCTGTGCCTGAGTTTTGTTTTTATCTAAACCTCGCAAAATGCTTGGAACTTCCCTTTTCCGTGAGTACTTCGGAATAAAAAGAATATGAAAGTACTCTTCTATTAAAATGCAACGTTGTGTAGAATCAATCACTCGACTACTATTTACTACGGAAACTTTCTTTTTTACATAACATAACATAACATAGCATCACGCCTGTATTCCCCGAAGGGGTAGGCAGAGGTGTACACAATTTTACACCCACATTTCACCAATGCTGTTATTAAGTCCCATGTAAAAGGTGGTGAGCTTATTGCCATCAACCGGGCACAGTTCCAAACTCCGGGCTGCTACTGAGAATTTCCTAACAGAAAAACTCAATAACACTTTGCCCGACCCGGGGATCGAACCCGAGACCTCCTGTTCAGCAGTCGCGCTTGGGACCGCTAGACCAACGAGGCAGTTTTTTTTTATACTTACATAAAGAAGATTAACGTATGCCATATACAAATATGCTATCAAAAAGTGAAGCATACGTTTCAACAGCTTGGTTCACAGAGCACTTAGAGTAACAACTCTAGATTCCAACACTGGTCACGGTCTTATTTTTGTATCCATAAAAATAAGTATTAAATATGTTGTGTGAAATGTTAACCTTTGCAAGTCCAAATGATAAAGAAAGTGTACGGCCGCGAGCAGGATTCGAACCTGTGCCTCCCGGATAAATACTGGAGTATTCCGACGCAGGTTCGAATCTTGCTGGCGACGGTATACATTTTCCAAAAAAAAATTATAACTTTAAGGTTCGCTAAGCATGCGTTAATGCTTTTCAAAAATTTATCTTTAATAAAGAAAGTGAAATACATTTTTTTCTTTAAACATGACCACGAGAGATTAATCATGGTGGACTTTTTGGGCCTTTGTAGAGGATTCAGAGTACAGCGTCTAACTTGTAATATTTTATTCAGTCAAATAAAATTAAAACTACATAATATTTCACAAATTCAGTCATAAATCATAAGACACAATAGCGAATGATAAATAAACACCCGAAACACTTAAGAGGTATATCATTCTAAGTACGCTCAGTTACAAAAGTCACTTAATACATCCAATTTTACAAAACGCCTGAGCTCTTAAACTATCTACCGAAGTACCTGTTAAAGTAGAAGGTTTAATAAACTTAAAAAAAAAATTGTTTTGAATAACACCCAATCGTGTGATCATATATATTATATAATACACAAAGTTGATTCATAATATCACAATAATTAGCACTGTTAACGCTGCTAACTACCTATCACAGCTGACCGAACAGCGGACCGAAGGAGTGCGCCGCCGCGACCGTTCATTCGTTCACTCACACACATATGTCAACACCATCTCAGAGTGCGCATAAAAAAATTGTAATTTTGATTCAATATACGTTTTAACTGGAGTGCGGATGTACATCATTTCATATCCTCACACTGGTCCCCAACATTGGACCTTCAGAGCCGGATAATCGGGTTATCAAGTATCGTTCCAACAATTTCGAATTACAACGACGAAATCATACCCATAACGTTGCGTGCCACGTTGAATTGGAGAAATATTCCGAAGAAAAAGAGGCTAGCGCAGTGGGTAACGGATAGGTTTCGAAGTGTACTAATACCGTTTTTATTTGCATTACAGTGATCGTGAGTCTTCTTCATTCTCGGTGATACCTGTAAGTACTTCTTTCTGTTTTCTTCATAGCCGCCAAAATGAGTGTAGATAAAAAAGGTTCGAAGTCCCCTAGTATTTTATTAGATAGTGCTAATAGCGATCCGTTCGACTTGCGCGAATTAAATAAAAAAAGAGGTAATTTGCGTGGTAGAATCACTCTCTTCGGAAAGTACATTGATTCGTTGGAAAAAACCTCGTTATGTGAACAACAATTTGTTGAATTGCAATTACGCGTGGCCAACGTGGAGCAAGTTTTTTGTGAATTTCAAGTTATTCAAGCTCAAATCGAAAATATTATCAATGAGACAGAATTATTACAACAGTTGGAGACTAGGGAATCCATTGAATCTCAATATTATACTATATTGTCGATGGCCAAGTGTATTAGCAGTAAACGTGAAGACGGAGTTGTATCCAATAAGTGTTCTTATAATACAAATAATATAATCAAATTACCCACCATCTCGTTACCTTCCTTTGACGGGTCATTTGAAAACTGGTTAGAGTATCGTGATACATTTATTTCTTTAATTCATAATGCAACCGAAATAAATCCAATTCAGAAATATCACTATTTACGTTCATCGTTAAAAGGGAGTGCTTTGCAAGTCATAAAATCGTTAGAATTTAGTTCGGAGAACTATCAGGTAGCTTGGGATTTGTTAACTAATAGATTTGATAATAATAGGTTATTAATTAATAATCACGTTAAGTCTTTGTTTTCTTTACAAACAATTACAAAGGAATCACCTATTCAACTTAGAAAGTTAATTGATTTAGTATTAAAAAACTTACGATCGTTAAAAATTATGGGTGAGCCCACAGAATACTGGGACACATTAGTCATCTATTTAATTGTAACAAAATTAGATCCAATTACATGTAAAGAATGGGAGAATAGAAAAAGCCTTGTTTGTAAAGATACCAAAGTAACATTAGACGACTTATTACAATTTTTAAAGGATCATTCAGATGTTTTGGACATGGTACAAGCCCTGGGTCACAAACAGGTTAATAATGAATCACTAAAAAGGTCAACAAATAGTACACTTCAACCTTCCCAGCAACTACGTTCTTTCGTTTCCAATAAACAACCGTCTCGTACAGGTACATCTACGGCGAAACCATCTAAGTGTATTATGTGCGATGCTAATCACGCATTGTACGCATGCATTAAATTTCTCAATCTACCTGTACAAGATAGGCTTAAATTCGTTTCTAAAACTGATATATGTGCAAATTGTTTACGTTCCAGTCATTCCATACAAGAGTGCCAATACGGCCCATGTAAGCAATGTTCACAAAAACATAATAGTCTTATTCATACAGATAATAATAGTAGTTGCAATTCAATTCGTTTTATACCTACGCTAACGCATACGGATGCAGCTGCTAGCAATGTAGGCACAATGAACGCATCTTCATTATTCACACATTCGAATCACTCGAAACAAACCGTGCAGTCTATCACATTAGAACAGGTTTTGCTTTCGACAGCACTCGTTGAAGTTAGTAATAACAACACACACACTGTTGCGCGCGCCCTTCTCGATAGTGGCAGCCAGCGATGTTTTATTACAGATTCACTTTGCAAAAAATTACGTTTATCACCTATACAGTCCACTCTCACAATAACTGGGATAGGGAACAGTGTTCTGCGATCAGAACAGTCTTGTAACCTAACCGTGCGTTCGAGGATCAGTAATTTTAGCACACGTTTAAATTGTTCTGTTTTACCTAAAATTACATTTAGTTTACCGAACACACACATTGACGTGCATTCGTTACACATTCCACAAAACGTTTCACTTGCGGATCCAGACTATCACATACCATCAGATATCGATATGCTGATTGGTGCTGATGTGTTTTGGAGTTTATTACAAGAAGGTCGGATACGTTTGTCCAATGGGCCTTACTTGCAAAATACTCATTTAGGTTGGATTATTTCGGGTACGTTACTCCCTAATAATCGTTCCACAAATAAATACATTAGTAACACGTTTTTTTGTTCATTGTCAACTTCACTAGATGACCAATTAAAACGTTTTTGGGAATTAGAAGAAGTTGATAACGCAAAATCAATTAATAATGTTCTCACCGCGGATGATAAGGTTTGTGAGGAACTTTTTACTTCCACCACCATCCGTGATAATGATGGTAGGTTTGCAGTACGAATACCACTACGTGAATCAGCTGACTCACTCGGCGATTCATACGAATTAGCGAAGAATAGGTTCTTATCTTTAGAACGAAAATTAGATCGCTCGCCCGAATTAAAACGTATGTATTCAGATTTTTTAAATGAATATTTAGCGTTAGGACACATGACACGTATTAATTCGTTTACACTACCGTGTTATTTTTTACCACATCACTGTGTACAACGAGAAAGTAGTACTACAAAGCTCCGAGTAGTTTTTGATGCCGGTGCACAAACCTCGTCGGGTAAATCGTTAAATGATTTACAGTTGATCGGCCCTCCGTTATTAAATGACTTAGTGGGTATTCTTCTACGTTTTAGACAGTTTGCGTTCGTGGCCTGCGCTGACGTTGAAAAAATGTACCGCCAGGTTCTTGTACAGCCTGATCAACGTACATTGCAACAAATTGTGTGGCGTGAAAATAAACAAGAACCGTTATGCTTATATCAGTTGAACACTGTGACGTATGGCACTGCGTCAGCGCCGTACCTCGCAATGAGATGTTTGCGACAATTAGCATTAGATTGCGCTGATAAGGAAGTTTCTCGGTCAATATTAAATTCATTTTACGTTGACGATTTAATATTTTCTCACAATAACAAACAGGAGTTGTTGCTACTGTGTGAAAATATTAGTAAAGTTTTAAACTCAGGTTGCTTTCCGTTGCGTAAATGGTCATTTAATTTCGATATTTCTCGTTCAGATAGTTTTACCAAATCGTTGTCACTCGATAAGACTACACAATGTAAAACGCTCGGTTTAGGTTGGTGTAACAGCAGTGATGAATTAAATTTTAAGTCTAGTTTAAATACCAATATTGATAATGCACAAATTACTAAACGTAAAATACTTTCGATTACATCTCAAGTGTATGATCCACTGGGGTTGTTAGCACCTCATATTATCATTACAAAACTACTTATGCAAAAACTATGGCTTCGGAAAATCGGTTGGGATGACCCAGTCCCCGCTGATTTGACACGTTTATTTAGTAATATTTTAAGTTCTTTGCAACACTTACACAAAGTACGTGTCCCGCGTCATGTAACCACACAGTACGCAAAACATTTACAATTACACATATTTACGGATGCTTCACAAGACGCTTACGGCGCCTGTGTTTACGTACGCAGCGTTTGTGAGCAATTAAATAAAGTTACTGTTAAACTATTATGTGCGAAAAGTAAAGTGGCGCCTTTAAAACCAGTAAGTATACCGCGTCTTGAACTGTGCGGTGCCTTAGTAGGAGCGCGTCTTTATAAAAAGATTATTGATTCAATTAATTTAACGTTTGATAAAATATCATTTTGGACAGACTCAACTATTGTCTTAGGTTGGTTGAGTACTCATCCGACTTCATTGAAGACATTTGTTCAAAATCGAGTAGTTGAAATTAATGACCTGACGACTGGTTGTGTTTGGTCACACGTGCAGGGTGTTCATAATCCAGCAGATTTGTTGTCGCGCGGAGTAAACTTACCGGAGCTTATTTATAATGATCTCTGGTGGAACGGTCCAAAGTTCGTTCAGGATAACAATTATGTTCAATACGACTCCGATGCACCATCAACCGTTTTACCTGAACTGAGATCGCATAATATAGTTGTTTTAGATTCATTATGCAATAATAGTACTAATACATTCTTTCATTTTAAGAGATTTTCATCGTTTCTTCGTATGATACGATCAGCTGCGTATATGTTGCGGTTCATTCACAACACTCGTTATAAAACCGAACGTAAACATTGTTCGTTGTCGGTGGATGAACTACGTAGTTCAACAATTTTACTTGCGCGGTTATCTCAAATCGAGTCATTTCCACAGGAATACAATTCATTATTAAATAAGTCACTAAATATTAAATACTCGCGTAATATGTCTGGCCTTAATTTATTTTTTTGTAAAGATTTATTAATTAGAGTAGGGGGTAGAATAAGTAACTCTAATGAGTTCACTTACGATAAGAAGCATCCTATATTACTGTGTAGCAAACATGAATTCACATCGCTTTTATTCCAATATAAACATAAATATTTGTGTCACGCTGGTCCACAATTACTCTTGTCAACCATTCGCGAGGAATGGTGGCCGCTTGGTGGTAGAAATTTAGCACGTTCAATCGTTCACAAATGTGTGCGCTGCGTTAGATTAAATGGAAAAACGACCAGTCCAATTATGGGCAACCTACCATCTGAACGACTGATTCCAGGCTTTCCTTTTTTACGTACCGGTACTGATTACTGTGGTCCAGTATACATTTTGAGCCGTCAAGGAAGAGGTTCCCGATTAATTAAATGTTATGTTTGCATATTTATTTGTTTTGCTACACGAGCAGTACATCTTGAGCTGGTTACAACTCTGTCCACTGACGGGTATATCCTCTGTCTCAAGAGATTTATATCACGTAGAGGTAAGCCTGCCGAAATTTATTCCGATAATGGAAAGAATTACGTTGGCGCGGCTAATGAGCTAGGTGATTTTTTATCAAACCAATCAGCTGCAATAACTGAAAGGGTCGCTTTAGATAATATTGCATTTAAATTCATTCCTCCATATACTCCTCATTTTGGTGGATTGTGGGAAGCAGGGGTGCGGTCTTGCAAGTATCATTTGAGACGCGTTGTAGGGAACTCTAATCTCACGTTTGAAGAGTTTTATACGGTATTGGTACAAGTCGAGGCCGTCCTGAACTCCCGTCCGCTCACTCCTCTATCCGCAGATGCCAACGACCTTCAAGCATTGACACCAGGACACTTTCTAATTGGGCGTCCACTCACAGCACCAGCCTGCGAAGTTATTGGTGATGTAGATACCAATCGCTTACCACGTTACGACCGAATCGAACAAATGCGTCAGCACTTTTGGCAGCGATGGTCGAAAGAATATATCAGCGAGCTGCAGACACGTACAAAATGGAAGGTTCACAAGAGTGACGTTACTGTCAACAGACTGGTCTTAATCAAGGAAGACAACTTGCCACCGCTCAAGTGGCGCCTTGGACGAGTAGAGCATGTCTACACTGGAAAGGATGGCGTTTCACGCGTCGCAAGGATACGAACAGCAGCAGGAGAAGTACAGCGTTCCTTTTCAAAAATTTGTCCGTTGCCTGTCGAGGTGCCTTCTGTATCAGTTGACATCACTGAAACCCAAGAAACCCAAGGGTTTCCAGGGCGGGGAGCATGTTAACGCTGCTAACTACCTATCACAGCTGACCGAACAGCGGACCGAAGGAGTGCGCCGCCGCGACCGTTCATTCGTTCACTCACACACATATGTCAACACCATCTCAGAGTGCGCATAAAAAAATTGTAATTTTGATTCAATATACGTTTTAACTGGAGTGCGGATGTACATCATTTCATATCCTCACACTGGTCCCCAACAAGCACCACAGACAGTGATAAACGACTTCTGTCGGTAACTGTACCTAACAAAGTAATATTCTGTATAAAGGCGAAGGCAGCCGCAGAGTCAGAACTAAAAGCCACCTGCATCGGGTGGGGTAATAAATCTTATGTACACGCGTTTTATCCCGCATAGTTGCCCAGGCACAGTTAGATATAAGTACACAGTTTTCTAGAACGGCTTTGGGAATTCTGAATTTTATTGGAAAGTTCTGGACAGTTACTATTGGTTACTATATATACAGCCAGCACTGACTAGAAATAGAACGGAGTCCATTTTCGAGGTCAGTAAGGAAATAGGTCAGTCACCGTCTTAAATTATTTGTTGCCGACATACACAGAGAATAAACAAATAAAAATTAATAAAAAAAATTAAAAGCTATGTTTATTTTTTTATTTCATATCTTTTGGTGTACCATAGCAACTATATATTTTTTTAAATTTTACTATTCTATGTTAACCAGGACAATGTAAGGATTTTAAAGATACCCCATACATCAAAATCGAGTCAGTCTTTTAGAAGTTATGGTAGAATAAAGTCTCTAAAAGTACAAAAAACTCACAAACAGACGTACATACATACATGAGCCCTATAAACATAACACTTCTTTTTTGGGCAGTCGTATAAAAACAATTTATTTTTAACACACAGAGAGTATAAATCTGTGGTTAATATGGCTGTGGGTAAATTTGAACATACAAAATAGATTTCAGAACTTATTTTGAAAGTCTGTTGAAAAGTTGTTCAAGAAAACAGGACATACTAAACGCACGTACAACTTGGAGGATTCTATTTCAAGCCACAATCTACTTGTCGCAGTTACGCAACTAAGTACTTATGTTTATTCACCACACATCGTTCATATTTCCTCTGTTATGAGAAAATATCTACTCTAGAGACAAAGTTACGCATGTAAGCCGGAATACTCACAAAAACTACGAAAGTAATGTAATCCATTGTACTTAATACACTTTTACAAGAGGGATTCTGTTTTATCTACAAATATTGTGCACTTGTGATTAAAGCGTTCCCAATTTTAGTGGCTTTCGAGGGCATTGTGGTTATGTAACATTGATCGATCGAAGTTAAGCTGCGCTTGTCGCGGATGATCTGTAGATTGGTGACCATAATTTAACTTCGAGACCCCTCCGAACCTCGGAAAGTACGTTAAACCATCGGCCCGGCTGTTACGGGTAGTCAGATGTCTAGCAACTAGTCTTACCACGAGATGTCATGTTACCCAGAGAGGTAATTGGATTATGGAGCTCATATGGGCAGTTGCTTAATGTAAAATACTGATATTAAGCTGTACTCGATAACACCCAAGTGCCTTGATAGACACATTACGAGGCTCTCCTTAGACGGCTGGGACGGCTGATCCAGAAAATAGTACTCTTCAACGCGGCACGCCTTGCGAGATTTGGTGGTGGCTCTGTTGACCTACAACATTCACATTAGGTACTAAAAGCGTCCCAATTTTAAACGCTAAAATAACTTACGTAAACTTTTGTAATTACCATGATAAATTACAGTTATTTAAAGTCGATTAGCCCAGTATTTTGGATCCCTAATCCCTTGAATTATTTTCGACCCCTAAAGTTTGTAACTACCAAATATAGATCGATATGATATTTAGGGCTTATTAGAACTAAGTTTTCGTTCATCTGAACTATTATCTTGTTGCAAGGTCTAAAATATGGGTTAGAAAACTGAAATTAAAGTTTTTAAAATACATACTAACAATCTCGTGTCTTTGCTATTGGGGCAAGCAGAGAAGTCTTAAGCTTCATCTATGTTTATTAAAAACGAATCGGCACTCACTTACCGATAAATTGATGTCTGTTACTGATTAGCATGACACCTGTATTCCCCGAAGAGATCGGCAGAGAAGTACACTGTTGAACAAATTTACATCTCATTTCATCGATTATATACCAAAATTCTTTGTAGAAAGTAAAATACGGTCGTGAGCAGGATTAATACTCAATACTCATCTCTTTGCATTCCATATGTACAATAAGGTGGACAATTACATTAAATAATAAGAACAATATGGACCATGTAGGGCACAGCAAATATTAAGGTAGATGAGGGCTGCATTAAGTTTAAATGTAATAACAAATTGAATTATCTTTCTTTCTAATACTTATAATATTAGTCTTTCGAACCGTGAGTCCCGGATAAATACTCTAGGGTCGAATCCTGCTCACTACCGTATTTTTTTTTCAACAAAAAGTTATAAGTTTAGGGTTTGCTACGCATGCGTGCATAATGCAATTGAAAGATTTGATGAGATTGTATTTATATTACTTATTGTTCACCGGTTACCACTCACGCACATTCTTCGGGTTTGCCCGACTAGTTTCGTATTTCGAGTCAGACTCGCGACATTGCCGCGGACTCAGCTCATGACTAAGGGCTCCGTTCGAGTTCGAAACTAGTCGGGCAAACCCGAAGAATGTACGTGAGTGGTAACCGGTGAACAATAACTAATATGAATATGCCTCACGAAAGATATTAAACAAATAGAGATTGTATTTCTTACATTTTGTATGACCCGGAAATCGAACCTAGGACCTAACACACAGCAGCCACGTTTGATTAATGCGGCAGTTAATCGCCTTCGCCTGTGACTAGAACACAAAATGAGGCTCGGTTACTTTTAAAAATGAGCTCCCAAAAATATGTTACTACCATCCTACCATCGGAGCCCATAATACTTCTCTTTATGAAAATTGCCCGTCTCCAAAATCGATCATACTTTATACCAAAAATTGTGCACCGGGCAGATACTTATTCAAATTTCCCCAACATAATGCATGTTGTGGCAAACTTCTAGTGGGAACGACGCTGGGCTTGCTTTGGCGGCCTTCCAAAAGGACACGTATCGTGTAGGCCAGATTAATTGTTACTTCTTTTGCCAAATGTACTTTAAAGCCTCGATTTACTGCTGGCATTTACCAGGTTTTTGCGAACATTGTGTAGGTATGTCATTTATTTTGCAATATTATTATATTTTTGTATAATAACTTTCGTAAGACACATTCATATAAAGCAATCCCGAAGTATGCGCGTGAGTAATAACCGTTAAACTATAACTAATATTATTATATTGTTTAGAAAAATGATATCACTAAAATTAATAAATTTTTACACGACTGCTAAAAAAAGGTGTGTTATGTTCATGTATGTGTATGTATGTACACACATACATACATGACAGCACGGTTGGCGCAGTGGTCGAAAGACCAATTGCTGCGCTGCGTGTCGTAAGTTCGATTCCTGCACGGAGCAAATATTTGTACGATCTACAGATAATTGCTCCGGGTCTGGGTGTATATGTGTAAATGCACCCACGATACAGGAAGAAATTCCTAGAGAGGCGCAAAGTTTTTTTTAAAAAGGAAAGAAAGGAATGTATGTATGTATCTATGCATGTTAGTGAGTTTCTTTATTTCACACACAACACAACACAACTTCTAAATGCCTGAACCGATTTCGATATATAGAATCCTTACACTATCCCGGGTAACATCAGCCAGTAAGATTAAAAAAAAAATGCATTTCATTTAGATTTTTTAATTTATTTCATCTTGTTTCTTTACATGTACCTACTGTGAGACCTTGCTTCTTGATAAAATTCACGTCTTAGCGGAAATTACCTAATAGCGTAATTTACTGCGAGTGAAAAACATTTTGCTTTGACTTAAAAGCTTGATTTTTTTGCAGCTCCAAGGAAACTTGATCTCGCCTTAGAGAGAAAATGGTCGAGTCATGACAGGGAGAAGGACAGTTGGACAACAAAGTGATCCTGTTCATATTTTCCTTTTGAGGAACGGAACTCTGAAAGAACACTGAAAGAGACAACGTATGTACAAACTGTATTTCCAACTCGATTGTCGAATCAGAGGATTAATTAATTTGGTCATTACCAGATATAGATTTACGTCATACACAGAATACTGCTAATTGCTGACCAATTGCTAATTGTATCGGAGATAATGAAGCCAGAGTAATATTAACGCAATAATTCGAAAATACTCAATTCTGGATTTACAAAACCGAGAGTAATCTCTACATAACAGCATCAAAAAGCCTGTATTTCCCAAAAGGGTAGGCAGAGGTTGTACACTGACATTTCATCAATTCTGTTATTTATCTTTTGCATGCCGGAACGTAGATCCAAAGACAATGGAATTTTAATTGTGTCTAGAAATGTGGAATTAACAGGTTAAGTTCCATGTTACCATTCCCCCTATTGCCATCCAACGGGCATTGTTACTGCTACTGAGAATTTCCTAACAGAAAAACTCAGTAACACTTTGTCCAACCCGGGAATCGAACCCGAGACATCATGCTGAGCAGTCGCGCTTGGGATCGCTAGACCAACGAGTCTGTTATCGTAAAATCTACAGTACATCTTCTCTACATAAAAATATCTTAACAACTTCATAAAACAAAGTGGGAGGCTGTCAGTCTGTGGACAATTTTCTTCGTAACTGCTGATCGGGTTTTATAATGAAGTGTCAAGAAGGGTTTTCGTATTTAAGTGGACGTTTCGAACTATCGTTACTAACGGCCTTTATCCTGCAATGGAACAATTAAAAGCTGGTATTATTTTATAAATTCTAACGTAATTGGAACCAAGATAAATTTTTGAAACGCATTTACGCATGCTTAGCGAACTCTAAAGTTACAATATTAAATGGAAAAAGAATACGGTCGCCAACAGGATTCGAACTACGCCTCCCGGATAAATCAACGGATAAATTATCCGGGAGACGCAGGTTCGAATTCTGTTCGCGACCGTATTATTTTTACATTTAATATTGTAACTTTTAAGTGGAACCATTTTCTGTATATTCGCATCATCGCAGCATCATTTTATTTAGTGTAGTACCTAACTGGAAGCTGCGGCGGTCACAGTGAAGATCCATCTTTATTTGTTTAATAGCAGTTTTTTATAAACTGAAAGGAATTTTATGAACTGTGGAATCTGTTTATAGATTGTTTATTTGTAATTATTTTATTGGCAATACAAATACTTTTTATTGTACACAAATTATAAGCTTACTATATAACAAAATATATAAACAGAAATGGGCGGTCTTATCGCTCTAGGCGATCTCTGCCAGACAACCTTAGGATGGACATGACATCTGTCTCTGTTGGTAATTATTTTATAATAATTATAAAATAATTATCAACAGAGACCGATGAAATGTTACCCGCTGTATATGGAACTTCTTGCTCTGTAGGTATATTGCGAATTTTAAGACTTAAATGAGACTCAAATGGATGTTTACACTCGGACCCAGAACAATTGGCCTTAACATAACATGGCATACCATCACGCCTGTATTCTCCGAAGGGGTAGGCAGAGGCTTACACAATTGTACACCAAGATTTTACTGACACTGTTATTAAGTCTCATGTAATAGGTGGTCCTGGTTTCGATTCCCGGGTCGGGCAAAGTGTTATTGAGTTTTTCTGTTAGAAAATTCTCAGTGGCAGCCCGGAGTTTGGAATAGTGCCCAGTAGATGGCAATAAGCTCACCACCTATTACATGGGACTTAATAACAGCATTGGTATAATGTGGGTGTACACCTCTGCCTACCCTTTCGGAGAATACAGGCGTGATCCTATGTTATGTTTAATAGGTGGTGAGCTTATTGCCATACACTGCGCACAATTCAAACTCGGAGCTGCTACTGATAATTTCTAACAATAAAAAAAACCCAAAACTTTGCTGAAACACTGCCCGACCTCGGAATCGAACCCAGGACCTCATGCTACTCAATCGTAATAAACAAATACTTGTTCAGTGCGGGAATAGAACTCGCGACCCGTGGCGCATAAAACTGCGTTATGCGCCACGTATGTCGCGAGTTCTATTCCTGACACGACTAACGCAGTGGCCGACCGATTGCTGCAATCGATCGGCTTCTGCATTAGTCGTGTCATTCTATATCTGAATAACTAGTTATAATTATATATAATATTAAAATAACATTATTTTTGTGTAAGTGTAAGAAATATGTCTCCACATTATGATTAAAAAGTCAATAAAGTGAGTAATAACATGACTAAAGTCGAGACCGTCAGATATACAGTAGGCAAAAAAAGTATAAATTTCATTTACCGAACTTTGTTAATTTCTCAAAGAAAAACAATAGTGAAAACGAAACAAATAACTCTTATTCAGCAAATAACTTGCTAGTGCAGCAACTAAAGTACTCGACAAAAGTACGATTTATTGAAAAAGTTTGGTTGGTACACAATATTGAATAAGTAATACTAATTGTTTTACTTGAAGCTTGAAAATCCTTAAATAAGGAGCCATAGTAATAAAGTTATAAATTTTTGTGGAAAAAACATTCTGTCATGACCAGGATTCGAACCTGCGCCTCACGGAAAAATACTCCAGGCCCTAAGCCATTTCGACCGCTGCTCATTACTACCGTCTTTTGGCGATGTTATCACTACCTATTCAGTCCCTATAGAATACAGTATGCGTATATAGTGTATGTAGCGAAGGGGTAGGCAGAAGTGTACACAGTTGTTCACCCTTTACCACGTTGACCTCACTGCTACTATATAGATAAAGTCGCTGTCAATTTCTTACAATGGACCACGCACGGCCATGGTAACAAATTGTAGCCTACGGTAGCATTATGAATTTATAGGAAAAATATATAGGATTCCTATATAATGATATATTTTTATTCATGTAACGGCCATGTAATAATACCTATATTAATTACTATTTTTTTCAAGGAAACATTGAAATATTATAGACACGAACGGGGTTTGAATTCGTAAGCCTTGACATTCCGTGTCATCAGAGTGATGACAAGGAATATCAAGGGTCGCGGGTTCAAGCCCCTATGGACCTAGCAAAGTTTTACGTAGAGCACTTGCAAATCCACAGTATCCTAATAAAGTATTTGATGAAAAAGTTTAATTTTAAAAGAATAAAAACTTTTATGTACATTAAAAACAAAACGAATTTCATTTTCGTTGATGAAAATTTTACACATTATGGGGCAACATTTAAAAATTTTCGCCCTACAATTTTGAGGGTCGTTTTAGTTTTTAGAGAGCTTCTACAGGCGTTCATTTTGTTTGCAAAATTATGGATCTACTTTTGGTCGTATAGTGGAGCTGTTAAAGTACCGTACTTAGTGTAAAAGCGGTGAAGTAAGTACTAGTAATGTTGAGACATTTTATGGGATGTGTACCAAAGTTTTGTGAATTTACTGTGTCTACGGCCATTACTTTATTTTTTTGTTCTTTGTTTACTGTTATAAGGTCCCCTTATACTCGTACAAGGTCAAGTAGATTGGAAGAGATCCCGTGGTCGCTCACGAACACGCTGGGCCGACCTAATAAAAAAGACTGCACAAACATCTCTGGTACAGTATGCTCGCAATGCCACTAACCTCCAGAAATGGAGAGCCATTGCCAGAAAAGCTGCACACTAAAACCCTGGGGAGGGACGAGGGCAACGATCCCCGTAAATCAGCGACATAACCACAACCACTCTTTCGAGAGTGCCCGACTAAGAAGAAGATACTCATAATAATATCCAATCTTCTTCTTCTTATTCTTCTTCGTATAGTTGATGATCGTATGGTTGATAGTGTCGAAAACCATCGAGAATATCTCTCGGGTGTGCTAGTTTCCTCACGGTGGCTTTATAAACTTCTACTATTTCAATCATTTGCTTTTGTTTTCCTCTTACATTATTCTACATTATTCTCACATACCATCAATATACGATTGTAAATAAAATTTTATTTAAAAAAGAGTGTCTATGGCGATTTTTGCCGGTTCTTCTCCATAAGATCAACTATTTTGGAACCGTGTACCTAGCTTTGACGTTTCATAAGTGATTGTAATCTGGTCTATGTGAAATAAAAATATTTTAATTTGATGTTTTCCTTCACCATATATCCAATGAAAGACATTTTGTATGAGGTTATATAACATCAGTTGCCGAAAGTTAACATAACAAAATTAATTCCTTTCATCCGTACGAAGTCAACGAACTTTAACTTAAGTTAATCAAAATCTCCGAACATTTTTAGTAAGTCGCAGTTTTAGGAAGCCCCTAAAATTAGAGATCTCAAATGAAAATTGTATGGAAATTTTGGTTGACATGTTTAAACTTCAATTTGTCGTCATGCCGTCCTGCTCTTATAGTAACTGGTAAAAGACAGCAATGCTCTTAATTTAGTTTAGTTTGCTACATTAGAATTGACGTCAACAGCAAAGTCCATTTAAAATAATAAAATTACACGGCAATAAAGCACTTGAGAACTTTCCTTCGGAATCTCATAATCTCTCCTAGCTAACAATACTTTATCGGCTAGTTTTTTAAAGCCGCACTAATATAACGATATCCACAGATAAGTGCGGCTCATATGATAATGCTCGTAGCGGTCACCCATCTACAAAATGACCGCGCCACGCGTTGCTTAACCTCATCGATCATTAATTTATCGATCTATCTTATACAGTTACACAATTGTGCTTGACTATTGTGTCAATAACTATATGTTCATGTTTTTCTTCTATAATAACCTCAAAATTCCCAATGGAGATGAGTGAAGCCTTTTTTATAATAACCATTTTAATGCAGTGTTGATTTAATTTTATGTTCAATAGATTGTACAGTCGGTGTCAAAAGTGACCACTGTATCAAATTTCAAAGGCTTTATCACAGTATATATTAAGAAATACATAGCATCACGCCTGTATCTCCGAAGGGTAGGGCAGAGGTGTTTTTCTGTACACCCAAATTAAATTGATGCAGTTATTAAGTCCCAGATGTTGAACATATTGCCATTAGCCGAGCACAATTCTTAAATCCAGGCTGTTACTGAGAATTTCCTATAATAATATTTTGCCTCGTTGGTTTAGTGGTTCGTAGTGCGACTGCTGAGCAGGTCTCGGGTTCGATTCCCGGGTCGGGCAAAGTGTTATTGAGTTTTTCTGTTAGGAAATTCTCAGTAGCAGCCCGGAGTTTGGGAATGTGCCCGGTTGATGGCAATAGGCTCACCACCTATAACATGGGACTTAATAACAGCATTGGTGAAATGTGGGTGTACAATTGTGTACACCTCTGCCTACCCCTTCGGGGAATATAGGCGTGATGCTATGTTATGTTATGTAATATTTTGCCCTACCCGGGAATCGAACTGAAGTCTTGACTATCAGAAGACGCACTTAGACTAGATCAACGAGCTTAGCCAGTTATTTAATAATTATATTTAGAGATGTATTTTACTGATTGTCTCGTCAGTCTTGCTAATCGATCCCAAGCGCGACTGCTGAGCATGATGCTTTGGGTTTGATTCCTAGGTCTGGCAAAGTTTTATTGGGTTTTTCTGTTAGGAAATTTAAAATAGCAGGTCGGAGTTTAGAATTGTGCCCGGTAGATAACAATAGGATTACCACCGATTACATGAGACTTAATAACAGTACTGGTGAAATGTAATGTGTACATCTTTTTACACCTCTGCCTACCTCTTCGGGGAATACAGGCGCAATGTTAATTTGCTGATCTAGAATTAATTACAAACTCATCGACTTTTGCGTTTGACAGTATTTTCAAAGTATTATATTCTTTCTAAGATAATTGATTGATGATGATATATTGGCACGCAACGCAATATGCTATACAGTCTCAAAGGACATAAAGCCAGCAATATCCCCAAAGGAAATTACGAAAATGACATTCTTTTGAAGCATCGTCTAATAAAATTATATGATGACAAATTTTAATATATGTACGGACTGGAAACGTTCCTAAACGATTTTCCACGTTAACGCAACTTTTCTAAACTTTACTCTCGAATATTATTTTAATATAAAATTGTTACTAGTCGAACAAGAATTATATTCGGTCACCCGTATAAGGACTGAATTGATAGCACTGACGTCGCCATAAGACGTGTTAAAATATGGAAGAAGAATTCGCGGTGGTGAGCAGAGGTCGAGATGGCTTAGTAGTCAGAGTGCCTGCAGTATTTATCCGGGAGGCGCAGGTTCGAATCCTGTTCGCGACCGTGTTCTTTTTCCATTTAATATAATAACTTTAGAGTTCGCTAAGCATGCGTTAATGCTTTTCAAAGATTTATTTTGAAGAATTATAATTTACACATCTAGGTAAACTTTTACTATCAAAGACTGCTTAAAAAATGCCTTTTATTTTATAAAAAAACGAACATAGGTTGAAGATAGATCCTGCCCTTATACTAATTATATGGGGTCGGTACAGCATGTCTTTTTCTTTCATACAAACCTCTCCATCAGGCGTCATGTCAGACATGAAACAAAAAGTCGTCAGTGAAAAAAGAGATAAGAGATTAGGGAGTGACTGCACCCTTACTAGCTATATCGTATACAGATAAATCTTTGAAAAGGTTAACGCATGCTTAGCAAACTTTGTTATAATTTTTTGTGGAAAGGGGAATACGGTCAGAGCGCCTGGAGTATTTATCTGGGAAGCGCAGGTTCGAATCCTGTTCGTGACTGTATTCTTTTTCTACAAATATTTATAGCCATATCATCTTTCTTATTTCTATTCTTGTAGTCTCCGTAGTCCTCAGCAGTTCTTGTAATCCTCGTGTCATATTCCTTGCTCGCCCTCATCTCATGCCGCATCACTGCATCTCGATCTCTAGCGCAAAAACAACAAAAAATATGTACTCGTATACCTATTGTATTTGCAAATGTGGACCACTATCTTGTATTAAATTTTTGGCTACGGAATCCTATAAAACAAGATAAATTATGTTACCAACATAACGTGTCTCAAACTATGATATATTAACTCTGCAGTCAACAGAATGCAGAATGTCTAAATAATTTAATAAAAATCTTGGTGTGAGTAAATTATGATAGCATAAAGTTAGGAAGTCAGGTCCGAGCACTGAGGAGTAAATTAATGGAGTGATATTCAACGAATAAGTTATAAAATTCCAATGGGTTCTGAACTTTTAAGAACCTTCCGTTATTCTTTATCTAGAAAAAAGAAGCCACATATTAAACTCCAGTAAAGTACAGTATTAAGCCCAGTTGATATTATTTCTTACATTATTTATTGAAAAATACCACTACCTATCTCAAGTTTTTATTGGCTGTTAAATTTCATAAAAATTAAAAGAAAGAAAATCCATTAATTACAATATAATATTATATAAAAAATCTGTGTGTTTTAAGGTGTTCTAGTATAAATATATGAGTATCTACGAACAAGAGTGATGATCACTCCATCTTCATAATATTCTTTGAGTATGGGCAGTGTCTAGGGACGTGGCTTGCAATTTGCAGGTACATGCATTGTTTACATGTGATGGAATGAGTGTCTCGTAGTAGTGTACGTGAGGAAGTATCAAAATGTCACGTATATTTCATTTGGAAAAGAAAATTTTATTTGTGACTCAACAGCAGAGTTGGCTTTGTAAGCGGCTTATACAAATATATTACATAACCTCAAAGCCGCAGAACAGGGAAAAAGCAATAAAAATTTACGAAATAAATTAATTTATTAGGAAAAATTGTGTTAACAAAAAGTAAGTAGTTTTTGGACTTGATTTGTATAGCTTCTTTATCTTCAATAAATGTGAGAACTCAGTAAACTTGCCAAATTTGTTGAGTTTATTACAATATAGCTAAATATTTTTAATATTAATTAAGTACTTTGTTTCGAAGATTACACTGTTCTCGCATTCCTCTTACTAAATTGTATATACAAATACTGTAAAAAATGTGAAGTTCAAAAGAGTAACCATGGAGTTTCTTTCCGGTTGTTCTCCATAGGAATCGACTATTTTCGAACCGTGCTACTAAATTCTGACGTTTCATAAGTGCTTTTTAAATTGGTTTATGATAAATAAAAACTTTTTACTTTGACTTTAAGATAAATCAAAGCTTGCAAGTTCCAATCCAAAGTAACACTGACTTGTCGTATTATTGCCGTATTTGGCGTATTATGAATTACATACTTAATGATAACTTGCTTAAAACGGTGAAGGAAAACAGCTTGAGGAAACCAGCACACATGAGAGATATTCTCGATGGTGTGTAAAGCCATGTCAGAGACCTACGGAAGGTTTAAATTCTGACGCTAGGTTGTTCATCAACTACACGATAAGAAAAATAAGTAAATAATTCGAACTAGTAGCGAAAATAAGCACACAATATTTTCCTACTTTGATAGCAATCTGCATGCATCCTGCCGGGGCTGAGATGAATGCAGTTGTGATCCAGGGACTATAGGGGTTAGTGAAGCAATTTGTGGTAGTCGGTAGGAGTCTGGCACAGCGTCCTTGATAGATTCTTCACATCCATACTGCTGAACGGCTCGTAATTAAGGAGATAGATTAAACCTTGGAGAAGGACATAGGACCTTTTGTTACGCAGTCACGGGCATCTGCTAGTTTAAAATAAAGGGTCATTCTGTATACAAGAGATAGGGTAAACAAACGAAACATACGATTTGTAGACTTCCCTTTCAGCTTATCTAGACATCCTACATGTAAAATAAAGGCGCCTACGTACTGCCTACAAGATAAGAAACGTCTCCATAATTCCTACCCGACTTTTACAACTTCTGTGGGACGAAACACAGCTGCACACCAACTTCTTGCAGACTAGACATTTCAATACATCTACGAATCTATCCTTCGTTTTATTGCTCTTAACAAACTATATTTTTCCTTTTACTGAAATTAGATCCTTCGCGAGTTGTTTCCGTAGTTTCTTAGTTTACGAGATATTTTAGGAGTGAAACAAGTTTCCCCTGTATAAAGTTTCGTCTGGTAATATTACCCAGCGGGTTCAAACTCACGACCTCATTTCCCTTCTAGTTTAATGTATATGAACTGAACTAGACTTCATTGTAGCCTAAGAACGGTTAAATTTTAGCGTAACTGAGCATGACATTACATACATACTTTAATATGTGTAAAACCCTGAAATAATACACTTACAACAAATTAGAATTCACAAGTCACTTTTGTTAATCTTAGTTTTATATTCCAACAATAACCAGTTACATACGTATCAATGTTGCAAAGCTTTCTCACTTGATAATAATCTTAATTACACGACTCAACTGTTGGCGAACGAATGCCGGTTATAAATTTTACCTGAGAATCATCGCGTTAGTCAACTGAAGTACTTTAATCAAAAACAAATAATGTTCCTAACTTCCGTTTGCTGTCATCAAATTAACCACTTATTAATAATCGTGATTGTTTTCATATATGTAATGTCAAGTATGTAGTATTATAGTATCTCCTGCGTACTCGGCTATTTTAATTCAATTTGTTTATTTGCGAATATGTGTTTTACGATATGATGTTGATGTTATACATTAGTATCACCATAATCAGCCTGTTAGCATGCAAAATTTTATTTTTATAGTAATTTTTGGGGTTTCGTACCTCAAAAGGTAAAAAAAGGAACCCTGCTGTCTGTCTGTCTGTCCGTATGTCACCACCGATTTTCTCGGGGACGGGTGGACCTAACAAGTTTAAATTTATACCAGATACTTAGATTTCGCAATAGACATTTCTAGGTCAACCGGAAGTACCCTATAGGTTTAAGGGCGAAAACCTATATGGTAGTTCCCGTTGACCTAGAATCACGAAATTGGGCATAAAGCAAGGTCTTACAGCACAAATACAGGAATAATTAAAAAAAAAAAAGTTGAAAATTTTGGTAAATTTTATTTACAAGGTTTCGCAAAAATCTAAATTTGCCCGTATCTTTTTATTGTGTTGACTCAGGACCTTGATTTTTAACTTAATAGGGACTATAGACCTCAGTATCTGATATATACGGGTGGACCTAGCGTGTTGAAATTTTTCAACACGCTAGGTCCACCCGTTCCTAAGAAAATCAGCGGTGACAACGGACAGACGGTATAATGGGTAGGAACGGAACCCTCAGCGCACGAGTTCGACTCGCATTTGACTGGTTTTTTATAGTTAATCTCCGTAGAAATACACCGCCATGACATTGATCGGGAGTCTATTATTACATATGTATGTAATAATATAATAATAATAATATATTTATTGACATAATTCCGTACAAAAATAAAATAACAAGTGCACAGTTATAATTAAAAGTCCACAGATATAACATATGTGCCTGAACTAGGTGATCCTGTGTTTCAGGCAAGAAGAGCTTAAGTCTAGTCTAAAATACATAGTCACATAGTTATTATAATATAAGAACAAGGTATGCGTAAATTTAAAGTATAGGTAAATAATTATATGATCAAAAAATTACACAACATAACAATACATAGCAAAGTCTCTATCGAAAACATATAGGTTTATTGCTAATAAAAATAAAATTAAAGTAAAATGCAAACAATATTTACTTTAACACAATCAACAACTTCTCTGTATCTTCGTAGGGCATACTTTGGAGGGCCCGCTTGAGGTTTTTTTTGCAGTTATTGTAATTGAGGGAATATATATTTGATGTCGCATTTAGTCTATTGTATAAAAGTGGTCCAAGGAAAACGTAAAATTTTGTCGTAAAAGCATGTTTTGTTCTTATTTGTTGTGAGCAAACTATATCTTTCCTTCTTTTGTTAGTAAACTCAGTGCTATATGGAAGGGCTGCGTGCTGCTGTAGTACTATGCTCATTATAAATAACTGTCGCACTGTTAACACTCCACAAGTTTCATAGAGGACTTTGGTGGGAAAAAGGAAAGGGCGGAATGTGGATACCTTGAGTATCGCTCTCTGTGCTCTCTCGATGGTTAATAAATGAGTTTTCCCCACACCACCCCATGACGAAATACAGTAAGTTAATATTGACTGACATAGAGCGAAGTAGACTTGTCTTATTATTTTTGGGTCTGCAATATAGCGTAATTTTTTGAAAACAAATATTAACTTACGAATTCTATTGTTCAAGGCCTCAATGTGTGGTTTGAACGACAGAGTTTCGTCTATAATAATACCCAGGTATTTTATTTTATTAGTCATTTTAATTTTGGGACACGTACATAGGTCAACAGTGGGAAGTTTACAACAATGGGCATATAATGAAGTATTAGTTTGAGGTAATGTTAATTTACGCATCGAAAATTTAATGTAATTTGTCTTTTGTGCATTTAAGGTCAATGAATTGTGCTGAAGCCATTTATTAACAACATTGAATCCGTGTTGCGCAAGCCTGTAGACTTCGTTTTCTGAGTCAGCTGAAAAAATAAGTGCAGTGTCGTCAGCGTATGTTATGATTATGCCGTGATCTAAATTTAGATTACAAAGGTCGTTGATATATATCAGAAACAAAGTGACCCCCATAATACTACCTTGAGGTACTCCGAAGGACGTATTTTTTTGGTCAGCACTGAGGACACTGCCTATCCTTACGCATTGGGTACGTTCTTCCAGATAGCTTTTGAACAATTTTAGCTGAGTGCTTCTTATTCCTATAATTTCAAGCTTGCGCAACAAAATAGGGATGGAAATTGTGTCAAAAGCTTTGGCGAGGTCCAGGAATATACCTACTGTGTGATTACCCTTATCAAGTTCTTGTGCTAGATAATCGGTCAAATGGTGCACGGCATCAGCAGTTGATAACTTAGGTCTAAATCCATACTGCGACTTAGACAGAATTGATTTATCTTCCAAATATTTGACCAACCTATTATTTATAATTTTTTCTAATATTTTAGACATAGAGGGTAGTAGGGAAATTGGTCTATAATTGGTAACTTGATCTTTACTGCCAGATTTATACACAGGGACAACAACAGCTTTTTTAAGACACTTCGGAAAAAGTCCTATAGATAAACATTTTTGGAATATATAGGTCAGCGGTGGTACTAGAATATGCCTAAATTGTTTAATAATTTTGCTTGATATATTATCCCAACCAGTTGCACAGTCGTTTTTTAAACTCATAATTATCCTTTCCACTTCGGTTTCATCAGTATCCAACAACGTAAAGGATTTAAGGGACGTGTTACAGGTGAAAGGAGGACATGTTAGGTGCTGTGATTGTCCTTGATTTTTTTCTGCTAGGTTCATACCAACATTAACAAAGAAATTATTTGCGATGTTAGCAGATACCAATTGTGATGAGTGGGCTTGTAAAAGATCTGCCGGTGACTCACGTTGTTTAGCGGTATAAGTTGATTTTTTTATATATTTCCAAATTTTTTTGCTATTTGTTCCAGCCTTTTCTATTTCCATTTTATCGTAATTACTTTTCACTTTTTTTAGGATATTATTACAAAAATTGCGGTATCTCTTGTAGGATAATTGCAATATTGAATTTCCTGGGTTCGCTTTGGCTTTCATATGCAGTTTATCTCTGTTTCTCATACACCGAATGAGGCCTGCCGTAATCCATGGTTTTATGTTACAATTTTTATTACTCAACCGAATATTGGTTGTGTTTTTCTGAATCGCATGTTGAATATTTTCTATAAGGTATAACATGCAAAACTGTGGGTCATCGGAATTATAAACTTGGTCTAAATCAATGTTACGTAAGTCTTTTTCAAGTTTATTCATATTTATTTTAGAAATTATGCGAGTGTTGTTTAGTTTAGGTAATTTACAATTTATGGTTAGTAGGACAGCATTATGGTCGGTTATTGCTGAGTTCATGACAAGCGTAAGTGAGGGAAAATTTGATTTAAGAAAGGTATGGTCTAAACAAGAACCACTTTGATGTGTTGGTAGGGTATGCGTAGGAAGTAAGCCATGAAAAGCGCATAGGTTAAGGTATTCCTGAGCAGCTGAATCAGCAGCTTCTGGAAGAATATTGATATTCAAATCTCCGGCTAAAATTATGTTTTTGAAGGATGATAAGTTTTGCAAGGTGTCATTCAAAGAGTCAATAAAATTGCTTGTATTTCTAAAAGAGGGAGATCTATACAAAGCTAGTACAGCAAATTCTGACCCAATTTTGATCAACAATTTGCTACAATCGTGTATATTTGGTTCCTCTACAGAGATATTAAGATGATTTCTTGCATAAATTATCACCCCATCGTTCTGATTGTAATTTATGTTACTCCTGAACATTCTATATCCTGGCATTAACGGTAAGTTATATTGTTTAGCAAGCCAGCATTCGGTTAAAACAATAATGTCACAATCTATATTTAATCTATTTATAAGAGTACTAAAGTTGTCAAAATTCTTAAAAATACTTCGTATATTTTGTGTTAGTATGGTTAATGGTATACTATAGGAGGAAATATATTGTTTGCAGTTTTCAACTTCACAAGCCTTAGACTCGGATACAGAGAAATCATCTAATTCATTCATTAAATTATTAATCATAGTTACTAAATAAAAAGAAAAGGTCAACGAAAAATCCAGTTAACGGCGCTCTTAGGCGCCACCTTAATCAATAGAATTAATGTACCTCTTTTCAGCCATTATTTTCGCTGGGCAATCAGGAGAGCCTGTGTTATGATTGCCGAGTTTTTTGAAGTGCAGGCATGTTGCGCATTTTGGTGGTTCCGCCTTCTTTTCACACTCCTTTATAGAGTGGCCTTGGTCACCACAGTGGCCGCAGGTGTAGGTGGTCTCTCTGCACGACTTAGCCGCATGGCCATACTGCTGACATTTATAACACCTAGTGACCAGGGTAAAGTCTCTCACAGGGCAAGACGACCAATTTACAAACACTCTCTCGTTGGTTATTAGAGCTTTGCGTATGACAGCAGGTACTTCAATTACATAATTGCAGGTCTCAGCGTCCTTTTTGCCCGATTTATGACTTAACTTAGCAGACGCCAAAACTGTCTCGAGATTAAAATCCTGAAGACTGTCGGCCAAATTTTGATGGTACAAGCATGTAAACACTTCCTTTTCGGTCATAGATATGGGCACTCCAATAACTACAACTTTAGGCTTCCGTTTGTAGGGCTCGTCAATTGTAAGGCCTGAGTTTGTTAACTGCACGGATTGCCTTAGCTTGTCGATGTCGTCCTTCGTCTCTGTGCTAATTATGACACCGCCGTTTTTAGTCTTACGAAGGCCTCTCACGTGCAGCTTCATTTCTTCAGGACAGATGATTTTTTGTACGAGAGATTTTGTCTCCTCGCTCGATCTTAATTTGTCCTTTGGATAAATGGCCACCGCGCTTAATTTAATCGGCTGAATGTACTGATTGGCACCTTTTTTTACCATATCAGCAAAAGAAGTTCCCGTGATAGGTTTTGCTGATTCCTCAATACTCTGCTTTAGATCCTGTAGCTTCTGTGATAGGTCCAGTTGATCATGTAGCGTTTGGATAGAAGAATGGGCTTGGACGGTTCTCAGTTTGAGGGATTGGTACTGCACTGCCATTTGCGATGTACCATGGGCTACTTTTCGGCATAACGCATTGATGCGCAATTTCTGCTCCATGTTTAATTTTCCCTCTGCTGCAATAGAGCACACTTCAGTCAGAGCCTGGTCAATGGACGACATCCAGTTCTGAATTTCCGGCGTTGAAATGACTTCAAGGACTTCATCCCGTTGGCTCGGCTCCTTAGGGCGAGGTGCAGGTGCAGGTGAGGGCGTAGGAGGCGGAGTGCGATCGATCCTGCTACTCCGTGCGAAAGGACTGCCTTCCATTTTATTGTAAATTTTAATCACTGCACATTTCTACTATATCTATACACGTGTACCTAATGACACAGATTTCGTTACTACCGGTAAACGAGGTCAAATTCAATAAATTATTATTTGTTTATTTTAATAACTACTTGGCACGTCTATTCTCAAAGAAGGTAAAAAAAGAACCTGAAATGTATACCGTACATACGCCTGAATGTAAATATTCATAACTCCCCAAAGGATCTTCTTCTTCTTCTTATCAAGTGGTTGATGAACAACCTAGTGTCAGAGTTTACGCCGCCCGTAGGCCTACGACATGGCTTTACACACCATCGAGAACATCTCTCAGGTGTGCTGGTTTCCTCACGATGTTTTCCTTTACCATTTTAAGCAAGTGATAATTAATTTCTAATACGCACATGACTCGAAAAGTCGTGCGTGCCTTAGATTCAAACTTGCGACCTTTGACTTGCCAGTCCAACGGTCATACCACTAGGCTATCACTGCTCCAAAGGATAAGCTAGAGGGATATTGTTGTAAATTTACATTTCACTGATACCGTCATTCAGGAGATATCATCATGTAATAGGTGGTGAGCCTCTCATCATTTACCGGGCACCACTCTAAACTCTGAACTGCTAAAGTTATTATATTAAATGGAAAAAGAATACGGTCCCGAACAAGATTCGAACCTGCGCCTCCAGGATAAATACTCTAGGCGCTCTGACCACTAAGCTATCTCGACCTTTGCTCACTACCGTGTGAGCGACGGTATTCTTTTTTCCATTTAATATAATAACTTTAGAGTTCGCTAAGCATGCGTTAATGCTTTTCAAAGACTTATCTCTGAACTGCTACTGAGAATTTCTTAACAGCAAACCTAAAATCATTTCGCAAGACCCGGAGTCGAATCCACGCGCTCAGCGACCCCGCTTGCGACCACTAGACCAATAAAGTGGCTTTTTGAATGTGTCAGTTTTTTAAAGAGAGATGCTGAACCGCATGTAGGATGTACAATAGAAGACAATTGTAACCCTTGGACAAAACTGATGGAATACATATCTACAAAACTTGTCACGGTATCCTAAACCCTTTGACCATGTCGTTGGTGAAGTGGTCGAGTGTTCGACTCCGTGTAGCAAGTTCGACTTCTACATGGGCTAAATATTTGAATGATCTACATACATTTAATTACTACATATGTTGTATACACTTGTTCGGGGTCTGTTTGTTTTTGTATGTGAGATTAATCTATATAAACGCGCTTAGAATACAGAGGCCAGTTTCTTGTTTGGGGTAACGGTTCAATAAAATAATGTAATGTCATAAGAGAACCTCCTCTTATGACCTATACTGCATTTTGTGACTGAGTTTTAGACACTAGAAGACTGACGAGTTGAATGTATCATTTTCATACATATCGTTTATATTTGAAGACCAATAAATAATAATCAAATGTTTCCTGGACATGTTAACTTGACATTAAAATTTCGAAATACCATTCTTTTTTCACTACATTGCGTGTTTATAACGATTTTTTGTAACCTTCCCTAATAATGCCGCAGTAACCCAGTAGTGGATTCCAAAATTATTTTTATTCCCATTCCATTTGTTCGTCTGCTGATCCCAAGTCGGTCGTTAAGCCTCGATTGTCGTCGTAACATGGTTTAATACTATCTATCAATTCGACGTATAAAATTTACGAGTGTGGGTCTGTCGTGCTGCGGTCCCTGGTAAGTACCATCGTGGGTACATCTCTGAGTATATCATTTAAATGGA
This sequence comes from Xylocampa areola, assembly GCA_935421205.1. Classification (NCBI taxonomy): domain Eukaryota; kingdom Metazoa; phylum Arthropoda; class Insecta; order Lepidoptera; family Noctuidae; genus Xylocampa; species Xylocampa areola. The sequence continues at coordinate 11,569,601 of OW285220.1, forward strand.
GCCCGAAGTAAATGGTTGAAGGTAATAATCCGGAACTCAGAATAGATACTCCATTTTCTCTGTTTTACTACGGCAGGGTTATGTTTGTCAATGCAGAGGTCAGTCGGAAAATATTTGGCGTAAATATGAATATCCTTTCGTATCAAGAACATAATTTTAGTATACTGAAACCACAGTATTTTGTGCAGTATGTAGTTGTTTCAGGTATCGACAATGAAGAGTTTATAAAAGATAAACCTTTACACAAAATATTTCAACGGTCAGTGTGGAGATCTTTTTTCGGGTGGTTTCATTTAACGGCATACCCGGAGAGCAAACGGCATGGCACTACAATGTTTTGTCATGTTTGACAGAAGCATCTATCTAATATTGTGTCCTATTGTTTCTTTTTTCTGTCATATGCTAATACAGTTATTTCTTTCTTTCAAACGTGCAACCGTACCACCCGATGGTAAGCTATTACAGCCGCCCATAAACATCCACCGTGGTAAGGAGCATATTCAAGCTAAGTTGGTTAACTTAGAGTTAGAAATGTTTGAGTCACCTGTAGACCTCTGACTTGGTTTAGCCTTGACCGCTATTAATGCCACTATTAACAGCCAAAACCGATGATTTAACGTGGCCTCCGATGCATAAAGATGCTCAGATGAAATTCTCTTCATATTGATCTTCATCATTATCTGTAAGCCTGTTAAAAAGAAGCATTCACACTTAACCAACAGTCTATAAGACCTTCTCATCTTTACATTTGACATTGTTGTCTTATCTATGTAGATATCTTTACAGCCCACAGTCACTCACTGCTGAGTTAAGACGTCTTCTGCTTTACCGTCTTTACTGATGATAGATTAATCCCAACCAAATGCAAAATTACCATTTCCTGGAATTGGGTCGAGCACATTACTACATACGATATTCCCAATTTTATGTTCCTGAGCAAATTGCTTGTGCATAATCTTGGCTTTTTGTGCTAGATATATAAACTTATGCATATAAAAAATAGACCACTAGAGAAATAAGGCTGATTTTTTTAGATTCCTGCCACGAGGCATGTATCGAATTTAGGGCCTCATCTCTATATTCGATTCCTGGATTATGCAAATTATTATTGAGTGGTTTTTTTTGTTAGGAAATTGTCCGTAGTGGCCAAGAGTTCGGAACTGCGTCGGGTAGACTGCAATAAACAACGGTGAGGATATAGAATAGTTACTAAACTTCTGCCCAACCTTTCGGGGAACGCAGGCGTGATGATTTGCATATAAATAATAATATTATTGCATGTGAGATTTCTAAACACAACACAAGTAAAATACTTGCGTATGTGTGTGTTAAAAATAGCTACCCTAATAATCCTCTAAGCGAGAATTTGCTTCGTAAATTACATTAATTCAAATCTTTCGCCATTTTCAAGTTCGGGTACAATCAACAACAACACATAGGTACTAAATAAAACTGATTACACAACCTGTCTTCTAAATTTTCCGGCATTCACAGTCGAAACCAAGGTGTTAGATAAGCTGGCAGCCATAACTAAAGCATGTACATTAGCTCTAAATTTCGAGCACCCAAGACGACAACATCTCAGGCGAACAAAGCCGTGAATCCGGATAATATTTCCGAGTTGTTTAACCGGAATAATACAGACTAACCGGCCCGAATAAGAGTCACCCCGAAATTTTACGGGTAAGCTGTTTTTTGTGCAGTTAAAGTTGCGGGGTTGCCTTTTCGGCGGGTAGTTATATATCATTCTTTTTTGCTGGTCTCTGGCAGTTGGGAACGATTTAAGCTTTTAAATAGTTAATTTATTAGGCAAGGCAATATGGTTCTTTTAATAATATAACATATATGAAGTTACTGTATTTAACAGCCTTTTGTGTTAATATGCGTTTGTGGTAATTTACAGGAATTTACGCTGCATATAGAAGATGCCACAGGTCTTAGAGCCGTGCATGGTATCGATAAATTGCTACTTCGTGATTTAACAATTAAAATTAACCATAAAATAAGAACCAACTTTCACAAACAGATACGATATTTATGGGGGCTTTGAAGAAAAGTGCGCATGTCTTCTTAAAAAAGGTGTCGGGGAGGTTTAACTTCCCTGAGTTGTGATGTTTATGGACGGGGCTGATCATTTATAAAAATCTGATGTTTCGTCTTCCATCCTAAATGCTTAAGGTTTTCGTAATCATTCGGTACACATCATAATAAAACAACTTTTACATAAAACAACGTTTTCCCTGATGTTTCAAACACTTTGCAGTGTTTATGGCAAATACACGCGATTAATTCGATTAAAAGATATTTTATTTTACCTCTCTTCCTACTAAGTCGATTGCTATAGATAAACGAATTCCGATGAATGTCGATTCGCTAATGATATTCGGTCACGTTTACTCAACTCTAAATTGATTTTACTACATACTAACAGGAATTAACGCGCAATAAATACCTTTGAATCGCTTGACGTGTTACATAGGCCAAAAAAAGCTGACTATCGCAGAGAGGGTCAAAGAACACATCGCTGCTGTAAAAAACCGTCAGACTTGCAAATCAGCGATTGCCGAACATATACTTGAATCAGGCAGTAATCACTGGATTGAGTTCCAGCACACAAAAGTCGTCTCATCCGATCGCCACTTTTATTCAAGAGCACACAAGACTTTCAATCGGGAGGACGGTTATAAATTATCAGCGACGTGGGATCCAGTGATTAAAATATCAAAACCTCGCTATTTTAAGTCGGTTAAAAATACGGACACAGTGAGTGTAGTGAGTGGATTTTATAACAATAGTGAAAACATGTAGGTAGATGAAGAAAAATCAACCGCACCCATGACGGAGTAAACTCGCTGCATCAGTCTGCTTGTGACAACGATCAGTGCAACCTGGTCGAAACGTCAAGCGATTCAAAGGTATTTATTGCGCGTTAATTCCTGTTAGTATATAGTAATATCATACAACGCGATAGTTTAAATGTTAGTATTGCAAACAGCTACGGGTCGGAAATTCTAAATTGATTTATAATGGAAACTATCCCAAAGGATGGTTCCTTGAAATGGATTCTATTCTATAGGGGTCTTCCCCATAGACGTCAAATGATTCTAATTGCTCGGTTCTAAAAAGTTGATCATATGGAGAAGAGCCGACAAGAAACTCTTTTTAAATAAATAATAGTACAGTCTTGTTTTGTAACATTTTTGTGATCAGAAATATCCGAGAGCAATGTAGGTTAATGCGTGAAATAATATTTAAAAAAATAATATATATACTGTGCAAACCAATACTATGCCATCTGCGATAGAAACACAGGTTAACGCGATTTCTTCAGTGATTCTAAGTTCTATAACATTAATGACTACATTGAGCTTGCATTTATAATATGGTGATGTCGGATCGACTATCTTTATTATCAAATTTAGATACAATGTCAGTGCAATGGCGCTATAATGGAAATGTCAAACTTATAAATTCAAGCGAATAATTGATATTATTGTCAAGACAAGTCAAAATCCAGTACCAAAATAAAAATATATCAACAAGTTGTTCAATTTTCTTCCCATCATCGTACATCGTATCATGGCATCCTGTAAATTTTCAAAGCTCAGCAGTCTATGGGGAAGACCCCTATAGAATAGAATCCATTTCAAGGAACCATCCTTTGGGATAGTCTCTATTATAAATCAATTTAGAGTTGAGTAAACGTGACCGAATATCGATTAGCGAATATTTCAGTTATATTCTAGCTTCGATATTCATCGGAATTCGTATTTCTATAGCAATCGACTTAGTAGGAAGAGAGGTAAAATAAAATATCTTTTAATCGAATGAATCGCGTGTATTTGCCATAAACACTGCAAAGTGTTTGAAACGTCAGGAAAAACGCTGTTTTATGTAGAAGTTGTTTTAGTATGATGTGTACCTAATGATTACGAAAACCTAAGACATTAGGATGGAACTACCTTGGGTAGGCAGCGTTAAAATTGTAACATCGCAAAATCATCACATAACATCACGTCTGTATTCCCCGAAGGGATAGCCAGTTGTACACCCACATTTCACCATTGCTTTTAAGCTGTTGCCTCAGTCATTAGCAGACACAATAGATTTTTATTGTTACAACGTACAGATCTGTACGTTACGTTACTGAGCCGAATCCTCTCGTCAGTGGGGCGCCGCCATCTTGTAAACGCGCATCTGTGGGGGAACCGACAGTCGGCTCATTGCAGCGTTCGAGGAATGATGTGTTAATAAATGCTTAGTTTTCGCGTTTAAACGTGTAAGTTTCCATATAAGTGTTATTATTAGTGTAAATTATAGACTACAGTGTATATATAAATAAACAAAAAGTTATTTTGTGCAAGTACGGAATAATAATTACGTAATTAAAAATAACGCAATAATAGTGACTCGGTCGTTGCTCCACCACGTGTTTGTTATCGTATTATCTTTTTATTTAAAGCGATGACCTACCTTTTTTATTCTTATATCGCAGTGTTAATTTAGTATAGTATTTGATTTAGTAAGTGTAGTGAGTGAGTGATTAATAATTACGTATATTTTGATAAAAACAGTGGGCGGTACCCGTTCTGGTAAGTACCTAGTTTAATTTCGATAAATATCCTAATCTTTATAACTGTGCATTAATATGAGTTATCTAATGTGTAAATTATATTCTTATCTTCACAAAACAATAACAATATAGCCAGTCGAGCGAATATTCTATAAATAGACATTAACATTCCATAGCGGCGCCGCGAACTCCACCGGCCGTTATTTTTGACAACGTGTTTATTTAATAAAAATGGATGTCCGGGTATCAATATTATTCAATAGATTAATGTAAATAGGTATACTGTATCGGGATTACTAGTTTTTATCGTTACGAAATGATAATTCATATGTATTATAATCGAAAATAGGTCAAAATCACGATATTTTGTGTTTACGGTCAAAAAGACGTATATTTCTTTTTATTTTGTATATTATGCTATATACAGTATTCAAGAGAATTTAATATACTTTAACTCTTCTATACATCACCATAGTGCTTTCCATGTAAAAAACAAAGATATCATTATGTATATGCAAGGAGGTCGCACGCCGTCCACCCGTGAAAATATGGCCCCACAGATGCGCCATATTGCCGATCGACCGACTGTCAGTCCCTCCACAGACGAGAGGAGTCCCATGTAATAGGTGGTGAGTCTATTGCCACCTACTGGGTCCAATTCCCAACTCCGGGCTGTTACTGAGAATTGCCTAACATGAAAACTTATTAACACTTTCCGACACTGGAATCGAAGCCGGGTCCTCATGCTCAGCATACACGCTTGCGACCACTAGACCGACGAGGCAATTAAATCATAAGTTACTGAATTTTAAGATTAGATCAAGGCTGTAGGTTCTTACTTGTAAATTGAACTCTAAATAAAGTAGATAGACGAGTTGCATACTCTCGACGCACAGGGTTTAATTCACTCCTCGCTCCGTGACCCGCGGGACCATTATTTTTCATTTAAAAGGCGAGTCCAACATCTTATTTTTATAGCTTCCTGTGTGGATAGACTTGTCTGAAAGCGCATTTATTTTATGTCAAAGCAATTTAGAACAAGTACAGGATGAAATAGGAAGACGGAATGAAATGTAATGATTTTTCAACGCTTCTTTAATTTTTTTTTGTTGATGTGTCAAAAGTATTTCAAACTGTCGACGGTGGACTCTTCTTCTTTCATCGGCTGCTTCTTCGTACAGTAACTTACTGTTTATCATCGAAACAATAAACCACTTCAGTTAACCGCATCCTAGTAATTGGTAGGTATGCCAAACACTTTATAGAAATCCGATAAGATATCTTGAACAGAATGTTCCTGTTTAAAGGAAATTTAATATTAAAAGACTCCCAATTGAGGATTATTCATGAAATCACTACAAGCTAATAATGTATACAAATAATGTTAATATGAAACTTAAAACACATATGACATAACAGAGCGTCACCTTTATGTGGTACACAGTTGTACACCCACGTTTCACCAATGCAGTTATTAAGTCCCATGTAAGAACTGGTGAGCCAGTTGCCATCAACCGGGCACAATTCCAAACTCCGACCTGCTAATAAGAATTTTCTAATAGGAAAACCCAATTAAACTGTTCTCGACCCGAAAATTCAACCTAGAACCTGGCGCTCAGCAGTCAGTCGACCTATAACGTGTTAAAAAGTTAAGATGGCAGAATAATATTTATAATCACTTTAATTGGAGAAATAACTGAATTAAATAAATTACAAAAATAGCTACCACAAAAACAAATTTTAAGATTTGGTAGCATTTCTTATCATCTTTTGCTCTTCACCTCATCTTAACTGATGGAAAGGGTCCACAGTGAAACGAGTCTACTAAGAAGAGTACTTCTGACTCTGAAAAAAAAAATTGGGTTATAAGTAGTGGGCAATAGGGACAACTCAAAAGGAATTCCACACGGTTCGCGTCAGAATAATGCATCTACGAAAAAAAGAATTTTACTAACGTATTAAAACATCTACAATCCTACCTTTGGCGCAATACATTCAAATCCACAGATTAGTGCGGCTTCAGAAAACTACTCGATAAAGTATTGTTAGCTACGAGAGATTAAGAGATTCCGAGAGGAAAGTTCTCAAGTGCTTCAATGCATTGTAATTTTGTTATTTTAAACATACTTTGCAATTGTGAAGTTAATCATTATTTTATTTGAATAAACTAGAGGAGGTCGTGGCTAAGTAACAGCCGCACATATCGATCGATCGAGGTTTAGCTGCGCTTGCCGTGGTTGGTCTGTGGATGGGTGACCATCATTTCATACCGACACACCTTTGTGCCTTGGAGAGCACGTTAAATCGTCGGTCCAGGTTCTCAAATTAAAATCTATGACAGCCGTTACGGGTAGTCAGGGGCCTGAAAGTCTGACAACCAGACATGCCACGAGATATTGTGTTACCAAGTAACTGGGTTGTGGAGGTCACATAGGCAGTCACTCCATATTAAATACTGGTATTAAGCTGCATCCAGTTTAACTGGAAGCCCAAATGCAAGCCCCAATGTAATGTGACAGATATCTATTTGACTAAATTAACCTTTCGGCTCAGTAACGTACAGATCTGTACTTTGTAACAATAAAAATCTATTGTGTCTGCTAATGACTGACGCAACAGCTTAAGGCTATATAGGCCGTTGCAGAACGTGTTTGGTAAACAATCATTGTAGTTTAAGCGCGGAGACGCTGTAGATGGGTGACCGCTAGGAGAATTTTCATCTGAGTGCCTTCATGCTTCGGAAGGCACGCTAAACCGTTGGTCCTGGCTGATGTAAAGTAAAAGCAATCGTTAATACTTTCACAGTCTAATGATAGGTCCGATTGTTTAGCTAGAAAGAAAGAAATTATTTGTCTGCAACGCGGATTGTGCTCTGTGAATGTGTTAAGCCATGTGAGGGAGTAAGCTCCGACGCAAGGTTCCTAACAACGTAATGGTATCTTCTGCAATAATATACAGTGTGGGTCTGAAAATAAATATAATGAACATTATGAAATTAGGTAAGACGACTCTCAACTATCCACGGGTAAAATTTTGATAACATAGTAAAACTTTTTTGTGTCAATTGATTAACTATGAATTTTTGACCTTTTGTAAATAAAACGTTGTCACTTTCGAACTAAATGGTCAATCGTGTAATCGATGTAATACAATTTACCATTGAAAACATTACCATCACCAAATAATGGCTAAGAATTTATTAGAAAAACAGATTTAATTACACAGTGTCTAATAAAGAAAAGTATTTGTAAGTTTATTTGCCCGTCGATAAAATGTCTAGTTTCATACTATCTGTACCTCATTAACAGAATTTGACATGGGGCGACTGAGGTTTTGAAGGTCAGATAGGCCCTTGGTATCGTATTCGATATCACCTGGTAAAAGTGGTTGTTAGACTTGCAGGCATCTAACTAAACTCTGGCTTCCATAAATCTTCATTTGACAACCGGGACCAATGGTTAATCGTGCTCTCCGAAGCGTGGAGGGGTCTCAATATGAAATTATGGTCACCCATTCACATAGCGACCGTGGCAAGGACAGATAATACTCGATCAATTGATCTGGGCGGGGTCTACTTAGCTATGAGCCCGTTCAATTTTAATTATTTGAACTACCTAAATATAAACTTTATAATATTCCGTAAAGAAAGTCCGAGCTAAAAATTGTGAAATACTTATGTAATTAGTTCTTGAATATGCCTTTACTCAAAATCAATCTAGAACTTCTCCAATATAAATTCCGGTTAAAGACGGGACAAACTTTAAGCAATAATATTATTTCCCAAGTTAACCCAGGCAAAGGTTTACTCGAACTAGCCAAGTCAATAAAGATACCAATCAAAACGCAACTATCAATATCATAACCACGATTTTTTATTTTCGATACCAACACAAATTATGATGTAGCTATACTAAACTAAAATAAGACTAAGGCAATTTTATACCAAGCGGTACGGAATAAATGAAAAGAAGCCTAATTGAAATTTAGTCGTGTCAACCGAAAATTTCCAAACAATTTTTTTTTTTTTTTTTTTTTTATGGAATATGGGGCAACCGAGCAGACGGCTCGCCTGATGGTAAGCGATTACCGCCGCCCATGGACACCCGCAACCCCAGAGGAGTCGCGAGTGCGTTGCCGGCCTTTTAAAGGGTTTGGGCCTCCGGTACCCTCACTCACTCGGTGAAACACAACGCAAGCGTTGTTTCACGCCGGTTTTCTGTGAGGCCGTGGTATCAATCCGGTCGAGCCGGCCCATTCGTGCCGAAGCGTGGCTCTCCCACGGTGCAAAATTAGTTTGACGTCTCTAATTTTAGTGACCTCCTAAAAGTGTACCACCTAAAAATGACCGACAATATTGGATTGACCTGTCTAAATACAAATTTGACGTTAACTGTTAGTAAAAGAAATGCTCTAATTTTAGTTTAGTCGAGCCATATCAGAATTGATGTCAGAAATAGGTTAGCGTCCTATTTACTCGTGGAGGTCTTTATAAGGGTGAGTGTGTTCGTCAAATATACCAGATGTCTTTTTTTCTTCAGGAATTAAAGGGCAAGATAAACGGAGTACCTGTAGCAATTTTTTTTAGAACATGATATACCTGAAAATTTCCTAACAGAAAAAGCCAATAACACTGTGCCATTAGATATTAAATTTAGAACCTCAACCTCAACAGCTGCGGATGCAACCCCTAGATCAACGAAACATTCATTTATTAACGTGTTGAGAAATTTTTACATGACTGCCCAAAAAAAGAAGTGTTATGTTTTTAGGGTTCTTGTATGTATATATGTATGTAAGTATGTATGTATGGGTGCATGTGTGTATATGTGTATCTATTTAAGTATGTGCGTGAGTTTCTTTATTCAACCATAACTTCTAAATGCCTGAACTGATTTTGATGTATCGTTAAAATCCTTACATTGTCCCGAGTAACATAGACATAATTTAATCTTGTTTTACTAAATACACACCACTAATTTGTAGCAAATTTTGGTACCTGAAATATTTATCGGAACATTATTTATAATTAGTAACAAAAATGCTTTTGTAATGTAATTGTATAATTCGCATTTACTTATTTTCAAGTTTCCTTCTTTTCGTCTTATGACGCGGTTGGCGCAGTGGTCGAGATACCGGCTGCTGCGTCACATGTCGCAGGTTTGATTCCTGCACGGATCAAATATTTGTACGATATACAAATAATTGTTCCGGGTCTGGTTGTGTCTGTGTATATTGGCGATATCTATTTAGCAATCATTACAGATTACTAAACTCAGCGTTACCACTTTTTAGTTTACTTAATTTAATAAATGCGAACAGGTGACATATGCTAAGTTGAGACATCGATGACACGGATTGTCATAGGTCGCGATTTCGTATCCCGATCGTTACTATATTTTTCAATGTTTCTTTAGTAAATAATAATTACTTTAGGGATTACACGGCTTAAAAAATATTATATCTGGTATTCTGACTTTACAACAAGCGCTATAGTGTGGTTTTCTTTGTTATATTTACACGACTGCCAAAAAAAGGAGTGTTATGTTTTTAGGGTTAATGTAGGCATGTACGTATGTATGTTTGTGAGTTTCTTCATTCCATTATCACTGTCTTCTAAAAGCCTGAACTGATTTAGATGCATGGGTATCGTTAGAATCATTGCATTGTCCCGAGCGAAATAGACTAGTAAGATTAAAAAAAGAAGTAATACAGTATAGTCAAAAAAGAGTGAAATTAAAAAGAAAACACATGACAGGCGTGTTTTAGAATGTTTTAATAAATTTAATATTGTGATTATTCATATATAATTATATTTTTTTAATACATGTTGAGGCCATGTAATGCCTATATTAATTCTATTTTTCAAAGAAACATTGAAAAAATAATAGACAAGAACGGGGCTTGAACCCGCGACCTTTGACGTTCCGTGTCATCACTCTACCAACTGAGCTACCTTGTCGTGTTCAAACCTATTGAATTTTCAATCCTCTTTGTATACGTCTTAAGGAGACGCCTGGTGATATTTATCTAGTAATCATTTACAGATTTACTAAACTCAGCGTTACCACTTTGCAGTTGTAAATCGCCGAACAACATCCCAATCCTTTATAAATCATATATAATTATATTTTTTTTAATACATGTTGAGGCCATGTAATGCCTATATTAATTCTATTTTTCAAAGAAACATTGAAAAAATAATAGACAAGAACGGGGCTTGAACCCGCGACCTTTGACGTTCCGTGTCATCACTCTACCAACTGAGCTACCTTGTCGTGTTCAAAGCTATTGAATTTTCAATCCTCTTTGTATACGTCTTAAGGAGACGCCTGGTGATATTTATCTAGTAATCATTTACAGATTTACTAAACTCAGCGTTACCACTTTGCAGTTGTAAATCGCCGAACAACATCCCAATCCTTTATAAATCATATATAATTATATTTTTTTTTAATACATGTTGAGGCCATGTAATGCCTATATTAATTCTATTTTTCAAAGAAACATTGAAAAAATAATAGACAAGAACGGGGCTTGAACCCGCGACCTTTGACGTTCCGTGTCATCACTCTACCAACTGAGCTACCTTGTCGTGTTCAAACCTATTGAATTTTCAATCCTCTTTGTATACGTCTTAAGGAGACGCCTGGTGATATTTATCTAGTAATCATTTACAGATTTACTAAACTCAGCGTTACCACTTTGCAGTTGTAAATCGCCGAACAACATCCCAATCCTTTATAAATCATATATAATTATATTTTTTTAATACATGTTGAGGCCATGTAATGCCTATATTAATTCTATTTTTCAAAGAAACATTGAAAAAATAATAGACAAGAACGGGGCTTGAACCCGCGACCTTTGACGTTCCGTGTCATCACTCTACCAACTGAGCTACCTTGTCGTAAATAGGTTTAAACACGACAAGGTAGCTCAGTTGGTAGAGTGATGAAAGAAACATTGAAAAAATAATAGACAAGAACGGGGCTTGAACCCGCGACCTTTGACGTTCCGTGTCATCACTCTACCAACTGAGCTACCTTGTCGTAAATAGGTTTAAACACGACAAGGTAGCTCAGTTGGTAGAGTGATGACACGGAACGTCAAAGGTCGCGGGTTCAAGCCCCGTTCTTGTCTATTATTTTTTCAATGTTTCTTTGAAAAATAGAATTAATATAGGCATTACATGGCCTCAACATGTATTAAAAAAATATAATTATATATGATTTATAAAGGATTGGGATGTTGTTCGGCGATTTACAACTGCAAAGTGGTAACGCTGAGTTTAGTAAATCTGTAAATGATTACTAGATAAATATCACCAGGCGTCTCCTTAAGACGTATACAAAGAGGATTGAAAATTCAATAGGTTTGAACACGACAAGGTAGCTCAGTTGGTAGAGTGATGACACGGAACGTCAAAGGTCGCGGGTTCAAGCCCCGTTCTTGTCTATTATTTTTTCAATGTTTCTTTGAAAAATAGAATTAATATAGGCATTACATGGCCTCAACATGTATTAAAAAAATATAATTATATATGATTTATAAAGGATTGGGATGTTGTTCGGCGATTTACAACTGCAAAGTGGTAACGCTGAGTTTAGTAAATCTGTAAATGATTACTAGATAAATATCACCAGGCGTCTCCTTAAGACGTATACAAAGAGGATTGAAAATTCAATAGGTTTGAACACGACAAGGTAGCTTAGTTGGTAGAGTGATGACACGGAACGTCAAAGGTCGCGGGTTCAAGCCCCGTTCTTGTCTATTATTTTTTCAATGTTTCTTTGAAAAATAGAATTAATATAGGCATTACATGGCCTCAACATGTATTAAAAAAATATAATTATATATGATTTATAAAGGATTGGGATGTTGTTCGGCGATTTACAACTGCAAAGTGGTAACGCTGAGTTTAGTAAATCTGTAAATGATTACTAGATAAATATCACCAGGCGTCTCCTTAAGACGTATACAAAGAGGATTGAAAATTCAATAGGTTTGAACACGACAAGGTAGCTCAGTTGGTAGAGTGATGACACGGAACGTCAAAGGTCGCGGGTTCAAGCCCCGTTCTTGTCTATTATTTTTTCAATGTTTCTTTGAAAAATAGAATTGTGATTATTGTTAACTATATAATTTATTATTTTACTGACGGTAAAAATTATTTATCCGGTACACATAGGCCTACATTATATGGCTTATCAGCTTCTATTAGGTATAAACAGGAAGAAGAAGGTATGACGTTGCACGCTCATAAAGTATCGTACATATGGACAGGTAAATGGAAGAGAGTAAATGCTGCATTTTATTGTTATAGGCAACGCAAAAGAGCCGGTGGGAACCTGTACCAATTAACCAAGCAATATAATCTAAGCTGTCATAAGTGCCTGCACACCTTTGCTTCACAAAATGCCGGTAGTGCGATGGTAAGGTTTTGGAAAACACAAAGAATACGTAGCTTCGCTTAGCTTAACGTAGCGTCGCTTCAGCGTAATAAATGAAAAAAGGTTTTAAAACTGTTATAATAACCTGAAATGAAAATCCAATATACATAGATTTGTACGTAAGGAATCAGTCATTAAAATATATAATTCATGCATTAAATTTATAAATGTCATCATTCTTTCATGCTATAGTTTGACTAGAAGTGCTGTGCCGCTCTGTAGGAGGTATTATGGCGAGAAACGGACACAGTAGCCTGTTTTCTATGACTATCCCAACGGCCTCTTGTGTCATTTCTACCTGATCATGTAAGTCAAACGATCAAGAGATAAAAAGAACAACAGAAGACTTAATGCTGTGAGCGACACAGCACTTAAAGTCAAGCTATAGTCTAACGGTCATTACTTTACATGACCTTAGCAGACACGACGTCATAATCTTATATCATCAAACAGTATATATAATAGAAATACTTACTAAGTGATAAACTATAAACTGAATCTACGCCATGACACTGAATATTTAATTAAATCACTGGCCAGAATATAATCTGCTGATAACTAGGAGAACGTGACACTTCCAAGCGACCCGACCCATTAAAGTGTAAACCTTTAGTACCACAGGTAGCTTTATTAGTCCCTTTAGTTAATACACAAATCTGTGGGAGTTTGTGTTCGTTTGTTGACCTTATTTGACGACCAACAGCGAATTATGAGGATGTGAGACAGTTCTGTTATTAGAATCATAGGAACTTAAATTATTTTAGTCGACTATAGTATCGATATTATGCATTTTCTGTATTGGAAACACAGATGTCGGTCAGGTGTCTGTGACTAACAACACTGGGATAAAATGACTCCATTTTTCTGATACCTATAGTACAGATCTCAACCTAGTTTAGGATAAGCGTGTCATACTTTGTGAGATCTGAACTTTTCATTGTGTTAGACTTAAGAAAAACAATTGTAAACTTAGTTTTTAATCTGAGAGTATTTAAATAATAATCATTATTATTTGTACCTCTATAAATTCTCGGTATTTCCTCCATTGGAAAGAAACTCGGTCCGTTGGAGGGATTGTCTGGAGACACAGGTCAAACACACAGAAGCCCTTGTGAGAGTTTTAATCTAAATTGAGTTGGGACACCAACCGGAGACTCTCCATGATTGCACTATAGGTATACAGCCATGTAGAGTTCCCGTTAGATGCAGAAATATTGAGATTAGAAAAATCACATAAAAATGGATTGGCTTTATGATACATATTTTGTGTTTTAGTATCATTGATCTTAAAAAGCTAATTTAATGTTCCCTCCGGTTTAACGTTAGTCTCATGAGAAGAGGTAACGTTATTATAAAAGACAGGCGGGGTTATTAAAAAAGACTTCATCACGCCCGGTGGGACGGTTAGTTACTTCTATTCTTTGAACGGTTAAGTCTTCTTCTTATGGTGTGGTTGATGAACAACCTAGTGTCAGAGTTTGAACCGTTCGTAGGCCTCGGCATAGCTTTACACACCTTCGAGAACATATGTGCTCGTTTACTCACGATATTTTCTTTCACCGTTTTAAGCAAGTGCTAATTCATTTCTAATACGCACATCACTATAAAAGGCTTGGATTCAAACTTGCAACCTTTGACTTGCCAGTCCAACGGTCATACCACTAGGCCAGGGGTTCCCAACCTTTTTTTGTCTACTGCCCACTTTAAGAATAAATTATTTTTTAACGCCCCCCTTTTTAAACATACTTAAAAACCGCTAAGTACTTATAACTGATTATTGAAACGCAAATTTATAGTATTCGGACAGAGTATTTTTTATTGAAAATAAAACAAACATAATCAATTCTTATATAAAAACTAATGTGAAGGTTGAATCTGATGCTGTTCAATAAGTTTGTTGATATCAGGTTCCAATTTACTCAAAAACAGCCGCAAGTCGCCACGTTCGGTAACACGCAAACGATTTCTCTTTTTAGTAAGCAGCGTTGCCACAGCACTAAATCCACGTTCACACAAATATGACGATGGGAATACTATCAAAAATCGTTGAACAATTGACCACAATCCAGGGTACAATTGCGGGATCGGTTTTTGTAGCCAAAATTCTTGATATCCATTTTTGAACTTGATTTTTATTTCTTCGTTTGTTGTCAATTCTATAAGTTCTTCTTCCAGCTGAGGTGACATTACTGTGTTGACATTTGAAAACGGATCCAACACCCAGTCTGGTATTTCCAAGTTTAAAATGTCCTGGTATCGTTCGGTGAAGTCAATGTGGAGGTTTTCCAAATGTTGGCAGTAGGCAAACAAGTCGTCGTTACTGCAGTATACTGATAAATTCGGAAAATTGTGAAACTCACGTCTGCCCATATTCTTTTTGTGCAGAAGCAGTTTGGCTGCGAAAGCAGCAACGACATTTTTTGTTTTAATTAAATTTAGTTCATCGCCTTGCAGTTGGAGGTTCATGTCGTTGAACATTTTATACAGGTCTGTCATGTAAGCTATATCATTCTTTGATGTTATGAGCTTGTTGCGCAGTTCTGTATCTTTAGTTTCCAAGAACTCTATCATAGAGTCAAACAGGTTGTAAAATCGAATCAGACAATTGCCTCTTGACAGCCAACGAACTTCAATATGAAGCAACAAACGGTTGAAATCTTCGTCATTAGTAACACAAAGCTGATGAAATAATCTATCATTCAAAGAGCTGCTACGGATTTTTTTGACTGCTTTGATGACATATTGCAGTGATTGAAATAGTCGTTCACTTAAGTTTCTAGCAACCAAATGTTGTCTATGAATAACGCAATGTATAGCAAGGACATCTGGAATTATATTCTTTAAGTATGCTATGAAGCCTTTATGGCGCCCTGTCATAGCCGGAGCGCCATCCGTAGCAACTGATATAATATTTTTCAAAGGAATCTCTTTCTCTTCAAAAAACTTTTCCAATGTATTGAATATGGTTTCGCCTTTTGTATCTGTCTCCAAATTTCTGCCAAACAATAGTTCTTCACGTATTTTCTCATCTTTAATAAACCTCACGTAAGATAGCAACAACGCTTCATTAGTTGGTAAAGTGGACTCATCGAGCTGAATTGAGAATTGACTAGTCCTCAGATGATTGCACAATGATTCTTCAATGTTTTCAGCCATTTCATCAATTCGTCTTTGCACAGAATTATTACTCAAAGGAATTTTTCGGATAATATCTGCGGCCGGTTTATGAAGCACAGTAGTTATTACTTCCTTTATTGCTGGCAAAATTAACTCTTCTCCGATGTTGTGTGGTTTGCCTTTTTGAGCAATTAACAAAGAGATATTGTACGAAGCTCGAAGTCCGTCGTCATCTTGCTTAGCAGCCGCCGAAAATAGTTTTGATACACTTGGCTGAGTATTATGCTTCTTCTCTAGGTCTTGAAAATATGCTACATTCTTTTCTGTCTTATCTGGATGCATTTTATTCAAATGATCTTGCAGTCTTGAAGGCTTCATTGCTTCGTTCGAAAATGTTTTTAGACATAGAAGACACAAAGGCGACGACGGGTTTGTGGGATTTATATCGGATATAGGAATAAATCCGAATTTAATATATTCCGCAGAGTATTGCCGTCTCTTCTTTTTTACTTCCGACATTGTTTTGTTTTAAGAAATACGTAAGTGTTGAAATCAAGTACTGCTTATCTATTATGCGCGAAACCGCAAATGAAAATAAAATAAATTTACGTCGTTTATATAGGATTGCATAAGCAGCACGCACCAACAGGAATAAGACAAACGTGCATAAACTCGTTTATCTCATTCGACGCCCAATCGTACTCGACAAGCAAGAACAAGTATTATAGAACCAGCCGATTGGTATAGGAATGTACAATTCGGATTATTTAACAAAAACTTGTTAAAACATGATTGCCCGCGGTCTTTTATATCGAACCGAGTTTGAGCTATATCTTAATTAATATTAGTTGATGTTCACAAGATGTAGTCGAGAGTCGAGAGCTCAGTCGGTGTCTAAGACTCTTCCTAGCTAGGTAGATGAAATTATAAATCGACCCCAAAGCCCTACACAATGCCCCCTTTTTTTTCTGGGTCTCTTACCGCCCCCCTTTAGGCCTGCAGCGCCCACAAGGGGGCGTTATCGCCCACGCTCGGAAAGACTGCACTAGGCTAACACTGCTCGAACGGTTAGGTAAAGGCGTGTATTATATTACCTACACTCATATTTCACCAATGTTCCGTTCTGAAGGAAATTCATTTTAAATATATTCTCGATGATTGCCCGACTAGTTTCGAACTCGAACGGAGCCCTTATTCACGAGCTGTCGCATCGCCGTGGGCTCAGCTCATAAATAAGGGTTCCGTTCGAGTTCGAAACTAATTGCGCAATCCCGAAGAATGCGCGTGAGTAATAACCGTTAACAATAATTAATATGGATGTCTCACAAAAGTTATTATACAAAAATATTCTTGATGGTGTATTAAGCCATGTCAGAGGCCTACGGGTCAACTCAACCATCTCCATCTGCCATAGGATAAGATAAAGACTAAAATAGCCTATGTAAAACAAGCTATATTTCAAGCCACACCAGATGTAAGTGTTAGTGAGGCACAACTTATTAATTACTTCAGATACACAATATACGATGGGTGAGCGCCTAAGCTCCCAACTTTAATTATAACCTTGGTCGGCCTCTGTTCTAGGTACATACTTGTACACCCAGATGTACGTGAGATAGTTCAGTTCTAAGACTTTTGAAAGTGTTTGTGGGTATTATTAGTTAGTCTACTTTGAGTCTTTCGTACCCAGTTGCAACTTTAGGTCGGTAATTGATCGTTGAAGTTTAGGGTGGTCAGTCTGTAAATTGGTTACTGCTATTATCGGATTATTTACGGATTACGGATATTTTTATCTGAGCGTCTCACTGCTTCGGACTTAGCGTTGACAGATATGTTTCTCTAAATTTCGGGGTTAATTGAATTTAAAAAAATAATAATTCATCATCAGGCAGATGATGAATTATTATCTGACATCCTATTGAAATTAATTATTATTTGATATTGTATTTAATTTAATCATAATTATTGTTATGCTTATCTACAATACCATAAAAATGTGAATGTGATTACTAGATTTGTTTGAAGTTGAAATTTAGAGAATTTTTGAGATTTCCCTGTGGCCTACGCAAATACCCTGCCGATCTGGTATCGTCTTTCGACGTAAATTATGGTTGAGCTGACTGATGCGATGCATACGTGCCATCGGTGAGGACAGGTCAGCTCAAAACAGCTATGGCTCTTTCTTCAAAAGGCCATCCCAGACCTAACCCTTGATTAGTTACACTCATGGGTTTGCTTCGGCATTACTTCTCAGAGATATTCAGATAGGAAATGCTGACGGACGCCATCTAGCTTAAATTTTTTTTTGACTTGTAATATAATAATATTTACAGAAATAGCTAAATATCATTTATAATTTAACATAAGTGAAAAAAAAGGACTGGTTAAAAAAATCGGGTGTTTTTTTTTATCGCCTACAACATTTTTACAAAACAAAAAATATTTTCATGTGAACCAAATTCACTTTAATTTAAGAGTTAAAAAATATGCAATAATGTAATATAATATATGCAATAATTATGAGTTATAAAATATGCAATGTAATAGTAATAATAATTTTAGGTTTTTTTTATATAAAAAAATAAAAATATTTACATTAGCATAAATTAAGTAGGTACGTTTGTATGCAAAATACAAAAATCTGTTAATATTGCTCAATCCGGATATTTAAGACGAATAGGGATCGTGAGAGGACCGATCCCGCGCGGACAAGGAGCCGCCGAGGATGTAACCGCCACGGCTCCTGATACACCAAAAACTGGCCTGGTCATCTACGACAGGCGGGCCATTGAGGTCGCAAGTGATCAGAGTGGGGATCACGGAAGACAATAGTACAGCGGTTACGTGCTGCCGTGCACAGTGAGGCTTAGGGGAACCCTCTTACAGTCATTCAAGGGATGTGCCCTAACAGGCGTTGGACAGGGAATTCCGGAGGTGGTCTCTTAAGAGGACTCGGAGCTCCCCTCAAAGTGCCAAGGGTAACCACTGAGATGATTTTAGTGAGGTAGAAAACCCACACTTGTTGGTTTTATCCCCAAAAAACCGGGCGCCTTTTGAAGGTTTCTCCCACAAAACAAAAAATTTGTCAAGATACAAAAATATTTATTAGCACGTGCTTTGGTTTACCATTATTTCTGTCAGAACTGTCAATTTCAAACCTCAAATGCAAGATAGAGACAGGAACAGACGTGCTAATTAATGTTTACATTTATAACTCAAGCTAGTAAGTGTTGGCAACACCAACAAAACATTATATGTAATAGATAGCTATTTTAATTCTTATATGGTATCAATTTGAATATTGTTCATTCACTCTATCTACCATACATCTCACTCATTCATTTGTTACAATTCTCTCTCTCTCGAATTTTGGATTGCCGTCAAGGCAGACGTGTTTCTGTTGTGCTCAAAAATAAATAGTGTGTAAAAGTAAAAGGACTTTTGAATTGCCAGCAAGCCTCCGCCCACTATCTACCAACAAAAAATTCTTCATACAGTCCACAAATCCTACAGTAAGTACATATCTTCAATAAGCTTTATCATTTGTTCCACGACTCAAAACCAAAGCTAGAACGCAAATAAATCTATCAACACTGTATCTCGAGATAGTTGGGTAAGACAAACTTCTCGGTTTGGAACTTAATAAATTATTACGATTTTGAGTTACGCATGCTCTGTCAGTTAGTGGTGCCAATTCTCATGAACACCGACTATATTTATAGTATTATCTTAGGTTTGCGCGATCACTACACATTATAATAAAACAACTTTTAACCGGATTAATCGCGTGTATTATTGGTTTTTTGTTTTTCCTGACGTTTCGAACACTTTGCAGCAGTCCTCCTGCGACCACGAACGCTGCCAAAAAACCAATAATACACGCGATTAATCCGGTTAAAAGTTGTTTTATTATGACTATATTTATCTTAGAGAATTGGTAATTTATTTAAAGTGATGAGATGTAATATTAGACGGATCACCCTTTACGCCCAAATATCTGCCTAGCCTTTTCCTAACTATATTGGGATCTTCCAGTCAAACCGGATGCAGCTTAATACCAGTATTTCACATGGAGTGACTGCCTATCTGACATCTACAACCCAGTTACTGGGTAACACGATAACTCGTGGTATGACAGGTTGTCAGACTTTCAGGCTTCTAACTATCCGTAACGGCTGTCATAGATATTAATTTGACAAACCCGGTATGAAATTATGGTCACTCATCCACAAACCGACCGTGACAAGCGCAGCTTAACCTCGATCGATCGATCGATCTGTGCGACTGTTACTTAGCTACGAGCCCAAACACTTTACGTCCAAATATCAGTGAATATTTCTAGCTACTATTTCTTAAAAAAAGTAATCACAAGTCGATTGTCTTTCAAACACATCAGCGCATGCGTGGTTGAATAGTCAGAAATTTATTATTGAATGGTAGAAGAAATCGACGTAGTGAGCAGAGGTCAAGATGGCTTAATGGTCAGAGCGCCTGGAGCATTTATTCGGGAGCCGCAGGTTCAAATCCTGCACACGAGCGTTTTCTTCTTTAGTGCAGGTTCTTAGTATACTTAATTTAAGTTTTTATAATTTGATTATTTGTACGAGTTCATAACCAGTTTATGAGTCCAAAATAAATATTTCCTTTCTTTCTTTCCATAAAAAAATATGATCAAGTAGTTATGTAATGTGTTTTGACGTTTTAGTCGGATCACTCACGACATTAATATTTTCGGAATATCCTGTCTCTATCTTGTATCGATTGTCAGGTAATTTTCTAACTTAGTTCAGTTGGTTTGCTACAGAATCGGGACCCTTGTCTTAGCTATAAGTTATGGGCGGTCGGGGCGAGGTTAAAAGACAAAATAATAACTGGGTATACCCTGGTTAGGGTTGCCTAGGTTCAAGGTAAGACTGGCAGGTTTCTGCTCCAGTGAAAGGGATAATGATTGTCTAGAAAATGTAATACTTTTGACCTACGAAAAGGATCGTATTTCTGTTATATTGGATCTGGGTTTTTTGGAGAAAACACGTTGATAAGGTCAGAGATATATTAAAATAAAAATCTCGTTTTCACCTTATAAAGGTCCTTGTTACGTACCTACGACCAGTTTTTATGCCTTTAGGCTTAGAGCCGATAACCACAAACTGACGGTTTCCTTATTCTGACAGTTTGGAATCCTAAGGGTTTTTACACACTTGAATAGACTAAAATGTCACGCGCAGACTTTTCTTTGTCTAGATAGAACTTAAAATACTAAAACTTATTTCTTACTTTGCAATGTTGATTTGACAAAGTTAATATACTCTCGCCTCAACCCTAGCTAGCAAGGATCATGGTGTATGGACACCGCGATCCCTTTTTAGCATATAAATAATGGTGCCCAAAAAGGGGCCCAAGCAGTAAATTGTTGACTCCCCAGTATATTATTGAGGGCCACTTTCACCACTAAACGGTGAGGTTTTATTTTATTCATGTTTATTGGGGTCTCGGTCACTGCGGATTATTTGCTCTAACTTATAAGCTGTTCGGAATATTGTTCGAATGAGATTTGCAAATGGTTTTCGTTTAGTAAGCGGTTTGTTTTGTATAACCGACCTTTCAGTTTACGTGTGTTTTTAAGTTTTTGAAGTACTTTTTTAGTGCGCATTATAGTTAAAATGAAATTAATTAGTGTAATTCTTCGCATGAATGTGTTGTCTTACATAAAACAATATACAATCATGCCTGTTTCCCATTGGGATAGGCAGAGACGATTGATTTCCTCCTGCTACGATTTTGAAACAACTCTTTCTTTATTTATTAAAATCTTCTTGCTCGTCGGTGTAGGTTGTTCCTAACCTACTGTTTCTAAAAACAACCGGAATTTAATGGCGTTGTACGATCGCCAAAGTCAACCTGTCCTAGCTGTTCCATCCATAGTCGCCTCACATGGATGGAAATTGATCCAATAATAAATTTCCTTCCATCCATTATTTCTATTTGCCTAAACTATCTAAGCACACTTTTCTGAATCCTCATCTTATCATTGATCGAATTATACACCAAATTAACACAGATCTAAAAAAAAAAACCGATGTAACTTTGCCTTGTCATAAGCGAAGCATAGATTACGCACACACACATGCAGCGTACTGGCACCGAGTAGATAAGTTTTAAGTTTTTGTATGCATTTAGTTCGTTTATGACAAGCGAAATTGGAAGACATGCTTCTCACATGTCGTACGCAACGCTCCGTCCGTATTTTTTTGAGGTTCGTGCCTTAACACCACCATATTATTCGTACAGCCATAACATTTTACTTTTTCCATTAACATCCTCGTAGCGGGACCACCTAGAAAGGAAAGTACACCTAGTGGAAATTTCCACAATATTCACATCTTTCTTATAGCGAAAACGATTTTTTGCCGCTCCGTATAGACTTTACTCTTTGCAAAGTAAACATCGAATATTGCGGCTATAATGTATGTGTTACAGTAACAGCGAGTGAGGTATATTGTGCGGTTGAGAAGCGAGAACAATTTTCTAACTTTTTCGGTTTATTTGATAGAAGAAACTTTGTTTAGATGTTTGTTATATGCATAAATTCCAACTAAACTAGAATAATAACATTCCTGTCTTTAACTAACAATCAATTTATCTAATATAATATATAAAAATCTCGTGTCACAGTGTTTGGTACTCCTCCGTAACTGCTTGACCGATTTTTATTATATTTTTTTGTGTATTTGGTGGTTCTGAGAATAGGTCGTAGGTTATTTTTTATAACCCTAGGTGATAAGGGTGCCCTATCCAGACAATTTATATAGCATAACAACGTTTGTGTGGCACATCTAGTAAATATATAAATTTATTTATTGACATAAACTTAGGAAAATAGTTAAGCCCTGACTAGAGAGCTAGATTAGAATATGTAATGTTTTAAGAGTCAGTGACTTCTTCCACTATGTGACCATATTGTTTAATGCAACAAAGAAGCTTACGATAAAATGATTTAAAAAACCGAGCTTGCAATGGTCTTAAAAACTATAATTAAATCATTTATCATGAAGTTAAAATATGGTCGTGAGCAAGACTCGAACGCGCGCCTCCCGGTTAAATACTCCAGGCGCTCTGACCGCTAAGCCATCTCGACCGAGTTCGATCGTTTCGAGAGTGAAAGTTCGACAACGGTATGGTTGATCTTCTAATTCGAATCATGCGCGCAGTGAACTAGTCAGATCAAATGCCTGCGATGCACAGGAATTGTTCGAGGCTAAGGTACATTATAAGGTAGCCGGCGGTGCATAAGTAATGCTAGCACAGCCTACAAGCTCCATTAAGTGATTAGTGTACCAGCTTATTGTATTACATGCCTTTACCATAATTTAATTCGACTTAGCTTGTTCTAGTTTCGGGTATCAGATTAAAGATTCAAATACAATCCCGTCACATCAAATTTTTTAACGCATAAACGAACCCTACACACCATAAAATAAAAAACTGGTTTTAGCCAACTACGTTGGGGTCAACTTCAGTCTAACCGAATACTGCTTAATGCTTTCTAGTATTTGACATGTGACTGCTTGTTTTACTTTCACCACTCAGTTACCGCGTAACACGACATCGTGTAATAAAACAAGTCTTTCAGGCTTCTGACTACCTATAATGGCTGGCACAAATCCATGGCAATTAGGGCCACCACTGGACACTAAAACTCTCGTTCACGCGAAACTTAAAGCTATTTGCCAAACGACCGCCATCCAGCCAAAAATTGGACCAATTATAGTCACACGCGCGGAGAATGTTGGACCAGTGGAAGTGACAAACCATTTTTCTTCCTATTTTACTCAACCTTTGTTTTAAAACGACATGGCTAAGTATATTAGCTGTCATAGATGATCATTTGACAAACCAGGACCGATGTTTTATCGTGTTCTCCGAAACATGGAGGGGTCTCGACACGAAATGATGGCCATAGACCAAACGCGACAAGCGCAGCTCAACCTCGATTGATCGATCTGTGCGGCTGTTACATAGCCACGACCCTCTCTAGCTATAATTAATATGATAATTAATTAATTATAATAAAAAAATTCGTGGATAGAATAATACGACGAGCAGGGTTTTACATAACACCTGACGTCATCATAGTATGTAATAAAAAGTGGAGGAATTATTCGATATATCACCTAGTCCGTGTTCTCTTTCAGTACGTTCAGTTTATTTATAGCTGCCTGAAAGAGATTATCCATCAGAGAAAGTTTCCTAGTTTACTTAATCATGGTTCTAGAACGACACGGCTAAGTAGATATGCTGACGTCACCATAAGACGTATGAAAAGGGGGAAAAAATTGTATTTGCGCAGAGCGATCGCGATAGCTTAATTGGACAGAACACTTCTGGTCTACGGATGTAGATAGATTTGGACCAGTCATCCGTTCATGATCTCGATCCCATCTGATGTAGTACGACATCTGCGATGGAACGTGGGTACCTATAAGCTGCTTTCTGACATGGAGTTTCTTGGCATGTAATACGACTTTACAATACAAATTCAACAAAAAATGACACGTTGCAGTAATGTTTCTATTCGCATGCGCCTTCATACTAATTATACTCAGAATAAATATAGCAAAGTCGTTTAGAATTGACAGGCATGGCAGGTGATGACAGGCATGTTATGAGATCATCATCCCCTGCCCTTATCCCAATTTATTTGGGGTCGGCGCAATATACCTACATCTGGCATGCTGCTAAAGTTTTGGCTGTGTTTTAAGACCGGCCGCCTGCCTGACGTCAACCCTCTTTGGGAATGCTGTTGTTGGTGGTATCCGCCACCGATACGGTCTCCTTCTATCTAGCTATGAGATGACGTCTTTTATTTTACAATAAAACAACTATTAACCGGATCAATCACGTGTATTATTTGTTTTTTCGGTCTTGGTCGCAGGAGGACCACGAAATCAAAAAGAAAATCAAAAACCAATAATACACGCGATTAATCCGGTTAAAAGTTGTTTTATTATAATGTGTAGTCGGAATCACTACACATTATAATAGAACAACTTTTAACATTTTTTTAAAGTTGTTTGTGTAGTGATTCCGAAAACCGAAAATATCGTCGTTTATTTAGTCATATCTAGTACAATTGATTCTTTGTACCAACATACTAGTATTACGGTTCAAGTGAGAGCGTACACGCCAAATACCCATTGTCGTTTAATAGAACAAATGAGACCATTACTTTTATTAATCTATTCAGTAGCGAATGAGTGTCGCAGTTTTTCGATGATTATGGGCTAGACCGCATTGCGAAAAAATACCGTGAGACATTTATATCGCAATCCGGTCTTCTTCTTTTTAATGTGTGGTTGATACAAAACCCTAGTGTCAGAGATTAAACCGCCCGTAGGCCTTTAATATGGATCTACACATGATGTGCTGGTTTCCTAACAATGTTTTCCTTCACTGTATATAGCAAGTGATAATTAATTTCTAATAAGCATATTTTGTTTAAGTCCACAACCGGACACAATTCCGAAATCCGGACTGCTACTGACAATTTTCTAATAGAAAAACCCTATATCACTTTACTCGACCCGGGAATCGAACTCAGGACTTCAGACTCAGCAGCCAATCAGAGAATCCTACACCAACGAGCAATATATAATATAAAATATATAAACAAAAATTGATATTTTGTATTCAGTGCCCATTAAGACTAAAGCTCTCTCAATGTTTTCTGATAATGGGCAGAAAAAACACTAGGTACATAATTTAGAAAAAGCTAGAGTTCACTGACCCTGCACTAACTGAAGTAATTTATTTAATTGACTTGATTAATGTAGAAAACTTTGTTACGAGAACTTTAATAAAATTACTTTCAAATTTAAAAGTCAAATAGAAACAAACTTTGTTTTGAGAAATGGACTTATACATAAATTTTCTTGGTTCAGTACAATTTTTTAAAATATCTACTATATAAAAATCTCGTGTCACAGTGTTTGTTATCGAACTCTTCCCAAACGCCTTGACCGAGATTTATGTTATTTTTTGTGTGTATTTGGTATGTCTGAGAGACCTATTTTTATATGGCAGAACAACATTTGCGGGGCACAGCTAGTATTTTTTTTTATAAATTCTAGCTGTTGTTCTGTACCTGTATTACATCTATACATATAATAAAACAGTAAAAAAAAACTGTGTCTGTACATTGAATATATATAAAAAAACAATTGAGGGGGGTTTAGAAACAATAATAGAGCACGAATCCAAAAAAAAAAACTGTCTGTTTTTCTGTGTGTCTGTTTGTTTGTACACGCTAATCTTCGGAACTACTGGACGGATCTAAATGTTTTGTTTTTGTTGTATAGATATTAAGTCTGGGCAACATATAGGCTATAATTTATCTTAGAAACTTGAACACCTGATGCAGAACCGCAACAGACCAGCTAAACTATAAGAGATACAAAAATGGTACCATAGCAAAAATTGTTCCACGTGATGAGCATTTTCTGTTGAGAGAATAAATTTGAAGATCTGGAACACCTGTTGTGGAACTCCAAGAGCCCAGCTACACCATAACACATATAGGAATGATGTCTTAGCAAAAGTTGTTCGGTCTGATGGAGGGGGGTTTAGAAACAATAACAGAGCACGAATCCAAAAAAAAAACTGTCTGTTTGTCTGTGTGTCTGTTTGTCTGTTTGTTTGTTCACGCAAATCCCGTTGTCACTGGCATAAGCAACAGGATCCGCGTACGAAGTCGCGGGCAGAAGCTAGTTTAAAGAATAAAAAAAATTAATAACCTGTCTCTAATAAAACATAGTATTTATTTTAGAATAAACCCCAAGCGTCTCTAAGAATTAGTTGTTGGCATTTTCAAAGGACGGCAAATGTCTATGCTTGTTTTGTGGTAATGCACGGGTTGATTTTTATCGCGCGCACAGTGGCCAAACCGGTATTACCCCGTAGTATTAGGCAAAGGTTGTAAACACACATTTACCGATACTATTATCAAGTAGCAATCTATTGTAATTTACCGGGAAAATTCCAGGGTTTGCCTGGGCTGCTACAAAAAAAATTCTTAACAAGAAAAACTAATAACACTGCCCGACCCGAAAATCAAACCTTTCGCTCTGTACACTTGGCACGGAACTTTTTAGTTGAACCAATGGAAGAAGGCTTAAATATTTTAAATTATTAGCCACCAGCAGACGCCTCCGTTAACTTAATAAAAAACCTTAAAAATCCTGCTTTTTATTATTCAAATCAGTTAACTCTCGTTAAATTTCGTCTTAAAGAGTAAAATATTTCTACACAATTTTAATAATAACGATATCTGTTTTAGGGCAATCAACAGAATATACAATATACTTTTAAAATTCATAACGACGTCTTCACGAGACCTTGACCTCTAAGACCTCGGGATAAAAGCTGTTTTCTCGTAAAAGAGCTTTATTGTATTCATTTGAATTAATTTATTGCTTCAACAAAAGGTTGGATAGATAAGTTAAATAATGATAGGATGAAAGAACAAGGCTTTTTTTTGTTAATTTTACGCCTAATCATGTAAATAAAATGCTGATTCTTTTCAGTAATTCGATGGTGAACTAAATTCTTGCAGACCAGAAATTAGTTACGGGTATTAAATTATCAGTAGCGTCAAAGAGGTGAATACACTGCCCTTAGAAGGATTATTATATATACACTGGATTATTGGTGATGTCCTCCAAAAAGGTCGGGTGTGTAGTACTTGCAACAGGCGCGCGTGTGTGACCAAGACGCAAAAGAAGTATGCACTCAGTACCCTAACAGGTTGCACCCTGTAGTTTCTGCCTACTTGTGCGGTAACACGAAAAAAATTCTTAAAAAATTAAAGAGCTCCCCTGCCATGTGTTTGTGGTTTTTTTTAATTCACATCTTTTTGTACCAAAGCCACTATATTACTAATTTTTAAATCTTACTGGCCTATATTATCCTGGACCAACGTAAGAATCCTAACGATACCCTTTACATCTAAATCGGTTTAGGCATTTAGAAGTAATGGTGGAATAAAGAACTTTACGTACATACATAAACCCTAAAAACATAACACTCCCTTTTTTGGGCTGTCGCGTAAAAAGGCATGTGTTTATATATTTACAAGCACAGTATACGAGTAGGGTGTGTGAGTGAATATGCAATATTTAATACGCAACTGAGGTCATCAGTTCAAAAGTGGCCAATCTTTTTGAGACACAATAATTAATTTTAATTATATCTCAAAAAGGCATATATAAATAAAATAAAATACAGTCTGTGGGATCCCATCTTGGGGTTGATGAACAACCTGGTGTCAGATAGTAAACTGCTCCGTAGGCATCTGACATGGCACACACACCATCGAGTAATCTATCAGGTGTGCTGGTCACGATCCCTCACGATGTTTTCGTTCATCGTTCTAAGCAAGTAATCATTCATTTCTATTAAGCACATAACATAACACAGCATCACGCCTGTATTCCCCGAAGGGGTAGGCGGAGGTATAGATACATAGTTGTACACTTACATTTCACCAATGCTGTCATTAACTCCCATGTGATAGGTGGTGAGCCTATTGCCATCTATCGGGAACGATTCCAAACTCCGGGCTGCTACTGAGTATTTCCTAATAGAAAAACCCAATAACACTGCTTGACCCGGAAATCGAACCCAGGACCTCATGCTCAGCAGTCCTTCTAGGGACCACTAGACCAACGAGGCAGTCTATTAAGCACATGACTCCAAAAATCAGTGGTGCGTGCCTTGGACTCGGACTTGCGACCTTTGATTTGCCAGTCTAGTGGTCATACCACCTAATTAAATGCAGTTGATAGCATTTGTATTGCATTATTATTTTCGCTGGACTGTAATTTACCCCTACAATAATAAACTGAGATTTAACAGCGCATTAAGATTAAAATTATTACAGCCAGACAGTTGCAGTCGCAATCGCCATCTTGATTTATTTTAATGGACCGTAAACGTAAACCGTATCGTACCTACAACGAATAAATAATTTTAAGTGCATACGTATTTAACGCTTCATTCGCTGCATATAAAATAAATCGTAAACGGAATCGTAAAATACAATCTCGTTTACAAATGAACCTCTTGTTTTTAATCAGGAAAAACGTGGTTGCTGCCTGGTTCGGTCGGGCAAAGTGGTAATAGTTATTTTCTGGTGGGATATTCTCAGTGCAGCCCGGAATTGGGAATTGTGCTCAGTTGATCGGATAAGATATGTATTCGCCAAGGATATTGTATATATTTCGTTAAATTATTACATAGTTGCCCGATACATCCGCCTATAGTACCTAGGCTTTTTGTAATTAGGTTATAATTAATTCAATAACATGTTTTATGAGTTCATTACATACATGATTGTGGAAAAAGAATACGGTTGTAAGCAGGACTCGAACCTGTGCCTCCCGGATAAATACTCCAGGCGCTCTGACCGCTAAGCCATCTCGACCTCTGCTCACCACCGCGAATTTTTCTTCTATATTTTTAATACGTCTTTTGCGACGTCATTGCTATATGCATTGATTAATATTGCAAATAATACAAAGTCGTACAGATGCATGCCTTTACAAATACAGATAAATCTTCGAAAAGAATTTAGATTTATTTTCATCTTCGAATAGCAGATTTATCTCATTACAAACATTTTGATTACATCATAAATTTATCATACTGTAATAATAGTAATAAAAAAAAACTTGCCAATATAAAGTACTTCCATTTATAGCATGCGATCATTCTTTTGTTTTAAAATCTAATCCAATTTAATATGTAAAAGCACTATTCAAGCAGCCTTCTTGAGTTTAGCTTTGAACAAACGTAATGGTAATTCTCTTCTCAGTTGTGGAATATTATTATATCTACACTTTTATTCACACTAGGTGGATGAGCATGCATGAAGAGGCATAACCAATTGAGTTTCCAATACACCATAGAATTTTTATTGTTTTATCATATAGATCTATACGTATAGAAAGTCTCGGATTCAACATGGTTAAAGAAATAACTGTTTTTTAAAAAGAAACTTCGAGACTTGCTAGTTAACAAATGTTATTATACAGTAAGAGAATACTTAAATGACAAATCTCTGCTCTTCAATACCCAAATCATGATGTGTTCAGTATTCATTATTCCACATTATTATTGCCTGTTTATAATAACTGTGATATTACGATTCATATTGACATATCTAATTAATTTCACTCCTTAATGCATGCACCTTATTAGACTAAATATTGTAACTATTGTAGGACCAATTGGGCGAGTCATAGCTGAGCTAAATAATGTAACGATGACATCTGTATTCTGTAATGTACCTGCCTCTGATTTACAATAAAGAATTGAATTGAATTGAACATACGAAGTAAAAGAGGTGTGTCAGAATAATATATCGAAGCAAGCAATATACACTGTGTAACAGAACTCCATGATAATACTTTGAGAGGTCAATGTACCCTTGTATATGAACAACTTTAACATTTAATAGAACAAACTTCGGAAAACCCAAAAAAAAACTGCGTACCATAATGTATAAAGCAGGTGATTTATTTTTCATGTTTTCGAATTTGAGTAAAAATGCTCCTTTAGTTATCCATATTTCATTACTTCGCAGAACTTGATCCTATTAGCGACCCTATCTGATTGTGTAATAATATAATCAGTGTTTTTTTTTTTTCAATATTAACTACTGGTTTTGATTCCTGGGCAGGATATTGTTTTTTTTTAATTGATGCAGTTTTATTTTCATCAAAGTGGAGTCTTAGACTCCTTTGAGTATTTTTCACTATTCCTTATAGTAGGATATCAGTGTCCATCCAGGGCCATTTGAAAAAATCACCCTGTATATAAGCAAAAACAATCTAAAAACTATTAAGATTACGTTGAATATTTTAGGTACCTTAGAACAACGTCGACGATAACGGGTCGTCTTTCAAACTCTAACACGTGTGAGCTATACCAACAAAGGGGAAACCCTTTGTTGGTATAGCTC
This sequence comes from Xylocampa areola, assembly GCA_935421205.1. Taxonomy (NCBI): domain Eukaryota; kingdom Metazoa; phylum Arthropoda; class Insecta; order Lepidoptera; family Noctuidae; genus Xylocampa; species Xylocampa areola. The sequence continues at coordinate 11,600,757 of OW285220.1, forward strand.
ACACGTGTTAGAGTGCTACACTATTTAGTAAAGTAATGGTCGTATTTTCTCTAATAGACTCTTCGTTAGTTAAGTATATGGAAGGCTGTAACTTATTTCTACTATTTTATGCAATTCATTGCATATAAATAACAGCTATAAATAGCAGTAGTGTCATCCAATTTGAAAGCTCACGTTAGATTCTTCGTTTATATATAATATTAATACATATATATAGCATCACGCCTATACTATTATTTGTATATCCACGTTTTACCACTGATATTAATCTATCTATACCTTTAAACGAGCAATTCTTGTATATATAATCTGAATCTCGGAAACGGCTCCAACAAATTTCATGTAATTTAGTACGCAGGAGGTTTCGGGAGGCAAAAATCGATCTAGCTAGGTTACATTACAAAAAATACCGACCAAAGCTCGGTCATCCAGGTACTAATGCTTTTGTAAGAGGTGGTGAGCGTTTTGATATCTATCAGACACAAATCTAAACTCTGGGCTGCTATTAGGAATAACCAAAAAACACATTGTCCAGCCTTTCTTTTTCCTAGTGTAGCAAATCCATAACAGACGTTGTGCCAAACTCCTGCCGGTTAAAAACCAAACGCCCTCCCCCTAATCTTTACTGGGGTAAATCCGCATCACACAGTTTTCCCGACCACTATTTTTTAAGGAAAGAAAATTATGGTTGTGAGCTGGATTTCAACCTGCGCCTCCCGGATAAATACTCAAGGAGCTGTGCCAACTAACTGCTCATTAAAGGGAATGCTTCCTCACAATTTTAATACATCCTATGGTGACGTCATCACTATGTATTCAGTCCTTATGCACTTATACAATACCTCCTCCAGTCGCAGGTTCAAATCCTGCTCACAACCGTATTCTTATTTCCACATATTTTTTTTAATTTAAATCTAAATAAAATCCTTGATTTGACAAGCTAAATTGTTTGACTGCATAACAAAAAGCCAGTTTTCACCTGCAAAGTTATTACAAAGAATATATAAAGCAGTAGAAAAGATCCTTCCTTCTTTTGCAAATTTCAATGTCGTGATGAAAATATTCCTGTAAATATAATAAAAGCTCAACAAAAGCGCTTGTAACAGAGCATCTTTTAAATAAGCAATTTTCTCCCTAATGAACGCGAGTTTTTGTGTGTTCGTTTCGCTTACAAAATATTCGGCGGTTATATTTTCAACGTTGGCGAAAGATTGAGGTGATTTAAAAGAATTCTTGATCAGGTTTTGCAAGATCTTCTTATGGATTAAAGCTGTCCACTGCTGCTTGAAAGTCTGATAACTGGGATGTGGAGATCAGATAAGCAATTGTTCCCTGTAGTACATTATTTAAAACGCATACTGTATACATTTCTCTTAGATTCCCATATTTCATGACTTCCCATAATTTTAACCTTATTTGCGATAGTTTCGGATGGTGTAATAATACATAGTATTTTGTTTTTCCAAAATCAGCGGGTTCGATTCCTAGCTAGGAATACCCAGGCACAGATTTTAAAAAAATCCAATGATGAAATTGCTATTTTGATCAAAGTCATGCCCAAGATTCCTTTAAGTATTTTTCGCTATTCCTTATATTTTCGGATAAGGATATCCATGCCTACTTTAAAAATTCACTTGACGTAGTACCTTTGAAATTGCAATTGTAATGATGACAATAAAACCGTAAGATAGTCTCTAAAACCACGCCTTATTCAATAATCCACTGGTAGGTACTTTCCTTGTTGCCGGGGCAGAAATCCTCCTGGAAGACCTCTAATTTGAGGTAGGTGGTCTGTCAGAGTCTTACTGACTAAAACCACCCAGCTGTTACCTTGCACACTTAAGTCATAGGCTCCGACATCGAATGCGACTTTCGCAACTTCTTCAGATCAAAGAGGGTTTAAGCATGACGTCTACGGGGGTCGCGCGGCCACTTCAAATCCACTACCCCAATATTCTAATATTAAGAAAATTTACATGTATTTGAACAATTTTTTTATTATTTTTAGTTGACTTACTAGCTGACCTGACTGGTGTCCCACAAATTGTTTTTCCCCTAATTTTTTTAGTAAACTTGGTATTTCTTACAACTAAATTAACTCCTAAGAGGTTTACTGGCCATGAAGAAACCGATGTGTAAAAAGTCTTTCGCCATATAAAGGAATCATAACAACCAAGAAACCGCCCATAATGTCTAAATTATTCAAATGTTTCGTTAATTGGACTTATAAAAATATCTGCGCCAAATTGTAGTCATTTGGCGTTGTGCCAAGAGGCTGGTGAAGTCAGCCAGATGTGAATGCTAATTTTTATTCGGGGTATACCGCGTCTGATTACACATACTGTCTAGACACCAAGCAAATGTGTAGAACGTTTTGTGATTTTTAAATAACGTGGCAGGCGTTTAATGTGATAGAATTCGTCTTAGACACATTGAAACCTAGTTCTTGTTTCTTTATCTTTGTATGCTTCTGCGGGTAGTTATTAAAAAAATATACATAGGTAGTCCATAACTATCACACTGCAGGGTAACTGTCTTCTCATACAGAGAAGGCACGAGTATTGATCACCACGCTAACTCACTGCGGGTTAGCGATTTCAGACCATTAAGGTTCTTTAGTTTCCTAAAGGAGCCTTTTTCTCCTTAAGTTTTCCTTCGCCGTATTTCTGTGATGTCTTAGATTTATTAAGAAAGAAGGAAATAATATGACATTGAAAAAGTCACATTAGTACATGTCGGATTTGGACCCACACCCTGTGTCTCAAGAGGCGGGCTCGTAACTAAACCGCCACCACAAGAGTAAAAAAAAATCTGCTTTGTTGGTTTAGTGGTCGCAAGCGCGGCTGCTGAGCGTGAGGTCCAGGATTCGATTCCCAGGTCGGGCAAAGTGTTATTGGGTTTTCTGTTAGGAAATTTTCAGTAGCAGCCCGGATTCAGGAAGTTGGTGGTGTGACACCCCCGTGCTTCGGAGAGCACGTAAAGCCGTCGGTCTTGTGCCTGATTTCTCTCCTGTCGTGTCAGGTTGCCAGCCTATCCGACTATAAGAGAGAAGGAAGAGGGAGTGCACCTGTGTTTGCGCATACACTTGTGCACTATATCTATTTATCTCCTGCTAATCTCCGTGAGATAGGCCGCCGTGACCGAAATACGATCGGGAGGAGTATTAAAAATAATATATTGGTTAAATTCTTTGCGTCATACTAGTATCAAAGGAGTTAGAGTAATCCCTTCTTTGGTATGGCCGGAAGCCAATATAATGCCACACGTAGACCTCTGGCCTGGACTGTTTTTAAACAAAATTAAGAACATTAATTATACAGATAAATCTTTCAAACGCATTAACGCATACGTATCGAACTCTAAAGTTATAAATTTTGTTGAAAGAAAAATACGGTCGTGAGCAGAATTCGAACCTTAACAGGGACTGAATAGATATCGATGACAAAATACGTTAAAACGTGGTAGAAGAATTTGAAGTAGTGAGCAGAGGCCCAGATGGCTTAGTGGTCAGAGCACCCGGAGTAATTATCTGGAAGGCGCAGGTTAAAATCCTGCTCACAACCGTATTTTTTTTATCCGCATTTTCTTTGGCGAAAATATATAACCTAACATGAATTATTACATGGAATAAATAAAACCTCAATATAATAATAACTTAAAAATAATAATTGATATTTTATAATAATAATATTTCATTTTAAGTATTTATAATAAGAAAAAAACTAGCGTACTTCCTCCCTCCTAAAAAAATATGCAGTGCCCGACGGGGGCCATAATTGTCTCTATAGTTTTTTAATCCTACCAACATCTGTACAACATAATGGAAAGCAATAAATATTTGAATTTGAATTAAATAGATGTATTTGCATACGTCATAAGATTTTAATACAATACACAGATTACATATATACATTTCTGTAACATTCTACAAACCTATGTATGCAAACAAATGAAAATTGGATTAATGCTATACTGACTGTATTATTTAAAAGTCGAAAATGAGCCTTAACTTGTTTTTAACCGACTTCAATCAAAAAAGTAGGTTATGTATTCGACCCGCATGTATTTATGTGTTTGTATGTCCGCCATTTTCTCAAAAACTACGGATCCGATTTGGATATTGTTTTCAGCATTCCATTGAAAGCGGTTCTTTTATCGTTGAAAATAAAATTATACCAACGTACATTCTGGGAAAAAAAAAATTTTTTAATAAAAAAAAACTCGGTAAAGTTAATAAGTTATCAATCTTTCCATGTCAGAGCTTGACACATACATGACTTAATACATATTACAAGCCGTACTTTTGATCTCAATTTCCTTTCCTCTCGTCAAAAATATCAATAGTTAATTAATTGGCCCTTAAATCGTCTGTTCTAATATCCGGCATGTCAAATTACCTCTTCTTGAAGACAAAATATTAATGTATAACGTTCTCTGAAAATATGATTTCAAATTTAATTTTCCTAGATGATGAATGGATCGCGTGTTTCCTTCATACACATTACATTTTAAATTTTCACTTTGAACTGAACATGAGATGGAACTTTAGGTACCTTTCACTGGCAAGATACTAAGGTTGGTCTAGATTTTCTATTAAGAGTTTCCAGTCTAGAATGAGTTACCTACACTGTAGGTTATTGTTGGGTTTGGGATATTAAATACGGTTGAGTAGTTGCTCAACTGACTTGCAATTTGCACAACGTAAACTTCGCCCCTCGGGGTAAGATTGTGGTCAGGAGTAAGCCGTACGGCGCAATGGCGCAAATTGAAAACTAAAAACTGTTGTCCCGCTTGTCAAAATCATGGTGGTTTATTTATTGTTTGACAGCGCGGTTGGCGCAGTGGTCGAGAGACCGACTGCTGCGCTGCGTGTCGCAGGTTCGATTCCTGCACGGAGCAAATATTTGTATGATCTACGGATAATTGCTCCGGGTCTGGGTGTTTGTGTACTTGTGAGATTATATGTCTGTAAACGCACCCACGACACAGGAAGAAATTCCTAGTGTGGGGCAACGTTTAAAAAAAAAAATGAAATTTATTTTTAAATTAATTAATTTAAAAGGTTTGTATGGTTGTAACATTAATGTAGATAGTTATTTTTGTTATTTAAGAACCCCTTTGCACAAATCCGTAAAACACAATTTTTTTGAATCACTCGTTTTCTTCAATCGCTGAATTATATTTTTTTTATTTTACGTATAATTACTTATATACAAAGGATGATTCGAAATAACATACATTTAGTTCAGTCTGTTTTGTCAGAATAGGCATTTGAAATTGCTCTTCAGCAGAAGAGCAATTTACTTCATTGCATTTATTTTTTACATATATGTAATTTTTGCATAAGCAAGTAAGTAAGTAATTTAGTTCGTAAATTGTAAAATAGCATGACAACCAGTATAATTTATTACCACGATAAAATATTAAGCATTGCGTCAGCGAACGTTCGTGAAAAGAGGAAACGATTTGCGAAGAATTCAATTTTTATAATTTTAACTTCATTCCCCGAATCCAATTTAGCTTCGGACTCGAAAATACCAAGATTTCCACTTATAACTTCATATTTACTTCTTCAAAATCGTCCGTTCATTTCTTGGAACTCAAGAAATCCAGTTATGAAACGGGCGCTAATCGAACTGCATACCTCGTTCAGTTCAGGTCAAAAGATCTGGAGAAACGGCTGACCTATATTGCTGGCCTAATGGGTGGACCTCAGATGGGTGTTTAGGATTATTTAGTGTATCTTATTTTATTGAAAGAAGAGTTTGCTTAGATGATTTGATCATTAATTTTTCGTGGAAAAAGAATACGGTAGCGAGCAGGATTCGAACTTGCGCCGCTCGGATAAATACTCCAGGCCCTCTGACCACTAAGCCATCTCTACCTCTGTTCACCACCGCGAATTCTTCGTCCACATTTAAATATGTCTTTTGGTGACGTCATTGCTATCTATTCAGTCCGTATACAGGTGACCGATCCGACACGACCAACTTTGCAGTTAATACAATGTCGTAACGATGCAATTACTGTAACAAATGCAGATAAATCTTTGAAAAGCATTAACGCAAGCTTAGTGAACCTTAAAATTATATTTTTTTGTGGAATAAGATTCGCACACCTGTATAGGGACTGAATAGATAGCAATGACGTCACCAAAAGACGTATTAAAATGTGGACGAAGAATTCACGGTGATGAGCAGCGGTCGAGAGGGCTTAGTGGTCAGAGCGTCTAGAGTATTTATCCGGGAGGCACAGGTTCGAAACCTGCTCGCGACCGTATACCTTGTTCACAAAAAAAAAAAAACTTTATGGTTCGCTAACCATGCGTTAATGCTTTTCAAAGTTATATCTGCTTTATTCATGTTGAGAGGATGAATGAAAGACGATTAACAAAAGATATCGACAAAGCAGGCAGTGAAATAGTCGGAAGGTGAAAAAAAACACGGTATGCTGCTAATAAGTCCCATGTAATAAATAGATGGTAAGCCTATTGCGATCTACCTGAATATCTTAACAAAAAAAATTAATAACACTGCCTGACCCAGGGTTCGAACATCGAACCGCATGCTCAGCAATCACGCTTGAGACCGCTAGACCAACGAGGCAGTCTATCACATAGGACGTTTCGTGATCGTATTTTTCTTTTCGCAAAAATTTATAATTTCTACAACTTTCCTATCCGCAAAGTAGACACAGTTAAACTTAGCCGCGTATCATATTTGACTCACGGAGCAGTGAAATTGTTAAATAAGGATTACCTGTAAATAACCATGCTAGAATTTACAACAAAATGTTTTTTCTGTATATTACTTCTTCACGAAAAAAAGTCAAATAGGGTTGTTTTTTTTCTGAGCCAAGTCTTTGCTAGCAAAAACCTTGTAAATAAAGACGTGTGTACACGATCCGCTTGGAATAAATACAAAAGGATTTCTTATAAGCTTCAAGGGCAGAAGGCTTAGTTGATCAACGTTTTGTAAAGGCAATATTCCGTTTTCGGGTAAGTTTCTTTGTGAAATGTGTTGATGCCTGGATTATACGATACGGTAGGTTTATTTATTTGTTAGCGCATGATAGAAATATTTGCAAGAGAGATATTTAGGCATATACCTGGGTATGGCGTTATTTATTTGTAAATACGTACAATAAAAAGGCTGTAGGTAAGTGGTTGTGACTTAAGTGCTACAGCCCTCGGTCCTAGGTTTGAGTCTTTAGTTTTTTCTGTTAATAAAGTCTCAGTAGCAACCACGGATCTTAAAAAAATACGGACGGAGCGTTGGGTACGACATGTGAGAAGCATGCCTAGTCATCCAATTTCGCTTGTCATACACGAGCTACAAATACTTAAAACTCATCCATTCGACGCCAGTACTATGTGTGTGTGCGTAATCTATGCTTCGCTTATGACAAGGCAAGGTTCCATCCGTATTTTTTTTCAAATCCGTGGTAGTAACCTATAGTTTGGAATTATGCCCGGTTGATCACAATAGTCTCACCACCTACAACATGATACTGGATAACGGCAAAACTGAAATGTGGGTATACACCTCTACTTAGCCCTTCAGGGATGCAGGCATGATGCTTTGTTTTGTTAAGTTCTCGACTGAGTATTGACAACTTAGTTAACAATTTACTTAAGTTATGAAGTACCTACGGCATTTTATTCTCATGGCGCTAGCCGTTAATTCAGTTAAACAAAAAACCTTGATCAACACTACATCTCTGCTGTAACCCTTCAGGTAATACAAACATGTTAAGACGGCGCAGTTGGCGCAGTGGTCGAGAGACCGGCTGCGTGCTGCGCTCTGCTGCGTGGCGTGTCGCAGGTTCGATACCTGCTCGGAGCAAATATTTGTATGAACTACAGATCATTGGTCCGGGTTTGGGTATGTGTGCATGTGAGATTATATGTCTGTAAACGCAACAACAAAAAAAAATCATAGTGTGGGGCAACGTTGTTTTTGAAAAAAAAACAACGAAAATAATGTGTGTGTCGCGGTAAGATGTTTGAATCCGTAATATAGTTACATGAAAACGGTTCATAACTGTCTCACTAGGAATATAACTGTGATATGAAGACGATCTAGTAATATAATAATTTTACTGACTTATTCTGATGAACTGAGCCCGCGGCGATGTCGCGAGTTAACTGTTTGACTTGCGATATCGCCGCGGGCTCAGCTCATGACTAAAATCCCGAAAAATGCACGTGAGTAATAACCGGTGAACATTAATTGATAATCCGAGATTATTAGGGAAATAACTGTATCACAGCTTCAACCATCGTATTGCGATATATGCATACTAAAATGCTTATTGTACTCGATGCCCAAAAATCCAAACCTAATGCAAGCATTTTCAATCTACAACCAGTGTCGAAATCAGTTCCTAATCATCCAGCTCACGACACTAACAGAATCATCATTTATTTACCTCTACCTAAAACAAAAAGTGAAAAGCAAAACATACCGATGTGTATCTCGCTTAACTCGGCCCAAAGCTCGTTAGGGATCACTTTAGATAGCTCCGGCGATTACCAGACGATTCAAGAACTTCCAACGTCCCTATATTCGTAAATAAAAAATACTGCCTTAATACGGCTGCCTTAAAACTCGGCCGGGGTATTAGTGGGCACTTGCAATGTTTTTTACGTGGAACATTTTGTCTGGGTAGGGTTACCAACTAGACTTTTTGAGGCAGAAAGAGTACATAGTTCCAACTCAACTGGGATTTTGTGAGGAACACAGTTCAGCGGTCTAGTTTTTTTTTTGTTTCGGTTTTATGTGAGATTTGAAATAGATTTAGGTTTTATAAGGCTTAGTGTTTGGTTTTGAAGTGTTTCAGATTTTAAGGTCTAAGGTCTGTGCTAAACTCTTCATTACAGAACATTTCCAAAACGGCATTGGCTTAGATTAATAAATTTCACTAAAAAAATTAGATTCTCAAGCACATATCAGATCGACAAATATATATATATATTAATACTGTATTAAAAATATTTAAATTCACAGATAAAAGAGAAAATTACGTAATTAATAAATAAATAAATAGTCGATACCTGTACGTTAGAATTGCCTAAAAATCATATCGACGATTCTTAGCTGCTAATACAATTTTATAGTACTTAATTCGAGTAGTTTCAATTTTTTTCTTCTGGTGTACGCAAAATAATTGGCATCCCCGGTAGCCCTATTCTGGAAAGGCTTTTATGGCGTTGCCAGTTGTCTTGTGGCTAATATGTTTTATACCTCGCAACGAGGTCGGGTAATAAAATCTTGGTTACTGTAGAAATGCTTGGATATCTGTAGGACGAAATAGGTTGACGGAAAGAAAAAAGTTTTTTTTTTCAAGATTTGCTTTCTATAATTTGAGACAAAATTTGCACTAATCCTGTTAAATTTTGGATTGAATATATGACAACAGAATTAAGAAAAATGTAATAAACTTAACATGCGTGATGCTACGCTGTATTCCCCGGGAGGGTAAGCAAATGTGCACAGTTGTATGTATAGACGAATGCCCATTGCCATCAACCGGGCACAATTCTAAACTTCGGGATGCTACTGAACAGAAAAACCCAAATAACACTGCTCGACCCGGGAATCCAACCCAGGACCTCACGCTCAGCATTCGCGAGGCAGCATGGAAAATATAGTGCTTGAACTAAAATAAAATCTTATTGTGTAGAACAAAATAATTACTTATCTTACTTTTCGCCGTTAAAACCTTATGCGTTATAAATTATCTTATATATATCATTATTTTCTCTTCTTATTATTATTGTTCAAATATTTACCAAAACATATTGTGAATTTAGGGCATGGACGAGGCCTGCCATTCATCTTTATTATTTCATTGAAAAATACCGTGTGTTGAATGATACCTAACATAAAATACGACACGAAATCCCCTAAGCTGCTTATTACACCGCATTCAGAGAAATGAGATAGTAATAGCTTTTGTATTATAATGAATTATTATATGACAGCAACAGGGAGCCAGTTAGTAATTACAACCTCTCGTGGTATTAGAGATGGTTTCGTAATTGTTTCTATTTCTCTTTGTGGCATTATAAGAAATTCTGGTACATTTATTTGTTATTTCAGTTGTGGAAAAGCATATTCTTTCATTAAATTGGTTTAGTGTAGATGCAATTTTTGGAATGCCCTTCAAGTTGAAGGGCCAAATTTTCTTCTTGTTGTATGGTTCATGAACAGCCTAGTGTCATAGTTTAAATCACCCGTAGGTCTCTGACATGGTTTACACACCATCGAGAACATCTCTCTGGTGTGCTGATTTCCTCATGATTGTTTTCAACACCGTTTTAAGCAAGTGATAATTAATTTATAATACGCATATGACGTCGAAAAGTCAGTGGTGCGTGCCTTGAATTCTAACTTGCGACCTTTGAATTGTCAGTCCAACGGTTATACGACTAGGCTATCACTGCTAACTTAGTGTTTAGTCTGCTTAATTTGTTAGTTTAGTAAGTATAATATTATTACTAATTACCTCGATCCCTTCCAATTTAGACTTAAAAATTATTAGGGCAAGATCTACAAATCCGTTCTAAGATCTATCGTCATGTGCGGATCGGAATGTTAGGCCATGAAAAAGACGGATGAAAGAATATTGCATGTAGTTGAGATGGAAAGGTTGAGATGGATATGTGGAATGACGAGAATGGATAAGTTAAGAAATGAGTATATTAGACGAAGTTTGAAATTAGCGCCAGTTACGGAAAAGTTGAAAGGAAATCGTTTGTCTTGATATGATTACCTGATGATAAGAGATGAAACACACGTGACTAAGACAGTAATGAATATAATATACATGGATTTAGGGGAAGAGGGCGACCAAAGAAACGTGGGTGGAATGAGTGAGGGATCATATGAATGAAAAAGGAGTAAACGATAATCTGACGACTGACCAAGGAGAATGAAGAGAAAAATATATTGCGCTGACCCCAAATAATAGGATCAGGACAGGAAGAAGAAATTTAGTATAGATACATAGATCATGACAATTTATGATTAAAAAAGTCATTGTTGATTCAAAATTCATTTGAATAGTCAGAGAGATAAGAAGTTAGTCTAAAGGAAATGCAAAGGTAACAAATTCGTATAATTATAAATCCCTAACCGAGTATAAATGCAAAAGCAAAATGTAACCAAATTTATCTGCCATAATCCTTTATTTCAAAACAATGAGGCTTTTATCACCTCATTTGTTATGATAAAATATTCATGCTTCTAAACAATACGTTTAGAGGCGCAAAATTTTCTGGTAATTCAAGCCATTGAAAAGTCAGCCCAAAATAATCGTGTATTCACAAGAAGAAATCAATGGTACAGGAAGTGAAAGGACTATCTGAACTCAATTTACATAACAAACATGCGGTAACGACTGATATCAAGACCCTACTATGGAAGCGAATACGAATATAAATAATAAGCACTTGAATTCTAGTAAAATAATTACTTTCGGTGCATGCAACTGCGATCCCGGGACCCCGGTAAAGGTTAGTGAAGGTTTTTAGTCGGTAGGAGTCCGACACAGTATCCATGATGAGATTTCCATACTTGAAAAAAAAAAGTAAACGAAGTACTATATCGGAAGTTTCAAGTGCTTTGGTATTCAAGAGTTTTTATTATGTGCATTTGAATTGGTAAGTAGCACATGCTCGAAGAAGTATATGTAAAGATATTCGTAACAGTAGTTTACACAAGTGTTTTGAATTTTACTTAATATATTTCTCTGCTTAACACAGTTCTCTTAATGACCATTATATTACAATGATTTTTAATAACAAGTGTTGAGAAAACTGCTTTTAATAAGACTTTGTAATATACATTTCTTTTTTCTATTTATTCTCTGTAGAGCAGCACAGGAATATTAATGTATATTTAAGAATAAATAGTACAAAAAACATTACGCCTCCTATTATAGTTGTGATAGCAGTCATGAATATTGATGATGAAATAACTAGTCGTAATAAAATAAATACAAAACATAAAGAGATATTTCTATCGTAAAAGTTGATTGAGGATAAGAGTTACTGCGAAGCTCGTTTATTATTAAATCAGCATAGATAATGAAGTGCTATTCACAAACATCGCTAGATTGCAAATAACTAACAAGAAAGCCATTGATGTTATGAAGAGTAAATAAAATTATTGGTATATGTGTTTTTTCAATCAGCACTGTTTAAGAATGTTGAATGTTTAAATAGAAACGTAATATCAGTTGCTTTCAATTTAATTTATTTATTTGTCTTGCATTATATCTCTAAAAGCCTAACGAAAAAATTGATTTGAAAAAAATACGAAAGTGATATAGACAATTTATATAAAAAACGATTCAGTCACTGACTAGATGACGATGACGTCACGATGAATTTCAAATAGTAAACAGTCAAGATAAGCTTTAGTAAATATACAGGAGACGCAGGTTCTAATCTTTCTCACCACCGGTGGACAGTAAAATACGGTGGTTATGATATATTTAACTTCAGAAATCGATACGCACGCGTTAATACGGTTCAAAAATATATATCATAATTTTTATTTGTAACACAAAAAGCACTTGCTTGAACTATAATCGTGTTCCCATAGTGAGTCTCGACCATCAAAGAATAGATAAACCAAATCGTGAAATACGACGACATTACTGACTTCGAAACAGAAAGGGAACGGATTAAAACTTTTAAGTGATTTAATCTCGCTAAGGGCGAAAGATTTGGCAAAATTTCGCCTGCAAATGAAATGGAAATTTGGACTTTGGAGTCAATTTTTTAATGATACGATTTCGTAGTTTGCTACGGGGATAATTTGGCTTCCGAGGATAAAGAGAAGTAAGTACTGCTTTTTTACGGAAATATTGTATATAACTTTAGAAGACAATGTGATATTTATATGATTAGAGAGGATGCTTCCAATTGTCAAGGCTACGGCGCTTCATGTTTTTTTTTTACTACATAATTATCGTTGAGAAATTTTGCATATACATTGTCTACAAATTAGGACACAGATGTCAACAATATACGCCCGACTGAATTTTAGTTCACGGCATCCTGTCTCTACGAAGGTTAGCCAAGTATGCAAGAGATATTACAAGTGCACAAGTGACCCTTCCTTCACTTTTATAGACCGATAAGCCGGCAATCTGACATGACCAGTGTAATGTCAGGTGCAGAACCGATGGCTTTACTTGCTCGCCAAAGGACTGGGTTGTCACACCGCCAACTTCCTAACTCCGGGCTCCTACTGAGAATTTCTAAGGAAAGCTTAATTCAAATAGGCTATGGGCATAACAACAGTTGTGGGTTTAACCGTCAAAAATGTAGATAACTAAATGCCCACACGAGGCATCCGACCTCCATAATAAACAGAGAAAACCTGAATACTGACGTCACTGCCATATTTGGTAAATAAATTGTAATAATAGATGAAAATAAGTTTAATGTCTAGTTACTTCCTCACTGTTGAGGGATGTCATTCAATTACCTGTACGATAGTGTATTTCGCAACTACCACCTACCAATCTACACGTGTTTGGCCGCCCCATGGGGCATCGTAGAGTTGTTAGACCATGTAGTACCTACCTACCGCCGACTCCACGGTGTAACTCCTAATAAATGGTGCCCAGGTAATTGCATGGCACCGCAATGGTGTTGAATTTGATAGATATTGTTCTTATTTGCATGCATTGTTGAAGTTACCCCCGAAATCTATTTAGTAACACCAAAACAATCTCCAAAAAGGAAATAGTCTGCCGCACGTTAAAGGAATCACAGGCGGATTTCCATCTAACAATTTTGCTTCGAAAACAAACTTTACAATTTCAGTCACATTACAAATTTCCTTTTTCATAAATATCATCACTCATTTTATTTAGTACCTTCGTGAATTTTGGGATCAAATCATCGCCTATTGTGATTGTCGCCTACACAAAAACTTTTGTTAGCCTCTTTTTACTAATAAAAGCATTTCTTTTGAGCCTTATTTCCCTTTGTTGATGGAAACTTTCAATGGTTCAATTTAATGTGTTATTTTTCAACTTTTTCGTTGTTTTCTATTATCAAATGTCAAGAGGGTTTTTGTTTAAGTCCTGTAATGTTTCCAAAAAAGCTGGTATTGTTTTTATGCCAAAGGTGAAGGTCATTTCTGTTCCGATAGAATTTTATACTTTTATTGAACCATTTGTTACTATGACGTTATTTCTAATCTGCTTTTATAGTATTCTAAAATTTATTAGTTATTTGTATGAGAATATTCCCACATCTATAAAAAATTTAATTTGGATAGACGCTTAAATCACAGGGTACGCAGAAGTCAATATACATCACAGTCAAGAGACCGGCTGCTTCGCCGCGTGACGTGGGTTCGATTCCCGCACGGAGCAAATATTTGTATGGTCTACAGATATTTTTCCGGGTCTGGATACAGGATACAGGAAGAAATTCCAAGTGCGGGACAATGTTGTTCCTTTTTAAAGAAAATAAAAATAAATACATTCTGGAGACATAGCATCACGCCTGTATTCCCCACATTTCACCAATGCCGTTATTAGGTCCCATGTAATAGATGGTGAGCCTATTGCCATCTACCGGGCACAATTCCAAACTCCGGGCAGCTACTGAGAATTTTCTAACAGAAAAAGCTCAATAACGCTTTACCGGACCCGAAAATCGAACCCGAGACCTCATGCTCAGCAGTCACGTTTGGGACCACTAGACCAACGAGGAAGCCATTTTGGAGACCATAATAATATTTCAAATTCACCTGAACCGACTGGTGTAGCATGAAAGCCGGACGCAAAACCTTTGTGCCGGTTGGATCTCTAAAACCCTGTCTATACGTGTTGACCCAAACATCACATAAATCCACAAGACCCAGCGATTTTCCACGACCGAGCAAACCCGACCTGTAACGTGGGTCATTGATGCATGACGTCAGAGCCCCGTCACTCCAAATAACCACGGGCCGATGCGTTGAATGACGTAAAGCAACCGAAATTGCGTGCAGCCTGTTAGATTAACAGGCATTCATTGTTGTTCGTAATTTTATAGCTGTAATCTATCAAAGGGAGATTTATGAGCGAGATTCGGGTTTAGTACGAAATTGGATGTTTTGGATACGAGTGGAATTGTAAACCTTTGAATTTTCAGGCTTTATGTTTTACGTTGCAATTTTTATAGTTATTATAAACATGCTTGAGTTATTTTTATTTTTGATAAATATATTCCTATCAATCCAGTGCTACTAAAATTGTTGCTTCTGTCTCAAATATGCTGTCATCGATCGTCCATATAACAGAATTTTAATAAATCTCTGGTCACTGACACAACGCCCACAAGATTTTTTCGCAGTTGTTGTATCTGGCTTAAACCCATGTATAATAATAAATATTTTTACCTCGTGATATCGTCGGGGCTCGTAGCTAAGTAACAGTGCCTCGGAGAGCATGTTAAGCCGTCGGTCCCGGTTGTGAATATGGTCCCGGTTATGGGTAGCCAGAGGCCTGAAAGTCTAACAACCAGTCATACCACGAGATATCGTGTTACCCAGTAACTGGGTTATGGAGGTCAGATAGGTAGTCGCTCCATGTAAAATACTGGTATTAAGCTGCATCCGGTTTGACTGGAAGCTTACCCCAATGTAATTGGGAAAAGGCTAGGCAGATATATATATCTACTTAAACGACAGTTTAATACCTGACAATTCTCAATCTTCCTTTGATAACAACCTGACCACAGTCTAAACCTCTGGCTTAAACGTTCGTATTTAAATGACAATCTGACCGAAACATGACGGACTGAGCTCTGTAAGCCGGAGATATTGTGTTTATTGCGGTTCCTAGGCACAAATGTTATGGCCTATAAATAGTACGGCTTTTATGCTGATGTACCCAACTAGGTTTATGTTTGGGCAGGCTGTTGCCAACGAAATAGATTACAGCATCACTTTTTCTTACAAACGGATTGAGAGCACATAAAAGTAGCATTTTATAACGACTCCCTAAATCTAGCTTTCTTGTATACCTACTAAGTTAAAAAAAGAAAACCAGAAGCGTTCTTCGTTTTAATATTACATTTAATTTGCATGATTCTGGTGATCAACACTGGACTGCCCCGAATAAGTGACTTCTAAGCCCTGTATACTGAATCTGAGAAGTAAAATTAAGCTAGCATTACACATCAATCTGTGTCACCGTATTATCATAAAATTCCAGCTACAAGTAAGAAAGAATATCTTCCAGTATTGACCATTTGCTTTTTCTGTTCTTTATTAAATCTCCTTTTTGTGAGGTTTAGAAGCTAGGTCTGGTGACGGAGTTGTTCCAGCTGCATGGAAATCTTAACTTGCGTAAATGCTTAACTAAAACCGGTATAGAAGACGAACGTACCACAATCGAATATAAAAGACAAATCAGGAGCAACCTAACTCGACGAGCATGCATGAACAGGTTATTTTTTTTTTCTTTAAGCCCGTACTGAGCGATGCTTAAGAAACGTTTAAAAATCTTCACAACGAGCTATGAGAAGTTCAGGCTAATGAAAAACAAGAACCTTTAACACATCATCATATTACAATTGAATGAAGAAGAGTTTTCGCAACTGGGCCACAAAATATATCGCTTATCAGTGTTCCAGACGGTATTCGCTCGTAGACACTTTTATGAACATTCATTTTGTCACGTCAGGTATATTCTCACGCATGTTTGGCGGGCCATAAGAACAGCAAAGAGAGAAGAAGGTGATTTGAGTTTGAGTCAATTAGAACAGTTCGCGAGTATTGTTACTTCACAGTGCTTTGTTCACGTTATTGATGGGTACTCTGTATACGTAAGTTATATAAATAACGAATTATTAAAAAAAAACTGTCGATGACCGTCAATTTCGGATGTTCTTAGAGTCGATATTTTTAGTTATTTGTACTAAACGCCTATAAGTAATGTTTGGTTTAATCCTAGCTTAACAGCCATCTCTAACGTGATTGAATTGTGCCTTAATATACTCTGTTTTAGTGTAGGCTAAGGCACAGTTAGAAGATTATTATCGTCAGATATATCACAGAACGCTTTTTTTAATCTTCATGGAAAATAGGCCGAGATTCATTTCTTAAAATTATGCATTTCCGAGAAAATTATATACCAAAACATTTAATTTGTTTATTAATTGGAAATTTCTGTCTGTAGTCTGTAAGCTTACTCTTGAAAATAAATACACTCGATTGCCATTGAAAATATCTCAGTTCGTACTTTTATATGCAAAAATGTCTTAAAAATAATTTAAGAATCGGTATACTAATAAGTCAACATGCTTTAAAAATAAATTTATTTTAACATTACACATTATTTTATTTTAAGACGTTGATTTAATATGGCATTGGTATTTAATTCAAGAGTAACCCGCCTGATATAGCGTGTAATTCAAAATAAAAACATTAGTATGGTATTCTTACTAATTAATGAAATCACCTTTTTTACATTCTCTGAATTACGTTGCAACAGCGTTAAGAAAGTGCTGTTTACAATTACTTGTATAGTGAATAAACAAACCAAGCAAAATAAAATTTACTTTTAAAATTCACTTACCAAAATTCACTTACCATTATTTTCGCGCGTTTAGTGGCCCCAATGAGTCAGAATATATTACTGTACCACGGGAATGTATACCAAGTTGTTAGTAACTGGAAACTTATGGGTTTAATAATGCATGTTTTATTATTCAACCTTATTTTGCTGTTATGGGAGTTTGAGGAGCAATGAGAATTAAAATTTTGTTTACTTTTTAAATAAAATCAACATCTTTTAGTTAGTTTGCTTTCATTTAAAATATACACGACATCACACCTTTACTTCTAAGGGTTAGACAGGGGTAGATATATTTTTAGTTATGACTTAAATCTTAATTAAATCTTAATTTGAATTGTGGCTTAAATCAATCCTTATCACTTACAAATTGACCCCTTAAAAGGAAATTACCTAATAAATTAGGACCTTATATATTGGTAAATCTATTCTCCGTACCTAGATTAACCTAACTTAATTTAATATACGCCTAATAATATATTAATATTATGTTACTTTGCCCTTATCGGGTAACATACATACATAAACTTATGCCTTTCTATCATGGGGTAGGCAGAAACTACAGAACGCAACCTGCTACGATCCTATTATGCCTTTTATCGTGCACGTTCATACATCTTGTTATACATGCTTGGCGGTTGCGAGTAGTACGCAGCTTGCCTTTTTGGAAGATATCACTAATAAGATCAGCCCTTCTAGGACGTCCCCTTCCGGCATTTCCACTTATGCCTACCTTTTGTTAACCGTCTTTCATTCATTCACTCAATATGACCAAACAATCTAAGCATACTCTTTTCAATTAATTTTCGTCACTTCGTCTACTTCGAGTAACATGTAGAATCTTATTATAAAAAATGTAATACCTATAGATAACACATGAATCCAATAAAGAACTTCAATTTGAGTTTAAACCTGACCCAAAACAAATAAATAATTTAACCAATTAAAGCAGCTTGTAGGCAAAGCCACTAAAGAGTTCTAAGGATACGACCTTAATAATGAAGAATACGATTAGGAATAAGAAAAAAAACTAGTTCTAAAATCACGTAGATTATATCTTTACAAGATTTTATCTACGATTTACCTGAATGGTGAATCTGTTTCCTCAAATGTGAGCGGAGGTGGCTTGGAAATTCTAACTTCGTTGTGGAAATCCGATTTCAAGCCGTACAGTGCATTTCCGATACCATTGCAAATATAGATGTAAGACAGTCTAGCTTTCATTTAAAAGTGAGTTTTAAACTGGTAGGCTTAAAATCTCTTACTAAACTTGTCAACTGATAATTTAGTTTAGTTATTTAAGAAAAACAAAGAGTAGTATAATAAACATAGGTACATTGAAGTCATAAAAGTAAACTTAACAAATATACTACCAAATGCGTATTCCACAGATTAATAATAATAATAAAAAAAATGAACTCTTGAATATATATCTTTGAAAAATATTAACGCTTAGCGTTAAAGTTATAATATTAGAAAAAGAGAATTCTGCTCGCGACCGTATTCTTTTTCCATTTAACTAACTGTTGATTGATTAATATAAATTACGAAAACCTACGGAACTGCGATTGAGACAATATATTTTAATAAAATGGGCAAAACTATCGTGTTAAGAGTGAAGTTTTTATAAAGCTACAGCCATAAATTTGCAGAGTTTTAAATGAAATAGATTATTCAAAGTTTTGATAACGATCTGGTAAACAAGTCTTTTTTTCAGTTATATATTTTTAGGTCATTTTTGCCTCTACAATAGCCAAAAATCCACAAGTAAATACACACGCACATTTTGAAAATCATATATTCTTTAAACGGGTATTCTTAAGATCTACAAAAAGTCTTCCAAGTAATTTTGTTTGAGTTTAAACTGCATTATAATGGCTCTTCTCTTAACTTTTCGCCTTAATGGTCGATAAAATGAACATAACGATTTGTTAATTGCTTTTCAAATTAATTGCAATCAGATGGAGTCTTTGAATCGCTTGAATACGACTTAAAGGGTGGCAGACGTTTTTTTAATTTAATGAAATGGTTAAAGGTGTTACTTTTTGAAAGTTGTTTATTTAACAGAAACGTAACTTTTTTAAATTATTATTTTCTATGTAGTAATTGAAAAATAATAGACAAGAACGGGACTCTAACCCGCGATCTTTGACATACGGTGTCATGACTGACCTACCGTGTCGTTGTTCGCATCTATTAAATTTCAAGTTCTTTTCTTCTCGTCTTAAGGCCTAGCGATATCTATTAAGTAATCATTAAAAGAAAAAGTTTTCGTGGAAAATGTTAATTAATACAAAATATCCGGGTCAACTGCAGAACTGTTTTCGACAATACTATCCAAGATACACACATATAACCTCTTTTATATTAAAGCCAATACATATCAACAACAATCTTGAAAAAATAAACTGAAACAGTATATTTTTTTTGAACCTACGTTTGTCCACCAATTCGCCTTATGGTAAGCGACGGTGTGGCCAAGC
The DNA here is from genome assembly GCA_935421205.1 of Xylocampa areola. Taxonomy (NCBI): domain Eukaryota; kingdom Metazoa; phylum Arthropoda; class Insecta; order Lepidoptera; family Noctuidae; genus Xylocampa; species Xylocampa areola. The sequence continues at coordinate 11,620,832 of OW285220.1, forward strand.
ATGGAGCACGTAGATACAGAAGAAATATGTTTATTTTCTTTCATAATCCCGGTTAGTATTTACGTCATTCAAAATTTTCATCTTTTTTTTGCTATTGACAAGTAAAATAAAGTTAGTTATTATTATTAAGACATACAGAGCCATATGCGACAAAATTTCGATCTAAAATCAACAATCTGACAGTTCATTTCACACTGTTTTACTTAATCTCTGATCGTTGACCCGCTGCATTGATAAACGCAAAACGTTCACTCAATTCTGCGTGTTATAGTTCAGTAATTATGTAAAACCGCTAAAAGTCGTTCAGCTGTTTTTCATAACAGTACTGTTTTGTAAATCAGCTAGCAGTTTTGTAAAACAGCGGATTCTACAATCCATCTGCGACATATATATAAAATAAATATCTTGGCCTACAATTTTAAAACAGACGTTATAAACCCAAATTCGAATTGTTTATTCTGTAAATTGGTCATTAAAAACTCTTTTACACGTCACTATTTTATCTAGAAGGTGTCGGCATTTTCTATCTCAGTGAAAAGAAACACTGAAATAAAGTCCATATGACTTCAAAGTCTCTTTTAAAGTCCAGACATCACTGTTTGTGGGTATGTAAGCGTAGTGATGGTTTGGCTGGACAGGCCTTTTGAAGAAAGAGTCGTAGAAATATCAAACTGACCAGTCCTAACTGATGGCACACATGCATCAGTCATTGTGAAACTCTATTAAATAATTAAAACCCCTATTATATAATCTCGTATTCAGAGACACAGTTCCGTTCAAAATGGCGCCTGTTATGGCCGATTTGAAACAGTAACATAAGATCATAGATAATAACCTTGTTAGTGATGCAGCTCCATAAACAGCGGTTGAGAGTTGAGCTGACCGCATGTTGTGTGTGCGATCGTGGGTGGAAGGTGATGCGAGGTATGTGTTTGCATAATTATGTTTTTGTCCCTAAAATGTACCAAACATATAGTCAATTTTTGGAGAGTACTAAATACATTTAACAAAAAAAAAAATTCTTAATCATTTTAAGTTTATTCAAGGAAACGTAACATATTTTTAATGGAGGTATTTCAGACAATGCAGAGCCTTTCAATCTTTTCTCGGAATCCATATTGCGAGGAGTACCTGACAATATCAATATTTAACGGTGAAGAGGTTTCGATCCCCTCTTACATTTTACCTCGTAAGCACTCTCAAAATATCAATGTAAGAATTATTTTTCTGAAAAGGAATTTATAAGATTCCATTTATTGTCTTGATGTAAATCTCTATACGGCTGGTGGATCTCCGTGTGAATAGATATGTAATAAAGTATTTAAAAGTCAATAATACTTATATGTTATGAGTACAAAATCAAACCAGTTACACTATTTAATGGCGTTACATATATTATACCATATTAAAAGAGAATGAAGGAAGAAAGAGTGCACCTGTGTTTGCGCATACACTTGTGCACTAAATCTCCTGTGTACTTGGCTAATCTCCATGGAGATAGGCCGCCGTGACTGAAATTCGGTCGGGAGGAGTATTATTATTTAAAGCAATTATTAAGCAAAAATAAAACCACAATGACTAATAGTACCTTTATAAAAGCAAACAATTTATGAGATAAACAGTTTTTAGAACATACAGTTCCTCCTATATTTATTTTTGCACAATATTTTTGTATAATAACTTTCGTAAGACACATTCATAATAATTATTGTTCAACGGTTATTAGTATTACTCACGTGCATTCTTCGGGATTGCCCGATTATTTGACTCGTGACATCACAGGTCATGACTAAGGGCTCCGTTGGAGTTCGAAACTAGTCGGGCAATCCCGAAGAATGCACGTGAGTAATAATCATTGAACAATAATTATTTTTGCACAATTTTGTTAGAGGTTAGAGGGAATCAACAACAAAACAGGACGTTTGACACGCAGAAAACTGGAAAAGGCTTTATGGAAGTCTCATTTATTTTCTGGTCGTCCGAGTCGTTTTTGGTCAAAAATCTACCTGCATCATAAATCATATTCATTCTTCGCTGCGACCCGACAACGCTGAGCTAAATTCAAAACATTTTCCTGAATTCGGAGTGCATTATTTAAGGCAGTTCATATATCACCAATGCTGTTTCAAAAACCAATAAACTTAAAAACGGCACTTCAGTAAAATGTTCTAGTGAGAATAATTTTTAGCTGCTGATCATTTATCCATACTATCCATACTAATATTATAAATTCGAAAGTAAGTCTGTATGTTTGTTTGTTTGTTACTTTTTCTCGACTAAACGGCTGAACAGATCGTAATGAAATTGGTAAGGAGAAAGATTGTATCTTGGGGAAGAACATAGGCTACCTTTAGTCGCGCAGATGAAGTTGTGGGCACCAGCTAGTACATACATATACATGTATATCCTATCAGCAATTTTTTTAAGGCATTTGAAAAGGAATGTGACTTGTCTTTTTTGTGTCGTAGGTAGATACATTATGCATAAACTTTGTACCCCTTTTTTACGAAAATTAGGTGGACGGAGTTAGTTCAGAAGGAGTTCAGAAACCTAATATTTTTATATAAGAAATGCATTAAATCAATAAACAAAAAAATTACACACACTACCATTCGTATTGTTATTGTGTAATAATTATGAAGTCGCAAATAATAATGTAATGAATAAAATAATAGTAATTAAACGTGAATCGTAAAATTAATTTAAAATAATATTATTTGTAGTTTTTATATTTTATATTTTTTATAAAGACACAAGTTTGCGTATTCACCGCTAAAAAACTGCCATTCGTTGTTTTTCCTCGTTTTGAGAGCACCCCATTAACTGCCTCAGCCAATATTGGAATACTTGGTGTCGACATATCGAGCGAAGTCCAGTTCCGCGGCCATTTAGAGGGTAAGACTAAGCTAGCCTCCAAGAAGCTTGGTGTACTCAATAGATCGAGACGGTATTTCACTCCGGCCCACCGCCTACTACTTTATAAGGCGCAGGTCCGGCCTCACATGCAATACTGCTCTCATCTTTGGGCAGGGGCACCCCAGTACCAGCTTCTCCCTCTGGACCGCATCCAACGGAGAGCGATTCGTATCGTCGACTGCCAAGATATTTCAAACCGGCTAGACCCCTTGGCGCTGCGTAGAGATGTGGCCTCGCTATGCATCTTCTATCGCCTATACTATGGGGAGTGCTCCGAGGAATTGTTCGGACTGATCCCTGCCGCCTCTTTCCGCCATCGTTCTACGCGACAGCAGTTCCATCCCCATCATTTAGATGGTTGGCAGTCCACAACTGTGCGTTTCTCTAGAAACTTTCTGCCTCGCACAACAAAACTGTGGAATGAACTGTCGCCTGCGGTATTTCCGGACCAATACGACCTTCAAACCTTCAAGAAAAGAGCGTACTCCTTTTTAAAAGGCCGGCAACGCACTTGTGACTCCTCTGGTGTTGCGGGTGTCCATGGGCGGCGGTAATCGCTTACCATCAGGCGAGCCGTCTGCTCGTTTGCCCCCTATAACATAAAAAAAAAAACATGTAAATTTAATTACCAATAAATGTGTTTATCTGTTTATTCGTTTGACACACACAATCTTACTAACGTTATTATAATAAATGGAAAAAGAATACGGTCGCGAACAGAATTCGAGCCTGCGCCTCCCGTATAAATACTCCAGGCGCTCTGACCACTAAGCCACCTCGACCTTTGCTCACCACCGCGAAATCTTCATCCATATTTTAAAAAGTTTTTGGCGCCGTTAATGCTATCTATTCAGTCCCTATACAGGTGACCGAACCGACACGACTAACTATGCAGTTAATACAATATCGTTAAGAATGCAATTACCGTAACAATTAAAGATAAACCTTTAAATAAAAATAAAGCTAAGCATGCGTTAATGCTTTTCAAAGATTTATATTTAAGCTTAATAACGTTTAAATTTAGCGACCACTAATTATAATAATTACTCCAAGCTGATTTTGACTACGGATAATAGACTTAATTTACTATGTGCTTTAGTGTTATGGTTACTGTCGTAGTGGCCGAGTGGTTACGGGCCCGCTTCTTGAGCCGCAGATTGTGGGTTCAAACCTGGTATGTATCAATGTAACTTTTTCAATGTCTTGTTAGTAAATCTAAGACATCACAGACGGAAAAGGAAATCATCGTTAGGAAACCTGGACTTAATGGTTTGAAATCACCAACCCGCAGTGATCTAGTATGGTGATCAGTGCACGTGCCTTCTCTGTATGAGAAGAGGCAATTGTCCTGCAGTGGTACAGTTAGTTTCAATCAAGTGTGATTATAACCTATTTTAGCTATAGAAGTCCTCATACCCATAATATTTATTTAACATAACTCTATTAATTGTCTCTCTGGAGGCAAAGGGTCTTTTTTTGTACCTACAGGAAAAGCACGAGCATCGATGACCATGCTTTCTCACTGTGGGATAGCTAGCGTTAAAAATATTGAGGGAAAAAAATATTTTCTTTTTAAAAGTAAAACAAAAGACATACCGCCATATGAATATGACAAAGATATTATTCGCGCCCTCACAAAATAAAAGTACCCAAAAACACGAAAACACAATTCGCACGAACCTCTCCAACTGTACAAGAGCCTGACAACCCCTTCAAAATGTAATCCCGAACATATATTTTCTCCGTCTCAATAAAAACGTCGGCACATTCCCATTGTGTCTTGACGAGAGATAGTCGCATGTCGTGACCTGCATGGAGATACTAACATAATTAGCTCAGAATTGTAACTCGCCCGCAATTATTTTACATTAATTAATTCTAGAGTTCATTTATTGTTGACGTGGTCCAAAAGACCCATGACGACCATATTTCAACAAAAAAGCACGAGATATCTATTGGAAACGCGCTAACCTGACAACATAACTCGGTATTCAGCCTGAAGGTAGACCTTGAGGATTAAGGTCTATGGCGGAAGGCACTAGCATGAGTTATGGGTCTTATGGGCCGATAAAACCCCGTAACTAGCGTACGTGTGGGGAGAGAAATGGATATAGATTAGGAAGTGTGAGTAAAATGTGCGGATGATAGCTCATTTCTTTGGATCGATAGCTTTTGTTGCCTTCGAGATATTCTGAAGATAAGTTCAGGCTAGTTTTGATAAATTTGAGGATAATTAACCGTTGAACAATAATAATTAACATGAATGTGTCTCACGAAAGTTATTATAAAAACATGAAGATGTTTTAAATTTCGATCGAATCGGCATTTCGTACATATTTCCGAAAATTTTCGTATGGTATTCAAAACACATTTCCCGTTTAGCAATTATAGCCTGAATTAATAAAACCTTCAGACTAAGGGATTTTGAATATCATACGCAATGCCATAACCTGGGTTAAAAGTCGCCGAATGTCGTGTTACAGTGAATGCACTGTAACACGGCATTCGGCGGTGCCCGGAGAACATTGAGAGGGATCCATCTCACGTTTCCTCTTCTTAACCCTGTACACTTTGTCTCTATTTTGAAATTCTGCGATATCAAAATAAGAAATAATTTATGTAAATACTCAAACAATATCATTAAACTATGAATATAACTTATAAGTGTTTAAGAGAATACAATAAATATAATCTTACTAATTTCACTGCAGAAGTAATAAAACTCAATCATTATATTTAATGTATTAAATAAATTTAGTTAGAATACTTCAGAAGTATTAACTTTGAGTGCATTAGAGTGCTTTGAGAGAATTTGAATGAAGTCCGATGATGTCGTTTGTCTTGTCAAAGGGAGTAAATGGCTTTTTTTACCTGATTACGCCGAGTAAAAAGGGTTAAGTTTCTCATTTATTTTATTTTAATTGAACTCTTTTACTGAGTGTGGTTTTTTTCTGGATTTAAATGGACGAGGCAATTTGAACAATTACCTATATTAGATATTTTATTTGCATTTTCATATTAATGCCTAATGCCACTGAAAACATCTAGTGTGGTCTACAGTACGTAGTGTGTGTGCAAATTTAATGACTTTATATTCAAACATACATACATTCATAGCATCGCGCCTGTATTCCTCGAAGATGTAGGCAAAGATGTACACAATCGTACAACCACATTTCACCAATGCTGTCCTGCAAGTCCCATGTAATAGATAGTGAGCCTTTTGCTATCTACCGGGCACAATTCCAAACTCTGCTATGCTACTGAGAATTTTGTAACAGAAAAGCTCAATAACACTTTGCCCGACCCGGGAATCGAACCCCAGACCTCATGCTCAGCAGTCGCGTTTCAGACCATTAGTCCAACGAGGAAGTTGTTGATGCAGATGATGTCGAGGTAGAGGATGTTCAAACACTTGATAATATTCATTGAACTCGTCGAATGATCTTGGTTAAGCTGTATCTATTTACCGCAGTTGGTCTGTGGTTGGGTGATCATAATTTGACATTGGGAAACCTCCACACTTTTGAGAGCACATTAAACTACCGGGCCCGGTTGTTAAATGTAGATCTATCAGATCTGTGACAGTTTTTACGGGTAAAAAGTCTGACGACCAGTCTTACCATGACATATCGTGTTACCCAGTAAGGTTGTAGAGGACAGTCACTCCGTGTAAAGTACTAGTATTAAGCTGCATCTATCTAGAATGGAATTCGACCGCAACGTTACACTTACACTGATCTTTTTGTATCGTATTTTTTTAATTTAAAAGTTAATAATAAAAAAGAAATACGAGAGGAAGCAAGTGTGATAGCATGCAGAATTTTGAAATTGAAGACAGAACTTCAATGTCTCTTTAGCATATTTTTATAGTCACACAATTTGTATAAAACTTTTTCACTCCGCTTCAGCATTATTAAGAAATTTCACTTTCAAATTTCATCTTTAAGGAGAATGGAAACAGTGTCTTTATTTAAAACTATACTCATTTTTATATTTCTGGACTGAAATTGAAATATGTTTCTTGACGTTCACTAGATGTTTTTTTTTTCTATGTGATAGGCGGCAAACGAGCAGACGGATCGCCTGATGGTAAGCGATTACCGCCGCCTATGGACACACACAACACCAGAGGAGTCACAAGTACGCTGCCGGCCTTTTAAAAAGGAGTACGCTCTTTTCTTTGAAAACAAAGAAAAAGTATGTCTTTCAAATTCCCTTTTTCTTCCATACAATTATGAAATACGTATAATAACTTTGAGAGTTATAAGACCGAATGCGGAAATGATTGCCCTACGCCTGCAGTGCTTACATTAAGCTATTTAAAGATTGATACTAGAAGTGACCGTGGATTAATGTATGTATGATGATATTATTATGACCCTTGAAATGTATTTAAATCCCAATCCATTATCAATGTCAATTGATCACCTATAACAACAACAATGAAGGTTTATTTGTAATTCATAGGTAAAAATAGATTGAATATAAAATAGAAATAGGTATGTACGGTAAATTTTATGATCAGCCTCGGGGGCTTACAAATGTCAATAAACAAAAATATTACATAGATTTAAATGTCAAATTAATATTACATTCATATATTGCGGTAAGTGTCACAATAAAAAACGAACGCCTACAAGTAGAATCCTTTTCTATAATTATTTCTAAGCTAATTCGGCATTTTAGAGTACAAACTGCTTTTCGTTTATTTATTTTCAAAACCAACTTAAAAGTAACAAAATTTAAATAAAACGTTTGCAAAGATAGCATTTTTTTTATCGATTTAGCCCCGGCCATTGAGCTGATAACGGCATTTGAAACGGCCGATAATAGGATACATAAGGGTACAAGAATAAGACAATACCGTCCTTATACGAAGGCTTATTACACCTCGGAGGGTGATAACTTTATTTTTCTTTGTCCTACGTAGGATGAGAAACGATAAAGTGATGTGGTAGATACCAATTTACACCTAATAGATAATAAATAATATATTATCTTGTGGCCCAATTATTCCTACACAGGTTGTCAAGCTGCGCTTACTGCGGTTGGTTTTTGACTATAATTTCATTATCGAGAGCACGTTTAACCAATGGTCCCTGTGGGGCTGTAATCAAATGAAGATACATGACACTCATTACGCCAGCAAGTCAGATGCCTGAAAGTTTGACAACCAGTTTTAACATGAGATATCATCTTAACCTGTAACTGGGTTACAGAGGTCAGGTTGCTAAATGTAAAATACTGATATTAATCTACCAGTTAGATTGGAAACTGATCCCAACGTAGAAAAGTGGAAAAAGGCTAGGTAAAATAAATCATCAATTGGAACCAATTTTCACCGATCACAATTCAATACATAATAAAAAAATACAAAACTGACATGTCGCTTCCAGATTTATGCATTGTGACGTCATATTACACTCGGTGTCACGCGTAACAGCCCACCATAAATATTTATTCGAGTTTTCGTCGACAATCAAAGCGCTGTAAATCACTGCCCAGAGAGATATATTTTTATTTTGTTCCTCGTTGTGTTTTTTTCTGTTTTTCACTGCATTGAACATTTTTCCACTATCGGCAGGCTGGATTTCTGACGGTAGGTAGATTTTTGTGCAACGATGCAGAATATTTTGGGGGAAATACTCGTAGATAACCCGAGCGTTGCTGTCAGATGCTCGAGCTGAAAATGCTTCTGAGAATTTTGTTTACACTAGTTAACGGTTGTGTCGTTTGTAACTTTGTTTATGTAATATACTTTTACTAAGAACAAGTAAAAGCTAGTTTACTTGAAAAAATTTAAAATTATATTTATAAATTAATTAATGTTGTTTTTGGGAGAAAAAAAATATTATTGATTACAGTAGATCAAGAATTTTCTATCCTTCAGACATTTTTCGAAGACAAAAGTACTTATGACATGCCATCGCCTTATTATTACAAACGACGAGAAAAGGAAAAGGTTCTCAAGTTGATGCGTATATTTTCTTATATATATGACCACTTTATACAGGGTAGTCAAATTTTGATGATTATTTTTTATTGGATTGTGAATACTTCAGAGTCCGTACAAAAAAGCAATCAACAAACATCGTTAAATTAAAGAAATAATCAAATGGAACATGGAATTGACGCGGACTCAAAATTAGTTACACTCAGTTATTAAGACTAAGATAATATTTTATTTTTCATAACAGTTTCCTTTTTAAGCGGTATTTTTTTTGTGAAAATCATTTTCCTATTTAAAAAGTTTATTTAAAGTAAACAAAATAATTATGTAGACTGTAAATTTTTGAACATGATTAAACAATTAAACCAGTTCGTATAAATAAATTTGGGGGCACAAAAGATCCTTGTTTCAATAATATTTACAAACATGTCCCAATTCATAACACATAGGTTCCATTTATAACAATGTCGGAACCAATAATCTACGCGATGATAGCCATAATTGATGCCCACGGATCTATACGATTTGATACTATCAGTCCTCGACGGCGATACATCGTCACTACAAATTACCCGAATTTCGAGTGAAATACGAAAGCATCGAGTATTGAACATAAGTCTCCTTTATCACGTGGGAATTTTACATTATTGCAATGTAATAAAAAAAAATTGTTAATAAATTTGGTAAATATGAGAATTTAAAATATTTTTATAAATATACATGCAGTTATTTTGATTTAGTACATATACACTAGCTTAGCTAGCTTTAGATTTATCCGTTTTTCAGACATGGTAATTATGCCCGAAAAAATTGAAAACCTGTTCTTGAACTATCAAAATTATTTTGATATTGATATAGTTTTTTTACTGTGGAGTATCGTCCTTATACGATAATAAGGACGTAACGAACGTCCTTATACACTTTTTTATCAATCAAAAATGTACCTGTAGTATTTGCTTTGCATATAATAAGGCATTTTTAAAAATGAATAAAAGTGTGCTTATTTTATGTCAAGGAAGTCACACAGCAGAATAATTGAACAAAACATACAAAAAAACAAAAAGAAAACAGAATTAATCTAAAATTCAATTTCCAATTACAAAACTCAAAAACGGTTACTAAGTGCTTGACCATTGTTGGTATCAAGTAAACAAATCCGTGAAAATTAATTAAGCTCACATGTAAATATTTCCGTTTGTCCATTCCAACGGTTGTGGAACCACGTTTTTGACTTACAGATATTGAATCCATTAAAAAACATTTACCATCCACAATTTCGAGAATAAATAAAAGCCCTTTTATTTCTCCAATATTCATAAAGCAAAAATCAAGTTGATATTTTGCCGCAGCCGATAGCTTGGCAGCCATTTTGTTTTGTAGTCGTGTCCGATATGTGATCAGCAATTGGCTGCCAGTGTACTGAGCCGTAATCAACGTCCGTGCCATTTATTCGATAACGATATTTCGGTTTTTGGATAGATTAAAGGAAAAGGTTATGGTTTTAGCCTATCGGCTGAATAAAAATGGTGGGGTAAATGATTTTAACTTTGGTTATGCTAAAGTGATACTTGGAACAGACAATTTATTACTATGATATAACAAAGCGCATTTAGGTTTCCGTGGAAGTAACAGTAGACTAGGAAAGTTCTATATTTATGATAATCGTCCTTAAGTCTTTTCATTATAGTAATTTTTTTAAACTTTTAAGACATATCTTCCATCTATCTGTCTTCAAATATTTTTTTGTGGTGTGCATGGTAGTTAAGACAAGGTTCGAATTAAATAATTTTAGTAACCCCCATGTCTTCCCTTCAGAGAAAGCAGGCGTAATGTTATGCCATATTATCTGCAGAAATAATAAAAAGCCAAGAACATGAAAACGCCATTTTATCATTTATCTGTTCCCAATATTTTGTCGTAATCAATTGGCCGCCAGTGTACTGAAGTCGTAATCAACGTCAAGCCCCATTTATTCCACAACGGTATTTGTGTTTTTTTTGTTAACGTTACAGATACGGTAGGGGAAGTGTTGTTACTTTTTATAGGATTCCGATAAGACCATAAAAATGTATATACAGTACCTATACTTAATAAAATAACTTGGCATCACGTCTGTAGTCCCGAAGGTTTAGGCAGAGGTGTACTCAGTTCTACACCCACATTTCACCAATGCTATTAAGTCCCATGTGATGATCCTATTGCCATCTCCTGTGTATGAAAATTCAATAATACTTGGCCTAACCCGGGAATCCAGAACCCACACATTTTAATGTGCCCTCCAAAGCACGGAGTTGTTCAGATGAAAATAGTCCTAGCAGTCACCCATCTACCGACTGACCGCTCTCAACGACCGTTTATCGACCACAGTTTGCAACAGGCTTTGAGAACCTCTGCAATTGGTTCAAATTAAACATAGTGTTTTCCACCTCTGGGTAGTTTGTGCAAATGAAAATGTTTGCTAACAATCCCGCTAACTGTAATATGAAATTAGATCATAAACAACATATTCGTACAGTGCATAATTTGATTCACAAGTACAGTCCGAAACATAATTAGGTTAACTTTTTAAGCGCCACCGACACGGTGTCCAACATTTTCGTCCTTTTAGGGCCATGACTATATTTAAAAACAAAAATTGTATGGGTTCTATGTACCATCCGTCGATGGCATGATTTGTTTTTATCTACTTTATAATATAGCTTCAGAAGGATTATTATTCTTAAAAGTTTCGGAAGAGTATGAGATGAGTAAAACTCTTTATAATTTTTCGTGGCAAATCATTTTACAGTGACAAATAAGTGACGGCATTAAGATAATTATTGACAGAAGGGGTCTACTTTAAAAAGACTAACTTTTAAATAAACTATAATAGTTGTGACTTGGGCTAAGTTTTTTCCATTATAATGCTTATAGTCAAATTATACCCATCTTTAAGTCATTAAGTCAATCATGCGGGTGTCAGATTCTGTACTGGATGAATTCAAAAAGTTCCTAAAGGTTCGTCTATTATGTCGCCGACTGTACATTAATAAATCACTCTTCAGATAAATAATAAAGCCAGCAGTAACGACTATACTGTAATAAAATAGTTTCAGTATTCCAAATGGACTTTAGTTACACTAATTTGTTGTTCATTTAGTTACTTTTGTTCATGAGTAGGAGAATGTTTTTCAATTAAAATTTTCGTTTTGTGGGTAATATTGTTAACTTTTTATTCATAATTATTTTTGAAGATGCTAACTGAATGTTAATGTCATTGTGTATTTAATTAACAAGTAAATCAGTAATTTGGTTTGACGTAGTTTTTTATTTAGAAATTATCATTGGTCATGTTTTAAGTATTACATAACTAGCCCTTAATTGTCGTTTGTCATAAAAAGAAGGCATGAGCGTATATCACCACGGTAGTTCACTGCAGGTTGGCGATTTTAGACCATAATGTCCAGGTTTCCTCCCGAAGTTTTCCCCCCGAAGTTTTCCTCCACCGTATGTCTGCGATGGCTTAGAAGAGGTCACTTTGTGAAATTATTTAATATGTTTATAGTATGTAAGTCACATACATTTATAAAAAAAAGTTTTAAAACATCGGCATGACGAAAATTGTCCCAAGACTGTCTCATTAATGAAATATCGTAGATGTGCTTATTGAGTGTCAAGTACTGAGTCAAATGTTGGCCAAGCAAACGGCTATTAAGTTCTTTATGATCACATTGTCAGTAGCAGTTCAGATATTGGTTTTGTAACCGGTATATGGTCAACTGGTCTGTTTGAATTGGGATTTAAAATGGCGTTGGTAAAATATGTATGTTAGATTTGAGCGTCTCTGAGTTTTAAAGAGTACGCTAGTGGTTGTCTATACATAGCAATCGATAAATCAAGTTAGATGCCTCCGGGCAGCTGGAACAACAGATACCAAGTGACGTGTTCACTAACTTGGTTGAGATCGAAATTATGGTCTCTTGAAATAGATTTCGTCGTTATTGAGTGTCAAGTACTGAGTCAAATGTTGGCCAAGCAAACGGCTATTAAGTTCTTTATGATCACATTGTCAGTAGCAGTTCAGATATTGGTTTTGTAACCGGTATATGGTCAACTGGTCTGTTTGAATTGGGATTTAAAATGGCGTTGGTAAAATATGTATGTTAGATTTGAGCGTCTCTGAGTTTTAAAGAGTACGCTAGTGGTTGTCTATACATAGCAATCGATAAATCAAGTTAGATGCCTCCGGGCAGCTGGAACAACAGATACCAAGTGACGTGTTCACTAACTTGGTTGAGATCGAAATTATGGTCTCTTGAAATAGATTTCGTCGTATATTTTGTAATAGAGAAGATATCAGATACTACGCTTTGCATTACTATGACTATCATTTAGATATCAAAGCAGTGATGACCTAGTGGTATGGCCATAGATTGGAAAGAGAAAGGTCGCAAGTTTGAAGTCAAAGTACGCAACACTGACTTTTGGATGTGCATATAATAACGTAATAATGGATGTCACTTTCATAAAACGGTGAAGAAAAACTTTACGAGGCATCCAGTACACCTGAGAGCTGTTTTCGATGGTGTATAGAGCCTTCAGAGGTCTATGGGTGGGTTAAACTCTGGCACTAGGTTATTCGTGTAAAACAGGATAAGAAGAAGATTTTAATTAAATTTCCTACTTATCGAATATGCCTGCAGAACAGGTTAGCTATCAACACAAGAGACAGTCACGTTCGGACGGTAACCTAGTTTAGAATTCGCGTCATTTTCTGTAATAGTCTTCCAGAGTTCCCAGTTTAGCCTAAGGCTAAGATACTTTACCTTTGTACCATACAAAGTTGTGTATACAATAGTTTTAAACTTGCACCTGAGTTAAACTGTAACGATATAGGTAAACTTCACGACTATGTGGCTTTTACCGGTAAATAAAATACTCCAATAATAATTCAGATTTCTACTGCAATTTACGCCTGATCCGAAATATGATTTTTGCCTCTGACAACTATGAGTACGTTTTGATACCGCATTCACGCGTTTAAATCTAAAAATGTCCGAGGTCTGCTACGTGAAATATAATATGCCGAATAAATTGTGAGTATGAATGTGGATGGCTATGAGAGCGGAAGAAGACCGAGAAAGCAAAGGGGGTATTGTGTTAAAGATGATATGGCTAGAAAAGAAGTGACTACTGAGATGACGGCTGATAGAGATGTATGGAAGAAAAAGACATCCCTATCAAATAGGGATATTCATTGATGATGAATAATCCTGTCTAAAAATATATATATTTGATGTTCTAAGAATTAAAGGACTTGTATCTTGATTATAGAAACTAAATATAAAACTTTCAACGTCTAGTTTGGTAGTCCAAATTCTGAGACGAATTCTTCCAAAGAGAATATATCTTCCATCACTGCACGTGCTTTGGCATAGCATGATTCCTGTCACATACCTTTCAAACTACCATAAATATGAAGAAACAATCATCACCAAATACCCAAAAAAAAAAACAAAAAAAGTTAAATACACTCACTAAAGCCGAGTACATCGTTACTGAATAGAACGTAATAATTTTCTCTAGCAATCCCTTAAGAAATATAGCTGCATATGTGAGCAGCGACTCGGAACACTGACTAATTAGGTCATAAATTGTTGCTTTCAAACTGTAATTTTTTCCTTAACACGAAATTACAAGGTGTACCGTATTTTTCCTTGTAACAGTTTATAGCCTTAAAGCTTTTTAGACATGACGATTTTTGGAGCTATTCAGTTGTAAGATTACTTTCTTCTGCATTTCTGCATAAATTCAGCTAATTTCGGCTTTAAATGTAGCCTTTGTCACTTTTGTCACTTTTGTTTTGTTGGAAGATGTATCACCATCCGAGTGAGTAACTAGAACCACGTGAATACAGAAACGGGTTACGGTTCTTCTCTCTACAAGCTTATTAAAAAAAATTAATGTACATATAGCACCACCATGTAATCATGTAATTTTCCAGACCAAATCTAGCCTTCTACAAAATAATAACCATTTTGATGTTAGTAAGGCTTAATGTGAATCTGTATTTTTTTATACTGACCTATTTCCACTCGTTAATAACTAGAAATTGCCGAATGCTATAATGGGAACTCCAAGGTTTGATAATCAGTGTATTTTACTACTTTTAGGCAGCCATATTTGACTGAGTGACACCTGGGACCGATGAGTGACCGACTTGGAAATCGTATCGTATCCGTAGGCTCTAAAGTTTCAATTTCAATAAATTTCTCTACGGTTTCTTGTGTGAAGGCCCCTAAATATTACAATTCTGAGTTATGTAAATGACTGGTTTGTGTTACAGTAATTATAGTGGCATTGTAGGTTAAAAGTGAAAAAGTGTAAATTGGAAATAGTTCAAGACTTTTTATTAATACTTTATGGTAATACTAGACTGATACCCACCGACTCGATGTGCAGACGGCGGGCAGGTTTGGACCGGAATTTCATAATTTCCGCTGATATTTGCCAGTAAACGGTAGACATGTCAGGACAGAACAGTCCGCAGCTTTGAATCAAACGTACTGGTTTGTAGACGCTAACGCAGTTCAGACTCAAACTGCTCTAAGACGTACGGTAATTGGCTCCCTTTTCACGTGGTATACAATTCGTCCACGAATGAATTGGATACCACGTGTGTTGAGTTACCGGTGGAGAGCCGTGAACGTTGTTGTTCAAGCAGAAACGAACAATTTTTTTCCGAGGGCGCAAAGACCACCTTCACTGTTAAAGTAACCTACAGCATTGTCCGATATATTATTATAACAGCTGTTCTATAATCGATAGTCACCGCTAGCAGCGTCGTACCGCTAATCAAATTGCGGCTTTGGGCTGAGCGTGGTCTATTTTTGATGGATACTGTGACGCACACTGCATATTTATCTATTGTAGGTTCTTGTTTTTTATTACAATTATCTATATTTTCTTGTATTTTATTTTTATCCTATATGCAGTATGTGTCGCGCTATCAATTATAATAAATATTTCTTTATTTCTTTCCTCTTCTGTCACATTCAAAAGAAAATATGGTTCTGTTATTCAAAGCGAGACAGCATCTATGAGACTTCTGCTCCGTTAGCGTTAAAACGTTCAGAAATTTTATGCAGTAAGAACAACAAGGTAAAACATACACGGAGCATTTTCATATATTATTACAAAAGTTTTGTTATGTTTCTGCTACTGCTTGTCTATATCGTACTTTGATATCCATAACAGCATAATGAGTAAAAGCAATATTGGTAAAAGTCTGACTTATAGTTTAAATAAAGCGAAATAAAGCGCTTAAATGCTGAAATTATGCCAACCAACCTTAACAAAATCATGTACTATTTATACATAAGTGAAAAACTTTTATCTGTTTTGTTGCACCTTAAAGAATGGCGTAGTTATATGTAAAAAAAAATTTTTTTGGTTTTATGAAATAGTATTGTATGGTATAGTTTAATGAAATCCAAACAAATACATTTATGTATAATATGATTGCTGCTCTCTAACAGGGTTTCATGTTTTGATGAAATTTTTAAACTATTATAAAACACGTAGTAATAAAAAAAAAACATCAACTCGAAATCGTTAGAAATAATAGCAATTCAATAATACGTAATGCAGCAGGTACTACACGAACCGCATGAGCTGAAACACCGATCGTGCGGCCGTCCGGGCAATACGTGCTTCGCGAAAGTTAGATTCGAGGTCGATTTTGAGTTTTGTTGTTCACAATTATTCTTATTTTTTTTTATAGTATTAATATATATTAATCTATTGTACTAGATTATGTACAAGACAAAATCATTTCGCTGCGGGGAAACAACAAATCTCCCGGGAAATACACGCGTGGTATTATTTCACATTACGATACGATGAAACTGAAAACGGAAACAGCATAATAGAATATGTAGGTATACAATATTACAATTTTGTCTCCAAACTCTACTCACCAAACTTCCAGAAACTTCCGTGAAAGTACTTCTTGGCACCCCAAGTTCTAAACAGTCGTTGCCGGTTTCAAGTTTCGGACCACAATCGGAGATCGGCAATTTGGCAAAGTGTTAATAGACCAATTACTGGCCGGTCGTCCGGCTGGTATTGAACTAATAATTCACGGAGATCCGGGGCGAGGAATAATTTGGACTTAGATCGCTTTGACAAGTTTGTAGAACTATTTTGTTATTATGTTGGTATTTGGATCTATACATCGTGTAATAGAAGTTCGTAAATATACTTTGAGAGCTCAATGTATAGTTGACCACGAAATTGCTTTACAATATTTGACAAAAAATTCCAGTAAATTAAAATGTCAATAAGGTTGATAGTAACTGACTGACACTTTGATCTTGTAAGCGAAAATAGACCTTGTCATATTATGATGTGCAAACGAAATTCAGGATTAGGGTGGTAAAGCAATTGTATAGTCGACTATACTATGATGTATACGAACATCTTTTACTATAGAATCAACTTCTAAAGGCTCGCATGCGCAGCGAACTCCAATGTTAAGATTTTTGTTTTGCAAAGAAAAATACGTTAGTAAGCAGGATTTGAACATGCACGACCCGTATTAATATTCCTTATAGAGCGCTTGGAGCACCTTAGTATTTATCCGTGAGGCGAAGATCACAACCAGCT
The DNA here is from genome assembly GCA_935421205.1 of Xylocampa areola. Taxonomy (NCBI): domain Eukaryota; kingdom Metazoa; phylum Arthropoda; class Insecta; order Lepidoptera; family Noctuidae; genus Xylocampa; species Xylocampa areola. Next base: position 11,638,347 of record OW285220.1, read on the forward strand.
CACGACCCTATTATTCTTTACGCAAAAATGTATAACTTTATATTAAATTGATAGCCAGCAGAAAACTGTTTCGTTAAATGTACCTATATCTTCTAGTAATAGTTGAAGCGAATTATTATCAAAACACTAATATCAGATATTCATTAATGTTCACCGGTTACTACTCAAAGTCAAGTCTAAGTTACAGCATTTATTTCAATTAGACTATTTACAGCACTTTAGGATTGTCAAAAAAAACTAGTTGCCACGTTCCAAAGTGTAGATTCCTGTGGAGAAGAACAGGCAAGAAACTCCATAGTTACTTATGAGATTCCTGATTGAACTTACATTAGAGCAAAAAAGGTCAATATTTACATCAGCCGAAAACATATTAAAGTTTTTAATAGCGCGCACGAAGAAAGCATTCCCTCTGTAATTAGTGGAGGAAAAAGACACCTCCAATAAAGGCCGCTGCCTCAACCCAAGCTGATTGGTGCGAAGTCCTATATTAGACAAGAGCTCCGGACAGTCAATAGAGCCATTAGCAATGTTTACCAAGACACAGATATCATTAACTTTACGTCTATACTCAAGAGGCAAGAAGTGATAGCGTTTACATCTAGCAATATAATCGGGTGATGATTGGCGGGCTTTAAAGTCTAGATAACGCATAAATCGTTTTTGAATACCTTCAATTCGATTTATATAAACTGAATATTGTGGGTTCCACACCTGGGATGCATATTCAAGGTGGCTACGTACATATGCACAATACAACACTTTAATAGTTTTGAGAGAATGAAAGCAGGCCGAGGTCCTTATTATAAAGCCAAGTGCTTTAGAAGCTCTATTAACAATGTATTCTACATGCTTATCGAACAAAAGTTTGCTGTCCTGAATTACCCCAAGGTCTTTAACATGAGTTACTTATATTTGTTATTAAGTTGATATTATTTATATGAATAAGCCGCACGAAAGTTATTAAATAAACTAATATTAGACACTCGGTATCAAATCTCTACTCAATTCAGGCACCACTTTATCATACCAACGTTGAAGCCAAAAAGCGCTTTATTACATAAATTACAATATCTAACGAACATTATCGTAGATGGAGCTAAAACAAATATTGTTGGGAACTTTCGTGTTCGGGGCGTCAAAACATCGCCTGCGCACTGTTATCTGATGTTGATTTAGAGATCGAAAGGATTGTAAATATGACCTACATACATTATAGCTTATGAAAATATATGTAGATTTTGTATATTTGGTATGGTTTGATGTATGAATTTGATTAAAATGTCTTTGATGAAAACAGATTTGACGAGTCATGTGTTTGATAAATTAAGTTTTTGACCAGTAGGTGTATAACTATCAAAGTAGCATTTAATTTAGATTGTAGAATGTATTTTTTTTTATTATGTACATTCATTGTACAATACAGATAAATGTTTAAAAAACATTAACGCATGCTTAGCGAACTCTAAAGTTATAATAAAACAACTTTTAACCGGATTAATCGCGTGTATTATTTCAGATTTTAAAATTATTTCAGTCTACCGTACATAATAAAGTAAATAATTTTAAATAAACTGTTGAGACACCTGACACCTTAGTCCTCCTGCGACCACGAACGCTGCAAAGTGTTCGAAACGTCAGGAAAAACAAAAAACCAATAATACACGCGATTAATCCGGTTAAAAGTTGTTTTATTATAATGTGTAGTGTTCGCGCAAACCTAAGAACTCTAAAGTTTTGAATTTTTGTGGAAAAAGAATCCTGCTCACGACCGTATTCCTTTTCCACAAAAAAATATAAATTTATTCATTGTAGAAGTTGATTTGAAAGCCAGGTTAGATTGGTACAGCTCATATAAGCGTACCTACCTATTAAACATAACTATTATTTTACACACAGTACATTAATGTCGCCTAACACATTATTTTCTGAAAAATAGACTTCACATTAATGACTCTTTTAAAAATATCATATCGTCTCGAAATTAAGTTATTCTATGCATACTAAAATGTTTTTTTTTTTATTATTAACACAGTGCTCTGTTGTATCGACTGTTAAAGTACCTTCACTTTATTATTTTTTATTACTTCATGAATTTCGAAATTAAAAGTTTCAACTCAATTACTTTAATTATATTTTTAATTTGAATCTTCAAAAGGTTCACTTAGATCTGATATTAAATTTCAGTTGTTGGAATTAAATCGCACAACTCAAGTTAGATTTATGGTTTCTCACAAGTGCTTTCAGAATGAGAGTAAAGTAGTCAACTTGAAATTTATGTAGCCACCGCAATTTATTTGGAAAAAACACACATGTAGTGAAAAACGGGGTTCTGTAGGTTTATTTATGTATCATGAACTGTTCCCCGTGGGTTTTGCCCTTGTTGTGCAGTTAGATTTCTGGCAAGTCCAAAAACTATCATAGTATGTAACTTAAGCCATCAAAATATAAAAATAAAAGGTATCCTAGCAGAGAAGCTTACCAGCTTGAGCAGTACCTAGACATACAACTTGCATAAAGTACAAAAAAAAAAAAAATATAGTCTTGGTTATAATTAATTAATAACCATTACTGTAAACCGCGGCCACGATCTCCTCAATCTCCTTTTATCCATCCAAAAAGGGAGTTTGACGATAAAAATCAGTTAATAATTATTATTGTTAAGGGTTAATTTCTCACATACCTTTTCGTTATGGGATTCTTGAGCTGAGTTCGAAACTAATTGGGTAACTCCGAGAAATGCCCGTAAGTAATAGCTGTCAAAAAATAATTGAATATGATTGTGTCCCAGGAATTTTAACCAAAAAATAATTATAATAAAACAACTTTTAACCGGCCCACGAACGCTGCAAAGTATTCGAATCGTCAGACAAAACAAAAACCACACACACACGATTAATCCGGTTAAAATTTGTTTTATCATAATGTGTAGTGATCGCGAAAACCTAAGATATTACTAAAAAAATAGGATTTAAAGTTTTTAGTTTTATGTATATGACAGATTTTAGGTAGGTCACTGTTTTGCGTAATTATTCGACACAGATGGATGATTTAGAAACACCAAGGACCCCTAAAATTGGATTAGTTTTGTGTAAAGCACATCTGACATTCAATCCAAGTATTAAGAAAATTCGAGTACCTACTCGAAAAATAATTCAAAACATATAATATATTTTTTTATTGTACGCTGAATATATTTGAATGATAACGTAGGTACAATGCAAGTCCTTAGCTGTGGCGACGATCCCTTAATGATTTTTTTGACCTCTACTAGCAATAGAAATTGCGATTAAATTTTAGCTTTGGAGTTTCATAAATTGTTCTACGTAAAATTGATGACACAAACTAGTTAATCTTGGGCAAATACGATTTAAATTCTGATTGCAATAAGCCGTAGATTATGGCGCGGCGGTGTAGGTGATCAATAATAGGCCATTTTCCGCCACTACAGTGATCTATTACCAACCGCCTATTACCATTGACCTATTTTCTGTCCCTTATAAACGTTGCAAAACTTAAAACGTAATATTTTTTGTGAAAAAATAAAATACGTTTTGGAGGATTTGAAGAGTATGAATTTTATTTAACTATACATCTATACTAATATTATAAAGAAGAAAGATTTGATTGTTTGTTTGTTTGGAAGGGTTTTACTCAACAACTACTCAACTTATTGTAAAAATACTTTCACGTAAGGCTATGAGGCTATATTTACAGTGATAATACGATTTAAGTATGAAAATCCACACTGGCGAAGCCACGAGCACGGCTAGTAATTAATATGTTTAATTTAATTAAACAAAGTAATTTAATTAATATCAGCCTTTTTGTTACAAAACTTATGTGCACTGTTGTTTTCTTGTATTTTACTTAAACTGTCATTATAGGGTGTTTACTGACACCAGCATGGGTAAAATTATTATATTCTCAAAAAAAAAACTGTAGTAACAGAATTCTAATACGCAAGTGTGCTTCAAAATTTACCAACACTGTTATTAAGTCCCATGTAATAGGTGGTGAGCCTATTGCCGTCTACTGAGCACAATTACAAACTCCGGGCTGCTACTGAAAGTTTCCTAACAGAAAAACCCAATAACACTTTGCCCGACCCGGGAATCAAACCCAAGGCCTCATGCTCAGCAATTGCGCTTGGGACCACTAGACCAACGAGGCAGTTCAAAATTTGAGTGTGTTTGGTAGAAAATTCTCAGTTATTGCCGTTATTTGGAACCATGCCTGGTTGATAGCAACATGGGAATTAAATAAAATATGAGTGTAGGTACTCCTCTGTCGAAGTCTTTTGGGTTACAGGCGTGATGTTATAATTTATATTGATTTTTAGCTTTGAATAGACAAAACTGGATTGGGTTTGAAATTAATATTATTTATTTCTGAAGCGAGTCTAATATACGTAATTCTAAATGAAATCGTTTCACTGAAATTACATAAGTACTAAGATAGATTTAATTTACGAAAGGACTTGTTACTATTTGTGCAGTAAATTCGAAACGCCAATAGACATAGGACTTGGTAAACAAGAGGTCACAGGTTTGTCCCCAGCTGTTGAACTTTTGTGGTGATGTCTCAACTAAAAGTAATTAACTTGGTTGGTGCGGACTAAAACTATTTAAATTAATGGCTGGATTTTAATGTGTTTTAGTATCTTCTTTTGCAATTATTTGGGGATTTTCGGATACAAAAAGGACTTTAGAGCGAAATATATAATATTGAGTTTCAATGCCACTCGAAGGGCACGATTCCCGGTTTAAGCAAAATATTTTTAAGGATCCCCTAGGTATTTTACAGACTTTTGTGTAGATACCTAATATTTTGAACACTTTATTTGCAGGCTTTGTTTTAATTCTGTAAATGCATGATTCCTAAGACACAAGTACAATTTTCCGAATAAAAAATTGATTGGTGTCATTGAAAAGGAATATTCTGTACCTATACGTAGGTACAAGGTAGGTCTTCGGGAAGTATCTGTGTCGCATAGGCCGGGAGCCGACACCGAGATGCCACCACTGCGGTAACTGCCCCGAGGACACGGCGCAGCACACGCTGGAGGTGTGCCCAGCTTGGGTTGAGCAGCGCCACGACCTCATCGGGGCAGTAAGGGCGGGCGATCTCTCGCTTCCGTCCGTGATTAGACACATGGTCGGAAGTGAGAGCGCATGGGGAGCCGTCGCCAACTTCTGCGAGGAGGTGATGCTCGCGAAGGAGGCGGCGGAAAGGGAGAGAGAGGCAAACCCCGCTCACCCCTGCCGCAGAAGGCGAGCCAGGCGCCGGAGGGCGCTCAACGATCTCCGGCCACCGTGAGCCGTGGACTGAGGGCGGCGGATATGGGTGGTTCGCCGCCTGATCAGCAGTCCAGCCCGAGACGGCCACACGCGTGACATAGGAAGGTGTTCAGGCTAACTGTGGCCGGCCTGCACAAACCTGGAGTGTACCGTAACCTGCCGGGGTCGCGGTGATTGCTGCAACGAACCCGGGTCCTCGGTAAAGGTTGGAGTAGGACCGTGTGGTTTTTAGTCGGTAGGAGTCCGGCACGGCGTCCATGATGGATTTTCCACACTCAAAAAAAAAAAAAAGGTACAAGGTAGGTGGTTGTAGTAGTACAACAAGGGCGTACGTATGAATACACACATACATATACTCACGCCTTGTCCCCATGGGAGTTGGCAGAAAATACAAAACGCCACCTGTTACGATCCTTACATACTCCTGCTTTTTCCACGATCATACATCTGCGTACCTATCTCTCTGGTCAGTGGACTTGGTGGTCACTTATGGCGTATGTTTTTAATATGTTTGCTCATAATAGAAAACCTGTAACATACGACGCAATGTACTACAAAGTGGCCATCAATACGAGTCAAAATGTCCGCAGGACATACACGCTCGCCGGTTGCGAGTACTATGCACCTCCCTTTTGTGGTATCAATAGTATTTTAATATCAGCTAGCGACTAGCCCCGGCTTCGCACGCGAATTATAAACCACTCTGTCTATTGGTAAAAACCGCATGATAATCCGTTCAGTACTTTTTGAGTTTATCGCGAACATACAGACAGACGCGGCGGGGGACTTTGTTTTATAATATTTAGTGATTAAACGGTTGTTAATCCCATCTTATGTAATACAATTATATATACCTTTATTCGGTTCCGATTTTCTTTCAATATTTGCGCTTTACAATAAAACCTAAAACTACTTCTGCTATGTAAAAATTTATGTATATAATAATATAACATAACCAGCCCATAACTGTTCCATTGCAAGGCAAGGGCCTCTTCTCATACAGAAAAGGCTCGAGCAATAATAATCACGCTAGCTCAATACTGGTTGGTAGTCAGACCATCAAGTCCAGGATCCCTCACGATGTTTTCCTTCGCTTATAATGTCTTAGATTAAGTAACAAGTTTATTTTATGTAGGAAATGTTTGTTTTTGTTTATTTCTATACATATTATCAAATACCTACTTGGTTTTCTCCACATCTAAGGCACCTAAGATGCGTAGCCTGTCTACTCTTCTCAAAGAGGATAGTTAAAGCCATTGGCAAGGTTCAGCATATGTCACAGCTCTAAGCACCCGATCAACCAATTAAGTATATAGGTAGTGGACCTATAACGTATATACGTTATACATACACGAACAATTGAATACAACCTAACCACATACTATAAATACGAGTAACAGAGGCGACCGTTAATATCTGTTACATTATACTGTTGTAACAATAACTCTAGCGAGCACATTGCACTTTGATTAATTGGCAAATTTATCAAACTCGTAGCTCAACGATGTACCCACCGTTTAGTTTGATTCAGTTGCCATACTGTGCGTTTGTTGCTGCACTGTTTTTCTATAGGCTTTAATCTTTGCTTTTAACTGCCTCATTGGTCTAGTGAAAGCAAAGGCGACTGCTGAGCAGGAGGTCTCGGGTCCGATTCCCGGGTTAGGCAAATTGTGATTGCGTATTTCTGTTAGAAATTTCTTAATGGCAGTCCGGAATTTTGCGGTTGATGGCAATAAACTCACCACCTATTTCATAGAACCTAATAACTACATTGATGAAATTTCGGAGTCTTCTTCTTATCGTGTGGTTGATGAACAAACTAGTGTCAGAGTTTACACAACCCGTAGGTCTCTGACATGGTTTTACACACCATCGAGAATATCTCTCAGGTGTGCTGGTTTCCTCACAATGTTTTCCTTCACCGTTTTAAGCAAGTGATAATTAATTTATAATACACACATGACTTATAATGAGGGTAGGTAGAGAGAGTGGCCATAATAATACCTTGAAAAATTTATCTCAAACGATAGTTATGCCTATTTAAACAATCTACCAAAAAAAAACCAGTCAATGTATTATTAAGGCATTAATGGTTATGCCTAAACCGTTATACCCAAAGTACATTAGACAATAAAAAAATATGCGATTCCAAAGGATCCCGGCAGATTATCGTGCTCTCTGACGTACAAGAAGTATTGATGTGTTAATAATGGTTACGCTTCCTCGGAGTCACGGACGAACCGTGGCGAGCCCTGATTAACCTAGCGGTTCGATCGATACGAGCAGTTGCTAGGTACATGTACGTATAGCATTACGCCTGTATTCTCCGAAGGAGTAGGCAGAGGTGTACACAATTATACACTCACATTTCACCAGTGCTGTAATAGGTGGTGAGCACAATTAACTCCGAGCTGCTACTAAGAATTTCCTAACAGCAAAATCCAATAACACTTTGCCCAGCTCGGGAATCGACCCCAAGGCCTTATATCCAGCAGTCGGGCTTGGGACCACTAGACTAACGAGGCAGATACTTGTACGTATAATATCTATATTGGCCTAGCCTTTTCCCAATTACATTGGGGTCGGCTTCCAGTCAAACCGGATGCAGCTTAATACCAGTATTTTACATGGAGCGACTGCCTATCTGACCTCCACAACGCAGTAACTGGGTAACACGATATCTCGTGGTATGACTGGTTGTCAGACTTTCAGGCCTCTGACTACTCGTAACGGCTGTCATAGATCTTTATTTGACAACCGGGACCGACGGCTTTACGTGCTCTCCGAGGCACGGAGGGGTCTCGGTATGAAATGATGGTCACCCATCCACAGACCGACCGCGACCAGCGCAGGTTAACCTTGATCGATCGATATGTGCGGCTGTTATTTAGCCACGAGCCCCTCTTGTCGTCTTCAATCCTATCTTTGTCACTTGTACGTATAATAATAATGAATTTATTGCGCCTTTGTGTAGACGAAAGCATCTATAAGTCTATGGTACTATTTTCTGATCAATCTGATCTGTATAAGTAATATAGAAGTTAATTATTGTTCACCGGTTACTACTCACGTGCATTCTTCGGGTTTTTCCGAGGGATGAGCCGAGTCAGTCTGACTCGCGACATTGCCGTGGACTCAGCTCATGACTAAGGGCTCAATTCGAGCTCGAAGCTAGTCAGGCAAACTAGAAGAATACACGTGAGTAGTAACCGGTGAACAATAATTAATATGAATATGCCTTACAAAAGTTATTATACAAATATAGAAGTAAATCTTCTTTCTGTCGTGTGGTTAGAAGCGTATTTGCGGGTAATTCCACAGCACGCCTTTAAAAGCTTTCATTAAGACAGTTCGACACTATAAATTGCGTCGATCTTATTAGTTGATGGAATACTAAAAATTCTATTCCACCTGAACTTGATGTTTACTATTCACAGAATAAAGAACATAAAGTCAAAGTCAAAAGTATTTTTTATTTTTTATGTCCATGATATTTGCTGTCAGACATAATTAAGTATAAACTAAATACTACACACCTATAAAATAAATACTATCCTATGTCTAAAATTAAAATAAGAAAATTTACTCAGGCGTCAAAGTATTCCCCCGCGTCGGTGTCTTCGGAAAAGTGCCCAGAAGTCTGGCAGCAAGTCAAAAGTTTTTATTTCACATAAACCAATTTAAAAGGCACGTTAACAAAATTTAGTTGCACGGTTCGAAAATAGTTGATTCCTATGGAGAAGAACCGGCAAAAAACTCCATCATCATCAGCATCACGCCCGTATCCCTGAAGCATTGGGCAATGGCCTGCACACAGACAGGCATGTGTCACCGTCATTAAGTACCGAGAAATAAATGGTGAGTTTAGTGAACCTAATTCCAGGCCGCTAATGAGAAATTTCTAAGTCAATGAAACTCCCTGATCTGGAAATCGAAGCCAGGGCCTCACACTCTGCAGCACCACTTGCGCCTACTAAACCAACAAGGTAGTCGAGATAGAGAAGTCATTGCATGCAAGTTGCGGAATTATGCTGCTGTTATAGGAGCTTTCTAAGCCATCTGGTGGTTTCTGGCTTCACCTAGTATTGCTATCTGTTTGACAACAAACAGGACTAACAGATTATCGTATCCTTCAAAATGATGTCATCCAGATGAAAATACTACTAGTGGTTACCCATCTACAGACAGACCGCGCCCAGGCTGATTGACCTCACCTATTGTTAATAGAACAAAGATGGCGTCGGCTTAGTACCACCATCTTGTTCTTCCATAGATATAATTCTGTTTTGTAGTTTAAGGCCTCCATAATAGATTCACACACCATAAAGAACATCTTTCAGGTGTGTTTCTTTCTTCACAATGTTTTCCTTCGCTATTTATAATTAAATATACTTATCATGCGAAAAGTTAATGGGGCGTGTCTTAGGCTCGAACCTGCGATTCATGACATGCCAGTCTTAGTGATACCACTAAGCTATCACTGTTTCTTCCACGAGCACCAGAAAATTGTATTAATTTATTCCATTATCTACACATGATCAAAAAATATTTTTCGACGCAGATTTTTCTTGAGTTAAATCTACACGCTCTCAAAGACATCACTCACTCTTAACGTTCGTTTATGACGTTTATGGCTTGAAACCCGATTACTTTGGCATCAAGCTTCTCGAATATTCTCTTTGAACAGATTTACTTAGACTAACATATTCAGTTAAAATTTATTGGGAATTACGTAGATAGCGGAGCGATACTCTAAATCATTGTATCCTTAGGCGCTTTACGCGTCTCCGCTTCGCTTCCAACAAAAGCTAGGCGTGGAATATATTAATACGCTATACCCAGTCTTCCACTCCAACAGGATTTATTTATGAGTATTTATTATCGTTGTGTCGTGGGGCCAATTGGCTACAGAGATGTCCCTTGAAGCACATGCTGTGGGTTCAAATCTGGCATGCACCAATGTGACTTTTTCGAAGTCAATTGTACTTTCTTAGTTAATCTAATACATCACTGACATAATTAAAGTGAAGGAAAACATCGTGAGTTAACCTAGACATAAATGTCTAAACTCACCAATGCACACATCAATGCTCATGCCTTCTCTGTATAAGAAGAGACTTTACCCTGCAGTGGGACAGTTATGGGCTGGTTACATTTAACTATGCTAACCTTACAGTTTCCTACTATATTGTATTTAATTTACTGACACTATGAAATCTGTGTGGCGGCATTTACCACGCTATATAAGGTCCTAATTTATTAGGTAATTTCCTTTTAAGGGGTTGATGTGTAAGTCATAAGTATTCAAATGCACAAGGAAATAAATTGCCAAAGCACACTTTAAATTAATAATAATAAAAAATTATAATGTTTGATTACTGCTCTTTACTGATTATGCTGTCCCCGAGCCGCGCGGAGGGAACTACCGCGACATGCCCCCCCCCCCCCGCAAGCCCGCGCGCCCCGCCGCCACCCCGTCTCCTCGTCGCGTCAGCTGTTACTACCTACTTCTCTCATCGTGTGGTTGCTGAACAACATAGTGTCAAAGTTTAAACCACCCGTAGGTCACTGACATGGCTTTACACACCGAGCCGCGCGTAGGTAAATTACCTGAAATGCGCGCCGCGCGCCCCGCCGCCCCGCCACAGTATTTTACTACTGAGTACCTACTTATGCACGGCCTTTTCCCGCGTTACAGCCAAGTGACCCAATTTACCCGGGGCTCTAGAGCTAGAAACTACATTACTAGGAAAGGCCACGAAAAAATTCAGAAAACTTACAGACAATGACGTTGCAACTTTTCTTTACGATACCTTCTCGAATAAAAAAAATGCAAATGTAAAAATTTTACACGAAAGCACCTGTATTTCTAAATTCCCATCACACTCAACCAGGCTTTGGATTAGACTGACAAATAATTTTAACGATTAGGTACTAGAAAGTTGTCAATGATCAATTATTACGTTTAATTGATAGTATGCACTACGTAGGTATTAGCTTGCATTAATGTTATGGTTATAACAATAACTTGGCGTGTTTAACAGTTTGAATCATAAATACATAAGTACAACATACATAGCATCACGCCCGTATTCCCCGAAGGGGTAGGCAGAGGTGTACACATTTGTGCACTCACATTTCACCAATGCTGTTATTAAGTCCCATGTGAGCCTATTGCCATCTACCGGGAACAATTCTAAGCTGCAAGAATTTTCTAATAGAAAAACCCAATAACACTGCTCGACCTGGGAATCGAACCCGAGACCTCAGCAGTCGCGCTTGGGACCACTAGATCAACGAGGCAGTTTAAGTACAACTATTTTAATTTATTTGTTACCTACTTACCAATAAATTAAATTAAGTATTCACAAAAACTTTGAAAAAACCCTTGTCCTTGAGATCACTTCACTTACGTATTTACTCGAATGTACCTCTCTACGAGACACTTATTTGAACAAACTCAGTAATAACAACACTGTTTGGTTGAAGACTTTAATGGGAATCACTTAGGTATTTTACAACTGTTACGAGATTATTATTTAGATATCACAAAATAGATCTATTGCAACATACTGATTGTTCACCATATTCATCATTTATGTAATCTCCAAATATCGCAATTATTAGATTTTTGAACCTACGATTTTTTATCGATTGTACAAAAGCGTCGCGGTCATTCCGCTGCAACGTCACCCGTCACCGAACCATCGTACATCACCGCACCGCACCATGCAGCTGACTGAAATTACGAAGTAGGTACGGAAGTATTTTTGAACTACTCGGTAGGCAATTAGGCATGGTCTTTCTTATGCTTTGTTTATCGCCGACAGAACAAGCCGATATTCTTTGATGGTATCCGACACAAGCGAAATTAAATACTAATTTTAGTAGGTACGTGACCGTTAAAGAAGCCGACGGTGACAGTTCGCACACATACTTCCCGGAAGGAAGAAAGAGTAACGTGTCGTCGATTAATACGAAAGGAAGAGATAGCACAACAGACGCTGACGCCGCCGCCACTCCCCGCCGCCCGCCGTCCGCCGCTCGCCACCGCAGCCCGCTGCGAGTGATTGTATGCCTACAAAGTAATTCAGTCGGCGCCGGCGCGTTTGATGATCCGATGACGACAAAGCGTTGCAGCACGGCGCTTTTGTACAATCGAAAAATTCGTAGGTTCAAAAATCTAATAATTGCGCTATTTGGAGAATACTTCTGTGATGATTATAGGGCTCTGCTACGTCACTACGAGCTTAGTGGAAAACAACAAGTACGCCGCAACAGATCTAAGTAGATACCTAAGTGATTCCGTTTTAAAGTCTCCAACCAAACAGTGTTGTTGATACTGATTTCGTGTAAATAAGTGTCTCGTAAAGCAGTAACTTCAAGTGAATACGTAAGTGATGTGATCTCAAGGACAAGAGTTATTTACAAATGTTTGTCAAATCTTATTCTAATTTATTGGTAAGTAATTAAGTATTCAATTAATTAAAGTCGTTGTAGGTACTTATGTGTGGTTCAAACTTTTAAACATGCCAAGTTTCTGTAATGACCTTTGTACATTAATGCAAACCTATGCCTACGTAGTACCTACATGCTATCAATTTAACGTAATTATTGACCATAGCATTACACTAATTTGTCAGTCCAAAGCCCGGTTTATGCGTGATGGGAATTTCGAATCACAGATGTTTTCGTGTAAAATTATAACATTTAATTATCCTGCAACTTTTTTATTAGTTAAGTTGTCATAAAGGATAGGTATACAACGTCACTGTCTGTAGGTTTTCTGAATTTTGTCGTGGCCTTCTTTATTTACCTACGGTCATGTACCCCGGCTGCCCGGTGCGTTGACTGTTAGCGCGGGAAAAGGTCGTGCCAACTAAGTAGGTAGTGATAGCCTAGATGTATGACCGTTGGATTGAGTCAAAGGTCGCAAGTTCGAATCAACGACCACTACCACTATCTTTTCGAAGTCATGTGCGTATTATAAACTCATTATCACTTGCTTTTAACGGTGAAGGAAAACATGTGAGGAAATCAGCACACCTGAGAGATGTTCTCGATGGTGTGTAAAGCCATGTCAGTAACCTACGGGTGGTTTTAACTCTGAGACTAGGTTGTTCAGCAACCACACGATGAGAGAAGTAGGTAGTAACAGCTGACGCGACGAGGAGACGGGGCGGCGGCGGGGCGTGCGGGCTTGCGGGGGGGCATGTCGCGGTAGTTCCCTCCGGCGGCTCGGGGACAGCATAATCAGTAAAGAGCAATAATCGAACATTATAATTTTTTATTATTATTAATTTAAAGTGTGCTTTGGCAATTTATTTCCTTGTGCATTTGAATACTTATGACTTATACATCAACCCCTTAAAAGGAAATTACCTAATAAATTAGGACCTTATATATATACTACGCACACACCTGACATGACGTCACGAATCCTGCATCACGCAAGCATAGTTTGTTGTGTTTAGTGTGTGTGTGTATGTGAGATTATATGTCTGTAAACGCACCCACGATACGGGAAGAAATTCCTAGTGTAGGGCAAAGTTTTCATTTAAAAGAAAAAAAAAAATAGTTTGACGATGAACGTGCCTATACTGCCAACATTAATCAATGAGCCGTGGCCCACCAGGCAATTTCCAGGATTCCTCGACAAGGTGGGTGATCCGACTTCTTGACTTTAAATCCTCTCTATTCAATGAAGGAACATTATACCTCGTTCCTCCATATCTGGTTCCAGTAGACTGTGTTTTTAGTCAATACATAGGCAGAAATAGAAAAATATAAATTAAAATTTGGCAGGCTTACAACTGTTCTGTGTTGTAATCGAATTCGTATTCCTAAGCCTAAACACGGCGCCAATATAAAAGTTAAATTGGAAGGTTGTGTTTCGGACACCCAAGGAACACCTAAAATGTGATTTAAGTTGTCAGCAAAGAGAGGGAAAAAATGCCGTAAAAAAGTAAAATGAAAATGCTGGCAATCGGTAACTTATTAGCTTACTATGAAATTTTTTTTTTTTTTTTTTATATATATAGAGGGTACCCTCATCGGTACAAATAATAGCTTAAGATCTAAGTCCTTTCGTTACTATTTAATAAATGATCCTTGCATTCCTTGACAAAGTTCCTGCGAAGTTGTACAAAAAATAAAACAATATCAATATCTTTGAAAATATGAAATGTGGAATGATTTATTTTAACCTAAGCATAGCATATAGCATCACATCTATATTCCCCGAGGGTATAGGCAGAGGTGTACACGTTGTACACACACATTTCACCAATGCTGTTATTAAGTCCCATGTAATAGGTGAAGAGCCTATTGCCATCAACCGGGCACAATTCCAAACTCCGGGCTGCTACTGAGAATTTTCTAACAGAAAAACCCAATAACGCTGCCCGGACCGGGAATCGAACCCGAGACCTCCCGCTCAGCAGTTGCGCATGGGACCACTAGACCAACGACATAACAAGAAATATAATAATTATATTTAAATTTCTCCCTGTCAGTATTACATAAGACTTTTTTTGTATAATAACTTTCGTGAGACACATGCATATTTATTATATTATAGTTTACCTTTAACTAGTCGGGAAATCCCGTAGAATGCGCGTGAGTAATAACCGTTAAACTATAATTAATTACATAAGACTGTTCGAATACAGCAGATTAGGGGTGTCATCATTGAGTCCATCATTGCATCTGTTGGTAAATTGTCTTGTGAAACTAGGCTGCTGCATACAAACATTCGGGATCTGATGGCAAGGAGACTGGAAATGTATAAATACTTTTTTATATATTTTTTAAGTCCTTCATGTTTCCAAAATATTTGATAGTTCACAAATCTTTAGACATAAGGCAGAGATTTAGGTATCACTAAAAATACTAGGCATATTAAAAAAAAATATGCATATTAAATAAAATTATTGTTAACCTCATTCTCTGTATTGTAATTCAAGGCTTATTCTGTTAATAGACAAAATCCTTAATAAATATAATTGTCTCTTAAAAAATCAAAATAAAATATGAATTATGAACCAACTGACAAGGAGAGGGAAGGTTACAGTTCATTTTATAAAATCTGAGTGATGTTGTCATTTTCAGCTTGGAAACGTAATTCAGTAAATTTCTACTGCTGAAAATGGAACGTAGTGACTATCGCTTAAATTTTCTGTTGGCTGGATAAATAACTAATCAAAATTTCAGACTCATAAACCTAGCTAATAAAAAATAAAAAATCACAAAGAATTTTGTCAAACCATTTCACCGTCGATATATAAGTTATGTACATGTGTTTGAAATTTTTCGGTCCCCAAAATGTATTTATCGTCATAACATATTACCCGTGGGAGAAAATTTGAGTCATTTTAGTTCAGAGACCTCGGGCATTCAAAGGTCAAAAGTTGCGTTTGAAGCAAAAATGTTACTCAACTTAAACTCAATGTGGGACGAAATTTGGAGATTACGCCATTTACCGTCACCCAAGTAAACTAGAAAATTAGTTTTCTAAATGATTGCTTGGCGTTACAAATTAACTTGGTAGTTGAAAGACCAATATATACGTCGGAAAGTGCGTGTACGTCTCTGATTAATTTAGTTTAATGTGAAAATTTGATTGGATAAAATTAGACTTAGTTTTAGCTGACTGCCCCACAAAGAGGGTTATTTATTGGTATCGGTATATGAGGCTGCTAAACCATGATCAACGAAAATAAAGCAAATACAAAATTTTTAGGTAATAGAGTGAAAACAGCATGGAGGAGGAGTTAACGATAAGAAATCAAGAAATCAATTGCACACAAAACAAACTAAACAAGACAAGAATATTCCAACATTCTGCAGAAAATACCATCTACATTCCAAAATTTAATTCTTACAAACAAAGACGAAGACTGCGTTTTCTTGCAGTTCTTCCCAACTCAGACTATATTTGCCGCATGATCGCGCCTCTTCGCGTAAAAGTCGCGCAACGAGGCGTCACTAATACAAGAATAATGTTTCATACAGACGTCTTTCCACAAAAACGTTGCTTCATTCCTGTCATGCGGTGGAAGGAGCCAGACCGAGACGTTTGATCGCGCGTGTCGGTAACCGCTGCAGTTTGTAAGGATCCTTCTCTCTCGTGTAGTTAAAAGCCATCTTGATATCAGTGTGAGGACGATGTCTCCCTACAGACAATGGCTCCTAAAATATAGCGCCACATGCTTTGTACGTCTTGCGGACGAGGAGTTCATGATTAAATGCTACCAACAAATTATGTTTGTTCTCCTATTTGCTCATCAAGATGAAGAACCAGAGATTGCTCCATGAATGTAACATATTCATCATCTTATTGGTCTGGAATCACCTACTAATAGACAGTCCTTTCTTTTTTGGCAGCTTCTTTGGGAGATCGAAGAAGCTGCTCCAGGTGATTTTCGCAGTTTTCACAATGACATCAGACCAGTGCACTTTCAGACGACCCGTGTTTATTTTGCCAGAAATTGGCCACTATCAAACTATATAGTCAAAAGCTTGTTTCATTGGCCATCATTATAAGTATAACATAGAACGCTTATATTTATCAGAAAGGCAAAATGTCAGAAACAGTTGGCTAAATCGACATTGCCTTGCTAGGATTACTTACAGGTGGATAAAGATTTTAGATTGCGTATTACCATCGCGATTGTAGTTGGAGAGCTGGTGCCGAAAGCAGCTGATGATTTGTTTGTTCAAACGCTACATAATATACGAGGGTTATTTAGCGTGACATATTCAAAAGTAGAACTATCACTTCTAAATTTGGTAGTATGATGACAAATGTTTTAGCTTTAATTATTGTCTGAGTATGCAGGTGTTTTAATTTCAAGGCAAGTGCTTGCCTGATGATTGAGCGCCATTGTTGAGTTTTCCTGATGATTAATCCAAAAATATTGTTTACTGGAAAGCAACACCTGCGTTGTGATAGATAGATACCCAAAATAATGTGATATATATAATTGTTATGTAGTGGCTATATTACTTTTTAATTTATGTATTAATAACTATGTTTGAATATTGTACACCCGGTAGGTATGTTACACGGATACTTTTATATTTTTTACAATTTGTATTTTATATTTATCCATGGCAAACAAAATACTTTCAAAAAGTCAAATTCTACACATTTTATAATTTATATTTGCATTTTATATTTGTCTCTACTTAGTTAAGCACTCTAAAAACAATTAGTATACCGGTTGCTAAAAATACATGAAGGTATTTAATGATACAGATAAATCTTTGAAAAGCATTAACGCATCCTTAGCGAACCTTAAAGTTATACATTTTTGTGTCTTTCTTAGTGGTCAGAGCGCCTGGAGTATTTATTCGGGAGGCGCAGGTTCGACTCCTGCTCGTGACCGTATTCTTTCTCCACAAAAATGTATAACTTTATATATATATTATAATTGAGTAATTTTGTTTCAATACTAATTCAAAGTCTATATTCACGAAAAGAGGAACAAGTACTTTTTAAATTCTGATAACCTATTTTTCATGTTCTAGAGCTCCGTGACTATTAGGTTTAGGTTTTTTTTTGTATGTCTGCTCCAGATTTCTTTGGGTAATTTATTAGATTGGACCTCTATTGGATTAATTTCGTATATTAGTTGGAAGTTTATATACAATATACAAGTTTCGTAAGTAGTGGTATTAAAAGGTCTGTTTATTTTCTGTGGATTTAATATTTATGTGTTAACAGGTTCCTGTAGTTTAATCAAGATATTTTGTTTTAATTATCATTATCATATATTTTTTAAGAGAGGCTGGGTGAATATATGTTGTAGCCAAATAACACTGCTCTTTTGTGGTGTCGGTTTCCTAAAGATGAGCAAGGTTGCCAGTGCTCTTTCAATAAATAATAATCGTTGTATTGGCAGTAGGGGGACGCGATGTAGCTCCAGTTTGACCCCCGACATCGACTCAGCTTATGATTAAGGGCTCCGTTCGAGTTCGAAAATAGTCGGGCAATCCCGAAAATTGCAATTGAGTAGTAATTGGTGAACAATAATTGAGTAGGGGGATTATAGGGGTTCTTCATATTGCCGGCGCAATGGTTTCTCTTATATATCTTGGTCAGCAATGTGCGAGTGATATTCCTGGTTTTACAATCCATAGGTTACGGTAACCGATCACCACCGGCAGGTCGTAGTTGTACGCTTGTTTGTCACCTTAGTAGTACAAAATAAAACATATTAACCCGTAACTTCGCACTTTACAAAATATTTCTACCAAAAAAAAATATTTAGCTATTTCCACAATGCACTGAGGGTAGTCATGCATTACCTGTGCACCGGCCGCCCGCCCGCAAATATATGCACATACGCAAGCGGTGAAAATTCCGACTACCACCAACTACTCTACACGTGTGTAGTGTCCGTGTGTGTGTAAGTTATTATATTAAAATGTTGTCAAGGAATAGATGATGGCCACATTTTTGGATTAAAAAGACTATTATCATTGAAAAGGAAAGGTTTATGTTCATAGTCTACCACAATGAAACAGATTATTTGTTTAATCACCTTTTTAATAATAATATAATAATAATAATTTCTTTTTTTCAGGCTACTCTGGCCCATAGATATATACCTTAAAAACTAACATATATATATATTTTGTCATTTAAAGCAGCTTAAGATCATCCACAAGATAATGACATCACGGTAAGCTAGATGTCAGTACTATAATATATATCTTCTCATAGCCATACACGTCGGGCCTTATTATACAAATGGTTTGGGTAATGGTCCGACTGACAGCGCATGAGTAACTGCCTTTAACAGCACCTTATCTCTTAGCTTGAGTGTGTTCCAATAGAATATCTGAACACATATGACCTGAGGTAAGGCCTTGGTCATAGCGTGAGTGTCTTGCGCGGATTCTTAAGCGAATGCGACTACTTCAAACAAAGGATTCGTCACTTACGTTCACTGTGGGAAGTAACTTAAGGCGGGTGCGATAAGCGGCCATCTGTGGCCCTTAAGCGGACGGCATCCGCACTGTATTTCAACAAACAATTCTATCCGCTCATGACGGGCATTCTAATTGACTTCCACATTCGAATCATTGTGTGCCTAAGTAGTGAGCGATGTACACATTATCTACTGATTGGGACAAAAAATTATTAAAACGTTTACACTCTTTCACGGTCGTGCTGGCCGATTGATTACGGACCCGCCTCGTGAGACACAGGTTGGGGATTCATATTTCATCACATATTTTTTAAATTAATCTAAAATATCACAGACCGTGTAGGAAGATATTGTGAGGCAATTTGGACCTAATGATCTGAAAACGCGAACCCGCAGTAAGTTAACTATCATTCCTTCTTTTTATAACAAGAGGTCCTTGCCCTGTAGTGGGAGTTGTAGGTTGGTTATATTATATTATTTTTACACTCTACGATAACTCAGTATGCACTGTGGCCATCTAATCGCTACCTCCGCCGCATCCGCGCTCGCTTACGCCCTTATCGTTCACTCTAGACGAGCACTTAGTATTCTCATTATATGTGAATATATTTGCTTAAGTCAAACTGGCTTGTAATTGCGTCTGAATTCAAGAAATGTAGGCATACTTCAGGAATATGTAACAGCAAATGAATCTGTTCAATCAGGTTTTGATTTGATGTCGAATACAGGCATTTTGAGGCATTTGATATAATATGGAGGAGATAAAGCAAGCCTTAATTAATCAACACTACCGATTGCAGTCAATTGCTACACTTGGTACAGGTGTCTCCCAGATTCTGTTACCACCCTGCCTTCAGAAAATGACAGGGTTCATTCTTCTTCTTCTTATCGTGTGGTTGATGAACAACCGAGTTTCAGAGTTCAAACCACCCGTAGGACTCTGACATGGCTTTACACACCATCGAGAACATCATCTTTTAGGTGTGCTGGTTTCGTCATGAGGTTTTCCTTCGCCGTTTGAGCAAGTGATAATTAATTTATAATATGCATATGACTTCAAAAAGACAGTAGTGCGTGCCTTGGATTCGAACTTGCGAACTTTGACTTATCAGTCCAATGGTCTTACCACTAGGCTATCACTGCTCTATACAGGTTCATTGAAGAGGCGAATAAAGGTGCAGATGTTAGTGGATGAATGTTTAGTTTTAGCCAATTGTCGACTGGCACAACTTCCATTATAGATGCTACACGTGACCAGGGCTGCATTACAACACTAGTTCTCAACTTCCGACTAACACAATCCTGATATAAAGTAAAACAGAAATCTTGGAGTTGATCTCAATGTTATGTATGAAAAGGAAACATAGGTATAAAATAATTTCATGCCATTATTTTAAGTACGAATGATAAACTATCATAGAGTATCTTAACTAGCGACAATCCAAGAAGTCCGATTTGACGTTTCTCATTTTACCTTTGTATGACCGTAAAAATAAATTGAAAATTCAAATTCATAATCCTAAATAATTACTATGTTACCCATACACTATAACAACGAGTATCATTCGTAAAACTCAAGTTTAACCATGTATTAAAAAAAATGCACTAAAAAAGAAACGTCAAATCGGACTTCTTAAATTGTCGCGAGTGTAGGTGGTATACTAACATAACAGTAGTAACAGTATTAAACTCTTTTACTTCTTCTTAATTTTTTATGTTATTCATCTTTCCCACTTTATGATTCCGGATGCTAGAATATCCAGGTAACTTCCGAAAAAAACATATTAAAATCCATGCCATATAGACTCAGCATGTCAACTTCTCTCCACAAAACTTTGTCAGAACAAATTCTGAATTTGTTCAGTAACATAACGGTAAAATTGAATTCTACTTCAGAATTATTGAAATGTCAATGTTTCCGTGTTATTTCAAATATTGGTCATTATGAATTCTGAATTTGAATACTCTCGAAAACGAGGCTCTTTTGAGGAATAGAGTGGCCCTACTCGTTTCTCGTACTTTACATTTCCCGCCATCTTTGATGTCAAGTACTCATTTCGGTTTGGGACGCAAAACGACGTAAGCAGCTGCTATTATTACGGTACAAGTTGTTAAAAGCAACGCAGAAAACTGTACTCTATAGGCTTAATAAAAGTAGGTTAAGAGTGTTCTCAATTTCAGAGTCGTTTATTTTATATACTGCCTGAATTTTAGTTACTTTCACGAAATCAACAAGAAAAGCTCGTTTCATAGAATTGCTCGTTAAAATCTTTGTGCTTATAATTAATATGTAATTCATAAATATTATACAAGCATTAATTATATATAAATATATCTTGATGATTTTCTAACGTATTTGTTACATATTCAGACCATAGGCACATTAAACACTTGAGTAATGTGTGAAGTTGATTCTCAAGTGGTTCGTGGAGAAGTACCTAGGTTTTCATATAAATTATATTATACTATTTTACATGACTTTAAAATTAAACACTATGGAAATCCTACATCAGAATGGTGGTGACTGAATCTGAAAACGATGAACGGATACATATTTTCCCAATTACATTGGGGTCGGTTTCTATTCAAACCAGTTGCAGCTTAATACAAGCATTTTACATGGAGCGACTGCCTATCTGACCTCCACAACCCAGTTACTAGGTAACATGGTGTCTTTCACAAGACTTTTAGGCTTCTGACTGCCCGTAACGACTGTCATAGATCTTAATTTGACAACCGGGACTGACGGCTGCTTGGAGGCACGGAGTAGTCTCGGTATGAAAGAATTAACACCCACAGACTGACCACGGCAAGCTCTCTTAACCTCGATCGATCTGTTCGGCTGTTACTTAGCCACGAGCCCCTCCGGGTAGCCAATCTAATATTAACCTAAAACCATTTCTTTCGTTTCGGAACGGGTATCTAACAATTTTCTAATTTCCCTTTAATTTCACCATGATTTTTCTTATTGCGATGTCTCTATTAAAAATTGTAAAGCTTTCCGCATCAATGCTGTGTATCGTATTTGGATGAAATAAATTTCGAATTTTAAGAGGGAAGTATTTTTCTCCCAAATAATTTGGGATTCTAGGAATTTTTATTTTATGAATTCAATATTGAGTCCGGTATTAGGTATCTGTTTTTTAAATTTAATTTTGCTTCATATTTCACTTACATAATTAATGACTGTGGTATTTTAAATATATTCCTCTGACCATGGTATCTTTTCTATACAGAAATTAAACAAAATATTAAAAGTTATACATTTTTGTGGGAAATAAAAATACCGTTGTGAGGAGGATTCGAACCTGTGCCTTCCAGATAAATACTCCAGGCGCCCTGACCACTAAGCCATCTCGATCAAAATAAAATATTTTAGCTCATAATTATTTTATTCAGTGATAGCGTAGTGAAAGTAGTATGTCCAATGAAAGTATGGCAAGTCGAAGGTCGCAAGTTTGACCGCAACATCCGCACCTCTGACCTTTCACGTCTGTATTGTAAATGATCACTTGCTTAAAATGGTAAAGGAAAATATCGCGAGTAAACCAGCACACTTAAGAAACATTCTCGATAGTGTGTAAAGCCATGTCAGAGGCCCACGGGTGGCTTAAACTCTGACACTAGGTTGTCTGTCAACCACACAACAAGAAGATCTCATTCATCATGAATCTTAATTAGTTTTAATAACTAAGAAAGAAAAACAAGAAGCTATTAAAGTGTGCAATTTTCCAACTCGATTGAAAATACATTTCACACAATAGTGTATGAAATTTTTTGCAGTGAATAGCACTGGGCATACAATGCCATGAACGCTGATACGTCTGAAGTGTGTTCAACTGTTCAAGCATTGTACCATGAATGGTATCAAACTCAAACTGGAACGTTGCTGTCAGATACAATGCATGACACCATTGTACTGCGTTTTCATCGTCAGCATGCGACTCTGCAGTGTGAATGGATGAAAATGGATGAAAATGGTGCCGAGACGTTGTAATGATCATAGCTCATTCGTTTCATACGACGTTATTCAATACACATGAGTCTTTATTTCAGATTTTGATGTAGGGCGTTCATAGATCGTTGTAGATCGTGGTCGCAGAATGACCATCGAGGTTGAGCATTTGAGCAAAAGTGTGTGTGGGTGACTGCTAAAAGACTCTTCTGAGTATCCCCGTGATTCAAAGGAAACTACCATTAGTCCTGACTTTTGTTAACTACTTAGGTACATAAATAATACATAGCATCACGCCTGTTTCGTCGAAAGGGTGGCAGAACTTTACACAGTTGTATCCACATTTCGCCAATGCTGTCATTAAGTAATAGGTGGTGAGCCTATTGCCATGTACCGACACAATTCGAAACTCTCGGCTGCTACTGACAATTACCTAACAAAAAAACTCAATAACAATGCTTGATCCGGGATTGGAACCCAGGACGTCATGCTTAGCAGTCGGGTTTCAGACTACTAGACACCCAAAGAGGCAATTAACTACTTAACATAACATATAGCATCACGCCTGTATTCCCCGAAAGGGTAGGCAGAGGTGTACACAATTGTACACCCACATTTCACCAATGCTGTTATTAAGTCCCATGTAATAGGTGGTGAGCCTATTGCCATCAACCGGGCACATTTCCAAACTCCGGGCTGCTACTGAGAATTTCCTAACAGAAAAACTCAATTAACTACTTAATAGTAAAATTTCTCGTGTCGTTTCAGTCACCTATATAGGGACTGAATAGATAGCGATAACAATACTTTAAGACGTTTAAAATGTGGAAGAGGAATTTGGAGTAGTTAGCAGAGGTCACATCTCTAACACCATACACTTGTATGAACTATAAAGTCTGTCATCAAAACATCCAAAGTTCAAAGAACAAAACTCTATATACCAGAAACATTTCATATTATCACGCCGGTATTTCTCGAGGGGGTAGGCAGAGGATGCAGTTAAACAAGTTCCATAAAATAGGTAGTGAACCAATTGCGTCTCAACTTCACGATAATTAACTTGGAGTTAAAACCGTCAAGAAAATGCTTGCTTAGTTTGTTTGTGAATGACAGACTGGATAGTTTGCTAAGGTTAATTATAACCGTTACCGAGGTATATTTTAAACATTTTAATGGATTTTGTACATGTGAACTGTTAAATCTTCAAAAAAGTTCGTTTGATGCTACTAAAGCAATAAATCTTTGAAGCTAAATCTATGTTGTTATATAGTTATTATTATAAACATGGGTAATTGCATTTATTATTATATATATATATTATATATTATACTCTTGAAACTAATACCAATTCCAATCCAATTCCAATATTAAATAGACGCCTTATAAATTAACGCGTAATCTTTAACTCAATTTTAAAGCGTGTTGTCTTCATATAATCCCGAAACGACAATAATTTTTTAGACATTTTGGAATTTAAAAGTATGAACTGACATATTTTCAATGTCAATCGACCGGATTTATTTTCAAGATTAAGCCCACTGAACGTCATTGTAACAGCTAAGATAGTCGTGTAGGTTCAGTTACCTATACAGGGACTGAATAGATGGCAATGAAATCACCAAACTGCCTCGTTGATCTAGTGGTCCCAAGCATGACTGCTGAGCATGAGGTCCTGGGTTCGATTCCTGGGTCGGGCAAAGCGTTATTTGGTTTTCCTATTAGGAAATTCGACCTATTTCTTCAACCCGGAGTTTGTAATTGTGCTCGGTAGATGGCAACAGGCTCACCACCTATTACATGGAACTTAATAACAGCGTTGGTGAAATGTGGATGTACACCTCTGCCTATCCCTTCGGGAAATACAGGCGTGATGCTATGTTAAGGTAAAGTTTCGTCATCAAAAGACGTAATAAAAAATATGGAAGATGAATTCGGTGTAGTGTCCCGGACCCCCGTAGTCGTCTTACGTACTTATCGCGGATTTTATCGAGCCCGGTGGTGCCGCACATCCACCTCAGTATCTGTAGCTCAACATCAAAGAGTCGAGTCAAGACTAAGTGATGTCGACTGCGCGTGTTAATAGTTCGAATACTGCACGGAACACATATTTATATGACTTACAGAAGCAATTATTCTACGTATGTTTATAAACGCGCCCACGATACGTGAGAAATATAACAGAACACTTCTGTGTAACGAATAAAAAATATCAAAGCCACATCAACACTAGCGTGAATCCAAACTTTTTCTTACATTCCCTCAGTGCCAGCTCATGTTTATTATCTTCCATTCCAAACCTACACAAAAATTTATTAAAGTTGTCATATAAAATAGAGGACAGAATTATATGTGTTACAATCCAATTTGGAGAATTGGTGACTTTGCAGTGTGTAAGACAGCCGTAGAATGTTAATGACATAAGGTTTTTTGCAAAACTTCGAGACGATAGCTAAAATGGAAGCTGGAATTTCTCCTTAATGTAATAATATTGTGTCATCAACGTTTATGAGGTAGAGGTCTTGGAAAATATGGAATAATTGAGTGTATAGTTTTTAAAGTAGTAAACATGGTAATTGTAACTACCAGAAAATATAGACGATTTAATATAAGATTTTTGTTCCAGTTGTAATTGTATCAATATTTAATAGATACTAAAAATTGCCTGAGTTACTCGTAGGAGTAATTCTGAATTTCGAAATTATTTGAAAAGGTAAATAATTTTACTGCTTAGTTAAAATCTGGGATTATTCCAATTTCTAAAATAAAAAGGGTTCCTTACAAAGAAAGCAAAATAAATGAATTTCTAGACCCTTTTGAAATTTGAATCATATTGCTATTTTTGACCTCGTCCCAAAAGGCAATAACTGTTTGAAATTCAGTTGGCCCCGAAAGTTTCCGACACCCGACGGTTTGAATGAGAAATAAGACATCTTAACGAAGTACCCTAGATCCAATAAAAAGGATGTTTTCTGGAATATTTTCGGTAATTATAGTTTTTGTCAAAGTCTTTCCAAAAAGTTGAGCCTTATTGTTGATGATCTCAAAGAATCTCTTGAATTTGTCTCAAAGGACCACAGATTTTTTCTGTCGCTCAGACACACAGAAGAAATTGCTTTGGCATAAAAAAAAACACTGAAAGTCCATCGAAGCAAAGTCTGCTGTAGACATCTGAATTCTGCGTGATTAATAAATAATAAGGCATTTACTAAAATAAAAATGGAACGTAGGCACCCAATTATGTTTTAGGTTTTTATGGTAATAAGCGTAATGAAAGTAAACTGAGCAAAAATATTAATTTTTGCTCTATTCATTAAATTTATTGGCTAACAAAAGGTTATAACGAAACTTAATTAATTTCAAATTATTAGAGAGTTTATTTTGATAGTAGAATATAAAAATCGAGATGTTCTAATAGGATTAATTATAGTTAGATTTTGCTTCAGTGAAATTAATACGAGATGTTATTAGAGAATTAAAATTTGCAGTAAACAAAGTATTATAGAATTGTATTACCAGGTTTTATTTTGGAAATATTTTTAATTATTATGTACATATTATAAAAATACACTATAGAATTATAGATAGAGAAACAAAAAAAATATCATTGCTGGATAGTCAGGTTCTTGATTGTGTCAATGAAGAGAGACATGATAGTTCTAAAACTCCTAACTACTCGTATGTCGTCATGACGTGGGCCGCAGGGCCAGAAACAAGTTCAATTTACCGTACCGTTTGATTTCAAAACTAATTGCGCAATACCGGCGCTTCACCGGGTCAGCGTCGATAAAGGATATTTCACTCGAGAAAAAAAGATGTCCAAGATACACGTTTGCTAAAGAGTATCAAATTGGTGCATCTCACTATACGTACCGTACGTAAGGAAAACCCGGAAATAAAAATTCGATATTACTATCATTAAATCGCCTTTGCTGATCGGTTATTTTTATTTCTTGGTCATTATAATTAAACACGATTGTAATGGTAAATTACAGAAACCTACAGTTTCTCCTAGAGTCTGTTTCACAATAATCTGATTCTGCAACCAATTGTTTTAATATTTGGAACCGATTTCGTCGTCCCGGACCCCTAAGTCACTCTTGCTAATAAAGCTATGGCCGTCCTCTTGGTTTTTACTGTTCACTTTGCGTGCATTGTATATATTATATATTATTTGTATAAGCATTATAACAAGCTGCTATACTTTTTGTTTTAGCTCCTATACCCAGAATAATTAACGAACAATACAATTACGATTAAAACTGCACAAAATATATAAATTTATAAACTAAAATATCAGTCGAAGCGTCTTTGTCTGAACTTGAAGGCAGTTTCTCTAAAGTTGTTAAGCTGCAACCAGATACTGTAGAACAAGTTGCTGCCACATGAACAAGTTCTGAGACGGAAAATTAAGATCCACTCGTCATCCGGGCCTCCGGAGATAAGAATCCGAGGAGACTGATCCAGTTTGAACGGGTGAAGAATTAATATTATCCATGAAATATAAAATTCCTTCTTATCTCGATTGAGAATTTTGAAGACACCTGGGCATAGGCCTTCGACTTACCATAGTGACTACTATATTATTGATGCAAGTAAATACAATATCTAGCTACTTCTATAATATTGAGAGTACTCTTACTACCACTAACTACTCTTTGGTAGTAGTTGGTGGCGCTTTTTTTGCGTATATGCATATATTTGCGGACGGGCGGGCAGGAGGTGTGCAGGTAATTGCATGACTACCGTCAATCAAATTTATTTATTTGCATCCATTGTAATGGAATTCCGCAAAGTAACGCCTGAATCTATTCAACATCGACTGCTATAAATTAAGTAGGCCATAACATGTCATAACGCTCATATATTGGTATTATGATTTCTGATTTAATATAAACCGCGCCAAATCGTTTACTGATAGTTTTCACCGGGCTATGAAAATATAGTAATATAATAATATTCACCCGACCGAATTATCGGTCACGGCGGCCTATCTCCATGGAGATTAACCAAGTACGCAGGTGGATTTATGGTGGTGCACAAGTGTATACGCAAACACAGGTGCACTCCCTCTTCCTTCCGGATTGCCGTCCCAATGGACTATGAGAGTTCATAGTCCAATGGGACGGCAATTCAACACGACCGAAGATAGACCAGGTGCAGGAACGACGGCTTTGCGTGCTCTCCAAAGCACGGGGGTGTCACACCGCCAACTCAATAACTTCGGGCTGCTACTGAGGATTTCCTAACAGTAACACTTTGCCTGACCTGGTAAACGAACCCAGGACTTCATACTCAGCAGTCGCGCTTGCGGCCACTACACCAATGAGGTAGTTAGTTTAGTATGAGTACATAATTTAATACGTAATACTCGTATTCAAGAAAATGACAAACGAAGAAAGACACGACTACTATGAATATTTACTGTGAATAAAATAATCTTATTTATTTGATCGACATTTTCTGAAGTGACTGGGCTATGTGTCCCTAAGAGGCACTGGGTTCGGATTCTACTTACCTTAGAAGAATACTAATATGCCCTGTTTTGAATCTAAGATTTAATACTCTAGAAATTAGGGATTTCACAAATACGATAAAAAAGTTATACATTTTTGTGGAAAGAAAAATACGGTCGTGAACAGGATACGAACCTGCGTCTCCCGGATAAATACTCCAGGCGCTCTGACCGCTAAGCCATCTCGACCTTTGCTAACTACCCCGAATTCTTCTACCACATTTTAATACGTCTTTTTGGTGACGATCGAATGCCTTTCGAAGATTTATCTGTATACCTACGCAAATACGATTTAATATTAGTAGGCTATTGTTTCATTGGGTGGATAGAAACGCTGGGAGAATTTTCACCGTGGGAGAGCCATGCTTCGGCACGAATGGGCCGGCTCGACCGGATTGATACCACGGCCTCACAGAAAACCGGCTTGAAACAACGCTTGCGATGTGTTTCGCGCAGTGAGTGAGGGTACCGGAGGCCCAAAACCTTTAAAAGACCAGCAACGCACTTGCGACTCCTCTGGGGTTGCGGGTGTCCATGGGCGGCGGTAATCGCTTGCCATCAGGCGAGCCGTCTGCTCGATTGCCCTATATTCCATAAAAAAAAAACATAAATGCCCATGAATGAAAAATGCTTATGGGCTCCTTCATAAATTCTTCTAGAAAAAGTTGAATTTGAAGTATTTCTATTATTAGATGCTATGGTTGGAGAAAGTCAAAGTAGGAAGGGAGGAACAAGAAAAGTGTGTTAAGTCTGACAATGGATTCTCCAAGAAAGCTAGGTGCCATTAGAATGAATAGAGATTTGCGACAAGAGTATATTGTACCATACAATATACGGAAATCACCACCCGGCTGGAATAAATTGTATTTTTTTTCACTAAACCTTTTATTATGTAACGAGATTTAGCTTAACTCCATAAATTTTTCATGTCAGTTGTAATAGGAACTTTATTCCGAATAGAGTATGTATGACTTGGTCGAAATAAAAACCTTAGTTCTGTGATAAGACTGACAATGTCATAACTGCCCTGTCCAGTAATTTAAGATAAAAACATGGAATTATTAGATAAAAGTTAAGTAAGAAAAATGTAGTTCATATATAACAAAGTCATTGACATAGAACCGTAATACCGTCTACAGCTGTAAGATTGAATAAATTTGAAATAATTACTAGATAATAGTCCCCTGTGATAAAATAGTGAATGAAATTTTACGAAAGCTAATTTTGTTCCACGATTAATTACTTCAATCTCATTCCTTAGGGAATATCTTTATTGTCCGAAGAGGCTACCAAAGCTCATGTCTTTTTTTACATGATCGCCAAAAAATTTGTGCTAGGTATGTTTTTGGGGTTCATTTAGTGTATGTTTGTTTTTGAGTTTCTGTATTCCAACATAATTTCTAAATATCGAATAATCGATACAAGATAAATTTCGATTTAGGTATGGGGTATCATCAGAATCCTTGCATTTTTCCGGGTTTCACAGGCTATACTCGCGACATTCCAAGAAGTCCGATTTGACGTTTCTATCTTGAGAGCATTTTTTTCAATATAAAGTTAAACTTGAGGTTTACGAATGATACTGGTTGTTATAGTGTATGGGTAACATAGTAATTATTTAGGATTATGAAGTAGATTTTTCTATTTCTTACGTAGGTAAAATGAGAAACGACAAATCAAAATCCTTAGATTACCGCGGGTTTAGTAAGATTTAAAATCGGATATATAGAAGCAAAAGATGTTTTAAGTATGATATAAACACATTTTATATAGGTCCCCCGATTGCAATAAAAAAATTTCACCTACGTTGCTTTACACTTTTGGCAGGCGTGATTTTTTTGTAATAGTTATATTTTATTAAACCAAAATAATCAATATATAACACATATTTTTTAATTTAAATTCATCTGCGATTAGCTACCAAAGTATTATTCGAATTGACAAATGTAGGTATAATGTTCGCTGTCCAAATATTTTTCTGTAGCGCACGTGTGGCGGAGAATCTAACATATTTTTCAACAAATATTTTTTCTGTCGCGTTGTTTTATTTGCCCTGTCACTTGTTTTACTGCCGTGCACGAAATTTCGCATCAAAAAAGGGAATATAGTTTTTGTTGAGATTTGGGGCTATGCAGGTGGCGTGGCGTGTGTTTTAAGTTATTCGTTCTTTACTTCACCTAGATTTTCCTAAGACTTTGTAAAGGTCTTCGCGTAGTATTATGTGGACTTAAACTGTATGATATCACATGTGTAGTGTAACTAAAACAAGTGTCCTCAAAGTTGTTGCGAAATTGAAAATAAGCACAAGATTTTTTATGCTAAATCTATAAAAGTAAAGGAAGGTAAGGAGAATGTGATTAGGACTATTAATCCGGGAGGCGCAGGTTCGAATTTTGCGCACGACCGTATTCCTTTTTCACAAAAAATATTTATAACTTTAGAGTTGCATGCATGCGTTAATGCTTTTCAAAGATTTAAAATGTGGTTGAGTTATTTTCTAAATATAGAGTTATAGTAGTTATTTGTGAATGTCAATGTCGTTCTATGAATACCACAATTCCGTCTCTTCTTGAATGAATAAGAACAGACATGAAATGTGAAGCACATAAAGTGAATTCGTCACCCAGACAGAATTTAGTGAAAGCATATAAAATATATCAAGCTGAACTCTCCAACTTTATAGCCATATTTTAATGGTGTATGCCATCTGTATTCGTATATTTTAGTTAAAACAAACTTTAGGACGAATGTTCGGGATTCATGTTCTGCATTACAGCATAAAACATTTGGGCTGGAACGCAGCCATTAGTTTCAATATTGTCTGACTTAATTTAGCGAAACACAGTGGGTAGATGGCCTGAGTATTTATTCATCTATTTTCTATTATAATATGAAGTGATTTTGATCTATGATGCGCGCGCGCGCACACACACACACACACACACACACACACACACACACACACACACACACACATACACACACACACACACACATACCCTAAACACTCAAGAGCGTGCATGCACAACATTTTTAATTTTACTATATTTTATTTTATCACATCATTGTTGTTCAAAAAATGGGTGAAGACACTGACTCCTGTAACAAAGGTTCAGCCTAGCAGGTGTCAGGGCTTCAATTAAAATGAAACACCTTTTTTATGTCAATAAAACATTTTTATTATTATTTATATTATTATCTATCATCTGATTAAGTAAACTTGAAATAAAATAATTTATGAAGTAAATTTATAATCAAATTGTTTATATAGGAAGTGACGTGAAATTGGAGAAAGATAAGATTCCTTTGGCAAATTAATAATATCAATCATTGTTCACCAGTTACTACTCACGTGAGTAGTAACCGGTGAACAATGATTTATATGAATATGTCTCACGAAAGTTATTATACAAAAATTAATAATATATGTAATTTGCCACAGAAATTTCATATTTCATCATAATCATCATCTGTAAACCATGCAACCAACCATTGTGGAATCCATCGCAGTATATTGCTGTACAACGACATAGGCCTCTCCAATTTCACGATACTTCCTAACAAAGGAAAAAGATTAACGGTAGACCTTTATCTAGCCTAGACAGAAAACTGCCAAATTATCCTTTTTTGCTAGATACTCGTTCCCATACTGCAAGCCTACACAATACCCAGAAAATTAAAGAAAGCGGTCAATACCTACAAAGAAATAAATGTCCGTACGCTAAAAGAAAATAAGTAATAGAACCTTAATTAACTTCATTTCGTAAATGTATTGGGGAAGTACACCCTTGGGAACGGAACGACAATCTAGAAAAAAAAAAAACATTCTGTAGATAAAGCTTATAAATATAATAATAATAAAGTCATACACATGTTCAATTGAGACTGCAAATATAATTTGATTGAATCGGTTTGTATGTTTTGTTCCAATCTATCTGACTGTCGATCAAGTAATTGGTGAGTGAGGTTTAAAATAGGTAATTGAATTTCCAAATTCATTGCATCCGTCATTTCCAAAAATGACTAAGTACTACAGTTAAAAACACCCATGAACATACAGAACATCTCTCAAATAAGCTGGTTTTATTATTTGAATGAATACAAAGAGTCGTTGTTGCATGCTTGGGTTTGAAACTTCCTGATCTATTCTGATAAAAAAAAACCTAAATTCGTATTTCAGAGCTGTGTACTATACATAGATACAATCACGCCTGTTTCTCATTGGCGTAGGCAGAGACTATCGATTTCCATTTGCAACGATTCTGACACAGCTCTTTCGCTTGTCTATGTATGAAGCGAAAGAGGTGTGTAATATATGAAATTTTCATTAAAAATAAATTTGTAGAAAAGGTTATTTTTTTTCTAAAATACAAGCAAGTTAAAGTGTCAGTAGACTTAATTGCGCAACAATACTAATGAAAAACGGACAGTTTTTCTTTTACCTAGAACAGCGACTTATATTTTCTACTTTCAGCTCAATGGCGAAAAACTTCATTACAAAGGCACTATAACGTTGTATTTACTACAACATTTTCTAAACTTTCCAACACCCATTTAATCACACGGATGCTTAAACACGCCTCTAAAAAGTTTAGTTATTAAAATGTTAAATAATTCGTATGTTACTTACGCCCCTTCACAACTTTTGCCACCATAATTGTCCACAATAAATTTATGAAGGTCCTCAGTACCAAAGTCCTCAGTGTCCTTTTTATTTGGGACATTATCTTCATTTGCAGCATTTAAGCTTACTTTGAGGACACGTAGTGAAGTTTAATCAGCGTGCTTAGTATTAATAGCCTGTGCTTTTGCTTCTACTAATTTACATTTTGTTAAAATGTTACCTTGACCTTCGAGCACCGTACCGAATTATTTGAAATGAAATATGAAGGGCACAAATTCATATCTTTTTGCATTTATTAAAGAGCAAGGCCAAGGCAAAACGAATGATAAAAAGTGCTCTCAATTAAATGAGTAATATTTGCAACAATTTTTAAGAAAGATCCCACTAATGGTCTATGGAAACCAAAATCTTATTTTTTTATTCATTCATTGTATCCAATCATTTTGGGACATAGAAAATCTTATCCGAATTTCCACAACCCATTCCAAAAATGCAAAACAATATCCAGCAGCGAGCAAGTCTTCAAAAATCCAATATACGAAATTGTTCATTTCAAAAGCCAAGACACGTATAGCAATGTAAAAGAACTTATATAGAATTCTGTTTGGTGAGGCTTTGGTACAATTGTTTCAGACACTTCTGTAAGCAACTTGAATCCGGAAGTACAATGTAGGTAATTTCATATTTGTATTATAACTTTGAGTGTTATCTGAGTGTATGCCATAGGAGCAGAACGAAAAAGACTAGTAGAAAATTATGACTTTTTTTTTGTTTTTTGAATAGTGGCATCTCGCAGGTCAACCTAGGAGGTTGTCGGCTGCTTAACCGGACTTTCCTGTGGATGCCCTAATAATAAATTATTATTAAGGCCTCCAGCCAGGGGCATACGAACTAAATTAAATATAAAGCGACCACGCTAAGGGCACCCCCTGCGGGGTACGAGCCTCGGCTTAGGGCGTCGCTTGAGGGAGGACAGCAAGGGACTGGCTGGATCGAACAAGGATTATCATAATTATTATTATTAGGGGAATTTAAAGCTACAGGCTCAGCGGCTACGCGGGCTGGCACGAGCAAGGGTCGGGGAGGTGATGCATTAGGTGCATTACGGGGACGTCGCGACGGGCCTCGGCGGCGAGGCCTAAATGACGGCGGTCTGTGTTTGTGTACTGTGCTGGTGGCCCTACGGCTCTCTTGGAGCAGGGTTATAGCGTCATCGGGGTACAATAGTGAATGCCTAGGACGGCGAATTCTACTTATCTGGGAGGGGGTGTATCGGGCGGCAGCCGCGATAAGAGGGTTGGGGTGCTTTTCAGCAGACTCGAAATAACGCTTGCAAATGCGTTTTATAAACTGTTGGATAGTGGGAATCTTGAGGTCGAGATGGAGGTTTTCGTTTCTAACGTAGAGGGGGGCTCCCGTGACCTTACGTAAGGCACGGTTTTGGAGGGTCTGCATCTTATGGAGGCGGTACGATTTCGCGTGTGGGAACACTACGCAGGCGTAGGTCATGATGGGGCGTATGCACGTGGTGTAAATGCGCAGTTTGCACTTAAGGGACAATCTGCTGCGTGCGTTCATAATAAAGTGAAGCCTACCCAGAGCGAAGGCGGCGCGCGAGCGCACCGTCCTTATGTGCTCACCGAAAGTCAAGTGTCTATCGAGGATGACTCCTAAGTACTTGGCTTGCTTCTCCCAAGGGATCGGCTTGCCGAACATGGTTATCGGTTTGGGGTCGGGGGGTCTGATCCTACGCTTTTTCGCGAAGAGTACGGCTTGACTCTTATCGGGGTTGACTTCTATTCTCCATTTCCTGAACCAAGCGCCTAGTACGTTGGTGGAAGTTTAGAGAGTGCTAGCTATACGGTCGCGCACGATACCGGAGTAGAAAATGGCAGTGTCGTCTGCGAAAAGAGCTAACTTTGCCTGTCTATTTTTGGGGATGTCGCTAGTGAAGAGCGTGAACAGGAGGGGCGAGAGCACGGAGCCCTGGGGGACACCGGCGCGGATAGAGTGGGGAGAAAATTATGACACACACACACTCATATATATACATGATCCCAACCGATTTCGGCTACAGCGACCTAGCTTTGTCTATTGAGAATATCGCTGGTTCACTCGATTGATATAGCCAATTTTAGCAGTGAATATGCGTCCACATTCACAGCAAGTCAGCACCCCTCAGATGTAGTTATATTGGACGGCCGCGGGTGGTCGGGCCTTTAGCTCGTCTGGTGTAGCTTGTTTACATCGCCTTTAAAACTCAAACACCTTGGTGCTCACGGTAAGGCTCCACAGTGACTGATCCGCTGCAATTTTCATCCCACTTGAAGGTCCTAGGTAAGTTAGATCCGCACGGATCAACCGACTGAGGTAATACTATACTCGCCATGGTTGATTTGTAGATGAGCGATAGTGATTTTATATCGAAGCCCCCCGTGGGTCGGAGAGTACATCAAACCATCGGTCTCGGTTGTCAAACTGGGTTGTGGAGGTTAAATAGGTTGTTCTATGTAACATTTTGGAAAGCTGTAGAACGATTCTATTAAAAGCCAACCACGATGCTGTTAGGAAAAGGCAACGCCGGTTTTTTTTTGTCACAGTAATTTAGAACCATATATTCTGCTTGATGCTTATAATATGAATCAATATATGGATTTTGACTGGCAGAAGTTAGAAGATGAGAATAATTGAGAATTATGTTCAATACTATGAAATTGAAGAGACCGATGATGATTATGCTGATTATAATAAGCAAGAAAATTTATATCAATACTGTAACAAAACAATGAAGATAACCTATTGCTATGGAAGTCACGAATACCAATGTACCAGGCTGTGTTTATGCGACTCAGATATAAGCAGACGTTACTTTGAATTTGCATTACACAGCGATTGCGGTGCACTTGAATAGAATTTCTCAAGCTTCCTTTGTTGCGAATGCTGGTGCATTAAGTAAGTATTTGACTGTCCTGTTGGTCTAGTGGTTAGTAGCCCTGACTGCTAGGCCGGAGGTCGTGGGTTCGATTCCCACCCAGGACAAATGTTTGTGTGATGAGCACGATCATTTGTTCTGTGTCTGGGTGTAATTTATCTATAACATGTATGCATTTAGAAATATATAAGTATGTTTATCAGTTGTCTAGTACTCATAACACAAGCTCTGCTTAGCTTGAGACTAGACGGCGTTGTGTGATAGTTGTGGAATATTTATTTATATATATTTATTTATTTTACGGCGCCGAAGATATTGAAATGTACAATGAAAGTTCAGATGTGCATAGTATTTTTGCTTTAGCTTATCGGAAATGCTAGATGTTTGTTTTCTATGAATTTCTTGGTACAAAGCGAGAATTTTTGGCTTTTGTATTGTATCCAAACGATATTTGTGTAAGCTGTAGTCCTGTTCTGAACAGTATGCATTATATGTTTTGTCTTAGTAAGGTAGTTTGAACATAAAATTTAAGTTTTTTCAATAACTAAAAAATTAAAGACGAGATATATTTTTATTTCACACCTTTGTCAATCAATCAATAATTTATTTTGTTAAACATAGGTGTACAGATAGTATATTGTCTAAAATATGTGAACTATGTTTTGCCAATATATGGCGTACAAAATCAACATAAACAAGCAGTTACAATTAAGGTGGCACGTCAACAGATTACTTACATAAAAAAAAAAACAATTTTAAATATGTCAGTTAGGTAAACAGGTCATTACAATTATCATTAAACCAATAAATAAAATCTTAAGTGTTAAATTAGTAAGTCGGAATCGTCATAGCCCTATTACTGTACTGAAAGAAGTAAACTCAGTGATGGAGTAGTAAATTATATCTAAAAGGATTTTAAACAAAGACAAGTCTTTGGACAGCGCGGTTGGCGCAGTGGTCGAGAGACCGATTATTGCACCGCGTGTCGCAGGTTCGATTCCTTTTTTTTTTTTTTTTTGGTAATGGCTTCTTGCAGGTCAACCTAGTAGGTTGTCGACTGCTTATCCGGACTTTCCTGTGGATGCCCTAATAATAAACTATTATTAAGGCCTCCAGCCAGGGGCATACGACTAAATTAATTCTATTCTAAAGCGACAACGCTAAGGGCACCCCCTGCGGGGTACGAGCCTCTGCTTAGGGCGTCGCTTGAGGGAGGACAGCAAGGGACTGGCTGGATCGAACAAGAATTATCATAATTATTATTATTAGGGGAATTTAAAGCTACAGGCTCAGCGGCTACGCGGGCTGGCACGAGCAAGGGTCGGGGAGGTGATGCATTAGGTGCATTACGGGGACGTCGCGACGGGCCTCGGCGGCGAGGCCTAAATGACGGCGGTCTGTGTTTGTGTACTGTGCTGGTGGCCCTACGGCTCTCTTGGAGCAGGGTTATAGCGTCATCGGGGTACAATAGTGAATGCCTAGGACGGCGAATTCTACTTATCTGGGAGGGGGTGTATCGGGCGGCAGCCGCGATAAGAGGGTTGGGGTGCTTTTCAGCAGACTCGAAATAACGCTTGCAAATGCGTTTTATAAACTGTTGGATAGTGGGAATCTTGAGGTCGAGATGGAGGTTTTCGTTTCTAACGTAGAGGGGGGCTCCCGTGACCTTACGTAAGGCACGGTTTTGGAGGGTCTGCATCTTATGGAGGCGGTACGATTTCGCGTGTGGGAACACTACGCAGGCGTAGGTCATGATGGGGCGTATGCACGTGGTGTAAATGCGCAGTTTGCACTTAAGGGACAATCTGCTGCGTGCGTTCATAATAAAGTGAAGCCTACCCAGAGCGAAGGCGGCGCGCGAGCGCACCGTCCTTATGTGCTCACCGAAAGTCAAGTGTCTATCGAGGATGACTCCTAAGTACTTGGCTTGCTTCTCCCAAGGGATCGGCTTGCCGAACATGGTTATCGGTTTGGGGTCGGGGGGTCTGATCCTACGCTTTTTCGCGAAGAGTACGGCTTGACTCTTATCGGGGTTGACTTCTATTCTCCATTTCCTGAACCAAGCGCCTAGTACGTTGGTGGAAGTTTAGAGAGTGCTAGCTATACGGTCGCGCACGATACCGGAGTAGAAAATGGCAGTGTCGTCTGCGAAAAGAGCTAACTTTGCCTGTCTATTTTTGGGGATGTCGCTAGTGAAGAGCGTGAACAGGAGGGGCGAGAGCACGGAGCCCTGGGGGACACCGGCGCGGATAGAGTGGGGAGAAAATTATGACACACACACACTCATATATATACATGATCCCAACCGATTTCGGCTACAGCGACCTAGCTTTGTCTATTGAGAATATCGCTGGTTCACTCGATTGATATAGCCAATTTTAGCAGTGAATATGCGTCCACATTCACAGCAAGTCAGCACCCCTCAGATGTAGTTATATTGGACGGCCGCGGGTGGTCGGGCCTTTAGCTCGTCTGGTGTAGCTTGTTTACATCGCCTTTAAAACTCAAACACCTTGGTGCTCACGGTAAGGCTCCACAGTGACTGATCCGCTGCAATTTTCATCCCACTTGAAGGTCCTAGGTAAGTTAGATCCGCACGGATCAACCGACTGAGGTAATACTATACTCGCCATGGTTGATTTGTAGATGAGCGATAGTGATTTTATATCGAAGCCCCCCGTGGGTCGGAGAGTACATCAAACCATCGGTCTCGGTTGTCAAACTGGGTTGTGGAGGTTAAATAGGTTGTTCTATGTAACATTTTGGAAAGCTGTAGAACGATTCTATTAAAAGCCAACCACGATGCTGTTAGGAAAAGGCAACGCCGGTTTTTTTTTGTCACAGTAATTTAGAACCATATATTCTGCTTGATGCTTATAATATGAATCAATATATGGATTTTGACTGGCAGAAGTTAGAAGATGAGAATAATTGAGAATTATGTTCAATACTATGAAATTGAAGAGACCGATGATGATTATGCTGATTATAATAAGCAAGAAAATTTATATCAATACTGTAACAAAACAATGAAGATAACCTATTGCTATGGAAGTCACGAATACCAATGTACCAGGCTGTGTTTATGCGACTCAGATATAAGCAGACGTTACTTTGAATTTGCATTACACAGCGATTGCGGTGCACTTGAATAGAATTTCTCAAGCTTCCTTTGTTGCGAATGCTGGTGCATTAAGTAAGTATTTGACTGTCCTGTTGGTCTAGTGGTTAGTAGCCCTGACTGCTAGGCCGGAGGTCGTGGGTTCGATTCCCACCCAGGACAAATGTTTGTGTGATGAGCACGATCATTTGTTCTGTGTCTGGGTGTAATTTATCTATAACATGTATGCATTTAGAAATATATAAGTATGTTTATCAGTTGTCTAGTACTCATAACACAAGCTCTGCTTAGCTTGAGACTAGACGGCGTTGTGTGATAGTTGTGGAATATTTATTTATATATATTTATTTATTTTACGGCGCCGAAGATATTGAAATGTACAATGAAAGTTCAGATGTGCATAGTATTTTTGCTTTAGCTTATCGGAAATGCTAGATGTTTGTTTTCTATGAATTTCTTGGTACAAAGCGAGAATTTTTGGCTTTTGTATTGTATCCAAACGATATTTGTGTAAGCTGTAGTCCTGTTCTGAACAGTATGCATTATATGTTTTGTCTTAGTAAGGTAGTTTGAACATAAAATTTAAGTTTTTTCAATAACTAAAAAATTAAAGACGAGATATATTTTTATTTCACACCTTTGTCAATCAATCAATAATTTAGCCCTGGGGGACACCGGCGCGGATAGAGTGGGGGGCGGATAGTGCGCCCTCTATGCGATAGCGGAAAGTGCGATTCGAGAGAAAGTCCCGTAGGATGAGCACGAGACGGTCGGGCACGCCGAGTTGGTACAGCTTGTATAATAAGCCGTTGTGCCAGACTTTGTCGAAAGCCTTCGCTATGTCGAAAAAGAGCGCGCCTGTCATCGTGCCGCGCTGAAAACCGGCGCTTATGTGCTCGACGATGCGGTGGACCTGTTGTACGCACGAGTGTTGGGTACAAAAACCGAACTGTTCGTTGGGGATGAGGCTCTTCGCATCGGCAAAGTCCTTGAGTCGCTTATAAATAAGTTTCTCGTAGATTTTACAGAGTACGTTGAGGAGGCTGATCGGTCGGTAGCTGGTGGGTTCGTTCGCGGGTTTGCCCGGCTTAGGGATACCTATGACGGTGGCTTCTTTCCAGGATTGAGGGAAGACGTTGTGACTCATGGCGCCATTGAAGATGGCGGTCATGAGTATAATGAAAGGGGCGGGGAGAAGTTTCATGACTTTATTAGTGATGCCGTCTATGCCGGGGGCTTTGCGGGGTTTGAGATTTTTAATGACCTCTTGCACCTCGTCGGGAGTGACGGGGGGCAGGGGGTCGTCGGGGTCTTCGAACGGCGGGAGTGAGGCTCTGCGTTCTACTTCTGCGTCGACCTTGAGGAGGTGCGCTCGGTCGACCGGTTGGGTGCTAGGAGTGCATTGCGCTTCTAGACTGTCGGCCAGGCACTCGGCCTTTTCGATGTCGTCGAAGGCTATGCTCTTATCGGGGCGGATGAGAGGGGGCATGGTGGCCACTCCATCGGATTGGAGTCTCCTTTGAAGCTGCCAGAATGCTTGGTGAGTGGGCTCTAAGTCGCTCAGCGTCTTATCCCAGTGCTAACGCGCACATCACATAACGCGCTGCTCATCGATGCGTTTCTTTACAGCACGCTGTAAATAGCGCATGTGAGCTTTGTTCGCGTCGCAGGGAAACGCGCTGTAGGCACGTACGGATGCGTTCTTTTCCGTTACCAATTCACGTACGTCCGCCGGTAGTTTCCAGTGATGGTTGTCCATCAATGGAACTTCCCGTGAACAATTGTTCAAAACGGATTGTACGTGACCGGTGAACGAATCGATCGCATTCGTAGTGTCAGTGACCGAAGCGATGACGTCGGGAATTGAGTCTAACTGAGGGGAGCTGGTCGATTGTAGGCTTTCGCTTACTTTCTTCCAGTCCGTGATCGTTTGGGTGGGAGGGGGTCGGGAAGGATCAGAAGGCCCCGAGCGAGGTGCCAGTGCCATGATCACGGGACGATGGTCGGAGTTGAGCTCGTGTAGCGTCTCTATAGA
The DNA here is from genome assembly GCA_935421205.1 of Xylocampa areola. NCBI lineage: Eukaryota > Metazoa > Arthropoda > Insecta > Lepidoptera > Noctuidae > Xylocampa > Xylocampa areola. The sequence continues at coordinate 11,679,760 of OW285220.1, forward strand.
CTGTAAACGAAGGTTTACGTTCTTTAGAAGCGCCACATCGAGAATATCGGGAAGGTGCTTGGTGTTGTGCGGATAGTGAGTGGGATGCATCGGAGCAATAATGTCGAAGTTGAGAGTGGCACACAGGCCGAACAGTTGCCTGCCTTTCGCGGTCGTCGTATTGCTGTTCCAAGCGGGATGTTTGGCATTGAGATCGCCCGCTATGATAACGGAGTCACTCAAGCCGAGGAGGGCAGTAAGGTCGTGGGATAGGATTTCGCGTTTTTCCCCCACATCGGTGGCGGCGGGAGGGATGTAGGAAGAGACGATAGTGATGGGTTGGTGACCGGTCATGGCTAGCCGACAGATCGATACCTCGAAAAGTGACAGAGGAGGTGGGTCTAACGGGATGCAGTGGAGCGTTTCGCGGTAATAAATAAGGGTGCCGCCCATGTGACATCTAGTTCTATCGTTCCTAACTATACGGTAGTTGGCGATATTCGGGTCCCGACGGTGAGGTTTTAAGAACGTTTCCTGTACGAGGAGAACGTCTAATTGGTGGTCGCGGAGGAACGTAGTTATTTCGTCGCGTTGTTTGGTGATGCCGTTAGCGTTGAAGAAACCTATTTTTAGGGAGCGCGGTTTGGTTCTACATAGGTTCTTATTATCCATTAAAGATTTTATATTTTATTTATTATGAGCTAGATTGCGCAGGGCTTGCGTAATCTTGGGAAAGGTGTTGTACACCATGAGTAGCTTCATAGGGTCGCCTTTGCAGGCGATGATGTCCCTGGCCATAGCGTGAGCGTTATCAGAAGAGAATACGCTGAATGTGCTGAGAATGACGACCGCGGGGTCAAACGCGAGGTCGTCGTTTACGACCGGTAGAGAGGCGGCGGCGTTAGCCGGTAAGGACGCGTTAGTCGGAGGCGATAGAGAGGGGGGCGCAGCTATGGGCGAGGCCATTAGGGCTGCGATCATGGGCGTAGAGTTAGTTTTGAGAGCTGGGAAAGCTCGTTGTTGCTGGTGGTTCTTGAGGGGAGCCCACGGACTAGGTCTCTGAGGGCTGAGGCGAGCGGGGAGTTGGGAAGAGGGGATCGCCACCGAAGGGCTTTCCCTTTGTTGACGGGCGTTAGCCCGCTTAACGAGCTTGGGCGAGGTTGACTTCGGTGCCTTAGGGCAGCCGCGATAGTTAGCGGGGTGACCGGCTTCGCCGCAGAGCACACAACTGGGAGGGTCGGTGCAGAGTGCGCGATCTTTGGGTCGGGGACAGTCTACCGTGCCGTGGTCACCTAGACACTTGACGCATCTAGGTGTGGCGAAACAGTTGGTCTGTGCGTGACCGTATAATTGGCAATTGTGACATTGCCCTATAACGCCTGTTTTATAAGGCTTCTCTATAATGATGCCGGAAAGGCTGCAGATCGCTTTGACCTGGAAGATCGGGTGGTGTCCTTCGGTAGGATCGCATACGACAAGCACCATGTCGTAGGCGGCCCCACCTCTGGGTCGGTGCATCCGGTGCACCTGAGAAACTGGGACTCTCTGCGACTGAAGGTCACTGAGGATGTCCTCTGTGGGGATTTCCTTCGGGATGCGTCTTATGACGACCCTGGTAGATTTCTCCTCGGGGAGAGAGTATGTATGGAACGAGACGTCCCTGGCCTTAAGGGCCTTTGTAAGTTCCCTATAATCGGTTGTGGAGGGGACCTTAACTTTGATGCCTTGCTGAGTAGCACAGGCACTGGTGTAGTTGATCCTGCGATCAACACACATCTTGGAGATGGCAGTCCATTTGGACTTGTCATGAATGTAGAGCGGGGGAGGGGATTTAAGCTTCTTAGAGCTCGAAGTGGCGCCGGAGGGGCTGAGGGGGGGGGTTGGTCTGAGAGGGGCGGGGGAGAGGGGTGCCATAGTCGCGGGGGAGGGGGGGCGGGGGTGGCGGTAGTCGCGGGGGCGGGGGAGGGGGCGGGGGGCGCTACAGGTTTTTTGGCCTTGCTGGCCGGGGCGGAAGTTTTCCCCTTCTTCCTCTTGCCTCCTTTGCCGACCTGGATGTAGTCGTCTTCTGAGGAGGAGGAGGAGGGAGAGGACGAGCTAGTCTCGGAGTCGGAGGCAGTGGCATCCGAGAGACAGGGAGAGGGGTTGACGCACACGTCCATGTCTTCCGAGACAGTGACGGCGGTCGTAGGAGGCGCGATGGCCGAAGTAGAGGGAGCCTCTACGAGAGGGTCGATGGTGGGCAAGGATACGAGGCATGGTATACCTATTTCAGCGGGCGGCGGAGAGAGAGGGCTATCTACGCAATTTATTGCGGGGTTGACATGCTGCAGGTCGGCTATTTGGGTACCGTACCGACGTTGAATGTCGGGGTCCCTGACTATGATTTTAACGAACGCGAGAAGCGCGTCCATATTAAAAAGAAATTAATTTAACTATTATCACTATAACTCTAATTTTCGCCTAACAGGCCTAACTCCCCGGGAGGATAGCCCGGGGATGCGTAACCCTCCCCGCCGGGTATAGGCAGGGAGGTGAGTGACCTAATGGTGAGCCCTAAGCTTGCTTTTTACCCGTCGCCAGTCTTAATGTGCGTACGGGGCCCTGAACCAGTCTAGTGCGAAGGGTGTAGACACACCCGACCGACACTAGGTGTGTTGCTGTAAGGGAAACCAGAGCTAGAGTCGACTAGGAGATCCCCCAAGGCCGGTTGTTCTAGCTCCCGTCCGATTTGTAGCTTAACCCTGAAGGGGCTTCAGCTGGGTGTATCGGGTCCACACCCTCTCGGTTTCGTTGACACCGTGAGGTTTCCACCGAGAACCACGAAACTGTGGATTTTCCCAGAAGGGGAATTTACACAACACACGTTTTGACTGTACTTTGAAAAAGACAGATATCAGCCGCCGCCTCGAAAGAGGCAACTTTTGAGTTGTAGTGGCGTAGCTAGCGAGCAGCTACGGAGAATGCTACGGCAGAGCGTAGCGACAACGATCACTGACACAACACGAGCGAGTTACGCAGAGTAACACGTCCGTGCGCGGCGAGCGTTGATGCGAGAATGTGCCAGGTTCGATTCCCGCATGGTGCAAATATTTATACGATCTACAGATAATTTCTCCGGGTCAGGGTGTGTGTGTGTGCTTGTGAGATTATATGTCTTTAAACGCACCCAAGATACAGGAAGAAATTCCTATTGTGGAGCACCGTTAAAAAAAAAAAAACAAGTACTTTTTATTTCTAATAGCTGCTGGTATACTATTATATATTTTTGGGGCCATACCATATTTTATATTATATATAAAATTTTGTGTAGACACTATATAAATTTTTTTTGTTAATTTGACTAGCCCATATTACCTGGGCCAAATGTAAGGATTCTAACAATAACCCATACACCTAAATTGGTTCAGTCGTTCAGAAGTTATGCTGGAATAAAGAAACTCACAAACATGCATACATAAATAAATCAACCCTAAAAACATAACACTCCTTTTTACACGACTTACACTTTAACGGAGCTATTTGGGCATGCGCAGGAATTTTTCGAAGCCTAAACAATGTTTGTTTTATGTTATATTTTTATCTTTAGTATCTTTTTCTTTCAATGAATGTATTTAGGCAAAAATATTATATTACTGAAAAAAAAAAATATCAAACTCATTTTATTTCTTAATTATATTATTAGCACAAATATAATAATATCTGCAACGATACATCGTACATAATAATTTAAAGCTGTATGTAAGCTCAAATCTGTGAAAGCTAACATTTCTTTTAGTACACTTTTATGTTTATCTCCCTATAAATGAAGTGCGGTTGTATCCACTGCTTTTAATTTTTTTTTCCGTAATTTCACTCCACTTGAATCGCTTTCTCGTTTAGCTCGCGTCACTTGGTTTTAAGTTTTATTTGCTATTTCTGTTTTTTGCTTTCATTTGCTTCGACTACGTTTTTCTGCTAAAGAGCGTACATTTTTAGCTCTATAAATTCGTTACTTGCGGATTTGCACATAAATAATAACATTAAGCTTATTTATGCAACAAAATTTTTACGTTTAATAGATGTCTTTTAATTGTTCAAGATAAATATTTGAAAAGCATTAACGCATGCTTAGCGAACTCTAAAGTTATTATATTAAATGGAAAAATAATACGGTCGCGAACAGGATTCGAACCTGCGCCTCCCGGATAAATACTCCAGGCGCTCTGACCACTAAGCTATCTCGTCTTTTAATTGATATACCTTTTGGCTGATGTTTTTTTTTTTGTATTAATATTCGACTTAAATAAGATTTCCATCAGTCCAGGAGATAAGGGGAAAATTATACTTACAGTAGGAAGTCGCTAAACCTACTTTTAAGACTTAATAACATAACATAACTAGCCCATAACTGTTCAAGTCCAGGGCAAGACTCTTTGCGATAGCTCACTGCAATTGATCAAGTTTAACCTCTTAACCTTGCCTTATCAAATACAATGCGATAAAGTTAGATATGTAAGAAAAAAAAACTTCTATTGATCAGATTAATCTTTCAAATGCATTAACGGATGAAAGTTTGGTATTGTACTTCATAAATGACAATAGATTTACCATTTATTAAATGTTTTCATCAAATTAAACGGAAGTCAAAACAACATTGCTAAAATATTTGGTGTACATTTGTATAACAATGTACAGTTGTACACCTATGCCTACCCATTCGGGGAATACAAGCGTGATGCTATATTACACCCTTTATCCTTTACAATCTGTAAGAATTTAGGCCAGTGCCCTGTTAGTGTCTCGTTCGGACCCAATAGTAACCCTTTTTCTATCATAAATCACGAAGTATATGGACGTTGGGATCCATCTAGATAATTGTAGTCCGTACCATATTAGATCTACATAAAACCGAAGTCACTTTTTAATCTTTTGAACATTTTTATATCACTCGATCTTTTTATTTTAGTAAGTAACTTTTTGATAATACATCATCTTATAGTATGAATTTATTTGTACCAATGAACAACGTGTAGTGATAAATAAGAATAAAAAATACAACAAAATAATGGAACGGAGACTATGAGCCCGAAAATACCTTTTTTTGTGTGAAAAATTCATTATAGTCCCTGTGCTGGGCTCCTTCCGACTAAAAATCACACAGTCCTCTGCAAATCTTTACTGTGGTCCCGCGATCGCAGCTGCATTCACCACAGCCCCAGCAGGTTATAGTCCGTCGAAGGTAACGTTGGACCACGTATTTTCTATCGTTTTCATATCTTATATCTTACTCCAGAACGGCACCCACGCCAAATAGCGACGCGCGGCCGCCGTGTTGGAAGCGGAGGACATTACTTTGCCTCTCCAGCCAACCAGAAATGACCTGGAGGTCGACAAAAGGAAGATACATCAAAAGGGTGGCGGGCAGCAATTCGATCCTATTTGCCGAAGATAGAAGAAAGTGGATAGGTAGGAAATTTGGTCGAAGCCTCCTTTTAAAAGCTAAAAAACAATGAAGATAATCTCTCGTTTTGACGTAATTAAAAACATACCCTTAACCGAAGAGCATGCATGAAGAGGTTCCTGAACATAGATGAAGCGATAGAAGTGTGTCAGAATCGTAGCAAGTGGAAATCGATAGACTCTATACAACACACAGATAGGCGTGATACGTAAAAAATATTTATCCTGACTCTCCAACAATGTGAATTTCTATTTTTGACTTCCTAAAAAATAAAACCATTAACTACGTTTATTGATTCTTATTTGCGCACTTTTTTATAAATACGTTTAATAGACCGACCTTAGTAAGATTTTAGTAATAGAAAAACAACTTTAAAATTATTTTAACGTCTTAATAAAATTTTCTTGGCCAAATATTCTTCATAAACTAATTTTGCATTCCAATTTTTTTTTGGCAAACTCAATTCTTTGAAAAATATATTTTAAACATTTCTAAGTAATCTTGTTCTCAAACTCATTTTGTAAGGATTCGCAACTGGCAATTCTCCATTAAAATTCAATTTTACAAATAACGGCATTTGATTAGTCCCTAAAACACGTTTATCAAGATTCGGCCTTGGGACCGTGATCCAATTTAAAATATAGTTGTAGAAAGCGTAAAGCTTGCTCAATTAACTCAAATGGTATATCCCGGGATATAATTATATAGGTACAGCTTTATACATAGTTACATAGATAGGTACTATATCGTTGTACAGTAAAGTGACGAGGAAAGTTTTGAGTATGAATATGAATGGATAGTAGGGAAGACCAAGGAAAATATGGATTGGTTGGTGGTGTTAAATATGATATGGCTAGAAAAGGAGTGACTAGTGAGAAACAACCTACAGAAATATATAGAAAAGGACGTGCTGCGCCGATCCCGAATAAATTGGGTAACGGCTGGGGGATGATGATCTATATATAACTATTTCTTTTGTTTTTATAAAAAATGGATCTTTTTTTTTTTTTTTTAGAATTAAAGCTTTTATTGGTTTTAACACATCATACAAAATAATTAAACCCACCAAACTGTGTGTCAGTTTGTCGGCGGGAATAGCGCTCAATATACATCTGGTTTAGGTTAACATAACATAGAACATAGTTTAATTGGTAGCAACATAAAAGGTAAATCTACAGTCGTTATCAATTTAAATTTATACTGGAATTGATAAGTAACATATTTTTTAACTTATTTTTTAAGGTTATTTTACTTGTTTTATTTGTGATTTTCCTTAGCCAATCATTACTATTGTATAACGTAGGGATCATATACTTATTGGTTCTCTTACCATAATAATTCTTTATTGGTTGACGGACCACTTTCTGTTCTGTTACACATCTTGTGTTGTAAATATTTTGTACTTTTATTTTATTGCTATCATTGTAAAATTGTTCAAGAACCATCAAGTATTTGACCCTTTCGTGAACAGGGAGTATTTTACATAACAGAAACAGTTTTTCATAATTATCTTTACATGTGTGTTTTGTCTTAGGTGTAACAAGGTATTTCATAAAACGGGTTTGCAGAGACCTAATATTATTTATATAAGTCTTGAATGTACGACCATATACACATAGTCCATAACTTATTATAGACTCAACTAAAGCGAAGTAAACAACACGTAATGTTTTTCTATTTAATGGCGCCTTTAAAGTATAAAACTTACTAAGTACTGTTCTGAGCTTTGTGCACACTGTATCAACATGCGTCTTCCAGTTAGCATTACAATCCACCCATAGACCCAGGTACTTAAATGTTTTGACGTATTCTAAGTTTTGGCAGACACACGGACACCAACTCGCCTGATAGTAAGCGACGGTGCACGTCGATCCAAAAGAAATGTATTAACTCTAAATAGAGTGGATAGATTTGGAGGAACGATACTTAGGATTTGATGAGCAACTGCCCAGACACGTCTCCCACAACGGCTGCAGTCGTATTTCGAAATATTAAAAAAAAAAATTTTTTTTTAATATTTCGGAAATCATCGTCTCTGTATACGATGTATTTAGATTTTTTCGTAACAGGTTTATACTCATTCACAAAATCTTACAAACATACGTGAATATGAAGTAAGAGCGCGTGAAACATAAGTCAAAAGTCGAGGGAAAAGTAACGAAATAGCCGAGCATCGCCCAGTGATGATAATCCTGCTCACAGACAGCTTATCCCCTGTCGATGCCAACCGTACATCTCGAAAATAATTGGGAAATAGGCGAAAAAATATAAGTCCGACTCGTACTGAAAGTACGACAACAACTCTTTCCCGAATTAAAGGGAAACATGTTTATAACGACATTAAGAAAAAAACGCACGATTCTTTTGTATAAATGATATGTAAAATATTTTTTTAAGAAAATGTTTGTTTGCGCTGCTAAGCATTAGACCAATGAGCCAGTCTATTGACAAAATCCCAAAACCTCTATGTGACAAAACGGAAGTTGTAGATGTTAATGCGCTTTAATAGCAAAATTCACTTTACCAGATAACGTAGAATTAGAATCCATCACATGGAGAATCACAATATAAGTTTTGGCGTCTATAAACGTCATCTATCTGCGTTAGGTAGGTATTTATAATAACCACCAAAATACGGTGACAAAAAATTTACTAAACATTCAAAACCAGAATCAACATTGTCTACGCCTCCTCTACACACGTACATTGTATGTTACGGTACAGTGTTTGAACGGCTCTGTTTTAGTCTGAAGTCCATGTAAGTCCATTTTGCTTTGTGGTCTTATAAACATGAGGTTTTCATCATAGCCGAATTTAGATACCACAGAGAATTTTCCAGAATTCGGTGCAGAACGAGGGTTTGTTATTCAATAGTTTTAGTGTAGACAAGCTGTGACATCTTCAGCTAAAACCGTAATAGCTTGGCTAAAACACATGAGATATTTATAATTTATAGCCTGTAGCACTTAAGGATAATGAAGCTTCCTATTAGATAGGAATTTTATTTTCCCCTTATTAGTTCCTGAGATTGTAATGATAATCTAGTGGGATGACTATTGTAATGGCAAATTTAAACCAGCACACCACACAAAATTGTCTCATATGCAAAATGTAAACGTGTGTGTAGCAACTACGTGGCTACGCCCATGAACTTAGAAATCGAGTAAGTCGCAAATAAACGCCCAGTCAATACAGTTGTTTGAATATTTTATTTCCGAAAACCTAACCTTCTGTAGTGAGAACTCTTAAAGTAAATAGTGACTATTAAATGCATTCTAAAGTCATTAAAGATTTATGTTCTAGATGGTGTGTAAAGCTATGTCAACCCCGAGAGCTTTACGTGGTACTGTAAACCAATTTTTGTACGATTTATGTTTGATGATAAAGAAAAGAGATACCCCTACATACAAGCTATGTTTTTATAATAGTTAAGATGTTAGAAAGAAAAACCATTTGTGCTTGGAGGATATTTTTCTGTATGTTCGTTGGTAATGTCATCAGGTGTATGTTATTAGTCATACTACGAGATATCGTGTTACCTAGTAACTGGGTTGTGGAGGTCAGATAGGCAGTCTCTCCATGTAAAATACTGGTATTAAGCAGCATCTGGTTTGACTGGAAGCCGACCCAATGTGATTAGGAAAACGCCAGGCAGTTTTATTTTAGGACATCGTTGTACAAAATTCACTGACTGGTTAATCCATACTATCCATATCTATACTAATCCACCCATCCATACTGATATTATAAATGCGAAAGTTACTCTGTTTTTTTGTTACGTTTTCACTACTAAACGGCTAAACGGATCGTAATGAAATTTGGTAAATAGATAGATTGTATCTTGGGGAAGAATATAGGTTTTAGTCGCGCAGACGAAGTCGCGGGCACCAGCTAGTTTACTATATACATACACTAGCGACCCGCCCCGGCTTCGCACGGGTGCAATGCTGATACTAAATACACTACAGAAAAACTGTGAACGTTGTATATAAAAACATAGCGGCCCGCTCCGGCTTCGCACGGGTATAAAATATATAGCCTATGTGATTAAAATCGATCCAGTAGTTTTGATTTATTCATTACTGCCCGTGGCCCGCACGCGTTAAATTTGGAGTAAAACAATCCCCCTTCCCCTATACCATGAAGATTTCTGACTTTTCTGTAGACCTTTTTTATAACAAACGCTACGTCCCGCAATTTTTAAATCTGTAATATCTTCGAAAATATTCACTTAAATCATACGGTGTAAAGGGCCATATAGATCTATATTAAATGAACAATGTATTCAAGGTATTTAATTGGTTAAGGATTAATGCTGTATTGGTTAAAATCGCTTCGAAAATTAGCCATTATTTGTCGTAAAAAGTAAATGACAAAAAAAAAGTTATTGTGGGTTATCCATAAGAGATAGACATATACCATCACGGACTTTTCTGTAGACCTTTTCAATGTGTACAATACTTAGTACATTATTTTGATAAAACTCGTAGGGTTCAGCCTGCGTTTGCAATGTAAGCGGAAAAAATGTAATTATTTACGACATCACATTAGAAACCTCAAAAATAACAGTACTTCTCCACTATTTAATGGATGTTATTATACATATAAACCTTCCTCTTGAATCACTCTATCTATTAAAAAAAACCGCATCAAAATCCGTTGCGTAGTTTCAAAGATTTAAGCATACAAAGGGACATAGGGACAGAGAAAGCGACTTTGTTTTATACTATGTAGTGATTCGCTTCCCATTGGTAAAGGCGGAAACTATCAATTTTCCCTTGCTACGATTTAGACACACCCCATCTACATACATTATAATACCCACCGTTTATATTTTATTTTATTTGTTAATTTAATTATATTTCGCTATTGACGATTTACATGACTATTTCCAATCATATTTTTCAAATCAGGGCTAACGGTCAGTGCAGTTCAAACTATGGGCAACCTCCTTGCCGTCAAGTTAACATTTCGATGTTCATGAGCAAAAATAATGTAAACACACTGCTTCATAAAAAACAGCTACTATTGGTCAAGGAAAATTTATCCCCTAATTTGCGTACTTGAAATGTATTTTAGCTGAACAATAATAATATAAATTCTTAATTCAGGTAACAAAACCCATAGTGTGTTAGTAAGTAGGAACTATTATTATATTAGTAAACCAGCATAACAGATATTACAATTTTCTAGAATCCAAGCTTAGTCTGACTTCTTTCAACGTGAACCGCTAAGCAGTGGTTCATGTATCAACCCATCTATATAAATATTAAACAATGTGGGTGAGGTTAGTCCACCCTGTCTAACACCACATTTCAAAACATAGGGATCCGAATATACACCTGCCCAGCGTACAACGTTGACCTGGCCTGCATACCAGTATTTAAAGATATTTATGAGTTCCATCGGAAGCCCCAGCCCCTGCAGTTTAGTCCATAGAATATCGTAGCAAACCAGGTCGAACGCTTTCGAAAGATCTAGGAAACAAGCGTATATAGGTGTGTTTCTATCTGTATAGTATTTTACAGTCTGTTTAAGTCCCAATATTGCACTTTCCGTAGAGAGTCCCGGCCTAATGCCGAACTGATTATGGTGCAAGTTAAGATAGTTGTCAAGCTGAGAATTCAACAGACTGTCAAACACTTTGGCTATGATGGTGGCCAAAGATATTGGGCGATAGTTAGCCTTGTCAGCCACATCACCAGTCTTGTTCTTAACAATGGGTACTACTATTGTCTTCATCATAGCCTCCGGCAAGAACGAGTGAGCCAAGCACAGCGAATAAAGAAGAGACAGTACTCGCGGCAAATGGGGTCCAGCATGTCAGAGATGCTCGACGCTGAGACCATCATGACCGGGAGATTTCCCAGAAGACATGTTCTTAATTGCTTCACGTACATGTTTAGCAGAAAAAAATAAAATTATACTATTTGTAGCACGTGGCTCAGTGCCCAGCGTCCCCGAACACGAGGACCCTAAAGGTGAACTAACCAAGAAATAATCCTTAAAAAGATCAGCAATCTGCTTAGGATCGTTCACCCCCTCCACGCTTACAGGAAGTCCAGGCCTAATCTTTACTTTATTGGTGCATTTCCAGAAGTTACGAAATTTTTTATTGCTATGTTCATTCGCAATAATGTTCATTTTTAACTGCTCTTTATGATCTAAACACCACTTCAATCTAGACTTAAATATTTTCTTGCTGACGCACATATCTTCATATACACTACCTAAACCTGGTTTGCCATTCGCAACCCATAAGTCAAACCTTAGCCTGGCCTCCCTGTGGGCGTTGGCCGCATATGTATTCCAACCAATTACAGGTGGTTTCCTACGAATGGTTTTTTTTGGTATATTATATAATGAGGCAGAAGTCTGCAGGGCGGTAACAATACTGTCTGTATGAATATAGATGAATATAGATACTGTCTGAATGTCTCCAAAGTTACCTTTCTCATTTTCAAAGCCACTGACGTTTGACAAGTTAACACTAGTAATGTTTACAACACAAAGCTACCCAGTCCGACCTTCACGAATCAATTTGGTCGCATCGTTTGCACGTCTCAAATAATTCATAACCATTCATAGAGAGTCAAGTAAAGTGCCCACTTTGCGTCGCGCGCCATCCTGTCCGCTCCGCGCTAGACAGAATTTAGAATAATCGCAACAGCTTTGGGAATTTGAATAATCTGTAGCTTAAAGAGAATTATTTTTCTCGGAAAACGTTGGCCAGAAGTCCTATTACGACGTTGTAAATCATAAGTACGTCAGGCCTTGGTAAAATATTGAAATGATAATTAACGCAGAACAAGATACAGATGAAGATATTTATTCATTTCTTTTTGATTTATTTGGATAACTGTATGGATAAATCTGAAACAATTAAAGATCCAAAAATCATAACATCGTGCCTCCATTACCCAAAGGGGTCAGGCAGAGGTCAAACACTGCTATTAACCTTCATTTCAACGATGTCGTCATTAACTCATACATAGGTGGCAAGCCAAAACAAAAGCATTATAATTATAACATATTGTTCAACCTGAGGATCGAATCTAGGACCTCACGAACAGTATTCGCGCTGCAACTAGACTAATAAGGTAGGCAAATTTTTAACATTCCAAGAAATATTAATAATGGTACGACTCCTCATCCACGTCAAAAATACATTTTCAAAATCATTGCATGCAGTTTTCTTATATCTAAAATCGGCATCTTAGTTCATTATAACCAAGTCTAATACTTTCAGGTTTGTCCATATTACCCCATCTTAATGAATGGCAGTAAAGGATATTTATTTCCCTTAAATTTAACACACATTGCCGGTCATTGCTTCACAATGACCACTACATTGACCGGTCAAAGAGAAAATTTACATAATCAACACAACAGTTCCCGAACGGTCGAGTGATGGAACTCTTGTTAAAAGCAGATAGAAGAAAGTTATACGTTCCTTTAGTCATCACATAACATAGCATCACGCTTATATTCCCCGAAAGGATAGGCAACACTGTACATAGTTGCACACCCACATTTCATCAATGCTGTTATTAAGTCACACGTGAGGCCATTTACGGGAACAATTCCAATCTACGAGTTGCCTCAGGGAATTTTGTAACAGAAAAAAAATAACGATGGCTCTTTGCTCGTTCCGGGAGTTGAACTCAGGACCTCAGGCGCAGCAGCTGTGCTTGCGACCACGTAATTCTTGAATGTTGCCAATCGGCCAATTAATCAAACTTTTGGGGAATGTTGAATCATGAAATTTGACAATCAGCAAGGACTTTCAGCTCAAAAAATGGAAAATATTAGAAAACCCTATTGGAACCCTCACCCTCATAATTTATAGTTAAATGATTTTATTTCTGTAAACAGATATTTTGAAGACACTTTTACTAGTCATTTTTTTAAACTAGATTTTGCCGGCGTTTTAATCTATCTCTAAGAAGAAACGCCGAAACTGACTGAGACGTCACTTTTAAAGTCCAGACATAATAGTACTAAAGGGTAACCATGCACGGATCGTGTGGAATGGCCTTTTGAGGAAAGCAACATAGCAGCTTTGAGGTGATCAGTCTTATCTGACGGCACTTATGCGTCATCGTGTATATAAAATACATAAAACGTATATGTTAATAAGAATCCTCAGGGCGCCAGTCCGATTCGCGCTTTACCTTATATTTTTTTAATCTCTTCATTTGAGAACTCTGCGTCTGTTGATATTTCCTTGAATATTAACGCTTCAATTACTCAGTTTCTCTCACCGATATGTATATTTTTACCGAGATGCGACGCGTAATACTGCTATAAATATTAATTTATGTTCAGCTTCAGCGCGATTGATTGGATAAAAACCTTCGAATTTTCATAAAGATCATTAATTGACTTAAGTGAAACCAATTTGCGTTTAACTTTGAAATATTATCCGGGTGCCTATTGACTTATTTAATAGCTTAATTTGTTCTTTATTGTAGTTTAAATTACCACCTTTGTAGATGGTTTATAGGGAAAAATATTATAACGGCCAACATTTTAATACCTATTTATTTTGGTATAAATTAATGGGCAGAGAATAAACTGAAGCAAATAATAATAATATAATTGATAGCCAAGTGGTATGACAGTTAGACTGATAAGTCAAAGGTCGTAAGTTCGAATCCAAGGCATGCACCACTGACTTTTCGAAGTTATGTGCGTATTATAAATGAATTATCACTAGCTTGAAACGGTGAAGGAAAACATCGTGAGGAAACCAGCAAACCTGAGAGATGTTCTGAATGGAGTTTAAAGCCATGTCAGAAATCTACGAGTGGTTTACACTCTGACACTAGGTTGCTCATCCACAATACGTTAAGACGAAGAAGAAGATCACAGTCAACCCTTAATTCAATTTTATTTTTATGTGTTTTACGAGGTCGGATCTAAAGATCAGCACTGCAATACTGGCTAACCTAACCAGACTAAGGTACTATTGTAGCGTATGGTGCGATAAAGACCCTTTTTACACGACTGCCCAAAAAAGGAGTGTTTACCCAACTGCCCCAAAAAAATTTGTGCGTAAAGCGTTTTTGGGGTTCACGTATGTATGTTTGTGAGTTTGTTTATTCCACCATAACTTCTAAATGCCTGAACTGATTAAAAAGTATGGGGTATCGTTTCTTAAATTTTCCGGGTAACAAAGGCAAGTAAAATTTAAAAATATGAAATAAAAAATTTATTATTAGATAAAGTTATAACTTGTTTTTCGCTTCTTAGTTCACAGCATGTCAGGCGCAGTTTGAATTTTTTTTTTGGCTTGTTACATTAGTGTATTTCTTTTTATGTTTTTTTACTTTTTTGTCAATGCTATTTGTGGTAAAATTTTATAAAAACGCCTGCCAGGTGCAGTTTTTATTTTTTTTATAATATTTTGGCTCGGTACATGAATTATTACTTTTAGATTTTTTTTCAACTTTTTTGTCAATCCTTTTTGTGCCTGTGTAAGATATTGTTATCTCATTATTAAAAAAAAAAAAATACTGATGAAGTGCCGGTTAATGGAGTGTGATATTAGGATAACATCAGAACCTGGTCATTTATAATATTTGGTGTGACATAGTTAGATAGAAGGAGACCGTATCGGTGGCGTTTATCACTAACAACGGCATTCCCAAAGAGGGTTGATGTCAGGCAGGCGGCCGGTCATAAAACATAGCCAAAACTTTAACACCATGCCAGATATTAAAGGTATGCTGCGCCGACCCCAAATAAATTAGGATAAGGGCAGGGGGATGATGATGATTGAATGACGAATGTTAGATCAATCAAACTTCTGGATTATAAAAATAATTATATTGTAACCCTGAAATAAAGCTTTGCTCCAGATCTATACTTGTAAAGATAAATATTTCCTTTTAATTCGTTTCCTGCCTTTCAGATAACTTCATTAAGGATGTCAAAGCCGTTGGTGCCAGCAACTAAGACTTCACTGAAGAAACAATTAGTGAACGCAATGTTTGAATTGAAAAACTTGTTTCGACGATCGTTATTCAGTTATTCAATAGACTTTCTTTGATTACGTTTATCAATTTCAACAATTTGTTTATTCAAGATATTTTTTCAAGGAAACCGCTTTATTTCTATGCGAGATGTTTTTCAAATAAATATTGCGACATATTAGTGCTTTTTCATTGGTCTAGTGGTCGCAAGTTCCGCTATTAGCGTGAGGGCCTGGGTTTGATTCTTAGATCGTGCAAAGTGGTATTAAGTTTTTCTGTAAGGATATTCCTAGTAGCAGCTCGAAGTTTGGAATTTTCCCCGATAGCAATAGACTCATCATCTATTTATGGTGCTACCTAGATGATGAGCCGATTGCCATGTAAAAGGGCACAATTTCAAAATCCGGGCTGCTACTGAGAATTTCTAATAGAAAACCCAATAACACTCTACCGGGGAATCGAACCCAGGACCTCATGTTCCGCAGTCGCACTTGAGACCACTAGACCGAGGGGTGTAGAAGATAAGGGATAATAAGGCACTGGATCAAGAGGAACTCATTGATTATATAATAACTGTTTTTTAACTAATACAGATGTAATCGATGGTTAAAACATAATTAGGAACTCGATAATCGTTCTAACCTTGACGAAAAGTTAAAAAATCGATTTGATTGGAACTTCGGGTCGTGTTCAAGGGCATAAACATTTACATAGATTAAAACTTTCTTCCCAGCATTTAAACGGTTTCGAAACTTACGTACCCGGAATATTAAAGGGTCCATCTCATTGGTAAGTTATGGCGTCGAAACCTTTTAAAGTATTTTTTTATTATGGACAGAAGCCAATAATATTTGTCCTCGCGGTCATTTTAAGGGTCATATTCAGGGGCAATATTATTATATTGTACTTATTCCTATATAAGTATTGGATTTTCAACAGTAAGTGCTTGTAATATGGCTGTTAGAAAATGTTTTTATGACCTGCTTCGTTGGTCTATTGGTCACAAGCGCGACTGCTGAGCATGCGGTCTTGGGTACGATTCCCGGGTCGGGCAAAGTGTTATTGGGTTTTTCTCTTAGGAAATTCTCAGTAGCAGCCCGGAGTTTGGAATTGTGCCCGGTAGATAATAGGTAGGCAATAGGTTCACCATCTATTACATGGGACTTAATAACAGCATTGGTGAAATGTGGGTGTACAACTGTGTACACCTCTGCCTACCCATTCGGGGAATACAGGCGTGATGCTATGTTTTTTATTTAATTGAGTTATATTATATTCATTATCTTGATTTATTTAAAGTTACGTATTAAATGTTAGCATGTCAATTTATTTAGGTTACAGTGGAGTGATTTTCACGAAACAGGTCCCACAGATGTGGCGCTAGTCTCTATGCGATTGCCTAATTTGAGTACCAAGATCCCTTAGGTCCACCAATTGCCACGGAACTTCTTTCGTGGAAACCCATTCTACGAGATATTTGCACGTCTTGCTGATAAGGCAAAATGTACAAATCAATAAATTATAGTAATATCTTAGGTTTGCGCGATCACTACACATTATAATAAAACAACTTTTAACCGGATTAATCGCGTGTATTATTGGTGGTATTTCTTCTCAGGGATAGTCTTAGGAAATACCGTTGCGATTTAGGTTAAATATGTATCAGAGACAATAATAATTTTATGAATTTATCAATTATATGTACGGTAGACTGAAATAATTTTAAATAAACTGTTGAGACACCTGAAACCTTAGTCCTCCTGCGACCACGAACGCTGCAAAGTGTTCGAAACGTCAGGAAAATCAAAAAACCAATAATACACGCGATTAATCCTGTTAAAAGTTGTTTTATTACAATAAATTATATTTATAAGACCCAGTGTACCTACAGTTTATCTTATTGTTAACTTTGCAAACTGTGTTCGGTAAACATAATTGAGGTGAAGTTTTGACGTTGAGACAGTTGGTGAGCTTGGCACGATAAATTTGTCTTTAGATAGTAGATCTGAAGCATTCTCATCTGAGCATTTACAACTTCGTTCTTGAAAGAGAGGGGTTAATTTTTGTTACTTATTATATACTAACAACCCGCCCCGGTTCGCAAGGGGATTATACACCTTAACCTTTCTCATAAATCACCCTGTCTTCTAAAAACCGCATGAATATCCGTTCAGTTTTTTAGTTTATCGCGAACATATAGACAGACAGACGCGGCGGGGGACTTTGTTTTAATATGTAGTCATCTGATATGGGTAGACTGTTGAGCCTAAAACTGTAATGTTTAATTATTAATAACTTCTGAATACAGTTATGCAAATAATATGTCTTTAATGCCAATCACGTAGCCGATTCAGAGGCCAAAGGGAAGGGTGTGCTCGGAAGGAAAGGTGAACAGCTTCGTCAATATGTTGGCTTCCACACGAAAGTAGAAAAACACTTTTGTCAGTACAACGGAATAAGGCAAGTATTATATATTCGTTTCATTATTATTTTCTACAAAGTGGTGGCAAAATCATCCTAAAAATAATTAGTAATACTAAAACTAAATATGAGATATTATACACAAATGTGTCGCATACACAGGTGCAATCTCTCTTCCTTCACTCTCACGACCGTAGAGAGATCAGGCGCAGGACCGACGGCTTTACGTACTCTCCGAAGCACGGAGGTGTCGGAATGTTCCTAACTACGGGCTGGTACTGAGTATTTCCTAATAGAAACACTCAATGACACTTTGCTACTACGCCTGGGAATCAAAACAAGAAACTGAGGCATTCAAATTCAATAAAATTTCAATCAATACAATAAATGTAACAAGAATACTGTAACATGCAAATTCAACACCCAGCCCTATTCTGTAATTTAAAATATATCGTTTCAGTATATCGTTACGGCTTTGAGCCATAAATACTCTATCGACGTCAACGCCGGAAAACTGGCGTCGGATTCGGCAATTTCCGACTAAACTGCGTGTTTTTCTGTTTGCTGTCCGCATTGGGTTTGTGTGTACTGCAATTGTGTTGAATTTGATTTTGATTTTGTTAGCCCGGTTGCCTAACTCTACAATTTATTGCTGCAGTTTTTGGGAATTTAAAAATGTATGCGACGATAAACCTTTTTTTTAGAAACGAACTTGGCAGCACTTTTCAATTAAATATCTTAGGTTTGCGAGATCACTAGATCACTTAGAACACCATACACTACATATATAAGAACTTATTACCGGTTAAATCGCGGGTATTAGAATGACAGCCTGCGACCACTAACGTGGAAGTGTCCAAAACATCACAAAAAACAAAAATACACGCGATTGATCAAATTAAAAGTTGATGTATTTTAAAATAAACTGACAGAATCTGCCTAAACAATATTGCTAAAGATACAATATTAAATGGAAAAAGAATAATCTAAAAAAAATCTCGACCTCTGCTCACCACCGCGAATTCTTCTTGCATATTTTAACACGTCTTATGGCGACGTCATTGCAATAAATTCAGTACCTATACAGGTGACCTAGATTTTTAGATTAGATTTATCTTGAATATTGCTAAGATAAATTATACAATGCACCAAAATCGTACTTGCCGGATCTAGTTTGGTGGAGAGTACTTACACAACCAAGTCAGTACAAGGCTTCTTCGACTTAGCGCAAACAAACTTTCCCAAGTTTGGCCGTCGTACATAGATATAATCGGATACCGTTCTAAAAGTGCCTAAGAGTGATTAGGTCATTTATTTGGTAGTCACAAACGGGGCTGCTAAACATGAGGTCCTGGGTTCTCGGTTGGGGTTATTGGGTTTTTGGGTAGAAAATTCTCAGTAGCTGCTCGGTATTTGTAATTGTACCCGGTTGATTGAAATAGGCTCACTAACTTTGACATGGGACTTATTAAGTGGTTCCGTTTAATGTGGCGGTACAGCAGAACCTACACTTCTGCCTTAACCTTTAGGGATACAGGCGTGTATTCAGTATTCTCATCATCATTAATTCCATTTACCTATGCAATTTTTCTCTGTTTTGTTCCAATCTTATCCAGGTTTTTTCTGTGAGATTAACGTCATGTCAGAATTTAGTATCTTTCTGTAATATCTAACAGTACGTCTCCCAAAATTTGTGGCATGAGGAATGACGTATAAAGGCGGGGTGTCCTAAAACAAAGAAATGTTCCGTCACATTGCTATAAAAGCAAACGACTGGGTTTTACGAAACGATATTCTGTTTGGTCGCCAAGTACCGCATTTTATTGTACGCACATTCAATTTATCTCTATAGTATTGTAAAACTGAATGGTTGTATTTCACTCAAGTTATTTTTGTAGTTGGTAATAGAAAAATTTGTTGTTAGATTGGACTTTATTTTAATTTTAACTACAACGGAGCAGAATATTAAGACAACGTTTTTTTTATTGTGTCATCACTAATACCTGTATAAACATATTGCGCCGGCCCAAACATTTTTTTTAATGTTTGGTGATCCACCATGGATATTTTGCCGGACACTTAGCTAAAACCAGAGGGTTAGCCTCTAAACTTCACCGGGCTTCTGCAAATGACCCCAAATAACTTGGGGCCAGGGCAGGAAGAAAACCCTTACAAACGCACTTTAAGGTTATCAGTTTCTACATCAGTAATATGATAATTTGAGAGTAATAATTTATCATCTGGCGATACAAGGAAAATATGCTATTATGTCTAATATTGGATATGTCAAACAGTATTACCAGTGCACAATATTATATTAAATGGGGAAACTAGAATAGGATAAAAATAATGTCGTAATAATTGTACATCATAAAACCTATTACTATACCATATCATTAAAGCACCCAAACGTCAAGAAAAGCATATACATAATTAGATATATATATATATATAAATATACTATATGAATTTAGATTCATTTTTGAATTTAATCTAAAAAGATTTTTTGCTGGAATAAGGTACGCCTTAAACGTCTATCAAGGATATATTTAAAAAACATGAGTGACGGTAAATTCTAAAAGAAACTCGTTTCATATTTGAAAAGGCATTTCCTCGCAAATAAAACGGCTCAAAGCTTGATATTAGAATATTTGAGAGGTGAAAATAATATTTTTTCTTGCAATTTTTTTGACAACTTTGACAATACATCAGTTTGTTTCTATTTAAAGTTTTTGACAATCTTGATTCGTGTTTTGCAAGTCACAAAGTTGGAGTATTCGAAAAGTTAACCTTTGTCTCAAAAGTTTTTTACGGTTTGAAATTGAGAAACTTATTTGAGATGCTCGTCTGCGATAAAATATACACCAGTTGCAAAATGAAATAGTTATGAAAAATTACTCTTACGTTCTGTAAAGCGAGTTTATTTCCTCTAGCGATGTTTTCAAGATTGTAACCTATTGACAACTCAGTGTGTGGTTTAGGCGTGCTCTATTTGGTTTATGTATGTACTTATGATAACTATATTTAAATGGAAACCAGTAGCACGGACGTATTTTTCTTTCCACATTTTTTTTATATAATATAATAAGTATAGCGTTCGCTACACGTGCGTGAATGCGTTTGAAAGATTTGTCAGTATTCATTTTAGATAATTATGTTCACTTTGTTTCAATGAAATCAGCAGTTGATTATGGACTAAACCTTCATTGGAGCACTTTAGATGATTCCTCGTTGATAGTATCAAATTATTAATATCGTCCAGAAGATGATACGAGACATTTTGTTTCTTCTCAAGTTATACAGGGATTATCCGCTGTTCCTGATATATTATTGTAGTAGCCATTTAACGGCACTCACGGGACTATACTGGTTAATATTTTCGTAGAGTACACAGCTGGAGCAATACTAACGTAAGTATCTGAAATTGTTTTTCGACTTATACTTACCACAGGGGAAATAAAAGCCACATCACTAATTATACACGACATTTTTTCCTTGCTGTACAAGAGCCATAAAATAGAATCGTTTGCATACAAGCCCTTATACTTTAGGGAGTTGGCAGCAGTACTTGGCAAGCAAGCAGCAATAAACCGGTCGGAAACAAACCGCGTAATGTAGGGTACATTAATTTTGCTGCCACTTTGCCCCAGCTTGACGCAGACGACGAAGGCTCGGCAAATGAGATGCAAATTAATCGGACTGCGCTCGCGTTCTTAGTCACGTCATTTTCTGCACTGATGTAGTCTTTGGTTGGATAAATCGTTATTTGATGTCTTTCAGTAGTTATTTCCAGAGTTGAAATGTGGTGCAGGCTGAATTAAAAAGAGAGTAAACTTAGTGTGTTACTTTAAATTCCGTAATTAATGGCAGTTCACTAGTTCACTTTTAAATATGCCTACATAATTTAGTACAATGCCCTCCATGCATTCTTCCTTACATTGTAGTAGATACAATGTGCAATGTAAGAAACTTCTATGATAAAAAATTCTATACTTCTTGGTTATTATATTATTTATATGATAGGAGAAGTACCTAATAGTGATTAATATGAATAATGCAATGTTGAAATTGGTAGGTAGGTAATTGGATATTTAAAATTTGAAATATATTTTAATGACACACCATCAACCCATTTAGATTTAGTTATAAAAGTATTGAATGGACTGAAAATGTTGTTACTACTAAACTACCGTTAGCGAAATATTCTTGGTAACTTTAACATCTAACCAAGAAATACAATATAACCCAAATCAAAATGTATATTTTGTTGAAATAGTAAACATTAATTTCTAAACGTAATACTTTCTCCATTTATGGCGCTAGTGTATCTATGCTCTGTCAACCGATTTATACTTGTTCTATCCGTGAATAAACGTGGTTAAACTTATACTTAATCTTGAGTTCGGTATTTTCCATCATATTTTAATATAACATGAACTCCATAGAACCAGAACCTTTAGGAGCTGCGACAAATTATTCTAAGCACAGTAAATCAGTCTAAAGAAGTTAGAAGGTACACGCCTAAAACCGAACAGTCCTAGAAGTTTCCATAAATAAGTCGAAAGACGAACTTACTCAAGGTGAGTTCGTGATGTGAATAGCTTATGATGCTGCGGCTATGTAAGAAATAAGGGATATTTTGAGATTTATAATTTTGGAAGTAAGGATAGACTGCTGGCCGTTTATATGGGCAGTAAACGATTAAAGAGAAGGTTAAGCAGCTCTTGGCGCGATCTATGTGTGGATAGTGAACTACAAGAAAGAAACTTGTCGTGGACTAGTTAGTAGATCAAATATCAAATAGTCAATAGATACCAATTATGCATAGAATAATAACAAAGCAGAACCCTGACGACAAGGTAACTTCAGAAATTGACATTTGATAACTGTTCAAAAAATGATTCCATTTACATAAATGATTTTAATAAATTTGTTGCAAATTTAATGACAAACAAAAATGATGCGGCTTATTCTATCTGCACAAAATACCATGATAATTTACATTTAATGTAAAATCTGAAGGTGATGTGTGTTCGAACTTGGGTAGTTCGCCATCCGACTAGCGACAGGCCTGAGAGGGGTCACCAAGCTTCTACACGTGCGCCACCTGTGTCTTTGCAGGCCAACTGTGGCCGGCCTGCACCAATTTAGGTCTGTTGATACTTTGGCGGACTCTGCCTGCCACGGTCGCGGTGAATGCAGCTACGACCCCGGGACTCCGGTATAGGTTAAGTGGAGCATCGTATGATTTTTAATGGGTCAATCCGACACAGTTTCCATGTGGCATATTCCGCAACAAAAAAGGTGATCCGTGTTACAAAGCATCAACCTTTTAAATTATGTCGGTGCATTGAAACTGTGGTTGCATTACCTGGTTACTAAAACCAATCTTAAATACCGATAAATATTTAAAATGCATTAATGTTTGCGTAGTTAGCGAACTCTAAAGTTATAAATGTCGTCACCAAAGACGTATAAAAAAAATGTGGACGAAGAATTCGGTGTAGTGACAGAGGTCGAGATGGCTTATTGGTCAGACCGCCTGAAGTATTCGAATCCCGAGGCGCATGTCCGAATCATGCTCACAAATTTTTCTTTCCACATATATTGATAAACAAACATTTAATTTATTAGGAACTTTTCAAATTTCGTAATCACACAATGTGTCCACAACATATACACAGAAAGGAAAAACTATTCTCGCCACTAATTGCTTTTACGCTGACTCGAGTCTCGACACAACTCATAGGGAATACCAATCAAAACGAAGATTGTTAGTACGTACTTATTGGGCCAAGTTTCTGTCATTATTTATTCAGAATGTTCATAAGTGTTGCTCTCTGAGTGCTTTTGAAGAGTTTCGATAACTCTATTAGGAAAGAGGCTTAGTAGATATGAATTTGGGGATCTGTAATAATCCAAAGAATTTGGGATCAAACAATTAAAATTTTCAAAAGTACATGTTTGTATGTACATTAATTGCTTAAAAGGAGACTTCAAGAACAATGTAATATAAAACAGTATTTTTAAACCAATAAATTATTTGTATTTGTATTGTATTTGTATTTGTATTTGTATGTCATTAAAACTGCCATACCAAGACAATAACAAAAAAAAATACATGACGAAAAATCTCGTCTACCGTAAATTTAATTTCTGTAGACAAAAATGGGCGTCTGCAGATATTTCTTTCACAATAAAGAATAGTTCACTAACATTGAGAAAAGTAATATCAATATTTTTCACCCGTACCTTCTAACAATCATCCAAGTACTTCTGAATTCAGAGCTTTTCTCGCGGGTTAATCGGTTAATCGGTTTCATCTAGTACACAGTGAATGTGTTAATTAATAGACGGTGAGTTAATTAAACAATTGGCAAAAAATATATATTTCTAAAAAGTAAATTCATCTGATATATTACCCTTTTAAACCAGCATTTCCTATCTGACTGTCTCTGAGAAGAATCATCGAAACAAACTCAGAGGTCAAACTTTCTTTTCAAGTCCTGAAATTGTTTGAATCATAAAAAGCCAACCTGTCCTACCTAATGACACCTATACACGAGTCAGCCATAATTAACAAATGTCTTTCTCTCCAGATTTATGTGTGGTAAAATAATAATTTAAAATAAAATGGCCATAAATAACATTTCATTAAAACAACAATGTCAAAAAGCCCCTTTGAAGTAACAGTGTCTGGGATTGACCTATTTTTTCTGGGCAATTACAATTTCACCGCAGGCCACAGGTTGCAAAGTACTGTTTTATAATATTATTAACAAGGACAAAATAGATTCCCTTCAGTCAAATTATAACGTTTTTTAATTGTATTGTATTGTTCTATGTTTAAGGGAACGTTGTGGAGTGAAAGAGGATGTAGTGACAAAGATTGAGAAGGGTATGCTAAGATATTTTGGGCATGTAGAAAGGATGGATGAACGTACCGCAATCAAATTGCGGATGTTCTCAAAAAAGGACAGGTCAGGAGCCACCTAAATCGGAGAGCATGTATGAAGAGGTTAATGAACATGATGAAGCGAACGAGGTGTGTCAGAATCGTAGCAAATGGAAATCGATAGTCTCTGCCTACCCCTATGGGAAGCAGGCGTGATTGTATGTATGTGCTATGTTTGTTACTTTATCAGCATGTGATGTGCACTTTCAATGAAAACAGAGATTCCTACTTTATTTTTTTAAAGTGTATTCAGAAAGATTTTATGGTACATTCTTTTATTTATTTTTTGCAGAGGTATGGTGATCATGTCATGTCGAATTTTTGAGCATAAATGCGAATGGTTAGAAAAATAGAGGAAGCAAGAAAGCGAAGCATATATTGTGTGACAAATGATATGCTAGAAAAGGAGTGACAACTAAGACGATTGTTAAAAATATATGGAATGAAAATAGATGTTGCGCCCACCCCAAATAAATTGGGATAAGGGCAAGAGAGTGATGTTTATTTTACATGTAGGACATTTTCCAGAGTCATGTAATGATTAAAACTGTTGCGTGTAACTAAGCCTACATACATAAATATACATATAATATTTCAACACTCCTACCCTGAAGGAAAATATCGTATTTCAATCTGTTTAGAAGTTCAGAGTTGAAATAATAATTCAAAGGAATTTTTTTAGATCCTTTCTAAACGGCAACCAGGGTGACCCTTTTCAAGACAATTTATTATAATTAATGCAGTCTATTATTTTTCTTTGATTTTACCGCATTGGTAAAATCTAAAGAAAAATAGATAGATACTGAAGAGCTTCCAGAAATCGGTGTAAAATGTATTTTTCGTAGAATCAAATTTTATGTTGACTTTGTGGGAGGTACTAAAATAACAATTCACAAGTGATAGTGATTTTAACAGCAAAAAAAAAATATGGATAACATTGTATAATTGTAATTTCTTGGTAGTCAACTGCCTCGTGGTCCCAATCGTGACTGCCGACCATGAAGTCTTGGGTCCGATTCTCGTCGGTCGCGCAAAGTGTTATTGGTTTATTTTGTGAGGAAATTCTCTGTAGCAGCCCGGAGCCAAATTCCAGAGTTCGTCTGTTCGTAATTCTTCACCTAAACAGCTTGAAAGATTCCTATTCTTCATTCGTTTAATACATGTTTAGGCCATGTACCCTGTGGCCTTTACTTGTATATAAAAATATCATTATATATGAGCTTAATAGTTTTCTATATTACCTAATGTGTATTGTTCGATTTCATACTTATCATAATCATATTGTGTAACTGCTTAATTGGTCGAAGGAACACCAGCGTGGCTGCTGAGCGTGAGATCCTGGGTTCAATTCCCAGTTTATGCAGTCTTATTGTGTTTTTCTGTAAGTGTCCAATGGCAGCCCGGCGTTTAAAATTGTGCCCGGTAGACGGGAATAGGCTCACTAACACATGGGACTTAAAGCTGCATACTGTCATTGAATTAATGTGGGTACGTTGGTACACATCTACCTTACTCTTCGGGAATAAATCTGCCTGGCCTTTTCCCAGTTACGTTGTGGTCGGCTTCCAGTCAAACCGGATGCAGCTTAATACTTAATGCTTAGTTACTGGGTAACACGATATCTCGTGACATGACTGGTAGTCAGACTTCCACGCCTCCGACTGCGGTAATCAGAGGTGTCGATAACGACTGTCAAATATCTTAATTTGACAACCGGCACCGACGGCTTAACATACTCTCCGAGGCACGGAGGGGTCTTGATGTGAAGTGACCCATCCACACACCCACCGGAGCAAGCGCAGCTTAACCTCTTCGTTCGATCTGTCCGGCTATTACTTAGTCATGAGCCCCTCTTCGAGAATATAGGCGTTGTATTATGTATAGTTACGTTTCATAAATACGTTTTTTTAGCGAAGTAAGAAAGTGAACAGAATTCCTTTTCTTATAACTACAAAAAACGCAATTACAGTACTGTCCTTTAAAACTGTCACTTAGGCCAATTATCGTCAAGTTCGTACAATATCCCTGCATATTACCAAAAAGCTTATCCAAACAAGCTAGCCCCATCAATATAATTTCATGAATATTTTTTGAGATAATCAAGGTCTCGGTGACAGGGGATTAATTTTTCATACTTCATTATACCGTTCGACAAAACAAACAAATGACTTAATTTCGCGAAAGACAATATCTCTGAGCTCAAATTTTTGCATAATTTTCGGTACACTGTCGAAATTCCGATAAATTATTTTGACTGTCTCATTCGTCTAGTAGTCCTGTGTTTGATTCACGGGTCGGGGCAGTGTTATTTGGAGTTCGAAACTGTGCCCAGTGATGGCAATAGGCTCATTGCCTATTACTGACTGCATGGAATTCAATAACACCGGTGTGAGCATAGTTCTTTTAATCGACACGTTTGTCGGTTTTATACGGCAAATTTGACATAAAGTGTTGATAAAATGATAAAAAAATTATCGAGTCGACAAGTTTCTCAAAAAGATCCGTGCTCGGACGCCAGTATTGGTGAAATGTGGGTGTGCAACTGGGTACACCTCTGCAACCCCTCGGGGAATACAGGCTTAATGTTATGATGAATTATTACAATACATTAAGGGATGCGAAGCGAACTCAATAGTTATACATTTTTGTGGAATGATGATCCTTTAAGATGTATTAATGTGGAAGAAGAATTCAGTGAACAGAGATCGGTATGGCTTAGTTGGCAGAGCGTCTGGAGTATTCATCCGGGGTCGCAGGTTCAAATCCTACTCAAGACCGTATATTTTTTATTTTTAATCCTGATTTAATATAAATTATTTCCATAAAGTCTTGTTAAAAGAGTGCCAAAACAATTCAAATATGTAGGTATAAGCCCGTTAGAACTGTTTATCGATATCCAACAATTCATGTCAAGTACCTACTACAATTATAGCCTGTGTTGAAATTTGATATATATTTATATATAGTTACGACTGTCATTCGACTGGCAAGCTTACTTCTGCAAGGTTATTCTACCAGTGACGGCGCGGGTGGCAATCCAAACTTTCCCATGCCGCTGCCGAAGCCAGTCTTCGTGCAAAAGATAGAAATTTTGATTGATATCATAATCAAATTAATCGTGCATCTAGCTGCGACTCTTAATAAGTACGAATAATATGGTCTCTTTAAGATAAAAAAAATCTTGAGTTTGAGTTGAGAGACAAAAAGACGACTATAGGACCTCAATTTAAACCACGATAAACCTCCGTACCTCGTGTCGAATACCATTTTTTTTCTTTTTATTTCTGGTTTTATACCAAAAGGAATGTTCATAGTGATTACTAGAGAAATTCACCCCCATTCCATCTTACATTGTGTTACTAACAAAAACACAAGGAGTCCCAAAGTCACGTCCCGTTAGTTATTTATAAGCCAATTTATCAGTACTAGCATTTGGATGTTTATTTTCTCCTTCCTTCATTACGGGTAATCTTATTTCGCTGTGACCCTCCTGGCCTGCCGGCCTACATGTCGGATTTATTGACCCGATTGGATTTAATAAAGAAATCAGATCTCAAGTCCATTACGTCACTGTTGTTTAAAGGATTGAAACCTTCCAAGAAGTTGTAATTTTTTTTTAAGCGGTTTTTGTTACTGTGGCTCTGTTGGTAGAGCATTGCTATGGTTCGGCGAGGGGTCACTGGTACAATACCTGCTCGTATGCATTTAAGTTACAATATTCTTTTAAAAAATATAATTATTATGGGTTTTGCATTGCCTTTGTAACATATATGTATAAAAAATCATTCAGTCTGCCAAGCCTTTTCCCAATTACATTAAGGTCGGCTTCCAGTCAAACCAGATGCAACTTAATACCAGTATTTAACATGGAGCGACTGCCTATCTAACCACTACAACCCAGTTACTGGGTAGCACGACATCTCATGGTATATTACGAAGGCCTGAAAGTCTGACAACCAGTCATAACTGGTTGTCAGACTTTCAGGCCTCTGACTACCCGTAACGGCTGTCATAGATCTTGATTTTACAACCGCGACCAACGGCTTAACGTGCTCTCCGAGGCACGGAGAGTCTCGGTATGAAATGATGGTCACCTATCCACAGACCGTGCGCGGCAAGCGCAGTTTAACTTCAATTGATCGATCTGTACGGCTGTTACTTAGTCACGAACCCCAGCCGTATAAAAAAGTCATGACATATATGAACCTAGCTTCTGCCCGCGACTTCGTTAGCATAAACCTTAGAATTAGGTCCAGCCGGGATAAAAAGTACTCTATATATTAACCCTGGTTATTAACTATCTGTGTGCCAAATTCCATCGAAATCCGTACAGTAGTTATTGCGTGAAAGAGTAACAAACATTCATATATACAAACTTTCGCGTTTATAGATTGACAATGTTTAAAAGTAAAAATATTGTAGTATTGCCAGATGCAGAAGAAATCTATTCATTCTAGCCATGAATATGCCCAGATTATATTTCTCAGGAAACATGGAAGACGGCAGGGAGTTCCATTCATGGGCTATACGTATCATAAACGTTGATTCAAATCGTTGCGTACGAATTTTTATGAGGAACGGGTGGTAGTGTGTAGTTTTATTTCTTGTCCTGTAGTAAAAGGGGGATGGTGGGGTAAGGTCATGAAGCTCTTATGCACACTCACCAAAATGTATCTGGTAGAAACTAGATTGACATGTCTCTTCAACAAGAGATAGACTCGAGGCTTAGCAAATTTTTGGTGACAAGTTGGTCATCACTCATTACCAATAAGCCTCCTAGCGCGCCGGACTGCCGACTCCAAAGGTGTTGCTTTGTGGCACCTTCAAAAAGGTGGTAACAGTACTCCACAGATGATCGGCTTTGTGCTTGATACAGGTGAAGCAACTGCCCCGGTCAGAAGTACCGCCTAATCTAATTGAGAATGCTTCTTTTTACATAGCATCATCATCACACCTATATTCTCCGAAAGGGTGGACACAGGTGTGCATAGTTGTACACCCATATTTCATAAATGCTGTTATTAAGTCCCATGTGGTGAGCGTAGAGCCACCTACCCAGCACAATTACAAACTCGGAGCTGCTACGGAGAACTTCCTAATAGAAAAACCCAATAACACTTTGCCCGAATCGGGAATCGAACCCAGGACCTCATGCTCAGTAGTCGCCCTTGAGTCCACAAGATCGACGAGGCAGTCGAGCTTTTTACGGTTGTCTTGATCTTTTAAATTTGAACTTATTCTATTAGGTACAAATCTAACGAAGGATAAAATCCTTTCAACACCCGATCCTCTTAAAATAAGTAACTGAAAATGGCCGTTTTTATATCAGTTGTTTATATCTGCCCGTTTTAGGAAAACCCTTTTACCTTTTTACAGCATCTTAAAGCCTCTGTGGGAGATAAGCTAACGATTTTTATGTTTTTCATTTACTCCGAAATAGCATTGTAAATTGGATGGAATATGCAGATTTTGTTTTGTTTTTTATTTTTTTATACCTACCGATATTAGGTAAAATTTGTTGAAAAATATTCAATTCAATTCATTTATTTGCGTAATATGGGTAGGTACATGAAATCTTAATAATAATAAATAAAGTCCACCACAATAGCCATTTACGGTATGCAAATTCATTATGCTACGATTTTCAAAATGCAACAATACAATAACAACTGAATTAATACATAAAAAATTATAATATCAATAATAACGACTCCATGCAGAATATTACATAGTTTAAGGTATAATTCTGAGTTACACTAAACATAAATGGTCATGGACTAATAAGGAAACCATCAGTCAGAAATCAATAAGCTTCTCATCTTATCATTCACGAAAATAGTAGTAGCATTTTAACTGCAGCATCTCTTTGATGGACTTCTTGTAAAGATGCGTACTTTTTATGCTTGCTGATGATGGGCTGTTATGTACCTACTATACGTACTTATAGACTTAGTAAATATTAAAACCGATTTGTTGAGTTAGTTTAGTTTTAGCCATTTCTTTATTCTTTTACCAATTAATTTTTTTTTGTGAAATTAAAGCGTTTCAAATTATTCTAAAATGTTCTCTTATATTACATGGTATACTGAAAAATCATAGGTACATAGATTGGCTATGTAGGTGTACATAGAGTCTGTACAGCCAAATTTTTTGTACGTTTATGTATCTATAAACGCACACTATGGAATAAACTAGAGCAGGGTAATGTATAATAAAAAATAAAAAATGTTATGCAGCAAGAATTGCAAAACATTGTTCCATTATCAATATTAAAGTGTAATAACGTAGGTAGTCGCTGAACTCAATAACACACACACACAAACGCAAGCATATTATTGTATGCACTCACCGAAGTCTGCATGAACGCATGTGTAGTCGATGGTTAAATTGCAATCTGTTGTAGCGAACTAGGCCAATATATTGAGTTTAAAAATAAGTTCAAAGAGGGACGACAAAATTACTTCCCAAAACGTATATTATTTCCATATAAAAAAACATCACGCCTGTGTTCCCCGAAGGGGTCGGTAGAGGTTGTACACCTAAATTACACCAATACCATTATTAAGTTAATGTACCGAATTCGTGGCAAACTGCCTGATTGGTCTAGTAGTCGGCTGTGGTAGCAATATCGATTGCCCAGCGTGAGGTCCTGGGTTCGACTCACGGGTCGTGCAAAGTATTATTGGATTTTTCTTTATTCTCAATAACCTGTCGAACGATTGATGAAGATATCGAGATTAAAGTAACCTTACAAGGATTGCAGGAAAAAAAAATCAGCATTTTTTATCTTAAAGTATTTATTTCATAACTTTCCAACTTTACCTGCCAGGTATTTCTCCAACTAAAGTGTCCGTTTCTAATCTAACTAGATGCAGGTGTGTACCTGGAATTCACACAGAGACAATGGCTGACCTCCGCAATCCAATTACTAGGGAAACCGATATCCTTATATTTGAACGGTTGTCAGACTTTTGTACTACCAGTTATTTGTATACCAGATATTTGCGACAAATAAAAGTGATTTCTGAAGCATGTCGAAGTCTCTGGTTGTTCCGAATGGTCACCTGTTACTTTCGGAACTGTGTCAAAGACATTAGTATCTCTCAGTATGGATGTAAACTAAAATATTCCTTGATATAGTAATATCTTAGGTTTGCGCGATCACTACACATTATAATAAAACATCTTTTAACCGGATTAATCGCGAGTATTATTGGTTTTTTGTTTTTCCTGACGTTTCGAACACTTTGCAGCGTTCGTGGAGTCCTCCTGCGACCACTTATTATAATATTCCTTGATATTCCGCGTCATTACTCAATACAAGGAAGCTTGAAATTCAATAGATTCAGACAACGACAAGGTAACTCAGTTGGTAGAGTAAAATATTCCTTTTTCCCTCACAAGAAATTTTTCCCCTACCGTGAGCACATTTGTTTATAAAAATCATACACGAAAATCACTTAAATCTTTTTTTTTAAAGGGACAATTGAAATCCGTATTAAATTAGAAATCGTTTCGAAACAACACTATTTTTGTTGAATGGCAACCCCGAAGCACATCCATTCCCAGTTTACTTCACGCTCCTATCATTTCAAAGATGGCGGTAATACGCGTTTGTTTTTATTCGCACACAAGAGTAATTTTTCACTACAGATTGATACGAGAAAAAAGATTAGTAAGCTTTTATTTTAATTCAAATTTACAATTTTGTCAAAACTATTATTCAAAATTTTTTATAAGGTAGATATAATTTCATAACTCGCTCGAACATTAATTCGCGTTATTTAAACGCAATAGAAAGCGCTTTACAATTATAGTGGAGTCGGCCTCGGGCTGGTGATTTCGATGGTAAATCAACTCAAATCTTGTTGGCCCAATATTCAGCACATTTCTGGTTCGGAAGCGTTCATTAGCACCTCACTCGTACGAATGACAGCACACGCGGCGCATGATGAAATTGGCACTAGTGATGATACGCCATGGAAATTTTATTTTTTGTGTTTTTTACACGGCAAAGCCTAGAAAAATAGATAAACGTTATTTGCACAAAGGTAGTTCAAAGGCCCAAGAGAGATATTTTAATGACGCTTTTGTCATTTTTTCCACGGTAATGTTCTCATTGTGATTTTTCCCAACAAACAAGGGTATGAAAATACAAACTTAAGCCAGTCATAATATGACACTAAGATTGGAAATCAAGGTGGTGTATTGTATGTTAAGTCGGATTTTTTTAGTTTAAGCTATAACACTACGTAGGTAAATCTCTACGTCAGTCTATCTAGACTTAGAATAGACACAATTTTGTAAAGCTACTTTTATCTTAGGTACATTTTCTTTTCCAAAAGGACACCTAAAGGTTGAGATTATTCAAATACCTAAAGTTGTTTTCAGATTACTAAGGTAGGCAAGGTTTTCCTATTTATAGAAATGGCGTCTTAAGATTACATTATGCCTCCCAGTTTGAGCTTATTTTGTACACAATTTTACATTTTCAAACATATTTTTGTGATAGAACAGTTTCCAGAAATAAACAATATAATACGGTATTTTCCATGAACTCAAATGGTCTGTGAAATATTACTACTTACTTTTGAGATGGTTATCATCATTTCAATCATGGTATTAACAGTGTCTTTGTATAATAACTTTCGTGAGACATATTTATATCAATTATTGTTCACCGGTTACTACTCACGTGCATTTTTCGGGAATTGCCCGACTAGTTTCGAACTCAAACGGAGCCCTTAGTCATGAGCTGACGCGTATCATCACTAGTTTAAGTCGCGACATCTCCGCAGGCTCAGCGGTTAGGGTATTTTAGTTGACAGAGCGCCTGCAGTAGGTATTCATTCGGGAGGCGCAGGTTCAAATCCTGATCACGACGGTATTTTTCGCTACGTGTGATTAATGCGTTTCAAAAATATATCAGAAAGAAAGAAAGAAACGAAGAAAAGACATTTATTTGCATAGAATACAGGTGTTACCTAAAAGTCTAAGTTAACGTAAAAATCGGTACGGCCGTTTATGCCGCATTATTCGTATACTTCGACACTCTCAAGGGAATCAAAATTTATAGGGTACTTTCCGTTGACCTAGAACTATGAAATTTGGCAAGTAGAATTGTAGACGATATTACTTGCCAAATTTCATATTTGGCAAGTAATATCGTCTTATACTACAATTACAGGGAAAAATCTGAAAACTATACATTTGTAATTAAATCATAAAAAATGTAGTCTAGTCAATCATGTAGTTATAATTTTTAACAAAAAAAAGAACCGACTCCAGAAATCTTTCTGCTGTGTAAAAATGTACTAAAAAGTAAAAAATAATTGAGTTATTTACTTACAAATACTTAAAAAAATGTAGACGATTCAGAATAAAATCGATCTATTAGGACAATAATATACAATTATTATTATTTTTGGAGTCGGTGCCCTCCTTTTTTTAGGCAGTCGTTTAAAAAGAGACGTTTGAGAATGCGGGCTCACACTACAAAGTATAAAAAAGCAAAAAAAAGTGACGGTGCTCCAGTGCTTATCTTTCGGTTTCATCATCATCATCTGATGATGAAGCACGAAAATAGGCAGTTCATTAGAACTATTCTGGACACCGTAAACACCACTGAAAAAGTCACAAGAAAGCAAAATACACCATTTCGTTTACTTGAACGGCTTAATATTTTTCAGTTATTTTGATTTGAATATCAAAGTATCAAATGAATTTTCATAAAATTAAAAAGAAAAACTAAGTCGGTTGATAAATGACGGAGTTATGAGGTAACAAACATAAAAAAAAACCGAATTGATAACCTCTTCCTTTTTGGAAGTCGCTAAAAAATATATAGTCGGAAAAAGCTCGGAAAAAACTGCGAGACTCGATTCCTGAACTATTATTAATATGTACCTACAAATTTTTACGGACCTTCGGTGGGCGAGTCCGACTCGCACTTGTCCGGCTTTTTACGTCATTCATCGCTTGTTTAGTGTGGTCGCAAGCGCGGTGAATGCGCAGTTCTACTCCAAGATCGAGCAAAGGGTTATTAAGTTTTACTGTTAGGAAATGCTTGGTAGCAGTCTGGAGATTAAAATTGTACCCGGTAGATGGCGATAGGTATATTACCTATTTACTATTATATGGAACTTATCAACGACATCTGCGTAATATGTGTGTATATATTTTATTTCTTTCTTTCTTATACCCCTGCCCATCCTTTCAGGAAATATAGGCGTTATACTATGCTACGTAAGTTGACTTAATATGAACGGCAGGATTGAGGAGCCAAATTACCGATCCGAAAAATGAAATGTTTTTGTTGTAAATTTATAAAAAAAAAATAACCATTCCCGGAATTTGTAAAGTTAAACCAAAAAATATCTTAGGTTTTCGCGATCACTACACATTATAATAAAACAACTTTTAACCGGATTAATCGCGTGTATTATTGGTTTTTGTTTTTCCTGCAGCGTGCGAAAAGTTGTTTTATTATAATAAATCCAAAAAAAAAAAAACGGATTGGCTCCTCAATCCTGACGTACATGATATAATAAATAAATTAAGTTGCGCGTGTTAGTGGGTACTTTCATACCTATCTTTCTTACTTATCGTTTTATTTGGGTCTTTTCTGATACAGGTAGACCGTTCTTTTTGGTAATAAGTTTACAAAAATAATATTAAGTTCAAAAATACATTATGAAGAGGAAGTAAAAGAAATGCCAAAAGGAAATATTATGTTTCGAATTTACGAAGTTTCGCTCTTTGAAACCCAACATTGTGAAGAGATTCAGTTACAAAACAATTCTTCTTTTTATCTTTCGTTGTTATGTTTGATAGTGTTTTATGGATTCTTTGCTTATAATTTCCGTATTATTGATGAAATACTTTATAAGAGGAATCATTACCTTTTAGTATAATTTACAAGCTAACGTGTATGTGGGCGAGTTTGGGTCAAATTTACAAGCTTTTATTTAACTTCACGTGTG
The DNA here is from genome assembly GCA_935421205.1 of Xylocampa areola. Lineage (NCBI taxonomy): Eukaryota > Metazoa > Arthropoda > Insecta > Lepidoptera > Noctuidae > Xylocampa > Xylocampa areola. The sequence continues at coordinate 11,715,514 of OW285220.1, forward strand.
TATGGATTGATAAGCATCTGTCATTCGATTTGCTTACATAGCTATACTGAGATTTTATCGAATTATATATTCTCGATTACTAAGAATTCGAGTAAGTATTTAATCGATTATTTAGTTTCATAACTTTTCTCGCTTTCTATGTGGAAATATGGTACACTAAATTGTGCTTTCTATTAGAAAAATAAAACGTTTTTTTTATATTAATTTCGAATAGTTTAACTAACTAGGCCCACATTTGCCCGTCTCCTTTCACTTAAATCCACTGAGCCGTCTTTGCGTGATCGAGTAACAAACATCTAAACATTTGGATGTTACAAACTTTAACATTTATAATATTAGTAGAATTTATTTAAAACACAATGAAAGGTTAAAACTAAGGTAATAATTCTATGGATATAAAAATACGACCGCTGGTATGAGTCCACCCCTTGGATGAGTAGAGCACTTGTCTTGAAGTACCTTTGCAATGGATGGAACAGAGTATGAATTATTCCTAGCTTTTTAAGGTATGGCCTGATGCTGGTTACAAAAAACCAGTTAATGATACCACTAAAGCTAAGAGTTATTGGTACGAGTCAAATTATATCTACTGTTATGCTGTACAATATATATTGTATCATTTTTGTGAAAACGAATCCCTCATTCGCAATGTATGATGCATCTAAATGGTATTATATTCCGCGTTTGAATATCATCTCGCGTTTTGATCCTTCATGGCTTCGTTCGTGGGTTCTATTCAAAGCAGACTTCAGATTCATTTGATATGATCCATAAAGAAAATTGTAAGAATATATCTATGTGCTGACATTTTGACGTTTTTGTTTCTACTTTAAATTAAACCGAGATGTACCTACAAGTACTTGTATGTACACCTCTGCTTATCCCATGCATTTAACATAAGAAAATATTGTTTCTTTGATATCATCATAATATTGTGTACACTCCGAAGCATGAAGTGGTCTCGATGTGAATTGATGGTCACCCATCCACACACCAACTGCGGCAAGCGCAGTCTAACCTCGTTCAATCGACATATAGCTGTTAGCCACGAGCCCCTCAATAAATAAACTCAAAAAATTTCCCATTAACCCCCATAAAGTCGGGCCAACAGCACTCACGGCCATACCGATGTTTTTCTATTCTTTCACTTCTCTTTTCCACAGTACATATTTTCATTCCAACAGTACCCAATTTGTACATTGGAGTATCAACCTTTCTAAGCCCTCTTGAAACGGAGCGTGCTCTTTATCCAATTACGAATTACATGGCAAAAGCAAATGGGGGAAGGAAATTCTATCGCCCGGACCTTGATCTTGAATTTTAATGTATTCTGTTCCTCGCGTTTTAAATGTTTTTGACTTTGATGCTAGTTGCCATGGTAATAAGCAACGATTAGTGTAGTCTCATGGAATAATATGTTCACATATCAAAGCTCTAGGGGAATATCAGAGCTATTCTTTATACTTATGCCAATTTACATGTCGATGTGTGAAAGGCTATTTCGTTCAAGGGTAATTACTGTGCTATAAAAAATAAAATTTAACACAACAGTCTTTAGAGACATTTTCATACTTCACTAAAATGTCGCTTGAGCCAAAAAGTCTTTCACCAATCGATATGTATTATTATTGTTTACTTTTTAGTTATGTCAGTTTCTCGTGTATGTGAATACACCTGTAATTCTAATGAGAAATGAACACATAATCTTAACTCTTCGAATTGGAGAAGTACAAAATCATACATCATAACAATAAAAAACTATTTTGTCTGGTAATTAGAGAGCCAGCAGAACCGTATTGTTTATGGAGGGTAGAGCGCTGCTTACCCCATAATACCTACAACCACAGATTTAACCTTATTTTTTTATTATTATTTATTCTCATAAAGCTACGATTTATTTATTTATTTATACAACACATATAATATTAAAACATCCATTTATACAAGTAAAATTGAGCACAAAGGTACTGCTTATTTCATATAGAAATTTCTTCCAGCAAACCTGTGACTGGAGAGTTTAATTGAAGAAAGACGCAGACACTGTGTGTTAACGAAAATTACATATTACATATTGATTGACATCATGACAATGTTTTACACATTAATAAGTAGTAAATGATACAGACTATCATTGCATCTATGTGCAAGTAGTATTTCATATTACATTCAATGGATAACAACAAAAAAACAAAAATATAAATTCGCTACATTTAGGTATACATATTTTTGCAAGCGATTGATTGAACACTGTGTTTGTTTCAGGCCCGTATTTATAAATCAAACTAATTTAACAGGCAGTGCGCTTTCAAAATGGCGCCTATTCAGAGCTACCAACATTATAATCGTTATAAAAATCTACAATTAGCTAAAAAAATATTGATGTTCTTTTATTTGACGACACGACTGCCCAAAAAATGGGAGTATTATGTTTTTAGATTTTTAATTTTTTCCACCATAACTTCTAAACGCCTGAACCGATTTTGATGTATGGCGTATCGTTAGAATCCAAGCATTGTGCCGGGTAACAAAGGCTTAGTAAATTTAAAATATAGCTAAGGTACACAAAACATTGTGAACTATCACACATGGCAGGCGTACTTTTTAATTTATATTTTTTTTAATAAAATCACTATCTCACGTGAGAGCAGATTAAAACAATATTTTTATTTGTAATAACTAAAGAGTATTCTATCAGAAATGAGACACTTTTTTTAATATGGTCTTAAATTATAACTTTTATAACTGAATCTTCTATGTTGTTAGTATACACGCAAGTGAATATGAGCATGTTTTCGTCTTTGTTCAACTGAGTACGTGTAAGTACATAAAAGTTATTAGGAACACAATTATTAAGATAAGTTGCTGGCGTAGATATTATATTTTTTCTATGATTCGTTTACCCACTGTTCTTTTATTAAGGGCGCTAATAACCAGCCAGCAGCATTCTCCGGCCACTAAAAGTCTTTAAGCTTAAACAACACTTGACGCGGCCTAGGTAAGTATGTGGATGGAAGATTGTTCACACCCTAGATCAGCCTGCATACATAAATCGATTAAGATTAAGCTGCGATTGGTCTGTGGACCATCATTTATATCGAAACCCGGCTTCAGAGAACACGTTAGAAGTCGGTTCCGGTTATCAAATGAATACCTTAGATAATCGTCTGACAATCAGACTTTTACTATTAGAGGTATTAGATTAAGAGTGGCTCAGTGTGAAATAATGGTATTAAGCGGCTTATAGTTGGACTGGAAACTGATCCCATAGTAGCTGGGAAAAGGCTAGGCAGATTTCTTCAGAATCCGGTGAAACACTCAGATATTAAACAATATTACGTTCAAAACAGTTGAAGTTTCATAAAACAGGTAATTTAATAAAACAAGACACTCATATTATCAAACAAATGTGGCAATTTTTTTTCTTAAATGCAAGTGCTAATTAACTTGCCAGTTATTAACGAACGGATACAAAATTCGTTTTTGTAGTCTCTGCGGTCAGCCATTATTATTGTAATGGCTGACCACAATCAATAAGGTTGTTGTTGACAACCAAAAAACGACTTCAAATGAATAACGGTCGTCGAAACATTTCGAAGCCATCCAGATTTTAAGATATATTATGATTGTAATTATCTGTTAGCTCGACTCGATGCCTTTTTCTCGGTTTAGATTGATTATGTGCCTCTTATAAATCTGGGATTAAAATTTCAATGTAGAATAGGATGTTATACGTTCTGGCAAAGCTAATTCAAGGTTTTGCTACTGTACAAGTAAATCTTAACATAACACTACGGAAATAAGAAAATAATAAAATGTGAGCCGCATACATCTAGACAATTTCCATGAAACCTCATACGCAGTACAAATAAGATAGCAAATATATTCGTCGCATAAAGCTAACATCATATGCAATTCAGGGCATAAAGTTTTCAATATCTCGGATATCGCAACCGGGAGGTGCAACCGGTTCGGTTTGCATAAATATGAAATTTTCTACTGATATCCGATTCAATTCCCCCATTGGTGTCTTGGATGTCGGCATTTTTCATATTGTGCAGCATTTGATTTCGTTTCGCGAAAATGTGGCGGAGTTTTGGCTTGTTTCCTAAACGCTGGGTTTCTCTGAAGTTGAAGTTTCCCAGTTTGAGAATCGTGAGGGTCTTGCGCTGCAATCTTCGTAACACTTCCATTCCAACGCATATTGTTAAAAATATAGCATCGCACAGTATTCTCATATCGTTATTGCGAATTATTTCGAAATTTTTATTTATAATGTTAGTATTGATCAGCTAAATTATCAACTTCCAATTGAATATCAGTTAGGTTATATGCCATGCTTAAACTTATCACATCTATTTGTGTAACAGAATAATATGAAACAACAACAAGAAAAAAGATATAACAACACACCATTACGAGGTAAAAATAGAACAAAATCGCGTATGCTTCTAAACTAAGAAACACTAAAATGCCTTCGCAGCATTCGTTCGAAGATCAAGTGGAAATTGTATAAAAGTGCAAGTGTGCACTGTAGGCAAGTTGTTAGCTCATTCCTGGCAGCCAGGGCTACAATAACACGATTCTCTTAGTCTTGTCTAACAATTTGCAGACATTTAGCACCTGATTCGTATTTTTCTATTGTTCTAAATTCATGTTGTGAAATGTTTTATTCTCTTCTGAGACAGTTTTATTTTCTCGTGTTTTTGGATAATGTTGTGACTGAATAGATTTTGTGATTACAGAGTATAAATGCTAAAAACAAAATACTGCAATTATTGAAATTAAAGAAATTTAATGGATGTTTAAGTTATATGTAAACATTGATTACGGAAATGGGTACAGTTGATGTAACAATTCTCGAATTAGTGTTGAAATATTAAACATCTTAGGAATATAGAAGTGGCAAGCTGGAGAGACAAGGGAAAAAATAGTCCGGAAAATTACAGTCGACCAGGCTTACCCAAAAGCTTTAACTACCGTAAATAAAAACGTCGGCTGCATCCGTCGCATTTTATGTTAAAACAAACGGACACGTACATATTGCCACACTAAAGAGAATCAGCTTCATAACCAAGTAAACACCATAACACAAACATACGTAATTATTGTACGAAATGAAAACCGACAACTACAAAATTCCGTTAGCAAACTAGGCGAGACAAATATAAGAACACGGCCCAAAAATTTCATAAAATGAATAAACAGTTTTGATTGGCTCCGCCATTTTTACGCTTACGTATAGAGATAAGAGACATGTTGATTTATCTCGTTTGTACTTTCTGCTCAGTCTGCGTGCGTTTGTTTAGGATAAGGAAAATAGTAATGACACAGAATGATTGGTACAGTTGGTCAAGCGAGAAATGTTTTGAGAGATAGGCACGCTAATGATTCTTCTTCTTGTTTCCGTATAAATTACTCAAGATTTCCCGTATTTTTTTTGTCTACCTATACTAATTCCAATTTTAACCAATTTCTTCGCTCTCTAAGGATGCTGGAGGATTAAGGGTTTCATCATATAAGGGTCAGTCCGCTAGTACTAGCTTGGCAACCTGATGACTTGGTTGGATGCGAGAAAGCCTAGTAGGAGTAAGATAACTGAAATTCCCAAAGAACTATGAGAGGTACACTGTACATCTTTATTTGTAACTCGTAGTAAAAACTTATGATAAAATGCCTTTTGGTGAAGGAGGTTTTGATTAATTTTAGTATTTAAGTAAGGATTGTAACGAGGGATCTGGCTTCGTTTAACAACTAATTCATATTCCCAGAGACGCAATTCATATGAGGTTTATCAGCAAAGATTGTAATAGTTTGAGTACGCACGGAGTCTTAATTTTTAATTAATCCAAAGACTTTTATACTGCATTAATCTATTCTGTGGCAATTGAAATACGATTCGCTGTTTACATTAATTTTCTTTTTTTTATACGTTGCTGTTACATCACTGTTTGTGCGTCTCCTATTTGAATGTTATTTCACAAAACAAACTCCACATAGCGTATTTAATTTCTTAACTGAATTTCTTTTGGTAATAAATATCCGCTCTAAGTGTTTGATATCGTTTCTAAGTGTTTCACTTGAATACCAAAGTATTTTTTATTAGTAGTATGCTTAATATTAAGTCGCTTTTTTTGGTTTAAGAAAAACAAACGTAAAATGAAAATATATTAAGGTTCGCATGCAGTTTTTTTTTTTACTAAGGGTAATCATTTAAATCGTAGTAATATCTTAGGTTTGCGCGATCACTACACATTATAATAAAACAACTTTTAACCGGATTAATCGCGTGTATTATTGTTTTTTTTTTTCCTGACGTTTCGAATACTTTGCAGCGTTCGTGGTCGCAGGAGGACTGTCAGTCCTCCAGTCCAGGAAAAAACCAATAATACACGCGATTAATCCGGTTAAAAGTTGTTTTATTATAAATTTTAATCGTCCATGCAATGCATTCCGTTTAGTACAAAAAAAAAAACATTATTTTTTCTCCATCTATTCATAAGTCTTAGCAAAATGTGATTAAGGACTTGAATCATCAATTTATAAGAATTTAATGCCAGTGAGAAAAAGCAAATTTTTTACAAAATACTATTTTATTTTATTTGTTTACATTTTTTTCCTTTACTTTGGCCTTTAACTGGGAAGAGATTAGAAAAAATCAACCCGTATATATGAATAAAAAACTATTCTAGTTTTATTTTATCGAATTTGTATTTTGTAGAGTTAAGTAATTATTTATAGTTTTGTTATTTAAATTACACATAATTATTAAATTACGCTCTTTCAATTAGGATCTAAGAAATCCGCATTAACTTTTCACAGCGTGAAATACGAATCACGCTCGTTCGGGACGTCACGTTTCGCGTGCTACAATAACACGTCAGTGGGGCAGTTTCAGAGAATTTAACGACCAACAGATCACATATTGATTTTATTTCAATACTTTCGATTATTAGATTGTAGATTATCTTTTTTAACTTTATATTTAAGACCTTAATAATATGTACTTATTTTAAAATTATACTTTTGTTTTGAGGTTTCTTTCTTTATGTGTGTGAATATTGTGGAAGTAGATTAAATAGATTATTAAAAAATTATTTTAAATAACTGAGCTATTTTTGATTAGGAGCTTAACAAATCCACATTGTGTATTCGCAGCGTGAAACCCGAATCACACTCGTTGGGGACGTGATGTGTCACGCGCTACAATAACACGTCAGGCGGCAATTTCGGCCAATGGACCTGAGGGAACATTGATTTAATTTCAATAGTTTTCATTCGTATATTTTATGGTTTTGTTGTATTTAAGGTTGCAAGTGCTTTTGTTGTCTTTTTATTAAAATGCACTATCGTTTGGTTTACAATTATTTTTTAGTTGTATGTTTTGTTTCTTACATTTTCTGGAAATTTATTGAGTTAATGGCATGATAATTTCAAATAACATTGATACTTAAATTGATAACAAGAATAATTGAACAATAACTTGTTTAATGTGTCTCGCATGAAAAGGATTAAAGAACAGTTGCAAAAAAATATGTAGACAATATTCATGTAGGAAGTAAAAGATAGCAGGTGGTAAAAATTTAAAAAATAATGACATTATTTGATACGTACGTGACAGTCATTGCAGATTATCATGCCAGTGGACAATTTTGACAGGACTTATATTCTATTGTAATGACTCAGTTTCGATATTAGCACATAAAACAATATTTATATGATTTTTGTTCGTAGATAATCTAGTGTTAAAATATAAACCATCAATTATTTAGTTTGACTCATATATTCATAACCAATATCAAATGCTGTGGACAGAAACCACAATTAATTAATTAATCAAAATCACCAAAATGTAACGTGTCAGGCATGCCATACCGACCATTAGCGGGCTTATGATATAGAATACCGTGTTTAAGGTAAACAGGCTTTAATAATATTTTGAATAGATTTGCTTTGATGGAATGGCAAATGTTTAGTTTAGATTTCAAAATTAAATCTATTTGAGCTGAATAAGTAAGTTCCGTTGATGATGAGAGAGTCCGGGATGTATGCTGTAAAGCTGAAGGATAGAATTACAAATGAGTATTTAAGAGGCAGTCTAAAAGTGGCACAGGTAACTGAGATGTTGTGTGGAAATCATATGGGCATGTAATGCGGATAGATGACGATCATGTGACGAGGAAAGTTTTGAGTATGCATGTTTGGATGGCTATAAGAGTAGAGGAAGAGCAAGGAACCGATGGATGGATTGTGTTAAAAAATATATAGCTAGAAAGGGAGTAGAAGAAAAAAAAAACATGCTGCATAGACCCCAAATAAATTGGGATAGAGTGAGAGGACTGAGGTTTATGATGATTTCCTTAAAAATTGGTTTAAATAGTCACCTAAGGGAGTGGAAGAAAAAAAAAACATGCTGCATAGACCCCAAATAAATTGGGATAGAGTGAGAGGACTGAGGATTATGATGATTTCCTTAAAAATTGGTTTAAATAGTCACCTAAGGGAGTGGAAGAAAAAAAAAACATGCTGCATAGACCCCAAATAAATTGGGATAGAGTGAGAGGACAGGATTATGATGATTTCCTTAAAAAATGGTTTAAATAGTCACCTTCCTCTTAGTTAGCTTAGTTGTGTAACCAAGCTATGTCAGAGGCTTACGAACGCCTTGAACAACTCCAGCATAGGTTATAATAATAATAATATGTTGGGTATAATAGGTTGGGTGCTAACCTCAGAGGATATTTACTTATAAATAATGTAAAGTTCTAACCAAATGAAGAAAGGAGAAGGAGATTATTGGGTTTTACTGTCGGAAACTCTCATTAAGTAGTGTCTTGATAGTAATATTGTCATCACGCATTATATGGAACTAAATAACAGCATTGGTGAAAATTGGGTGTACAACTGTTTACACCTCTGCCTATGCCCTCAGGGAATACGGGCGTGATGCTGTTATATTTATATGTTCTATTAAAATATTTAACACGTCACAATCAATACAGCGGTGATGTTTCACTTGGATTAACGTATGCGGTTGTTGAGTCAAGTTGATTTACTGCCCCGTATTCCCAATAGCGTATGCTGCAATGCGGTACCTTACTGTCACGGTACATTGTTTGAAAAAGAAAATTTACATATCTTGGCTGATGGAGGGAAGTAACTGGTTGCTTAGGTAGAATAAATAATTTGGCTAAGGTATATTTTTTAACGTCGCGGAAAGCAAACGGTTAGAGGCCTGTCTTTTGAGTCTGCCTTTTGGTTCCAACCTAGCATAATATACTAATATCACCTTTTCAATGTAACTTGCCATTGCGGACACGTACTACGTATAAATCCTAAACCATTGTTTATGTTAAAAGTAGCATGAAAAATGATGACGATTCAATATTACGGAGAAAAAAATCCAAGCCCTCCACAAAAGAAAGAAAAATGGTTCATTCCAACATACTTAAGACTAAACAACAATGAGCAGTACCATCATCATCATCACCCTGCCCTTATCCCAGTTTATTTGGGGTTGATGCAGCATATCTATACCTATCTGACATGCTGCTAAAGTTTTGGCTATGTTTTATGACCGGCCGCCTGACTATCGTCAACCCTCTTTGGGAATGCTGTTGACCAATACGGTCTCCTTCTATCTAGCCATGTCACACCAAACGTTATGCATGCGCCAGGTTCTGATGTTATCCTTCTATCACACTCCACTAACCGGGCTATAATAAAATATACGGGCTAGAATCTGTACAAATTCAAAATTAGTACAAATACAAATTCAAAAGTTCGAATGACAATGACATATGACTAGAAAAAAAAAAGAGAATACGTTATAGACAAAAAGATAGACTAATACTAACAGGTTGAAATTCCTCACGATTTTTTTTCCACAAGAATTTATATTTTTAGAATTCGCTACGCATATCAGTAATTTTATGCGACGATACAAAAATAAGGTCTCAATTTGGAACTCTGAAAATTAAATATAATATAACATGCCGAAGGGGTCGGCAGAGGTGTAGATAGTTGTACATCCACATTTCACCAAAGCTGCTATTAAGCCCCGTGCAGTACACGGGCACAATTCCAAACTCCAGGCTGAGAGTGTTCTAACGGAAAAACTCAATAACACTTAGCCCGACCTAGGAATCGAATCCAAGACCTCATAGCCAGTAGCCGCGCTTGGGACCATTAGACCAACGAGGAAGTTCGATCGAATCCTAACCACAAGTTAATAGAGTTCGGTTAACTACTTGACGTTTTAATTACCGTCCGTTGTTCAATCGGAAAGTTCATTAAAAGCTGAAAGTCCTTATTGGGCTAGCTTATTTTGATTTAGGGCGAAGTTATTTTATAATAAGTGTCGTGGTGGCTGAGTAGTTACGGGCCAGCTTCTTGAGCTACAGGTTAGGGGTTCAAATATAATTACTAAGTTATATGTAATTAAAGTTATAAATTTTGTGGAAAAATAATACGGTCGTGAGCAGGATTCGAACCTGCGCCTACCGGTTAAATACTCCAGACGCTCTGACTACTAAGCCATCTCGACCTCTGCTCACTATCGCATTTCTTCTACCACATTTTACTTTAGAGTTCGCTAAGCATGCGTTGATGCTTTTCAAAGATTTATCATATGTAATTACTTTGTTATCACAGACATACAATGAAGGAAAACATCGTGAGGACACCTGGGCGTGATAGTCTGAAATCGCCAACCCGCAGTGAGCAAACGTGAAGGTCAATGCTCGTGCCTTCTTTGTATGAGAAGAGGCCCTTGCTCTGTAGTGGGACAGTTGGGTGTTTGGTATGTTATGTTAATTATGTGGTATGTTTCAAAATTAATTTGTTTAGTACCTACGATTAGATTATAGTATTATAATTTAAAAGTGGAGAATTAAATTAGTCTTAGTTAGCATAGATCACGATAGGTAAGTTGGCGAGGCAGGATTTGTCTTTGCCGTCAGTAGTGTCAGCTATGCTGGCAGAGCCGACATTATGGAGGGCTGTAGCCTCCTTCTGTGAATCAGTTATGCTCCAGAAGGAGGCGGTAGAGCGGGATTGGGAGAGGACCGATCCGGCTCGGAGACGTAGGCGTCGGAGAGGCAACCGCCTCGGCGCTCATCCCGAGTAGAGTAAAAAGGCGCATCCCCACCATTGCGGGTAGGGGAAAACAAGGGTCATCGACGCCGAATAGACCCTAAAGCGTGTGTTTCTGTACACCGCGACGATTTTTGGAGGCTAACGGTTTCCACTGTGACCTGCCATAGGCATAGGTAGTACAGAGTGGGCACTGGTTTGATCCGCCGAGTTAACGGTGCCTCCTCGTATGTCCTACGGCGGCCGTGTGGTTTTAGTCGGTAGGAGTCCGACATATCCCTCGCCATTAGGTAGAGGGCATGCATGAGGACTTCCACAATAAAAGGCAAGTTGGCGAAGAACTGGGTGCGTCTCCGTGCTTCGAAGCGCACGTTAAGCCGTCAGTCCTACCAGTCACTTTTCAGGCGAAGCAAAAATCCTGTTACCAGTCCCAGTAGCACACACAGAGTTTAAAATTGCGAGTGGTGTCACATAGGACATTTGCATGCGTATAGATACATCTCTGCCTAATCCTTACGAATATAATAATCCTATGTTATATAAATTAACAAAGTAAGAGAGAGGCTTCGTACAATCCAAACTATTTTCAACAATTTTTTTTTTAAAAAACAGTGGCAACAACTGGCGTTGTACTGGAATTTCGTTTCATTTGAAGCTAAAGTAAGTTCTCAGTTCATTTAAAACAAATATCTTTTTACGTCATAGTTCCACAAAAGTGTGTGTGTAAAAGCAGGAATTCTCTTTTTGATTGAATATTGAACACAGGGTTTTCGGGACCTAACCCTTTACAACGTCAACTGTTTTGAAAGGTCTTTTAGGACGGAACCGAACCTGAATACTATAGAGGTCGACAATGGGTTGATGTAAATTCGATTTATATGCTTCAAGGGTTTTGAAATAAAGGGCGAATATTTTTATTATTTTTCAAACTGACTACCGATATTGATATCAGCGTAATCTCGTGTGATTCTTTACCAAAATAGCTCTCCGGGGAAAACTAAGATACAATACGAATAGAAAAAAAAAAACACAATTCTTGGCCTCATTGCTCTATTCGTCGCAAGCGCGGCTGCTGAGTGTAAAATCCCGGGTTTGATTCCCGGGTCGAGCAGTGTTATTGAGTTTTAACGTTAGAAAAATTCCCAGCTCGAAGTATAGAATGTATGCGGTAGATGGCAATTGGCTCATCACCTGTAGTTTTTGCTTTTGCTTGGTTGAGTAAAATAGGTTCGTTCAACATCAAACATTCATGCATTAATTCCAACAAACCTTCGCATTTATGTTATTATATTATATATAGGATGTTATTATTAGTTATATTGATGGCGGAAAAAAAATTATACCAAGCTAAACACATCAACACGGTCTAGGGATATTTTTAAAAAAGCGAATTACTATCAATATGTTAATTATTTATATGACATGTATATATTTAAAAGATACGTTATTTAATATTCTACCATTTTCTAGTAATGGTTAAGGTACTTCGATTAAAATTTCAGGATTTTATGGAAAAAAAATGAAGCATAGACGGAAACCGTATATGAATTAACTTTTAATTTATGAGTAAAAACTGAAAAAAATAGAAAAATCATTTAATTTGTGTTTATAAACTTGAAGTTAGTAGTCTGAGAAAGCGCCCATGATGTTCATAACACATCGGCAACGATTCGGCATGCTCAGAACAAGGTTGTCAATGTCTTAACTTACGTTACGTTATTAACTTACAATTAAAGGAAAACATTAATGCGATTTATAATTTGTTTGGATAATAATTATACTTACATCTACGAGTATTTTGTAGAGTTGACAAGTATCGAAAATAAAAGAAAAAACTGGTAGGTATAACCTTTAAAAACGTGCACAGAAATATTTAACAAGCTTTAACCTTTTTTGTCTCGTAACACATATGTAATGCTTTTGACCGCGCCTGCCGTCTATAGTAGACAAAACTTTTTCGTCCCGCGGTCCTATTACTCAGTACTCATGTTTATATATTATTTGTCCTTAAATAAAGACTAAGGCACTAAGGGCATAAAAACGTCAAATCTGTGGCGTTACAAAAATCTATAATTTTGCTTTAATCGACAAGGAAACTGTTAAGTCAAACCTATTAATTAATAATTATTCGAATATATAGCAAATCGAGTCTGAACCGAATTTATTCGTTGACTAAACCAGGATTTTCTCACATTATATTATCAAAGTAAGGCCAATGTGTCGATATTAAAAAAATATGCCTCCTATAATACTTTATCCTATTAATAAAGCTAAGGATTCTTGTTAGAATTAGAAGGAATATCGAATTGCCTTGGCGACGTTAAGATGATTTACAAAATTACTTTTTATTTATTAGGGACACGAACACCTAATATTGAGTGTAATTACCGAGTCTACTGGACGCAAAAGCGGCTAAGCGTGAATTAATAGGTTCGATTTACAGTCAGGGACAAAATAGCATATTTATTATATCTTTAAAAGTTAAGAAAGTATCGTAGACAAAAAATATTTTCAAAATTAGGTATTGATTTTGAGCTTATAAAAAACTAGCTGTTTCTCCCGCGTTCATTTGAGAAAATACCTCCTATAATTTATTCCACCTGCCTCTCTCCTGATACCATCTTCCACATCATAAATGCGCGCGTCGTATTTGATCATTATTTAATTGCGGAGTTATTTTAAAACTATGATATCTACTAAGATATTTAATGAAATCAAATGATGTCAAGGGCAATTTTGCTCAAAATTGTTTAACATTTGTAATGTATTACAAATTTATTTGGATAAAAATTAATATCATGGTTATAAAAACAGCTTATAAAAACAAACCCTTCAGCTTTATAATATTAGTATAGATTTGCAAAGGGATCTAAATCAGATACACTCTTCAGCCCGCTTGTTTAAATTTACTTTTTCCATTACACGCTGTGTATCTGTATGTGTATATGATTTCCCTAAATAATTCTGAATAACAGGCATTACCTTAACATGTAGTGGAGCAACTCCCCGCCCATGCATAGTAAACAACCATATTACTAACATCGGGTTATATCGTGTCGGTACTTTCGAATAATAGCGTGGAAATGATGTAGCATGCAAAAATATTTTTATAATATGATCGGATAAATATATTAAAATAACATAGCATCACGATTTTATCCCCGATAGGTTAGGCAGAGGTATAGGTTTAGTTGTACAGCCACATTTCACCTATGAAAGAAAGAAAGAAAGAAAAGTTAAGTGGTGGTGAACTTATTGCTGTCTACCAGGTATATATCCAAACTTCTTCAGCTACCATGAAATCCATACCATACCATTCCATTTCCTACCATGAAAGGGGTTTTCATGGTAGGAATTTCATAACGATCCGTTCAGGCATTTAGTCGTGAAAAGGTATAAAGGAACAAATAAACAAACATACAAACAAACAGAGTTACTTTCGCATTTATAATATTAGTAAGTATTAATTTTATTAATTTAAGAGCCGAGTTCTTGTCGGTATAGCGAACAGTATTTTTAACCTACCCCTGCCTTTGAGCTACGACGCAACTACATACAATTTTTTCCTTCACTTGTTCATCGTCTAAATCTTCCACTAACTCTCTTTTCTTCTAAACCGGTCTTAAGAAAGTGACCACCAAAGATATTAAAAGGAAGTCCATTCTTATTTCTATGGTGACCACTGACTATCGTCTTTCAAAACCATATTCTAAATGCTCCAGTTTTTTTTGAGTGTGGAATTTCCATTACGAATGCTATACTAATATATTTATTTATTTATTTAGCGCCACCGATTACATATCACATTGTGGCTCGGGCTCCTAAACTAGAGTGACTTGTATTTCAGTCCCTCCTTTGCACAGTGTACAGGTTGGCGATATATATACCAGACTCCTACCAAACCACACGGTCCTCTACTTCTTCTTCTTATGGCGTAATTGATGAACAACCTAGTATCAGAGTTTAAACCATCCATATGTGTCTGACATGGTCTGACATGGTTTTACACACCATCGGGAATATCTCTCAGGTGTGCCGGTTTCCTCACGATGTTCACTAACCTTTACCGACGTCCCGGGTTCACAGTTGCTTTCACCGTGACTCCGGCACGTTATGGTCCATTGAAGGGATCAACAGACACTCCAGGACATGGACCGACTGGCCACAGTTAGCCTGCACAGATACTTCAGTGTGGGTCACCTGTTGGAACACGGCGCGCGGACGTCTCGACTTTCCAAATACCACTAATCTATCTTTGTCCCACGCCTTGCGTCACAAAACTCAATATTCTTAAATCAATTCTCTCTTAATTCATTATTTATTTAACAAAAAATACAATCAGTTACAAGTTAAATAACAGTATTAAAAAACTAAAAATTTAATTTCTGTTCACAGCACTTTACTAACGAGTTAATTAACTTAAGCATGATTTCAGTGAACGATAAATTTTCACTTACATCTAACCGAGTTCTAAACAATGGTAAAGTTAGGTGCATCTCAAGTATTGCACGGAGTTACGAACTAAGGTGCTGAGTTTGTAGATCACATTTTGCATAAAGTTTGCCCTGTAGTCGGTTGTGTAATAGACCACACAGTTGGAGGCGTAAGGGGGAACCATACAGCGTGTTGCGTTGTCATTTTTTACAAGTTAGATGTTAATAGTACGAAGTTTTTTTTTATTGAATATTGGGCGACCTAGCAGATTGATCGCCTGATGGTAAGCCTCACTTACTCGGCGAAACACAACGCAAGCATTGTTTCACGACGTTTTTCCTTGAGGCCGTGGTATCACTCCGGTCGAGCCGGTCCAAACGTGCCGAAGCGTGGCTCTCGCACGTTAAGAAATACTAAACTAAATCACGGTAATGGACATAGCATGACGCTTGTAGACCTTGAAAGGTTAGGCAGAAGCGAAATTGTAGTTCAGTCACATTCCACCGATGCTGTTATAAATGTGATGAAGTGGTCGTGAGCTTCTTGCCATCCACATCCAAACTCCAAACATGGCCTGATACTGAGAATAATATCTGATGTCAATCCAATAAGAAAGGAAAACGTAAGAATTATATTTATCAGATTACCACAAAACCACACTTATAAATAAAGAAAAGAATTATTTATATTTTGAATTAGAATAATTTATAGGATCTAAATAACAACTCAAAACAAAATAAAAAGACCGGACAAGTGCGAGGCGGACTCGCCCACTGAGGGTTCCGTATAAATTTGTAGGTACATATTATAAATAGTTCAGGAATCGAGTAGTTTTGAATTTTTTTCGCACTGATTACGTACTCATCGTTCATACCTTTTCTTAACTTCGATGATTGATTACGTACTTTAAATGACAACTATATATTTTATGATTTAATTACTAATGTATAGTTTTCAGATTTTCCCTATACTTGTAGTAGAAGACGATATTACTTGCCAAATTTCATAGTTCTAGGTCAACGGAAAGTATCCTATAAATTTTTATTCCCTTGAGAGTGTCGAAATATACTTTTTTTGCGGCATAAATGTTATTTTTACACACTCTCGATTTTTTCACAGCTTCAAGTAACTGTAGATTTAAGTATATGATTATAATTTCAACTCGATACCTCCACGCCTTCCCGCGATAAAGGGTCTTGACAGACAGACGTACAGACGGACAGACAGACAGACAGACAGACAGACAGACGGACAGACAGACAGACAGACGGACAACAAAGTGATCCTATAAGGGTTATATGATTATAATTTCAACTCGATACCTCCACGCCTTCCCGCGATAAAGGGTCTTGACAGACAGACGTACAGACGGACAGACAGACAGACAGACAGACAGACAGACGGACAGACAGACAGACAGACGGACAACAAAGTGATCCTATAAGGGTTATTTTTTTTTCTTTTGAGGTACGGAATCCTAAAAACAGGTAATAAGATTGAATCCAGTAGGAACGTAATGCAAGCTTCTTCCAGTATAACAATTAACTATTTATAGCTTGGTACTCTATAAAACTAGTCCCGATCCCTGATACAAACTGTATTCTCCAGAACCACGACTAATCGAAGTCTGCCAAAAGTATTGCTTTGCTTTCGCGTAATCGAAGCATGTTCGCAATCAGAATCCCCATAACATGCCTTCATAAAGCTAAAACCATAGATGAAACCAAATTAATAATAATAGAAAACTTAGTACCACCATTAGTCAGACGGCATGCATTCTACTAACCCATTTTGCTCAGTTGACTGCAGCAGCTTGTAGACGACACGCAGCCGGCACTACTGACATTTTGTATATTCTCAGTAATGGAATTCAATTCTATTCGAAGAAACTGTGACGATAACAAAGCATTATTTGAAAAATAAATCAAAGCTTTGTACCGCGAAGAATGGAAGAAGGTCTTTGCCCTGCCACTGCAGGACCATATAAAATCTTATATTATATATTTTTCGGTGAATTTTGGCCCTTAACAATCACAATTTTATTGTGCACAAAATGACTTATACTACGGTTAATGCATTACATGCAAACGATTACAAACGGTTCCGATAACTGCAGATTAAATTATTCAAAAGCACCTATATTTTAATGTAATTGCCACATATAAAATTATCATGCAGTTTGTTTAAACAGCTAGTGCTTGCACGTTTGGTTTTATTTTGTAACTTTTAATTGTTCATTATGTGTTTTTTTTCCTTTAAAAGTGGAACGCAACTTCTAAGCTATTGACTGTTTGATAAGGGGCTTCATACATTCCTAATAGTTAAGTTATATTGACTGCCCCGTCAGTCCATAAATTACTTTTTTCATACGCTAGTTATCCATATTTCCTTGCTAAGGAGATTTAAATAATATATGTTTGTACATAAATATTACAAAAATGTGTAGTCGTAATAATATGACATATTGACGATAAGTGAACATAACAACATAAAATTTTTCTTACCAAAAAGGTCAGTCCAAAAGTAGCCTGAACCTACGAGCACGCGTGATGTTATTGAATGTAGATAAAACAAAAGAGGTGTGCAAGAATCGTAACGAATGGAAATTGATAATCTCTACATACTCCAATAGGAACCTGGTGTGATTGCTTGTACAATATATATGTATTTTGGTACCGTCCATAAGCTACCCGAAATGCAAATGCCATATCAAAAATAATTATTTTATTCAATGTACCGCGACGGAGTGTGTTTGATACTATTAAAACATGGGACGACCTAAACAAACAAGGGGTTTAAATAAAGCCAGCTCTAGTCCCGGGGCGGTTCGGTGCGTGTCATAAATTGGAAACGAATGGATTTCATATGTGGGCGCCTAGCTTTATTTCATGGTAGCATGGGTTTTTTGTGAACATACTGTTTTATGTTTTTTATGAAACGGCTCCTAATAGGCTTTTATTTTAATTATTATCTATATGTTTTTTGTCTACTAATGTGTATGACACTAGCTTTATTTCAGACAATGAAACCAATATATAAAAAAATGCAGAGCTGTAAAATATACCTCTAAAAGAATAAGAGGAATAATGTTGAGGATTTCAGACTTCATCAACATTTTAACTCAATGTCTTCCTTCACTAATATTAAATCAATAGTATTAGAAAAAATACTTTTGTGTTGATTCATGAAATCAGGGGCAACCACGGCGTACACAAACATGTAGTAAATAAAAAATGGTGATAAATACATAATAATTAAACTGGTTCAAGATCGTGTGTTATGTAAATTTTAACAATAATTTTATTAAATAAATATGTTCATTGTATAAAATAAATAACAGTAAATAATTTTACATCAGTCGCGTACACGTATGACGATTACGAGTGTAACTCTGCTCTAGTTTCCGCAACGACGTTATAAACGTTAATTGATAAATAAATATTTATTAAAACATCAAATCAAATCTAAATTATAATCACAATCGCATGTCAAACATCTCAATATCCTTTTAACAAAAAATATCCCAAGGCGTTACGTCATCAATTTCTTTTCTTTTTCAAATCACTGTTTTTCATCAAACCGATAATTTTTCTAACCAGTCTTACTACCACTATCATTGTAAGTAGAATTATTCCTAACAGATCTAGGAACAGCTTTTGGTAAAGTGGTACGTGGAGCGCAGGAGATCGAAGATGGAGAGCCCCTTTGGTTTTTATCACGTGCTCAATCCAGTGCACCAGCGATTTACCAGGTTTGACTGGACGGTGGTGGTAGATAAAAGATAGTTCTTTGACCTTTTCTCTGTACCTGTAAAGTGGGAGTTAGTTAAAAATTAAAATTTAATTAAGTTAGTCAATTAACCGTATTGATTTTATATTATCACTATCCTTGTGACGGTGCAGATTTTTATTTTTTTACTTCTACGATACAGTAAGTAAATTCTAGTGTGGAGCAACGTTTTTATTAACAATATAAAAAAAAAATCTCCATTACTTGAAAATGAGCGATTTTAAGTGGGTAAGTCTGCAACTATATATCGTCTCTTAAAGAATAAGTGGCAAAGGACACCTTAATGTTACCTATACATTTTTGTTGAAAACAAGATACGGTCGTGAGCAGGATTTGAACTAACGACTCCCGAATAAAAACTCGACATTGACTCTGTCAAATAAGCCATCCTGGCCTCTGAACTCTTTTTCCATATTTTTAACGTTTTATGGTGACAATATCAATTATACTTATGCTTTTCTAAGATTTATCTGTGTAAAGTGTAAAGGTACAGGGACTGAATAGATGGCAATGACGTCAATAAAAAAGATGTATTAAAATGTGGAAGAAGAATTCGTGGTTGTGAGCAGAGGCCGAGATGGCTTAGCGGTCAGAGCGCCTGGAGCATTTACCCGTCGGGCGCATATTCAAATCCTGATTACAACCATATTTTTCTTTCCATATAATTATAACTCTAGAGTTGGCTATGCATGCGTTAATGCTTTTTAAAGATTATTTTCTATTATCTGTAGTATCTACTCACTTAGAACTCGCAAACATTTCTTCAATAGCCACTTTTAACTTAGCCGGGGTATCATAGCCCAAATCTACTTTAAGTGCAAATCCTTTCAGAACAGCTCTCTCGACATTTATAAACTGGTCAGCGAATAATGGTATTCCGATTATAGGAACTCCATAGTGTAAGGTTTCTGTAGTCGATAGGAGCCCTCCGTGAGTCACAAAAAGTTTACAGTTAGGATGGGCTGCAAAGAAATTATCAATTTACTATAATAATATCATTCACAGTGTAATATAGCATTGCACTCTGTAGGGTTACACCTCTATCATTTAGACGTAACATAACATATCATCACGCCTTTATTCCCCGAAGGGGTAGGCAGAGGTGTACACAGCTGTAAACCCACATTTCACCAATGCTGTTATTAAGTCCCATGTGTCCCAATGGGTGGTGAGCCTATTGCCTCCGGGCTGTTACTGAGAATTTCCTAATAGAAAACTCAATAAACTTTTTGCCCGACCCGGGGATCGAACCCGAGACCTCATGCTCAGCAGTCGTGAGTTCAGCAGCTCTTATAAGCGTGATGATAAAATTATGACTCAGTGTATTTCTTAAATTTTAATTGCCTCTTTTAATTATTAGAATTTATTACTTTCATTTAAAACCATGAGATAAACAAAATAATTAAAAGAGGCATAATTATGCTCAACAGTGGGTCAGGCCTGTGGATGAAGATGAAATGGTGATAAGGTTTTTTTTTTAATTAATTTCCTTTTTATTATTTTCGGTTTCTTATCTATGTTTCCATCCAAGTTTTTATCTCTTTTACATAAACCAAAATCAATACAAATGAATAAAATTTAAGTGTCTGTTTGTAATGGCAAAAAAATAGTTTTTTTAAAGTCATACAGCTATTTGCACGACTCGCTATAATTAAAAATCTATTTTTAAAATTTTTGACAGTCTATCCGTTTGTTGCGGGTAATCTCTGAAACGGCTGGACCGATCGTGATAAGATTTACAGGTGGGCAGCTGACTATATAAGGAGTAACTTAGGCTTTATGGCCTAAAATATGAAGGGTTTCCTGCAAAAATGTTTTTTATATAATTTTCAATTATTTTTTTGGAAGTCGTTGGGTATTATCTAATTTACAATAAAACTATCGTAGCCAGACAATACGTGAAACAAAGAACGAGTCTCAACGTTAATTTTGTCCAATTTTATTTACAAAGAAAGAAATGGAATTATAAAACCCGTTTGATATGTCATATCTCATATTAATGCTTCGGTTACTTCCGATACTGATGGCACTGCTGCGGTCGCACGACAGCTGTTATCGACACATGTTAACGTCAGTAATGCTTTTGTTGAAGATAATACAATAAACGGTTCGTTTGGAGACCTTGGTTACAAAGTGGAATTGGTAATGTGTTTGAGTTATTTGGAACTGGATCTCTAGTCTAGTCTCTATGTGTTCTGGATTTTTCTTAAGAAAAAATTACTTTTTGGATTTTGTAGCTAATATAACAGGTAAATAGGTAATATAACTAGATTTTATGTTATAACTGTGAAGCTGTTGATATATATATAAACTGGAAGATAAAAGATCAGAAATATATATATATTAAGATGGATCCTAAAAATTAAACTCATAACACAAAACAAATTGACCTTCCATTACGTGCAATATGGTTCTTGTATAAGAAGTACCTTTATTTTTGTCTGACGCCCTTGTTAGAAAGAAAGAAAGAAAAATATTTATTTGGATGCAATAAATGGACATATAAACAAAATAAAAAGTGATTAAAAACATAACAAAGAAATTGAAATAATTAAAACATAAAAAAAAAATGTTTTTTTTTTGTTAGGTATAGTCCGTCGGTTTCATTGGTAAATTCTACCTTTAAAAAAGTCGACTTCATAATATCTCTTCGACTGTAATGTGTGTGAGTGTTCAAGAATAATTAACTACAATATACGACTTAAGGGTTTTGTTTTCGATTACATTTAACATGTGACAAATAAAAAAATTATTAGAATTTGACGTTTGTCTGTGATATCTATTTTCTATCTTTAACATCTTGGTCTTCATCTATTTTTAACGACACGATCTCTGCTTAGCCTTTCCTCTACTCCGTGGAGGTCGGTTTCCTGTCTAACCGGATGCAGTTTAACACCAGTATTTAACATAAAGCAACTGCCTATCTTGCCTACAAAACCCAGTAACTATATGAACTATGTGATAATTCGTGGCATCTAATACTTTCACACATCTGACTACCCGTAACGTTTATAGATATTTCTTTGATAATGGGGAACTGACTCGTTGGTCTAGTGGTCGTAAGCGCGGTTGCTGAGCGTGAGGTCTTGGGTTCGATTCCCAGGTCGGGCATAGCGTTATTGAGTTTTTCTGTAAGGAAATTCTCAGTAGCAGCCTGGAGTCAGGAATTTGGCGGTGTGACACCCCCGTGTTTCGGAGAGCACGTAAAGCCGTCGGTCCTGCGCCTAATCTCTCTCCGGTCGTGTCGGATTGCCGTCCCACCGGAATATGAGAGTGAAGGTAGAGGGAGTGCACCTGTGTTTGCGTATACACTTGTGCACTATAATATTTCCTGCGTACTTGACTAATCTCCGTGGAGATAGGCCGCCGTGACCGAAATACGTACGGAAGGAGTTTTTTTTTTATCGGGACCTATGGTTAAATGTTGAAGACTGAAAACTCATGTTTAGCAATAACTACTAACCTAATATACTTCGCTGAGGAGCCCACTGCACCACATGTACGTTCTTTGGCACATCTAGAAATTCCTCTTCCAACTTCCATATAACTGTCTGCTTCAATTCACTAAACACGTTTAGGAAAGCTTTTTTCAGTTCCATTGGCATGGTTTTGCTTTTCATCATTGTGCCCATGCTGAAGTAAATGACCCCATTAGGAGCATTTTCTAAAATCTTTTTCAAATTCTGAAAGCATTATTCAGTTTCACCAATTAGATACAGTTAAAATAATACGTTATATTTTAAGTTAAATTATTTCTCGTGCGTCTCTAACATAATACTCGAAAAAAATGAGATACTCAAATTAGTTTTATAATAGCAAATTGTGAAAAAAAAACTATTTGTACCTAATGCTACTATTAAAATTCACAAGAGCTAGGGTTACAAATGGTGTCAATCCTAATTTTGGATGCAAACAATTACAATATTAATTAATTAAACAAGTATGTAGTGAGTAGTTTGTGATAGTTGTATTTTTTCAACAATTGTGTATGTACCTACACAATTTGAAATATATTTGCAGGCGGACGGGCAGTGCACAGATAATTGCATGACAATCCTCAATATTGTGGAAGTAGATAGATATTGTATTTATTTGCACCAATTGCAATGGACTTTGGCAAGGTAGGTAACGTCTGAATGTATTCAATTCTTATTTTAATTTTATTCGCTTCAGTTATGATTTGCTTACTTCTGGCAACGGCGCTACTTCGTCTTCAATATGATATCCAGAAATGGCGATATAATTAAGTGGCATCTTCTGCGCCTCACCCGATGAAATATGGGAATTGCCCAAAACCATGGAGGCATTATATTTTACTTCTTCTAATGTTGGCAATTTGAGTCCTCTCTTCGCCGCTGCGGGGCCAAACGCATCTCTAAACTCCTTTTCTTCTATATCTTGAATATACCTAGATATATTTTATATTAATTATATAATTTTCTATATTGCAGTTCAAGATGACTAAAATTAAAATTTGTCAATTTTGTACTTAGCGGAAAAGCCCAGTATTTCTTTTCCCAACACGGGAATCGAACCCAGAATACACTTAGTAGTCGCGTTAGCAACCACTGGAGCAACGAGGTAGGTTACAGTTTTTGGAAGCAACATTAGAAAAACATATATTTTATTGCTGAAGACACTCTTTCTTGTATTAAAACTAACAAAACAGTTACGATATAAAAATCCCAATATTAATCGAGGTGTTTTAAAGTAACAAAACTTACCATTTAATCTTGTATAAGTATAACAAATTCCACAGTTCACCAACTCGTTGCGAAAATGTCAGAGGTGGGGAAATTACTGACATATGATCCGGAAAGTAAGCGGGGTTCCCAGCCTCGTCGATCAAACTCAAGATCATGGGATGAGGCTCCAAAGATAATGACCAGACATAAGGACAATTGAAGACAGGTGCGAACCTTAAAAGTATAAAATCAAAATGTCTTTATTCAAATTAGGCAAAAAATTTGCGAAGCCCATCCTTCACCGCTTCCTAGTGTTTTAGCTGGAAAGAAGAAGCGGCGCAAAAAACTCCCCAGCAACACGTCTGTCTGTATCATAATGATTTATAGATTCTATTCAAATCAAAACTGAATTTATATAAAATAATTTTTAACTATTGTGATATTTATGCAGGGTTACTGGTAACCCGACATAACGTAATACAACTAATTTAACCCCCTATGTCAGGATTTCTCAAACTGGGGTGCGCGTACCTCTAGGGTTACGTTAGTTGGTCGTACGAGGTAGTCAATAAGATTTTGACCTAATAAAAATGAAAGAAGAATTCGCGTTAGTGAGCCGAGATGGCTCAGCGTTCAGAGTACCTAGAATAATTATCCAGGAGGCGCACAAGTTCGAATCCTGCTCGGAACCGTATAATTTTTCAACAAAAAAATATAATTTTTGTATAAAAACTTTCGTGAGACATATTCATATCAATTAATGTTCACCAATTACTACTCACGTGCATTTTTCGGGATTGCCCGACTAGTTTCGAACTCGAACGGAGCCCTTAGTCATGAGCTGAACCCGCGGCGATGTCGCGAGTCAAACTGGAGCTGCATCGCGCCGCGTAGCGTTTCGCACGCGCCGATGATGTACTCGGTGTCGAAAGTACTCGTGTGTTTCCGCCACTCGTCGTGTCCGAGATATTGTCTTTACCATTCATGCCGGTGCATACTGCGCTGACTGTGTCACACTCCAGGCTTAACTCACTTTCATATGACGTGGACTTCAGAGCTGGTTTCCAAGCAGGGGGCAACGTCCAACCACTGTCTCTGTTGAAGTTCGGGCGACGGCTTATTTCGATAGCTTCACGTACTTTTCGCGGTACGAAGTATTTCTCCCTCGCTAGTACGGATGCTTTATCGAAACGTATAAAATGAGCCGCGCCCGTGCTGCAAGCGTGTTCTGCAACTGCTGACTTGTTGGTGTCCATACTCTTCATACTACGTATGTGTTCATTCAGCCTGGTTGCGATATTGCGACGAGTTTCTCCGATGTAACTCAAACCACAGTCGCACGGTATTATGTAAACTCCGGGGACGCCTAATGGATCTTTGTCTTTCGGTGAACGTAGCAGTTGTCGTAGCTGTCCGGGTGGGCGGTAGACCGTCTTAATACTATATTTACGTCTGAGTATATGGTTTATCTTATCCGTAACTCCTCGAACGAACGGTAAAAATGCTGGAGTACGTTCCGCGCCCGCCCGTCGTCCACGACCCCTGTCCACCGTATTCAAACTACGGATACACCGACGCCACTGATACCCGTTGCGCTCCAGTACCTCTTGTAAATGACAAAGTTCTGCGTCCACGTACTGAGGATCGCATAAACTGAACGCCCGGTCTATCAGTGTTCTGGGTACGGAAAATAGGTGTGACGGATGGTGATGAGAGTCTGCTCGTAGGTACCGGTAGTTCCCGAAGACAGTGTGGGACACATGACCGCTAGGTCCACGGATGACGAGAACATCCAAGAATGGCAGACACCCATTATTTTCTTCTTCTACTGTGACCGCTATCTTCCTGTATGTCGGGCAATCCCGAAAAATGCACGTGAGTAGTAACCGGTAAACATTAATTGATAAAAAATTATAACTTTAGAAATGTTAAATTTTTGTTGACATAATGTTTTGAAAAATGTATCACTGAGCATAGTTTCAAAGATTTATCAGTAATGTGTAATTTAAGAATAAATGGACAATGAAATTAATCAAAATCTTCTTACCCACTGTAAAGATTTTGATATAGCCATTCGGCTACTACCAGGTCGTATTGTTCATTAGTATCCATCAAGAATTTCTGTACGTTCTCATGTGTTATAGCCTTTTTGCCAGTTTCTACCATTACATCATACACCATCGACATATCTGTCAAATCGACCTCCTTTGCTATCACTTTTTTGAAATCTAAATCTTTATCTAAAAAAAAAAAATCCTTCAATATTCAAAATAGTCTGCTCGCAAAATTGCTAAAAATAAAAACATTTCGAAGTCCCTTAGTCGTGTGTACAGTGCATAGATTTTCATCAATAGCCTGATAAGTTATTTCTTTTTACACGACAGCCAAAAAAGGAGTGTTATGGTTTTGAGGTTCATTTATGTATGTATATAGTTATGTTTGTGAGTTTCTATATTACCTCACTTACATCATAACTGATTTTAAACTTTCGCGATTTGTACACATTTTAGATATATAGAAATCGGGTCTGTATCGCGATGTTTTATATAAAAGGCTTTTACGTTACCTTTTTTTTTGTTTCCCGACATTTCGATCGAATTGCACCGGCCGTGGTCACGGGCCTTTTATATAAAATATCGCGACATAGACCCGATTTATATATTTCTAAAATTACATCATAACTTCTAAACGCCTGAACCGAATTAGATGTATAGGGTATCGATAGAATCCTTACATTATTCCGGGTAGCATAGGATAGTAAGATTAAAATAATTGTAATGGTACACAAAAAGATATGAAATAAATAAATTTATTTTACACATGGCAGGCGTGCTTATTTTTGTTTTATTAATTTGATCTTATGAAATAATAAGAAACAATTAATAAAAAAAATCACGCCTGCCGTTTCAAAAGTGAACTAAAAAGTGAAAAACAAGTTGTGGTGCGTTGTATTGGAAATAAACTACACAAGAATTTTCAGTTTTGTGGTACAATTCCGTATATATCCTCCGACTGAAATGAAAATCACTGCATCAGTTCAAGCATGAATTTAGAAGTCATGATGAAATAAAAATGATAGACGCACTAAAAACCTTTTTCACATAAACTAAAACACCGAAAAAGTAAACCGAGAAGTAAAAAATAAAATGTTATCGATGTCATAATAACTAAGTGTCAATTATTTTGACATGTAACAGGTTCTATGTATGTATCCTCTATGAAATAATTAAAAAAAAAACATAAAAGTCCGACTACTCTGAACAAAGTTATGCGTGGTCATACATAAAAAAAAACATATTCATAATATTATGTATCAGTATTTTTTTCAGTATTTTTATTTGTAAGAATGTGGTGGTATAAATATAAAATTAATAAAAAAAATATTACTAATGGCATACCTACGCGTCGAATTGAGAGCCTCTTCTTTTTTTCGTCGATTGAAAACATAAGACTCCTTTTTTGGGCACTTGTGTAAGAACATAGTTTTACTTACAAGTGCTACTTCATGGGGTATTTTTTAAACTATTATCAAGGAGATTGAAATGTTTTATATTCCTTGTTCGTTTCTGTGACCAACATAAAGCAGTAATACTGCTATATATATTTATCTTTTAACTTCCGTAACAGATAAAAGCAAAATGATGACCTGGCAGGCTTGTATTCCCGAAAGGTAAAAGAAAGTTATTTCGGAGTAATTATTTCTTAGTGATTCCCTATTATTATTTTAGTTTTCCTTCAACTATCTTCGTTAATACTTACCAAACTCGGCAGTTGCTAAGTTAGATGATACATCGACTTGACGGAGATTTGGATGTGGTTTCTTATAAGGGATCGGAGTGATGTAGGTGACCTGCCAACATATGTTTGTTGAATAAATTTTCCTTTGACCTTATTAATTGCTGTTTAAGTGTGGCGAATATTAAAGTTGAGTGTTATTGGATTGTTTTTATTATATCACTACTAAAGAGACATGACGATCATAATTTTTTGATATATTAGATTAATATATTCAGTTTCAAGAATACGGATGAAAGATCGACAACTATTGTCAATTTTGACGACACGGTTATGCAATATTCGAATGATCTCTAGTTCGGGTGTAACGGGTTCGATTCCCATATGATCTAAATATTTTTATGATCAACAGATAATTATTCCGGGTCTGATTGTATTTGCATGAGAGATTTGTGACTGTAAACGCACAATCAACCAGATTCTGGAACAAATCCTAGTGCAGGCCATTTTTAATTACGAGTACATTTATGGTATAGTGTTTGAGTGACAAAAACAATATGATATATGGTGGTACAAGACTGTGATGTTGCACCATTCAGGCGCGACTGCTAAGCGTGAAGTTCTGGGTTCGATACCTGGGTCTGAAAACTTGTTTTTGGGTTTTACTATTAGGAAGTCCTCGATAACAGTCCGATGTTTGGAACCGTATCTGGTAGATGGCAATATGGTGAAAATGAGACTTAATAACAGCATTTGTGAAATGTGGGTTTACAACTGTGTACACTTGTGCCTATCCTTTTGGGGAATATAGGTGTGATGCTATGACATTGCCTAATGGGCCGCGGCGCGTCGATTTTTGTCGAGCGGTCGTATATGGGATGCTAATTAGCCACCAATCTTTGCTTGCGCGATGCAGGAACTGTGATGCCATCTTGGTATGCATCTGTCGCTAGTCATACCCAGTATTGTATTGCGTGGTACATATTATTTCAAACATATAATTTAGTTAATTCATACCTTGCTCCAGCTACAAATGTACTAGGAGCACAGAACTAAGAACTACACACCCGCATCTCCAAAACTTAACATGACCCAAACCGTATCATATTCAGAACAAACTTATAAATTTTCATAACAAGGACTTCGTCAAATTATTCAGCGGAACGCATAGGAAATTATTCACAAGTGAAATTATACCTCAGAATGGAAAAGTTCTCCGTACGTTATACGAATTCGAAATGGCTGGAGTCACGGGACAAGCCACTTCGTATTCATCTACCATTTGTGTTACAGTTTTTAGAATTTTTTCTGTACCTCGTACTACAAATTGATGGTTAGGGCCAAGCTGTGCCTTTGGGCAGTATCGTTTTATGTTGTTTCGCCCTTTTTGGGTTACCCGGAACTAGGATTAGAGGTTACGAACGTTTTGAATGAATTTTCAATGTTGCCAAAGTGGTGTTGGATAAAATTTGTTGGACGCAACTTGAACAGATTTTTGTTATTTAATTTTTATTGTTGTTGTCATTAATTAAACTCAAATATATTTATTTAAAATAGACCATTACACCATTTGCATTACCATTACAGATGTTGGCAGTTCCAAGGCAAAGTTAGTTGCAGTTCCAAGGTCTCATGGAGTAGAACCAGAAAGAAACTCCATAGACATTATTTTAAAATAATAATGTTTATATATGTAACAAGAGCAAGGTACAGGTTATTGATGCAGTTTGAAGCTGACGACAGTCCTAAAAGACAATATAAGTTCATGAGCATGACGCCCTTATTATTATATCTTACTAGTTCTGGACTCGCAAGGTCATATCTGAGTATAGGAACTGACATTTGATACTTCCGCGAGATTCTGCAAGCTAGAATATTATTCTATAGATCAGTGTTCCGCAAACTTTTTGTGTTAAAGGTTAATCTAGGAATCCGGAAAATTTTGGAGGTACACCATAAATTAAAAATCAATTTTCACATAATAGTATTCCTATTAATCAACCTTTATTATTAATTAACAAAACAATATTAAGAGATCACCTTATTTTTCCGAGGCACACCAACTGGTGTCCACAGTACACCAGTGTTCCGCGGCACACACTTTGTGGAACACTGATCTAGGAAACTGATGCATCATATGACTACACATGCATGCATAAATCATTTTCCACTTCGACAACTAGTTGACAAATACCGCAAATAGTCTTTAACACGTCTTTTATGTTCAAAGTTTCGAGCTGGTCTGAATATAAATGAACATAGACCAACTTGTTAGTGGAACCGCTTGACCGGACTTGAATATCACATGAGCTTAAACTTACGTTTTGACTGCAAACTAAATTTAAAACAGGTCTAACCTGTGACCTAAATCTTGAACGATTCGGTTGAAATGCTGTTTCGTTAGGTATTCATGAAGATCTGAGGTTGTTTACGAATGAACTAAACCAAGTATGCTGTTCAAACGCTCTCAGAAATAAGATTTTGCTTCCATTTCCATTAAAGAAATAATTTAAAAGATACGTAGTGCAATTTCCCCCCCATAATCGTGATATAACATCTGATGGTCATAAAGTGTCTCTTATGTTGTCATCTGTTTTGTCTAATATTTCAATTTAACTTCGAGAGCAGAGCACCTGAATTATTGGTCTCGGGGCGCAGGTTCAAAATCTGGAAACGACTATATTTTATTTCCACAAAAATATTGAGAGATCACATGATCTGCATGCCTGAAGTATTTTTCCGGGAGACGCAGGTTCGCTGTTCACGACCATATTTTAATTTCCAGAAAAATGTAATCTATCTTTAGCGTTGGATACGCATGCGTTAATCCGTTAGAAAGATTTATCTGTAAATATATCTATAATTTTATAAATATATCTGTATTTATATATTTAAAATCGAACACTGGATTACAGCACTAGACTAGCCTTTATCTACACGATCTACGACATCGTTTTGATGTTTTATATCTTTTCTAAGAGGCAGTTTACAAAGTCAAGGCCACCCTAATGATCGCCGAAATCCATTACATAGCTTCGAAAGAGGAAAATGCTCAATAAAGTACAGTTTCTAACTTTACTTTTTTGTCAGTAGGTATCTTTCTTAAGTAGTATTATTCAATATCATCATAGAAGATTGTGCTTGTCATAATAGGAAAATTACGATAGATATATTATCTGAAGATGCTACATTTATTTATTTTAAGTACCAATTACCGATACTAATAAAACGGAAATATTAATTCTCAAGATCTACTCGATAGTACTTAATGATTCTAATTATATATTGATAACTTATTAGCAATCAATTTACAGTAATTATGTAAATAAGAGATATTATGGCAAACGACTACAAAACCTATTAAATTTATCGGCTGATTCAATCAAATAGATATTGTCTAATTCTGGGCTACAAAAAATATTCAAACAACTACCGATTAGTAAAAAATCTTATCTAATAAATCTACGTAGGAGGTAGTCGAATTATTTATCCAATTTTATTTTGATGTAATAAGTAATAGTTGCCTATTATTTGCATATGTCGCAGATGGATAGTAGAGTCCGCTGTTTTACAAAACTGCTAGCTGATTTACAAAAAAGATCCGTTTTATAATAACGGATTGACGAAGCTGCTACCCACGTTTAATGTAATGCAGAATGACATATATACAGTGGGAGAGATTCCTTACTGTATAGGTAAATGGATAGTCACCACTCAAGTAAAAGAAAAGTTACTGTATTCTGATTTGTCTTTCCGTGGATGGGTCGACTGAGCCTATTTTTGAGTCTGTAAGGTCAGAAAAAACCTGAACATGAAGGGGATGCACTCTTCAAACCTAACCTGTCCGTGTCGGGATACACGAAAGTCCCGCGCTCGCTTCGCTCGCTCATGGGTCAATTTAATTTATTTACTTTCATAATCCCTATTTATTGTAGATTAGTATAGTGGTTTAGTATTTACTTACAAAATTTTTATCATACTTTTTTTGCTATTGGCATAAAAGTAAAATAAAGTTAAATTATTGTTATAAGACACACAGAGCCATATGCGACATAATTTCGAACTAAAATCTACAATCTGACAGTTCATTTCACGCTGTTTTACATATTCTCTGGTCGTTGACCCGCTGCATTGATAAACGCTAAACTATCATACAATTCTGCGTGTTATAGTTTAGTCATTATGCAAAACCGCTAAACGTCCTTCAACTGTTTTTCATAACAGTACTGTTTTGTAAATCAGCTAGCAGTTTTGTACAAACAGCTTATATAATAATAAAACTCTTTATTTCAGACAAAATGTCCATAACTGGGTTACAGTGGATTTGTTTCATTATACATTATAGACAACCAAATTCTTCATATGTGATGGAGATAATTGCTTTTGAAATCTTTGAAAATATAGACGAAACAGACCATAGCACAAATAACTGTTTCTTTAACACAACAGTTTTGAGTTTTACTCGCCTGCGTAATTACTAAAATTAGCAAATTTAGAATTTCTTAGCCTGTAAATAAAATTCTGTATAAAAAAATATTTTTACTACTATAGTAATATCTTAGGTTTACGCGATCACCACATATTATAATAAAACAACTTTTAACCGGATTAATCCCGTGTATTATTGGTTTTTGATTTTCCTGACGTTTCGAATGCTGCTGTTAGTACTTTTTCGATACTAATGTTCATTTTCAGTTCTTGAACACATTTAATTTTTGCGTTGACTAATAAATAGTAGTTTATAAATTCAGTTAATGGAACTATATCTAATAACATGCAATAAAAACTTTAAGAATTATACCTAATTTAACACTAAGAGACGTCCAATGTTATCGATTTTATCGTATTATTTTGACATCGACGTTACTACAAATGACTCGATTCCTACTCAATGATCTTCCGAATGATTGATGTGAATTATCAGAACATCTCGTAACTGTCCCAGTCCATTACAGGGCAAGGGCCTCTTCTCATACAGAGAACGTATTAACCGCTGCACTACCTCACTTTGGGTTGTCGATTTTAGCTGATTTTGAATTATCAAGATCAAGTTTTCCCACGATTAATATTGGGATGATAATATTAATAAAATAAACGAACCTGATGGCCAGCCTCTAAAAGATGCCTGACATACCCTTCCCCCAAAATTGAATGACTTTTCCCTGGAAACGGAAACACCACTAGTATTTTAAACGCACACACATAATTTAACAAAATAACCAATAGCAATAATTCCTTCCAGTTATTCATTTTGTAACATAAATATCGAATGTTATGCAACTAACTACGATATTGAACTATAATATGTTAATGTTAATTACACGACAGTTCATAATTATTTATTATCTAATAATAGGTACTTGAGATAAGGGTGCACGGTAGCTGTGAGTCAAGTTCGGTAATCTTAGTATATTGTGTGAATATTTATGCTGGTTTAGATAAGCTTAAATTATATACCTACGCAGTCAGCCCAGAACTTGTCCACTACAAGTCAAGGGCCTCTTCTCATACAGCGAAGGTACGAGGATTGATCGCCATCAAGTCGAGGTTTCCTTACGTTATTTTCTTTCGCTGTATATCTGTGACGTCTTAGATGAACTAAGAAAGTACACATGACATTGAAAAAATCACTTTGGTACACATTTTAATACGTCTTTTGGTGACGCCATTGCCATCTATTCAGTCCCTTTACAGGAAACCGAGCCAACACGACTAACTTTGCAGTTAATATAATGTCATAAATACATACGATGCAATTACCTTAACAAATACAGATAAGTCTTTGAAAAGCATTAACGCATTCTTAGCTCCGAGCGTCTGGAGTACCTATTTATCTGAGAGGCGCAGGTTCGAAACCTGCTCATGGCCGTATTCTTTTTCCACAAAAATTATAACTTTAGAGTTCGCTAAGTATGCGTTAATGCTTTTCAAAGATTTATCTGTATAACAGTAGAGTAGTTTTTTTTACACAAAAGTCTAAAGGTTGAACCGCGGTAGTGTTGTTAGGAAAATTTCGCTAGCAGCCTGAAGTTTAGGATGATGCTCAGTGAACGGCAATTTGCTCACCACTTATTATATGGTACTTTATCTCCATCGGTGATACGCTGAGTGAGGACTGTGATGCATCGTGGTGGAGGGGGAACGTCATAATTTTGAGGTGGTTTCGCTGTTAAAATACATCAAATATTACCCCTTATGTACACGTATTCATGTAAAGCACACATCCATCCACGACACAGCCAGACCACATCGACATCAGATACCTTTGATATATTTAGGTTCATAAGAACTTGGCCTAGTTTTTAAATTATTATCACAAGTCATAAACATCTTGACTTTATGATAGTTTTATGACGAAATTAAATAAAATTATGTTTTTTTTTTTTACTTTGCGATAATAACACACAAAAATATTTCGTTCAGCCATTTATTTTTAAGGAATACTTATTGGGGTAAAAACTTTGGAAATAAAGTTTTTTTTTATAATTTTTTATTTGGAAAGCATGTTTGTATTTAAATATTAACAAAGTTAACCCTGTTATCTTACGATAATTGCATTATAAAGTAATTTGTGTAAATTAAAGCCGCAGCTGTGTCTGTCTGTGTAGGATCTATTACTCCATAACTACCCAACGAATTTCATTTGGGTTTTCTAATATCAGTGCGATTCATTCAGTTATTTTGATCACTATATATATATGACGAAGTTGACTAAATTTCGCGTTGGTCCAATAGTCGCAAGTTGCTACTGCTGAACGTGAGGTAATGCGTCAGTTTCCGGGTCGAGCATAGTGTTATTGAGTTAGAGTCTGTACTTTGGAACACATAAATTCTTGTAGGTACCTAAAACATCGACCAGTGTAAACAAGCCTTGCAAAATAACAGGAACAAAGTGCAGGGGAGCGTTGAATCGTGAATTTATGGCGTATGCACCGATGCCAATATACTGCATCGGGCAATCTTACATTTGCAACCTGAATCGATTCTTGTTTACTTCCATGATCTATATTGAGTTAAATTTCTGGCTAGAATCTGGAATTTATCAAACTATCACGCGTGTAGATTGTCCAAAGGGTAACACAAAAGTGTATTCTTGTACACCTACGATTTACCGATGTATGGTTGAAGAATTCTGATAACTTCACTTACTTGAGATAGTTTGTAACAATTATGCACATTTTAATAGCTTCAACATTTAGACAGACAATATTTTGTATGCTCATTTAAGTAAAACTAAATTACTTAGATATATTGACCCAGTACCCAACGTAACAAATAATAAAGGATGAGAGTCTACCGCTCAGTTCTAGATAATGAATGCGCAGTCGTTGCCACAGTACAGTCAAGATCAGTGAGATAACTTAATATTATATTAATTATTGTTCACCGCTTACTACTCACGTGTATTTTTCAGGTTAGCTCGACTAGTTTACTCGCGGTTTGACTCATGACATCGCCGCGGACTTTGCTCATGACTAAAGGCTCCATTCGAGTTTGGAACGAGTCGGGCAAACCCGAAAGATGCACGTGAGTAGTAACCGGTGAACAATAATTAATATGAATATGCTTCACGAAAGTTATTGTACAAAAAACTTAATATTATTTTAATGAGGTTATATTTTGTAGTATCTACATATGATGTTTAAGCTTAGATTTAGAAATGTTATATGAGTCCACATTCTTCACCTCCCCGCGAAATTAATTAGAAAATTGTACTCCTCCAAAAAATTATGGTTCTCTGTCGATTATTATTAGTTAAGATATTATTGATATCATTATTAAGTTCGAGGTAGCTGGCAGTAAGCCTTCTGTCAGCGGTTTTGTTATTCGTACCGATTCTAATGGGGACTTAGATTCGTCCATAGCAGTATTGGCAGACACCGCGCAAGGTGGATTGATGACCTGATCAAGGTAGCAAGCACGAAGAAACTGGATAAAGAAAGCCCAAGAACGTGTAGAGTAACGTGATACGGAGGAGACTAACACCCAATATTGGGTGGATATGGATTGATGAAAAAGAAGTACAGATAACAAGATTTTATTATATGATTAAAAAGCACGCCTGCCAAAGTGTTTTTTTTTTATTCTGCTCATCTTTATATACCATAGCCACTATATTATTATTTTTTAAATCTTAGCCTGGCCAGGCTTAGGCTTTGGCTAGACTAAGATATTGTGTGATCATGAAAAAAGATGCTCTCAAACACGGTTGGTTAATTAATATACAAGCTGTTGATCTGTAACCGTGCTATATTTATACAAAAAATGATAAGAAATATGTTTATTCATATAAAATTACTTTAAAAATTCTACAGTTATTAAATAGTGAAATTTTGCTGGTTTCTAGAATAAACTCCGAACGTCTCTAAAAATAGGTTGTTGGCATTATCAAAGGACGGCAAATTATATATTTTTATGTGGCTTTTTTGGTGGTTTTGCAAGGTTGGCTTTCTTTATGTTAAACATTTTATTACTAAGTCATACTTATTTGTCATTATTACATGGTGCAATATCTAATATATAATAAATAATAATCTAATCTTTGCACTATATAATATATATATATATATGTAAAATTTTCTGTCGCTCATTTGACGCAAATAAATAAGACATGATACAAAATACAAAATTGATAG
This sequence comes from Xylocampa areola, assembly GCA_935421205.1. NCBI lineage: Eukaryota > Metazoa > Arthropoda > Insecta > Lepidoptera > Noctuidae > Xylocampa > Xylocampa areola. The sequence continues at coordinate 11,751,884 of OW285220.1, forward strand.
TGATATTAGAACGACTGATTGCATTATTGGTTTGATAAAAGGCAGTACATTTTATTTAAAAAAGTGCACCCCTAAAAACGTGTGTTGTTCGTGGAACCACCTTCACATTCCACATTTATAATACGTACCGCTAAAGAAGCGTGAAGTTTGCCGGAGTCTGTATTTCCCGAAAATTACAATCTGGGCGTCTTCAAGTCGCTAGTGAATAGGTTTCTTCTAGGCAAGCGTGTTCCATCGTAGACCACATCGCCGCTTTACATCACGTGAGGTGTAGTCAAACGCAAGTCTATACTATTTAAAAAAATAAGCACTAATCGCACTAGTCGAGAGTGTAAGTGGAACAATAAAGGTGTGGTTCAATAGGTGCTGTTCAAATCGGTGCGCTAAGTGGAATGCTTCATGTTGGCTTATTAGTCACCCGATACTTTCATTACTTTTAAACTAGTTTTGCAATTAAAAGTACGAACTGACACATTTCCAATGACAATTGAGTGGATTTATTTTCAAGAGTACGCCTACGTTTATAAAACAAAGGACAATAATGGCGCAATAATTTATTCTCCTCGAGTTCCTCGAAAAACGTTAAACTACTTAATAAATGGCATTTACATTGACTTCTCCACAAACTGCTCACGTACCCAAACTTTGAAGAAAATTAGCGAAAAGGTAATAAAGTCATGAAGGCGGCGCCGAAATTTTCATTCCTTACGTATGTCCTACGTGAAACTAATTCCACGCGATCCTATGCTACGTACCTACTACGTAAAATATAACTAAACGAAAAATAGACATTCCATATTTTTGGCGATAACTAAGTGTTGGATCCCAGGGGTTGGGCAAAATGTTATTGAGTTTTTCTGTTAGGAAATTCTTAGTCACAGCCCGGAATTTGGAATTTTGCCAGGTACATGACAATAGGCTCACCACTTAATAAATGGGACTTGCTCACAGCTTTGATGAAAGTGGGTGTTCAATTGTGTATCAGGGAAACAACTTTATGTATGTGATTAAGAAAAATTCAATACCGCGTACCCGAGTTTCTAGTTCAATATTTCAGTTGGTAGGCTAACACTAAACTAATAATGATGCTAATGTGTATTATCACAACGCGTCGCTTGAGCGCTTCCACGTAGGACAAAGTATTTTTTGGGTTAATTTTATCAAAGAACATGTTTGTTACACAATGTGTCTTTAGTGGGTCGGGATAATTACTGCCGAGGGAATAATGTTGTCATATGAAACCTACGTCATTACTGAAACTTAGTAATGACACTGTCACTAAAACTGCTAGTAGCTATATCACACTGATTTTATGTAAAATAACAGAGTTAGTTAAATTTGCGATATCGTTGCCTCGGGCTCAGCTCATGACAAAGGCTAAAATTGAGTTCGAAAATAGTCGAGTATCACAAAAAATGTAACGTGAGTAATAACAGAAAGTTAATTTGTTTCTTTATTAAGCAGAATTCGGGTACAACAATTTTTTATAATTTCTCAAAAACTATTACCCGGTGTTTTTACACGATTACCCAAAATAAAGGAGTTTTATGTTTATAGGGTTCATGTATGTGTGTATGCATGTTTGTAATTTTTTTTTGTTCCACCATTTCTTTTCAACGTTAAAACCGATTGGATATATCATGTATCAATAGAATCCTTACATTTGTCTGGTAACATTGTCTAGTAAGATTAAAAAATAGGAAAGTAGTGTCGTAAAAGGTGTGAAAAAAAAAGGACATGGAGGGCGTGCTTTTTTTTAAAAATAATATCAGCCTGTCCACTTTCATGGTTCCAACCCTCAAAAGGAAAAGCAGGTTGTCCGTATGTCGGTCTGTCTAGACCCTTTTTCTACGAAACAAGTGAAGGTATGAAGTTGGAATTAATATCAAATGTATTATCCCTAGTCTACGGTCCCTTGAAATTGTAAACAATTTTAACTAATAAATCAACTCAATAAAAAATACGTCTACTCACGCCTCATATTGTAAAAATTCGCCAGTAAATCAAAATGTATTGGTTATTTCCTGTGGACCTGGAATCATGAAATTTGGGAAGAAGCAAGGTCGCACAGGACAAGTAAAGGAATAAATCTGAACCTCATCTGATGGTAAATCATGGTGATGTAGACGATAGAACATCCCCTCTTGTGTTAGCTGAGATGATTTTAATTTCAAAATTGAATGCTTCTGAATATCACGCATTGGCTCGCTAATTAACAGACACAATACAATTACAATAAATAATAATTCTGTACGTGGCTGAGCGGAAGGGTAGCATCGAATCAACACTCTAAACATTTTACTAAAAATTGCCAACACTAATCAACAAATTTACCACAATACTCTTAAATAGAACCCTTAAAATGCCCAAAATTTTGTACAAAAATTATGTCTTTATGTACTTAAATACATACAAAAATAAAAGCCTGCCAATTAATTAAAGTACTGGGAACACCCCGCGTAAGTTTCCCACTCGCGGTGGGAAGTTTGTTTGCGGGTGTAATGAATGTACCACGCCACTTGTTTCGACTACCCTCCACATGTTGGAGTAGGCGGTCCGTGATATTTAGAAACGTTTAGGACTGTTGGTTTCGTAAGTATTTAGATTTTTTAGTTCACTGTTGAAAGTGAGCCACTCTCGGCTCATTTACGAGTGTCATCAAAAACTTAATCAGGTAGGCACTATTAAGAATATAACCATACAATGGGTCAAAGGACATAGCGGCTCCCGAGCGAACGATGCAGCAGATGAGCTCGCAAAGAGGGGCTCAAGCAGGGCCGCTATAGGTCCAGAACCCATAGTACCACTCCCCTTCGGACATCTACGTACCCTGGTAAGACAACGCACTTGGGACCAACACAGAGACCTCTGGACGAACAATGGTGAGTGCAGACAGGCCAAAAAGGCTCTTCCGACTATCGACGGCCGGATCACCAGGCAGCTTCTTCGACTGTCAAAGCAACAGCTGCGTACAGTCACAGCGGCTCTCACGGGCCATGGGTCTTTTCATAAACACCTCTTTGTTATAGGTGTTACTGACAGGCATCTTTGCAGAGCCTGCATGGAGGAGGATGAAACAGTGGCTCACGTGGTGTTTCACTGCCCTGGGGTCGCCACTTACAGGGCTAAGTACTCCGGAAACCCAGGTACTCTAGGTCGCCGGCGAGATCGAGTTCCTGCTGGCCTTTCTCGAGCAGTTGGGATGAATCGAATAATCCATTCCCACCCCGGACACAAAATAATCGCCAAGAGCGGGGAGTTGCGGAAACCTTTGTTTGTCAAAGTATTACCTTATAGATTTTCGTATCCAAAGGATGTTTTAGTGATATTACGCGTCTTCTTGTGATACTCTCTTCATTAAGATAATTATATCATAATAACTTCAGCTGACCTTAAATGACCTTAAATAAAACATATATACACACAACTATAGCTAACTGGGGCGTACGCAAGCATTAAATGTAAACAAAAGAGTAAAAGAGAGGAGGCTTAGTCAGTGGATGGGCAAAAGCTGATGATTAAGAAGGTGAAAAAAATAAAAATAACGAATTAATTCAAGTATTTTATCATTTTAGTTTATTGAAGTAAAAATTAAACAGTAACATGTAAGCAATTTACGAACCTAACAATTACTGATTCAATCATTGTATTGATGCTGGAAATAATAACTATTCTATTTCATCATTATCATCATTCCGCTGCCCTTATCCCAATTTATTTGGGGTGGACGCATCATGTTTGTATTCTTCTTCCACTTTCTAATTGTGTTTTAAGGCCGGCCGCATGCCTGACGTCAACCCTCATTGGTAATGCTGTTGTTCGTGGTAACCGCCATGGATACGGTCTCCTTCTATCTAGTTACGTCAACCCAATGTTATCCATGCACCAGGTTCTGAAATTATGCTACGATCACACTCCACTAACCGGGCCACTTCACTATCCTACATAATCATCTAAATTAGATTTACGACGAGTTATGAGGCAAGAAACATTTGTGTAATATTTTATCGAATTCAGAAATATATTCACATATCTTTCTTAATTCTACTAAAATGCATAATAAGTCTGAATTAGTTTTATGAGAAGCTAGATTTTTCTAAGCCAATCTAGTTCTTCCAAACCACAGTTCTAATAACTTTTAAGTTAAAAAGCCCATGAAAAATCTATATACAAATACCCCATAAATAAGGTGCAAAGAGATATGTTAAAACTGTCTGTCTGTGAAATCTACCTCTCCATGAATTTTTCAGTCAGTAGGTATGGTTTGAAAGATAGTGACAAGGGTTGAGAAAGGTCTGCTTCCGCGGACGATTAACGAAAAGGATTTATCGTGAGAATTTGAGTGGAAGTCCGTTACGCCCAAAAAAGGCACCAGTAAGCTTGCAGAATTATCTGAGCTTCGTAAAGTTTAGTATAAAGTATGTGAGAAGTGGGAAAAGATACGGAAAAATAGATAGAGAAACTATAATGTATTTTATTTTTTTCAGAAATATTTTGTTAAACTGTAATAAATATATTGTAATAAGTATATTGGGAAATGAAGTAGATCTGTAAATGATTGCTAAATAAATATCGCCAGGCGTCTCCTTAAGACGAATACAAGGATATTAATTATTGTTCACCGGTTATTACTCACGTGTATTCTTCGGGTGTGCCCGACTAGTTTCGAGATCGAACGGAGCCCTTAGTCATGAGCTGAGTCCGCGGCAATGTCGCGAGTCAGACTCTGACTAATATGAATATGCCTCACGAAAGTTATTATACAAATAGAATACAAGGATACTTGAAATTCAATAGATTTGAACAACGACAAGGTAGCTCAGTGGTAGAGTGATGGCACGGAATGTCAAGGGTCGCGGGTTCAAGACGTTTTCGTCTATTCCTTTTCACAGTTTCCTTGAAAAATGTATAAAAAATGTTCATTATATATGAAATATTATTATATTTATTACAGTTTCACAATAATTTATTTTATTTCCTAACTTTTCCAAATTTTGTTAAAAATTATATTATGCTTAAAAAAAATTAAAATAATTTGATTATAGATACCTAGTCAAAAACGATTTTCTTCTTTACGTTAACATTCACCTTTATACCAACTTATATAATCGCTACCTATTTTATTTTTGCTTTTGTTATGAACCTGCGACAATAACTTGTAGGGGAAGGCGCCAGTGCCTGTCACACAGTTTTTACTAGTACAGGCAGTGTCGTTAACTCTATCTTTATTTATGCCTATTTTATGTTTTCAATATTACTTTATTATGATAGATGAGCTATTGTATCACATTTTTTGGATAATAAAGATTTTTATATTTTTATTTTATATATTCTAAAGTACCTATTGATTACGTTAAGAATACTATTTTAGGAGATATTCCGATGCAGTTTCACTAATCTTTTAGGCGCTCTTTGTAAATCATGTTGGCCAACGATTTTTTAAATTAATGGGTGACTGCTCAAGCATTTTTCTTCTGAACGTCTCCGTGCTTGGGACATGCCCATGTTTAAACACCCGGTTTCTGCTCTTCTTACTAATCAGCAGTCACTAAATCAACTCAGAGACAGAGGTGTCTCGAAAAACGTTGACCAAACCAATGGCTCCAAACTCCTCAGAAGAATCCTTGATCCGAAAAGATGGTCACCACAACACTACTTTAAAATGTAGACAAGTTGAGTTCGTCTTTAAACCAATATATTAAGTACCTGAACATAATTCGGTTAAATTGTGTAACTTCAATCGTTTGTTAGTTTGAGAACGACATAATTCTCGGCTCAGTTAGTACTACTGTACGGTACTGTAAAATGGGCTTAGGGATGTGATATTAATAAAGACTTATTTTTAACCAACTTGAGAAAGGAGAAAGCATCTAATCCGATGCGAAAACTATTAAAAATTTATTATTTATAAATTAATGAGTTTCAGTTGGGGACACATTTATTTTTTATGATATTAGCCTAGATTTTACAGTAGCGGTCCGCTCAGTTACACTACCGATTTGGGCATGGTGCCAAAAAGCGGCAGCAAGCAATGTATATTAATTAATTAAATTACATAAATATGGCCATGATTATTAATTATTGTTATTTTTGTCCTCTGCCCTCTGTGTCCTATTAAAACTAAATATTTTTTGCGATGTATTTAAGTTTCTATGAAAACCATTTTTTAAGAAATGAAAAAAAAAATGTCAAATTACATTTAGTACAAGACTTCCTACGTTAAGCGAACAGTGGCATGTTGGTATTTAATAGCGCAGTATAGACAACTTGACAACCCTTTTGACCCGGATCCCTTCACTCCATATTCATTCAGTCGACGAACCCAAATTATACCAACTGTTCATAAATTTACAGAATAAGTCCTCACAACATAAATTGTGTAACTAAACATGTACCGAACACAAAACTTTTCCAAACACGAATAAATGAAATCGACTCAACAAATATCTTGACAAGAAGTTCTATTAAACAAGTTATTTTGCTGACGGTACTGTCTAGGATACGCATTCGGAGGCACTCACGCATTCCTCCCACAATTCTATTAAGTTCTCACTCGTTATCCGAAAGGGATGTTGTTTATTATGCTGTCTGTACTATATAGTGTGGAAAGGGCACATTTTTGTCAAGTTTCATTGCTGCACACATTCTTACACCCTTTATTTAGGTGTTTAATTTGGCTCTCTTATGGTGGTACGACATTTTTATGGAGCCCTGTACTGCTGAAGGGCCTTTGGGTCTAGCGATGTGGTAAGAGCCAAGTAGTGCAATGTAGTAATAATAAATAAAATGTTCACTATAAAAAATTTATTATTTTTCATACAAGCTTTCTGTTTCGCGTTCAAGAATCAAGGTCGTCAACATATTGGTCATTTGGGACAGACTTTTTTTTATTAAGACTGCTTCGTTGGTCTGATGGTGGATAGCTGGGACTTCTCGTTGAGAAATCCTGCATTCGATACCCGGGTTGGGCGGTGTTATTATTTTCTTATGACAATAGGCTCAGGTGAAATTCGGGTTAACAACAGTGTAGACCTCTGCCTATATTATCGGGGAAAACAGGCGTATTGCCATGATGATAATATTCCAACAGAATATTACTTAAAGAATAAATTATTTTACAATTTTACACGACTGCCCAAAAAGGAGTGTTATGTTTATAGGTTTCATGTATGTGTGTATGTTTGTGAATAAATTTCTAAATCGACTTCGATGTATGGGGTTGTCCCGGGTAACATAGGCTAGTAAGATTTAAAAATGGCAGACGTGCTTTTTAATTTTTTACTAAGTTCATGATGTTATAAAAATAAAGTTATAATTATTCTCTCAATCAATCTGGAATAACAACGAATAACGTTAAAATCAATAGGTATCTAGAATCCCGCGGTTACCGAGAAATTCTTCGAAACTCATCCAAAGTAGTTGGTGAATTTGTACCTACTTATCGCTGATAAACCTTCGCAAGCTGAATTCGAAGTAAGCACATAATTTTGTTTCAGTACTATACAACAAGGTAAAAAGTTTTCTTTTGAACATTTAACTATGTTTATTTATATCATAAACATATTGTTTTTTTTTTTTAATATACCTAACTAAAAAACTAATATTATTACAGATAAATATTTGAAAAGCATTAACGTATGCATATTTTTTTTTGTGGAAAGAAAAATACGGTCGCCGGTCGTGAGCAGGATTTGAACCTCCTGGAGTACCTATTTATTCAAGGGGTGCAGGTTCGGATCCTGCTCACGACCATATTTGCTTACCACAACAATTCATAAATTAAAAAATATTATTAATTATTATTATTTGTAATCATTACTCAAAACACGACGCTATGAGGGGCTCGTGGCTAAGAAACAGCCGCACAGATCGATCGATCGAGGTAAAGCTGCGCTTGCCGCGGTCTGTCTGTGGATGGGTGACCATCATTTCATACCGAGACCCGTCCGTGCCTCAGTGAGCACGTAAAGCCGTCGGTCCCGGTTGTCAAATTAAATCTATGACAGCTGTTACGGGTAGACAGAGGCCTGAAAGTCTGACAACCAGTCATACCACGAGGTATCGTGTTACCCAGTTACTGGGTTGTGGAGGTCAGATAAGCAGTCGCTCCATGTAAAATACTGGTATTAAGCTGCATCCGGTTTGACTGGAAGCTGACCCTAATATAATTGGGAAAAGGCTAGGCAGATATATATACTCAAAATACGACGCAATATTTTGAGTCAAATGGCGCAGTAGAGATTTTACTATGAACTGAGTTGAAGCGTTGTGGGGTTCGAGTGGTTACGAGCCCGCCTCTTGAACCAAAGGTCCAAATCTGATGTGTTCTTCAATACTATATATACATAATAAAAGACATCACAGACGGCGAAAAAAAAAATGGTGAAGGAACCTGCATTTAATTAGTGGTCTGAAATCGCCAAATCACTTAGGTGGTGATCAATGTTCGTGCCATCTCTATGTGGGAAGAGCCCGCTAACCTGCAGTAGGTCAGTTAAGGGCTGGTTATTAAGTTATTTTATGAGTTTATTTTACATTCGAGTTAATGATAAAGCTTATGGTTTCCTTAAGGTTGTGGATACACCAAACCTGCTTGCACATTGAAGAGCACGGACACGTTATGCTTGTGGAGTTATTGTAGTTTCCCCTTGTATAAACATATTATTAGCAATATACCTATGCATGGCGTCCGATGCCCATGGACACGCTACAATATGATGGAGTATAATGATGTCACTGATGTATTAGTAGCGGTATAATGACGTCAGTGATTTATGTGTAGCTTGCATGCATTTCGTACTCCATGTGCTGGCGGCTTCAGTTTAATGACTAAAGAGAACTATATAAAATAAATAATAATAACACACATAAAATAGCGCCTGCTTCTTATCGTGTGGTTGATGAACATCTTAGTGTCAGAGTTTAAACCACCCGTAGTTCTCTGACATGGCTTTAATTTATAATTAGGGTGTATTTTCCTATTGAATAGTAGGTAGGCATATTCAACATCTTATTAGACAAATTATTAAATTTTATCACAGGCTTAGGTACGTCCTGCCTGATCACACGTTGTTACCGTGGCCTTGCAACATCAGGAATACATATAACTCACGCGTTGTCAAGCTTGTGAGATATCTTTACGTAATCCAATTCTTGTTCACTGGTTACTACTCACGTGCATGTTTCGGGAATTGCCCGACTAGTTTTGAACTCGAACGGAGCCCTTAGTTAGCTGAGCCCGCGGCGATGTCGCGAGTCTATCTTTGACTAAAACAAAGTTTGACTCGCGACATCGCCGCGGACTCAGCTACAGTGCTAAGGGACATGCACGTGAGTAGTAACCGGTGAACAATAATTGATATGAATATGTTTCACGAAAGTTATTATAAAAAAAAAACAATTCTTTAAATCAAATCAAATATATTTATTAATCAATGTAAGTATCATATGCAATACAATAGATGTTTATATATTTTGCTTATCCGCTACATTTCATCCATTTACTGTTCTAATTTGTATGTATACAAATTATAATAATTACTTACATAAAAGAAAAATTAATGAATTAAATTAAAATCATTACATTTAATAATTTACGCATAACTAAATTAAAATTACAAATTTACATTTATACGTGTAATGAATTTACATTACAGTGTTCTTCTTATCGTGTGGTTGATGAACAACCTAGTGTCAGAGTTTAAACCGCCCCCGCAGGTCCAGATATGGCTTTACACACCATCGAGAACATCTCTCAGGTGTGCTAGTTTCTTCACGATGTTTTCCTTCACCGTTTTAAGCAAGTGATAATTAATTTATAATACGCACATGACTTCGAAAAGACAGTGGTGCATCCTCCAGGCTGCTATTGAGCATTTCCTAACAGAAATATGCAAATAACATCAGTTATATGTATGCCGACGAGAAACAATAATATTGAACAAAAAAGGTTGGCTAGTTAGGTACGTAATTTTTGTTATAAAGGTCACTAAATTTTAAATATAATATAATCTGTTCTGTGCTCAAACACGTGAATATGTATAAGAATCGTCATAGTGCATGAAAAATGATTAAATTAACTAAAAAAATATAATTAAAGCACGCCTGCTATGTGTATTTTTTTTTTCGCACCTTTTTGTATATTATGGCTACTATATTAATTTAAATCTGACGAATAGAGAACGATTAAAATAAAGTAAAAGGATTCTAATAATACCCCATACATCTAAATCGGTTCAGGCGTTTAGAAGTTATGGTGGCATAAATAAACACAAAAACATACATACATGAACATTAAAACATAACTTTTTATGGTAAAAAGTAAATTTCGTGTAAAAACACGTTTGTTACAGCAATGGCGTGCAAAAGTTGTTTTCAATTTACAATTAATTACAATATGAGATTATGTTATTCATTATAATATTACTAGGAGAAACATGTAATTATAAGTTGAATAATGCAAAGCTAAAATATTGATCCGAGCTACTATATAATATATAGGTGATTTGATTTGATACAATAAATTGAAGTATCGAAGACCCCAGTGAAAGAAGACATAAGAGCTCCGTCGGTTTATAAGTCAAATGTACTTTTAGTTGTATTTAATGTAGTTTTACTTAAAGAAACCAAAAATCCAAAGATGTTCCAAAACAGGTTATAAGCAAACCAACGTATTATTACATATATTATTAGATTTATCTTAAATAAATAATGTATTTATTCATTTTAAGATAAATCTTTGAAAAGCATTAACGCATGCTTAGCGAACTCTAAAGTTATTATATTAAATTGAAAAATAATACGGTCGCGAACAGGATTCGAACCTGCGCCTCCCGGACAAATACTCCAGGTGCTCTGACCATTAAGCCATCTTGACCTCTGCTCACCACCGCGAATTCTTCTTCCATATTTCAACACGTCTTATGGTGACGTCAATGCTATCAATTCAGTCCCTATACAAGTGACTGTTATTTATTTTATTTTAGACACAATTACACTATATGAGCTATATAATTAAGCGTATAACTAGCCCATAAATATATAGTGTAAACATGTTTTTGGTCTGTTTATTATATTTAGTTATTAGTTTAAGAAGAAGGATAAGACTTTTATAGATTTGTGCCTAATGTTGAAAATAATTTAGCATCTCATAATAATTAAAATTTATATCACTAAATCACAACTTCAAAATCTATATGATATTTTGAAGCATTCTTGTAATTTACCTATTCTTTTGACATCTTGCTCGCATCATCAAAATTCTAATGTCGATTAAGTGGAATAATTCTTTTTTTTTTTTTTTTTTTTGATAGTGGCATCTCGCAGGTCAACCTAGGAGGTTGTCGGCTGCTTAACCGGGCTTTCCTGTGGATGCCCTAATAATAAACTATTATTAAGGCCTCCAGCCAGGGGCTTACGAATTAAACTAAATCTAAAGCGACCACGCTAAGGGCACCCCCTGCGGGGTACGAGCCTCGGCTTAGGGCGTCGCTTGAGGGAGGGCAGCAAGGGACTGGCTGGATCGAACAAGAATTATTATTATCAGGGGAATTTAAAGCTACAGGCTCAGCGGCTACGCGGGCTGGCACGAGCAAGGGTCGGGGAGGTGATGCATTAGGTGCATTACGGGGACGTCGCGACGGGCCTCGGCGGCGAGGCCTAAATGACGGCGGTCTGTGTTTGTGTACTGTGCTGGTGGCCCTACGGCTCTCTTGGAGCAGGGTTATAGCGTCATCGGGGTACAGAAGTGAATGCCTAGGACGGCGAATTCTACTTATCTGGGAGGGGGTGTATCGGGCGGCAGCCGCGATAAGAGGGTTGGGGTGCTTTTCAGCAGACTCGAAATAACGCTTGCAAATGCGTTTTATAAACTGTTGGATAGTGGGAATCTTGAGGTCGAGATGGAGGTTTTCGTTTCTAACGTAGAGGGGGGCTCCCGTGACCTTACGTAAGGCACGGTTTTGGAGGGTCTGCATCTTATGGAGGCGGTACGATTTCGCGTGTGGGAACACTACGCAGGCGTAGGTCATGATGGGGCGTATGCACGTGGTGTAAATGCGCAGTTTGCACTTAAGGGACAATCTGCTGCGTGCGTTCATGATGAAGTGAAGCCTACCCAGAGCGAAGGCGGCGCGCGAGCGCACCGTCCTTATGTGCTCACCGAAGGTCAAGTGTCTATCTAGGATGACTCCTAAGTACTTGGCTTGCTTCTCCCAAGGGATCGGCTTGCCGAACATGGTTATCGGTTTGGGGTCGGGGGGTCTGATCCTACGCTTTTTCGCGAAGAGTACGGCTTGACTCTTATCGGGGTTAACTTCTATTCTCCATTTCCTGAACCAAGCGCCTAGTACGTTGGCGGAAGTTTGGAGAGTGCTAGCTATACGGTCGCGCACGATACCGGAGTAGAAAATGGCAGTGTCGTCTGCGAAGAGAGCTAACTTTGCCTGTCTATTTTTGGGGATGTCGCTAGTGAAGAGCGTGAACAGGAGGGGCGAGAGCACGGAGCCCTGGGGGACACCGGCGCGGATAGAGTGGGGGGCGGATAGTGCGCCCTCTATGCGATAGCGGAAAGTGCGATTCGAGAGAAAGTCCCGTAGGATGAGCACGAGACGGTCGGGCACGCCGAGTTGGTACAGCTTGTATAATAAGCCGTTGTGCCAGACTTTGTCGAAAGCCTTCGCTATGTCGAAAAAGAGCGCGCCTGTCATCGTGCCGCGCTGAAAACCGGCGCTTATGTGCTCGACGATGCGGTGGACCTGTTGTACGCACGAGTGTTGGGTACGAAAACCGAACTGTTCGTTGGGGATGAGGCTCTACGCATCGGCAAAGTCCTTGAGTCGCTTATAAATAAGCTTCTCGTAGATTTTACAGAGTACGTTGAGGAGGCTGATCGGTCGGTAGCTGGTGGGTTCGTTCGCGGGTTTTCCCGGCTTAGGGATACCTATGACGGTGGCTTCTTTCCACGATTGAGGGAAGACGTTGTGACTCATGGCGCCATTGAAGATGGCGGTCATGAGTATAATGAACGGGGCGGGGAGAAGTTTAATGACTTTATTAGTGATGCCGTCTATGCCGGGGGCTTTGCGGGGTTTGAGATTTTTAATGACCTCTTGCACCTCGTCGGGAGTGACGGGGGGCAGGGGGTCGTCGGGGTCTTCGAACGGCGGGAGTGAGGCTCTGCGTTCTACTTCTGCGTCTACCTTGAGGAGGTGCGCTCGGTCGACCGGTTGGGTGCTAGGAGTGCATTGCGCTTCTAGACTGTCGGCCAGGCACTCGGCCTTTTCGATGTCGTCGAAGGCTATGCTCTTATCGGGGCGGATGAGAGGGGGCATGGTGGCCACTCCATCGGATTGGAGTCTCCTTTGAAGCTGCCAGAATGCTTGGTGAGTGGGCTCTAAGTCGCTCAGCGTCTTATCCCAGTGCGCGTTACGCTGCTCATCGATGCGTTTCTTTACAGCACGCTGCAAATAGCGCATGTGAGCTTTGTTCGCGTCACAGGGAAACGCGCTGTAGGCACGTACGGATGCGTTCTTTTCCGTTACCAGTTCGCGTACGTCCGCCGGTAGTTTCCAGTGATGGTTGTCCATCAATGGAACTTCCCGTGAACAACTGTTCAAAACGGATTGTACGTGACCGGTGAACGAATCGATTGGAATAATTCATTTCGGGGTTAACCTATAGTTAGTCTAACTGCTAGCTCTTAGGGAGATTAAGTGACACACTATTGCGGTTTTTATAAAAAAATTATCAATCTATCTATACATTTTTACTGGGCGTAGGCCGCTAAGAGGCGTAGGAGCTTCAATGATGTTATTATTTTCAAAATTTACTTAATAATTAAATTCTAACAAAATTCTACGAAATTTTTATTAGTTATACACTTCAAAAAGATGATAGTTACAAGGTCAAAAATCAAAGTTCGTTTCAATTGTTGATTGATCTGGTCCAATTAATTTCCAAAAAATCCTTAAATTGATAATCTCATATAAGTTAAAGTTATAATTTTTTGTGGAAAAAGAATACGGTCGTGAGACAGGATTCGAATTATTTTTCCATAAAAAATTATAACTTTAAGGTTCGCTAAGCATGCGTTATTGCTTTTCAAGAATTTATCTGTACTCGTATAACTTGTCATGTCGGTATAGGGTAGGTTTTTTTCCGCACAATAAGTATTCCTAAAAATACAATTTCTGCGGTAGTAGAAAAAATATCTTACAATGTAGGTACTGATCTGATTTATAAATATTTTTATTTACGTTTTAAGACCTTTAATTAACTTTGAACATTCCAAATGCCCTCATTCTTAATATAATTAAAATCTCAGAATAGGAATGATCATAGCTTAATGTAACTTACAGAATATATCCTACTTTTTATCGCTATTTCTGAGCTTTTAATTGGGTCTCCTAGGCAATAACACACTAATAGAAAACAATGAGAATGTCTGCCTGGATTTCCACCGGCAAACAATAGAGGGATTTCGAAATGTGGGAACAATTGGGGTTAGAAGTATTTTCTGTCGCAAGTTTTTGTGTGCCCAATTATAATTTTGAATGCCCCTGCATTCAAAATTATAATTAAACAAAATACAAAATAAAGTACAATCATTCTTCAAGATAAATTTTTGAAAAGCATTAACGCATTGTTAGCGAACTCTAAAGTTATTAAATTAAATGGAAAAAGATCCTGTTCGCGACTCCAGTCGAGATGGCTTAGTGGTCAGAGCTCCTGGAGTATTTATCCGGGAGGCGCAGGTTCGAATCCTGTTCGCGACAGTATTCTTTTTCCATTTAATATAATAACTAGATAAATGAGGATTAAATTGAAATGAGGTTATTTATTAAAAATAGTTATTAATAATAATTAACACGTAAGATAAAAAAATTACTAAGTTACGTATAAAACTGAACCGTAATATTTACAAAGATGACGGTATTTCTGTAAATTATTTCATAGCAAACATTCTTTTCTGCGCATTTATATTAAGTAAGCGCATTAGCAGTACATTGCCCTTCCATAATCCCTTTGTTTATTAAACATTATATTTTTAATAGCATTGAGTGTAAACGATATTCTGCTATATAAATTTTCTGGATAGGCCCTTCTCACTTAGGGGTATAAAAAAATTGCATACGACCTATTCTCAGACCTACCAAATATACACACAAAACTTCATGAAAGTCGGTCAAGCCGTTTCGGAGAAGTTTTTTATATATAAAATTTAAATGTCTTGCATCATTTTCAAATCAGGTGATATTGAAAGAGTCCATTCTACATAATGTTAAGCCATCAAATATATAATTTACCTAGATAAGACACACCTTCAAAAAATGACAAATTGTATTTCGTTTCCATATTATAATACATACCCACATATTCTTATTATGTATTTCCACATGATAAATATAAGACGACTGAATTTTCACCAATTTCTTTGAATTGAAGCTAAAAAACACCGTCTACAGACGATTCCCAAGACAATTCGGGGGAAGTTTGAATAATGTTTCTTAGTTTTCAGTTGCGAACATCTACGGAGAGGAATCGTTCTTGTTCCGTTAACTAGAAACATGAATTTTACATGTTATTCCATCCTTTATAGCGGTGAACTTTCCTGTTAGTGCTCAAAAGAGAATAACGTATTATGTTTAAAAAACTAAAAGCCTGCAGTGTTCTCATAGTTAGTGCTAGAAGAGATTGGATTCAGGGGTAAAGTAGATAGCGTTCTCAAAAATGGTTGTGGCTAGCCAATTTGTAATAACAAAGGAATGATACGACTATGATTATGCTAATGGTACTTTTTATAGCTATATTTTTAAAGAACCTTATCCTATCCTAGAATATAAAAGTTTAGAAGTGAATTTCAATGTTTGTTAATCAATCAAGAAAGATACTGAACGAATTTGGATGAAATTTGGTTTACAGCTGCTTTAGATGCTGGTATATTCAAACTTAGGACAAAGTATATATTTTTTTTCGGGAAATTCGGAGTTCATACGGGCAAAGGTTATAGATCTAGCTAGTAATTGAAATAAAAAAAATACTGTTTCGGTTAGTGTATTTATAAATTCAATATATATATAATCCATTTGATATTCAATACTTATAGTACCTACAACGCTGATAATGAGGCTTTCATTTTTAAAAGCAACTGAAATAAAGCAATGTTTTGGACTTCAGTAGATTCCTTAATTTATTCGCAGAATATTTAATGGCGTTGCCTGTAAAAAGCTAATGAAAAACATTTTGTTGCTTATTCAAATAAGGCATTAAGTAGGCATAAACAAAAGGCCCGTTTTGAGCATTATTCAAATATTGACGTAAAGAGAATGTGCAAATGGAGGAGATGAAAAAGGTATGCAATATTGCTACAATTTTGAAATGTTTGCCTTGATTTCCTGTCCCGTATATTTCTTGTTAAAACAGAAAGTACATCAATATTGCCTGACATAAATTTTATTTGGGATACCTACATGAATTTTGTATGACTAACTTAATTAATATTAATTTTATTTTTCATCTCTTTGTGTTTCGTTTGTATCCGTGTTATATTGGTATTTATTCTTTTTGGACTCCATTATTTTTATTAATTTATATAAGTACCATGGTACAAGATACATAGATATATTTATTTGCATAAACATGTGTAAATCATAATACATAATCATGTACAGATAGATGTTAAATTATTTTAGAAATAAAAGGTACGGCCATGTTTTGCCGTGATCGGCGTATAAAATTATAAAAGAAGACAACATAATTCAAGATAAATGTTTGAAAAGCATTAACGCATGCTTAGCGAACTCTAAAGTTACTTTAGAAGACAACATGTATAGATAATGTTTTGTGTCACTCGCATTATTTTATTTTCAGTATAATAAAAGAACAGGCTCTAGCTAGAACAAAGCTATTAAGAGCAGAAAGGCAGAACTCGCTGCTTTGAAACAAGTGAAGCATTGATAAAAGCACGATCAAATGAACCATAAAATCAAACAGAATTTCTTTTAACATTTTAACAATGCACCCCATTATATTGTCTTACATTTCTCTTCTACCAAATTAGTAAATACACCAGAGGAGTCTTGATCAAGTGGGACCGCAAAGGCGTACAAAAAGTAAGTACCTACGTCCTCGGAATCCTTAGAATTTCAATATGACTCCTCCATTTACATGCGAATAACGTAGACGGACTCTCACACCAAAGCGTAACGTCGATTTGTGAGTCAAAGATTTCTGGTTGGAGAAAAGGCCCCAAAATAGTTCCTTGTGGTGCTCTATTGAAATGTGAAGTTTAACAGCAACTTTACTTAACTAAATGCTCTTATCAGGTGTTCTATGTCAATCGATATCACTTTGTTGTGTTACCTTGTATGACAGAAGTGCAACCTAAAGTAGTATTAAAACTTTCGTGAATGGTGTGTCAATTCAAAGTTTATTGTAGGCTTTAGTGACGTAGTAAACACTGAAAGCTTGATCATGTCATCAAGTATTTCACAGGCGTGTCTATTTAAAATCGCCCTTTAGCTTGCTTCTTCGGTATAAGAACCATATTCTGATCGCATTAAATAATCCTGATATATTAAAACGATCAACGAGACAAATTTTAATTTTTGACAGATATTCTATAAAGTTAAAATTAAAACGTATTTCTTGCATAGATATTATTTGACGCAGGTAAAATTCAGCTAAATTATTATTTCGTACTAGCGGATACCAGGCGGGTGCCACTCCGTTTTCATTTCTTCATTATTTTAGTCATCTAAAACCATCTTCGCATTATTGCCTTTCTAATGAAACTGGTTTAGGGCACATCGGTTGGATGATTTCAAAGTCTATAACGGACATAGGTAGAAACAGTTTTTGTGTTTTGTATATAAGGATTACAGTACGGTATAATTAGAAGTCATCTTAAAACCTAGCAGAAGGAAATCCCAAAAGACTGCCGGGTTATGTGCAATCCGTCCCGACGTATATTCCAGCTTTTTATTTTCAAGCTAAATGTCGGATAAGGTTTTGTAGTATACAAAGTATACCGAGGGAGATTGAATTAGGTCGATCGCGGAAATTCATACATCTGTGTGCGGTTCCATATATTTTGCTTGCAAATATTTTCATTTACATCTGCATATAATTTGTTAAATTTGTTCGAGAATTCTTGCGGAGTTGACTGGATGATATACTGGGGATACTAGATAGTTCACTATTTTTCGTTACTTTTGTTTATTGAGCCGTATATATGCATTTCTATAATAAATATCGAATATTGTGATCTGTTTAAATTTATAATAATAATTAATCTCAAAATGTATTTATGTGAATTGTCATTTTTTTTTTCAAAAGTGCAAAATTACTTTTGTTACAAAAATATGACAATACACGACATGATTTTTTAAATCTTCTAATATCTCAATATCCTTGGTTAATTTATTCATATGATGTCTTCCAACACTGCAAAGGATTTCTTTAAAGCTTTTGGCAGACATCTCATCCAAAATATTACTCGCTCCAGTCCAAACACTGGATGTATACAACAATACATTTATAGTGACAGGTTGGCAAGGCAACGTATCCTTGTGCTGACCCGTTCTCTCGAATGAATTTATTATTCTTCTCTTCCAGTTGCTTTAACTGAAACAGAATGTAATGTGGAAGATATTACTTCTTACACTAAACATTCTGTACTTATAAAATTGGTAAGTTTTATTAATTATTTTAGTAACATTACTGTCTCCTGAACTCCTCACCTCCTGATGACTTCTTTTAACCTTATTCTCTTTTTATGACTCTCAACGGTACGTTTAAAGGGAACCAGTACATTTAATTCTAAAACTTTTTTAATAACTCTAAAATATTATAAGCCACATAATGTTTTAGTAGCACGTGTGATCCATCCTTGCTAACGAGCATTGGTGCGAAGCATAAATGGATTGCTTGAGTGACAGATCGCTTCTCTGACACAACTTTGCGCTTCAATCTTAGATTATAGGAAACATGAAATGCTACTTACTTCAAATTTGGAAAATATATTATTACGAGTAACATACAAGAACTAAAATACATACCATCACGCCTGTACTCCCTTAAGGTTTGAGCAAAGGTTTACTGTCGTACACCCGTATTTCACGTACAAGTCGTTATTAAGTTTCGTGTGATGGGGAGCCTACTACCGTCGACCGGGCATAATTCCAAATTCCGGTCTGATAGCTACTGGGATTTTCGAACAGAAAGTCCAATAATACTGTCCAAATCGAGAATTAAACCCGACACCTAGTCAAATTAAGTAGTGAAAGAATTAGTAGATATTATGAAAATACTCCTTCTGAGGCAGTCGAGTTAATCACAAATTATACATTGATTGTTAGTATAATGTAGTGCCTATACATTTTTCTAAGGAACATTTAAAAATATTAAACACGAACGGGAGTCTGATAATGACATAGCTCTCGCTACTGAGCTATTATGATAAAGTATGCAATTACGAGTACTTCCCAAGTTAAACAAACAAATTCTCTAGAATCTGATAGTTTTAGAATAATTCGTACTGACCCATCTCATTGAATAATTCTGTATATTGCGAAATTAACTTGACCGACTATTTAGATAGCTAGTTCACAGAATTTTCCTCTCTCCGAACACTAAGCACCGTATTTAAAATTAATAAGCACAGTAAGCATCTAATCTTAAAAACTACCCATCCATCCCCAACTGCTCCAAGCTCACTCGTCAATAAATCTCTCCGTATCATTGAGCTAAGGCGGAAGTAGGCCGAGTCTGTGCCGAGATGGCTGTTAACTGGCACAGATGAGCTGCCAAACTTTAAAGCTGCACGTGTAGTATCAAGGTTGGGGTTAATCGGTAAACGGAGAGGGATTTCGCAGGATTTTACTTGTATTTTTTTGCTAGATTTAGGGTGAAATATACTTAAATTTTCCTTATTATTTTTATATTCTTGAGATTGCAAGTGGAAGTAATTAGAATTCATCTTGGAAATCAGGTTTCATTCATAGATAAATAATAAATACTTTTTGAATTTATATTACTGGTTCAGTAGTTTTCTGCAACTCTTTTAATCAGTTGTAATAAAGTCTAAAATATAAAAATTAGTAAGCAGTAATAACTTAGTGGTATGACCATTGGACTGACAAGTCACAGGTCGCAAGTTTTAATCCAAGGCTTGCACCACTGACTTTTCAAGTCAATGCGTATTATAAATTAATTATATTCTGCTTAAAACAGTGATGTAAGACATCGTGAGTTAACCAGCACACTTGAGATATTCTCGATGATGTGTAAAGCCATGTCAAGACTTAAGGGTGGTTTCAACTCTGACACTAGGTTGTTCATTAACGAGACGATAAGAAGAAGAAGAAAATTATTATTCACAATATTTGGTCTCCTTTACTGTCATATATTGTATTTTCTTTGCAGTTGTGGAATATGATAAAATCGACCTACATTGTCATAAATACTATGTGAAAATACAATTAATACTTCTGCTTAGCCAGTAATTCTAGGCTAACAGTTACTCTCATGTTGCTTAGACCGTTTGGCAGGCAATTTGTGGCTCAGTTTACTGCAGCCTCGGTTCGTAGACACGCTCTGCTTACCTCTTAGCTGCGGTTAGGATGTAGAAATAAACGTATAACGTAAATGGGATCTTTATTGATAGTGGAATTGACACTTACTAACTAAGAGTAACCATGGCGTTTCTTGTCGATTCTTCTCCATAGGAAACAACTTTTTGGAACCGTGCTCTTAAATTCTGACCTTTCAGATCATCTGATATGTGGATTTGTATGGTTTATATGAAATTAAGGCCTGTGTTGTGATACTCCTAAGATAATTTTGGATTTAGCTATAGCTTATTTAGCTAAATCTAAAGATATAATTTTTTGTGGACAGAAAAAGACGGTCGTGAGCAGAATTCGAACCTGCCCTTCCCGGATAAATACTCCAGGCGCTCTGACCATATTTGTTAAGGTAATCGCATCTGTACGGCATTGTATTAACTGCAAAGTTAGTATATAGTTTGTTTCTTTTAGTTCATTAGGCACTGATACAGTTACTAAATACTTCTTATTATCAAAAGGAGACCATAGGCTTTCTACCGCTTTAACAGCAAGTGAGGGACAGTGGATAGTTGTGGAGACAAGTGATTGTTTACATACACATTCGTGGTCACACAAAAATTTTCTGTGGAAATCCAGTGGATTAAAAGAAATTTTCACCACCCACTCCAATCCGCGCAGAGATATTGCTTGCAAACTTTCTTATTGTCAATGTTGTTTCATTAGATATCATATTATATATATTTCATTCTTGGAAAAATCCAATGATGCAGTTTAAGTTTTCATTAAAATCGGGCCGAAGACTCCTTTGAGTATTTTTTGCTGTTCCTTATTCGGATTTTGGATTTGGCTATCGACTTTTAAAAGTTCATATAGTGTATAAGTTATGGAGGAAACTGAGCATTTACGAACATACATTAATTATTGTATGTATTTATGTACTCGTATTTAATGATTTAAATTTTTATTATAGAAAAACAGTAGACTGCCAGAGTTTAGTGCAATTCATGTTGAAGGAAGAAAGAAAAACAACGCCTATAAGGGCCCAAAACATTTCATTATTTCATAACGTTGTTGATATTTTCTGTCATCCCTTTTCAAAGGCTAACTTTACTGGACATTTGTAACTCGGCCAAAGAATAAAAGAATAACTAAGTTACGAGCACCAACTGTGATTCAAGAAAAATAATGTACCACGAACTTCGTAATGTGTTTCATTTGTTTTTGTTGTTTTGACAAAGAGTAACGTACGTTTTTGTTTGTTGTATTTTTTATCTGAAAAATTATAGTTTCTATAACTTTATTTTTATAATAATGCTTTTTTTTGTATAATAACTTTCGTGAGACATATTCATATCAATCATTGTTCACCGGTTACTACTCACGTGCATTTCTCGGGAATTGCCCGACTAGTTTCGAACTCGAACGGAGCCCTTAGTCATGAGCTGAGCCCGCGGCGAAGTCGCGAGTCAAACTGGTCGAAACTAGTCGGGCAATTCCCGAGAAATGCACGTGAGTAGTAACCGGTGAACAATGATTAATAATGCTTTTGATAAATATTTCTTTCTTGTCTTTTATTTTTCTTTTCTTTATTAACGAGATTTATTCCAATATATTTGCCTAAATTAAATAGAGTGATTTCTTTAATACTTAGTTATAAATGCAATTGAGACTGCCTCGTTGGTCTAGTGGTCCCAAGCGCGACTGCTGAGCATGAGGTCTCGGGTTCGATTCCCGGGTCGGGCAAAGTGTTATTGAGTTTTTCTGTTAGAAAATTCTCGGTAGCAGCCCGGAGTTTCGAATTGTGCCCGGTAAATGGCAATAGGCTCACCACCTATTACATGGGACTTAATAACATTAGCATTGGTGAAATGTGGATGTAGGAATGTGTACTTCTCTGCCTACCCCTTCGGGGAATACAGGCGTGGTGCTATGTTTATGTTTATAAATGCAATTTTATGATCCTTCTATTTTCACAAGTGGAAACTCCAATCATGGACGCTGTCACGGACGCCTAGCGAATAAAAAAAAACATCTCATGACTGACTTGTTTCATAAAACTAAATTATCATTCCTCAGGGCAACATCTATTTTTCATCCTTTATATCTCGTTCGCTAATAAAGTCTTATTTCCATTTTAAGTTAATACACTATTGTGCTCGGCCTACGCAGTTTTTGCTAAAAAAGTAACTTTTAATGTGAATTGTAATATAGGCCGTTGTTTTTAAATTATTTTTCCCGCTTTGCATTATTCATAAGTATGCCTAATAACAAACTCGGTGGAGGCGTTCTCATCATTTTTATTAGCTTCGCAGACCCTTCAATATCCTATTTAGAATACTGGCCAAGCGTGAGCTGAGGTCACACTGGTGTCAAATTCAAGGAAAAGAAACCTTATTGAAGTTATTTAGGTGTATTTTTCAGCAGCAAAAAAAATCCTGCTCGAAAAATGTTGTTCCAATATACAATTTGATTGTAACCATACGTCTATGATAGGAAATAGTATAGTGAGAGAAGATATCATTCGACTTTCAAAAAAATATTTATCAGCAGCCGTAGGTAGCACTGATTTCATCTGAAAGCAGTATTTAGAGTTTAATAAATTCAAATAAATAACCAACTAGATAATAATTTTCTTATTATCGTATGGTTGATGAACAACCTAGTCCTTTTGGCCTCGGCATGACTTTACACACCATTGAGAACATCGTTCAGGTAATGATTTTGTTTCTAACTATGTTTTTCTTAACAGTTTTAAGCAAGTAATCATTAATTTATTGTACGCACGTGGCTATACAAAGCAGTTAACCTCTGGTATGCCGCATTATAAGACAATATAAAAAATATTTTGTCTTTCGCGTGGATCCACGTTCCGGCAAACAAGAGGTTAATGCACGCTCTGGGTTCCCGGGACCTTTGACTTCCCGTCCAACGGTCATATCACTAGGCCACTGCTTATGTATATATAATATATGACACTCACTACAAGTGATAAAATAACAATAGACTCCAAACTAAGCACAAAACTTTACCTCTATTAGTTTTAAACTTCATTACGGAACTCCAGAAAAAAGCGCCGACGCTAATGGTTCTCTCTAATACTTATAGCGATTCAAATTAAAATGAATATATTAAGCTTGGCACCCAAAGTATTGACCCTATTATTTTTTGAGCCTGCTTTGATGTCAGAGTGACGAAGTATGACTTAATTTTTGATAAATCATAAGGATTTTATAATATTTAAAGATACCGTATATAATTTATTATTATTGTAGAAATATTTCTTACTACATAACAATGTCTTTTAGTTTGGTTGAAAAAGTCAGACTTAGGCCGGCCGCAGGAAATATAATACAGTATCATTGGTTTCTTCTGTTCATCAACCACACGATAAGAAGAACAAGGTTTCATCTATCAATTATAGTGTGAGGGAGAGTATATAAAAAGCATGTATTCATATAATAAAGGCAGTATTTACTCATCACTTGTCGTGTCATTTACTCTCGAACCTATACCAAAACACGCTTTCCGTACATGGCGACCGTGACAGGACACCAGTAAGTGTTAGCCGCGACTCACGATGTTTAAATATTTGTGACCAAATCTGGATACTTAGCATCACAATGCAGTGCATAAAATACAATCTTTGTTCGGGACTTGTAACGATCACTTCGTTCTTACTTTCTTCTCTAAATATTTTAAAAAATGGGCACTACTAACACCAAGGAGGAAGTAATAGTACCCCAAAACGCAGCAGGGGGTAGTAACAGCGCGGATATTCGTCAGCTGGCTGTGCACGCCAGTTCCACCAACATCATCTTGCTGGTGTTATTGCTAATAACATCATTGGCATTTTTATACGGTATCTTCACCCTATATAGAAGATGTCATCGACAATGGATGGATAGCGAGATAAGGCGAGACAGATTGCGATTCTCGTTATGGAGAAGAAGAGTAGACAGAGAAAGGGATCTAAGAGACCAGCCGGAAGCGAGGACCCACAGGAACGAGACTGAGGATATAATTTGACGACGTTGCAAGACGGTAAAAATTTCAGTGCAGTGAAAATAACAGTGCGCGGAAATTTCGTGTGTCGCGTAGTGCACGGTAACATGTATCCTACATTATTTTAAAGGACATAGTTATGGGTAAGGTATATAATCATAGATATGTATAATAATCACTAAAATGTATGAAAATATACATAATTTTATAACCATGTTAAAAGTAGTTTATCTTAATGGAAGACAAATTAAAGGGTTTATACGACAATCTATTTGAAATAAGAAAATATTTAATAAAGATCGGTCCAGACAGACGAAAAGGTAATATTGTTGTAGTAAAATTAAGGGAAGCGGACATATTATTAAGTGAATATAATCTATTTTTAGAATATTTTACTTCTGCCAAAAATTCTTTAAGTACAACTGAATGTTTAGTTATTCAAAATCTATGTGCTAATATTGATAAATTATATAAACAAGTTTTTGATTTATGCTCAAAGACACCCTATGAGTCAGTAAATATGGCACAGACTACTAAATTTGATCTGAAAGTTGCTTTAAATTTATTGCCAGTTTGTAAAGATGATGAGTCTAGTGTAAGACAGTTTATTGAAAGCGTAGAGTATTACAAATCCGAGTTAGACGAAAGTTCGCAGGCAAAGTTGTTAAATTTTGTATTAAAAAGTAGACTTTCCCAAGCCGCGAAGCTGAAGTTATCTTCATCCTACCCTAATATTGATGAGTTTATAGCAGACATGAAAACACAATTATTACCCAAGAAGTGTGCTACTGCAATTCAACGTAAGCTCCAAAACTTTAGACAAAATAATTTATCAATTGACGAGTTCGGTAATCAGATAACAGAAATGTTTGTTGAGTTAACAATTTCGCAATCAGATGGTAACGATGCAAGTTTTAAGGTCTTAAAGCCATTAAACGAAAAGCAGGCCATTAAGTATTTTTCAGACGGGTTGAGAAATCGCCGTCTAAGTACGATAATTTCTGCCCAAAAATTTACGTCACTAAAGGACGCCATACAGTCGGCTATAGACGAAGACGTCACAACTCCATCGACTTCCAATGAAATTTTAACCCTAAATTACAGAGGCAGATCGTTCCATAATAGGCAGCAACGTGGAGGCCGCCCCTCGTTTGTGGATAGAGGACGTGGGCGGATCGGCTATCAACCGGCTCCCCAGAACAGTCATCAGGCTCAGGCATGGAGAGGACCACAGGCGAACGGGCGCAGGGCTACTAGCACAGTCCACGGAAACAGAGGTAGGTCCAATTTTTATTCACCAAGGTACCAGCGTTCCCATTATGCGCAAGTACATACTTTGAACAACTCTGACTCGCAGCAAAGTTCAAATACAACTCAGAATCAAGAAGACGAAAACCAGTTTTTTCGTGACTGAAAATGTTATTTTATCATGTAATAGTATAGGCTACGTAAATCTTAAATCTCGAGATAATTATTCATACAACTTGTTAGTTGACACCGGTGCATCCATTTCGGTCGTTAAATATAAACATGTTCTAGAGCAAAAGATTCCAATCCATATCGAGAAAAGTTTTGTAAATGGAATCGGAGGCAGAGTCCAGGCAATAGGATACGTTTATCTAAACTTTGTTATTGGAAATCATATTCTTAGCCATAAATTCTTTGTTTTTAAATCATTGCCATGTAAAGGCAGTGGTATTCTAGGGCAAGACTTTTTAAGCAAGTATAAATCGGTGTTGAATTTCAGTAATCGGACTTTGTTGCTATGGAATAACAATTTAAACATAACTTTACCTTTAATTATGACGAATAATAACATAACTATACCGGCGAGATCAGAGTCGATTCACTTTATTCCGGTATCTGAGACGGATGAATGTTTAGTTAACGCAACAGAACTGCAAGAAGGGATCTTTATTGCGAGTAGTTTAGTTAAGCCAACAAATGGAACAATACCCATTCGCGTTTTAAATACGACTAACTCTGACTTAGTTTTAAATTGTTTACATCCTACTCTTTATAAAGCGAGTGAATATGATATATGTTCGTTTCATGAAACCACAAATAACGCTGATCGTGTTAAGAAAATATTTTCTATGTTATCGCTAAAACATTTAAATAAGGAAGAACAGTTATCAATTGAATCTATTTGCGCGAAATATTCGGATATATTTTTTCTTCCGGGGGATAAGTTAGGTACTACAAATTTATATGAACATACAATTACTCTGAAACCGAATGTGGCCCCGGTATATATTAAGCCCTATAGATTGCCACATGCTCAGAAAGCTGAATTAAAAAAACAGGTGGATAACTTACTGGAACAAGGAATTATTGAGCCTTGTTCTAGTGAATGGTCTAGCCCAGTTCTCTTAGTACCGAAAAAATCTGATTCAAACGGGGAAAAGAAATGGCGGATAGTCATAGATTACCGTAAACTAAATAACTGCATACAGGACGATAAATTCCCCCTGCCCAACATTTCTGACATATTAGATTCGCTGTGTGGATGTATTTACTACACGCATTTAGATTTAAACCAAGGTTTCTTTAATGTAGGACTTGAGAAAAGCTGTAGAAAATATACATCATTTTGTGCAGACGGTCAGTACCAAATGACTAGGATGCCCATGGGTCTCAAGACCAGCCCGAGTTCATTTTCGCGTATGATGACCATAGCAATGGCCGGCTTATCATATGACAAGTGCCTAGTGTATCTCGACGATTTAATCTGTATGGGGCGCAGTCTTTCAGATCACAATAAAAACTTAATACAAATTTTTGAAAAATTACGCATCGCAAATCTGAAGTTAAATCCTTCTAAGTGTGATTTCCTTAAAAAAGAAATTCTGTATCTGGGCCATGTGGTGTCAGGCAACGGTATATTGCCCGACCCAGATAAAATTAAAGTTATAGAAAGTTACCCAGTTCCCAAAAGTACAGATGAAGTTAAACGTTTTGTTGCTTTCGCGAACTACTACAGGAAATTTATAGCAGACTTTGCGAAAAAAGCATACTTTTTAAATTGTTTATGTAGAAAAAATTCAAAATTTGTTTGGGATGAAAATTGCCAAAAATCATTTGAGACTATTAAACAAAGTATTATGTCACCACCAATTTTACAATACCCAGATTTTTCGGAACAGAATCAATTTATTGTACAAACTGATGCATCTGGGTATGCAATCGGTGCTGTTTTATGTAATTCAGATTGTAGGCCTGTAGCATATGCTAGTAGAAGCCTTAATAAAGCGGAAATGAACTATCCCACTATAGAAAAAGAGCTCCTAGCTGTCGTTTGGGCCGTAAAATACTTTAGACCTTACTTATACGGTCGCACATTTAAAATTCGTACCGATCACAAACCCCTAGTGTACTTATTTAATTTAAAAGATCCCTCTAGCAGACTGTTTAAATTTAGACTTTTTTTGGAAGAATATGATTATATAATCGAGTATGTGAAAGGAAAGGAGAATGCGGCTGCAGACGCATTGTCCAGAATAAAAGTTACTTCAAAAGAACTGAAAGAAATGAATGAATGCTTGCATGTCATGACGCGCGCTCAAAAGAGACGGTTAGATGCTGCTCCTTCGGATGATATGTTGCCCACCAATGATTGGCCTGATCAACCAAAAGTTGTGGAAACCCATATCAAGCCAAAAGACGCAGTAGAGTTAAGATTTACTGACGGGAATAATTTAAATAAATTAAGAAGTGATCATTTAATAACATTTGAAAGTAATTTATTATTTTATGTTGCGCAACAGAAGACAATATTTATAAAGTCAGTGTCTCAATCACAAATTACGCGAGCCGAATTTGCGAGAGACCTGAGCGATTTTTGTGAAAAAATTAATATTGTTGAAGTATACTTCATTAAAAATCAAAGTAACTATGTATTTGTAGAAAAACTAATAAGCGAATTAAAAAAGCATAGTAACTGGAAAGGACCCAGATTATGTATATTAAAAGATGTCGAGAGAATAGAAAACAAGGACGATAGGAAAGTGATACTAAATGACTTTCATCTTTTGCCCACGAGTGGCCACGCGGGCATGAGAAGAATGTTGACCAACATTAAAAAATATTATTTTTGGCCTGGTTTAGAAGCCGATGTCCATAATTTTGTGAAAAAATGTCCCCAATGTCAAAAGCATAAATATACGGTTCAGGTAAAAGAACCCATGACGATTACGTCGACAGCTCATTCGGCATTTGATAAAATCTTTCTAGACTTAGTAGGACCATTAGATAAAGACAGCTATGATTATACTTACATCCTGACATTACAGTGTGAGTTATCAAAGTATGTATGTGCCTATCCCCTAGTCACTAAAACATCGACGGAAGTAGCTCGTACCTTTGTGAATAATTTTATACTACAACATGGCGTACCAAGGGAGATAGCTACCGACAGAGGTGCAGAGTTTATGTCTGAAACCATCGAACAGGTTTGTAAATTACTTAATATTAAAAAATTAAATTCAACTGCGTATCATCACCAAAGCATCGGAGCGCTAGAAAACACTCACAAAAGCCTCGGCGCCTTTTTGCGAATTCAAACCGAAGAAAAACCCGATTTGTGGAGTACTTGGTTACCGTTCTGGTGTTTTGCTTATAATACGACAGTACACACTTCCACAAAATTTACACCCTTCGAACTTGTTTATGGTAAAAAGTGTAATTTGCCGAATAATCTGTTAAAACGCGTAGAACCTCTTTACAATTACGATAACTATCCGCTTGAACTTAAATACCGACTTCAGGTTTCCCAAACCGAAGCACGAAAAAATTTAGTTGCTAGTAAAATAGAAAGAAAAAGTAGATATGACAGGTATGTTAACCCAGTGCGTTATAAGCCTAATGACAAAATCTTAATTAAAAATGAAACTGGTAGTAAACTTAAACAACTGTACTCTGGACCATATACTGTAATTAGGGATTTGTCACCCAATGTAGAAATTGAAATAAAAGGTAAAACAGATATTGTACACAAAAACAGAACCAAATTGTATTATGTTTAAGACTACATAATGTAGTATCTATATTTAGCCTGTATTGATAAATGTGATGTGACGCATACAGCATTAAATTTCATAGGTCAGTTGACTCAGTGGTAAGCGGAGACGAGCCGCAGTCGCGAGACTGTAGGTTCGAGTTTTTATACTGTAATCTATGTGTGAATTATATGTCTAATTATATTATCTTGTGTTTATATACTGATTTACTGTACAAGAGAAGTACACATAATGTTATTATAATTTTTGTAATCAATGAATTAGTTGCTGTTATGTATTTAGTAATAAAATAAAATGTTAGTATTATTTTATTTTTGTAATATGGGGGAGATGTGAGGGAGAGTATATAAAAAGCATGTATTCATATAATAAAGGCAGTATTTACTCATCACTTGTCGTGTCATTTACTCTCGAACCTATACCAAAACACGCTTTCCGTACAATAGGACATTATTACGGGATAGGCTTAGCCTAGTGCAGGAAGTCTTTTTAATACAAGATACTGAAAACATTAATAAAGAATTTGAATTTAGACTTAAATTAATGTAACCTGTCGTTAGTTCTATAATCTCAAACAACCAATATTTTAAATTTTTAAGTTTTAACACCAATTTTTTACGGTTGTCTACAAGCACCTCTTTAATTTTATTTGTGTATAGTTTTTTTTATGGGTTTTGTCGCTAAGCCACCATGTCACCGAATCTGTGTATAGTTAATATGTTTAAATTATGATCAAATTTTGCAACAAAATTTTGAATCAGTACCTCGCAAACTCGTTATCTTGAAAACTAAGGTAAAATGAAATGAAATTATTAATTCTGAAAATTAGGTCTTTTAGATGATAATTTAAGAAATTCCGAAACAAACTCAATGGTGAAAGGCTTTTTTACAGTCTGAAAATGTAGATTATACGTTTGGTTTTGGTTACAATGTACGATTTTAATAAAAACTGGTTTCTAATTCATTTTAGTCTTTAACTTTTCTTTTTTATTCATCTGTATCAAGTTGTCGCATAATTACGATCAGTAAGTAATCACGGTTCGGGATGAAACGGTATGTTTTTATTCCCCGAAAAAATAAATGTTGTTATAGAAAAATAAATAAGGAAGTTTTTATTTGTATAAATGAATGTTTGCCTTAATAACATATCTCTTTTCAAAGTAGAGCCTTATATTTCGTATACTTGCTTTCTATTCACAATCTTCTTCTTTCGTGTGGTCAGAAGCTAACCTAGTGTTAGAGTTGTATAAGGGATATTACATACAACGTACCGTTGTCGACGACAGCTCCACGGCTCAGCGGCACCCATCAACGTGCGTCTATGACGCTCAGCGGCCGTCGTCGACGCTCGACTGCAGCCATCGACTGCAATTAAGGATCATCGCCAACGTGCCGTACTCGTATGTAAGAACCCTATGCAATCCTGCATGCCTGTGGCTTCGCTTATAATAACAAATGCCTACTGAAGTACAAATTTTGCCACTTGGAAACTTGAAAAGGACTTCAAAGGGCGATTGAATTCAATTAGCGATTGTTTTAAATATAAATTATGAAACAATCTAACAACCCGCGCTTATTGCGGTGAAGCAATCAAATATATTAATTGTGATTGATTGAAACTGAATCTGTTTTGTGTTTGGGGTACAGGGTAGAATTACGATAGTATTTATTTATTAGCTAGCTGTTCGCGTAAGACTCAGACTAATTAATTAAAACTGTAAGATATCAAAATAAAATATACATATTTAGTAAAAAATCCTGTTTTAATCCCTAGAATTTTCATTGAAATCCGTTGAGCTGTTTCAGAGCCTATTAGACATAAAGTTTCAGACAGACATACAGACAACATTACTTCAAAACGGTCATTATTAACACGCTTTTATTAGCTTCACCTGTAACTTACTATGTAAGAAAATCTTGGAAGTTAAATTTGACCCACTTCCCGGTTTCCGATTGAGCTGAAATTTTGCATACACGTTTCGTTTGGATGACAATGCATCGTGAGCTAAGTGACGTCATTCTAAATCTAATATGGCGGACTCCCAAAGATGGCGCACTAGTCATTTTTATGGAATCGTGTGATATGGGTATCAAATGAAAGGGTTTGCTGAGAAGAATACGGAAATAAAATGATGTCACACTAAATTCAATATGGTGGATGCTCCAAAATGGCGAGCAAAATCTTATTATTCAGATAAATCTTCGAAAAGCATAAGACTAAAAAAGCAAAAATAAATAATAGTTTAAAAAACTAAAAAACACGCTTTTGTAACTAGTCGAACTAAAAATAGAGAATTATTTTCTATAAATGCAAAAACAAAATACAGTGATTATGAAAAATCACTTTATCGTAAAAAAGCGTGGGGTGCTTCTTAAGAATAAAGAAAATTATTTTCTACTTTTTCGTTCAACTAGTTACAAAAGCGTGTTTTTTAGTTTTTTAATTTATAATTAAGTATCCGATGATTATGTTTAAATTGCAGTTTTTACTTAAATTTTGGCTATGGAGTTTCCACTTAGCATGGAGTAAACGCTGCTCGAAAAAAGTAAAAATAAAAGTATCGTGAAATCATTTCATGGTAACTTACGGGTATAATTATTTATATTATATTTTTAAAACGCTTTACCTGAAAACTATTGTTATTAAGTAGAAAGTTGTCACAGTTAAGAAAAAATTACAGTGTAATCAATCAATTCACCGTGGGAGAGCCACGCTTCGGCACGAATGGGCCGGCTCGACCGGATTGATACCACGGCCTCACAGAAAACCGGCGTGAAACAACGCTTGCGTTGTGTTTCGCCGAGTGAGTGAGGGTACCGGAGGCCCAAACCCTTTAAAAGGCCGGCAACGCACTCGCGACTCCTTTGGGGTTGCGGGCGTCCATGGGCGGCGGTAATCGCTTACCATCAAGCGAGCCGTCTGCTCGGTTGCCCCATATTCCATAAAAAAAAAAAAAAAACAGTCTACCCAGCCTTTCCCAATTACATTGGGGTCGGCTTCCAGTCAAATCGGATGCAGCTAATACTAGTATTTTACATGGAGCGGCTGACCTATGTGACCTCCACAATCCAATACAGTGTAATCTATACTAATATTATAAAGCTGAAGAGTTTGTTTGTTTGTTTGTTTGGTTGAACGCACTAATCTCAGGAGCTACTGGTTCGAATTGAAAATTTCTTTTAGTGTTGGATAGTCCATTTATCGCTATATCACTACGACCAACAGGAGCGGAGCATCAATGAAAAATGTTGCGATACCGGGAAAACAATATTCCTTTTAAAAGCTACCTTTGCGAACGCTGTTTAAACGGTTAAAGTTATGCAAAAACCATGTATCACAGAATTGGTACTCTTTAAAAGTTCTAAGAAAAAGTCCGCGACAGCATATCTCTATCTTTTAAGGTTGACTATAAGGTTATCAAATTGGTTCTAAAATAATGCATTATTTGCGAAGGTGTTTTTATAAAAATTATATACTTATCCAAATAAATACTTTATTCATCACAAGTATTTAATTTTGAACAAAATTGCCCTTTTCATCATTTGATTTCAATAAATATCTTCGAAGATATCGTAGTTTTAAAATAACTCAGCAACAAAACAATGATCAAGTACCACATGCGTATTTATAACACAACATTAACAC
This sequence comes from Xylocampa areola, assembly GCA_935421205.1. Classification (NCBI taxonomy): domain Eukaryota; kingdom Metazoa; phylum Arthropoda; class Insecta; order Lepidoptera; family Noctuidae; genus Xylocampa; species Xylocampa areola. The sequence goes on from OW285220.1 coordinate 11,785,117, forward strand.
GCCTGTATTCCCCGAAGGGGTAGACAGAGGTGTACACAGTCGTACACCCACATTTCACCAATGCTGTTATTAAGCCCAATGTAAAAGGTGGTGAGCCTATTGCCATCTACCAGGCACAATTCAAAATCCGGGCTGCTACTGAGAATTTTCTAACAGAAAACCTCAATAACACTTTGCCCGACCCGGGAATCGAACTCGAGACCTCATACTCAGCAGTCGCTCTTGGGACCACTAGACCAATGAGGCAGGTGCATTTATGATGTCGTAGGCGCGGTCATGACGAGGGGGGGGGGGGAATATATCTAGTAGGTTTTTTTTTAGAAATTAACGTGGTGAAATCGAATTAGGGTTCCACAGGCTGAGTGTTAGTTTCCGACATTCACGCGGGTGAAGTTGTGGGCACAGTCAGTCAATCATAAAGTGAAAACTAAGCTGTTCGGTTGACTTGTAGACATGTCATCGCAGTCTCTAATATCATGCCTTTGCAGATAATTACAATGATTGAAATCATGCCCTAGTTCCGGTCAGATAACAGGTCCATATATTAATTGTGTCTCTATGCTATGATTTCCACCCATTAGGAGCAGTAAACACAAATTGCTAGTTAACACATTTAAATTTATGAAGCGAGTCGTGCATAAATTTCACCCGATGGCGTGGCGGTTAGACCTCAGTCACATCGGAGGAGTAATAAAAATGGAGTATGTACTTTTATGCAATTATTATTTCCGGTATTTTGAAACACGCAATATTTGAATGCCTAAATGAAAATAAAAGTATTTTGTATGATGATCTCTGTTTATAAGAGACGTCACCATAAGCTAAACGTAGGAAATTCCTTTCTATAGATAATAACTATTGGGAAATATGCATCAGAATCTTGATGTTTCATAAAACTCTTTACTATAGTTTATATGAAATAAAAACTTTAAATGTTTGACGTAACGGGACTGGCTTTTCGGGATACGCCTAAGGCAGGTTGCATGCGTTCTCATACAGATAATTATATTTTATATTATAGCTTCCTATGTGACAATAAATGAGTGGCATTTGATAAACTCAAACACAGCGTTTTCAAAAACAAAGCTAGTGCAATTAAATATAAATCTTTGAAAAGCATTAACGCATGCTTAGCGAACTCTAAAAGTTATTATATTAAATAGAAAAATAATACGGTCGTGAGCAGGATTCGAACCTGCGCCTCCCGGATAAATACTCCAGCAGATAAAGCACTAAGCTTGTGCAATTTGAGGTCTCGATATCTAAAGAAAGCGTATTCTTTTCCAAAATGTTATAATTAGTTTTTGCTGATTGCTTCAAAATTTCAAAAGGCGAACTATGCACGTGTTTGTGCCGGAACTGGGTAACGCTATTATGCACATTAGCGCTCCATTTGTTATTACTCTGTGGTCGCAACAGAATACGTGCAGCTAATAAAATAATTTAGTTAGTTCATTAATTGAAATAGCTCTCGTGAGCTCTCTATTCTAGCGGATAGCAACATTTGTTTCTATTTTTATCACTCTCATGCTGGTCTAGGAATAAGGGATTTTCAAAAGTATTTGGAAACGAAAAAATTAACCAGCAAAAGTAATTTATATTCATTTTAACAACATCATAGCATCATGCCTGCATTGCTTGAAGACGTAGGCGTACCGGGCATAATCCCAAACTTCAGTCAAATAATTAGAATTTCCTAATAGAAAAATCCAATAACATTTTGTACGACCCAGCAACCGTACTGAAGATCTCACGCTCAGTATATTATTTCCGTCTATCTGTAGGTGACTATATGTTATGTAGTCAGAATCTCGAAAACAAATAAGCCTTTAGCCTTAAATTGCAACTACTCTGATGCATCTCTCAATAAGGTTTTCTAGTCTCTGTTTACCCTAACCCTGTCAATAGCTTGAGCGTCTCAAAGATATGAATTTTCCTATCATCTCCGAGTTCGATCGAATCGTCTCGAAATGAGACCGCTGCCTCATGAATAATCAATTGCTATGCGCAGATCTATTATTATTTATGTGTATTGCGGATTTGACGATCATTATCGATGGTTCCTCTCAGAGTATTTCAATATCTTCAATCGTGTTTGCACAAAAATATTTAATAATAAAGATATGTTAAGAATGGACTTTGATAATCAATGTGGTATTCCTAAGCGGGGGGATTCAGTGTAGCTAAGTATGTGACTTGCTCTTGCGAGTCAGGGGGGTTCACTTCATTAATTTATTATGATTAAAAATGCCATACCATTATTATCACATAGCAAAATGCGCCTTGTTTAAAAAATAATTACTCCCTTATCAGATTTCCACCAACAATAAACATTAAACCAAAAACCCGTAATAACTGAAGGAAAAAACGACTTTAATAAAACTGCCGTTAACTGAGTTCTCAGGAAGTCAAATTCGGATAACGTTTATCGCAAAATTAACCTGTCATGACTCGATGTTTCTATATGAAAAATGCCGTCAAACTCTCGCTTGACTCTGGTAGTTTTCCAAGCTTGTTATTTTAAAAAGGTGGGATTTATTTTTGGGTGCAATTTCCTCGGGTCATTCTCGTTAATAAGAATTCGATTTTGAAACTTTAAGAGGAAGTTTATTAAAAGTGCGTTAAAACGTATTATAAGGAGAACCGTTATCCTGAAAAGTTTAAATTAAATATTTACTACTGCTGTACTTGCTTTTCATTCAAATAATTAATTATATTATTATGAATCTCTATTTAGCAGATTTAACTATAATTATTATCAAAATTATAATTTATAAAAGGTTATACATAATAAATGGAAACATGAGCTCAGATTAGGTCTTTCTCGCACAGAAAATTTTAATTATAATGTAGCGTACTTGCCTATATATTACAATTAATTATTTAGAATTACAAAATGCAATTACTAAAATATTAATTATAATACAGCGTACTTACCGATATTTTACAATTAATTATTTAGAAGTACAAAATATATTACAACATTTTCGGAAAATAAAATCAAGTAATCTTCTTCTCATCATGTAATTAATAAACAACGTAAGTTTAATAAGCTTATAGACCTGGACGTGGTTTGCATATCATTAAAAGAACATCTGGAACAACTGTTCTTCTGAGGATGTTTTACCATTTTAAGGAAGTGATTAAAATAATTATTCACATATGACTACCACGAGTAGTATTCAGTGACGCGTGCTTTTGGTGGATTTGTCATTGCCTTGCCGATTTAATAAAATATGTATTCATTTTACTTGTGTAAAAATATATAATGTGAATTGTTTGTGACTTACGGGTAAATATTTTAATCCCAACTGAACAAAATGAAAATATTAAGTCAATAAAACAAAACTGTTTCCCTAAATAAATCGTTAAAAATAACGGAGGACCCCTTGAGGGTAGGGCTGCCATGAGACTGGGTTTGCCCGGATTTTCCCTAATTTTGAGCATCTGCGGCAAAGTGTGAAATTTTATTTTTCTCTATTTATATACCACTAGGTATTATATATATTAATTGATAGATAAACTAAGACAATAATAACACTCTTATGAGAATTCAAGCTGGCTTCTCAAAGTGTTCGGATCAAAGCTGGCACTTTTTATGTTAAGGTGAAACCATTGATTAAGATAATCGATGCAGTATATACAAAATCTTAGTTAAAATGCACTTAATGGCGCCTCGCTTTCGCATTCATTGGTAGTTTCGTTTCAACGCTATGAACAGTATATACGACAAATATAACGAAATCTTATACCCGCATTTCAAAAATTAACTTGTTTTTTGGCCTCTTGCAGAAACCTAGAGGGGTTTTGTCTGCGTAACCGGACAATACCTAAGGCGAGGCAGTTTGATACCTCCAGCCAGAGCATATTTTAAAATACTATAAACTATGCAACAGCGCTAAGGGCATCCCCTACGGGACACGAGCTGGATCTAGCTGGATCATATCAGTTTCCTTATTATTAAGGGACGAATTTAAAGCTGCTCGGCGCGGGCCGGCTCGAGCAAAGGTTGGGGCGGAAACCTTCGTATCTATAAATGAGAGCCTTATTTTACCTAAGCCAGATTACATATGTTAAATATTAAAAAAAACTTATTCTGAAAAGGGAGAAACAATCCTTGGTAACTACATAATTTCTTCAACTATATATTTTTTGTATTTTATTTTAGTTTTGATAATATATATATAGTATGTACATAAAAAATAGTTATGCCGTGAATAAAAATTAATCAATCGTTGGAGTTTTAGAATGTATCCGACTTTATTTCATAGCCGCCCTAGTTGAGGGTGATCTATAGGTTAGTCGATTTCGGTAAATGTTTGTTTCGGTACGGTAAAGGGACTGGGGGTCAAGCAAACATTATTAAAGACTTTGTTTTGACCCTGTGAGATAGGAGGGTAAGTGAGAGGTCTGAACAATGCGTTTGATAATATAAAAACTTTTACCGTCGTGTAGTTGCTTGGGTAGTGCTAATATATTAAAGTGTGTTTTTTTTTGTCTTTTGACAAACCTGTTGTATGATATGCTTTAGCATTGTTTTATCTAGCAATCAGAAAAAAAGACTTCCAAACAGTATCTAAGTACACCATAATTCGTCTGGAGTAAACAAAAAGGCCTTTGTGTGTGTGTTTTTATTAGGGAGTTGCCATTTTTATTTTAGTTTTTTTTTCTATAGATTCGAGTTGTTAGTTAAATGAAAATGAAAATTGATTTATTTCCAAAAATATTATTTGTATTATGCCAATTTGTTGGGAATAACAGAGAGTAAAGTATATTTGGTAGTAATTCGTACACACACTGCCTTACTGTTCTGAAAGTGAGGCCCTGGGTTGGATTCCTGGTTTAGGCAAACTGTTATCAGATTTTTCTGTTAATAAATTATCAGTAGCAGCCCGGATTAAGGCAGTGTGACATTCCAGTACTTCGGAGAGCAGGTAAAGCCGTCGATCCTGCGCCTGATCTCTCTCCGATCGTGTCGGATTGCCGTCTCATCAGACACTGACAGTGAAAGAAGAGGGTGTGCACTTGTGCACTGTAACATATCCTGCGTAGTTGGACTGACATGGACATTATTGTGGAAATAGAACGCCGTGACCGGTCGGCAGTATATGTGATATTATTATTCGTGTAATATATTATAAGAATAATAATAATATAACATACTACCATATTTTCTCAATTTATTTCCTAGCTTGACAGCTCTAGTTAAGTGTGACCTATAGGTTTGACGGTAGGCACTGCGCTTGTGGTGTACACACCTTAAGAGCGTCAATAATGTCACGTGTCTTTGGTATATCTATTGAATTATTATTATTTAGGTTACTATGAAATTACACTTTTAGAATGATAAAAAAAACATTTGTAATATTGTAATATCTTCAATACACAAAATTATAGGTAAAGTCTAGGTATTAATTATTTAAAGATATAATATTAAATGGAAAAATAATACGGTCGTGAGCAGGATTCGATCCTTTTCTTCGACCGTATGCACGTGAGTAGGTAATTAATATGGAGGAATAGGAATATTTAATATAAATGTGCCTCACGAAAGTTATTAAGTTTACGTACCTTTAAATTATTGAGAGAATTATAGCGAATAAGCATTTATCATAATTATATCTCAGTTGCTCCTTTATTATTTACGTTAATAAAGTGTAAACATATATTATTATGCTTTCCCTTTGATGATAAAGATACGTTTACAAAATATATTATTTACTAACTGCGTGAGTGTCATTGACTTTGAAAACAAAATGGAGTACGTCTTAAATTAAAATGACCACCTATCTTTGATATTGGTTATTTATGGTACCGATGCCCAACTTTGTAACAAAATTTTTCTAATAACGTTTGCAAGAAATGTCGTCAAGTTTTTTCTTACTTAATATTAATATTGATTGCATAGAATAGCATCATATCACCACGCCTCTATTTCAAGACGGGATAGGCAGATATGTACACCCACATTTCACTAATGCTATTATTAAATGCTTTTTTAAAGGTGGTGAGCTAATTGCCATCAGCTCGGCTCAATTACAAATTCTGAGCTGGTACTGAGAATTTCTTAACAGAAAATCCTAACATCACAGCCATAATAGGATCTCTCGCTCAGCAGTCGCCCTTGCAACTACTAGACTAATGAAGTAATTGTTCCGTAAACAATTTATTTAGGCCCAGGTGGAATTAAAGCAGGTGGACTATATTATAAAAAGGTTTATTAGGTGGTTAACATTTATAGCAACGTAAGTATTCAAAAAGTATATCCGAGCGCGGTCGTGTCGGACGATGTAATGCCGCGACGCTGTTGCGTTCCCTCTCTCTGCGCCGTGCCGCGTTGCTCGTTAACTACGTCGTAGTGTGTTAGTTGGATCTGGATGTATGTGTGTGAACACAATTATATTACATTTATGACTAGTTCTGCCCGCGACTTTGTCCAAGACTTAGACAAATTGCACTTGATAAAGAAATGTATATATATGGAATAAATGAAAATTTTTGTTAAAGTCTTGTTTTAATTCTTAAACTTTGATTTAAGTAGACCTGTTTCATAGCTTATTCAAGCCAAAATTTCAGACAAACGGATAGACAGACAAAAACAGTAATTTATTTTATGTTTTAATAACGTATAAATAAAATTTAGGTATTAATTTAGAATCAGAGACAGACACTTGAATTGAAAATTTAAGTGTCTGTCTCTGTTTCTAAATATTGGTAGCGATTGTTTACACTTTTACTCATGTGTATGTTTTAGGATTGTTGAACTAGTTTGGCACCCATACGCATTTCTATATTATACATACTAGCTGTGCCCCACGGTTTCACCCGCGTATAATTATAGTATAAGTAATTAGCCTAAGTTACTCGTTATATAGTCAGTTACCTGCCAGTCAAATTTTATTAGAATCGGTCCAGCTTATCCGAACTCTAAAGTTATAATATTAAATGAAAAAAGAATACGGTCGTGAGCAGGATTCGAACCTGCTCCTCTCGGATAAATAGTCCAAGGACTCTGACTACTAAGCCATCTCGACTACACTACCGTGAATTCTTCTTCCACATTTTGTATTAGAAGAACTCACGTATGTTGTATAGGGACAGAATAGATGGCAATGACATCACCAAAAGACGTGTTAAAACTCTTCCACTAGGTTGTTCATCAACCACACGATAAGAAGAAGACCATAAGGTTGAGGACAGGAAGTGTGCCGAGCCCTCTACTACCCACTAAAACATTACATCTAGGTACGTAATGATACTTTTTGTATCCTTGCAGTAGAAACAGCGTGCGATGCAATCTTCACTCGCACATTTATTCCAAGTGTTTCTGCATCTCGAGGTGAAAGGTACAAAATTGTTCCATTAAAGGTCTTCCGTGTCCAGACTGCGGTAAAAATTTACAACGGAACTGCATTTACCTCTACCCAAATCATTAGCTTCACTGCAATCACTGTTGACCTCATTAAAAACAACAATTACATTAATTTTCAATAATATTGCGGGCATACAAACAGTGATTAAACTCGCACAAACCGGGGCATAAAATAAGAAAATACCAATTGTAAATCACAATAATGCATTGAAAATTCAAATGAATATCATTTTACTGTATTTCGTTACATAAATTAAGTACTCGCGTGAACAATATTGGCTGGTAGCCAGAATGGGACAGGGTCAACCCTCATTTGCTTGCTCGATTCTTCCGCAATGTGGATACGGAATCAAACATAAGTTTATACTGGAATATTATTTGTACACTCAGAATTGTAAGAAGGTTATACTTATAGTCAGCTTGTATCATCCAACAGGGCAAGGGCCTCTTCCATGATTGTCAGGCCTTTTTAATTTCTGTACCAATTTTAATCAAATTTTGTCTAGCTCGTCCCGCCACCCTCTTCGAGTTCTGCCATGACGCCGCCATCTGACTGTCAGGGCATAACTTACAGGTGATCTTGGGCCACAGTCGAAATGACCGACCCAGTCCCGACTTTAATTATTATGTTAATATTTCAAAACGTTTCAGAAGTGACTTATGTAAGTATTAAATCGTTATAGATAAGAAAATACTCAATAAGGGTGTGCTTAACACTGAATATTATCTATAAACAATTCATATGTTTGCACCCACTCCGTATGGACTTTTTTAAGAAATAGGTTTAGAATGCCCGAGTGAGAACCATTGTTACTTTTTAATCGTAATTATTTAATTTTATTTATTTATTTCACACACAAATACAACTATTATCACAGGTCTTAACCTAATACAGTAGCGTAGTTCTGGTACTTATACATAATTATATCTAATATCTAACAGCATGCATACATTATTCTGTAATATTGGTCAAGAAGTCACATAATAAGTTTTGCTGCGGAGCGGGGTGTCCTGGATTCCATACACAGGTTGGGCAGTGTTAATCTGGTATGAAACTAAGTAGCAGCCATGAGACCGGAATTATGCCCGGTTGAAGGCATCAGTGAAATGTGGATGTGTAACAATACTCCCATGTCTAACCATTCGGGAATACAGGCGTGATGCTATTTCATGTCCATTTTAAATAATATTAGACTTTATAAATAACATTAGACATTTTATATAACATTAGACATTTTAAATAAAATTAGACATTTTGAATAACATTAGAAATTCGAAAAATCTTATTTATTATTATTTTCTAAGAAATCTTTGGAAAATAATTAATATAGACATTATTTATTAAATTTTAATGATTTTTATACATATTAGGGCCCTGTAACATGTATAAAAATCATTAAAATTTTATTCAGTTTACTCAATATATTATTAAAAATTAAAATAACATCAAATACTTCTATATTGAACGACATTTAAAGCAAACGTAAGTTTTTCTTTTTATTATTGTGTAATTTTAATTCGCGTTATTTGGCTTGCAATGTGGGGCGTGGTTGGGTTAATAAGACGTGTTGTCAAGCTCGATATCTATATTATTCTGCACTTAGTACTAACATTACCTCTAATATAATAGAATACGGGAGGAGGCACGTCACACACTACACCTCCCCTATTTTTTAGAAAAAAAAACATGTAATTGTATTTTATTTTTTTATAACTAAATAAAATAAGCTCTAAAGGAACATTATTTTTAGAAAATGTTTAAGGTATTATCGGATTTAAAAATAAGGCCAATTTCTTTTTAACTACAATAACACACAACCATTTGGTTTTATAACGTCAGAACTACATTTGTATATAATTTTTACATTTTGTTAGTGACTGATTTTTAACAATAATTTTAAGTAGATACACACTTGACCATGATAAACTAAAACAACAGCATACAATTTTTATATAAGAGGATTACCTAGCCTTATTTTATATTAAATCTAAATTTTACACTTTAATCCTCTATTTACTTCTACCAAAGTAACAAAAGCCGCACTGTTGAAAATTTACATAAAATAAAAAAAAAAACATCAAAATCGCGTAATCATACAGTTTTAAAATCATTTTGTTGATATAAAGGTCGGTTTGTAAACATTATCCAGTTGGCTATATCTATATTGTAAACTGTCTGCATTTTGTGATCCACTGATCAAACTAATAAAAAACAATCTTAACAAAGCATCGTTATAATTTTCTTAGTTTTATTAGGTACAATTTTCAAAATCCTTTCTTAAGTATTATATTTCCATAATTACACATCATATCATCTCGTCTCGATATAGGCACACTACATTTTTATACATCTCCTATTTCACATTAGGTATATTGTACAGTAATCATGACCCGGCCGGGGTTCATTATTCTAAACATTTTATACTCTCAATATCATCAATATTATTAGGGCCATATTTTAAGACTTACCTTGTCACCAACAATTCTCACGGAGGAAAGCTCGTTCGCACCATGATCAAATTGAGGAAACCCTATTTTGTACCTTTGTGTGCCTATCTTATTATAAATATAATTCTTCCTCATACTACATCAAACAACAATCAAAGAACCACGTATCCTATTTGAATCCATTGGTACCCAACATTTTCAACCGCAATTGGATGATCAGTCCTATTACGTTTCAAAAACCTTGTTTACCAAATTATTCCCAACTGCTATTCGCCATACATTCTTATACTTAGACCTCATTATTCGATTCCGAATCCTAACTATGCATATTTATCTATATTGCATCTCATTCAACTGATCCCAAATCTAAAACTTTCTAACTGTTGTTTTCTGAACCGTAAAAACATTTTAATTTAAGTTAAGTATGTAATTACAAATTATATCATACTTCAACACAAACAGGTAAGTGCACTGTTAAACTCGTCAAGTTAGGTATCGGATGACTAGAACAATTTCAACATCATATGACACTCCGTACATGGGAACGGTTACCAGATATATTTGCAATTTAACACGTAAGTGATTGTATTATTGTGGAATGCAACAAATAAGGTAACTAAAAATTAACAATATAAATGGACTAAAATAAAATTCTGTAAATTTGTCTACTGATTAAATTTCGCAGTTATTTTCAACAGGCGGTACCTAATTAATATATTTAACCCAATAAATCATATACTTACAATAATAGTAAACGATAAAAACACATCACGATAAAAAAATACTTGGTCACAAAATCGTCAATTCGAAAATAATCACCACTCCTGGCGCTGTGGCCATTATATGCACAGGTAATCTAGCAGGGCAGTTGAGGCCGATGAAACACCTCCATGGGTTACCCTGGACACCAACTTCTCCCGGCTGCACCCTCATCGGACTCTGATGCCTCGTCGCAGTCGTCACTCTTCAGTATCAGCAACACAGCAACACTGATACCGTTGCCAACAGCTTTTCATTTTTGGTGTACGTCCCCAAATTCCTCAGTCCAGGCACAGATTTATAGTTATATTTCTAACTCGTGCGCAGCGCTGCCGACGTGGCAGCACTGGCAGGGTCGCCATGCAATGTGGGGCGTGGTTGGGAAAATAATAAGACGAGTTGTCAAGCTCGATATCTATATTATTCTGCACTTAGTACTAACATTACCTCTAATATAATAGAATACGGGAGGAGGCACGTCACACACTACAGGCTATTCCTCTTATTCTTCAGACCTGTGGCTTTAATCCTTAATGCATCATTTAGTTTTTTATTGCTGCTAGTGATGCTATATTTGTAAATATTGCTAAATCGATTGTTTTATTGAAATGAAAAATATTTTGGAAAACAAAAGAATCTCCTTGAATGTTTGTCCTTTTTCATTATCTACTTTAGAGACGGAAAATTATTACTATAATAATAAAATAATAATAATAAATTCTTTATTTTCAGGTGACTAAGACCCATAGAAATTATAAACATATAAAAACAATAATATCTTATATACTAATACATAAAAAAAAGATGTAATTTAAAACTAATGACTACGTAAGGTCGGCGACGTATTGCGCTGTGTCGTGGTGTCATGTAGCCTGCCGCGAAAACGCCGATACACAACACCCTTCGGCCAAAACTCCTCTTTCATAAAGGTCTCCAGATGTTGAGTTGGGACCCGCACCACAAAAGATTTAAAATTAACTTTGTGGCGCGCCTCCAACTTTTCGACCCTCAACGTGAACTTGGTCTTCACTCTTATATATTCCACGATCTCCTCTACCATCGTGGTGTGATGCAGTCGGGACACGTATAGCTGCGTCGTCGGAACAGCTGGACGCAGTAACATGTTCGGTCCAGTCAGTGCAGTACCACACTGATTGCGACAAGCAGGCTTTTTCTTCTTCTTTTCGACTTTAGTGAAGCCTTCTTCATCGGCCTGTCCTTGGCTTGTTGTTGGTGGTAACGAGCTTTTAACAGGTTCCAGGGGCCCCTGGGCACCCTTAGATGGTTTAGTTTGCCGTTGATGACTAACGGGAGCTTGAGTAACGGCAGCCGAGTAAGCACGTCTTGGTGTTGATGTGCTATCATTCTTCGGCATCCCAACAACGGGGGACGCGGGGAGGGCGGGGTGCGGATGTGCGTCACTTGCAGTGACGGTGGCCGACAACGAGTCAAATTTTGCTGACTCGAAACTTTGCTGCGATGCATTGACCGCTCCATGACGTGTATTGTTGTTGTTCGCATGCTCGTGTGACCTACATACCGTGTTGCGCAAATCGGCCACTTCGGTTCGTAGATCGCATATGGTGGTTTGTGATGCTTCTAACTTCAACTGCATTTCGACCAGGCTTGATCTTAGACTAGTGATGTCCTTCAGCAGCCTGGTGACGTCGACGTGGTCGAAAGTGACGGGGGGCAGCTTACGCAAATCCTTTGCCACGAAAGTCGGCACGTCGTCTGGATCGATCTCCTTCAATAGTTTGATCATATCCTGGAGACTCCTCTCTCCCTTTTCATCCCTCCTGCGGGACGGAATGCGGTCGGCCATTTCCAGCGACTCGAACAGTAGGGTTTTGGCCCTGCGAATCTCCTCTTCACTGAAGTTGGAGGTACAGATCTGTGTAACACTGACCTCGTCCATGACGTCCAGCTGGTATTGTAGAAACGTCAGGACCTCGTTCGCCACGAGTTCTTCCGAACGCATGGTGTTATAGCAGCGGCACTTGCCGCGCTCGGCTTGAAATAATAATTTCCGCGAGCGGTGTAGTCGCGTCCGATTGCAACGGTGGATCGCGCTGCACTGACTATATATAGATGTTCTAATAATATACCTAAAGTTTTATTATTGAACTCAATATGAATACTTGCTTTTCTTAGAAAAAATGTACCGCTGTTAATTAATTCTTCTAATAATTTTTCGGTCCTCTAACAAAACTTAGATGGTTGGAAAGTTTTTTTTTTATATTATGCATAATTTTCATGAATCTCATGGAAAATAACGAAAGCATGAAATTAGCTTCTAAATTGTGCGGTATTTCACTATTAAAGTAATTCTGCGCACTTCTTTTTAATATGGAATCATGCTGAAATAATACTGAATCAATAAATGAAAATTAAACTTAAACACCTACCAGCTGAAAAAGCAAATTACTTTTAAATGTCTGTCAACTCTTAGCAAACTAATTTTTAAAAAAGTAAGTCGCAAAATTATAAAACTAAATTGGAGTCATCTATAGCCTCTAACTCCTAGTAAAGCATAAAATTTACGTTAAGTGTTAAGAAATGGCCGAAAATTTTACTAAGTAGGTACCTAAAGACCCCAATCTACTTCTTGCTGAATTAGAAAAGACCTCAAATAGACTGTTTTGCTTCATTATACTACCAATTAGTGATATTTTGTCGTTCAAGGATCGTATCTACGCAAACTGCTTCTGAAAATAGCAATTGCCTAAAATTTTACTAAAAGCTGGTCTTTTAGTACCAATTTGAATGATTAAATAATACGGTTGAGTAGTCTGCAGAAGTTTGTACCTAACTAAAAACAATTATTGACTTTTAGATATTGATAAATTAAAATTAATTGTAGAAGTCAAAATATTTATTGGTATCCATACTATCCGTACTAATATTATAAATACGAAAGTAACTCTGTTTGTTTGTTACCTTTTCACGACCAAACGGCTGAACGGATTGTAACGAAATTTAGCAAAGAGATAGATTGTGTCTTGGGGAAGGACATACGTTATCTTTAGTCGCACACGTTAAAATTTATAAAAGAGGAGAGCAGAAGTATTTTATACCTAGAAAAATAAATTCACTTTAATTATACTTGAATTTTGTCAATATTTCCAACTATGTATATTAAATACACATGCATCTTGATTTCAGCAAATTAGGTCTTCGATATTCAGAAATCTCAGATATGTCGGTCAATCAGAGGGGCTCGTGGCTAAGTAACAGCCGCACAGATAGATCGGTCGAGGTTAAGCTGCGCTTGCCGCGGTCAGTCTGTGCATGGGTGACCATAATTTCATACCGAGACCATAATCTCCGCGGCACGGAGGGGCCTCGGAGAGCACGTTAAGCCGTCGGTCCCGCTTGTCAAATTAAGATCTATGAAAGCCGTTACGTGTAGTCAGAAGCCTGAAAGTCTGACAACCAGTCATACCACGAGATATCGTGTTACCCAGTAACTGGGTTGTAGAGGTCAGATAGGCAGTCGCTCCATGTAAAATACTGGTGTTAAGCTGCATCCGGTTTGACTGGAAGCCGACCCCAATGTAATTGGGAAAAGGCTAGGCAGATATAGTCACTAAAGCAACATTAAGACAGAGTCAATCCAAATAATATATAATATACAATAAGATATATATATATATATAATAGCCGCCTACTGAAAACAGTACCTACGTGTTTCATTTATCCTGCCGGGGTCGCGGTGATTGCTGCAACGAACCCGGGGCCTCGGTAAAGGTGAGAGTAGGACCATGAGGTTTTAGTCGGTAGAGGTCCAGCACAGCGATCATGGTGAATTTTCCACACAAAAAAATGTTCTCACTGCCGCTTTTCTCTTGCTGGGCATTAATTTTCACCAGTCTCCTTTATGATTTCTTGTCTAGGTATTTCCCGTATCTTTAACAATGTCGTCATCCCAACGTGCTCTCAGACGACTCCTAGGTTTGGTTAATATAAAATATATGGTCAAGTGCGAGTTGGACTCGCGCCCTGAGGGTTCCATAATTAAGAAATATACTTTTTAAGTGATATAATTATAAATTAACAGTTTCCGGATTTTTTCTTTTTTTTTTGTGTTGTTTCTGGCCTCTTAATTATTATTAAAAAAAAAAAAAACTACATCAACGAGAAGTACTCAATAGGTTTTTATTTATTGGCCACTGAGAAATATGCGGCAGAAATGACGATATTTTTGTATTGAATTGACATAGGGCCCTGATTTTTTACAGCTAAAGGGACAATAGACATATTTGATACTAATTTCAACTTGATGCATTTGCTCTCAAGCTTGATGATTTTGCCATGCGTTTCTGTAAAAAACAGGCTTGACAGAAAGACAGCACACGGACACCAAATAGTGATCCTATAAGGATTCAGTTTTTCCTTTAGAAGTACAGAACCCTAAATAGTAAAGACAAAAACGTATGGCAGTAATGTGTTGCTATAAGCTACACCATATTTTGGGAAGCTTCTCTCAAGATACAACGCACAATATACATCTTGGCGTCCCAAGACAAATGAGGAACAACGTTAAGTATATCAAATGCGATCACATATATCGCAGCACCTAAAACAGAGGTACTTTATTTCATGACGTCACGTCACGTGCTACGTCATTACCATGGCGGAAGGACTATCTCGGCATATAAATACGACGAATGCATACTAATCCATGTTGCGTGGAAATCCAGATGTTTCACGGGTGGCAATGTACGTCTGTGGTATATCAAAGCGTTTGATATTTTGTAGATTTATGTAGTTTTTGGTGGATGGTCTTTGATGCATCAATTGGACTCTTAACTTATTTTTATAAATAGGTATTAATCATACGATAATTCAACAATGGTTCACCCGTTACATGGAACATATGGTGCGTACACTTCTGCCTACCCCACACTACCCCTTCGGGAAATACAGGCGTGAGTATTGTATGTTAAGTGTATAATATTATCAACATTTATAAAATTTTATGTAAAGATATACCAAATATATTTTCATAAATATTTATATGAGATTAGCGAATCCCCCGCGTGTGATACTACGTTTTTATTTTCATTACTTTATTGGTCTAAAACCATCTTCGCATTAGTGCCTTTCTAATGAAACCGGCACCGAGGAACATCAGTTGGATGGTTCTAATGTCTATAACAGACATAGGTAGAAACAATTTTTGTGTTTTATTTGTTAGGATTAAAGTTATTGCATACCCACTACCTATGCATTATGAGTATCAAGTTTTTATAATTAAAACACTTCCTATATTCCCATATTTTTGCACCAATGGAGACATTTACCTTAATTTACTCCCTGAAAACTTTTAATCACAATTACTGAAGTGGTCACTCTCATTTGAATCACAAATGGCCGTTTAATAAAACCTTTATGGGCCCTTATAAAAGCAATGTCCTCAGCAATTTCCTGATTGAATAGCGGGATTTTATGGCGGCTTAATTAATTGCATCTATCCGTTTTGTTTATCATTCTTTATCGGCCCTTGAAACGGTTTTAATCGAATTTGTGGTTTAAATTTATGAGATATTGAAGGGTTTAATTGATATTCATGGAATGATGTTTGTGTGAGAGTTATGATGCTTAGCTATGGCAAAAATAATCTACCATAATGATATAAAAGCATCACGCCTGAATTGTCTGAAGGGGCAGGCAGAGGCGTGCTGTTACACCCACATTTTACCTATTCCAAAACAAAGTCCCCAGAATTCTGAACTCCAGGCTGCTGTTGATATTTATTTATTAAATCAAACAAACCCAGTAACGTTTCGCCCGATCCAGGAATTGAACCCAAGACCTTGGCTAGTCGGTCTAAGCCGCCGCTATAGATGTTTCACGTCTATATCATCTATATACAATTACCACTTTCTTATTTAGCTACGAATTTGTCGCTAAAGGACCAAAGCAGATGTTTCTAGTAGTAACTTTTTTGTATGGGTGTTGAATGCCTAGTATAATAAACATGACTGCCTCATTGGTCTAGTGGTAGCAAGCGCGGCTGCTGAGTGTGAGGTCCTGGGTTCGATTCCCACGTCGGGCAAAGTGTTATTGAATTTTTCCGTTAGGAAATTCTCAGTAGCAGCCTGGAGTCAGGAAGATAGTGGTGTGACACCCCCGTGCTTCGGAGAGCACGTAAAGCCGTCGGTTCTGCGCCTGATCTCTCTCTGGTCGTGTCGGATTTCCGTGCCATCGAAATATGAGAGTGAAAGAAGAGGGAGTGCAGTGCACCTGTGTTTATATCTCCTGCGTACTTGGCTAATCTCCGTGAAGATAGGCTGCCGTGACCGAAATACGGTCGGAAGGAGTATTTTTTTTATAATAAGCATTTAGTTGGGTTTTAAATATATCTTTAATGCTAAGAAAATTTCATATATTTTTTTCAGGCTGTGTCTAATGTGTGATACTTCAGTCGCCAGAATATCTTTTCATTTTTTATGACATTATGAAAATAAAAAATACTTTGCGATTAATTTATATTTATGACAATATATAACAGAATTCTATATTTTTACTTATGTTTAAAGAACAGTAAAATAATTTATATTATAATCCGCAATGCTGTTGTAGGGATTTATTTGAGTCATATTATATTAATTTAAGTTTCCACTGCGTTAGTGAATCTGACCAACAAAGCACCATTAAAGTATATCTTTAGAGATAATCAGGACATTCGTTTAAAAACGAAATTGTTCGGGTCGTATCTCTAAGGCTATTAAAGCATTGTTTACTTTGAGAAACTCAATGATAATGACTATTTAAACAAGAAGATTGCTTTAAATCCGAAGGGCTGTAGGCTCTTGACTCAAAGCTAAACGAGAAATGAACGAGTATGGTGATGGCAATTTTAAACAGTGTTTGAGCTCTTCATGGAGAGGTTCAGTGGCGACGTAACAGATGGATCGATGGAGGCTGGGCTGGAAGACTAACGGCGGCGCACGTCTTGTTTAATTGCCCTGAAGTCGCCATACAGAGCTATGTACTTATGAAACGCAGGTACCTTCCGAGAAGTCATCAGTAAGTTCATTTAATGCTCGAATTTTTTGAGGAGGTGGGGTGGGTCTGTGCTTGCCGCGGTTTGTCTGGAGATGGGTGACCATCGTCATTTAATATTCAGACCCCTCTGTATCTTCTAAAGCAGGTCCGCCATTTGGGGATCCCCAAATGGCGGACCGCAGTCCAGATCCGGACCGCCGACCTATTTTGTGGGGACCTTGGTTGCTAGTAATCGTCTACCAAACGGACAGCGACAAACATATTATTATTTCTTAAAAAGGGCCATGAACTAAACTAATTGGTGATCAAATAATCTAAGAATCTTAGAAAATCATTAACGCTTGCTTTAGCGAACTCAAGTTATATATATTTTTTTGTGGAAAGAAAATTATTGTCGTGAACAGGATTCGAACCTGCGCCTCCCGGATAATTAATTGGTTATCCCTGTTCTAGAGCATCTGCTTAGACTGGAAGCCAACCCCAACATGTGTAATAATGGTTGCCACAGAATATCAGCGCTGCGCTGGTTGGTTTACCATAAAGGCGACACATCAGCACTATATATTAGGCTGAGTGTTCTTGTAGATGTATCCTTACATCCTTACATTTTTCTTTCTTTCTTTCTTCTTTCTAAAGCATAAAATCCGCCTCTGTACTTTTGTTGCATAAAGTTTAAATAAATAAACGCTAATGAGAAAAGGCTAGGCAGAGGCAATCCTCCGCCTAGCCTTTTCTCATTAGCGGTTAAATAGATTTTAAGGGCTAATTAATCATCAGGCATACATATCTTATTCACGTGGCGCCGACCTCAAATAAATTAATATAAAGGAAAGACTTAAGTTGACGGTAAGTATTTAATTTCTAAATAATGAATGAACATTGAAAAGGTTTTGCGTTCTTCGCAAAAAATACGATAAGATAGTTTAAAAATACAGTATTATAACAGAAAATAAGTTTATTTTTATACTGCGGAGGAATTCATTCATTGTACTAATAAGTAGTCGTGTTGTGGCAAATGTAGAAATGAAATTTAAAAATAAAAGTGAGAAGGGAGGTATCTCTCTCCACTTATGTATTTAAAGTGGTGCGTGGTGAGATACACAATCCAGCCCTACTAGGGATGGTTGGGCTGCGTGTCCCGGATGAGTACGTGTCGCGCCGGCGCCGGCCGCCGCTGCTGCGTGTGCCGGTGGCGCGCACCAACTTGCTGCAGCAGGCGCCTCTTACGCGCGCGTTGCGGGCGCTCAACACGATTTCACAACATATAGATTTATTTAGCTGCACACTGAGTGAATTTACACGAACCGCCTATTGTTTATTATCTTATAGTCAATCTAATAGTTTGTAAATGATAGGTATAATATAGATATAAGATTAAAGTATGCATGCTGTTAGATATTAGATATAATTATGTATAAGTACCAGAACGACACTATTGTATTAGGTTAAGACCTGTGATAATAGTTATGTGCGTGAGTGTGAGTGAGTGAAATAAATAAATAAATAAAATACCTTACTAACAGTACATACACTCTCATATAATATATTTTTATTATTTTTACTCTGGATTAAATTTAATTCATTAAAACTGTTATAATAATAAGAAAAAAACTAAAAACTAAATTAAAACTATCACGGAGCATCGAAAAATTCATCCGCGTCGCTGTCAACTGGGTGTGGTCCCCAAAGGATGGCAGCATTGCCACGTTGAATAGCAATACAAATTCTTTGTGCAAAATAGAGACCAACCCTTCGGTCACGTGAAGTGTCGACCAATCGCCTAGCGATCTGTGTATAGAGGATGCGAGCGCTCGGACCCCACGACCCGAGTGTTTCAACCCCAAACGGCTCAAAAATATAATTAGTAATAAAATTAAAAATATGAAGGTGAATTAAAAATAAAAAATATATGAAAAGAATAGAGAATAGATAAGAGATGAATCCATTAAAATCAAAAATTATCAATTATATTAAATTGTTTAATTATTAAACAATTTAATATAATTGATAATTTAATTTATTAGTTTTGTGACTACACTATGTAGGTATATGTCAATAATGTGACAAAGATTTGATGATCGCTAAACTTAGAGGACCAGACGAGAGACGGCTTCTAACTAAATACCGAACAAAGGACAATGCCAATATTCGCCTAATGTGATAAAAGCTTCGGACATACACGATAATTATTAGTTCAATTTATCATATTAGATGCAATTAACAGTTTAACACGGACTAGCTGCATGCCGTAATGAAAATTATAGGTATTTTTTATGACTAATTGCACATTCGCCGCCATCTTTGCCAAGCATCAATAACCAATGTCATTTTGTGTCAAAGTAGGGTTGGGATGCCCAATCGATTCTAATCGATATATTGATTTATTAATGCACTGTCACATATTTTTTTATATCTCGCAAGAAAAGCAAACGTGACATTATTATGGAAAATTGCATTCGATTATCATTATTTCCAATGCAAAAATGGTCATAAGCGGCCAACCATAGAGAATGGTCGAATCGGAATCGTCCGTCACATAATTTTTATTTTTGTATTATTTTGAACATCATAGACTACCGTGGGAATTCCATGCTTCGGCACGAATGGGGCGGCTCGACCGGAGTGATACCACGGCCTCACAGAAAACCGGCGTGAAACAACGCTTGCGTTGTGTGTCGCCGAGTGAGTGAGGGTACCGGAGGCCCAAACCTTTTAAAGAGTCGGCAACGCATATGTGACTCCTCTGGTGTTGCGGGTGTCCATGGGCGGCGCTAATCGTTTACCATCAGGCGTTCCGTCAGCTAGTTTTCCCCTACCCCATAAAAAAAATATCCTGTTTTTCGGGTATTATTTGTTTATAAAGAATAAAATATTGGTCTTTCTTTCAGTTTCAGAATAAATATTATAATTATTATTTATATACAAAAATTAAGTCTACCGTTTAATAAGCCGTTGGCTCGCTAATTAGCAGACACGATAGATTTTTATTGTTATGACGTATAATTCTGTACGTGGCTGAGCGTAAGTTATTATGCCAAAATAATGTCATCAAAATAGTGAATATGTACTTTTTCTAATCGATTGCGTACGGTAATTGTAAGAAATATCGATACACGTCACTGCACTGTGTAGGCATCAACACTATTTGTATAATTTATATAATCTATGGAGAACATGATAACACTCACGAATCTAGTTTACTGTTGATTGTGTCTGTTAGTTTTGCGGATTTTAAGTTATATTTGCGGAATACATAATGAAACAGTTGTCTCTTTGCAAAACTATTGCTAAGAAAGTACCTAGGTTTTCATTTTTTTCATGCCAGTTTCCTAGTCTTTGGGACAAAAACAGCTTAAATATCTAGTAATATCTTAGGCTTTCGCGATCACCACACATTACAATAAAACAACTTTTATCCGGATTAATCGCGTGAATTATTGGTTTTTGTTTTTCTGACGTTTCGAACACTGGTTCGTGGTCGCAGGAGGACTAAGGAGTCTCAACAGTTTATTTACAATTATTTCAGTCTACCGTACATATAATTGATAAAATATCTACTTAAAAAGCAATTTAATATGTATATAATAGTCTTCAGTACTACTACTACTACCTTAAACACCACACAGTTCTACCATTCACTATTCGATTATAACCTCAAAATCTGTTACATATTTTATAATATTACGATTCTCCAGCTGGTCCGCTATAAAATCAAGATTAAATGGGAGAATATACGCATATCTAAAAGCAATACATATTTTTCCTATATTATTGGTTCTAGGCGAACAATGTATGGACGCAGAACAATGTCCTTTGTTCGCCACTTTTGGCAGCGGATGAGGTAACACATAAGCACAAAAGAACTTGCACTAAAGCAACAATAGCTCTCATTAACAGTATTAGCCACATATAATAAAAACTAAACCCAGACATAAAATTGTGTCACACACGATTAGGATTGTGTACTATCATTGTAACCATACAGCTAAAAGGTATAAAGGGTTGATTGGGAATCATATGACAGGGCGAGAGGGGTACGCCCGCTAAAACTACTCCAGTACAGTAATTCCTTCAAGTCGCTAAATAATTGTAATTATCTGTGATGCTACTTCATTTATCTGTAAGTAAAGATTAGTATTATAATTAAGCAAATTTAGTGCTGATAATGAGATAGTATGTAGCTAGTAAACATGAGCTGAAACCCAGACAACACACCGTAGACACACACTATACAAGTAAAAGTATTTTTACAAATAAATAAGAGTGAGTCAAAGACATATTTATTTAGGCTGGTACACACTTTTATTTTCTAGGGCCCTCGGACTTAATTCTTATGAGCTTGTAATTAAGGTCACCACCCACACAAATAGGCATCTGAACTACGCCTAAAGCTTTCATAGATCATCCGACGTCCAAGATCGAAAGGTTAAAAAAATCTATAGGAGATAAAAGACTATTGAAAATTCACTAATTTAAAAAAATACGTAATCATTTATTAATGATAATTGAACATTTTTTAATTTTATAAAAATGTTACATTATAAAAATAAACAACAAAATTGACGTTCCTGCGAAATTATGACACAATTAATGAAAAAACAAAAAACTGTTTTACATAGATATAACTGTTTTGTTTTTATAAATTTATAAATATGACCGCATGCAGAAATTTCATCCATGCAGTGTCCCTAAATAAGCAGATGTAGCGACCTGAAGAAGTGTTGGACTAGTCTGATTAGCCTCTCACTCAATTATTTCTCCACATTAAGGCCAAATTTTTTTGACCACAAAAATTATAACTTCAGTGTCCACTGCACGTACAAAATAACAAATATTAGATTTCTTACACGGTTATCGTTCAAATTGTATTAAAATTAAAACAAAACATTAAAAAACTAATTATAATAATAAAATAAAAGCAGACAGTTCGCTGTGGGACCTAAGACAACTACTTGCGAATGAAGCAAATACCAAGATAAGGGAGAAATAGCCCCGTTTGTGGCAGACTTCAAATGCCATTTCCTCGTAAATACGTTTTGTCTGTTATCGCAACAAACCGAGCCGAGCTCGCTTCTTGAATTATGCAAAAGTTCAGTTCTCTAGTTTGAAGTAATCTGCCTTTTATTTGAATATTAAAAATACAATCTCAATATTGTTGTTTTAGTTTCAAAACGTTTAAAATCTCATTTTGCACGAATGTGGTTTGTTTATTTAATGCTTCGTTGCTTTTGTCGTAGCTTGAGCTGAGTTAAATGCAATTAAACAAGCTGGAAGGATTACAAGCAGTTTACATTTCGAATATGGCATGCCAAATTACATTAACTCCATTGAAAGACAAACGAGTGGAGTTTGATAGTAGGATAACATCAGAACCTGGCGCATGGATAACAT
Source organism: Xylocampa areola (assembly GCA_935421205.1). Classification (NCBI taxonomy): domain Eukaryota; kingdom Metazoa; phylum Arthropoda; class Insecta; order Lepidoptera; family Noctuidae; genus Xylocampa; species Xylocampa areola. The sequence goes on from OW285220.1 coordinate 11,808,101, forward strand.
TTGGTGTGACATAGCTAGATAGAAGGAGACTGTATCGGTGGCGGTTACCACGAACAACAGCATTCCCAATGAGGTTTGACGTCAGGCAGGCGGCCGGTCATAAAACATTGCCAAAACTTGAGCAGCATGCAAATTCAAAAACAATTAGGATGTGGAAGAACAATACATGCTGCGACCCCAAATAAATTGGGTTATGGGCAGGGGGATAATGATGAAGGACAAACTATTAAAATACCTGTTACCTGGTAGATAGCAAGATAACTCTACGTTGCATGAATTCTATCCGGCTTTATATATACAACATACAGACGTGCGCACATGTACATGTAGGTACAAAAAATATATTATTAGTAGGTACATGTATCAAAAATCTGAAAAATGCCTATAGATAACTCGTAAAGTTACACGCACGCGCAGCTAGAAGCCCGCGTACTGTATCGAACGCGAACGATGTTTAAATATTATTAGGTTAAAGTTATTACAATCAAATATTTTTCTGATTTAAAGAATATCTTATAATACTCAATTGAGTCTCGGGCCCCATTTTCATGCAAAATAAAACTTCATTATATTTTTTTTTAAATGTTATAATATTCCTGGCCAGGAATCGAACCCGTTGATTTTGGAAAACAAAACACCCCATGTATTATTACACCATCCGATAGTTTCGCTAATGAGAATAAAGCCTTTGGGAGTAAATAGCATATGACTAACTAGGGCGGTCTCTCTCTGTAGGTTCAAACCTGTCATGTAGGAAGTTACGAATGTAATGTGACTTTTTCAATATCTTTATTATATTATATTTATATTTCGACCAGGTTGCACTGATCTCTGAGTCTGCTTGTGACCACGATCAGTGCTAACTGGTTGAAACGTCAAGCGATTCGAAGGTATTTATTGCGCATTAATTCCTGTTAGTATATAGTAATATCATGCACCGCGGACTGACTGCCTCGTTTGTCTAGTGGTCCCAAGCACGACTGCTGAGCATTCCCTGCTGGGTTCGATTCCCAAGTCGGGCAAAGTGTTATTGGGATTATCTGTAAGGAATTTCTCAGTAGCAGCTCGGAGTTTTGAATTGTGCCCGGTTGATGGCAATAGGCTCACCACCTATTACAGGGGACTTAATAATAGCACCGGTGAAATGTGCGTGTACAGCTATGTACACCTCTGCCTACCCCGTCGGGGAATGCAGGCGTGATGCTATACGAGGCACGGAGGGGTCTCGGTATGAATTGATCGTCACACAGACCGTCCACAGACCGACCGCGGCAAGCGCAACCTTAACCTCGATCGATCAGTGTGCGGCCGTTACTCAGCCACGTGCCCCCTTAATATATATTATCTCTTATTAGGGGAGAGTAACCAATATTGAACCGGCGCTTAAATTAGACCACTTCTGTATTTCTACCAAAATGACTCTATTTTTTTACACCAGCAATACGAAAAGGAGCGCTCGCAGCGCCACTCACACTCTGCCATTTTTTACCGACATTGAAAAGATATTCTTTAATGTGACGAAAACAAATCTTTTTGCTCTGTTTCACTGTAAATTTTGATTGGACTGAATAACGAAATTGTTCGTTATAATGGTAAGACATCATTTTATGAGACATTCTATAAAAAATAAGTTTTATACAGTTTTAAATACCAGTAACTAAATATAAATCCGTATAAGTTAAGTTATTATATTTTTTGAGAAATTGACAATCTACCCTGGTCTATATATTGGACCACTTCTAAGTTCCTATGTTGTACCGGTCCAATTTATGTATTAGAGTAAATTTTACGTTTAAAGAATAAATATTTTTAAATTACGATACTAAACTGTGTTATTTATTAATTAATGATGTGTTGTTTAGATTCGGTACAATTTAGGATCCTGGTGGTCCAATTTAAGATACCGGTTGCGTATATTGGACTGAATATAGTCGGTAGGTGGAACTGGCGTTTTAATGTTAAATAAAATGCCAGTTCCACCTACCGACTCTATAAACTGCAAAAGTTGAGTAGTAAATTTATTTAATAAAATTATCTTAAATTCCATTTAAATTTGTAGTGATCGCGAAAGCCTAAGATATTACTAAAAAATTCCAAGAATTCAAAAATGAAAAAAGAAGCCAAGCGTTTTAAGGTTTCCAGTTTTATTTACTGCAACCAATTAGGTATATTTTATAAATTTTATTAGGTACCTAATACAATTTATAAAATAATTTGCCTGGATTGAGTAGCTATGACAACAATTATTATGCTTAGTTTTTCTCCGTTTGGTTTTTATAGAGTCGGTAGGTGGCACTGGCATTTTATTTAACATTAAAACGCTTCTGTAAAACAGTAAAATTAACGATTTTATTATTTCTCCAACGCATTAACGCGAAGCTAAAGTTTGTGGTAAAAAATTGCCCGCATTCGAACCCACACTAAAAATATAACATACGAGCAAAGTAAGTTATATATTTATGCTGTATATATAGAGACTTGGTAGCATAGTTCCTTAGAACAATTTCCCTATATTTAATACTCCAAACCTTTCCCGTTCCGGATCTCGTTGCTTTTTTATTTCGTTTATTTTCTAGGACTTATTTATATAGGATTATTTATACTTAAGAAAATGACACACTCATAATTTTCATACAGACTTTTATTAAAAATCTTATCTTTATCACAATATTGCACACGTAATAATTAATATGTTCATTTCATGATACTTATTATATTATAATTATAATTATGCTTAAAACAACAGTCAACAAAAGCACCGATATGTTTAAACATTTCATAAAAATATTACAATCTGTGACGCTTTTACCTAAATTATAGTTTTCAAAATTATTCAATATAATATTCTTCAATTAATCCATTTTATATGGATTTAAACTTTCCCCTTTATAATATCATCCCATTTCTCTGTATCGGATGTCCATATAATGACAAACGTGACCGAGAAGCTGTGTAGAAATCACACAGCGTCTCGGTCACCGATGAGACTTTATACTTAGATACTCATTCCTAATTCCTCTTAACATTGTCACCCACACCGCATGTATTAAGCCTTTAGTTCATCCTTTTGACAGCCCAACATTCCGATCTATATGATCGACAAGCCCTTATAATTGTTTATAATTTTTCCACTTAAGTTTAAGGGGTATTTAGGACCGCGAATTATATTTATGTTAGACTAGTGAATTTTGACTTCGCGTGTGAAGAAGTGAGAACCGAGTTACTGAAAACAGTTTCTCGTAATTACATTCGAAGTTTTAGTTATTTACTCTGAAAACACCGACCCAATGCGTTAGGCAGTAAACATATATACTTAATTGGAATCATGATTTTTGGAACAATTTTTTCTGCTAGGCAAAGCGAATAATTAGATATTTTTTTTCGATATGTAAGAGTATATGATATTTTTTGTCTTTTTATTAAACGTATTGATAACGAGATCCGAATAGGTGAAATATATTACTAACACAGATCATATTTTTTAAATATTCTGATGTTGCGATGTTTTTAAGGGTATTAGTAAAGTTACTGCGTCACAGATTGTCAAAATCTTAATAGAATACACAACGCATTTTCTCATTAATTAATATATTGTGTATAATAAACATTAAATAATGAGAACTGAAATATTTTAAATACTAGTGATTATTTTGTAAATATATTTCGCAATTATTAGAAATTTATAGACAATAATGAATAAACGATTTTACTGCGGCAAAATCTTTTAACAAATATTTACAAACATACCTCTCTACTTATAGATAAGATATGCGTACAGGATCATAAACTAAACCAAACTCTTTCATCACTCAAAGACTACAATTACTAATGAGTCTATTTTGAACCAAATATTATTATTTCTTCTCTGTTATAAATAAATAAAGTATATCTACACAAATAATCATAGATACACCAATAAACAAAATATAATTATAAAAAATACAGAATACGTATGATTTTACAGTTCTGTGAATCTGTGAATTTATGATTTTAAATATATTTTAATGACTTATCTTACTGTATATTCTTTATGATTATGTAGAAATAAGCTTGTCAACATAACTTTAATATGAGACAGTAAAAAACAGGATATTTAACACGTTCATGAAGACGTTTTAATGTATTGGAAAATAGTTTCGATGAGATTTAGTGCGTGGAATAAATATAAGATATATATATATATATTTATAAAACAGCCTAACTATGTTTTTAATCTTTTTTAAACATAAACTTGAATTGGATGGATTGACTACGTCGACATTATTATATTGGTATAATAACTTTCGTGAGACATATTCACAATGAATATTAAATTGTATTTTTCTCTTAGACAAATCATAGAAAATTACTATGAAAAAATCATAATGATATATTTTTATATTGAATATGTGCATACGTATTTGTATATCTACATGATAGCAAATTCAAACGATATGAGTATATTTTCTTAGATTTTAGTGCACATAGCGAAGTAATTATAGGTAGATATTTACAGAGAAGTGCGTTAACATGAAAGTTTTACAATCATTGTTCCACAAAAATATTGAAATGTGTCTATATCTTAACGAGAACTGAGTTGTATCACTTTCCTTAAATAAAACAAGTGCAATTTTTCAGAAAAAAGAAATTGTGGATATGTCGCAGGCAATTTGTATGATTCCGCCGTGTAAATGACGGAATCATACAAAATGCCTGCGACAGATATCTACATAAGAAAATTAAAATTTCTTAATGTTTGACTTGGATTTACTTTAATATAGTAATATCTTAGGTTTTCGCAATCACTATACATTATAACAAAACAACTTTTAACCGGATTAATCGCGTGTATTATTGGTTCGTTTTCCTGACGTTTCGAACACTTTGCAGCGTTCGTCGTCGCAGGAGGTCGACCTCCTGTGACCACGACCGCTACAAACCAATAATACATGTGATTAATCCGGTTAAAAGTTGTTTTGTTTTAATTTACTTTAATAGATATAGATACTAAGTTACGGATACAAATGAAAACAATATTGGTAAAAAAACTGCTTTAGACATAGGCCTTGAAATCTTGTTACGAAATAAAAAAAAATGTTTTATTAAAAAATAGTTTAAAGTTTTTGTTTACCGGACCCTCTAAACAATCATGTCACATCATCTGATCCAAAAACATAAATACAATATTTATTTTCATGGCCATTGGCCGGAGAAAAGCTGAACTCTGACAGAAATTTTATTTATTATTCTACAATGTTGTGCAAACTTAACCCTTTAATGAATGATACAACCTAGTTCTATCACTTGTACCATTCACAACTTGAGATATTTTCATGTATAACATAATAAAAAGTATATCCTAAGTTCTATCCGTATAATCTGGCAGGACTTTCTGTTCCAATCATATTGCACAATACATTTTATCCCAAGCTATGGATGATATTATTGTAAAACTCTTGGACATGGTTATAATATGTTATGTATAGTGAATTTATTTTTTATTTTTCTTAAAATCATCATTCTGATATTTAGTGGGTTAATTAAAATTTGTAGAAAAGTGATAGTGCATTCAAGTGATATGAAGAGATATATTGTGATATGTATCCTCTAGAGAAGTAATTTGGAAGTCAGTCGATATCCAATATTATTAAATATCGTTGCATATAAATACCCCAATATTCTTGTTTCATGCGTTTTTCATAGCGAAAGTAAACTATTGCCTACTCAAAACCGTGAAAATCGTAAAAACGATTCAATTATTCTTTTTTTAGATCAGCGTCCTAAGTTATATTGGCTTACACTTAGGAACAAGCTCGCAATTAGAATAAGTTTATTAACACGCGGCCTAAAGTTCATCAGTTATCTTTAAATTTTAAAGCAATTGAACAAGATAAAGATCGCCAGACATCTCAATTTCACACCCAATCTTTGGGCCGATCAATTTAGGGTCTGGAATTTTGATTCTAAAGGCCGAGGCCCTTACCTAAAGTCATCAAGATTTAGGGACTTTACTTGATCGGCCCTTCAAGTTACATGTAAAATTGGTATTGCGGCTGTAGGTTTGTAGATGTTCGACTTGATTGTAATTGAATATAGAGTCTGCGTATGCGATACATAATTATCCATTTATTACACTATCATTCTCATGTATCAAATAATTTGGTATTTATAATAAATATAATATTCTAATAATTACTTAGACAGGGAATTGAAACTGCTTACATAGTTACAAATATTAATTTATGCTAACTCATATTCAGGCAACTCAAAAACAAATACAACACATTGCTATATCAAAGCTTTGGAACCGACTGACTTCAATATAGTATAGGTACAGTTAATATACATACATATTATTACATATAATTTTGTACAGACTATATACACTCTCACTAATGGTCCTTATACCCAAAGATCCTTGGACGGTTCAAACTTCATTTAAGGATCTCACACCAAACTGGATAAGCAAGAATTAATTTTTAGAATACCCCATAACATTAACCCTTTCGTTAATTAAACTTTTGGGTATTAATATTAAAACGAATTCGTATAGAATTAGGAACATTTCGCTATTCGATGTATTAACTAAAATTTGTGTTCTAACAATGATCATTTTGTTTAGTCATTATTTTTAGTATAGTCAGTAATTTTCTTTTATAGCCGTACAGAAATCATTATCCACTTATATCGTTCTTTATTTATGGTATAAAAACTAAAGAGCGTTTTTATCTATTGTACTGGATATAATAATAAAAAATATCTGATCGATGTTGAAAACCAGTGAATATTAAAGAGTACTTTAGACAAAAGGCGGCGGCCGGCCGGCTCCGGGCCTTTAATGGACCCGGACGTTCTTTTGGCCCTCGCTGGCCCCACGGCAGCATACCTCGTTAGGTAGTCTAACGTGTTTCATAGAAATATGAATAAAATGCTTTTCACAGAAACGTTTGGCAGCCGGTACTGTGGATTTCGAAAAATGGTTCACCAACATAAATGCTGCTACCGCACTTGCATATTGTTCCAAAAAAAATAGAACCCGAACAATCTATGAAAAAAAATACAGTTAGATTGACGTAGAACACCTACTCTAAACAAAAAATATGGAAAGTATAACTTGTACTTTAATACGATTTGAATTTAAACGTTAATATTAAAAGACCATAAAAACTAATGTCAGAAACGATATTTTGACACAAATTAATCTGCAAATTAAGTTGAGTTCTTCAAATACTGTAATATTTTTAACAGCTTTAGACAAAATTTAGGCTCAATTACCCACAGTAAAAAAAAACTCGGTTAGAGAATCAGCATTGCCATTATACGTGGCAATGCTCAATATTTTGAGCACTGTATGCACCTGATGACAGAAGTTCGAAGGAAGACTTTAACGCAGGAGCTACGTACCTATATATTGTATGTGTTTTAATATTTTTGTATTAAGTTTAGTTAGTATTAAAGGTGACATTAAAATTAAAAAATTAAAACTACCTAGACAATATACTTATAACTAAAAATAATAATAATTATATATACGATAGAGCGTCAAAAAAATCATCCGCATCACTATCAACTGGTAACGTGCCCAAAAGGCTGCCAGCATTGCCACATTGAATGGCAATGCTGATTCTCGGTGCAAAGAATAGACCAGCCTTCAGGTCACGTGAACTGTCAACTAATCGCCTTGCAATCTCTTTAAAGAGAAGTTGAGCGCTCGGACCTCGGATTAAAGGTTGGGTAATCTAAAATTCAATTCTTGCTGCCCAATTCTTCGAAACGAAATAACTATATCGTCTAATTAGGTCACCTTATGTCTTCATACCGTGTGCCTAGGGCTACCAACAGGGATGTCAGTAGGAGGCTCAAGTAGCTTGTTGTGGTTTTCACACCGCTTTGTAGTTCTGCCAGGCTTGATCCTGTGGAAAACGGAGGAATTTAGAGTATTGGTTGAGTTAAATTTTGATTCAGTATTCGTTGAGTCTAGTGGTACCAAGCGCGATTGCTAGGGTCTCGGGTTCGATTCCCGGGTCGGGCAAAGCGTTATTTGAGTTTTTCTGTTAGGAAATTCTCAGTAGTAGCCCGGAGTTTGGAATTGTGCCTGGTAGATGGCAATAGGCTCACCATCTATTTGCATGGGACTTAATAACAGCATTGGTGAAATGTGGCTGTGCAACTGTGTACACTTCTGCCTACACCTTCGGGGAAAACAAGCGTGATGCTATCTATGTATGTTGTTGGTTTCCTCACGACGATTTCCTTCACCGTTTTAAGTGATAATTAATTTTGTCAGTACGTGCATTGGATTCAAACTTGCGACCTTTGAATTGTCACTGCAACGGTCATAAAACTAAGCTATATGTATATAGACCAGTGGTCTTCCAATGACTTTCTATTGAACCGCCATTCATCACCAAGAACGTTTGAGAACCTGCTGATGGTGAAAAATGATGATCGAATGATGTTCTCGGTGGAGATGTCATTGCAGTGTTTGCAGGCTACCAATTCAGTCACAATTCTAATGAAATCTCTATGAAGTGGTAATTGGATGAAATATATGTCAAATATAGATAAATCTTTTGAAAACATTAAAGCATGTATAGGGGCCATTCATTAATCAATTAATCACGTGATTTTTTTTAGCATTTTAACCTCCCCCTCCCCCTTGGTGATATGTGGTGAGGTTTAAGACTAACCCCCCACTTTCACCCAAAATCACGTGTATTTTTAGTACCTACAAAAAATCTTATAATTTTTAGAGTATTATCTTTAAATATTATCTATTATCTTTTAATAGGTTAGTGGAGTGTGATAGTAGGATAACATCAGAACCTGGCGCATGGATAACATTTGGTGTGACATAGCTAGATAGAAGGAGACCGTATCGGTGGCGGTTACCACCAACAACAGCATTCCCGATGAGGGCAGGCGGCCGGTCATAAAAACATTGCCAAAACTTTAGCAGCATGGATTTTGAATTGGGAAGTATGTATAGGGCTAGGGCGTACCCCCGAGGCGACGCGCATTGGCATCACCCGGCCACTGTGAGAAGTGGACAAGGGTTGTTGCACCAAAACGAGCGGGTGCGACGTAAGAAGCGAGCTCGGGGAATAAAAGAAGTAAGATTGAGGTGTGGAAGTTGGAATATAGGGACGATGACTGGAAGAGGAAGGGAATTAGCGGATGTATTAAAAAAGCGAAGGATAAACATAGCATGTTTGCAAGAGACTAAGTGGAAGGGTGCAAAAGCTAGAGAGATAGGCGAAGGATACAAGTTTTACTACTGCGGTAGTGATGGGAAACGAAATGGGGTTGGGATAGTGTTGGATAATAAGCTGAAAGAATGTGTGACGGATATCAAACGAGTGAGTGATAGAGTGATAGCTATAAAAGTGATAATGCAGAGTTTAGTGGTAAATGTAGTCAGTGTGTATGCACCCCAGACGGGTTGCGACGAGAGCGTTAAAGAGAAGTTTTGGGAGGAATTTGATTATGTGATGATGCATATACAAGAGAATGAAGAAGTATATGTTGGTGGTGATTTTAATGGGCACGTGGGAAGTTTGAATGAAGGGTACATGGTGGCTGGGGATATGGAAACCGTAACCCTGATGGTGAGACACTGCTGCAATCTGCCTCTGCCTTTGACCTCGCAATAGCAAACACGTGGTTCAGAAAAAAATCGGAACATCTTATTACATATAAAAGTGGCAATCACGCAACACAGATCGATTACTTTCTTATTAAAAGGGATACCATCAATAGAGTCAAGAACTGCAAAGTTATACCTGGCGAAGATCTGGTCTCACAACACAGGTTGCTGTTAATGGAGTTGAAATTTAGTGTCTCCCTCAGTAGAAACAAAGAACGACCGCCACCTAAAACTAGATGGCGTAGGCTAGAGCAACAGGAGTATGCAAGTATATTTAAGAATCAGGTAGTAGATAAAATGATAGAAATGGAGAGTATGGAAGGAAAATCTGTAAATGAATGTTGGACTGAGATGGCGGATAGTATTAGAGGTATAGCGAAAGAAGTGTGCGGAGAATCGAAAGGGAAAGGCATAATAGAAAAAGATACATGGTGGTGGAGTGAAGACGTACAAAATATACTGAAAGAAAAGAAGATCGCGTTTAAAGAATGGCAGGGTGTGGAAACAGAGAATGAAAGTTTGAAAGAAGAGAGGAAGGCGATTTACATTGAATGCAAGAGAAAAGCAAAAAAGGCGGTAGCAGTTGCCAGGGCTAAGGCACAAGAGAGGTTATATAACTCACTAGATTCTCCTATAGGCCAAAAGGAACTCTACCGGATAACAAAAGAAAGGGAAAAGAGAGCAAGAGATATAACTAGGATGAAATGTATGAAAAATGATCTTACCTGTATCATTATCTATATCATTTTTGACCGAAGATGATGAAATAAAAGGGCAATGGAAGGCATATTTTGAAAAGCTAATGAATGAGGAGAATGCATGGAATGGTGTGCTAAATGAGGTACAAGTAAACATGGGTCTGGTGAATGAGGTTAGTATAGATGAAGTAAGAAAGGCACTTAAAAGTATGAAAAATGGAAAGGCCATGGGCCCAGATAATATACCAGTGGAAGTATGGAAGTTGTTAGGAGAAGATGGATGTAAGTGGCTGACTTTATTCTTCAATAAGTTGTTGCAGGAAGAAGCGATCCCACAAGAATGGTGCAATAGTTCGCTTGTGCCGATTTTTAAGAATAAAGGTGATGTCAAAAGTGGTAGAGAAAAGGTTGCGAGAGGAGAGTATGATATCCGAAAATCAGTTTGGGTTTATGCCAGGTCGAGGTACAACTGACGCCATATTTGCACTCCGCCAATTGTGCGAGAAGTACAGACGTGCACATAAGAACTTGCACATGGTGTTCATTGATCTGGAAAAGGCGTATGATAGAGTACCTCGGGATGTGTTGTGGTGGGCTTTGAAAGAGAAAGGCGTGCCTGCGAAGTATGTGGAGTTAATTCGTGCTATGTATAATCAATCCAGTACATATGTCCGGTCAGCTGCTGGCAACACCGACATGTTCAGTGTGGCTGTAGGCTTGCATCAGGGGTCGGCTTTAAGCCCTTACCTCTTCCTGATGATAATGGACGCTCTGACGTTGGACATACAGGAAGAGGCACCCTGGTGCATGCTGTTTGCCGACGACATTGTTCTTGTCGGTGAAGATGGGCCCCAGACCCAGAGCAGACTTGAGAAATGGCAAAATAATCTGGAGAGTGTTGGTCTAAAAATCAGCAGAACCAAAACAGAGTACATGTTTTGTGATTTTGGCGGTCTCTCCAGTTTTGGTGCTATAGCGCTGGGTGGTGCGCTATTACCAGTCTGCTCCGACTTTCGGTATCTGGGTTCTATCATACAATGCGATGGCGAAATAGACCGGAGCGTCAAGCACAGAATTAACACAGGGTGGATGAAATGGCGGCAGGTCACGGGAACTATTTGTGACCCCCGAATTCCCCTTAAACTTAAGGGGAAAATCTATAAAACAATTATTAGACCTGCTGTCTTGTATGGTTCAGAATGTTGCCCCACGAAGGGAATGAATGAAAGACAACTACATGCAGCTGAGATGAGAATGTTACGAAGGATGTGTGGTGTGACGCGGATGGATAGAATTAGAAATGAATATATAAGAGGAAGTCTGAAAGTGGCACCGGTGACTGAGAAGTTGTGTAGAAATCGTTTAGCATGGTATGGGCATGTGATGCGGAGGGATGAGGGTCATGTGACAAGGAAAGTTTTGAGTATGAATGTAGATGGCTATAAGAGTAGAGGAAGACCGAGGAAGCGATGGATGGATTGTGTTAAAGATGATATGACTAGAAAAGGGGTGACTGACGATATGACAGCTAATAAAGATGTATGGAACAAGAATACATGCTGCGCCGACCCCAAATAAATTGGGATAAGGGCAGGGGGATGATGATATCTTTAAATAGGTACAGAAAATAAATACACGTGATATCTTACTGCACCCCCCCAACCCTCTTGTGATTTCGTAATTTTTGCCAAACCCCCTACCCCCTTTCGATCTTCACGTGATCAATGAACGGCCCCATAGCGAACTTTCAAGTTATAAATCTTTGTGGAAATGAAAAATCGGTCGTGAGCAGGTTCCGAACCTGCGCCTCCCGGCCGCCGACCTCTGCTCACTACTCCGATTCTTCTTCCACATTTTAATACGTCTTATGGTGAGGATCCAGTTGAGACGGCTAAGCGGTCAGAGCGCCAAGACTATTTCTTCGGGAGGCGCACGTTCGAATCCTGCTCACGACCAAATTAATTTTTTCTTTCCAGAAAAATGTACGTTCTTTTTTAATAATGCGTATTTTTTATAATTTCAAAAAAAATGTCAACCCGTTTCAAATCTCAGGTGTGCAATTTACACGTAATTTAATGCATGCACAGTTGAAATCTGACTCCACTTGGAATATCAGTCATTACTTTCGAAACGAAAACACTGAAAGCCCTCATTAATTTTACACACAGAGCTTAAACTGTGACCCCGCCCGCCTCAGCCCTCAGAGACCCAGTCCGTGGGCTCCCCTCAACAACCTCCAGCAACAACGAGCTTTCCCAGCTCTCAAAACTAACTCTACGCCCATGATCGCAGCTCTAATGGCCTCGCCCATAGCTGCGCCCCCCTCTCTATCGCCTCCGACTAACGCGTCCTTACCGGCTAACGCCGCCGCCTCTCTACCGGTCGTAAACGACGACCTCGCGTTTGACCCCGCGGTCGTCATTCTCAGCACATTCAGCGTATTCTCATCTGATAACGTTCACGCTATGGCCAGGGATATCATCGCCTGCAAAGGCGACCCTATGAAGCTACTCATGGTGTACAACACCTTTCCCAAGATTACGCAAGCCCTGCGCAATCTAGCTCATAATAAATAAAATATAAAATCTTTAATGGATAATAAGAACCTATGTAGAACCAAACCGCGCTCCCTAAAAATAGGTTTCTTCAACGCTAACGGCATCACCAAACAACGCGACGAAATAACTACGTTCCTCCGCGACCACCAATTAGACGTTCTCCTCGTACAGGAAACGTTCTTAAAACCTCACCGTCGGGACCCGAATATCGCCAACTACCGTATAGTTAGGAATGATAGAACTAGATGTCACATGGGCGGCACCCTTATTTATTACCGCAAAACGCTCCACTGCATCCCGTTAGACCCACCTCCTCTCTCACTTTTCGAGGTATCGATCCGTCGGCTAGCCATGACCGGTCACCAACCCATCACTATCGTCTCTTCCTACATCCCTCCCGCCGCCACCGATGTGGGGGAAAAACGCGAAATCCTATCCCACGACCTTACTGCCCTCCTCGGCTTGAGTGACTCCGTTATCATAGCGGGCGATCTCAATGCCAAACATCCCGCTTGGAACAGTAATACGACGACCGCGAGAGGCAGGCAACTGTTCGGCCTGTGTGCCACTCTCAACTTCGACATTATTGCTCCGATGCATCCCACTCACTATCCGCACAACACCGCGCACCTTCCCGATATTCTCGATGTGGCGCTTCTAAAGAACGTAAACCTTCGTTTACAGTCTATAGAGACGCTATACGAGCTCAACTCCGACCATCGTCCCGTGATCATGGCACTGGCACCTCGCTCGGGGCCCTCTGATCCCTCCCGACCCCCTCCCACCCAAACGATCACGGACTGGAAGAAAGTAAGCGAAAGCCTACAATCGACCAGCTCCCCGCAGTTAGACTCAATTCCCGACGTCATCGCTTCGGTCACTGACACTACGAATGCGATCGATTCGTTCACCGGTCACGTACAATCCGTTTTGAACAATTGTTCACGGGAAGTTCCATTGATGGACAACCACCACTGGAAACTACCGGCGGACGTACGCGAACTAGTAACGGAAAAGAACGCATCCGTACGTGCCTACAGCGCGTTTCCCTGCGACGCGAACAAAGCTCACATGCGCTATTTACAGCGTGCTGTAAAGAAACGCATCGACGAGCAGCGTAACGCGCACTGGGATAAGACGCTGAGCGACTTAGAGCCCACTCACCAAGCATTCTGGCAGCTTCAAAGGAGACTCCAATCCGATGGAGTGGCCACCATGCCCCCTCTCATCCGCCCCGATAAGAGCATAGCCTTCGACGACATCGAAAAGGCCGAGTGCCTGGCCGACAGTCTAGAAGCGCAATGCACTCCTAGCACCCAACCGGTTGACCGAGCACACCTCCTCAAGGTCGACGCAGAAGTAGAACGCAGAGCCTCACTCCCGCCGTTCGAAGACCCCGACGACCCCCTGCCCCCCGTCACTCCCGACGAGGTGCAAGAGGTCATTAAAAATCTCAAACCCCGCAAAGCCCCCACACGAGTCACAACGTCTTCCCTCAATCGTGGAAAGAAGCCACCGTCATAGGTATCCCTAAACCGGGAAAACCCGCGAACGAACCCACCAGCTACCGACCGATCAGCCTCCTCAACGTACTCTGTAAAATCTACGAGAAGCTTATTTATAAGCGACTCAAGGACTTTGCCGATGCGAAGAGCCTCATCCCCAACGAACAGTTCGGTTTTCGTACCCAACACTCGTGCGTACAACAGGTCCACCGCATCGTCGAGCACATAAGCGCCGGTTTTCAGCGCGGCACGATGACAGACGCGCTCTTTTTCGACATAGCGAAGGCTTTCGACAAAGTCTGGCACAACGGCTTATTATACAAGCTGTACCAACTCGGCGTGCCCGACCGTCTCGTGCTCATCCTACGGGACTTTCTCTCGAATCGCACTTTCCGCTATCGCATAGAGGGCGCACTATCCGCCCCCCACTCTATCCGCGCCGGTGTCCCCCAGGGCTCCGTGCTCTCGCCCCTCCTGTTCACGCTCTTCACTAGCGACATCCCCAAAAATAGACAGGCAAAGTTAGCTCTCTTCGCAGACGACACTGCCATTTTTTACTCCGGTATCGTGCGCGACCGTATAGCTAGCACTCTCCAAACTTCCGCCAACGTACTAGGCGCCTGGTTCAGGAAATGGAGAATAGAAGTCAACCCCGATAAGAGTCAAGCCGTACTCTTCGCGAAAAAGCGTAGGATCAGACCCCCCGACCCCAAACCGATAACCATGTTCGGCAAGCCGATCCCTTGGGAGAAGCAAGCCAAGTACTTAGGAGTCATCCTCGATAGACACTTGACCTTCGGTGAGCACATAAGGACGGTGCGCTCGCGCGCCGCCTTCGCTCTGGGTAGGCTTCACTTTATTATGAACGCACGCAGCAGATTGTCCCTTAAGTGCAAACTGCGCATTTACACCACGTGCATACGCCCCATCATGACCTACGCCTGCGTAGTGTTCCCACACGCGAAATCTTACCGCCTCCATAAGATGCAGACCCTCCAAAACCGTGCCTTACGTAAGGTCACGGGAGCCCCCTTCTACGTTAGAAACGAAAACCTCCATCTCGACCTTAAAATTCCCACTATCCAACAGTTTATAAAACGCATTTGCAAGCGTTATTTCGAGTCTGCTGAAAAGCACTTGGGGCCCTCTAGCCCTCTTATCGCGGCTGCCGCCCGATACACCCCCTCCCAGATAAGTAGAATTCGCCGTCCTAGGCATTCACTATTGTACCCCGATGACGCTATAACCCTGCTCCAAGAGAGCCGTAGGGCCACCAGCACAGTACACAAACACAGACCGCCGTCATTTAGGCCTCGCCGCCGAGGCCCGTCGCGACGTCCCCGTAATGCACCTAATGCATCACCTCCCCGACCCTTGCTCGTGCCAGCCCGCGTAGCCGCTGAGCCTGTTGCTTTAAATTCCCCTAATAATAATAATTATGATAATTCTTGTTCGATCCAGCCAGTCCCTTGCTGTCCTCCCTCAAGCGACGCCCTAAGCAGAGGCTCGTACCCCGCAGGGGGTGCCCTTAGCGTTGTCGCTTTAGAATAGAATTAATTTAGTCGTATGCCCCTGGCTGGAGGCCTTAATAATAGTTTATTATTAGGGCATCCACAGGAAAGTCCGGTTAAGCAGTCGACAACCTCCTAGGTTGACCTGCGAGATGCCATTACCAAAAAAAAAAAAAAAAAATTAAACTGTGTGTATAATTAATTAATAACCATTGATGCAATTAAGCATTTTAAATCGATTATCATACTGAGGGTTGAACAACTATTAGTATCAAGCGACATATATATGCTTCAAAAAAATAAACCTTAAAAGGCTACTCGTTTATAAATTATAAATAATCTCAACATTTATTTTCATAAGAATTACAATTCACTTACATGAGAATATTTGAAACTTGACATATCAAAAATATAAACTAAATGTTGGGCGTATTGCAAAAAGGTTTCTTGAACCTAGTAGTGACACAAACGACGATACAATTTACAAAATCAGGAATTAAATAATAATTTATCAATATTCAAAGTTCTCTGAAAAAAATTTATCTACTTGTAAATTCTTACAAATTCTTAAGGTACTGCCTCAGACTGCGTCGGCATTGTATCGGTGTTTTTAAACATAAACCTAACTGCATTGTTTTAGGGTTCTGTATCCATAGAACGGCAACGGAACCTCTATTACGAAACCAATACAACGTCGTCTGTCTGTCATTGGCTGAACCTTTTTAACCGTATTATGTAGTAGAATTTTCACTGAAAATTCGTCAGTATAACTTCTATCGCAAGAAATAAGAAGTCACATAAAATGAGAACCCCATAGGTACCAGAAACCTAAAAGATGGAATTAATACAAAAAATAAAATGCACGCCTGCAATGTATGAATATTGTGTAGCCCCTTTAATAGTATTTTTTTAAATCTTACTAACCTGTTTTGCTCAGGATAATGTAAAGATTATAACGATAGCCTATACATCTAAATTGGTCCAGGCATTTATTGGGTTGGAAGGAAAGTAATGAGCGATTTTTCTGGAGTTTCTTTCTTTTTCTAGAAACAGTGTAGAAATGTGTATTGTATAATGTGGTGGGGGTAAGCGATATAAACACGTGCCAGTCACAGTTGGACATTTAGTTATTTTTCGAAAAATGGTAGCGACGAAGGAGCACGTACGTCACTGTCTTTTGTATGAGTATCGTTTGGGTCATTCGGCAGGCGTAGCCGCTCGAAATATACGCAGTGCAGAAGGGGAAGATGCGGTCTCTGACGCGACAGCAAGGAGTTGGTTTGAAAGGTTCAGGAATGACAACTATGATTTAAGAGATTTTCGTCGAAGTGGACGACCAGTTGAAATTAACGTAGACCGTTTAAGGGAATTAATTGAAAGAGATCCCCGCCTTACTTCACGCTGTTTGGCAGAAGACCTAGGTTGCAGTCATACGCAAGTATCAGAACATTTACACCAAATACAAAAAAAAAAGTTTGGTATATGGATACCACACGAACTTCCAGCCACGCAGTTAGACCGACGTGTCAACATCTGTATGGGTCTTCTGTCTTTGCGTCGCACCCAGCATTGGCTCAATGAACTGATTACTGGAGACGAGAAGTGGGTCTTATATGTAAACCATTCCCGCAAAGATTGTCCTTTGCGGGAATGGTTAGGCCCGGGTCAAACACCACTACCGACGCCAAAAAGGGATCCACATCAAAAAAAAGTTTTATTGTCTGTGTGGTGGGATTCGCAAGGGATTATTTATTGGGAGCTATTACCAGAAAATAATACAGTGGGCTCTGCAATATACTGTAATCAACTTGACCGACTTCATTCAGAAATATCAAAAAAACGCGGTAAATGTTCAAAGTATACTTTCTTCACGACAATGTTCGGCCGCACATAGCTAAAGTCGCTTTTCAGAAATTACTGGATTTCAAATGGGAGTTACTGCCACATCCTTCTTATTCTCCAGACTTAGCACCAACCGATTTTCATTTGTTTCGATCTCTTAGCCATCACATTCAAAAAAAAAATTGATAACAGAGTAGAATTGTCAGAGTTCATACAAAAGTTTTTTGAATCGCAGTCCCAAAGTTTTTATAATAAAGGCATCCACGATTTACCTAAACGTTGGCAATGGGTTGTAGATGAAAATGGTGTGTGTATTATGAACAAGACTAAACCTAAATATGTTTTTTTTTTAAATTTTGTTTTTATTTACAACCCACATTTTCATTCATTTTAATTTTTTTTTCATTTCACTTTCCTTCCAACCCAATAGATGTTACGGTGGAATAAAGAAACTCACAAACATAACACCCCATTTTTTGGGCAGTCGTGTATAAATAACCTTTTTTATTCAAAGGCCTTTATTTTTTTTTTGGTAATGGCATCTCGCAGGTCAACCTAGGAGGTTGTCGACTGCTTAACCGGACTTTCCTGTGGATGCCCTAATAATAAACTATTATTAAGGCCTCCAGCCAGGGGCATACGACTAAATTAATTCTAATTCTAAAGCGACAACGCTAAGGGCACCCCCTGCGGGGTACGAGCCTCGGCTTAGGGCGTCGCTTGAGGGAGGACAGCAAGGGACTGGCTGGATCGAACAAGAATTATCATAATTATTATTATTAGGGGAATTTAAAGCTACAGGCTCAGCGGCTACGCGGGCTGGCACGAGCAAGGGTCGGGGAGGTGATGCATTAGGTGCATTACGGGGACGTCGCGACGGGCCTCGGCGGCGAGGCCTAAATGACGGCGGTCTGTGTTTGTGTACTGTGCTGGTGGCCCTACGGCTCTCTTGGAGCAGGGTTATAGCGTCATCGGGGTACAATAGTGAATGCCTAGGACGGCGAATTCTACTTATCTGGGAGGGGGTGTATCGGGCGGCAGCCGCGATAAGAGGGTTGGGGTGCTTTTCAGCAGACTCGAAATAACGCTTGCAAATGCGTTTTATAAACTGTTGGATAGTGGGAATCTTGAGGTCGAGATGGAGGTTTTCGTTTCTAACGTAGAGGGGGGCTCCCGTGACCTTACGTAAGGCACGGTTTTGGAGGGTCTGCATCTTATGGAGGCGGTAAGATTTCGCGTGTGGGAACACTACGCAGGCGTAGGTCATGATGGGGCGTATGCACGTGGTGTAAATGCGCAGTTTGCACTTAAGGGACAATCTGCTGCGTGCGTTCATAATAAAGTGAAGCCTACCCAGAGCGAAGGCGGCGCGCGAGCGCACCGTCCTTATGTGCTCACCGAAGGTCAAGTGTCTATCGAGGATGACTCCTAAGTACTTGGCTTGCTTCTCCCAAGGGATCGGCTTGCCAAACATGGTAATCGGTTTGGGGTCGGGGGGTCTGATCCTACGCTTTTTCGCGAAGAGTACGGCTTGACTCTTATCGGGGTTGACTTCTATTCTCCATTTCCTGAACCAAGCGCCTAGTACGTTGGCGGAAGTTTGGAGAGTGCTAGCTATACGGTCGCGCACGATACCGGACTAAAAAATGGCAGTGTCGTCTGCGAAGAGAGCTAACTTTGCCTGTCTATTTTTGGGGATGTCGCTAGTGAAGAGCGTGAACAGGAGGGGCGAGAGCACGGAGCCCTGGGGGACACCGGCGCGGATAGAGTGGGGGGCGGATAGTGCGCCCTCTATGCGATAGCGGAAAGTGCGATTCGAGAGAAAGTCCCGTAGGATGAGCACGAGACGGTCGGGCACGCCGAGTTGGTACAGCTTGTATAATAAGCCGTTGTGCCAGACTTTGTCGAAAGCCTTCGCTATGTCGAAAAAGAGCGCGCCTGTCATCGTGCCGCGCTGAAAACCGGCGCTTATGTGCTCGACGATGCGGTGGACCTGTTGTACGCACGAGTGTTGGGTACGAAAACCGAACTGTTCGTTGGGGATGAGGCTCTTCGCATCGGCAAAGTCCTTGAGTCGCTTATAAATAAGTTTCTCGTAGATTTTACAGAGTACGTTGAGGAGGCTGATCGGTCGGTAGCTGGTGGGTTCGTTCGCGGGTTTACCCGGTTTAGGGATACCTATGACGGTGGCTTCTTTCCACGATTGAGGGAAGACGTTGTGACTCATGGCGCCATTGAAGATGGCGGTCATGAGTATAATGAAAGGGGCGGGGAGAAGTTTCATGACTTTGTTAGTGATGCCGTCTATGCCGGGGGCTTTGCGGGGTTTGAGATTTTTAATGACCTCTTGCACCTCGTCGGGAGTGACGGGGGGCAGGGGGTCATCGGGGTCTTCGAACGGCTGGAGTGAGGCTCTGCGTTCTACTTCTGCGTCGACCTTGAGGAGGTGCGCTCGGTCAACCGGTTGGGTGCTAGAAGTGCATTGCGCTTCTAGACTGTCGGCCAGGCACTCGGCCTTTTCGATGTCGTCGAAGGCTATGCTCTTATCGGGGCGGATGAGAGGGGGCATGGTGGCCACTCCATCGGATTGGAGTCTCCTTTGAAGCTGCCAGAATGCTTGGTGAGTGGGCTCTAAGTCGCTCAGCGTCTTATCCCAGTGCGCGTTACGCTGCTCATCGATGCGTTTCTTTACAGCACGCTGTAAATAGCGCATGTGAGATTTGTTCGCGTCGCAGGGAAACGCGCTGTAGGCACGTACGGATGCGTTCTTTTCCGTTACCAGTTCGCGTACGTCCGCCGGTAGTTTCCAGTGATGGTTGTCCATCAATGGAACTTCCCGTGAACAACTGTTCAAAACGGATTGTACGTGACCGGTGAACGAATAGATCGCATTCGTAGTGTCAGTGACCGAGGCGATGACGTCGGGAATAGAGTCTAAGTGCGGGGAGCTGGTCGATTGTAGGCTTTCGCTTACTCTCTTCCAGTCCGTGATCGTTTGGGTGGGAGGGGGTCGGGAAGGATCAGAGGGCCCCGAGCGAGGTGCCAGTGCCATGATCACGGGACGATGGTCGGAGTTGAGCTCGTGTAGCGTCTCTATAGACTGTAAACGAAGGTTTACGTTCTTTAGAAGCGCCACATCGAGAATATCGGGAAGGTGCGCGGTGTTGTGCGGATAGTGGGTGGGATGCATCGGAGCAATAATGTCGAAGTTGAGAGTGGCACACAGGCCGAACAGTTGCCTGCCTCTCGCGGTCGTCGTATTACTGTTCCAAGCGGGATGTTTGGCATTGAGATCGCCCGCTATGATAACGGAGTCACTCAAGCCGAGGAGGGCAGTAAGGTCGTGGGATAGGATTTCGCGTCTTTCCCCCACATCGGTGGCGGCGGGAGGGATGTAGGAAGAGACGATAGTGATGGGTTGGTGACCGGTCATGGCTAGCCGACAGATCGATACCTCGAAAAGTGAGAGAGGAGGTGGGTCTAACGGGATGCAGTGGAGCGTTTTGCGGTAATAAATAAGGGTGCCGCCCATGTGACATCTAGTTCTATCGTTCCTAACTATACGGTAGTTGGCGATATTCGGGTCCCGACGGTGAGGTTTTAAGAACGTTTCCTGTACGAGGAGAACGTCTCATTGGTGGTCGCGGAGGAACGTAGTTATTTCGTCGCGTTGTTTGGTGATGCCGTTAGCGTTGAAGAAACCTATTTTTAGGGAGCGCGGTTTGGTTCTACATAGGTTCTTATTATCCATTAAAGATTTTATATTTTATTTATTATGAGCTAGATTGCGCAGGGCTTGCGTAATCTTGGGAAAGGTGTTGTACACCATGAGAAGCTTCATAGGGTCGCCTTTGCAGGCGATGATATCCCTGGCCGTAGCGCGAGCGTTATCAGAAGAGAATACGCTGAAGGTGCTGAGAATGACGACCGCGGGGTCAAACGCGAAGTCGTCGTTTACGACCGGTAGAGAGGCGGCGGCGTTAGCCGGTAAGGACGCGTTAGTCGGAGGCGTTAGAGAGGGGGGCGCAGCTATGGGCGAGGCCATTAGGGCTGCGATCATGGGCGTAGAGTTAGTTTTGAGAGCTGGGAAAGCTCGTTGTTGGTGGTGGTTGTTGAGGGGAGCCCACGGACTAGGTCTCTGAGGGCTGAGGCGGGCGGGGAGTTGAGAAGAGGGGATCGCCACCGAAGGGCTTTCCCTTTGTTGACGGGCGTCAGCCCGCTTAACGAGCTTGGGCGAGGTTGATTTCGGTGCCTTAGGGCAGCCGCGATAGTTAGCGGGGTGACCGGCTTCGCCGCAGAGCACACAACTGGGAGGGTCGGTGCAGAGTGCGCGATCTTTGGGTCGGGGACAGTCTACAGTGCCGTGGTCACCTAGACACTTGACGCATCTAGGTGTGGCGAAACAGTTGGTCTGCGCGTGACCGTATAACTGGCAACGGTGACATTGCCCTATTACGCCTGTTTTATAAGGCTTCTCTATAATGATGCCGGAAAGGCTACAGATCGCTTTGACCTGGAAAATCGGGTGGTGTCCTTCGGTAGGATCGCATACGACAAGCACCATGTCGTAGGCAGCCCCACCTCTGGGTCGGTGCATCCGGTGCACCTGAGAAACTGGGACTCTCTGCGACTGAAGGTCGCTGAGGATGTCCTCTGTGGGGATTTCCTTCGGGATGCGTCTTATGACGACTCTGGTAGATTTCTCCTCGGGGAGAGAGTAGGTGTGGAACGAGACGTCCCTGGCCTTAAGGGCCTTGGTGAGTTCCCTATAATCGGTTGTGGAGGGGACCTTAACTTTAATGCCTTGCTGAGTAGCACAGGCACTGGTGTAGTTGATCCTGCGATCAACACACATCTTCGAGATTGCAGTCCATTTGGACTTGTCATGAATGTAGAGTGGGGGAGGGGATTTAAGCTTCTTAGAGCTCGAGGTGGCGCCGGAAGGGCTGAGGGGGGGGGTTGGTCTGAGAGGGGGCGGGGGAGAGGGGTGCGATAGTCGCGGGGGAGGGGTGGCGGGGGGGCGGTAGTCGCGGGGGCGGGGGCGGCGGTAGTCGCGGGGGTGGGGGAGGGGGCGGAGGGCGCTACGGGTTTCTTGGCTTTACTAGCCGCGGCGGAGGTTTTACCCTTCTTCCTCTTTCCTCCTTTGCCGACTTGAATATAGTCGTCTTCGGAGGAGGAGGCTGAGGCAGAGGACGAGCTAGTCTCGGAGTCGGAGGCGGAGGCATCCGAGAGACAGGGAGAGGGGTTGACGCACACGTCCATGTCTTCCGAGACAGTGACGGTGGTCGTAGGAGGCGCGATGGCTGAAGTAGAGGGAGCCTGTACTAACGGGTCTACGGTGGGCATAGAGAGATGGCATGGGATACCTTTTTCAGCGGGCGGCGGAGAGCGAGGGCTATCTACGCAATTTAATGCGGGGTTTCCATATTAAAAGGAAATGAATTTAACTATTTTCACTATAATATTTGCCTAACAGGCCTAACTCCCCGGGAGGATAGCCCGGGGATGCGTAACCCTCCCTGCCGGGTATAGGCAGGGAGGTGAGTGACCTAATGGTGAGCCCTAAGCTTGATTTGACCCGTCGCCAGTCTTAATGTGCGTACGGGGCCCTGAATCAGTCTAGTGCGAAGGGTGTAGACACACCCCACCGACACTAGGTGTGTTGCTGTAAAGGAAACCAGAGCTAGAGTCGACTAGGAGATCCCCCAAGGCCGATTGTTCTAGCTCCCGTCCGATTTGTAGCTTAACCCTGAAGGGGCTTCAGCTGGGTGTATCGGGTCCACACCCTCTCGGTTTCGTTGACACCGTGAGGTTTCCACCGAGAACCACGAAACTGTGGATTTTCCCAGAAGGGGAATTTACACAACACACGTTTTTGACTGTACTTTGAAAAAGACAGATATCAGCCGCCGCCTCGAAAGAGGCAACTTTTGAGTTGTAGTGGCGTAGCTAGCGAGCAGCTACGGAGAATGCTACGGCAGAGCGTAGCGACAACGATCACTGACACAACACAGTCGAGTTACGCGGAGTAACACGTCCGTGCGCGGCGAGCGTTGATGCGAGAATGCCTTCAAAGGCCTGATAGTAATGCAAACTTTATAGATAAACAATTTAAAATGATAATGAAAACAAGGTATACTTTTATCATTATGGCAGCATGGAACTCTGTGTGCGCGAGTCCAACTCGCAATTGGACATATTTTTTCCTAATTATATTAAAAGCTCATTATAATAAAACAACTTTTAACCGGATTAATCGCGTGTATTATTGGTTTTCGTTTTTCCTGACGTTTCGAACATATTGCAGCGTTCGTGGTCGCAGGACTAAGGTGTGAGGTGTCTCGAAAGTTTATTTAAAATTATTTCAGTGCACCGTACATATAATTTATAAAATTCATAAAATTATTTTGTCTCTGATACATATTTAAAACCTAAGATATTACTATTTTAAAACCAGCATCAAAATCCTTAAGTAAATTTCTATAATACTGTTGAGAGGCCAATTATAAATAACTGACACTGAAGTATTAATCACGATCATCCATTTCTTTCTAGTCAACCTGATATTTTTAGACGTTAATTACTTCTCTTTGGTACTGTTAGCTTAGCTGACTGGTACAAAGGAAATCAGGTGTCATTGTAACAAAGGACAACGTAACTAATCGAGTTCAATCGATGAACAGCAGAGATACAGTCAGTATTCACAGCCACGTAACATTACACAAACATCTAGACTTGAATCGATTCTAGACTTGAATTGGTATTGTGCATTTGTTTGTAACTTTTGGGATCTGTTTAGGATTAAAAAAGAGCTTTACGGACATTGGCCGGACTCCTAGCGATTAAAACCACTCAGTCCTGTCTTTGCCAGGTTTCGGTGTCGTAGCTCCATTTGCTGTTAACCAGGCGAGTTCAGATCCGAAGAAAGTGCCGACAGACTCGGTCACTTAATACTAACAAACACACAAGCCTGATACAACGCGATATCGCCTTGGTCCTGTCACTGGTCGGACGACGAACTACTCAAGTCGAATTACTCAAATTCGCCCAGAGACTACGGATCATCGTGACGGCGATCGGAGAGCGTGGCTCGTTTTCTGCGACAAGAAGATCGTCTATCTACCTTCCCGCCGCATTTTACTCAAATCAAGTCTAAAACGAAAAAATTCAACATCAAAGACTTTAATAAATAAATATTATATACTGCCGACCGAATTTTAGGTCACGGTAGTATATCTTTACGGAGATTAGCCTACTTGGCTAATCTCGCAGGAAATATTATAGTGCACATGTGTACCTATGTGCAAACACGGGTGCACTCTCTCTTCCTTTACTCTCATAAAGACCAATGAGTAGTTGAGTAGTTGGTGGTAGTTGTAATTTTTCACCGTTTACGTATGTGCATATATTTGCTTTATTTCATGAGTAGCCTCAAAATTGTGGAAGTAGCTAGATATTGTACTTAATTGCATCCATAGTCAAATATAACTTCCGTATTGTAATAATTTGTGTTTTTTTCAGTGAAATTCTCTCTAATTATTGTTTGGCTTCCATTTTAACCCAATATCAGATTTTTGTATAATCACGAAGGTACACAAAATTTTATTATAACATTTCCATTTAATTGTAAGTAATCTGACACATAATGTGACCTCGTACTTTTAATTTGACCACCATTGCTGCTAAACTGGTCACTCACTACCCGTCGTTCTCCGAGTTCTCCGGGACAGGAAATCAGGGTGTCAGTCCAACAAATGGACACGGAGCTAAATAGAGACGGAACTGGGTCTTATCGATTGAATCGTTAATTGCTTTCGAAAGAATATAGGTATTTACTATGTGTTTTTCGTCTGAGATGTTCTAAAGATTCTTTACGACTTTCGTTTATTTATTTTTTTGTTTTCGGGGCAAAACATTTGAAAGTCGTCTGGGGATAGAACCGGGAAATGTGAGATTTTTTCCTCATTAAAATCACCCCTATGGTCACTCAGCATTTTGAGGGGAGCTCTGGGTCCGAGCTTTGAGGTCCTAGGTCCGATTTCCAATATTTTCTAAAAATACTGGCTTGATGCTATGTTATATTATACTGTTAACAAATGCCTAATCTAACATAAAATCTATTTCTCGTCGATTCAAGAAATGGAAAATAAATTAATGCAAACCTTTACATTAATCTGTTGGCTCATAAATTGTTATTTATTGTTATGAAATACAATATTGTACTTCTCCGATTCGCAGAGTTATAGAATATTAATGGAAGGATATTTCAAACATTTCTATCTATATGAAAAGTAGTGTACCTACCACACCTTGGGTTCAATTAACAATTATTCTGGTTACCTAATATTTCATTATGTATGAGTTTTCAGTAAAATATAATAGATGGAAAGGAGAAGATACGCGTTTAGCTACCACATCCAAAAAGACCTTGTAAATCAAGAAGGTGTTTTTGGACGTGCATGAAAACGTTCTTGAACAAAATATATTTTGTTATACTTACCAAGAATTTATCGTCACTACTAAACTGCTTATTGAATAGATATGAAACAAAGAGTGACATATTATATAAAATATAGCCTAGTTCAGATTTATTCTAATTAGGATACATAGCATCACGCTTGTTTTCTCCAAAAAAAAGGCAGAGGTATTTTTGAGGTACATTTGTACACCCACATCATATTTTACAAATGCCATTAATAAATCCAATGTAATAGGTAGTGAGTCTATTGCCATTTACCGGGCACTTTCAGCAATTTCAAACTGGTTTGCCACTGAGATTCGGATATAGAAGGATGAGGATTATGTGACGAAAAAAGTTTTGAGTGATGAATATAGCTTTATGAATCTAAGGAAGACCTAGAAAACAAAGGATGGATAACACAATGTTAGAGATGATATGGCTAGGAAGGGAATGACTGCTAATGATGGCTGTTAGAGATGTATGGTCTAACAATTCATGCTGCGTGGACCTTAAATAAATTGGTATAAGAACATGATGGCTTTTTGCTACTGTAAATTTTCTACGATAAAAGTCAATTACACTACCCGATCCGGCAATCGAACTCACAGATTCACGTCCTCAGAAGCTATGCGAAGTGATGATATATTGTTGTCCTGGAGATTACGGAACCGATTCTTAAGTAAAAGCTTGTGGGTGCCAACCCAGCTTTGACTTTTTCAATGACAACGTACGTACTATGGTCTGATTTTTTTATCTAACATACAAACAAAAAATATCGTGAAAAAAACTTGGACTTTAATTATCTGAAATCGCAAACCTAGAGAGATGAACAATAAACTTTATAGTTTGCTCTATACCTTAATGCGTAATAAAAAATATTTGAAAATCCTTGTTCACACATTAGAACTTCGGAGTTAAAATGGGCACTAGGACCAAGTTACTGTTCAAATTAAATCCTAGTTTACATTTATTTAGCCACAGTAGCAGTAAAATGTTTAACTAGTGTTGATACGGTCTTTTTACGTAGATAAGGATCTATAAAACCTTATGCTTGTACTTCGGTATCATGTCCTATATGTCGCAAATAGAGATGAATTAGAAATACATAACATAACCATAACTATCCCACTGCAGGGCAATCGCCTCTTCTTATGCAGAGAAGGCACGAGCATTGATCACTACACTAGCTATCGATCGGTTGGCAATTTCAGACCATTGAGTCCAGGTTTCCTCATGACGTTTTCCGTTCCAGTATGTCTGTGTTGTCTTAGATTAACTAAGAAAGTACATATGACATTGCAAAAGTATTATCGGTAGATGCCCGATTTGAACTCAAAACCTGTGGTTCAATAGGTGGGCCTGGAACAACTCGGGCAATACAACATCTCTGAATTAGAAATACTTCACAAAAAGTTGGTCTTATAATCCACATGTACGAGTAAATTATAAGACTACACAAAAAAAAAACGAAAAGTAAAAAATTATTTATATATATTACTAGCTGTGCCCCGCAAACTTTGCCATATACAGTTTCGGGATAGAGTCAACGTTATCACCTAGGGGGACAAAAAATACTACAACCTATTTTCAGACCTATCATATAAAAAAATCATAAAAATTGGCCAAGTCGTTCCGGAGGACTTCGATAACAAAAACTGCAGTGACACGAGATTTTTATATACTATATAGTATAGCTATTGCATAAGGCTCATCAAAGTCTACAGTTGATGAGATAAATAAATAATTTAGTTAGCTTATATACTTTACGGAAACTAGTAAGACCAATTAAATGCGTACACAAAACTTCGAACGCACGAGTACTCATACATTGAGGTAAGGAAGTTAAGATTGTATAGGAAGGACGAATATTGTTGTACTGTCAATTACCAATCTGCCAATTCAAATAATGGAGGATGGAAACTTTCATAAAGCCACCTCAAATTCTGTCGGATTCAAGGACGAGAAATATTCATTTAGTAAGTTTGTCGAAGTACCAATTCAAATTGTGAATGCTTCGAAATTCTAAAGCCTATTGTGAATATTTACTGTAATGCACGGTTGACTGTCGTTTCAAACCATTAATGATACAAAATAAAATACAAGACTTCACTCAGGGTTTCACCCGCACGGGAGAAGCTAAAGAAGCAAACTATAAATAAAAATTGGTATTAGCGCCATGAAGTAGTTCCTCACTCTCCCGGAAAAACTATTTTTCGGGTGTCTGGTGTACTGATTACTTTTAATGCATTAGCGTATGCATAGTGAACTCATCAGTCACAGTTTCTTTCAGACGGTATAACATAGATCTTCTGGAATAATCAATCAGCATGATTGAACCTACGCTCACCGGGAGAACACCACAAGCGCTTTAAATCCTGCTCACAATCGTATATTTTGTTTCTTAGTTTGTTCGGCCTATATTTGCTAATTAACGCTGCAATAATCAATTAAGCGCTTCAGCGTTAAGAAGTTTAGAAACAAACAAACAGTCTTCTTCTTCGAATTCATTATATTATTAGGGAAGTACGGACTTAGAAGAGTAGAAATTCAAAATGTATTTGTATTCCGAGATGCTACCGTTATTATGCTGTTATTATACGGTATTAATTAATGAAAGATATCTAAAGCAATACCCGTTAAAATTTATTGTCATAACAGCCATTACAATCTTGAAGATAATTTTACGGAAATGGAATATATAAAGATAAATCTTTGAAACGCGTTAACACAAGCGTACTTAACTCTAAAGTTGTAATTTTTAGTGGAAAGAAAGATAATAGAGCATTTAGAAAGGACGTTAACATGTTTACCGAGCTGAAGTGACTTAGTTTCGTAAACACAGACATGATGATGTTTTGCGACGGATTCCAGACAAATCCTCTTATGCCTTAAGGGCAGACGGTCTAGTTTTCTTATACAACAAGCCTTCTCGAAGGTTCGAAGTAACCGTTCCTAAATGGGGTAATGATAATGATAGTGCCGCAAATAAAATTTATTAATTAATAATTTTTAATAATTAATGTTGGACGAGCTGTGGGCAAAACTCACCACTGTGAGTAGAGTCTACCGACGTTACATGACAGGCGGCAGGCCCAGAAGGAGGTGGCGGGACCAGCTTTAAATTCTAAATCGAGAGGAGTGGAAGGATGGTAAGGGGGCCTTTGCCCTGCAGTGGGAAGATCATGGCTGATAATAATAATACTTTTTACCAACAAATATAAATAAAATAATTTTGTGATGAGTCTTGCTGCATGAACAGCTCGAACTGGATTGAAAATGATATTTTATTCAAAACAGTATATATGAGAAAATACTTGCTAAAACAAAGCAGATGCCAGCTGTATATTTGAACTAACATAACGACACGATATTAGATCTTTCTTGTAATAAATGACTGACTTTATTACTGAGTATTAGTGCTGAATATAGTTGAAGCTAAATTTACATAGCATTAAAAAGCTCATTAAGCTTAGACATTTCTTAATAATGTTCTCGATGAACCATTTTTGTAGTACGTTTTTTGTGAACTAATAAAGTTTTAAATAATGCGAGACGTGACAATTCAGAGTGGTGTGGTTTTGAATATTAAAAACTAATGCTAAAGATGTGGCCTTTAATGGACCTTTTTCGTGTTACGTATCGCGAAATTTAAATCCAAGAAAAAACGAAAATCCTACACGCAGTACGTCCTAAAAGCAACTTGCGGTCCTTGCGGGATCTCCACATGCATACGTACACTATGTAGTACTTTCATTACGCAGTTGTATGAAAACTGTAAATTAAAGTCACTCCCAGTCGAATTCATATACTACAACAATAATATACAACTCGTAATCTTGAAGAAATATCAGTCATCTTAATTTCTAGCAAGCTTGCATTAATATACCCAGTCATGTTACTTTACATGGCATTAGGCATATAACATGAGCTTTAATAACAGCATTGGTGAGATGCGGGTGTACAACTGTGTACACCTCTGCCTATCCCTTCGGGTATACTGATGCCATGTTATATTACGTTATGTTGGCTTCTTTAATGATATTTTAGGAAATTTGTCAATCAAATGTACGTAGAAAAATATCAATCGATCGGAATTCGTTTCAAGAGTATAATTATACTAAACTCCGTATGAATATCTACTCATGTGGCTTAGAAGTACCTATCTAGATATGTGCTCACACAATCATACGTTGCATTTCATTCCAACATCCAAAGTACTATGAATAAACGTTCTCCTACGACACTTATGAACAGAGATGGGATGCAATATAGCAAATTCTCTCTAATACTATTCCGTTATGAACTATTCAGAACAGGTAACCATATAGCGAATATAAGCATTAAAATACTTTATGACTCAATCTCGGAGCAGGTGCACTAAAAGTGCAGAACGTGAAACGTAGTATTCATTTGTAAACGCGATATCTGTAGTCAAAATGTTGTACACTTCTGCTCTTCAAGGCAACAAAATAGATTGTTGTTTTCATTGCTGTAGAATTCTAACATATCATCACGACTATTCACCAAAGAGGTAGGTAGAAATGTACACATAACTGTTATATGATTGTATTTTTTTCTCAGAACTGCACTACTTTTCTTTGAATAGCAAACAGAGCCAGAACTTAGTAAATCAACATAGCATATCAACACGCCTGTATTCCTCGAAGGGGTAGGCAGAGGTGTAAAATTTTATACACATTCATTTCACCAATGCTGTTGTTATTAAGCCCCATGTTATAGCTGGTGAGCCTATTACCATCTACCGGGTACAGTTCTAAACTCTGGGGTGCTACTAAGAATTTCCTAACAGAAAAACTCAAGAACACTGCCTGACCCGAATTATGCTCAGCAGTCGCGCTTGGGACCACTAGAGTGACGAGAGTTGGAGGCTGTAGCATTCTACTATTATGATTTTTTAGTAGAGTTTAATTTCCATGTTGGGGATTTTCTTAATAAAACTTATTTCAGAGCGGCGATTGAGATAATCCCTTGTACTGATTTTATATGAGTTTGGCAATATAAACGAGGCCTTATTCATTAATATTCTTTAATGGACATGGGTTTCCAAAATTTTATAATTAGGGTGTATTTTTCTATCCAATAGTACCTAAGTAGTCAACAGTTTATTAGACAAATTTTAATTAATTTCTCTGAGATGTATACCAGGTTTGTAGGTACGTCCTGCCTGATCACAAGTGGTTACCGTAGCTGCAAAGCATCAGGAATACATATAACTCACGTGTTTTTAACCATGTGAGATATTATTACGTAATCCAATTCTTTAAATCGTATCAAATATTTTTAGTACCTAGTCAATGTAGGTATCTTAAACAATACAATAATAGATGTTTATATATTTTACTTGTCCACTATATTCTACCCATTTATTATATACATACCAATTTGTATGTATACAAATTATAATAAGTACCTACATAAAAGAAAAATTAAGCTATATCTATGACATTAATATTGAATTAAATTAAAATTATGCATCATTTATAATGATATTTTTTTATACATGTTGAGGCCATGTAATGTCTATATTAATTACTATTTTTCAAGGAAACATTGAAAAAATAATATACAAGAACAGGGCTTGATCCCGCGACCCTTGACATTCCGTGTCATCACTCTTCGTCACCTTGTCGTTGCTTGAATCTATTGAATTTTCAAGCCTCCTTGTATTCGTCTTAAGGAGACGCCTGGCGATATTTATTTAGCAATCATTTACAAATCTACTAAAAGACTTGAAAATTCAATAGATTCGAACAACGACAAGGTAGCTTAGTGGTAGAGTTATGACACGGAAAGACAGTGGCGCGTGCTTTGGATTAGAAATTGCGACCATTGGCTTGTTAGTCAAACGGTCATACAACTAGGTTATCACTGTTTCTACTACTCCTTATGAAGAAGAAGAAGAAGAATTATATTTCTTGTAGAACAAAAACTATTTTAACTACAGGAAAGATCAGAAAAGGCCCATACCATTTGGAGCCGTACCAAGTTCGGAACTACAACAAAGTTACAATTTGTTTATTTTACGACCCCGTTTTGGCACAGGTATCCAATCTTCCCAAATGTGGCTTTTGCCTTCAGTCGTACAACAACTTGCATCGGATTAAAGTTTAGTTGTGAATAATTTTAGTAACCAATATTTAAAAGTCTCTTCCTGAAGCCAGGAATCGAACAAGATTCATGATAGTATGAGCAGAACGCAGTAATTTTTTTATATAAAATCGACTACATAGTTCTGTATATTAAATTTCCCTCAGAAATGGCCGGACTGATCGATGGATCAGTGCGGATAAGATGTTATATTAATGTGAATTATTACCATCATCAGAAACACTCATTCAAGACAAATAAAAAAATAAAAAGTGTCTGTTTGTAATGTGAAAATAATAATTATGTTTTTTAAGCTTATACAATCATTTGCACGATACATACATATATAAAATCACGCCTTTCTACCGATACCTATGCCTAAAAATCAGTTTTTAATATTTTTGTCTGTCTGTTTCTCTGTCTGTCTCTTTGATGCGGCTAATCTTCGAAATGACTGGACCGATTCTGGTAAGATTTATTAGAATATAATAATATTTAATACGCGGGTAAAACCGCGGGGCACAGCTAGTCCTGTATAAAGTCGAAGTTACAGTGAAAAAATTAAACGATACGTATATTATATACCTAAAAGTATGACTAAAATAAGTAGAAATACTTCACTAAATGATCTTATAAACCTTTTGGTATTTACCATTAATTCTCCAATGTGAATGTACTACAGCACTTAAAGCTTGAAGCTTAACAAAATACTACGTTTTGTGTTTGTTTTATAACCCACTCACGAAGCAGGTGTACTAGGTAACTTGTAAAACGTGGATTCTCATCTTGATAGGTGCTGTTTTAAGTACCAAGTGATCTGTATAGTTTAACTTATGACTAGGCTGGCTAATAGGGTTTTTTAAACGTATTTATATTTTTGTTTGTGTATGGTATCTCATAGTTCAACCTAGGAGGTTGTCGACTGCTTAACTGGGCTTTCCTGTGGTTGCCTTAAGAAATTTAAGCCCCCCAGCCAGGGCATTCAACTTATAAACTAACCGACAACACGCTAAGGGCGTCCCCTTGCGGGGTACGAGCCTCAGCTTAGGGCGTCGATGGTTGGAAGACAGCAAAGGACTGGCTGGATCAGATTCGATTATTTATAATTTGCATTTATGTCACTTTTAAACCGACTTCTATTTCTTGTTCTTCTTCCAATAGTGAAGGTTAGCTAGCTACATTTTATTTCACGTG
The DNA here is from genome assembly GCA_935421205.1 of Xylocampa areola. NCBI lineage: Eukaryota > Metazoa > Arthropoda > Insecta > Lepidoptera > Noctuidae > Xylocampa > Xylocampa areola. The sequence continues at coordinate 11,841,603 of OW285220.1, forward strand.
TTTATGTTTCTTTAATTTAGATCATGTTTTCATCACTTTTCTGGTGGGAGGCTTTGGCCGCGGCTGGTTACCACCCACCATACGAAGCCATGCCGTGAAGCGACCTAGTCGTATTTTGGGATGTAGTCCGGTGCAACCGTTGTGGGAGACCGGTCTTGGCAGTTGCATTAACTCACCTACTGTCGTACTCCCAAAACCTATCCATTCTACTTAATAGTGAATAGATTTATTCTGGATATACGTGTTCCATACTCGGCCACACCGTCGCTTATCATCAGGCGAGTTGGGGGCCAAACGTAGACCATTATTGATAAAAAAAACATTAATATCGTGTAGATGGAAAATATTTTGGAACAGAAGAGTCAAGAGCATGAAGAGTTGGGCAGGAATGGCCAGTTGGTGAATCTATATCTAATATATGAGTAGTGTGAATCTGATTCATCTTAAACGTTAACTTATAGGGACAATGCTGACGCATTAGTTTTGTATATCAAGGAGCACAATTGCATTAGTGGGTCTAATGCAATTGCACTGTTAGGTTGTAGTGAAGTATATTCTATATTTATGTTAATGCATGTCCGTAGCCAGGAATATGACATTATGAAAAAAATGCTATTATAAGTTGACATGATTAAAGTTATAAACTTTTTTGGAAAAAGAATACGGTCGTGAGCAGGATTCGAACTTGTACCTCCCGGATAAATATTCCAGGCGCTCTGACCACTAAGCCATCTCGACCTCGCAAGTTCGAATTCTGCTCACGACCGTATTCAATTTACACAAAAGTTTATATCTTTACAGTTCGCTATGCGTTTGATATGACGAAATTTGAATTAAACGTCTTTTTATTTATTCCTTGCCGCTCTAATAGTAAATTTTAATAAATACGGCAATGCTCTAAATGTAGTAGTTCGGCTACATCAGATATTGACGTCAGTGTGTGAATGTATGAAATCAAATGTTTTAATTCTAAAATCCTTCTTTATTTTATGCCCCACTTTCAGGCCAGGCATTCTAGCACGAATATTTGTCGACAAATTTGGCAAGTCGGCAAAAGTATAAATGTTTGAATCTTATTGTTAAATCTATGACTTAAGTCAAATTTGACGTTTAATATCTACAATTGTGTCGCCAAAAAGAACCATGCTTTGTCATTCCTCACTATATATTTTATGCCCCACTTTTGGGCCAGGTGTACTTACCTTGGAGAACATGTACTCTAGTCGTCGCCCTCATCTGTACAGGCGATTCCAGGGCGCAGGTGTAGTTCCCCGCATCATCCACTTTGAGACGCGCCACCTGCACACAGATGTAACATTAGGTCCGAGAAATTGAGCGTATTATTGTGTGTTCTGCAGGAGTTGTAAACTTATATTAGGTTAGTTGTTTGTATGTTTGTGACAAACTAGTTAGGAGTTACTAAATAAATGTGTGGTATTAACTTTTTTTAACTAAAACACTAACTTCAACCCGAGTTAGAGTAGTTTCAAACTATCCTGACCGCCATTTAATATTAGCGCCACCTGGTGATATTTGTATTGTATTTTATTTTTCGAGGTAAAAGGATTCTATGTCCTCCTTGTCGTGTTTAAGCTCCGTGCCCAATCCTTTTCTCCATTGAAATCGGTTCAGTAGTTAAGGCGTCAAGAAGTAACAAAAAATAGACACACTTATCTATACTAATATAACAAAGGTAAACATTTTGTTTGTTTGTTTAAACGCACTAATCTCTACTGTCGATTCGAAAAAATATTATTGCATTTGATAGCCCAATTCTTGAGGAAGTTTATACGACCCATAAGAGCCAAGCAAATAGAAAAAAGGGGTGAAATGGCGGAATAAATAATAGGGGCGAATAATAGGGGTGAAACTAAATATTATAAATCCAGTCGTTTTACGGAAACATGGTATCTATATGTAACGTATTACCTACTTACTAGAATCGAGAGTGATGGCTACAAAAGTTTAACACAATAGTATTTTTGGACCTGTAGTTACGATACTGTACGTGCCAACATCAAAGCAAGTCTACATTCACTTGTATGAACTGAGATTATAATTTTCATACTCGGTTTTTTATTTTAGGAAGCATAATAATAAGAAGCATATTTATTCCAGGAAGATGAGATCTTAGAAAAGCATTAACGCATGCTTAGCGAACTCTAAAGTTATATTATTAACGGGAAAAAGAATACGATTGCGAGTTAATATTGTAATTTTAGAGTTCGCTTAGCATGCGTGAATGCTTTTCAAAGATTTTATCTCACGAAATTCATATCACGTCTGCCATTTGTGAACTAAAAAATGAAATTATGGTAGGTGATGAATTTTCATCGCAGTTGGGGAATCTATAAGAAAATGTGTCACAGTACTGTCCTCCGACTGCGGTGAAAATTTATCAATGCAGGCGTATTTATTAATCTTTTGATTAATTATTTTTTATTTATTGCATGTTTTGTTATTATCCATTTTATTAAATAACCAGCCCATCTGCAGGGCAAGGGCCTCTTGTCACACAGAGAAGGTACGAGCTTAAACACCACACTAGCTCATGGGTATCATCTGTGGTTTGGCGACTTCAGACTACCAAGTCCAGATTTCCTCACGATGTTTTCCTTCACCGTATGTCAGTGATGTCTTAGATTGACTAAGAAAGTACACATGACATTGAAAAAGTCATATTGGTACATGCCAGGTTTGAACCCACAACCTGTGGCTCAAGAGGCGGGTCCGTAACCACTCGGCCACCACAGCAGCATCCGTCTTATTAGAGTAACTATGTGATTACGTAGTATTATTTAGTTAGGCCTAAAATATTCCATTAATACCTTGGAACTAATGATAAGACATGTTTATACAAGAATATTATTATGATAATTATTTCACTTCAATATATAATATTATATCAAAGCTTCATTAATAGGTAGGTACGTTGTTATGTGTTTAATTTGCGAAATAATTATAATTACTTTGAACAGTGAGCAACGTAATATTTTATTAAGTTTTTGTAGTTACATGGCTTATAACTTTCCAATAATTACAATTATATTTACAATTAGCTGAACCGGCGAACTTCGTACCGCCTAACAGTCAATTCTTAATTACTATTTTCTCATGCAATTTAAAAAAAAAACTCTCCGTAGGAACCATCCTCGTACTTCAAGGAATATTATAAAAAAAGAATTAACGAAATCGGTTTAGCTGCTCTCGAGATTTGCGCTTAGCAACAAATTCAGCGATTCATTTTTATATTATGGATGGATGCAAATAAATACAATAAATAGCTATTTCCACAATATTGTGGAAGTAGCTAGATATTTTATTTATTTGAATCCATTGTAATGGACTTCCGCAAAGTAACGCCTGAATCTGTTCATTTATATTTTATTTGACTCTCAACCAGCACGCGTTTTAAAACGTGCACCAAGAAAAAGGAGTATCAGGTAGCATTCTGGAGTTTCTGCTTATTCCCATGCAAAAAAAAGTGTGAGATTCCGTAGAAACCGCAGCTGAACGTGAGGTCCTGGGTTCGATTCTCGAGTAGTGATGTGATTAAACGTTTTAAAATATTATTCATTGTAACTTAAAAGTAAAATAAATTAACAGGTTATAATAAAAGGAAAAAAATATTACTACTTTGTCCGACCCGGGAATCGAACCTAGGATCTCATGTGGTAGTCACCTTTGCGACCGCTAGATTCTAGACCAATGAGGCAACAAAAGTACCATAGAGTAGAGACTAGAGAATTAAGACTTTAATAAGATTTTTAATTTTTGACATGGGATTACGACCATTTTTGACTAAATAGGTACGCATCTTTCAACTAATTGGCTCTTATAATTACTTCTAAATGTTTATCTGCTTATCTTGTTTGTTACGTTTATCCACAAAAACATATTATTACGTGATAAACAACTTTCCGTATAGAATCTGTTCTAACGTTAGAATTTATTGGGATTTACCTTTGTCACAAGATAAGCCTACCTCCACATACATACCGTGTTCGTGAAAGGTTGATTAAATACAATTATCTTTCTTATACACCGAGTATAACGTGCAGAATATACTGTAACAGAAGTGCGAAATAATACTGGGCGTGTGAGATGCCCTATACAACATTAATCTTGGTATAAATACGAAACTCGAGATCGTCATCATCCCCCTGGCCTTATCCCGATTTATTTGAAGTTGGCGCAGCATGTATTCTTCTTCCGTACGTACTCTTTACTTGTACTAGAATGCTGCTAAAGGTTTTGCTATGTTTTATGACCGGCCGCTTGTCTGACGTCAACCCTTATTGGGAATGCTGTTGCTGGTCGAGATACGGGTCAAATATTACATTAAATTTTTTAAATAATGTTTAATTAAAAATCACAAAGTTACACGCATGCGCAGCTGGAAGCCCTTGTACTGTGTTCAACGTGAACTGTGTTCAAATATTATTTGGACAAAGTATATCAAGGTATAAGAATTATTACAATCGATTCTGTTACTAATCCTGAACAAACTACTACTTAGTACTTTCTAGTTTAATTTATGTATACTGAAAATAATGTTGTATACGATTCTTGGACTTAGATATTGTAACCGAACCTCTAACAATATTGTTGAGTAAACCACAGTGACAGTTTTTACCAAAATCTTTGAAACGCACTCCTAACTGAGTCAAATTTATTATTAGATAAAATAGTTTGTATGAAAAAAAGAATTCTTATAGTAACAACGCTATATATTAAATGAATAAATCTTCGACTTTAATAATTTATTATACAAGACTATAGTACAGCACTATGGTGAATTAGGCAACTATTCATACACAATTTCCTTTGAAAATAAATGTTAGGTACAAATGCCAACAATGACTCCCTATCCACACAATGACTATCCCTACTCACTCAGAAAAACATACTCTTAGATATGACAAATACATTTATTTACTCCCCACATTAATATTGGTATTCCGACCGAGGAAACTGAACAAATAAGGTACAATAAACATCCAGAATTTTAGAAATATGTATGAATATTGTGAAGGAGGAAAATGTGTACCATCCTTATTCGATTCCGTACCACATACTTATAATACCAAATTTCATGGCTCCTACGTAAACTATCGTATGTGGAAAACACAAAATTAATAGAAGAGCTGTTTAAAGATATTTTGCGCCTTAACTAAATTGATAATGCCTGCAACTGTTGAGCATGAGGTCTCGGGTTCGATTCCTGGGTCGGGCAAAATGTTATAGAGGTTTTTTGTAAGGACATTCTCAGTAAATGCCCGGAGTTTGGAGTGGTGCCCGGTAGATAGCAATAGGCTCACCACCTATTACATGGGACTATGTATAACTGTGTATACCGGTGCCTACCCCTTAGACCAGTACAGGCGTGATGCTATGTAAATTGATAAGTTATTCGATTGAACCACTGGTCTAGTGGTTCCAAGCGCGCATGCAGAACGTAAAGTCCCAGGTCCCTTTCTCTGGGAGGGTTCCGTTAATGGGTTTTTCTGCCAGATAGTTCTAAGTAGTACCCCGAAGTTTAGTACGAGTTTGGACCTGTGCTCGTAGATGACAATAGCTCACCACGTATTACTTGGAACTTCAGCATACCTATTTGCTGTCTCGGTTGCGAACGAATTGACGATATTGATAACTTTGTAGTAGATTGCGGTGTATGTTTATAATATTTTTGTTAACGATAGTCAAGCTTTCACATGCGATACAATGTATTACAAAGTGACCATCAGTTCAACGGTACGCAGGGCGGCATCAGTGAAATATGTTTGTAAAATATAGTAACTAGCACTGACTGTTTGGGAAAAATATGTAGTATGTGTTTTAGATTCGATTTTTTAAACATAATTGGAATCATACTTTTTCGTCTTTGTCTTTGCCTAAATCCCATTATTTGGGGTCCGCTCTCCTCGTTTTCATACGCCAGGACAGTCTGTCCTGGGTTGTCTGCTGGGTCAATTGTGGTGGTGGTGGACCACCAAGTAGCTGGAGGAGGCCCCACTATTATTTTAGTGTTTGGGAGGGCTAACGCTTTCTTTACAAGATATTCGTCACCTCGCCTCATAACATGCCCGTACCATCTCATACGAATAACACGAATAATATAGAATTATACTATGATTCTATATCTTCTAAATCTAAAACTTCAAAGTCATCAGAACAGTGTAAGAATAAAAATAAAAATTTGCCTTTTACTATCTTATATAAACACACCCAGTAATATCAAATAACATCCTTGGAAGTAAAAATTCCGAAATTCCGAAATTTGATCTTGATCGAGGAATAGGTTAAACACAACATGCTCAGACAATTTAATACTAGCATAAAACGTAAAAAAATGCAAATTTTAAAGATAGCCAGATTTATGGGTTTACAACGCTTTTAATAAAACAGCTCACATTTTAAACCCAAGTCATTACATTTTATCTAAACATTTTTTTTAAATTGCATTTTTGTATCACCACTCGGGCTGTAAGTAAAGAAGAATATTTAAGTCTCACTTACACTTTACCCCGCAAATATATTGCGGCAATTTAGACCAAACGGGGAGGTAGAATTACTGAGCCTTGAGGGTGTAGTCCCAGGTTGGGTGGCAATGATAGCTGTGTAGATTTAGGAAAATTAATAGGCTAGTTAAGTAGCCTAGGCAGCCTTTTAAATATAGTTAAGTTTGGCAGCGAGCCCTAAAATTTAAAGATAGAGCGAGAAAAGGCTCAAAAAGTAGAAAAAAATTAAATAACCCAATTAAACTTTCAGCTCAATGCGTGGATACGAAATTATAAGTCACTCTCTGCCTAGCGCTTTCCTAATTACATTGGGGTCGGCTTTCAGTTAGACCGAATGCAGCTTTAAATCAGTATTTTACATAGAGCAATTGCCTATCTACAACCCAGTTACTGGGTGACACGATATCTCGTAGTATGACTGGTTATTAGACTTTCAGGCCTCTGACTACCCGTAACCCGGCTGTCATTTGTCGGCTTAATTTGACAAATGGGACCGACGGTTTAACGTACTCTCCGAGGCACGGAGGGGTTTCTGTACGAAATTATGGTCGCTCATCCTCAGTTCGACCGCGGCAAGCGCAGCTTAACTTCTATCGATCGATCTGTGCGGCTGTTACTTAGCCACATTAAAAATCTGTGCATCAAAATAGTCCAACGGTGTATAAATTATATCCAATTTTATCCTAAAAATATACACCAGATCAAACAGTATGGACAAACCCTTAAACCAGGCGTCTTAAAGCTTTTGGCTATAGGATCATAAACAACGAAAATATCAATACAACGGCTGCTACATCTTCTTTTACCTTAAAGCAATGTACAACTATCCCAGTATCAAAGCTAACATATCTTCCTAGCCTTAAAGGAATTAGTACTGGAGTAGTTTTAGCGGGCGCACCCCTGTCGCCACTGGCATATGATTCCCTGACATGATAGTACACGATTTGAATCGTGTGTGACACAATTTTATGTTCGTAATTAGTTTTTTGTATGTTAATACAGACGAGAGCTATTGTTGCTTTAGTGCAAGTTCTTTTGTGCTTGTGTGTTACCTCACCCCCCGCCAAAAGTGGCGAGTGAATTTGTTCGATATTTAGTGAGAAGCCGTCTCCCGTCTGGTCATATAAGTTACTACCTTCCCGCTAAAAGTGCGGCCGCACCCCACCGTACCACTTAACCCATGGCTATCATACGGTAAATATCATACGCTGTGTTATCTCTTTGACTATAAACGTTTACAGGAATAATTACGGCATCCCAGTGAGGGACCGGCTTACTAAGTACACCTCACTTGGTTGGTTAAACAATTTTTTTTAACCTTATACAGTTGATGAAATGTAAATAAGTAAGGAGATTTTTTGAAAGATACACCTTTGCCTGTAGGCTTTTCATAACCTGTGGGAAGCATGTTTTTGTAAGAGTGTTGAACCAGGGGACCAAAAGTTTTTTCAGAAGATGACGATTTTTTTAAACACTTCATAAGATTTTTGTATAATAACTTTCGTGAGACACATAATTATTAACTTCATATTAATTATTGTTCAACGGTTATTACTCACTTGCATTCTCATGTCATTCAGAGTCAAACTCGTTTGACTCGCGACATCGCCGCGGGCTCAGCTCACTAAGGGCTCCGTTTGAGTTCGAAAATAGTTGGGCAATCCCGAAGAATGCAAGTGAGTAATAACCGTTGAACAATAATGAATACTTCATAAGATTTTCTTAGAAATAATCGAGTTTTATACCCGACAAAACTACACACTACATCGGTAGTGAGGTAAGCCTTCAGTGGGTCAGATGTTTGGTCTAATAGCCAACAAACGTAGAACGTATAAATCTAAATCTAATAATCCATATATTACACTTAAAAAAAAACTGCATTTTAATACGTCTTTTGGTGACGGTAACTGAACCGACACGCAATTAATACAATATCGTACAGATGCAATTACCTTAACAAATGCAGATAAACCTGCCAAATCTTTATATTTTTCTTTCCCCTAAAATTTTGAACTTTAGAGTTCGCAGGCGTTAATGCGTTTGAAAGATTTAATCTGTATAAGCAAACATTCATTGCTGAACAGAATGAAAGTAAATCAACCTGCAACAAGTTAAGCGTTGAAATTTCCTGACATTCCAAAAGAATACTTTCCAATGGAACCTCTCAAATAACCATGTTTTAAAATATCTGCTAAAAAATATTACGAAGTTAAAGCAGCAAAAGAAGTTGTTATTCCCAAAAATGAAAGACCTGCTTCTCACTAATAACTCCGGCCCGCGGCATTTGACCGATTTTTATAAGCATCGTTCTCAATTCTTTGTAAGTCTCAATGGTTTTTCGATATTTTATTTACGCCGTGTAGCGAGAAAAGCCTATAAAGTCTCGTTTAGAAGGGAAACAATGTTTCCCGAAACAAAATAAACTGGGGATTTCTTGCAGGTGTGTTGAAAAGAGTTCGAGGTCAAAAACGCTTTATTTTTTTGGCGTTACCTCAATGCGGAGTCAGCTAAGTAAGTTATTCTAGACTGGTAGTTAGATTAAATAAGATATAGAATTGAGAAGCTTTCTGAGGGGAAATGGTCCGTTTTTTTTTTCAAAGAAACCGTTTTTATATTTTGTTAGCTGCGGTGTAGGTAAATTTAAAGTTTATATGTTCATTTACTAACAAAATATAGTACAATGATGTCCAAAAAATCTTTTACATAAGCTAATATAATCATTTTAAATCTCTAATATTCTGCACTACACCCATAGGCTATATCGGTGCAGTATAACCTTTGTAAAGGCATTAAACAAGAATTTTACTAAGACATTTTATATTCATATCGAAGCCAAAAACGACCCAAATGGCACTCATATTACACGCTTGGATGCCTTCGTTAAGTTGCGAATTAAATTTGTAGGAACGAACATACATTTGAATGATCTGGGGAGCATAGAAAATGTTTGAACAATTCTGACGATAGGTTAACCTCTAACCACACGAGACAGATATAGCCTGGGGAGAACTGTTTGTGTCTGATAAGTTCAAGTAATAACCTACTAGCATTTATGATTAAGATTCTTCAGTGAACTCAAATAGTTAAACAGGTCAGGGACACACGACGTATATAGACGTCATAACAATAAAACTTCTGTTGTGTCTCGTCGTTTGTCCTTCAATGTGTTAATTTCTCCCAAAAGTCACAGTTGCCGCTTCTTGAACAGGCACGAATATAATTTTAAAATACATAGCATCACGCCGGTATTTCCCGAAGGGGTACGCAGAGATATACCTAGCTTTACACCCACACTTCACCAATGCTGTTATTAAGTCCCATGTAATAGGCGGTGAGCCTATTGCTATCAACCGGGCACAATTCCTACTTTTTTCTAATAATACTTTGCCCAACCTGGGAATCGAACCCAGAACCTCATGCTCAGCAGTCACGCTCGGGACCATTATACCAATGAGGCGGTTAATTTTAAGACATCACAGATATTATATTGTAAGAGAGGAGAGATAAACTGATTGCAGGTTATTAAGAGAGAACCTATAATTTAACATGGTTTTCAATGCTTGCTCTTCTCTATAACAGAAGAAGCCTTTGCCCGGTTGCGAGTTATTTACGAACATCAGTTTGTAAATAACTTTAAATTCAAATAATCAAGACAAAATTACCTGTAAATGACTGGTCAGCGTCAAGTGATCAGTTTCGATGAGTACCCCTCCCCGGATCTCATCCAGGGAGATGGTACTGTTCCCTCGATACCAGTGCATCTCTGGCACCACATCTCCAGGGTTCAGGTGAAGTATTGCACATTTGAGGGACAGTGTCTCACCGGATTCTAGAAAGGCTTCTTTACTCATCTTTATTGAAGGCGCTGTGAACAAAAATAGTGAATGGATACTTCATCATTAGAAAACCTTGCTTACACCCGCTACTCTATTCAGTAGTACCCACTACTGAATGTACATTGTGTGTTTATGCCCTTGTATCCTACAAGGGCAAAAACACACAATGTAATGAATACAAATGATGTTGATGAATTTTGAAGTTAAGTCTTGGCTGATGAGAATTGTGGTTTAAGTTGTCAAAGTCAGGTATCACACAACTTGGTAGCTCTAAAAAGTGACCTTGTTATGCAAGATAAATTTTTGAAAAGCATTAACGCATGCTTAGCATGACCATTATAATGACCTTGTTATATTTGATGTTTAATAAATATACATTAAAAATCATTGAACTATATTTATATAGCCAGGAGAGCAGATCGACATAAAGTCTCATAAAATTGCTCTTATTTTCAACTGTAGTCGTGGTGGCCGAGTGGTTACGGGCCCTGAGCCACAGGTTATGGTTATGGGTTCAAACCTGGCATGTACCAATGTGACTTTTTCAATGTCGTATGTACTTTCTTAGTCAATCTATTAGGTGTACAAATTAATTCGGTCTGCTTTTTTGTTGTTAAAAATAGATTTATTTTAATAAAAAATTAATTTACATATTAATCAAAGTATTGTCCATCGTTAATTACTACTTTTTCCCACCTCTCAGGCAATTTTCGAATTCCATCTCTAAAAAATGTTTCGTCTTTTGAGGCAATCCAACTTCCGACCCAATTTTCCGAAAAAAGTGAACCGGTGACCTGACAAGTCGTGCTGCATCCGTCGGAATAACCAGTAATCAGAAGGAGCAAGGTCCGGAAAATACGGCGGGTACGGTAGAATATCCCACTTGAGTGTTTCTAAATATTTTTTGACGACGTTTGCAACATGAGGTCGAGCGTTATCGTGCAAAAGAATAACTTTATCATGTCTTTGTTCATATTCCGGCCGTTTTTTTCGTAATTCACGGCTCAAACGAATCAATTGTAGCCTATACCGATCGCCCGTAATAGATTCGCCATGTTGTAGCAGCTCATAATACACAACACCCTTTTGGTCCCACCAAATACACAGCATAACTTTTGAACTCAAATTTTGCTTTGGTGTTGATGTTGAGGTCGATGGTAACGATTCGCCAGGCTTAGCGTAATATTTTTTCTTCTTGGGATTATCGCAGAATAGCCATTTCTCATCCCCAGTAACAATCCGATGTAAAAAACTCTTTCTCTTTTGCCTTTGAATCAACTGCTCGCAAGTGAAAAATCGCCTTTCAACATCCCTCAGTTTCAATTCATGAGGGACCCAGTTTCCTTGCTTTTGAATCATTCTTATAGACTTTAATCGTACAGAAACTGCTTGTTGAGTCACTCCCAACGTATCAGCAAGCTGTTCTTACGTTTGACTCGGATCTTCGTCGAGTAACACCTCCAATTCTTTGCCTTCGAATTTTTTTGTTTGTCCTGGGCGTGGTTTATCTTCAACGCTGAAATCACCATTCTTGAAACGTCTGAACCATTCCCTACATGATTTATCAGTTGGAGCATTATCACCATAAACTTCCACAAGCATTCGATGCGCTTCAGCTGCACTTTTCTTCCAATTAAAGCAAAAAACTAAAACCTCCCGCACATGCTGCTTGGTTAACACAAAGTTTGACATATTCAAAAAGATAAAAAAACAAAGTTTTTTTATGAAATTCAAAGTGATAGAAATTATTGACAGATGACTAACCTCTCTGAAATCACCGAGATCAGCTGTCACTATGAAACATTCTTAATTAGAGCCATCTTTTGAAAACGGTCCGAACTAATTTGTACACCCATAAAACATCACAGATAGACACCGTACGGTGAAGGAAAACATCGTGAGGAAACCTGGACTTGGTAGTCTGAAATCGCCAACGCACAGTGAGCTAGCGTGGTGATTAAGCTCGTGCCTTCTCTGTATGAGAACGAGAAGAGGCCGTTGCCCTGCAGTGGGACATTTATGGGCTGGCTGTTATTATTATTATTATTTTTTTACACTTACAAAGTTTTGTCACTTTTCATAGATCTTTGGCACCGAAAGTTAAAAGATTATTAGAAATACGTTTAATAAAATTGACAAATACTTACGATGCACAGTCAACTTGTACCGCCTCAGCATGGGTGGGTGAGTGGAAACGTGACAGCAGTATACACCTGAGTCTTGGACCTTAGCGTCTGCAAGCGCCAACTTCCAGTTCTCACCAGCTAAATCTACTCTGTACCTGTAGAAGAATGAATATTTATTTACAGAAAATATACTTATATGTAAAGCAAAATCTACCAAAATGGAATGCGTCTATATATTTCCACAATCGACTTTTGTCATCCGTTAATATTTTCAAGGAGTTTCGTCACAAATAGAATAATCAAAACACCTTGAACATACAAAGTCGGTTAATTTATCCATTAAATATATTTTTTAAATAAATTTATAAATTATACTTCTTTTCTGGTCAATAACTCATTATTTAAAAAACAATTTGGACACGAAAAAATAAAAAAATCCTTAAGTAATTTATATAACTGGTTGCATACTTTTACTACAGCCAATAAAAAGCCTCGTTATTTTCTGAAGCTACTGATAAACTCGAACCATTCCAAACGCAAGCAATATTTTACCACAAACACATCCTATTCGGCTTGTGGCGTGCGTAAATAAGAAGTTATATTTATGGACCAGTCATCCAATGGAAACCGCGTTGCTATTGTGAATTTCTGAATGGACTCTCGTTCCGATATCATACTGAATAACAGCTAAGTATATTAGACGTGAATGTACATTGAGAAATATGCGCGCTCTCTGCTGAATGAAGTTGGTCTTGAACAACTTGATATAGATTTTTTTGAGATGAAACCATTAATTTGAAGCAGAAATTGCCTAAGTAAGATGACTGATGCTAATGTAAGTAGCAATAATATCACCTAGTTAAATGATGGAATTACTATTTCTATCTCTTTGCATGTAGTCAGGAAACAACATAGTGTTGGAGTTTTGACATTTTACGTGTATAATTTTGACATTATAAATTATAAATATGATTAAGATTATAATATTAATAGGAAAAGAATACGGTCGCGAGCAGGATTCGAACCTACGCCTCCCGGATAAATACTCCAGGCACTGACCACTAAGCCATCTCGTCCTCGGCTTACTACCGTGAATTCTTCTTCCACATTTTAACACGTCTATTGGTGACGTCATTGCTATCTATCTATATTATAATTTTAGAGTTCGCTAAGCATGCGTTAATGATTTTCAAAAGGATTTATCTTTTATTATTTCTAACATTAATCTTTTATATTTATTGATCTTTTGAAATATGCATGTGAGTACTATGTGGGCCAGCAATTCATGAACCTCATTGACTGTCTGGCGGTTTTGAGTTTTTTTATGTGACCTACGCAAATGTCCTCCTGATCTGGTATCGTCTTGCTTATGCCTTGCAAAGTGTTGTTAAAAACAGCGAATAATGATTTTGATGAATCTTCAATCAAATGAATTAAAAAATAATCAATATTTACCTAAAATCTGTCGTATGCGTGTCCAAGTCAATGGTTAGAAGTTCCAAATTCTCGTCTTCTGAAACTCTTATCCATGAAACCTGCAAACAAAGACCAAATCAATATAAATTTCTTAAAATTTTATAAAAATAATACCTTGTAATGAATTACAATGTTACCGTTTTATCTCTTAAAGCAGTTACTTTACAGTCAAATATGACTGTTGATCCAGTATCAGCTTCAATTATGGTGTCTTCTGATGCGGTCCCTTCAAATGATGGTGGTCGAAATCTGAGCAAAGAAAAACATGGATATAGAATTAATAGTTTTTGTATTAAAACTTTCGAAACATATATTCAAGAAAATGTGGCTATAAATAAAGTAAGAAATATCGTAATGGACTATTTAGAAGAGGTCTTCTTATGCTGCCTTATTGTTCCTGTGGTAGAAAGCGCACCTTCTGAGCATGGGAACCTGAGTTGGATTCTCAGGTCAGCCAATGTGTTATTGGATTTTCCAATAGAGTAATTCTCATAAACAGGAGTTTAAATGGTACCCCTGGTACTTTAAATGGTACTATAAAATGGGCCTTATCGCTTTTTTTTAACCTTTCGGGGTATACAGGCGTGTTGCTATGTATATTTTTACAGCCTTCATAGTTACCGCCTCGTTTGTCTAGTGGTTTCAATGGAGTGGGTTCGATTTCCGGGTCGGGCAAAGTGTTAATGAGTTTTTCTGTTATGATATTCTCAGTGGCAGGTCGGAGTTTGGAATTGTACCCGTTAGATGGCAAAAGGATAAACACCTATTACATGGGACTTAATAACAGCATTGGCAAAATGAGGGTGTATAACTTTGTTCACCCTTGCATACCCCTTCGCGGAATACAGGCGTGATGCTATATTTTATAGTCATGGCTACACAAAACTCAACGAAAGAAGACTATCAAGTGATTCAAGATAGACATAACTTGGAATATTATTTTTTAATTTTTTTTTTCATTCAATAACTTTTTATGTAGATTTGAAGTTTAGACATCCCTTGGCATTTACGTAAGACACTTCAAATATTTTAGGAGAGTCCTGTAGTTATTCTTTAGTTTAAGGAATAAATTATTCATCCTTTAAACAGACCATTTCAGTCTCAAAACATTTCAGAGCTGGCGAATTTGTTAGAAACGAAAAGAAATGTAAAGAAATAATATTTTTCTTATAAAATCTAAAAATATGTGAAGGCCAAACTTACATAAACTTACAAGACTGAAATTTGCTTCTCTATTGGATATTTAAAATAATAAAATTTTCGTAGCAGTCATTCATCCACCATTGGCAGTTCTAACAAAGTATAACGCCAGCATTCCCCGAAGGGTTATGCAGAGATGTACTGTTTACCCACATATCACGAATTCCGTAATCGAGAGATATGTAATAGGTGGTGAGCCTATTGCCATCTACCGGTCACAATTCCATACACCGAACAACTACTGAGATTTTCTCATAGAAAAACCACTGCCCGATCCCGTTTTTGTAGGTGTGGAAGATCCATCACGGACGGTGTTTTTAGTCCTACCGACTAAAAACCACGATCCAGGACAAACTTTTACGGGGATTCTGGAATCGCAGCTGCATTCACCGATCCCACCACTGTCCAACCCGGGACGCTCAGGAGCCGCTTTTGCGATCCTGATCAACGAAGTATGCCACTCAACATCAAAGACAACTAACTACGAGTATGTCAAACACATAACATTACATTTAGCATTCCTCTCATCTGTGTTAGGTACTCTACATAGCTTCTGTTTACTTAGTGTACGAAAAGTCCTATTCACTCCGGGTCAATATTTGCATGCATAAAACAGGGATTTGTATCGGATTTTGGCTTTATATCGAGACGTGTTGTCTCAGACGTTACATTTGCACGTTTGGGAATTCTCGTTTGATGACATATTGTGTATTTTGTTTGGTACTTGGAATTCTCAATGCTGCTATAACATTAGATACGTTTATTTGTTTACTACGGTGGTTGATTTCTTCTGTTAATACTATATTAAGTTTGTGGACTTCTTTGGTGTCAATAACAAACAATAGACTTAAACTTTTTCCGACCTGAGTCGCAACTTCAACGGCTCTGGAATTAACTTCTATTGGGTCCTCCCAGTTGCAGGTGATGTCACATATTTTGTATGAATGCTCTACACTCGCAATGCACTTGAGAGGTTTTAGAACTGTTAAGGAGCTTTTAGCCCGTTGCATTGTTTCTGGTCGGCTAACAATTGTTGCGATTAACTAGTAAAAGATGGTTTTATCAATAGATAGGTGTTGTCAAACTGAGTCAGGAAAACCGGGCTACAATCCTTTTTATTTTATTTTATTAGAATGTGGAAATCTTCATGGATGCCCCGCCTAATGGCGAGGGATATGTTGGACTCACGACAGCACAGTAAGAAGGGGCACCGTTAACTCGGGTGGATCCAATGCCCACTCTGTGCTATGAATATGCATGGCATGTCAAGGGGTAGAGAAACACACACTTTAGGGTCTATTCGGCGTCGATGACCCTGTTTTTCCCCTACCAGTAATGGTGGGGATGCGGCTTTTTACCCTTCCTAAGCACCGAGGCGGTTGCCTCTCCAACGGCTTCGTCTCCAAGCGGGACCGGCCTCTCCCGATCCCGCTCTGCGGCCTCCTTCTGGAGCATAACTGATTCACAGGAGGCTACAGCCACTACTGCTGGCAAAGACAAATCCTAGTAATAATGGCAAAAACCAGGATCAACTGCTCAGAGTCCCATGCAGGGCATTCTTCTAGCGTGTGCTGTGCGGTATCCTTGTCACTTTCACTATGGTGGCAATTAGCTGTGGCTTTGCGTCCCATCCTACTCAGGTGTTAACCGAAGCAACCGTGTCTGGTATACACCTGAGCAAGGCAATAGGTGATGCGCTCGCCTTTCCTCAACCAGTGGGGTTACTCTTGAAACTAATACCAATTCCAATCCAATTCCAATATTAAATTGAAGCCTTAAAACAGCGCGTAATTTTAAAATAAATTTACCTGCATTATAGTTGCATCAATTTTAAAGCATGTTGTCTTCATAATATCCTGAATCTATAATTATTTAATAGACATTTTGGCATTTAAAATTACGAACTGACATATTTCCAATGTCAATCGAGCGGAATTATTTTCAAGAGTAAGCCCACAGGACTCGAAACACGGCAGATCGGCCTCGACAACGTGCTTGCGTGCATACCGCGGCTCCTGGAGCCGTTCGCGCCATTGTTCGAGTGCGTGTCGCCGGGCTACAATCCTACTAATATTATAAATATGAATATTTGTATGTTTGTTACTCAATCAAGGTAAAACTGCCGAAATAATTTTGATTAAATTTGGTATTGAGATAGATTGTACCTTATAGAAGAACATGGCTACCTTTTGTCACGTAGACAGTCATTTAGGCATTTCTTGTTAGTTTTTTCTACGAATCAGGTTTTGTAACGATCTTAATGTTAATATTGATTTCCACAGTAAGTAGCAGGTGAGTTTGAATTTAGCATATTATTTCTTTTCAGAATTATAAATAAAACAAAAGTATGGCGTTTATTTTAATAATTGCCTGACACTATGAATTTATTTTATAACGTTGGTTAACAAATACTAATCTAACATACAATCACCCATACCCGGAACATATATCGGCAGATCATACAAAAAAATATTCCGTGCTGGTTTTTGACCAAAGCGCCAACCGTAAAAACTCAAAATCATTTTTTTTTATTTCAAATAGACTATACCTCCAAAGTCAAAGCTAGGTGCACGTACAGTCAGCACGTACAGAACAACTTGTTTTGTAATAAAAAAAAAACAAAACTGGAAGTCTCTTATGACTAAAAATCAATAAACATCAAAAGGACCCATCCCATCACGAAACGCCAATAAGTTTCTAATTAATATTTCTCCTCAGTTTCCAACGTCCAATAACGTAGGAGCAGAGATCAGCCCCAATTTTAAACTCCACATAAATTCTGCTTAAGTTTGATGATTAAAATCCTGAATTTGGTTCAGTAATTCTACGTTTAATTTCGGAAAATTAACTAGCTTAATCAGATTTCTGGATTTCGTACTGTCGGTGTGTAAAGTGGATCAACAACATCAAATATTCCGGGAAAACAACCGTTGTTTAGTTAAGGTATGATAATACATATTTAAATATGAAAACGGCAGTATGAAAGTAGACTAAGGTGTGTTTAAACGCTCTTGTTATATTGCTTTTGTTGGCGAGTGTACCTCATGTAATTATAACAGGTGACAACGCTGAGTACAGTCGCGTACACGCACGCTCCAGTTTCGTTAGTTAATTAGGTTGCCGACCTAATATTTAGGCTAAGGGACGGTCTTCACAAAGTGGATGATAAACACTTTTCTACCTCAAACTTTATTATTTTGTTAAATGATAAACAAAACGTTAATTTATTTACGTTTAAAAGGATACAGTTGTTTTAACAAAGCTAAAGAAATGAATTAAAAAAATAATATGTAGATTAAATTGTCTTTTGGCACTGTAAAAGGAAATATATTTATAAACGATTGGATGAAGAGACATTACTCAAGTCCCTTATCTTTAAAAAATCTATATTGTTGTTAGTTTCTAGCACTTACCGATGCCCTTTTTGCAATATTTATTTTGTATTGTTATTTAATTAAACCGTATTGTTATGAAAATACAATTTCGGTTTGTAATTGAAAATTCTACTGCAAATTAAATGAAAATCACATAAATTAGATTGCTTCCCAAAACATTCTTATGCAAATTTATTGCATTCATACATAATGTCACCAAGACAAGCAAAATGAGGAAAAGAAGTATCTACTCATTTATTTATGACGAAACACTTCGTACAATTAACGTTTTTTTTTGTTATCCTGTTTTATGTCCCATTGCTGGGCAAAAGCCTCACCTACTTCCAGATGTCTCTATCACTGGCAGTATCGGTCCACGCCTGCCCTGCAAATCTACTCAGATCGTCACACCACCTTCGCTACGGTCAACAGACACATCGACTTCTAAATAATCTTCAAAGTGTTCCTTTTTTCCTTTTGAGGAATGGTACCCTAAAAACTGGATTTTGCGATATTTCCTCTTATGTCGAGTTCTGCCTGTACATAATCATATTATAAGTTTGGATTGACAATATATTAAAAAGTGCTTGAAACACTTGGAGAAGGCATGCACAACTTCGAGGAGACCGGCGAAAACAAAAAGAGGCCTATTATCCAGCAGTGGGTGATTCCGGACTAGAACTTTAATTGTCTATAGGTACGGATAAATAAAATTGGAGTATTTTATCTGTGATTTTAAATAAATGCTAAATTTAGGTAAACATGCTATTTATACGAAGCCTAGACTAGAAGCATAAATTACTGGTTTGAGATTTTTAGTCTGTCTGTCTGTTTGAAAGTTTATCTCGAATAAGCTCCGAAACAGCTCAACGGATTATAATTAATATTTTAAAATAAAAATAAATATTTAACATAAATATTCGTGCATGTTCCATTTTAATAACAGAGTTCAGAAGATAGGAATATAAATATTTGTAAAGCCATTACTGTTGCCATCTAGTGCGCAGTGCCAAAGCTGGTTTGTTCACGTCACACGCAAAAGAAGTCGCGAGCACATCATCAGCATAGCCCAATTTATTTGGGTTCGACGCAGCATGTAATATTCTTCCACTTTCTAATTGTTTTTGTAATTCTATGCTGTTAAAGTTTTCGCAATGTTTTATGACCGACCGCCTGCCTGACGTCAACCTTCATTGGGAATGCTGTTGTTCGTGGTAACCGGCACCGATACGGTCTTCTTCTATCTAGCTATATTGTGATATAGCTAGAAGAAGGAGACCGTATCGGTGCCGGCCAAATGTTATCCATGCGGCAGATTCTGATGTTATCCTACTATCACACTTTACGAACAGGGCCACAATGTACGAGCTACAATCCGTACTAATACCTAAATAGCACAATTATTCACAAACCGACCAAGTTCGATTTCTGTTCTGAGAACAGACACGATTCATCTTGTTTCGCAAGCACATCTTGTGGTAAATATAATCATCTATAGATCCAATATTAAATTATTTAGACCCTCAAGATGTTTCTGTCTTGTCTAAGCTGCCGCAGCTAATATCATCTTGTTTAACACCCAAGGACATGTAATAATCAGATTAATTAAATTTTGTCTTAGAAAATCTTGTTGAAAATTAAGATCATCTTTTGTAAACGTTGCGCGATGCCAGTTAAGTTTGTACAGAGAGCTTTGAAATTAGGTAGGTATCACATTTTTCCACAATTGTTAAATGTATCTTAAAATTTTGGAACTTGTTTCAGTAAAAGGTTTCTTTAGGTAGGTAGCCGCAATTTTTTAATTCTTAATAGATTCAACTACTATTGAAATATTCTAGCGAGGAAACATTTTTATTGATTATTAATTTAGAAACGTTCTCTAAGTAATCGTTTCACGTAATAATTCTACATTCGCTAAATAAATATCAAAATCCAATTTGTTAAATTATAATAATTCTATCCTTATTTGGCTCCTAAAATCCCGCAGAAGATAACACACGCACAAAAAATATCTAATCTGAAAACCAAAAAAATATATTCGAGAATCTTTTTCCCATTTCCAAACTAAACAGCAAAGAAAAGGAATCCCGCAGTCGGATAAAAGGAGAGTTATGATATTATTCCGAGTCTAATTTACAAAAGGGAACTCTAACATATGTTTGGCCGAGACGTCTGTATATTTCTTTAACAAAAGAAAAAGTGTGACCCAACAAGGCTCATTTTATTCAAACTGGTAACTTTTGTATGGACGTGATACGGTTTCAAATTAAACTGGTGGAGCTCACACCGACGCGTAATTTGAAGGGTGAAATTTAATAAACTATTTTAGTTACTTTTCTGTACTAATAAGGTCTTATCTAATACTACAATATTAATCAAGATAAATCTTACTATAGAGCTACGAATAAATAAAATATAAAACTACTTCGTTGGTCTAGTGGTCACAAGCTTGACTTCTGATCATGAGGTTTTGGGATCGATTCAGGTGGGTAAAGTATTATTGGGTTTTTCTGTTATGAAATTCTCAGTAGCAGTCGGGTGTTTGGGATTGTGCCCAGTAGATGGTTGACCACCTATTACATAGGACTTATTAATAACATTGATGAAATAAGAGTGTACAACTGTACCTACTACTTCGGGAAATACGTTTTAAGGATCTTATGTTATGTGATGGCTAATACTACAAATGTTGGAGTGTTCGTTTGTCGATATATTCTTGTTTCACGTCAAGCAATAGTACGACGTCATTTTTTGTTCGAAGATATTTAGTAGTCTTGGAAATAATATAGTTCACTGTTATATTATAAATACAAAGGTGTTGTGTTTGTTTATATATCTTTATTTAATATCAAAGGGAATGACATAGATCAGTGTTTTTCATTCAGAAAATGTTGCATTTGTTTGAGACATTTACGCGTATGAAATGAGGAGTAAAACAGGTACCCTATCATTATCAATTCATTGATTCACCATGTGACTGTTCACTGAACCATGTTTATCAGATGGATTGGCTCTCTAATGTGCATATCAATAAACTAGTCCCTTAGATGAACTTGTCCTAAATGTCGATCTGATATGACTTGAAATGCTCAAATGTATGAAACTAAGTCGGAGCCATTTTGAACGGGGGCGGAGTTGAAAAGAGATTTGTTGGTCATAATATTTATATTGTCGTTGCACTGAATTAAGAGACGTAGGCTGATGATGTCCATTAATTTGTTTTTTAATTTTATATGTAGGTTGAATTATTGAAATGGGCGTGGATCCCTTGCTCGTGGCAGCCCGCGCCGCTGAGCCTGTAGCTTTAAATTCGTCCCATAATAATAATAATGATTCTATTTCGATCCAGCCATTTCCTTGCTGTTCTCCCACCAGCGACGCCCGAACGAAGCCGAGGCTCGTACCCCGCAGGGGGTGCCCTTAGCGTGTTTTCGCTTAGTTTATAAGTCGAATACCCTGGCTGGGGGCTTTAATAATAATTTATTATTTTTAAGGCATCCACAGGAAAGTCCGGTTAAGCAGTCGACAAACTCTAAGGTTGACGTGCGAGATACATAAAAAAAATGGGTGGATACCCAAATCTGAAATTATAAGGAAAAGCGAAAAATACTCAAAGGAGTCTCGGGGCCGATTTTGATTGAAACTAAATAATCCCAGCCAGGAAGCAAACATGGTCGATTTTGAAAAAAAAAAGATACATTCTTTACTATTACAACATTCGATAGTGTTGCTAAAAAGGATCATATCCTGGGAATTAATGGCATACGGTAAACTAAAGGAAAATTTAGAAATTTATTAAACTGTTTAATATTTTCATGTAATGTCTTGAATTCATACATTACCCGAATGTTGTTCAAATTTCTGCTTAACGATTTTTTATTCCAAACACCTGTAGCGGTGTCAGATCCACAATTCACAAAAAAAAACTTCTAAAATAAAAAAAACAACATATTATCTCCTCGCGATTAAAGGCCACAGTAATACAAATAATATTAGTAATATCTTAGGTTTGCGCGATCACTACACATTATAATAAAACAACTTTTAACCGGATTAATCGCGTGTATTATTGGTTTTTTGTTTTTCCTGACGTTTCGAACACTTTGCAGCGCTCGTGGTCGCAGGAGGACCAGTCCTTCTATAACAAATAATATTGTAAACTATTGAAAGAAAATGGTATTGTGTTAAAATGAGCTTTCACAAGCAATGGCATTTTTTTTAAATCAAAGACTCACATATATATTTATTAGTATTAATGACTCCAGTTACATGGCTCACTCGAAATAAGAAATGTTTCTTAGACTTTAAATAAAATAAAATCAATTTTAATATAAACAAAGAAAAAACCCAGGCGTCGAAGTATTCCTCCGCATCGCTGTCTTCTGGGTAGGTGCCCAGGAGACTGGCAGCATTGCCACGTTGGATGACAATGCTGATTCTTTGACCAAGAAACAAGCCAGCACTCTGGTCACGCGAAGTGACGGTCAGTCTTCGAGAAATGTCAATAGACATATGAATAAACTAAACATGAAATAAAGAAATGCATGTTTGTGGTAAAATATAGCTATGTTAAATATTATCTGTCACATCTTTGCAATCTATATTCGTAAGTAAAGTATTTTAATTTATAGTTGTATTTTTTTTGCAGTCAGTTAATCAAGTTATTGCTAAAACCATTTGAGCCCAACTAGTGACAACAATTTGTGATCTACGTGTTCCCTTACAGTAGCCATTACAACTTGAAGTCTGAGGACAATGTGGATGAGTTTGAGGACCGCGATAATATAGTAAGTTCCATGTTCCCAAATCTATCTGAAGATCTAACTGTTGAAGATGTGAAGTATGGCCAAGTCAAGAAAACTTGATACGAACACGGGGTGAAACTTTGGTAAGGTTTACAAATAAACGTATCGAACGCATTAACGCATGCGTACCGAAATCTAATGTTACAAATTTGATTGGATCGAAAAATACGGTCGAGAGCTGGATTTGAACCTGCGCCTCCCAGATATTCAAATATCATTGGAAACATCGTTTAAGTAGGAGGAATATTGGCATTTTTTTTATTTCCATACAGCATATTCGGGTTGGCTCGTTGGTCGTGTGGTTCCAAGCATGATTGCTGATCATGAGGTCCTGGGTTCGATTCTAAGGTCGAGCAAAGTGTAATTGGGTTTTTAGAAAATTCTCAGTAGCAGCACGGAGTTTAGAATTGTGCCCGGTTGATAGCAATAGGCTCACCACATTTTACATGTGACTGAAATAGCATTGGTGAAATGTGGGTGTACAATTATTCTGTACAGGTCTGCCTAGCCCCTCGGGGAATACAAGCGTGTGTGTTATGTTATGCTAGATAGATAATTGTTCTGGATCTAAGAGTATATTGTCCACGTAACACCAAAGCAATAAAATATGAAACAAAATATAAAATATCTAATCTAACCCATTGTAAACACAATATTTTCAGTCTCATATAAAAACATACTTATCATTTCTTACTAAACCAACATCAAAATAAACACTCCATTCATAATCCCATCCCATATCACTTGAGCAAACAAAACACGAGCAATTTCAACTACAACCAGATAAGCTTCGGTGTAACAAAAGCCTTTGACTTGCGCCTGAAAAGGATCTTCATTAGGCGGACAAATGAGATACCGTGGGTCGGTATTACTGAAATTAGTTTCAGTCTTTAGCAGGACGTGTTCGTTCACACCGAATGCTTTATTTGATCGGTATAGTGATTTTGTAGGCTCTTTGTTGATTAGTATAAGTTTTTCTGTTTGTTTTTGTTGGAAAGGATAATAGGTTCCTCATTGGGCGAATGTATTAAAAGAACAATGTTGAATGTATTAAACCGAGATTGGTGTTCTGGTGGTTTGCGGATGCGTTTTTTGCACAACCGTTGGTTGGTTGCGGATTCGTACCTGTCATGTACAGTCACGAGCACATATATGTATAAATTTGCAATTTTTGAACTCCATATAATGTAACTGAACGATATAGAAGTAATAATGTATGTCTGTATGTAGAAGGAATGGTTCTTCTATCTGAATTACATACCTAATTATCTTAATAATACAGTCTAAAGTTATTAATGGTAAGTTTTTAAAAGTTTGGTTACATATTTGGGGAGCTGTTTCCAATATTGCCTGCTGATATTATATAGTTTTTTTTTTCTTGAAAAATAAGTGTTCTGTATGTAATTTAGAAAAATTATAAATGACGCAAATTCATTGTTTAAGAGAAAAAAAAAACTAATGTTTAATTCTAAATTATTAGAAACGAAATGTAAGAAAATTACGAATTTTAAACAGATATGTTCTGGCACTCGTCGGCCACTGCCGCGGCACCACTCGCTCCACTCGCTCGGTTCCTGCGTAATTTGGTCACAGTTCTAACATAACCTATCCTATTCTATGGTTGCCTGTCTTTAATTATATTTTATGCTTTGGGCTTCGCCCCCCGAACCTCCTTGCGCACACTCTGCGTCCCTGGTTATGGCTTCTTCCCTCGCACCTCCTGCTTCGACTCCTGTTTATACACACGTAAAACAACATACGTATTTTCAACTGGAGAACTTCACCAAAGTTATATTGGACTATCTCC
This sequence comes from Xylocampa areola, assembly GCA_935421205.1. Classification (NCBI taxonomy): domain Eukaryota; kingdom Metazoa; phylum Arthropoda; class Insecta; order Lepidoptera; family Noctuidae; genus Xylocampa; species Xylocampa areola. Next base: position 11,866,748 of record OW285220.1, read on the forward strand.
GAAAAATACACGTTCTGTTTTAACGTAAAATAAAAAAGTACAGTTGTTGAATTGGAAACCTAATCATTTTTGAAGGCGGTTAAAAATACGGACGCAGCATCGAGATTATTATTCGCTACTGCTGCACGCACTTGCTGATTTTCTCATGATGTTTTCCTTCGCCACTTTACGAAAATGCATTTTTTTTTTGTAAACCCCTCAAGATTAGGTGGTTTCGTCCTTGGGTTACAATCTGTAATCTTTCACTTACCAATCCTATGGTTTTACCACTAGGATGCTACTGCCTTAGTACACCTGTAAAGTGTTTAATGATCCAGCATAAAAAGTAGCCTTTTAAAGCCGGTTTTTAAACCGGTAAGACACAATTCAGTACGAAAAATCAAGTCATTTAGATGTAAAATAAAAATAGATCTTACAAAAGTTACCTATGAACATTATTTTGATTGTATAATATATTATGATCTAAAAAAGTAGCATTTGATTTTATCTCACGGTATAAGATGAAATCTATTGAAAAATAAGGCTGTCGTTTGAAACAAATGGCGTGTAAGAAAGCCATCAAAAGAATATTACTTTTATATCTGATAGATTTCAGTTCAGATGGACACTTAAATTCTTACGTAATATGTTGATCTTTTCGGCATTTTGCTCTTTAAATTTAAGCATTGGCAGTTAGTATTGTGAGAAGTTGCCATTATCCGCCGAAATTTTCCAAAAATCGTGCCTTTAAGGGGAATAAAAAATCGCTTATGCAGATATTATCTAAAGCGCGAATACTTTGCATATCTAAAATACTTCAATTAAAGTGGTTAATACCATTCTTCAGTACCAGAAATCTTTGTCATCTGTAGTCTGACTTCATTCTCTGCAGGGTCCATCTTTGCTCGTACCATACAAATTTTGGTATTGGACTTATGTCGAAACTAGAAGTTTTTAGTGTGCTAACATAAGCGAGTGACAGGTAAAGAAACCTCCCTTTTTTTTATGGGCTAGAGGGCAACCGAGCCGACGGCTCGCCTGATGGTAAGCAATTACCGCCGCCCATGGACACCCGCAACCCCAAAGGAGTAACAAGTGCGTTGCCGGCCTTTTAAAGGGTTTGGGCCTCCGGTACCCTCACTCACTCGGCAAAACACAATGCAAGCGTTGTTTCACGCCGGTTTTCTGTGAGGCCGTGGTATCACTCCGGTCGAGCCGGCCCATTCGTGCCGAAGCATGGCTCTCCCACGGTAAAGTACTACTCCCTTGCTTTGTTACGAGCTGATGTAGTGAACAGGTTACTGACGTAGCTTGTCCTTTGATTGTGTGATATTTTTGTATTTACATTATGATTGTTATGTAAAGTGACTCAATACTAACCAATAACCCAAAGGTATACATGCTCTCAGTGGCGGAGAACCGTAGACTAAGAATAAACATTACTTAACGTATGCTTAACTACGTTCCTATATCTATCTTGCACTTGTACACGATCTTACACGTCAAGTATGACAGTTACGTGACAGTGACATAAATAATGCTTACCCAAAGCACGAACTACGTAACATCTTGGCATTAATATTGGTTTTATTTGCTATGATCCTGATGAACAGGGTGACAGGAGTTTTAACTAAATACCCTAAAGTCTAACCTAAAACGTCAGCTCTCTCATGAATATTCTGTCACAGAAGTAACAATTGAATTATTTTTTATAGCGTTGGTTTTGGGTTGTTGCTATTTCAACCCAACTTTTATGACTGATCGCAACCACTACCAAAAAAAATTACAAGAACATGTACCTAACCGTGTCCTAACTCAAAATTTAACAAACGGTCCAAAAAAGGCTCTAAAAACAGAAAACCTACCATCTGCGCTACTATTTGCCCAGGCAAGCATAAAAGCTAACTTTGATCACAAATCACATTTACATTTTAAGTACTTCTCAGCAAAAGTATGCCTAAAAACTGTATGAAATGAGCCATAAAAATTCACAATGGATAGCTTTAAAACTCTCCCGGCATTCATAAAACAGATGCCTGCAACAAAATATCTTATCATGGTAATTTTGTTTATTGTTATCGGTTTTAGGGTTGCGCAGCTGAATAGTATAAACGGAATCTCTGTCATGTAATCACGGTTGACTATCTGTTTACCAGTTCAAAAATTTATGTCCCGATGTACATGAGCCCCTCAAAATGATCACTAACAAGTATGCCTTGACCGTTGGACTGACAAGTCAAATGCACCAGATTGGAATTGGTTTCGGCTATCAAACGAAGATCTACGACAGTCGTTAATGATAGTAAGATGCCAGGAACAGTCTTGTTATCCAGTAACTGGGTTGTGGAGGTAAAATAGGTAGATGCATGTAAAAAATGTTGTATGTAAAATACTGTTATGCTGCATTTAGCGAGATTGTTAGCGAACCTAAAGTTTATGAATGACAATAAGCAGTAATGAAAAAAAAAATGTTGATTTAGATAACTACGACACTTTTCCTTCATTAAGTGTTTTCATTTAGTTCTTATGATTTGTGAATGCAAATTTTCCGGGTCACGGAATGAGAGCATCTGGGAATGCAATATCGTAAAGGATTTATGAATAGAATTGCAGATGAGGCACGATTTTAATTAAATTGCACGATGCTGAACAAAATATGTATGGAAAATAAGTTACCTAATTAAAATATATTATTTTCAGTTATCCAAACATTGGCAGAATTTCATACACTTCACTTCAGTGTACATAATACATGCATAAATGAAAAACCGAAGGGCTGATTTGTAACTTTATGGCTATGTATAGAATTAAAAATAAATGCAATAGCAATTCAGGTCTTATTGGGTTTTACTATTATTAATGTAGCAATTCAATAGATTTAAAAGGCAGGTAGTATTCACTACCGGCGCGTGTGTAATTACCTTATAAACATGGACGAAGCAAAAGGAGTATGTAAGGATCTTAGCACGTGGCGTTCTGTAGTTTCTGCCTACCTCCATGGGAAATAGGCTTGAGTTTACGTATATATGTATACATGTAGGTGAGTAGATATTATCTTTAATAGTTGTTTGTATGCTTAGATATATCCATAAGCCAGTATATATAGGAGTGGATAAAGTAGAAGAAGGAAACTCACGTACCTATACGAGCTTATCGTAGTTAGCTTAGTTTTATCGTAGCTTTAAGGCATCTAACTGAACCATATTTTTGCATTGTGACATTGCGTGGATGTCATTAAAGACATTTATTTAGAATTTTATTTAAATTTATATATTATTTTCGTTGTAAAGATCCATTTCAAACACTAGGTATTGTTGTTCTTATTAGATATGGACAAAACAGGTTACAAAAAAAATATAGGTATATATACAACTTATGTGGATAAACAAGGACTCACTCATTATCGAATAAATAGAGACATCAGAGCAAGTGATATCATTTGACATTCCATTTTTTATCTGTTTATTTTTTATGTACAAACCTCGCCTTTCTATTAAACAACTTTTTGAATATTTAAATTACTTACTTGTCATGAAAATGCTTGTTGCTCGTTGCATACGCGTCGAAGATATAGTTTAGCATAGGAGAATCTGCCTTCCCATGCTTCATCAGCCTCCGGGGCTTGGTCGTGACCCTGAGGTTACGGAAGACCGTTGGCGGAGGAGTCATCATGGTGGACGATGGCATATTGCTCGGTTCAGTGGATGGTGGTCCTGTGTAATGAAGGATGTTTTATTAGGAATAGATAAATATGTAAACGGTGAAGGAAACATTTTAAGGGAACCAGCACACCTGATAGACTTTCTCGATGGTGTGTGAAGCTATTCCAGACGTTTATGGGTAGTTTAACCGTGACACCAGTTTGTTCATCCATTATTCAATTATACGATAAGAAGAGAAAGAAGATTGGAAATTAAGAGAACAAATGAACTAATTCAATACAGCACTTGCGACCTCTAGATCAACGAGGTATATAGGATCAGCAAGTAAATAATATTTTACTACTTTCAAAATTGCATTACGAAGTTTAGCTGAAAGGTTCATTATAATAGTTTTTATTGACAGTAACTAATTACCCATTTGAAAACTTATAACTATGGTTATAAAGCTAAATAAAATTAATGTTGCGAGTCGCAATGTGCAGAGCGTAAAACGATAAAAAAAAACAGTTATTTATAAAATTACGACATTAACCAAAAATACGTCGAGAATTCAAAACGATTACATTTGTTCGCGAGAAATCTACGCGGTTTAAAATTATGGCAGTTACATTCGCAGCAATAAATCATAATGGTTTGCTAAAGACATATAATTTGTCCCTTTCAACTGCAGAGGCTTATTTTTTCATATTACCCACGCTATGCTCATATTATTATATCTACTTAGATATCTATATGTGTTATATGTCGTTTGACTGCCTCGTTGGTCTAGTGGTCGCAAGCGCGGCTGCTGAGTTTGAGGTGTTGGATTCGTTTTCCAGGTCGGGCAAATTGTTATTGGGTTTTACTGTTACGAAATTCTCAGTAGCATGGAGTTAGGAAGTTGAGATCCTGGGTTTAATGCCCGTGTTGGTAAAAGTATTATTGGTTTTTTCTGGTAGGATATTTCCAGTAGCGGTCCAGAGTTTGGAACTGTGTCCGATTGATGGCAGTGGGCTCACCACCTATCGCATGGGACCTAATATTTGTGAAATGTGAGTATATAATTGTGTAAACCGCTGCCTACCCCTTCGCGGAGTACAGGCGTCATGCTATGTGTGTTTAATTTTATTTACTATAGTATAATTTTATATTAGGGAAAAGAATACTACATTTAATGTCACACAAAGTGTAAAACGTCTGCCTCGTCAGTTGGTTGCAGCTATTGAACGTATGGTCCTGGGTTCGGATAAAAACGCATTGTGGTTTTTTCTAGTACAAAGTTCTCAGTAGCAGCCCGGAGCCCTGCATTACATGGGACTTCATAATAGCATTGGCGAAATGTAGCTGGACATTAGTACACTTCTGCCGAATCCCTCTAGAATACAGGCGTGATGCTATGCATTCAAGAAAGTGATCTGATTAAATTTGATACACTACAATATCTCATCGTGATTACCAAAACATTTTACTCTGTCACCTCATTCAAATTCAATTGGTCGTACCTTCTGAATTATGAAACTCATGTACCTATTATATTACTAAGCACCATTATTAATTAATATTACACAATAGCCGTTGAATTAATACTATTGTCGTCACAATAACGTTCATAAATCATATTCATTATTATAGGACTCAGCTTGGCTTAGTATTTTGATAACAGATGACAGAGATCATCTTGGATTAATAATATTGTTTGGTGACAAATTCCTTTAGGCTTGTATCTAATAGTAGATGTTATTTTTGGGTTTCTGATAAACAATTACGTGTTGTGTTTCCTTTGTTATCATTAAAGACATAGGTTAAGTATAAATAAAATTAATTATGCAATGCAATGGGTTTCATCATCACTGTTTTTTTTTTTAAATATATTTAGGTAATCCGGTTAAAAATTGTTTAATTGTAATGTTATTTATTTTTAATCTATCTATCTTATATCTTATCTTATATTATATATATATAAATCGGTTAAGTTGGTGTTCGTTTGTCTCGCTAAAACTCGAGAATGGCTGGGCCGATTTAGCTGAGTTTGGTTTTGAAATGTTTTTCGTAGCCCAGGGAAGGTTTAAACGGTGAAAAAATCGCGAGGAAGATAGTAAAAACTATTTCATTTGCCCATATTAACTGTTCTACCTACTTTCCTGTCAAACATTTGACGTTCGAGGTGATACGGAGTACACCGGGTCATTGTTAAATAAATAATTGGAACGTTTTATCAGCATATTTTTGGATAGAGAACTTATTCCTTAGTGATCTGCGCTGTCCACCTTCATCATAATTGGCCTCGCTGGCGCAGAAATTATGTTAGCCGTTTTAGGAGCAATAAGTTTAAACGAATGGATGAGTATTTGGCTTTTAATTAAACCCTTAAAAGATGTCCACTGAAAAATTAATAACCGTATTTTTACGGCAATAATTTTAGTAGTTTCATCACACTATCGGGTAGTGTGATGAAACTACTAAAACTATTTAGGTTGGTACCTGTGACGTTCGCTTGGGGTGCGATGGCCCTCGTGAGCACCGCCATTAGTAACACGATGCGGTGCATGCCGCCGCATCCTACCCACTCAGCAGGCTCGCTGGGAACAAAACAACATGTTAGTCAGATAAATCTTTGAAAGAATCTTTGCGTTAATGACGCATGCTTAGCGAACTCTAAAGTTATAATTCAAGATATGTCTTTGAAAAAGCATTAACGCATGCTTAGCGACCTCTAAAGTTTTTATTTTTCTAAAACTTTAAAGTTATAATCTTGCTACGACCGTATTCTTTTTCCACAAAAAAATAAATATAGATATAACATGTTAGTCATTAGTTATAGTTATGTACTAATGTATGTTTGGTACCTACAGTCAATCATCCTTGCCTTATCCCAATTACCTTGGGATCGTTTCTAGTCAAACCAAATACAGGTCGCAAATAAAAAAATGACAAATCAGTCGCTGATTAACTAACCTCCAAAACCCGTTTACTGCATAACACGAAATTTCGTGGTAAAACAAGTTGTCAGACTTTCAGGCCTCTGAGTGTATCAGCTGTTATAAATCTTGATTTGACCTTTGCCACGGGCCTGTGCCTTGGAGAGCACAGAGAGGTCTCGGTATGAAATGCTGATCATTCATCCACAGACCAACCGTGGTAAGTGCAGCTTAACCTCTATCGATTTATGTGGCTGTTAGTTAGCCACTAGTACGATTGCACCAACAGTAAAAAAAGTTTTTTAGAAATCGAAGTTTCTTGTATCGCCTTCGAAATTTGACATTTTAATTTTAATCATGCTATGATATCGCAGAAAGTGGCACATATTTTGTGAAATACGGTTAAAAGATGCAGCGATGTAACAGACAGACAGACATATGGCAGGGTCCAGCTAGAAAAGCACTGTGATTCTTAAAAATCAAATCGATTTAGTTTGCAGTATTTATTCATTAACTAAAAACAAATTTTACATAAACTACTTAAATTAATTATAATAAACTACCTAAACAATATACTTAGAACTAAAAATTATAATTATATATATATATTTATATACTATAGAGCGTCGAAAAATTTATCCGCATCGCTATCAACTGGTAACGTGCCCAAAAGGCTGGCAGCATTGCCACGTTGAATGGCAATGCTGATTCTCTGTGCGAAGAATAGACCAGCCTTCAGGTCACGTGAACTGTCGACCAATAGCCTTGCAATCTCTTTAAAAAGAAGTCGAGCGCTCGGACCCCACGACCCGAGTGTTTCAACCCCAAACGGCTCGAAAATATAATTACTGGTAAGACTGTCATATTTTCGCCGTTTGAGGGTCTCTGCAGCTGAAGCAGCAGCACCAGCACAGGACGCTGAACTAGAAATATGAGATGGCGCATGGGTATCGACGCAGGTTGCGTCCCAGTATTACACTAAATCGAATTTTAGTAATACAATTTTGAAGACAGATAATCTGCTTTTAAATCCAACCAACCTATTGAAAAATCCAATGAGTTTTTTAGCAAGGAACGGGTTGACTATACCTAATTGAAAGTAAACCTGAACTTTATGATTTAATATCCACCAAAAAACATTAAAGAAAAAGCAAACTTAATACTCGGTCAGGAAATCCAAACAGTCCATGTAATAAATAATTTAAATATTAAAACGATACTTCGCCTCTAAAGAAAACAGAGTACTTAACCCTTGGCATTCTCAGGGATCAGTTTTGGATCCCTCGTAAAATTGAGCATTAGCCTGTCACAAACTGTTACTAAATATTTAATTTGTTTACGCAGAATAAAATCTTAAAAGGGCTAATTGTTTGCGAAGACTTGATCCCTACATTAAGACCATCAATTAAGAATTGGAAAGTTCTCCATGATCTCCATTTTTAATTTGTTAAGTGTTTTTGGCGTTTCTCAGTGAGTAGTTTAGTGAAGGCTTTTATTGTAAGAATAGTCTACTATATCGATTCTAAGATAGGCAAGTGAAAGTAAAATAAGGGAACAGCTACATTTTATTAACCGACACTATAAGAGTGAGATAGGATGCATTCGGTGACGTTAAACTAATTTTGCTGAAAATTTGGGTTAAAATGAGTTACAACCAACTAAAATTTTATTTTGATATGTCTTTCTTTGTGCTATATCGCTATTACTGTAACGAATTGTAAATGATAATTGCAGTTTAGCTTCATCAGAATCGTTGCCCATATCTCCAAAACCTCTACTTTTAAAAATATTCTTAATCCGACCAACAATTCGACATATAACATAACATAATCAGCCCATTTTTGTCCCACTGCTGGGCAGGGGCCTCTTCGGAAGGCACGAGCATTGATCACCACGCATAGCTCACTGTGGGTTGGCGAATTTACATCATTAAGTCTATTCCTCATGATGTCTTCCTTCACCGTACCTAAGTCTGTGATGTCTTAGATTAACTATGATACACATATGTACATAAATGACATTGAAAAAGCCACATTCGTACGAGTTGGAACATACAACCTGTGACTTAGGAGGCGGGCCCGTAGCCACTCGGCCACCACGACATTTTGTCATACCAAATTCAAACCAACATAACCAAGTTATTAATACTCTTCATCGGACAAATAATCCAGTTATTACATTTCAAATGTGGTCTTCGTTAGTACCTACTAAAAAATAATATTTTTTTAGTCATATCTTTTAGGGAGTTTCGTATTTCGTGTCTTTTTTTATTAAATTGTATACGTTGGTACATTACCGCGAAAAATTATAACACTTGTAAAAATATGATTATTGAGTATTAAAATTATCAAACACCTGCAATCAGTTTCGGACGTTTGAAACGCCGCCATCTTGGCGCGCTTTCTCTGACGTCAGAGTTCACATCTTAAAAGATATCTTGTATAGTATGGATTGTTTAATCAACGAATTATAGATTGTATTGAAGGGATTTTCTTTAAAGAATAACGTTAAAACTCATAAAGAACCACAAAACATGATAAACACCAACGTGACGTCACGTTTCACTCAAACCAATAGCGATTGTTTTGACATTTAAATTTCCCTCACATGACATCACTATTCAACTTTATTAATTAATAAATAAAACACGTTTAATTAAAAAATGATTGAATAGGTGTCTTGAATAGATTCAGGCGTTACTTTGCGGAAGTCCATTACAATGGATGCAAATAAATACAATATCTAGCTACTTCCACAAAATTGAGGGTAGTCATGCATTACCTGTGCACCTCCCGCCCGCCCGCAAATATATGCACATACGCAAGCGGTGAAAATTCCGACTACCACCAACTACTCTACGCGTGTTTCGCCCCTCCACGGGGCATCATCAGGAGCTGTTAGACCGTGCAGTGTCCGCCACCGAGTGAATAGGTGTCATTCTACAGCAATAAAGATTACGAATAATTTTATTTTGACCTAAATTTGAATCACATGCATATTCCCTATTCATACCCATATTCTAATAACCTTCAATAAACAATGCTGAGCCGTTAATTCTTGCAAACAATGTAGTTCTTAAATACATTGGAAAACAAAAGAGTACCTAATCATTGAATTACTTGCCTATTCTTCTCCTCCAACATTCATCCGGTGAACTGTAGCAAAATCAAACGTTGTGTAGGTTAAACGTTCATTAATCTGTAGTACATTCGATCAGAATTACAAACTAGTCTAAACTATAGGTATTTTGATAGAATCTGATAATAGATAAAAGGGCCTTCAAAAATAAACATCGTACTTTTTTGTTGTATAATAACTTTCGTTATACACATTCATATTGTTGTCAAAACTGTCAAAACTGTCAGTTTTGACTCGCGATATCGCCGCGGCCTCAGCTCATGACTAAGGGCTCCGTTCGAGTTCGAAACTAGTCGGGCAATCCCGAAGAATGCAAGCGAGTAATAACCGTTGAACAATAATTAATAAAAATGGTACTCATGGAGATAGGCCACCGTGACAGAACATTTTCTCATTTTCATAAATAAATAATAGTTCAGATGAATAACAAACATATTGACACCTTAAAAGTATTTAAACTAATAAGATAGGGCCTTATATTATATATATATATAGTGTAGAATGAAATATATTCTATGTATCTGTTAAGTACCTAAATAACCCGGCCGAAGAAATGAGATCCTAAATAAACTATATTATTATTCTGTCTGTTAGCGTAGACTGTAACAACTGCATTAGTCATAGTCTGCGACCTACACAACTTACAAAAGGTCAATTGCCAGCAATTTACACAAACATTTCGAAGGGAATTGAATTGAATTATTATTATTATTTAAATTGCCGTTTAGTATACAGAAAGTTAAAGTAATTTAAATATTAATATTTTTTATTTCTATCAATCAAAATATGGACCCCGGTTCGATTCTTCGGGATTGGCCCACTAGTTTCGAACTCGAACGGAGCCCTTATTCATGAGCTTATTCTTTTGTTTCATCCACATTCATACTATCAGGAGCGAGGATACGAGCGCTGGTTATGAGTTCTACGCACCTGAGCTTTTTGGAGGACATCACCAATAAGGATATAAATCGAGTATATCCATGTAGGGCGTCCCATTTACTGTATTAATAAAGAAAATACCTACCTATAACAACAAGAAATGAATTAAAAAATTAAAAAGCGCGCCTGACTACTGTGTTTTTATTTTCCTTCTCACCTTTTTGTAAACCATAGCCAACCATATTACTATTTATCTTTATCTTAGCATATATTATCTGGGACAGTGTAAGCATAGCAAAACATAACATCACGCCCGTATTCCCCGAGGGGGTAGGCAGAGGTGTACACAATTGTACACCCACATTTCACCAATGCTGTTATTAGTTCCCATGTGATAGATGGGCTATTGCCATCAACCGGGCACAATTCCAAACTCCGGGCTGCTACTGAGTATTTCCTAACTGAAAAACTCAATAACCCTAACAGAAAAACTCAATAACAAGTGTAAGGATTCTAACGATACCCCATACATCGAAATAGGTTCAGGCATTTAAAAGTTATGGTGGAATAATGAAACTCGCAAACATACATACATACATCTCCACTCCACTCACACTCACACTCCTTTTTGGGCAGTCTTGTAGTAAAAAAATAGACCAGCACCAGAAATATTCCAAATAAAAATAGTATTCAGAATATACATTAGTTCAAAAACGTACCGGTAAATCTGGCAATACATTATCTAAAACTACAATGCTTCGCAATTCGTAATAGTTTTCCCACTCGTTCTACCGAATAGCCAAAACGTAAATTAATATATGGCAACGTTTTAAAACTTCACTGGCAACTTGTGCGGGGAATATATATGAAGTTTTAAAGCTCTTGAAAACCATTCGCTTTTCATTTAAAACCGAATTCAGTGGTGATGTGTTGGAGAAAGTTTTTGACTCGCATTTAATGGGAAATAATGTGTTTAAGAGATTGGACTGATGTGTGTTTATGTATTGTAGATTTTTTTTGTGAATTATTCGTATCCGATAATAGATCTATTTGTTTATTTATAAATATCCGACTCGTACTTTTACTGTTCGCGAATGCGCGAGAGTAATAACCGTTAAACAATAATTAATATAAAACAAAAAGAAGTATTTAAAAATCGTAACAGATAGCGTTTTGTAGTCCCTGCCTACCCACGTAGAAAAAAGGTGTTACGTATGTATGTTTAAAAGTAAAGTAACGATCCTACGAGGCTTTTAGATGAATTGGTCTGCTGACCATGAGATCTTGGGTTCGATTTCCAGGTCGGGCAGAGGGTTGCTGTGGCCTGCAGGTGACGAACTTGGGTACTTCGTTGCCCGACCAGTGAAAGGCCCGAGACGGCGGCGCCACGCGATCCGGCGCGCTCAACTCCGCGGAGTATTTAGCGGCCAACTGTGGCTGACTTATACAGGCGAGGGGGTGACAAGCCATAACCTGCCGGGGTTGCGGTGAATAGAGTCGCGATCCCGGGACCCCGGTATAGGTTAGAGTAGGACCGGTGTGGTTTTTAGTCGGTAGGAGTCCGGCACAACGTCCATGAATGATTTTCTACATTAGAAAAAAAAAGTTCAGGCAGAGGGTTATTGGGTTTGTAGCGACATCTATCTCGCTACATGGAAACTACGTGCACAACACCCTGCATCGCGCAATCAAAGTTTGACGACGAGTGTGTATATATACGACCTCCCGACATTAATCGTTGGGCCGTGGCCCGCCAGGCAATATCACCCGCCTGGTTGGAGAATCCTCCCTTTTCTATGGAGGAACACCACACCTCGTTCCTTCATAGGTTTGTCTGTTAGAAGATTCTCAGTAGCAGCCCGGAGTTTGGAATTCTGCCAGGTGGGACTTAATAACAACATTGGTCCTTGGTATGGAAAGAATTCAATACCCAAGAGGCGGTACAAAATGCCTTTGAAGAGTTTTTTGGCTCCCGTACACCTAACTTCTTCCAGAAGGGCATTGAAAAATTACCACTGCGCTGGTAGAGATGCATCGATAGCACGGGTACATATAATGAGTGAAAGAAATATGTTTTTTTTTATAAAAAAATCATTCGTGGTGGACGAGTGGTTACGGGCCCGCCTCCTGAGCCGCAGGTTGTAGGTTCAAACCTGACATGTACCAAAGTGACTTTTTCAATGTCATATGTAATTTCTTAATTAATCTAAGACATCACAGACATACGGTGAAGGAAAATCTTTGTGAGGAACCTGGACTCGGTAGTCTGAAATCACCAACCCACAGTGAGTTAGCGTGGTGATTAAGCTCGTGCCTTCTCTGTATGAGAAGAGGCCCTTGCCCTGCAGTGGGACAGTTATGGGTAGTTTTTTTTTTTATAAAAAAATGTATTTAGCTTTCTGTATACTAAACGGCAATTTCATAGGTAACTTCTGTAATATATTTAAGTAACACTGACTATTTCTTATCCGAAGTGCTGATTTTATTTGAAATAAATTATAGTAGTACAATTTAAAGATATTTTCAGCAGCATTCGCTATTCCTATTCATAAATTACTTACACAATACAATTTCTAACTATAACTATCGTCTGAGCTAATAATATCTCAACGTTAACTTCGTGATTTACAACTATGAAGTCGTAAGTTATAAATAAAATAATATCTTCTGGAACGAGTCAAATAGATTAAAGATTTCATACACAGTTTCAAAATCGTCAAGTGTAAAAATATTCTGAATTAAATTTTAGAAGAATAATTTCGACATAGTTATGGTTTTAATAACATAAAACGCATAATCTGCCAATATTGCGTAGTAATTGTAGCTGACTACGCCGTAGTAGCTACGTCACCTACGACGTAGGAGCTGCATAGCCGTTTTTTTACAACAAAAGTTATGACGTATTACATTTTAAGTAACAAAGTTATGCGCCATAATATTTTTGATTTTTAACCGACTTCCAAAAAGGAGGAGGTTATCAATTCGGTTGCATTTTTTTTTTATTTGAACTGTGGTTTGTTAGCTCTTGTATGAGCTTTAGCAATATACGTAAATTTGTCTACCCATACTAAACGATAAGCCTCACTGAATGCGTGACTAGTAATTTGAAATTCAATCATGTTTGTCTAACGAGTTTGTTATTCAACTAACCCTTCATAATTCTGGTTGCCGGGGTATTCGTTAATCGTGATGAAGTCAAAGACGTCAGCCCACCTACTAAAATTTATTTTATACATTTTATCGCATTAAAACTCACTTATCCATGAAGAATTACAAGTAAGAACTTGAAATTAATTAAACAAACAGGGCGTGATCATTTCCTTAGGGGATATGAAAGGTACTTTGTATGCATACGGGATATAATTAACAGTCGAATGTCGTGGTCTGTGTAAAACTGTCTTAACCTCTGCCTACTCCTTCTGGGAATACAGGCTTGATGCTATGGATGTCGTGGTGGCGGCGTAATTATGCCATGTACCAATGTTACTATTAGGCGGCTGTCATGTGGAAAAAACTATATTGAGATTTTCTGTTAGAAAATTCTCAGTAGCAGCTTGGAATCTGGAAATAAATGCTTATTCCTTTGAGGAATACAGGCTTTGAATATTTTTGTAATATACAGATATTGCAAAAATATTCAAATCTTTAAACGGCCATACCATAATGTCAAGTCTTTGGATTGTGCCATTTTTGTTTTCAATTCGTGATAATATCATCAATTCGTGATAATCATCGTCATTCGTGATGATCATAGCATCAAGCCTGTAATTTTTACAGTTAATTTTTAATTTTTTGTATATAAATGATTGAAAACCAGATAAGCTGTACATTTTAAAATAAATAACTTTTAAAGATAAATCTTTGAAAATCATTAACGCATGCTTAGCGAAATCTAAAGTTACTATATTAAATGGAAAAAGCGCAACATATCGCATTGTAATCAAAAATGGCACCACATAAAACTGACCGCCATTCAAAGATGGCGTTACAGCCACTAGTTATTTTTTAACAAAGTTATTTATTAAATGGAAAAAGAATACGGTCGCGAGCAGGATTCAAACCTACGCCTTCCGGATAGATACTCCAGGCGCTCTGACCACTAAGCCATCTCGACCTCTACTCACCACCGCGAATTCTTCATCCATATTTTATACGTCATTTGGCGACGTCATTGCTATAGAGGTCAAGATGGCATAGTGATCAGAGCCCCTGGATTATTCATCCGAGAGACGCAGGTTTGAATCCTGCTCGAAACCGTATTCTTTTTCCATTTAATACCCTGACTAAAATTAATTTTTGTTAATCAGTTTGTCTTAGTGTAAGTAGTAATTTCTGGAAAATGTTTTGGGTACTTAATATATTTGTGAAGACATATGTTTAAGACTGGTGTCCGACAGGGGTGTATACTCTCTCCACTCCTGTTCAACATCTACACGGAATGTATCATGAGAATCGTTCTGGATCAATGGGACAAAGGCATTTCAGTGGGAGGTCGGAAGATATCTAACTTAAGATATGCCGACGACACTACTCTTCTACCACAAACCAGAGAAGACATGGAACACTTGCTGACCCGTCTAGAGACAACAAGCCTCTCCTTCGGACTAACGGTCAACAGAGACAAGACCAAGATGATGATCGTGGACCGAGCTGAACTAAACCATCCTGACATCTCTAAGGTTGGCAACTGTGAGGTTGTCCAATCTTACGTATACCTCGGTTCCACTATAACAAACACTGGAGGATGTGAAGACGAGATTCGAAGGAGATGTGCTATCACACGATCTGCCTGTGACAAGCTTAAAAGAGTCTGGCGCAACCGTAATATCACCAAAGCCACAAAAGTCCGCCTAATGAGAAGCTTAGTCTTCCCGATTTTTCTATACGGCGCAGAAACGTGGACGGTTCGCGTCAAAGACCTACGCAAAATCGATGCACTGGAAATGTGGTGCTGGCGGCGACTGCTGCGGATTCCCTGGACAGCGTTTCAGACCAATGTTTCGATCCTGGAGGAACTAAAAGTCAAGCAGAGATTATCGTCGACTGTGCAAACACGAATAATCAAATATTTCGGCCACGTGGTTCGTAACGAACACTCCATGGAACGACTCGTTGTCCAGGGACAAGTGGAGGGCAAGCGGTCACGCGGTCGGTCACCTACGCGTTGGACAGACCTTATCAAAGCGTCAACACACACCTCCATAGTTCAGAATTTCCGAAACGCTGAAGACCGGAATAAGTGGAGGAGCATCGCGAGGGCTGCTTTGGCCAATGAAAATGCAGAGTCATCAACCACGACCACTCTGTCAAGAGTGAACGACTAAGAAGGAGGATGTTTAAGACACTTTATATAACAGTAATATCTTAGGTTTTCGCGATCACTACATAAGCGATAATAATACATATTTTAATCGAATTAATCGAGTGTATTATTGGTTTTTGTTTTCCTGACGTCTGGAACACTTTGCAGCGTTCGTGGTCGCAGGAGGACTGCCTGCCACCAATAACAATGCAAAACCAATAATACATGCGATTAATCCGGTTAAAAGTTGTTTCACTTTGTATATTTTTTGCATACTACAGTTTGTTTTCCCAATAAAAATAAATTAAGTTATACTGGTCTGAATATGTCAATATGCGCAATTTGTTGTGCGTGTTTTTCTTTATGTATTTCGAGGTTGTATTACGCACAGCTAGATTTACACTCTACTTTCTTTCTCTGAATATTATCATCAGCCTGCCTGTGTCGAACGCTACTATTCACTCGTCTACTTCATGTTTAATAAGAAAAGAAAAATATCATTTAACAAGATAACATAACATAATATCACGCCTGTATTCCCCGAAGGGGTAGGCAGAGCTTGCTTTTATTAAGTCCCATGTAATAGGTGGTGAGCTTATTACCATGTACCGGGCACAATTCCAAACTCCGGGCTGCTACTGAGAATTTTCTAACAGAAAAACTTAAGAACACTTTGCCCGACCCGGGAATCGAACCCGAGACCTCATGCTCAGAAGTTGCGCTTGGGACCACCAGACCAATGAGGCAGTTTAATAAGATTAAATTAATACTAATAAAAAATAAAATAAAAAAAACCAGCCCATAGCTGTCCCACTGCAGGGCAAGGGCCTCTTCTCATACAGAGAATGTCGGACGAGCTTAATCACCACGCTAGCTCGCTGCGGGTTGGCGATTTCAGACTAACAAGTCCAGGTTTCCTCACGATGTTTTCCTTCACCGTATGTCAGTGATGTCTTAGATTAACTAAAAAAGTACATATGACATTGAAAAAGTCACATTGGTACATGCCAGGTTTGAACCCACAACCTGTGGCTCAAGAGGCGGGCCCGCTACCACTCGGCCACCACGAATAAATTAATAAAACACATTAAAAAGCACGCCGGCTATTTTTTTTTATCTTACTAGCCTGTTTTACCCGGAATGATGTAAAGATTCTAACAATACCCCATACATCTAAATCGGTTCAGGTATTTAGAAGTTGTAGTGGAATAAAGAAACTCACGAACATACATACATACATACATAACGACTGTCCTGTTGGTCTAGTGGTTAGTAGCCCTGACTGCTAGGCCGGAGGTCGTGGGTTCGATTCCCACCCAGGACAAATGTTTGTGTGATGAGCACGATCATTTGTTCTGTGTCTGGGTGTAATTTATCTATAACATGTATGCATTTAGAAATATATAAGTATGTTTATCAGTTGTCTAGTACTCATAACACAAGCTCTGCTTAGCTTGAGACTAGACGGCGTTGTGTGATAGTTGTGGAATATTTATTTATTTATTTATTTTATAAACCCTAAAAACATAACACTCCTTCTTTTTTGGCAGTCGTGTAATAAATGACACGAAGATAAAATTCCCTAACTGAATACAATACATTCCCTTTGAAACTTATCTCATTTATAAAGATGGAACTTTTAATTACACATCGATATAATTAGACCCAACATTATTAATAATATTGCGATAACAATGTATCAAGAACCAACTAACAGACTTTCATTAATTATTTAACATAATATAGTTTCACGCCTATATCCTCTTACAGGGTAGGCAGAGGTGTACAAAGGTATGCACCCACATTTCACCAATGCCGTTTTTAAGTGTCCTGTTTAATTCTAAACCCCGGTCTGCTACTTGAGAATTTTCTCACAGAAAAAACAAATTACACTTTGCCGGACCCAGAAATCGAACCCAGGACTTTTGATCATAGATGTTACTAGATTAGTTCTCTACGCGATGATCATTATTCCGGAACTGTTGGCGCGGCTCGCCTGGCTACCAGACGACACCGGGGTCGGTGGCCGCGCGGGGGCCGGAACCTCAACACTCATCGGATCAGGGGTCATCGACGGCGTCCGCGTTAGACCTCGGGCATTTTTTGTACAAACTTTGATTTTTATACGTTGTCGAATTTAATTTAAGGACATTAAAACTTCTATAATACAGTCCACAATTTATTTGAATTCCCATTAAAGCCTAATTAGAAATAAATAACAATAAAAGAAGCATTAAACGACGACTACAACTTTTTAAAATGTTAAGTATAATTATTATATTATTACTGACTGTTTCTATCTTTGAAGGAAGCAGTGATAGCCTAGTGGTATGACTGAGAAGTCAAAGGTTGCAAGTTCGATCCAAGGCACGCACCACTGTCTTTTCGAAGTCGTGTGCGTATTATAAATTAATTATCACATGCTTAAAACGGTGAAGGAAAACATCGTGAGGAAACCTGCACACCTGACCGATATTCTTGATGGTGTGTAAAGCCATTTCGGAGGCCTTCGGGTGGTTTAAACTCTGACACTAGGTTGTTCATCAACCACACGATAAGAAGAAAAATATAACAAGTTTCACCGCAGTCTAACTTCAATTCTCAGACTTAGTAACTTAGACGGTATATATGTAAATGATTTATTGTTAAACCAACTCTGTCGAGATGTTAGTATTGCAGAAAAGCAAGCAAACTATTCTACGCAAGTTGTCGGAGCACACGCATCAATTCTCAAAGGAATCCGTAACATTAGACTAGCTAGCAACGTTATTCTAGATTCTTCAGAATGTATTTATAAGAACTGACGTTTTTGACGATGTTGTGGATTAAAACTGGCATGCACCAATGTGATTTTTTCAATGTCATATGTATTTTTTTAGTAAATCTAAGACATCACAGACATACGGTGAAGGAAAACATCGTGAGGAAACCTGGACTTAATGGTCTGCAATCGCTAACCCACAGTGAGTTAGCGTGGTGATCAATACTCATGCCTTCTTTATTTGGGAAGTGGCCCTTGCCCTGCAGGGGAACGGTTATCCTTTCGGCTCAGCAACGTACAGAATTATACGTTGTAACAATAAAAATCTATTGTGTCTGCTAATGAGCGAGGCAACAGCTTAAAATTAAAATATAATTTAGAGGTCTATAGTTATATACATATTAATAATTAGTTTAGTATAAATTTTATTACCAATAACATTTCTGATTGCTTAATACAACATAATCATTTCAAAAACCAAGAAAGTCGTCCTCTTTCATAAATTCAGAGATACTATAATTGCTTTTTCAGTTAATAAAGTCCTTAGTTTAATTTAAATTCCTGGGGACAGCATCCGATAAACTCAAGATCAAGATATAAGATAAGATAAGATAAGATAATGATTTATTTTCTCACCACAATATAGAAAGAACATTGACAAAGGTATCAGCAAGAATATATAACAACTTCAATATAACATATACCGTGGGAGACTGGCGCCTAAACTAGACGTAAGGCCTGTATTTCAGGTCACCAAGTCTCCACCCCTTGGGTAAAGAAAAAATACTTTTTAATTAAGATGTTGTTACTTGTACAATGATCACTGATGGCTGTGGTAAGTTATACAGAAGTGGTTTTTACATTATATTTACTGTGCAGTGTTAGTATGGTTAGTAGTATTATGCATACAATTTATGTTCGTATGATACAAATAATATAAGTAAATGAGAATTGTAGTAGTATTATGTTTGTGTATGTGACGTGTATGTAGTAAGTATGTGGTGTGTATGTGAATGTGAGCGCGAGAATGACATAAGTTTAGTTTTAAGGTAATGGTATTTAAATCGAAGGGTGGTGTGCTGCTATGACGGGAAGTTAGGGTACGTAGTTAAGTATATATATATATATATATATATATATATATATATTTTTTTTCCTCTTCTCTATCTTAGGACAGCTAGTAGTTTTTCCGTATCATCATAGTTTAAGGCCTGGAGCCAACAGCTCACTTTCATTTTGCACTTGATCTTGGTGAGATGATAAACAGAGAGCGTCCTATTTATTTTATTATAGAGAAAGCCTTTTAATATAGTAGTTATGTCTAGTAAAGAGTTGTTTTTGTGGATAAAGTTAAGCTGCCAAATGTCTTCCCAAAGCATTGAGATGCTCATATCAAAATGCGGTCCCTCGTCATACAAGAATAACCTTTTTTGTAGGTATTGTTAATATAAAATTCACAATTTTCTCAACACAAGCTTAACAAAACATTGATCGCACACGACTTACACATATTTTCAAAGTTACAACCCTATTCGCGTCAATCACTTACCTCCGGGGGACCGATCTCGATCCATTTTATTACAACTTCATCCTTTCTCAAGCCAGAAATCAGGTTGACAGGTACCGAATTAAAAGGGAAAAGCCTTTAGAAAGTTTCCAGGGAAAATATTCACGAAATAGGTAAACGTGTAAATGTTTTTTAGAACGATTTTTGTTGGATTGACTTTCGATGCTCTTGTAGGATTAGTCATAAATAGTCTTAGATTGTTATAATTAGTAATATCTTAGGTTTGCGCGATCACTACACATTATAATAAAACAACTTTTAACCGGATTAATCGCGTGTATTATTGGTTTTTTGTTTTTCCTGACGTTTCGAACACTTTGCACCGAAACAAACTCAGAGGTCCTCTGAGTTTGTTTCGGTATTTCTTCTCAGGGATAGTCTTAGGAAATACCGTCGCGATTTAGTTTAAATATGTATCAGAGACAATAATAATTTTATGAATTTATCAATTATATGTACGGTAGACTGAAATAATTTTAAATAAACTGTTAAGACACCTGACACCTTAGTCCTCCTGCGACCACGAACGCTGCAAAGTGTTCGAAACGTCAGGAAAAACAAAAAACCAATAATACACGCGATTAATCCGGTTAAAAGTTGTTTTGTTATAATTACTTAGTTACACACTGATGTATTGTTATGTTACTTTTTATTAATCATGTAATTATTTGTATTTACTAATAAATAAAACGAATTATTGTTCAACTGTTACTTTTCACGTGAGTAATAATTAATATGAATGTGTCTCACGATATTATTATACAAATAAAACGAAATAATTAATTAATTAATTTCTTCATGGTATTTGTTTTTCACGTGCTTTTTGTTACTCTTATTGTACGAAAGGCTGAGTGATACAGTGTCTCCAGGAATGTCCCATAGCAGGCATTGCACAGGGGGGTTCCAGAGCTGGTCTATTAAGAGGACCTGGAGCTCCCATTCAAGTGCTGAAGGTGATCACCGGGGTGGTTTTAGTCAGGCAAAAATTCAGGCGCCTTTTGAAAGTTTCTACTTGAAAACCTCATGTAATAAGGAGTGTCATTATTTCCATCTCCCAAACATAATTAAAACTCTAGGCTACCATTGAGAATAACATAACAGAAAAATCAAATAAAACTTTGCCCAACCCGGGAATTGAGCCCAGGACCTCGCGGTCAGCGGGGCGAGGTTTTTACATGTCATACAAGTATGCGCCTTTTTTAACTTAACATTGCATTACGCTTTATTTATCGAAGTGGTAGGCAGTGATGTACACATTTGTACACCCACATTTCATCAATGCTGTTATTAAGTCCCATGTTATTGGTGGTGACCCTATTGCCGTCTATAGGCCAGACTTCCACATTAACAACTTAACATACTGCTCGACCCGGGAACCAAACCAAAGACCTCATGCTCAGCAGTCGTGCTTAGGTCCATTAGACCAGCGAGGTAACTCTTTTACTGTGTCACTTTTACTGTTATAATTTCAGGTTACACAACAATTACTTCGTCCCTCTCCGAACGTGACCTAACCCTTGTAATACTAATGTGTTCGTAGCGATTAAAACCCGTTGTACCTCCGCTTTTTGTTTTATAAAAACTTTTCCACTTTTTTACAGAACGATTAAAACGTAATTCATTGTTTAATGGAATTGGGTTTTGGATAAGGAGAATCCGGGTCGCGACTTTGCGTTTTAGGCTATTAAGGATTTATTCGGTTTTTAAAGGATTAAGTTCGCAGCTACCGTATTATTTATTTGTAAAAAAAATTGTATAATTATATTTATTGTTAAAGTTATACATTTTAATGGAAAGAAACGTGCGGTCGTAAGCAGGATTTGAACCTGGACCTCTCGGATAAATACTCCAGGCGCTCTGACCACTAAGCCTTCTCGACCGATCTCTAAGCGATCCGACAGGCGCAGAATTCAAATCCAACCCACGACCGTATTTTTCTTTTTGCTACGCATGCGTTAATGGGTTTATGTTTTTGTGTATTTTATTTTAATTTTATTATTTTATTAACATGAATTGTCACTACAAAATGCAGGACACCGTTGCAATGCGGTGGAAAGCGTCGCAACGCATTTTGCACCAAGAGCACGTTGTAGCCTGTACCAAAATATTCAATTCTTCGCCTTCCGAAGTGTTAGCGTATTTTCAACGTGGCACCTATACGTAAATAAATGCCCAATCCATCTAGTGCCACACAAAATGTGCCAGTCATTGTGTGCAAAATTGATTTGCAATATTCATCCTGCATTGTGTATAAAAGGAAGGGCAAGCAGAATAATATGTGTTTCTAAAGTAATTTACTAAAATCAATGAAAAAATATGTTTTGATGAGAAAAGGATATACAAACGAAGTCTAAGTATAAAACACTATTATTGATAGAGACTTTTTGAAATTAATATTTTCCATTAATTTCTATTATTACATTTATATTTTCAACCTATCGACCTAATATGTATAGTGTTTCATAAACGCGTCTGAAACGACCAAGAAGGATAAAACAATTGTAATTATATTAAATGGCAAAAAGGAATACGGTCGCGAACAGGATTGAACCTGCGCCTCCCGGATAAATACTCCAGGCGCTCTGACCACTAAGCCATCTCGACCATTTTTTTCCATTTAATATAATAACTTTAAAGTTCGCTAAGCATGCGTTAATGCTTTTCAAAGATTTATCTTGAAAAATTGTAATAAGAAAAATTAGAACTCATAGAAACCACTTGCTGTGTCAAGTTTTTCCACCATTTTTGCTGGGTACATTTTGAGAAGATTTTTTATAGTCACTTTTACTACAAATATGATGACCGTACTATACCTATTTATAGACTGTAACTCGGAGAACACGTTAACCCGTCGGTCCTGGCTGTCAAATGAAGGTCCATGACAGCCGTTACAAGGTAGTCAGGGCCTGAAAGTCTGACAACCAGTCTTAAGTTAAGCAGTATCTGATTAGACTAGAAGCCAACCCCATCGTTGTTGCGGTAAGGCTGGGCAGATTGATTGACCTATTTATAGCTTGCGACTAACTTTGATCAATTTATAAATAAAAAATGTATAAATTGATCAAAGTTACTCGATTTTATTTCTTTTCAGCGTTGAATTCTAAAAGAAATCGATAAAAAGAACCTGCCCTACATAGTCCGCGCTACTATTGACGTTTAACAAAAGGCACACACAGTGTTATCAAAGAGCTTTTCCGTCAATCGATTTATTCCGTTCTTTGTCATATATAACCAGCACATATCTGTCTCACTGCAGGGCAAGGGCCTCTTCTCCTACAAAGAAGGCACGGGCATTGATCACCACACTTGTTCACTACGAGTTGGCGATTTCCTCTAGTCTAGGTTTCCTCACTATGTTTTCCTTCACAGTATGTCTGTAATGTCTTAGATTTACTAAGAAATTACATATTCTTTCATTGAAAAAGTCACATTGATACAAGCCCGGTTTGAACCTACAACCTGCGGCTCATAACGTTATTAATCAGCTCTGCCAATATCAAGTCTATATTCAATATTTACTCATCGTATGGTTGGTGAACAACCTAGTGTCAGAGTTTAAACCAACAGTAGATCTCAGACATGACTTTACACACTCAATTTATGCTGGTTTGCTCACGCTGTTTTCCTTCACCATTTTATGCAAATGCCAATTATAAATACTATAATATAATATATATTGAAAATTCAGTGGTACGTACCTTGGATTCAAAAGACCGACTTTAACTTGCCAGTACAGTTGTTATATTACTAGTATATCACTGCTTGGATCCAGTTAAGATACGAAGACGATAAGAAGATCCAGTTGGATAACTCTTTATCCGAATTTTATGTTTGATAACTTTTGCATTTCTATAGTATAGTATTTTAATGTTGTATTTTAAATGGTTTGTATATTTCAATGGATGTTACTATAACAAAATAAATAAATAATTTTATATATATATATATATATATTATAATAAATGAATTTTTATAATATTAATAATTAACTTTTTTGTTTGCAATAATTTTCTTTTTAGAATTAAGATGAATTATTTTTGTGAAATTCTATAATTACTTGATGTGCAAGGAATAACTGTAAGCATTAAGATGTATGTATAAATAAATAAATAAATAAATAAATAAGTTAAGTTGATAGTTTAAACTGAACGTAAAATTAAATAAGACAACAAAAAAGTACATAGCATCAGTATGCAAATAATTCAGTTGACGACAAAACTTTGCGTTGCAGAAACATTTTTAATATAAGACGAGATTTATCATAATATTTATCATAATATTCATGAAGTTCCTGGCAGTAAATAGAAATACATTATGACATAAATCACTTAGGCGCGACTTCATTAATTTTCATGAAGCTTTTCTTCACGCTAATGGGTCCTCGGGTTTGTAACTACTTAACCACTGTTTAGTGGCTTTGAGTTATTGTGTTATGGCAACACAAATATAATTTCTTCGTGTATAAAGATAACTGCTTCATTGAAATCAAGTACTGCTGCCGAGCGTATAGCTGCCTAGCCGTTTCCCAATAACATTGGGGTCGGCTTCCAGATGCAGCGTTATACCGGTATTTTACATGGAACGGACCTATCTGACATCCAACACCCAGTTACTAGGTATGCCGATATGCCGTGGTATGACTAGTTGTCAGACATTCAGGCCTCTGACTACTCTTAAAAGCTGTCGTAGATCTTAAGACAATCCGGACCGATGGTTTTACGTGCTATCTAGCACGGAGGGGTCTCAGCATGAAATGGCGGTCAGTCGTCCACAGACCGACCGCGGCAAGCGCAGCTTAACCTCGATCGATCGATCTGTGCGGTTACTACTTAACCACGAGCTCCCCGATAGAGGACTTAATAACAGCATTGTAAAATGTGGGTGTAGAAAAGTGCACCTCTACCCAAAGCCTTCGACGAAAACAGTTGTAAAGGTAGAATGAAAAATATTAAATGTATATACAAATAGAAATTCCCGTTTTAACAAAATAAATAAGGAATTAATATTTTAGAACAAAAGAGATAGAACTTGACTGTTTCAAGCTGTTTGCTTCTTCAAGGGCAGCACAAATATTTTGCAGCCGTCTATGATTTATAATTACTTGGTTTGGGTTTCCCTACTCAAAGGGTGCCCAACGGGGCCCTATTACTGAGCCCGCGCTGTCTGTCTGTCTGTACGTCTATCTGTCAGAGAACTGTAACTTTTGAACTGTAAAAGCTCTTCAGATGAAATGTTCTCTTAATATATATGTACTATGTTAAACTTGATTCTATCATGGCAACTAATAAAACAAATTTTAAATTGGAAGTATACTCTCACCGTTAATTAGTGTTGTATTTATTATTTATGTAAATTTTAATATGTTTATGTATAAGTATCAAAATAATATTTTTGCGATGTTTTATATTTAATATATTGTAAATAGGGGCTCGTGGCTAAGTAACAGCCGCACAGACCGATCGATCGAGGTTAAGCTGCGCTTGCCGCGGTCGGTCTGTGGATGGGTGACCATCATTTCATACCGAGACCCCTCCGTGCCTCGGAGAGCACGTTAAGCCGTCGGTCCCGGTTTTCAAATTAAGATATATAACAACCGTTACGGGTAGTCAGAGGCCTGAAAGTCTGACAACCAGTCATACCACGAGATATCGTGTTACCCAGTTACTGGGTTGTGGAGGTCAGATAGGCAGTCGCTCCATGTAAAATACTGGTATTAAGCTGCATCCGGTTTGACTGGAAGCCGACCCCAATGTATTTGGGAAAAGGCTAGGCAGATATATTGTAAATAGTTATTACAAATTCAGGAAACTTGTCTAAAGTTTAATAAATTCAGGATTAGACAAGTTTTAGTGTATTATAAACTTTCTAACTAAAGTAAAATTAATAATTTAATTACTTATCACTTACATAAAACAATGTCAGAAAAAACTGTGAAGAAACCTGTGAAGAAACCACCTTAAAAATATTCAGTAGTTTGTATTTAATTTTCAGTTTATAAGCTACATTATGTTTAAGTAAAATATTAGCGATTCAAACACGTAATTATTGAATTAGGGGCTTAACCACGCTAAAATCATAACCGTTGCATTGACCCATGATCACGAGAAGACTATCTAAAGTCTTTCGTGACAACGGTCAATGCCACTTGGTCAAAACGTCGAGGTAAATATTTTATTTGTTTATAGCGCGATTAGGTCCCGTTAGAATTCGTTGAAACATTATGTCTTGGCAGCTATACTTACATAGCATCACGCCTGTATTGTCCTGGGAAGGGGTAGGAGAGGTGGTCACAGTTGTACACCCAAATTTCACCAATGTTGCTATTAAGTACCATGCAAAAGATGGTGAGCCTATAGCCATCTACCGGGCAAAATTCCAAAAACTGAGCTGCTACTGAGAATTTCCGAACAAAAAAACCCAATAAAACTGCCCGTCCCGGGAATTGAACCCGGGACCTCGTTCTTAACAGTCATGTTTTGGACTACTAGATCAATGATCAGGATTAAATACATATTTGGCAGCTAAATAAATAATAATAATAATATCGGCCAACTATTGAAGTAATTACTTATTCATAGCCGTACAAAATGTGGGTCAATTAACTAGAAACATTATTTAAATTGATAGTTTCTTGGAGTTTGTTAATTATACTAATTGCAGGTTTGTTCAATATTTGGCACACTAGAAATACGTTTACAGTACACACGGGGTATGCAGAGTTGTACAGAGTTGCATTCACCAATACCGTTTCTAAGAACCATGTTATACTAAGTGAGCCTATTACCATCCATAAAGCATATTTTACAACTCTGGGCTGCTACTAAAAACATTCTAACAGCAAACCCCCGAAAATCGAACCAAGGACGCAGCCTCGCTTACGACTATTAGACCAATAAGACAGATAGAAATACGCGAAAGAATTAATACATGTGACTGTGTCATTCCAGGGCAAAAACGTCTTCTCTGCGAAAGACAAGGCATGCAAAGGCAGAAAAGAGAAGGCAATAGCATGCTTAACACGCAAGTTCATTGCGTGTTGGGGATTTCAGGTTATTGAATCCAGGTTTCCTCACGATGTTTTCCCTCACCGTGTGGTAATGGCATCTAAGATTTACTAAAAATACTCATATAACTTGGAAAACATAAAATTGGTACGACCAGGTGAACCCGCCACCTGTTGCACAGAAAGCATGACTGTAACCTTCGGGGCACCACGATTATATTCAGATATACTAAAACATTTTTTTATTGTCAAAAACTTGATAAACACAGTGTGGGCTTGGCTTTATATACTAAGGACTACAATTTCAGTCCGTGCGAAGGGTAAATCTTTAATAAACATCTTAAAGACTCATCGTTTCAAATCTTGAACTGGAACAGGACTGAGTAAATAGGGTAATAAATAAAATATCATTGCTAGACTTAGGTACTTTCCTTCCAAAAACAGTGAGAAGAGGCAAAGAAATAAATGATCATGTTTGAGGGCTAAGCTCCAGTTGTCCAGCTGGTGGTCTCGGCAACTAGTGGTCCTTCGATCCGGCTCGAAGGACCACTGTTTGGGTGTCTTGCTCTCTGGTCTACAACTTCAGTCCTCATACTAGCTATCTATATTATCGCAATAAAGTCTAAAAAATGTCTGGCAGTTTAATTGCTAGGCAAGATCATCAGCTGAATAACTGGAGCTGGGCGCCCAGCCAAGCCAATGTTTATATTGAGACGCTGCTCGATTCAACTAATTAAGATTTATAAGGTCTTTAAACGAGGTCCGGTTCCGAAGTATCAATATGATATCATTTATTGAGATGCTAAAATCTATAAATTAGTATATAATCTATAAAGTATGCGCCATTTTCAAAAACCATCATCATGCCAATCATTTATGTATGATATGAAGAATAAGAAGAAAGTGGATTCTCTTTCTTCATAGCTTCTTCGTAGCGTCTCAAATGAATTTGTTCTTACGGGCCTTAGTCTATAAAATAATTAAGTCATTACATGTCTGACAAGCAGCCGAACACTCAACAACAGAACATTAAATTGACAATCCACGAAATTGAAGATCGAAGATGACCAAGATCAAGAAACATGATACATGGTATACGATACTTTGAATTCAAGTATGAAAACTGGTCCTAATGGTACATGAAAGCCGAGAGCATAATATGAATATAACGTCTTTACATCCCCAAAATTATTGCCATAAAATGTTCTGAATAGTAAGCAAGGATACGAGTACACAATACATATGTACCTACACATAATGTTTCGGTATGTGACTTTGCTTTTCCTGCTCTCAAAGAAAAAATACAAGGATGTCAAACATAACACAGTTTTCTTTTTTTCTATGTCGATAATGGAACCCATTTTGTTCTGTCTTTACACATTTTTCCAGCCCACTTACATCTGTCATCTCAAGACTCCTTCACGCATACACTCGTATTCAGCTTTACACTATGAAGTAAATTGCGTCATAAGTGTGGGAACTCTCTTGTGTTGCAATTTCTTCAGCTTTGCGTCGAGAAATGAAAGAACGCAGATGCTGGTATTATTGCAATATAAATGCTCTCATGCAATATGCCGGGTATGATTTTTAATATTATTGCATACGGTAAGAAACTTAACTTACTGACTTATTTTTTCTTATAATTTAATTATTACTCTAAGTGCATTTTTCAGGATATTCCGACTAGTTTCGAACCTGAATTGAGTCAATTATATCAAAATTTTAAGTAATAAAAATGTCAAGATGAATGTAGATACATGTGAACTAAATATTAAAACTGTCACCCTATTAAAACAGATTGATAAATTATTTCTATATTATTTCAATATTTATAATTTATTAAATTATGATCATCTATATAATTATAATTAAATATTGCTTGGCTGAATAATAAGAATTTTCATCAAATGATGAATGATGGTTGATGTTGATGTTGATGAATGATCCTGTTAAAATAGTGTCGGTGCGTTCGCAAACACCAATATCATATTCACAAACATTTCTTGGAATAACTTTATGCAGGTCAGACAAATGTTGGCTAAAGCGAACCCGCAACCCGTAGTGTCATGTTTTTTAAATTTTTCTCTTTTGCAAACCGACTGTAATTACGGTGTATCATTATTGACAAAGTGTTATTGAGTGCATCTGTTCGGAAATTCTCAGTGGGGGCCCGGAGATTTTTTTATTAGAAAGTTATCAATAGCAGCCCGGAGTTCTAAATTATACCTGGTTGATGGCAATAAGTTCACCACTGAATTTTTCTTACCGCGTGGTCGATGAACAACCTATGTAATATCAGGGTTTAAATCATCCGTAGATCTCTGACATGGCTTTACACACCATCGATAAAATCTCTCAGCTGTGCTGATTGCCTCACAATGTTTTCCTTCACCGTTTTAAGCAAGTGAAAATTAATTTATGATACACACATGACTTTGAAAAGTCAGTTGTGCGTGCCTTGGATTTAAAATTGCAACCTTTGACTTGTCAGTCCTACGGTCATACCACTAGGCTATCATGTCTTACCAAGAAATGGAATTTCATAAGATCATCGGTAAAATATGAGAAAGTGACAAAAAAACGATGAACACAACCAAATTTTTAAAATGGCTTTGCTCTGACTCTCTTCATTTATCTGGAGTACACAACATAACCATCTTGTCATAAAACAAATACAGAAAATGCTAGAAGTCATTTCATCGTATCACAGTAACTAACACTACAGTCAATGCATTTTCGACGCATGTTAATCGAATTCTCCTGCTAACTGTACAAGAAACAGTCCACCTCTACAGACCTCATCGGGGAATGCAGGCGTAAAGTTGAGGTATATTTTATCTTATAAACAAACAAGAAATGTTTGACACCCTACCTACCATTTAAATCCCAAAATCCAAATCGAAAAATCTTATACAAAGTGTTCCCAATTTTGTTTTAATTTAGATAACCTTTCGTGGATCCCTTAGACCCTCAGTGTTTGTGACCGAGTTCTACCTCAAGGGACGAAAGGGCCCTTTTAACTTCATTTATAAGAAATGGAACGTTGGCCTTTGGGACCGAGTTTTGCATGACACTTCGTTCCTTTATTTTTTGGCGATTTTATTTAAATATTTGTTGTTTACTTTGGGTACGAAGTGGTTTTAGATGTTAATAGTTTTCAATTATGGGGAATAATTTAAGTAGATAAAGATTTGCAATCAAAAACATAATATGATTTTGTGATAAAATAATGTCATACAAATTTGAATCTGCTGCGCCTACTGGATAAATACTCCAGGGATCTGACCACTAAGCCATTTCGACCATACGCCACCCTTGCCACCCCGGCCACCCTTATATGGTTAGATATTAGATAATCTTGTTGTGACAAAATTTATCAACCATAAGCCTATCAAGTTGTCAAACGGTACACGTGCCATATTTGAGGAGGTGAATATACCGCTAATACAGAACAGGAATCAATAAAAATAGAAACAAAAAAAGAAAATAACGACATGTATTTGTAAAAAAGACACTGGTATGCCGCGCAACACCCCGTGCAACTACAATAAACATAGGTACAGGAATTCGCAGTCCTTTGACAATGTCAAAAAATTATTTTTAGACCTGTTACGGGGCAATCCGTGGTATATTCTGGAAAATCCCGCTAATGTTTTGGAGTGAAAATTTGCCTATTAAAAATAACCATAGAATTTTCAAACTCTCAAGTAGATTTCAAAACTTGTATATGTAAAATAATAAAGCAGTGTTATTAACTTTAATCACTTAATAATTTACCTAATTATGATCTTACGATTACACCGATAACAATAAAATAAAGCAAAGTCCTTAAACAGAAAACGAATAAAACACAGCTAGAAATTCTAGTAACTCGATAAACTGAATGAAACAAATTAGAAAATCGTGAACACAGCGATAATCACGACCATTACTCACTTAAAACCAAAGCAAAATCAGCATTTTAATGTTCTATAGAACAGAAAACGTAATGGATGTAAAACTTAGCAATAAATTCTTCGAACTCAATTCAGTGAGGCATACAATTTACGGAATTGAGACAGCTACGATAACGTCTATCAAAACTCGTTGGTCGGTTACGTGAAATTAACTTGAAATAATTTCTTGCTATTAAGTCGTTGTATAAAGCAGCAATTTAGAAATCAAAGGAGTGACTTTGCAACATTTGTTAAAAGGACTGGCTTTGCGTTTGATTCCATTCGCTAGAAGCTAATTACATCATTTCTAGTACTATGTACTACACCTACAGTGCTAACATATGTATAAACATAACACGTTCATGGGTATAGCAGTAGGTCTTTCCTTTATCTTATAAAGCCTTTTACAATAACAATATTTATGAATAATGAGGTTAGTATAGTAAAAAATATTCTTGCTTGATGTCATAAAAAAACACTACTGTATAAATTATTTTTAGTATAGCCGGAGATTAACGATATCAAGCTCTTGAATTAGGGTTTCAGTCGAATATCACTCAAAAAATTTGGTCTTTAGTCAGGTATTTACAACATAAAAAGCAAGGACACATTTAATAAATCACGAGTTTACTCTCAATAATGTCCCGTCCAAGATAAATAAAAAAAAGTTATTCCTCCATTGTTAGCATCATTATTAGCCTCTAATCTATTGCTGAACATGTCTTTCTACACAACTTCCCAAAAAAATACATTTCCAAAATTGTTAGTCTTTGTCTCGTTTCCAATTCACCCACCCACGATGACTCAGCGTATCATTACAAAAGACACCCGTCCCATTTAGAGACAACCGCAAATCAGCCAAATAAAGCGCGATCAGAAACGATTTTCAACATGGCTGACTCGTAACATTTCCTTTAATGTAATGGCAATTGTAATTGTGACGTTGAAATTGTATTAATTATCGCGATCAAGGAGATCTGAGAACGGAGAACAGATTATAGGGTTGTCGAAGTCTATTACAGACATACGGCTTGCGGTGGGCGTTGATGACAGAGTAGAGATAATATGAACACATCGAAGACACATATTCTCTTTGAAATCAAGTAAGCTTTACGAGTAATTTCGCGTTCGTATTCGTTCGATAAGACGCTCAAATTGTATAGTTATTACAATCTGTTTACTTTCAATGCTGCCGCCTGCTTAGAATTTGAAAATTACATGCATTTCTTTATAAATACGCACACACACGCACAAGTTTTCCTAACTTAACAATAACCTAGCCTCATTATAAAACTTCAACTCTCTTTCCAATTCCAATATTAGATGATTTTGCCCATCGTGTTACTGATGATTTTGCGAATGTCAGGGTTGGATATTCAACTCTTTTTACATGACTCCTACTTAGAATTGTCAATATTGTAGATGTCATTAAAAATATTACAAACTTTAATATTTCGATACTGCTAGGTGGGTACTTGCATCAATACTATAAACGTAATCCCTTGTCGCCACCCCCTCCAACCGGATTTGAAGTTTATTTCCATTAGGTTAGACTTTACGTCGACTACTTAGTATAAAATATTGACTGGTTCGTGAGGTACTTACCTAAGTTAACTGTTTCAAACTAACTGAACTCTCTAATCGCTTACCTAGAGTGCTGACTTCATAAACTGTGATTTAACGCTTCATTGAACTTAATCGAGGTTTTCGCTGACTCGTACTTGATAAGTAAAGACTAAAGAAAATAAGTTTTGTTACATTTTCAAAACGTTATGTAACCTTGTTGCCTTGCATCACTCTCCTGCTCTCATACAAATTTATTTAGAATCTGAACAGACACGCAGAGCAGCAATTTTTCATTCATACATCTCTACCACACGCCATCTTAATGAGTGGCGTAGCTAATGCTTAAGGGGCCCTATATCAAAATTTATATTCGGGCCTTTTTATAACATTTTACGATTTTTTGCTTACACAGTACAGACGTTGAAGCCCTTGTGGCTTGGAGGCCCCGTATTATTGTTACAGCTGATACGGCGGTAGCTACGCCCCTGATCTTAATCCATAGTCACTCACTTTCTAGTCATATTATCTTTCACATAACCTATCCGTCGTTTCCTTGATCTTCAGAAACTTTGTCACCTTTATGTATGTACATAATTCTATTTATCTTCTTTGTCTCAAAATACTCTAGAAAAATTGTTTATGTGATAAATGCTAGTATACGAGTTTGAAACCTCTACTAGTTTGCAAGAAACAGTAAAAGCTTTCAAAATACTTACTTCAAGTGCGATTTGCCGCCTCATTGAGCAAATTTTGCTTGGTTTCTTGCATGTGTTGTATTTTATCGCCGAGATCAGCAATATTAAGGCGTATACGTCAAGGGTTTGGGTTTTATATGGTTTATAGTAGACCCTAAATCAGCATTATTTATTAAATTCTTTAAAAAATATGCCTAGCCGGCAAGTCTCAAGTTGCTGAAAAATTTTGATATAGAAACTTTATAGCATTATTTAGCTTTTTAGGGAGCTTTAGCTAAAACTAAACATGCTTAATCGTGAAAAATTACTTATAACTTTAAAATAACATGGGACTGGCAAGTCGAAGGTCGCAAGTCCAAATCCAGGCAAGCATCACTGACTTTGCGAGTCATCTACGAATTAGAAATTAACGGTGAAGGAAAATATCGTGAGGAAACCAGCACACCTTAGAGATTTTATCGATGGTGTGTAAAGTCATGTCAGAGACCTACGGGTAGTTTAAACTCTGGCACTAAGTTGTTCATTAACCTCATTCATTACGATAGGCAAACATGCCACTTTAAAAATTCTACAGTTATTTAATAGCTAAATTTTCACTTCGGAATATTAGCTCTAATAATAAGTTGGCACTGTTAAAAGAAGGCAAATTCCTCTGCCTTATTTTTTTGGTTGTTTTGCATTTGCAAAGCACAGGAGACCGAGCTGAAAAGATAGGATGACGCAAGGGTATCGACGCATATTGCGTCCCATCAACCATCTTTCAAGGCAGTAACATGCACATCTGGTTTGTTACGATCGTCACGTGTCAAGCCATTTGGTTCTAATATAGCTGGTACACCGGTGGTGGTAAAACACGACGAATAGTGTTATTAATATTGGCATGCCGAGCTATGCGACCTGCACTCCTGACAAGTCGTGGTGACCAAGATGTTCGACAATCTCACCGAAATGACAGGAATGCGAAGCACAGCACGGAGCTCACAAACGTTGGTACGTACGTGTATACGCAGTTACTTGATTAATCTGGTCAAAATGGTAATAATATAATTCTCAAGTATTTTACTTTTACATGAATGATTTCACAAACGACGGCTATTTTGCCAATTTTCGTACATTTTAACTTCCATTAATCTAATAAGCCATCCAATGAGAGTCGTTAAATATTATTTTACAGGAAAAAGTGACAATCTAAAAAAAAATTGCCACATTTTAAAACTTTCATAAAACTTTGAAAACGAACTCGGGACTTCATTGTAAACATAAATAAATAACTAAATAATCCATCTTATCCAAAAAGCTTCATCGCAAAAACCATGAATAAAAACAGTATGATTAATAACAGGTTTAAGGACTCATTCATCACAAATTTAACCAACTTGTCACCATATTTTATCCCGAAACATGGAATTCTAAGAGGCTGATGAAAAATATGGTACATTTTTAATCTAAGTTGATCTTTTTTTATAGCAGGTGTTTTCAAGCTTAATTCTAAGTAACTTTCATAATTCTCTACGAATCCTTTTGAGACGTACAATTACGCCAATACATACAATTCGACCGATATCACATCAATTATAATAATATTTACCTTTCAACTGGAGCCTTAATTTTGACACCGAACATTACACATTCTAGGGCGAGGTTAAATACAGGGTGTGGGTCACGCCATGACACAAATGTGGACAGTTTGGTGACAAATAAGCTACCTCACGCCAATTAAGTTGGATTCAGGAACCACGAAATGAGCAAATGGAGGCAAGAGGGAGAGAAACGCGGTGACCAACGCATTATAGGTAAACCCCTGATATCTCACATCACACCTAAAGAATCCTTTCCAGACCTAGCCACAAACATATTTTATTTATTTATCTATTTACCCTTACGATTCGGTATAAAATAAATTAATCATATATGTAAAAATTAATCGCCGAAATGTTTGTACGCGCATAACTTCCGAATGACAGCACCAAATTGGATAAACCTTTCTCGCAAAAATTGCGGTACGTACTTAGCTGGGTCAGCTAGATTATATATAAATAAAGTTAAATCTTTGAAACGCATTAACACATGCGAACGTAACGAGGCGAATTCTAAAGTTATAATTTTTGGAGAAAAAAAAATACAATACAGTCGTGAGCAGGATTCGAACCTACTGCGCCTGGAGTATTTATACGGGATGGGAGGAATCTTGCTTACGACCGTATTAATTTATATTATTGACTAACCTAGTTCCTTCAAGAACGCATGTGACCCTGCTAGGGAGCTGCAATTAATAATTATGTATGCTTCTAATTCTAATGCAAATAAGGCAATTAATTTACTACTAATACCTACCACTTTTCATCCATAAATTCTTTAATAGTATAATGATATTTTTCTATTAACATTCGTAAGTTTAGCCTTCAAAATACTGTAGTACTATTGTACTTATACTATCAGGTAACATATTATATTTTTGTATAATTACTTTCGTGAGACCTATTCATATTATAAAATTATTAGTCACTGGTTACTAGTCACGTGTATTTTTCGGTCAACTTTGACTCGCGACATCGCCGCGGGGTCAGCTCACGACTAAGGCCTCCTCGAGTTCAAAACTAGTCGGGCAATCCCGAAAAATGCACGTGAGTAATAACCGGTGAACAATAATTGGTACAAATTATTATAAATTTGTATACCTATTGCGATATTGTGAGCTATTTCTATGCATAACTAACAGGAATTAACGCGCAATATATACCTTTGAATCGCTTGACGTTTTTGACGACAAGCAGACTGATTTATTGCGCGTTAATTCCTGTAAGTTATACATATAATAATATCATGCAACGCGATAGTTTAAAAGTTAGTATTTCTATGCATTTCTATTCTAGGTATCGGTATTTTTCCTAGAGGCGTATTTGGGTTGCGTGTTTGAGTGCCAGTTCACTCCGTAACCAATTTTTCTCATTTCACTTAATAACACACAAAAACAACACACTTAACATTTTAAGTGTGTTGTTTTTGTGGTCACCGTAATTTTTAAGGACTACGGTTACCAAGACATTTCTTGGGAATCGTAGTCCTTAAAAATGACGGTGACCGCTTTCTACCAGCGTTGTCTATAAAGGCCCCAAATTTTCAGAAAAATATATCGTATCATACATCGAAATCGTTTCAGGCATTTAGAAGTTATAGTGGAATAAAGAAGCATACAAACATACATACAGAGTTACTTACATAAATAATTCCATATATACATACATACTTACATACATAAATGAACCCCGAAACATAACACTATTTTTTTTGGGCAGTCGCGTAAAGCGGCACTCACTCTATAATTTAAAACCGAATGCAGAGTTGATTCGCGACAAAAAACTCACGAAATTACGCTTGCCATTTGGAAAAGTGAAATAATTTATTACAATTTGCCAATAGTAAGTGCCAGAGCAAGGGTCTGGTAAACGATCGTTAAGAAATATTTTCATATAAGCATTACCATTCTCTAAAGGATTTTTGGTCGTTGTCACTATTATAGAAATCGCTAAGCCTTTGGGAAGATCGAACAACATTCGACACTAGGATTAAAAGAAAACAAAAGGGAAGAAATAAGGAAAAAATATAGATAGGTACTATATTATTACTACCAAGTTATTATCCAGAGAGCTTTGGAAATATCAACACTTTAGCGATTAATAAACTGGAAAGGTTATTTACAATATCGCGATACATTCGGTGATTATTTAGGTAAAGGCGATACATTATGTGTATTAATATAAACTATACATTTATTATATAAGTACCTGCAACAGGAAATAGTCACTGAACAAATAAATAATAGTGCTAGACTTACAGCTCGCATAGGTCCATTTTAGTGATAATTTCTTTTCCGTAAAAAGGACTCAGTCAGGTTAAGAAAATTACTAAATCCCATCGGAATATCACCTTGAGAGGACACGTTAATTAATACATTCTGTTTTTTTTTCGTATTCACGCTTAGATATTGTGTCGCCTAAAGTGCTTGCAACAGAAAACGCGCCAGGAGCTAGAGCCCATTCAATGATCACCTGCGGGTGACGAACTTGAGTAGTCCAATGCCTGACCAGCCATAGCCTCAAAGATTTCTGGCTATGGCTATGACGATGAAGTTTAAACAACTCTAACAGCTGATTTAGATTCTAACTAAGCAACAAGAGTCAATAGTGAAGCTAAAACCTAACTTAGACAGCTCAATAACTTGACGCACAACATCACCATTAATACGATCATTATTTCAATTTTTTTTTTTCGTATGTGTTGAGGCCATTTTTTTTTCGAATGTGTTTCTACCTTTGGCTTACTTGCCTGATGGTAACGACGGTGTGGCCGAAGATGGAACACGTAGATCCAAAATAAATCTATTCACTCTGCTTACTACTCCGAGTTCTTCTTCCACATGCGAGTGGAGTATTTATCCGGGAGGTGCAAGTTCAAATCCTGCTCTCGACAGTATTTTTCATTCCACAAAAATTCTAAATATTAGTATTCGCTACGTATCTATGCGATAATTCGTTTGAACAATTTATATGTATGTAGGATCCCCAATTGCTACCATCTTATAAAAAAACGATAACAAAATAGAGATACCGTGAGCAAGTCTTACAAATTTGGACTAATGGAATTACAACCTAACAAGGTTTATTTTGGTGCGATTGCCAGTTCGACGGAGATACCCGAAGATTACCGAACGAAATCGGAAAGATGGCGGAAATTAGAAGATATAGTCGCAGTGCGGTGTTAAATGAAACTAAACAACATTATTTAGTAATAAATTCTAAAATAAAAGCTAACTAAAAACCAAAATATAAGTAGATTTTAATATCTAATCACACATGATGGTCGTGTTAAACGAGACTTCCGGGTTCTATTCTCAGTCACAACCTGGCGATGTGCTAAATGTAATAAGTAATTAATTATGCAAAGCGCAATCGTCATTAGCATATTTATCATGTTACCCGGTAACTGGGTTGTGGAGGTCAAATAGTCAGTCGCCCCATGTATGCTGGTACTAAGTTGCATGAAGTTAGCATAGCATATGAGCATCACGTCTTTAATCCCCGAATGGACAGGCAGAGGTGTAAACACGTGTACAGTCCACACGTCCGTAGTAACGACACTGTGATTTTGAGCTGGCCTATCATAGTAGAGAGTTTCAACAGAATGCGAGGCTAGCTTATGCTGGTTATTGCTCAGTCTGCCGTATGTCCACTGATGTTATTAAGTCACAGGTTGTGATGAGCCTCTTGCCATCCGGTTAGACTGGAAGCGGACCTTGGTAGTAGGGAAAAAGCTAGATTGATTGATATGATATAACATACGCCCGTATCCTCAAAGTGGTAGGCAGAAAAGTGCTTTAGTGCACCCTCATTTCATCGATACATAATATTAATAAGTCCCATGTACCAGGTGGTGAGTCTTTACTGAGAATTTCTTAACAGAAAAACGCAATAACACTGCCCAGCCAATTGAACCCAGGATCACACGCTTAGCAGTCGCGCTTGGAGCCACTAGACTAACTAGGCATATGGATAATTTAAAGTAAATATAAAAAATAACAGTAAGATAAGATAAGATAAGATATAATTTATTTGCTTGAAATATGGTACAAAGTTAGTCTATATGTAATATCTTAGGTTTGCGCGATCACTACACATTATAATAAAACAAACTTATAACCGGATTAATCGCGTGTATTATTGGTTTTTTGTTTTTCCTGACGTTTCGAACCCTTTGCAGCGTTCGTGGTCGCAGGAGGACTAAGGTGTCAGGTGTCTCAACAGTTTATTTAAATTTTTTTCAGTCTACCGTACATATAATTGATAAATTCATAAAATTATTATTGTCTCTGATACATATTTAAACTAAATCGCGACGGTATTTCCTAAGACTATCCCTGAGAAGAAATACCGAAACAAACTCAGAGGTCACAGTCGTTTTAAATTTAGAGATACAATTTTACAATTTTATCGAATTATAAACTAAAAGGTGTTCCGATGCACGCAGTAATCGCTCACAGTATCTTGATTTGTCTTGTGACTTGACTTTGTTTGGGACTTGATTATTTTCAGTACAGGGTTCCAAACAGGTGGTAATTGCCAACCATCTTCTCTATTGAAATTTGGGTGTTTTTTAATTTCAATAGCCTCGCGGAGCATTCTCGGTATATATCGGTTTTCTTTCGCGAGGATTTGGGGTTTGTCGAAACGTAGAAAATGGTTGGGTTTGTCTGTTGTATGTTCACAGACTGCAGATTTTGTTGAGCGTCTATCCTTGACGTTGCTATGTGTTCTTTCAACCTGGTGCCAATGCTACGCTTTGTTTGCCCTATGTATGATAGCTCACAGTCACAATCAATCTTGTAGACCCCTGCATCTCGTAAGGGAATGTGGCACTTCACCGGTCTGAGAAGTTGGCTGATCTTTCTATGTGGCTTGAAGTAGGTTTTGATAGAAGCACGCTTCAAGATGCGACCAATTCTATCGGTGACCCCTTTGATGAAAGGTAGGACAGCAGGTCGGCGATCAACTGTGGTGGGCTTTGGGCGGCTTCTGCGACGGGGATGTGGAGCTCGTAAGTTATTATGTTTGAGAACTTGCTTCACATGGTTGAGTTCCCCTGCCAGGTGGTCGGCGTCGCAGATGCCTTGTGATCTCTGTAACAAAGATTTGGCGACAGTAGCTAACTGAGAAAGATGGTGGTGAGATTCACCGTTCAAACTGGACGGGTTGCCTAAAATTCACAAGGAGAACGCTCCACTACGACCAATAGTGAGCCAGATTGACACACCAACCTACAAACTGGCACAACACCTAGCGAAGATACTCTCAAAACTTAGTGAACAAACTAACACATATGTGAAGGATTCTTATCATTTCATCAGCCAGATCAGAGACCTAAAACTGACTGAGGATGAAGTGATGGTTAGCTTTGACGTGCAGTCCTTATTTACCAACTTACCAGTTGACACCTTAGTCCTCCTGCGACCACGAACGCTGCAAAGTGTTCGAAACGTCAGGAAAAACAAAAAAACAATAATACACGCGATTAATCCGGTTAAAAGTTTGTTTTATTATAGTCTATATGTATTTATTTTTATAGTTATTCCAGAATGATTTACATGAGAACGTCTCAAGCTATCAACGTAAGTACTTCCACGTGAAATAGTCCTCTAAAATTGCATACTAAAAAGCATTTTATTATTATTGTTATAAGTCAGCTATTTCTGTGACGACAAGTCGTTACGGACTTTATACATTTTTTATTCTTGTAATTCGTATACAAAATACTTGGGGATCGTAAAATGTGATATTGTTGTCTTCAAAAGTTACGATTTCTTTAAGAAAAAGACGTAAGCAGTGAAATGATGAGGGGTTGATTGAATGGATAAGTGTCCAATGCACATTTGGGTAGTACATAAATACGTACAATCACGCCTGTTTTCTATTGGGGTACACAGACACTATCAATTTCCTCTTGCTACGATTCTGGCACACCGCTTTCGCTTCATTTCTGTTAATTAACTTCTTCATACATGCTCATCCAGGTATGTCTGTATACGGGAGATTTATGTATGTTACTTATAATACCCACAATTTCTTGTAGTGCGCGAACGTTTTAAAATAATATTAATAATTATTACAATACCAGCCTATTAGTCGAATGGAAACAAGCATGGCCGTATTCACAGTAAGAGCTCCGAGTTGAGAATTTTGCTCTCTCACATGGAAATGTATAACGGCATCGGTGGAATTGATGTGTAAAATACGACAAAGAAGTTATATTTTGACTTCAAATTGAATCGCCTAAAACTTTCGTGAGACAGTTTTCCTCGCGACATCACCGCAGGCTCAGCTCACGACTAAATGCTCCGTTCGAACACGAAGCTAGTTGAAGAATTTGGAAAAAATTACAAGTAATTACCGGTGAACAACAATTAACACCTATTAACTGTGTGAAAAATGGATCAGTCACTGTATAGAGACTGACTAGACAGTGAGAGTGTCACTTAAGACCTGTTCTAATGTGAGGAAATTGGACAAGTGGATAAATTTTAGAAGACAGAATAGTGAGCTGAGGTCGAGAAGGTTTAGTTGGCATTCGTCCGGGTAGCGCAGGTACGAGTACTGCTCACAGTTGAAGGTATTTTTGTTTCACCCTAAAAATGTACACAGATGGGTAAGTAATTATAACATCTCATTACCTTCTCGCCCATGGGAAACAATTATCCTAACATCGTTTCGATATCGTGTAAGTAAAGTATTTTTCCTCCTATTGATGTAAGAAATAATTAAACCCCTCAGGAAGAAATGAATGACCCATTTTGTGCGGAAAATATTGCTCGGACAAGGTAATTAGAGATACCGTATTAAGAATTTCCCTATGGTAGCATAATTCTATTGGTTTCTACCACGGACATAGATTGAACTGGATAATGCAAGTGTAAATACTTTGCGTAATATTACACGCCACAAAGTAGACAAAAAAAATGCGTCATTTTATATGCCAATCAATTTGCTGCCCACGGAGTTCATGTTAAGATATTATAAAATATAAAAAAGTCTCATTATCAGTAGTCCCTATACGGGTGACCGAATTGATAGCAATAACGTCGCCATAAGACGTTAAAATATGGAAGAAGAATTTGCGGTGGTGAGCAGAGGTCGATATGGCTTAGTGGTCAGAGCGCCTGGAGTATTCATCCGGGAAGCGCAGGTTCGAATCCTGTTTGCGACTATATTCTTTTTCCATTTAATATAATAACTTTATATAAGTACAAATGCAGTATACTAATTTTTAAACTATCGCGTTGCATAGTATTACTACGAGTATATACTAACAGGAATTAACGCGCAATAAATACCTTTGAATCGCTTGACGTTTCGACCAGGTTGCACTGATCGCGGTCAGACTGATAAATGCTAAACTCAGTATAATTTCATTAAACAAAATAGCACAAATTGCAGACGTTCTTCGCAAAAAAATTATAATTAAAAATTAAAAGAAGTGTAAATTTAAAAATAAATAAAAATAATAATAATAAAACCCACCAGGTACATAAAACTAGACAATAAAATTCTCTAAAACAAACATTATTGCTATTAAATTGAAAGACAAACACAAAATCTAACGCGCATGTTTTCGATACAATTAGGTAAATGTACTTGCGGTATCTAGTTAAATATAAATCTGTGGTTTCTACTATGTCTCGTTCTTTGTAGTAATTACGACAAAGAAAGATCGATAGCATTGCTGATGTGAACGTGTAGACTTTCGAGGTTATTTGTGGCATTTTATTGTGGCATATTCTATTTTTACACGACTGCCTAAAAAAGTAGTATTATGTTTTTCTTCCACCATACATTCTAAATACCTGGACAAATTTAGATGAATTGAGTAATTCAAGATAAATCATTGAAAAGCATTAACGCATGCTTAGCAATGAATTGAGTAACGTTAGGATTTTAACATTGACCCGGGCTAGTAATACAATTTTATGTTTTTACTCTTTTATTGTTTGCTCTTGACTCTAGTCTAGGTCAGAAGTGATAGAGACAAAGTCGATGATGGAGTGAGCTTACCCAGAAGAAGCCTGTTCACTCTAACATTGAAGAGATTATGGTTGAAAGCGTTTGGAAACAGACGCAGTTAGAGAGTTTCACTTCAATATAGTAAACATGGTACTTGGAGTTGAATGCGTTCGGAAACACAAACACAGGTAGAGAGTTCCACTCCAATATAGTAGCTATGGTACACAAAAGGGTATGAAATAAAAAAAGAACGCCACGTGTGAACTAAAAAGCGAAAAATAAAGTACTCAGTGAAGAATTTTCATCACAGTCAGAGGACCTATAATAAAATGTTCCACAGTACCTACTGCCCCTTTAGTTCACATGCAAGACGTGATTTTTCAATTTATTTTATTCTTAAATGTAAGAAAATGTTCTGAAACGTAGGCTTCATATCAGATTTATATCAAACAATCCAAAATCAAAAGGTTCCCTTGACCCTGGCTAAGGATTTAATAGCCGCTCAGCATACCTACCTATTGGCTATACATCGAATTCATGGTCACTTACTTGTCTATGAGGAGCAAAAATATTCAAAACATACGGTGCAATGTACTACAAAGTGACCGTCAATTCGTTAGTAACTGAAATAGTGAATATGTACGCTGATGGAGTTTAAGATGTTCCGATTGTCGAACAAAGATTTATGGATGTACAAGTGTATACACCTCTGCCTTACCCCTTCCGGGAATACAGGCGTGAATATTGGGGCGTGTGGAATATTATGTTTACGTTATTGGTCACTTTGATACTCAGCTACGTAGGTACATAGCTAGATCGAGTTTAAGCTGTTTCGGTCAAACAAAGATTTATGACAGTCATTACAGGCAAGTGCTCTGAAAGTCTGACATCCAGTCAATCGTGTGGAGGTCAGATGGCCAGTCGCTCTATATAAAATACTTGTATTATGCTGCATCTGGTGACACTGGGGGCTGACACTAACATAGTTGAAAAAGACCATGAAATTTCATTGTCAGTGAAGATTTTGGACGCATCAATCATAAATCCCAATTTATTTAGGGTCGGCGCAGCATGTATTCTTATTCCATACATCTTTATTAACTGTCATATCGTCAGTCACTCCTTTTCTAGTCATATTTAACACAATCCATCCATCGCTTCCACGGTCTTCCTCTACTCTTATAGCCACCTACATTCATACCCAAAACTGATACGCATATGTGATTGAAATTTCTAACTTCCTTTCACATGAATGGACTTCATAATTATAAACACTGGAAAACCAATAAACAGTAAACTTTTCTCAAACGAGGTTAAATTAATTTAAAAAAAACATGCCTTTTATTTGTGTGTGTGTGTGTTTGTTTGTTTTTTCACACCTTTTTGTGTACTACAGGCACTATTTTTTTTTTTAATATTAGTAGCATAGATATATTATACATTTAATTCGGTGCAGGGTTTTAGAAGTTATTGTGGAATAAAGAAACTCACAAACATACATACAATACATGAACCCTAAAAACTTAACACCCAATTTTTGGGCAGTCATGTAAAAACACTGTAGTATAAGCTTGTGTCTCCTATACCGTTATCAAGTGCCATGTAATAGGTGGGGAGCCTATTGCCGGGCAGACATTCTGAACTCCGGGCTGCTACTAAAAATGTTTTGACAAAAATCCCAATAACAGTTTGCCCGCCAAAACAAAACCTCCCGTTTAATAGCTGCGATATAAGACCAAAGAGGCAGTCAATAATTA
Organism: Xylocampa areola; assembly: GCA_935421205.1. NCBI lineage: Eukaryota > Metazoa > Arthropoda > Insecta > Lepidoptera > Noctuidae > Xylocampa > Xylocampa areola. The sequence goes on from OW285220.1 coordinate 11,911,437, forward strand.
TTTCTCAAAACCTTTGAGAAATTTAGGCGTGAAATGAAGTATGTAGCACAAAAAGGTACTTCCTTTTATCACCGCAGCATACAGAGAGGAACTTCGTTTCCATATATTATCTTTAACAATGACTGACGCGTGAAACATCGGCTTTTGAGAGCGTCCCTATCAATCAATTTCTGTTACAATACATCTTTGTGAGTTGCCTCTATATTATCATAATTTATTATCATAACAAAGTAGTGAAATTTCTTTCAAGATAAGGTTCATTATGTAATATTGTACCTGAATGGGGTGTTTAAATAAAAAGAAACGTATGATAAACAAGTGACGGATGATCCGCTTGTAATGTGAACAGATGACGTAATAAAATTCAGTTTGGAATGAACAAAGACTGTTTTCCACAGTGGACTTCATGTGTACCAGTGCCAGATGTCCCGCTTTTCACCCCTCTTGGAACGCGTCCCGACGGCACCCTGAACGGGACGCCCAAAAACCCGCTTTCTCATCTAGCCAGTCTCTGAACAAAGAAGCACGCGAGGCGAGCGAGCGAAAAGTTAATTAGTTTTTTAATGTTATACCTATAAAATTTATTAATTTCAGTATTATTGATTTTAAATTTTTCGGATAATTATACTATTTTGTTGGTTATATAAAGTTAAATGTAAAAATAATAAGTTAAGTGTCATCATACATTATGATTATATTAACGTTATATCTATAATTATTAATTTCACTATTGTTGATTTTTAATTTAAGTTACATGTAAAAATAATGGGATAAAGTGAAATTTGTTGATCTCATCATACATTATGATTTAGAATTTGAATTGATTTAGAAATAAAGATTTGTAGGTTTATTGTTGTGCATTTTTTCTGCGTCCCAATTCATTCATTGGGATGAATGAATTGGCGCAGGCAGAAAACGCAGTCTTGTTTATCTCCCAGCCATCTGACTTAGACGATATAGAATAAAATCGACTAAACGTATATCAAATTAATTTTACTATAAAAATACAAATTAATTTTACCCCCTTACTAGCATTTGTAGCCATTGTTAGTGTTACTATGAAATGTCGTGTTAACTTGTGGACGTCAGATAGGCAGTCACTCCATGTAAAGTATTAGTAATATTGGGAATTAGATTTAGATCTATTTAATACAAGTGTTCATCAACTGAAACGGCTGCTAGTGAGGAGATTCTTTGCCTAAAATTATTATAATAACAGTAATATTCTTTTTGTTTACCGACCTTTCTTTCAGGAATTATAATTAAGTGCAATTACCATTTAATATAATAACTTTAGAGTTCGCTAAGCATGCGCTAATGCTTTTCAAAGATTTATCTTGTATAATTATGTGTTTATCAGTGAAAACTTGTAATTGGCCGTCAGTTTTGTTACATTGTCGGAACATTGTCTAAGCTAGCTGTAAGTTTTACGAATAAGATAAAATAAAATAAAATATGTTGGTTCTGGTCTGGTTAGATAGGAAGCCCTACGTAGTTGGATAAGGCTAGATGGGCACTTACTTTTGTAGTAATAACCTACCTTCATTGTCAACTATAGATATTGACAGCTTGTACATTTTACATATTTTGTACAAAATCTATAGATACACAGCAATACATTAGACGGTGCGGTGACGTTCCGAGTGTGCCCGGACATCGCCGAAAGAGAGCCTAAATTAAAGTGGAAGGTCCAGAAGTGGACCGCGCTGGGTGAGTCGCGAAGGCCATGCATTACAGTTCACATCCACCCAAGGCGAGAGTAAGCACACCATAGATCGGGCATTTTCTATTTTATCCATCTAAAAAAAGGAACGTGGAGATTGGCACAAGCAGAAGAGACAGCCCTATGCCCAGCAGCGAGTGAAGTTGAAGTTGGGCTGTGAAAACCTTTGAGAGTGCAAATCAATGGAGCAAATGAAAATAATAATCCTAGGTACACACGCCTTTATAAATGCAGCTGTAACTATTCTCATAAAAAACTATGTCAAGGTACTCATTAAAACCTCCAGCAAAGTTTGAATATTTTTTACGAGCCACCTCACTTAGTTGAAATATTATAAGGGCCATAATACACAAGTAACAAGATAACGTGCTTCGGTGTAAATGGATACATAATTAAGGTGCTTGCAAAGTTTAACTTAAGAGGAGGGAATCGTGGCTTAGTAATAGCCGCAAAGATCGACCGGTTGAGGTTAAGATGCACTTCATTTTATATCCTAACCTCTCCGTGGCTCGGAGAGCACGTTAGCTATCGGTCTCGGTAATATGATAGCCGTTGCGAGTAGTCAGACGCCTGAGTCTTCTTTTTTAAGTGTGGAAAATCCATCATGGACGTTGTGCCGGATTCCTAACGACTAAAAACCACACGATCCTCCTCTAACCTTTACCGGGGTTTCAGGATCATAGCTGCATTCACCACGACCCCGGCATGGACATCTGAAAGTCTGTCAACTAGTTTTACCACTTTACATCTTAGTCATACAAATACCTGTGCACCGCCCGCCCGCCCGCAAATATATGACTCGGTGTCGGATACTGCACGGTCTAACAGCTCCTGATGATGCCCCGTGGGGGAAACACGTGTAGAGTAGTTGGTGGTAGTTGCAATTTTTCACCACTTGCGTATGTGCATATATTTGCGGGCGGGCGGGCGGTGCACAGGTATTTGCATGAATACCCTCAATATTGTGAAAGTAGCTAGATATTGTATTTATTTGCATCCACTGTAATGGACTTGACTGACCCTGTGAGTGTCAAGATGAATCGTGTATGTTGCTATAACAGAGACCGAACTTGTTTGTTTTGTGGATAATTATGCTATTTAGGTATCGTACGGGTTGTAGGCCGTATGTGTTATTATAGCCCGGTTAGTGGAGTGTGAATTTAGGATAACATCAGAACCTGGCGTATGGATAACATTTGGTGTGACATAGCTAGATAGAAGGAGACCGTATCGGTGGCAGTTACCCCCAACAACAGCATCCCCAAAGGTTGACGTCAGGCAGGCGGCCGGTCATTAAACATAGCCAAAACAGCAGCATGCCAGACGTAGGTATGCTGCGCCAACCCCAAATAAATTGGGATAAGGGCAGGGGGATGATGATGACTGTAATGGACTTCCGCAAAGTAACGCCTGAATCTGTTCAACGCGATACATCGTGTTAAATATACCATAAGTGGTTTATGGAGGTGGGAGGGGCAGTTGCTCCATGTAAGCTGCATTCGTGTACACTGAGAGCTCCATTATTCCATATCATTATTAATTATTTAAACTCCAGGCAGTACTGAAAATTTCCGAACAGGAACACTCAATAATATTTTTCCCGACCTGGGATTTGAACCCGAACCCTCATGGTCAGCAGTCGCATTTGGGACCACTAGACCAATGAAGTATTTAATAGTCCTAAAATATAATTACCATATTTTCAAATGTAAGGTTTTTAATTGACATTAAGCGCGCGCGCGGCGTTTTGTGTGTATGTGGGTGTGTGTGTGTGTGTGTGTGATTGTGTCTGTAAACATACAAACAGACTGGGGTTAATTCGAGGATGATACAAGAGTATAAACACAACACAAATAATACTTTATTAAAATAATACCCAGTTACAACTGGGTATATCTGCCTAGCCTGGGAAAAGGCTGGGCAGATATACCCATAGTTACAAACTACTGGCAACAACATCACAATTATTATATTAAATGGAAAAAGAATACGGTCGCGAACAGGATTCGAACCTGCGCCTCCCGGATGAATACTCCAGGCGCTCTGACCAGTAAGCCATCTCAACCTCTGCTCACCACCGCGAATTCTTCTTCCATATTTTAACACGTCTTATGGCGACGTCATTGCAATCAATTCAGTCCCTATACTGGTGACCGAACCGATACGACTAACTTTGCAGTTAATACAATGCCGTAAAGAATGCAATTACCTTAATAATTCAAGATAAATCTTTGAAAAGCATTAACTTAGATAACTTTAGAGTTCGCTAAGCATGCGTTAATGCTTTTCAAAGATTTATCTTGAACATCACAATTGTTTTAAAGGTCAATGTCGCTGGGTATAAAAGGAAATCTTTGAAAAAGTGAAATATTAGCGTATTTAATTTACATCCGAAAAGCCTCATCAATAAAGTAACCTTTTAATCAAAACGGAATTCACAATTAAAGTTTAATGACTTCCTCTCAGAATGCTTAATTTGTGCGGACCGAAGCTTCCAAAGTAATGTCGCTCCGATAAGATTTATTATTAATAAAGTTGAAACGAAAATGTACAAGATTACAGATAGTTTTGCAATGGTTATTTTAAAGATATTTTCCGGAATAATGGCGAGTTTAAAGTATATCCGGATTGTTTCAGATAACATAAACGGAGAAAGGTATAATTAATACAATATAAAAGAAATTGTTCTAGAAATTTATTTAAGCCAAATATACAAAAACATAACCCTCCTTCGAATACAGTCGGGTACAATTAACAAAATTTACTAATTTATTGTATTTTAAACGATTATTCTTTATACTTAATACCTTATAAGCATAAGAATACCTTAATTTGCATCTACACTTTTGTTCGGTTATAAAATTCATCGATAGTGCTCGGAAGCACTATTACCTGCGTTCACTAAACCCGACACCTTATTACCGTACGTCAGTAGGTGCCGAACAAAGGCACAGCTTGGCAACTGACTTATTCTGTAAGCAGAAGCGTAAAATGCACTCATGTAAGGTAACACAGCCTTTTCAAAAGCATAATAATTGGAGTCAGGGGTAGATATATTATCACGTTATATTATTTTCCATTAACATGTCCATTGCCAACCGGGACGTTAAAAAGCATCAGGTGATGACCACATAATTACATCTTTTTTTTTCGAAACGTTGTCCGTTTGGTAATATTCGCTCTTAAGATTTTTTTATTCACACGTTCCCTGGACGATAATAATAATAATAAAAAAACATAATAATAAAAACAATTTAGTTTTTTATAAAACCTAAAATATAACAACGCAAATCAAGATTGCTTGAACTGGAGGTTTTCTCTTGAAGTTAATACCAATTCCAATCCAATTCCAATTTTAAATCAGTGCCATAAACCAATGTGTAATGTTAAAATAAATGTATGTACCTACATCATAGTTATCTTAATTTTAAAGCATGTCGGTTTATTAGTAACCCGATTCTTTAATTATTTTTAAGACTTTTTGCATTTAAAAGTATGAACTGACATATTTCCAATGTCAATCGAGCGGTTTTATTTTCAAGAGTAAGCCTACTGATAACACAAAAAACAAACTACAAAGTTCACATACAGGAAACTGTCCCGGGCAACATTTCAAGAAAGCCGACTTTATCAACTAGTTTCACGCGGAAGTGTCGCGGGTGTCGGGGCTCTAGTCACCCTGTGTCTGCAAGATATAGCTGTAACAATTCAATCTAGTGACACTCGGGAAAATTCGATTCCAGTTTCAAAATCGTTTTTATACCACGGTATTTTGGTACGCGCGCTGCAGTAGGACGGTTTGTCTTTTCTTGATGGTATTAATCTTTTAGGTTTTGAGAGCCTAGTTTTGCTTGTTGAATACTAATAAAGTTAGGTAGATACATATATTATAGTTTCAATTAACATTTTTAACGGGTGTATGGACAGACACAACAAAATTATCGCACGCAAAATTATTGCCCGTTAATGCTATAGTCAAATGGTTTTTCCGCAAAAACATGCAATTTTCTACTCTATTGCTGATATTTTTACGACTTAGTTTTAATAGGTATTTTGTGGGCTTCCGTAACTTTTTGGTAAGTGTTTCTTCGTATTCCATATTAGAACTTCGTTATTACATGACATGCACAAGTGATTATTTATTCAGTTTATTTATTTTCTCTTTAATGTTTGTTGAAATTAAAAATAGATTAAAAATAGTCGCCAAAAAACCAAATGTGGGTTTTGCTGAAGGATAATGCCTTCTTAACCGGACATAAAAATAGTTTTATTACTGCTTCGAAATTTTAAAATTGCATCGTATTTTTATAAAGTATGTATAATATTTATATAAAAAATATACGTACAGTCACGTGCAGAAACATGTTAACACCAACTTTTAAATAGTCACCGACAATATCTCTAACGTACACATACATTAATTCTACTATATTATTCGGATAAGTATTTAAATGGAGTTTAAAAATTGTTAATGCATACATGTTTGTGCTCGTGACTATACTGAGATATTGCAAAGCGATTGGTCGATACTTCACGTAATCTGAAGACTGGTCTTTACTTCGTGCAAAGAATCAGCATTGCCGGTCAACGAGGCAATGCTGCCAGCCTTTTGGGCACGTTACCAGTTGACAGCGATGCGGATGAATTTTTCTACGCTTTATATTTAGTAGTACTAGAAGTTTAGGCTAGTATTTATATTTTAGTTAGAAGTTTATAGTGTAGATAATTTATATATAATTCTTAGTTTAAATGTGTGTACATCTATCTGTACTATAATAAAATCGTACTGAGTATTTCTCTGATATCTGTTATATTTACTACTGCATGGCACTACGGTAGCTCACTGCGGCCCTGCGGGTCGGCAGTTTCAGGCCATTAAGTCCAGGTTTCGCTACGACTTTTTCCTTTCCCATATGCCAGTGACATACATAGACGGACGAACAACAGACTTAACTACATTTAGAGGTTCGGTACCCTTTTAGCGGGGATACTAAAAATACGTGATTAACGTATTACGTTTATTTAGCAACAAACGTTATCGGCAGAAAGTAGTGTGATTAGGTTATTTTGTTGGAATTTTTTTATGAGAAGCTCGGATGTTGGTATTGTACTTGATAGATGGCAAATTGGAAATAGGCTCACTAGCTATTATATAGAATTTATAACAATGTGAAATATGGGTGAACAAGACAGTACTTGAAAGTCTGCCTAATCCTTCAATGCTATAATGATATGTGAACGGTGAGAACATTTTCAGCTTCGCGAATACATACTTTTTCACTGAACATATTTAATATTTTTTGTTGCACGTATCAACGCTGACACGAGCGGAACACACTTTATACATTATTTTGTAAAAATAAAGGAATATTATGTACGCAATGCGGTAGTTGCGTTTTTACGGTGTGTCAGTGAGATTTAGAGTGGACATTATTTTAACTGTGGAAAAGGTACTAACATAATTTGTTTGTAGATATTAATGTGAGTTCTAAGAAAAATATATAATGTAACATCACCCCTGTGTTCCCCGAGGGAAGACAGAGGTATACACAGTTGTACACCCACATTTCACCAATCATGTTATAAAGATCCATGTAATAGGTGATGAGCCTATTGCCATCCATCGGGCACAATCCAAACTCCGGGCTGCTACTGAGCATTTCCTAACAGAAAATTCCAATAACACTTTGCCTGGCCTGGTAATCTAACTCAAGACCAGACAAAGAAAGACTTAGGACGATTTTATGAAAAATAATATCTTTCCAATTATACTAAACTTATCCATGTCTTTGAAAAATAATATCTTGCACTATCCTATATTTATTTCCTTTTCCTCAATTGGAATGTAAAAGCCTTTGATGTTCACACACTTCCATCAGTTACTACCCAATTTGCTTATGCTTAACAATGCTACCTTTTTAATAATCATCCACTGAAAATATTCCTGTCCTTTTTCCAATATCCATAAAAAATCGGAAGCCTTCATCCCATCAATATGAAAAGGCATAAATAATAAACGTTTGATGCCATCAGAAGGAGATCATCTTTCAAATCAATCTGTAAAAACGTTTATAACGATTGAACTTCAGATCAAAGGACCAGAAAATGCTAAGGGGGAAGCAGAATACGAATTTAATGTTATTTTGAACATAATGAATAATAATAAGAAGTTTAATGGAGATTACGCTAAGAAATATCTTTCAATATCTTATAGCATAAAAGATTTCAGGCGTTTACCACACATAAATATTGTTATACCATTACTTTAACATATTAAAGTCTAAATAAATGAACGTAGAATTCAAATATGGCTTGCTTTATTTTCATTCGCATTTAATATTATCTGACTGCTGTGATCTGTAAATAGCCTTCAATCAAGAAGGATTACGTAATCCTCTTCAAGCGTTATAATTAATTTCAAGTATAAATTTTCCAAGAAGACAGTCTAGCTAGTCGCTTAAACATCAAACATTTGGGTGTTTCTTAACATATTGAAGCTATAGATACAACTGTATTTAGAGTACTAATCTATAATATAACAAGGGAAGATTATATTGTTTATTATCTGTATTATGATGTGAATGCCAGCAAATTTTATTAAAATACAAATTTGTAACTTGACAGACAGAGACGTGTAGCTGGGGACTTTGTTGTGCCACTTCTTCTCTCGAGTGATGCACTAGGGAGCAGTGAAGGGTAGGCGTTTTTGAGGACTATCTTATTGTAATGTATGACTTTCCACAAAAATACCACTTCAAATGGTCTAATTTGAATAAAGTTTTTTATTTTTATTTTGATTATATTAAAAATTAGTATTTTTACCGTTCTACTCCATAAGACCATATTTTCAGTACCAAGCAACTAAAATCATTTGACAATTGACAAGATAAATTGGATTTTGAATTTTTAAAATTAATGTATTTATTTTATACCAAATATCAAGCCCCTAACAAAACAAACTATAGATTTGCAACACAACACACAAACTCCGCAAATCCTTTCCGAGAACACGAAAAGTGTCCGGAACCCACAAGAGATTATCACCCGAAGGAAAAAAGGGGAAATAGAGAAAAATGTCCTCCACGTCACACTTCGGTACCTACGTTATCCGGAATACTTTCGTTTTCCTTTGCGTAACAAACTCTGCGAGAATGGAGGACGAACAAATCTAATCCTGCGACATGGTTGACAGAATCCGTTGACACGTCTATTTGGAACTAGGTTTCGTACTGGCTTTCTGTTTTGTAGTGTAATTTGGTCTAGAATTATAGATGGTATTATTGTTCTCTAATATTTGGTTAACGTGAGACTTGCCTTGTTCTAGATGTGTTTACTTAGTTCAGTAATACTCGTGGCGGTTTGGTATGTTTCTTTAGTAAGTTTTTAGTTTTCTTGTATCTTCGTTTATTACTACTTTCATACATTTATTACAATCTATGAAACGTTGAGTCAATATCCAGATTGAGCAAAGAACACCCGAGTTTATGCCAGTTCGTGCTAATAAACGCTTCATTATTATAATTATTTATTATTTCAGATGTTAACTATTGGAAATTGTCGCCTCATATATACGAGTCAGCATCTAAAGCCTGCCGTATATAATCGGCTTCGAATTCCACGCTACTTATCATTCCTCGCACGTAATATAAGTCGATTGAGCAAGAGGGTGCTAGAGGCTATAGATAGATACAGGTGAATTATTCAGGTATGGCCCTCCTGACAGGCGCTCGAATGGCGTTTCCTCTCTGGTTACCTCTTAGCTATCGAAGCGTTATCTTGCTTTGTAATTTGAAAGTGTTACATATGAGAGTCTTAGAGTATTGATTCATAGATTCAAACATTTATTTGCTTAAAATATGGTGATTCAGTATATTTAGTCATTATTAAATGACTTGCAAACGTTTAATTTTAAAATGACGTAAGTCGTTAATTTAATTAAGTAACAGGCTACAACCACACTATGAAATTACCCAAACAAAAAAATGTGTTGCCTGTTTTGCACTATCCAGGGGCCACGTGTAAGGATTCCATTTTAAGAGTGCACTCCTACGAACGCGGGCAACTCAGCCCCCAAAATTTACATCGATACCTACATTCTACATACCTCAGCCAAAAATATAAGGCTTTAAGCTCACAACAGACATATTGAATGTTTCATCCATAGTACCTATACCAGGAATTTGTTATAGAGCCAGCATTTCTATCTTTTCATCCAACTGTTGAAAGTTGCGGAACAAATTCTTTATGACAGTTTATCTTGTGTACCTATGTGATGTAGTTTATTGGAATCGAGGAAAATGTTCGTTTCGTCAGGATAGGTTTCCGCCTCGGTGACTTTATTGAGGCTATGTTTCAAATACATTTACGACAATATTGACATACTTTTTCAAATATATAAATTTATATTTGGTATATGGGTATTATTGATTACAACTGCCTCGTTGGTCTAGTGGTCCAAAGCGAGAATGCTGATCATGAGGTCCTGGGTTTGGTTCCCAGGTTGGGCACAGTGTTATTGGGGTCTCCGTGGATATAGACAGCCGTGACCGAAATACGGTTGGGGAGTATTAAATTAATAAAGATTACTCATAGATTCCGTTGTCGTTAGTAACTGTACTTGTAGTTGTGTATGCGTCATCTAACTAGCCTTTTATCTGTCAAAGTTGGTTGAAATTTCACTAATTTATTTATTTATCTGCTTGAGATCACGATCAGTGCAAATTGTTCGAAACGTTAAGCGATTCAAAGGTATTTATTGCACGTTAATTTCTGTTAGTATAAAGTAATATTGCAACTCGATAGTTTAAAAGTTAGTATATATAACTCATTATAAACCCTTGATATCAGCATTAAGTTAAGAGTTGACTGCCTCGTTGGTCTAGCGGTCGCCAGTGCGGCTGCTGAGCGTGAGGTCCTGGATTCGATTCCCAGGTCGGGCAGTGCTATTGAGTTTTTTGTTAGGAAATTCTCAGTAGCAGCTCGAAGACAGGAAGTTGGTGGTGTGAAACCCCCGTGCTTCGGAGGGCACGTGAAGCTGTCGGTCCTGCACCTGACCTCTCTCCGGTCGTATCGGATTGCCGTAACAACGGACTATGAGAGTAAAGGAAGAGGGAGTACACCTGTGTTTGCGCATACACTTGTGCACTATAATATCTCCCGTGTACTTGGCTAATCTCCGTGGAGATAGGCCGCCGTGACGAATACGGTCGCGAGGATTATCATTATTACACGAGTGTAATGTTCAAATTATTCTCAAAATTATAAATGCCAGACCACGCTTAGCATCAAATAACTACAAACTTTTGTCAAAAATTTGAAACACAGGTCTGTATTTTATTTATTTACACGACGAAATTCACTTAGCAAAATTTATGTTTTCATTTTACTAATAGCATATACGGCGTCCCTGAATAGGTTTATGCAACATGTACTATATAAAACACCAGCTATGTTGTTATGTAGAAAAAAAAGGAATTCAATTTAAAAACTCGAGGTAGACGGAGACGTAAAGCATTTCCAATTAGTGAAAAAGAATGAAGCGTTGGAGTGTTTCCATGCTGGTTTAGGAATAAAAGAAGAATATTTTATCAGTTTTACAACTAAGATGTATATAGTCAACCAAGTTTTGGTTGTTTCGATATCCCAATGATAGGATCACTGTAGCTCAAGAGTCTAACAGACACACAAGCACACTCCGACGCGCTCGACCACCTCGCTATAGACCTCGCCGGTGAGGTCCGCGTCCGTCGCGAAATATCTCATCATGACCGCCCCGACCCTTGCTCGAGCCGGCTCGCGCTGGGCCAGTAGCTTTAAACTCGTCCCTTAATAATAAGGTAACCGATATGATCCAGCTAGTCCCTAGTTGTCCCCCCAGCAACGCCCTAAGCCGAGGTTCGTGTCCCGCAGGGGACGCCTTTAGTGCTGTGTTGCCTCGCCTTAGCTATTGCCCGGTTACGCAAATCAAACCCAAAAAAAGTTGTTTCGATTTTCAAAGTGTTAATTTTCCCTAAATACAAGTGACCTGACTTAAAGATTTACAAATAACTCTTTTTTAGATACTCATTCATTTATAGAAAGACACGACTTGATTCCATCTGTTTTACACTTATCCTAATTTTATTCTACTACCAGTCACGCTCTTAACCTAAACATTGCTGACTTAGTGAACTACTATAAAAATTACTTCATTCTCAGAAAGGGTCTGAACCACAGAGAGATTAACTTATCTCCTCAATGAAAATGGGTGTGCAGATACAAAACATAAAATTCGTCTACGACGGGGACCGCAAAGCAATTCCAATTAGTGGCAAAGAATGAAACGCTGGCGTGAACGGATACACTTTTTATTTTGCCGACGTCTGGCTGGTGACGTTTCGTTTAACACCATTCTTCATCCACACGCAATTCCAACGGATTTTAGTTCGTAGTTTGTAATGACAGATATTGGATTGTTTTTGGTTTTGTCGTACGACACAATGACGTAGGTTTTGGATGTAACTTTTGATGTGTGTTTTTGTGTGGTGGCCCAACGTGTACCTCTAGACCCTCGTTCCTAGGAACAGTAGTCATTTCGTTGAGGAATGATCGCAAACGCTAATTAGTAATTAAATTGCATTATCATTTTCATTTGTCATCATCATTATTATCACATAGCTTAACACAGTATCACGCCTGTATTCTCCGAAAGTTAGGGCAGAGGTGTACACAATTGTATACCCACATTTCACCAATGCTTTTTTTAAGTCCCATGTCATAGGTGGGCACAATATAAAATTCCGATCTGCTACTGACAATTTTCTTACAGAAGAACTCAATGACACTGCCCAGCCCGGGAATCAAACTCGAGACCTCATGCTCAGCAGTTGCGCTTGGGACCTCTAGACCAACGAGGCAGTTGCAGTAGAAATAAACGTTTCAATACTAGTAGAAATAAAATACCAATTCCAGCAACAAAATCCTACTGTTGATAAAAAATAAGCCTAAATAGATTTTATTATCTACCTACTTCTGCCACTAAATCGAATCATAATCCCAATTTCAGCGATCCTCTTCCAAACTCAATGAGTCGTCTAAATTATAAATTGAAGTTATCAACGCAGACTAATTACTTTATACATAGGCGTGGTCTTCAAGATATTTCAAGCTTCAGCCTCAAACATGTTCGCTGTATCTAATACCAATAAATATAATATTGAAATTTCTGTCTGTGATTTAAAAATAAATATCAAAATTTAAGTGAATCCCGCTATGTATACGATGCCTAATCATAAATGACCATGGCTATATAGAAGTTTGTCTCGAATAGTGTCTGAAACGACTCCACTGATTTGAATAAAAATTTCATAATGAATTTCAACTGACATTTTCGTGTTTTTTCCATTTCAATATCTTGTAAGGTTTAGAAGATATGAATATAAAAATTGTATTAATAAGTAATTGTGTAAAGCTATTAGTGCTGCCATCTAGTGGGTTAAAAATATATATTTGTCCAAGTTCCACGTGGATGAAGTCGGGCACCTAACAAAATGCGTGAATACTTAGTGAAATTCTGTTAATCTTTAAAATTGTTAACATACGAAAGATTTAACCAGTTTTGTTTAGACACTTCACTGAAATCATTTTCTAAAAGCTTCTGTGCTTTGTAAAATTCTGTTGAACTCATTAAAGTTATGTTCCTATACACACAAAATATTCGGCTTGTAATGTTTAGAGTTTAAACACTTTGGCGCAAACATGATAAGCAGCGAGTCAATAATGAATTTCACTGGAATTTAAAAGCTTATTATTACAGTACCTAGGTGTTTTAGTTCATTAAAATACAGATTTAGGTCTCAAACTTGACTTTTACTCAGACAAATATGAGATATAGCTTTCAAAACGTCAAAGTTAGGTATAGGGTGGCTTCTTATACAAAAAACTTTTTTCCTTTTTAAAACTATATTACTTTTTGCGTATGTTGCCAATTTAGGAATGATTTATACTAGACCGAGTGTCAATTACGCACGGTTGAACGTCTGACAGGACGCAGTCGCCGCACAGTATAGGTACTCCACATAAAGCGTTTGTACTGATATAAGTTCGTGCCTCGCCCATACCCTGTACGGCTGGCACGGCTTGGATGAGGCTCGGACCCGGCTCGATCTAGCTATGCTATCATATACCTATATGCATATCATCTCTTGGGTGACTTGGTCCAGGACAGGGTTTATAAAAGAATATTTAAACAAATTTTAGACGATTAATATTAACATGAATTATTACGAATTACCCGTCTCGTTATTACATCTGAAAAAATATTTTATTGTGGTTAGCTCTAACTGAAAATTGAAGACATTTCTAAAGTTTCTTTGCAATGAAGTAGCTGTACCTACAGTGTACCAGTTTTTCTTAGAGTTTTTATACTAAATACTTTTCTATAGTTAAGTTCTTTTAATTAGACGACAAAGAAGGCGTTCGTTAAAGCTAATGTAACAATAAGACACTTGTTTTTTTAACAGAATTCTTTGAATATTTTTGTAGACAATTCACAATGTTAAGCGTGGGCTGGTAAAATAAACATAGTGTTACATCGCAATTCAAAAAATATATAAGAATTATTATGTATATATCCATCAGATATCTTTCAGTTCTGATAAAATTCATCGTAATTTTTTTTTATCTAGGTACTGTAATAAGAAACTCCGTGAGCATAGGATGAGGAATCTCTTGGATTTTTGACTAAAAGTAGTAATTTTGTAGGTTTTACAACTAGAATATAAAATCTAGCCTTCCCACTATGAAGCATAATTATTCCTGACATTTCAAAACAACAGACAAAATACATACAACATATATTTTTAACGGTTAGTGGAACTATTCAAATATTTATTATAGACAAAATTGTACCTATATGAAATCAATCTTCGAAAAGTCTAAATATCCGTAGGAAGGTATTCATCTTCTCAAAAGGTTAATGGCTAGCCTAGTGTAATCAATTTCCATATAAAATCAATATTTTTATCACTGAGAAATTGCCATTTTTTTATATAGGTACTACTTCTTATAATTTATTATAACTGTTAAGGTTTTTGAATGATATTAAGTGAAACAACTTTTAACCGGATTAATCGCGTGTATTATTGGTTTTTTGTTTTTCCTGACGTTTCGAACACTTTGCAGCGTTCGTGGTCGCAGGAGGACTAAGGTGTCAGGTGTCCCAACAGTTTATTTAAAATTATTTCAGTCTACCGTACATATAATTGATAAATTCATAAAATTATTTTTGTCTCTGATACATATTTAAAACTAAATCGCGACGGTATTTCCTAAGACTATCCCTGAGAAGAAATACCGAAACAAACTCAGAGGTCACAGTCGTTTTAAGTTTAGAGATACAATTTTACAATTTTATCGAATTATAAACTAAAAGGTGTTCCGATGCACGCAGTAATCGCTCACAGTATCTTGATTTTTCTTGTGACTTGACTTTGTTTGGACTTTGTTTGACCACGAACGCTGCAAAGTGTTCGAAACGTCAGGAAAAACAAAAAACCAATAATACACGCGATTAATCCGGTTAAAAGTTGTTTTATTATAATGTGTAGTGATCGCGCAAACCTAAGATATTACAATGATATTAAGTGACCTTAATATGACCACAAATTAATCGAAAGAGTTTTGTCAGAAACAATAATGTATAGAAAACAAGACATGTCTAAAATTTCACAGAGTAGCAAGTATTTTATAGATAAGTAGATTCAAGTTGCACCGAGTTAAAACCCTTTTGTAAAAACATAATTATACGTTCAAATACGAGACGACATTCGTCAAGGTGTCGTATATGGGGACAAAATGTTGATTAAAATAATACTACCGTCTAAGAAACAGCAGATCAAATGCCCGTTTGATTGAAGTAAATCTACGCTTGCCACGGTTGGTCTGCATGGGTGACCATTATTTTCATACCAAGACTCCTTCGCGCCTTGGACAGCACCGTTCGGTCCCGTCTGTCAAACTATGATCTATGCTAATCAGATAAGTCAAAAACTGAAATATCTGACATTTAGTCTTACTAAGAAGTATCGTGTTAGCCAATATCTGGGTCAGGTGGTGCAGGTCAGATAAGCAGTCACTCCATGTAAAATACTGGTATTAGGCTACATTCAGTAAGACCGGAAGCCGACTCCAGTGTATTTTGAAAAATGCTAGGCAGAGTAGCGAACAAATGATATTCGCTGTTACATTTGTAAAATAAGTGTCGATGCCTCTACCTGTCAATATTCTCCCCTAAATACGTCCCAACAATTTTATCTTTTTATTTTATTTTCGCCCACAACCCATCACAAAATTTATGTGTAATTGACAGGTTGCCTCATATTCTACAGGAATCTCAACTGTCAATCAATTCGCAAACGTAGAGAGCATTCTAAGTAGACACCATCTTTTACCTATAAAGCTGATATCAGCGAGAAAATAAATATACTCAATATCGAATACATTTTATTTTATATTTAAATAACCACCAGCTCGTACCTATCCCTCTGCTGGGCCTCTATTTGCATGCAGTTAAGGTACGGGCATTTATTGATTGATAGATATTGCGTTTATGTAGTGCAATACAGGACCCAAGGAAGTGTAACAATCTTAGCAAGTGGAAATCGATGGCCTCTGCCTACCCCAATGGGAAACGGGCGTGATATTACGTTAGATAATTGGATTAGACCCTGTTCCTGATTAAAGTGTCACCAAAAAATGTATAGAAAAACAGACATGTCAAAAATAACACGCAGAGTAGCGAGTATTGTTTTAAAGTTATATAAATTCAAGAAGATTTTATTAATATCTTAGGTTTTCGCGATCACTGCACATTATAATAAAACAACTTTTAACCAGATTAATCGCGTGTATTATTTATTGGTTTTTGGTATTCCTGACGTTTCGAACACTTTGCAGCGTTCATGGTCAGTCCTCCTGCGACCACGAATGCTGGACGGTTTTCTTAGGTTTTTTTTATTTTTATTTATGTGCTATTACTGTTTTTCTGAGATGAGTTTCTACTTCAAACACGTTAATTTGTAATAGAAATATTGGAATAAGTATAGACATGATATCACAACCATCAAATTGTAGTCTGAGGAATCAATTTGAATCTTAACAGATGTTCATGACAAATATGTCCAAATTTGAAATATGCCTCTCGCAAAACATTTTAAGATGTTGGTAAAACAAAGCTATGGCCAGGTAGAGGTTACTGCCTATTAGAAAAGTATGAGTGTCTCTTTTGTAATGGCCTTTAAGACAAGTTTCATGTAAAATATACGAAGGAGAATTGTGATACACAAGGGACTGTATAGTTGACGAGATTATTTATCATCTAAATATAAAAATAGTAGCTTCCAAAAGATAGCCTTCTCTTACTCCATTGCCAAGGTCCACTCTATGTCTATACCAAAAAAAACATCAATATTCGATCAGCAGACTACTTTCACAATTCTTATTTTAGTTGGAATGTGTCGAGTAAAAATGTTACTAATATCTGAAAAAGTGGATGAAGTTCATAATTGCCTATCTGCAGCCAGCGACCTGTATCAGAAATATATCGGGTTGCCATTAAATCGACACAGTAAATATTATTAAGTTTATTTTTCAAATGGCATTTGAACTTTCGTATGACCTTATATACATTTAATACTATCAACAATTGAAACGGATTAATTTGTTTTTTTTGGTACCTACATAATATTAATTTGCCAAGCCTAGGTTCGATTCCTGAGAGTCATCAGCAGTAAATATAATTAAGGGTATTTTTTTGTTAAAGTCCCTTTTAAGCATCAATGTCTTTATAATAATTATAGTTTCCAGTTTAAATTTATATAATATTATAATTTAACATATAATATTATAACTAACTCAATAGGTACATTGGCCGTTTTAGGATAAAATTTCGTCTAGCTGCTTTAGTGTACAATATTGACAAATTATATTTATATATATTAACCATTTAATTCTCACATATTATGTTACTCATAACACAGGTCCGAGCACGGATTATTGTCTATTCGATAAATTTTATTATTATTTATTTGACGTTTTAAAATCGACAAATGTGTCGACAAACAGTACGATGCTTGACCACACCACAAGACAGAAAAGCATTGTGCGGAGAGTTATGAAAGAAAATGGGGAGACCTTTGCCCAAAACTGGGACTGTACAATTTAATTAAAAATAAATATATTCAAAATATAGAAATAAAATATATGTAAGTAATACACTGTACGGTATCACTGGTATAATAATCTATCCGAACCTTAATAAAACTGTGTGAATCTCTAAATTACACATTGTTTTACTAAACAATTTCTTGGCTACACCCACGGGCTATTTTATCAATTATCTTTAGTAAAAGTCTGTAAGTTTTAAATAATTACTACGTGGCCTTTTTTTGATTTCGTAAGCTCATAATTACGCATGATGCTGAGATATGGCACACGTGTATTTCGGTATTTCATAATTAAATAGACTAGCATTCAGCTGGATAACACGCTGACGAGTTCATCCAAGCCTAAGTGATGCTAATGACAAACAGAATATTTGCCAGAAAGATAGGTTCTGGAAAACGACCAGACAAACAATTTTATAATTAAGCAATATCTGCAATATAACATAATAAAAAACGTTATCCGTTAAGAACAGAAAAGAAAATTCTATATGATTTCAATAATCTAGGCATATAAAAAAATATAAATGAACATCAATCGTGGTAATATATATAGGAGGGCAGATATATATTCTATTCTAATTACAGATATTCGAACGATTTTCTTACGAACTACTCCGATAATTAACCTTAAGCTAGCATAAAGGAAAAGGAAAATTAATTAAGAATATTTACCTAAACCGGGATCCCCCGAAACGTTGTTCCGGGACTCATTATAAAACAAATATTTTTCTTTCATCACTTTTTCATTGAAATAAACAAAACACAAGTCAATCACTACACACTAATATATTTTAGTTAATTCACAGTCAAAAACCACTTAATACTATATTTTTATCAGAAATATCGCATCGCGTGTGTCGTATTCAAAAGTTTGAGCGATAAAATCGCCTCATTCCCACATACGTCCGTTCAGCTCGAGTGCTGAAGCCGTACTGAAGATACGGCATCTCTGAGAGGAAAATCGTTGCGATACCAACACGTTATCCTGAAGTATCCTATGCACTGACGGCTGTCCACAACTGCTTTGGAAATCTTGACGTTGAAACGTGGCAATGTATTGTGCTAGTGGATTTTTATTTCGTTTCGACTCACAGAATTTTAGCGTTTAATACTATTAATTTCAATTATAAGATACCAATTTTTTTTATGGAGCCTTGCATATTTTTGATCAAGATTATCATATGTATCAAGATTATGATAGTATAAATATGCATCCATTCTAACAAATAAACTCGAACTCAATATAAGCCTTCTGTGACTGAAAATGGAATTCTCCAACTTGTTTCCTACAAAAAATAGTCTATAATAAGTATAATTTTGCACTAAAATAGACTCATTTGAGTAGACTTACTCAGTTTAATTTACACACGACTGCACTGCTACTACTGAAGTAAAAAGGTAACCGATGAGAGCAGCTATCCAGCCTCATATTTTGGGCCATTTCAACTAGTTTCGGACTCAAACAAATCTCCTAATCATGAACTGATCACGCAGCGTACCCAACACAACGTAAATCCGATAACAATCATGAACTCGAACGTGTTTGAATAAAGACATAGTCTAGAGTCTATGTTTTCAATCAGACTTGTTATATTCTTTACTAGCTTTGCCATCCTGATATTCCACAGTGTTCAGAAAAGACCTTCTTGAGTACATATAAACGACTAATGTATTTCTTCTTTCTTTTTTTTTTATGTTATTCGACATACATAGCATCATAATTATTGTTGAATGGTTATTACTCACGTGCATTCTTCAGTCAAACTGTCCGACTCGCGACATCGACGCTGGCTCTACTCATCTAAGACTCGACTAAAGGGCTCCGCTCGAGTGCGGAACTAGTCGAACCGTTGAACAATAATTAATATGAATGTGTCTCATGAAAGTTATTATACAAAAATAAATCATCGACGGTTAACAAAAGGTATCTACAAGAGAGGTATAAATGGAAATACCGGAAGGGGACGCCCTAGACGGATATACACTGACCTTATTAGTGATATGCTCCAAAAAGGTAGTGTGCGTAGTACTCGCAACCGCTGCGCATGTATGACCAGATGTATGAACGTGGACGAAGCAAAAAGCCTATGTAAGGATCGTAGCAGGTGGCGTTGTGTAGTTTCTGCCCACCCCCATGGGAAAAAACGTGAGTCGTACGAGTATGTATGTACATAGCATCACACCTGTATTTTTGAGGGATTAGGCAGAGGAGCGCCGTCAGATTTTATTGTATTTGTATAATAATATAAAAATACGAAAAAAAAAAACAAAAGTCGAAGTATTATTCAAGTAATATTAATTTGTACGCCTTCAAATATGTCTTCGCACAAAAACCATATCTAATCGTAACTCAAAAAATATATAGGTACAAAGCACTTCTTCAAAATATTATTACACCTGTAGCTGAACCCACAAAAAAGAATTATCGCCAAGATAAATAAGAATATGTTTTCCGTTATCCGTGAGTCGGACAGGTGCATTAGTTCCGCCTGGTTTTATTCACCCCCATAAGCAATTTATGGGAGCTATGTGTCTTTAGGTAACGCCGTATGTGTAGCTGCAAAGTTTCGATTAAAATTTTCCTTATTTTTAGGGAGTTCTTCTTCTTATCTTGTAGTTGAAGAACAACCTAGTGTCAGAGTTGAAATCATCCGAAGGCCTCTGCCTTCTGGCTTTACACATATCGAGAATATCTCTCAGATGTGTTGGTTCCCTCAACATGTTTTTCTTAACTGTTTTAAGCAAGTGTTAATTAATTTATGTTACTAGCTGAAAGTTTTCATTTGGGTTGAAACAGAAAATGCAGTTCATTTAGATTGCATTTCATGTCGTCTTTTTTATCCGACTGCCTCAGAAAGAGTGTTATGATTTGTATACAAATTATGTGAAACATTGGTCAGTGGTTATTACTCACGTAGAACCAGGAAAATGCCCGTGACGGTGAACAATAAAACTTATATCTCCATCTATGTTTTTAATATCAGTTCTTACAACATTGTAATGATTTAGTTTTATACAATATTATTTTTAGTAATACGACCCGAGACACGGTTCAAATATCTTCATATAAAAAAAAGTGATAAAAACTCAGTTACGGTTAAAACAAACATACACGCACGCGTACTGAGTCCAACGCGAAATGTGTTTAAATACTATTTTATGAAAATATAAAATTGTGCAAAAAATATTTCAAACGACTCTGTTAGTGATTCTGAACAAACTACTTTCAGGTTTAGTTTAATATACCAGTTTTTTTTTAATTCTTGTTTATTTTTAATACAATGTAAATTTACAAAGTGACGAAGTGAAAGTGAAAGTGGTCTTCTTATCGAATCTACAAATGAAGAAAAAACAAGGAAAAGATTGGACGATCAGTACGTACATATAACTAGTCCAGCAAGCGATGTAACGACATAAAACTAAATCACAGAAGGTAGTAGTTGCAAATTTACGAGGCATAAAGGTAAGGGATATGGGCCAAAAGGTGCCCTGTTTTACATAAATACTCCCCATTCGTAATTCTCATTTATTTGACTGCCCAATATACCCCAAAGTAAATCGAAGTTATCGAGGTGGAGTCAGGGCTGTCGCAAATTTGGTAACTATATCATTTGTCAGACCTGTGGCAGAGTCTGCCGCTCTCGCATTAGTTTGTTCAGCCACCACCAAAAGCGATGTCTCGCAGTCATTGCATCATGAATCGTCTGTGATAGACGCAGAGGCCTATGATGATGGTCATTAAAACAAACTTATGGCAAAATATCTCAGCTTGCTACGCTTCGTACGCGAAGTAAAAGTCGCGATTATTAGGACGAGAACTTCGTCTGTCTCTCTCAGTCTCCTGCCGGTACAAATTACGAGTCCATTAATGTACGATGTTTGTTGTACTATTGCGTTTCAACTAAGGATTGTTTTTTTTCTTCTTCTAACGCACACTGATAAAGATGTAAACAACTACAGATGAATCTTTGAAGAAAAGCATTTTTTCTTTCCAGAAAAAATTATAATCTTTGCGTTCGCTATGGATGCAATGCTAATGCTTTTCAAGGATTTATCTATATTTGTTAAGGTGATTGCATCTATACGACATTGTATTAACTGCAAAGTTAGTCGTGTCGGTTCAGTTACCTGTATAGGAACTGGATAGATGGCAATGACGTCACCAAAAGACGTATTAAAATGTGGAAGAAGAATTCGGGGTAGTGAGCAGAGGTCGAGATGGCTTAGCGGTCAGAGCGCCTGGAGTATTTATCCGGGACGCGCAGCTTCAAATCCTGCTCAGGACCATTTTTTTATTTTCCACAAAGATGGAAACAATCAAAACAACGCCAGTTTGACTCGCGACAACGCACGGGCTCAGCTCATGACTAAGGGTTCCGTTCGATTTTGAAACTAGTCTGGCAATCCCGAAAAATACACGTGAGTGATAACAGATGAATAATAATTATTAATTTATTCAGAATTTAAAGAAACGAACGACATCCCTACGTATTCACAATTCGGAATCCGTATGTTACCAAAGAAAATTAAATTTTATGTATTAGAAGCGGCGATCGCTTTGTGGTTTACGATGCGGCGTAGATATAGGGATGAGTCCATTCTATGTAGATTAAATGTATCGTCTTTTATAACCTCTTTCTTTCTTCTCATTCAATGATAAAAAGGGGCGAAAAGTGCAATGTCCCATCTCAACAAGACATACATAAAAGGACTCGGGAATTTGACGAGGTATAAATGTTCAACTAATAAGAGCTCTGCTATGCTTATGGTTTAAGATATTTATTTTTCACAAGAATAAACAATAATTCACATATTGAGAAGCTATGTTTTCATAGTAAACTTATAATGAGCACAAAGATACTAAATTAAATGTTACTTAACATAAAGATTAAGATTAAGACAGAACTAGGTGAGTAAAATAAAAATAAAAATAGTGACAAACAGTTGCGCATACACAGACCTTAAGTAAGGAATGTTACTAGATGTGGCATCATGGCAAATGCACTAGTGTGTAGTTTTCTGGTGAGAGGCTTCGGCCGCGGCTGGTTACCACCCACCGGACGAAGCCATGCCGTGAAGCGACCTAGTCGTGTTTCGGGATGTAGTGAGATGCAATCGTTGTGGGAGACGGGTCTGGGCAGTTGCATCAACTCCCCAACTATCGTTCTCCCCAAATCTATCCACTCTCGTTAAGAGTGAATAGATTTATTCCGGATATGCGTGCTCTATCCTCGGCCACACCGTCGCTTTCCATCAGGCGAGTTGGTGGCCAAACGTAGATCTATGTTTAATAAAAAATAAACTATGGAGTTACTGGTGCTTTTTTGCATTTTTTTTATTTTTGTCACACTTAATCATGCTTCATATGTATGTTCTTTCTTTCTTCTTTCTATTATGGGAAATCAGAGCGGATTCAGAAAGAAAACTGGCAGAATAACGTTATAGGTTTATATTTAATCAACAACTGAACTCAAAATACAATTACCGTTACTTTTATACAGTTTTTACACCTTAAACTTATCATAGGTGGCGTGCCGAGCTACTTCCGGGCATATTATTTAAAATATAATTATTAAAATGACTTTGCTACCGACTTCCGTTTCATAATATTTAGCAGCGGAAGTCAGGAGCAAAAACAAATACATTTCTCATATTAAACGAATTATCTACAAAATATATCGATACATTAACTACTTTAATAATTAGTCAGTATAGTTTAATTAAAAATATAAAGCTAACATTCGGCCTTCCTGACATTTAGTTTGTCCTCAAACTATAAATAACTTAACCACTATAATAGCAATCAGGATAAAATATCTAATACTCAACATTCATAATTATTTTAAAGAAATCTTCAGTTTATCAATCAATGCAAAAACGATGACATTTGGCAGACGTATATTACTGTGACAGTGCACCGACACTCCTGCTTTGTGAACAGGTAAGTTATAAGTGTAACCTTTTATGCCATCTTAATTTTATCATTCCATTATCGTAATTTTACAAATACCACTCATTGCACCGCAAGCTTCACTGGTCAAGCACTCTCACTTGCCAGTCACTGTACGACTTCCAATAAGTGCTCCAAGTCTTATTCTCCACTTATTCATAATTTAATTATGACGTCAAACTGCATCTGCCACAGATTGCATCGCAAGCTTCACCGGTCAAGCCCTCTAGCTTACCAGCCACTATACGACTTCCAATATGTGACGTATGCTTTAGGTGAGAGATGCACCGTGGGACTTCGCCAGCATTTGACCACTCAACGTCTTCCAACCGTCTCTGGTTGCAACGTGAGCTTCGCCAACTCTATCGAGCCGACCACCCCACGACTTCCATTGTAATGACTGACGTCACTTTAAGTTTGCACGATGTGAACTTGCTATTTCACATATTAATAAAATGTACAGTTAACAATGAAGTACGACGGTAAGACTTCGGTGTCACGGGGCGGGCGTTCAAACCCAGAGGCCGTCTTTATTTTCTTTTTGGATTTGTTTCAACATTCATAATTGAATGAGTAGTTCGGTAATATTTAACTGGACGGTCGTGAGGTTGAAGGATTCCCACCTTGGCACTAGCCAGAAGCAGACGTGTGACGCTTGAAGCGAGTTTGCTGACATATACCGTCATATTGAATATTATTTTCATTGGTGCAGTAAATGTAAATCGAGTACGATTATTGTTTAAGATATAAATTATTGTGAACATCTTTCATCAGTAAAGGGGTGAGTAGATGCCTATGTTGGACTTTAAGTATTTTGGTGTGTATAGCTGATTACTCGCTAGGAGTTAATTCCGATGTTATAGTAGATGTTTAATTGTTCCAGCCTACCGTCATGCCCTTTCATTGAACATACATGGCGCCCAACGTTAAAACTTTATGGTGGTTTGCATAGGGTAAAACATTATTATTAATATTTAGTTATTACATTAGGGATTTCTATCAATTATCTAATATGGTTTTTAGATTATAAGTTTAGTGTGGTTATGTGGTCATAACGGTATAACTGCCATATAATCATCGTCATACGAGTTTTGCGAGTTAAATGTTAACACAATTTACAGACGGTATCTATAGTTATTATACAGTGTGTTTTTTGTTATACAGTGTGTAATTTTTCTTAAGTATTATTGAAGTGTATTTTTTTTATAAAGCTGTCATTGTGTTTTATGGAAGATTACTGAGATAATTATAAAAGGTCGAAAAAAAAAAAAAAAAAAAAAAAAAATTACGATTTATTACAGACGATATTTTTGGTCAATAGACAGTGTGTTTTTTTTTTTTTTTGGTAATTTAGGCTTGAGTATTTTTTTGTATACAGTCTGTAATTTTTTTTGTTTTTCTTTCATTATAGTATGCTATTTTTTTATAAACCGGTAGTGTGTAATTGTTGCTGTGTAATTATTCACATTGTGTTATAATGGATCCGTACTATTTATTGAAAGATGAACTTGAGTTTGAGCTTGCATGCCGGGGAATACGTGTGAAGGCGGTTGTCTCGGTATTAAGAAAATTATTAAAGGAGTTATTGGTAAGTGAACAGGCAGGAGATTATTTACATAATATTAAAACACCAACTCAATATTTAGAAACTCCAGCCGTTGAATTGGAGAAATGCTCATCCAAACTAAGCATATTAAATCAGTACATTTCGGAATTAACAGAAAAGCCGGATAAAAATTTATTTAGACGTTTAGTAACTAGATTGTATCATGTGCATAATAGACTTGAATTTATTGTTCCTATATCAGAAGGCGAAACAAAATTAAGGGTAGAATTAAAAAAAAAGGGTATTGCTCTTTTATCACAGTTAGAAGAGAGAGATGAGTTTATCGAGGAAGGTGATCTGACAGCTGAAGATAAGAATAAATTAGTAGAAACTTTAGGTGAGGTGGGCCGTAAAATTATAAAAAAAATTGAGCAAAGTATTAGTTCGGATACTAAGTCGGATGAAGATACAGAACAAGCTGGAAAGGAAGAAGTAGAAAGGCAAGTTGAAAAGGCAGATCATTTCGAAGAAAATAATACAGTCCCGAAATTATTTCGCTCTTCTACTATGGACGACAGGGGGTCTAAACGTAAACTCGTTCCTATTAATAATTGGGGTATAAAATTTACAGGTAGATCTAATTTGAGTGTAAATGCCTTTATAGAACGGGTGGAAGAAATAAAAGAGGCACGTAATGCTACAAATAGGGATTTGTGGAGGTATGCCATAGATTTTTTTGAAGGGGATGCACTCGTTTGGTATAGGGCTAACAAAGATAATGTGTGGGATTGGGAAGAATTGGTTCTCCTTCTTAAACATACATTCCAGTCTCCTTATTACCAAGAAGACTTATTAGAAGAAATTAAATCTAGAACACAGGGTAAAGAAGAATCAGCTGTTATATACATATTTGTAATGCAAAATATGTTCAACAGATTACCTAATAAGCTTTCAGAAAGTGAGAAAATTACTATTATATTAAAAAATCTTCAACCGTATTACCAGAGAGCGATATGTAGAGATTCTTTCGTATCTGTAGCCGACCTGGTTAATATTTTACGAATAATAGAAAGAACCAAACGTAATTGTGACAACTTTCAGGAACCACAAAGCCATAAATTTAAGTTAGAACCAGATTTGGCTTACAGGCCTAGTGTGTGTAGCATTAAGCAAGAAATTGAAGAGGCTCCGGTAGTGGCAGAAATAAAGAAAACGCAATCTGTGGGTAGTCGTTGTTGGAATTGTAGAGTAGTAGGTCACTTATTTCGAGCTTGCACAAAGCCTAGGCAACGTATATTTTGTTTTAAGTGCGGCAATTTTGGGGTCACTTCGAAAAATTGTTCTTGTAAGGGAAACGCTGCAGGGGAAGATACAAAACCTGCCAAGTAGTGCTTCCCCTACAAAAACAAAGTAAGGAATGGCAGGACTGGCTGCGGACTATAAGGCATTATTTTGAACATAAAGAAATATGCAAAATCTTTCTTAACGGCAACGATAATCGTAGTTATATTAGCTTCAAGGTCATGGGATATGACTGTGAGGGGTTGTTAGATAGTGGAGCAAATCTTTCAGTAATAAATTTTAAATTTTCTAATATCCTTAATTCATTAGGATTACGTTCATATAAGTTGCCCGCTGCTAGGTTAGCCACGGCTGATGGAACTTATCATACTATTACTGAGGCTTTTGATGTTCCTGTGTCATTTGATAACCAATTCCATATTATTGTTATGTTGGTAATGCCAGGGTTGTCACAAAGTATATTACTGGGTAAAGATTTTTTTGACAGGTTTGGGATTCAGTTGAAATTAAAGAGTGATTGTTTGGGCAATAATCAGGGCAATACTATTTTAGAAGTTAAAGTAACATCCATTGTACCCAAAGAAGACTTAAGTGTTAATCAACAAAAAGACTTGTGCAATTAATTACAGAAATGAAGGACAGCATTGGGATAGGGTTAGGTAGAACAAACATACTAAAGCATAATATAGATACAGGAAACCATAAACCTGCATATCAAAAACAGTACAATTTTTCACCGACAGTAAGGAAGCAAATAGAGGAAGAGATTATTGAGATGTTAAAAAATGATGTTATAGAACCATCAATTAGTCCATGGTGTTCCCCGGTTCTTTTAGTTAAAAAACCAAATGGAGAAAATAGACTTTGCTTAGATAGTAGACTATTAAATAAAATAACTAAGCGAGACACGTATCCTTTGCCAAGGGTAACGACTATAATTGATAACCTACGTTGTGCTAAATATTTGAGCACATTAGATCTTAAATCTGCTTTCTGGCAAATTCCTCTAGAGGAGAACAGTAAAGAAAAGACAACATTTGCTGTGCCAGGTAGAGGGCTGTTTCAATTCAAAGTTATGCCGTTTGGTTTGGTGAATGCGTCACAAACACAACAAAGGTTAATGGATATTCTCTTCCAAGCTCATGAGGATAAGGTTTGGGCATATTTAGATGACATCATTATTTGTACGTCTTCTTTCGAGGAACATTTGGAGGTGCTAAAGAAGGTTATGGACATTTTAAAGGAAGCTAATCTTAGCGTCAATGTTGATAAGTGTAGATTTGCTAGATCCAGTTTGAAATTTTTAGGATATATTGTAGACAGAGATGGTCTGAGAACAGATCCAGACAAAGTGACGGCAATATTGAATTTTCCGAGACCTAAAAATATTACGGAGCTGAAGAGGTTTATTGGATTAGCTAGTTGGTATAGACGTTTTGTTAAAGATTTTTCTCTCATTGCAGCACCCTTGCATAATATGACTAAAGGTAAACGGAAATTAAAATTTGTATGGTCTCAAGAAGCTGAAGAGTCTTTTTTAAACCTTAAGACTTTGCTTACATCAGCTCCAGTTATTGCGTGTCCAAACTATAATAAACCATTCATTATTCAATGTGATGCGTCTAATGAAGGTATTGGAGCTGTTTTGTGCCAGAAAACAGATGAGTCCGATCAACCAGTGGCTTATCTGAGCCGAAAACTCAATGATTGCGAGAAACGTTATACGACTTCTGAGAAGGAACTCTTAAGTGTAGTGTATGCAATAGAAAAGTTTAGACCATACGTTGACGGCGTTCACTTTACTGTCATAACGGACCATAGAGCTTTGTTGTGGCTCCATAAAATGAAAGATCCCCATGGAAGGCTAGCAAGATGGGCGATGAAGCTACAACAATTCTCATTTGATATAGTTCATAGGCCTGGTAAACTAAATATTGTTCCAGATGTTTTATCTAGGTCAGTAAATGTAAACATATTAGAATCTAATCTCATAAAAGTTTTAGAGAAACACAAAGATGATTGGTATAACAGTAGGGTAATTCAAATTAAAAGTAACCGTCACAAGAACTCTAAGTGGGCCGTTAGTAATGGGCTGATTTTTAGAAAAGTTCTACTTAAACAATATCCTAGTATTAGTAGTAATTGGAAACTGTTTATTCCTGAAAGACTTAAACTCGAGGTGTTAAAAGAGTGTCATGACAATGTCAAATCAGGACATTTAGGTATTCGGAAGACATTGTATAGAATTAAAAAGGATTACTATTGGGGTAACATGCTTAAAGATGTAAAGGAATACGTTGCCAATTGTGAGACGTGCGCCAAGTATAAAGTATCTCAACAACTTCCCTTTGGGTTAATGGGACAGCATAGAGATGTTTCGCTGCCATGGCAGGTGATTTCTTTAGATCTTATGGGTCCGTTTCCCCGCAGTAAAACGGGAAATACCATGTTAATGGTCATTTCGTGTTGGTTCAGCAAATTTGTCTTACTCTTTCCATTGAGAACCGGAAAAGCAGATAAAATTTGTGAGATAGTAGAACGGCAAATATTGTTGTATGGAGCTCCTAAAGCAATAATTTGTGATAACGGTAAACAGTTCGAGTCTCAATTGTTTAAGACATTGGCCGCGAAGTATTTATCTAAGTTATGGTACACACCGCTTTATCATCCGCAAAGTAATCCGACTGAACGTGTGAATAGAGTGGTTGGTACTTTAATTGCTACGAACTTAACGGTGAAAAAGCACAATGAGTGGGATGTTCACTTACCAGAGATAGCTCATGCAATAAATACAGCTGTACATGAAACTACAGGTTATACACCTTCATACTTGTTCCTTGGTAGGGAAGTTTCAGCACCAGCGTTCGATATAGCGGCAGTAGATAAAGATACCTTAGATCTAAGCAAACCCTTACATTGTAGAATAGACGATTTTTTTATTAAAAATAAAGAAAGGGAAGAGTTATTCAAGGACGTTCAAGTTAAATTACGGAAAGCACACAATATTAGTAGTAAACATTACAACAAAAAATATAGACCTATAACATTTAAAGAAGGTGAATTTGTGTGGAAAAGAACAAAATATTTATCTAACGCCAATAATAGATTTATGGCTAAGCTAGCTCCGAAATTTGAAAAGGCAAAAATTGTAGAAAAGATATCAAACAATGTATATCGATTGCAAAATATGCATGGTAAAAACTTAGGTAGATGGCATGCAAACGATTTAAAACGATAAAAAAAATAAAAAAAATACGTGTGTATTTTTTTTTTGTATAGGTTGGGGACATTTGTAATGACTGACGTCACTTTAAGTTTGCACGATGTGAACTTGCTATTTCACATATTAATAAAATGTACAGTTAACAATGAAGTACGACGGTAAGACTTCGGTGTCACGGGGCGGGCGTTCAAACCCAGAGGCCGTCTTTATTTTCTTTTTGGATTTGTTTCAACATTCATAATTGAATGAGTAGTTCGGTAATATTTAACTGGACGGTCGTGAGGTTGAAGGATTCCCACCTTGGCACTAGCCAGAAGCAGACGTGTGACGCTTGAAGCGAGTTTGCTGACATATACAGTCATATTGAATATTATTTTCATTGGTGCAGTAAATGTAAATCGAGTACGATTATTGTTTAAGATATAAATTATTGTGAACATCTTTCATCAGTAAAGGGGTGAGTAGATGCCTATGTTGGACTTTAAGTATTTTGGTGTGTATAGCTGATTACTCGCTAGGAGTTAATTCCGATGTTATAGTAGATGTTTAATTGTTCCGGCCTACCGTCATGCCCTTTCATTGGAGGAGGTTGTATAGTGGAGTGCTATAGCAATGGAACAAAAGCATAAAATGTTATCCGCTAACCGTATGTAGAAGTCACTTAAATATTTGCATTTGTCTCGCGATAAGGAAGAACCCCACGCCGCCGACGGCTTCTGGATTGGTAGGGTTCCGGGTTGCAACGACCATTGCGTTGAAAACAAAACCCTCCTGGCGCCCCAAGCATTAGTTTTAAGTAGTGTCATAGTATAAGTTACTAGTAGGTTTATTTAGATTAAATGGTAATGGGTTTCCGATTGTTTTATTCGCATACCACCTAATGAGAACATAACACCATCTCCTATGATACATCATTTATCACTCTGGTAAGTCATTTTCAAATTTCCTTTCGGCAGGTTGCAACATTTATGCAGGTAGATTATAATAATAACCACTATTTAATCATTCTGTTTTCTAGCCTAATTGCGATATGCCAACTCTCAGTAATTTGGCTTGCTACATTATAATGTGACATATAAATTTAGTTATTCACAATTGTCCTAGTTCCTGTCTATAATCGCATCTAATATCTTTATCTATCTGTACGGTGCAACCGCACATTATAATTATTGCACAATCATCAAATATGAAATGTATTAATTTCCATTCATTTTACTGCATTCAGTTCACGTTCGGATCGCGTAACAGCAACACCTATCACTATCATTATCATTAGTTAAGAAGTGGACTCAATATACGCACCTATCAAGTATAAACTATAGTTTTATTCAATATCACTAATTATCAATAGCTATCAGCAAAAGACGTACGGTGACAACCATACATCTTTTTGGTCCTTCGAGCCGGATCCTAATCAGTGACAATTCGGTGAATATCAGTGACTATCAATATCATTATCAGTGAGTGACTATTTCGACTCGGACTGTGCAGTGCTACTAGCAAGGCAGGAGCACTACCCAGGGAGTTGCAGCACACAAGTAAGATCGTTTTGATTTATACCTCTCTTCATCATGGAAGCTATTCACGTAAGCCAGGCCGAAATCATCGTCGCTATGACCAAGCTAGCCGTCAATATAAAGAAGGATAGCTTAAGTCGTAAGGTGGGTGATTATTTTAAAAGGCGGATGGAAGCACTAGAATCTTATTGGGCTGACTTTCAATATAATCATGATCGGCTTTGTACGGAGGAAAGTAGGTCTCACCCGTACTTTCTTAAGAGCGAGTATGAGCGGGCAGCAGAGTTGTATAGGTCTGTTAAGGCGTTAATCAATCAACAGCAAGGATTGATAAAGGCTGGACAATCTATTGCCTCGGATCAGAAGGAGAAGCTTCAGCAAGGAAGCCAGCCAGCAGGCGCACCTTCAACAAGTAAGGAAGATGAACAGGCAACAAGTAGTTTGTCTCCAGAATTGGCATCAAGAGGAACATCCAGCAAGACGGATGAAATGCTCAAAAAACAGTCCAGTAACATCAAAGCATTTCAGCGAACAGTAAGAAATCTTAATTTAGACGAAGTTTCCGAGAAGTGGGAAATGGAAGATGCTCTAAAGACTCTTCAATCAAGATGGTCGGTAATTGATACTTTGCATTGGGACTTGGATGGAGAATTGGGAGAAATAGACTATCATTACGAACAAAAGTACTCTGAACAGGAGAAAATATACAATGACTTAAAACGGGCTATAAATAGCAAGCTATGGTCTGTGACTCATAAAGTAAAGTCAACACCCAAGTTGGATATACCTAATTTTAGTGGGTCTTATCAACAATGGACTTCATTTAAGGACTTATTCACTGAAACAATCCACAGTAATTTTTCTTTGTCTAATGCCCAGAAAATGCAGCACCTCAAAAGCAAATTAAGGGGTGAACCAGAAAAGCTAATACAGCATCTGGCAATATCATCTGATAATTATAACATTAGCTGGGAGATTTTAAATCACCGTTATAATAATATCAAGTTAATTTGTAGTTCTCATTTGGATACACTATTAAACCTCCCGGCGGCGTCGCAACATGCGACTGTCAATCATATCAAGAGTCTACATGACACTACCGTCGAGAGTTTAAACGCTATCAAGAACTTGGGGGTGGACGTTAGTTCCTGGGATCCTTTACTTGTTCATCTACTGTCTCCAAAACTTGATTCAGAGAGTTATGACGACTACGTCGCGTCTTTAAGGGATCCAAGGGCTCTACCTAAACTACAAGATTTTTTATCATTCTTAGAAAGTAAATTCACTGCAATGGAATCTACACGCAGGAAACAAGACAATCAGTCTCACAAATCATCAAATTTCAAACAATACTCGCTTGGAGGAAAACAATCAAAGCAATATCATAAATTGCAACAAACATTTGCTGCGCATGGTGATGGGGTTTCGCAATCTAAAAACAGCAAAAATACGAATTCAACCAAATATTATAAATGCCTTATTTGCAAGACGAATGCACACGGCATATATAATTGTCAGCAATTCCTGGACATGTCACCACAAATGAGACGCAAGACATTGACAAAACTAAATATGTGCCAAAATTGTCTTTATTGTCATAATGGTAAGGCTTGTATTTCAAGTACCAAGTGTCGTGAATGTAATGGAAACCACAACTCATTACTACACGAAGCATTTACGCAATCAATCAACACATCCGTTGACAACGCAGCAAAAGCGCCCGAAAACACGACACGCGCTACGAAATCCAAAACGCCGCAGCTAGCGCGAGGAAACTCACACGTGTCATTGCGACAAAATATGCAGGATGTACTATTACCTACTGCAATGGTCAAGGTCCAAGCAGAAGATGGATCGTTTCAGATCTTGCGAGCACTTTTAGACCAAGGCTCACAAATATCCCTTATCAGTGAAAACGCCGCACAATTTCTGGGCATATCGCGCAAGAAATGCCCGGGCGTTATCTGGGGAGTAGGTGAAAAAGAGAACAACTGCAAGGGTATCATGAATATCAAGTGTGCATCAATGAAAAACAACTTTGAGTTTGAAGTTGATGTTTACATCATGAATAAATTAGTCAAGAATTTACCTAATTGTACATTTCAAAGACCAACTTACTCGTATTTGGAAAACATTACGTTAGCAGATCCTGATTTTAATATAAGCCGACCTGTTGATTTACTTCTTGGTAGCAGTATTTACTCAAAAATATTATTAGAAGGAATCTGTAGACAAACTGAGAATTCCGCATCAGCACAAAACACACGAATAGGTTGGATATTAAGCGGAGATATCATACAGTCGTTTCAATGCAACGTAATTTTACATAACCTAGACGACATTCAGCAATTCTGGGAAATAGAAGATATCACTGACAAATCTTCTTTATCATCAGGAGATCAGCAGACAATGGATTTTTATCAGAAAAGTACAACACGGCAAGAGGATGGTCGCTATGTAATAAGACTGCCTCTGAAGTCCAATTTTGAAGAATTATTAGGAACCTCCAAGCCGAAAGCTATAGCACAGTTCAAATCATTAGAGCGGAAGTTTATGAAACATCCTGACGTTCAAGATGAGTATCAAAAATTTATGACTGAATATCAAGATTTAGGACATATGAAACTTGCAAGCAACAGCTTAAAACCCGATTGTTTTTTAACACACCATAGCGTATTGCGGCCTGACTCGACCACTACAAAACTTAGGGTTGTGTTCAACGCGTCTGCTAAAACATCATCAGGCTACAGTCTAAATGACGCCATGGAAGCTGGGCCTAATTTACAACAGGACCTCCAGTCTTTGATTCTCAAATGGAGACAGTACAAATTCGCATACACAGCGGATATTGAGAAAATGTTCCGCCAAATTAGGATACATGAAGATGATCAGCGTTTTCAGAAAATTATTTGGCGTAATTCATCACCATATCCAAATATTCGTAATAATCAGTTACAGGAATATCAATTAACTACGGTTACCTACGGCACAAAAGCCGCACCGTTTCTTTCGTTGATGACATTAAAACAGCTAGCACGTGATGAGAGACACAATTACACAAACAGTGTAGCAACAGAAGTCCTTGAAAATTCACTGTATATGGATGACTTATTACATGGGTCCCATTCACTTGAATCAGCAAAAATACTCACACAAGACCTAATTCGACTTTTGAAATCGGGAGGTTTTAATCTCAGAAAATGGAAATCAAACGCACTTGAGTTATTAGATCACATTCCAACCAATAATAACGCGCAAGATAGTTTCAATATAAAGCAATCAGAACTTACGAAGACTTTAGGTCTCATCTGGGACCCCAAGGAAGATACTTTCAGATTCGAATTAAAAATAGAAGTGTCATCGTCACCAGTAACAAAAAGATCATTATTATCAGATATATCAAAGTTATTTGACCCCTTGGGATGGCTATCACCTCTGTCTACAAGGCTAAAAATAATTTTTCAGAACGTATGGTTACGTAATATCAAGTGGGATGATCCCTTGCCCGAAGATATTCTGAACGAATGGATAGGCGTCAGAGATAACATTGGTCGTGTAAATCAATTACAAGTACCACGTTGGGTAAGCACAACGGAACGCGACAGTGTAGAATTACACGGATTTTGTGATGCGTCACAAAAGGCGTACGCGTGCGTGATATACTGTCGTATCAAAGGGAGTAAGCAGTCAGCACCGATACTTTTAGTTGGAAAAGCAAGATTAGTTCCGACCAGCAAATCAGTATCACTACCAAGATTGGAGTTATCAGGAGCTCTATTATTGTCGAAACTAATGTCGAAAGTTCAACAGTGTCTATCAAATTACAACCTAAGCATTTACGGTTGGGTCGACTCAATGATTGTGTTAGGATGGCTGAATGGTGAACCAACAAGGTGGAAATCATTTGTAGCAAATCGTGTACGTCAAATTACCACAATCATGCCTGCTAATTGCTGGCACTACATCAAATCATCAGAAAATCCAGCAGATTGTGCCAGTCGAGGCCTGAATATGAATCAACTTGAAGGACATATTCTGTGGTGGAAGGGTCCATCGTGGCTTTCTAGTTATGAAGCTGAGAAGGAACCAATATCAAAAACTTTCACGACAGACGAAGAAATTAAAAAGAACAACAACAAATTACAAGTAAATGTAACTCAGAAAAAACATGACTGCAACATAATAAGTTATTTAATATCAAAGTATAGTTCATTCACACAACTTATTAATGTATATGCTAGACTTATACGATTATTCAAACGATTACGATTCAAGGAAAGCGCAAAGTCAAGATATTTGACACTACAAGAAACAAGAATCGCAAAATTAAAGCTAATCAAATATGTTCAAGAAACAGATTTTTCAGAAGAAATACATAAATTACAACAAGGTAAACCTATCTCTAACAAGAGCAAAATATTGAATCTGAATCCGTTCCTCGATCAAGACGGCATTCTCCGAGTTGGAGGAAGGTTGAATCGTGCTAACATCGATCATCAAATGAAGCATCCAATAATTTTATCAAAAAATTGTCGCTTAACGGAACTAATAATTGATGAAGGTCACGTTTTAACATTTCATGGCGGACCTCAACTTACATCAGCATTTATACGTCAGAAATATTGGATCGTTGGCGGAATCAGAGCCGTCAAATTCCGGGTTCGACGTTGCGTTAAATGCCGACGTCACAACCCTAGCAATCAGCATCAAATAATGGGAGACTTACCACCAGAAAGAACGAACCCATCACGCCCTTTTCAGAAAGTTGGTGTCGACTACACAGGTCATGTCTTTATCAAAGCCAACAAGGGTCGTGGGATAAAGACGACTAAAGGTTATGTTGCCGTATTCATCTGTATGGCAACTAAAGCAGTTCACTTGGAGTTAGTCTCGGATTTGACAACATCGTCATTCATTGCAGCTCTTCGCAGGATGATAGCTCGAAGAGGACTCCCAAGTGATTTATTTAGTGATCAGGGAACCAACTTCATTGGAGCCAATAAGGTTCTACAGAACGAATATAAAGTAATTCAAAGCACTTTTAATGAAGAATTTCAAGCAGAAATTACAAATATGGGAATTGAGTGGCACTTCAACGCACCTTCATGGCCATCAGCAGGGGGCCTATGGGAGGCAGCCGTTAAAAGCCTTAAATATCACCTAAAAAGAGTGGTGGGGGAACAAAGATTGACATTTGAGGAGTTTAGTACCTTACTTTATCAATTAGAGGCTTGTCTTAATTCCCGACCGTTATGTCCATTGACCGAAGATTCAGCAGATCTGAACTATCTTACTCCCGCTCACTTTTTATCAAGTGGACCGAACTTGACTTTATATGAAACTGAGAAAGATTTACGTACAAGATGGAATTTATCTCAAAGAATCTATCAAGATATTTGGAAGCGGTGGAGTTGTGAATACTTGGCACAATTAAATACAAGAAGTAAATGGAGACGCCCTCGAGAGAACATCAAAATCGGTGACTTGGTGTTAATTCATGATGCCAATCTATTACCAGGAAAGTGGTTAATGGGGAGGGTGACACAAGTCCATCCCGGCAGTGATGGATACGTCAGAGTAGTCACACTTCAAACAAAAAACGGATTTATGCGTCGACCTATCGTCAAGTTAACACTATTGCTAGATTGTTCAGAAGAAGAAGACAAGCCAGTGTCGTCTTCAGACCAACTGGTTACCACAACAACACAACAAATCAATCAAAAGACAACAAGACGAGGACTTAGTTACTCATTTGCAACTCTAATGTCCTTACTACTACTTGTATTGTCCATGCTTTGCAACGTGCAAGGGGCATACAACATAACACATTTACAAGGCAATCAAGCAATTTACTTTGACAAAATATCAGAAATGAATCTCATTCAAGATCAGTGGAAAATCGTAGTATATTACGAGATGCAGCCGTATTGGCACGGATCAAACATATTTAATGTATATATGAAACACCTTGACAACCTATGTTTACAAACAAAAAGGAGATCCCACTGTGACGTTATCGTGTTGCAACTACGTCACAGATTCATGGAACTGGAGTACTACGACCGCATGTTGCTCAATCAGCAGTTTGGAGCACATACGCGCACGCGACGAGGTCTTATCAATGGGATCGGTTACGTTGCGAATAGTCTCTTCGGCGTACTTGATGAGCAATTTGCCGAACAATATCAAAAAGATATTAACTTAGTCAGGCAAAATCAGAAACATTTATCATTACTATGGCGAAATCAAACGTCTGTTATTGAAGCGGAAAACAACTTGCTTAAACGAGTAGAAGAAACAATGGAAAAACAACATAAAATATTTAATCAGCACTTGATAAACTTAGACCAAGCTGTCACCAAATTAAAAAATGAGGTGGAGAAAGTAGCAGTCAATGAAGATTTCATTTTATCAACATTGATCGCAAACAATATACTCAACAGCTTAAAGAATATTCAAGATTCTTTGTTGGATACGATCACTAACGTCCAACACTTTAATGTTCATCTTATAAAACCGGCTCAACTTCAGGATGAGCTGAATATCATTTCTAATCAGTTGCCCAAAGAGTTATCATTACCTATCAATAGCATCGTAACAGACCTATACAAAATGTATCAAATTATGCAAGTTAGAGCTCGTATGACACGTGAGTATTTCATATTTGAAATACAGATTCCTCTTGTAAACCGAGAGAGTTATGACATCTATCACATGATTCCGATTCAGCATCAAGTAGAGAATAGTATGCTTAACGTAGTACTAATATCAGAGTATGTAGCTATCAATATCAGGAAGGATACATACTTACCTATCTCTGCATATGAACTACAAAAATGCATTCGATTAAATGCCAATACAAACCTTTGTCAATTGCAAAAACCAATTTATCAAAGAGACTCAGATCAAAATTTTTGCATCAAAAATCAAGAAGTAGATACATGTTCAACTATCACGGCTACATGCAAAACAACATGGACAGAGCTTAATGTAATAAACACATTTATAATCACTTGTTGCGGCCATTGCACTATGCGGATCATATGTGGGGATCAAGTTACCACTGAACAGGTGACTGGAGTGAATATAATAGCGCTCGGAAACAATTGTATCATCAAGGGTGAGACCTTTATTATTACGTCACATAAACAACAAACGCTTGACATGAAAGTTAAGCCCGACGTCATTGCCGTAGAGATCGCTCCCGTCAATAACATAATCAATTTATCATTACCCACCAGCGATTACAAGCAAGAAAGTTATCAATCATCTTTGAAAAATATCACCGAACAAATTGAACAGATGAAAGCAGCATCAATACAGGAGCCCGTTGATGATGGTGTATCTTATCATGATATGCACCATTACGTAGCTATCTACTTCTTAGGCGCGGCAAGGCTAGCCTTCGCTGCATTTGCATTTGTACGCTCGCGAAGGCGCAACAGCGTGCAGCTAGCACTTACACCTGCTCAACCCAACGTACACTATCGTACCAGTACCAGTGATCTGCCAAATCAAGGTGATCAATGCGCAAGTGAAGTGTTTTGTAGTGATCAGTGCGCGAGTGTTACAAACATTTCAAGTGTATGTGTAACCGATAAGGCGACTTCGCCTGTTGTTAGAAAATGTAGTTTTAAAACATCATCTAACAATTTAGCAAATTAAGTTCAATTGTTCCATCACCTTGTATCATCAGATCATACTAACTTCACCATCTCTCCGCATCAGGGATCTCGCGGCCGGCAGTATGTACGGTGCAACCGCACATTATAATTATTGCACAATCATCAAATATGAAATGTATTAATTTCCATTCATTTTACTGCATTCAGTTCACGTTCGGATCGCGTAACAGCAACACCTATCACTATCATTATCATTAGTTAAGAAGTGGACTCAATATACGCACCTATCAAGTATAAACTATAGTTTTATTCAATATCACTAATTATCAATAGCTATCAGCAAAAGACGTACGGTGACAACCATACACTATCTCTATATATATGTATATAAATATACTATCCAAGTTAAGCTCATTTCTCAGCTCTTCAGTGATCACTTAATCACTAAGATTATATAATTAATTCACACTTTTTATTTTCAGGTTCTCAGTATACATAGAAAGAAGGATTAACAAACCATCAACAACGAATCTTGACATTACTAAGATAATTTACCTTTTTATTTGTAACTAGCAAACAATTAAATGTTTATTTTTCTGTTTCTTTAATTTAACATCCACCCATTAATTTAATCATTCTTTTTCAGATTCAGATTCTGAACTTAGTTCATTAATACTCGTGCTAATCCATGGTTGTATCTGATCTACAGCCCAAATATTACAATAATGCTTTTTGCCAATACTAGATCCTGGGATACTAGAGACTTCATACCTATCGTTATCTAAAACATTTGAGATTCTGTAGGGACCCGAATATACTGGTAATAACTTCTTACTTTGACCATCATTATGACCGATTTGTTTTTGGATTTTGACTAAATCGCCTACACAGTATTTATTAGCTTCTTTACGAGTCCTATCAAACCTATCTTTCTGTTTTTGTTGTTCTTGAGATATATGATCACTAACGTCACTTCTTATGTCACTTAAGTCTTTATCTACCTGTCTCGTGTCTGAAAATATATCATTCATAATATTTTCACTACAATGAGTCAAATTTCTACCAAACAGAGCTTCAGCTGGAGTTTTCCCTATACCTTTGTTTAGTGTATTATTTAGTCCCCATTGAATATTTCCTAACTCAGTATCCCATTTGGTTTCTCCTATTTTATCAGTGTATGAAGTTAACGCGCCTAATACCGTCCTATTATAGCGCTCCACCTGGCCATTGGCCCGAGGTGAAGCTACAGCATTCAAAACATGATTAACGTTGTGTTTTGCACAATATTTGCGGAATTCATCAGAAGTAAATGAGGTGCCTTGGTCGGAAATCAAACGTTTAGGATACCCAAATGTAGTAAAAACATCATCTAATGCCTTTATTGTTAGACTTGACCTTAAATTGCGTAATGGTTTTAATATGCAGAATTTTGTAAACCCGTCTACGATAACCAGTAAATAAGCATTACCCCTTGAACTTTTTACGAAGGGACCCAGGTGATCAATATGAATAGTTTCAAATGGGATATCATTTTTGGGTATTGGGTGTAAATAACCTTCTTTTTTACCCGCGGGCGCTTTACCATATGCACAATGTAAGCAAGATTTTACATATTTCGTAATAAATTTCTTCATCTTTGGAAACCAAAAGTCTTTTTGAATCTTTGATAAAGTTTTGTCAACTGAGAAATGCCCGATGTCGTCGTGATTCTGTTTACATATTTGCCACCTGGCTCCCTTCGGAACTACCCATTTTAATTCACCCTTTACTTTTCTAAACAATCTATTACCTTTAAATACAAAATTTTGTTTTATATCAATAATCTCTTCGTATTTTGGGTCATTTAAAACATCTTTAATAAAACATATTTTAGAATCCGTTAATTGAACACTAAGTAACCAATCTTCTTGCGTTAGGTTGAAAACCCTTAACGAATCAGTCTCAGAATTTGTATTAGAATTTTCTTGTGGGTTTCTACTCAATGCGTCTACATGGGTCATACTGTGGTTAGGGCGATAAATAATGTTACAGTCATACTCCTGCAAGGCCAGCCACCATCGAGCTATGCGTGGCAAAATATCTCGCTTAGAAAAAGTAGATCTTAAAGCATTACAGTCTGTTACTATAGTAAAATTTAATCCAAGTAAATAAACACGAAATCGCCGAAGTGATGTTACTACTGCCAATGTTTCCAAATCATAAGCGTGAAACTTTTGTTCATCAATTGTAGTTTTTCTACTGAAGTACGCAACCGGCTTTAGGGGAGCATGACTACTTTCCTTTTGCAAGAGTATACCTGCCAATCCAATCTTGCTCGCATCAGTGTGCAATTCTGTATCATAGTTGGGATTATACAAGGCCAATAAGGGTCGCTCTATTAATTTAGTTTTAAGAGTCTGGAAAGCAACTTTCTGATCATCTTCCCATTTCCACCGACAGTTTTTCCTTGTGAGATCAGTTAATGGTTTTGCAATTACCGAAAACTTATCTATAAACTTTCGAAAGTAACTAGCTAAACCTATAAACTGTCTGACTTCATGCACGTTTTGGGGTACAGGAAAGTTCTCGACTGCATTAATTTTAACTTTACCCGGCTTAATCCCTTCATTATTAATCTCATAACCCAAATAATCTATTGAAGTTTGAAAAAAATAACATTTTTGTATATTTAACGTTAAATTGGCTTTATTGAGCATTTTGAAGGTATTCTCCAATTTTTTAATTCCATCCTCAAAGTTTATTGAGGGTATTATCAGGTCATCCATATAGGCTATGGCTGGTTTACTGATATCATTAAATTCACTCGCTCTGATGCCCTGAGCAAAATTCAAATTAAGAGCCTGATTCATAGTTCTCTGGAATACAGAAGGCGCATTTGCCAGGCCAAAAGGCATCCTCTTAAACTGATACAAACCATCAGGCGTAATGAAAGCTGTGACGTGTCTATCCTCTTTTTTAATCCGAACCTGATAATACCCACTCATTAAATCAAGGGTTGTAAAGAACTTACAGCCACTTAACTGATCCAACTGATCCTCAATTAATGGAAGCGGGAAATGATCCTTTACCGTTCGACTGTTTAATTTTCTGTAGTCTACGCACAAACGATGCCCTCCAGTTTTCTTTGACACAAGTATGATTGGACTGGCGTAGCATGAAGAAGACTCTTCAATAATGTCATTTTCTAATAGCTCCCCAACCATTTCTTGAACTAGTTCTCTCTCTTTATAACTCAATCTGTATGGTCTATAAACTACGGGGGTGTTATCGGATAACTTAATTTCCATTTCCCCGAGGTTAGAACAACCCAATTCTGAAAGGTTTTGAGCAAAAGTTGTTCTATACTTTGATATCAAATTTTGAACAATTTTTATTTCTTCTTTTAGTAACTGAGAATTAATATTAACTTCACAAGCATTAATGGGACTATATTGTGATCTTAAATTTGAACAATTTATTTGTTTAATGTTATTATCGTAAATAATTTCAGAAGCTCTAACCAATAGCATATTTCTTTTCAAATGTAACGTTGTATTATTTAAAACTACAATAGGAATATCACAATTACACCCCGTTATTTTATAGACTCCTTCTTTAATCCAATATTGACAATTATTGTAATAACGATAGCTACCTGGCACAAATATTATGGAAGTGTCAATTGAAGTGAAACATTTAATTAAGTCTGAATTTGAGACAGAATAATCTGCTAAAACATATAATTGGATATTTCTTACATTATCATGTTCAATATCTGGCAAGATCCCGTCACAAAAATTATCACGGTTTAGTATATCGAGGCGACTATTAGTCTTTATAACTAAAATATGTGGCAGTTCAGTAAAATTCTGCCCTACTAGTAGAGGTACATGTAATTCATTAGATGCAACAACATATGTCGTGATCAAAGCTTCAACTCCATCTATAGATAATAGAAGGTCAGCCTTTCCAATAGGTTCAATGTGGATTTCACCTACCCCTTTAATAATCGGTAAGGAACTGGAAACAATATTCAACTTGTATTGACATGCTAAGGTATTACTAATGAGTGTGCATTCACTCCCAAAATCTATAAAACATTTAACTTGATGAGAACTATTATTAATAAAAGCAGTTTTGTAGTATTTATTCGATGAACTTTCTAAATCGGTTGAAGTTGTCATCATAACTCTCTTGTCTTTATTACTATTTTGAGTTGCATTCTTATTTGAGAAGCAGTCCTCAGTTTTGTGTCCATACCTTTGGCAATTTTCACATTTAATAACAGGTTTTGGACATTGTAGAACCCTGTGACCGGTCTGTTTACAGTTAAAGCATAATGCCATATTATTTGATTTTCTACATTGATTTGCACGATGACCACTTTTGTTACAAATAGTACAAACAATAGAAGAATAATTATTCGATGTCGGACTTTTATATTTGTTTAGTTTAGGCGCTAACTCTCTTTGCTCACGACACATGTCTTTAAGGTAC
This sequence comes from Xylocampa areola, assembly GCA_935421205.1. NCBI lineage: Eukaryota > Metazoa > Arthropoda > Insecta > Lepidoptera > Noctuidae > Xylocampa > Xylocampa areola. The sequence continues at coordinate 11,955,001 of OW285220.1, forward strand.
TTTAACAAGTCTTCTGGTTCAATAAAACGGGCTGAAGATGCACCTGCTCTAATAGTGCGATCTTCAAGACCGTGAATAATACAGTCTACAGCTTTCTTGCTTGATATATCACATGCATTCAAAAGTATCATTTTATCATAATAGTATTCATCTAGAGAATCACCTATCCTATATTTCTTTTCTAGCATTTCTGATAGCAAGGCACCATAATTAGTATCAGAAGGAAAAGCCCTCTTCAAATGATCCTGCCATTCTAACCATGTGTGTTTTATTGTTTTAAGACCTTCATACCATTTTTTGGCATGACCTACTAACCGTGGTAATGCAAAATGAGTAGTTTGTTGATCAGACCAACCATAGATTTGAGAACATTCATTGACTTTGGTTAACCATGTATCTATTCTATGATTTTTAACAGATGGGTCAAATTCAGGAATTATATGTTTATCGTATTTAAATGAGGAATGATCGAGTTTCACATGAGACGATATAAAGCTTACTAAATCTTGCAAATTAATAGGTAAGTTTAAATTTAACGACTTACTGCTAGTATCTTCTTCCAAAACTCCTTTTGAAGAGCCTGGTTCCGCCTCTCGTTCATTGTCCGTGTTGAAGATTCCAACAGCTACCCCCTCATTCGCAGCTGCTGGAGTTCTGATCTCTCTGGAGGACCTAGTAACGTTGGTAGACGACATTTTCCTTGTCGAATCTCCATCGGGTGTAGTTCCTGTCCTGCTCCTATTTCTCTCCCTCGACCGGCGTGTTCTTTTTGATTTTTTACGTTTGTGAGTGCGCGTTCGACCACTAGAATGTGAATGATGCCTTTTATCCCTCCGTTGTTGCGAATGTCTCTGTCTAACCGATTCATCACTCATATCACTCGATGAAGAGTCAGCAAGTGTTCCTCGAGTACGTTTTGGCATATTCAAGTTCGTTACACCACTCACAATAAAATCTGTACCAACTTTGAACACACAAAAAAAAATACACTACAGTCTATTTATTATTCACTTAGGTATATCCCACTTCTGATATGGGAAATCAGAGCGGATTCAGAAAGAAAACTGGCAGAATAACGTTATAGGTTTATATTTAATCAACAACTGAACTCAAAATACAATTACCGTTACTTTTATACAGTTTTTACACCTTAAACTTATCATAGGTGGCGTGCCGAGCTACTTCCGGGCATATTATTTAAAATATAATTATTAAAATGACTTTGCTACCGACTTCCGTTTCATAATATTTAGCAGCGGAAGTCAGGAGCAAAAACAAATACATTTCTCATATTAAACGAATTATCTACAAAATATATCGATACCCACCATTAACTACTTTAATAATTAGTCAGTATAGTTTAATTAAAAATATAAAGCTAACACTATGTACTAAGTCGAAACTTGGAGTGTGAAGAGTCATCATCGCAATAAAATTGACCCCTTTGAAATATAATACATAGTTGCAGGTGGGCGGGCGGTGTACATGTAATTGCATGACTAACCTCAATATTGTGGGAGTAGAGACAAAGAAAATAATTGTATAGTGTTTATTTGCATACACCTAACAACCTTACGTAATGTAAACGCCTGAGTTTATTAGAGACAAATCTCACAAAGCACACACACACACCTTTACTCGTAACAATATACTCGTATCTATTCTGTAGATCATAAAAATATTTGTTCTGTGCAGAAATCGAACCCGCGTCACACTGAGTAACAGCCACCGGTTTCTCGACCATTACGCCAACTGTGCTATAAAAACTGCACTTAAATAAATGTTCAATTTTAATTTATACAATAGTCCTTTTTATTTAGAAAAACACAGTTTAATCAATTAATCAGTGGGAGTGGGCTGGCTTAAGAGTAAATGAAAGGTCTTTTCACGAAGTCTCAATTGCACTAAATGTTCGAGCTTAATTAATTTGTGCATTTATTCAGGGTATTTCAAGTAAAATGTTTTACATATTAATTAATACAAAAATAAGGTACGCACGCTTTTATAAAAGCAAGACAGACAAAATAAAAATATTAATTATTTCAAATCAGCACAAAATAACAAGTCTGCCAAATTTTAGTTATCTGAAGATTTTTAATTTTATCGTGCAGTATCTTTTACTGTTACTGTTTATAATAATTAGTAATAAACACTGAATTATCGATTGTTATTGTCAGTAATTTATACTAAGATGAATAGATGAATAGGATAGGTATCATAAATTATAGATAAAACTAGAAAATCTGTTAAAAAAGGAGACAGTTATTTTCTATTAATCAGTGTACAGTGGCGCCACCCCAGAATAAGCTGATCTTATAAATGTTAGTTAAAACCTTTTTGCCCGAGTTTTTTATAAATAAAATATTTTCAGTTGATGTCATTTAATGCTTTAAAATAAAAATATATATGTAGTAGGGTTAAAGAACCAATTACTATCTATATAATACTGTGCCCAATAAATGGCATAAAGGACATTTCAATAAAATATGAGGGCAATTCGATATGTATGTATTTAAATTTTATGTCAAGCATCAATTAAATTTTATTTGACTAGGGACTAAGTGTTATGGTATTTTTGCTTCTAAAATGGGTCAACATTGGTTTTTAAAATAAAATTGTTGGATAATACAAAAAGATTCGGTGGATGTGATAAATAAATATTGGTTGATAAAAATAAATTAATTTAAAGCCTAATGTATGGGCCGATAACATTTCATTAAAACAAATCACATTTGGGGAGACATAATTGATATTTTATTTGCTCCAAATGTAAAAGGAAATATTAAGGTTGATAGATCGTTCGAGATAGAATTCTTTCCGTTGTTTAAAAAGCTTCTATTAACTAGTTTCTACTCGCGGATTCACCCGCTTAGTTTGTTTGTGTTTTAAATTTACCTTAATCACCAAATAGTTATCGCATACCAAATTGATTCAACGACACCTAGTGATACTTTATTTAAAAAAAAACGGGTTAAGGAGTATCCATGTCCTTTTCAGGGTGCGTTTATTTCTCTTCACCAAATACAAATTGGTAAATAAAAATAAATAAATTTATAGCCTAATGTATGTGCCGCTAACATTTCACTTTACCCTAAACGTATTCTATGATTTAAAAATATTGTGGTTCTATATTTGAAAATTTCTAGAAAGATCGTCAATTGTCACGGCGGATCGTGCTATGGTAATGTATTTAGAACAATTTAATTTAAATAATAATAATGTGGATAATGTGAATACTTGTTTGCAAGGAATATCCACTCCTTGACCTTTGTCAGATTGATTTGAAGAAAATCATCATCATTAACCTAAAGCAGTTTACTGCGGGAAATAGGTCTCCAAGAGGCGTCCCATTGAGCGTGCGTGAGTTTGTTTTGGTCCATGCGTCTTCGTTTTAGCCATCAATGTTGCCGGCCATCTTGTTCACAAACAGCCGCGACGTCTCGCGTGCATGTGTTGTATTATGTTATATTACTTATGCCCAAAATGCAAGTTAAGTCTGTATGTTGTATCCTAGACCATTATTTTTTTCTGGCAATTTTCGTATTTTCATTGTGTTTTTGACCCGGAGCAGTCAACGCCTCGTGCTTTTTTGTTTTATTTAAATAGTTTCTGTAATTGCGGTCTCATTGTTCTTCGTTGTTGCCGGCCATCTTGTGCACAAACAGCCGCGTCGTCTCGCGTGCATGTGTTGTATTATGTTATATTACATAAGCCCAAAATGCAAGTTAAGTCTGTATGTTGTATCATAGACCATTATTTATTTCGTTAGTAAAACATCATTAAAACCTTTTTCTAGCAATTTTCGTATTTTCATTGTGTTTTTGACCCGGAGCAGTCAACGCCTCGTGCTTTTTTGTTTTATTTATGTAGTTTCTGTAATTGCGGTCTCATTTTTGTCATCTACCTCTGTCAATGTAACCTCATATTTTGTGAGGAGTGAACAGTTCCAAAAAGGCTGCATTTAAGGTACCTACTTTATGAAAAGGTGCATTTTAGTGACACCATGAACTAAAATTTGCGCGTTTTTCATTAGATTATTTAATTGGAATTTGTTGTCTGTAAATATTCAACTCAAATTTACGCGAACTTTGAAACGTGATGAATATGTACCGTACAAAATGTACACTACACAGGAATATTGATTGTAGAAATGTCAAGATTTGAATATTGAGTATTATAAAATTTTAAAGTAATTTTATAATACTCAATATTCAAAGCTCAATAACGCACAATCAAAATTAAATAATTACGTTTGAGGGGACATCGTTGTTATTTTCATTTGGTCCAAATATTAAAGGAACTTTTATGGTTGATAGATCGTTCGAGATATAATTAATTCCGTCGTTGTTTAAAATAACGTGTTAGGTTATAAAGAATTTCAATACGTAGTTTGTCTTTGATATTTTAATTTTATGTGGGAATATTTAAAGAAAATAGGTTTTTGGCGGGAATAAAGAAAGGATTTTTGGCTTTTGGAGGGATCGAAGGGCTGAAAGTTTTTCGATTGTGGGTTAATGATTTCTTTTTTCTGGTTAATAATAAGTTCCAAGATTTAGAGGCACATTCTTTGCCAATTTATATATTGATTGGAGAATAAGAAGTAAAACAACCATTAATTGTCGTACTACTTGTATTGAAAAAAAAAAAGGTGTTGTTGAAGGTAAATGAAATATACAGGTTTGTGATTTATATAGTATTATTATTTAATGTCATATTAGTAAATCCTACAAACATTTCATGTTCTACTAATTTACTGTTCATCAAAAATCGTTTGTATTATTTATACTAGTTTCTACCCGCGGCTTCACCCGCTCAGTTTGTTTGTGTTTTAAATTTACCTTGATCGCCAATAAGGTATCGCATACCAAATTGATTCTACGACATCTAGTGATACTTTAACAATTTTTGTCATAACCTTTTCAGGGCGCGTTTATTTCTCTGTAAAAAGTAGGGCCCTACTTTTGGATCCATAACCATAATATTTTTTTCTTTACACAAACATTTATAGCTTTAGATATCGTAATGCATGCGTTGGAAAGATTTATCTGTATAATAAATATTGAGAAATTTCCAACCAAGTTCCAACATGATTCCCGTTTTCCTCTCTTTTGCATAGCTTTCCAATTGTGTACCAATTGCATCCAGATCTGTGCTGCGATTGTGAAATTCTATTGTGGCACTCAAGTATTTGTAATCTAGCTTTAACCGCTACCGTCCAATTCCAACACAGTGTCGCTATAAATTCTTAATCCGTTCTATAGAAGCTACACAGCGTGTTGACACACTGCATTGTTGGAAACGCCAATTGAATCCGTACTGTAATCAGAATTGGATTGCGACCTATCAGCTCCTCGAAGCTTAGCGCCGGGTAAATACAACGGGTAATTGAGTACGATGGATTTTGTTTGTTTTGTATCAAAAGTTTTCCATCTAATGTAAACTTTTAATTGGCTATTGATGTGTTTGATGATTTCAGTGGCTCTGTTAATTTTATTTTCAGAGCCTTTATAAGGAAGACTGTTCTCCGACAAACTTAAATCTCTTTTGACAAAAATACTTATTTCAGAATTCGTTGTTAAGGATATTTTAACCAACTTTGGATTCGTTTTTGAGGTCAGCTTGATAAATTTAAAAACATTTTTGAAGATGAAAAAATCTTGTCTTAAAATGCGTGGTGAAGAATGGTTTTGCAATTTCTCAATAAAATTAAAATATGATGTTATCGATACTCGGTTCATTGCTTATAAATGTATACCGATGTTATGTACTTGTGTGTAAATATTTGCAGAGTGGTCTGTCGTCTGACCGATTAATCGAATAGCTGGAATAATCTGTGTAGGGATTGGAAGCATTCTCAACTAACACTATGAATCAACAAAATAATTATTTACTCCAGAAATCCCCACAGGTTAAGTAAACACAGTTTAATAAATGCTGTCCTCTCCTTGACGTATTCCATCAACGGCGAACTCTGTCAACTCGAATTTGGAAGTCTTGTTGCAGGGAGCGTAGTGCAACTGCCCACTAATGTCGTGCGTGTATATGTAGGTAGGTTTCGGGCAGTTCTTTTTGAGAAGGCTTTGGCATCCAGGTCTTAAGTTTAATATAATTATGTAGTCACAATGACAATCAGTGGTCCAGTGGTCGCTAGTGCAGCTACTGGCAGTGTTATTGGGTTAACATTAAGTGCAACCTGGAATCTGAAATTGTGCCCAGTTGACGGCAATAGCCTTGTTCCTACATGGGACTTAAACGGCATTGGTGAAATGTGGGCGTACAACTGTGAACCTACCCCTTCAGGGAATTGACAAATGTGTATATACAACAGTACTTACTCGCGTGATAATATGTTGTATTTGTTATTCTCACGTCAACTATTAAAAAACCAATACTTCTGGAGTTAATGAACTACATGCACCAAATTACTTATGAGTCGCGATGATGCGCAAATTAATGTAGCCAAACATCAGTAGTGCTATGCAATTTATTGGGATTTATCGGGAATCTCATTACAGATAAACTTATTAGTTTATCTGTTAGTGAATGTGAGTTTGTGGCCCGTTGCAACCTATAGTCGGTAAGCGATCTTTGAGATTGAGCAACACTTGACGCAATCAATATGTAGATGGATGACCGATAGGTGTACATTTTGATCCGACCATCTTTATGCTTTGGGTGTGTTGAAACCGTTGGTCATCGCTGTTATTAAACGACTCTAGTCTGGCACTAAGTTGGCCCCCAAACACACGAATCAAAAAGCGTTCTTAATCTTCGACCTAATCTCACATTAGTTGGTATGGTGACGTTCCTGTCTGTTGTGTACGTCCCCTCTGTATTCTGTCTATAATTTATCTTTTTTAAATAATTGTTCCCGGTCTCGAGGCGTACCATCGTTTTGGGTAGCTCGATACCTACTATCGCGCATAGTTGATTTCTCAATATTTTTATGAATTTATTACTATTTTTAAACTATTTATTACTATTTTTAGGCGGTAGCACAATGCCAACATTTGGAATCCGCCACATATAAGATATCATATTATTTAATTTTGAGTTGATATTGAAATCGATTGAAATTTATAATTAAGCATATTAAACATAGTGTGAATTAACGGGGAAAAAACCATAGAATTAGAATATTTTTGGTACCCCACAGAAAATCAAAATCAAAATCAAAATCAAAATTTCTTTATTCAAATTAGGCTAAAAATTAGCGCTTTTTGAACGTCAAACATTAAGACAGCCCCCAAAAAAGCCCACCCTTCACCGCTTCCTAGTGTTTTAGCTGGAAAGAAGAAGCGGCGCAACAAACTTCCCAGCAACACGTCTGTCTGTATCAAAATTATTTACAGATTCTATACAAATCTAAAATTGAATTAATATACAATTGTATCTATAAATAATCTAATAATTGTATAAAATATCTTGGGCACAGTTAGCTAGCACGAGCCTATGTAATATGCATGCCAATGCATAAAAATATTAAATGAATCGAGAAACAATGTAAAATTACCGAAAGCGTCCAATCTAAAACTATTTCGTATGAAGGTCGTACCCACTTACACATGCCAAGAGATAGAAACTGCACATTAACTAGGACCAGCTTGGCTAATTCAATAAATGCATTTTAATAAATTAGGAACTATGAACAGCAAGACGACCAGTCACCACAAGCAGCACCCGTTCACGAGCATAACGCAAAGATCAGCCATCGCCTCCCTCGCCATTTTAGAGGGAAGGTGGCGACCCGATCCATGACGCTACCGCAAGCAATGACGTCAAGGGGAGCATGACGAACTCGCTGCCTCTCAGAAGAATAAAAATAAAACCATTACTAAATAGCCGAGGTCACCAGTTAACGGCAATGTGTTTTTAACACATTATTGTCATTACAGATATTACAATAAAATTATTATCATCGATTATGTCATGAAGTTAAACAACTCAAAAATAATGTTGTCAATGTAAAACCAAAATAAAATTGGAAAATTAAAAAAATATAGGATTGCTTGCATTCAACACGGCGACCAACTACTCTTATCATTTAAATAGTCATTAATTGTATAGTATGCCCTTTGGGAAAGGTTGTATTTAACTGTTAATTTAAATGCATTGAATGGCATTTCTAATATACAGAGAGGTAGTTTATTATAAAAACGAATACCGAGCCCCACAAATGATTCATGCACCTTGTGAAGTCTATGAATAGGTGCGTAAAGTTTGTGCTTGTTCCTTGTGTTGATGCTGTGGACATCACTCTTTTTAACAAATAAATTAATATTTTGCCTAATGTGAATAATGTTGGCAAAAATAAATTGCGAAGCAACAGTAAGGATACTAATGTTTTTAAAATGATGTCTAAGTGAATCTCTAGCTCCTAACTGATATATGGATCGAACTGCTCTTTTTTGTAAAACAAATATACTTTCAATATCTGCAGCTTTGCCCCATAACAGAATGCCATAGGACATAACGCTGTGAAAATAACTGAAATAGACTAACCGAGCTGTATCAACATCAGTTAGTTGCCTTACTTTTTTGACAGCGTAAGCTGCAGAACTGAGCTTTCCCGCGAGACTGGATATATGAGAACCCCACTGAAGTTTGGTGTCTACCGTCAAACCTAAAAACACTGTGGATTCTACTGCCTGAAGTACCTCTCTATTAAGAACAATGCTTGGTCCGAGATTTTTTACATTGGGCATAGTAAATTTAATGCATTTTGTTTTCTTGGCATTGAGTACCAGGTTATTTGTCGTAAACCAGTGCGTAACCTGAAGGACATAGAGCTCAAAAAAGTGCAACCGATTTTGAATTGTCAATGTGTGCGTGCAATAGTAATGTACAACGTGGAAATATTGACACGATATCAATTATCGATAAACAATATTTCAGATGTAAAGAATTGGTATACAAAATAAAAAAAAAAAAACAAATTATGTTAATAAAACTATAATCACAAGGGTACGTATTAATAAATAACACATAATTAATTAATTACATTATTATAATAAAAACATTTCATGCGCTCTCATTATAATTATATTTCATTGGTAAAAAAAAAGCAGCTTTTAAGGACCCTGAGCAGTGTATAGAGTATGACTGATTGAGATGAAGATTGACTGAATGATTTTTTACCTACCTATCCTAATACCACTGCGGAGAAGGTCTGGACTCAACGCAGCACACGCTTGAGGTGTGCCTGTGTCTACGCTGGCAGATTTAGGGAAGTGGAAAGAAATGGCTTCTTTTTGTGATACTGCTGTCGTCCAGAAAGAGGCCGCTGAGCAGGATTGTGAGAGGGCCGATCCCGCTCGGAGAAGAAAGTGTCTAGGAGGAAACCGCCTCGGCGCCTAACAGCCGAAACCCCTCCTGTATGATTTAAGGCAGGCGGCTCTTTGGGATCACAGATGCTTAGAGAGGGGACTTCGTTTACCCATCGTGATCCCAGAGAAGACGGTGGCATAGTGGTAACGTGCTATCGTGCACTGCGAGGCTTAGGGGAGACCCCTGTACAGTCTCTCTAGAGATGTGCCTTAATAGGCGCTGCATAGCGAGGGTGCTGGAGCTGGTCTATTACGTGCCTCCCTCCATATGCTGATGGCGACCACCGAAGTGGTTTTAGTGAGGTAAGAATCCTATACACCCCGGTCTTATCCATAAACGCCGGGCGCGTTTTTGAACGTTTGCCCCCGAAAAAATATATATTTGTATATCCTATTATCTTTTCTTATTTCTTCCTTTTCTTTATTTTTTTTCTCCTTTATCTTTATTCTTTTCTTTATCAATTAATCTCATCTATTATTCCTTTTCCTTAGCATCGACAGGAAACCTTTCAGTATAAAAAATATATCATAAAATTGAGATATTCTCTTGAATTTGTACTAAAAAATATATAAACAACATACTCATTACGCTATCACATATAGGCTCAGTGCTCACCGCCTAAAGGTGATAGCGCAGGAATCAACAACTAGTTTCATTCGGGGTCTGTTTTTTAAATTAATATTACTAGCTAGCGTAGTTCGTTGGATCATTATTAACAACCGAGGTCCGCACAAAGTAGGTTGGCGGTCCGGATTCGAGCCACATTTGGGGACTACTGTAATAGCGTGATTACGTAACCTGGGCCACTAAGCTACGCTAAGCTTCGTATATGTTATAAGCGTTCGGGCAGACACACCGACAAACAGACAGAAACGTTTCCAAACATTTTGGTTTCATCTTCTGTGTTGATAGTATTAGGTACCCCTATTAAAATTTTGGAAAAATAATCAATGTGCAGAGATACATCAACACTATAAATAAATTCTGATATCGGAACTTTTTGTTCTAAAATTTCATCGACACTATAGTCGACACTGACAAGTCACTTTTTTGTGTACATGAAATGAAAATTTTTATTAGAACAACGTACTCAATATTGCTTTTATGACCATTGTTTTTTACTATAGAGAAAATTCACTATTTTCTAGATAGGATTTGGTTTTCCAAATAAATTTTGTAAAGATAGTTTTTTCCAAAATATGGCCATGAAAATATATGCTTTTGTTGACAATTTACCGTGAGATGAATGTTTTTCTGGATTATTTTTATAAGAAACATCGCAGTCACCAACACAACCACTAAGCATCGCTTATAAATTTTAAAACTTTATATAATATATAGGATTATTATTAGGCAAATATAAGTTAACGTGATTTTTGACAGTGACACTGGAGAAAACAACATCTGCCAATAGTGCTGACCGAACCTAAATATGCGTTCTCTTTCTAACATGTGATATTTCCGTAAGAGATTCCATACCCAAAGTAGGCTTTGTAGGTCTTTATCTATCCTACGTTTATGGAAAAAACCCTGTCTTGAAATCTCAAATGGTAAGAAATGGTTAGTAAACTTTTTTACTATTAATGTATGATAATTAATAAACTTTTTTAATATTATGATCCCATAATGTTTGAGAATCGGTTACGTGTGTATTTAAATACATTTCCTGGCTATATAAATCCAAACTTTATTTCGTAAATAGGCAAAAGGTTTGTTTTATAATTTAACATTAAACTTTCATATATTTTGGGGATAAGACCCAAATCTTCACAAACGACTTCAATTCTTCTTTAATTGTTGCTCCTGTAAATGGAGAGAAATCGGGTCGACAGGAAAGATCAGTCAAGTAAGAGATACCGAACAGAGTGGCTCCGTTTTTTTTTATGTATGTATTAAGCTATGTTGGTTACGCCACAATGACCGGGAACCCCTGTGAATATAAAATATACAAGAATTTTAAAAATATTCGACATAAATTCTGAAACATCATGCAACGCAAAAAAAATTGCACAAAAATGTTATTTTAGTGTAGTGCTATAATTAAAAAATCCACTCATTTTTTTATTAAAAATTGTTTTGTATACCTAACTTCTCATATCGGTTCAACATTTAATATACAATAATTAATAAAAAGAACTCGTCAAAATCTTAACTCTTGTACTTAGAAACTATCGATTGCCAATATATTGTACGAGTTTCGTCACATATTTTTTTCCAAAGATTTATCGTCATCTCTGCTCTTTAAGCCAAAAATTATGAATTCTGAATATTTTGTGGTTTATGCTTTTGCATCTGCGTGATATGCTTACAGCTGCGTGATATGCTTAAAACTACGTTATATGCTTACGTAAATATGCTACTGTACCTAATTGCCATACACACAACTCGTTTATTTAATCGAGATCACGATATTTGAAATCTGTGTTGGTTTTACCGCCTCGTTGGTCTAGTGGTCCCAAGCGCGACTGCTGAGGTCTCGGGTTCGATTCTCATGTCGGGCAAAGTGTTATTTTTCTGTTAGAAAATTCTCAGTAGCAGCCCGGAGTTTGGAATTGTGCCCGGTAGATGACAATAGGCTCACCAGACATTACATGGGACTACACCTCTACCCCTTCGGGGAATACTGGCATGATACTATGCTATGTTATGTGTTGGTTTTTTTATATAAGATTATTTTCGTGATCCTATTTTCTTATATCAACATTTTATTCAGAAATCCCTAAAGATACTTTTATCGTACATAATGTATGGATTCTTGTATTTAAGATATAAAATTCCACATTCTTAGACCAAAGTTTTTCATAATTCAAAAAGCAGATTTGTTTCGCAAATCCTTTATTTTTTATAGTGTAGACTTTTCTGAAGAAAATAAATAGAAATACAGCAAAAGTTTTCTAATCTAACGTTCTAAGAACAAAAAGTCTTTACCTCCGGGGATTTCAATGTTTAAAAACGGTCTGCTTACATATCGTACATTTTGTTTTTAAGAGCAATAACGTTATAAAAGCTGTTTTCTTTATAAAGAAATGGGTCTTGTCTATTATACAAGGCTAGGTTGAGCTTTGTATCTATTTTGATTATTCTGAATATTTCGAATTATTTGCAAGGGCTGTCAGCTTCGGCATTCGGCACAGTGGGCAGTGATGGCGGACCGCTTGGTTGGCAAGAACTCTGGTACTTAACCAGGGGATTGAGTCGATTTTTACCAATTATCGGAAATGTTGATACTGTGGGCTTTTTATTTCTCCTTTGTTATCGTAATTTTCTGAAGTTATACATTTTGCAACCCTTCAATAGACTTTTATTGCTTCGTAGTCGGAGAATTATCTCCATAGCAATCAAGATGTTAAATTCAAATGACAAATTCCGTGTTTCTCTACTTGGTAAATAGTTCTTTTGGATTGATCTTTATGTTGCAGGTTTGCTAAAAACTAGCGGTGCGATTACGTTTTTTTTTTCATTATTGCCTTTTTAGTGAAACCAGTTTCGGGCACATCGGTTGGATGGTTTAAAAGTCTATAACGGAAATAGGTAGACACAATCTTTGCGTTTTATATATTAGGATAGAATTATTATTTTATAAAATTAAAGGTAGAAACAATCATATTATTTATACCGCCTTAATCAGACGTACTAGATTATTGCTTAATGACGTGCGTACATAACAACCCAGACTCATAAAAATAAAACTCAACAGAAAACAATCCAATAAAGTACTTTTCCGCTAACTCTTCCATAATCAAATTTATTTGAAGTAAATGTTCGTTAATAATGTTCCTAATTAAACGGACATTAATCATGTGGCAGGCGGACACAAAGAACAAGTTTGGTACACTCTGGATGGCTCCAACTCGAGTAAGATGGAATCCTCTGTTATTTTTACCACTACCATTTGTTTAAGTCGTTCCTTACAGAAAAAAAAACACTAGTTGTCCGTTGCCTTGCAAATGCCTCTTGACTTGTGGGTGCACATATACAGAGCAGCAATTTCGACAGGTGACTGTGACAGGTCTATGTTCCAACTTATTATTGTTAATGTAGAGTGAAGATAACGCCCATATTTATATTGTGTACTGGTTTCGTCTAAAAGTTATTGTAGGGAGTGGCCCTGACGGTGATGGTGATGACGAACATCGCCGCAGGAGCGAAATGCTCGAGTGCAAGGCTACCACTTGAGGGGTTGCGAAAGTAATACGCAGCAGTACTCAAAGCTCATCAATAAATGCGGATGCAGTCTCAGAGTGCGGAATTTTTACCGGCTGCGAGCCCCACATAACCAATCCCGGTTCCTCATCGAGTGGCAAGCGAATTTCCAGACACTTTACTTCCGCTAAAAAAAAATAGGGTGGCCCTGGTCTGTCTCTACTGCAAAAAAAAAGCTTGTGGCCTGGATTGGGGGCAAGTTGAAGAGTTTTAAAAGGTACAAATCAATAAAGCTTTTGAAAGAAGAAAGAAAGAAAAAGCTTCAACATTGGACACGTTGGTCACACAAACAATAAATTGTACTAAATTAATATAATCAAAAAAATAACTATTAAATATGATCCAATTACACCTTAAGTATGCGCTGTATAGTGTGCCTCGTGCCTGAAAAGGTCACTAACTCAGCATGTGCTGGGTATATGAATACTTAATTCTTTCTTTCGAGTCTTCGATTGCTTTTAGTCTGTCTAGATCTACTAGTATATCTTCTGCTTTGAGTTTTTTCATGCTACTACCCTAGTCGTTGTCATGTCAGGTCTATCGTTTTGGCTAAGCAAAAGTATGTGTTCAATTAAATTTGTATTTATTTTCCATACTTAAATCGATCATCACCGGTAAAACTTGAAAGAAAGAAAGAAAGAAAGAAAACGTTTATTTGCGAGAAATGTGGATAAAATAAGGTGTTACAAATATAATTTTAGCGCAGCACATTTCACCATTCCGGTATGCAAAATACAGTAAATGATAATAAAACCAATTTAAATGTACACATGCAGTAACTTAAATACTATGCCTAATTTATACATGGCAAAAGGAGAGAAATACCAATACACGGCTTTCTAAAGGATTACAATTCAAAAAATTCTCTAATACTATAGAACGTGTGTTCTGTTAGCCATAATTTTAGTACTCTTTTCATTCTACGTAGTGGTAACTCTCGGATACATTTAGGCACTTTATTAAATACTTTAATACACATCACATAACAATTATTTCGGAATAGTGATGACTTACAGGTAGGCATGAGTAATCTAGTAGGATCTCTTTTGCCAATAATGGAATTGTCACGAGCATTTATAAACTGATATGAAAACTTTTTTACATGGACACAGATTTCGAAAATATACAATTCTACGAGTGTGAGTAATCGGTTTTGTTTAAAAAGGGGTCTACATGACTCCAGTGGTCCGACATTGCACAAAGCCCGTACACACTTTTTCTGACTGATAAAAGCCTTACTTACATCAGTCGAATTGCCCCAAAGTAATAACCCATATCTAAGTATAGATTCGACATAACCATAGTAAGCAGTTAGCGCAGCAGACTTACCGGCAATACGTTGTAAGTTACGAAGAGCATACACAAATTTATTTAGTTTAGTGGAGACATTTTTGACATGTACTTTCCAGTTGCAGAATTGATCTACATGTATCCCCAAGAACTTTATATCTGCTACTTTATTTAAGTGTTCGTTATCATAAATTATGCTTAAGTTTTCGTGTATTGTTTTATAATTGGAAAATTGAATGTATTTAGTTTTTGAAATATTTGCGCAAAGGTTATTTGATTCCATCCATGTCATTATTGGTTTGATTGCATTATTAACTGTTAGATTGAAATCGCTGAATAAGTCATTTTTAGCTATTATTATTGCGATGTCATCTGCAAATAATATCGAAGGGTACGGTGTTACCGTTGGGAGATCGTTTATATAAATTATGAAAAGGAGAGGTCCGAGAATACTGCCCTGAGGCACCCCATATTTGTTTTTTAGCAGCTGCGATCTAAATGGAGTCAAGATTGCGTTCTCGTCAACTCGTGACATTTCTACGTACTGCTGACGGTTACTCAAGTAGCTTCTAATCCATTCTAGGGCGGGACCTCGAATTCCATACCTTTCACATTTATCCAATAGTATGCTGTGATCTACACAGTCAAAAGCTTTTGACATGTCAAAAAATATGGTAACTACTGGGGTTTTCCTATTAATGTACTGTGTTACTTTATGTATCAGGGAAAAGACTGCAAGTGTAGTTGATTTTTCTTTCTGAAAGCCGTTTTGTTCTTGTCGCAGAATTTTGTAATGCATAAGATCAGATATTCATTTCAAAATCTGTCTTAAATTGAAGTATCAAATAAATTGACTATGTCTAATGTATCATCTATCAATAATAACTAATCATAATCAAATAATTGTATACTCATGATTTTAATTCAAGTTTTAATAAATTTACAAATCTTTTATATTACTTTAAATTATAATTTTAGCTAACATGTGCCAGAATTTTAATGAGTCTATACAGAATAATAAATCAAACCATTTCGAAGTAATATTAAACCATTTCGAAGGGAGTCTTTGCAATAGTAAGGGTCTAAAGTGAAATTAAATTTAAGTTGTCACTGCATGGCTTGTTGGCAAATTGTACAGCGAGACGAGCTCCTTCAATGTGTAAACTTGTTTTCCTAAGGGCTTAATGACTCCCACCGTCGTCTCCTTAACGTAACTTGCTTAATAAAGACTAAATGTTTCTTCGGAGAAATGCGTAAATAATGGTCTTAATATCTGGGGCCTAAATCGGTGAAATTAACAGGTCATGTTATGTTCTGTTTAGCTCAGATTGTTTTAAATCTATGGTATTTGCGTTATGGATGATATTTATGAGATAAATCTATCTTAACTGAACGAATAGCATAGGTTATTCACAGATATCATATAATTCATGTGCTTTTGCACAATACAATAGATAGAGTTGTCGTATTATAACCGTGCATGTCTGAAGTTAAGCTTTCCAAATGACTGCGTTGGTAACGCACGTAATAAAGTTACTTCGATCGTAATAAAGCACATTTAAAATTATAATAAAACAACTTTTAACCGGATTAATCGCGTGTATTATTGGTTTTTTGTTTTTCCTGACGTTTCGAACTTTGCAGTAGAGATGGGTAGTTCGCGAACGATTGAAGGAAATGGACTACTTCATTTCGCAAAATAAATATATCTCTCATTCAGTAGTCATTCGAATGTGTCTCTACTTCATTTAGTTCAGTGGTAGTTCAGTCTTTCTTTACGCTCGCAATACGTCAACAGCTCAGTGTTTGGCGGCCGGCGCACTTCCTCATACACATTCGTGTCATGTCGTTGCTCGTCTAGCATAATACACACAATGACGACCTAACAATATTAGTCGAAACTAGGTACCAGATCTGCACTTTTTTGCTTACATTCATATTTATGGTTGACAGTCCCTAAGCCTGTATAAAGTATGAAGGAGTAACGATTTATGTATAAAAAAGTGAATTAAGTGAAGTGCATAATTTGTCGTAACTAAATCACTCTATGCGAGCTTGATATCTCATCTCATGGACTAGTTCTGATATGCTGAACTAAATGAAGTACTGAACTAAATGACTGGACTACTTCGTTAAGCGAAAAGATATACTTCATTCATTTCTTTTCACTGACACATTTTGCGCATGTCTACTTTGCAGCGTTCGTGGTCACAGGAGGACTAAGGTGTCAGGTGTCTCAACAGTTTATTTAAAATTATTTCAGTCTACCGTACATATAACTGATAAATTCATGAAATTATTTTTGTCTCTGATACATATTTAAACTAAATCGCGACGGTATTTCCTAAGACTATCCCTGAGAAGAAATACCGAAACAAACTCAGAGGTCACAGTCGTTTTAACCTGACCACGAACGCTGCAAAGTGTTCGAAACGTCAGGAAAAACAAAAAACCAATAATACACGCGATTAATCCGGTTAAAAGTTGTTTTATTATAATGTGTAGTGATCGCGCAAACCTAAGATATTACCACATTTAAAATATTTTGTGTATGACATACCTAAAAATTTTGATAAAAACAATATTATTACTTATGTATGTTTTGCGTATGACTAAATGGCTTCTTTAATAAAATAAGCGCTCCAAAGATTCAAACTTTCAGTAATCGTTTTACTAAGTATGTCAGTTCCATGAAAAAATATTTTTCATAGCCTTTAAAGGCACACGTGCTGGGGCCACTGCATTCTAAGAAACATTCAAAGAAACATTGTCAACGTCAAAGGTCGCGGGTTCTAACCCCGTTCTTGTCCATTATTTTTTCAATGTTTCTTGGAAAAATAGTAATTGTTTAGATATTCTTGCGTTTACTATTATATTTTCTTTAAACACGTACAAGGAAGTAATGTTTATACACAGCTTGTGTTGCCTGAGTCACACACTTAAGCTTTCCTTTGTAACTTTTGTTCTAACAAAGCTTTGCATACGGCCTTTGCAAATGTGATAGTGTCTTGTTTCCTCTTTGTGCCGAGAAATGTACGTCAGTAGTTAGATTTAGAGTTAATTTTAAGGGAATTTTGTTAGGAACTCAGTCTCAATTGCTTGCCGAGGTTTTAGTATTCTACATTCACTACACATTTTGAACCAAGAATTTATTACACTCAAATTTGGTTTAATATTGCATTAATAATAATTATCCTGTAATTATTCCACTACAGGGCAAGGGCCTCGTCTCATACAGAGAAGGCACGAGCATTGATCCTAATACCTCTAAGTATTTGGTTAAAACCGAAGTGTGGTTTCCGAATCTTTTGACGTCATCCAATATTATTGTTTTAGGGCAATAACCGTGAAATATATTTACAAATGAGTATAGCATCATCCCCCTGACCTTATCTCAATTTATTTAGGGTTGGCGCAGCATGTACTCTTCAACTTTCTAATTGCTTTTGAAATTGCATGCTGCTGAAGTTTTGGCAATGTTTTATGACCGTGATATTCAACCCTCATTGGGAATGCTGTTGTTTGTTGTAACCGCCACCGATACGGTCTCCTATCTAGCTATGTCACACCAAATGTTACCCATGCGCCAGGTTCTGATGTTATCCTACTATCACACTCCATTAATTGGGCCATAGCTGTAATATAGTCTTTGGGGCGAGACGATGATGGCTGGTTCAAGCATCTGGAACAGAGAGAGCATTCTACCTCGGCACGCTGTGAGGTTAGTTCCCCCCCTCTGTATCCCCATAATATGGGCGTATAACTAGACTTGAGTCCATCTCATGCGCGACACACTGCCACCGGCGGCGGGGACCCTGTTTGGGGCCGGTTGGCCTCGAGGCCCGAAGCACGCTGGCGGCCGTCCTCTTCTCCACCGATGCGTAGGTGGTGTCATCAGCGGCGAGAAGTACTCGTCTCTCGAGCTCGACGCGGCTGCAGTTGTCGGGGTCTGTTGCTGTTGAGGGTGCAGCGACTGCGAGGTGCAGCTGAGTGATGAGTCCGAGGGTGGTGGGTGTGCCGGTTGCTTTCTGGCTCAGGTCAACATTATAAAACGTAGCGATATTTATTACTTCATATTTTTCTTTTTGAGAGCTGTCAATGTTTCTCGTTTGCTTGGTTTGGTGTTACTGTTTTTTTTTTCATGGTTGTATTGTTAATACATATACACAAAAAATTGCTATATTGGATTTATATTATATTCAATTACTAGTTCTGTTATTTTTTTAAATAAAATTATCAATATGTTTGACTTGTCAACTTGCCGTGTCGCCAGTATTATTTATTAGTATAGGTAGTACTATATAATAAATTATTATTATAAACAGCAGTAATAAATAGCAGATTCTGAATACGGTTGTATTTAGGTGCTTAGTCAAACTTTTATAAATTACAACCTTTAAGCAGCTTGTACAACATACACGTGCCTAACCATTAACACAATTAATATGATGAAAAGCATATTTGAAGAACTTTAGTTTCTTTATATTTGAAGTAACAGCGTGCATAACTAGGTCGCATTGAATGGCAAAAGATTCTGAAAGTTTCAAAAAGATTGTAACACAGTATACACATAACAATTCCAACTCAAAGAATGTCGTTCCCATATCTCCATTTGATATCAAAACACCATTGGACGCCATAACAAAGGCGTTGTTTGTCGCAATAACAATATGTCCCAGTAATTGTGTACTGGTGTGTGTTTTCCCACGTACTGTCTTGTTTGGTTTAACTAGAACCTTCCTTTTGTGGAGCGAACTGCTAAGCTGCCGCTGACTTGACTTGATTTGATTTGATATTTCACGTTTATTTTGCTATGGATATGATAAAGATATGGCAAGTTTAAATTATTGGGCTTGTTAGCTCGAAAAGCATTTTAAAAGTCAATATTTACTAATATCGATAAGATAACTCGGGAAGGAAAATCAAGGAATCGCTTCAAGATAGAAATAAAATTCTCGCTTGTAAAAGTAAGGAACTACGCAATTTCAAAATACTAAACAAAACTACACTGGAAAGAAAACACAAGAATCTCAAAACATCAATAGAAAAACTAAACCTCGGAATTCAGTCGCCAAACTACAAACTACACCATTTAAATAAAAAGTAAACTTAAAATTTAAATAAACGGTGAACCGGAACCCAAAATATCGGGTGTTTTGGTCTACCACAAAAGCTGGTTTTCATCATAACGAACGAAATAACTTTGTAATCCAGTACTGTGCGTGTCAAAATAATTTGTCTATTTATATGCGCAATTTTAATTGGGTTTACTGATACCTTTGTACTGTTTCTTTTGAGGGTTTTATGCTGATTTTGTAATGGAAATTGGGAGTTCGGATTGTCTTCATTCAAGCAGGTTCTGAATGCCGTTGAGATGTGCTTTAGGTTTCTTTATTCTTAAAAATTATTGATTTATATAACATGGTATTTATGATAGAGACACCTTTATGCTTATGTTTTATTCATTAAGTAGCTATCTAAATCATCATGAGTAAATATAACAGTTTTTTTCCTTACTTAACAAATAATTCATTATACTTTAACTTTATTCCAGTGCTCCTGTAACAAATAGGCATAACTTTATAAACACTAGACTTAGATACTCATATTCTATATTTAATTAGTTCTCTAGGACGTTAATTGTCAACGGAAGCCATTCTTTCCAAGTTAGTTCAGGTTATGTTTGAATGGCGCAATGGCCCGCTCATCACAGTTTAGGGAATAAAATTGATAATATCTAAATATTAAAGCTTTTAATTAAATTATAGTGCGCCATATTTCAAGTTGTGTCCCTAGCGGGGTGGGGAGAGCATGTTATTCAATTATTATAGTGGCCTTGGTAAAATTTTAATTAATTTAAGCCCTCCGTTGTATACCTCTATTGTTGATGAAGGATGGATAAACAGGAATTTTATGGCATTATGTACTAATTGTTCAATTATACAAATTATTGAGTCGTCGTTATACGATATTTGTTTACTATTACAGCTAGATACCGAACGCCTGAGCTGTCGGTCATTTCGGAAGTGCTGGTCGGTTCCAAAATGTCGATTACATCTTTTGAATATGTTGCCACCGTGTCAAACAATTAACATTTGTTTCTACTGAGCAGGAGCTGAGGATGATGTCGAAGTAGACATGTAACATTTGTTTCTACTAGACAGGACCTGAGGATGATGTCAAAGGAGACATGTGACTGAAATAACTCTTCCTCCCCTAGGCTGGCTCCATTCTAACATCTTGGTCTCCATCAATCATTTTTCTGATGTTGGAAGACAGGTCATTCCATCCTTTGACCAGGTTTTCCTGATGAGTCGTAGCCATCTCGGCCTGTTTATCTTGATTCAGTATCCTTACAGTGAATTCATCAACCATGTGCCCCAAGTCTTCAGATACTCTCAGGGAATGTTTAGTGTATTTAACCCCTTTATTGTAGAGAGGGATGAGTTGTATCCCTCCACGGCTGCGTTGATTAGAGAGTGTTTGCTTTCATCCCGTGCATACCCTATGAATTTTGTCAGAGTGGTGAAGGCAATGGCAAGGACTTTGGTATATTCTGGGTTAAGAGATGGTACTTGCAGGCGTTCGTAAGAATGATTGGGTGTTTAGTTGGTTTTTGTGTTTATCTAATACAACATGATTCTAATTATAACTTCTGTAAATATGTTCGTTTAATACGTTCACTCTCCACGAAGCAGACACATTTTAGTAAAATAACCGCCGTGTACCATAATTATGTGAGTCACTGGACAGTGAACGTGTTAAGTGTTCTCCTTTAAAAATTCGTTGAGAATATGCAATAATTCTTAAAAAAATTGTAATGATGAATATCGCTCAATTATGGAACACTATGGGACTACAGCAATGTGAGTCTTTGGTGATTCTACTAAATCGATATTCAAATTACTTTGCCTTTTGCACAAGATAAATTTGTCTTTAATAAATGATGGTCCGGAAAACCACAAATTTCAGTAGGTGAATAAATAATGTCCTTAAATACTTTTAAGCAGTGCAAATATTGACCGTAGAATTATTTTTAGTATGCAACTTAAGTGAGCTACAAGCCACGACAATTACGCTGTACAGCATTAAATGGGAATCGGCGAGGTCCACAGTCATTGCTACCTAAATAATCTGGTAACAAAATATACACCCCCATCCTTTATTTTTTTGCCTGAGTGCGATGTGGTTTTGAGGGTGCTCAAACGGGGGCCACTCCTCAAGTGATAATTATTACTAGCCATGATATTTACTGATCCAACTTACTAAGCTACGTTGACAATTGGTTCATGCACTTGAAAAGAGAGCATCTAACCTCTGTACTCTTTGAGATTACCCTTCTGTAGCCCCGCAGTAAATACGCATGACGGTTTCGAACTAGACTCGGTCCATCACGTGCGCCACAGATTTCTTCCGCCAACAGGGCGCTGGTTCGGGGCGCGTTGACCTTGGGCTGTGAATCTCACTGACGAGGCCCTGGTTTAACACCAGTCTTTTTTCTCCGTTGGTACCCTGGTTTCAAACAGCAGTGCCTTTTCAACGCTTTGTAATCAGTGTTTCTGCGACACGTATTTCATTAGTGTTTATTTGTACATAACCTTATTAATCAGCTGATCAAACCGCTAGTTCTAGACCAAAATTAAGCGCAAGATGTTCCAACAAACACAGTCAGGCAGGTACTATTAATGCAGCCTTTAATCAAGGCAGCTAGCTGCAATCAGGTTCATTATTTCAGTTTCGATGGCGTACAAAGTTAGTCTAAGTTTGGAGCAAGAGCGAGGCAACTAACTGTCTTGAAGTTTTTATGTTCCACTATTTTTGTTCTTTGCTATTACAATATAATATGCGGTATGATATTTGACTTTAATGTAAATATTATTCCCCCTTCCCTTTTTCGTGTGTTTTGAAGAACGGAGCCTACCTGATGAAAATGTTTCTAGCACCCATCGATAGACAACTGCGCTATACATAGCTATATCTCAATTATTGTTTAACAATCACACATTAATACAATATGTTATGAGACCGTGTCTTTATTTGAAATTTTATATGTTAAAAATATCTAAAGTAAGTTTCTAAACACGTTCATTCAGAATAAATGAATAAGTTAAGATGGGAAAATAGAAAGTGAAATGCAAATGTATAGGGTGTTTAACGCGTTGATCACGACTCTGAAGTAGAAAATTTTGTTTTCTTTATTGTGGCTCGTAATAGTCTGTAGGCGGACTTCCGTTCTTAACAAGGATTTGTGCTCGGCAGAACAGCGTCGTGCAGCCACAGCCAGGTGATTGTGAAGAAGTGAGTGAAGCTTAAATAAATTGTAAAGACTTCAAAGTAGGGTTCTAAGGAGCTCAGATCTGAAATGCATGCACCAAGAAATTAAGTCGATGATGATGTTGTTGATATACTCGTTTGTTACCCGGTTTGCTCATCTGAAGAAATTAATGTTTGCAAACCGCTCTTCGGAGACTAGTGCTACATTATGATCTCGGCTATGTTTATCTCTGTGACTACTTGGTACGCTCCCATTTCGGCCGTAATTTTTCCGTAGCGGTGATCTATCGCTTTAAACTCTTTAGGTACGGTCTCCATCACCCTCCAGGATAAGGGTAAGTACCCTGCATCAAGGAGTGCGATAATTTCCCTGCAGTCATAATTGCTCATTATGGCCTAGTTTAATTGAAAATTCCTTAAGTTCCAGTTTTAGCAAAAAAAAAAACAAAGGTAGACGGCGAACGCTTTTGATATTTCTATACTTGCCTGGAACAATTTTTGACCGTCAAAGATTCAAATTCGAGGTCCTATAGTGAAGACTGTAATATGCAGACTGTACAAAATATGCACGTATATTAATAAAACAAAGTTACGTCGAATCGGTGCATGTGACCGCTATGGAAAATAATGGTAAAGCACCATTTCGAGGAAAAATGCGGTGACAGTGGAGTCGCGCCCCGCCCCATCTTACCTATCAGGTTGCCCTTTGATCGGCGTGGCCGTTGTCGTAGTCGTTTCCACGGCCCCTCTTCACACTATATCTCTACTAAGTGTTTTCCTTTCGAAATAATTGTTTTCCTTTCAAAATCATTGTATTCCTTTCAAAATCATTGTATTCCTTTCGAAATAATTGTATTCCTTTCGAAATAATTGTATTCCTTTCGAAATAATTGTATTCCTTTCGAAATAATTGTATTCCTTTCGAAATAATTGTATTCCTTTCGAAATAATTGTATTCCTTTCGAAATAATTGTATTCCTTTCGAAGTAATTGTATTCCTTTCGAAGTAATTGTATTCCTTTCGAAGTAATTGTATTCCTTTCGAAATAATTGTATTCCTTTCGAAATAATTGTATTCCTTTCGAAATATTCCTTTCAGAATAATTGTATTCCTTTCGAAATATTCCTTTCAGAATAATTGTATTCCTTTCGAAATATTCCTTTCGAAATATTCCTTTCAGAATAATTGTATTCCTTTCGAAATATTCCTTTCAGAATAATTGTATTCCTTTCGTAATAATTGTATTCTTCTTTAACTTAGATCAAACTATATTAGAGAATGTGAAACGCCTCCTCGCGAGATCCAACACTTTGACGATCACTTGTCAAGCAACGTCATCTAAGATTAAATACCAATTACGTCTGATACAATTTGTATAATTATTGCTTTTGAGTATCCATTTATTGATTGGTAGGTACGTTGTTGAATCTTGTACGGTAATTTATTTACGGTTTAAAAGGTAGATATGTTACTACAAAACCGGACATAATTATTGCATATAACAAAGGTGCCTACGACGTCGGCTACTAGTACGGCCGTAAAGTACGTACTAGCCAAGAAAAACCTTAATATCATTAACATCAAAAGTTTTCTATAATAAACATATTCGCTAATCTTCCTTGCCAACCACACAAAATCTAAAATTACACAGCTAAAATCTTGCAGTCAGCAGTTTCTTGCAAAATTTTGTCATCGCCTGCAATCGTAGGTAGACATACAGGTCTAAGTTAAACGAACTTTGCAGGCTGCACAGACATTTAATTTCCTTGATTTCATTAAGGGAACACGAACCAGCATGATTCAGAACTGGTTTCGGTATAAGTATTAGGTTCCATTAGGAGCGACTTGGAATAAACTGATGGAAAATTTTACCAATACCTTAATGTCTGGAAAAATTTAATTACCTGCTCAAATGGGGGTGCATTATTGAAGGATAATGGTTGTTCATTATTACACGTTTTTAAATACAGACGGCAGATTTGCAAGCGTAAGCGATAAGGGTTCGCTTCTAAGAAAGCTTTTAAGAAATCGCTGATGCACATATGTAGGATTCTATTGTGTTCAAAATGAGGTTTAGATTTAATCATAACAAAAAAAAAGACTCGGTTCAAAATGTTTATGTTTAAATGGGGGCTAAGACACGTTTTTGGTTAATATTTCATCTTTCCGTTCCGCTTTCAGTGGCACCTGGACAGGACGTGGCACTCGTGGCCACCGCTAACGAGTCTCACATTCAGTCCTATTCAAATTAAGCTTTAGACTGAAAAAAATTCGTCGCATTTAGGCCGGGCTATACGCGGCGATACTAAATGAAAAGTTTCGAGTTGAACTCGCATTTCGAGGGTTCAATTTAAACCGAATATTTGGACTGAATTTTTTTTCTAGAATTTTTCCATGTTGTTAACATAGTATAAAAATACTATCGACTCTCAAGATTCATATAATGAAACCATATTTAGATCCATGCTTAACATAAAATTTTAAAGTTGCTTAATACAATTGTATTGCTTAAACATACAATATATTATTAAAATAATAATAACAATAATGAATAAATTAAACTGTATGTATAATCTTCTTATTTTGGTTGAATTCATTGAACCTCACTCCATTGATAGTAGCCGTCATCGACCGTTTCTATTATATCGTTGAATAGATTCAATCGATCCTCTTTGGTGCCAGTTTTGATTATGCGCACAAAGTCAGGTCTTCTATCTAGCCAGGACAGAAGTCCTTCCAGGCTCTTATTCATCAAATCCTGATACACGGACACTTTGGTGGAGAGGGCCGATAGCTCAGAAAGCATCAGAGCTTCTCGTCCCGTTCCGTCAAAGCTTGTGCCCTTCTCAGTCAAGGTCAGAGTTCCGTATGTGCATGTAAATGTTCCTGGTCGATCCAGCTTTTCGACTGGCTTCTCCCGTGAGCGTGAGACGGCCGATGAGATGGATCGGGGGGGTAGATGGATGATCTTGGCCTGGACGTCTTGTATGGTGAATAGTAGGGTCTCCGCGCTGCTGGTGCATTTCTGGAGGGTCTCCGTGGACTTATTAAAGACCAAGCAACCCTCTCTCGTTCTGCTAGATTGTCAATTAATTCGGACAACCCTCCCAGCAGGGCTCTCCAGCATTAACGGACTGCATAACATTCAGCATAGTCGCCATGCCCACTAAGCATCCAAAAAGCTGAGGGATGCTCAAGCGAGTCATATTGGATAGGCAGTGAGCTACCTGGGTCTTGCCTCCCATGGCCCTAGTCTCTAGAGCCTTCAGCGCTAGGTCGGGTCGCAGCATCCCCTTCCCCATGGGGGAGAATGATAATATCTCTATGGCCCCAAGAATTTCTTGATTGACGAGAGACCCTTTCCCAAATAGCGGGATCTTCCTCTGGAGTGTCCCCTGACCTGTCTGAGCAGGTTCGTCTGGATGAGCATGGTCCAGGGGATTCCGGTTGGTTGGAGATCGAGGATGTTGGCTCTAGGAGTTTCATCGTTGTGGTGGGAAGAGCTATGATAGGGGCTCCTTCGGCCGAGATTTGTAAAGGTTTACTTAACGTGTGTTTGAATCTCGAGAATAGAGGAAGAGCCTCCAGTGGAACCCGTTGATCAAGAATCTCCTGGCCGTTGAGAGTTCCAGGGGATGAGTCGTTGGATGCAACGGGGGTTGCGTCTTCTCCCTCCTCTTCCGATGAAACATCGCTATACTCAGAGCTAGACATGAGTGTTTTGTTAGGTGTCGTTGAAAGGCGAACCAATAGAATGTAGGGATGAAAGAATGTATAATTTTCTTAAAATTAACTATATGGTCAACACGGCGGTAACGTGAAATCACTATCAAATAGCACGCCTTTTTGTAAGGATGTATTGAAGTGTCAAAAATTTAAAATACAAAGTTTACCTACATTACAGTAGCCTCAATTTTAAAGCATGTTGTCTTCACATTATTCCGAATCTGTAATTATTTATTAGACATTTTGGCATTTAAAAGTACGAACTGACATATTTAGAATGTCAATCGAGCGGAATTATTTTCAAGAGTAACCCACAGATTCGTATATCCGTTAGTCAAATATGTTGCCACGTCATAGTCTGCTAGTATCTCATCTCCGCTGCAGAACCTCCCAGTATTTTTAGTGTGAAGCTAAATTTAAATTAAAATCAGCGTCTTACGAGGCCTTACAAAAGCTTGGCATTTTTAATTTGGTGCCTAAAATAATTTTAATTAAAGAGCATTTTTAATGAGTGTACCTGTATTGTTACGGCACAACGCGCTTTGAGCGACCCTACATAATTTTGTTTAACAGAATCCGTTCAGAGAATCTAAAATCGGTTGTTATGTAGTGAAGTAATGTTCTTCGATTTGGTTTTAAACCTTATTTATTTAACAAAATTTGAACAGTTTTGGTAGGTATCTAATAAATCCAAATTTAATTGCTTTTTCAAGGCTTCGAAGGAGGAAAATTATATTGGCAGTA
This sequence comes from Xylocampa areola, assembly GCA_935421205.1. Taxonomy (NCBI): domain Eukaryota; kingdom Metazoa; phylum Arthropoda; class Insecta; order Lepidoptera; family Noctuidae; genus Xylocampa; species Xylocampa areola. Next base: position 11,982,566 of record OW285220.1, read on the forward strand.
TAAATAATAACTGCTGTGAGACATTTTTTTTTGTTACGTTCTTTTTTCGGACTCGACCGGACCTGCACAGCGGGGGTACCTAATCATGAACTTTGAGCCCACACAGATATCAAGTCTGATTCCCAAACATTTATAATATTTGCAGTAACGTATTTTCAATTTATTTAAAACGTAATGTTAGTTGAGACCTATTTGACATAAAAACGGATATTTGTTGATCATTTTCAAAATCTGCAGGGTTTATTAAATTCCGGAAACCCTGTACCTTAGACTGCGGGCGACGGGCTTGGGTGGTTTGTCACTCCAACAGCAACAGGCCTAAGACGGCAACGTGAAACGGCAACGTGCTGTGCATCTACGCCTTTTGAGAGTACCTATCTGTGCAGGCTAACTGAGGTCAACTTGCACATAGAACAGCGTCTATCGATACCTTCGACGGACTATGCCTTGCTGGGGATGCGGTGAATGAAAGAAAGAAAAAGCTTTTATTCTTTCCTCGAATCGGGACTCCAATAAAAAATATTTGTAAAAAGGCACGTAATAATATCGAGGAGAATTTACGGCTTTTCTGGCCTACTTCAACAACTTCAACCTAAGCATATACATTTCTTAGTAGGTCACTACAGTGACAAGTTTATTTTCTTTGACACCAATAGTTTTGTTGGTAAATTAAAATTGACTAGGGATACTGTGTACCTGCCTATTAAATCTAGACGACAAATTGCTACGTTGTTAGCTTATAATATTAACTCAGTCATAAGTAGTATGACGAAGTATCTCACTACCACTTTATTTAGTAAAAATACTAATAGTATAGTGGTGAACCAAAATAATTTAAACTTAACAGTTTGACAACAGAGAAGCATAGTCATCATAGTTTAATTCTGTCTCACCAAAATATTAATCGCTTCTCTGGCAAAATCCTTGATGTAGAATTATTTATTGAAAAATATAAAGTAGACATTCTTTGTATCACGGAGACATGGCTGAAGCCAGACAGAATGATGTTTAATATTAGTGATTTTAAAATAGCCAGTTCGTTCCAGAGAGTTTCAGCCGAAGGTGGGGGAACCTTAATTATGGTAAAAAATCACCTTAAATGTAAAGAACGACTAGATATTCGCGATCTCTCTGTTGAACGAGTATGCGAGCTCGCGTGTGCAGAAACTGAGGAATATGTAATCTTGTGTGTTTATAGGCCCCCAGCAGGTAATACCTCTCAATTTTCTTCAACAATGGAGGATGCGCTTAGCAAAATAAAAATAAACAAAAATATAATAGTCTGTGGAGATTTTAACATTGACATTATAGTGAACACCACAGATAAAAGAAATCTTTTATCTCTTTTTAGGTCATTTAATTTAAAACATTTGTTTTCTGAGCCAACTAGAGTGACACCTACCTCGGCTACTTGTATAGATAATATTATGACTAATTGTAAAATATTACAAAAAAGCCTTGTTAGTGGTATTCGTTCAGATCATAAGTGTCAGATTGTAAAATTATATCACAAATCAATCGATGGTCCTAAAATTATAAAGTGTAGGACACTCACGAAAAGGAGTCTAGAAAAATTCAGTACAAGCCTAGAATCACAACTAATTGCATTAAAGCCACGTTATGACGACCCCAATCAAATGTATTGTTCACTATTCAATGTCATAAATAATGAATTTCAAAAAGCTTGCAAGGTGAAATCGATAACCTTAAAGCCTAAATTAATGTTCAGTTCCTGGGCCACCAGCGGTATACGACGAAGTAGGGATGTTCTTTATGAACTTTACGAAAAAAAGTCCTATTCATCTGACAATCATTTTCATAATTATGTTAGACAATATTCAAAAACATTTAAAAAGGTGTGTACACTAGCAAAGGCAGTTTATATTAGTGAACAAATAAAAAACGCAAGCAATAAAATAAAAACTACTTGGAAGATAATTAACACTGAAACTGGCAATCGTAATTATACCGACAGTTCAATTAACTTAAAAATTGATGACAAATTAGTTTCAGATAAAAGTGTAATTGCTAATTTCTTTGAATCTTTTTTTACAAATATTCCTGTAGAGACTACTAAATGTCTCCCGTCGTCCGCACTAGTAGCTGCGTCCCTCTTAGAGAAAAATTTAGATTTATGTAACGGTAATTTTGAATTTAGTTATGTGTCACATTGTGACATCATTAAAACATTTAAAACTATAATTGTTAAAAAAACTGAAGATTTATGGGGATTATCAATCAAAGCCGTTGAACCCATAATTGCTAAAATTGCGCCCTTGTTGGCGTTAATATTTAATACTTGTATCGCAGACGGAGTATTCCCTGATCTAATGAAATATAGTAAAATAGTACCCATTTTTAAGGCAGGTTGCCAAACTGACGCATCTAATTATAGGCCAATATCTGTGCTGCCTGCATTAAGCAAAATATTTGAAAAAATTATATTAAATCAAATGTTAATTTATTTTAATAAAAGCGGTATATTACATGAAAAACAATTCGGATTTACGAAGGGACGTTCTACGGAAGATGCAGCATCCACCCTAATGAAAACAGTATTGGAGGCCTGGGAAGATTCGCAGGATGCTATAGGCGTGTTCTGTGATCTTTCTAAGGCATTTGACTGCGTAGATCACCAAACGCTTTTACTAAAGTTAAAATATTATGGGATTCAAGGTAGATCTTTTGATCTCTTAAATTCATATCTGTCAAATCGTGAACAAAAGGTTTCTATTGGCAATGTCGTTTCTACAGGCGCGCTTGTTAAAATGGGTGTACCACAAGGATCAATCTTGGGCCCATTTCTATTCCTTGTTTATATCAACGATCTTCCTCACATAATTAAGGATACAATGTCAAATATAGTGTTATTTGCTGACGATACATCTCTTATATTCAAAGTTAATAGAAAGGACAGGGATTTGATAGAACCCAATAATACACTTAGTAAAGTATTTTACTGGTTTTCTGTAAACAATCTTCTACTAAATTCAAAAAAGACCAAATGTATTAGATTCTCTATCCCAAATGTAACCCACGTAGGTTCAAATGTGAAACTTGATGATAAAGTATTAGATCTGGTTCCCTCAACTGTCTTCCTAGGCGTTACAGTGGACTCTAAACTGCAATGGGGACCTCATATAGAGGCACTTGCAGGCAAATTGAGCTCTGCTGCATTTGCTGTTAGGAAAATAAGACAGATGACAGATGAAGCTACAGCTAGGCTAGTTTATTTTGCATACTTCCACAGTATTATGTCTTATGGCATTTTACTGTGGGGATCGGCTGCTGATATCGAGACTATATTTATATTACAAAAAAGAGCAGTCCGAGCTATTTATAATATGGGAAGCCGTGAGTCGCTCCGTGAACTATTCAAGGAAATAAATATACTTACATTACCATCGTTGTACATATTTAGCAATATTATGTATATTCGGAAAAATATTGCCCAATTTTATAAAAAGAGTGACCGCCACAATCTAAACACCCGTTACAAAGATAGGCTTCAAGTACCAGGTTTTCGACTTAGTAAGACCAACAAGTCATTTATGGGTAATAGTATTAGGTTCTATAACAAGATTCCTCGTCACATTATTGACTTGCCGGACTTAAAGTTCAAACCGATTGTTAAGCGCGTTTTAATGTCCAGGGCCTATTATAGTATAAATCAGTACATTAATGATACAGATGTATGGCGAACGATTCCTTTCTGCACACTGTGACCCACTGGCACTATTTGACCAGCGCGGACATATACTTACTTTTGTATAATTTCTTTTTTCTTTTTTAGTCTATTTTCTGACCGAACTGTCTTTTTACAGTTATTTTATATTAATATTTGACATACGTATTTATTACTTTATCATAACTTTTTGTTATTATTCTAATTACAGATTGTACTCTATATTCTTATATGAGTCTCTAATTAATAAATAAAATAATTCATTGCTTTTCTGTAAAATGTGAGCATCATGTGGTTAATAATGTTATATATTACATTAATATATACATTCACCTGCCTATTGCCAGGCATTATGAGTTTGTCATGCTCACTAAAATGTCTTGCTGATGGTGGCGTTGTGTATCGGGTCGTTGAGTTCCCTTCAAAATGGTTGAGTTCAGCGACGCTGATGCGCACGTCATACTCGTGAACGGGTGCTGTCTGTCGGGACTGGTCCGCTCGTAATTGCCTTGGTAATCGTTTTGGCTTTATAAACTTTTACTATTTCAATCATTTGCTTTTGTTTTCCTCTTACATTATTCTACATTATTCTCACATACCATCAATACACCATTGTAATAAAATTTTTATTTAAAAAGAGTGTCTATGGAGTTTCTTGCCGGTTCTTCTCCATAAGATCAACTTTTTTGGAACCGTGCACCTAGCTTTGACGTTTTATAAGTGCCTGTAATTTGGTCTATGTGAAATAAAAAAAAATTGAATTGAATTGAACTTCAAAACCAAGGTCTTTAAAAGTTGTTCTTGCACCAGCTTCAGTTCTGATAAAAACATTTCACTATCTATTAGGGTTTTTGATTCCCAGACCCTAGCACTTCCTGAGTAATTTTTAAACAAATCAATTTTGTTGGTTCAATATTATAAATAATTGCGTGGGCGCTGCCTAAATGAAAGATTTATTTTACTGAAGAGAACTGGGACTGAGAAGATTACCATTACCTGACATACTAAAGTTTGACCATTTTTCTGTGCAAACCCAAAGTATTTCTTTTTATAGTTTTAGTAGGACAACTTAAGCTTCCTTATCTAAACCCAGCTAAGCTATCACTTGAACCTAGTTTAAACTGACTTGTATTCAAAGTAAAACAAGTAAGCAAACTCCTGAAAGATAAAGTGGATGCTGCTCAATGAATAAAGCATGAGTTGGAACGAATTAATATTAATGAGGTAGTTACAAGATGTTTACAATTGATTCGGTTAAGAACACATGTTACGAATGCGTACATTGATGAGAATATTCGAAGAATTTCGGGGTTACGTTTAAATTAACTGTTTTCCTAGTTCCAAATGTTGCTTTGAGGAAGAGCGTAGAGTAATAGTGGAGCATTAAACATTGACTTTTTTTGTTCCATTGCAGGTATTTTAAATATTCTTATGGATTTAGTTAGACATGATTTTGCATCAAGCTTGTATTCCATAAATGGCGATCACTGTCTAGATCCTTAATAGTTCTAAACAGAAATATTTTTCTCATTGTAACTATTAAAACTTAAATTCTAGCTACTTATTTAAATGATATAAGTAAAAAATATAGTATTTAAAAAATGGATATAACATGAACTTTTACATGATTATACTACATGGTTCCATTATGTCGTATGAAGGACTTACAGATCCTCGGCTACTTTCATCGAATCCCACCCAATCTTGCCCAGATCATATCAAGTTCGGATTTTTAGCCGTTGCTAAAGATACAGATTTTCTATGATCCGGGCAATATACATTTATTATAAACTAAAAATTAGGTTTTATTCTTAGATATTTACATAATATATAATTACCTATATATAAATGTTCGTCGCGCATCCGATATCGGGTTAATTGAATTATTGATATAGTTAAAAGCATTAAACCGGAAATAGGATCCTTGGCGAGATATCATCGCCCGGAGCTTAGTGAAGCTGCGTTGAATATCCGGACGTAGCCGGATATTCAGTTCATGGTATTAAATGTGTTTAATTCAACAGATAATCAAATAGAATCAGGAATCGCTTGAGTGAATGTAAGTGATGTAATATTTTGAAAGCATTTATTTATTACATGGGACTTAATAACAGCATAGGTGAAATGTGGGTGTACAATCGTGTATACCTCTGCCTACCCCTTCGGGGATTACAGGCGTGATGCTATGTTATGTTATGTTATTTATTTATTAAAAATGTTAGATCAGTCAGTAGATTCACATACAAAAACGATGCGTTTCCGCCTGACACGGTCTCTGTGTCACAGCTTAAAAAGTCAGTGTCAGGTTTATTAAAATTCTATAAATACCCCAGAGTAAGGTAGAAACGCATGTTTGATTCTTGTTTTCTTTACCAAAGTTAGTTTAAGTTGGATACATAAAATTATCACTTCGCATGCATAATTATGCAAATTATTTTCTTTTTAATGGCTTATTGAGCTTGGTTCTACGATAAATTGACTGAACCTGTATCCGCATTATGCTGTTTAAATATTGATTATAATTATTAATGGTTTTTTTTTAATTATTAATTGGATCGTATCAGCATTTACGTAGATTACGTACTTCTTTTGTAATAACGATGTCATCACTTTTTATCGAAGTAAGGAAAAAGTTTAACTTTTTCAATAATGTCGTTATATTACCTATCGTTACTTGTACGTTTAAAAGTGCGTTTATTTTTTTGTGTAGTTCATACCATTTGGTGATTGGTAACAAATTCCCTGATAATAAATCTAGTTGCGTAACAATTCCTTCCGGAATGATTACATACAATGATTACTTAATGTACATACATGCATACTATACAAATACTTTTCGTTTATATTACGAACGTGTTCGGTAACAAGTTAAGGCAACAAGTTAATGCAAACTATTGAGATTTGATTATGGTTGTTCCTATGGTGTGTAACTTGGCAAAAGTTTGGAATTAATTTTGTGTGTAAATTATGTGCTTGGGAAACTCGTTCAAATAAATGTAAGCTAATTCGAAATTCTCTGCCTTCCTTTTTATCATACTCGGTTTCATTTATAAAATGTTCCCATTCATCTCAACTTTTTCAATATACTGCAGTAGTAACGCATGCAGTGAGCATTCGTAGCTATTTGGAAGAACTTTTAAATGTTGGTATGATTACAGACTTCTACTTTTCGTGGAACAATATGTTGGAGGACTATATTTCAAACTTAAATAGTCTGCAACAGGCATTAACATAGCGACAGATAAAAAAAAAACATGTGGCAACAGTTTTCTTTTCGCCTACTGTGCACAGTATATCAATTTCGTATGGTTGTTAACAAAATTGTGTCAGAGTTCAGGCCTATGACACATAGCCTTGACTCGCCATTGAAAACTATTCTCAGATGTTTTGGTTTCACAATATTTTTCTTCTATTTTAATCTATTTTATTTTATTGGATATGACAGTGTCACCTGTGACACAGGCTTATCATAGTACAGAGTACCTTACATTTTAATACCTTCTAAGGTATAAGTTTTAACATTTTATATTGAATAAACAGTTTTAAAATTCAATTAAAATGAATTTTTAAGACTACCATTAAGCTATAATTGCTCATCTTGTAATTAGGCCGGTATCAATCCGCCTAATACCAGCGAAGATCGTCCAACTCGGTTGGTGCAATTTCACTGCGGTTCGGACTTGGCTAATTTCCTCGACTGTTGACTTGGCTTTGTTTAAATATTCAAATTACTTGGCCCCGCTATATTGCTTGCCATAACTTGATGAGAATATGGCCTGTAGCTTTAAGCTACCCGTAAAAAGTTTGCGAAGGAAATTTCTTTTCTTTTTTCATGACAGTTAAAGTTGTCGATTCGTTACGTTAATAACACTCCTTTTTTGGGTAGTCGTGTAAAAAGACAAAAGTCACAGAAGTTTCTTTAAAAATGCAGCGTTCTCAATTAGAGCACTGAGTAGATAAATTATCTCCCTGGTAAAGATTAAACTTTTCCATAAAAGAAACGGAATAGTGCTTGAAGAAGAAACTTAATTAATTTTGCACTCACAACCGGTGGTCGTTCGTTATTGTCTTGCTGTTGAAAAATCTGCCTGCTATGTAACTAGGGTTGATACCCTATAATTTAAAGTTTTATGGAGCACCTGGCACTGTGAAGACCGCGAGACCTTTTAGCGTTTGGAACACTCGGAAACATCTCAAAATCACTAATAATTTGCGTTTCTAGAGAAGAGGTATGAAATTGATATAATTTTTCGCAATAGCCATTAGTCTATTGTTATTATAACGATAGGGAAACGAAGGATACTCTATAGAGAGACGAGAGAAAGACGCCTAATTATTGTAAGTTTCTGTCTGTTGCAGAGTAAAATCCTTGTCAAAAACGTTAAACAAGGAGAATTCACTATTAACGATAGGTTTCATTGTATTTAAATACTTAACATTACAGTATTTCTGTCGCTTATGTTCTCAGTACCTTTTCTAGCAGGCATAGTTTTGGAACAGGATTTGCCTTCTTTTCCACTGTTACAGGTAGATTTTTTCAAAATAAAATTAATTTTAAAGAATGGAAAAGCTCGCCTGCTGTTTTTTTTTAAATCTGACTACGTGTGTTACGCGTAACAATCCCGCGGGATCCTTAATCCTTACATTTACATTAGGGATTCTAAAGATACCCCAAACATCGAAATCGGTTCAGGCATTTAGAAGTTATGGTGGAATAAAGAAACTCACAAAAATACATACATACATAATTACCTACATACATATTTACATACATGCAGCCTAAACACATAACACTCCTTTTTTAGGCAGTCGTGTAATATTGTCTATACAGAGTTCAATAACATTTTCGTAGAGTGAATTAAAGTATGTGTATCGAATAGAAAAAAAAAAAAAACAAAGAATTTTTTTCCGCCTTCGATCCTACCAAATAATATTGTTGAACGAACGAATGAATAAATAGATAATACAATATTCCAAACATGCAAAATGTTATAATTAGAATAAGAATTTGACAGTTTAAAATTATCTAAGGATTAGAGTTAAGAGTGAATCAAGAATTAAGGATTAAAATAAAAAAACCATAACAATAATGATATACAAGTATGTTATAAAAATATTTCATATTATAAAAATATTTCATATTATAAAAACACTTGTCTAAAAGCCACCTATAGAGTTTTTTTAAACTGTCGCGTAGGTAACTCTCGTATACATTTAGGGACATTATTATAAATTTTAATAGTCATGTTAGAAATTATTAATCTTGATGGATCTCTGTTTCTTATTCTAGAGTTTAGTTTTTCAACAAACGATTTGAAAAATTAACTGTGTCCTCACAAAACAGCCAGCTTGGAAAATACACAGACATGTCAATGGTAACACTTTGAGTTTCTTAACCAAAGGTTTGGATGATTTGCTCCGAAAATTGCTCATAAGCATTTCATTTGGACAATGAAGGCTCTGTTTATGTCAGTTGAATTTCCCTAAAGAAAAGGTCCATATCTCAAGACAGGCAACACACTGATAATACACAGTCATAGCTATTTTTTTACCTAAAGTAAGTCTTAGGTTTTTGAGCGCAAAGACATATTGATTAAATTTTTTACAGATTTTATCTATACGTGATTTCCAGTTACAATTATATCAATTTTAATTACCTATAAATATTCTATCGTTTTTCCAGTATTATTTATTAACATACTATTTTCTTTTTTATTTGTAATCGGGAACAGGGTCCAAGCTACTCGTGGTTAGGGCTCCAGAGAAAGGAACTTCCTCACAATGCGTGCCGTATCGAGGAGTACCGCTTTCTGTATCAGGCCCTTGGTCCAGCCGCCTAGCGAGAGCCTTTTATAAGGTATTGATCAAGGCTCTTCGCTATTAGTTCATTAGCCGAAACGACTATCGGTACAATTATTATATATATATTATTATATACGTTCCACATGACGACAACCTCGTACGCCAGATCAAGATATTTGGTTTATCTTTCTCTACTTTCACGAGGTTCTCGTCATGAGGAATAGTGATATCAACAATCATTGTGCGGCGCTCTAATCGATCTATTACCACTATATCAGGTGACAATAGTCCTATCAGTGATGATAGATCGATCCAATACAATGTGTTATGAGCATTTTCAAGAACTGGGTCGGGTGTATACCTATAGTTTGGCACCGAACACTTCAGCAACTTGCTTTACAGTACAACCTTGTGGTGGATAATCCTGGACACTAGATTATGCCTGTGCAAGTACTCGAAATTAGCAAGACGAGAACAACCGGAGATGATGTGTCTAAGGGATTCACTGGGGCGATGACATGCCCGACATATGTCAACCGTCCCGTCCTTTAGAATATACCTCCGATAGTTGTTCGTCATTATACTATTCAGAACTTTATTCAGGTGGCCAAAGAAGCGCTCCTTTAACGATTGCTTGTGTCACTGATGCCCAAAACCTCCGTCATACCCAAATATTTTTAGGTTTCAGTTGAGGAGAGCGATCGAAGTTTTATGAAATCTGAGATTTGAATTCCCTCAAGATTCCACAATCTCACCTCGCGTCACATGCATGATTGTATATTTGTCCAATCCAAATTCCATCCTGCTGATTACTAAAGGCGTTGGCGCAAACAGTTTAAGGTCATCTATATTAAGAAGGTGAGATATCACCTCTTCGCAACCGATAGCCCAGTCCTGAATCCTTCAGCAGAGTACTAAGAGGATTCAGAGCTAGACAAAACCATAAGGGACTTAGGCTGTCACCCTGAAATATACCCTGCTTGATTTTAATAGGTTCAGCGCTCCCTTGAATCTGTCCGCATCCTGGATAGCAAAGAACCGCCCTCCATTGCTCCATACATGACTTTAAGAAAGTGCGTAGAGTTGTATTAATTTTATACAACTCCAACACTCTCAAGAGCCATGTGTGGGGTACGGAGTATGAGGCCTTCATCAAAATCCGGTAGATGTCCGTCATTCTCATTTTGATCGGATCGCTCCCAATTTCTGTAGACCCGCCTTTGATCGCACTGGAATAGGATGGACATACGATTCTGGGTAAAACGATCCACCGGCCGCCTATACAAGCTTAAACTTTCTGCTTAATTAAGAAAGTCAATGCGCTCGCGCTGGCCCGAGCAAGATGTCTCGAGGCTGAATATCAGTCCTCGAGAATGCTCGTCTCATTGAGCGCATCACTATTACTATTATTATTGTAATTGGCATATTTAATATATTTTGTCTTAATTATATTAGCATAAAAATTATTACATTCCAACCTAATTCTATTTCATTATGTATGTTTTCGCATTTATCGTTTTTATAATTGAAATGTCATCAGCGAACAAGAACAATTTTTTTAAATGAAATGTTGCGATTCTTCGATATTAAAAACTTAACGAGTTTGCTGTCTACTGCTTTGTATTATCAGCTAACACAATAACGACATTCGACGCTCATTTGATACTTTTATGACATTTGATTCATTTTTCTAACATCTCTGCATCTTAATTTCTAGCTCTGTACAGAAAGTAAGATTTTATAACTCTGAATCATTGTATTCGTAAATTAAAGTGGAAACCCTACTTGTAACTGCAAAAAGTTGTATTCTACCGTTGATCTAGCGTTTTTTAATTCGATTCGAGTTAGTGATATGGTTAAGAAAACCTTTACTGAAATTTTTCGAGCTCCTGATAGTTATTGATAAATTTTTGCAGGTGACGGGGTTGCTTAATTTAAATCCAACAGTATTACGTTCCATTTTTTAGCTCCTCTTAGCTCAATTCATTTATCCAGTGCCAGTGTTGCTTAGACCCCTCGTCCCCATTTTTCCACTCTCTGCTTAACACCATTGTCGCCATAGGCGTCCAGTAACTAGACTTTCGTCTAAAAAGGTCATTGATCTTTGCCATCCACTTGGATATTGGATTGACTTTAAGACTAATTTTGTGTATTATTAGTGCATATAGGCAGAACGCATTTTTAGAACTAGTATATTGTTTGTTTATCAAATGGCGTTTACTCATATACTCTTCAATCATTCTGCAAGCCTTGTTCTTTTGATTTAATTCCCCTAGAACCAAAATTCCCCTATAACAAATATAATTCCCCTATAACAAATATAATTCCCCTATAACAAATATAATTCCCCTATAACAACTTTAATTCCCCTATAACAAATTTTTTATCGTTATCTTAAACAAAGGATAATATTTGTGCTTCAAAGGAACGCTCGGTTTGTGAGGATGGATGGATGTTTGTTAGTCTATCACGCAATAACTACTGACCGGATTTTGGCACACAGTTATTTTAAACCTGTATAAATAACTTTTATCTCGCCTGGACCCAATTCTGAAGTAAGTTGCGGGCTAAAGCTAATTGTATATAATAGTTATACTAGCTGTGCCCCGCAAACGTTATTCTGCCATATAAATTTTCTGGATACGGCCAACCTGTCACCTAGGGGTATAAAAAATTGCTTACAAACTATTCTCAGACCTAACAAATATACAAAAAAATATTATAAAAGATTTCGAAAAAATCGGTCCAGCCGTTACGGAGGAGTTCGATAAAAAACACTGACACGAGAATTTTATATATTAGAAAATTTATCTAAAACTTTTAATATTAAAATAGAATGTTGTTGCTATTATATTATATTCCACAGACAAACTGTTTAGAACAGTTTTGTGGACATATATATTACACTAAGGTTAAGCACTATTCTGTAATAATAATAGATAATAATAATAATAATAATAAGCCCCCTAAAATCCTACCTTACGTCCGCGTCGAACATCTGACCACGAGGGGGGCGGATACACGTAGTACGTTCACGTACAAAAACTTACGTGGCTAACAAGGAGGTAATCCATTTAATATGGAGACTAGATCAAAGAAAAAACGTATAGGACCGCTACCCGAGGGTGATCGTCGGGTCACACCTGGGGCCAATGCTGGGTGTCTCAGCATGCGAACCATCGGCGGTGAGGAACTGAACAGGCGGGTTCCTACCGATAAAAATATTACAGCCGAAACGACAGACCGACCAGACAATAGATTAGAGCAGTTACTCCGACTGAGGATGCTTCGCAGGTGGCGTCAGCTACTCAGCCTGCGACCACCAAAGCCGGTAAATCCAGAGTGCGCATGAAATGGACTGATGATATGAACATATTCATCATGCGTACATACTATTACATTACAAAACTTGAAGAGGACAAAACCATGTACTGTACACAATTATAAGATAAATTCAAATTACAATATCCAGAACTTAATGTAACAGAACAACGCATAGCAGACCAAAGGCGAGCCATTATAAGGAATAGAATGCTATCAGAGGACACTTTAAATAGAGTTAAGATTGAAGTATCAGAAGAACTTAAAAAAGAAGAGAAGAACACGAGCTGCGCACCACACACAGGCATCTTACACTTAACACACTCAACCGAAATCACATCATCTAATCGCTCCTTAACGACACAATATGATGACAGGATCGCATGTTCTACTACACAGCAAACAGCAGTATACACACAGCACATTAATGCATACACACAGCAGACTGAGACACGTTCACAAAATAATAGTCAGTTTGAGTTAAATAATATCACACAAATAACGACTCAAAATGAATTGGATCCCACTCTAATAGATGCACTAACTAATGAGTTAGAAACAAATATACTAACTAATGAGTTAGAAACAAATATACTAAAATATGGTGGAATTGATCCTTGTCTCAGACCATTATTACCAAAAGCTAAGCCATCGCGTCAGTTGTCAGATATAATAAGTATATTTAATCGAATAATTATCCCATCTAAATTATCATCTTTAGAAAATATTAATGATACACATACATTAATTTACTGCATAGCTCTTACCGTTGTAACACATTTCAAGTTAAAAATAAATACTGAGAGATCTTATAGTAATAGAATTCAAAACGAACCACCGTGGAAAAAAAGACTAGAAAAAGGTGTAGATTTGTTAAGAAAAGATATAGGCTGATTAACGCAATTTAAAAATGGCAATACTTCAACCAAACTGGCAGATAAAGTTCAACAAATAATAGGTAAAACTAAACAACACAGTACTCATGACAGTTTTAATAAAAGAATTGAAGATCACTTGGATACCTTAAAACAAAAACTTTAGTGAAAAGCCATAGACTTGCAAGATATAAAAAAGCTAAAGTAAGAAAAGATAACAATAAATTATTTACAACAAGTGAGAAGCAGTTTTATAGAAAACTTAAAGGTAGTGATACCACAATATTAAACCCCCCGTCTGAGGAGTCCTTGGAAGAATTCTGGAAGAGCATTTGGCAAGATAGCACTGAACATAATAAAATCGCACAATGGATAAAAGAAGAAATCACTAGATCTGAAACAATAGAAGAAATGCCGTTTATAAATATAGATCCAATTGAAATTACATTAACCATAAATAAAACACACAACTGAAAAGCAGCAGGAATCGATGGTATACATAATTTTTGGATAAAAAGGCTTCATACACTTCACAGAACATTAGCTGAACAGATTAGCAATATTTTAAAAGGCAACCAAAACCTCCCAGAATTTTTGACAAATGGAATCACATACATGATACCGAAATCTGACCAAACTCAGGATCCATCACAATATAGACCAATCACTTGTCTTCCAACTATGTATAAAATCATAACATCTTGTATAACTAATCAAATTATCAAACATTCCGATAAATATAACATTCTAACAGAGGAACAGAAAGGCTGTAGGAGGGGGCATATGGGCTGCAAAGAACAATTGGTTATTGATTCAACTATCCTAAAACATGTACAGAAATGTAAGGAAAACTTATATGTGGCGTATATTGATTATAAGAAAGCGTTTGACAGCGTACCACATTCATGGCTTATTGAAGTACTAAATATATATAAAATTAATCCATTAATTATAAAATTTCTTGAAAATACTATGGGATTCTGGAAAACTACACTAAAATTACACTAAAATTACAAACAAAAACAACTAATATAATATATCAATTGATGAGATAGCGATAAAGAAAGGCATATTTCAAGGGGACTCGTTAAGCCCCTTATGGTTTTGTCTGGCCCTCAATCCACTGTCCCGCGCATTAATTGAATCCAAATTAGGCTATGACATTAAATATAATAGATCGATACTACACCAAATAACACACTTACTATATATGGATGATTTAAAACTATATGCTAATAAAAATACCGAGCTACATAATTTATTAGACATAACTGAAACATTTTCAAAAGACATTAGAATGGATTTTGGACTAGACAAATGCCGTACACTAAATATAAAGAAAGGTAAGATTGTAGGAGGAAACTACTCTATAAGCACTGAAGAAGTAATTGAGGCGATGAAAAATGAAGAACTATATAAATATTTAGGATATAATCAGGCAAGGCTATTAGAGCATAAAGCTATTAAAGAGAAACTCAAACAAGAATACTACAATAGAATTCATTTGTTATGTAAAATGCATCTTTGGAGCAAACACCTATTTAAATCAATAAACACATACGCGATTCCTATACTCACATACTCTTTTGGTGTCATAAAATGGTCAAATACAGAATTACACGCTCTCGAAATTAAAACAAGAACCATTCTTACAAAACATAGATACCACCATCCCAAATCGGCAATAGAAAGAGTGATCATTTCTAGAAAAGAAGGAGGAAGAGGTTTGATAGAAATAACACACTTACACAAAAGACAAATAATAAACTTAAAACAGTTTTTTAGACAAAAGAAGAATACTAGCCAGTTACACAAAACCATAATGGAAATAGATAATCAATTTACACCACTGAACCTAAGCGAAGATGATAACTTTGAAACAATAGATAAATCAAAACATATAGAAGAGATACACAAAAAATGGAAACAGAAAGAACTACATGGAAGACATCCTAATGATCTCAAACAAACACATATAGATAGAGAAGCATCCAATAACTGGCTTGAGCTAGGTGGTCTGTTTCCAGAAACGGAAGGATTTCTTTTAGCAATTCAAGATCAAGTCATTAACACAAAAAATAACAGAAAATACATAATTAAAGATAGAACACTTAGAAATGATTTATGTAGGAAATGTCACGCTAAACCTGAAACAATACAACACATCACGGGCGCATGCATCACACTAACACAAAATGACTACACTCACATACACAATCAACTCGCAAAGATTATACACCAGAAACTCGCAAAACAACACAATCTCACACAAGATCCATACACACCATATTACAAATATTCACCTAGGGCAGTATTAGAAAATCAATTATTTAAATTATATTATGATCGCACTATAATTACAGACCACACCATTTATAACAATAGACCTGACATAACACTCGTAGATAAAGAAAATAAACACACATACATAATAGATATAGCAGTACCTAACACTCACAATATACAAAATACTATCACAGAAAAAATCAGGAAATATACAGAACTACAGGAAGAAATTACGAGAGTTTGGAAAATGAATAGAGTAACAATAGTCCCAATAGTCATTTCCACAACCGGTGTTATCCCAAAACAATTATTTATTAGTTTAAATGCGCTCAACCTCTCTAAGTATACATATCTTACACTTCAAAAAGCAGCTATTCTCAATACTTGCCGTATAGTTAGGAAATTTCTACAGTTAGATTTAGAAAACAGTACCGTACCATTACAAATAAATCCACCACCTCAAACTTAAGGTCGCACTTTGGTTTATACCCGTGGGACCTTAAAACCTCTATGTATTAAAAGCCTAAGAAATAAAAGTTTAAAAACAAAATAATAATAATAACACCAAAAAAATTATAATTTATAATGTAATGATTTATTTTCACTTAAAGTAAAATATCTAATCGATATCAGTCACTAAATAATTTCGAACATCCTAACTACCTATTTAAAATTTATTAAGCGTGAAAAATGGTGCTTTAATAACAATAACAATAATATTATATTTTATATTAACACAACTAACCAGGCTATTGATATGGTACTTATAAATATCAGTAAAATCATTCTGTTTTCGAGATAAAAATATTTTTTCTTTAACATTCTTTCCCATTGGTTTATGTGGAATAAAATATAGTATATTGTGCAAGTGGCGTTTCTACGGAAACTAATATTGGGCTGGTGTGTCTTCTTAGCCTAACTTCAATTTTATTAGACCACGGAACTGCTCCAATCCCCTTTCATTCCCCCTTTTGTAGAAGTCTTGTTGTGCGCACCGTTCCAGCCAGTCTGCGAGATTTGGGAATCTGGAAAAATATATCGTCATTGTATTTTTCCAGTCATAACCAGCCCATGACTGTCCCACTACTGGGCAAGGGCCTTTTCTCCTACAGAGAAGGCATGTTATTGAACACCACGCTAGTTCACTGCGGCTTGGCAATTTTAGACCTTTTATTATGTTGAACATCAACACTTTGTGCTCTTACTGTTTACTTACAAACGCTACAGAGAAATCTTTTAAACGCATGCGTTACTGCATTTATATTTCAATTATAAATTAATTATCACTTGCTTAAAACTGTGAAGGAAAACATCGTGAGGGCCTAACCAGTATATCTGAGAGATGTTCTCGATAGAGTGTAAAACTATGTCAGAGACCGACGGGTAGTTTAAACTCTGACACTAGGTTGTTCATCAACCACACGATAAGAAGGAGAAGCGTTTAAAATATTTGTATTTGTTAAGGTCATCACAACTTTTCGATATTGTATTATGTTCGAATTATTATTGAAGTAGAATTCGGAGTAGTGAGCAGAGGCCTAGATGGCTTAGTGGTTAGAGCGCTTGGATTATTTATCCGGGAGGCGCAGGTTCGAATCCTGCTCACAACGGTTTTAATGTTCCAAAAAAAAAAATTGCTGTGCCCCGCAATAGAAGTTCTGCCATACATATTTCTGGATAGGGCCACCCCTATCACCTTGGGGTATAAAAAATATATTCTTATTCTGGTCAAGCCGTTTCGGAGGAGTTCGATAGAAGATTAGATAATACTGTAGTTGGTGTTTATGTACTTACAAATTTCCATCAACTGGCACCAACTCATTCATTGAGCTGAGTGTAGAGACACAGCAAATGTCTGCTAACGTGAGCTTATCTCCGGCCAGCCATGGTGACGACAAGAATTTCTCTGTAAACTCGTACGCAGATTTGATCTTTGCCAAAGCTTCTGGCTTAAACGCCTTTTCTCCCCAAAAAAATACTGGTTCCTAGAAAATATTTGATAATGAATATATTTTTGAAACTTAAATATTTATTTTGCAGAAATTTGACAATTTAATTTAATGGTACAGATTAACGTTATTGAGGGTTAAAATTATTTTAAATGCGATTTGTTACCTTATGTTATTCATGTCTTAAGGACCTATTTCTTGCAGCACCATATTCTTTAAAGCAAATCAAATATGGTGTAGCGTATATTACAATGGTGCCTATTCTAACTTTAGGAGCAAGTAGCGTAACATTACATAATTAACCACTATCAGTCTATTAATAATAATTGCCAAATAAAGAGCATTTATTGTTAAAATTAATATAATAATAATAAAAAACATAGAGATGGCTTAGTGGTCACAGCGCTTGGAGTATTTATCCGGGAGGCGCAGGTTCGAATCCTGTTCGCGACCGTATTCTTTTTCCATTTAATATTGTAACTTTAGAGTTCGCTAAGCATGCGTTAATGTTTTTCAAAGATTTATCTTGAATAAAAAACATATTAATAAGTTTTGGAAAAACATAGACAAAAAAGCAATAATACTCACAACAGTACCACGCAAGGTCGGGAACAGAATCCCACTGTCAAAATGTAGGCGTTGATCAATAATCGCTCTCTGCTTCGGATCCCTTGGGTACAGAGCATCATCCTCACCATATTTTGTCACCAAGTATGTAGCAATGGCGTGGCTAGAAAGCAATAATAAAAATATTAGATTTTTCTACCTCATGCCAACAAATTAAATTCGTTATTACATATCCAGGTATTGTGGAAGTTAACTCATTTTTTTTTTATTAATACTAGAAACATATTATTATCATATTAAGTAGTTGGGTACTATTTGGAAGGTCAAAGTTACCTCTACGTCAATCAAAAGATAATTGGCCGATTTAAAGACGTTTTATACAAACAATCTTTCTATTTCATCATATATATCTATACAAATATATATTTAACAACAACGTAAACGTTGAACCAGCGTCAACAAAACATGAAATGACTGCATGCGTCAGCTTAATAATGTATTATCATCTAGTTAGACGAAATAACTGCATACTCTGTCTATAATTTATAATTTGTATGTTCTTTTTATTAATCTTGTAATTTGAAGGACAACCACTGAGTAGCATCACCTGTGTATTTACCGTGGGGAAAGGTATACTATTGTAGGTGTACTATTATTATTAATGTATGTGTGCCTGGCCAGGCGGTGAGCCTAGCAGTCGCACTTGCGTCCACTCGCACTTGCGTCCACTCGCACTTGCGTCCACTCGCACTTGCGTCCACTCGTACTTGCGTCCACTCGCACTTGCGTCCACTCGCACTTGCGTCCACTCGCACTTGCGTCCACTCGCACCAGTTTTTAATGTATAATACTAACTTTGGATTTGACTTATTTCGATTCTGGATAACTGTAAGTTTTAAAGTTTTAGTACAAATGATTTTGATTGTCATACCTGTCCCAAATCACAAAGTCGTCATCCACCAACATTGGTATAGTATGTTGGGGATTTAGCTGTAACAAAAAGAAAATACTATTAAGTTCGTTCTCCTGCGTGAACTTTGGCTGAGCTATGTTCCAGTCTCTGTCTTGCACTTGTAGTTTCATAGTTGTATAACGGTGACAGGAATAATGCTAAGTTTAAAGCACGTGATAGCTGATGATTATTTATTTTGGCTTGAGTATTCCTAGGGCATACTGACTTCATGACATCATGAATAGCTTAAATTTAATTATTGATATTATCATTAAGTTCTTTTCACGAACCAATATTGACAAAAATTTACAACATTTTATGATCTTAGCAGTGCACATGAGTGGGCTACTATTTTACCATCGGAATCATAAGTTGCTTAATTTGCAAAGTCTCTGGTATGGTTAGAATTTAATGTCCGTCAAGCATTCACTGATAGATTGCTTCAAGTAATGCTTGAAAGATTGAGTTTCACCGATTGGCGATCTTCGGCGTTCTTCTGTTAGATAGTCAGGTATAGCTTCGTTTTACTCGTTGCCGATAGAAAAAGGAAGCTTTGTCGCTCAATTGTCAATAGAAAAAGGTCGCATTGTGGCTCAGCTGTCGATGGAAAATGGACGCTTTATCGCACAGTTGTCAATAAGAAAAGGGACGCTTTGTCACTCATTTATAAATAGAAAAAGGATGCTTTCACGGTCAGTTACGGATAAGAAATTTGACGCTTTATCGCTCAGTTGCCGATAAGAAATTTGACGCTTTATCGCTCAGTTGCCGATAAGAAATTTGACGCTTTATCGCTCAGTTGCCGATAAGAAATTGGATGCTTTATCGCTCAGTTGCCGATAATAAATTTGAAGCTTTATGGCTCACTTGCCGATAAGAAATTGGACGCTCTATTGCTCAGTTGCCGATGGAAAAACGACAAGGACGCTTTGTCGCTTAGTTGCCGATAGAAAAAATAAGCTTTGTCGCTCAGTTATCAATTAGCAGAAGGACGCTTTGGTCGCTCATTTGACAATAGAAAAACATTCATTAATACCGGACTATGTAAAATTAAAGTAAATAACTTTTGAATAGTTTACGTACCTTTAAATATTCTTCTTTTAGATGTTCTCCTTCCAAAAGATTGACATCCACGTACTCCACATCAGGAATATTAAGAGCCTCTATCACCATTAACACAGAACGCACTGGGGGACTTGGGTCAAGCTTGTACAACGTCAACACCATTGTTAGTTGATTCTAAAAACACAAAATGCCAATTGGTTTTCTCGCAAACACGCTAGAATAGATAACGTAGGTCAATTAATAAAATAAGTTTATTTCATGACAACCTTTATGATTCAGGTCGCAGAACGGGACAAATTATAGTTTTGTATAGCTTTGCATTATCCGTTTGGGAGGTCAGGCGCATACAATTGCTCGCAAGTTAGGTGTGGCTATCTGAACATTGCCATTCTACCTTAAAAACTCTTTTTTCTGTTTACTGCGAACACATCAGCTACTCATATACATATATAACTTACATAAAAAATAATTTACCCGTATCTGTGAGAAAATGTCAAAATAATAGTTTCGAGTACCTATAAGTGGATGACAAAGATGGATGAATTGAAAGATGATATAGCTCGAAAGGAAGTGAGTATTGCGATGACGGTTAATAGAGATACGGAAGAAAAAGACGTGCTTGGCAGACCCCTAATAAAACCGGTACAAGGAAAGGATGCAAATAAAAAATATGCTTCTCGAAATATAGAAATTGGTCTTTATTTGCATATAAACAGTATAAGAGATAAAGCGGATGTACAAGCTAATGTTGGCAGAGTTAAGGGGACGGATGCATCGCCGTTTTCAATCAAAGAGCTTTGTTCCAAAGGAAGTTTGCTTAGCTCTCTACTGTACTCGATCTAAATACTAGAACAGTAACAACATCCGTCTTGGTCAGGAAATTGAATATCAAAACTGCATTTTCGCTGCCATTGAATTGTTTTAAACGTTTTCCCTACACTTTCTCTATCGGAGGTTGCGTATAAAGACATAATTTACATGCACACACACCCAGACCCGGACTAGATGTATATTATTATTATTTAAATATGAGCGAGCAGCAGATTTGCCGATATGTCCAAATCATAGAACTGGAACAAAGTTTTAACACTTGTGTTAGACCAATGATTAATTTTATTTTTTAAACAAATTTAATTAAGGTCATTCGCTTTGAACTAATTGTCTAGACCACACTTAAAACTGTTCACTGATTTAGCAGACCCTACACTTTCGGGTAATTTATTGAAGGTGTGAAGGTCACTAATGAGTGTCACGAGTGTGGCATGGCATGAGGCTGTGTCCACGGAACGAGTATGACTTCTGTTCTAAAAGGAACATATGTCTTATATTGGGCAGATTTATGAGATATTATGTAGATCATACAAATATTTGTTTCGGTCGGGAATAGAACCCGCAACATACGGGCGCAGCAGCTGATATCTCGACCACTTGCCAACCGCGCCGTCAATAGGAGTTGCAAGATTCAGGCATTTTTTTACTTTATTTTTTTTATTAAATGGCCACATCCTGTTACTTGTAATAAACACAATTATAATAAAAACGCCGAAGGTTGTTTGCTAATTATAAGAAGCAATATAAAAACTTGCCCCTCCGTACTTGTTAGTATAGGTAGGTAGGTATATCGGCATAATTTTTACCGCTATACCATAATGTGCAATGGTGGTATTAGTTCTCACACCAATATTATAAATTTTAAAGGGATGCTGCATGTTCGTTACTTGTTCACGCATAAACCGGTGAACCAATTTTGATTAATTTTTCGCGCAAGTGAAGTCGCGGGTACTAGTTAATATTACATAAATATATTACATATTTGGTTTCGGTAAAGGAATATGTACCTATATACAAAAAGCACGAAATATCTACAAAACCACATTAATTAATATAATATATTAACTTTATTAGTTAAGGTATTTCTAAATATTGCATAAAAATCCGTTAGAAGGCAAATAACACGAGCTAAAATAACAATACCACTTTGAACCCTGCTTCTGATGCCAGTGGGCAAAACATTTTTTTTTAAACTTTAATGCCAAATTTTTTATGTATGCATTAAAATTGTTATTAATACCTTCATTTAAAAAAAAACCCTAATTTAGATATAGAAAACAAGAAAAATATATTATATGTATATTTACATAATAATACGTATTTATGTACAGTTAATAAAGAAATAAAAATAGCTACCTTAGTTTGATTTGGTATGTGAGCAATGAACAGCTGCGGTCACCCACACGATTGCGTCGTATCAACTTGCCGGCCGGAGTGCCACATTGAGGTCGCTGCAGCCGGTTTGTGTGAGACGTAGATCGGTAGGAGCTACGTGTTTCTTGATATGGTAGTTTTTTTTAGAGATATAGAACTTTATCTTCTTTAATACAGCGATTAAATTCGAACTATACTGATTTTTCAATCTTTAGATATTTTTTATCAATACGGATAAATTTCATCACTTGGAAAAATAATTTGCATTATGTAATACATTTTTGATGACAATAATGTTATATTATATACGATTCTTGCCTACTCCATGATCCATTTGAATGTAAACCTCAACCCAAGCTTCCAAAATACAGCCTTGAAGCCTAGTTTAAAAACCGCAACCGTAGTAACCGTGGGATGTATTGTGTCGTATTATGCAACTTTTATTTTGGACTTGTGAAGAAAATAAACGACCACGCACAAAATGTTCGAAAAAAGCTGTTTTGATTGAAAGTCTACATTACTGCCTAATGTAATGTGCACCTGTAATGTAATGGAAACCTATTTTTATGACGTTGATATGTTAAATGCCTTCTTCTGATTATCCGCAATCATCTTCCTTCCAATTTTTGCTAAATATAATTGGGAAAAAAATAACTAGTAGTAGGCTAAAAATTTAACATCAACATTTTTGTAAATTTAAAAGTATAATAGTTATAAGGTAATCTAGTCACAAGGGTATCCAATAGCTTTAGTTACTCGTTTTCGGTCAGCTTAACGTATTCACCTACCTTTTTAAGGACAACCAACCTAAGGCCGCACGAAATACTTGATTGTGTTCATACGTAAACTGCCACATCCATCGTTTAATAGACGTTTCATATATCTATATCCTATATGCACGTCTTGCTACATACATTATCATCAGTTCTTAGGCCTGACAGTTAAGTAATCGCCATGACAAGGCAGTCTAAGCCAAGTATGGAGTCGCCTTTTTAAATATTTTATGTGTACAAATGACTTTCTTCATCAATTTATTTTTCATAAACCAATTTGGTGGCGCTGTTTAGTTTTCTATCGACTTTTTCAGTTTTATTGTTAGATTGCTTTTTTTGTTACAAAACTGGGTTTAACCTATAGTTCAATAAGATTGAATTTGTTTTTTTTTTCATTTTATCGGTCTATGTGATGGCTGAGTAATTTCGTGCCGGCTTCTTGTGTTACCGGTTATGGGTTCAAATTGGGGATGTATTAATGTGACCTTATATGTAAGTTTAATATAATTATGTCAATACAAAAAGTATAGTAGAATACAAAAACAGTACAGTGTAGTACAATAGTAAAAGGATTCGAATTCGAATTAATCGTTAGATTTTTTATTTCGTAGAGGCCAATGATGCTTTATTTGTTAAAAAGAAACACTGACAATTTAAAGTAAAAAAAAATATTATATCATGCAACGAATATTATTAACCTTTAGGCTCAGTAACGTACAGATCTGTACGTTGTAACAATAAAAATCTATTGTGTCTGCTAATGACTGACGCAACAGCTTATATAAGATAAAAAAAAAATGCCACCAAATTAGATCATGATAAAATATAGAAGGGGGGGTAGGTAAATGATTTCAATCACAATCGGTGTTGATGATTTCAGCGAGCAAGATATTTCTTCAACAAACGGCGGAACTCCAGAAGCCCAGGCTCGTTGCCTTTCTTGTAGAACTCAAATTGAGAGCAGCGTTTGATCCACGCAGTTATGTTAGGATACCTGGAAATTTTGATAAATGGTAGTGTGTTAATATCAATATATGAAATATCAATTGTTACAATGTTACCGGTATATGCTGAAACTTCTTTGATTAAACAAGTATAGATAGGATTTGAGGTAATGCAATCTCACCATAAACAAAAATGGGGAGATGAGCCCAAATGCAAATCAAAATATACAAAGAACCTGCGGTCTAAGATCTATAAAAAAAGCAGATTCAATTACCCACAATATTTCAACAGTGTAATCAATATAAATAAAATTTAATGGCCGTGCGTTAGTCCCACAAAATCTCGAAAATAGCTCGACTGGTTTTGATATATAACCGGTAAGTGCAAGTGTAAGCGCTGTAATCGGGTTCAAGGCAGGACAACGTCTGCCGGGCCCACAACTTGACTTTGTAGTTTGTTCTACCAAATTATTCTACTCGAGTAGATTTCTTTAAATATATACATAGTCATATACTTACTGCTTCTTATCAATAGGCAGTAATTCATTAAGCGTGCTGACTGTTGCCACGCAGCTCATATCAGCCACTGTCAACTCGTCTCCAACCAGCCATTGCAAATCAGTCAGGAACTTCTCCATAAAATCATATGCTGACCGGATCTTTTCTATACCTTCAACCTTGAGGGATGTCGCAGTCCCGAAGAAAATAGGCTCCTGGGAGAGAATGAAAATATAAGACTTAAGAATCTGGTCTGTTATTTTATAGACAGATCAATATCTATATGAATGTTTTTTGGGACACGTGTCTCGTGCAATCGAGTCAATGCATGATACAGCCACTCTTCTGGTTACTTATCACCTCTGAACACCAGGGGGTCTATCATGGCCACTTTGAGCATTTCTCTTAAAATTGAATCATTAATTATTTTGATTTTGAGTAACTTCTTACGATTCTGCTCTTTGACCTATTTTGTGAGCCATTTCGTGCCATTTTACGAATCTCCACAGAAAACTGTCAAATAGATCAATTAATGTTTATGAATTGCACTCAATACTGTTTATGAATTGCACGCAATACTGTTTATGAATTGCACGCAATACTGTTTATGAATTTAACGCAATTCAATTATTATGATTTTGTCCATGAAGTGTGACCATTTTACAATTTGTGAAATTAATCATATTAGGATCCTATTATGATTCAGCCAAAGTTGCCTTTTAAGACCCCCAGATTGTTTCATCAATCACAAGAACAAGAAAGACCAAAATAGTCTAACAAATGTATATTCAAAAATATTTTCTTTTCTAGGGAAGCGATGAAACAACTCCAACATGAGGACCACTATTAGGATTATACCATATTAGGATCCTTATATGAATTAGCCAAAGTGGCGTTTTAAAGGGGGAAAGGGGTCTACCCCTGCTCTTCGGTGGACAACAGCATTAAACTAACTCTGCGCAAGCGATGCGCGTCGGTGCTATGCGAGTGCGGGCCAGCCTCAACACCGTCCTAGCCATGATAGGCAACAGACTAGATTGTAGCTATGTGAATCACTGCATCTATGTTCGTATGAGCATTGATACCGGAGTCCATGTTATCAGAATAAATAATGATAAATAAAAATTAAATAAATAAATACCGAGTAGGGACTATAACTTACTACTACTAACTAACGACTTAAAGATAAACAAACATACACAGCAACATAGATTTAAGAGACACAGTTAATCATGGAATCGAAAGGAAACTCTCGTATGTTTTAACGTACCATCAAGCCGTTTAAGCTACACGCACATATACTATACATATTTAAGTAATGGCTACCTAGCACCAGCTTTGTTGTTTTTAGAACCTAACCTGTATTTGTTGTAAATAATTTAACTTTAAGGGATTATATACGTAATGTAGGGTGCCTATCGTCGTTAACCCATAGGGGTTTGATCTGCGTAACCGAACAATAGCTATGGCGTGACAATTTGATGCCTCCAGCCAGAACATATTTTATAATACTACAAACTAAGCAACACAGCAGTAAGGGCGTCCCCTGCGGGAGGACACAAGCCTCAGCTTAGGGCGTTGCTGGGGGGCACCTAGGGACTAGCTGCATCAGAACAGCCCGTCGTCGTCGTAGGCTAACTGTAGAGCCTAATTTATACTGAAAGTAGGATTTATCTGAAAGTAGGATTTATCTGAAAGTAGGATTTATCTGAAAGTAGGATTTATCTGAAAGCTATTGGAAAATCGAACGATTTCATAATGTGCCGTGCCAATACTTATTGTACTGAGCTATCGTGTCGCTTGACCACACTACGAATCTTCCTGTGTCGTGGGTGCGTTTACAAACACATAATCTCACATTCACACACCCAGACCGAAACAATTATCTGTAGATCATACAAATATTTGCATGCAGGAATCGAACCTGCGACACGCGGCGCAGCAGTCGATCTCTCGACCACTGCGCCAACCGCGCCGTCATATATGTATAAAGGACAACACTATATATGTAATATGTTTAATATATGCCTGTATATAACCCTCCATCCGGTGCAGTCGGGTGAAAATAAATAAATTTTTAAATGTAATGGAGATAATGTTTTGCTGATAAATGTTGTTATGAACGACAATCATTCTAATAATATAACCTATGATAACAGTGTTCAAGACGACACTACTAGCGACATCTGTCCTTCGTAATGTTAGTTTGCGCACCGGTGTGAACTAAGCAAGCTGTCAACTGTCATCGGATGGTTTTAGATGGGTGCGACAAGGGCAGCACATTCAACAAACTTCACTCCTCTCGACAAGCTCGTTACCTATGTCGGTTGTACGTTTTTATCTTGTTAACATTTTATTTAAAATAAACGTTGTTATTTCGTTAAACTTAATATAAACTTCATTGAAGACGACCCTGGCTGTATTTCCCGAAAAATCCGATCACAAGCTCAAACATTGGTCCTTCGAGCCGGATATCGAGAACTACGTGGCCACGTGGAACGTCTGCGGAAAACTCGTTGAAAGAGGAACTAGAAGGGCAGGATCAGCGGCGAGTCACAAGCGGTCTGGTGATAAAACCCATTCTATCCTCTCCGGTTCCAATAATTTGCGTTAATCTGTATTATTTTTCGTGTTTTAGTCGTGTCGTGTTGCGCCGGGACTGGTGCTGAACAGAAAACTGTAAGTACTCTTGCCTTGTATAATCTGCCAAAATGAGTGACGATGAAGGGTTTCAGGTAGCCACGACTCAGGAACGTGTTAAAATTAAAGGTGATAGACCAAAATCTCCACGGTTAGATATAGGTACAAATTCAATTAAACGCCTCGTTGATTTAAAAAAGCAGCGAGGTATACTTAAAGGAAGACTAACGTTATTTGAGAAATACATGGCTAGATTTGAAAGCTTAGAATTAAATCCTGTTCTCAAAGCGGAATTAGATTTACGAATTCAGTCAAATACCGTTATATTTCAAAATTTTAATAATATACAAAGTGAAATTGAAAGCTTAGTTACAGACTCTGACCTCATGGCTCAATTAGATTACAGAGAAGTATTCGAGGAACAGTATTTTTCTCTTATGGCTTCTGCGAAGTGTATGTATGACCATAGTGAACAAAAGCAAGCTTTTTCTTGTGAAAGAGTAGGTGATCTTAGTCCTGTATCGATTAGGCTACCACAAATAAAACTACCTGCCTTTGACGGTTCATATGATCAATGGCTAGAATATAGAAACTCGTATGTAACCATGATTCATAACCGTAACGATCTTAATTGTATACAAAAATTTCATTATTTAAAATCTTCACTTAGTGGTTCCGCCTCTCATGTTATCAGTGCATTAGAGTTTACTGCTCCTAACTACTCTCACGCATGGGATTTACTTGAAAATAGATTTCATAATAATCGTTTATTAGTACAAAATCATGTAAAATCGTTGTTTGCCGCTCAGTCACTTCAAAACGAATCCTGTGCTCAAATTAGGAAGCTCATAGATTCGACATTACGTAATTTACGTGCACTCAAATCGTTGAATGAACCAACCGATTCATGGGATACGCTCATTGTTTATTTAGTCGTTTCAAAACTTGACCCATCCACGGAGCGCGAATGGGAGACGCATAAAGGCTCACTCGTGTCTAAACTAAGTGATTCGCATAACAATATTAAGTTAGATGATTTACTTGAATTTCTTCGAAACCGGGCCGATATGCTAGAAATGATAAATTCAAAAAACAGTAAAACCGTTAATTCGTCTAAACCAAGCACTAACGATTCCAACAGGTTTAATTGCAATCAAAATAAAAGGCAGTCTCTCTCGAAATCGAACCCGCAACCCCACATGCATTCATACGTTTCTACACAGAGTAAACAGAACTCGTTTATAAATAAAGAAAATATTGTTTGTGAGTTATGTGGTGCCAACCATTTCTTATATGCGTGTGCACGGTTTTTAAATATGTCAGTGCAAGATAGGCATACGATAATAAAAAATAAAAACCTTTGTCAAAATTGTATTCGTTGTAGTCATTCGCTAAATGAATGTTCATTTGGCCCATGTAAGTTGTGTCGTGAAAAGCATAACACGCTTCTTCATAATAACAATGTTTTAAATGAAAGTGTAGGTATGGTCGAGTCCACACCTAGTGCGCGATCAAACATCGTAAACAGATCAGCTGATGCGCAAGTACATTCCGAGCGAAACGTACTCATGTGCAATGCCGCGATACAACCGGTTTTGTTATCAACGGCACTGATTGATGTCCCTGATTCAAATCATGAATATCATACAGTTAAAGCACTTCTTGACAACGGGAGTCAAAATTGCTTAATAACTGAATCGTTATGTAATCGTTTACAATTACCAATTATACAGTCCACAGTTCATATCTCGGGGGTAGGACAACTCGTTTCAAAATGTTCTCACACCTGTAAAATAAACTTTCGTTCAAAAGTTAATGACTTTATCACGGAAATACAATGTTTGGTTCTCCCAAGAATTACGTCAAAGTTACCTTCGATAAACTTTGATTGCGAGTGTATACGTATACCTAAACATATTTCACTCGCAGATCCCACATTTAGTGTCCCGTCTGACATAGACGTTCTATTAGGCGCAGATATCTTCTGGGATCTATTAAATAAAAATAAAATAAGGCTCAGTTCTGGTCCGACCCTATACGATACGAAGATAGGGTGGATCATATCTGGCCCTATTCGTATGAAACGTTCGTATAAAATTGACAAAGTTCAGTGTAACTTAGTTCAAATTGATTCACAGTTACGAAAATTTTGGGAGTTGGAAGAATTATCTGACTTACCTACTTTGATGTCAAAAGATGATCGTTATTGTGAAGCGTTATTTATAGAGACTACTCAGCGTGATGAACACGGTAGGTTCTGTGTGCGCGTTCCTTTGAAGGAATCTGCGAATTCTTTAGGTGATTCGTACACTATAGCGAAAAAATCGTTTTATTTCGCTCGAAAGAAAGTTAGATCGTTCGCCTCAGTATAAAAAAACTATATTGCGATTTTATGCGGGAATATGAGGCACTTGGTCACATGTCCCCGGTGTCAAATGTTAAGGATTTAATGAGTCAACCACATTACATTTTACCGCATCACGGTGTTTATAGAGAGAATAGTGTCACAACAAAATTACGTGTTGTATTTGACGCAAGCGCAAAAACATCATCTAACATATCGTTAAATGATATACAATATATAGGGCCACCGTTACAAAATGATATTTTTTCAATATTACTTAGATTCAGGCAATACAAATACGCAGCATGCGCTGATGTTGAAAAAATGTACAGGCAAATCTTAATTGAAATAGATCAGCGTAATCTACAACTTATATTGTGGAGGGAACATCGAGATCTACCTTTGCAATTGTTTACGTTAAAAACGGTGACGTACGGCACTGCGTCAGCGCCTTACCTTAGCATGCGGTGCATAAAACAGTTAGCACAAGATTGCAATGATGATGTGGTTGCTAGGACAATTCACGACGACATGTACGTCGACGATTTGATTACTGGGAACGATGATCTGGACTCGTTATTATCTATATGTAATAAAATGGCTGCAGTATTGCGTAAAGGGTGTTTTCCGTTACACAAATGGACGTTCAGTCACAAAGTGTGCCCTGAGAGTACTAAAGATTTAAACATCGGTGAAAGTCATTTATCTAAAACGTTAGGGTTAGGCTGGAATACGGAAAGTGACGAATTACATTATACTACTGAATTCACGCAAAGTGAGTCAGCTGTAACAAAACGTATTATGTTATCAATAATCTCACAGGTGTATGACCCGTTAGGTTTGTTAGCACCTGTTGTAATCACAGCGAAAATGTTATTGCAAAACTTGTGGCTTCTTAAATTAGATTGGGATGAAGCAGTTCCAGTGAATATTGCAAATGAATGGTATAGGTTCGTTTCCAGTTTGCAATATTTACGTGATATAAAAATACCTCGTTACATTACAAATATAAAATCGAAATATAAAGAACTTCACATATTCACAGATTCGTCTCAACATGCCTACGGTGCATGTGCATATATTCGATCGTGTTATCAAAACTGCGAGAATTCTATACCTATATCTGTACATTTATTATGTGCAAAAAGTAAATTAGCACCGATAAAAACGGTGAGCATTCCTAGGCTCGAATTATGCGGGGCACTTGTAGGTGCAAAATTATACAATAAAATAAAAGGGTCCCTACGTTTAACTTTCGATAAAGTTTATTTTTGGACAGATTCGACAATAGTTCAAGGGTGGCTACGTATGTCTCCGCACTCACTCAAAACATTTGTCCAAAATCGTGTTGTACAAATAAATGAGTTAACTGACGATATAATTTGGCGTCATGTACAGGGCATAGAGAACCCTGCTGACCTCATAACGAGAGGCGTGAGTATAGACTCCTTAAAATACGATAACAATCATCACTGGTGGTGCGGGCCTAAATTTTTACGAGAACCTAGCATTAATTGGTCTTATAATAATGTGGAACTAATATCTGTCGAATTGCCTGAAACTAAATCTCAGACAATCAATTTACTATCTAATCAATCAATTCAATTAATTGATGTTGACCGTTTTTCATCATTTATTCGTTTACAAAGGGTTTGTGCATATGTGTTGCGGTTTATAGATAACATGCAAGCGTTAACTCCCGGTGGCAGTCGAAGCCGTAAAACCGGTTTGTTATCTATAGATGAACTACAACATTCACTAATTGCTTTGACGCGTTTCGTACAGCTGCAATCGTTTAGTGATGAATATTACAATCTTATAAATAATTTGCCGTTCAAATCTATTACCAACAAATTAGTTTACAAAATAGCTGGTCTAAATATTTTTTTAGATAAATTGAATATAATTCGTGTGGGTGGTAGAATATGTAACGCTACCGACTTTAGCTATGATAAAAAGCACCCGATATTGTTAAGTGGTAAACATCGTTTTACGAGGTTATTGTGTGAATATGAACATAAACGATTACTTCACGCAGGACCTCAACTTCTGGTATATTCCATGCGTGATAAGTGGTGGATACTGGGAGCTCGAAATTTAGCCAGGCAGGTGGTACACAATTGCGTTATATGTACACGCATGAAAGGGAAGACATTGACCCCGATTATGGGTAATTTACCATCCGAGAGGTTAGAACCAAGCTTTCCCTTCATGCACTGTGGTGTAGACTATGCAGGGCCATTGCTTATATTGGACCGTAAAGGCAGAGGTGCTAAGTTAATAAAAGCATATATTTGTTTGTTTATTTGTTTTGCAACTCGGGCTATACATTTAGAGTTGGTTGGTAGCTTGACCACACAGGATTATATCTTAGCTTTAAAACGTTTTATATCACGTCGTGGAAAGCCATCTCAGATATTTTCAGACAACGGGAAAAACTTCGTTGGTGCTGAAAAAGAACTATCCGTAATTTTCGAAAATTCTAATGATATTTCTGATTTTGTTAGTCATAATCAAATTCGTTTAACCTTTATACCTCCTTATAGTCCTCATTTTGGCGGGTTGTGGGAGGCGGGAGTCAAGTCCTGTAAGTACCACTTGCGGCGGGTACTGGGAGATGCGAAGCTGACGCGCGAGGAGTTTGAAACAGTATTAACGCAAATTGAATCTGTCCTCAACTCCCGTCCATTGTCCCCTCTGTCCTCAGACCCACAGGATTACCTTCCTCTGACTCCAGCTCACTTCCTGATCGGCCGACCGCTGACTGCGCCAGCTTACGAAGACTTGACGACCCTGACGCCTACAAGACTGGGACGCTACGAACGAGTGGAGCAACTCAGACAACATTTTTGGCAGCATTGGTCCAAAGAGTACGTGTCAGAGCTTCAACGGCGTACTAAGTGGAAGGTAGACAGTGAAGATATCACCCAGGACAGCCTAGTTCTTATCAAAGAAGATCATCTTCCGCCTTTAAAATGGAAACTGGGCCGAATTACGCGTGTGTTCCCTGGGAATGATGGAGTTTCACGCGTCGCTGAAATTCGTACAGCGGCCGGCATAATACGGCGGGCCTTTTCGAAGATTTGCCCGCTACCCGTGCAATAGTCGACTTATTGCACACCGACTTCTTCATGTTGGAAGCCTGGACCGTGATGCTTCCAAGGCGGCCGGCATGTTCAAGACGACACTACTAGCGACATCTGTCCTTCGTAATGTTAGTTTGCGCACCGGTGTGAACTAAGCAAGCTGTCAACTGTCATCGGATGGTTTTAGATGGGTGCGACAAGGGCAGCACATTCAACAAACTTCACTCCTCTCGACAAGCTCGTTACCTATGTCGGTTGTACGTTTTTATCTTGTTAACATTTTATTTAAAATAAACGTTGTTATTTCGTTAAACTTAATATAAACTTCATTGAAGACGACCCTGGCTGTATTTCCCGAAAAATCCGATCACAAGCTCAAACAAACAGCATTCAGCACAGTTAAATGTGGAACAATGAAACCATTATAATTATAATACATAACATAACATAACATAGCATCACGCCTGTATTCCCCGAAGGGGTAGGCAGAGGTGTACACAATTGTACACCCACATTTCACCAATGCTGTTATTAAGTCCCATGTAATAGGTGGTGAGCCTATTGCCATCAACCGGGCACATTTCCAAACTCCGGGCTGCTACTGAGAATTTCCTAACAGAAAAACTCAATAACACTTTGCTCGACCCGGGAATCGAACCCGAGACCTGCTCAGCAGTCGCGCTACGGACCACTAAACCAACGAGGCACCAGGTTATATCTTGGAGTATTATAATGCATTAATTATAATACTCCAAGATATAACCGAGTCAAATACTCGCAGTTATGTATTGCATGAACAACTTATATTACGTTTTTGCCATCGGAAATGGTTGGTACTTTACAAAATTTTAAGTCTATTAATGACCATGAGAACAAGAAAGCAGTGGACTTACTCTTGAAAATAATTCCGCTCCATTGACATTGGAAATATGTCAGTTCATACTTTTAAATGCAAAAATGTCTTTAAAATAATTAAAGAATCGGAGTACTAATAAATCTTTAAAATTAATATAACTATGATGTAGCTAAATTTATTTTAACACTAGCTGTGCCAGCTACTCTGTCCGCGTGGATGTCGTAAATTAACACCATGTCGTGTATGAACACAAATTCATAATAATTAACAAATGTTCGACGTAATTCTTTAAATTGTAATTTTTTTTTATTTATGAACCGATTTTGACGTTTCAGAGATTAGCGTGCACAAATGTACAGACAAACTTCTAGCAATCATTGTTTTGGGTGCTATTTGCGTTGATAACGGTCCCAATAATATTTTTTCTCATATATCTTATCTATGTACAGACAGCGACCCGTTACATTTTTTTTTTTTTTTTTTTTTATGTTATAGGGGCAAACGAGCAGACGGCTCGCCTGATGGTAAGCGATTACCGCCGCCCATGGACACCCGCAACACCAGAGGAGTCACAAGTGCGTTGCCGGCCATTTAAAAAGGAGTACGCTCTTTTCTTGAAGGTTTGAAGGTCGTATTGGTCCGGAAATACCGCAGGCGACAGTTCATTCCACAGTTTTGTTGTGCGAGGCAGAAAGTTTCTAGAGAAACGCACAGTTGTGGACTGCCAACCATCTAAATGATGGGATGGAACTGCTGTCGCGTAGAACGATGGCGGAAAGAGGCGGCAGGGATCAGTCCGAACAATTACTCGGAGCACTCCCCATAGTATAGGCGATAGAAGATGCATAGCGAGGCCACATCTCTACGCAGCGCCAAGGGGTCTAGCCGGTTTGAAATATCTTGGCAGTCGACGATACGAATCGCTCTCCGTTGGATGCGGTCCAGAGGGAGAAGCTGGTACTGGGGTGCCCCTGCCCAAAGATGAGAGCAGTATTCCATGTGAGGCCGGACCTGCGCCTTATAAAGTAGTAGGCGGTGGGCCGGAGTGAAATACCGTCTCGATCTATTGAGTACACCAAGCTTCTTGGAGGCTAGCTTAGTCTTACCCTCTAAATGGCCGCGGAACTGGACTTCGCTCGATATGTCGACACCAAGTATTCCAATATTGGCTGAGGCAGTTAATGGGGTGCTCTCAAAACGAGGAAAAACAACGAATGGCAGTTTTTTAGCGGTGAATACGCAAACTTGTGTCTTTGTGGGATTAAATTGGACCAAATTAAGTCTACCCCAATCTGAGACTTATGTATTGATTATTTATTTTAATATTAAAAATTGTTTTATGGCACTGATTTAACATTGGAAATGGATTGGAATTAGTATTAGTTTCAAGAGTAATCCCACAGATGCCTGAAAGTCTAACCACCAGTCTTACCACGAGATATCGTGTTACCCGGTACTGGATTGTAGAGGTCAGATTATGCTGCATCCGGAAGGCCGAACCCAACGTAGTTGGGAGAAACGGCTAGGCAGATTTAATTAGTAATTAATTATTTTATTTATTTAATAATAAATACAGAAGGCAAGTAAGAAAAGGTATTATATTAAATACAAACTATAATCATTTGCTTAATTACTATTAAATAAACCTATGCACAATCTTCATACCATGACACCTATAAAATGAATAATTACGTCAGTAATATATTTATGCTCTGGAGGCATCAAACTGCCTCGCCTTAGCTATTGACCGGTTACGCAAACAAAACCCATCTGGCTTTCTGCAAGAGACCATCACCAAAAAAAGGCAATATATTGATTTTATGGATGTCCTAATTATTGTGTGTAGCTCAGAGCTACCGTGTCTCCTGTCTAAAAAATTTCAAGTACCTTTCTTTTTATCATAAGGAGATGACTCCAGATATCTATTTAGCTATTGTTTATTATACAGATACAAACACATACACGATAGCTCAGTTGGAACACCGATGACACGGATTGTTAACGGTCATGGGGTATAGGGGTCAGCAACGTACAGAATTATACGTTGTAACAATAAAAATCTATTGTGTCTGCTAATGAGCGAGGCAACAGCTTTTCAGTAAAAGTTGGATGGCAATACCTCTTTAAGCGATATCTCTATGACTATAAGAGTGATACATTATGACGTGTTTATATTTATAAGGCCAGTTAAACATTAAAATAGTGTTATATCTATACTTACGTCATTCGTTCTCAAAGCTGGATACAGGATGCCGCTTTCAAAGTGCAGTTTCGAGTCGATAAGGGCCCTCTTCTTCGGGTCAGTCGGGTACAAAGATGTATCCTTACAGTATTTGTTAATCAAATACGTTACGATCGCATGACTGAAACAATTAACGTACCATATAATAAAAAATGCTAAGTAATATTATCGTTTAATATAGGTACATTAAGTTTTTTTTACATACAAAGTACACATTACATGATTGTGTAGCAGTTTTCTTGCAAAAACACACATGTTTCATATGATGAATCAAAATACGCATATAATATTGAATTTTGTAAAAGATAAGATATCATCACATACAGTGAGCTATTTTGCACATAGATTACAATTAAACAAAACTGACAAATAGGTCTTTTACAAGCTAAATAAGACTTCACCATTATTTACAAATTCATATGCACTGTTAAAAAATATTCAGCATGTACTCGATTTGTGGTTAATCAATCGTATCCTTGTGGTATTATATTAAACCGTCAAATAGCTGCCACATGAATATTGATAATAATTTAACTAACATTAATGTTTTCTCATCAACTCACAGGAGCACAAGTCTTCTTAATTTATATAGTATCATTCCACATCTTCCCACTATCTATAATTGCTAACTTTTATACTTACGCGTTATACATAAATATAACAACTAAAGCAGTTTCAGGTTTAGGGGCCAGGGGGTTCACAGATAATGTAATTTATTTTTAATGTTAATATTACCTATCCCAAAGGTTGAAGTTACCGTCGGTTAAATGCGGTATAGTGTGTTGAGGGTTGATCTGAAAAAATAATAATTTTTGACCGTTTACCGACCAGAAATTGTAATGGGCTTGGGAGTATCGTGGCCTTTGCCTCAGTAAAACAATTACATACCTACATAGTGCCATGCCTATATTTTCCCCGAAGGGGTAGGCAGAGGTGTACGTTTCACTAATGCTGTTGTTCAGTCCCATGTAATAGGCAGTAAGCGTATTGCTATCTTTCGGGCACAATATCAACCTCCGGGCTGCTATCGAGAATTACCTAATAGGGAAATCCAAAATCACTTTGACCTACCCGGGAATCTAACTCAAAATCTCAAGCTCAACAGTCGCACATGTGACCATTACTAGGCCAACGTGGGAGTTCAAACTACAGACAATTGCAGCACTTGTATCATCACTTTATGATCCCACTGATGTACTCGTGGTTCTACTGAACTAGGGGTGACTAATAGTATCGTTTTTTTTTTAAACTTTTCCCCACACTTCTTCCTGTATCGTGGGTGTGTTTACAGACATATAACCTCACAAGTACACACACACCCACCCAGACCCGGAGCAATTATCTATAGATCGTACAAAGATTTGCTCCGTGCAGGAATATAACCTGCGACACGCGGCGCAGCAGTCTCTCGATCACTGCGCCAATAGCCCTGTTGCTATGTGTATTTGTTAAGTTAATAATATTATTATTTATTTTGATAAAGATTTTATGACTTTGATCCTTGACTTACATTTAGAAATTGGTCCTTGAGATGTTCATCAGCCAATAGGTCCAGTTCAACATATTTAACATTTGGGATCTTAAGCTCTTCGATCACCATGTAGACGGCACGGACTGGTGGACTGGCGTCCATTTTGTACAGAGTAAGAACCATGGTAGATTTTCTGTAACATAGTAGTAAAGTATACAAAACTTTTCATTTTAGCTGAAATGGGAGAAACTTAAACCAAAGTATTTATTTGAATAATATTGAGAAAGCGTTTTCATTTCAAAATTTCGGGCAACAGCTGATTATAATTTTTCGCTTTAACACTCGTCAATACCTACCTACCCTTAATAAGAAATAAAAAAATTGGTTAAGTAAATAAATCAATTTAAAAAAAAACAACTCACTGATGATTTAACGTCATAAAAACAGGGCTACAATTAAATAATACGTATTACGTAAGTAATTTTATAAACACATACCTACTCCAAAGTTTATGCACGACAAACCTTTACAAAGGCCCTAGACGGAATGATCAGATTACTAAATACCAACTTTATCTTGAGTGATGTTGTTAAATCATTCATTACTATACTATTTACCATTTTGGATGCGCAGTTTTACTTAATTTTTACATGACTTCCCAAAAAAGGAGTTTTATGTTAATGTATGTATGTATGTTTGTGTTTCTTTATTCCACTTTAACTTCTAAATACCTGAACTGATTTCGACGTATGAGGTATCACTAGAATCCTTACATTATCCCGGATAATATAGGCTAATAAGATTGAAGAAAAATGGCAGGCCTGCTTTTAATTTTTGTAATAATTTCGTTTTGTTTATGATACTTTTTGCTATACCTACCAAGACGGTACGTCGCTTTTTTCAACTAAGTCCTCAGAAGTCATGATCATTTCACGGTGTTCCTCCATCTTCTTATACTTGAGTTAAGGAATCAAACTGTATTCATATTTACTGAACCCAGCAGATCATGTCTCATCTATGTTGCTATTAGAACTTGAGTAGTACAGACTAAGAACCAGCCGTCTGCTCACCGTTGTGAAGAAGTTAATAGTAACTACACATAAATATTTCAAACGCATTAACGTATGCGTAGCGAACCTTTCCTTCCTTATAATTTTTTGTTGCTTTAATAGTAAACTTCCCTATCTCTACCGTGCAAGCTCTAAAACGAACATAGAAAAAAACTGCATCAAATTTTTTTTCGCGATTTTCTCGATACCGCATTTTTCTCTCCAAGTTTCCGAATTAATTTAATTTAATTTAATTTTCTTTATTTCAAACAACAATTTGGATCATAGAATAGGTACATTAAATACACAATAAAAACATATAGAAAAATAAAAAGACAAAACATACTTTCATTATCAATTACATTTAAAAGGCAAAGTCAACAAATTAAAATTAGGAATAATCTTAATTCAAATAAAAATCATTCAATAATTACATTTATTCAACATAAAAGGGACAGACAATGAATAGTTATGTTATGAATTATTTCATTTTCTTGCTATCGTCACCACATTAAGCATACAACAATGGTTAATGTAGTGACAGTCGAACCTCTCAGCCATCATCCTCAAGATGGTGTTGGAGCTCGCGCAGACCCTGCGCACCAAGGATGTGCACCGTTTCCGCATCGTCGCATAGAAGCAGTCAATGCGCGAGTCAGCGAACATCCCCGACGCACTGCAGTGCCGAGGCAGCCCCAACAACATCCTGTAGGCATTGTTGAATTGGACTCGTAGGGCACTGTACTGTTTCTGAGTATAGTTAGCCCACAAGGCGCTCGAATAAAAACAGGTGCAATACGCTCTGAAAAGAGTGTTTTTTACTTCCTTCGAGCATCGTGCAAACCTGCGAGCTATCATGTTCGCTCTAACAGACAACGCCCTACGTTCCCGCTCAATGTCTGAATGGTCTTTCAGGTCAGAGGTCACCAGATGCCCAAGGTATTTGAAGGTGTCAACTCTCTTTAGCGGTACCTTATTTAACTTTATGCTAGGGATACTGTCTGGACATTTACACCTGGCCCGGAAAACCATACACTCACTCTTCTTGGTGTTATAGAGCAGGCCATGACTGAGAGCATATTCCTCACAAATGCCGAGCAGCTTAGACAGGCCACAGACCGAGGCGCTCAGCAGCACCATGTCGTCCGCATAGCTAATGTTGTTTACACAAACTCCACCAACATGACATCCGACACGCGTGCTGCTCAGCCTCTCGATGAGTGCGTTTACATAAAGGTTGAAGAGCGTTGGCGAGGTCAACCCCCCTTGCCTCACCCCGCACTCCAACCTGTATGGTTCAGACAGTGTCCCCGACCATCGAACTACGTTGACCTGGTTCCCGTACCAATATTTCAGAATACGAATGCATTCGCTTGGCAGGGATGTGCCATTAAGTTTATCCCAGAGGATATCATAGGAAACCAGGTCAAACGCTTTCGTAAGGTCGAGGAAGCACGCATAGACTGGTGTTTTGAGATCAGTATAGTAATTGACAGTCTGCTTCAAACACAGAATAGCTGTCTCGGTGGAGAGTCCCGATTTGAAATCGAATTGATTGTCATGTAGCTCGAGGTAGCCACTCATCAGTGTGTTAAGAAGACCGTCAAGTACCTTAGACAGAATAGTAGCCAGAGAGATAGGTCTATAGTTGTTGGCATCGCTTATATCACCAGTCTTAGTCTTCACGATTAAATGATCATCTAACATATACGATCATATACAGCAAAGTTACCTTCTCCAAATACGACATCATCGTTCTATTGCATCTCAAGTAGAAACTATAATGTATAAGATTGACGTTAATTGCAATTCCAAGGCCTCTACTAGATTATACTTCAAAGGTGTACTTGCTTGTATAAAAAAGTAAACGCTTTTTGCATTCATAATAAATATTAATTGTTGTAATGGACTCGCTAGATATCAAAACCAATTATGATAAGGCCAAAAGTATATATTTACTCGTTAACATTTTTATGAGTCAGGAATAAAATAATATATTATTGTGTGGTCTTTATCACAACGTTGGTGACGTGACAGTCGAGAAGTTTTTTTAGTTTTGAAATATGGCAGAGGCCAGGGAAGCTGATTTCTTGGCATACACTAGTAAAACGACTGTTCTTTAAAAAAAAAACAATTTATTCTTTATGAAAAAAGGAATGTACGCTTAATGGTCGATTAAAATAGTACCCAGACAGGTTTATAATAATATAGGTACGTGTTTCGAGTTCGAGTTCCGATTTGTATTTAACTCATCAAATAATACTACTCTTAACTCAGATCGGAACCCGGGCTTTACTCTGTTTCTACGAGACGAACGGAAGTACGGACGTACGGGTAATTGGCCATTTGCTCTTCTATTTTTTCCGTTGTTAGAGACAACAGAGATTGTAATATTTTTGTAATCATTTACTGTAAGCCTGTAGTGTCACATTGCCTCCTTCTACTTTTCCCTGTGTATATCTGTTTGGGGCCTGTTCTTTGGGTGGAAGTCAAACTCATCTCGCCGTCTCCTTCTGGGTTTGTCGCGTCGCCGGTTTGCTATTTAGAAACCACTGGACTGTGTAGTGGTTTTTGGTTATAAGGTCCTTAGGCATGCAGCAGATGTGACCCAGCCTAGTTTCATTTAAATGTGGTGTTCAATTTAATGTGGCATTTGTGTGGTCTGCGTCTGCAATTTATGTTGAGGAAGTAAGCCCAACTAGCAAGATACTAAATTTCTTGCGCTCTGGATTTTTGACGTTAAGAAGAATGCAAATTTCTATAAGTTTCCGTTTCAGTGACTGAGGAAGTGATCCTTTTCTTTCAGGCATTTTGGGTGCGTCAAGCAACTTCGTCTTGCCTGAAAGGATACTAATTGGCCGAGATATATGTACAGTTACGAGCATAAATATATCACCATGGACAGATGGCAACAAAATTATGTGACCATTGGTGGAAGTCCTTTATGTAGCAGCACATATACATACTAAAATTATGTGACGACGAGATACGCGGTGCATTATTATAATTTAATAAGACGTGTCACCTCTTTGAATGCAAAAATATCGGATATGGTTTGCATTTTTAACTGACTTCCAAAAAAGGAGGAGGTTTCTCAATTCGACCGTATTTTTTTTTTTTTTTTATGTGTGTTCGGGTATAACTTCGTCGTTTATGAACCGATTTTGATAATTCTTTTTTTGTTGGAAAGAAGATATCCCAACGGTGTGGTACCATGATAAGAAAACCAGGATCTGATGATGGATCCCCGAGAAATCGAGGGAAACCTTCGAAAATCGTAGGGGCGACTAGTGTATTTGTAAAATTTTTTTCATTAAGTATTTTAAAGCACTACTATTTAATGAAGGTCTGGAGTCGATCTGATGATGGAGCCGAAAGACGATCTAGCGAACTCTTTAACGATTTACAGCAATTACCTGGTGTTTGGGCTTGATTAATTTGTATTGATGAGAACTTTACACCTAGATGGGTTGTGACTGTCATTAGGGGTCTGATGATGAAGACGAAGGACAGTCAAGGAAACTCCTCAAAGTTTTACAGTAGCTACCTTGTTTTGTATGTATGTCCGTCGATATTATTGTCCACTACACTAAAAAGTTCAAAATAATATCAATATTTGCTTATAATAAAATAATTTTAAAATAACAATATATAATAATAATCTGTTAATTTTGGAGTCGGTGCCTGATGTGTGTGGGCTTTACAACCAGATACAAAGGCCGGTGACATAACCACAGCACAACGAACATAAGTGACTAACAAGAGGAAAACAATAAACCTCTCCCAGTGCAGGCACCGACTCCAAAATTAACAGATTATTATTATATATTGTTATTTTAAAATTATTTTATTATAAGCAAATATTGATATTATTTTGAACTTTTTAGTGTAGTGGATTTTTGAAGGCGGTTTTTATTTTTTGTTTAAAATTAATTTTATATATCAGCGTAATCAGTTCAGTTCAGAATAATCTCATTACTTTTGTGATTCTTATACTATTAAACTGAAGAAATTGTATGTTTGTAAATGTAAATCTTGCACTGCCAGTTTGATCTAAAAATATGTTTGCGTAAGATAGCCCGCTTATTGAGAAATATTGGCTACTTGGCTTGCTTTCTAATAAGAATTAAAAAAAAAACTATAAATTAAAATAAAAAAATAATAATTTTGTTCCATTCTTAGTATATTCACCATTTGCATCAATTACATCTTGAAGTCTTGTTTGCATCGACACGACCATGTTATTACATATAATCAACCGCCTAAAATTCCCCAATCCCGAATGCATGTCGCGTCAATGTTCCTGTGTTCTCGCTTGAAACGTCCCACTCTTGTACCATGAGCTCGATGAGGGTTCTCTAGGGTTCAAGTCGAGGCTCTTGGGGGGGGAGGGGGTTAATTAGTGAAAGCTTCAGTCGCGAACTGTTCGCGAATTGTGGAAAATATGTAATTTATATTTTTCTTTTTAAAGGCAAAACATCATTGTACCTACGTTCGTGACTTTTTAGGAACGTTTTGCATACCCCACGGACTTCATCCTCCAACCCTGCACATAGGATTACTACTTCGTCTTTAACCTTCAGTTTTGTTTTGTGTTCGGTCGCAAAAAGCAAAATCGATCAACACCATGTACCAAGAGGTATAGACTGCAGCGACAATTTTTACATGTTTTTTAATACAAGATCAGTGGTGTTACTCTTGAAACTAATGCCAATATTAAATGACGATTTAAAAGCACGCGTAAATTTAAAATGAATTTACCTGCATTACAGTTGCCTCAATTTTAAAGCATGTTGTCTTCATATTATCCCGAATCTAAAATATTTTTTTAGATATTTTGCCATTTAAAAGTACGAGCTGACATATTTCCAAAGTCAATCGAGCGGAATAATTATTTTCAAGAGTAAGTCCACTGAATTTTGTTGAACTTAGCCTCGTGAATCAGACTGCA
Source organism: Xylocampa areola (assembly GCA_935421205.1). Classification (NCBI taxonomy): domain Eukaryota; kingdom Metazoa; phylum Arthropoda; class Insecta; order Lepidoptera; family Noctuidae; genus Xylocampa; species Xylocampa areola. The sequence goes on from OW285220.1 coordinate 12,026,127, forward strand.
CATCCATTGGATGGGTGAATTTCAACAACTATGATTTGTTACCTAATTTTGGTGGAAAATTTTGTTTCTTTTTTTTTAATAATCTAAAATGTTGATAAGCAAGAAATACGTTTTCAGGTACATAAAATGTAAGAGAAATTTATTTATTCTTGAAAGCTTCTAATATATTGTCGACACCAGAATTGGTAAGACACCAAAATTGATATCTGACGCCAAAATTATAAAAATTGGCAGATTTTTCGTTTACAAGACTCATCTTTTTAAAAAAAACGGCTGATCATTGTCAAATCGAAAAAAAAAACACCTTTGCGATACATTTCCTTTTCACTTTTAAGTTTTTATAATAGTTTCCCTTAGCGTCATAATTTCTGCGGATTTTCGAGTTTCCTTTCAGCTTTTTATTAAGATATCTTTCTTTCTTTTCTTCGCAATTCCTTGTTTCAGTTTGTTCAGTATGACGAGATTATTCCTAATTTTTTCTTTGCTCTTCCTTTTCCTCTCCAAGCACTCTGCGTGTGTCAAATTTGTTTTTTTTTCTTGGTCATGCTGGAATACAAATAATAGGTACCTCAATATTTACAGCACACGAACGTCTAAGAGAATTACTAGTTCAGAATTATACATTTTCTTGTTTCTTCATCACTCTCAAGCTACTCGTAGCTATATTATACTGTACTTACAAACCGAGTTACCTTATTATGGTTCTTTTCGTTTTTCTTTATGGTACGTAACTCTAAAAATTTTTTTTTTATAACTAAGCATTTTTGGTGATTGGTAAAATACCACCAAAAGTACCAAAATTGCACCACCAAAATTTGAATCTTGTTTAATATGTTTATTTAAAAGAAAACTACTACGAAAATACTATCTATCTTTTATCTTCTAATATATAAAATTCTCGTGTCACAGTTTTCGTTGCCATACTCCTCCGAAACGGCTTGACCGATTTTGATGAAATTTTTTGTGCTTATCCGGTATCTATGAGAATCGGCCAACATCTATTTTTCATCCCCCTAAATGTTAGGGGTACTCCACCCCTAAATTTTTTATTTATATGGCAAAACAACGTTTGCCGGGTCAGCTAGTATTTCTATAATTTTGAAAGCATACCAAATCTTTTTATTATAAATTTAAATTACCACACCGACTTAGTTATAAAAAGTTTTTAAAACATTAACACCAAAATTGCAGGTTTTTTGTCCGATTACTATAAAAAGAATTTTATAGTAATCGGACAAAAAACCTGCAATTTTGTTGGGAAATCACAACAGGACGGCACACGCCTGTCACTGCTGCAGGTGAGCACCTGACTAAACGAAGTGAACGATGGTAGTGTCGTCCTTCTGGGTTTATTCTATACGAGCCACTTACTGATTACACTAATCCCACCAAAATTTAAAATTTCATGCGGAGGACTGTCTCCTTTTCAATTTTCTCTACGATAAAGTAATACACTAAATATAAGAATAAAAATGTCTTCAGATCGAAAAATTAATACTGAATACAAATAAAATTATTAATTTCTAGTAAACTAGTGTAGTTTCGTTTAAGCGGTGGTAATCGCCAGAAAAACAGATTGTGGACGCGCCACCAAACTTAGAATTATTTAAAATAACTATATTATTTGTTTACTACTAAAATGTTATCTACTAAAATATTTACGGCCTGATCAAGATATGGAAGTCTAATTTAAAAAAAAAACTGTACGTTTGGTTTAAGATATGATTTACAGACGCGCCGCTTAAACATTATGCTTGAGAAAATCACTCGGATCAATTTGTCATTGACTGTGCTTTTATGCCGTAGCAATAAGAACGGTTTTCAACTTTCCAAGTGTGACCAATGACGCGGTAATCCCGTATTATTAGGATCTAGGTACTCTTTTTACCCATTCTCAAAAACAAAAATTGTATCAGAATTTACGGTTTTCCTAGCAAAACCTAATTTAATTATTAATCGAAAGTTATAGTTATAAAATTAATGTGGGAATAAAAAGATCGAACGCTTGAAATACTTTATTGAAATCCTGCTCACGACCGTATTTTATTACACAAAAATTACTTAACTTTAGCTCCATGCTTGTTGATATGACACTTTTTCAAATTTTTTGTTGTACTTCTTACTTAAAATACATTACACAAATAATATAAAAACAATAAACTACTACGTTATGAAAACCTGGAATGTATTTTTTTCCAAAGCTTCTCTTATTGAATTGTAAACCTCATCTTGAATAAACTTAAAAAAAAAACAACGTTTGACAAGTGGCAATAATGGAAACTAGAAAGTCTACCCCTAGCCTACATTTCCATCAAGTCTCTAATACTTACCGATAGATGTCACAGAAACGAGTTTCTTTATTCTACTCAACGATAGATGTCATAGAAACGAGTTTATTCTACTCCACGATAGATGGCGCTAAGTGTTCGGTTGAAAACTATTTTAAATAAAATAATGAATAAACACTATTGTTTTGTGCTTCGGGTGTGACCGACACTTCCGAAAACGACAGTGTCACCTTTGTAATTTTTCAACACTGATCGGTTCAACTAGTTACATTTATTAATTTATATTTCTTAAATGTATCTATTAATTACCGGGAAGTAATAATGTTTCAAAAGCTCGCTCAGTATTCTCCATCTTGTCACCTTTTCAGACTACACAAAAATATTTTAGTCGTCAGGCTACTAATATTTACACATGGCTGACACAAAATAAACGATTTGTCTACGTTAACCTTTACCAGTATCTCAGGATCGCATCTGCATTTTCCGCAAACCCATAAAAAAACCGTCCAAAATTGGTTATGTCGTATTCATTATACAAAGTCTAAATTTTAAAAATTAATTTTTAAGAATTAATCATTTTATTAGCACAATGTTCTGTTTTCTTACACGGTTAGAGATGGATCGAGAGACAGCTTTTAAAATTGGAATTTTACTGCCTATCTCACAAGTATTGCCAATTTTTGTTAACCAAAATTATATGGTATATTAAATAAAGAATTACATTGTATTGTAAAAAATGTCATCAGACCCAATCATTTGAATGGGTGTCTGTGTGCAAGCCGATTTCAGTCAGCCCTGCACAGACAACCCACGAGAGGCACGCGCGGTAATGGTGCCCAATAGCACCAGTTAAGCAAGATCTTGATAAATTATATTTCTGTCACAGATACCGACATTAAATTTTATATGCAGTTTTTATATTTATATACAAACTAAAATAAATGGTCCCATTTACAATAAGGATAATCTTTAATTGATTGATGATTGTTCATATTTGCATGGTATTATCAGTAAATATTAATTTTCTGTATTTATAGGCAGGAGATTCATTAGAATTCGTCCGTTTGAAAATATGCTCGGAAACCATTTGACATGGCCTGATGTCGTCATCAATTGCGTAAGATTTTTGCATACAGAATTAAAAATGTGGCACCTATTTAATCATCTAGAACAATGGTCATTTGGGTCAGCAAAATTATGAATATAACTTTAGGGGGAAAAGTGCAATTATTTGTATTTTATCGAGAGAACGACGTGACAGCGCTGCGCACAAAAAAATGTTACAGGGACGAGACAACATTATTATCTTCTATGAAATATAATCTGAATAATATTTTCTTCTTTGAAATAATTTTGATGGCGCTGGTACAATTGGTACAATCAAGCGCCTCGTTAATTTGTCTCGGAAAAGGTGAGAGTATAATCGGTTTAGGTTTCCCGTACCTACACATACTCGCGTCAGCATATTCAATGAAACTTGCCGAATCAGAAATCCAGCTATGGGATTTTCTTTCAGGCTCGTTTTATTTACAGGTTAAGAGGCTGGGTGAAACACTTAAAAATGTGTATTATGACAGTAGTGGGCTTGTCCTATCGTCCTTCAATTGATCCATTAGAGTGTATACCTAAACCGCTGGATCGCATGCATGTCAAGTTGTCTAAGCTGGTTGAAGATACTAAAACATGTAAACAGACATGCAAATTCTAATTAACCGATTTCCTCTCAGTCAGATATAAAATTAAATTAATAAGGATTCATTAAGAGTTTCCCCGTAAACATAGGTTTTTTTTTTTTTTCAAAATTAAACTTAAAACTGTACTTAAACAGTCAGAGTAATACATTTATCTCACTTTGTTCTCTTGAAATAATTAATTTTGTGAGACGTTGTTAATTAGTGTGGAATTCAATGAGCTGGGTATGGTGCCATTAGAGTTGATTTCTAAAGCAAAATTTGTTAAAATATTAGTTTGAATAGTTTTGCTGATGCAGCCCAACAATTCAGTTGCTGGAGTTCTGGACAACCTAGAAAATGTTATTCAGTGTAAATTTGTAAAATTGTAGGTACTTCTTTTCGTTGTATTTGTTTGGTATGTCGAAAAATATTTTCTGTAACAGTTGTGAATCGTATATCAAATTGTTCCAATATGAAACGCGACTTAGTCACGTGTCATATTGGCACGATCTGAACGGAATTCGGAAGCGAAGAGGACAAATATCATTTCGAAGTAGTGTCTAGTGAATGTTTAAGTTATCCATGAAGATTTTGAAATCTCCTTTTATAATGTAGGTACCTTCACGTCTACTATTTTCGTAATACACATTATTTCAGCAATAAGTTTTGACGCAAATTATTGCATTTTAATCTATCTAATTTGAATTAATGGGTGAAACACTCATGCGCCTAGGTAAATATTCGACAAAAGTTCAAGCAACATTTGCGGCGGTGATTGATAGTTACTTAGGCGTGACGTCATCCGCTGTGATTGACATTTCAGTTAACACGGCCGATTGCAGTATTTTATACTTTTATTTTATTGAAAATCTTATCAACCTTAATGTTTTTAATATAACTAGGTATTTTTTATAGTCCTTGTGCAAATGATTTTCTCTAAAACCATTTATTCTTTGGTTCTTTAATACTGTCATCATGCCTATTCTACTGGAACAAAATTTGGGATAGCGATACTGTTGAAAAAATTATATTATTTTAATATTGAATGAGTGCGAGCTTTCTATGAAAAACTGTAGGTGACAATGACTAGACTTTGGACTTATTCGTTGGCAAAGTTATTTTTAATAATCTTTTATTAACAGGAATATAAGAACATGCACGAAAAAAATTGGTACTAGTTTTTTTTTTCGTCTATAAAAATAAGTTCTTTTATGTTGATCTTGCTAGCGCGCCAATGTGAAAAAGCCAAAAATGAAAAATATAAGAATCTTGCGTGCATGATCAACTAAAGAGTAATATGAAACACAGAAATTTGAAATTTCCAACACCATCACAATGTTCAGTATATATCAGCTAATGTTTCCGCTGTTAGTAAAGCCTTACCCAAAAATTATAATAATATGGCGTTGAGTGTAGAGGGAAATTTAATTAATCCAGCAAGCAGACATCGACTAGGAAATTGCTCGTTAAAAGTTCCATGGAAATTGCATTATGATGGCGTATTGTTAGAAAACTCGACTAAAATGAGGTTGCGATAATGAGAAATTTATTGACCTATTCAAAATCCCGCATGGTAGATCTAAAGTAAAAGCTTATTATGCAAACTACAAGTCGAATTTCATTAAAGCCAAATTAATATTATTAAACATATTTTATCTTTATAAAGCAAATAGTGCTTCGGGTTTGTTTGAGATCCAACCACGTATTTTAAAACAGTATTTTTTAGGCACGGTGGACGTCTTGTATATACTTTACTATATCTGCGTAGTCTTACTTCATCACCAACATCAACGCCAAACCTTTTTTTGACAGACAGACGGACAACAAAGTGATCGGGTTCCGTTTTTTCCGTTTGAGGTACCGAACCCGATCACTTTGTTGTCCGTCTGTCTGTCAAGACCCTTTATCTCGGGAACGCGTGGAGCTATCGAGTTGAAATTAAAAACATATACCTAAGTTTACAGTCTCTTAAGCTATAAAAAAATCAATCTTCTAATTTAATGTAAAAAATTATATAGCCGTGCATGCCGCAAAAATGTATATTTCGACACTCTCAAGGAAATTAAAATTTGCAGGATACTTTCCGAACTATGAAATTCGGCAAGTAATGTCGTCTTATAGTATAAGTACAGGGAAAAATCTTAAAACTATATATTTGTAATTTAATCATAAAAAATATAGTCTTCGTTTAAAGTACGTAATCGATCATCGAAGTTAAGCAACGGTATGCGCGGTCATAATTGAATAGATGTAAAACACTATTATAGACAATGTTTTTTCCAACTTTTATGTACAATGCAAAATCAAAATCAAAAAATCAAAATTTCTTTATTCAAATTAGGCTAAAAATTAGCGCTTTTTGAACGTCAAACATTAAGACAGCCCCCAAAAAAGCCCACCCTTCACCGCTTCCTAGTGTTTTAGCTGGAAAGAAGAAGCGGCGCAACAAACTTCCCAGCAACACGTCTGTCTGTATCAAAATTATTTATAGATTCTATACAAATCTAAAATTGAATTTATATAGAAATAATTATATCTAGTGAGATAAAATATCTTGGGCACAGTTAGCTAGCACGAGCCTATGTAATATGCATGCCAATGCATAAAAATATTAAATGAATCGAGAAACAATGTAAAATTACCGAAAGCGTCTAGTCTAAAACTATTTCGGATGAAGGTCGTACCCAACTTACACATGCCAAGAGATAGAAACTGCACATTAACTAGGACCAGCTTGGCTAATTCAATAAATGCATTTTAATAAATTAGGAACTACGATCAGCAAGACGACCAGCCACCACAAGCAGCACCCGTTCACGAGCATAACGCAAAGATCAGCCATCGCCTCCCTCGCCATTTTAGAGGGAAGGTGGCGACCCGATCCATGACGCTACCGCAAGCAATGACGTCAAGGGGAGCATGACGAACTCGCTGCCTCTCAGATGAACAAAAATAAAACCATTACTAAATAGCCGAGGTCACCAGTTAACGGCAATGTGTTTTTAACATATCATTGTCATTAGAGATATTACAATAAAATTATTATCATCGATTATGTCATGAAGTTAAACAACTCAAAAATAATGTTGTCAATATAAAACCAAAATAAACATTGGAAAATTAAAAAAATATATGATTGTCTTGCATTCAACACAGCGACCAAGTACTCTTATCATTTAAATAGTCATTAATTGTATAGTATGCCCTTTGGGAAAGATTGTATTTAACTGTTAATTTAAATGCATTGAATGGCATTTCTAATATACAGAGAGGTAGTTTATTATAAAAGCGAATACCGAGCCCCACAAATGATTCATGCACCTTGTGAAGTCTATGAATAGGTGCGCAAAGTTTGTGCTTGTTCCTTGTGTTGATGTTGTGGACATCACTCTTTTTAACAAATAAATTAATATTTTGCCTAATGTGAATAATGTTGGCAAAAATAAATTGCGAAGCAACAGTAAGGATACTAATGTTTTTAAAATGATGTCTAAGTGAATCTCTAGCTCCTAGCTGATATATGGATCGAACTGCTCTTTTTTGTAAAACAAATATACTTTCAATATCTGCAGCTTTGCCCCATAACAGAATGCCATAGGACATGAATGCGATACTAGTCATTCTTTTTTCAGTCACCACTTACAAATCTGGATTAAATTTGATATTTAAGTAAAAAAACAACTTTGATTACCTAATTTAGGTATAAACTGTTAGTATAACCACAATTTCACTTATAAAACTCAATAATATAAGTACGAGTAATTATAGGTTTTGGAAACTGAATTTCGGAAAACGCTCAGAAAAACTACGAGAACGATTACTATTTATAATATGGACCTACAAATTATACGGATCGGTAGGTGAGTCCGACTCGCACTTGTCACCTGTGTAATTAACGGCCACCTGTCATCGACTGTCAGTGACGATTATTTTTCAAACTTGTCTTTACTATAACCACGATTTAATGCCGCCGTTGGAGTGCTCACTATTTTGTGGCACTAAACCTCGCTTAGAGTGCCGATCTACAGCAATAGCTTGCATTTTATCCCCGACCCGTCTATTTTCTACAGCAGTGTGCGACGTATTTGCAGCTACAGTAATATGCGATTGTAGGTCGACTTCATGACCTAGAAATTCAGCGAGCATTTCTATCTTAGAAAGACCGAATGCTTCATGATGGCTAGCATAATCGAGTTTCCGCTTTCGTATCAGTCAGGTAGGACTTGAGATTTAACACATGAAAGAGCTCTGGTGATCTTAGAAAGTCAGTTCGGTGATATCCACTATGTAAGCAGTAAAACGACTAAATTATATATTAAACACGCACACAGCTCAAGGGCAACGTTCGCACGTTATCAATGACGCATCTGAAGTATCCGACACGGATTAATAATATATTTAGCATGGCTATTGTGTCTGTGCACAATGTTTAATTATAGATATATCTCACATTTCTTCACCTTAGACAACGCGCGCACCGCTGCTATCTCTTATAGCACTATGATCTCAGGGCGGCCATACCGCGTGTCCAACGAGGCTGGGCTCGCGTGCCAACACTAATAGGGCTGCTTCACGCGCAGTACCACGTAATGCGGTACTTAGTCGAGATACATTTTCTATGCCTATGTACAGATTTTTTGTATTCATTCATTCAAAGCTAAGCTATTCTAGATTTTCCATCATATATTGGTGAAAAAAATGATTGGCTGTTGGTTTATTAATATTTCAACGGTCTCAACTTACTTCTGGTTGTTGGTGGAGGTTTGTCATTACGAGTAAGTGACTCTGGAATTGGATCCATCTTTGGTGCTGAAAATAATTTTGCTTTATCATATTTAATTCAAATTAGTGTTGCATATGACATTCTCTATCAACCACTTTTTCACACTAATTTTACTATTAAAAGATCTGCGTTGACTCACATCTGCCTCGACTCACATCTGCCTCGATAGCAGCGAGTTAGCTCCAACTTGGAAGCCTCCTTTTCCTAGTAGAGCGCGGCTTTGTGCGTCGCGCGTGCACCACCTCTGACAGCAATCACCTAGCCACCACAGTGGTGGAAGACCGTGACGTAATTCGGATTGCGGATCTAAAAGGTGCTTGTGAAGCGGTTACTGTAGGGGCATGATAGCCGCTTAGAACACGGACGGTTCCTTTCTTTTTTTCTTCGGTTTTGGAGCAGCATGCGTGGCGACCGGCTTGAGAGCCTTCCCTGACGCGCCTATCTTGCCTGCTTTCCTCTGCATACCTGTTTCTCTATTACCAATAATATAATAGGTAGAAAAAATGTGCTCGACGAAGCTGAACTCTACTAGTAATATTTATTATCAAATCACTGGCAGTAGTAGAGACTGTGTCATTGAAAGATTAAATGAAGATTGAAAAAAAATATAAGTATCCACATTATAAAGTATAAATCTACAAAAAAATCATAAATCATTATTTATAGGATGTGCGTTCTGCACAATGTGCATGAAAATTGTCTCTGCCTGCTAATGTTATTGTTATTGACGAATTCTGCGAAAGTATTTCTATAATCAGTTCGGTTATTGTATTGGATTTATAACTGCCGCAATTTAACGAAAATCAGGAAAGGAAAATCAATTCGAAAAGAAAAATAATTATTTATTTATGTGTTTATTTATTTATATTCAAAATGTATATTATATTTACTATATTTTTTTTATATAAATAAATCAGGTCGGATTCCGTCCAATGTCCTTTCACAATGTCTCTCATTTCATAAAATAAATTTTTGAGATCATCCTTGAGGTACATCCTCAGTATCACATGAACATGAATTTGTAAAGATTTTAGAACTTGCTAGAAACGTTTAATGTTTAACAGTTTAATATTCTGTAAGTTAAATCAGTTCCAGCTACTTGCAAAGTATCAAGTTTTTTTTTTCATTAAATGTATTTAAAGATGAGCTTCTTTTTAGGTTATGTATTGACAAACAAGCTGGCAGTCTAGCTGATGGTTAGTGGTCACCGCCGCCTATAGACATCTGTAATGCCAAAGGCATCCCAGATGTATTAACCCATAGCCTTCTTAAAGAAACTTCTTCGTCTCAAAGAACTATTTAAATCTACTAACAAACAATTTATTTTCCAGACGTTGTATGTTGTTATTGTAATCTTATTCAATAATTTCCGTATTACCAAAGTCGACTGATTCCAAATAGCAACATTAATCATGGATCGAATGTTCCATCGATTTTTTTTTTATTAGGACATCCCCTATTTCCAATTTAACGCTGTTTCCATTTGATTCGAATTCCAATATTTTATTTTCGTTACACTGATAATGTATATGTGTTTTTGTTGGCTTGCTAATTACCAATAATATAATAGACACAATAGATTTTTATTGGTCGGTCATAAAGCATAGCCAAAACTTAACAGCATGCCAGACATATGTATGCTGCGCCGACTCCAAATAAATTAGGATAAGGGCAGGGGGATGATGAACAGATTTTTATTGTTATGAAGTATAATTTATACTTCTCCCGTTCGAAGAGTTAACGCGTAAGTAAGACTTGTAAATACGGCGGAATTTCCTTTGACAATGGGCACCGTTAATTTTTAACCTTATATCAAAATAATGATTCTTACGGAATCCGCACTTTCAATTTAACTATATGTAAGAATATTTATATATTAAAATTATAAGATTTGATTTTATGATTAAAAATAAGTTCAGCGGTGTTTACAATTGCTAGTTACGCGGAATTGGACTATCACCGACGTTATGAAAAAGTATTCCAACATGGGTTTGCTTAAAAAATACATTGGAATAGATAACGTATCTTTCTTAGTATCGCTTTTAATGGTAACTTCTAGGTAATAATAAAACATTTACGAAACTAAAAAGATACCCAATGAGCAGTCTCAAAATTCAATAAATAGTTTGGTCGTTGCAAAGCTCCCATCCGCGGAATTATGCCTAAATGCCTCTAAGGCTGAAACCTGTCTAGTCGAATACGGCAAGGATATGCTTACTTCGGAACTCTGAGAGACGGGAGGCTCGCTCAGTAGAGTCGCACTTCATCACGTGCGATACGACGTTGAAGTCCATTTGGATTGCAGAGGTCGATTAAGATCCAACATGCATCCAACAAGCCGTGATGAATATAACATCACGGCTTTGAAGGTCCAAAATTACATCAGGTCGGGGTTGGAGCTCGGAATAGCCTGTAGACGACTTCCGTTCTCGGCAGTGCGTTATGCTCGGTAGAGCAGTTTCGTTGAAACTCAGCCCCTATGCCATGTGATTTACTAGACGCGCACTGTTTTTCTTTTCCGAGCTTCTTGTGACATCCATAAATTGTCTATAGTTCTCTTCGATACAGTGGCCAATTACGCGAAGTGTGCGCCACCAGCAAGGGCCGCTCTATAATGCGAGGAAGAGAACTTCTGTAGAAGTTGCAGGTGTGGCTCCCTCATAGCGTCTGGAGTTACCTGGCTTGTCCTTTGGAGGAACTCCTTCTCTTCATTAGATACTTACATCTACCCATTTTTTGATATCACTGCAGCACCATGACAGAAAGTGCTCTTAAATATTGAATAGATTAAGGCATTGCCTTGCGGGAAGACAACTTTACAATGGATGCAAATAATTACAATATCTAGTTTCTTTCACAATATTGAGGGTAGGAATGCAGATACTTGTGCACACCCGCCCAACACAAATATCATATACGCAAGAGGTGAAATTTCATCTACCACCAGAAAAGTTCGCTACAGGAATAATTGTCACCTCTCTTGCAAAATGTCATTTAGCAGACGCTTGTGATGGGGACGTAGAGCAACGACTGTCATTGAACCGGATTAGGAAAAACGAAAGACAATTTCAAAACGTTATGTTCGTTTGCGACGTCCGAATGATGGACAAGATAGCAATTTTGTATCTTCTCTCTCATGTGTGTTTACTCAAATTATGTACTTATGTTATTATAATTTTTTGTCTTGTTAATAATTTATGAATCTGTGTTATATTTTTATTCTTAGTTTATTATGTATTTCTATGCCTGTGTGGTTTTCATTTTTTTTTTATGGGAGTGTGTGAGGCCTCCAAAATACAAATCTTATTACCAATAATGAAACTACGTTTCTTCATTTGAGCACTAGTCTAACATTTCCGATTAAGCATTTCATTCGTTATAAACTTATAACAAACGTTGGAGACTTTAATTTGCTTTTAGCTTTGATGTTGCTTCAATAAAGTTTAACATGATTGTATATCTATACAAACTCCTTCGCACTTGGAACCACACCTGCTAATGAATCAAACAAAATGTAATTTTCACGTGAGAAGTTACGACACTGTTCGAAAAGTTTGGAACTGGCAAATTCTATTTTATTTCTTGTTAGGTTCCCAAGTTTGTTTATATACTCCTTCCGACCGTATTTCGGTCACGGCGGCCTATCTCCACTGAGATGAGCCAAGTACGCAGGAGGTATTATAGTGCACAAATGTATGCGCAAACATAGGTGCACTCCCTCTTCCTTCACTCTCATATTCCGATGGGACGGAAATCCGACACGACCGGAGAGAGATCAGGCGCAGGACCGACGGCTTTACGTGCTCTCCGAAGCACGGGGGTGTCACACCACCAACTTCCTGACTCTGGGCCGCTGCTGAGAATTTCCTAACAGAAAAATTCAATAACACTTTACCCGACCTGGGAATCAAACCCAAGACCTCACGCTCGGCAGCCGTGCTTGCGACGAGGTAGTCATCACGTCTCTAATAATTGAAGAGATTGGCAGAGGTGTACTGGTGTAGACCCACATTTCACCAATGCCCTTATTATGTCTCATTTAAAGGATGGTGAGCTTATTGCATCTATCGGGCACATTAGCATATTTTCGTACTGCTTACTATACTAGGATTTCCGAACGGAAAATCCAAGTAGCGCTTTTAAACCGGGAATCGAACTTAAGACCTCAGTCTAAAAGGGAGGGTAGCTATATAGATGTTATGAACTGTACCTGCCTATTTAGGTGTTGTGTGTTGATGGAACAAATTTAGATCAGCGGTGCCATTCAAAATTGAAAATCTTTAGTCACTGATTTTTATCCTTTATACCCGACTGCCACACAAGAAGTTTATGTTTTTAAATAATAATTTATTAAAAATATCTACAAAAAATAATCTCTTGTGCAATATTTCGTTGAAATTGAACCATAAAATTGAAAACACCAACCATGAAATCATATTATTGTTAAAGTGCTATAACTTAGTTTACAAAGTCCCTACATTAGGATAACGTTGCCAAAATATTAGTCCCCACTTGTTTTGCGGCTCTAATGACCTCTGACAAGGGTTAATTTGGTCTCAGCTTGAACCGTTGAGGGTAATTAAATATTTGAACAATATTCTTTCAGTTCATCTAGAACAATCAAATTTATTAAATATTATGTCATTTAATTGCTGTAGTGATTTATGTTCTAATTTACTTATCCTCACGATACCTCTAACTAATATAAGAACTGTTGGGATATATAAAATTAGCCAGTCATACTGAATTTTAAAATATCGATGTTCTGTATTCATAAGGTTTAAAACAGTACGATTTACGTGAGTTAGAAGGTAGAAGGACGATATGACGAATTACTTAATTGAGAATGGTCATCATTGCGATGTACGGTATTTCGAAATTTGCTATGACGAATTACTCAATTGAGAATGTTCATCATAGCGATGTACGTAATTTGACAGCTTGCTATGACAATTAATTTAAATGAGAATGTTCAACATCGATATTCACAATACAGTGAATCAGTATTTTAATCTTTGCAGTTTCGTATGGCAGTTTTTTTTTTACTGTCATGCTGATCTTCGAGTTATCTAAAATAGGGATAAATCTAAGACAGGATGACGTCATTTTCATCTATGAAATGTCCTATCAAAAATGATTCGCCTTCAATTTTAATATATTCATCCGGAATAATGAAGTCATGTAAACTTTTTAGTAGGCTAAGCCTATTTCGTATTTTTTCCCAGTGAATGACTAAACACATGGTAACATGTTTTTTTTTTTTTTTTTTTTTTTTTGGTAGTGGCATCTCGCAGGTCAACCTAGGAGGTTGTCGGCTGTGTGGCATTCCTAACCACTACAATTTCCTTTCCCCCACTAATAGCTTAATACAAATTATTCTAATTTAACAATGTCCACTAACAACACAATACAATATATACATTACACATATCTATATATTTACACTTAAATCTACATGTTCATAAAATATATATTACACCTACTTATCTAATTATAATATTATTTACATGATAATAATAACTTATCGGATAATACAATTGTTATATTTATTTCCACACAACTTCATACTTTGCATATTGCAATGGTCATCACAGTGCAGTGGAATCGCGCATCGCCTACGTAACTGTGACGTAGCCGATGTCCCTACCTACGTTGTATATGAGGTGGGAGCCGGGCAGCGCGCGGCCGTTCACCTTGCGCGACCGCAGTCGAGATTTCGCTATCGCGACGCGAAGCCTATGCTGCTTGCCCTAAGCCCTGCTTACCTCAAATCTGCTTGTATACATTTGTGCGCTTCTTCTTGTGTTTCTGCTTGTGCTTATATACTGTTCCGTGACTATCTCCTATGTGCTGTTCTCCTTCTGACTGTTATACCTGTGTTTTGTGTGGACAATATAACCGTGAGTACGTAATTGATACCAAACTGTTTTATTCACTCACCTACCACAAACACAATAATAAAATTAGCTGCAACAACTTGCCGCTAAAGTGGTGACCCCGTGAAAAAGAACGTGCTAGAAGAGCCTAAGATTTTATTGTACGTAAAGTCACAAAAACAACATGTCTGACAGCAGTGACTCGCATAAATCTTATATAAGTACACACTCGGGCAACCGGAAACCACGACGCGCCACGCGCGTTTCCATTGACGAGACGTCCGACATTTGCCGTATCGGAGTACGGATACCACCGTTTTGGCCGGATGATCCCGAGGTTTGGTTCGCACAAGTGGAGGCGCAATTTGCGAATGCGAACATCACCAACGACGCCACGAAATTTAATTATATCATTGGCAACCTCGAGCATCAGTACTCCAAACAAGTGAGGGATTTATTGATCGCTCCGCCGGCCCAAAACAAATATGCTAAGCTGAAGCACGAGCTTATTAAAAGACTCTCAGCATCGCACGAGAAGAAGGTGAAGCAGCTCCTCGTACATGAGGAACTAGGAGACCGCAAGCCCTCACAGTTCCTGCGGCACCTACAGGGTTTAGCTGGCCCTACCGTCCCTGAAGACTTTCTCAGGACGATTTGGAGCAGCCGTCTGCCAAGTAGCATCCAGACCCTACTGGCATCACAACCCCAAGGTTCCCTCGAGGCGTTAGCAGACCTGGCAGATAGGGTCCAGGATATCGTGACCCCTTGCCAAGTCTCAGCATCATCCGCGCCCAGTCCCAGTATGCAGGAGATGGCCAACGAGATTGCTGAGCTGAAGAAGGCCGTGAGAGAGCTCACCATGAAGCTGAACAGAGAGCCTCGTTCGCAGTCTCGTTCACAGGAGCATCAGCGTCGTCGATCCGAGTCCAGCCACCGGAATTACCCTCTCTGCTTCTACCATCAGAAGTACGGGGCCAATGCTCGCAAGTGCATTAAACCCTGTGATTTCCAGAAACAGGGAAACTTCAAAGGCAGTCGGTAATGGCGGCAGACGACTGTCCAACATCTTCTGGTCGCCTCTTCGTCACCGACCGCAAGTCAAAAACTCAGTTTCTTGTGGATACGGGTAGTGACTTATGTGTGTTTCCGCGGAGTGTTTTAAGTGAACAGCGTGCCAAGTCGAACTACGAATTGTCGGCCGCTAACGGTACGGTAATCCATACCTACGGTTACTTACAAATAAACTTAGATCTTGGTTTGCGCCGTAACTTCCCATGGCGATTCATTGTTGCGGATGTCACCAAGCCTATAATAGGTGTAGATTTTCTAAGTTTTTATAATTTGCTGGTTGATATACGCAACAAACGTCTAGTAGATAAGACTACTTCTTTGTCTGTTGTAGCTTCTGTTGCAACGGCTTCTTCGACGTGTTCGGTGAAGGTCTCGACTGGTGATACTAAATTTCACGTTTTATTAAATAACTTCCCCGAAATTACGCGACCCGCTGGCACGCCACGCAAACCTACACACCACACTGTACACCATATACGCACCACACCCGGCCCGCCCATTACTTGTTCCCCTCGCAGACTAGCTCCTGACAAACTGCAGATTGCTAAGCAAGAGTTTGATATCATGCTTAGCAACGGTACAGCTCGTCCATCCGAGAGCCCTTGGTCTTCGCCGCTGCACTTAGCGCCGAAGAAGGACAACAGCTGGCGTCCCTGCGGCGACTACAGGTTGCTCAATTCAAGGACGATTCCTGACAGGTATCCAATAAAACATGTGCACGACCTCACCCACAGCATTGCAGGCTGCAAGGTCTTCTCGACCATTGATTTGGTCAAGGCCTATAACCAGATTCCTGTCAGCGAAGACGATATTCAGAAGACCGCGATAACCACTCCCTTCGGCTTGTACGAGTTTCCGTACATGACCTTCGGTCTTCGGAACGCTGGTCAAACATTTCAGCGGTTCGTCGATGAAATGACGCGTGGGCTTGACTTCTGCTACTGTTATCTTGATGACTTTTTAATATTTTCGCGAGACCAGGACCAGCACGAGACTCACCTGCAGCAGCTCTTCACCAGGATGCAGAAGTATGGCATCGTCATCAACACCTCTAAGTGTGTATTTGGTGCTGACGAGGTCACGTTTTTAGGTTACCGCATCTCTGCAGCTGGAACCAAGCCCTTGGAGTCCAAAGTGGGCGCCATCAAAGACTTTCCGGCGCCTAAAACCGTCAAGGAGCTGAGGCGTTTCTTAGGGATGTTGAACTTCTACAGGCGGTTTATTCCACAAGCCGCAAAATTTCAAGGTCCTCTCAACACCCTGCTGACGGGTTCAGTCAAAGGGTCCCACCCTGTCGATATGACAGGCGAGGCACTCACTGCCTTTAATCAGTGCAAAAACAGCCTCTGCGACGCCGTGTTGCTTGCACATCCCGACTATCAGGCTAAGCTCGCCCTTGTGACAGATGCATCAGATCTGGCAATGGGTGCAGTGTTGCAACAGTTCAAGGATGGAGCATGGCAACCACTTGCTTTCTTTTCACGCAAGTTGAGCCCAACACAGCAGAAGTATTCGCCATACGATCGTGAGCTCCTCGCGATTTACGAAGGCATTAAATACTTCCGCCACATGCTTGAAGCGAGACACTTTACTGTCTATACTGACCACAAGCCGTTGTTATACGCTTTCCATGAGAGAAAAAACAACTGCTCTCCACGTCAGTATAGACACCTTGATTTTATTTCGCAGTTCACGACAGACATACAACACGTCTCCGGCAGGGACAATATTGTCGCTGATACTTTGTCTCGTGTCAGTGAACTGCAAACTCCGATCGATTTCGAGGTTCTCGCCAAATCTCAAGCATCCGACCCTGAACTGCTGCAACTTCTGAAGTCTGAATCGTCACTTCGACTAAAGAGGCTTAAAATCGACAGCAGCCCGGTCGAGCTACTCTGTGACGTGAGTACCGCCACTCCAAGACCGTTCGTAACCAAACCACTCCGTAGGCAGGTTTTCGACAGCCTTCACAGCCTTAGTCATCCTGGGGCAAACGCGTCTGCTAAATTAGTTGCTCAGCGATACGTTTGGCCTGGAATACGTAAGGACTGTCGCGATTGGTCACGACACTGTCTTAGCTGTCAACGCGCAAAGATAAATCGCCACGTGTCAGCACCATTGGGCACATTCGAGTTACCACGCGCTAGATTTGCCTTTGTGCACATTGACCTAATAGGTCCACTCCCGCCATCAGAGGGATACCGGTATTGTTTGACGGCCGTGGATCGTTTCACCAGGTGGCCTGAAGTAGTGCCCATTTCAAACATTACCGCTGAGACAGTGGGCAAAGCCTTACTTACCAGCTGGATTTCCCGCTTTGGCTGCCCAACAGATATTGTGACAGATCAAGGACGACAATTTGAGTCCGCTCTGTTCCAATATCTAGCCAAACTAGTCGGTTTCAAACACCGGAGGACCACTGCTTACCATCCAGCGTGTAATGGCCTGGTGGAACGGTTCCACCGGCAACTAAAAACTGCGATAATGTGCCACGCTGACCATAACTGGACAGAATCACTGCCATTAGTTTTACTGGGCGTCCGGAGCGCTATTAAAGAGGATCTACAGACTTCTTCTGCCGAGCTCCTGTATGGTGAACCATTACGACTCCCGGGTGATTTTTTTAACCCAAGTGCCCATGGTACCACCGACATCACGGAGTTCACCGCACGCTTACGCTCGTTTGCTGCGAAATTAAAACCAGCACCAGCTGCACGCCATACTAAGCACACTATATTTATTTATAAGGACTTAGCAACCTCCAGCCACATATTTCTTCGGGAAGATGCGCTGCGCGGTTCCTTACAACCAGCATACACCGGTCCTTACGAAGTGGTCGAAAAAGGCGACAAGACCTTCAAAATTTCGGTCAGGGGTAAGGTGGTCACGGTCTCCGTGGACCGGCTCAAACCGGCCTACATAATGGTCGACACACCACCACCTCATCAAGATATCCAGGAGGAGGAGTCACAGCCTTCGGACACCGTGGTCAAAACGACCAGGTCTGGCCGAAGGGTCCGGTTCCCTGATTATTATCGCCCGTAGGACGGTCTCTGGGGGGGAGTGATGTGGCATTCCTAACCACTACAATTTCCTTTCCCCCACTAATAGCTTAATACAAATTATTCTAATTTAACAATGTCCACTAACAACACAATACAATATATACATTACACATATCTATATATTTACACTTAAATCTACATGTTCATAAAATATATATTACACCTACTTATCTAATTATAATATTATTTACATGATAATAATAACTTATCGGATAATACAATTGTTATATTTATTTCCACACAACTTCATACTTTGCATATTGCAATGGTCATCACAGTGCAGTGGAATCGCGCATCGCCTACGTAACTGTGACGTAGCCGATGTCCCTACCTACGTTGTATATGAGGTGGGAGCCGGGCAGCGCGCGGCCGTTCACCTTGCGCGACCGCAGTCGAGATTTCGCTATCGCGACGCGAAGCCTATGCTGCTTGCCCTAAGCCCTGCTTACCTCAAATCTGCTTGTATACATTTGTGCGCTTCTTCTTGTGTTTCTGCTTGTGCTTATATACTGTTCCGTGACTATCTCCTATGTGCTGTTCTCCTTCTGACTGTTATACCTGTGTTTTGTGTGGACAATATAACCGTGAGTACGTAATTGATACCAAACTGTTTTATTCACTCACCTACCACAAACACAATAATAAAATTAGCTGCAACAACTTGCCGCTAAAGCTGCTTAACCGGGCTTTCCTGTGGATGCCCTAATAATAAACTATTATTAAGGCCTCCAGCCAGGGGCTTACGAATTAAACTAAATCTAAAGCGACCACGCTAAGGGCACCCCCTGCGGGGTACGAGCCTCGGCTTAGGGCGTCGCTTGAGGGAGGACAGCAAGGGACTGGCTGGATCGAACAAGAATTATTATTATCAGGGGAATTTAAAGCTACAGGCTCAGCGGCTACGCGGGCTGGCACGAGCAAGGGTCGGGGAGGTGATGCATTAGGTGCATTACGGGGACGTCGCGACGGGCCTCGGCGGCGAGGCCTAAATGACGGCGGTCTGTGCTTGTGTACTGTGCTGGTGGCCCTACGGCTCTCTTGGAGCAGGGTTATAGCGTCATCGGGGTACAATAGTGAATGCCTAGGACGGCGAATTCTACTTATCTGGGAGGGGGTGTATCGGGCGGCAGCCGCGATAAGAGGGTTGGGGTGCTTTTCAGCAGACTCGAAATAACGCTTGCAAATGCGTTTTATAAACTGTTGGATAGTGGGAATCTTGAGGTCGAGATGGAGGTTTTCGTTTCTAACGTAGAGGGGGGCTCCCGTGACCTTACGTAAGGCACGGTTTTGGAGGGTCTGCATCTTATGGAGGCGGTACGATTTCGCGTGTGGGAACACTACGCAGGCGTAGGTCATGATGGGGCGTATGCACGTGGTGTAAATGCGCAGTTTGCACTTAAGGGACAATCTGCTGCGTGCGTTCATGATGAAATGAAGCCTACCCAGAGCGAAGGCGGCGCGCGAGCGCACCGTCCTTATGTGCTCACCGAAGGTCAAGTGTCTATCTAGGATGACTCCTAAGTACTTGGCTTGCTTCTCCCAAGGGATCGGCTTGCCGAACATGGTTATCGGTTTGGGGTCGGGGGGTCTGATCCTACGCTTTTTCGCGAAGAGTACGGCTTGACTCTTATCGGGGTTGACTTCTATTCTCCATTTCCTGAACCAAGCGCCTAGTACGTTGGCGGAAGTTTGGAGAGTGCTAGCTATACGGTCGCGCACGATACCGGAGTAGAAAATGGCAGTGTCGTCTGCGAAGAGAGCTAACTTTGCCTGTCTATTTTTGGGGATGTCGCTAGTGAAGAGCGTGAACAGGAGGGGCGAGAGCACGGAGCCCTGGGGGACACCGGCGCGGATAGAGTGGGGGGCGGATAGTGCGCCCTCTATGCGATAGCGGAAAGTGCGATTCGAGAGAAAGTCCCGTAGGATGAGCACGAGACGGTCGGGCACGCCGAGTTGGTACAGCTTGTATAATAAGCCGTTGTGCCAGACTTTGTCGAAAGCCTTCGCTATGTCGAAAAAGAGCGCGCCTGTCATCGTGCCGCGCTGAAAACCGGCGCTTATGTGCTCGACGATGCGGTGGACCTGTTGTACGCACGAGTGTTGGGTACGAAAACCGAACTGTTCGTTGGGGATGAGGCTCTTCGCATCGGCAAAGTCCTTGAGTCGCTTATAAATAAGTTTCTCGTAGATTTTACAGAGTACGTTGAGGAGGCTGATCGGTCGGTAGCTGGTGGGTTCGTTCGCGGGTTTTCCCGGCTTAGGGATACCTATGACGGTGGCTTCTTTCCACGATTGAGGGAAGACGTTGTGACTCATGGCGCCATTGAAGATGGCGGTCATGAGTATAATGAACGGGGCGGGGAGAAGTTTAATGACTTTATTAGTGATGCCGTCTATGCCGGGGGCTTTGCGGGGTTTGAGATTTTTAATGACCTCTTGCACCTCGTCGGGAGTGACGGGGGGCAGGGGGTCGTCGGGGTCTTCGAACGGCGGGAGTGAGGCTCTGCGTTCTACTTCTGCGTCTACCTTGAGGAGGTGCGCTCGGTCGACCGGTTGGGTGCTAGGAGTGCATTGCGCTTCTAGACTGTCGGCCAGGCACTCGGCCTTTTCGATGTCGTCGAAGGCTATGCTCTTATCGGGGCGGATGAGAGGGGGCATGGTGGCCACTCCATCGGATTGGAGTCTCCTTTGAAGCTGCCAGAATGCTTGGTGAGTGGGCTCTAAGTCGCTCAGCGTCTTATCCCAGTGCGCGTTACGCTGCTCATCGATGCGTTTCTTTACAGCACGCTGCAAATAGCGCATGTGAGCTTTGTTCGCGTCACAGGGAAACGCGCTGTAGGCACGTACGGATGCGTTCTTTTCCGTTACCAATTCGCGTACGTCCGCCGGTAGTTTCCAGTGATGGTTGTCCATCAATGGAACTTCCCGTGAACAACTGTTCAAAACGGATTGTACGTGACCGGTGAACGAATCGATCGCATTCGTAGTGTCAGTGACCGAGGCGATGACGTCGGGAATAGAGTCTAACTGAGGGGAGCTGGTCGATTGTAGGCTTTCGCTTACTTTCTTCCAGTCCGTGATCGTTTGGGTGGGAGGGGGTCGGGAGGGATCAGAGGGCCCCGAGCGAGGTGCCAGTGCCATAATCACGGGACGATGGTCGGAGTTGAGCTCGTGTAGCGTCTCTATAGACTGTAAACGAAGGTTTACGTTCTTTAGAAGCGCCACATCGAGAATATCGGGAAGGTGCGCGGTGTTGTGCGGATAGTGGGTGGGATGCATCGGAGCAATAATGTCGAAGTTGAGAGTGGCACACAGGCCGAACAGTTGCCTGCCTCTCGCGGTCGTCGTATTACTGTTCCAAGCGGGATGTTTGGCATTGAGATCGCCCGCTATGATAACGGAGTCACTCAAGCCGAGGAGGGCAGTAAGGTCGTGGGATAGGATTTCGCGTTTTTCCCCCACATCGGTGGCGGCGGGAGGGATGTAGGAAGAGACGATAGTGATGGGTTGGTGACCGGTCATGGCTAGCCGACAGATCGATACCTCGAAAAGTGAGAGAGGAGGTGGGTCTAACGGGATGCAGTGGAGCGTTTTGCGGTAATAAATAAGGGTGCCGCCCATGTGACATCTAGTTCTATCGTTCCTAACTATACGGTAGTTGGCGATATTCGGGTCCCGACGGTGAGGTTTTAAGAACGTTTCCTGTACGAGGAGAACGTCTAATTGGTGGTCGCGGAGGAACGTGGTTATTTCGTCGCGTTGTTTGGTGATGCCGTTAGCGTTGAAGAAACCTATTTTTAGGGAGCGCGGTTTGGTTCTACATAGGTTCCTATTATCCATTAAAGATTTTATATTTTATTTATTGTGAGCTAGATTGCGCAGGGCTTGCGTAATCTTGGGAAAGGTGTTGTACACCATGAGTAGCTTCATAGGGTCGCCTTTGCAGGCGATGATGTCCCTGGCCATAGCGTGAGCGTTATCCGAAGAGAATACGCTGAATGTGCTGAGAATGACGACCGCGGGGTCAAACGCAAGGTCGTCGTTTACGACCGGTAGAGAGGCGGCGGCGTTAGCCGGTACGGACGCGTTAGTCGGAGGCGATAGAGAGGGGGGCGCAGCTATGGGCGAGGCCATTAGGGCTGCGATCGTGGGCGTAGAGGTGGTTTTGAGAGCTGGGAAAGCTCGTTGTTGCTGGAGGTTGTTGAGGGGAGCCCACGGACTGGGTCTCTGAGGGCTGAGGCGGGCGGGGAGTTGAGAAGAGGGGATCGCCACCGAAGGGCTTTCCCTTTGTTGACGGGCGTTGGCCCGCTTCACGAGCTTGGGCGAGGTTGATTTCGGTGCCTTAGGGCAGCCGCGATAGTTTGCGGGGTGACCGGCTTCGCCGCAGAGCACACAACTGGGAGGGTCGGTGCAGAGTGCGCGATCTTTGGGTCGGGGACAGTCTACGGTGCCGTGGTCACCTAGACACTTGACGCATCTAGGTGTGGCGAAACAGTTGGTCTGAGCGTGACCGTATAATTGGCAACGGTGACATTGCCCTATTACGCCTGTTTTATAAGGCTTCTCTATAATGATGCCGGAAAGGCTACAGATCGCTTTGACCTGGAAGATAGGGTGGTGTCCTTCGGTAGGATCGCATACGACTAGCACCATGTCGTAGGCGGCCCCACCTCTGGGTCGGTGCATCCGGTGCACCTGGGATACTGGGACTCTCTGCGACTGAAGGTCGCTGAGGATGTCCTCTGTTGGGATTTCTTTCGGGATGCGTCTTATGACGACCCTGGTAGATTTCTCCTCGGGGAGAGAGTACGTGTGAAACGACACGTCCCTGGCCTTAAGGGCCTTGGTGAGTTCCCTATAATCGGTTGTGGAGGGGACTTTGACTTTAATGCCTTGCTGAGTAGCACAGGCACTGGTGTAGTTGATCCTGCGATCAACACACATCTTTGAGATGGCAGTCCATTTGGACTTGTCATGAATGTAGAGCGGGGGAGGGGATTTAAGCTTCTTAGAGCTCGAAGTGGCGCCGGAGGGGCTGAGGGGGGGGTTGGTCTGAGAGGGGGCGGGGGAGAGGGGTGCGATAGTCGCGGGGGAGGGGGGGGCGGGGGTGGCGGTAGTCGCGGGGGCGGGGGAGGGGGCGGGGGGCGCTACAGGTTTTTTGGCCTTGCTGGCCGGGGCGGAAGTTTTCCCCTTCTTCCTCTTGCCTCCTTTGCCGACCTGGATGTAGTCGTCTTCGGAGGAGGAGGAGGAGGGAGAGGACGAGCTAGTCTCGGAGTCGGAGGCAGTGGCATCCGAGAGACAGGGAGAGGGGTTGACGCACACGTCCATGTCTTCCGAGACAGTGACGGCGGTCGTAGGAGGCGCGATGGCCGAAGTAGAGGGAGCCTCTACGAGAGGGTCGATGATGGGCAAGGATGCGAGGCATGGTATACCTATTTTAGCGGGCGGCGGAGAGAGAGGGCTATCTACGCAAATTATTGCGGGGTTGACATGCTGCAGGTCGGCAATTTGGGTACCGTACCGACGTTGAATGTCGGGGTCCCTGACTATGATTTTAACGAACGCGAGAAGCGCGTCCATATTAAAAAGAAATTAATTTAACTATATCACTATAACTCTAATTTTCGCCTAACAGGCCTAACTCCCCGGGAGGATAGCCCGGGGATGCGTAACCCTCCCCGCCGGGTATAGGCAGGGAGGTGAGTGACCTAATGGTGAGCCCTAAGCTTGCTTTTTACCCGTCGCCAGTCTTAATGTGCGTACGGGGCCCTGAACCAGTCTAGTGCGAAGGGTGTAGACACACCCGACCGACACTAGGTGTGTTGCTGTAAGGGAAACCAGAGCTAGAGTCGACTAGGAGATCCCCCAAGGCCGGTTGTTCTAGCTCCCGTCCGATTTGTAGCTTAACCCTGAAGGGGCTTCAGCTGGGTGTATCGGGTCCACACCCTCTCGGTTTCGTTGACACCGTGAGGTTTCCACCGAGAACCACGAAACTGTGGATTTTCCCAGAAGGGGAATTTACACAACACACGTTTTGACTGTACTTTGAAAAAGACAGATATCAGCCGCCGCCTCGAAAGAGGCAACTTTTGAATTGTAGTGGCGTAGCTAGCGAGCAACTACGGAGAATGCTACGGCAGAGCGTAGCGACAACGATCACTGACACAACACGAGCGAATTACGCGGAGTAACACGTCCGTGCGCGGCGAGCGTTGATGCGAGAATGATGGTAACATGAACGGAACTTTATCTTTAATACATTTTAATTGTTATTCTTACATCTATATACATAAAAGCGAAATACTTTCAGAATTTCCTTACTTAATTCGTCATTGAAGTTGAGTACATTGCTATGATGAATATTCTCAATTTAGTAATTCGTCATAGCAAGTTTTCAAAGTTGCGTGCATCGCGATGATGAACATTCTCAATTAAGTAATTCGTCACATCGTACCTTCTAACTCACGTAAATCATACTGTTAAACTTTATGGCAGCATTTATCCGCCAGCGCCTCTGATCTCACAAATTTTCGACCTATTTCTATACAACCCACATTAAGTAAAATCTTTGAAAAACGAATTCTAGGTCAAATGTTAAAACATTTTAATAAATACAATTTACTTCATACAAAATAGTTTTGTTTTGCTGAAAAAAAAATTCGGGGCCTGGGAGCACTCGCAGGATGCTCTCGGTATTTTTTGCAACTTATCGAAGGCCTTCGACTGCGTACATTATTTTACACTCATCAGGAAATTAGACCACTATGGAATAAGGAACAAGGCTCTCGATCTTTTGACTTCCTATTTAAACAATAGAATTCAAAGGGT
Organism: Xylocampa areola; assembly: GCA_935421205.1. Lineage (NCBI taxonomy): Eukaryota > Metazoa > Arthropoda > Insecta > Lepidoptera > Noctuidae > Xylocampa > Xylocampa areola. The sequence goes on from OW285220.1 coordinate 12,051,711, forward strand.
CCATGTTAATGGTAAGAATTCTGCAGGTTCTGCAGTCACTATGGGTGTCCCGCAGGGTTCGACTCTAGGACCATTTCTGTTTCTTATTTATATTAATGATCTGCCTTATTATGTCAAGGATAAACATGAGATTGTATTGATGGCGGATTACAAGTTTCTTATTTTTAAAACAAGAAGAAAATTAAATAAAATTGACGAAGTCAACAATGCGCTTTCTGATGTTGTCCAGTGGTTTAATGCAAATAATCTTCTTCTAAATCAAAATAAAACTAAACTCATTAAGTTTTCAACGCCAAATGTTCGGCACTTACAAACTAATGTATTACTTAATGGAGTAGATTTGAGCCCTGTCTAGTCAACGGTTTTCTTAGGAATAACTATATTGATGCTATTTATTACAATGGGCCCCCCATATGAAGAAATTTTCTGGTAGACTTAGTTCAGCCGCCTATGCTGTAAGAAAAATTAGACACCTAACCGATGTGGATACAGCTAGATTAGTCTATTTCAGTTATTTTCACGGTATTGTCATATGGGATTCTTCTCTGGGGAAACTCTGCGGATAATTAATACCATCATTGTTTTACAGAAAAGAGCTGTTAGAGCTCCTGTGTCCAAGGGTATCTCTCAGAGAGGAGTTCAAAGAAATAAATGTTCTAACTATTGCTTCACAATATATATATGAAAATTTATTGTATGTATATAAAAATATTTCAAATTTTACGAATCTATCTAATGTTCATAATGTTAATACTAGAAACTTTCTTTCTTTCTTTATAAGCTGCCCATTGATATTGGAAATTTAGGCTACAATAAATTTAAAAAACTTATAAAATCCAAACTCTGTATAAAAGGATATTACACAATCTCAGATTACCAAAATGTCAAAAATGAATGGGACTGAGCGCACTGTGCAAAAAACTCTTGACATGGAAAATGCATATATAATGCATTTTATTGACATCCTAATGACATTTTGTAAACAATTGTGAATATTTCTGACATTCTATTTGACATTTTGTGAATAATTAATTGTAAATGTGAGCATCATATAGGATAAGTACTTTTATATCATGATTCGTAACTGTCTGGTGGTTTTGAGTATTTTAGCTAGCCTACGCAAATGTCCTGCCGATCTGGTATCGTCTTGCGACGGGTCGTTGAGTTCTCTTAATTATGATCGAGCTACACGATGACTGATGCATATGTGCCGTCAGTAAGTACAGGTCAACTTGAAACTGCTATGGCTCTTTCTTCAAAAGGCCACTCCAGACGCCCTACATGATTACGCTATCATAGCCTTTTAAACTGATGTCTTGACTTTAAAAGAGACTATGACCTCTGAGTTTGCTTCGGTTTTTCTTTTCAGAGGTAGTCAGATAGAAAATGCCGGTGCCTTCTAGTTTTAATTTGACATGCATGTAAAAGAGTTCCAAAAAAACCTATTTACTGAATAAATAATTTGAATTTGAATTTTAAATTTATGAAAACAGTACATCGGTATTTTAAACATCGAAGTTCAGTATGACAGTGATAAAACTATATAAAGATTTAGGCAATGCCTAACATATTTTATCATGTTAGTATCGTATCTTGCATGCTATAATGGGATATAGATATTTCGTCAACTTTCCACGAGAAAACAGCACTTATGTTCAAATAAACAGGTACAAAAATAACTACCTAATTATTATTCAACAATTATAAATATCTTTTGTTATGAAATATTCTTCTTGTCGTATGGTCGGTGAACAGCGTACGCGATGACATACATAGCCTTTGTGAGGAGGTGATGCTCGCAATGGAAGTGGCGACAAGAGAGAAGCGGGTTCTGCTCACCCCTACCGTAGAAATTGCGTTAGGCGACGGATTGTCACTCAAACAGCTAGGGACCTGAGTGCAGGCGCCATCTCCACGGGTGTGTTGGTAAAGTCACAATTAGTTAGCCTGTACCAACGCACAAAAATGTCTGGGTTTGTCGATGGACCTTACCGGTTGGGGATACAGGACTGTATGGTCGACGTCCAGGATGGATTTCCACATGCCAACAAAAGCCAAAACCCATATTTCATTGGTACATTATACATTGGTACATTATGCTACATAATAGCCTCATCAAGCTAAGGTAGGTAGGTTATAATTATCTACTAATATTAACCATTGAGCAGTTAATGAGTAGGTAGCTGCCTATCAACCGAAAGCCAAGCGTAAGTGTGTGCGCTGAGCACTTGAGCGTGTCACTCGAACGTGTTATGTGTCTGAATGATTGATTGAGTTGCGCATCAACGCTTCCCGCCTGTCTGGCACAGTTTCGAATAGGTTTATGAACACATGTCCTGTTTTGCGTTTTTTTTTCTGATTTGACTTAGTGACCTTTTAGAAGCGACTCTTTATAAAAATTGATAGCACAACGATTCGCCGGTTTGGTCTGATCCTACTTCCATTCTTTTAGGTCCTGTAACAAATTCTGAAAACTGTGTTATCATTAACTTATTATTTTATGTGACCATTAGTATTATTGGATGACATTCAAAAGTTAAATTCAGACTTCGGAACATTTCACTATATGGTTTCGTCGATGACAGAAGTACCTACTCCTGTCACTACCTATGCTACTGCTGTCAACTCCATCGATATGTTTATATTTTCTTCCAACACAATCTCCGAACCAAAATGATGTTATAATGCTTTTTGGAGATAGAATTTTTGGATACAGATATCCATAAAACTTGATCAATAGGAGACTTATAGACATGGGTGTTAAAATGTACTTGCACTTGCACGTGCACACACACAAAAAATCCTTTTCGATCTTCCAATGAGACTCTTTGCGTCCCCTATTCATAATATTACACGATGGCACTTAGATAAAGACATTATCGTTATTTTCGATAAGTGCTGGAACTGAAGACTCGTTTGGACCTGAACCACAAAAAAACCACAAAAAATTGCCATAAATTAGTACAATAGATCCCAAAAAAGTTTATGTTTTTATATTGGAAGTGATAGATTTTTAAGATATAATCGATGGTGCCACTATTTTGTCGTCTACCTTTTACGCGTCTTATAGAAAGGGACAGTAATGATAGGCGGAAGCGAGTTTAACAGTTTTATTCGCTACACGAACAGAGAAGTAATAAGAAATATAGTCGATTTTATAGGGTTAGAATATAAGGAGGTAATTACATAGAAGAGCATGAAAAGGCTTTTGCGGGGTAGAAATAAAGGATTATGAAAGATATCAAAGAGGATGTATAATTCATTGGAGCATATTGGTAAAGTTCGTCAGGGAGCTGTTTCACGTATCCAACACCACTTACGATTATCAAAAAGAATCCATTTTTCATCGCAAGTAACAATGCGGTTCAAAATCTCTTCGTTTCTGGGTCTGGTAAGCAACGCAAGGTATACCTACCTCAACGCGTTCGTCGCCCTGGCGATCATTCAGTTTGTGCGGAACCCACTTACAAGTTTTTTTACCTTAATAATTGGACGCAAAATGTTGCTGCTAACTCAGCCGTAAATTGGTATCGTTAGCTTCCACTGTCACCTTTAATGCGTCGTTGTTGACTTTAGTTTTCGAGCGACAATGGGGTTTATTTTACTAGATCTGAATTTCCATGTCGGTAGCGTTCAAACCTAGAGGTTTCCGACGAGTCGTGCGTTCGTTTGTAGCGTTCACTCCGTACACATGTCATTAATGTTGCGAGCCGTTTGTGCGGCATTGCTACCACGACGAAACTCTTATTCCATAATTACTCGGTTTTTTTAGAAAACAAAACACTTATCAACAAACAAATGACTGAATTTGAAAATAGAATTCCATATTTTTTTAAATTCAATTCATTTGAATTTAGTATTTATTGCCAGCCATACATAAATTTCATTTCAAAAGGTCCAGTATTGTAAAACGGCAACTTCATAGGTAAAGACCTATTATTAGCGTCATCTTCAAATATAAACTCAGCTCGAAAAATCCGTAAACTATTTTGATAAGTGCAAAAATTGGTCCTACGTTCACTTTCGAATAAAACTGAAGTGCATTTAAATTGTTTGAGCTCGGGCGCCGAGAATAAAAATGTAATTCAAAGAATCTACGGTGCGCCAGGCATTTTATTGAATACCGTGAATCTATAAAATATGTGAAGTGATTTCAGTGGCATATTCTTCGATATGGTATGAAGAATTTTATTATTAAATATATTAAAAAGTAGGTATTCAAAAAGTATCATAATTTCACTTGCAATTGTTGACGTCAGTTTAGTATGCTGTTAGTATTAAATATGGAGGATGAATTCAGCTCAGCGGGCATCATTATAATCAACTTGTTTGGCAAGAGTGACAACAACGATAATTATTATGTGTAGGAGATGATAATATAACTAAAACCACAGTCTAAAGTTTGACAGCGCAATGACTAAGAGACCATAGTATATAATATATAAGTAATGTTCGCAATCCAATTTTTCTTAGCACAAAAATACATATAATTAAGACACGTTTTCTCTTGTACACAAGTCTTATACAAGACATTTAATTACGGTACAGGCTTATTCAGTACGTTATTTGGTATAATGAGCCTTGTTATTACGACGTTTTACTCACTCTTAAACTTAGGTTTATTTTACTGAATCGTTTTAATGAAGCCCGCGATCATTTTGTGAAATTAAGCTGCATTTACCATGGTCCATCACTCGATTAGTAACAATTAGTGCAGGCTTTACTCTTATGATGGTATCTCTTTTTCTTCCCGACTGTTAATTCCATATGGTGGTGGAGTCAGCCTACTTTATTTAACTCCCCTTTGCACTACATCTATCCACCTGGTTTTAGGTCTCCCTCGGGATATCTTACCCGGGATGGACATTTGCAGTGCTGTGTTATCCACATATCCTGTGGTCTCCTTCTAACGTGTCCATACTATTTCAGCCTACTCTCTTGTAGCTTTACTGCGATGTCACGTACACCTCGACTACCTCAAACGTACTCGTTGCGAATTTTATCCCGTCTGGTGACACCGCACATCCACCTTATCATTTTCATTTTAGCACCTTGGATGTTTTCGATATGTTTGAGATTTAAAAAGAAGTCCCTTTGTGACAGGCATCTTAACATCGCATGTTACACCAGTCACTTCCTGCTACTTCATCCAGGCGGCTGCTATTCGGTGCTGAATGTTGTGCTGTAGATCTCCAGAACACATGTATTATACCTACTACCCAGCTACTTGTAATTTTCTAAATATTTCATCAAAACATCACAAATCAAAGTATTTATTTGATGAAAACTCTAAATTTTATTGCAGTAGTCATAGGTGACGCTTTAATATCAAATTAAAACTACCCAAAGAGTCCATCGATCTTTAGGATGAAACTTTTGACAAAGTAAGTCATTTTTGAACAGCAAGTTGCGTCGGTGTTTGCTTTTAATTTGCCTTACTTAGTTTTCTGTGCCAAGACTACTGAACGCCGAAGAATTTCTCCAAACGATACCAGATTAGGTCAATAGCCCGTTACTATTACCAGTTAAGTTAGTTTTCTATTCTAAATAATTAAATATATACCATTCTGATACCGGAATTCAATTATCCATATTCTGAAAAAAACTTTATATTAAGTTCGTATAGATTTCAAAGTCAAAGTCAAAGTCCTTTATTTGCCAGAATGTAGGTATACAGAGTATGATCTTAAATATAAAATGGCCCATTTACATTCCACCATTACATATGGTATGCAAATATTTGTTTAAGTAGACAAACACAAATTATATTATTTTAATGTTAATTATTTTAAAACCTTAAATAAAACAGCAAGTTAATATGAACTACCGTAAATGATAATTGTGATACTAATTAATTTTCGATGGTATTCATCGAATTGCTGTTTGCACTATACGTAATAATTTTGAAAATAATTGATTATTAAAGATAAATTCGACTCGAACTTGCGCCTCCCGGATAAATACTCCAGGCGCTCTGACCACTAAGCCATCTCGACCTCTGCTCACCACCGCGAATTCTTCATGCATATTTTAACACGTCTTTTGGCGACGTCATTGCTATTTATTCGGTTCATATACAGATGACCGAACCAACACGATTAACTTTGCAGTTATACAATGTCGTAACGATGCAATTACCTTAACAATTAAATATTTATCCGGGAGGCGCAGGTTCGAGTCCTGCTCGCGACCGTATTCTTTTTCCATTTAATATAATAATTGATTATTGATATTGCGGATTGGTATTTGTCGAAGCAAGTCTGCAGCAATGATGCAAACTTGGTTTTATATGACCAAGCTCTGCATTGCTCTTCCTTTCTATGACCTACTTGTACCCCCGCTACGGCGCTTTTGGCGTATTATTAAATCTGGCAACACTAAATTACTATAAAAGTGAGTATTTTGTTAGTGCTGCCAGTACAATCAAAAGCACTAGTTCCAAAAATATTATTTTCATAATTTTCTTGACAGGCTGTAGTTTGAATTGCTTACATGCTAAAATAAAACATTGGAATCCTAAAATCAAATGCTGAGATTCTGGTATGTCGTATGCTGGTGGCTCATGTGATGATGAGTAGGCCGTTGTCATGGCAAATAGGATAATCGCAAGAGCCATGTATGAGGCCCGAAGTCGTAGGCCATCCAAAATGTTGGCAGATTGGTCATATACTGCGGGATCGGGGTCTAGATTGTTTTATTTATTTAATAATCCTTAAGAACTATCTTTAAGTCGTGGTCTTCATTTTTTTTTCGGTATAACTAATGCCTTTAATCACGTAGGTACCTATTAGGAGACGTTTGTTCACAGTTTTTGTGCCGAAGTTTTCCAACACCCACTATTCACTTACACTACCGATAAGATGTTTTCTCAAGCATTTTCTTTTTCCATTTAAATATAATGGCACTGTTCTGGCATCCACTTGACTCACCGCAGAAAGGGCAGTACTCACTCATTGCTACTCGTAGAGTTCCAACCAGAAAATCGTACTGTATAGCGAGAATCTTTGTCCGAAGTTTTCATCTTGGCTAGGTACATCATTTAACTACCTGACTAACCAAATAAAAGAAACAATATCCTATAATATAAAATACCTACCTATACGAAATCCATTATATTGCCAATTCTAGAGTGTCATTCAAAAACGCCGCTATTGTAGACTTAATATTCTTGAGATTTTATACTACGCAACTTGAACCCTAAAGTTAAGAGATACGATTTGAAATCACTTGCTTATGAATGTAAAGGTTAAACTTAAACGCGACTGTTAGGGGCTCGGCCTCCGAATGAGAGGTGCTTTTGAATGCGGAGTCAGCGCCACTGAAAATTTCATGTCAGTGAATTAGCTCAATCTTATATACTTATGCCTGTGAAATATTATAAACATTGCTTTTCTTCAGCATATTGGCAGTTTTACATACTTATCAGTATTCAGTTGTTGTATGCGTATGTTTTAGTTCCGGGTTTAGTTGGTGAACATAGTTAGTTGCTTTCTTTATGAAGGTAGGTAATGGGTATCTACTAAATGTGCCGCGATTCCGTGGTTCAAGTTCTTAGGTATCTGCATGTTCACAGAGTTACCGGTTAGACCTTTTGATACGTATCCGGTTTTAATGCAATAAAGATAATGTTACGATACGCTCTATTTTTTTTTACTGTTTATATTTATATAAACAGCAAAAAAAAAACTGCAGTTTTTGAGTTGTACGGAAAAACAAACAACAAAAAGATAAACAAACATAAAAAAATGATATTTTTTTTGTGCAAAGAAAATACTAGCTTTAGCAGGATTTGAACCAGACCCTATGACATCGCCAAAAATATAAAAGACATTCGGAATGTATGCTATTACGTAATCTGATCTTAAATATTCGATAGGTTTGCTGGCACTGACCTCAAAAAACATCGTAAACCCCTATTTTCTTTTTATTTATTAAAAGAATACGATACGGCCTACGATATTTTTTCATCCGATGATTCAATCCGATAAGTAGGTAGGTCCTTGAATAAAATACCACTAATAAAAATACCACGGCAAGATCACTTTGAATATAAATATAGAACTTATACAATATATAAACTACTGCGTTACTGTAAAAAGCCCAACTAGGTCGTTTAGACACAATGCCTAGTCAAGAAACTGCTGACAACGTGGCTTGCAAATCCGGAGCTGTTCCCCTTCATAATACTAATGACTGAAATTAACTCAGTGAGCCACTTTGTAACTTGCTACTTCTAGTTAGAGCTGAGCTATATATAACTTTGAAATGCACTATACATAACGAATTGTCACACGATACTATTTTGTTAGCAAGACCAGAGAAACATGACTCGATATAAACTCTTTTGTTTTCTTTTATTTAATATCTACTCGTACACTGGGCTGGCTGCATATCCGTGGTAACAGTTTGACCTTGAGCTGGCCTATCGTAAAAGGGAGTTTCAAAAATATGCGCGGCTATCTTATACTGGTTAACGTTACGATGATGCGTTATGGTCTAGTATGCTTTGCTTAGGGTTGTTGGAATTAAAATACGTGCGTTCTATGATGGAGTGTATTTGCAACTAAACTTACATTAGAGATTGGTTAATGCTTACAATAATAATTTTAATGATATCTATGTACTTGCCCTATCAATCTGCCTAGCCTTTTCCCATTTGCATTGGGGTCGGCTTCCAGTCAAACCGGATGCAGCTTAATACCAGTATTTTACATGGAGCGACTGCCTATCTGACCTGCACAACCCAGATAATACTGGGTAACACGATATCTCATGGTATAACTGGTTGTCAGACTTTCAGGCTTCTGACTACCCGTAACGGCTGTCATAGATCTTAATTTTTGACAACCGGGACCGACGACTAACGTGCGCTCCGAGGCACGGAGAGGTCTCGGTATGAAATGATGGTCACCCATCCACAGACCGACTGCGGCAAGCGTAGCTTAACCTCAATCAATCGAACTGTGCGGCTGCTACTTAGCCACGAGCCCCTCGTATTTGCCCTATCTAAACATAAATTTAAAAAACAAATTATTAAGCGCCTTGCTCAAAATTTTTGATTATTATGTATCATTTAATAAGTATGTATTAACAATTAGATTTTAAGATAACGAAAAAATGTTATTGTTGTCATATATTCATTTTATCTAATTTTACCATAACTGTATCTAATATAAGCTAGTATCATGTGGAAACGTTGTGGATCGTACATTAACGTATAGCATACTGTGTATCTAGATATAATATGATCGACACCGCGGTTGGCGCAGTGGTCGAGAGACCGACTGTAGAGATGAGTAGTTCGCGAACGATTGAAGGAAATGGACTACTTCATTTCGCAAAATAAATATATCTCTCATTCAGTAGTCATTCGAATGTGTCTTTACTTCATTTAGTTCAGTTTTAGTTCAGTCTTTCTTTACGCTCGCGATACGTCAACTGTTCAGAGCTCGGCGGCCGGCGCACTTCCACATACACAAATTCGTGTCATGTCGTGGCTCGTCCAGCTTAATACACACAATGACGACCTACCAAACTTAGTCGAAACTAGGTACCAGATCTGCACTTTTTTGCTTACTTACATTCATATTTATGGTTGACAGTCCTAAGCCTGTATAAAGTATGAAGGAGTATCGATTTATGTATAAAAAAGTGAACTAAGTGAAGTGCTTAATTTGTCATAACTAAATCACTCTATGCGAGCTTGATATCTCATCTCATGGACTCGTTCTGATCTGCTGAACTAAATGAAGTACTGAACTAAATGAGTGTACTACTTCGTTGAGCGAAAAGATATACTTCATTCATTTCTTTTCACTGACACATTTTGCGCATGTCTAACCGACTGCTGCGCTGCAAAGTCAAAGTCAAAGCATTTATTTCAATTAGACCGTTTACAGGCACTTTTGAATTGTCAAAAAAATAAACTAGTTGCCACGTTCCAAAGTGTAGATTCCTGTGGAGAAGAACGGGCAAGAAACTCCACAGTTACTCTTTTTCATCAAACAATTACAATATTTTGGTTACATTGTATTTATAATATAGAAATCATATGTGAGAACAATGTAATATGAAGTCTATAGAGTCTAGTTACAATTCAAAACTTTGCCATGACAGTTTAGAGATGACCAGCCCCAACCAACGGCGCCCGTTCACGAACATGACGCCAGCGTCAGCATCACTAAACTCGACCATATTGTAGGGAATCTAATGACCCAACACAAACGCTACCGTCAGCGGGACATTTGAGTGAGCATGACATACTCTAGCTGCCAGACAATAATCAAATATATATATTCATGTAGAATATGTAAATGATTACATGGTACTCACATTTACAGTATAATAAAAATGAAATGCTAAATTATGTGGATATAACTAAAAAATAATGGAGCAGGACCAGCAGTTAGCCAAGCATTTTTATCATCAATGTAATCTCCTAATGTATAGTATGTCGCAGGTGCGATTCCTGCACGGAGCAAATATTTGTACGATCTATAGATAATTGCTCCGGGTCTGGGTGTGTGTGTGCTTGTGAGATTATATGTCTGTAAACGCACCCACGACACAGGAAGAAATTCCTAGTGTGGGGCAACGTTTTAAAAAAAAAAAAATATATATATATATACAATGTACGATTGTTTGGTTTCCCAAATTAAAAAAATAAAGCGGCTCCGACAACTGGTTTTGTCGCCACTGCTGTGCAGCCTACCATACCTACTTCCTTAGTTAACTGTAGGTATACGAAAATATTAGAATTGTATTCATTAACATGTCTTAGCTATTTGTGTTACCTACCACATATTAAAGAAAATTTACAGAGGCGGAGTTGGTTCCATGCGCATTTTTTACCTTTAATAACTTTAATAAATTCAGACACAAAATATACTTACTTGGTGTTTACGTATAATTAGTTCGTGCCAAGTAGTACGTAATTCTAAGACCAGACATAAAATTATCTGCGAATAAGAAAAAGTGGTTCAAATTAGTCTTCATTGATGAAAAGCAGTATGGTGTAATACTAGCGGTGTGGAAAACCATAAGAGAAACCAGAAACCTTTGATATACAGTGTTTTTCTTCTAAGTATAAAAACATTATGCTCTATCAATAAATTATGTACTTACTGGAGGACAGGTGAAAACAACCTTTATGGTAAATAAAAGAGTTTGCATAATAGAAGTTTATTGGTTTGTTCGACTTTCATGTTTACTCCGTGTTCTATATGGGCGTTTGGCTGCTTTATGTGTTTTCATACTTGTTTACAGAGATTTAATTATACTTATTATCGACACGATGTGTTGATGTTACACAAACAGAGTTATATAAGCTAAAATTCAAGCGTTTCAAAAGTGTTAGATACTTTCTCAAACATTTAAATACCTAATAATTACAAACAAATACAGCTAGCTATATATTTACACGCAGAAACGCGTGCATAGCGAATACATTTGTTTTTGAAGTAATCAAAATATGGTCTCATGCGCAGGATTTTGACGCACCGATCACTTGGGACCGAGGCAGGAAAATGATAATGAGCAGGATTTTGAACGTGCGCCAGGTTTTTTAAAAATAATAACATATTAATGCGAGGATTATTCGATAATCTAGAAAATTCAGTATCACTTGTAAACGTTACATTTTACGGAAGTGCTATTTTGGTAGGCACTGACCTAAGCTGTCCTCCAACACAGTATGTCGACCTATTTACTAGACAACCTAGATAAGATATTTGCTTCGCTTTTAACTTACCTTTACCGTATACCAAATAGTTTTTAGTTTAATATTATCAAGCAATAACCGATTTAATTGGCAAGAAATAACCAATTTTAAAATTTATTTTGTATCACAAATAAAGAATTAGAATTTAATTTGAGTGCATAAAATAAACATACACATTACGTAGTCAAACAAGTTTGCCAATTTTGGACGTTCCTGATACGTTAGGGCAAATAAAATATATATATTTTTTTTTAATTTTTAATTAATTACTTTCTCAAGATAAATCTTTGAAAGGCATTAACGCATGCTTAGCGAACTCTAAAGTTATTATATTAAATGGAAAAACAATACGGTCGCGAACAGGATTCGAACCTGCGCCTCCCGGATAAATACTCCAGGCGCTCTGGCCACTAAGCCATCTCGACCTCTACTTACTTTCTATTTCAGAGTTTATTGTGTACTTCAGCATTTTTGTTTAACCTCTTATGTCCCACTGCTGGGCAAAGGTGTCTTCCATATTCTTCCACAGCTCTCTTTGTGTGGCAATAGCAGGCCGGTTTCCGACAAATGTATCTAGGTCATCACGGCAGCGTTTTCTAGGCCTACGTCGCCGATGCCGCCCCTCCTCAGGCCCCCACTGTGTGATATTATTATCTTTTATCTTACTAATGTTACGGGATAATTCAAGGATTTTAACGATACCCCATATAGATGTATGGAGTATCGTTAAAATCCTTGAATTATCCAATCGGTCCAGCCATTTAGATGTTATGTTGGAATAAAGAAACTCACAAACTTACATACATGAATCCTAACAACATAACACTTCTTTTTGGGCAGTTGTGTAAAAATTTGGAAGCAATCTCTTTATAGCTTAACTGTATACCCAACACCTAGTCTTGGCGTGATAATTTCAAGTTAATGTTCCTCATACGTCTTTGTTACGAGCGTGCATAGGTGTAAAATTAATTATTATACCCTATTATTTTGCTCCTTCTTCGCAAGACTTGAGTCTTGGTGTATCATGTTCTAATTGCTTCGCACGGGTAGCACTGATTATTATTACTGAAATAAATTATAACTTAAGGTACTCGATGATATATATCGGCGGTATATAGCTTTCAAATGACGATTGTTTTTTTAAATCGGTTAATTAATTTTTGAGTTAAATTCTTTAAACAAACGAAAAATCAAATCTTTCTTCTTTATAATATACAATACATATGTTTTTGGGCCTAGAAGTTACGATAAGGACAAGCCGAGACCTTTGTCATAAAAACATACATGATCAAATTTGAAGTACCCACAAGGGCTTAAGGTAAATGTACTGACCTTAATCTTTTAAGGCGTACGGGCGCTCGAACGCGTCCAATAAAACTTATAATATGGAATTATAGCACTCATAATCGGTTTTTATATCAATATTGGTAATACTTTCACTTCTTTTAATAATATATAAATATTATATACCTCTAAGAGGTCGAGATGGCTTAGTGGCGCCTGGAATATTTATCCGGGAGGCGCAAGTTCGAATCCTGTTCGCGACCGTATTCTTTTTCCATTTAATATAATCACTTTAGAGTTCGCTAAGCATGCGTTAATGCTTTTCAAAGATTTATCTTTAATATATTTTATATTACGCATATCTGGGGACAAACTCTTCGATATTATTTATCGAATAATTGATGTCTGTACGTCAGTATGAATATTATTTTCATGTACAAGTGTGTAGATGTGAAAATAAATAAATGATAATATGATATGAAATATTAATTCTCGTTAAATGTTTTGGGTTATGTTTTCTGCATGGTTAATAATATACCTTAGGTACTAAAGTTACAATATTAAATGGAAAAAGAATACGGTCGCGAACAGGATTCGAACCTGCGCTTCCCGGATGAATACTCCAGGCGCTCTGACCACTAAGCCATCTCGACCTCTGCGACCGTATTCTTTTTCCATTTAATATTGTAAGTAACTTTAGAGTTCGCTAAGCATGCGTTAATGCTTTTCAAAGATTTATCTTGAATTATTAAAGAACATTAGGTACTTTCAACTCTTTTAAAAATAGTCCGTTTTTCAAGTTTTCAAAGACAAGTACAAATTATGGTGTATCTATAGGTATATTTTATAAGAGTAGATTTGTGGATAATTTGAAGAACTTTGCAATTGCCCATATACTAAAAAAAATATATAATACGTATGATTAAACGTTTTTAAGGACTTTTTGTAACTGAAGTGATTAACATAAAGATATTTTTAAAAAGCCCCGAATTTGAGCATATCTTGAAGTTGTGTTTAAATCATACAATTTGTGGGCGCCTCTGCTAGTCAATATATACAATACAAGAACACACACACATAAAATCTGTTGACCCTGCTTGAAAAATCAAGAATGAAGATCAGTAGAGCAACATAATAGGTTTTTGGCTTTTGTGTACGGGACATTGCCCGTTTACCTTAAACGATTTTACACAAAATAAACTTGCCATATTATATATCAACGGTATCTCCTTTCTACAGTGAAACCAATCGTATGTGACCATTATCCTACCAACCTAATACATTTTAACCGGAATGTTTTTTTGTATGCTTGTTCTGTACCTGGTACCAAAAGTTGTAAGCTAAGCGGTAAAATAAGTTCTGTGAATTTACTTCTCGGTGGAGAAATAGTCATTGTTCACTACCCTCTACTTTAATTTTGACCTTATAATACAACTCCACTTCTATTTTCTCCTTCACTTGTTGTATTTACTTAACATAAATCATTCCAGCGTCACGAAGATTCTGGGTTTTTACATAAGAGAGAGGACACGTTGTCGCCGCTCAGCCGGTCGGTGATGCTCGGCCGCAGTTGTGGACGCTCGGAACGATGCTCGAGTATCACCGACTGCGGCCGAGCGTTGACGATGGCGGCTGAGCGTTAATGATGGCGGCTGAACGTCGACGATGGCGGCCGAGCGTCGACGATGGCGGCCGAGCGTCGACGATGGCGGCCGAGCGTCGACGCTCGACAAGAAACCTGAACAAGAAAGGAACTTCGAACCTAACCTGTCCGTGACGGGGTGCAAAACAATATTTGGTGAGCAATTTATCCATTTTGGTAAGCAAAAAGAATATAAATACAAAACGAACAATTATTCTGATGAGTGTATATTTAGTGATTGGAACTTAAAACGTTGTACTTTGAGCACATCGAATTCTTTTTTTTTTTTTTGTTGTGTATGTCAACTCGCATATCAACCTAGGAGATTGTTGACTGCTTAACCAGGCTTTCCTGTGATTTCCTTCAGAAATTTAAGGCCCCCTGCACCCAGGGCATTCAACTTATATACTAAGTGACAGGCACCCTGCGGGATACGGGCCTCGGCTTAGGGCATTACTGGTGGGAGGATAGCAAGGTATACTGGCTGTATCGGATTCAAGGGCACATTTGTATAGAGTGGGTTTGGGGGGTTAATTTATATGAAGTTAATATATTTTACGTGGTACTAAAAATATTAGTCTTAGGTTCTAAAAATTATTTTGCCTTGAAATTATACCCATATTTAAATACTACTTAAACTACTTTAATAAAATTATATAAAATATAAAAACTTCAACGCCATTATATTGCATCGCATTCAACAAGAGATAAACTCGATCATATTAAATTCTTTGTCAGTTCAATCGAATCTAACTTTGAGTAAGGAGAGTAGAGTGATATTGGAAAAGTTTTTACCTCAGTCAGTTCAGTTAGCCTAAAAGAGTATTAAATGTTTTCAGATGGTTTAAATTCCATGAATTATTTATTGCTTTTGAAATAGTTGATATATTTTCGAAGTTTACTTTTTTATAAAACGTCATTTACCTACAAAACTCACGACAATCTAGGAAGTCCGATTTGACGTCTTAAAGTCGCAGTTCACTTTTTGGTGCATTTTTAGACATAGCAGGCGCTTTTTTTTATATTTCATATCTTTTGGTGATAAGAGGGGCCTAAGTATATTAGATATTACTCGTGGTCGCCCAGTGGTCGTCATATGACCGGATTTTTTTTATTATTTATTATTATACCATATCTCACTCCTTGCGCGTAATATGCTCAAAAGAGAGCGTTGTTAATAAATTAATAATTATCTAGATATAATTAGACGTTATCGGTGGTGGTTACCAAGAACAACAGCATTCCCAATAAGGTTGACAAGCAGGCAGCTGGTCATAAAAAATTGCCAAAACTTTAGCAGCATGCAATTTCAAAAATAATTTAGTGGTCCGTCTTTTTCTGCGTTATTACCCAAAATTCCAACCATCCATGCAATTAGCGTGAATATGGCATATAAAACGCTCACCCGCTGGCTGTCAGTGCCACCCGCAGACTGATTGTGACACTCCCGCTTTTAGTCACTGACATCACAGCACGATTGGGGATTCGAAATAATAATTATGAAAACGAAACAATGGGCTGGAAATTATCGATTAAAATGTTTTAAAGTTTTTATTATGAAACGACTAGATACTTTATCCAACGTTAAATCAGGGAACTAAGTTTACAAGACTATAACCGAAACTGCTAATTTAATAACCCCCATGAGAAAACGGTAATATGAGGTTTTCGGGTCTACAGTCGGTGGCATTCAATGGTGTAATAAAATAGATATAATATTGTAATTATAGAAACCATTAAAAGCACGAGTTGCGTAAACCTTAACTTTACAATAGAGTTGATGGGAAAAACAAACTCGTAAATAAGTCACCATAAAAATTCCATAAAATTATAACAATGGAAAAAGTAGATATGACACATAAAAATAGACATAAAAATAAGATCTGCTTTTATTCCTATACTTTCATTCTTTAGGACACAGTCATGATGACAAATAACGTAAAAGCATCAAATACGAAATGACAGTAATATGCTGAGCAAGCTCTTCAAATAATTAAACAGAAAACAAGGTGTTCCGCAGCTGCATATTGATAAATCTTTCAAACGCATTAACGCATGCGTAGTGAACTCTAAAGTTGCACATTTTCGTGGAAAGAAAAATGCGCAGGTCAAATCTTTCTCACGACCATATTTTCCTTTCCACAAATAGTTTAAACATTAAATAATATAATCAAGATTTTATAAATGCAACAAGAAATTACAGAAACCTTTATTTTAAATGTCTTAGGAATAGTTTTTGTCATTTCAATTACACTGATAGTACAATGTCTAATTCGCTGTAGTTATTCGCGGAGCTCATTAGCTGATATTATATCAGCTCCGCTCATAATTACAGCTATATATATATTTATTATTAATATTTCTCATAGCAATAAATAAAAATAAAAACGCCTGTCGTATCTTATCTTTTGATACAAGTGACAGATGTCAAATAACAGAAAGCCACTCAAATCTTGATGTAACTTCGAACAGATGCGTATGACATAAAAATTGCGTCTTATATTCCCAACTATCAGTCAAATTTGAAGAATAATACGTTTGTATTTGCTTATGCCAATTCGAGAAGTATCCTTACTCTAACTCTTCCTGCATATAATTTTGTCCTCTTAGTTGCTAAATTACAAAATCGTCAGGCCACACTTCATTTGTGTGTTGAATTTTAGAATTATGTATAACCGCTATATAAGATTAATCGTGTGTTGTTATAACAGAGACCGAACTTGTTTGTTTTGTGAATAATTTTATTTAGGTATCGTACGGATTGTAGGCCGTATATGTTATTATAGTCCGGTTAGTTGAGTGTGCTATTAGGATAACATCAGAACCTGGCGCATTGATAACATTTGGTGTGACATAGCTAGATAGAAGGAGCCGTATCGGTGGCGGTTACCACCAATAACAGCATTCCCAAAGAGGGTTGACGTCAGGCAGGCGGCCGGTCATAAAACATAGCCAAAATTTTAGCAGGATGCCACATATGGGTATGCTGCGTTGACCCCAAATAAATTGGGATAAGGGCAGGGGGATGATGTTGATGATGATGATGTATAACCGCCATAAGTTCTTGTTTCCTGTGCTTAAACGCGCAAGAATAATTTGTTTAACAATAGTCTTATCTTTATTGATTAAACTACTAACTTCGGGGGTTGAGTTGCCCGCGTCCGTAGGAGTGCACCCTTAAAATGGAATCCCTACACGTGGCCCCTGTGTGGTGCAAAATAGGCAACACAACTCTGGTGGGAGGCTTCGGCCGCGGCTGGTTACCACCCACTGGACGAAGCCATGTCGTGAAGCGATCTAGTCGTGTTTCGGGATGTACTCCGGTGCAACCGTTGTGGGAGACGAGTCTGGGCAGTTGCATCAACTCCCCAGTTATCGTTCTTCCCAAATCTATCCTCTCTACTTAGAGTGAATAGATTTCTTCTAGATGTACGTGCTCCATCCTCGGCCTCACCGTCGCTTACCATCAGGTGTTGGAGACCAAATATCTATTTTTGAAAAACACAACAACTAAATGAAACACAAAACGGAATTATGTTAATCACGTTAACCACGCTAAGAGAATGACGGAGGCCCCCAATATCCATTAGAGCTCTTAGCGAAGTTTTAACAACCAATTTGCTAAACCCATGTCAAGTTCGCAAAATAACCAATTAATCTGTTTATCGCAAGGAGAATTTTAATAGGCAAAGTTGTGGAAAAATATTTTGTCGCAGCTATGTCGAAAGTTTTTCGATACACCGATAATGTAGGAGCTATTAGGTGTTACAACTTTTCTTACTTACATGAAAAATATTGCTTCATTTTATTAATAATGCTAATGCTAAGTGAATAAATTTTATTAAATAGCACCTGCAATGTTGGTATTTTTCATAACCTATAATAAATCCTAATTTCTGTGCAAATTGGATTGCAACTACCTTAACCATACAAGATAAATCTTTGAAAAGCATTAACGCATGCTTAGCGAACTCTAAAGTTATTAAATAGAAAAAGATTACGGTCGCGAGCAGGATTCGAACCTGCGCCTCCCGGATAATTGTTTTCTTTACGACATTGTATTAATTGCAAAGTTAATTGTGTCGGTTCGGTCACCTGTATAAGGACTGAATAGATAGCAATGACGTCGCCAAAAGACGTGTTAAAATGTGGATGAAGAATTCGCGGTGTTGAGCAGAGATCGAGATGGCTTTGTGGTCAGAGCGCCTGGAGTATTTATCCGGGAGGCGAAGGTTCGAATCCTGCTCACGACCGTATTCTTTTTCCATGTAATATAATAACTATATAAGTATAGCTACTTAAACGATCTATTAAATTTTGCTGTACAGCTAACATTTACAGGAAAATAGTAATGAGAGTAGGGAAAAGGTCCGACTTTATTTTGTCGTATTCTTATAGACTTTTTACAACATTTTTCACCGCTGGAAGTCATTTAAAAGAGTAGGTATGTTATTATTTTTTTATTTAAAGAGGTTTTCCAGACAAAAAGCGTTTTATCGACGAAGGCGAAAACCATGTCTCGTACATATTTAATCAACTGAAATGAGCCTGTTAAATGGTTTTACTACTAAGTTCTAGGATAGCCGTACGGAACCCTGTAATTGTATACGAACAACAATTGGTGGTTTGTTCGTATACAATTACTAGGGGTTCCGTAGGTATTCTTCTTCATTTGAGAGTCAATTTTGTAATAAGAATTTGAAATTGTATTTTGGTTCGTATTTTCTATTTTTATATAATCAATTCTGTATGTACATACCTTCGCAAATAACAAGAAAAAAAAAAAGAATACAGTCAACGGAAACGTCTTGAAACACTTCGTATTATGACCACCTTTTCAGGCTGAAAAGGGGAGACCTTCTGTATAGAAAAGTGCAGATTCCTTCCTCTTTCTTAGCAATTTATAGCTGCAGAAGGCAGCGTTTTATAGCGTCACGTGGAGTGATAAAGTGAGTTAAAATCTCAATTGAAGGTAACATAAAGACAGGTAGTGTCAAGCGGAATGTATCACAGAAATCGACAGAACCCGTTCTACGATTTTATAAGATTCGGAAACGCTTGAGTCACGTGACAGGCGTAAATTTATTTTTAATCTTAATTACAAATTACAGCTAAAGGCAAAGATACCTTGTTTTTCCTATTTCGTAAGTCTGTTATTTTTAAACAAAAGACAATCCTAGAACAAGGATTTGCGGTATCTCCGTGATTTAGGAGGAGCCTATTTAATCTTAGATAATTATTTGAATTTTCGACATGTTCAATGATTTGTGACTATACCTACCTACTTGTTTCAAATTCGCATCTTGGCATCAAAGTACGTACATAGAAATCAAATATAAAGTTTTTGATTGAAGTATAATACAATCACAAGAGTTCTAAAACACGTGAGTGGTGACAAAATTGGCTTTTGTCACCACTCACAGATTAATATTAAGTTGTTGTATGTACTTGTTATAACTAGCTGTACCCGTGACTTTGCCTGCTGATCGTACCATCTCCACGTGGAAGTTGTTTTTAAACAATTAAATAGAGACTTGCTTAGTTCTGTTTGCACACAATTCAAAAGCAATACTTCCAAATGCAACCAAAATATAACGCGATACCGACTATCTCGAATTCAACCTATAGAAGTGTGAATTACTTTCGTTGTGTATTGGTATATACGGCGTCGGTTATATTGAAAATTGAAAAGTGCATTAAATCTGCTATCACTGAGTTTAGATCTTTATGTTTAACATATAAACGAATTATTCATATTTTTTATTTATTTACGATAACAAACAATTGCGTAATAATGCTTATTGCTAAATACAAAAAATATTATGAAAAGACTTATGTAATAACGCAATCAGCACCGTTATCTACAATATAATATAAGTCAAAGTAATTCAGTGAGCAAACACAATCAAACAATGTTGATTAAACAAAATATTAGAAACAATTCTTTCAAGAACAATCCCACGTTATATAATGTGTTTATAAAAAATATGATATCTAGGACGAAAGTAATCGCTGAAAATATCTAGTCTTCTGTTCTCTTCTTCTAGTTATTCTTAACTAAATGTGATTACAGTGTTCTGCGAGTACCGCGAGAGTGTGAACTTTGTGCAATGCTTCCTCCTGCAATGCCGCAGCCAACTAACGAAACTATTACGATGAATTTCTTCTCTACCGGCGTAGATCTTCAGCAGCAGCAGGGGGCTGTTCATAATACGGGGGCAAGTCGACAATAGATGAATTGTTCAATAAAAAATACCAATAAACAATTAATTAATCGTGCAGCAGTGTCAACTCAATACATTTGCAAATACGTAAACAAAGTCAGTGACCAATTAACGTTTACTTTGCAGAACACTTCAGTCTGGTCGTTATTATCTACGAAGTGATTGGCTGCATATTGTTCTTCTCCGTTTTGAAAATGGCCAACTTATATACTTTTATTTGAATCCCGAACATGCAGCAGACCGCTTAGAAAATCAATTTCAAATAACGCTCTTGGTATTCTTCAATTCGCTTGAGGACTGCTTCGTCAAATCGCTATGATAAGGTTCCTTCGTCCTATGCGTAGGTATGATAAACGTAGCGGTGTATTTTGTCGTCGTCAGCATAGATGCCCAGTGAATGGTTTCACTGCACCGGAAGGGTTAACACACGTTCATACCACAATGGCAAGTGCTTATTTTGGACTTCTATTGGATACAGTAGGAGGGCTATCATCGTTTACAATTTTTATATCCCACATATCGCGCAGCCTGCGTAAACCAACTGTATATTAATATTACCCAATAAAAATAATTATTCAACTGTTCAACACAAAGTTCTGTTACACTGCTTAGCGCCTATAAGAGATAGCGTATAAAGTATATATATGATGATGCTCGGGTCAATAAGCTATGCCACAATTAAAACCCCACAAAATCGGTACACTGGTTCTCATGTTATAAGCGATCAGACTGACAACAACAAAAATGTGGTTTCGGCTTTTATATCAACAGTTTAATATATACAACTCAATAAGTCCTTGGAAAAATGTTCATTGTAAATAAATTACCCCTTTAGTTTTGATATAGTATAGATTACGGAACCCAGCAAAAGATTTATTTGTGAACACTTTTTAAACGAGGAAAATATAAATGGAATTGAACTCGCCAGCAATCTATTTGCTAATTGGACACTTGAGAAAATTGACTTCTAGTATTTGCTAGGATTTCATTGGTAGAACATTTAATACTACTATAGAAAAGCAATAATGATTTTGGAGAAGGTCGTTAAATACACCAAAGAGTTGGAGGATCCAAAAAATCCTTTGTTAGGACCAACTTTGAAGGGATTGTATTTGTTTGGCCTCTGGCAAACTGGATCTAAATTTCGGACCATTGTGTACAATCTGATACATTGCTCGACCTATCTTTTTGTTGCAAGCCAATTCGTCGACCTATATTGTGTCCGACATGATATTAACAAAGTTCTTAACAACATGTCTCTAACTGTACTCAGCTTTATTTGTATCGCAAAATGTTTCTCTTACGTCATATGGCAAAAACAATGGAGGCAACTGGTCCAAGATGTTTCTGAGGAGGAGATGTTGCAATTGAACAAGAATGATCCTCTAATAAAAAAACACATGGACGATTACAGGAAGTATACAAGAATCATCACATACATGTATTGGGTGCTGGTATTAGTAACAAATTTTCTTTTATGCATATCACCTTTTTTGAAGTATATATCTTCGGTTTCTTACCGGGAACAAATAAAAATGGGTATTGAACCATTGCCTCAAATTTTAAGTTCTTGGTTTCCGTTCGATAATACTAGGATGCCTGGATATTTGGCAAGTGTTATTCTCCATGTAATAATGGGTAGCCAAGGTTCTGGAGTATTAGCAGTATATGATATGAACGCTGTTGCTATCATGTCTTACCTTAAAGGACAAATCGTAATTTTAAAAGATGAATGTAAATATTTATTCGAAGACATTACTTCGGCTGAAGACGTCTTCAATAAGATCAAAGAATGTCATAGACATCATAATGTCTTAATAAAGTAAGTAATAAGTTTTTATGGTAAAATTATAAGTATTTGAAGCGTCAATTTGATATCGTCAAAGCTGAGATAGACGTTCTCTAACAAGTAATGATTACTGAACTTATTGATTACGAGATGAGATTGACTCAAAACAAGATATTAATATACAGCTATTAGAGTTTAAAACATGATGTTTGAACAATGAGATGGTATATTATAATTTAACTCTAAGCACTTAAATCTAACATCAAACGTTATTATTTACAGGCACTATTCAAATTTTAACTCTCTGCTGTCACCAACTATGTTTATGTATGTTTTAATGTGCTCCATAACCATTTGCACCAGCGTGGTGCAATTTAGTTCAGTAAGTACAGTTTAGTTTTATGTATTATTTTAATTTTATCTCCTTGTCTCAGTTTATGCCCAAAAAATCGTCAGCAATCGTCGGCAAAATCATCTTACCAGTAATATTTCACCAAGATACATATTGTATCGTATCAAAATCCAGTATAC
This sequence comes from Xylocampa areola, assembly GCA_935421205.1. Taxonomy (NCBI): domain Eukaryota; kingdom Metazoa; phylum Arthropoda; class Insecta; order Lepidoptera; family Noctuidae; genus Xylocampa; species Xylocampa areola. The sequence goes on from OW285220.1 coordinate 12,074,900, forward strand.
CTTCCCTTACAAGGCACATTTGATATGTAAAATAAGCATTATACGTAAAATTTACCTTAATAAAACTTAATACCAAGTTTCTATTGTAAGTAGAAGATTTCTCAAGGCTTAATTTGAGTTCTAATTACCAGTTAATAATTAGTTGCCAGATGATAACTGCCATTTTGGTAACTGGCAGGAAATTAGAGCTCATAATAAAGCTTCATAACAACAAACGAAACTCATCGAATTACTCGTGTTATTAACCATCGTACAATAGTGTCTTCCAACTTAACTTCTTTATAAAATAATTGGCAGTGGAAACGATACGGCGAAGATTTTTAATAATAATAAAGAAAAAGAAAATTGAATATTTACATATTTTATAGTTTCCGTCTTTATCTGGAGAATTAGTGTATTACACAATTCTTACATTATATATTATAAACATAAGAAACCGCTGTTGGGCTGGAACATTAGCATGGAATTAGATTTCGCATAAATAATTATAGCAATTATTTATGCAACTGCTAATTCCGGTGGTTTTTACTCAATACTCAATATCTTGATTGCGTTCCATAATGTTTATATATAGGTTGTTGACATAGTTAAAACAAAGTATCAATTATGGACCCTGTTTAACCTTGAAACTTAGATAAGCGCAGAATAAGAAAAAACTATTATTTATAAGTTTGTTTATAATCTATACATTTTCAGAAACAAGCTACCGCCGCCCAAAAACTATGGGTTATTCAATACTCGTTGGGATTAGTTTCACAACTCTTCTTATACTGTTGGCATAGCAATGAAGTGACGTTTCAGGTAATTACCTAATTTATTTCGTAAATACCATGTTTATTTGAAAGTCCAGTGAGGTTTATTTCGGTATTTTGGTTCATATTTGTGATAATTCATTTTAAAACGTGCCACATGGAGTAGTACTATGAATAATAATTAAGGATACCCCGTTTAATTTTTACATAGTAGACCTTGATTGTAGAAATTTGAAACTAGTTTCAATGAATTATGATAATATTATGGTTCTTTCAAACAAATACTATTCCAATATTACAGAGCACAGAAGTAGACAGAGGGATATATAACAGCGATTGGTGGCAGGCCGATGCGCGTATGCGCAAGCACATGTTGCTACTGGCTGGAAAGTTAAATAAAACTTTTATATTGGACGCTGGTCCATACTCTACGTTGTAAGTGCCGACCTTTATTGAAGTACGTACTTTCATAAATGTCAAATGTTAAGCCTTCTTTTTTGTTATGTGCTGTCCAGTTCATATTCAATCATTTTTTAGCAAAAATATGTAATCATACAAATGTACCATAAATAGCGGAAACTGTCAGGCTGTAAGAGTCGGGATCAAGGATGTCGGGAATAGGGTCTGGGTGTTTACACTCCAAGAGCTGCAAAGTGTCTTTGGAGAGTAAGGTGCGACCACATCGCTGCTGAAGAGATTGTAGCCGCTGCCCTACGGTTAAAAATTGGGGTCAAAATATTACAAATTGTAAATGTTTTCAACTGTTAGCGATTTTTTGTTCGCCAGTTTTTATTTTCATATGCTCAAGCTAGCATATTGTGTATTTTCTTTCCTAGACAGGCACATTAAGAGTAAACCATAGACGCGCCACGAGGAACTCTTTACATGGGGGTGACATTGTGTGTTTGATGTTAGTGTAATTTATGTTAGGCTTAGGAGGTACACTAACAGATGTATGGATTTTTCCACAGACTGCATCCTCAAACCCATATTTTTTTTTTTATAATAAAACGTATCTGGCTTCAGGAACATGCTACTGGACTATCCAGCGCTATGTCAGGTTGACTTAAACTATTTTCAAGGTCGCTGCTATTCTTATTATGAAATATTAGACGATCACTATTCGCCAAACCACTTTAGATGTATTGATGTAGCGATCAAACTGGTACTTGGTCACTTTATCCCAATCAGTGCTCAGTAAAGCGTTCGTTGTCTGGTCACTGCTTGTTTAACGTACTTGCAAATGTATTTAATGGATTGATGCAGGTTGTTTCACCGGTCTTTTTTTCGTTTGAAACAGCTTTCAAGGACAGGATCGATTTCAGAGTCTGGAAATTCAGCGCTTATAACTTGATCGATCTCGTTGAGCCCTAAGTAGGTTAGCGAGGGTATGCACGTTTTTGCCTTTCGACCTTTCGACTTTGGGGCATCCCATAGGTTTTGCTTTTGTGAGGAATTCCATGAAGTACTACAACTTCAAATGAAACACCCGAGAGATCAAATCATGCCTATCATAAGGCACCTGTCTTTCTAGAAGCTTCATAATTTATATTTATTTAGTAAATTTCATCATGAAGATAATGTTTTGTTGCTTTCATTTGTTTGTGTTTTGTGTTTGAGACTTTCTACATCAAATGGTGCATGTTTAATTAGCTTATTCCGATACAATAAAGATTAGGTCGGCAGTGTTTGTACTCTTTATGTGTAATTATTTTTTAACAATTATTTTGTGTTCCTGTCTAAACTTTGCAGTTATTTATTATATCCCATCTACTTGTTTCAGATCATGAAACGTTCCTACAGTTTCTTCACGTTATTTTCACAGATTCAAGAGATTTAATAAGATTTTCACTTTCAATTTTCACATCGTTTACAAGTCAACTTAATTTTTCACATCCTTTACGTAGGATAACATTTTAATGAAATTAAAATAATGTTCATGAAACCAATTTTTTATTTTTTGTTTGCAAAATTTTGTTGTGGCATATGGTCTATCAAGAGATTAGAATTTTGTATTTTAATATAGAATTTTATAATATTTACCATCTACTAAGATTCACGATTTTATTTATAAAGGAATATCCTATTTAATAAACTATTTCAAACGATTTTTTGTCTCATTTTATGGCTGTTTTATTAATTATTATGTTCGTGGAGACTGGGTTGGCTTATAATTGGACCCATGGTGATGATCATGTGTCCAATTATAAGGCTTATTGCCATCAACTGGGCACTAATCCAGACGATAAGCAATTTAATTATTCATTCAAATTACAAAAACAATTCGATTATATTTATATCGATATAATTTAACTTCTTTACAAAATTCAAATTTACATTAAACCAATTTCTTATCCCCTAAAGGTAGCAATATCATTTATTTGAAATCTACTTTGGGGACGGTAAATACTAAAGCCAGTCTTTCGAACCTCATTCACTACCGTTGAAATCGATTGTTCTGCAATTTCTATTATGTTTAGTAGCCCGGAGCTCTAGTCAGCATTTTATTATCATTGGCTTACCTACTCTGGATCGGTTTTCAGTCAAAATATATGTTTGTCATGTCAGCTAGGTAGTTTGCGAAGTTTTAAGACCCTAGTCTCCTACCTCCTAGCAACTTATTTAGCGGACATGATTACATATATTAGTATATACGATCGCGCCTATTTCTCATTGCGGTAAGCATAAACTATTAATATCTACTAGCTACAATTGTGAAACAACTCTTTCGCTTCATCTATGTTCATTGTCCTCTTCATGTATGCTCGTCGGTTTAGGTTGCTTTTGACCTGTCCTCTTAGGTTGCTTTTGACCTGTCCTCTTAGGTTGCTTTTGACCTGTCCTCTTAGGTTGCTTTTGATCTTGTCCTTTTAGGTTGCTTTTGATCTTGTCCTTTTAGGTGTCTTCTGACCTGTTTTTATAGGTGGCTTAATTAATTTGATTGCTGTTCGTCGAGGTCGGCCTGGTCCGACTCTTCCTTCCACACTCACCTTAGTTACATACATAGTGTATTATGTTAAGCCATTAATGTTCAACTACAAAGTTATACATTTTAAACATAATATAAAATTACGCATACGTGAATGCGTATTTATCTGTAAATAGTCACCTACGTTTTCTTCTTCTCGAACGAAATGTGTCCTTTGATAAAATTAAGTTTGCCTCGTTGGTCTAGTGGTCCCAAGCGTGTTTGCTGAGCAAGAGGTCTCGGGGTTCGATTCCCGAATAAGTAGAGTATATATAATAATACAATAATTATTTATTTTCAGGCGACTAAGACCCATAGAAATTATAAACATATAAAAACAATAATATCTTATATACTTATACATAAAAAATAACAAGTTTTAAAACTAATGACTATGTAAGATCGCCGTCGTAATGCGCTGCGTCGTTGTGTCACGTAACCTGCCTCGAAAACGCCAATATACGACACCCTTCGGGCAAAATTCCTCTTTCATAAAGGTCTCCAGATGATTTGGGACCCACACTACAAAAGATTTAAAATTAACCTTGGGGCGCGCCTCTAGCTTTTCGACCCTCAACGTGAACTTGGTCTTCACTCTTATATATTCCACAATGTCCTCTACTTCGTGGTGTGATGCAGTCTATAGCTGCGTCGTCGGAATAGCTGGACGCAGCAACATGTTTGGTCCAGTCAGTGCAGTACCACACTGATTGCGACAAGCTGGCTTTTTCTTCATCGTTTCGACGTTAGTGATGAAGCCTTCTTCATCGGCCTGTCTTTGGCTTGCTGTTGGTGGTAACGAGCTTTTATCAGGTTTCAGGGGCCCCTGGACACCCTTAGATGGTTAAGGTTGCCATTGATGACTAACGGAAGCTTGAGTAACGGCAGCCGAGTAAGCACGTCATGGTGTTGATGTACTAACATTCGTCGGTATCCCAACAATGGGGGACGCGGGGAGGGTGGGATACGGATGTGCGTCGCATGCAGTGACGGCGGCCGGTAACGAGTCAAATTTTGCTGACTTGAAACTTAGCTGCGATGCCGATGGCCAGCTGGTATTATAGGAGTTCTTCAGAACACATAGCAGTGGCACTTGCCGCGCTCGGCGCGAAATAATAATTATGTTGGATCTGCACTGCACTTCATATATATAAGAAGATTAAGTTATTGAGTTTTTCTGTTAGGAAATTCTCAAAAGCAGCCCGAAGTTTGGAATTGTGACATGGTACTTAATAACAGCGTTGGGAAAATTTGGGTGTACAGCTGTGTACACCTCTGCCTACTACTTCGAGGAATACAGGCGTGATGCTACGTTGTTATGATATGATAAAAGTTTGCTAGTTACATTTTTGGTTGGTACCTATTTTAATAAGCAGCCGAGTTCTAGACGCATATCCATTAAAAAAGTATACCCTGCCAGGTACTCAACTAAACAAACATGTCAAACCTATAATTTTCCCGCCTTATTCGCAAAAACATTTTTTTTTTGTGGACACAATAGGTAGTTGTCACAGAATAAAAGTATCGGCCAGTTAATAAACTGTTTTGTTTTGTTTCGCATGCTAAGTACCAATTTGTTTAGAATATTGTGACATCTGTCCGCCCATCCTACATGACTTATTCAAAAAATAAACGTATTTTTTTGTGGACGTTTGTTTGTTATAGTTGAGATTTTTTAATTAATTTTGTTAACGAAAAACCGGATTAACTTGTTTATTAGGTATAAAACGAATGGGTAACTACGTCATATAATTATATGGTATTACCATACACCCCATTAAAAAGCCCTTTCTTAATGAAATATCATTATCAATGTCTGCACTTTTGTGCAACCAAAACACACAGCTGACCATTACACCAAGATCGTTGCTTAACTTCAACGATCGTTTATCAACAAGAAGTCGGACCTGGTTATGAAAGTAAATTATTGTTCACCGGTTACTACTCACGTGCATTTTCGGGATTGTCCGACTAGTTTCGACTTTCATGACTAAGGACGAGTTCAAAACAAGTCGGGCAATCACGACATTTTTTTTAATCATGGAAAACATCACTATAAATATTTTATATTAAAACAAATGTAATCCTCAATTGTTAAAAAAAACTCGCATAAAATGAGTGCGACAATTTCATAAAAACACAATTACCGAACAAAAGCGGGTTTCATACTGTTCTTAATGATAAACAAACAGAGAGGAATTTATATTTACAAAAGCCTTGATTAATACTGGTCTAGAATCTGCATTCATACTATGCGTAGCGGGTTTATTCATCCTGTAGTTTTTGAGATGAAAAATTGTTGCAAATTTCGAAGATCCGACGTCATAGCTCGGTGCTGTATCTACTTGTGAAATATGGAGGTCAGCATGGTACTGGGATATTAATGAAGAAGATAATTTCGTATTTCATATTTTTTACGTTTTACAGTCAACGAACCTGAAGTTACAATAAATAGATCATCTGAAACACTATTCCGAATTCTTACACATTAATACTCGACGTCGGCGTCATCTATTCTGTCACTACGTAGTAATTGAACGGACACGACTAACTTTGCTGTTAATTCAGTGTCATCATCAGTGGATGATGACACTGAATTAACAGCAAAGTTACCGTAAGTGTACCATAACCAAAGTTCCGGGATCGCATTTGTATTTACCACATCCCCAGCTGGTTTTACGATTTTATCCAAGATATCATTATAACATATCATTATGGTTCATCGAGCACAGTGAATTTCAGCCGATTTTACAAAATATTTTAAATATCACATATATTTCAAAAAGGCAATCCAATTCAATTTTATTCTATATTTCATCTTAATCAAAAGTTTAGACCGATTGATCCACCCACAATCTTGATTAAATGTAGGTACAAAATCTTAATTCTAAACTCAATTTAGTCTTCGGTCCTTGAGAACCTTGGCTAAAATTACAAACAAGATAAACCGGAAATTAATTGAACACAAGTCAAGCCGGAGAATTAACTTTGTAATGCAAATATAAATAAATAATGAAATACCTCGAAATAAATAAATAATGAAATACCTCGAACTGTACCAAAGGACAATATTGTGTCGCAAATAAATTGAATTATGGGAAATTCACTTTATTGCTGACACATTATTTTGTCAATTCATGTCTGGTGGTAATAGTATAATGGTCAAAATGTTTCATAAATTCTTGACTAGTTTGGAAGATCAAAATAATCCATTATTAGGACCAGTCCTCTTAGGTCTCCAATATTGGGGACTATTGCAAAAAGATCGCGTGAAAAGCATTTTATATAACGTGGTGCATATTATTGCGTTACTATTTGTTTTATCTCAGTACATGGAACTTTGGTTTATCAGGAAGGATATAGATATGGCCATGAGAAACCTGTCCGTAACTATGTTGAGTACCGTTTGTGTTTTCAAAGCTGGAACTTTTATAATCTGGCAAAAGTCTTGGAAAGAGCTCATCCAATATGTATCTGAACTGGAAAAGTTGCAGTTTTCCAAAAAAGATAAAACCACGACACATATAATACTTAAATATACAAAATATTGTAGACAAGTCACATATCTCTACTGGTGCTTAGTAACCGCTACTGTTTTTACAGTGATTCTAGCACCTCTTTTGGTTTTTCTGTCGTCTCCTACTTATCAAGAGGCTATAAGGAACGGGACCGCCCCATATCCAGAGATAATGAGCTCTTGGGTACCATTTGACAGAACTAGAGGCTTCGGCTACTGGGTATCTGTTTTAATCCATTCCTTGATTTGTTTCTACGGAGGTGGAGTTGTAGCGAGTTTTGATTCTAGTGCTGTAGTAATTATGACGTTTTTTGCCGGACAATTAAAGCTGTTATCTGTAAATTGCGAACGGTTGTTTGATGATAGTAATAATTACGTTACTTACGACGAAGCTGTAAAGAGGATTAAAGAGTACCATTTTCATCATTATTACTTAGTAAAGTAAGTTTTTTTTTTAAATTCATGATTGGTGAGAGTCCTTTTTTTTTAATTTACTAGTTCATAATCGAAAGTTCTAATTAGTTTTTAATCATTGTTTAGAAGTTACTAGTGTATGTATGTAATTTGGGTTTAGCTAACTACAAATTTTATGTTTTTTCAGATTCTCATCGGTACTAAATTCTCTGCTTTCTCCCGTCATGTTCTTATACGTCATCATTTGCTCTCTTATGATTTGTGCCAGTGCTGTACAGCTGACTAAGGTATAATTTATTTTAGGTTTCCATATGTATAAACAACTCAGATATACCAAATATGTTAGTTGTTTATGCAATACGCATTATTAACTTCTATGGTGGTCTCTATTTGTGATACATGTTAATCAGGTTCTGTAGTTTTTGACTACAATCACTGTAGCAATCAACAATTTAAATTAAATTTGATCATTCTTAATGTATTAAAATTGGCAAACTATTTGCTATTTGAAAAAGCCTTCGGGCTTTTAACAAACATTCGCATTGGATACGTTATCTCAAAATACTTGGAGATAATAAAATTTATCAAAAACCTTTAGTGATACTGCGCGTGTTCTTGTGATACTGTCTTTATTAAAATAACTACATACTTATTTATATAATAATAACTAAGTGTCAGCAGACACATACATAGAGAATAAAAAATAAAATATTAAAGTGCTAACAATCTGCTACTACAATTTCTATCTGCATATTCCGTACAGCAGAAACTACATTCAAACATTTTTAATTACACTGAGTGTTACGGTTACGTCAAACAATATTTACAAGGCTAACATAGAGAAATTCAAGGACTACTCAAAATAGAACGGGGTGCAACGTAACCGAACGTTTAAAAATTTGACAATCCACCTGTGCTTTGTTGACTTTTTATATTATTGTTTGCAGCCAAATTGATTCTGTTGAATCGTTCACGACGACGAAGCATTGTTTATTTATTTTGCTGAAAATATTTTCAGTTGTAACTGCTTCTGTCTTAATGTATAATAAAGTATTTTTAACTGCCTCGTTGCTCTAGTGGTCCCAAGCGCGACTGCTGAGCATGTTCTTAAGTTCTGAGGAGTTCTTGGGTTCGAGTTCCATGTCGGACAAAGTGTTATTGGCGTTTTTCTATTAGGAAATTCTCAGTAGCAGCCCGGAGTTTGGAATTGTGCCCGGTAGATGGCAATAGACCAACTACATGGGACTTAATAACACAAGATTGGTGAAATGTGGGTGTAACCTTGCCTCCCCCTTCGGGAAATACAGGCGTGATGCTATGTTATGTTTTAAAGTATTTTTTCTTGGAAACAATGTTCTCTTTCTACAACAATTTGCATACCTACACTTGTATATCAGAACTACCTGATTACATAAAAGAAAAACTGTGTTGCCTTATTTTCTACTCTCCTAGATTAATAATCTTATTTCATGCGGCAATACATTGCATACAATTACATTTGCTCCACACTGAAGGATTAAAACAAACAGCGTAATATACGTAGCACCTTTACACAACAAATTAATTAATTATAACCACATATTCATTTACTTATGTTTCAATAATTGTGTCCTTATAAGTTATCATTATTTATAAGCGTTCCAATTCATTGTAAAGTTGAGTTTTATTTGTGTATTATAACAAAAAAGTTATTTTTAAACATTAAATCATACAAGTAATCTTTTTCAGGAAGGAACGGGAAATATGCAGCGAGTTTGGATCGCGGAATATCTCATGGCTCTCATAGCGCAACTATTTTTATATTGCTGGCATAGCAACGAAGTATTATATATGGTTAGTAAATTCATGGACCCATATGCGGTGTGATACAAAATTATGAAAAAGTAGAAAATTGCGACCGAGAATTTTGTGACGTCGCGTGTTGTAATAAAAAAATGTCGGTAATAAATTTGAATGCCTTTAGTTTTTTAGGTTTTGATTAAAATTTTAGGCAAATGGATTAATTTGGTAATACGAAATGTAGAGTGGTGTAAACACGTACGACCGTGATTGTGTTACACTGTACATTACAAATTTAACGAGCGGTTAATTTGAATACATTAATTCGGGCTTGGTTACAATAATACGAGTAGTTAGGCAAGCAACCGTTTAATGTATCGCTAAATATTTCGGTACTACAGTGATAGCCTAGTGGTATGTATGTATTTATGACTATTAGACTGACAATTAAAGGCTGCGGGCCTTTAATTGCCAGTGGTAACGAAAAAAGAAACATCCAATATGTATTTGAACACCTGAGGAGATTCTCGATAGTGTGTATGTGTGTAACCATATCTGAGACCTACTGATAGTTAAAACTCGACACAAAGTTATTCAACCTTAAGATTATAATTGTATTACGCCGAGTTACTATAAATTTTTACAGGTTTCTAGATTCAGTAGATTACTCCTTTTTTTAAATAGAATAATTAAAAAAACTTATTTGATTCAAATACAGATAATTCTTGAAAGGCATTATCGCAGGGGTTGCGAACTCTTAAAGGTATTGTATCCAACTTGATTTAAGCACAGTTGACTCAAATGAGATATTAGTATTGATCGTACCGTCGCGTAGGTAGGTACCCTACACATTTTTGATCAAAGAACAAAATTTTTATTAGATTTTTTTTATTAACTAGCACCGTATTTATAAACGCTATTAAAATTTTATTTTCGACATCTTTTGAAAAATGTATGCTAGGAGCGAATAAGGTAAAAGAAATTAATCTTCAAAAACTTTGTTTCAACAGAGCAACACAGTGGACGACGGGCTCTACTCTAGTGCGTGGTGGTCACAAAACGTGCGTATACGCAAGAGCTTGCTCCTATTGGGTGGACAGCTGCGCAGACCTATCATGTTAACTGCTGGGCCATTTACTAAGCTCGATGTGGCTACATTTGTGGCTGTAAGTACCTTTTATGTGTGATGTGATAAATACACGGTTAGGAAACTATAATTTTTGCGTTTTCTGCCAGTGGGGCGGGGGTCCATCTTGGTGAATGGGGAATATGCATGTGATTCAAATATAGCCCAATTATTTTTTGACGGCTTTTGCTTTTATGACATATGATAGAGATGTAAATTGGGATAAGGGCAGGTGATAGTGATATTTTTATTTGTAATTTAACTTATATTGCTGCAGAACTACACCTTTCGTGGCAATTCAAACGCCCGGAACCGATAACACTTAATTGTTTCATTATTATTATACTGAAACATATTACTTTTACAAGTGTTATATTTTATATGCGTAAAGACGTTGTTAATTATCTTTTTAAGTAATTTCTTCAATAAATGTTTTTATTTCACAGATACTTAAAGGATCCTACAGTTACTACACACTTTTGGCCAAGAAGGAGGACTAATTCTTTATAAAGTAGTAAAATTGCACTAAATTTTAATGCCCCACTTCGATCACTTTTCAATCACTTTGAAGTCGTAAGTTTTGTGACAAATATTTCTATAAATTCCCATTTTTATCACTTTGGGGCATTCTAGTTTTAGTTTATGGTAACATTAGTATGTGCAAGCTTATGTAATTCACGCCTTCGTTGTTTAGTAGTTATATGCAGTTGCAGACTGTCGTTCGAGCAAGTCTTTTAATAAATGATGTCTACTATATAAGTATGTTCAAAACGAAAGTTTCAGAAAGCTGCAAAATTTCATCGTTATTAGGATTTAAGATTTAAGATTTATTTATTTCTCAAAAATTTATACAATTACAAAGTAAATAACAGTTAATTTACACTATTACAAGGGTAACGGTACTTCGTAACTTTATTTGGGAACATCTGCATCCGAACCAGGTGGTAACCTGTATCTCGGAATACAGTTCATCCCCTACAAAACTTTGTTTAATTGATAGCCGTTTAAAATAGTACAACTATGTTTAATATTAATTTGTTATCGTGTGCTTCGTGTGTGGTGTTTGATGGCTTAATTTGGGTTAGTAAAGAATATGTATGGTGTGGTGTGGTGTGGTGTGGTGTGGTGTGGTGTGGTGTGGTGTGGTGTGATGTGATGTGATGTGGTATGTTATGGTATGGTGTGGTGCGGTATGGTGGAATGTGGTATGGTGCGGTGTGGTGTGATGTGGTATGGTGCGGTGTTGTGTGGCGTGGTGCGGGATGGTGTGCGTGTGTGTGTGAGAGAGGGAGTAGTGAAAGTGGGAGTCTGTGTTTATGAGATCGTACCCACTGTCATACCGGTAGTTAGACTAATTGGGAATGTTTAATATAACTTCAGTTTTCTCGTATGACAGGCTGAGTAGGTAATCATGTACTTGTTTACATTGAGTCTTATTTAAAGAATATATACCAGTAATTTTGTTAATATTGTTGTAGACGTATGGACCAAAAAAAACATAAAACCTTCTAACAAACGATGTTTTTGGGGTATGTTTACGGATACATACTGCATGTTTTCTACGTTTCACTGAGATATTCGGAATGTATGTGAGCTCAACATGTTGTTTGAGTATAATATTTTGGATAAATAGCTGGCGTACGGTTAGGACCCGACATGATTGATATAGCTCTGCTGTGGGATATAGAATAGGTCGGAAAGTGCTTATTTTTAAGATTGCGTGTTGTGCTACTTCAATGTTTTTCATGGTAGTCTTCGCAGCTCCTCCCCAGCACGATATACAGTACGTGATAATCGACTGGCATAATGCGAAGTAAATCTGCTTTAGCAAAATTGGGTCAGCAACATGTCTTAGGTTTTTAAAAACATAAATGAGTTTCCGTACCCGGGCACACAGTAGTTTAATATGATCTTTAAAGTTAAGGTGACTGTCTATTGTAATACCCAGGTACCTTATGCTATTGACGCGCTCCAGAGACATACAAGCGCAACCCTCCTCAGCAGAGCAGTTGTGTGATACAATGTGGTAATTATCATTGACTCCAGCTAGATGACGTATACTAAAAGTGATATATTTAGTCTTATCAGTGTTTAGAGTTAGGATATTGTCATTAAGCCATTTTTTCACCACATTGAATCCCTTTTGGGCAGAATAAAAGACCTCATCCCATGTATCGGCGGAGAAGAGGAGGGCAGTGTCATCTGCGTATGAGATCAACTCGCCTTGGGGTAATTTTAGGTTCGTGAGATCATTGATGTAGACGAGAAATAGAGTTGGCCCTAAAATACTGCCCTGTGGTACTCCATAGTCAACCGAGAGATCTCCGCTTGTGTAATTACCTACTCTTACACACTGTTTTCGTCCGGTGAGATAGCTCTCAAAAAGTGTTAGTTGAGTGCCCCTAATACCCAGTCTTTCAAGCTTTTTTATTAAGATAGAGACACAAATTGTATCGAAGGCTTTACTTAAGTCCAGGAAAATAGACAGGCATTTTTTTTCATTATCTAGATGAGCTGAGATATAATTGGTATGCACTGCTTCATCAGTAGATTTACCTCTGCGAAAACCGAATTGTCTATCTGAGAGTAAATTATTATGTTCGAGATAACTTACTAGTCTAGTATTAATTATTTTCTCTAAGATTTTTGATAGAGCGGGCAATATTGAAATTGGCCTATAATTACTAATGCGGTTTCTATCACCAGCTTTGTATATGGGACGCACTTCTGATTTTTTCAAAGAGGTGGGAAAGATGCCTCTGTTAAGGCAGGCATTGAAGATAAATGCAAGCGGGGCGACCAGGACGCTCATATTATGTTTTAGCACTTTATTTGATATTTTATCCCATCCCACAGCAGAGTCGACCTTAAGCCCAAGAATAAGACGTCCAATCTCATCCTCAGTCATACTTTCCAGGACAAGTGAGTTGATCTGAGTACAATAATTAGGGGAAATAGTATCAGTCGATCCAATTTTTTGGCAGTGATGTGACCGAATCGAATTTTCAGCCAAGTTCTTACCTACTTTAATAAAATGGTTAATTTCATTGACTGATAAATCTGGCGTAGAGCGTATGTTTAAAAGCTCATCAGGATAGTCTTTATCCTTACCCGTATTAGTAATCGTTTTTATTGTTTTCCATAAGGTTTTGGGGTCATTTTTAACTTCCTCGATCAATGATTTATCGTATGCCCGTTTCACTTTTCTAAGTATAGGATTACAATAATTTCTGTAGCGCACGTATGTTATTTTCAAAATGTCATTTTCCGGTGATTCTGTGGATTTTTTATGTAACACATCTTTGTTCCTCATACAGCGTAGTAGTCCTTGAGTGATCCAAGGCTTGATAATTTTTTTGCGCCTAGATAATTTTATAGTTTTCGTATTTTTAACTAATCCTGATTGAATATTGCTAATAAGATAGTTTATTGAAAATTCTGGATCCTGGGACGAGTAAATAGGACTTAAATCAATTTTTGTAATGGCTAATTTTAATGATTTTAAGTCAACTTTTGTTATAGTAGTGGTTGCAAAATGACGTGGTTGTTTAAAATCAATGTATGTTAGGACGGGATAATGATCAGTTAGATTTGTATGAGGTATAACTGTGAGCGTGGGGAATTGAGTTTTAATCAGTATGTGATCTAAACATGTTCCACTGACTTCCCGTGTGATACTTGTATGTGCTGGCAAGAGTCCGTGAGATGCAGCTAGAGTTAGATAGCGTTCTCCGGAAGAGTCAATTTTGTCAAAATTAATAGGGATATTTATATCACCAACTACCAAAACGTTCTTAAAAGCTGCTAATTTCAAGAGAATATCATTCAACGACACCAAGAATGCATCAATATTTTTTATAGAGGGTGAACGATATATAGAAATAATAGCAGTGTGTTGGTCGTTGATTATCAAACAATTACCGTCTAAAAATTGAGGCTCCTGTGTTGAGAATTTAAAATTATCCTTAAAATAGACAACCACGCCTTCATTTTGTTTATTATTTATTTTAGTAGCAGATGAACGATAACCAAGTAATTTTGGTATAATAGATGTGTTTGAGATCCAACATTCCGTAAGAATCATAACATCACATTCCATTTTAAGTCGAGTCAACATGAGTTCAAAGCCAGGCATATTACAGTTAATACTTCGTATATTCTGTGTGAGAACTATTAAACTCTTACATTACCTCTAAAGGTGGGTAGCTGTTTTGTTAAACGTATCGCAATGGCAATCCAGCTGAACGTCGTTCAGCCGTTTTATAAAACAGTACTGTTTTGTAAATCAGCTAGCAGTTTTGTAAAACAGCGGATTCTACAATGCATCTGCGACATGGATACTGGTTTAAGTGGGGCTTCGGGTACTACTACAAATAAGAGCAAGTTTGACGTCACCGTTCGCGAGTATGAACCGCCAATAGGCAACTATAGCCTGAGCAGGCTCACTGGAGTCTGAAAAAACATGAATCTCACACTTATTTTCTATTTTACTCAGGCAGTAACGGCGTGGGATCTGTAATATGGACACAAAAAATAAATCTCTAAACCAATGCCTCCACGCAACGCTTATTGCTATGAGAAAGCTTTTCGTCCCAATCGAGTCCCTTACGCCATGTATTCTGGATTGAAGCAGTACTATGATTCATGCAGTTTTATCGGTTCGTGTATGTTATCACACTTAATATAAAAAATGTTTTTTTTTTTAAGTTATATGACGTGCATCCAATTGGGTTCGCAAGGTCATCATAACATGCAAAGTTATAGACTACATATTCGCAACTCAGAAATGGTGATAATAAAGAAAAGAGGCTCCGTAGTTCCAAATCCGGTAGTGGTTACGTACAACATATATTTTTATGACGCTACGACATCAATCAGGAGTACGTCATTTTTGCGTTAACATACATGAACCGAGAGAGAATTTGCCCGTTACTCTTTTAAATTTGTATATAAGTTGATAAAAATCGACATTACAAAATTGCACAACTGCTCAAATCTGACAATGGGAACACGACGGTTTATCCGATTTGCCGCAGTATACAGACCGCGAACGTACGTGCCAAAGAATGAAAGTGTTAGTCTGATTAAGCTTTTGGTAGTTCACGTCTGAATTTTGAAACCATTATATTATGTGAATGGTCGCTTGGAATAGAGAGACCGAATTTAGAATTCTGTGTTTGAATTGGATGTTCTGATTGACTTTTGTTCTGAATTCAAACATTTTTGCACTTTTGTTTATACAACTCGCCCAAAGGCTCTGTGTGAACTGGACTTTGTGAATTGTCTTTTTCAGACTGCACTTAAATTCAACCTCGACATCGTTGGATAAGAACTCACTGTCGTTCCAGTCTATTGAACTCGACCTTCCTTCATGCTGGTATTGAAATAATCGGTTCACCGACCATTCATGGAAAACTTACCATGAATGGTCGGTTGCCTTTTATCATTTTCACCGTGGGAGAGCCATGCTTCGGCACGAATAGGCCGGTTCGACCGGAGTGATACCACGGCCTCACAGAAAACCGGCGTGAAACAATGCTTGTGTTGTGTTTCGCCGAGTGAGTGAGGGTACCGGAGGCCCAAACCCCTTAAAAGGCCGGCAACGCATTTGTGACTCCTCTGGGGTTGCGGGTGTCCATGGCCGGTGGTAATCGCTTACCATCAGGCGAGCAGTCTGCTCGGTTGCCCCCTACACCATAAAAAAAAAAAAAAAACATAAAGAAATTCTATATCATTTTAGTAAAACACACACAATATTACACATCAACTGTTGAAGTTCAATCAATTTGATTAAAAATATCTTAACATTGGAATTACGTAACACAGTCGGTTGATCAACAGTTGAGTGGCAATCAATCGAACTGCTATCATAATGAGTGATAGCGTTTCGTTACGACAAGTTTTGTTTATACGTAGGGCGTTCAATGTATTCTCGGTATCGGTATAAAAAAAAAACTTAATTCAAATAAAATTATTTTTATTTTTCAATATAATCCCCCATCCTCACCTCAATGCATTTGTAACATCTCGAAATTAATTTTTCAATACCCTGTAAAAAATAACTTTCCTCCTTCTCTGAAAAATGCGCATTTATGGCCGCCTTAAGCTCTTCATCGTTGGAAAATCGTTCTCCCCGAAGATTTTTTTTCAAATTAGGGAACAAATAATAATCGCTAGGGGCTAAGTCTGGACTATAGGGTGGGTGGTTTATTTCTTCGAAACCACAATCTCGCACAGCAGCCTTGGTAACACGCGCCGTGTGGGCTGGGGCGTTGTCGTGAAGAAGCAACACACCGGCGGTCAGTTTACCCCGTCTTTTTTCTTTAATTGCCTCCCGTAAATTTCTCAAAGTGGATGCGTAGGATGCTGCGTTTATGGTTTCACCTTTTTTTGTGTACTCAATCAACAAAATTCCCTTTGAGTCCCAAAACATCGTGGCCATGACTTTTCCGGCAGACGGAACGACTTTGAATTTCTTAGGGGGGCACTACCCTTCTTGTGCCACTGCATGGACTCCTGCTTACTTTCAGGGTCATAATGGTGAACCCGCGTTTTATCTCCAGTAACAATTCGATCGAAAATACTTGATGGGTCTTCACCACAGAGCTCTAAAAACTCTCTACAGCACTCGATTCGCACTTTTTTTTGAGGCGCCGTGAGCATTCGCGGCACCCATCTTGCACTGACTTTTGAGAGGTTAAGGAGGTCATGAAGAATAGTGTGTACGGTACCAACGGAGAGGTGGGTCATCTCTGCTATAATTTTGACCTTCATTCGGGCATCCTCCAGTATTAACTTCTCAACTTTTTTCACGTTTTCTTCCGTAGAGGCAGTAACCGGGCCGCCCGAGCGAGTGTCATCTTCAATACTCTCTCTGCCCCTTTTAAATTCACTTGACCACTTTTGTACTGTCGATAACGAAGGTGCAGAATCTTGGTAAACAGCCACCATCTCTTTGTGAATAGTTTTTTGACTTTTTCCTTGTTTGGTAAGGAATTTAATCACAGCGCGGTGCTCGATTTTCTTCGACATTGTCACGTTAGCCATTCCAGTTGTCGTTGACTAAGGGTAACTAGCAAACTAATGATCAGAACTATATGAAATTTCATATTTATACCCTCAGATAATGTCATTACTTAATTAATTAGTCAAATTACCCACATCATTATCACCCCCATACCGAGAATACATTGAACGCCCCTCGTAGAACGATTCATCCTTGATGTCACAGTTTCGATATGCGTCCGGTTATAAAGGGAAGTTTTGTTATTATATTCCTTTTCAAAAGGTTACTTGTAATTTCCGTTAGCCTTGTCCCAATTCAATATATTTTTATTTCAGGTGCTAGCCGCACTAGCGCTAGAACGCTAGTGCCTAAACAAAAAATATTTATTAGGGATAAGGATAACTTCATTGACCTTAGACAACACATAGATGTACTATATATGACACCTCTTTAATTTCATCTTAATCATGGAAGCTAATTCAAAAGGTACCAAAAATTAAAAGTTTAAAAGACCTTTAATTTTTAGTAAGTTCGCAGTTGGTAGTTTAACAGTTAAAAAAAAAATGTTTTTGGCCTCTATTGTCCCACTGCTTGGCAAAGGTCTCGCCCGTATTCTTCCACACCTCTTTTTGTGTGGCAATAGCAGGCCAGGTCCCGACAAATGCATCTAGGTTATCATGCCAGCGTTTTCTAGGCCTACCACGGCGACGCCGCCCCTCTTCAAGCACCCACTGTGTGACGACCCTAGCCCACCTATCCGGGTGCATGGTGTTACGGATACGGTCAACGAGCTTGACACTCAGCATACTACGTTCCATTACCCTTTGGCAAACATTGAGTTTGGACTTTTGAGACTCAGTCAGGGACCAAGTTTGAGCACCGTAAGTTAGAATGGGCAGAATACACATGTCAATTAGTTTGCGCTTCAGGGTTATAGGGAGCTCGCCCTTCATTAGCGTCTTCATGGACCAGTAGCTCTTCCAGGCGTTTTCGACGCGGCGGTCTATTTCTTTGTCTTGCCTGTTTTCTAAGGGAACAGTTAGCTAGGTTTAACTAAAATCACCGCATGGCCGCACGAACACCAACTGTTTCAATGTACAAAAGCCGTTCGTTGTTCGAGTCGCTGTGCTGTATAGGTATAAATATACCTGAAATATAAAACTTATGTAAGTTAATATTCTACATCATTAAGTTTATCTAACGCATGGATATTGGGAGATACCAACCAAAGGAATCATGACTAGTAATATTTTTAGAACAACCAGGGAGTTGAGTTTATAGGTCATTCAGTGAAATTTACTTCAAACTTCCAATGGTTCCTCAAACTTCCCCCCCAATTTGGTGCTTTGATGCTCATGGTGACGCAATAAGGCAAAGTGACCCAGTTTAGAAGATTTCATACTAGCTTTGCCTTTATCAAAACGATTTTTGTCTTGACGAGATCGCTCGTTCATCCTGTCTTTATTTTTTTGCTTGCCCAGCTCGGATATTGAAATACTTTCTATAAATTATTGAACAATAATGAAAAGAAATTCAAACGAAACCGAAGTAAAACCAGTAGAACAAAAAAAAAACATAATTTGCCTATTTCTATGTCAGTCATACTGCGGCCTGAAGAGTCTCAATATTATTAGTGTTAAAAAATAATTTATTTGAGGTTTCTTTCGCACCTTAATTATTTTAAAGATGAAAAAGTTTCTTTCAATAAATGCCTCTATTGGTGACATCTCAACAAAAGTTATTGTAGTAAAACCATACACCGGATAAAAGATAGACCCTGAGGAATGGCCAGACAGAATTGGGTAAAAAAAAAACAAAATGTGACATAATTATTCTATATTTAAAAGGAGGTACTAGAAAACACAAAGCGTCACAATTAGCCAGTTCAATAATGTAGTAAATACTTATTTTCAATGTTTACTTTCAATAGTTATACTGACCTTAACTTGTCGTCTGGTGACGGGGTTTAAGAAAACTTAACACACTTACTCCACCGCCGCGTAAGGTCGTGGTACCGCGACACCGGCTTGTGATCCCACCGCTGCTATTGGCAGAGGTGGTATTCTTTTCAATAAAAACTAGGTTAATGTGCAACATTTGTAATTGGGCTATAACAGAAAGAATAAATAATTAGCCTCTGTGCGATAAAAACAACATACTTCCAAGCTAAGGTTGCCGCGCCGAGAGCTGCATGGCTAGGGGAGAGTCTAGTCGCGCGCGTGCCTGTTGTCTGTGGGATTGGGCGCCCCTAGACATTAAGAAGCCTTACCTCTACAAGCGGTGCTCTTTACGGTGCAGACATATTTTTCCCTTGCTATTCGTGGGAACCACGCCAAAAGTTTCCACGGGGCGAAAAGCGAGCTGCGGAGTGTCGCTTAGCTACGCTGAATGTTCAGGGATGTTTAAAAGATAAGATAGATGAAGTATGCCAGTTAGTGAAAGAAAAAATAATAGATGCGTTTGGTGTGACTGAGACGAAAAAAAGGGAGTGGACATATCTAAACATGGTTCTCTGACCGCGATCTGGGCCGGTGTTCAGGAAATACAAAGGGCCTGTCAGGGAGTGGGTGTAATCCTGATAAATGGGGCTTTCACGGACTAGTTTGGCATCTCAAGGGGTGTTAGACAGGGCTGTGTAGCATCACCATGGCTGTTCAACTTATATATGGATAGTTGTCTTCAGATTTAAAAGAGAGCGAGTATGGATTGATGATGAATGAGTTGCCTGTCAAATGTCTTCTTTACGCAGATGATCAAGTTCTACTTGCATCGTCAGCGGAACAGTTGCAAGACATGGTAACTGTGATAAATGCAGCATATAAGGTGAAAGGGATGAATATAAATGTAAACAATACGAAGGTTATGGTGATTGAAAGAGAAGAGGAGGTATCTGTATATGATGTAAAAATAGATGATAAAAATGTGGAACAAGTGAACGAGTTTGTATATTTGGGAAGTATGTTCACAAGAGATGGAAAAATTGATGCAGATGTGGAAAAGAGAGTAAATGCGGGAAATAAAGTGAATGGTGCTACACATGCGGTGGTGGCCAATCAGTCGATGTCCAAAAAGGCTCGACTGCCTGTCCACAATGGTGTGCTGGTACCTACGCTTATGTATGGAAGTGAATGCTGGGTGTAGTAAAAGAGACATGAAAGTAAAATAAATGCTGTAGAAATGCGTTCCTTGCGAAGTATGTGTGGTGTAACTATGAATGATAAATTGAGGACGTAGTGACGAAAATTTAAAAGACTATGCTAAGATGGTTTGGTCATATTGAGAGAATGAATGAAAGACGGTTAACAAGGCAGGTATAAGTGGAAATGCCGGAAGGGGACGCCCTAGAAGGATATACACTGACCTTATTAGCGATATCCTATATATATATGACCAGATGTATGATCGTGGATGAAGCAAAAGACGTATGTAAGGATCGTAGAAGGTGGCGTTCTGTAGTTTTTGCCTACCCCCATGGGAGAAACGCGTGAGTTTATGTATGTATGTAAATAATTAGCCTATCGAAAATGAAGAAGAACGATAACAATTCCGTTTTCTGACAATCAAATAATTATTTTTCAGTATTGACAAATCCAGTTATAAAATATGACTCCAAAAAGTTTACAGTCGGAAAAGCAAAAAACGAGTTTAATATAAATAAATAAATCATGGAATGCATTTCACGGTACTAGTTTTGAGTTGCGCTGAGTACATATGTCTTGCGGAAAAAAATTTAGTAATAAATATAATTTTTAGTTTTGATTGAAACCAAACAGGGACATACCTGTGGAATGTGGCAGAAGTGAGACTCTGATATTATAATATAAACAGCGCAATGCACCGATTACTTTTCATGATCGTTAATGCTGGTATTTTTGTTACAGACAGTGAGCTCGATAGTGTAATTGTATCGTATGTTAGTTTCGCGGCATCGAGACAGTAGTTGTAAGTATAGTGACTCTGCATTTCTCACCAACAAACAAAAACATCATAACTTACTGCATTTAATATAATTTTTCAATATTTTGTTTCAGTTCTATTCAATTCCTGTTTGTGTTGAATGCTGAATTATTTTACTTATTATTATGTTACTAAATAATTAACAAAAGTGTTAAACTAATTACCAAACATTCTTCCGATTCTGTTTACATTTTCTTTTTTACGGTTTTGGGGGCATTATGGGCGGGGTAAAATAGGCAAGGTGCTTATATTGCCCCTGGGTTGTACTAATTTGTTTCTAAGTTCTGAAGATACAATTAAGGTTCTGCACGACCAACGAAAGACAGATCGTAGGAAATGGAATATGGAAAAGATGATAGCTGCCTTAAGACCTCTGTCTAGCGGAGTTCACCTGACCCTCAAATTCAATAATCCAAATATTATACATCCTCTTGCAATGTTTTCTCCTGGTCCATCAACAATACCACAGGCATGTATAGATAACTCTGTCACCAGTAACTTATCTTCGTATCATGTCACTAGCAGATACTATTCCAAAAACGAGTAGAAATCGTGTCAAAATCGAAAAAATCACCAGTTTCCATTCAAGAAAAATTTAAACGAAAATAAAACACAAAAGGCAGTGACTAGTGAAAAATGGCCTCTCGCGTGCCTAAGAAAAAGTGCAGCAGAAAGTCATCGTTTGTTGATAGAGGCTTAAAAAGAACACGCTCCATCTTACTTAAGCAAAACTTCCCGCAAGTAAAATTTTTCCGGTACGAAGTCCGACATTGTCAATGCAAATAATCAAGTAATTTTTTGTATATATTTTTGTACAAGTGATTTGTAATCTTTAGAAATAAATGAATTCAAACCATTATAATCTTTTCTTACACATCTCGGCGTATCAGGACTAAATAGAAGAGCTAAAACGCAACAAATTTTAAAGAGATACGAAAACGTAATATTTTTTTGGAAAGTTAAGTAATACAAATGCAATCAAGAGAAGTAAACTCCACTTTTGAGCAATTGCAGGCAATAACTATGCTAGTTTGAAGTGTGCGTTGTGTTGGCAGTAGAGGATCTCGGTTTATATTTATCTCCTCTATATCTAGTACTGGCAGATATATATACGTTGAGTTACTAGTAGCCATGTTTACCTAATTAAAACTAGAAATTAATGTTCAATACTCAATACCTTTATTGCGTTCCATGATGTTTATACATAGGATGACATAGTTGAAACAAAGTATACATTATGGACCCTGTTCGTTGACAGTTTTGGGGAAATTCGGAAGTGACTTGAGAGTAATTACGCCCTTTAGTCCCAACGCAATATAAGATGTCAATGGAGCTTTAACTTTAATCTTCAAAATACAAACCTGTGGGACTAAGTTCGAGATGAAATACTGTGGTTAGTTTAACTTTAGTCCATTATCGCGTCTAGGCATAATGAGAATTGTGGAGTGGTCTCCGATGGCCCTCATAATACTTTGATAATGGTGATACCTTAACACGCCACAATGGCTTTTTTAAGTTTAAGCAAGATTTATATAGGAAACTGTATACTAAGCTGTGCTAAATAATGCAATTATAAATGTATAAATTGGATCGTTCTATTCAACTAGTGGCCCCGGCAGACGTTGTTCTGCTCTGAACCCGATTGCAGCGCCATCTACTGGCTCCAATTGTATATTAAACCATTCCCGGACCTACTCAAATACAGACAAAAAAGAACATCAAAATCGGTCGAGCTGTTTTCTAGTTTTGCGAGACTTGTGTGTTAGTCTCGTAAAACTATTATGGTATTAACTTTTATATACATAGATAAATAGATAAACAAATAAAAAGTCGTCGGTTGTATGGTGCGTTCTATAATAAATAACACCTCCACATCCTGACTTGAGAATTATTCCAGATACGAATAAAAAGTGCTACTCTGTAAGTTGACATTAACGTGACGACTGTCCGAGAAAAATGGAAGAAGAAAACATATTGCACAGGCCCCAAAATACTTGGGACCCCAGCGTACCTATTCGCTATCTCGGTTGCCAACCGAATTGATGGACACTCTGTAGTACATAAGTTTTTACTATTGTTGCTCATCATACACAAGCTGTAACACACGACGCATTGTACTACAAAGTGTCCATCAATTCGGTTGGCAACCGAGATAGCGAATAGGTACGCTGGGCAGGAAGAAGAAAATCTTGACTCGGTTGATATTCCACATTTATATTATAAATTAAATTTAAGACATGACATGATTGCAATCACATAATGTTGGTTAAAATTTGGTGAAAATATAGATACTGCAGTGCTGCTAGTCTTCTAGGCACCTTTAATACTTCGACGCCTGAGTTTCTTATTGAGTCTTTTTTATTATCCATGATGGATTTGCGTTTGATCGCCATTTACCTGATGTTATGCAATGGTGCAGTCAAAAAAGGTACACACCCAGCAGCAACCTAATTTTTAAATTAGATTCGTTTTTATTTTATATGTGTAAGTTTTAGTGCTTATTTGGAGAAATAAAGGTCTACTGAGCCACGTGTTAACAGTTAGTGAGACCTTTGACAATCTTGAAAATTATCATGTTTGCCCACGGACCTAAAAAGATATGGACATAACGTTGTACAAGACATCTGAGAAGGTGCTAGATCATCCAATCCCACTTGTCATACACGAGCTACACGCTTAAATATACATCAAGGTCATCCAATAAACGCCAGTGAGTTGCTACGCAAATTCTAACAAATGACCGTCTTGTATGGTGAAATCGTGTAACAACTGCATTGGTAAACTTAAAAAACAATAAGAGGACTTCTTCTTGATTACTTCATCGGTTAAATGGTATGGTCATATTAAAGGTGAGCCTGGGTTTACCGAAGAGTCTTTCCAAATCAAAAAACCAAAGGAAGCAAACGCTGAACGGAGCGAACCCCGACCATTAAGCTCGCTCGTGTTTGGTGAAGTTGCAATAAGATACCACAACCTAAGCGATGGAAAAAATAAAGTGTTTGTAGACATGGGGACAAGGGTCAAAGAAGATGCTGCTTTACCAACACAACCTCTAGTTTTCTTCCTTGTGTTCGTATATTGTAGGAATCATAACTTTTAAAATATCTCGTTTTTTTTATGTTATACGCTCAAGAAATGTTACATATTTGCTTCACCAGACAAGGTTACGTCCGTATTATTAAGGTACGTGTGAGTCCGCCAATCGAAATTGAATTGAAAATTCACGTACTAAAAGTACATTTACTGAAACTACATTTGCATTGCCTTTGTTTGCACAATGCAATGGCTGATTTTGCTGTGTGGACTACAGATTGCGGACGAGTACAAATAACTGAAACATTGACGATGAAAACAAAGGAATCTGCTGCGGTAACAACACTATTGTACGATAAAATGTTTCTGTCTATTTCTGTTTTATTGTTACATGTTCGAATTATTTTTTCGCTACTAGGTGTATGAACATTATCTTTTTAATAATTTGTCGTGGCTTAATTAAGTCTTGGCTTTGCACTTCGCGGTATATTAGGAAAACTTGCAAAGTATTTCCTTTTAATTGAAGTAAAGTTATACCACCTGAAGTAAAATTATATTGAAACTGTTGGATGGCTAAGGAAACCGTAAGTATTCTTTTCACAAGCAATATGCTATTATAGCCTAGCGCCACCATTAATTATATCTGGACGCACAGCGGAACTGCGACACCAAGGAAGGAGTGGAATGATTTCGTCACAAAGTCTACATGTTTGAAGTTGGCCATGAAGAGATGAGGTGGCCTCGCGAGATAGTACTGGCTATCCTTAAATTTTTGCGGCTTATAATGTGTTATATTTCTTGAAGCGTTCCTCTTCCGCGAGAGCCAAACATCACCGACATTTGTTTTAAATAAAGTAAACAATTTGACAATTAATCTGATACACTCAACCGCTAGCGATTACTAAGGTGGAGATTGGCATAAGCTTTGCAGGCACTGGATGAGAACATTCAAGGACTGGTGACTGCCCTTTTCACTAGACGATTAGACTCACAATGTCATCAATTGTTAATAAACCGGAACTATTTTTTTCGGAACCTTTGACAATTTATGTTTTTTTTTTAAATACCACATTTAATCTAAGTGGCTATTACGGTCCCTTATTTATAAGCTTGTTCACGCGCACCAAGGGGTCGCGGAAGAGACGTGCGGGAGGGGCGGTGAAGCGACGGCGTGGACAGCCAGCGGCGCTCGAAACTTTTTCTTTTCGGACTGAACCACGGGACCTATCGCCCGCGTACGAACCAATAATGTCACGGGCGTAGACTATCCTAAAAATATGGTATTTTCTATAATTTACTGATTATATGTTTACTCGATACAAGTCCGTATTTCCTTTGTTCACCTGAACAAGCTAGTCATCAAAAATAGCAATACAAACAAAAATAATTACTATTAATACGCAAAAAACCAAAAATGTGCCACTGAAATCGTGTTTAAAATTAATTGGTTGGTAAATTGATACTCGTCAAATTTCTTTTGCATAATTCCAATTCATGGTAAAACACTGTTTCAGTGATCGAGATGCTCTGCTCGCTGCGTTACAGCTTTCTACAGTCAATAATAGATGTTATAAAAAAATTGCCTCTTTTAAAAACTAAGATTTTATGCAATATCTGTCCTAATAATAGAGACGTGCAGTTATTAACATGAATCAATATGTATCATAGAGTCGGAGCCTTGTTTTATATTTCGATTTTATCTAGTTAGCTGCTTTTGCTGAAATACCGGTTAACAATTTGATTTTGGGTTTGTTCCTTCAAAAGTACAATACATTTAATTTTTTAAGGGGCTGGCCAGGTTCTGTCCCGCGGTTGAGGAAACCCTTTTAATTTAATTTTATATTGCGCAAAGCAAAATAATCTATGAAAAACCATTTATGTAATATTATTATTTTTTGTAAGATCCATTTTATTTTTACAAGTCATGGAAATGATGACCAATTAATAAGATACGTAGATAATAGTTTTCATTTCTACCCAATCGTGATTATGTACAGATAATATTCAAATTATTATAATTAACTATATGGACTGTTCCCTTTATGTAATGGATTTTATGGATTTCAGTAGATAACTAAACTCAATACCTATTATAATGTTTATTTAAAAGTAATTTTTAACCGACTTCCAAAAAGGAGGAGGTTATCAATTCGGTTGTATTTTTTTTTTTTTTTTTTTTTTTTATTTTGTTACCTCAGAACTCCGTCATTTATGAACCGATTTGGAAAATTATTTTTTATTTGAAAGAATTTACTTTCAGATTGGTTCCATTTAAAATTTATGAAAATTGGTTTAGTAGTTTGGTATTTAAATCAAAATAACTGAAAAATAATACGTCGTCGAAGTAAACGAAATGGTGAATTTTGCTTTCTTGTGACTTTCCGGTGGTGTTTACGGTCTCTAGAATAGTTCTAATGAAGTAACTATTTTCCAGCTTCATCATCAGATGATGATGATGATGATGATGAAACCGGAAGATAAGCATCGGAAATCCGTCATATTTTTTTTGCTTTTTAATACTTTTTAGTGTAAGACCGCATTCTCAAACATCTCTTTTTACACGAGTGCTCAAAAAACGGAGTGTATTTATGTATGTATGTATGTATGTAAGTATGTTTGTGAGTTTCTTTACCTATTCCACCATAACTTCTAAATACCTGAACTGATTTCGATATATGGGGTATCGTTACACTCCTTATATTGTCCCGTGAGTAACATACGCAAGTCAGTTTTTTTCTTTCTCGGGAGTTTCGTGTATCCCGACACGGACAGGTTAGGTTCGAAGAGGATGACTTAATACCTTAGGACAATAATATACAATTATTATTATTTTTGGAGTCGGTGCCAGACAAACTTTAAAAATATTAAGGAATTTCCTAAAATTTGCAAAGTATATTTAAAGATACATTAACCTTAATTATTTTTACGATAATGTATTATACCTAATTGAACCTATTTACAAATGAACACAACAACTGCCTAAAGCGAACGTAATACACTACTTCATGAATGTACTTACACGTTTATTATCCTTTACTGGCACCGACTCCAAAAATAATAATAATTGTATATTATTGTCCTAATAAATTGATTTATTCAGAATCCTCTAAAATTAAAAAAATATTTTTATATAAATTGTAGTAAGTAAATAATGCAATTATTTTATAACTTTTTAGTGCAATTTTACTTAACAGAAAGATTTTTGGATTCGGTTCTTTTTTTTGTTAAAAATTATTTTAATACTTCCACTATTCCACCGAATCCCGAATCTTTAGGCTTTTTTCTCTAAAACTATAAACTTGCGTAGTTGTGGTTATCAAATTTACACAAATAACACACTATGCTACAGGAAAAAAAAAATTGCTACTATATGACAACAGCAGGGGGTACCGCCCAGCTGATTTTACATTGGAAAGTACTCCCAAAAACAATTACTTTTAGAATAAATTAACAAAAACTACAACAGCTGTTGCTAGTAAAGAGGGTACATAAACGACTATGATAATTATTAATTTTAACATACCGTTACCAGAACGATCGCCTTGGCCACTATTGTGAGCTTAGCAATACACCCCTCGAGATCTAAAAAGCCATATTTATAAATAAATAAAGAAAATGTGTACAATTAATACTGCGCTGTGGTAGTTACTAATAATTGTTTTATACTAGTTGAAAATAACTAAATAAGCTTACACTAATAAGAATAACAATGCAAAGAGCAGAATAGAACTGTTTTAAGCCAGTGCTGCAGTGTAAAGGTTTTAATGGAAAATGTGCTCCACAGAGTACTATATATTTATGTAATTTAATTTACAGACAATGTCAGGTACAAGTTAGTATATAAAATATTTTGAATTGATAATAATTATCTAATTATTTAGCATAGCATGTACTTTCTACTTGGAGGTGGCGCTGGCGTACTAAGTTGCTTAGTTTACAGCTCCAAATAAAACAATTTATTATAAATTATAAAATCCCTTTATTGATTCAAAAAAGGTTGTATTTTAAAGTTTAGTTCTTAAATAGAATCGTACAGTGTTTGTATTCGTTTTAGTGATTCCTAACTAAATTAAACAGTGAAAACAACAGTTCCTATGCAGTGGGCAATATTATCAACATTGAAATAGAATTGTCACACATAAACAAACAGTGACTTTAAGTGATACAAGTGGTATAAGGAAACCAGTGTTTCGGTAAAAACAATATATAATACAACTATTTACAAAAATATCTACAATACATACAATACTTTGCGGGTGTATATTCATAGCTACTTACTTCATACCCACGAATCAGCTGTTTCTCAGCTGACGATTTACAGCTGCAGTTTACACTCGGATATTGAAATAGCGACATCTATCCAATATTTAAGTAACTAATTAGTACAATAGTTTACGATCTATAAATATGGCCAAATGTTTCGGTTGCGGACGCTTCTTAGCTCAAACAGAGGGCGTTAGTTGTTCGACGTGTCCTCTTAATTATCATCACGGTTGTCTCGGTAAGCCAAAGACTGGAAAGCTTCCTAAAAATTGGTCTTGTCCTGAATGTATGAAGGACAAGCCAAGGGATAACAGAGCTGACACCCCAGTAAAAAGTGCCTCTGACACGGACCCTTCTGTCCTTGAAGCTACTTCAACCCCGGAGAATCATACCGCCCCCAACACCACCATCTTTACAAACGATTACTCCGTGAATGCTCAAACGCAGGTTAAGCCTAATGTGGACCTAGCAACAGAAATAAGACTCTTTCGGGAATCAGTTATCAACCTTCAAGACGAAGTTAGAATGATGAGGAATGACATTAAGGAGCTACGAAATGACATTGCCACCAGCAACTCACGCATTAGCACGTTGGAAAATAGATTGGAGGAACTGGAGCAGTGTGTGGCCAACAAACAAGAATCCGCTAATCAATTCGAAACAGCCATTTCTCAGTTGAAGATCGAGTTGAACGATAGGGATCAGATGTTACTTTCCAACGACCTTGAAATTACTAACGTGCCCGAGTCAAGCACAGAAAATCCCGTGCATCTCACCACCTTGGTTGCGACAAAGCTGGGAGTACATATTGATGCGAGCGACATTGTTTACGCTGAACGTGTGGGCGCGCCGCAATCACTACGAACGCCACGAGGTGGCGCTGCCCGTCCGCGGCCGCTAGTAGTACGATTCTTACGTCGATCTCAACGCGATGACTTAATAAAAAATATGCGAGTACGACGTAATGCCGACACCGCGGACTTCGGACTGGCTAGTGAATCACGTACGTTTTATTTGAACGAGCGATTAACAACATATAACAGACAACTTCTCTACAAAGTCCGAGAGGTGCGGAAGCGCTTGGAGTGGAAGTTTGTATGGACAAGAAGAGGTCAAATATGCATCAAACAGGAAGCAGGAATGAAAACTCATGTTATCCGTTCAGAAAATGACATGATTCGGGTTTTTGGTGCTGAATCGGTTCAATAGCATATTCCTACCACCCCGGCCACCGGTGTCATTACCCGTGCAACACAATAAACTAAGGCATTATGTATTTAAAGTACGGAATACTTTTCTTCACTTTGTTAATCTGTTCAAATTAACTTATGATGTAATATTTTTATCTAATTCTACTACCAACATACAAAAATATTGTGTCATGGAACTCACTGTTTGTTTACATATTGTATTGCGGACTCGGTGTGGTGATGGTTGTCATTGCACTAAATGTTTGTGTACACTAGCTGGTTTTCGGCTTAAGCATTGGAATTTCACACTATATGATAATGATATAATAATGGTACTTCTGTGTACTAGGCTGTTATGTATATATAAATTTGCAATATTTATTCATGCAACTCTTAGTTATTGTCTTATAATATTAATGTCTGATGCATAATAAATTCTTTAAAGTCGGATTGTTAAATGCCGGTTCTCTTGGTACTAACCATGATAACTTTATAGTAGCCATGCAGCGCCACCAGGTGGATATAATGGCCATTAATGAGACCTGGTTGAGAAGGGGTGAGGAGGAACGAGCGCCTTCTATACCTGACTACCGTTTGAGACACACTCCTCGCCCCTCCCATATTCGTGAAGGCCGTGGAGGAGGTGTAGGGTTCTATATTAGACGCGGCATCAATGTTAGGTGTTGCGAACACCCTGTGCACCAATCAGTTGAGCAAATGTGGCTTAAGATAAGAGTAAATGGTAACCGTATCGTTGTCGGCACAGCTTATCGTCCACCATGGCTTGATTCTCAAATATTCTTAAACGCGATCATGGATAGCATGGCGACATTTAATGATTCAGATTATCTATTGGGGGACTTCAATATTAACTTGCTTATTCATAATGACGGAAAGAAAAATATATTTAATACGTTTTTAAACTGTACAGGACTAAACCAAGTGGTCTCAGAAGCGACTCATTTTACTGAAAGCAGTAGCACCCTAATAGATGTCATATGTACTAACGCTTCTGTTCGTAATACATTTGTGGACGCCGTGGGCGTTATTAATGGCCACGCTTTCGTAACTTGTGAGTTCCTGTTTCGTAAACCGAAGACTCCGTCAAAAGTCATATCATTTAGGGCACTAGTGGATGTTGATTCTGAAATTTTTTATCAAGACATTGACCGTTTCAGTTGGGACCGGATCACGTCTCTTAATGATGTAGATGAGCTGGTCCAAGAATTTACTAAAGTGGTTAAGTACTTGTTTGATATGCACGCGCCTATCAAAACTCGTACTGTCAAGGAATTACCAGCTCCCTGG
The DNA here is from genome assembly GCA_935421205.1 of Xylocampa areola. Taxonomy (NCBI): domain Eukaryota; kingdom Metazoa; phylum Arthropoda; class Insecta; order Lepidoptera; family Noctuidae; genus Xylocampa; species Xylocampa areola. The sequence goes on from OW285220.1 coordinate 12,106,213, forward strand.
CTAACTGATAACGTCAAATTCATGATGAGTCTACGAGACAGAGCGATACAAAGATTTAGACGTACAAAATCTGAACCACACAAACAATACTACAAGGATATGAAAAAAATGGTTGATGTGGCTGTTTATAGTGAAAAAATGAGCAATTTCAGAATGCATATAAATAATCACATCAATAACCCTAAAATGCTGTGGAAAAATCTAAAATCTAAAGTTATTCCGTCTAAGTCTGTGGAAATTCCTATGTTTCTAAACGACCCCGAGGCCATTAACCAAAATTTTCTGAATGTATCTGGTAATCCCAAAAATTCGCTGTCGTTATTGACTTATTTCGAGTTCCACAGACACGGCAGTAGTACTTTTGGTCTAAGGCCCGTAGACAATCAGACTATTCTTAAAATTATTAAAGAACTTAGATCAAATGCGTCTGGTGTTCACGGTTTGACTCTGGACATGATTAAGATGGTAGTTCCGAAAACCATTGACATCATCACGACTATAATAAATAAATCTATTGTCACATCGCAATTCCCTACAAGCTGGAAAACAGCAATTGTTAGACCTATACCAAAAACCCCGAATGTCTCAAATATCAATGAACTTCGGCCAATAAGCATATTGCCATGTCTCTCTAAAGTTTTAGAAAAAGTTGTTGGTTCACAATTAAGGTCTCACATTGAAATTAACAACATTTTACCCGACAAACAATCTCGATTTAGAAAAAATCGCAGCACCGCAACTGCTATACTTGACGTGTTGGACAATGTGCTTACTGTGGGCAAGGCTCAATCCTTGTTTTATTGGAATTATTGATTGTTTGACCTTGTTTTATTAATTTAATGATGTCTTAAACGCTGTTAGTAAAATAAACGAGGATCTCAAAAATATCGCTGACTGGGCTCACCGCAACTCTCTTGTTCTTAACGCAGGTAAGACCAAGTACATGATACTCGGCTCAAAAAATCAAGTTGGTGTTATAGGTAATAGCAACCCTCAGATTCATTTAGAAAAATCACCTATTGAACGCGTTCATGAAGCCAGAAACCTTGGTCTGATTATGGACGAAGAATCGCGATTTGAACGACATGTTTCGGAAGTTGTAAAAAACTGCTTTTATCGACTTAAGGTACTTTATAAAATTCGTGACTTCCTAAACGTGGACCTGCGTATCAAACTAGTGGACTCATTGATTTTATCAAAATTCAATTATATGGACGTAGCGTACGGACCTAGACTATTAGCTAAGACATCAACTCTCATACAACGAGTTGCAAAACGCTTGTGCTAGGTTTTGCTTCAAGATACCACCCAGAAGTCACGTAACTCCTTTCATTAACAATGGTAATATGCTACAAATGATGTATAGAAGGGAACTACATCTGGCTACATTACTATTTGGTGTTATTCTAACTAAAAAACCGGGGTACTTGTACTCTAAGTTGGTGTGGTTGTCTGAATATAGTAAATATCCCACGCGAACGTCAGCCTATGCTTTAAAGATTCCACATCATAAAACAACAGCATTCCGAGGAAGTTTTAGGTATGCTGCCACTAAGTGCTGGAATAATTTACCACCACCACTGCGTAATCTTAAAAGTATTACAAGTTTTAGAACGAAATTGAAAAAATACCTTCTTGACATGCAACTTTCCAGTACAAATTGAGAAGACAACAGGCATCCTTTTAAAGAATCCACATTACTTTGACATCATTCATTTAAACTACATAATTATTAATTTGATTTTATGATTTATTGCAATACATATATATATATATATATATTATTATTATTATTGTTTATGAATTAACTATGTATAATAAGTACTAGGGTTTGTATGCAAACAGCTTGTGTATCAACTAACTCTTTTGTGTTTGTATGAGTGTTTAACCATCTTTATAGCAGATATAACTATTCGTATTATTTGTCATGTAACTATTGGTATATCGCCAGTTTGCCACCTCAGGCTGCAGCTGAAAATCAGCGCTGCACTTGCATGCAGCATTTGCTGAGCTGTGGCCTTTTAGACACGCAATTCCACACCGAGTACGCTATTGATAATGTAACAATTTTAATTAATGAAAAAGGTTCTTATCCGGTATCCAGTGGCTCCAGGGCTCCGGTGACAGCGTCATCCGGGTGCCGCCCGTTTGTAATGGCGCCGCCTTTGTCACCGCCGAACCCGTAGCTTTGAAATAAAAAAATAAAAATGTATATATTCAGATAGATATTTAACTACATTAGGGGCTTGCGGTATAAAAAGTTACCGTACCTCTGATGGTAATAGCTAATAGGCAAATACGTCGGCGTCAGCAACTTCGGGGCGTGGCCCTGATGACTCAGTTTTCTGGACCTTAGGTGATCTTCTTCTGGTCCACTGGACAGAATTCCTTCGTCAACCAAATACACGCTGCCTGAGCCAACATCTCAAATGTGGAAGACTGTGAAAGGAAAAAAAGTTATAACAATGGATTGAGTCGGATATTAGGTACATGCAGTACAATAATATTATACTACATACAAACGGGAAACTTACCCGAAGGGTATAGCCTACAGGAACTTGCTAGGTTGCTCCGGCAGCGTGTGTGAACAACGATAAACGCACTCACAAGTCAATAGTGGTAAATAGTGGCCGTTCGCCATTTCTTATTATAGGTAAAACTATTTACTGCAGCTCGAACGTTCAGACAATATGCGTCACCCGTCGCCGACTGATCGCGGCCGCCTGAGCCCTGAGGCTGCCAGTGCCGCGCGCCGGCCCGTGTCTCTGTATATTTACCTATTTACTTACATTTATTCCATGTTTTTTGTTTTTAACCATACCACTTATCTGTACTTGTCCACGTGTGCGTCTTCTTTCCCGTGTGTTATTATATTATAATTTTTTGTCGTTTTTGTAATTTTAAGATCCTTTATATTGTTTATTGCTTTCTTCAGTGTGTTTCTATGTATGTGTGGTTTTGTGCTGGTCTAATAAATGTATCTTTCTTTCTTTCTTTCTTTCTTTCTTTCTTTCTTTCTTACACCTTCTACTACTAATATTGCGATTTCGACCGTGCGTACTTTTTGCTTTCAGTTTTCTATGCATTTTGTCGTCAACCAGCAGTGTTTTCTTTTGAAATTATGTTTCTGGTTGTTTATTATAGCTGCGCGATGGAATACTTAGTTTTTTTGAATACTCAACATCCATAACGGTCAAACGGAAGTTAAACAAATTTAAAAATAAACCTTAAGTGTTTCGACCCCAAACGGCTCAAAGTCGTAGCAATTGACAAGATTGCTATATTTGCGCCGTTTGAGAGTCTCTGTAGCAACAGCAGCGGCGCCGCCAGCACCGCTAGCCGAGTTGGGAAGATCAAACACATCAAAGGCCTACCCAACTTCCAAGGCAGTAGCGTCATGCCGTCTGGGCTCTTAGCATCGTGCCGTACCAAGTCATCGGGCTCAAAAATAGCTGGTACACCGGCAGTGGCAAGAGCCCGACGGATAATGTCGTTGATGCTAGCGTGTCGGGCTATGCGTCTTGCACTCTTGCTGCAGGACAGCGCATGGTGCTCCAGGCTGTTGACAGCTTTGCCACACTGGCACCGATGCGGAGCAACACAAGGAGCGCCCAAACGCAGGCAAGTAGCGAGGCGAAAAGTTCCGTCATCCAACATAGTACCTATGTCGGATGACGGAAGTTCTTAAAGCCAACGGTCCAACTCCCATTCTCCCACGGCAAGCAGATAAGCAGGCTCGGCAGTATTGGCTGAGGTATTTAAAAGATTCTTCCGTGTCAAACTGCAAATCATCCCATTGCCTCTGAAAAGACGGATTGACGGGCAAAACCGTGTTGGGGCAAGCCATTTTCCAGGCGTTCACTGCATCAGACAAGCACGGTACTTCAAAATTAACCAGTGAGGATTCTAAGAATTTCCTGGTTAATTTTTCGGTATTGTGGACTGAAGCCAGGAAAGCTGGTCAGCTAATACTTGAAATTTTGCGGACGCCGAGGCCACCAAAGCGGATGGGAAGTGTAGCTTGTAGCCAAGCTCGGTCGTCCAAGGCCATGTTCAAAATTGAGGTTAGGGTCTTCCGTATAATTTTATCGACTTTTTCCAAAAGTTGAGGATGCTTCCACAAATGGAAAGACCGTAAAGTACATGTTAACTTGGGACCAAAACAACAATATCGAATGATAGTAAAAGCCGAATGTACATTAATTTTGAAAAGTCTCCGAAATTACATAAAATTTTGTATATTTTCATCAATAAAAGATTCAAAAGATTCGTCTAAAATTAGAGACCCTAGGAGTTGGAGAGAATTCGTATCTATTATTTTTATGTGTATGTGGCTACCGCGTAAAATTTTGATAAAAGTCAGTTGTCTGTCGGTGGATGGGGGAAGGTATAATGCACATTTTGTTGGGTTTAATTCAAGGCCAATCCAGTAAAACTTTTATTTAAAATTTGGAAATCCTGTATGATTGCTTCTATATCCTAGAGTCCCGTTGTCTAAGTACCACACGTTGAATTTAGAATTTATTTGCCCAATAATAGGATTTATAGCAAGGCTGAAAATGGCCGGTCCCAGAGGGTCACCTCGTTTACACCCTACTGCGGAAACTAGGAGCTATTCTTTAAATACCAATTTCGAGGGACGTCTGTAGAATTGCCATAAAAAGCTTAAAAAAATGGGGTTTCTTTTTTAACTTCGGTCAACAAAGTGTCCCTATTCACGGAGTTAAAAGCGTTCTTTATGTCAACCTTAAGAATACCTCAGCAGCCTCACAACCCCTTTTTAAGATCTAAAACCTAGTTGCAGGGACTGAAATTTGCTGGCCAGTGTTTCGCTATAATAGGCGCATCAAATTTTGGCTGCTATATGGTGGTAGGCTGCTATAGGGTTTGTCCCGTACAAGATATCAATGGCAGCTTCCTGCACATTGCCGGAGAGCATTAAATTATTCAGAGCCGTAAGCTCCTTCAAAAGCGACTCACCAGCTTCCCCGGCGCTTGAACAAGTCAGGTCCTTTAGATGCTGGGGTGTCAAGCCGTGGAGGCCACCGGCGGAGCCGCTGCGGAAGGAGCGGCAGCGACTAATTGGCGAGCAGAAACAGAGAGACTGTTAGAACTTGAGTCAGTGGAATCTGGAAAAGAGAGGTTATCCTTAGGGGTCGGGTGCTTACTTTCCAGAGCTGCAACTGTCTCTGGAGAATAAGGTGGTATCGCTGCTAAACAGGATTCTAGCTGCCGCCCTGATATCACCTTCGCCGAGCTTAGTTTCTATAAATGGAGAAGTACTTCTTTGGGAAGAGTACACTTGTGTTGGTAATTTTGGGCCAAATGTTTCGGTTGAGATGTTGCAGTTGTTTTTAATTTAGGCTGTTAATGACTTTTTGTTAGCCAATTTTTTTTGTACATGAAGTACTCGATATGCGAAGGTGAATAACTGCTCCCAAGTACTTAGAGTATTCTCCCGGGCAGCGTGGTGAACACATCTTGCTAGACTCGAAGCAACTGACGGCCTCGTGCCATGAGGAACTCTTTACAAAACTGGCGTAGAATTTTTGAAATTAGCTAATGTTTGCCACAAAGATTGCCGAACAGGTGAACAGAGTGTCGTTGTTGTCACGATGGGTGTGTGTAATGGGAGGCCTAGAGATGCACTTTGGTCTTATGAATCTTGCCAACGAGCACCTTCAAGCCCCTATTACCTTTAAAAAAACGAGCCTGGTAGCAATGAGGACATTGCACTAGGCTGTCCATCGCGACGGCAAATTGAAACGCACTATTTTCACCGTCACTACTGCACTCATTTTTTTACATAAAGCTTATATACTAAATTTTATAAAAAACACTTCAAAAATAATACAAACGAATTCTTTTTACAATGACTAGTTGTAAAAAATTTACAGTTCGCAAGGCGAAGGGCGCAACCGCTGCATTGGCGCAGCCGTCGCGATGATCACTAGGCGCCGGCAGTGATTTCGCCCTTGGCGATCGTTGCTTCAGAGATTAAATTCCTGTCTGGTCTTCGCGTCGGGTGTCGATTTAGTTCACCGATAATATTTGTACGAAGTACGAAGTACGAAGATTACTCTTTTCAAGGCATACTGCCAGACGTTCTACACCTGCAGCCTGTGGGTAAGGCATACGCAGAGGGCTTACAGCGTTCGCCGTGTTAGCAGACACAATAGATTTTTATTGTTACAACGTATAGTTCTGTACGTTGCTGAGCCGAAAGGCAAACCTGACTGCCCCTTTCTGAGGTACTGGATTCGTATGCACACCGTCGAGTCCAGTGTAGCGGCTGGGCTTAGATATATAAACTTATTGTTTGTACAAATTATTGATATTATAGTTGTGAATAAATTATTCTAAATTAAATTATAGTGACTAACATAGACTATAAGTAATTATACTAACTCGTTATGGATCATGGTCTGAATTAAATAATAAATAATAAAACATTTTACAATGTAATGCTACTCAAGTTTATAAGTGATCCTTGTACTCTTATCTAAAATAAACAGTTATTGGTTTAAGTTTGCGACATTCGAAGCCGTCATAAATCGAGTTTGTTTACATTAACCCCTCGTATGTCGCATTTCCAGACACAATAAAAATTGCATTGTGTCTCGCGTGGATCCACGTTCCGGCAGTCAAAAGGTTAAGGCAGCGCGCCGCTAAGCGCTCAAATTTCAAGTGGTATATATGTCGCAGATGGATGATAGAATCCGCTGTTTTACAAAACTGCTAGCTGATTTACAAAACAGTACTGTTTTATAAAACAGCTGGACAACGTTCAGTCATACATTGCAAGTTAAATAAAAGCTTTAAAAAATCACTTTCATCTGTAAACTTGTATACAATAAAACTTGCCTTAAGTCCGTTATACTCATAATTATTAGCAATGTTGGTAGAAAATGTATTCTATAACATGATTTTCTGTTCTACAAGAGAAACTAAAATTATGCGTTTCCCAACTCAATTTGGGAAACTTTAGTATTACACGAATCTTCGTATAAAGAACTCTAAATGAACTCTTTTCAAAGTAACGTTTTGGTCCCAAACTTCACCTTAGCATAAAGTTAGACGTCGAAGCTGTGACGGGTATATTTTTGTAACTTTTAATGAATGCCTCCACGGAGCTGTGTGGTCAAGACTTTAAGATTTTCTGTTCTACAAAATGTTGTTTTTGTTTGACTGCAAGTTTTAATCTGGACGTAAACAAAATAAAGTACAATATAATTTATGTAGTTTGTATAAAAAAGCTTAATGCTAAGAGAAGGACCCAAAACAGTGAGTGGTGCAGTTGGGAACCTTTCCTAATCTGTGCAAATTATTGTATTTTCTCGGAGATTGGATTTTTTGGTGTGGCAACACTGAGCATTGAGATGGAGCGATGAGTCGAAACACGCCTCTTTTGTTGCGACCTGCCCATGGTGGACGGAGCTCTGACATAACGCCTTACTTTTAATTAGGAGAGCTACGTCATGATCAAATAATTTTTCCTCGGGGTCCAAACAATCTACCGTAAACAGTATTTAGATTATATTAAGAACTTTGATAATATCATATTCGTATTTTTATTTGTACATGACAAAACGGCTCTCAGTAGATCATCATGTTTTCATCATATTGCTGTCTTATCATAGTTGCTTGTAGTCAGTTAATGTTCTTATATTCATCTCTTTTAAGAAAACCATTTTCAAGTTGATTACTTTTTCCTCTACTTCTACAATTTGTGTCAAGATATTTCTGACGCGGTCCCTAAAGTATCCATCAACATGTGTGCATGTATCTAATAAAAAAATGTGCCCTACAATTCTTACGCCAGTTACATCTGATGATTTCCATGAGCTTCATCTGTTTTTGTATGCATTTAATTTTTTTGAATACTGATACCTCAAACGGGTTCTATATGTATTGTAGTTGGAAACATAGCATAGTTTTACTACTCGTAATTTAAATTTATTTTTAATTTAACTATTATTATTATATTTAACTATTATTATTATATTTAGGTCAGTGGGGTTACTCTTGAAACTAATACCAATTCCAATCGAATCCCAATATTAAATTGATGCCTTAATACAACGCGTAATTTTAAAATAAATTTACCTACATTATAGTTGCCTCAATTTTAAAGCATGTTGTTTTCATATTATCCTGAATCTATAATTATTTTTTTGAAATTTTGGCATTTAAAAGTACGAACTGACGTATTTCTAATGACAATCAGGCGGAATTATTTTCAAGAGTAAGCCCACAGATAGGCAGTCGCTCCATGTAAAATACTGGTATAAAGCTGCATCTGGTTTGGCTGGAAGCCGACCCAATGTAATTGGGAAAAGGCTAGGCAGATATATATGACTCTTATTTATATGAAAACATCCAGAATTACGAGCCTCCGACAATTATACGTTGGCTACAATTTTTTTTTTTGTTTAAAAAAACGTTGGCCCGCACTAGAAATTTCTTCCTGTATCGTGGGTGCGTTTACAGTCACATACACATACACCCAGACATGTAAAAATTATCTGTAGGTCATAAAAATATTTGTTCCGTGCAGGAATCGAACCTGCGACACGCGAGGCAGCAGCCGGTCTCTCGACCACTGCGCCATCCGCGCCGTCCCATTTTTAATTCTTTTTTTTCTGATCAGTCTGGATAGCCATCTAAGACTACCTACGGTACTCGTGACAAAATTTTCTTTAAATAAATCATTGCAACAGTCTTGTGTCTATCTACTCGTAGATGATGTTGTCCGATTCAATTATCAAGGTGACGCTTAATCTTTACAATACACTTAAGTGTAAACTAGCACTAGCTATTATGAAGAGCTTAACATTGTTGTTATTTTTCCTCAGCAATCATCCGACTTTCTATTTGGTTTTCCCTTACATATGCCTTACTTTAACCGTATGTAACTTAACCCCATTTTCAAAACTCATAGTTTTGATAATTTTGTTTGATCGTCCCTGCATCCATCTAGATGATGTTGTCTGAGTCAATTATCTGGGTAAAACTTAATCTTATTCAATAAATTTGTATACATTTACGAGAATGGATGTATTTCTATAATACACTTTAACATATTATAAAACAATGAGTACAGCAAACAGTAATGCTGTCAAACTGAAATAATCGTAATGAGATTTACAATATAAAAAATACGCTTTTATATTTATTGCCTACAATCTTTGATCCCAGTATTCTGTCTGCTAAGTTATATTACAAATATTGTTGTATCTAGCTCATATATTAACACTCTATCCGAATTCACAAACCACGAAAAAGAATTCTACAATGTTTAATCCCTTTCTAATCTTGGCTATATAACCCGCCGATAAAGTAACGCACGTCGTAAAATTAATTGAATGGCTTTTTTGTTATCTTTGCTTATCCCATTGTTCCTGATCAGTGCTAGTTTACTAATCTAAACTGGTTCGTCATGATCGTATTCTGTTACGAAGGTCCTATAACAGTAAGTAAAAGGGCGTATCATCGAACCAAAAACGTTTTTGTCTATTAACTTTCCCATTGCCAAGATCATTCGTATCTTTAACGAGGGTCTTTTCCTGGAGAAATTAGTACACGCCACATACTTACATAAACTCACTCCTTTCACCCATGGGAGTAGGCAGAGACTAAAGAACGCCGCCTGCTACGTACATACATACCTATACTTTTTGCTTCGTCCACGGTCCATGGTCATACAAGCGCGCTGGTTGCGAGTACTACGCACCTTACCTTTTTGGAGGATATCACTAATAAGGTCAGTGTATATCCTTCTAGGACGTCCCATTCCGCCATTTCCACTTACACCTGCCTTGTTAATCGTCTTTCCTTCATTCTCTCAATATGACCAAACCATCTAAGCATATTCATTCCAATGTTTGTTATTACGTCTTCTTTTAAATTGCAACGATTTATTATTACATCGTTCCTCAATCTATCATTCATAGTTACACCAAACAAAGGTTATTCCCAAGGAATGCGTTTCTACAGCAATGCACGTCACGTATTCCGATAAAAAGTAAAATATTAAAAGGGGATCCCCCCTATGCTATAGCGGATGAATAAAATTAAGTGCGAAAAGAGATTGTTTGAAAAATACACGTAAAACTATAGTCGGGGTCGATAAATTAGGACACCGCATCGGTGCGTCTTAATGCGTTGTTAGCTTAAGGACGATAGCGTGCGATGGTTTCGCGTTAGAGCAGTTTTGTTTCGACAGTACCCTTAAAATGTCCACAACTATGTTGCTCCATTCTGTAATATTGTTTAAATAATTCTAGAAGAAATCGTATCAATGATATTCTTTCAATTTCAGTTTGAAGCTGGATCACAATCCTTTTGTTCGAACAGAAAAAAATCTTTTACTACGTCATTTACTCCCTTCTTAACCTAGTAAGTCTTTCCTCATATCGGTACTATCAAGGAAATAGCGAAAAAGGCACAACGCTTTTAGTCTTAAACGATCTATAAATATATTATTGCGAAGCATTTTATTCCTGAGTGGTGTCTGCAGTGCAGAAAGGTAGCGTAGCTTACATCCTATAATAGCTTCTATGCCTTTAGAATATGGTTTATATTTATCTTGCTTCCTTGTTATGATATTCTTCCTGATTCCTATTCAAGAACATTATAAAAGCTGATATTCAACAGGCAGAATCATACATTACAGCGATTAATCCGGTTAAAAAATGTTTTATTATGTGTAGTGATCACGAAAATATAAAGATATTACTAGACACGATAAAGATATTACTTTACAATCATTTAAGCAGGCCTCTGGACTCACAAATACATTTACAATATCGAGCCTCTGTGTGTTATTACAAATATGGAAACATTGTGACACAGTTAACGTGGTATTCAACAACATAAAATCTCGAACACGACGAGTGACAGAAACACACGAGTACTTCCGACAACGAGCACGTGCGAAACGCTACAGCAGTTTGACTCGCGACATCGCCGCAGGCTCAGCTCATGACTACGGGCCCCGTTCGAGTTCGAAACTAGTCGAGAAATAGCGAAAAAATGCACGTTAGTGACCGGTGAGCATAGTCATAATATGTCTCACGAAAGTGTGGTTTAGTGTTAAAAATGAATCATGCAGAAGCAAAATGCGATGTTGTCATCGGGCCCAAGCTTTGAACTATCAAAACTTTCTATTCCGGGAACGAAGCCACTTCTAATGGTACTACATGGGGGCCAGATAAACCATTCTTAGTGACCGGTAGACTTGTGGTTTTCATTTACCTTTATAGTCGAAATAGCACCTATGAGGCTGTGACTAAGCCTAAATGCATTCCTTCTAAAAGCAATACCATAAACTTATCGAGATATGGTCCCATCATGCCGTACCAATATTCTAGGTGAATGTGTCCGTGCTTCTTTCAGTTATTATTTTTGTTATTATTTCCGCCAAAAGGTCGTGGACATGAGAGAATAATAAACTTGAAAATAAAAAACATAAATTGAATTTCCTTCTTCATCAGCGAACTAGTACTTACTAAAACTTCGTCGAAATTCCAACACACGCAATTTCCAAGATACGACTTAAACAATAAAATTGCGATTGCCCATAAAACTGATGGACTGAACTTAAATCTGTCAATACACATAAAACAGGTCGTAAGCAAATAAAATTGGCCGTTAATCTGCGGACATGGTCGTTATTCTAATAATGATATCTTTTAATTAGGAATTAATGTATGAGCTGGTAAGTTAACACAACCAGTGTTCAGATTTTCTAGACTATTCTCTGCACAAAGGGTCATGTTTTTAAAAATGTTCCTCATATCAAAAATAATAAAACAAATAACAAAAACAGTCGCTCCATATAAAAAATACTGGTAAGTTTTAAGCTGCATCCAGTTTGACTGGAACCCGACCCCAATGTAATTGGGAAAGGGCTAGGCAGACTGACAGACATATATTGAGACACATAAGATAATATAGTACGAAACATCTACGTAGTTTTGAGCAAAGCAGTTTAAATAATAGGTATTATTAAATGCGGCGTGAGTAGTGACTTTTTTACGGTGATACGCAACATACTTTGGGCGCCCTATTTATTTACCAATGCATATAAGGTTCAAATCAGGGTACTATATATTTGAAAATCAATAACTACTAATCGGCATCGGATTTACCGAAACAAAATTTATTTTGCGAAAATTTTGCGGCAAGTCTGCTGCGCTGCTGAAGCACGACTGCGTGTTATGCAGTTTCTGTAATGTCATGTGTATTATGTATAAATTAAAGCTTAAAGTAAAAGTTAAAGCTATCTGAACATTATAAGGATAATTCTTAGTAAAGCGTAATAAAGCTGCTTAAATTTAATACCACCTTCAAAGAACTAAGTCAACATTCGATTGTCACCACTCTAAATAATGTCGTTATACATCTCCGAACATACCCGATTACATCTAATGGAATGTGGCTTAGCTTGGCATGTTTACAGGTTAATTCTCCCGGTTGAGTTTCCAATCGTAATGGAAATCTAGGAGATGTACTGTCTTTGAAATAACTGCCACATATGTTTATCTTCGTTATCGTTTACATTTTAAATCGAAAACTCTTTGTAGAATATATCCTTATTATTTTATATTTAGTATTTATATTATCACCCGAACATATTCGGAAAACCCGTGACTCGAGAGAGTTACTGGTCACATCTTCAATAACAAGGTGAAATCAATTTAAAAAATATATAAAGCTCGCCTGACTTGAGTGAATTATATATTTTTATTTCACACCTTATTTTATTTGATTATTTATATTCTTGATTGTACACCATTAGAAATATACAAAAAGGAAACAATTCTACATTTGATAAATGCACAATGGGCGGTTTTATCGCATTCCATGATCTTTTACAGGCAACCTTAGGATGGAAAATAAATGGAAGAGTGGCTGGAGAGGCGACATGGCGCCCTCGGCTTCCGGATGATGCAGATGCTCTCGGACCACGGGTGCTTCGGGAAGTATCTGTGTCGCATAGGCCGGGAGCCGACACCGAGATGCCACCACTGCGGTAACTGCCCCGAGGACACGGCGCAGCACACGTTGGAGGTGTGCCCAGCTTGGGTTGAGCAACGATGTATGAATCCATTGTAGGTACAAAGTAAATTTCAAATTAATTTTAGAAATAAATCTTACGTACCTTATCAAAAACAGGATCTCATTAGACATCAGAAGCACTTAGTTAAGTAAAATATCATATCATAGCATCACGCATGTATTCCCCAAAGGGGTAGTCAGAAGTGTACATAGTTGCACATCCACATTTCACCAAAGCTAAAATAAAAAATTACATACTTTCTTTCTTTCTTTCAATGCTGTTATTAAGTCCCATCTAATGGTGGTGAGCCTATTGCCATCAACCGGGCCCAATTTAAGACTCCAGGTGCTATTGAAGATTTCATAACAGAAAAATTCACTAATACTTTGCCCGAACCGGGAATCGAACCCAAGACCTTCTGCTCAGCAGTCGCGCTTGGGACCACTAGACCAACGAGGCAATTCAATTGAAACAGTACCTTATTGCCTACTCATTAGAGATCAAACTCATTTATTGGCTATGATTTAATAGTGTCTTCATCTTGAGATATTTGGGACCAAAGCACTAGTTAGACAAGTGAGACCACTATATTTAGTCTTAATTTCCCATTCAGTCTACATTTGTCATTTGGTCTAAATATTGTGTCGAAAAGAAAAGGAATGATTATATGTCTGTAAATTTGATAATGAGCATTTAGCAATTATTGCCATTGCTGGCAATTCAATGTTACATATGCAAAATGACCACACTCTATAATTCATTACTTTGTAGAGACAAGGACATCTGTAAGTAAAATATATGTAGGTTGATATGAAACAAGATTAACAATAAAACAACAACATTAGTTCTCACTCATTATATTTGCTATAACGTTTAAGAAACATTTACGTTCTCATTTAACCGTCTACAATTATAAATATATCATTCTAAGATCACAACATAGTTATAGGTAAGACGTTATTTACAATAAATAAACAATTAAGTACATATATTTACAAACTAGTCTCATCACTTGTAATAAATAGAATGTTCTAGAAGTAGTGTTGAATGGACTGTGTAAGGAGATCGACACATTGAACATAAACAAATAAGGGCCGCCGCACATCTAGCGCAGCGCTGCAGAATAAAACACTATTCCAAGGTATTTCCAAGGGCATCGAAGCCAAAACAAAGGTGAAAGGTAGCGCGCAGCAACACGAATATGCGAAATTTAGCGCTTTGCTGCTTAAGGTAGCTTCACAATAATACAGAGGAATTTCAAGAGTTCCTCTGTGTTAATGCTAGTCTTGAAAAACTAATTTCAGTGTCAGACCAGACGCATGCGCTAGTTTACGCAAGTTCGCGAACTTGTCTAGTACTGCGTTTAGTAATCTTCGACTTTGTGCTACGGTTCGATAGATATGCCCTTAGAGCAACAAAATATTGAGCTTCTTCTTCATAGCGTATGGTTTATGAACAACCTAGTGTCTAAGAGTTTACACCGCCCGTAGGCCTCTGACATGGCTTTACACAACATCAAGAACGTTTCACTGGTGTGCTAATTTTCCTCACGATGTTTTCCTTCACCGTTTTAGGATAATTTATTTATTTATTGCAATATAAATATATTAAGCACATGACTCGAAATTGAGCTATAATTATTGTATTGAGCTTTGCATATAAACAAACTTGTTAAGCTAAAAAAATAAAAGCTCTCGGTACAAGCGGGTGTACTAAATATGTTCGTAAAGCAGTCGGTTGCACCAACTTAACTTTAACTGTAACCAACATTGAAGATTAATCTTTGAAAAGCATTAACGCATGCTTAGCGAACTCTAAAGTTATAATAGTTAATCGAATCGTCGAAAGGTCGTGAGCAGGACTCGAATCTGCGCCTCCCGGACAAATACTCCAGGCGCTCGGATCACCAAGCCAACTCGACCCCTGCTCACGATCGCGAATTCTTCATCCACATTTTAACACGTCTTTTGGCGACGTCATTGCTATCTATTCAGTCCCTATACAGGTGACCGAACCGACACAACTAACTTTGCAGTTAATACAATGTCGTAAATCCAACTCTTTTTCCATATAATATTATGTACCAATGATCTGCACAGTGCACATACTTAACCATCAATCCGCGGCGTACAAGCTAAACGGCAAAATACTTGATAAGTTACGTATAGTTCTTTTGTCTACAGTTAAATCTAATCACAAAAGAACATTTCACCCCTATGTATGGATATTTAATATATACACACAAATGTGTATATTTACAGTACGCAAATGGGATTGAAATGGAATTGAAATGGAATTTCACAAATGGCATTAGAACTACTAAAGCTTGTAATTTGTTCTCTAAAGGGCGAATTTACGTTGCCGAGGAAGAGAAGAGAAGAGTAGTGAATTGCATTTTGGACTTTATCTCCATTGCGAAACCCTAGATTCGGCGCACGAAAAATAATCTGCGCGGCATTTATATAACAAACTAAGTTCATGCAATTAAATTCATCTGTTTCTTACAAGTATGTTGAAAATGTTAAAACAAAGAAACACGTCAGCTTTTTGGTCAAATTCAAACTCGGCTGCTTCCGTGGCGGCTCGGGTTGCAATTCAGCATCGTGTGTAGTGACTAACTTAGCCTACTTAACTGTATCACAATGTACTATTTACTGTGCTCAACTTATTGTATCAATCTATATGTGAATCTACGTCTATTATCTGCAATGCGTCACATTTGTATAACTACGATTAGCTCTTAATAATAATAAATGCTCAATGTGTATCTCCTTTAGGATCGCTGTATCGATACTTATTCTTCTGAGAATCAATTATTTTTCCCTAGTGTGGCAGGATAGACTTTTAAGCTCTTCATCGGAATGTAAGTAAAATATGACACGCACGCTACGTATTAGACAAGGTAACACATCAATAGTAATTTGTGCAAGCGAAATTTTGTCTCGTCTTGCTCACATCTAAATTTTTAACACATTGCCAACAATCGAAGGTTACTGCACAACGTCTTAACTAGTGAAACACCAAGTAACCTATTATTGACAACATTTATATTCATTGTTTCACTTTATTTGTAATATTAGTTTTTTATATTATAATTTACAAATCATTATCAAAAGGTCCATCCGAAAATTGACCTAAATTGGTATACTGTTTTATTGCTATGAATGTTACAGATAAAATAAATTCTTTAAAAATCTTGCTTCAATCTGTTTTTAATGTGATCATACATTTAACTACAAATACATTTATCAACTATCAAGAGCTTCTGTGAGCAATTAACCGCAGTCTATTGTGTCTAAAACATGGCAATGGCGCCAATTCTAATGTAGCAAACTAAATTAAATTTAGAGCATTGCTATCTTATAATAACCGTTACTATAAGAGTGGGACGGGATAACGTCAAATTCAAATTTAATCATGTCAACCTAAATTGTCCATACAATTTACGTTTGACGTCTCTAATTTTAGTGTCTAGCTAAAACTGTGCCTACTAAAAACGTTCGGAGATTTTAATTTGACGTGACTAAATTAAAATTTGACATCTCTTGATTCGTCCCATCTTGCATTTAGAACATTTCTGTCTTTTATTAACAGTTACTATATGAGCAAGATGGGACGAATCAAGAGATGTCAGATTTGAATTTAGGCACGTCAAATTAATATATCCGAACGTTTTTAGTAGACACAATGATATGTACCCACTAATTGTAGAGACGTCAAACGAAAATTGTATGAAAATTACATGATTAAATTAGAATTTAACTTCATCCCGTCCCTCTCTTATTGAAACGATTAATAAGAGACAGCAATGCTCTAAATTTAGTTTAGTTTGCTATATTAGAATTGACGTCAATAATTTTAGACAATAAGTATTAAGTATGATTAACAAGTAAGAATACCTAGAATACGAAAATAAGTGAATTGCATCAATTCAATGTTTAATTAAATGCATTTTTTTAAATTGCATGTATAGTTTTGAACTAAGTTTAGCTTCAGATTAAGTTAAACTTGCAAGTGAACTATAAACAATAATAATTTAATTTTTATCGAAAAAGGTCTGACCCCAAATTTAAGAATATAGTGAGTACTTCAGACTATTAGTTTTTTAACAGAGAAGGTCAATGTGAGCCTAAGTCATTAGCTCTTGATACGTCTACTAATAAATTGAGATAAATTGTTCTGACATTACAAAGCATTAGGGACTCATTCGTTTCAGTATTCATTATTGTTTTCACATACTCAAAATACACTTGAAAAAGCGAATCGAGGCAAAATGAGTTAATTCACATCCACTTGAATGACCTAAAAGACCGAAGTAACGCAGAAGCAAGAACTTTATGCACGAACTTTTCTGCATTAAAATATGTTAAGTTTATTATTACGTCCATTCTAACTTCACAGAAATTCTACACAATTGAATCGTTTTGTGTATCAGCTTTAGACAGTAATGGTACACTGCTATAATCCTTTAATCTTTCGCTGCCTTTTTTGGTACCGTTATCGAATGAGCTTGCCGTGGGTAACTTGGAAATCCAATTGTTATTACCAATTTTATTCGTCTTGTGGTTGCCGATTGAGTTCTGATTCTGGCAGTCTTTCAACTTCACTCTTGGTTGGCTGCTGTGAACAGTATTATGGTTTAACGAATTGACGTTCAATGATATGGAATTAGAAACGCTTTGCTTGTCTGCATCGTCTACATTATCATTAACTCCATTTGTAACTGGTTCTGTAGGATCAGAATGCTGTCTTTGAATACTGAGACTTTGAAGTAGGGGTTGAGCTTCTTTTTCTAATTTGCTCATATCTGTTCTTTGGAGGAATACTCCTGATCCTCTTCTGCTTGATGATCTAGAACTTTGGTCTAACCGTTGTCTGAACGGAGTCAAGTGTGATAGTGACCCGCTCTCTGTCGACTGCGTCTGGGTTTTGACTAATAGCGGTCTCTCTTTCGGTGCGTTAGGATCTACTTTTTCGCCTAACAACCAATATGTGACTAGAATTCCTTTGCCCTGCAACAAATGAAATTTTGAAAACATGTAACATATTTATTTATTTTATTTTTATTTTCAGGTAAAATAAGCATAGAGTTAAAGTAATTGTAATATTATCTGGTATACAGTAATAAATATGTTAAAAAGGAACAGCTATTTAATAACACAGTTGAACTGTTCTAAAATAATCCCCCACTTTATTAGTAACGTTACAAATATAAGTATACTAAAACTTGAATTGGACTCAATTCTAATTTGTTAAACAGAACTAATTGTATTCCCTCGTGCTCTCTGAAATGTTAACTTTTCCTGTTTATAGCTGAAATTGTTTATCGGATCGATGACCCTTATTTACGCTTAAAATAGAAGTGTAACTAAAATAAATCAAAGATTGATTAGAAACCGCCGAATAGGCTGATTATTGATAATTTGAAGTTTGATAAGTCCGACGCATTATTACTATAAAGTACGATGAAAATTTTAAGACTTAGGCATAACAAATGATATTAAATAAATAAATAATTTATTCCAAGATATGTCTTTGAAAAAGCATTAACGCATGCTTAGCGAACTCTAAAGTTACAATATTAAATGGAAAAAGAATACGGTCGCGAACAGGATTCGAACCTGCGCCTCCCGGATAGATACTCCAGGCGCTCTGACCACTAATGAAAGAGGTCGAGATGGCTTAGTGGTCAGAGCGCCTGGAGTATTTATCCGGGAGGCGCAGGTTCGAATCCTGTTCGCGACCGTATTCTTTTTCCATTTAATATTGTAACTTTAAATAATTTATTGATCACCGGCTTACTTTTCACGTGCATTTTTCAGGTTTGTTAGACTAATTTCGAACGCAAACTAGTTAAGCTAAGCCCGCAGCGATGTCGCCAGTCAAACATAGTCGAACAATTCCGAAATATGCACATGAGTAGTAGCCGGGACAATAATTAATTTAAATATGCCTCACGAAAGTTATTATAAAAAAAGTCATAATGAGTGCGAATAAGTGCTGGGATGTAATGTGTTTATCTGATATGCTGAATGGTTAAAGGTTAATGGTATAAGGGAAAACCGCACGGTTGCAGCAGGAATTTTTAAAAACAAGTTCAGCTTTGTTTTTTTTGGCCCTAAAGTCGACGTCTAAATTGGTTATTTACGATAGTAAAACATAGTTGCCTACATACATATGGCCTTGTTTTTCTTTTTAATTATGAAGTTTAGCAAAATGCTTGGAGTAATTCTGCAAATCTTAACAAAAATGAAAACTAACTTTTTTTACTTCCCTACTGCCACCGTTTGGTTTTCCCTTAGCAAAATGCCCAAGACTTCTAGAACAGTCCTGCTTTGAATACCTTCATAGCAACTTCTCCTCTGCACTCCAAGTGGAAGGTTCCGAAGAGGTCTAGCAGTGCCTTCGTATCTGGAGACACGTGAATCTTTAGAGCTTCTCCATTGGACTCCATTCTGGACGCCGTGTTAACTGTATCTCCAAAGAGGCAATAGCGAGGCATCTTCAGACCCACCACACCGGCCACACAAGGACCTAATGGGAAATACAAAAAATTATAATTGTTTAATTCATCTTAAAATAAGAGTTTATTCATTATACTACTAATAAGTTTGCCCTGAAAGTACGTGTGATTAAAGTATGGACAAAACAAATATCAATGAATGTATGGAGCAGTAACTTTTAATTAGAAGCGTGGGTCGAGTAAGACCCAGCATAATAATGTCTAAATAACAAGCTCCTTTCGAATTTACATGATGCCAAAGTAATTAGAGAGCCTAAAAAAATAAATTTTCGTGGACCCACAAAAGAGCTAGTTCATATTTTATTTACATTTCAAGTATGTTTCACCACAGCTCATTACTTTGAAAAGGAATGAAAGTGGCACTGTATTTTTGTTCAAAGAATTCCGTAAATCGTGGCCCGAATTTTCAACCTTTTGATTTTCGACACGAGTGATTGTTGACTTTTGGTAAGGGTGATTTTTCGGTCGGAAGGTAATTTTTTGGGCCCGCAATTTGCTACTGAGAAAATCCCTTAGACATCCGTTTTTATTTTTAGCATCAAATGGTGAATGTTATCTTTTCAGTTATTTTTTATAAAACGTTGTATGATTTAGCTGTGGTTACGTATTTCTTGTACAGTCAGCGACAGAAGTCGTTTAACATGCATCGAAACTGCGGCAAATGTAGTGCTGGTTATGGTGATTGATTAAACGATTTCTTACATTTTCTGTGTTTATTTGATAACAAGATGGTTATACATTTTTGTGGAAAAAGAAACGTTCGTGAGCAGGATTCGAACCTGCGCCTCCCGGATAAATACTACAGGTGCTCTGACCGCTAACCCATCTCGACCTCTGTTCACTACCGGGATTCTTGTTCCACATTTTAATACGTCTTTTGGTGACGTCATTGGTATCTATTCAGTCCCTATACAGGTGACCGAATCGACACGACTAACTTTGCATTAAATACAATGTCTTAAAGATGCAATAAACATAACAATCTTACAGATGAATCTTGCAAAAGCATTATACGCATGCTTAGCGAACCATAAAGTTATAATTTTTTGTAGAAAATGAATACGGTCACGAGCAGGATTCGGACCTGCGCCTCCCTATTACACACACAAACGTATCCTTTTCCCACAAAAAAATATATATTTAGAGTTCACTATGTATGCGTTTCGTAGATTTATCTGTGAGATTGTTAGATTGTTATGTTTTGTACTCCAAATATGTAAATAGTTTTCAGAGGTAAGCCATTTAAAAAATTTGGTGCCATTTAGCCATTTAAATCAGTGACTTGTCGCTGACCGCGTACCCGCACATTTTTTTTTATTATTTTAGGTACAAAGTTAGGTAAATCGATGAAAGGAATTTTCGGAAACCTCTACCACTATATTTGGTTTCAGAATTAATGCAAGTTTTTATACTATGAACCGTCGTTGCAGTACATCTGAGAAATGGTGTCCATGGTGTGTGAGGACATGTCAGAAGTCTAAGGGTGGTTTAAGCCATGCCCTGAAGCGATCTAGTCGTGTTTCGGGATGTAGTCCGGGGCAGCCATTGTGGGAGACGGGTCTGGGCAGTTGCATCAACGCCCCAACTATCATTCTCTCAAATATAATATAAATCTATCCACTCTACTTATGAGTGAATAGATTTATTCTGGCTAGCTAGAAGAGGTTGACATTTTTTTAAGGATATGATTACTATTATTTGAGTGGCTACCGAATTGGCGGCTGACACAGGTGTATGGGTGAAAAAGACATGGCCGACCCTGAAATTGGGATGAGGGCTGCGGGATGATTATTATTATTTGCACAATGTAAACCGATTGCTTAGATACCTTCTTGACTGCCATTGTCATGAAATTCAGGAAGACTGAAGTTTAGCTAAGGTATTTCGATATTCCCGCTTGATTATAAGTTGTTGTAACGACAATAAACGACATTACCAACTCCTTCAGGGAATACAGATTTGTTTTCGAGTTGTAGGCACACTTGCATTCCCACATTTCACCAATGCTGTTATTCAGTGCCATGTAATAGGTAGTGAGCCTATTGCCGTCTACCAGGCACAATTTCAAACTCAATAACACCTAATAACACTGCCCGACTCGAGAATCGAATCCAAGACCTCATTCTCAGCAGTTGCTGAGCATGAAGTCTTGGATTCGAGGCATGAGGAGCATGTTTGGGACCACTAGACTAATGAGGCGATCAGGATGCTGAAAATCGAGTTCGTAGTGCCTCAGCAATCAAAAAGTGATCTCATTTGTGCTTCAAGTTTGAATACTGAATATTTTATATTTGCGAAGACTTGGCAAAAGCTCCACTTAGTTCTTTTGAACTAGAAAAGCTAAGATTTTTCTTTTTTATTATTCCTCATGTATTTTGTCATAGACTGTATTGTTAGAGCGGCTACCTTTTTTTTTTTTTTTTTTAATGGCCTCTTACAGAAACCCCAGGGGTTTTGTCTGCATAACCGGACAACACCTTAGGCGAGGCGGTTTTATGCCTCCAGCCCTAGCATATTTAAAAATACTTCAAACTAAGCAACAGCGATAAGGGCGTCGCCTGCGGGACACGAGCCTCGGCTTAGGGCGTTGCTGGGGGGACAACTAGGGACTAGCTGGATCATATCAGTTTCCTTATTATTAAGGGATGAATTTGAAGCTACTGGCTCGACGCGGGCCGGCTCGAGCAAGGGTCGAGGCGGACATGATGAGACATTTCGCGTCGGACGCGGACCTTGCCGGTGAATAGCGGCTTCCATCTACGTATTATATTTTATAGTTTAAGTTCCAAGATACGAGTACATTTGGAGTTTTGAACTTGTGTGGAAAAGCAAAATGCATATAATAATTTCTTCATTAGGTATCTATGTTTGTATATCTTTCAATTTAAAATAAAATCATACTATATTACACGCAACAAAAAGCGTTACCGTCAGTTCTAGTGTCACAGTTTAAACCACACGAGGCCTCTGACACACCATCGAAATAATCTCACAGGTATGCTGGTACCCTCACGATGTTATCCTTCACCGTTTTAAACTAGGTGACAAGGTCACACGTCTTAAACACTTCTGATAAGATAGATACTGATCGGTTGAAGTCTGAAGTTTAAGTCTAAATATATTTTTATCAACATTTTACTTTCGAGCTGAAAATGTAGGCAGAGAAGTTTTGACTGTTCTGTTTAATTTCAGTGAAGCTTGAGATGAGATTGTATTCACTGTGATAAAGTGTTGATAAAACGACAAAATTCAATACTTATTTTCTATCGAGTCGACAAGTTTGTCGTAAAGATCCGTGTTCGGCCGCCTGTTAGATTAAAAGTATACTGAATTAGAACAAATATGATACAACAAACTCACCAGAGTGCAGCCCAATCCTGAGCTTCAACTGATCTTGCGGCCGATGCCTGATACGAAACCGGCTCACTGCATCACGCAGCGCCAGGGCCATCCGAGCCACTTCGCATGCATGACGTGTGCCGTTACGCTCTGGGAGACCTGATACTACCATGTAGGCATCGCCTATAGTTTCCACCTGTGTAATAAGATCGATTATGAGAAATATGCCATAGCATCATAATAGAGAATCTCTATGTCTATGGCCTGTGGGCTTTAGAACGCTTACAGGGCCCTTGGATAATAATTAAAAATTAGAGATAAATCTTTGAAATGCATTAACGCATAATTTTTTGTGAAAATTGTACGGTAGTGAGCAAGATTCGAACCTGCGCTTCCCCGATTTTTTCGACGCAGGTTCGAATCTTTTTCTCGACCGTATTACAAATATGGAAAATTAGGTTTTTAGCATGTTCTTTGACGTTATTTAAATATTTTTTTGTCCTCTTACTCAATTTCATTATATTTAAAAACGGTTCTAAATCGGTTCAGGCGTTAAGAAGTTACGATGGAATAAACTTACATACATGAATACTAAAAACATAACTTCTTTCTTCGGGCAGTCGTGTAATTAGATAAAACACTCACCTTATAAACATCGTAGTTTTCAACAATGGAATCGAAGCAGGTATACAGGTCATTCAACAGGTCAACCACTTGCATTGGAGTGGAAGAAGCAGATAATGATGTGAACCCAACGATGTCAGAAAAGTAAATGGTCACTTGTTCAAAGGTCTCGGCGACTACCGACTGGCCATTGATCAGTTGAGAAGCTACGGACCTGCGTAAAAGATAATCTAGTTTAACGCGATGAACAATTCTTTTTTTTTTCCATTTCATACAGTATAATGACAGCATACAGTTGAGACCGTGACCGCAAGAGCTGCGCATCTTTTTCTAAATATAATTAAAACCAATTATGTTTGAAGATATGAAGAAAAGATATGCAGCGCCGACCCCAATAAAATTGGGATAAAGATAATTCCCCCCAGGATGATGGTGATGATAATAAAAGTGGTTGAGAAAAACAAATTTACATAACATAACATAGTACTATATAAATAAACATGAAAATAGAATTAATGCAGTAGAGATAAGAGCTTTGAGAACTATGTGTAGAGTAACTTTGAGAGATAAAGTAAGGAACAGCGTGATAAGGGAACGTTGTGGCGTTAAAGAGATATAGTGACGAGAATTGATAAAGGTATGCTGAGATGGTTTAGGCATGTAGAAAAAAGGATTTTTTTTTTTTTTGTATGACATGCCCAAATATAAGTTTGACGTTTTTTTATTTGTCCTGTCTCGTTTTTATTGTAGCTATTAGAAGAAGTTTGTACTTTTTTATTTTAGTTTAGTCGGCAGACACTAGCATATATCGACACTATTGTTGACTTAAATATATTTCCTATATTATTGAGATACCTATAAGGGGGATGGATGGTGTGACGTCGATGGATATAATTAGAAATGAGTATGTAAGAGGAAGTCTGAATGTTACGACGGTCACCGAGTCGGTTATGGTATGGACATATGAAGCGAATTAATGACGATCATGTGACGAGGAAAGTTGTGAATATGAATGTGGATGCTTAGATGAATCGAGGAAACGATGGATAGATTGTGTGAAAGATGATATAGCTAGAAAATAAGTGACTATCAAGTTAACGGTTGACAGAGATGTATAGAAGAAAAAAACATTCTGCACGGAACCCAATTAAATTGGGATGAGGGGCGGAGAGATCATGACTTAGATACCCCTACATAGTAAACGTTGGCTCCGGGACCAAAAGAAGATCTTGGCCCTTATTTAATTCCTACATTGATCTCTAAAAAGGCGAAAGTTATGTCACCAATCCAAATAAAACTGTGCCTCCGTTTTATTTCTCTAAAATTTTGTAACCGCAAAGTCATTCACTTGCGCTGTTGTTATATGTTTGGGTAATACATGCTTGATATACTTATCAAAGAGCATATATCCCAATCCGAACATGGTGCGGTGTATACAGTTTCGTAAACAATAGGCACGAAAAATTCACGAAATCGAAATCTATACAATGTCGCACCCAATACTTTTTCAGTGTCAGAACAAAGGCTTTCGAGAGCGGCATGGTATTGGAACTCGGTTGTTTCAATCGGTTCTTCACAGCTGCTATATTTCAGTTACGTTTAATATAAAACGAAAAAAGAGCCACCTGCAAGGCGTATAAAATAATAAAACTTTGGCCATGGGAAGGCAGAGGAATATTCAACCGTGGAAATTACTCTATCAGCCTGAGCACGCCAGTTGTTTCGCTCCCGAACTGAGTTGAGATGATGATGACAGGTATAGGTAAAGAGTTTTTTCTTGATTTATATTGTACTTACTTGGGCAAAAGCTGATATAGAAGCTCCTCGCATTTCTTCTTCTCTTCTAAATAATCTTGAGTTCTTTCGCTAACTAATGATTCCAAATTATTTGCATACTGCTCCATACGGGAAAGCAAATTATCTAATATATTGCTACTTTCTTGAGTTCTGTGGGCAAAGAGAATAATATAAAATATACTGAAGAAAAACATCTTTTGAACAACTTCTTTATTTAGTTAAAAAGCAAAATAATTTAGAATACGCCAGGCCTGAAAAGAGGCAAAAAAAAAATTTGAAGCCTGAATATTCTTTATTATATTCGTGTATGAGATTAAGTCCATATTAACACACTTTATCTTCTGAATAAAATATAACGACGTTTATATTTGTAGAATTTGTCATATTTTTTTCATGACACTAAACGTGTGTCATAAAATTAAGATGCTAATATATAAGTGTATGTTTACGTATAAGTCAGTTTTTTTAGATATACAGGGTGGCAATGGTGACAAAAGTTTAACACACGGGTCAAGTGATAAAATAAGTAAATAAAATAGTTCATTTTTTTTTTTTAACAATGCCATCTCAATCCTATTAATATTGTAATTGCGAATGATAATGAGGAAGGATGGATGTTTGTTACTCTTTCACGCAATCACAACTGAACTGATTTGGATGAAATTTGGCTCATAGTTTATAACCTCGATTGACACATAGTATCATTTCAACCCGGCTGGACTGGGGACTGAGTCACTGGCAGAAGCTATGGATCTATAAAACGTATCAATCTCAATATCCGAAATATAAAGTCAATGCTAAAGAAAAAAGAAACAGTACATCTACACCCAGAAGATGAAGACATACATATGTACATATATATTACTTGTTGAGGCGTCGGATAGCTCCCTTCAAATGGGCGAAGTCCGGTCTCTCGGCAGGGTCCTCTGCCCAGCACCTCCTCATCAGCTCAGTGGCATCGTCAACTTCACATGAACGGTGATGAGAAGTATTTGGGCGAAGACCACTTGATATCACCGTCTCGATTATTTCTAAGGAAAAATAATAACAAAATAACATAAAGAACCTTAAAAAGCTCTCACTAGGTGGCTGGTTCAAGGTCCTGATACAAAAATTGGTACTCCTCGACACAGCACGCATTTGAGGAGGTTAATCTCGGTGGAACTTTAGCTTGGACCCTGATCTTGGGTATGCCAGTTTGTCAAATTAAGATCTATGACAGCCGTTACGGGTAGTCGAGAGGCCTGACAATCTGACAACCAGTCATACCACGAGATATCCTGTTACTCAGTAACTGGGTTAGGTCAGATAGGCAGCATAAAGGTCATCCAGTTTGACTGGAACCCGACCCCAATGTAATTGGGAAAACATTGAAAGTTTTTTAGGGATGGACAATATATTTGAAAATAGAATTTATATGCTTTTAAAATAAATTCATGTAATAAAATAACATAGCATCATGCTTGGACATGCAACGGGGCACTGTTCTAAACTCCGGGATGCTTCTAAACATTTTCTACTAGAAAATCCAATAACACTGCCCGACCCGGGTCAAGGCAGCTGCTAAGCGTGACGCAGAACCTCATTTGGGACTTACTAACTGCATCCCTTTGGGGATACAAGCATGATGCTATGTTCTGGGCTCTATTCCTAAATACGGATTTGAAAAAGTATTATGGAAAACGAAACCAAAATAAATATTGAATAAAAAATTACATCAATATTTGTTTTTCTTATTTCTCTAAAACGGAACTCCATTACATTTGACATAACCTAACTTGGCATAAATCAAGAATATATGGTTACCATTTCTCATGTCCGCCCTGTCATGTCCGGAAATAAAATAATTTCGTTTTATGACGTATTATACGCTATATCTTTACGCTATCGAGGCTAAAAAATAAGCTTCGACGACATGAGGAGGATGGTCATTAGCAGTTTTGTTTGTATCACTTAATAGACCATTAATATTTAAATGACTTTTAGGATTTTAAATTTTCGTACACCTATTCATATACTAACCGATTCAGTGTAAGTACGAGGATATAAAGGAAATCAACTCAATTTTTTCATAAATCTCATTATTGATTATGAATTGACTTCAGTGATTTTATGACTTGAACTTACCTTTTGGAGCCATCTCAATGCCAGGACCGAGCCAAAATGCACCCTGTCTGTTAACAATCTCGTGCATGACGATGCCAAAAGAGTAGACGTCTCCTTTTTGCGTCCCCTCCAGAGGAGGATCCGCTGTACGAAGCAACTCTGGTGCTGTCCATAGGAGACCTTAGGAGAAATAAATTATAAAGTTTTTTTTTCTGGAATATAATATACCGTCGTGAACAGGATTTGAACTTGCGCTTCCCGAATAGATACTCCAAGTTACCGACAAATACGTGTCGTTTTAATATCTGTGTTAATATTTATTTTATATTATTTTATATCTGTGTCATCAAATAAATTATGTCACAGATGTCTGTCCTTAAGCCAAGTTTTAACGGCGTGGTGAATTTTAGGGTAAAAACCTTCTCATCAGGAAAGAGAAAGGTATATTTCAATAATGGTATGCAGGAAGAAATACAAAAGTGTAGATATTTTAAGATGGTCAACTGACCCAGAGATTTATTTTTACTGAAGGAATATTATTTAGTTCAACTGGTAGAATCCCCCATAAAAATGGTCCACTCTTTATATTCCATAATAGACTTTGTGTACTTTAGAGTATCCGTGACAGTGAGAGCGGTTCGGTAGTATAGCGGGGTAGTGTTTTTATTGGATCATTTGCCCAGACCCGCCTTCTCCGTGTCACGCGCTTAATGAAAACAGTATTTCAATAAACTGCAGTTGCAAAGGACAAACAGGAGTTCCGATATTAAAAGCTGACGAATTTCCCGAAATGCGTCACCACTGAATACATCGGGGCTTATCAAGCGATATAGCAGTGGAAAACGCACCTCTGCAAAAATCATAACGGTGCAGAAGCAGTTCCGCAAAGCAATTTTTGTTTTAGTAAATAAGAAAGTTCAAGTGTAAATCAATTTAGTGTTCCTTCGCTCGTGACGTCAAAGGGATACAGAGAAATGTGACGCAGGACTTTTACAAAAACCCTACAATGCCTTGCGCTTCCAGTATAATAATGTGTTCAGGGCTCTGTTTCGGCTCCCTCGATTTTGCATTGTATGCTTACTGACGCCAGCGTAGATGATTTCTATGCAATTATGCGTAAAAAAGTTGCGTCAGTGGTGCGACGAGTACGGGGGAGCCCGAATAGCGTCCTGAGCTTGATTGGCGAGAGAACCGATACTGTTGTGCTGGGTAGGTTCACTGAACTCCATTTTTGCGGGATCGATGAGCCTACCGTGCAAATCGTGTCTAGTTTCTTCTTCTTTTTACTTTTTAATTACTTACATTATTTTTAAGCAAAATTATTGTTACGAACAACCTTGCCCTGTGTATGGACTTTTTTGTATGAAATAAATGATTTATATTTTTAGTATTTTATTTTATTTACTTATTAAGTCTAGTGATATCGTAACATATAATCCTGTTTATTATTGTTGGACGGTTATTACTGCCCGACTAGTTTTGACCTCGAATGGAGCCCTTAGTCACGAGCTGAGCCCGCTGCGATGTCACGAGTAAGCCATAGAATTCACGTGAATAATAACCGTTGAACTGTGTGTCTAACAAAAGTTATTATATAATATAGTCAGCACAACTTAGATTGCCACTTAGTATAAGATAAGATATTGTAAACGAATGTACAGGCAAGTGGTCAAACGTTATTTTATGTTACGAGTATGTTGCCGTTAAGTCCCGGGCTGTGGATGTCACATCATCTATAAATAACAGTACGCGATATACAACGAAATTTTAAAATTTGATTGTGCTTTAAGTTTGTATTGCAAAGACCTCATTACTGTCTTAACACTGAAATAAATTAAAAAAGTGCTCGACAAGTAACAGAGAAAAGATAAAGGGTCAAAAAAATTACGGAGGGTTTTTGACCTGAAAATACTAGTTTTATAATATCTAAAACAAGAAACGTAAATAATATTCAACGAGAATAACGACTATTAGTATAATTATTTAAATGCGCAATACTTTTGCTACATGTATTGACGTAATGGCTTTATCATGAGCTGAGCCGGTGGGTGAACCCGCGGCGATGTTGTGTCAAACTATACTGTTACATTGACTCGCGACATTGCCGCGGGTTCAGATCATGATAAAGGGCTCCGTTCGAGATCGAAACTAACCGGGCATCCCCGAATTATGGACGTGTTTAACAATAATTAAAATGAAACCTAATGCCTTTGCAACTGAATTGCGCAATTATCTCCGTGATAAAACAACTTCCTACAAACAAGTATAATAGTGAGACGGCGTGGTTGGCATAGTGGTCGAGAGACCGGCTGCAGCGTCGTGTGTTGAGGTTTCGATTCCCGCACGGAGCAAATATTTGTGTGATCCACAAATAATTGTTCCGGGTCTAAGTGTTTGCGTGTATGTGAGATTCTGTTTGTGAATAAGTTAACGTTAAAACTTCAAAAAAAGAAACAAAAGTATCATGCTATAATACTTACGAGTCCAATAGCTGTGCGCCCTGGAGTCTTTCTCTGAAGTCCTCAACGCGTGGAGTCCAAAGTCCGAGATCTTAAGCACAAATCGCGAATCCACGACACAGTTACTGGACTTCAAAGCGCCGTGGGACCTGATGTCGGAGCCGTGGAGGTAATGCATACCCTAAAAGGTAAAGTTGTGATCTTGATTACGTATTTATATTTTGCAGATTTGTGCCAGGCAAACTGATTAATATTAAATGAACCGCAAGAAATAAAAAAGACCCAATTTTCTTTCAAAGTGGAACGATTCCCTGAAAAAGGACGATAACAGTTTCCATCTAGTGAACAGACAAGTCTTACAAGCCCACTTGCACGGAATTTACTTTACCGACCTTTAGCCGAAATTAAACCGACATTACTGTGTCATTAAGGCTTGATTGCACCAACATATTTAACCGTAACCAGCGTGTTACTTTATTATTTATTTGAGCTATTCTATGTAAATTCTGTCAAAATTACACAGTAGTATGTTGGTTGCGGTTGAAGTTAAACGATAGAAAGTTAAACTTTTCCCGACCTGGGGATTGAACCCAAGACCTCATCCTCATCAGTCGCGCTTAGGACCACTAGACCAGCAGGGCAATTTTATAATATTATGACAAGGACATTCGGAAATTCATAGTTGTTAGACTAGACCTTAAGTCCCTTAATAAAGCTACCCAAATATTTCAGCGTCTTTCATCATGTTAATTTCTATTACACTGCGTACGCAATATTGTAGAAAAGGGATATCGACCCACCGTAACTGATTACGGATGCCTGTGGTCACCTACTGTTTCCGAGACATTGAGAATTCGTTTAACCTTTTTAGTTACTTTAGAAGGGTTTCGTTTAGGGCTTTTACGTATATTTGTGAGTGACTCGCTGGTTTAATGCGCTTTCCTAATATTAAATCAATAATTGTAATGTCGATGACTTGAGGACAGAATTTCATACAGAGATGTATGAAATTCTGTTGACTCACTAATTAGCAGACACATTATTATTGTTATAAAGAACAATGTTGTACTTTAATAAGCCAGGTGTTAGGCGCCATTTTGGAAGGGGCGAATCTTCTCAATGCAATTAAATTATTATCACAGGCCTTAGATAACACGCAAAGGTTTTGTTTTATATAAAACTGAAAAATATAATAAAACATTAAATAACTATGTTGAACATCATGGCTAAATCCCTAATATTGAAGATTCGGTAGCTATCCCTTGATTTTAATTAAATACAACAAATCGAAATAGCTTACCTTGACGATATCGTGCATCAAGCTAACTTTAAACATCCAGTCTAGCTTGATAGACTCGTTTTCCAAAATGTCCTGCAACGAACCTTTGGGGCAGTACTCTGTTAGGAGACAACAGTGTGGAGGATCTACACAGGCTCCATAAAACCTGGTAAGATGGTCGTGTTCTAGATCCTTCATCTTCTTTAGTTCAAGCAGTAGAGGTCTGGTTAGGTCAATACGTTGCTTGTCCACTTTCTTGATGGCAACTCGACAGCCTTTGTAGAATCCGCAAGGTGCATAAACTTGTCTATCACCAGCCAAGGATGTGGCTTCGTCCGAGCATGTGGTCTGGAAATATTTAAGATCGTGAGCAAGTTTCATTACTAATAGTAATGGTCCCGAAAACGAGGGGCTCGTAGCTGAGAAACAGCCAAGAAGATCGTCGACCGAGATTAAGCTGTACTTGACGTAGTCGGTCTGGGTGGTATCGAGACCCCTCCGTGCTTCGGTGAGCACATTAAACTGTCGGTCCCGGAGTCAGATGAAGATGTATTTTCATACATCTTCATCTGACTCCGTTATGGGTAGTGAAACGCCTAAAAGTCTGGTAGCCAGTCTTACCACGAGATATCGTGTTACCCAGTAACTGGGATGTGAAGGACAGATAGGCAGTCGCTCCATGTAAAATACTGATATTAAACTGCATCCAGTTATACTGGAAGCCGATTCCAACGTAATTGGGAAAAGTCTAGGCAGATACATAATCGTCGTAAAAAATTACACATTTGGATAAAGTTGTATTAATTACAGTGTAAATAAAAATAAAATAAATAAAAAATACGAGGTAAAAGAAAGGACTCAAGTGATTGTCTTAAAACTAAAGTAACATGAGTAATTCCAAAGATTATAAGGTAAAGAGAAACAAACTACGCAGAAGTTTCAAGTCTTAATCTATCCCACTCATAATATCTTTCGATGTACGTATACTAAAAGTTCATTGAATATTAACGTTTTTCAAGGCGGATGAAGTTCGAACCAATATCTAAACACTTGACATTTAGAACTTCAGCAAATTGCCCGCAGCCAACAAAAAGTCAATCATGAATCAATCGAGACTTGATTTTCTATTTAGAAATTAAATAAATGTTCTAGTATCCGAGTATAAAAATAGATTCTATCTACGAAGTCTTGTGAAGTTGAATAATTTTTCAGTGTGTTTCTGCAACAAGTCTTTGATTCAGGCACCTAGCGAGAGCATCTGAAGTGTACTATTTCTATATACACATTTAATTGCGTTCTATGCAAATTTATTATTTACTTAAATATCATTCGAAACGTAAGTCTCTTATTGCTGTTATTTAAGGCCATAGCAAATCGTGTTTGATTGTTCCACAGAAATAGTAAAAGCAATTTATGGTTCTAGAAAATGGATCAAATGAATTGGAAACAATAGATGAACTATTATGTGTGAACTATAGAGTAAAACCAGAAAATATATGATGATAGCAAATTGGTAGAAATTTTCCATTATAAAAGACACTGGTTGTAACGCTTTGAAAGTCTTCCTGGAATATTTACTAGATTAATTGCCATCAGCACTTTTTTTCTTTTTTGTCTGATTATTATATTTGAAGGTTAAATGCCTTTGTTGCCCATAAATACATTGCTTAGTTGTTTTCAAACTGAAAAACAACAGGAAGAACTTATTGTTGAAGGCCAGGGCGAAAAAAATATTCAAGATATTTTATCTATTGACAAATAAATATTAGAGAAAAGGAAAAGACTATTAGAGAGACGCTGAGGAATTGGATTTCGATCCGGTATCATCCGTATTTGTCCAAATAAAATCATAAATATTTATCTTCATTGAATTTCCAAGGTCCATCAGCGTCGCAATCAACAACATAAATAAGGAGTTCAACAAAAAAACAACAATAAATCTGCAAAAGTTACTAATTCAAATTCATGAGTTGTCAAGTATCAAGTCTCGTCACGTGAAGTTTGAAGATTACTCAAGAATTGTCGATCCCTCCGACCCAAAAGAAATCGTGGGGGCGGATGAATAAGTCGTTTCAAATGGCTTGTATATTTAGACCCTTTTTAGAATATCATTTTGTCGTAGACAATTTGGATAGGGATTTTTATTTGGCTACCCCAAAGGTACTTTTTTATTATTTTGTTTCTAGCTGTGTTTGTATTCCTTCATTCATAGAATTATTAGGCATAGAACAGCAATAGCCGCACGCAATGGAAGCAATATCAAGTTAGCCCTTTAAGGCTACGTACGACTTTTGACGCGTTAGTACTCAATACGACTTATTCCTGTGAAGAGCTCCCGTATTTTCGTAAAAAAATGACATACTGTGTAGTGAAAGGGTGTCACAACTCATCACATAATCAAGAAAAACATTTAAAGATCCCATTTCACGGGTAAGTATTGCCTAAAAACTTATATTTTTTTCGTATAAAAATTATTTTAACAAAAAAAGAAACGTAAATTTGACAGACGCCATTACAATGAAAATGTTGCTAGGTATAGGAAAATATTTTACCCCATTTTTTGTTATTATAATTATGTACTGTATAATATTCAATTCACATATAAATCGCCGTTTTTATTTGTCAAATGTAACTATAGTTACCATATGCAACGAAAAAAAAAATGTAGATGATTTTTGACATTGTAAATGAAGAATATTCTAAATAGAAATAACACACTTTTAATATTATCTAACAATAAAGATCGTGGTTACCGAAATCCACGAGGGCGATGCTGCGGGCGGAAGCAAGTAAAGAATAATTTTGTATTATATGTACGTACTGGCGAGGTATGATAAACCGGAATGTTCCAATTTCCCCATTTTTTGGGGAAAATGTCATTAACTTGCCACATTAATGGTATCTTTATGTGCGTGTCTGCAAACGTAATTACTTGCCGCTTACGCCCACATTGAATGTATTTCTGCTTCAATTTTGAGCGGAGTTTTGAATGAAACTATCACTCTAGGTGTAATTACTCTAAGCCTTCATTATTGTTGTTTGTAAAGCCCACTCTTTTTTAGGAACTTAATGTAAGTATGACGTTCAAATGGCACTTATCCGAATAAAACTAATTCGAATAATAGCCTTTAAATAGGAATTTAATTCAAATATTGTTTTAAGACTCGTTTTTCAGCAAAATCAAACCAGAAATTTTTGGATAATTACCAATTATGCAATCTAGTTTTTTTGCTAATTCTGTAAATTTCATTATGGGTTTATATTACTCGATATCTTACCCCAGTGCTATATCTTCGTCCGAGTGAATGCAAACTCCCGCGCAGTCTTCCGCCCGGCTGGAGGACGTCACTCCAACTGACTCGCCAAGTCATCATCGCTATCTCGGCTTCCAACTTGTAGTGCCTTTAAAAAATATATATTGAATTTTCTGTTTTTTTTTTTATCTGTTTCGAAGAAGTATTCCGCTTAGTGCACTAATTTGAACAGCACCGATTGAAGTACACTTCTTTTATTTCACTTACATAGATTTCTAGACATTTAAAAACTTTTGTAGGTGCTGTTCGTGGAATAGAATATTAATATTTTTATCTAATCCACGAACCGCAGTTACCGAGTTGTTGTTCGTGAAATAGAAAAGGTGTGGATCAATCGGTACTGTTCATATTGGTGCGCTATGTGGAATAATTCGTTTCGAACTCTTTGCAACATTCACGGTTGGCAGCTTATCAGCTATACTACTTAATATGATATTATTCCAACTAAAAGTAGTTTTATTATTGTGATTGCAAAAACTTAAGATATAAAAAATATTGAAGATATATAAAATCTTGAGTTAGCTGATTAAAATATCCGTATGACTATAAAATTACAAAACCTATCGATAAACGTCTGATAACTCATAGGTCTGGTTAAAAAAAATACTAGAGAGTCCGATGCTTCATTCTTGACTTGATAAGTTTGTAGTTCGCGAGATAGCTCAATGTCGGACTACAAATCCGGCAGCATAATTGAAACCAAGAATTAATTAAATATATTAATTTCCATCGTTATTTAACATTGTTCTTACTTGTATACTAAAACTACTTTTTATTTTGTAGCAGTGATAGCGTAGTGTTATGACTTATGACCGTTGGATTGGTAAGTTAGGTTACACATTTGAATACAAGGCACGTTTCACTGACAGTGACATGCGTAATTTAAATTAATTGATGTCTTTAGTTTTGAATGAATATTAAGCAAATTGTCACTCACTGTCGATAAATAACTAAATATTTCAGCTATAAAATACGAGCGTCAAGATATGAATGTAGGTGGTAACAACATCCATTATTATTTTCTAGTGAATAGGTATCAGTAATCTTTTCTTATTCGGTGACTTTTACATACCGACGGTTGAACGGCTTTTTACAACGGTTTAATTGACATTA
Source organism: Xylocampa areola (assembly GCA_935421205.1). Classification (NCBI taxonomy): domain Eukaryota; kingdom Metazoa; phylum Arthropoda; class Insecta; order Lepidoptera; family Noctuidae; genus Xylocampa; species Xylocampa areola. The sequence goes on from OW285220.1 coordinate 12,141,830, forward strand.
CTGTGCTTTATTTATTTATTTATTTGGAAGACCAACAGTGCTTAACAATAAAAATAGTACAAAATCAATATGCAACAGATAACCATTAATAGGTCTCCGCGAATAAACATTCGAGTACAAATTTTAATTAATATGTGGACATAATATAACACCGTGAAACAATTAAACGATAATGTTTTTTTTTTTTTTGAAATCTAGTAATCACAGAAAAAGTCCAAACTAAGTATCCGTCTCACCGTTTCCGGGTGACTTTATGATTTATTTATACTTTCAAGTTCGGATTGTGTTATTTCTTATTTGACTTTTACTGTTTGTTTAACGATTCAGTTGTCAGCTTAAACCATTTATTATATATTATTGATTAAACAAGAAAAAATAATCGCAGCCGGGTATAGCGGCAAAACACACGTGAATCGCGTTTTACATAAAGTCGATATTAATACATAAGCTTGTATATAGGTTGTAATTTGGGGGCCGACTCGTCATATTTATTCGGCTAGATCCTTTAGTTTAATTTGCTATATCTTCTTAGTTTGCTGCGGTAAAACCTGTGATAAATACCTGTAGATAAATACGGAGAGTATCGCCAATACGACGACCACAGAGCTCAGGATAATACTCAATATAGCATACACAGGTAACGCTGAAACAAACAGATATTATTATTGTAATGATGAATTACCAGAATGTTTCAGTATTTGGAATCTGGACCGCAAATTTCCATTGGTGAACAATAATTTTCAATCAGTCTATAATAATTTCTAGGAATATATTCGCATTCATCAGATTTCCATGGAGAATAATAATAGTTCCTATTATGTAAATTATGCGGGATATGTATCTAGATAGCTGTTGATTTGTTATGTAGTGTTAGATAGTGAAATCTAAACAGGTTTATGTTCTAATTACATTTATTAAAATAATTCAATCACTTCACAAGTTCACAACATTTACGCGCGACACGCTATTGTCAAAACGAAAACAAGTGATCGAAGACGCCACGGAGCACCATAGACTATAGCTGCCGCCTTTAGAATCAACTATTACTTCATTTTCCACTTTACAGTAGATACTTGTGCCATATTTATATAGCAAATAATAAAAAAAAAACAAATCTTCACATCGAAACATTAGGGAGTTTTTCAGAATAAACCTCCAACGGCTCTAAGAATAAGTTGTCGGCATTGTCAAAGGACGGCAAATTCCGAATAAACCTCCAACGGCTCTAAGAAAAAGTTTTTGACATTTTCAAAGGACGGTAAATTCCTGCGCCATTATATTTGGTAGCTTTGCACGGGTTACACTTTTACAATATATTTTTCAATGATAGGAGGGACTCGTGGCTAAACAACTAAAATGTCAGTCCTATTTGACAAATTAAGATCTACGGCAGGCAGCACAGGTAGTCAGATTCCTAAAAGTCTGACGACCAGTCTTATTAGGAGTTATCGTGTTATCCACTTAATGGGTTGTGGAGGTCAAATCGGCAGTTATTCCATGTAAAATATAGGTATTAAGCTGCATCTGGTTAGACTGGAAGCCACTCACAACGTAGTTGGGAAGAAGCTAGGCTGATGATTACAAAATGATTCAATTTCTATCCATTTTAACTTCGTAATTTAAAAAGTCCTTCGCCTAGACTGTCCCTAAAGAAATTCTGTCGTGAATTTATCGTGTCGTTTCACCCTAAAGTGAATTATCGTAATAAATCTGATAAAAGTTAATTTCACGCCGAAATAAACACGATTGTGCCAGATCCGATAATTTAATGTGTCTGCGAGACATACTATGTGTGTCGTGTTTTTGGTCCTTTATAATAAATATGTTTTTGTACCTACATAATTTATATTAGATTTGTTCAATATTTGTAACATGATATCTTTTGAGTTTTGGCGTTATGCTTGCTATTTCTTTATTTACTGCCATATTGTTCTAGTGTGATGCGTTCTAAACCGGCACGGATGCTAAAATTGAGTTCCGATTTGGGCCTTTTCGAGGCTTGAGAATTCGGTTCCCAGTTTGAACAAAATGTTATCTGGTTTTACCGCCACAAAATTCTCAATTGAAGCCCTGAGAATGGATTTATGCACGGGGTAATTGTACATTGATGGATTCATAGCAATATAAAGGTCTAATAACGATGAAATGACAGTATATAATGGTACATATCTGCCTAACATCTTCCGGCAATACTAGCGTGATGATATCTGTGACTGTTTTTCAACTTGATTATTCTTCAAGCTGTTCACTCGTGCCATATTTAAGGCATTCACTATACCTACCACGGATACTGACCGAGACCCAATAAAAAAAAATCAACACCAAAAAATTCATTTTTAATAAGTATTGATATTTATTGTAAACAAAAAAATTCACCTCGCCTCCTGCACGCGACAATAACCAACCTGTGCAAAACCACAAAAATAGAATATGCATTGAAATTAACGATCCTTTGGCAATGCCAACCACTTATTTTTACAGCCGTTCGGGGCTTAATCTGAAAAACCCGCTAATGTTTCGAATTGAAAATTTGGCTACTAAACAACCGTTGAATTTTTAACGTAATTTTACATGATTAAGCACATTTTGTTATAATCATTTGGTATATAAATATTGCACGGGTATCAAATAATCAAATTGCGGACGTCCGTCCCGACGACCGACGAGCGTGCACGAAGAGGATATTGAACAAAGATGAATCAAAAGAGGTATGTCAGAATAGTATCAAGTGGAAATAGTTTCTGCCCACCTCAATAGGAAACCGACGTAATTATATGTACCTGTGTAAATAAAATGTTACCATCGTTTATGAGACAGATACTTGATCCACAAACAAGGACCACGGCCATAGATAATCATAATATTCATTAAATAGCCAACACGGACCGCCCCGCTTTCTAATAGCAGTCACGGGTATTGGCTACTAGCCAACTCAATATCAAAGAGAGAACGTTTACACACAAGTCATGCATTAGATCATAATGTTGTGCAATGTTCGTGACTAAAGCTATAATGTTCTCAGTTTATATTAGCTGATGTTCAGCAAATATATTGCAATATAATGTTGGCGAGATAATTTACAAGGAAATTCACATATCAATACGTTCCGTAAGAAAACTGAGATTGTTAGTGAAGTTGCGAATATAAATTTTCCGTGGACTTGTGGATGAGCTATCTAGTATTGAGGATCTCATCTTATGTCACTTTTTCTCGCCTATTAAATGATGATATAAACATTATTTTATAATAATTATTGTAGTTTTTAAGAAGTTTTATAATAATTATTGTAGTTTTTAAGAAGTTTTATAATAATTATTGTAGTTTTTAAGAAGTTTTATAATAATTATTGTAATTACTTTGCATTTATTAATACACCATTACTTTGTCACATTTATTATTGTGTGTATAATACACGAGATATTGGCCCGTTTAGCCAATTAATAATGCTACACTTCTGAGAATGACGTTTCGTTCAATAACCATCTAATTAGAGGTTAGTCCAATAAGTACAATGCACATTGCTCATAAGCCCGTTCTGTGGAAATTGCAATATCGCTCGAGTAAATAGCCTAATCACGTTTCTGGATAATATTGGCATTCAGTATATGTACTACTACTCCTGGTCGAAGCTACAGTCATGGCGGCCTATCTCCACGGAGATTAGCCAAGTAAACAGAAGATATTATAGTGCACAAGTGTATGCGTAAACATAATTATGTGCACACCCACTTCCTTCACTCCCATAGTCTGATGGGTTGGCAATCCGACACGACTGGAGAAGAATAAGGCACCGACGGTTAACGTGCTTTCCGAGCCACGATGGTATCACACCGCGAACTTCAGGCTACCACTGAGAATTTTCTAACAGAAAAACTCAGTAAAACCACCCGACCCGGGTATCGAACACAGGATCTCACGCTCAGCACCCGCGCTTGCGGCCACTAGACCAATGAAGCAGTTAAATATAATGCAGCAGTAGTATACTAACTATTTAAAGTAACAGTTATTCTTAAAACTTATGCCTCATAATCCACTTTAAATATGAAACGATAAAATGGAATATTATAATCGAAACCTTTAAAGTGACCTTTGACAAAATTTGTTTAACTAAAGCATTGATAAGGTTTCTTAAAGAAAATTAAAGCATACATAATTATAGTACATCATCATGCCTGTATTCCTCGAAGGCAGGTCTCGTTGGTCTAACGGTCCCGATTGCGACTGCCGAGCATGAGGTCTTGGGTTCGATTCCCGGGTCGAGCATTGTTATTGAGATCTTCTGTTAAGAAATTATCAGTAGTACATCGGAGTTTAGAATTGTGCCCGGTATGGCAATAGGCTCACCATCTAATATGGGACTTACAACAGCATTACTGAAGTGTGGGTGTACAATTGCGTAAGTATATCTCTGTCTACGCTGAATATGATTGCATGTGATGATACTAATTCTTCTTGTATTTTTATGTAAGATGCCTTTTCAAAATGGCAAACAAAATCATGTCCGATTAAAAATATTTTAGAATCTATTTAAATAACATAGCATCACGCCTGTATTCCCCGAAGGAGTAGGATGGGGTGTACGCAGTTGTGCATAAAAATTTCACTAATGCTGTTATTAAGTCCCATGTAATAGGTGGTGAGCCTATTGCCAGCTACTGGGCACAATTCCGAGACCTCATGCTCAGCAGTCGCATTTGGGACCACTAGACTACCCAGGCAGTCTATGTAATATTATGTAACAATGTTTAATCTTCAATAGATTACTTTTCCTAATATAATATCATCTTTAGTGCGATTCTTTATAAACGTTAGGATCTTTTTCACGACGGTCGTCTACGCCAAATCGTTTTGCAGCCACAGTTGATAGCAGCCGACCCTATCTTATCGATTGCTACCCAATCTGAGGCAGGCAGTTCGCAGACGATTTTTTTTTTCTTAATAATATTATCGGGTCTTTCAGTAAATCGTCTGCAATTTTCTCTGCTGCTAGTTTTTTTTTTACTCGTTTGTTTTAAAGCCAAGAAAAATGTCACCATTATAAAATGCCTTTAAATTGGAATGTGGTAAATTCTTGCAACGTGATTAGGGTTTAATTTATGTGAGATTAGATTTTATATAGGTATATCAAGATAAATTCCTTGTTATTTTTTCATGAGGATAACGTTTATTATTGTAATTATACGTATTTATTTATAGATAATTATAAATTGTACAAGATAAACAATTGTTACAGATAAATCTTCGAAAAGCATTAACGCATGCATAGCGATGTTATAATTTTTGTGGTGCCTCCCGGAAAAATACTCCAGGCGCTCTGACCGCTAAGCCATCTCGACCACTGCTCACTATCGCAGTCTTCTTCCACATTTTAATACGTCTTTTGGTGCATCTTAGATGTTGATTTGAGATTGGAATTGTATTGGATTATTTCAAGCGTAGCCCCACAGCTATACATGTCATCGCTTGTAAGTATAAAATTCAAATTTAAAACTTAATGTGTGACATAATACATATTTTTGATTATAATTACTGTTACGCAACAGTTTAATATACACCTCTCAAGTTTAATTAAAAGTACTTAGGAAGTATTTTAAAGTGGGAGAAAAGTACTAGAGTGGCGCTCTGAGGGTAAACAACACCTCATTTAAAAGTGCCTCTTCTGTAATTAAGGAGAAAAATAAGATAAGACAAAAGTTAAGTGAAAGTTGTTGACTTTTAGACCTGTTTTATTTTGAACTTAATTTTTCCGAGAAAATTTTAATGGAAATGTAGGTACTCGTTCTTAAGAGCTTTGATAAACAGGTATTACCGTAGGACTGGCAAGTCAAGGGTCTCAAATTCGAACCTAACGAACACACCACTGACTTAGCGATGTGCTTAATATAATTTATCGCTTGCATAAATATTGCGTATCTCAAGTGTGCTGGTTCTAGAATTCCCAACCATACTGACATAAACAGCATTAGGTATATTTTAATATTTCACTTATTTATGCATGCGTCCATTGCTATTTACCGGACACAATTCTGAGCTTCTAGCATTTTTCACGTACGGAAAGTTATATAGAATTTTCTAACAGAAAAACGCTATACTTTTTCCAGACCGGGATCTCACGCATAGTTCCACTAGACCTATCAGACTGATAATGAAGATTTAATTAACCCTCTCTATGTCCCACACGTTGAGCATCGACGATTGCGCCATCGACGTGCGTTGACGAGTACCGTTGACACGCGTCGACGGCTACCCTCGAGGTGTCGTCGACAACGTGTCGCTCATATGTAAGAGCCCTATTGTGTCCGCGTTTCGGTCTGTAAACGTAATTTATGTTAACTTTTGTCAGTGTTAGGTTGCTAAATTTACCCTTGTAATTAATTCCCCTTAATAATAGAAGCAGTCTTCTCCTTCTTTTCTTACCAGCATAATTTTGTTAATCGTTTTGTTAAGTTTCATTGAACTTAGACTAACAGAAATAATTTAATATTCTTCTCATATTTGTCATGCAAATTAACACGCGATCATGGTCAAAAAGGTCATGTTATACTGAATCATGTTGACCGCAAAACAAAATGCGACGAGTCACTGAAAAAACATTAACTCGTGATCTTAACTGAAAGTGATTTTTAAATGTATTTACGGTGCAAATAAAAATATTTGTAGATTCCGAACTGCAAACATGGGTTTGTATACAAACGTGCATTCTTTGTTTACATTTATGTTTATATTTTCGGTTCAATCGGCACCATAAGTAGATTAGATAAATATTTAGTAGTTTTCACATTAAGAAATGGCAAGGGCTGAAAGATATTTTTGTTATTCAAAATATATTGTGGTTTTCTACCCTATCATAATTTGTCACAAAACTACTTATGGCTGTACTAGGCCCGCAATTCTAAAACTTTTCTTTCTTTCGGCGCCCTATCCACAGGAGATTAGCCAAGTACGTAGGAGATATTATGGTGCACTAATGTGTGCGTAAACAGAGGTGTACTGGGAGTACACCTCTGTTTACGCAATGTTTTCCGACCAGAGTCGGAAAACATTAGTTGAGGTTAAACAACGCTTGACACGGTCAATCAGTAGATGGGTAATCGCTAGAAGCACTTTCCTGAACGTCTCCGTGTTTCGAAGGAGACATTAGACCGTCAGTCAACAGTTGTGGTAGCAGTCGCTTAACCAAATCAGATTCCTAAGAGGATGGAAAAGAAGAAGAAACCGAATAATTACATTGTGATGTAATTCTCTGGGAATTTTTATTTTATACGGGTGTTAGATTTTCCTGGCAATCCAAAAATGATAATTATGTACGCCTTCATCATTGCGTCACTTAGTAAAAAAATTCTCTCAATTAATTTCGACTAGTTTTCCAGGACAGCGAAGATACAGAACGGTTTTGGAAGTCAAACCGACTTGGGCGCTGTCACCATTACTTGAATGATAACTCATGATTTGTTCAAATGTCTAGTTCGACGCGATATAAATTTTACTTTACCCATTAGGTATATTATGATTAAAGTACAGGCTGAGGCCAGCTGTTTCACCCGCATTTTTCTTTTTGCTCGGCCCTTAGGGGTCGTAGCGTGATGACAGTTTTTAAATTAGGCTGACAGTTCTATAGATTAACGCGTTCAAACAAACAACTTCAGCTTTAATGTAATACACAATAATAATCATATATTAAATTAGGTTAGATACAAAAATAAACAGTGTCAATTTAAGCGCGGTGGTGTTAGCTAAACGAAATCTTTTTGTAATAATATATTTTACTAGTCACTGTTTGAAGACAAAGAACGTGGATAATTGGATGTAAACGTGGTTTTCCTTGTAAAATATATTACATGAATGTCAATATACTATGGCATTAATGTGGACATACAATAAATTTATTGAAAGAATTCATTGAACGTGGAATTGTATAATCCAGTCAATTAATTAGTGACATTTGAGTCAGAAATACTAGATTTCGGAACGTGTCAAAGGTGTCAAAAATTTACAACTCGGCATTATTTTTATGACATCTCTGACAAATGAAAATCGGAACCATTACTAATTGCTTAGTTATGCTGTTTATCGAGCATTATACCTTTGTTGAAGAGAGCCAATTATAGGATATCGTACGGATAGAATTCAAAGTGATTTTAATTCTAAGTACTCACAATTATCAGGGCAGAGGGATCCGTCGAAACCACACTCAGGAGTGTCTGGAGGTGGACTGGTTCTACCACCAGCCCAGTGGATAGGCCGATCTGCAATGAACTGGAGCGATGAGTTTGCAGCCACATACGTTGCTACCACCTGTGAAAAGAAACATTATGATTACAAAGCCAGTACAAATATTGGTTTCAGAATAAGGAAATAGCCAAAAAGTCTTCTTTTAATTACATGTTTTTTTTTTTGTTTTTGTTGTTTTATCTGTGGATCTGCCGACCCGGGCCCGTTTTTTTGTTGTTACGTATATATTATTTTCTTTTAAAGAAACATATTCACCCGTGTGCTGCGCACGACAAAAACCAACCCGTTCAAAACCCCCTAAAAAAATTGGCACACCAATTTGCCCTCCTTTGAAAATGCAAACAGCTAATTCTTAGAACCGTTCGAGGTTTATTCTGCAAAACACGCTAATGTTTCGAATAAATCGAATTAACCACAACCGTAGAAGTCCTCCTGCGACTACGAACGCTGCAAAATGTTCGAAACGTCAGGAAAAACAAAAATCCAATAATACACGCGATTAATCCGGTTAAAAGTTGTTTTATTATAATGTGTAGTGATCGCGCAAACCTAAGATATTACTAACCGTAGAATTTGTTAAATAATTTTACATGATAAGCATACCATTTGCTTTATGAATATGACACGGGTACATTACAAGAGCTTGTATATTAATTACTATTTTTCAAGGAATCATTGAAAAATAATAGACAAGAACGGGGCTTGAAACCGCGACCCTTAACATTCCTTGTCATCACTCTACCAACTGAGCTACCTTGTCATTGTCCGAATCTATTGAATTTCAAGTATCCTTGTATTTGTCTTAAGGAGACGCCTGCGATATTTATTTACCAATAATTTACAGAATTACTAAATATAAATAATAATATTCGTATTACTTGGCCACAACATGTATCAAACAATATAATTATATATGAGCTTATATATTTTTATAATGCCAACATTTCTGATATAGTATACCTGTTAAGTAAATGTCCATCTTTATTCCTGATGCATTTTGTGAGCAATTGTTTTATCTAGTCACACTTTACAGGCCAACAAAAAAATTTATCAACGCCCTAAAAACGAATATTATTTGATATTGTTGATGGGCCATGACGTGTATCTGATGATTGGCCTGGCAATTTAGAATCATATATATACAGATCTAATTTCACTTTCATATGATCTTACAAATTATGTAAAAAATAAATGTGAAATGTAACACACCTTCGGCCACTCATATTCACCTCTAAAAGTTTAAATGAAATCTACCTCAAACTTTGCAATATCATGTTCAGTATTTCTCAAGTTCATACCAAGTTTTTTGAAAGTCAAACCGACTAGACGAATATCAACGACCGAAAATTGTTTGCAATAGAAAGCGTGAACCCTGAATTTTTCCCATAAAAGTAAATTGAATTTTATGTAAGAATCCAATATCCTTATTTGTACGAATGAAATGACTTCGAATGATCGGAGCAGCACTGAGGAAAACATTTTTACGACTGATTTTAACGGATTCATGTGCCTTTCTTTCTTTTTCTTTCTTAATAATGGGGGAGGAGTTTTAAAATGTTGCCAGAATAATAGTGAGAAGTATGAAGGGATAGTGCTATCTATTATCTGTGTTTATTTTAATATTGGAGTCCATGAACTTCTCGCTTTTGTGACTAGACTTTTAGGACTAGACGCCGAACGGCCGATCGGCTGACATGTATGAACGTTTGGTAAATTTGATTGTAAAAAACACACAGATTATTGTAATAACACAGAAATCTGTGACTTACACCTCGTTCGTTTGAAATCGCGTTTATATTATTATATTGAGCTCGTGTAGTCTCAGTGTTCAGTAAAGGCCTTTCGTTTCCTTTATATTTCTTCAACCCATTTCGATTACGGGTTTGTCGCCACTCCTCACAGAAGGCGTTTCGTTTGCCGCGCTGATTTAGATTACGCATTCATAACATTATAGGTCGTGCGTAAAACAAAGACGTGAAAACAATTTTTACGACTCCATTTTATTTATGGTCATTATAACATTCCTCGTGTTCGAGTAGTCACCAGTCTACTCGTGACCACGATCAATGCAACTTGATCGAAACTTCGAGGTAAATAAATATTCCTGCCGGGGTTGCGGTGAATAGAGTCGCGATCCCGGGACCCCGGTATAGGTTAGAGTAGGACCGTGTGGTTTTTAGTCGGTAGGAGTCCGGCACAACGTCCATGAAGGATATTCCACACTAGAAACATTTTTAGCGCGATTAAGTCCCGTTTGAATTCAATAATTATGTGTTCGAATCGCGAAAGTTTAAAAAGTACTAAAATAAGTATAATTTTAAGTATTGATAATTAGAATGAAAATATAAAAACATAATTCCTTCTCTCTTCTACTGTTTTGCCGTGCCCGATAGAGTCCACTTATGTTTTTTGTTTCCTTAACGTAACACCTTACCGTACCCTTAATGTAATAGGTACGTTTATTACACTCCAAAATAAACGTTTGAGTACATTTCATATCTACCATGACACCCATCTGGCTATTGTCACTTAAACGCACAATCCACACAAAAAATCGTCATGAAAAATCGCGCCTCATTTTCACAAAATGTGCGTATTTGGGTTACTACCTTCTTATGATAATGTATGGGTTAAATCGATGCCCCAATATATTTGAATATTCAGTGTATGTATATCTTAAACTCCTTTGTCTTTGGATCAGTTATATTTGGAATAACAAGATAAATATATTCGACTAATTCTTTTATAGCTAATAATATATTTCAATATTCTACTTTTATTTCATTATTTAATTATGAACATATATATAATCTAAACCTTTAAAACTAATACTCCTAATACAATGAAAATAAAAACTAAAAACTAAATTAAAACTATTTGGAATAGTATTTTGTATTGTACCTACACGCAGTCTACTCGGTCATTTCTAATTTTCTTGCCCTTTTCCATCAGACAAATTTGCGTAAAATCATTTCACTTATATGTTTAGGTCCTTAAATATTATATTGTAAGAGTGTACATTAAGGAGTATAAAAAATATATTCACACTGACTTGCGAATCCCCTAGCAGGGTACCTACCTCATTGTTAATCCTAAATTAAACCCATTGAAACACATGTAAATACATGTATGTAAAGATAAAATACAATAAATAACGTCGTAGAAGAAGGTGCCACCTACTTGACAAAGACGGACAGACATAAAGTGTGTAGGTACAAATTGAGCATTCGAGTAGCTTCACGCAAAGTTTCGATTAATCTTTGTTCGAATGTCTCGTAGCAGTTCAGCGGAGTAAGCTTTGGATGTGCGTTGAGTTAATGTTTTATTTATTCGAGGATCTACTCGCTTTCGTATTTTGCTTGGATTAGAATTATCCTACACTTCCTGCTCATGCTGTTAAAGATTATGTACACATTTATATAAATAGCCAGTTTAAAAACTAAGTTATTTATTAAATAGATAATAGACCCTTAATAATTATGTATACAATTTTTTATTTATTTATTATTCACTACATAGAATAGCCTATTTAGACAAATATACAAAAAAGCCGTACACCCTGATTATACATATATCACACAATCATGCATTCTTCTCATAATGCTTCAAAAATTCTAACAGTAAATATTGATATTTTTTATAAATGTTATGGCCATGTAATGCTTATATTAATTTAAAAAATTAAGGAAATATTAAAAAATAATAGACTCGAACGGGACCTGAACCCTTTAAATCAGTAAATCATTGCTAAATAAATATCGCCAGACATCTCCTTAAGACGAATTCAAGAGGACCTGAAATTTAATACACAGGAACAACGACACGGTAGCTCAGTTGCTAGAGTGATGACACGGAATGCTAGTGCTAGTCTATTATTTTTCAATGTTTCCTTGAAAAATACACTGTTAGAACAGTGTTAACTTTTATCCATCCGCAAACATTCAAACTCTGGGTTCAAGTTTAGCAGAGCACTAAGCTCAGAGAATGCGGAGCAGGTGAATTTGAGCGCGCGTCAGTACGGCACGTAGGCACTGGTAGCAATTTATGCCTTCTACCTCGGCAAAAATTGTCAGGCACAAACAACTGACAGACTTCATTGTAAAGCTCAGGTGCAAATACAGTAAAGCGTTACATATTGTACACTGCATCACGCCTGTATACCCTAAGGGTTAGCCAAAGTTGTACCCATTGTTGTACACATATATCTCACTAATGCTGTTATTAAGTGCCTACTATGGGCTGTAACTTAGGTCACGGGGATTAGTCAGGTGCGCAGGATGTTACCCACCCTATTATAATTAATCACAAACACAAGTTAAGGTTGCTATTATATATGCTAGTTTTTCACCAGCATTTCAAAAACTTTTCTACGATTCCACAGAAGGTTAGCCAAGTAAGCAGGAGGGAGATATTATATGGTAGTATTTTTGTAACTCTCACATTGTTCTCACATACTATTTTGCAAACACAAAACAGTGTAACCAATACAATTGTAAAAACTTATATGATGAAAAAGAGTAACCGTGGAGTTTCTTACCAGTTCTTCTCCATAGGAAGTTAGTTGCCACGTTCCAAAGTATAGATTTACTTTGGAACGTGGCAACTAACTTCTGACAATTCAAAAGTGCCTGTAAATGGTTTATTTGAAATAAATGATTTTGATTTGATTTGATATGTAGCGCACCAGTGTGCGTGTAAACACAGGTGCACTCCTTCTTCATTCACTCTCATAGTCCGATGGGACGGGAATCCGAAACGACCGGAGAGAGATCAGTCGCAGAATTGACAGCTTTATCTGCTCTCCCAAACACGGGGTGTCACACCACCAACTTCCTAACTCCGGTCTGCTACTGAAATTTTACAATATAAAACCCTATAACATTTTTCCCGACCTGGGAATCGTACCCAGAACTTTACGCTCAGTCGCGTTTGCGACCACTAGATCAATGTCTTTAATCTGTATATCTTTTTACAATGTTAATGAGATAAAGTCAATCTAATTGTGGCCAATGAACCAATGAAAATTAATCGTCTGTTAATTATTTTGGTAAATTTTTAATGGTCATCGAATCTTCTCGGAGCATTTGATCTCGAAACTTCTGAAGAGTTCATCTAAGACCATTTAATCTTTGAAGTTTTGTTTCTGAAAGCTACCTAAATGACTTTGATACGCAACATAATTATTAAAATTTTAAACTATTATCGATACTATTCCTATATATTTAAATATGAAACTTGCAGGCATCATATTGCGCAATAAATGATTGATTGATTGTGTATCGAAAGTTTGTGTCAATCTATCTTGTTGGGTAATCTATCCTAAGGATTTCTATAAAAAAAAAATAAAAAAAAAATGACATGTTTTTAAATGTTATTTTCAGCGCTTTAATTAACCAGAATTGACACTACATTTATATTTACCTTATACGATACATCTTCTAAAATAGTTCCGCAGATATTAAAACTACATTCATAATGGGGTAATTTTTTCGCAATAATGTAACAGTTAAGCAGATACAGCGTCTATCTCCGAAATTATTCACTGCAGTTCTGGAGGAAACCTTCAGGAAGCGATATAGAATACGATACTAAATAAAAACGAAGGGTACATTGAGTATACCTGCGTCAACGATGAGTATTTATGCACGTATCTAGGTCAAATAGTCTCCTTCAACACAAGAAAAAACTGAGAAGAGCTTTTGGTCTAAGAAATTCTCATAATGGGTGATCCTCCTCTATCCCCTAAGAAGAAACTCATGGAGGTATGTATACTTGTTATCCACCACCAAAGTTTTAGGATTACGCTCAACAAAAATAGAACGGAGTATCCTGGGAATAAAACTTGTAGACCGGATAAAAAATAACATAATTTAACCGTTCCAGGACATATATAAACGACGTCACTCGGAAAGCTGCCATACTAAAGTTGAACTGGACTGGACACATTTGGCACATGTTAGATGATCAATGGACTAAAATCATGACCCAATTGGACCTTGTACAGGGAAAGTGACAACGTGGCAGATGCAGATGGGGATGGAGGGATGAACTAGACAGCTTCCAAATAGACTGGTCGCGCATTAAAGATAAATGGTAAAAAAGTAGGAAGGCTCCCTAAGTAATATCTTTATTTTGTTATAAGGGGTAGTGAACGCAAAGAGGGATAGGGAGGCCTTTTTAATCACTTTCGTCCTGTCTATATCATGAGCGTTTTCAGTGTAACAACACGTTACGATATGCCAGTACATAAACCTTTTCTTTAACGAACATAATGCAAAACATTTTTGAATACCGTATTAAAACCTCTCTCAATAACCCTACAAAGACGCTTGGAAACTGAAAACTCTTTTGTTCCTTGAAAAATGCTGACGTACCTACGTTAGCAACAGACCTATAAACTATAGAGTTTCATTGGAAATCTGGTTTATAGACTAGTAACACGCGATTTTTGATACAGTAAATTGGAATGTTTTTGAATGTTAGAGCAGGAAATGATTCAATGGTGAAAGCAAAGAAATATTAAGTAAGAGATTCGATCAAAGCCTTAGTATTCGGGACATCATTATATATATAAAATTTATATATATAATGATGTCCATATGGATAACAAGATGAAATAAAAAGCACGCCTGCCATTTTTTTTTTATCTAACTAGGGTTTTAACTTCCCGATACACCGAAATCGGTTCAGGCGTTTGCACAAACAAACATATTTGTACATTATACATGAACCCTTACAACTTAACACTCTATTAAATGGAAAAAGAACAGAATTCGAACCTGCGCCTCCCGGATAAATACTCCAGGCGCACTGACCACTAAGTCGAGATAGCTTAGTGGATAAATACTCCAGGCGCTCTGACCACTAAGTCGAGATGGCTTAGTGGTCAGAGCGCCTGAAGTATGCCTGTTCGCGACCGTATTCTTTTTCCATTTAATATAGTAACTTTAGAGTTCGCTAAGCATGCGTTAATGCTTTTCAAAGATTTATCTTGAATATAACACTCCTTTTTGGGCAGTCGTGTAAAAAGCAGTACTGCGAGCGGGGTTTGAATCTGCAAAATACTCTGTGGTGGTCACGACAACTTAGTAGGTACTAAGGTAAGCACTTGGAGAACTTATCGCAGGAATGCATGTTCAGATCCTGCTCACGGTAGTATTTTATTAAAATATATGATAAGCGTCCGTTTTGCATGCCTATATAATAATTATAATACATTTATTAGTTATACATAAGTACTTAAGTAAAAAGATTTTATGTTGTGTTAGCTCCTGAAAAAAAATCTGCTCGCTATGCCGAATTATTTCCCTATCTAAATATTTCGTTAGTGAGGTTACTATAAGGAGTGAGTATACGTGAGAAAGCCTCAAAATATGGCTGTTAAGATTTCCTTCATTCTTAATTAAGGTTATCTCTAGCGACTACACCACATTTTTCCCCTAACTAGATGATTACAACGTGGGAAGCGACCTCAACTCTAATAAGTTCCCCGAAGCTTCAGTGTAGATAAGGGATTAAAAGAATTTTGTGGGCGCGATCAAGAATTAAAAGGAGGAAGTGAGTAGATTATAAATATATCCAATATTCTTAGATGTTTTATCTCAAAGTTTTTTGGGTAAAAAATAGTTCACATAAATTCACAACTTGTTTGTTAATTACTCAGGTATTTCTTTAGAAAGAATCGCATAGTAACTGTATAGGGATTACATAGATAGCGATGACGTCACCATAGTCTTATGGTGTCTAAACCTGATGATGTGAAATAAAAATTTGGAATAGTAGGAGGTCGGGGTAGCTTCTTGGATGAAGTATTCATCCGGGGGAACAAGTCCTGATCGTGCTCACTATTGTATTTTTCCACAAAAAATTATGACATAAAAGTTTAAAAAGAAATTGAATTTACCTGTAAATTAGTTTAGTTATTAGTTAGTTTATATTCATTTTTTTTTATATTGTAACGAAAATAAAACGTTGAGAAGGTTGGGAGCTTGCTGATTGGATGACATTAAGTTTCTCCAGCCTACCATTATGAAACGGTAAAGGTTTTGAACCAGAATGTTACATGCAGATGTGAACCTGGAACCCTGGTAAAGGCTCTTAAATACGAGCTGCACGTTGTTGACGCTCGACTACATTGGTCGACGGCTGCAGTCGGCGTCTATCGCCGAGCGTCGACGAACGCGTGCCGCTCGAAGGAAAAGGCGTAACAGTTAGTAGATACCCGGACAGTTGTAAGTCCGGCCCAGCGTCCATGAATGATGTTCTACACATACAAAAATAAAAAGATTCAATTATGAAAACCGTATGATCAAATCTGCATGGAAAGACTTGTCATACAAATAATTATATTTATATCCTGCACCTCGGGCCCTTGTAACATAAAGCAAACGCTCCGAATGTCATGTTTCCAAGTGTCACTTGAACTTTTGCCGAGGAGCAAATATCACGTAGAATGCTGTATTTGTGACGATATTTTTATCGTCTTGGGAATTCTGCGTTCTAATAATACCCATCTAGGTACTTTAGAAAAAAGTTTTAGTACTTCAAAGATTCACACTTG
This sequence comes from Xylocampa areola, assembly GCA_935421205.1. Classification (NCBI taxonomy): domain Eukaryota; kingdom Metazoa; phylum Arthropoda; class Insecta; order Lepidoptera; family Noctuidae; genus Xylocampa; species Xylocampa areola. The sequence continues at coordinate 12,158,622 of OW285220.1, forward strand.
AAATGAGACTGTGTTTCGATTGTATAAGGCCCTCATTAATGCATGAATAAAATATAGTTTATAAAATCTAAAAAGACGATAGTTTCCGTTACCTACCCCTCAGATTCATCATTAGGTCCTCGTCATCAGGTGAAATTAGTAGGACTTATAAAGACAAATTTATTCATACAAAGAAGCTGGTATCTAAGTAACAGCCGCACAAATCGATCGATCGAGGTCAAGCAGCGCTTTCTGCGGATTTCGTGGATGCTCGATAGCTTAACGTGTTCTCCGAGGCACGGAGGGGTATCAATATGATGTTATGGTCACCCATCCACCTATATCGACTGTCATAGACCGATGTCTATGACAGCCGATATAGGTAGTAAGATGCCTGAAAGACTACACAGTAACTGTATTGTGGTTAAGGTTAGATACGCAGTAGCTCCATGTAAAATACTGGTATTAAGCTACATCTAGTTAGACTAGAAGCCGGCCCCAACGTAGTTGGGTAAAAGCTAGGCAGATTGATTGTTAAGACAAATTTATCAAACCCAAACTATGTGTTCTTTATAAGCATTAGTATTATTATTACTTCGTTTATTTCAGACATGTCTATACATCATATAAAAAGTAAAATCATATAAAACAAAATATCGAAGCGTGTTAAAAAGGAGAGTTAAAAGTGACGAAAGCCGATATTAGACGCTTACTCAGAGAATACTCACTAAAGTGAAGGATCGTTTGTATTTTATTTACTTTACGTGCGATTAATAAGATGAGAGATACATGGAATTTACACATTTGGAGAACATTGTCGAACAAGTTTTCATAGGCTTTATTCTAAACTTATTTAATCACTTATTATTGTGTGATTAAATAAACAAACTGGTGCCAGAGTTTAAACCACCTGTAGACCTCTGATAGAGCCTTATGCAACATACAAAACATCTCACAGGTGTGCTAGTTTCGTCACGATGTTTTCCTTATCGGTTCCAAGTGAGAAATATTTTCTAATACGCACTTGAATGACTTCGAAAAGTCAGTGGTACGTGCCTTGAGCTTATACCATTACGGAGCGCTGCTACCTCGCTGTATTTCGCTGATAAATCATTCATCATTTTCAGTCCATACCCTCAGCGACGAACCGTCTGATATCGCCTTTACAATGCCTACTAGAATTACCATAGAAATCAAGATCACGACCTAACACTTAGCAGTAACTCACTCGCCTACACAAATCGACTTTTAAAATCTCTATAAAGGATGGCAGGAGGCTAGTCTTGATAGAGATTTTTTTATCAGATCTTTGTGATCCTCAATCTTAGAAAAAGAACATACGCCGTATTATTAATTGTGTTTTAGGCGTTCATAAGCTGTTAACAACTATGGTTGATGAACTTCGGTTGGTACGGCATCACACGTCAGTATATCACCGCTCGTAACAAATTTATCTGAGCGTCTCCGTGCTATAAAAAGGTACATTCAACCGTCATCGTCAGTTTCTAATGTTGTTAATTTGTAGCAGCTTACTATTAATTTGGCTAACTACAGAAATGAATGTATGTGATGGCTTTGAAGGCGCTACACGAAATGAGAATGTTGTCAATATCTTGCTTCATTTTTACACGACTGCTCAAAAAAGGAGTGTTATGTTTTTAAGGTTCACATATTATGTATGTATGCTTGTGAGTTTCTTTATTCTATCATACGTTCTAAACGCCTGAATATATTTAGATTTATGGAGTATCATTAGAATCCTTAAAGATAACCCTAAAGATTAAAAATAAATTTAATATAGTCGCTATGGTACACAAAAAGGTGTGAAATAAAAAATATTATTCACACTCAAGCGAGCTTTTTAATTTTAATTATATTTCCTGTTGAATAGGCAGATTAGGTGCACTGTCAGCGTTTAGTCTCGCGTCTACAAACATATTTTGGGGTAGGCTTCATTGCTTCCGGAGCTGAACCGGACTCTTAGTTAAGAGCTCTTCACGTGGTTACATGCCGTATCACCCTTGATTCTAAGATCTGAGATTTGTTCCTTATTTGCTCCAACGTTGGGAAGAGAACTCGTTAACTTTCAATAAAGGCTCTTGTTCTTTTTTTTATTTGCTAACAATCTTGTTAGGGGTTGATCTTTCTGGATATTTCACAAAGAGAATTTCAGTAAGAGTCGTCGCACAGTTTCAAACCAATAAGATGAGTTGCAAATGCGCTTGCAATGTCGCAATCTAAACTTTTTGTGGATATTGCTAGCAAGGCTATTTGGACCATGAAATTTTTATCTGTAAAGCCACGTAAAGATTCAGAAAACGTATAAGTATAATTATTTTTCTTTGACCATTAAAAGGAAGGGGGAGGTCTTTGTCTTTCTTTCTAGTATGAGAAATAAAATAACACAAAAGGAAAATGATGCTCTACTAACGATTAGGACACCACAGACACACTTCAAATGGAAAGAAATATACGGTCGTAAGCAGGATTCGAACCTAATTTTCTTTCAGGAAAAAAAAATATAACTTTCGTGTTCGCTACACAGGCGTACGTTACAAAAATGTATCTATACCTCAAATGTTCAAACACCCTTTTTGATCTATATCTATGATCGGGTAATGTCGTTAAATTCTGAGCAAAATAATGAAACGAATCTATTTCTAAAAAGTTCTAGATACCGTTTAACTTTGTTTGTTATTCGCCAACTAACTCCTACACTTGCTAATAACATAATTTTCGAGGTTCAATTCGAAGTTCGATTGCAATCGAATTTGCAGCTAAGCGTTTCGAGTTTTGTTACACTATTTTAGCTTGTGTAATCTGATAAAAATAATTTATTTATTTATTTTTAGAAATTTAAATTATTAAGAATATCTTGGTGGGCCAATATTATCTGCCGCCGTATCTTTCGAGTTGTTTCAAGTGAATATACATAAAGTAAACAATATTTATTACCAAAAATAATATTGAAATCCAAACAACAATAGCTGTCTCGTGGGTCTGCCCGATATATGGCAACGTTAGTATGTAAGGAACAAATTGTAATGTTCTAATTTTGGTTTAGTTGAGCTACATCAGAACTTACTACTTGGTCAGAACCATGGCAGACTTATAACATTTTGTGGTATAAAATTAATTGTGAAAACACATTTTTATACAAGCTTTCAAGACAAAACTTATGAACCCAAACTCGATGGGTTTATCTTATTTAGTTCAGAAGTTCCTATGACCACCTTTCGACTCCATCATCAGACCCTGGATTATCATGTAACACCAAAGTACTCACCAAGACAAAACAATTTGACAGCGCGGTTGGCGCAGTGGTCGAGAGACCGACTGCTGCGCTGCGTGTCGCAGGTTCGATTCCTGCACGGAGCAAATATTTGTACGATCTATAGATAATTGCTCCGGGTCTGGGTGTTTGTGTGCTTATGAGATAATGTGTCTGTAAACGCACCCACGACACCGGAAGAAATTCCTAGTGTGGGGCAAGGTTTTAAAAAAAAAAAAATACCCAAACTCGATGGTTTTATCTTGTTTAGTTAAGAAGTTCCTATGGCCGTCTTCCGGCTCCATCATTAGAACAGCTCCTTGGTACCATATTATTGTATTGTCACCGAAGAGACATATGTCCACCAAATTTGAGCCCAATCGGACATCGGGAAGTTTCTAGCTGTCGGGTTCTAATTTATCTTCCAAGATTCGTGCCGAACATACATACATAAATATATACATACATACTAACATTGCAAGTTAAGTAAAAGCTTGTAAAAAGTACTACTGTTACCCAAAAAAATAATACTACTTTATACCCTCCTGACATAATCCCTGAGGCGTACTACGTACGTTTTTACTACACCCAAATCTAAAGAGGGTCTAGTCTTATCTCAAAAAATAACAGTACAATAGAATACAGAGGTTGAGGTCATTGAGTATAAAGGGTACCTATAATTTTTAACAAAAAAAAGAACCGACTCCAAAAATCTTTCTGTTAGGTAAAATTGCACTAAAAAGTAATAAAATAATTGCATTATTTACTTACTACAATTTATATAAAAATATTTTTTTAATTTTAGAGGATTCTGAATAAAATCAATTTATTAGGACAATAATATACAATTATTATTATTTTTGGAGTCGGTGCCAGACAAACTTTAAAAATATTTAGGAAGTTTCCTAAAATTTACAAAGGTACATTAACCATCATTATTTTTACGATAATGTATTATACCTAATTGAACCTATTTGCAAATGAACACAACAACTGCCTAAAGCGAACGTAATACGCTACTTCATGAATGTACTTACACGTTTATTATCCTTGACTGGCACCGACTCCAAAAATAATAATAATTGTATATTATTATCCTAATAAATTGATTTTATTCAGAATCCTCTAAAATTAAAAAAATATTTTTATATAAATTGTAGTAAGTAAATAATGCAATTATTTTATTACTTTTTAGTGCAATTTTACCTAACAGAAAGATTTTTGGAGTCGGTTCTTTTTTTTGTTAAAAATTATTTTATTTCTTACTTTTTAGTGAATCTTGCGTACCATAACTGATTTATGGGAAGTGAATATGGATAGACCTACTTAACGCGCTGTCCATATATATCTGTCGCAGATGGATTGTAGAATCCGCTGTTTTACAAAATCTCTAGCTGCTTTATACAACAGTACTATTTTATAAAACAGCTGAACAACGTTCAGCTGGATTGCCATTGCGATACGTTAAACAAAACTGCTACCCACCTTTAGACGTAATGCAGAATGACATATCTACAGTGGGACAGGTTTGTTTATTGTATAGGTATATTAAATGGATAGTAACCATTCAAGTAATAAAGCGATACTGTATTCTGATTTGACTTTCCGTGGCTGGGTCGACGGAGCCCCGCTTAGCGGGGCTCCTATTTTGTGTCCGTAAGGTTAGAAAAAACCTAAACACGAAGAGGATGACGGGGGCTGTTCGCTCGCTACGCTCGCTCACGGGCCCCCGTCATCCTCTTCGAACCTAACCTGTCCGTGTCGGGGTACACGAAACTCCCGAGCTCGCTTCGCTCGCTCATGGATCAATTTAATTTATTTTCTTTCATAATCCCGATATATTGTCGACTATTATAGTGGTTTAGTATTTACGTCATTAAAAATTTTCATATTTTTTTTTTGCTATTGAGAAGTAAAATAAAGTTAGGTTATTATTGTTAGGACATACAGAGCCATATGTGACAAAATTTCGAACTAAAATCAACAACCTGACAGTTCATTTCACACTGTTTTACATAATCTCTGATCGTTGACCCGCTGCATTGATAAACGCAAAACGTTCATTCAATTCTGCGTGTTATAGTTCAGTAATTATGTAAAACCGCTAAACGTCGTTCAGCTGTTTTTCATAACAGTACTGTTTTGTAAATCAGCTAGCAGTTTTGTAAAACAGCTTATTCTACAGTCCATCTGCGACATATCCATATCAAAGTAGGAAATCTAGATCTGAGGCTATTTCAAAAGAGAGTAATAAACTGCGTAAAACAAGAAGAAATTAATTTAAAAAAAAAAACTGACTAGCGTATGTTACTGACGGGACAGTGTAAGGATTCTAACGATACCCCATATATCGAAATCAGTTCAGATATTTAGAAGTAATGGTGGAATAGGTAAAGAAACTCACAAACATACTTACATACATACATACTTATATTCACTCCGTTTTTTGAGCACTCGTGTAAAAAGAGATGTTTGAGAATGCGGTCTTACACTAAAAAGCACTAAATAGCAAAAAAAATATTTTTCCGGTGCTTACCTTCCGGTTTCATCATCATCATCATCATCATCTGATGATGAAGCTGGAAAATAGGCAGTTCATTAGAACTATTCTAGAGACCGTAAACACCACCGGAAAGTCACAAGAAAGCAAAATACACCATTTCGTTTACTTCGACGACGTATTATTTTTCAGTTATTTTGATTTAAATACCAAACTACTAAACCAATTTTCATAAAATTTAAATGGGACCAATCTGAAAGTAAAACCTTTCAAATAAATAATTTTCTAAATCGGTTCATAAATGACGGAGTTCTGAGGTAACAAACATAAAAAAAAAAAAAAAAAAAAAAAAATACAACCGAATTGATAACCTCCTCCTTTTTGGAAGTCGGTTAAAAAAGGGGTAACAAAGGCGGAGTTAATGCCTTAGGTGTTCACTTCCGGTCAATCTTAGGGTAGCCCAGAGATGACATAGCTAGTGCAAAGATTTGCTATAACGAGAAGAAATAATATAGATATTAAAATACAAACAGTATATATGATTCTGATATGATATATATATACACACATCAACACGGTCTAGGGATATTTCATACTCAATTAAATAACTCGAAAAGTACTGGCCGCATTGGAATCTTTTATACACCGATTTGTTTGTAATTTATCTCAGACTAATTCCAAATTCAAATTTTTGAAAATTCTTTTGTTTCGGTGGCATAAAAATGTCTTGATGTGTAGGAGAGGGAATTTTCATTTGTGCGAAATTTAGAAAACAATACGAATTACATTTAGTTACAGTTTTTCTTTCATTTTTAAACGAATGATAAAGTTAAAATTGAGGTATTGTAGACATGCAACGCCAACATTTGACGAGGGCGGAGATGTTACGAGCTGTGGGAATGCTGGAAGCTGGGTCTGTTCAGCGTAATGTTGCTGATGCCATAGGGACCCACCAAAATGTAATTTCAAGATTGTGGACATGCTATCGTGCCACAGGTGAAGTAGCGGAGAGGCACCGGGAGCCAAGTCGCATCACTACCCCCAGACAAGATCGATTTTTGCAAATTACTGCGCGAGCTCAACCAAATGCAACGGCGACTCAATTGGTCCAAAGGCTGCGAGTGGAACACCAAGTGCTTGTGAGTGACCAAACTGTAAGAAGGCGACTGCATGAAAGCAATCTACGCTCTCGTAGACCACTCCGGGTCCCACCTTTACGGAGAGGCAATCGTGGACGACGATTAGAATGGGTTCGGAACCACGTGGACTGGGGCCGTGAACAATGGTCCAATGTGCTGTTCACGGATGAATCCAGGTTCGGTTTCCATCCAGATTCACGAAGGACGCGTGTTTGGCGAGTTCCTGGACGATGGAGCCTTCAGAACCCTCAGGAAGTTCACCCATACCAAGGAGGAACAATTATGGTTTGGGCAGGAATTCGTCTTGGAGGACGGACGGATCTCGTTTAGGTGCGGGGCAATATGACGGCAGAACGATACGTCCAACAGGTGCTGGGGCCCGTAATCTTGCCCCACAGAACACAAATGGGGCAAGATTTCCTGCTCATGCACGACAATGTCCGGGCACACACGGCGAGAACGGTAGCAGCTTGGTTACATACACACAATGTTAGGGCCTTAGACTGGCCTGCTCAATCGCCAGATCTAAATCCCATTGAGCATGCGTGGGATATGCTGCAAAGAAGAGCTCTGAAGGAAGTTCCTGAAAATCTGGCTACAGAAGATAAACTTTTTGCGCACCTCAGAAGGACATGGGTCAATATTCCGCAGCAAGACATTGACAACCTTGTTCTGAGCATGCCGAATCGTTGCCGATGTGTTATGAACATCATGGGCGCTTTCTCAGACTACTAACTTCAAGTTTATAAACACAAATTAAATGATTTTTCTATTTTTTTCAGTTTTTACTCATAAATTAAAAGTTAATTCATATACGGTTTCCGTCTATGCTTCATTTTTTTTCCATAAAATCCTGAAATTTTAATCGAAGTACCTTAACCATTACTAGAAAATGGTAGAATATTAAATAACGTATCTTTTAAATATATACATGTCATATAAATAATTAATATATTGATAGTAATTCGCTTTTTTAAAAATATCCCTAGACCGTGTTGATGTGTTTATATATTGTTATTTATTTATTACTCATATTATTATCACACACGAGCACTGCATGAACTCTTTATTTTAATGGCTATTTATATTATATTCTAGTGGTTGCAAACTGTGGTTTCGATACCCGAGGCGGACAGTGTTATTGTGATTTCCTGTTAAGATATTCTGGAGTTTAGAATTGTGTCCGGTAGATGGCAGTATGCTCGTCCAACATTACATGGTACATAATAACGGCGTTTGTGAAATGTGGATGTACATTGTTACTCCTCTGCATACCCCTTCGGGAAGCACAGACGTTATTCTATGTTATCTATATCTATATATACTAAGTGCGTATTGATTTATTCCTTACGAACGAAAGTTACTGCATCATCAAGATAATGGTATGAAGATAAACTTTGCCGTTTATAGCATGTTATTTGGACGCATTTTTTAGGAGATAATGGAAAATTAAAATAATTCAACACTCAGCTCGAGGCTATGAGTATAGTTACTAGTGGTGGCGTGAAAGAAAATTACCGCGAAGAGACGAACTGTGAATTATTTTCTATTTGTTGGTTAGTACTATGTAGGTAATTGAAAAGGTGAGTGAAACCGCGAGGCACAGCTATTTAAATATATTGCACTAACCTTACTAATTATATGCCCGCTTTGCGATTGTGACACAATTTCAAAAGCTTAAATTCAAACGTACGTCTTTATATAATAAGTACTTTTTGTTTTACATTCAAAGTCTCCTGATTTAGCTTTTTGCTTACTTTTAGAATTAAAAGCATCCATCTTCCTTTACAGCTGTTCTAAAATATATGTGAAGTTGGACGCAGATTAAATGTGAGCGGTCTCAAAGTTGTTCATTTAATTCCGGCTTGGCTTTTGGTGTTATTTATATTTCCTTGGAACAATACTTTGATTAAATTTTCTTGCAAAATGCCGCTGTATTTCGGTGGTTTACTGGCCTACTTTAAAGGCTCCGTACTTATGTACGTATATGTGCCACTGACAACATACTTATCATAGCGCTAGTATTCTTCCAAGTGCCTCGTTGGTGTAGTAGTCTCAAGCACGATAGCTGAGCATTAAGAGATCGATCCTCGGGTCGGGCAAAATGTTATTGAGTTTTTCTTTTATGAAATTCTCAGTAGCAGCACCGAGTTTGGTATTGTGCTCGGTAGATGGCAATAGGCTCACCTTTTTTATTACTATGGTGTGCACAGTTATACACCCACATTTCAACAATGCCGTTAGTTAATAATTCCCGTGCCATTGAGATAATTTAGATTAGAAAATTAAGTATTATTCAGTTAAGTTAAAAATATCCTATGCGAATGTGAGGCGGTACACCTCACAAGAAACCTTGGCAACTTGAAAGGCACCTTGGAGGACGCACCATCTCGTCAGCAGTCAATCCTCCCACCCTAAGGTTGTAGTCAACTTTTTAGTGAAAGTCACTGACTAGGGGAATTGCTGTAAACTAAGAGCGGTGTATCGATCTTTTTAGGTCACAGTGACTAAAGAGCCTTCAGTCGCTTCCTCTACTCTCAATTATATATAGGTTTGAAAACTAGTCGGACTATGAACAGAAACTAACTATTTAATTAATAGATTCGAAATTTTATTTACTTTTTCCTTTTGTTTTCTTTTCAATTATGTACTGTGTCAACTATCTTCTGGACTGAAAGAGACTAGTTCCTACGACACAGGGAATCCCAGTGTGGGGCTGGGGCTTTCATCTATTAAGTAAAGTGTTTTGGCACAATAAAGATATTTCATATTAATTTTTATTTTTATTTATATAGTTGATTGATGAACCATTTTTGCTGTGACTGTGGTATGAAATAGTTATGTTTAAGTGATCTACTCAACGTATAAGTAGTTTCATTTTCCACAGAATATCATAAACTTGAATACATTTCTATATATGCATTTCTTAATGCATTACGTACTGGATCACACAAAAGATGCAGAACCTTTTGAATTGCTCGATATGCAGTGTGCAACAAAGTGCACGCTCGATCACTCGTTTTGAAATAAAATAACTTACGTAGACAATTCGGTCGAATAATCGCGAATTAAATTAAATTATCATTTATTACAAGCATACTCCCATCGAAAATGTACACATAGATACAGAAATTAAAGGTAACTTTGAATATTATAATAAAACAACTTTCAACCGAATTAATCGCGTGTATTATTGGTTTTAGTTTTTCCTGACGTTTCGAACACTTTGCAGCGTTCGTGGTCGCAGGAGGAATCACAACAAAAACCAATAATGCACGTGATCAATCCGGTTAAAAGTTGTTTTATTAGGTACCTATATACTTATATCCAAATTTAATACCTAAAAATACATAGTAATTTCTTAGGTTTCCCAAATTTTATATAATCCAGATCATTCTGTTAGTCACACTGTGTATAGAAAGCCCACCCACACAGAAAGATACTTGAACGGTGAATCTCACCACCATCCTTGTCATATTCCATTGCAAGATGCAATGCCCCTCTACAAGATTGATTGTGATTGTGGGCTATCATACATAGGGCAAACAAAGAGTAGCATTGGCACCAGGTTGAAAGAACACATAGCAGACGTCAAGAATAGACGCTCAACTAAATCTGCAGTCTGTGAACATACAACGGAGAAACCCAAAAATTTTCTACGTTTCGATAAACCCCAAATCCTCGCGAACGAAAACCGATATATACCGAGAATTCTCCGCGAGGCTATTGAAATTAAAAAACACCCGAATTTCAATAAAGAAGATGGTTGGCAATTACCACATGTTTGGAACCCTGTACTGAAAATAATCAAGTCACATGAAAAATCAAGATACCGTGAGCGATTACTGCATGCATCGGAACACCTTTTAGTAAATAATTCGATAAAATTGTAAAATTGTATCTCTAAATTTAAAACGACTGTGACCTCTGAGTTTGTTTCGGTATTTCTTCTCAGGGATAGTCTTAGGAAATACCGTCGCGATTTAGTTTTAAATATGAAAAAATATTAATATATATTACAAAACTAATTTTATGAATTTTATCAATTATATGTACGGTAGACTGAAATAATTTCAAATAAACTGTTGACACGTCTGACATCTTAGTCCTGCGACCACGAACGCTGCAAAGTGTTCGAAACGACAGGAAAAACAAAACCAATAATACACGCGATTAATCAGGTTAAAAGTTGTTTTATTATAACCTAAAAATACGTTGGCGATGCTGAAAATACATTCGTCAAAATCATGTCCAATTCCTTACACAAAGTATCGGATAATAATGATAATTCCATCAAAATATCGACGACGAAAAATATTGTAGTTACCTTTCTGACAAAAATTACGTACACAAACCAGTAGCTTCGTAATAGTATATCTTTGGTGACTCCTAAAAGGACTATTGAATTGAACATGTTATTTACGAACTGTTTCAATATTCACAGACTACGAGCAGTACCTAGAAGTAATAAATGTTTTTGTTTAGTGGATTTGGGCATTCGATTCGGCTTGTTCTTCTCAGACACGTCACGCACCGGTTGGGACGTAAGTATTTCAAAAAGAAATGTTATTTGTATGGAGAATGTCGAAAAGTACTTTAAATGTAAACTAGGATCTGGATAATTGTGTTAATAGTGTACCCAAAGTGTAGATACAAAGCCTGTTTTTAGCTAGTTAGCTTATTAATTGCCAGATACAATACATTCTTATTGTTATGAAATACAATTTTGTTCCTCCTGATGCGAAGAATTAAGGCACATCCCTAGGGTCGATTGTTTGAGATAAGTACAAGAAATACAAATTTAATAATCATTCCATAGTAGTAAGATGAGTTATTACTAATTTAGGCCGTTAACTGGATTGAAAATAATTACTATATTCCACAATACTGAACTGATTCAGTCGTATCAAGAAGTAAAGATGAAAGTAGATAAACAGCAAGGATAGCTCCACCGGCAAGAGATGAACTTTTAAATTATAGAAGATGAAAATCTGCCTAGCCTTTTCCTTACAACGCAGCGATATATAGCTTTATTAAATGGAAAAAGAATACGGTCGCGAACAGGATTCGAACCTGCGCCTCCCGGAAGAATACTCCAGGCGCTCTGACCACTAAGGCATCTCGACCTCTGCTCACCACCGTGAGCACACACACAGTGGTCAGAGCGCCTCGAGTAATTATCCGGGAGGCGCAGGTTCGAATCCTGTTCGCAACCGTATTCTTTTTCCATTTAATATAATAACTTTAGAGTTCCCTAAGCATGCGTTAATGCTTTTCAAAGATTTATCTTGCATATATAGCTTGTAAGATAAATTGTCAGACTTTCAGGTAACTGCCTATTTAACTGCCGATATTTGGTAATCCGGACTCGGGACAGATGCTCGCCGAGGCATGCAATGGTCTCAATAAAATATAGTCAGCCATTGATAAACCAACGGCGCAAGCACAGATTAACCCCAATCGATCCGGCAGCTAATTAGCTACGAGTCCCTTTTAAAATTAAAGAGGAAAAGTTAATATAATATATTTAACTTCTCGGAAGTCTCATTACATCGGATAATAATAATTTAATTTCCTGCATATAATTTTACATGCAATATGAAATAAACGGGATGAAAAGTCCTGTATGCTCTTGACAGAGTCACTTCTTATACCTATATGGAGGAAACCTATATAAGAGAGAAGAGGCATATTACTACTCGAGAGCACTTGAGTGAAACAATATGAATATATTAAAATAACTGTGGTTTCATTGTTCTGGTGATCGCAAACGCGACTGCTGGTACTGGTTTGCAGATTTACAGATCAGGTAGTGTTATTTGGTTTTTTTGGTAGAAAGTTTTCAGTAGTAGTTCGGAGTTTAGAATTGTACACAGTTGATGGCAATAGGCTCACAATTTATAACATAGGTGAGACTGTTGTTGGTAAAATGTGTCTCTACCTAACTCTTTCAACTAAACAGACTTTATACTGTTTAAAAAAAAATCCCAATGACTTACTTATCTATTGTATATACGTATATCTACCTGAAGTAAAAACTTTGTAGCCCATAGACGAAAATTACGCGGACTGAAGAGTATAAAATTTGTATTTAAAGTTTATATGGAGAAGGAGTGCAGAAAGATAATATTTTTAAATAATATGCATTAGGAATACATTAATTTAATAAATATAAAAATAACCCTACCACGCGTTTGACATACACACACATATGCTTTTGACAATAGAACCCTAAAACGTTCATAGTGAAAATTTTAATGAATTATGGTCGAATTTCTGCCTGTGGGCGACCACTAGTATTATTTAATACCCAATCTCATTTTCAGTTAACTACAAAACTACCCCAGTTTCATTGTTCGTTAACACAAGACTTGTGTAACCACATGAGGTTTCATTAGCCCTAACAAAACTTCGCAAAATTAGACCTGCAACCATACTTAACAAAGGGCTGAATTAACAAAAAAGGAGCCGACAAAAGGGTCTGCCCCTTAAGGTATATTTATATACCCTTAAATAGCTTTTCTCTTGAAAGGGGAAGAAATAATTCTCAGGCTATTTCTGAATGATTCTATTTTGAGATGTCCGGATATTGCTAATTTCCTTCTTGTATTTTTAGATGTATTCATGAAATTTAATAAAAATACTAGTTTATAGATAAGGGGTATATTATTTTGGGAAAATATTCAATAAGAGCTTGAATAGTATCTGTAAGAAAACATGGAGTCAAAGAGTATGTAGTGACGAGGATTAGGAAAGGTATTTTTTCTAAATAATAATATATATATATACATAGAAAGAATGTATGATGGGCTCAGCAGCTATGAGTAAAGGTCAATAAAGAGTGTTATATGGTCAAAGTATGCGTGAATAAAGTCGCGAGTACATGTATGTTTAAATTAAAATAGTACTCATTAGCAAACGAAACACATCTCGGAACTTAACTTCTGTGTTGACCTTTCTACAACATTTACCATACAAGTCACACACTCATATCAATTTGTGGCGTGGCGGCATTCATATGTGTCTAAGATATTATCTCTTCTTTAGGGTGTTGACCGGCTGGCATGAAATCCTACACATAGTTATGTTAAGTTCATTTTAATAATGATATGAGACCTTAACTTGGCTCGCTGGTCGATGAAGAACGCAGTTAACTGCGCGTCATAGTATGAACTGCAGGACACATTTGAACATCGACATTTCGAACGCACATTGCGGTCCGTGGAGACACATCCAGGACTACTTCTGTTTGAGGACCGGCTGTATAAAGGACGCATTGATCTATTTAATAACTCCGTGCCCGTGGATGTCTGAAAATAATATCATGTCTACATCGTCGTCGTTATCATTAAAAAGGAAATTTAAATACCAAGATTATAATAAAACAACTTTTTCAACCAAATCAAATCAATTTATTTGCGACCGGATTAATCGCGTGTATTATTGGTTTCCGTTTTACCTGACGTTTCGAACAATTTGCAGCGTTCGTGGTCGCAGGAGGACTCACAGTCAAACAGTCCTCCTGCGATAACGTTTTATTATAATGTGTAGTGATCGCGAAAACCTAAGATATTACTAAATACCAAGAATTAGTGTTTGCTAGATTCGATCGACTTTTGTTGTTGTGTAGCTATTGATAATGTTGAAAATATAAACTTAGCGCTGCACTACCTTTCTGAATGATAGCGTGATGATACATATTTACTTTAAAAGATGATACCTTAGATGGGCAACTTTAACTGTAACAATACTAAGGCTCAATTGCACAAACATAACTTTAACCATAGCCGACATGTTACTTTATTATTTTGACAGTTTTTCTATGTAAATTCTGCCAAAATGACACAGTAACATGTGTGTGTCACGATGAAAGTTAAGTTGATGCAATTACGCCTTAAGGGTTAAAGAATTGTTATTGTCGATCGATTCTTCAACTGTATTTAAATTATCCAATTAAAATACATGCACTGCTCAACCCAAAAGGTGATAGACGGGCGGATTTTCGATGAGTTAAGAGCATGTTCAATTTTTTTTTACATATTCATGGTGTATTTTCGTATTATATACATATTCTACATCAAACTACTTATTACAAGCCTACTTCATCTGCGCAAGTTATCTTCTTTATATTCTTAATAGTCAAAGCTTGGAAGCAGTTCAAAATATTAGCGGAAATATTTAAATCATTGATAAGATCGGACGTTCACAGGGTAAATTCGGACTTCGTCCTAATATCGCTGCTACTGCTAATATGATGCACAACAAGAAAAACCGCTTTGTTTCACTGCATATAGCACACGGCAATATAGCGTCAGATGGGACATAAAGAGTGGGGCAAAACAAAATGGCGCTGCCCATATATACTGCCAAAACTAAAAAAAACCTTGGTTCGCAGTATAGGTATTTACATTATGTTTGCGTTTGCGATCTTACTCCAAAGGTATCCGGACTTGTCGAACGCACCTTTTGTTTAAAATGTTGCCCGAACCACTAAGCTACGCTACACTGGTTCTCAAGTTTGGACAGAAAGATAAACAGACAACGTTTTCAAAAATTGGGATTTCGGCTTCTACATCAATAATATAATACCTACCACCCAATATTTTGTTTTGGGATCAGTACTTAGCACCGTCACATTGACGCCACTGCTTATGAAGCTGAGATGGTTTGAGTCCTATCACTCACACAAGGTCCCTATGCGGCGCATATCCTGGCACCGTCACGCTGACGCAACTGCTAATACACACACATAGACGTTTCCAAATATTTTAGTTTCATATCAATAATTTATTACCTACAACACAATTTTTTATTGGAATCAGTACCCTATGGCTGTCACATTGACGCCACTGCTTATGAAAATGTAAGGGTATGAGTCCTATCACTCACCGCAAGAGATCTTTATGTGGCGGATACTCGTGCACGATCACGTTGACTACAAAAAGTCAGTTATGCACATTTTAGATACGAATTTTAAATTAGAAATAAATTGATTTGTCAGTTCAACGGTCATATCACTTTCGGACATATCACTATAGACTATCATGCAACTGGATTAATGTGAATCATGTAAATGTTACTCAGTTCCATCCTTCTGAAGCCACATGTAACAGAAATAGGACGGTAAAATACCTCTTTCTTGAGAGACATCGCATGTAACCGCAAAAAACGGTTACCACTATTTAGAACATGAACAAACTACAACAATTGATTTCCCTGAGGATTACGAACTATATATGATAGTGGTTTTGAGCAAAAGCAGGGACCTTTAATATAAAAATTAAATTCTCGTGCATTATTTGGCTAAGAAACAAAATATTTGACGGTTTCTTTTTAACATTCACTGTTGATTTATAACCACGTCTGCTCGGTTGGACATTCAAACCCCAGGGAACAACGAGAAAAAACTGTAGAACGGACAGAAGACGACAAAATAAACACAAATATTAACTATATTATACATATTATATCTTGGTATAATAACTTTCGTAAGACACATTCATATTAGTTATAGTTTAACGGTTATTACTCACGCGCATACTTCGGGATTGCCCGACTAGTTTCGAACTCGAACGGAGCTCTTATTCATGAGCTGATCCCGCGGCGATGTCGCGAGTCAAACTGTTTGACATCGCCGCGGGCTCAGCTCATGAATAAGAGCTCCGTTCGAGTTCGAAACTAGTCGGGCAATCCCGAAGTATGCGCGTGAGTAATAACCGTTAAACCATATTATATCTGTAAAAGAGTGTTTGTTCGTTTGCGACGTGATTTACTAATATATAGTTCGAGGGCTGTAGTGTGGTAATAGCTACCTGTAAGTCCTCGCGATAAAAAAATCTAGTTAAATCCCACCCAATATTTTCAAATTCTTTCACGTGTTTTACCTTGACCTTGGAGTGTGTTTTCATGTATGTCAGGATTTAAACGATATTGACATTGCATACAGTGCCTATACGAACTATAATTTTGATTAATGTGTAAAATACAGGATTACATACATTGCCGGTAAAATATATGTTGGCGTTTCATTATTACTTTTAACCACCTGCTAAACGCTGCGAGTAAAATCAGTTGCACATAAAAATTGATGAATAAGATAATGATGTACTAACCTCAAACTTGCTGGTCACTGGGTTCATGTCGAGAAGAGAGTACGAAGCTACGCGGTCGCCGTTGGAGTCTATGATCACTTCTCCGGTTATACCTAACACAAAAATATTGGATCAATATACAATACAATACAATATTCTTTACACACATAATAAATTTAAAAAAGATACAAAAACTAAAACGTTAGGAGAAAGTACAAAGTCTTATCAGAAATAGTACTTATTTTTAACAGTACCTCCACTAAAATTTCTACTGTATCGTAGATAAAGAGACATAACTCATATGCGCACACACCCAGACCCAAGATATTTATCTGTTAATCATACAAATATTTGTTCCGTGCAGAAATCAAACATGCGTTCCGTAACACAACAACCGACTACTGAACCGTGGCGTCCATTTTTTATTTATTTATTATTAATACGGATTCAGCAGTGACCAGCAATTCTACTATAATCTCTGACGCGTAGAAATTCCAAAATAGATGTTATTTCGAAGAAACTTTTCAAACAACAACCAAGAACAAACAATTATCTAGACTCTAGACAGAACATTTCCAGATGAAAATAGTTCCAGAACTCGGCTTGTTGCTTGTTTTCTGACGAACTACTAAGTCATCGTGTTAATTATAAATGTACTTTACCTTAGTACTAAAATACCTCGAAGGGTTCGTAGAAGTAATAGCTGCACAGATCGATCAATCGAGGCTAAGCTGCACTTGCCGCGGTAAGTCTAAAGATACATTTCATATCGAGAGCCTTCCATGCCTCGAAGAGCATGTTATACTGATAGTCCTGGTTGTCAAATGAAGATCTATCTAGACAGCCTTAACGGGTAATCAGATGGCTGACAATCTGACAGCCAATCACGAGATATCGTTGGTTGTGGAGGGTCAGATAGGCAGTCGTTCCGTGTGAAATAATTTATTAATTATTCATTTAATAGAACGACTGAAGCCAACAATACTATTTAGACAGAAATACAGTACTTATTATGTTAAATATATATACAAAACTAAAGCCTCGCGCTCTTATTTTTACATTCATGCATTCTTCTCACAATACTTCAAACATTCTAACATCTATCTATCTTCCATCCATCCGCAAACAAATTAATCTATAACATAATAATGTAAGCGGTTCTAAAGTTATAATATTTTGTGGAAAAAGAATACGGCCGTGAGCAAGATTCGAAGCTGCGCCTCCCGGATAAATACTCCAGGCGCTCTGGCTGTTAAGCTAAGAAGACGAGACGCTTGCAAAAAATTATAAATTTAGAGTTCGCTAAGCATGCGTTAATGCTTTTCAAAGATTTATCTGTAATTTTTGAATTGCTCAATTGTATCTTATTATGATATCTAAACTCTATATATATCTACATAGTCATTACGATAAACAAAAAATTTATGCTATGCCAAGTTTGCAAAAGTGTATTTTTGCCCATCTCAGATTAGGCAGATTACGTTTAGTAAAATTACTCAAATTTTCCGAAATTTACCTACAAACGTGCAAAAAGAACTTTCGCCTTGCAACTTAGTTTGTGGGTAACTAAAGTCTAATTGTTAAAGGACTACGATTAAGTTTAACTGCTTTACAAACTGCCATTCCATTCATTGCCTAACTTTGTACTCGCTTTGGGTAGTTAAACACAAAACTCTCTCGTGAGGAAATATTATTGTCACACTTGTCATTCTGCAGGTAAAGAGAACACCTTTTCCGAAGAAGTCAGCATTACAGCAATATGTTGTATTTTTCAAATGTTATTGTTATTACAAGAAGTTATTCATATAGATAAAGAAGGTTCACATTAAAGAAAAATCTTTGAAAAGCATTAAGGCATACTTAGCGAACTCTAAAGTTATAATATTAAATGTATAGGGACTCAATAGATAGCAATGTCGTCTCCAAAAGACATGTTAAAATATGGATGAAGAATTTGCGGTGGTAAGCAGAGGTCGAGATGGCTTAGTGGTCAGAGCGCCTGGAGTATTTATCCGGGAGGCGCAGATTCGAATCCTGCTCACGACCGTATTCTTTTTCCATTTAATATTATAACTGAAGGTTCACATTTTTGGGTTTGAATTTCCGACGCTCCGCCAACTAAGTTGGAGTAGAGAGTTTTTATCCAGGGTGCAGGTTCAAATCCTGTACACGACCTTCTTTCCACAAAAATTTATAACTTGTAAATTCGCTAAGCATGCGATATAGCGTTCGAAAATGTATCAGAATAGAAAAGAATAACTGGGATAGTGTAAAAAAACACCAATAAGGAAATATTATCGTAGGTATCATGACTTTGATGACATAAATGGCTTTGTACGCCCAGACTTCAGTCAATCCGGATTCAGCATAATATCAGAATTTTACATAGAGTGACTGCTTATATGGGTTCCACAACCCAGTTACGGGATAACTCGATATCTCGTCGTAAACCTGGTTGGCAAGCTCTCAGCATCTGATTGCCTGGAAAGACTAGTAGAGATCTTTGTTTGATAATCGGAACCAACGCCACGATTGCATGGCAAGAAGGCATGGCTCGTGTGCCGATAATTTAGATCTCGGTATAAAATGACGGTCAGCCATCCACAAACCAACAGCGGCAAACGCAACTTAATCTCGATCGAATGATCTGCGCGGCTATAATATAGCCACGAGCCCCTCAAATATATAACTTTGTAGTAATATCTTAGGTTTGCGCGATCACTACACATTATAATAAAACAACTTTTAACCGGATTAATCGCGTGTATTATTGGTTTTTTGTTTTTCCTGACGTTTCGAACACTTTGCAGCGTTCGTGGTCGCAGGAGGACTAAGGTGTCAGGTGTCCCAACAGTGTATTTAAAATTATTTCAGTCTACCGTACATATAATTGATAAAATTCATAAAATTATTTTGTCTCTGATACATATTTAAACTAAATCGCGACGGTATTTCCTAAGACTATCCCTGAGAAGAAATACCGAAACAAACTCAGAGGTCACAGTCGTTTTAAATTTAGAGATACAATTTTACAATTTTATCGGATTATAAACTAAAAGGTGTTCCGATGCACGCAGTAATCGCTCACAGTATCTTGATTTGTCTTGTGACTTGACTTTGTTTGGGACTTGATTATTTTCAGTACAGGGTTCCAAACAGGTGGTAATTGCCAACCATCTTCTCTATTGAAATTTGGGTGTTTTTTAATTTCAATAGCCTCGCGGAGCATTCTCGGTATATATCGGTTTTCTTTCGCGAGGATTTGGGGTTTATCGAAACGTAGAAAATGGTTGGGTTTGTCTGTTGTATGTTCACAGACTGCAGATTTTGTTGAGCGTCTATTCTTGACGTCAGCTATGTGTTCTTTCAACCTGGTGCCAATGCTACGCTTTGTTTGCCCTATGTAAGATAGCCCACAATCACAATCAATCTTGTAGACCCCTGCATCTTGTAAGGGAATGTGGCACTTCACCGGTCTGAGAAGTTGGCTGATCTTTCTATGTGGCTTGAAGTAGGTTTTGATAGAAGCACGCTTCAAGATGTGACCAATTCTATCGGTGACCCCTTTGATGAAAGGTAGGACAGCAGGTCGGCGATCAACTGTGGTGGGCTTTGGGCGGCTTCTGCGACGGGGATGTGGAGCTCGTAAGTTATTATGTTTGAGAACTTGCTTCACATGGTTGAGTTCCCCTGCCAGGTGGTCGGCGTCGCAGATGCCTTGTGCTCTCTGTAACAAAGATTTGGCGACAGTAGCTAACTGAGAAGGATGGTGTTAAGGATGACCAACGACCATGAGAGGTCGCGCGGGACAAAGAAGCAAGCATTGCCGGACGCGCGCCCCTCCAACGACACTTCTCTTTAGGCAGCTTAGCCGGTGGTTGCGTACCACTAATTGTTAAGAAAAAATTTGTAACTTTATCAAGAAATACAGTCCATTGTTAAGAAGTTCATCAGTTTCATTTCAGCATCCAATCATTTACATTCTGGTCATACGAGCCGGATCCCATGAGGATAACGAACCATCGTTACAAACAAAACATAAAATTTATATGCAAGTACCGACAACGGAAAAGGTAAAAAGAAAAAGGTAGCAAACCATCAGAAAGACAGGAGTGCCTAAAGAGTGAGTCTGTTCCATATTTTCCTCCTATAACCCTAACAGTGAATACGGTGATATTTATTTGTACAAATCTGTGTATTAATAATCGTTAGTGACTTGTTTACGTTAGTCGCCGGTATTTCCTAGAAAACCGGCCGGCGCCATCGAGAACAAAAGGTGCTTATCGCAACGATCTACGCCTGCATTCCAATGTTACATTTTACAAAATTTTATGTTGTAAACAACTATCGTGCATTATAATTACTCGCTTAACTAATCACAGAGTTAAAATTAATAGATTATTAAGATAATAAATTGCATTAAACATCAAACATAGACATAAATATTTATCGTACATAACATAATAAACGAATTAAATAAAAATACTTTCGTAACTTCTATTAGCATTAACTTTTTCTGTAATAAACAGGTTCGCTTATAATGTACCTATTGTAGATAAATCTACATAGACATTTTATATTACGGTCGAATCGAATTTGAAGGTAGTTACTGCTTACCTACATTTACGCTGCACATTAATATGTCTGAATTTAAAGATTTAATTAAAAAACGGGCCTCAATTAAAGGTCGCCTTACGATGTTTATAAACTTTATAAATACATTGAAAGGGGAATTATCACCAACTCAAAAAACTGAACTTGAGTTGCGCATAGTTAAAATAGAACAACTTCTTGGACATTTTGATCAAATTCAGAGTAGTATTGAGTATTCAGTCGAGTCCAGTGAGGAAGCTCAACAGTTCAACGAAAGAGAGGAATTTGAAAATCAATTTTACGGTATTTTAGCAAAGGCGAAACAAATTCTAAAGTGCCGCCGTGTGGCAAAAGAAGATTATGATGATGATGACGTACATTCATGTGTTTCAGGTGAGGCGCCTTCGATGGTGAGGTTGACAAGGACAAGTAAAAGTGTCAAATTACCTACCATTCAAGTCCCTAAATTCAGCGGCCAGTACCAGGACTGGCTTGAGTTCAGAGACACATTTTTGTCTCTTATACACGAAAATGATAACATTGGTGACATTCAAAAATTCCATTATTTAAGAGCGTCTTTGGAGGGTGGCGCTGCACAGGTAATACGATCACTCGGGTTTTCATCCAGCAACTACAATATAGCGTGGGACTTATTATGCGACCGTTATAATAATAAAAAGGTTTTAATTCAAAATCACATTCAGTCATTGTTTGGAGCTGAGCAGATCAAACGTGAATCGGCCTCAGCCATACGCACGGTTATCGATACATTTTCTAAGAACTTAAGATCTCTGGAATCATTAGGCGAACCAACATCGCATTGGGATACATTAATAATTTATTTAATCAATTCAAAGTTAGATTCAAAAACTTGTAGGGAGTGGGAGGAGCATAAGGTATTACTGGATCAAATAAAATTAAGCGATATAATTACATTTTTAAGGAACAGAGCGGATTTACTTGAAACATTACACATACATACTGGAACAACAGATAAGCCTAAACAGAAATCAGATCATGTTAAGGGATTATTAAGTACAAGCACGAATACATACATACCAAAGTGTCCTCTATGTAAAAACGCGCATAGGATTTATAAGTGTGATACGTTTTTAAATCAATCAGTTACTGAGAGAATAGAGTCTGTACGTAAACTTAAGTTATGCATGAACTGTTTACGATCAGGTCATCAGGCTCGCAATTGCATATCAAGTTCTTGCACCAAATGTTCACATAAGCATAATACACTTTTACATGACGATTTGCAGACCCAGAAACATGATGTCAACGCACCAGTCGACAGAGCCACTACACTGTCCGCACACATGACAGAGCCAGTACTGCTCTCGACTGCAGTGATACATATGTTTGGGAACAACAATCAACCTCGTGAAGTGAGAGCTGTTCTCGATTCAGGGAGCCAAGCGTCCTTCATGACTGAGCAATTATTACATAAGTTAAACCTAAGTTATAAACAAACACAAACATCTGTAGTAGGCATTAATAATACAATCACTCAAATAACAAAGCGGTGTGACACATACATTCATTCAAAAGTTAATTCATTCAAGGTTGGGTTATCATTTTTAGTTCTACCGAACATTACAAATTTATGCAGCAATAAAACAGGTATAACAAATTTAAGAATTTCATCACATATAATATTGGCAGATCCGGAATATTACAGTCCGGCCAATGTTGATTTGTTGTTGGGCGCAGACATATTCTGGGAGTTACTAGAACCAAATCAAATTCGTTTAGGGACAAACTGTCCTATATTACAGGAAACCAAGTTAGGGTATATCGTTTCAGGTCCTACCAGTGGTCTTGACACAAATTTTTTAAACAAAGCAATTACTCAATTAACGTTATGTAACTTTACACGAAATATTAATAACTTTAAGAGAATGCCTGACGGCAGATTTTCAGTAGCGATTCCTCTTAAAGAATCAGAAATACGTTTAGGTGAGTCATTTACTCGAGCTTTAAAGTGTTTTTTATCACTTGAACGCAAGTTACAGAATCAACCACAATTAAAACAAATGTACATTGATTTCATTAACGAGTACAAGGAACTAGGTCACATGACTCTTATTTCTAATAATGTTTATACTACAAAAAACTCTAATTTTCTGCCGCATCACGGGGTTTTACGCCAACATAGTGATACCACGAAACTCAGGGCTGTCTTCAATGCGAGCGCTGCAACATCCACTGGCGTGTCATTGAATGACATCCAAATGGTTGGTCCAACTATTCAAAATGATCTTTTTTCAATTTTAATACGATTTCGACATTTTTCTTACGTTATGACTGGCGATATTGAAAAGATGTACCGGCAAGTATTGATACACGAGAATCAGCGACATCTACAAAACATAATATGGCGGGACAATCCTAACAAAGAATTAAACATATATCAGCTTAACACTGTTACTTACGGTACGGCCTCGGCTCCTTTTCTTGCAATTCGGTGTTTAAAACAACTTGCAGTTGAGTGTAAAGACAGTTTTATATCAAATATAATCAGTAGCGATTTCTATGTTGATGATTTGGTCACTGGGGCTCAATCAATTAGTCAAGTGTCTACAATAAGAGATAACATCTGCCAAGTACTATCATCTGGTGGTTTTAATTTGCGGAAAATCAAGTCAAATATTCCAAATTTTGAATGTGAAAATGCAAAGTCATGTGTGCTACTTAATTTAGGACAACAAAATTCCACTAACACTTTAGGTCTAGGGTGGTTACCGTCATCAGACATGTTATGTTTTTCACATACACCTTCACACGTTGGTAACCCATCAAAGCGGTCTGTTTTGTCCACCATTGGACAAATCTTTGATCCACTCGGTTTACTCACAGTCTTTGTTATACAAGCAAAAATAATTCTCCAAAAACTTTGGTTACATAAAGTTTCATGGGATGAACCATTACCCTCTGAAATTGCACACACTTGGGATAAATTCACAACAAATTTACAATATTTAAAAGATTTAAACCTACCTCGTTGTGTCACCTGTGAAGATCCAGATATTATAGAAATACATACCTTTTGCGACTCTTCGCAAGATGCGTATGGAGCGTGTATGTTCGTACGCAGTATATCAAAGAATAATAAAATCGAAGTCCGTCTGTTATGTGCAAAGAGCAAAGTCGCGCCGTTGAAACCACTTACAATTCCTCGTCTAGAGCTCTGTGGTGCACTCGTGGCAGCGCGCTTAACTAGAAAGGTACTCAGTGCATTCAGGTTACACGTGGACCGATGTGTTTTATGGACAGACTCGTCAGTTGTTTTAGGGTGGTTGAAAACATCACCACTCAAATTAAAAATGTTTGTTAAAAATCGAATTTCTGAAATACAGGAACTGACTCACGATTTTGAATGGCGTCATGTTCCCACACAATGTAATCCAGCTGACTTACTCACTAGAGGCGTTAACATGTCACAAATACATACTTTAGATTTATGGTGGACAGGACCATCATTCCTGCAAGAGTCTGAATCACACTGGCCCAAAATAAATTTAAAAAAATATAATATCGACTTACCTGAAGTAGTTTCAAACATAGCATCCTCACATAAAACATACCAACCACTTATTAATATGAACTCCTTTTCAAAACTTTTAACACTTAAGAGATCAATGGCTTTCGCTTTACGATTTCTGCATAATTGTAAAAACCATAATCCGGAGCAGAAATTAACAGGTCCATTGACTCTTCCTGAATTAGATAATGCATTTAAACTATTATTAAGAGACTCTCAAATACAATCATTTGAAGAGTATGCACTTTTAAAACATAATCACCGTTTACCTAACAAAAATAGCTTGCTACAATTATCGCCATTTATTGATGAATTTGGTTTAATCAGGGTTGGTGGTCGCTTAAAAAATTCACACTTTGAATTTGACAAAAAACATCCAGTTCTAATATCATGTAAGCATCTTATAGCAAAACTTATATTCAAAAACGAACATAATAAATTATTTCATGCAGGGCCACAACTTCTGTTATCGTCTATTAGACAGCAATTTTGGCCATTGGGCGGTCGCAATATGGCTAGACAAGTGGTTCACAATTGTCACCGCTGTGTCAGGATGAAAGCTCGAGTGGTCAATCCAATCATGGGTCAATTGCCGGAGCAGCGGCTCTCTCCAGGCTATCCCTTCCAGACTACTGGTGTGGACTACGCCGGTCCTATACTGGCTGCTGATAGACGGGGTCGTGGATGCAAACTGATCAAGGTTTATATTGCTGTCTTTGTTTGCTTCACTACGAAGGCAATTCATCTAGAATTGGTAACAGAATTAACAAAAGATGCGTATATCGCTGCTTTACGTAGATTCATTGCACGTCGTTCAAAACCTTCAACCATGTTCTCTGATAATGGTACACAATTTGTTGGAGCCAAAAACGAAATACAGGTTTTTATTAAAAATAACAATGCGTCTTTGTCAGAATGTATGGCAAATGAGGGAATTGATTTTAAATTCATTCCGGCCTATGCACCTCATTTTGGAGGTGTATGGGAAGCCGGAGTCAAATCAACCAAGCACCATTTGTTCAGAGTATTACAAAACGCACGGTTAACTTTTGAAGAGTTATACACTACATTGGTACAGATAGAGGCAATACTAAATTCCCGACCATTATCACCTATATCCCCTGATCCTGATGACCTCACTCCACTCACCCCTGGCCATTTCTTAGTCGGACGACCTCTGACGGCATTACCTAGTCCGAGCCTTGTCGACGTCAACCCAAATAGATTACACCGTTGGGAAAGAACTGAACAGTTGAGACAGCACTTTTGGGTACGCTGGCAAAAGGAGTATGTCTCAGAACTTCAACAAAAACCAAAATGGAAATCTTCGAATGGAGAACTCCAAGAAGGGACACTCGTATTAATTAAACAGGAAGGTCTACCGCCAATGAAATGGAACCTTGGACGAGTGAAGAAAGTTTACCCGGGCTCAGACGGAGTCAGTAGAGTAGCCGACATACAAACCAGTAATGGCATCATTAGACGTGCATTCAATAGGATATGTCCTCTACCCATGGACGACAAGGATTCAGTTGAAATCCAGGCTTTCAACGTCGGGGGACATGTTAAGGATGACCAACGACCATGAGAGGTCGCGCGGGACAAAGAAGCAAGCATTGCCGGACGCGCGCCCCTCCAACGACACTTCTCTTTAGGCAGCTTAGCCGGTGGTTGCGTACCACTAATTGTTAAGAAAAAATTTGTAACTTTATCAAGAAATACAGTCCATTGTTAAGAAGTTCATCAGTTTCATTTCAGCATCCAATCATTTACAGATGGTGGTGAGATTCACCGTTCAAGTATCTTTCTGTGTGGGTGGGCTTTCTATACACAGTGTGACTAACAGAATGATCTGGATTATGTATAAGTAATATATCAAGGAAGGCCAGTGACTTGGTTTTCTCTAATTCCATAGTGAATTGAATTTTATGATGTATGGAATTTAGGTGGTCTAAAAAAAATGCAGGGACCCCATTGTGAGGCAAGATGGTGAAAGTATCATCAACATACCTCTTGAAAATCTTCGGCATAGCCGGGGCCGTCAGGAGGGCTCTCCTTTCAAAATCTTCCATGAAGATGTCGGCAACCACCGGGGAGACCGGTGAACCCATGGCCACACCGTCGACTTGCAGGTAGAATTCATTGTCCCACAATAGGTAGCCGCTGGTAAGGCAGTGCTCGAGTAACTCTGCATATGCTAGAGGCATGTCATGGTCACTCAACTGCTTCTTGACAATTTCTAAACAGTCCTTTACTGGTAAGTTGGTAAATAAGGACTGCACATCAAAGCTAACCATCACTTCATCCTCAGTCAGTTTTAGGTCTTTGATCTGGCTGATGAAATGATAAGAATCCTTCACATATGTGTTAGTTTGTCCACGAAGTTTTGAGAGTATCTTCGCTAGGTGTTGTGCCAGTTTGTAGGTTGGTGTGTCAATCTGGCTCACTATTGGTCGTAGTGGAGCGTTCTCCTTGTGTATTTTAGGCAACCCGTACAGTTTAGGTGGTTTCGCGCAAGATGGAATCAATATGTTTACGTCCAATTCCAGGGTGTCGGAGTATTTTGATATCAATTCTGAAGTTTTCTTTAGAATTTTATTGGTTGGGTCTTTGTTTACCTTTTTATACGTGCTATTATCCGACAAGAGATCTCGAATTTTATTATTATAATCGGACGTATCCATTATCACCGTTGCATTACCCTTATCGGCGCGAAGGATAGTCAACTCGGGGTCTTTACTTACGTTTTTTAGAGCGAGGTATTCGTCGCGAGAAAGATTTGGTTTGGGCAGTTTGCTTCGACGTAGTACACATGACACGTCTTGACGAATCGCCTCCAAATCTTCCTTTTTTACGTTGTTTTTTATAAGACAGTCCTCAACGTTGCATATTATATCTTCGTACGGGATTTTTCTCGGTGCTAGCGCGGTTACATAGGGCAAACAAAGCGTAGCATTGGCACCAGGTTGAAAGAACACATAGCTGACGTCAAGAATAGACGCTCAACAAAATCTGCAGTCTGTGAACATACAACAGACAAACCCAACCATTTTCTACGTTTCGATAAACCCCAAATCCTCGCGAAAGAAAACCGATATATACCGAGAATGCTCCGCGAGGCTATTGAAATTAAAAAACACCCAAATTTCAATAGAGAAGATGGTTGGCAATTACCACCTGTTTGGAACCCTGTACTGAAAATAATCAAGTCCCAAACAAAGTCAAGTCACAAGACAAATCAAGATACTGTGAGCGATTACTGCGTGCATCGGAACACCTTTTAGTTTATAATTCGATAAAATTGTAAAATTGTATCTCTAAATTTAAAACGACTGTGACCTCTGAGTTTGTTTCGGTATTTCTTCTCAGGGATAGTCTTAGGAAATACCGTCGCGATTTAGTTTAAATATGTATCAGAGACAAAATAATTTTATGAATTTTATCAATTATATGTACGGTAGACTGAAATAATTTTAAATAAACTGTTGGGACACCTGACACCTTAGTCCTCCTGCGACCACGAACGCTGCAAAGTGTTCGAAACGTCAGGAAAAACAAAAAACCAATAATACACGCGATTAATCCGGTTAAAAGTTGTTTTATTATAATATAACTTTGTGTTTACCGAAACTCAAAATAACATTTATTTTTCTTTATAACTGGCCAAAAATCTCCAAATCCTTACCTTGGAAAGTTCTGTTCCACATCTTTCTTATAACAGCGGCACCGTCCAGTGGCCCTCTAGGGTTTTCAGCATCTCGTAGCGTATCATTCAACGCGAGCGCATACAGTAGCACCGCGTCGTAGAACGCTGCTACGAACGTAGACACCACCTCGCCTTTGCCAAACGTGTAGTTGTACTTCGTAGCCGCTAATTCCTTTACCTGTGGATGTGTTAGTAATCATCTATAATAATTCAATAACGCTGAAGAGTTTTGTTTTATTTGTTTTTTTAAACACGCTAATGTCTAGAACTACCAGTCAGATTCGAAGCAATAATTTGTATATGATAGCCAAATTCATGAGGCATGGTATAGGCTATTTAAAATTACGCTACGACCCTTGGAACCGAGCAAAAAACAGCTAGTGAAACCGCGGGGCACAGCCATTGTAGTTATAAAGTAGCATTATATTATCTGTGGCTATAGTTATCTTAGATATTAACAGATTGATTATTCACAGTTATTAAAGAGTTGAATCATGTTCGATAATGAAACTGTTACGAATTACCTCGATATACAATTTTATGCACACACTACATTTCCAGAACTTGGGAATGAGTGAAAAAAATAAATGAATTTGTAACCTGCGCCTCCCGGATAAATACTCCAAGCGCTCTGACCACTAAGCCATCTCGACCGAGATCGTCGAATCCTGTTCGCGACCGTATTCTTTTTCCATTTAATATTGTAACTTTAGAGTTCGCTAAGCATGCGTTAATGCTTTTCAAAGATTTATTTTGAATTTGTAACCTTTAGCAACCTTTATAAACATAATACTTTTTAAATAATATTTTCCTGTGGACTTTAGAGAACTTTCAGATATATTTTTATAACTGTCTGTTTGAAT
This sequence comes from Xylocampa areola, assembly GCA_935421205.1. Lineage (NCBI taxonomy): Eukaryota > Metazoa > Arthropoda > Insecta > Lepidoptera > Noctuidae > Xylocampa > Xylocampa areola. Next base: position 12,188,314 of record OW285220.1, read on the forward strand.
ACAACATGGTTTATACAGGAATTAAATCTGTAATCCATAACACACCGGGTGTCCCATTTAAGTTTATTTTTGTCTTCCCTTTGTATGCTATTAAAAAGAGACACCTAGTTCAACCAAAAGAGCTCAGCCGCAACCGCAACTGCTCTGTTCGATTTGATGTCCTTCATCATCATCATCTGCAGTGTGACTTGACCCTAGAGACGCCTGTGGTAGCTAGAGCAACCAACCGCGTGAACGAAAAGTGCTTCACCTGGTAGCTCTAGCTACCAATCCAAACTAGATTTCAGTCAATTAGATTCTTAATCTAACTGGAATCTTCTATCAACATTTTATTTGCGGTAGATTTATGTTCATATGTAAAGGGATATTTAGGTTGGGTTCGGTGAGCGTGAGCATTTGAGCAGGTAAAGACCTTTTTTGCTCGTAAGTCTGCCATCGGTGTCCTTACCTGATCAGAAAACTCAAGGTACTCCTTCTTCTCAGGCGCAGGGCTGGTAACTGTGAGCACAGCGCTGTATGCCCTCCTTGCCTTCTCGTTCCGCTCCTCTGTATCTCCTTCCATCTTCCAAGGTTCCTTCGAGGATGCTGACGCAAGACTGTTGGGAAAAAATATTGTTGAATTAAGTTAGTCCAATGACACAAGTATACGATTTTTGAATTATATATTCCGATAGGCTGCTCATTGGTATAGTGGTCCTTATCGACTGTGGAGCAACGAGGTCTTGGGTTCGATTCCCAGGTTGAGCAGATTGTTATTAGGTTTTTCTGTTGAAAAATTCCGTGGATAGCAAAGGGATGGTAGGAAAGGTAGATAGCAAAAAATTCACCATATACTACATGGGATTTAAACCCTACTTACCCCTACGAGGAGAACATGCGTGGTGAAATCAGTCGTTCCTGTAGCGCTACTAGACCACATTCTAACTAAAACGAAGGCCTAAACCATCCATTAGGACCCTGACCTCTGAATTAAGTAGTTAGTATCATCACTACTTTACGTAATTATTTTCTACGACGGTCGCCGTTTAATGGACAACACCGTAAATTTTGTACTTACGGATGTTGTCCATAGTAATTTCTGTTTGAGATCATAATGCAAAATTGTGGTAAGAGATCATAAATTATTTAGTATAAAACTAGATAACCCTAATGGGTTAACTAAGTGTAAATACGTACTTGCTTAAATCGAAATAATGGTAGAGTTAAATCTTTTCTAAATCTATGCTGATTGACAAAAAAATACTACGCAAAAATTATATTGCATTTTCGTTCTCCTATATACCTCGAGAACGGCAGTAAATTTGCGAATTCCAGCAATAAATAAAGTTGTGGTCAGAAAGACTTGTTGTTTGTTTGTCCTTAATACTGAAGTTAAAGGTAAAAGTTAAGGCACAGATAAAAAATATTGATAGACGGTAAACGCGGCAAATGGCGGAAGTTAAACCACCAGTCTCAGTTGTTTCGGCGCGTCGGCATCATAACGTTGATATAAAGAGAGAGAAAGGGACAAAAGGAGAATGAGTCAACTAGGGGTAATATAGCGGGATGAGTTAATACAAATGTATTCTTACATATAATGAAGAAGAAGGTAGAATAAAGTCTCCGCAAAAGACATACGATATATTCAAAGAGTAAAGAAATAAGCATAGCCTCACGTCTGCATTCCCGGAAGTGGTAGGCAGAGGTGTAAACAGTTGTACACCCGCGTTTCACCAATGCTGTTATTAAGTCCCATGTAATAGGTGGTGAGCCTATTGCCATCACACAATTCCAAACTCTGGGCTGCTACGGATAATTTTCAAATAGAATGAATCAATAACACTGCCCGACCCGGGAATCGAGCCCGACACCTCATGCTCACCAGTCACTCTTGGGATCACAAGACCAAGAAGGCCTTTAAATTTGAGCTTTAACCTGCCTATCTAATGGTCTTACCATTAGGCTATAAATGCTTATATTTCCAATCTGCAATAACATAACCCATTATGTGTTATTTTGAAAATGAAGTTTTATGAACATTCATATAGTAAAATCTTAGATTTTCGCAATCACTACACTTTATAATAAAACAACTTTTATCCGAATTAATCACGTGTATTTTTGGTTTTTGTTTTTCCTAACGTGTCGGAGATTCTTACTACGTAGTATTATTATATCACTAGATATTCTTTGCCACTAAAACCTTGACTCATTACAATTTGAACCTTACTTCAGAGGCAATAAAAGCCACACGCCTTTATAAGTTAGTAGAAAGACTGTACAAGATTATACTTACTTGGAAAACAGTTCGATATTAAAGAACACGTATTCCCCAGATGACACCATGTTGAGGTCGTCGGCAGCCAACATAATTTCTCTGACAGTACTCGGGTTTGCGCAAACTACGACGACTGTAACAAATAATTTTGTTTACACACTGAGAATATATATAGATGTTTGATTTAGTAATTTGTTAGTTTTTTAGGATATTTTAACAGTAACACTGTTATACTCGTATAATAACTTTGGTGAGACATATCGCAAGTAAAACTGTCGGACAAATCTGGCAATTCTGAAGAATGCACGTGAATAATAACCGTTGATTAATAATTTGCAACACTGTTATAATAGGCCATCATACTTTGGGTACATACACTAAGGCAAATATTAACAATAATCACGAACCAGTGTTATTTCAGGAGCTCCACCCTATCCAAAAGGGCGTCTACAAAATTTTTTTCATTTTATACATTTCAGCTAATCAAGTCAGATCTATACTAGACAAGCTCAAATTACGTCTATGAGATTTATTTCTTATTTTGGGTCTTAAACTGCTGGGGTTGCGGTAATGAGATGCGAGATCCCCTTAAACTTTGTTTGACGCTCTGGGTGTTTGTGTTCGTAGTCCAAATTGTTCCACACGAGTTAAATAAAATGTTTTAAAAGTAGAAAAATGTCCCTGCGCCTCCCGGATAAACACTCCAGGCGCCGTGACCACTAAGCCTGAGAGCTGACTTAGTGGTCAGAGCGCCTAGAGTATTTATCCAGGAGGCGCAGGTTCGAATCCTGCTCGGGACCGTATTATTTTTCCACAAAAATGTATACCTTTAAAGTTCGCTAAGCACATTTTTGAAAAGCATGAACGCATTGCTTTTCAAAAATGTATCTGTATTAGACAAACGTCATCACCAGAACCCAAAAAATATATTACCTAATATTGGTTGTATTTCAACTTGAAAAATACCATAAATTTTAGGGTGCAACCAATGTGCCAGCATTTTTATTAAATGCCGCAGCAGAATGTGATGGGATCGTGTTTAAGTTAACTGACAAATATCTTGGAATGCTAAGGCTTGGTTCCGCCAACATAACCAAAACCGACGTATTACTTTATATTTTCACAGCTTTTCTATGACAATTTTGTCTAAATGACACAGTAACATATTGGTACGGTTAAAGTTAAGTTGATGCAATTGAGCCTTAGTATTCCTTCAGTAGTAGAGCCTTAGTATACTTCTTGTGACATAGATTTCCTTCTTCTTCTTCTTCTTATCATGTGGTTGATGAACAACCTAGTGTCAGAAATGAAACCACCCGTAGGGGCCTGACACACCATTGAGAATATCTCTCAGGTGTGCTGGTTTCCTCGCTATGTTTTCCTTCACCGTTTTGAGCAAGTGATAATAAATTTATAATACGCACTTGAATTCGAAAAGACAGTGGTCCGGCCTTAGATTCGAACTTGCGACCTTTGACTTATCAGTCCAATAATTTAAATAATGTAAATAATGTAGTACAATAACTCAAACGATATTGCGCATAAAATCAGTTTTACTTACACGGATTCTGCATACAATCTTTCATCTAGAACCAAAATATTTTTACAACTTTAAATATTTAAGAACTCACAAATCCTATTTTTGAAATATTTGGTAGCATGCGTTTACAAATCGTAAAGCATTTTTTTAAACAAACTTGCATATATTTGACAACTAGAGACTTTGACACACTTTCGACTTATAGTCGATTAATATTTGTCTACAAGTTTTATCTTAAAACTCTGTTGAGCAAATATCATAAACACACAAAAGGAAAAAGTAATTTTCTTTGTCCTTGTTAGATCACGAGGGTCAGTAATAACTGTTAATATTCTAATTCTTCTTCGAGTTACATCAATTTAAAGTTACGATTGTAGAAAATTATCCATCTACGAACGGTCTCTCCATTTGTTTTGAGGTTTTTATCCATTTAGGATACATGAGTCCCTTCAAGCCTTAACGTACTTAAAAACGATTGTTTAATTAATATCTCATACAATTCATTTTAAGCAGAAACAAGAGAATGTCGAGTATCCTGCTTGCTTGGACTACTCAATGGCGACGGAACCGATATTCTAAAAATCAAGTCGACAAAGAACTAATATTCAATCGATGCGTTACGTCGATCGTCTGCTCAAGTCCTTAACTGTGAATGCCAAAGCATAAATACAACATGCCATAATAATTTTATTGGCATCCTGGCTTATTAAATTGCCAGGCATATTTCGTGGTATTCTGAAGCCCAGACGAATATTGCGTATAATATTATAAGGAAGAAAGCTTGCAATGTTCATAGATAGCTAAGCTTTTACTCTTGTTGTGCAAATTCCAAATAATTTTATGAATCCCAACCCTAAGAATTTGTAGTAGCATATTTAATAAACAGTTTTGGTTTCTACGTAAAACAATGTTTGTTTTACGTAGAAACCAAAACTTTTTCTTGATTTTTAATATAAAAATGTTTGCAAAGAGACGTGTGTATTATACACGTTACCTAGGTCATATTTAAGTAAATTATAGGCATGTAAAGTTTTACGTGAGTTATAATCAGTATAATATTGAGTTATCTTTATCATCCACTTAACATTAAATAGCGTAGGTAATAATAATTAATATCTTATCTTTAACTAACAATTACTGTAAAAGCGAGACGATACGAATTAAGAGGCATCAACATAAAATGTATACGTGTCTAACTAAATATTAACGGTAAGGTAGTAGCTAAAATCAGTAACGTCAAGCTAGAATTTATTGTCTATGATTCTTACAGAAAAGACTGGCTACATTAGCAAGGAATTAAAGTGTATGCAAAAGGGAGATGGACGCTTTTGCTCTGCAGTGGGACAATACAGGCTAGGTGGATAGATACCTTAATTTGAATTCCGTGTCTTTTTATTTCTTCCAACTCGCTTTTATTCCATATCAGTAAAATATATCAATGCTCTAATTCTACATAGTTTAACCAGTGTACATTAGCAGTTATAGCCTAGTGGTATGACCGTTGGACTGACAGTCAATGGTCGCAAGTTTGAATCCAAGGCACGCACCACTGTCTTTTCGAAGTCATGTGCGTATTATAAATTAATTATCACTTGCTTTAAACGGTGAAGGAAAAAATCGTGAGGAAACTAGCACACCTGAGAGATGTTCTCGATGGTGTGGAAAGCCATGTCAGAGATCTACGGGTGGTTTAAACTCTGACACTAGGTTGTTCATCAACCACACGATAAGAAGGAGAAGCGTTCGTTAGAATCGACGCCGTTACTTATTTATTTCCATCTCTCTCTGTAGTTTGCCAGTATTTATTTGGACAGTTGTCACCACCTTTGCCAAGAGTACTTAACTCAATACATTACATCTAAATTAGTTCGAGTATTAATGTCACTAAAATTACACGCGCGTGGCTCGCTTAAATTATGAACGAAATATGTGTACAGGAAATTATATGATAATATAAAGTTTATAAGAAGTAATGTTCAAATATTCAAGAGGTGAATGGTGGTTTAACAACACGGTTATTATGTAAAAGGTACTCAGCCATTTCCCTTTATATTCACAAAACTAAGCTCAACAGAAAACCTACAAGGTTCCTTGAGTCGAGTTATTAATTTATTAAATTAAAGATTACGTCAAGATGTTATACATAATTAAAGGTATCTTCTTGGCTTCTGTATAATCGATCTTTATATTTGGTCTTCCACATCTGAGTTGTTGATATAATTATTATGTTAAACATAGAGCCGTACTTTGTGTAGAAGTTGCTGTTTTTGAATAATTAAGTTAAAATAAATAAACCTATCATATTGAAATATCGTTGCTACAGGGACTCGTGGCTAAGTAACAGCCATACAGAACCATTGATCGAGGTTAAGCTGCGCTTACCGCTGTCAGCTTCTGGATGGGTGACTATAATTTCTTATCGATACCCATCCGCGCTTCGGAGAGCATGTTAAACCGTCGATTCCCAATCTATGAAAGCTGACGAGTGGATTGTGACAGTAAGATAGGCAGTCGCGCCATCCGAGAACCTACTGGTGTTAAGCTGCATCCGGGATTAGGCTGGAGACCTACTCCATCATAGTTGGGAAAAAGGCTAGGGAAATTGAGCTTTATTACTAACTGCACTTAACAGTGACACTATGCCCGCAAATTGCAAGGCCTTAATATTATTATTATTATCAAGGTCTTAATATTATATATATAGTAATATATGTAGGTAGATTGCGAAATGTAGGTCTACGTAAGTATACAATGCGCTGATTATAAAAATCCTATAATTCCAGTAAACCGAAACACATTTCAAACACCAATTTGAATCCATATCATCATCAGCTTGCAAAGATTTGTCGTTGCCATCCATGTGTGACAGTAGGGGATTTGAAATTCAAATAGAGTAAGGTATCAAGTTTCTGTCGATGCATGGATGATGCAGATAGGGGGGGCAGGCGGTGAGAATCTGAATAAGAAGTTGTCTTGTGAAGTTTTGTATTCGTGTTATTTCGTAACCATATTTGAACTTTGTCGTTCGAGTGACCAATATGGCTAAACAAAAGAATATAAAGGAAACAATTGCTGGATTTATCTTAGTTTTTCGCGATCACTACACATTATAATAAAACAACTTTTAACTTACGTTGTGTAAAACCAAAAATATACGCGATTAATCCGGTTAAAAGTTGTTTTATTATAATTGATGGATTGCCTGAAAGATATTTTAGTTGGCCTATTATAATGAAACGACGAAAGCCGGAAATTCACTATATGTTGTTTCAACACAAAAAAAGTTTAATATAACTCCTCTGTTGCTGAAATAATACAACATTATCTTTAATATATACTAAACCTGAAATTAGTTTGTTCAGAATCAGTAACAGAATCAATTGTAATATTTTTCCACTGTGTTATTATATTAATTATATTTTATCCAAATATGATTTAAACATAGTTACCGTTGGACACAGTACGTGGGCTTTTAGCTGCGCATTCGTGTACATTTGTGAGTTTTAATTAGACATTTTTTTTTAAATACATTTGCTTTACATGAAAATATTTTAAACGTGCCTCGCGTTTCGTATGTAGGTACTAAAAGTAATGTTGTAAATTACTATTTTTCAAAGAAACATTGATAAATAATTGACACGAACGGGGCTTGAACCCGCAACCTTAGACATGCTGTGTTCTTGATTACATCACTCTTTCAACTTAGCTACCGTGTCGTTTTTCGATACTATTAAATTTCAAGCTTCCTTGTAATCGTCTTAAGGAGACGCCTGACGATATTTATTTAGCATTAGTAACTAATACAGGCATTACATAGCCATAACATGTATAAAAAAATATAATTATAAGTACCTAATGTTATATGTTTATAACCATCTCCCAGAGCATGTAAGGCTAATGCCCATAAATAAATTTAAAAAACAATTACATAAATGGCTCAGTGAAAAATGTTTTTATTCTATACAAGAGTATTTAAACTATAAAATGTAATGTAATGGCTGACTCTCACTGACATTAGTGTTATTGACTTTGTCATAATTATTATAAGGTATTAAATTAAGTAATTCTCTGACATAATATTATATAATCGCATTAATTTTAAATAAGGACCTGTATATGATATTAAATGGTTTAATGAGTACAAATACTATTAAAATGTAATTCTGACTGACATTCTCAAATTTGCATGCCATAAATCTGGCAAATGTGCTGGAATAATTTTAAAACAATATCTTTTATAACCACTTTTATGCAAATAAATAATTTCATTTCATTTCATTATGCCAGTAATTTCATTTCATTTCATTATGCCAGTAAAAAATATTATGTTACATATTCAACTGTGCTTATACGTCTGATACGTGATATAGTCTAGTGGATGACCGTTGGACTGACATATCAAATGTAATAGATTCGAAAACAAAGGCAACCAGCACCAACTTCTCGTAGTTATTTACACATTATAAATTAATTCTCACTCGCCCAAAACGGTAAAGGAACCAGCATACATAAGAGATGTTCTAGATGGAGTGTAAAGCCATGTCAGTGGCCTACGGGTGGTTTACACTTTGATAATGACAACAATATGGTGTTCTTCAATCATATGAAAGAAAAAGAATACTGACGGGACCTATGGAGGAAAAGGGCAATGGTAATAGAACCTTAATAAATTGGGATAAGGGAAATCTCTTTCTGAAACTACGCAGAATTTTACCAATACCTACTTTCGGAAGGTGCTCTTTTGATCATTTCTATGATTCCGAATGTTGTCGTAATTCCATGCGCTCTTGTGTGTTTAAAAACTAATTTAAAAGTTGAATGTTATAAATTCTAGAGATAACGAAAGACGTTGGTTTTCATATAACTGATATCAAACTAATGAATATTTAAACTAAATATCTATTTATTAGGTTTTATAGTCTTGAAATGGGTGTTTGACGACATTCGGCACAGAATCAAGGAATGACCTAAAGATAATTAGTTAAATAAAATTAATTACTTATCTGCATTTTAATATTTATGGTCACATTTAACTTATATCTTATGTAATAAAATAATTGAATAATGTGACCACGATAAAAGTGCGATAAAGATGCAGAATTTATTACTATGCAGTCTTACTAAATCGTTTCTAAATTACTTCTCAATCTAGATTCGATATTCATAAATGATAGACTTATCAATGATAAGTTATCATTCAACGTAAAATATACTTAAAAATATTAAGTAAGCTTTTTGGAATATCTTCTCGTTTGTCGAAAAAAACATAATATGGAAATAACTATGAATAATCTATTATGCATTTGAAGGTTTCAGTGAAGTCCTACCACGAGACATCGCGTTACCGTCGTAGCAACTGGGTTGTGGAAGTCAGACAGGCAGTCACTCCATGTAAAATACTGGTATTAAGCGGCATCTGGATTGACTCGAAGCCAACCCCAGTGTAATTGGGTAAAGGCTAAGTAGATTGATTGTGCATTTAATAAAGGTTTTCGTTACGTTTTAATTTAAGAAGGAAATTAATCCGCAGTTTTTATTTCTTGTGATAGGCTGGTAGCTCTAATCGGCGACGACTTGTTATATGAAAATCTATAATTTATTCTGAAACATTTCGACAGAAATTATTAAAAGCCGAAGCCTCGGTAGCGCTGCGGCATTAAAGAATCGCGGCGTTTGATTTTCCATTAAACAAAAGCCCTCAAATCTGTAGAATTATTAATAGGATTCGTAATACCGGCAGTTAAAACCCGTAGTAAAACCAATAAAATTTGGAAGTCAAAATATTTAGCAATTGTGCCAGTACCACATTTCTGGCTTCATAATAATTTGTCTTTTATCAGCTAATTAGTCGACGGTGGGATTATAAAATAAGTCCATAAATATATATTTATGCCTTTGTTGAAGCTAAACCTTTAAATTGGAAATCTAATATTTTAGTATTTATCAAAAGTCAAAGCCAGCAAGAAACTCCATCGAAACTCTTTTAAAATAACCTAGTATAACAATAAATATATTAGTAGAACCTTGTCCTTGTTATACGAACAAGGTGACGTATGCATGCGGGGGTTAAACTATACCGGGACGGGCGGCTCGAGGATTATTTGGAAAATGATTATTTGAGATCTTAATTATAGTAGCGATGCAAATTATAATTATTTAGAGGGTTATCTCACACTGCTACGAAAATATGATCTTATGTTGTAAAGTTTATTAGTCAAATTAGTTTGATAAATGTACCTACCTGTAATGCAAAAGTTTTCGTGTTAAGAATCTGCAATAATGTTCTTTTGTTTTAATATACATCTAAATGAAGATACCAGCGTAATAATCAACGAGATATATTATTATGAAAATTTTAATATTTAAAAATACTAACCAAGATTAAGTATCCACACAAATATTTTAGCTTTAACATATTATCGTTAAAAACCCTCATCTCAAAGAAAGGTATGCCTTTTTTAAATAAAACAGTAGATTATTCATAAGCCTACATTAATGAAACTATATGCATAGAGAAAAGTAAATCCTGTATGTAAAGAGTAAAAGACCAAATACTCAAACGGCACCCGCCATCTCGTGCTGTGTCTGACACTTGAAGGCGAATTGACAGTACAGATACGAAATTTGAGAACTATTTAAAACTAAGTAGCATTTCGCTTGAGCAACATGAATTAAATGTATTGTGTGTATTTAGCACAGGTCGTGTATATTTATCTGCCTAGCCTTTTTCCAAAATACATTGGGGTCGGCTTCCAGCCAAACCGGATGCAGCTTAATACCAGTGTTTTACATGGAGCGACTGCCTATCTGACCTCCACAACCCAGTAACTAGGTAACACGATATCTCGTAGCACAGCTCGTGTATATTTGTCAATAATATCAAAAAATCATATAAACAAACACCATAACATTCAGTTGATTTGCAAAGAATACAATTTATGCCATGTTTATCAAAAATTTATTTCTCCATTTTTTTTCTTATTTTATTAGCCGGGTTAGTCTCATAATCTCTTCCATACTTACTTCTGCTGTTCATAGATAACTTTTGTAGCAATTCCTTTATCTTTAACGTGGTGGTGTTGGTCTCATCAAATACTGCGGTCGCTATGTCCGACCCGGTGTTTTTCTTGTTTAGGACAGTGAACACAGCGCTTAGGGTCAAAAAACAAGGGCTGTTGCCTTTCCCCGTCGAAGGGTCGTTGTTGTGATACAACATTCCTATGCGGTGCCATTTGAATTCCTGAAACAAAATAAAAAGACTTATAAGAGATCTTTTTGTTTATGAAATGGTTGAACACAAACGTATTTTTAAACGGACTGTAGTGGAGATGCTTTTATAAAAATAATGTAGGTGCAAAAAAGATGAATATAAAAATAGAAACTAAACAAAAAATTTTAAGCATTACTCTTTGGGCAGTCGTGTAAAAAAAAAAAAAAAATTGAGATAATTTGAATTAAAGTTGAAGTTGTTTGAAGTGATTTGCTTATTCGATAAATTTATTGTAACTAAACTACTAACTAATTAAAATACTGGTATCCAAAAACATCAACATTTTAAAAGAAAATAAAAACAAAAGACAGGTCACGAAAAGCATTTTATTTCAACATTTAAATAAGTGATCAATGATATTTAAAATTAAATAAAAATAATACAAAATAAAGACAAACATAGGGCTGTAACAGAACAAACAACAACACAGAACCAATAAGAAATAAAACAGATTTCTGAAACGCGAGTTTCACGTTTATTTGAAGCTACGTATTAAATCGCTTACCAAAATCAATAAAGTTCAAGGTACGAATAGTTTGAATTAATTGAAATCGTTGAGATTTCAATCGAACCTGTCGCCAACGACATTAATAATTATATATATATATATATATATATAATACTTATAGTCCTTACCGACAGGTTCGATTGCCGCACGTAACAGTCATTTATATGATCCACAATTAACAAATTTTCTGGGTGTGCAATCGATATTGCATCTACGGTATAAGAGAAAATCCTGGTGTTTATTTTTGTATAAAAGTAATCTAGGAATCTCTCACCTCTATGCCAGAGCTACATTCCTGCCCTTTTCTTTAAAAAAATAATCTTTAACCTCTAGATATATTATTCTATCTATATTCTAGATACTGTATGCATTTACACAATATCACGTGCACAAACACAGCGACTTAGAAAAATAATTATCTAAGCTATGAAAGGTATTCATTTAGACACTTTTGCTCAGATACTATGTTAATAATTTTGTCCTTTTCTTCAAAATCTTTTTCAAAAATCTTAGAAACCATATTTTGTGAACTATACGCAACCCAGTGTGGAATATGAATTTACAATTGCAATCATACCATGATGGTTTTCAGATAAATCTGTTTTGTTTGCACAATTATATGGAAATAAAGAAGCCAGTAATAATTAGGAGAAGGCATTTAACTGGAGAACAGTTCAGTGAACAGTAACTTCCAGATAATTAAGCTCACCACCCCTTTAGCTCACCCACGTACAAATACGTACTTCATAACAATAAAAATCTATTGTATCTGCTAATGAGCGAGCCAACAGTTTAATTGTTATATTGATCTAAGTAGATTTTGATAATAATATTCTCGTCTAATAGCTATTGATAGATCAATATTAGACAAAATTGATTAATTGCTTTATTTAAAATTTGTTTATTAAAAATTTCAAACATGACCAAGAGTAGTAGAAATTTTACGAATATTTCTTTGTGTGTCGTTATTTGTCAGTTAAAGTGGTCAATATCGTTTTGATATTTTAGTTTCCCTGTTACACATTTCGGTTTTCAACTAAATTTAAATATCGCACATTTTGCTTAATTATCTTGATCCAATTTAAAACATTAAGTAGTTTTTAAACAAAGCATACTCTGTGAAATAACACACAGAAATTGTAATTATAACATTATTAGCAACTAAATATGTCTGAAATCAATTCTACGAAACTTGTAATTTTCACTTAATTACAATTTTAATTAATTCTATTGCCCTGAGAAAATTAAGCTCTCAAACAAGTGCCAGGAAAGTTCAGGAGCAAGATAAACAAAAGTAAAATATAATTAATAAAAACCGAGGTCCGTCAAACATAACAGCATAACAATAAGCTAATTGTTTAATTTGAATAATTTAACGAAATAATCGAAGGCGACATAACACACGTGTACCACGTACCTAGGCCTATCTGTGCACGTTGAACCCCATACCATACATTTTATACGCCAAGTAGTTAAAACTACGTAATGTAGCTTGAAATAACTTTGAAATAACTACTCCACGTAAGGCGTCGTGTGAATTTCATAAAGTGGTTAATATTGTTAGTAAACCCTTTGTTAATCCCACATTTAATTGATTCTGCAGTTTTATGGAACCTTGTATATAGTTCATAAGCCCATATATTTAAATCAATAAATAGAAATCAAATCGTCTATGAAATGTTATTTTTTATACATTTATATATAATCCCGTTTGAGGTTTAAATAAATTTAAATAATAAACTCGTGGCCGCTCTGTAGCATTTGCTTAATTAAATTAATTTTTACTAGTATTGGCTGTGTGCGCAAAGTGATTATATTATTATTTATTATTATCAGCCATTATCTTCCCACTGCAGGGCAAAGTGACTGATTTTACATAATTATTGAGCACTTAGGTAATTAGAGAACATAATATTATGAAAATATTATCCCAGATGTCAATGTATAAACTGTTAAAGTATAGAACTAAATATGTAAAATTTTACAACAAAAAAACAGTCTCCCTAATAACAATTATACATTAAAATAAACACTATCTACTTTATATTGTTGGTAAATCACAGCTGAACTACGTATCTCCGAATAAGCTTTCTTATCTTTGCGGTCGGTTTCCATTAAGAGTGGGCAGTATTCCAAACGTTTTCAACACGGACTTAAGTGCATCTGGACCACTCAAAGTGCATAGTAATTTGTTGGTTGTAAGGATTGCGTAAATAGAAGCAATTGTTTTACCACCAACATGTACTGTTTAGTTTACAAGTACGTTTTGTTTAAGATTCATTTCTTCTAAAGATTTAAATCTATTTATACATGCTGGTTTATATTTAAATGTTAGCAATGTCTGGACATGAAAGTTCATATTATTCGCCTCTGGTCGATCCGCCTACCGAGCTCATACTACGGAAGTGCTAGTGACAACGCAATTTGTAGGGAGCGACACAGTGAACGGCGCCAAAGCTCATTTATGATAATGTACTGGAAGTTTTGCTACCAAATTCCAGTAAAATATCCGCTCAAAGCAACTGGAATTTTATGATCTGCTATTTTGAACAAAAATAACCATCAACAACAAACTGAAAAGGATTTTTCTGATTACTGCAGGTTTATGACTAATGTAATACTGAGAGCTTACGGTTTTTTTTTTTTAATTTAATTTAATATTATATTACATTGCTAACAAAATAAATAATACAATTCAAAAGTTACGCCTCAAATGAATTCTTATCAGAGGATATCCATGTCAATTAATATGTCACCCGAAGTTAATTCAGGAACAAATAAAATATTCATAGCTTCATAAGGTAAAGAGCTGTCAGTCAAGACAAATGCCAACATCATTTATCTATGGTAACAAATTGTATATACGAATTTATCTTCAGCTCTATTCATGAGATATAAAGATTGAGGGACATTTTAAAAACTACAATGTATTTATTTATGTAAATTGTAAATTCTAATTCCTGCAACGTTCAGCTAACGATTGGCTAATTTAGAACGGGAACAGAATTCATAAGAGGTTTATAGAAGTTCGATTTGATTACTATTCAAGTCGCGGATAAATAATGTAACTCAAAGTTTATTTAAATCGAGAACTTATTCGCTTAGGGGAAGCTCTTTAATTGCCGATCAGTAATGAGTTATCAGAACAGATCAATGATGAAAGGTTATTATGCATTTCTGATTATAGGTTAATTTTGAAGCTTTTATAATTATTATGTTTGAACCTAGTTTATTTAATAACTCAAATAAACGTATAATTACTTGATAATATCGTATTAGTATTTTTAATAAACACTAGATATTTAATGTTTTAATTCCCTACAACTATTATGTAAAGTACTATATTATGTAAAGCTGAAACTCAAAAAAAAAGCGAAGCAGAAGCACCGTAATAACGTGAAACTCGATAAAGCGCAAAAAAACGTAATGACGCAAACGAAAAATAAAACATCACAAGTCAAAGAGAACGTAAATAATTTATACATGAATGTACAACACTGATACAGAATTCCCATGAATTTACCTCAAATACTTTGCGGATCGCGACGCCGGCTTGCGTGTAGCTTCCCATCATTCTTGTTAAAGTGCTGTAGCTTGGTTGCTTGTATCCAAATGCTTCGGCTTGAGCCCCAGCAGTCAGTACTGGTATACCCCAAGGTCCCGCATACCTCGCCACCGGAGCTATTACGTACTCACAACCGGGCCCGATAAACGCATCTGAAATATACGTTACAATTAACGATCTTGAACTGTCTCAATACAAAAAATCTTAAAAATCATTTTAAAAAGCTTATTTCTATAAATTGTATCAATGTTAAAGTCATTGGTGAGATTAAAGTTACTGTTGTTAAATCCTAAAAAAAATTGTATTGAAATACTAGTAACAGACGAATCAAATAAATTTATATTAATAAACACTTACCAGCGGCTTCATGTACGTAGAACTCAAAAGCAGCTAAAGGTCCTTCTACAGAAGAGCATCTTGTATCTCTATAGTCCACCAACATAGTCCAGCCCGGTAAAGGTCCATCAGGACTAGTAACAGCTGGGATTGCCAACTCCAGGATAGGCAAAACTTTTCCCAACGAAAAAATTTGATTCGCATCAGCCGGCAACAAAACACCAAGTTTCACAATCTTTTCTTTAAATTGATGTCTTTCTGGCCTCAAGTTGAATTTAATATTTTTTACAAAATAAGGGTACGAAGCAAGATCGTGTGGATGACCAACAGCATGTGAGTCATCGCGCAGGAACCGCGACATTTGATAAATGCTTGGAAAATCGGTTACGTTAGTTTCATTGTCTTTAACTTTAAAGTAATCATAATACTTAATAAATTCTTGAGCTTCCGGGCTGTATTTCTCTGGTTTATCATCATCAGTTTGTCGTTTAGCTGACGTTCGACCTTTACGCAAGTTCTTTCCATGAGTATCGAAGCCTTCGTGCTTATGTCCATAGAAGTATTTTGGTTTCTCTCTTATTATTTCACGCTCGTACAAACCTCCATTCCTTTTTTTATTAATATTTACATCACTAATACTAACATCACACGAGATTATCACATTTATAACACATACATAGAAAATGAGGAATGACATCAACATTGGCACTTTAAATTTTGGTATTTTAAGCGCGTGTGTTTTAGCATTGTCCACAGATAGATTGAGTTCTCCAAAGACTGCATCTGTGTCTGCTTCGGTACTGCTGATCCGTCTCTTTCTGTTGTTTGCTCGATTTGCATGAGGCTTTTTTTTACACCTTACTGTCCGTGTGCTCGGGAGAATCGTGTGAACGATCTCCTCTAACATTTTACTTCAAAGTTTTGGCATTTTACTAGATTATTTTATGCACCGCATTGTGTGGGCGTGGTGGCTGTCAAATGATTTAAATTTATTCATATTGAATGCGATGATCGTTTGAATACTGTTATTACACCATTTATAATTGTTACGTGTCTGCTTGGTGTGTGTACATAAATGTTGTTTTGTGAAGATTTAAATTGAGGAAACTTTACTAATCTTATATCTACGAAAGGTCAATCATTGGTGGGCAATAATTCATTAAAATACCTAAAATACATTCAGCTGTCAAAACGAATGAACTGCTTTTATTTAAGGATACCGTTATAAAATAGGAAAAATAAAGCTTTGGAATACCTCAAGATAAATCTTTGAAAAGCATTAACGCATGCTTAGCGGACTCTAAAGTTACAATATTAATTCTTTTTCCATTTAATATTGTAACTTTAGAGTTCGCTAAGCATGCGTTAATGCTTTTCAAAGATTTATCTTGAATTAATAAGGTAATTGCATTCTTTACGACATTGTATTAGCTGCAAAGTTGGTCGTGTCGGTTCGGTCACCTGTATAGGTACTGAATTGGTTGCAATGACATCGCCATAAGACGTGTTAAGTATGGAAGAAGAATTCGCGGTGGTGAGCAGAGGTCGAGATGGCTTAGTGGTCAGAGCGCCTGGAGTATTTATCCGGGAGGCGCAGGTTCGAATCCTGTTCGCAGGTTCGAATCCTGTTCGCGACCGTATTCTTTTTCCATTTAATATTGTTACTTTAGAATACGTATTAAATATCTGCATATTCAATATATTACCATTTATAATGAAAGATGTAAAAAACTTAAGTTTTATTTTAAATTTAAACATTTGGCTGTTTGTTGTACCGGAACATCTATTTTTAAAAGTCTAGGTGGTAACTTTCGTAACACTTCTTCAATTAATTTGAGAACAGGAAACTGTAGCTTTTCTTTTTGATCATTACATATTCACTCAGTAGGTACACAGAGTTTTAACTTCTCCATAGTAATTAAATAAAATTGCTTGTTAAAATTGAATTAAGGAAATACGTTTGCAAAGATTTGTGTATAGTGTGTATAATGTAAGTTTTTTTATTATTTTATTAGATTCTTTTATAAATTGTGTCATAACTTGTTGCCTATTTTGGTTAAAGAATTATTGTTATTACATGATATTATTATCATCTAATTCCACAGAGAAATAACGCAAACGTTCTAAAGTTACTAAATTGATTTTATTCCCACGCATATTTTCAACATAATTTATACTAATTTCTACACCTCCACATAATGATGTCTATACAATATAATAAAAATCCCCCGCCGTGTCTGTCAGTCAATATAGGTATGCAAAATGTTCTCGGCTATTGGTGAACAGATTTTATTGTGGTTTTCACAAATGAAACACAATTTCAGAAATGAGTTCTTTAGGTGGAAGGACTTTCGTTGAAAAGATTTATGGATATAAGTACCTAACTACACGGGTGTTTCTGAACAAATTATCGTCATCATACGAAGTAGTTGCTTGGTTGCTAGTACAATAATAATTCTGTTAATATGTGTGGTATCAAATTTCAGAGTAGAAATAATACTCATTTACATATTATTCACAATGTGTGAACAGGTGTTTTAGACTACGAGATCACAATAGACACTATATTGTAGTATCATGGGAATTTCTGTACACAGCTGAAACATATACCTGTAGAATTCTAAGCTATTTTTAACTTGAAATTTTATTCACTATGTTAATGCTTCCAAAAATTTCGACACTAATAAGAGATTTGTTGAGCCCATCCCACGGTTTCATACCCAAAATAGAATTGCCCTACAATAGGACACTACGATATTTCATGATGAATTACATTGTTACTAAGAAAAAGTTTGACGGCGCGGTTTGTGCAGTAGTTGTCTAGTTGAGCGACGGGTTGATGTCACTTATCTACAGACTGGCCATACCAACCGCTGATTAACCTCAACGATTAACGTTAACCGATCGAGGTTGCAACGTGCCTCATAGATGCAGGAGGACCCGGTATAGAGTGACTACCAAACAACAAACAATTTAGATAGGTACTATCGGCGTCAGTCCTGGTTGATCCAGATACAAAAGTTTTGTTTGCAAGTTGATTTTGAAATAACTCCGCCTTCTAATATTGCCTTTGTTTGAGTCCCGTTTTTCTTTGTTTAGAAACATTCTTTTGTTTTTATGACTTTAAAAATTCTATGATGAGTCTCAACTTGGTCGAACACTAAAAATGGTAGGCAGTTTCAGCGGCTACTCACTCCACACAAAAGGCACTCTTAAAGTTGTAACGTGACACTGAAGCTGATAGATACCTAAATACTATTTAAAGATCTAATCTTTTGTATTAAAATAGAAACTGTTATTAATGTTGAATAATTATCACATTTAAAAATATTCAGCGAATTATTATTGTTAATTGCTAATTTTGACATTATAAAATGAATTAGTGTGAGAATGGTTCGATCAAATGTTAATGGGCAGAATATTGTATAATTTTCACTTAGTATATTTTGGTATTAACTAGTATTTATCTTATCTTATAGTGTTTGGATCAGATGACAAGTTTTTTATACAAATGTAACGTGTTTCTCACAGACTTTACTGTTTGGCTTTGACAACTATAGTTTTTTTTTTATATATATACATGTGGAGGCCGTGTAATGCTTATTAATTACTATTTTTCAAAGAAACTATAGACTTCTTCTGAAAATCAATCTATACTAATGTAATAAAAAGTTTTTGTTGGTTTAAACGCGCTAATCTGTAGAACCGACCAGTCGCATTAAAAAAAAAAATTGGTATATGATAGCCAGATTCATAAGAAATAGTATAGGCTATTTAACATCACGCTACGAACCTTAGGTGTCGAGCAAAAAGAAAGAGAGCGGGTGAAACTGCGGGGCAAGGCTTGACTTATATAAAATTATAACCGATGACATTTAAAGGTAAAAATAAACATATAAATGTTTTTTTTTTCTTGTAGTTAGGAGCTAATCTGTCCAAGTTGTTCAAGCTGCCCGCCCGCATATCTCTGACTTGTCTAAGCGACTGCTTTTAATTGATAACACCCAGGACTGATATGAATATGAATGAAGATGGGCTGATGATATTCGGGGGTTGTTCGCATCCATAGAAGTGCACCCATAAAATGGAATCCCTACACGTGGCTGGCGTGGGAGGTTTCGGCCGCGGCTGGTTATCACCCACCGGACGAAGCCATGCCGTGAAGCAACCTAGTCGTGTTGCAGGATGTAGTCCGGTGAATTATTGTGAGAGACGGGTCTGGGCAGTGGCATCAAATCCCTAAATGCCAACATGCCTTAAAATTGAAATAACAATGATGGAGGTAAATTTATTTTACATTACATTTTGTTTTACGGCGTTGCGTTGATTTAATATTGGAATTCGATTGGAATTGGTATTAATTTCAAGAGTAGCCCCTCAGAGCTGTGTTAGCTACTGGTTTAAAATACGGATGTGATTAAGGTACGATTATAATCGAATCGCACAACAATGGCGTGATGATAAATGCTTCCAGACAGAGGGCCAGAAACAAGACAAAGATATGTATGTCCCAGTTTCAGGGGCGGGGTCTCTTAAAATATTTTGCGCCCCTCAGTAATAATTGGTGTATATGTCGCAGATGGATTGTAAAATTCGCTATTTTACTAAACAGTATCGTTTTTACGTTCAGCTGGATTGCCATTTGTTGCGTTTACCAGAAGTGCTACCCACGTTTAGACGTAATGTAGAATAACATATCTACAGTCGGATAGATTTATTTAATGTATAGGTATGCTAAATGGACAGTCACTGATCAAGTAAAATAAAAGATATTTTATTCAGAATTGTCTTTCCGTGACTGGGTCGATATATACTACGTTAAAAACATATTGAGATCGGAAGGCTAATTCCCTTTATTTTAACATAATTATAGTCCGTTTAGTTTTATTGTATATCACACTAATAATATTCTTCTAAACGTCCAACGTCAATTCGATGTAAAGTAAAACGTGAATTGGGTATTTTGTATGGATCGTAAGTTGGTCGAATCCAAAACGACGTTCCGCTACAACAGAATTAATGGCATTAACTAAATGTCGACTGAACTAAAGAGTCAATAATTAAAGATAAATCTTTGAAAAGCATTAACGCATGCTTAGCGAACTCTAAAGTTATTATATTAAATGGAATTCGGTCACCAGTATAGGGACTGAATTGATTGCAATGACGTCGCCATAAGACGCGTTAAAATATGGAAGAAGAATTCGCGGTGGTGAGCAGAGGTTGAGATGGCTTAGTGGTCAGAGCGCCTGGAGTATTAATCCGGGAGGCGCAGGTTCGAATCCTGTTCGCGACCGTATTCTTTTTCCATTTAATATTGTAACTTTAGAGTTCGCTAAGCATGCGTTAATGCTTTTTCAAAGACATATCTAGAAAGGTAACTATTTTTCGTCGTCGATATTTTGATAGAATTATCATTATTATCTATGCCTCCCGGATGAATACTCCCGGTCGACCGGGGTCGCGAACAGGATTGTCGAGATGGCTTAGTGGTCAGAGCGCCTGGAGTATTCATCCGGGAGGCGCAGGTTCGAATCCTGTTCGCGACTGTATTCTTTTTCCATTTAATATAATAACTTTAGTCAATAATTAAAGTTCAAAACATTAGTTACAAGTTACTAGTATGTTAGTTAACTCTGCGAATTAAGCTTGATGTGTTATTCGGTGTTTGTGCACCTTTATAGTAGAACAGGAACTTATAACTCCAAGTTCTTGAACATATTCAGGCGTTATTTTGCGGAAGCCCATTACAATGGATGCAAATAAATACAATATCTAGCTACTTCTACAATATTGAGGGTAGTCATGCAATTACCAGTGCATGGCCCGTCCGTCTTGGTGGCGGACAGTGCACGTTCTAACAGCAATTTTTTTTTTTAAACTGTTGTCTCTGTCATTAGCAGACACAATAGATTTTTATTGTTACAACGTACAGATCTGTACGTTACTGAGCCGAAAGGGTATGAAATAACTATTTTGTTAAATAAATTGTCTACAATAAATATAATGTAAATTAAGATTATACAATAGAATTAAATGAATTGGCGGCCAGATTTTTACCTTTCTTCAATAACATGCTTGCTTTGTTTGTTATAAGTTATAACTGTTAATGATATTTGCAATATTTAATAATGAAGTTAAAATGGTTGAATTTAACAGTTATAACTTTTAATGATCATCTCTAAGACTAACACGTACAGTTTATACAGGAACAATTATAACGGAAGTTATGTATTAATATATAAACTCTTGCACAATACAATTATAATACTACCAAATTTCATGGCAACACCAATTTGAAATTCTAAACACAAATTACTGGTCAAATTACGCTTAAGTTTGTACCCGTGTTCTGAATTTAAAATCAGCATGTCAAAGATATATTAAATAACTTTGCAAGATTGTTCTTCACTTCAAAGTGTAATTTCAGCGGTTCTTAGGACCTCTGGCGACGACCGCTTCGGTCATAAAATCGGTTAAGTTAATTTTAGGCTTAGTTCTATCGTTCATATTTGAAAAATGAATTGTTAACGCGTGGGCTCATTAAATATGTTAGAAATTAGATTCGTTACCATGTATAGGTAGGTATTTTAACAATTTATAAGTGAAGGGAGCTAAACATTTCAGGTACCTACGTGTATGTATGCCTACAGTAAATAATATTTTTTAAATAAAACAAATTATTGAAGAAATAAAATCCTGACTGCACTGAAAATAGGGAAAAAAGTGGAAAAAAGACAAACGCAAATCCTTTTCCAAAAATTATAACACGGGTTTTTTTTTTGTTTTGTATTAATAATTTATTTTATATTAAACTTTTTAGCTTTCCTAATCGTTAGTACTTAATTTAGATCAACAAAAGTTATGCGTACTTTTTTGTAGTTTGTGTCAAAATAGTAGCAAAATAGTGTTTTAATGTATGTTTATTTGGAATCGGCTATTTATTCGTTTTCATTTGATACCCATATTGTAATAAAATAATATTTTTTATTCACCCATCTCTTTTTTATTTGTAGACGCCTAATATTATAAACGTTACGTTTTTGAGGATGAATGGATGTTTGTTACTTTTTCACGCAATAACTACTTTCCGGATTTATTAAATATGCACATACGTTTTTAGATACTTTTTGTCCCAACTGGACCAAATTCTGAGTACACGCAGACGAAGTCGCGAGCGAGAGCTATATTAATATAAATTAACACAATGATATTATTAATAATTACAAAAATTAATAAATACATATAGCCTATGCCGTTCCTGCATTTGAGGCGAATTTAACGATACCTCGTTGGTATGATAAAATCCATGAAGGCGTTAAGTTACAGAGCGTGCCTAAGAAATAGACATACATACACTACAAAAACATAATCCTCCTTCTGGGGCAGTCGGGTAATAATCTTTATCAGATATAGTCTTCTAATGTCCTTTTTACGAGCCAAATCCTACCTATTCCTCATTCCTTCCGATAAATATACTACAAATAGAACACTAAAGGGATTCTAAGTAGAATTGATACGACAAATTCACAATAGATGTGGCTAACTTCGACGACGCAGATTTAAATAGGATTGCAGAGAAATGTGCAAGCGAAAGAGACGCGTATACTCAGCACTGACTCGAGTTAGTCTTTTGTTGATGAAGCAAATAAGTTTATGATGCAGACTGCTGTCTCTAAAAGCTCTCAGAATGGATAAATAATATTCCTCACTATGTCAATTTAATTGAAAGTATGACTTGTATTTTGATGGCCCGGCTAGTGGAGTGTGATAGTAGGATAACATCAGAACCTGGCGCATGGATAACATTTGGTATGACATAGCTATCACCAAGAACAGCATTCCCAATCAGGGCAGGCAGGCGACCGGTCATATAACATAACCAAAACTTTAGCAGCATTCTAGTACAAGTAGAGGGTATCTATGAAAGAACAATACATGCTGTGCTGACCCTAAATAAATTGGGATATCGACAGGTGGATGATGATGACATGTATTTATGAAGCATCTCCAGTGGGGGTTATGCTTTCATATTAACATATGACAACATTATCGCATTGGGTGTAATAAACCTGTTAGGATGGTGATGATATTGTTTTTTTATTTTGCATGATGTTACATAAATAAAATGGACAGATATGAACCCTGTCAGGTACATCTGTTACCATAATAATAATAAATATCTATTTATTATTATTTTCTCTACGTTTAATTATATTTATAGTATTATATGTAATCATTAAAAGGTACAATATTATGTCTAACCTATTTTAAAAGTACCTACTTATGATTCTATACTGCAATCACGAAGAAACTTATTCAAACTATTAATAAATGTTTATGTATTAAGTCGCTGCTTTTTTGTTTGGGCATTTTTCGTCTAAATTTTAATGTAGCCATAAATTTCTAAATAATAATATTATGTAGAAGAAATAGTAATATCCTGAAGTTTATAGTGTCGTTAAAATATTTAAGTAATAGGCCTTAAATTAATACATTTTTTTACAATTCATAAATAAAACATACATAACATTATTTGAGCCTAACAATTTAAGGCTGGTCGCACATGCACGGTTTCCTAATTCATTTTCCTTATTCTGGCATCCGAACGCACGGATTTCATACAAACTGTTCTATAAAGCGTTTACATACATATATTATATTTTCCGTCCAGAAACCAATTTTGACCTATATAGCAGCAAAAACTCCAACTGGAAATTAATATACTAGGTTTACGGAAATCCGAAACAATTTTTGCCTCGTTGGTCTAGTGGTCTCAAGCGCGACTGCTTAGCATGAGGTCTCGGGTTCGATTCCCGGGTCGGGCAAAGTGGTATTGAGTTCTTCTGTAAGAAAATTTTCAGTAGCAGCTCGGAGTTTGGAATTGTGCCCGGCAGATGACAATAGGCTCACCACCCATTACATGGTACTTAATAACAGCATTGGTGAAATGTTGGTGTACAACTGTGTACACCTGTGCCTAGCATAGGCGTGATGCTATGTTCTGTTATGTTATGAAACTATTTTTCATATTCGGAATACGAAAACCGTACATGTGTAGTCAGCTTTATATTCTAGACTTGTTTAGATTAGATAACTATCTGCTAAATTCAAGTTTTATATTTACATGCCATTAAATTTTTAGAACTCGCATGTTATCTTATCAAAAATCGCTAGACAGAAACAATCCGTATCACTAATTAAAGATGAATTACACGATCATAATAAATTCCTAATAAAATGTTTTAAAAGGTTACCCACTTCTAAAACATTGTAATCCCCATCCCCCTGCCCTTGTCCCAATTTATTTGGGGTCGGCGCAGCATGTATTCTTCTTCCATACATACTCTCTACTTGTACTGGAATGCTGCTAAAGGTTTGGCTATATTTTATGACCGGCCGCCTGCCTGACGTCAACTCTCAAATATATTTTTTATGTAGACGTTTGAAGGGCGAAATAATTTAATATACTTTATAAGGAAATATATATTTTCTGGGCATAAAAATTATCCCAAGTTATTCTCCGGTTTCATCAGTCATTGCTTCGTTTTGATGTGAAAGAAAAACAAAAACTTCGGCAATGCGGCATTTACACGATTATTTATAGTTTCTATACAACAAAATAACTTCAAGATACAGAAACGTTTCTCAAGTCAATAAAACAAGCCAAAAGATGACCCAGCTAAAAAATGGAGTAAACATGTTGTTATTGACTTCTGTGTTGTAAAAATAAGGGTGTCTTCATAACAAATTAGTGTGACCTCCCCCACTGTTTCATCAAGTGACACAATAGGCAGCTACTTAACTTTTTATTAACCCCTGGTACTTCTGACTACTAATTACCGTAACATTATCTGTGTCATATTTTATTTTATTTATTTGATTGGCAACACACATAACATACACGTACATAACCAGTCCATAGCTGCACTTCTCACACAAAGAAGGCACGAGCATTCATCACCACGCTAGCTCATTGCGGGTTGGCGATTTCAGACCACCATATACTTTAAGTGTCTTAGATTAATAATAATTATGAAAGTACATACACAAGTACAAGACATTGAAAATTCACGTTTGAACCCACAACTTGTGGTTCAAGAGCTGGGCCAGTAACCGCTCGGACAACACAACACGTATCATTTTTTGGTTTTGATAGACCAAGTAATAATATTTCGTACGATAGAACGGAATAATAAATAAAATTATAAACGCGACACTGATCTAACCACGACAATGCTATAATTAACTGAGCTCACAAACGGTATCGAAGCCCACATGTATCCATTTTAACATTCCCTTTCTCATCAATATAAAAAACATTTTTTTACGAGATCGCTGTATAAACTTATATTTACTAAGTTTGTGTTAGAACTTTGCAAATGTAAAGGCACCGAAATGAAATCACCAATGTTTATCATTTAATTATATATTATGTTCTTTTATACTTAAAGATGTCAAGGAATGGAAGTCGCACTACATTTTTAAGTAAAACCTTTATTATCATATTTTTCATACATAATGTTAATAAATCTCTTAAGTTATAACTTGGGCCACCCATATTTCTAACCACTTAAATGCAACGAACTCGCACTTTATGACACGTCTTGATCATTATATTTTTTCTGAAACTTCCTTCATCGTGTTATTATATTAATATTGTTATTATTTGTTCTCATGTAAGTGAAATTATTGTTTTATTGAGAAGTAAAGATCGTTAAACCGATATAGCGGCCATGTTATTTAATTTTAGGTTTAAAAAAGGATATACACAAGCAGGACTTGAATCTAAAATGATATTGTTGTATCATTTCAGACACTAAAGAGGTGGAAGAAAAAATTAGGGCGCTGGAAGCATTCTCTACCTACACCAACGGGGACGTGATTGTATGTGTATTACGTGTATTTAAACAGCTTATAACCGACTGCAACCTCTGAGTGGTTATTGATTGCTGAGGTACTGGTTATTTATTTTTAGTCTCAATAATTAAGCATGTTCCTAAAAAAAAAACTTTAATACCTTCCGAAAATGTCCTGGGTCAAGGTAAGTTTATATATAAAACAAAATAATCACACGATCTATCATCAAACGGAAATCGAGAAACGTTGTCAGTCATTTATTTTTTGCGTATCACAGCCAAACTCGTAAACTACGTAGTAAAACCAATAAAATTTAATGGTACAGCTTATTATATAAAAAATATATATTTTAAGCACAATTAAATAGTTCTTCGAATAACCGGTAAAATCAAAATCATCTAAATATTCTACAGTGTGAAACACTATTATTTTGTTTGGCATTCCGCTCCGCAACAAGATCAGATTAATCTAAATTAATGAAGACTTCATTTATATAAAAACCTATAAACCTTAGAACATAATATAATATTTCCTTAAAAAGATTGTCATACAATATCTAAGGCACAAATAGAGTCTTTTGTGCCTTAGATACTAAACCGAGGGAAAAAAATGGTACGAAGTTTTACTACTTAAGTTTTTTTATATGTTTTCTATCCCAAATCTGACGTCTACATAAAAAGAACCAGCGGGCGATAGCTAAGGGTTACGTAAATCCGATTTCATTTTTGATCCTGCGACTTCTAAAACGTACCTTATAGGCTTATTTATAATTTGTCTTTGTATATAATAGTGTCTGTAATATACTAAACTTAACTTTTTTAGGTTTTGCCATCGCTGCACATTACGATAACGCAACATTTGTTTTCTTCAAATTATGTTTTCCAGCGACTACGAACGCTACAAAGTGTTAAAAACGCCAGAAACACATATAAAAATAATAATAGACGGAATTAATCTGGTTAAAAATTGTTTTATTGTTATACTACTATTAAACTTTACATAATGTAAAGTAATAAATTTTTATGGAAAAAAAAATACGGTCGTGAGCAGGATTCGAAACCGCACCTCCCGGAAAAATACTATTCGTTCTTTCCACAAAACAATTTACTTAAGACTGACTTGAAAGATTTACCTAACTGTATTACATATTGTATTATAGGAGTATTAAAAATAGAATTGATATAAATTAAACACGTTACATCATTCGTACATTTTATATCAATATTAAAAGTGGTTGCTACGCGTCCACTCGTCGACCGAGAGCTTTGCAGGGAGATACAAATCAAGAATATTAAGAATCCCGTATTCTTAATGGTTCTATAACACTGGTTTCTCTTATTGAGTCAGTATCTCTTATAAAATACAACACGTGTATCCCTATGTATCAAGACAAACTATTTGATATGTTTGTCTTTAATTTCCTTCATCAGTACAACTTCAAAGGGTTTCTTGAAATTAATGAATATTTATGTACTAAATGTATATGTTGCCAGTTGTTGTTATCCGATAATGTAAATCATGTATTGATAATTCCTTTAATAATTACACTCCAGACGCCCTACATGATTACGCTCACATAGCCTTATATACTGATGTCTGGACTTTAAAAGAGACTGTTACTGTTGACCTCTGAGTTTGTTTCGGCTTTTCTTTTCAGAGGTAGTCAGATAGAAAATGCCGGTGCCTTCTAGTTTTAATTTGACATGTAAAAGAGTTCCAAGAAAACCTATTTACAGAATAAATTATTTGATTTGATTTGACTTAATCCTACTTTTATCTAATATATAAAATTCTCGTGTCACAGTTTTCGTTGCCATACTCCTCCGAAACGGTTTGACCGATTTTGATGAAATTTTTTGTGCTTATCCGGTATCTATGAGAATCGGCCAACATCTATTTTTCATCCCCCTAAATGTTAGGGGTAGTCCACCCCATTTTTTTTTATTTATATGGCAAAACAACGTTTGCCGGGTTAGCTAGTATTTTATATTAATATTAGAAATGTGAAAGTTTGTGAGGATGTTTATTAGTCTTTCTCGCAATAAATACTGAACGGATTTGTATGAAATTGGGCGAACTGTTAGTTTATAACCTGCATTAACACATAGGATACTTTTTATCCCGGCTGGAGCCAAATTTGAAGTCCACGCAGACGAAGTCGCGGGCAGAAGCTAGTTTTTATATATATGAATACACAGGCAACACCCTACACTACCGTTTTGTTTTTATTGTTTCCTTACGGGTATCAAACAAACGACCCGTACTGCGGAAGAAAGTCGCTCGGCTACTGCACTAATCCAAATAATATTGGTCTGGACCACATTCGACGATGTCTCTACGACATTTATATGGCAATAAAAGTCAGTCTGCGCAGTTACTATGTCAGTATACCTAGATACGTTATTATCTAAGTCTACTTTATGGGTAATAGTATTAA
This sequence comes from Xylocampa areola, assembly GCA_935421205.1. Taxonomy (NCBI): domain Eukaryota; kingdom Metazoa; phylum Arthropoda; class Insecta; order Lepidoptera; family Noctuidae; genus Xylocampa; species Xylocampa areola. Next base: position 12,217,087 of record OW285220.1, read on the forward strand.
TGTTATGTATTTGTCCTTCAAACTGCACGCAATTCAAATCATGTCTTTGAATAATGAGATTTTGAAAATATATAAAAATAACGATAGTAGTCTTTAACTGATAGTGTGTCTTTATCAAAGAAATGTTAAGTACCTTTAGTAGATATTCGGAAGATTTTTATACTAATGTTTTCGTACCAAGCGTCTGTAACGCTGTCTATCTGAGTTACTACACGTCTGATAGTTGCCGGAGCGACTTGTTACCAATCAGTAATAACTTTTCGACTACGATGTTGTGCCTGATGTCTGGTCTATGACTAATATATAGTTGATCTTGTTTGTCTTGATTGTCTTTGGTCTTTATTAATACATTACTTACAGAAAAAAAAGTACATAAAAATGCCATAAAACGCGGGCTTGTCACTATGCTTAAAGTACCTACCACAAGCACAGATATAGTGTGTGTGTATTTTAAGAATAGCTGCAACCGGCGACTCGCGTCCCGGTAGAAAAATGTTGTATGAAATGTGTTGACATTATTTTTGTGACAGTGAATAATAATATTGCACTTGATTTAGAATTGCCGGATTTTTACTTAGTTAAGCCTAGGTAGCGAACATGTTCATTTTATACAGATACCAAAGTATTAAAGCCAACGCAAACAGTTAATTGACAAAACTTACATAATTCTGCGTTTGTAATATTATGCTTCAAAATCGCTACGCTAACAGAAGTAATTGTTGAAATAGTAAACATTAATTTCTAAACGTAATACTTTTTACTTTCACCATTTATGGCGCTAGTGTATTTATGCTCTGTCAACCGATTTATACTTGTTCTATCTCACGGATAAACGTGGTTAAACTTATATTTAATCTTGAGTTCGTTATTTTCCATCAGTAATAGTAAAAATATGCCTAAATGATGCGGAATTATTTTTATGCGTAACGATTATTAGCATAAGTAAAAGTATGCTAATGTAAATTACGACAAAAAATTTTAGGCAAATCAATAGTGAACCATAAATCCGACCTCCTATATCTGTAGAAGTAGCACTTTTATTTATTTCTTTATTTGAATCTCCAATATATCAGACAGATCATGACAACCTATGGAACTTCTCGTAACACATATAAAATCTGAATTAGAAACACCTCTACATACCAATATGCTCTGGCTGGAGGCATCAAACTGCCTCGCCTTAGATATTGTCCGGTTACGCAGACAAAACCCCTCTGGGTTTCTGCAAGAGGCCATTTCAAAAAAAAAAAAAAACCTCTACATACCGCCCTGACCCTTGCACGAGCCGGCCCGCGCCGAGCCAGTAGCTTTAAATTCGACCCTTAATAATAAGGAAACTGATCTGATCCAGCTAGTCCCTAGTTCTCCCCCCAGCAACGCCTTAAGCCGAGGTTCGTGTCCCGCAGGGGATGCCCTTAGTGCTGTGTTGCTTAGTTTTTAGTATTATATGTCTGTAATAATGTAATATTGAGATTATATGTCTGTAAACGCACCCACGACACAGGAAGAAATTCCTATTGTGGGCCAACGTTTTTTAAAAAAGAGAAATAGAAGAGAAAGAGAAGAGATTATAAAATATGCTGTGGCTGGAGGCATCAAATTGTCTCGCCATAGCTATTGTTCGGTTACGCGGATCAAACCTCTAAGGGATAACTGCAAGAGGCCACGTTCAAAAACAAAAAACCTCTACATACATTGTCTTTCTAAATAATCATAACGTATGTAGGTAAGTATATACGAACAATCTATCTCTAATAGACAAACCGGTGGTAGTTTGCTAGATCTCCCGCTCTCGGAAACAATTCTGAAGACAATATAAGACAAATAGTGTGAGAGAAAACTCGCCAAAAGGCTGCTTCCTTATTGTATGAATAAAGCTATATAGCGCTAATGAAAGGTTACGTAATCATTGCATATACAAATATTTTTTGAAGATTTTTACCTTAAACTAGTGTCAAAGTCAAATCTTTATTGCATTCATGTACATATAGGTGTCCCATAATAATTTAATAGTGTGTAAAGCCACTTTTGCGTTCAATTTTTTGTTAGAAATTGTCCTATAATGAGATATTCATATTCTTACTGACATAATTGACATGTTCCTTTATATTTGACTAAGGTTACTAAAATTGTGTCGTACTATACAAATATCTAACGCTCCGGAACCAAACATTTAAACCACTGTTCCATCTGTGCTCTTATGACGTGTATAGTTTAACTGCTGAAATATTCTCTATACATGCGTGCACCTGAACCGCATTCATACATTTTACGTAGTTTATAAGATGTAAAATTTATAGCTGGTCTCATTCATACTGTATGGTCGGCTCTGTCAATGGCATTTTTCCTTAGCTCTCACGAATGTAAGATGAATACAGATTTGTTCGTAATAACGTTAGATCTGTTCTTGTATTGGGAAATAGGTTCGTGTACAAAGAAAATTGAATTGGATTTGAAAATTCACTTTGAAGATGACGATTGAAGAAAATATGAATGCTTTTCATAGAAAACGTGGACTCTTTTACTAAATGCTAAAGTGTTTACGCTATAGCCATTTTTTATGAACGTAAATTGTATTTTTATATTCCCAACTTGGAAACAACATAACATTTGAATACATAACGATGTTTTTGAAAGTAAACATCCTGAACATCAAAACATTTACCATAAAACAAAGCTTTTATCGAACCAAACTTTTTTAAAGATAAGCCATATCTTTTTACGGCATAAATAACAAAGTGATAAACAAACAGTGAATGTAAAAAAGCATCTTAAATTGCAATCGACCGCCAAATGTCTTAAGATTGACCATGACTCACACACACACACCTCGGAATCTAAAAATAGCCGACGACTTTGAATCTTAGATATTTTCGTAACAAGTTTTTGGTAAGCAATTTACATTATTATTAGGGCCCGAGTTCATTTATGCGAGATTTGCGTTCGATTATGTACGTGATGCTCACGAATTGTCTCATTTGCCCGCCCGTTTATAAAATTGTTGTCTGTGATAAATGTTGTGTTAAACTTTTTTTTTTTTTATATTCGTGTTAATATAGAAATTTGGTTACATTCTTCGCTCAGCTACGTACAAAATTATACTTCATAACAATAAAAATCTATTGTGTCTGCTAATTAGCGAGCCAACGGCTTAATAGTCTGAAGTGGACTTGCTGATGCAGGTTTTACAGGAGCTTATAACAATTCCTTTTTTTTAAAATAATGTTGTTATTTAATATTGTCTTCCTGAACAAAAGATACGAATAGATTGACTTTATTTTTTATATTATTAAATAAACAGATTACTGTTAAATAGGACAACAGGCAAAAAAGGGCTTATTGAAAATCATAACGATTTCAATTGAAGCAGCTTTAAATTAAATGCGTAGAACAAACTGCAGCTTTATTATACATAACAAGTACTTATGATTTGTTTTTGTCTGGCTTTTGAAGATATTAATATCAAATTTAACCAGTCTGCCTGACGCTCACAAAAAAAACTATGGATTCATCTCAAATTAAATTTTATACGAGGGTTTGAACTTCCTTCATGATTGGATATATATATGTATTAAGAGAATTACGTACAGTCCAATCGTAGTCATTTAGCAATATATAAATGTTATAAAAATCTATATCGGAACAAGTCTGTGGATGGATTAGGGTTTGTTTGACAGATGAGAGATCAATAATGATTTATCATATATGATTTATTACATATAACATAACACAGCATCACGCCTGTATTCCCCGAAGGGGTAGGCAGGGCTGTAAGTACACAGTTGTACTTACACCCACATTGACACACACATGAGCCTATTGCCATCAACCGGGTACAATTTCAAACTCCGGGCTACTTTCATAATAGAAAAACTACATACACTTTTCCCGACCCGGGAATCGAACCCGAGACCTGGAGGTCTCAAAATGAGCTGGAGCTCAGCAGTCGCTCTTGGGACCGCTAGACCAACGAGGTCGAATATTTATATGATTTATTATTCGCTTAACTTTCAATCGAATCACGGCGTGCAAGAGAATGCTTACTCTTCTTCTTTATTGACCTTTTAGAATCCTTTATAGTAGACAATTCGGTGAAAACCACAGTAGTGGATTTATAGGTAGAATAATTATTTTTAACAATTGCGTTTAGTATGCGCCATTTTTAATATGTAAATACCTACAATGAAACAATGTTTCGGAATTATTTAACTCTCTTTTCTGGTAAACATTATAACAATGCTGGAAATTTTTTGTTTAATCGTATCATCATACTATTAAGTAGCAAGAAAGGGGTTTAAAGAATCTAGCAATAAAAATGCTTACTACCACCCATTAATTTTAATTCCACTCCCAGTTTACTTCCGAGTCAATAAAGAAAAATATGACGTTATAGTAGCTGGAGTAGAGCTTATAGCAACTAGGTCAAGGTGCTAATAAAGTACATAGTCCTCGGACTAAGCACGAAATTGCTGTAGCATCCACAATCAATAAGATAGTTAATGGCACATCTACTATATCTACATCTATAGTATAAATAAATATAAATCGCCGAAATGTTTGTACACGCATAACTTCCGAACGACGGCACCAAATTGGATAATTCTTTTTTTGTGTTCGTTATTGTCAAGACAAAGTTAAATGAAAAAAAAAAAAACAATAATAATTGCTAGTTTTTAGAGATAAATATAACAGATACAATTGTGGTCAAGATAATCTATACTTCTATATTAATGGATGCAAATAAATACAATATCTAGCTACTTCCACAAAATTGAGGGTAGTCATGCATTACCTGTGCACCGCCCGCCCGCCCGCAAATATATGCACATACGCAAGCGGTGAAAATTCCGACTACCACCAACTACTCTACACGTGTTTCGCCCCTCCACGGAGCATCATCAGGAGCTGTTAGACCGTGCAGTGTCCGCCACCGAGTAATATAATTAAACTGAAGAGTTTTTGTTTTGTTTGTTTAAACGCACTAATCTCTGGTACTAACAGTCGGACGTGACGAAAAAATATTTTTGTTTAAAAATTATGGTGAAGTAGTGGTGGCCGAGTGGTTACGTGCCCGCCTCCTGAGCCACAGGTTGTACGTTCAAACCTGGCATGTACCTATGTGACTTTTTCAATGTCATATGTACCTACTTTCTTAGTTCATCTAAGACATCACAGACATACGGTGAAGGTAAACATCGTGAGGAAACCTGGACTTAGTAGTTTGAAATCGCCAACCCTAGCGGAACTAGCGTGGTGATTAAGCTTGTGCCTTCTCTGTATGAGAAGAGGAGCTTGCCCTGCAGTGGGACAGTTATGGGCTGGTCAATTGTGTTTTATTTTAGATAGTCAGATTCATAAGGAACAGACTATTTAAATTGACGCTACGCCCATAATGGGGCACAGCTTGTTATGTTTAAAATATATAAGAATTAAATCAGGCATAGTCAAGGCTAGAATGAATAGATTTCTTCTGGATCTACGTGGTCCATCCTCGGCCACATCGTCGCTAACCATCAGGCGAGATGGTGGGAAAATGTAGATTCATATTTGATAAAAAAAAATGCTGTTTTGTGGTTAAACATAAACTCGCGCCTTTTTCCCAATGGGGGGCACAAACTGCAGAACTTCACCGTATTAATTTGTTTAATAACATCCGTGTCGTTTTGTATGCGCGGATCTGGTTTATTACCTCGTGTAGCTTCATCACAATATTCACTAATGTAATTTGAACGTCTTTATGTTACACTTGCTGTGCCCGGGACATCATTCGCGCGGGAATTGGACAATTAGTAGCTTATTCATTATTGTTTACCGATTATTACTCACGCGCATTCTTCGGGACAGCCCGACTAGTTTAGAACTCGAACGGAGCCCTTAGTCATGAGCTGATCCCGCGGTCATGTTGCGAGTCAAACGCGACATCGCAATATGAATGTGAAAAAAATGAGCAGCTTATAAATTTATATTAATACCGTCTAAACCCTTCAAGTTATCGAAATGGAACAAACCCAAAACTAATAATTTTAATTCCTTTTTTAATCCCTAAATTTTTTATTTCATTCTGTTGGACCGTAATCTGTTGTTGTAGAGCTTGTTCGAGACAAACATTGAGGACAACACACGAAAATTCTAATAACTGTCATGTATGATTATATATTATATAATTTAAGTGAAAGATGTTATTTATACGTCTCTATGAATAACATCTTTCACTTAAATTTCGGCATTTATTTATTGGTCTACATAGCTAAATACGAAAGAATATTCTGTGCGGAGCAATTGAATTTTATTCAATTTTCTTTAGATGTTCCAATAAACTGAATTATTGCGAGTGCTCTAGATACAACCGGATATTGTGGACTTTGAATTACTTTGTAGTAAAGCATAGTGCTGTGCATTAAAAAAGTCCTGCTTAGTTTATTAAATTATTTATTGGTATTTTTTTCATAATTTCTGAGTTCTTTTTTGTTTTGAAGGTCTCAGGGGGCTGCTTGGGATCGGACTCAATTTTTAGGTTGATAAAAGTATCTATAACAGTTTATATAATAATATAATCCCATCCGAATTTTCGGTGACTTTTTCGGCCTTTCTCCATGGAGATATGCCAAGTACGCAGGAGATAATATTATAGTGCACAAGTGTATTCGCAAACACTTGTGCACTCCCTCTCCCTTCACTGTCATAGTTCGATGGGACTGTAATCTGACACGCTCGGAGAAAGATCAGGCGCAAAACCGACGGCTTTACGTGCTATCTCAAGCATGGGGGTTGTCACACGGCTATTTTCCTAACTCCGGGCTGCTACTGAGAATTTCCAAACAGAAAACAACCTGACAATCGAACGTAAGATCTCACGCTCGGATGCCGCGCTTAGGGCCACTAGACCAACGCGACATTCTATACACTACATAGTGCATAGTACCATGTTAACTGGCCCATTTTACAAACCCTTAATCTACCATAGATAATTCAAGACATCACAAGGGAAGGCATGGCCCTAATGTGCGATTAAATCCATAAAATTAATTAGTATACAAAGTCCGTTATGGGGATAATGGGAATATTAATGGGTACTATTATGTATGTAAGGCGTGAACATATATCATACATAACTATTAAGTGCGTAGTTCTGCGTATCAACAGATGTGTGAATATGGGTGTAGGCACGGAAGCAATACCCATATAAGGATCATAGCTCGTGGCATTCTGTAGTATCTACTTACCTATGTACAAAGGTACTTGGGTAAAGGACAGCTACAACTGTATGTATTTACGCCATTTGGGAAAAAACAGCCATATATCTATCTCATTAGGGTGAACTTTTGATTGAAACTGATTCGGCTATAAACGATAGAGCTTTTATAGACGATAAGCAGTAATAACCTAGTGGTATGACCGTTGGACTAATAAGAAGGTCGCAAGTTCGAATTCAAGGCGCGCACCACTGTCTTTTCGAAGTCATGTGCCTATTATAAACTAATTATCACTTGCTTACAACGGTGAAGAAAAACATCGTGAGGAAACCAGCACACCTGAGAGATGTTCTCAATGATGTGTAAAGCCATATCAGAGGCCTACGTGTGGTTTAAACTGTGACACTAGGTTGTTCATGGACCACACGATAAGAAGAAGAAGGCTATAAACGATAGAAACATTTACCGTTAAATAATTACCGTACTTTAATTAATATTTCTTTTATCCTATGTTCTGATTATACTTTACATTAAAAACTCTATTATTATAGCTAACGTTAATATTGAATATAATTACTTTGATGACAAACTACAATTTATTGAACAGGAATTCCCTCATCGCGAGTTATACATGAAAAAACTCGAGGCAAATGTTTCTAGACAATACAAATATTTGATCCGAGTGGAAATCAAACTCACTACCTGATTAGTACCTGAAGTGGTCTTTCTAAACAAGCATATAATAAGTACCAAAGGACCAGTGCATTATCAATAGGAAGTTCTAAGTTCAGTCTAGTCTAATAATAGGTCTCCTCGTTTTCCCTAACAAGATATAATGAATAACATCCTGTGTAAGCGTTAAAATAAATAACATGATAAACTAGAATTCCCCTAGAAAAATAAACTATAATAATATTTACCTATAACATTCGTGAGGCATGTTCATATTAATTATTGTTCACCGGTTACTACTCACGTGCATTTTTCGGGTTTGCCCGACTAGTTTCTAACTAGAACGGAACCCTTAGTCATGAGCTGAGCCCGTGGCGATGTCGCGAGTCCACAAAAAAGTTTGACTCGAGACTTCACCTCGGACTCACGTGACTCAATTCACTTACACATGTGACTTGTAACCGGTGAATAATAATAAATAATAATAGTTTATAATTGTTATAAAAAAGCCCTTTATTTCGCTTATTTGTGTAGGGTAAAAGGACCAAAGTATATTTAGGTGGTGACAAATCTTCGCAAGATTTTTATTAGGGTCTTTTCATGCCCACGGACAAGGCAAAATGGTTGTATGGTTGTTTTACAAAATGGTTTCCTTAAAATACCTTCTCTTTTTTTTTTCAACAATGTATGTAACTTACAATGCAAGTGACAGTTAAGCCAGCAGTAAAACTGCTCAGTAATGTACGTGCACTTTGCGACGCAAATCGATGTTAGTGTCGGAAAGACATCTGCGGTTGCAATATTTAAACTGAAAATATTTTAACAAATTATAAGTTATAAATTTTTGTAGAAATAAAAATACCGTCGTGAACACCGTGTGTACTTTTTTTCTACAAATAATTAGTTTAGAGTTCGCTACGCATGCACCATTGCATTTAATAGTTGTATCTGTAATTGGGCTAGATTTCTGACGAGTTGGTTTGAAGGTCATAAAATTTAATAAGAAAAAAAAAATTCACGCCCGTTAATGAGAAAATGTATTAAATATTTAATGTAAGTCGTTAACTTAAAACCTGTAATAGCATAATTATTAAACTGTTAAAAGTCACTAAATAAGTTTTTAGTACTGCATCAATAACTTGCGTTCTGCAAGTTATTCAGACTTATGACGAAACAAGTTTTAAACAAAACAAAGTCTAATTTTAGAACAAGTTTAGTTTAGTTTGTTTCTTTGTGTGGGTCTAAAGCGCTAAACAGGTTTAATTTTAGTACAAGAAAAGGTAAGATAAACTATATATTAAAGTCCTTGTAGTTTTAGAAGAATTTATCCAATTCCTGTTTCAGGTCTATCTTCCAGGTATCTGACTAGAAATAGAGTGACTACTGAGATGACGGCTGGTAGAGATGAATGGAAGAAAAAAACGTGCTATGGTGACCCCAAATTAATTGGAATAAGAATATACTGGCTGTAATGATATTTAATCTGGGTAATTTTTTGCTAAGATCACAATTTTTTTAAACTTCTAATGTTTTTCAGATAAATCTTTCAAACGCATTAACACATTCGTAGTGAACTCTAAACTTATAAATTTGTGTGAAAAGAAAAATACGGTTGTGAGCCAGATTTGAACCTGCGCCTCAGAGGTAAACAGCGGATTTTTCTCGCTACAAATATATGTAATGCTTCGTACAAAATTTACCAAGCACAGCGTGCACATACCTATAATATTTTAATTTTAGAAATTGGTATTCAATTCGTTCTTATCAAAATAAATTAAACAACTTTTTTGGTAGTAGCATAGTTTTCCGCTCTTAACCATTTTATTTCATGACTTTTCATTTGGGTAACTGTAATCTCTTCGACGTCATCTTTGACGTTATTGTCACTAAACTACCGCCATCCGGTTTAGTGCGTGTTTCCATATAGGCTGACTGAAAATGATTAACCATTTATTTATATTACATGTACAATGATCTTCCTTTCGTAGATGAGTAGTGAAACATCTACCTACTCTACTACACTATCCTTTGGATCATTTCTCTCTATAATTACAGTAGCATTAATTATTTGCACTTTTCTATTAATATTACAATTATGGTGTTGTCTATTTAATTAGTAACACTGTCATTTGTTCCATTGCTTACATTTAAATAAGGAGAACTAGCACTGGTACTACTAAGATTGCAATTGGTGTCTATATTAGATTGCACTTTTTTAATTGCAAGTACATAATGTTTCTTTCACTCGATAGAAAAAGCGCCTTTAGAGGTATTTACAATGAAGGCTTTTTTAATTATTCCTTTTTACTTTTCAGGCGTGCACTGGGATTCTGCCAGGGGTATGTAACGTCAAGCTTCTTAATTTGTGCAGGCTAACTTTGTAATTATAATAAAGTTTCATTGAGCACTTCTCTAGCGTGTGCTGTGCCGCATTCATGAGTATTCATAATATCAATAAATTTAGAGCTAAGTTTTATGACGTTAATTTCATCAGACTTTTGTAATAGATTGTAGTGCCAGTGTCACCAACAAGAAATAATAAAACTGAAAGGTTGTACTAAAATATTCATTGGAATCAATTAACTTCAATAATGTTAACTAGTGTGTACAAAAAGGTTTTCCGAAGATAAAGTTTGGGCCACGACCTTACTCACGATTAAAGGCTCAGATAAAGGTCGAAATTATTCGACAACCCCGATAAAATACACGCGGGTAAAGCCGTCCAAACAAATTACACTCGTGAAAGTTATTGTACAAGACAATAATAACATATTATTAAGCCCGAAACTATCCCACTGCATTCTTCATATAGAAGAAATGACCACCACGCCAGCCCAGTACGGGTGACTTCAAACTTTCGAGTCTAGGATTTGCGCCAGATGTTTAATAAGTTTTAGAAACTAAAACTGAACATATTATAGTGGATAGAAAATTACTGCGTGTGGAGTTTGAACCCGCACTCCTTGGCTAGGTACCTATTTCAAGTGCTGTTGGATGCTTCCAAGAGCTGATGATGATTGCACTTATATTGAAGGACTGGTTTGAATCCACTATGTGTTATCGGAAGAATTATGTAAGTAAAAAAAAATAAGTTACATAACCAGCCCATAACTGCACAAAGGCATGGTTAAGGGTTTCTTCTCATACAGAAGAGACGGTACGAGTATTGATTACCATGCTGGCGCACAGCCGGTTGGCAATTTAAGACTATCAAGTCCAGATTTCCTGTGATATCTTAAATTACAAAAAAGTACATAAAAGACATTGAAAATGTGACACTGGTACTTACCACGTGGCAGATTTGTAAGCACAATACCAACACGAAAATTTTAAAAATAAAAAACTTAGACCATAATGAATCACATGTTCTCACAAACAGAAAAGTAATTTAGCGGCTCTCGATAACCAAACTGAAACTAACTGGGGTCATCATCCTTCACTAATTGACGGAGTATAATCGACTTGAGAGTAGTTAGAACTTGATCTAGTTAGTGGTGAATGAGGTGATGTATGGTGGTTTAAGATATAGTATGCAGTCGTGCTGGCAGAATGTGGGTTAACTTGGGTGGCGGATTAAATTTTCTTATTTAATCTTAGACTAAGATAATTAACGATTGCCTTGTTGGTCTTGTGGTCCCAAGCGCGACTACTGAGCGAGAAGTCTTGGGTTCGATTATTAGGTCAGGCAAAGTGTTATTGGAGTTTTCTGTTAGGAAATTCTCGGTAGCAGCCCCGAGTTTGGAAATGTGCCCGGTTGATGGCAATAGGCTCACCACCTATTAAATGGGACACCGCTGCCTACCCTTTCAGCGAATACAGGCCTATGTTCTTTAGCACGTGCTCAGCACAGGAAATATTTCTGTCTTTATTTTGTACTTGTAGTTTGACAGTTGTGTGACATTGACAGGTATACCCTATGTCAAAGCAGGTGCTAAGTAGTAATGTTTATTTTATTTGATTATTTAAGACATCAAGAAGAAAAACATCGTGAGTGAGCCCAACCCACGTGGTAATAATACTTATGCCTTCTATGTATAAAAATAGAACCTTTGTCTGCAGTGGGACTGTTACGAGCAGATAAAGAATAATTTTCTTAGGAAAAGAAGCACACGTACTGTTTTTATTTAATTTAAAAGATCTTATATATTATGAAGTCGGTAAAAAATTGGAATTCTGAGAACAAACTTTCCACCAAACCACCACAATTTTACCAAAGGCTTTAACTTTAAATTGACGTGACACGTGAAATTTTTATTTAGAAACCTGCGGCGGGAGCTTAGTTCTTTTTGTCGACACATTTGTCGATTTTAAACGTCAAGTTTGACATAAGTTCCTGATAACATGTTGAAATTCAATACTAAAACTTTTCTTAGTTTGTAGTATTTTAAAATATGCTCTGACTGGAGGCATCAATCTGCCTCGCCTTATATATTGTCCAGTTACGCAGACAAAACCCCTCTGGGTAACAACAAGAGGCCATCACCAAAAAAAAAAACTTTAAAACTTTTATCGACTCGACAAGTTTGTAGACATAGATCCGTGCTCGAACGCCTGTAATTCTAAATTGTTGTGCGAGAAACTAGTAGTGAGTGGAGCCAGAAACGAGTAGCGAGTTGAGCGAGAAACGAGTAGTGAGTTGAGCGAGAAACGAGTAGCGAGTTGAGCGAGAACTGGTAGCGAGCTGGCGTGCAGCAAGTAGTAGTAGATGGTTTTATCGAGTGTACCTAAGCTATTTCACTATTGTATTGAGTGAGTCTCGCTCGACGGTTGTTCTGGTACCTAAGCGAGATTTCATTTGTCGCTGCGATACAATAATTAACGAGCATTCTCGTCGGCGAGGGTGCGAAAAAACTACTAGAACATGTTATTATATGTTTTTTTTTAAACGGTATTACGTTAGCTGTACATTTATCACGCTCGAACCTCGGATATCACGCTCCACAATTAGTGGCTACTATACCAATGAGCTGAATTTAAACATACGTACATACACTCACACCTTTTCCCTGAGAGTAGGCTAAAATCTTAAAACGCCAATGCAAAATGCGAAAACGTTTTACTAACTATATATAACAAGACAGGATTGATAGTTTCACCCTAAAGGGCTAATATAATCAATTGGGCTACATCCCCGATATCTTATACTTGTGCCAGACGGGCACAGCTGGCGATACGTCCCCAAGTTTCAGAACCCTTCATATCATTTAATAGTGTTCGGCTCTAGAATAATTTTTAGGTATGGCAATATTGTGGCATATTATTCGTATGAAAATATCGTTTTTTTTTTAGAATCGATTGCATTTCACAAAGGAAATCTTAAAAGTTTCTCAGCCAGTGGCAATGAATTATTTGAATAGATTCAGGCGTTACCCTGCGGAAGTCCATTACATTGGATGCAAATAATACTTCCACAATATAGCTAAACTATTGGCGATGTAATTAAATTATTATAGTCATAAACAGTAAAGACATACATAGCATCACGCCGTACTCCGCGAGGAGATAGGCAGAGGTGTGTCATAATTGTACACTCACATTTTTTTTTCATTGTTTGTTTTAACTATTTTACGAAGTACTAAAATTAAAATGACGTGTAAACTGTGTTTGGTAAATAAATTATTACTATTATTATTATTTCAACAATTCTGTTGGTAAGTCCCATGGTGTTGTGGTGAGCCAATTAAATAGGTGTTTTTTTATGGGGTATGTGGTGAGGTGCTCATAAACAGTGCTTTTGATTTTAGTGTTTATCAATTTAACAATGCAAATTGTATGTAAAATTTAGTTTGACGTCTCTAAATTTTACATACAGTTTTAGTTTGACGTTTCAATTATGGCTGATTGAAAGTGTGTACCTAGACTTAGTTTTACGTTTGACATCATTTTCATTCTTATAGGGACTGTGGGTAAAATATAGCAATACTTTTATTTAAGTTCAATCTGTCACTATTAAAATCGACACTACTATAATTACTGATATATAAATTAGGATTCTTTGCGAAAAAGTATCATAATAATTTCGTCGCTGAAATATTATCTCAAATTATAGTGTAGTCTAACAAGAGACTGCATAGACAAATAAACAGATTAACTATTATTACAATTGTAACACTAATTACCGCATCATTTATTTTCGTCGCGTCGGGTTCACCGACCATTGGCGAGTTGCCAACAATGTTCAGTAATAGATGGAATAATACCCGGTAATGGTGACGAAACGACGGTAATTTGTTTGCGAAAATATATTTTCGAACTTTCGTGTTACTAGTGGAAACTTTGACCTGTAGTTTTAATGATAGCCTCTTGTGAACCGACTAAACAAAAAAAAAAGTGTTTAGCTTTGATCTAGGAGATACACTTGCCTCTCTTCTCCTTCTAATATTGATTATCTATCTACTATATTAGAAAGAGATGAAATTCTGAATGTAGGCGTGATCCAAGTGTTTCGCCAAACATTGCAATGAAAATGTAACGTCTAAAGTGATTCAAGCTAGGTATCTCCTTATTTTTACCATCACTCAATCTTCTGTCACGGTCGGTGTGAAAGAGTCTTTTATATGAGTACAATAAACTAAAATAAAAAGAATAATAGAATAGTAAATGTTTGTGGAAAGACTGGGTGAGGACTGAATAGATAGCAATGACGTCACCAAAAGCCATTAAAAATGTGGAAGGAGAATTCGCGGTAATAAGCAGAGGTCGAGATGGCTTAGCGGCCAGAGCGCCTGAAATATTTATCCGGGAGGCTTAGGTTCGAATCCTGCTCAAGACCGTATTTTTACATTCACAAAAATGTATAAGTTTAGATTTCGCTATGCATGCGTGAATGCTTTTCGAAGACTTATATGCAAACTAATATTACCTACTATTACTTTGTAAGGAAATATTGAAAAATAATAAACACAAACGGAATTCCAACTCGCGATCTTTGCCAATCTGTAACATCGCACTTCCAATAATCTATCGTGTCGCCGGTGCGCATCTATTAAATTTCTAGTTCCTTTCTTTTCTTCTTAAGGAGACGTCTGGCGATATCTATTTAGCAATAATTTATAGATGACTTAATCCTACTTCAAATTAAGCATTATATGGCCTTAATACATCATTGTATAAAGATAATGTAATCAGAATTTTGGTTTGGCTTACTCTACCCTGTCCTACCTGTTTTCTATTTTCGATCTTCTCTTTATCTTTTATAATGGGCTTCACTTGAAGACCTATCATTCGTTATTTAACCAGCCTTTTTCGGCTTGGGAGTAGTTAGTGATGCTATACCGGACTCATATCAACTATAATCCATATTGAGTTCCCGTCCCAATAACCTTTACCGAGATTTTAGAACTGACTGCTGTACTGGCCGCTACTCACAGCTATCCGGCCTAGTTTTAATCAAAGCGTACGGGCAATCATATTTTTTTGATGAAACGAGTTTTGTATTTACCCATGAATTTAGCTTTATAAAAATAAAATCACGAACAGAACTTCCTATTTCCAGATTATCTAAAAAATATATATTGAAATTGGATACGAGCAGCGACACGATAGCTCAGTTGGTTGAGCATTGCTACGGTTTGACTAGTGCTGCGGGTTCAAGCACCGCTCGCATCTATCTTGTTTTTATTGTACCTTACAATGATAAATATAGTTGATACATAACATGGCCGTTAACATATTTTTAAATCAATTGTTTGATTATTATCGTAGATTAGACTTCCTCACCCTTTAAAAAATAGGTTTTCAATTTGGGGTTTTAAAACAAAATATATTTAGGTTAAAATTAGATACCATAGTTATTGCCTATCAACTTAAAAATGGTAAAAAAAATCCTATTACGAATTAGGAAACATGAGCTGAACATATTTTTAAGAATTATAATTACTAGATTAATTTGAATCAACTGCCTTCTAAAAATATTGTTTTTTAGAAACTATTACTAGGTATATCTAACCCTGCAACTGCGACGTGATAGGTACTAAACACCTGACAAACAAGTATCCGTAAATGTCTCATTCACACATTGGTAAAGCGACGCACGCCTCACAAGATCGTATTATCAATCTAACTTCAATGTGATATACATACACTAGCGTTTCGAGGAAAGAATACTAATCGTTTTAAGTAGATATCCTGCAGATAAAATATCTTTATTAACGTCCATTCGCTCATTAAGTGTCCTATTCAATACAATTCATTTATTTTGTCAGTCAATTATTATCACAATATTATTGTCTGTGAATTTTGTCCTGTATATGTCATTTTGTCACATGGGATGTAAAAAGTGACACTCCTCAAATTATTCAAGTTGTGTGTATTCTTGTAGTATTTTTTCTTCATGACACTATGAATAGAAATCAACAGCCAGAAGGAAAAATACAAACGAGGAAGTGGTATTTATGGTGGACGAGGAAAGACTTGTTGAGAACAAACGTCCTTAAAGACAGGAAAGAGAGGAAGAAATATAGAAGAAGCTTTGTTCAAGAAGTGAAGTAGGTATAAAGCAGGAGTCGCGTTGTATTAAGAGCTCTAAATTAAGACAAGGGATAGTGTACAGTGGTGGTGGCTCCACCAAAAAATTAAAGCCTACCTTATTTTTTATTCTTTTCTATTTTACACACACAGTTTTAAACATACAAAAAAATAATTGCGTACCTATATTTGAACTTAAAACAACATATACGGAGAACTATAACCAATAAACTAGGTTTTATTTCAGAAATACGAGAATACTATTGTAAACGTGGATTCGGGTTGTACGTATCCGATTTATGTTTTTTTTTTTATAGGATAAAATTGGGTTTATTAATACGAATAAAATTTTGAAATAGTAAAACGTCCAATATATATTCTGAATTCATAAAAACAGCTTTTAGCAGTTAATAATAAGTTCATAATAAATTAAACAGTCTTATCGCCGACTGATTTGCTATGCTCACGCAAATCTAGTAACAACTAAAGTTTTAGTAGTAGCAATTCATTTGTTTTATCACCTAATTTTAAGAGAATTAATAAAATTTATCTAAGAAAACGAGCATCCATTTGGTATATAAAATAACGCTATAAAAGAATATATCGAAATATATCCGAATAAAATGGCAAGAGATAATTATTATTACTGCATTTTTTTATTTTTAGCATTAATGTCCTAACGGTCTTAACTTAAGAAATAAACTGCGAAGCAAGCCGCTCTGAAAAGCTACAACAAATAAAATAACATTTGGTTAACCCTTTGAAGTATATTATTGTATTTGTAAACACGAAATTATGCATATAAACAGGTTTCGAAACAACTCGCTCAAAATAAACAAGACCGTATGGAAATCGGTCCGTGAAATTATGAACGTCAACTCGTATTGTACCCGGTTGCAGTTGAGGGGTTAATAAAATATGGATCGTAAACTTATTTTATTCGGAAGATCATGAAATATTGTGAAGGTTATAAATTATGTTAATGGCATTATTTTAATATTTTATAACATAACATAGCATCCCGAAGGTGTAGGCAGAGGTGTACATAGTTGTAAAACCACAATTCATCAATGCTGTTATTAAGTCCCATGTAATAGGTGGTGAGCCTATTGCCATCTACCTTAAAAGGAGCTTAAAAGGAGACTCCAGCAACTAATTATAAGAAGAATATTTTTTTTTTGTATCAACCGGGCACAATTCCAAACTCCGGGTTGCTATCGAGAATTTCCTAACATTATAACTCAATAACATTTTTCTCGACCCGGGATTCGAACTCAGGACCTTCATGTATGCTCAACAGTCACGCTTGGGACCTCTAACGGGGCCTCATATTTTATATTTCAAATATATCCGTTTATTATTAGCAGTTATTAATCAAATGCAATGTTTTTCGGGATTTCTCAACTAGTTTTCCACTCTAACAACGCGATTAAAACACTGTTCGACCCACACGAAAAACTGACTGAGGAATAATATAACGGTACATAAACAGTGATGAATATGAACATAGTATCATATTTAGTACATTTTATTCGAAACTACAGAACACTTCCTGCTACAATCCTTTTGCTTCGTCCACATTTATGCATGTGGTCATATACGCCCGCCAGTTACGTTTAATTTTTAACCGACTTCCAAAAAAAGGAGGAGGTTATCAATTCGGTTGTATTTTTTTTTTTTTTTTTTTTTTTTTTTTTTTAATGTTTGTTACCTCAGAACTCCGTCATTTATGAACCGATTTGGAAAATTATTTTTGTATTTGAAAGGATTTAGTTTCAGATTGGTCCCATTAAAATTTTATGAAAATTGATTTAATAGTTTGGTATTTAAATCAAAATAACTGAAAAATAATACATCGTCGAAGTAAACGAAATGGTGTATTTTGCTTTCTTGTGACTTGACAAAACAGTACTGTTATGAAAAACAGCTGAACGACGTTTAGCAGTTTTACATAATTACTGCGTTTATCAATGCAGCGGGTCAACGATCAGAGATTATGTAAAACAGTGTGAAATTAACTGTCAGATTGTTGATTTTAGTTCGAAATTGTCGCATATGGCTCTGTATGTCCTAACAATAATAACCTAACTTTATTTTACTTGTCAATAGCAAAAAAATTATGAAAATTTTTAATGACGTAAATACTAAACCACTATAATAGTCGACAATATATCGGGATTATGAAAGAAAATAAATTAAGTTGATCCATGAGCGAGCGAAGCGAGCTCGGGAGTTTCGTGTATCCCGACACGGACAGGTTAGGTTCGAAGAGGATGACGGGGGCCCGTGAGCGAGCGTAGCGAGCGAACAGCCCCCGTCATCCTCTTCGTGTTTAGGTTTTTTCTAACCTTACGGACACAAAAATAGGAGCCCCGCTAAGCGGGGCTCCGTCAACCCAGCCACGGAAAGTCAAATCAGAATACAACAATAAACAAACCTGTCCCACTGTAGATATGTCATTCTGCATTACGTCTAAGGGTGGGTAGCAGTTTTGTTAAATGTATCGCAATGGCAATCCAGCTGAACGTTGTTCAGGTGTTTTATAAAACAGTACTGTTTTGTAAAGCAGCTAGAGATTTTGTAAAACAGCGGATTCTACAATCCATCTGCGACAGATATATATGGACAGCGCGTTGAATAGGTCTACCCATATTCACTTCCGATAAATCAGTTATGGTACGCAAGATTCACTAAAAAGTAAGAAATAAAATAATTTTTAACAAAAAAAAGAACCGACTCCAAAAATCTTTCTGTTAAGTAAAATTGCACTAAAAAGTTATAAAATAATTGCATTATTTACTTACTACAATTTATATAAAAATGATTTTTTAATTTTAGAGGATTCTGAATAAATTCAATTTATTAGGACAATAATATACAATTATTATTATTTTTGGAGTCGGTGCCAGTAAAGGATAATAAACGTGTAAGTACATTCATGAAGTAGCGTATTACGTTCGCTTTAGGCAGTTGATGTGTTCATTTGTAAATAGGTTCAATTAGGTATAATACATTATCGTAAAAATAATGATGGTTAATGTACCTTTAAATATACTTTGCAAATTTTAGGAAACTTCCTAAATATTTTTAAAGTTTGTCTGGCACCGACTCCAAAAATAATAATAATTGTATATTATTGTCCTAATAAATTGAATTTATTCAGAATCCTCTAAAATTAAAAAATCATTTTTATATAAATTGTAGTAAGTAAATAATGCAATTATTTTATAACTTTTTAGTGCAATTTTACTTAACAGAAAGATTTTTGGAGTCGGTTCTTTTTTTTGTTAAAAATTATATATTCTCACAATCTCTACACTTAAAATAAAACAATATATAAAATAAAATAATAAATATTAACTGGTTTCACGTGTATTTTTTTTTTGTTTTTTCTGTCGTTTCGAACACTTAGCAGCGTTCTTATTCGCAGGATAAATTACCAATATTACACGCGATTAATCCGGTTAAAAGTTGTTTTAGTGTTATGTGTATATTATTATATAGAATAATATTTTTTGTGGTGCCCGGCACATTGCTATGCAGCGCTATGTATAAAAAACCACTCTTTTATGTTAGTGGTATTAAATGGGTTAATAATTTTATATTAACATTCCAAACGATACTTATCGATATCTCTTATATATCTTAATCACTTACCTACGCTATAAATAAGTAACCGGTTTTTGATCGTCCTATGATCCCAATTCAATAAATACATTAATAATGGTCGCCAAGATTAAGAAGTATATTTTGGTCTTGAACCGCTCTAAATAACATTCTCCTTTTTTGGGCAGTCATGTAATAAGATCATGAAGAACTAAATTATGATACTTATTCTTCGTCCTATCCAATGGTTGATGAATAAACTACTGTCAGATTTTAGACTTCCCGTTGGTTTCCGACATGGCTCGACACACCGTCAAAAACATCTCAGGTGTGCTTGTTTTCGAAAGAGTTTCCTTCACCGTTTTAACCAGGTGATAATTTATTTATAATATGCATATGATCTTGAATGACAATAATCTCAGTCTACTACATGGGACTTTATAACGTAACAATGTATTAAAATATGTGTATACAACTGTACATTTCTATTACATTTTTTTTAATAAAGGTGGAAACAATCGCACGGCGCTCCTGTACAAGGAGGACGGAGGGCGCTTAGCGATCTTTGGCCACCGTGAGCCGTCGACTGTGGGTGACGGACAAGAGTAGTTCGCACACCACCCTTCAGTACGTACGCCAAACTGAAGTGTCTATGCAGGCTAACTGGAGACAATCTGCACGAATTCTGCAGTGTATGTTGATCCTTTCAATGGACTATAACCTGTCGGGGTCGCGGTGAATGTTGCTGGGAACCCGGGATCTCGGTAAAGGTGAAAGTAGGACCGTGTGATTTTTAGTCAATAGAAGTCCGGTACAGCATCCGTGATGGATTTAAACACTCAAAAAGGAGGAATCATTCAAACCCTACCGAGTTTTTAAGAGGAACATTGTGCTAGCAACATAGGGGAGCAAAAGCGGACCCCCCGCTGCTAGCAATTCGTCTACTATTTCCTCAAGGTGCACTGGCGATCTACCGAGTGAGTACAGATGAATATTTCAAGCGCATTAACGCACGCGTGCGCAAATCTAAAAATATATTTTTTTATGATAGGAAAGACACTGTCATCATCATCCCCATCCCCCTGCCCTTAACCCAATTTATTTGGGGTCGGTACAGCATTTATTCTTCTCTACTTATACTGGCATGCTGCAACATTTTTGGCTATGTTTTATGACCGGCCACCTGCCTCACGTCAACCCTCATTGGGAATGCTGTTGTTGGTGGTAACCGCCACCAATACGGTCACCTTCTATCTAGTTATGTCATACCAAATGTTATCCATGTGCGTTTCTGATGTTATCCTACTATCACACTCCTGGAACCGAGCCACCGAAACGAAAGACACGGCCGTGAGCAGTTTTAAACCTGCGCCACCTGGTTGAATATCCTAGTGTCTGCTGTATTCTTTCAAGGAGCGCAGATTCAAATCCTGCTCACGATCATATTTTTTCTTTCCACAATTTATAACTACGTTTTTATTATCCATTTGATATCTATATATTAGTAGAAATATATATTAATACGGGCATTACTGTATCCATTACGATAGCAATAAAGATTGCTTTAAGTGCCTTCGCAGTTATATTGCTCAATAAGACAAATGTGTGTGGAATATGTGAGAAATTTTCTTTATTTTTATATCTTCAATACCATATTGTTCATACATTAAATTGTTATAATTATACACGTGTAGTTACAATAAAATTCGACGAATGGGACATTTGAGAAATATGTTTGCCCTGTGTAAGATAACCCACAATCACAATCGGTTTTGTAGAATACT
Organism: Xylocampa areola; assembly: GCA_935421205.1. Taxonomy (NCBI): domain Eukaryota; kingdom Metazoa; phylum Arthropoda; class Insecta; order Lepidoptera; family Noctuidae; genus Xylocampa; species Xylocampa areola. The sequence goes on from OW285220.1 coordinate 12,238,808, forward strand.
CCATCTTGTAAGGGAATGTGCCACTTCACCGGTTTGAGAAGTTCACTGATCTTTCTATATAGCTTTAAGTAGGTTTTGACAGAACCGCGCTTAAAGATTGTTGGGTTTTAGAGCTCGGAAAGCTCGCTGGTGGTTGAGAGGAGCCCACGGTCTAGGTTTCTGAGGGCTGCGGCGGTCAGGGAGCTTAGAGGAGGGAATCGCCACTTCACATAGGCATCTCATGTAGCAGCCGCGTCTACGAGCACTAAACCGAAAAGTCCCAGCAGTTCTCAAGTTTATTTTTATTAAATTTATGTTCTTAACACATTTCTACGTCGTCGTCGTATGGCGTAATTTAACCCGGAGGCTGCAGAATAAGTCCTTTTAACGTCAGGATTTATTAGTTTACGTGCAACTTGATGACGGTACCGGCATAGAGGTAGTTCAAGTATAGTTTTAATATATATATAAAACGTAGTGCGACCCGCCTTTTCTTTATTATATCAATACTTGAATATAATTATAATTTTCATCGGAAAACTACTTGTGACGTACAGTGACGGCAAATATGTGCCAAATGATCTTACTTTATAGTCCAAGGCTTTTATATCTAATAGGCTTTTCAGTTCTTAGATCAATAGCATCACGCCTATATTCCCCGAAGAGGTAGGCAGAGGTGTACACAATTCGATGCTCACATTTCACCAATGTTGTTGAACTTAATAACGGCATCGACGAATTGGGGTGTACTGCAGCACACTTCTGCCTAAGCCTTTGGGGAATTCAGGCGTGATGATGCTATGTAAAAAGAAGTAATATAAACTTTTTAAACGATTTTTAATACATTATATGTGGATGAGGAGAGAACTTGTTTTTTTTTTACATATGCATAAGCGACACGATAGCTCAGTCGCGGGTTCGAATTCTGTTCGTGTCTATTATTTTTCAATGTTTCCTTAGAAAATAATAATCAATAAAAATTTATTTCCCCACAGTACAACACATAGAACAAAATATTATACAGAAAAACTGAAATAAAAATAGAAAAAACATACTTTTGTAGCCATGCCTAATCCCTTCAGTAAAATCCATCAGTGTGTACTGGCTTTTAGTGCAACGTGACCTTTCACAGACAAATGTAATTGTGTCTGGCGTTTTCAAAAACAAATCGACAGACGAATTTTTCATCGGAATTTTATCCGTCGAAGCATAACCTAAACCATAAATATGTTCGAACCTACGTTTTCCGGATAAGTACTATAGGCGCTCCGACCACTAAGCCATCTCGACTTCCGCTTATTACTCCTATGCAGGTTCGAATCCGTAAATTTTCGTAGAAAGAAAAATATAGTTGTGAGCAACAACCGCATTTTTCTTTCCACGAAAATTTATAACTTATACTTCGCTACGCATGCGTTAATACGTTTGAAAGATTTATCTATCTAGTAAGCCCTTTTGAAACTAAAACGAATTCATGCGCCCAACATACATCAAAAATAGAATTAAAAACCATAAAAACAAAGTGGCCAGTCCGGTTATGTGATTTATTTATAAATAAATATAATACAAATATACATTGCTGGATTTGACTCCGAAGGAATTTGCGCAAATCTCACGTTACCGCTTTTATTTACATGTCCGTGAATTTTATGGATACATTGACACAATAATAGCAGAAGGAATAATTATGTATTCCGTTCTATAGGTTGTCTCGCTTATATACAAGATAGTAGGCACACCTGGTTTCTTACAGTTGTCATTATATAGCTGTGCATGCTTGAAGGTAGAAGTGTTAACGTCAATGCCATCATTGCCAACACCATTGCCACTCCCAAAAAAAATATTTCGCCACACTCAGATGCGAAAAGCGTCAAAGTGATCATGGCACTACCGACTGTCCCTGTATTAAGGATCGCGCACACTCCACTGAGCCTACCAGCTGTGCGCTGCTGTGTGGCGAAGCCGGTCACCCTGCCAACTATCGCGGCTGCCCAAAGGCACCAAAATCTTATTCTCCCAAACTGACCAAGCGTGCGAACGCCCGTCAGCAAAGAGAAAGATTACGCTACATGTTATGAAACGTGCAAGAAAAGTTAGAAATAATACTGAAGAACATGAATGTATGATGATGATGGTGATGATGTGATGACGAATACGTCGACGGCAACACACTGACAATTTTCGGCAGTTAGGTTTCGCTCGTATCCGGGCGTGACTCGCAAAACCGAATTTAATTTTGGACACGTGGTCAGAAGAAGCATAGTGAAGCTGCCCTTGCGCATTAGAAGTGCAGAAGTAGGTGGGTTTGGGCCGAGTTTTCCGGAGCGTTTGGTATCAAGGTCTTCAAGACGGCTACGTTCATAATTTCGTTTGCCCTGATGGACAGCTTACCGGAACTCCGAGGCGTAGTCAGTTTCTCTCACGAATTTCCTGACAAGCTGGTTGCTGTTTAATGGCGCTTCAGTCCGTCCCTGTATCGTTGATACTGTCCTGACGTGAATATTTATCAAGTAGAGACCCAACTGGTCTTTTTTTATAAATCGTTTTTATCTGTGCATACACGTTATTTACGTGCATTAAGGCATGCGTAGTAAATTCTTAAGTTAATTAGTTAGTTTTTTTGTGGAAAGGAAAATCCGGGGAGGTGGGTGGTGGTTGAACAGTGTTAGTGGTGCGAATCCTGATCAAATCAGTATTTTTTTTACTAAAAAAACTAATTATAAGTAAGTTTATTGATTTCATGCGTTTTCCACCAGTTTTATGGCTCTGTTTGAATGTTTCTGATGAAAAATTTAGTCTCACTGTACTCAGGGGTTCGGTTCTTCTTCGGTCATGGCGCCTCATAAGAATGTCCGATTATTTAAATGTATTTTTCTTTTTTAATTATAGTAAGGCCGTGTCCGATTACTTTGGACTTCTGGTCCCACTGTGTAGTTACATGAAAAGACCCGGAAAATTGTGAGGGGTAAGCCTACCTTTCGATAATACATTTTCTTCCGTTATCTCTTATATTGAATGGTCTTAACATTCGGATTATTTCCTTTGTGAAATTTAGAGATCATTAATTATTTGTGAGGTCGAATATTTGTTACAGAATGAGTTAAGGATATATTAGATTTGGCTTAGAATTAAATTTATTTACTGCTTTATTGGGCTTCTGGTCCCAAGCACGGCTGCTAATCATGATTTTGGGTTCGATTTCCAGGTCAGGAAAACTGATATTGGGTTTTTCTGTTAAAAACTTATCAGTGGCAGCCCGGAGTTTGTAACTGTACCCGGTTGATGGCAATGGGCTCACCACCTATTACATGGGGCTTAATAACGGCATTGGTGAAATGAATGCCTTGTTCAACTGTGTACATCTCTGCCTACCCTTTCAGAGAATACCATATTCCCCGAAAGATTAGGCAGTTGTGTATGCAATAGTACACCCGTGCTTTACCGATGCTGTTATAAGTGTCCCTTGTAATAGGTGGTGAGCCTATTGTCATCAACCGAGAAAAGCTTTCCCTCTCTCCGGGCTGCTACTGGGAATTTTCTAACAGAAAAACAATTTAGTCGACCCAGAAATCGAACCTAGAATCTCATGTTCGGCAGTCGCCCTTAAAACCACTAGAGCAACCAGGCAGTTAGTTTAGTCTTTTATTCTTATTTAAATTATTATTGGTTAAATTTTCTGAAAATGTATCCTTAAATAAAACTCTTCAAAATGCCATTTATTTTTTAAGCTAATATTTTTAAGCTAATTTATTTTTCAAGTAAAACATCTGCTTTCATAGATTTTCAAAAAGTCTTTTCGACCGAGCGAAAATGGACTCTCATTTGTATTATGAAATTAGAGACAGTCCGAAAACGGAGTCAGATTGCAGTTGAAATATCTGCAACTAACCAAATTGGAACACGAACCAAAGTACATCGAAAATTGAAATGCATATTGCAAATCACAATACCGTATTCCGTACCTACCTACTCTAGTAAATTAAATTTCATAGTACTCGTACATGAATACATACATAAACTTACGCCTTTTTCCCATGAGGGTAGGCAGAAACTATGGAACGCCACCTGCTACGATCTTAACACACTCCTTTTGCTTCGTCCACGTTCAAGCATCTGGTCATATACGAGTGCCAGTTGTGAATACTAGTGCCGGACATCACGATTAAGGCCTGTTTATATCCTTTTAGGGTATCCCCTCCCGGCACTGCCACTTATACCTTGCCTTTTAGATACTTTTTAATCAACCTTCATTCATCGTTGATTAGAATGTATCTAAAAGGCAATATGACGAAACAACTAAACGGCAATATGACGACATATTTCAACATGACAAAACCATAATATGCATACTCTGAAATTTGCATAGTACTTTAAATATACAATAGGATCTGAAGTTCCTGTTGAAGGAAGAAAGAATACGGTCACGAACAGGATTCGAACCTGCGCCGCCCGAATAAATACTCCAGGCGCTCTGAGCACTAAGCTACTAAGAGGTCGAGATGGCTTAGTTGTCAGAGCGCCTGGAGTATTTATCCGGGAGGCGCAGGTTCGAATCCTGTTCGCGACCGTATTCTTTTTCCATTTAATATAATAACTTTAGAGTTCGCTAAGCATGCGTTAATGCTTTTCAAATATGTATCTTGAATACAACAGGATCGTCAGAAATTCGAATGAAATAAACATCGTTTCATCGAGTTGTCTCGTTTGTAAGTGAATAAAATTCCCCATAACTTGACTAACGATGTTGCAGATAACAGAGATGCGATTAATGTGGCGGTCGTGACGCGGATATTCCATTCGTTTATTTCATTCGAATTTCTGACGATCCTGTTGTATTCAAGATACATATTTGAAAAGCATTAACGCATGCTTAGCGAACTCTAAAGTTATTATATTAAATGGAAAAAGAATACGGTCGCGAACAGGATTCGAACCTGCGCCTCCCGGATAAATACTCCAGGCGCTCTGACAACTAAGCCATCTCGACCTCTTAGTAGCTTAGTGCTCAGAGCGCCTGGAGTATTTATTCGGGCGGCGCAGGTTCGAATCCTGTTCGTGACCGTATTCTTTCTTCCTTCAACAGGAACTTCAGATCCTATTGTATATTTAAAGTACTATGCAAATTTCAGAGTATGCATATTATGGTTTTGTCATGTTGAAATATGTCGTCATATTGCCGTTTAGTTGTTTCGTCATATTGCCTTTTAGATACATTCTAATCAACGATGAATGAAGGTTGATTAAAAAGTATCTAAAAGGCAAGGTATAAGTGGCAGTGCCGGGAGGGGATACCCTAAAAGGATATAAACAGGCCTTAATCGTGATGTCCGGCACTAGTATTCACAACTGGCACTCGTATATGACCAGATGCTTGAACGTGGACGAAGCAAAAGGAGTGTGTTAAGATCGTAGCAGGTGGCGTTCCATAGTTTCTGCCTACCCTCATGGGAAAAAGGCGTAAGTTTATGTATGTATTCATGTACGAGTACTATGAAATTTAATTTACTAGAGTAGGTAGGTACGGAATACGGTATTGTGATTTGCAATATGCATTTCAATTTTCGATGTACTTTGGTTCGTGTTCCAATTTGGTTAGTTGCAGATATTTCAACTGCAATCTGACTCCGTTTTCGGACTGTCTCTAATTTCATAATACAAATGAGAGTCCATTTTCGCTCGGTCGAAAAGACTTTTTGAAAATCTATGAAAGCAGATGTTTTACTTGAAAAATAAATTAGCTTAAAAATATTAGCTTAAAAAATAAATGGCATTTTGAAGAGTTTTATTTAAGGATACATTTTCAGAAAATTTAACCAATAATAATTTAAATAAGAATAAAAGACTAAACTAACTGCCTGGTTGCTCTAGTGGTTTTAAGGGCGACTGCCGAACATGAGATTCTAGGTTCGATTTCTGGGTCGACTAAATTGTTTTTCTGTTAGAAAATTCCCAGTAGCAGCCCGGAGAGAGGGAAAGCTTTTCTCGGTTGATGACAATAGGCTCACCACCTATTACAAGGGACACTTATAACAGCATCGGTAAAGCACGGGTGTACTATTGCATACACAACTGCCTAATCTTTCGGGGAATATGGTATTCTCTGAAAGGGTAGGCAGAGATGTACACAGTTGAACAAGGCATTCATTTCACCAATGCCGTTATTAAGCCCCATGTAATAGGTGGTGAGCCCATTGCCATCAACCGGGTACAGTTACAAACTCCGGGCTGCCACTGATAAGTTTTTAACAGAAAAACCCAATATCAGTTTTCCTGACCTGGAAATCGAACCCAAAATCATGATTAGCAGCCGTGCTTGGGACCAGAAGCCCAATAAAGCAGTAAATAAATTTAATTCTAAGCCAAATCTAATATATCCTTAACTCATTCTGTAACAAATATTCGACCTCACAAATAATTAATGATCTCTAAATTTCACAAAGGAAATAATCCGAATGTTAAGACCATTCAATATAAGAGATAACGGAAGAAAATGTATTATCGAAAGGTAGGCTTACCCCTCACAATTTTCCGGGTCTTTTCATGTAACTACACAGTGGGACCAGAAGTCCAAAGTAATCGGACACGGCCTTACTATAATTAAAAAAGAAAAATACATTTAAATAATCGGACATTCTTATGAGGCGCCATGACCGAAGAAGAACCGAACCCCTGAGTACAGTGAGACTAAATTTTTCATCAGAAACATTCAAACAGAGCCATAAAACTGGTGGAAAACGCATGAAATCAATAAACTTACTTATAATTAGTTTTTTTAGTAAAAAAAATACTGATTTGATCAGGATTCGCACCACTAACACTGTTCAACCACCACCCACCTCCCCGGATTTTCCTTTCCACAAAAAAACTAACTAATTAACTTAAGAATTTACTACGCATGCCTTAATGCACGTAAATAACGTGTATGCACAGATAAAAACGATTTATAAAAAAAGACCAGTTGGGTCTCTACTTGATAAATATTCACGTCAGGACAGTATCAACGATACAGGGACGGACTGAAGCGCCATTAAACAGCAACCAGCTTGTCAGGAAATTCGTGAGAGAAACTGACTACGCCTCGGAGTTCCGGTAAGCTGTCCATCAGGGCAAACGAAATTATGAACGTAGCCGTCTTGAAGACCTTGATACCAAACGCTCCGGAAAACTCGGCCCAAACCCACCTACTTCTGCACTTCTAATGCGCAAGGGCAGCTTCACTATGCTTCTTCTGACCACGTGTCCAAAATTAAATTCGGTTTTGCGAGTCACGCCCGGATACGAGCGAAACCTAACTGCCGAAAATTGTCAGTGTGTTGCCGTCGACGTATTCGTCATCACATCATCACCATCATCATCATACATTCATGTTCTTCAGTATTATTTCTAACTTTTCTTGCACGTTTCATAACATGTAGGTGAAAATTTGTTGATATTACATAATCTTATAGGATAACATGTTGGGTATCTGGTAATGATTGCCAGTTTTTATTGTCATTGTTCTATATTGAGAAGATCACTGCCTCGTTGGTCTAGAGGTCGCAAGCGTGGCTGCTGAGCTGTTGCCCTGGGTTTGATTCACAGGTCAGGCAAAGTGTTATTAGGTATTGCTGTTAGAAAATTTTCATTTGCAGCTTTAGTTCGAAAGTTGGTGGTGTGACACCCCCGTGCTTCGGAGAGCCGTCGGTCCTGCGCCTGATCTCTCTCCGGTCGTGTCGGATTGCCGTCACATCGGACTATGACAGTGCAGGACCAGGTAGTGCACCTGTGTTGGTCATTGATATGGGTTTTTTATATATCAATGGTGTTGGTGCATAAACTTGTGCACTATAATATCTCCTGCGTACTTGGCTAATCTCCGTGGAGATAGGCTACCGTGACCTAAATACGGTCGGGAGGAGGGATTACGTTATATTGAAAATAGTTGCCTAATTTATCACTTCGAAGGAAAACATGAAATCATGCTTGAGATTGAGACAAGGCCTCGCTATTCACTTCTGTAACTTCCCTCATGACAATAATCACAATAGACGTTCATATCTAAGGCTTATATATTCGGGTGAAATTGGAAAGCCACCTTTATCTGTGTCTGTCTCGTATCCGATAAGTGGAACCGTATTCGGATTTTCGTCACAATTGTACGAAATTCTTGGTATCTACAGATTTCTGAGAAATATATATTGCTACCTATAAATACTAAAGGTCATTTTCAATTGTCTACTATATCTAGGGATAACGTGGGGCTTAAGCTTGTTAGTTAGAGGTACGATCATCCGAACGTCAGTTGAACTATGAAAATCAACCTTATTACTACGACATAAAAGCGTTTGCAGTTTGCTGTTTTTGTCAAATTGTAACAATTTCAACATAGTCGATCAGTACATACAATATTTTTGTATCTGAGAGATTGATAATAGCGTAAAGAAATATCCAACTCTTTTGTAGACTTAAAACATATCATATCATGCCTGTAGCCCACGAAGGGGTATGCCTATGCTTACCCCTTCGTGTACACATTTCTAGAATCACATTTGTTCTATGTTATAGGTGATAAGTCTATTGTATTCCATTTCATCAGACATAATTCAAAACTCCGACCTATAACTGAGAATTTCCTAACAGAAAAACCCAATAACACTGCGCGAACTGGAATTCGAACCTAGGATCTCATGCTCAGCAGCCAAGCTTGGAACCAATAGGCCAAAGAGTGTATAAGGCAGTGAGACTAAAAGCATTTGAATATTAAATTTCGCCATTGATTATTTATGTAAGGGAAGTTGGAAAATTCGTTTATCGTTTCCTCGTCTCCTTTCATCGCTTCCTCCCCCTCTATAGCTGCCTTATGTTAAGACCCAGTCTAATACCTCAGCCTCGTGTAGCTCCAATTATTATTATTTCAAATAAAAAACAATGAGGAGAGATTGTTCTTAATATTGAAGCCGAAATTTGGCAGAGCAATTGAAGTATTTATCTCGGAGATCTGGTTAAATTCCTGCTCACGACCATATTTTCCTTCCACAAAAAATTATAACTTCAAACTTCGCTACGTATGCGTTAATGCACAGATGTCCTTTTTTTAATGGAATTATTATATATAAATTCTAAGTGGTTGCAAGCGCGGCAGCTTAACGTGAGGTTCCTGGGTTTTTTTGTAAGGCAATTTTCGGGAGCAGACCGGACTTTGGAATCGTACCCGGGTGGCTCACCACACATGGGGGATACATGGGACTTAAAAACGGCTTGAGAGAAATGTGAGTAAATTAAAGTACACCTCTGCGTAACGCTTTGGAAAAATACAGGCGTGATGATATTTAATTACGTTTAACGAATATTAATAATATAAAAGTTTGTATGTTTAGATGTTTGTAAAAGAATCACGCAAAAACGACTGAAGGGATTTAGATGAAATATGTTTCAGACGCAACATGTACGGTATATGAAAATATAGCTACACTATTAAATTACCATTATTTCAAATTCATTTTCTTTAATTTTACTTAATTTTTTTGTACATTTAAGATAAATCAAGTCAAGCAGCGGACAACTCAAAACAAAAAAATTGTTGACCGAAACTATGTGAAATGTCATTTTGACATGTCAATGACATGGTGTATAAAAGATTGTAATCAAATTCATACCAAACAACTCATATTAAAAACTCCCCAAATAATAATTTCAGTACGACTGTACTATTCATCTTCAAATTTATTTATTTTGTTTTTAAGTAAGTTGCGGCCCAAAATCCAACATCTCCTTTGGCACACCGACGAGGACGTAGCAAGACGCGCACTACTTATGGTTACTTGCTCTTGTAAACGTATGCCTTCTAGTGTGGTAGTAATTAACTGTAGTTGCAATGATGCACCTGCACATCCTAAGCAAGTTAAGCGGTGAACCGTGAGCTCCATGACCTTTGAGTTTGTTTCGGCGTTTCTTAGGGGTAGGTCAGATAGGAAACGCCGGCGCCATCTAGATCATAGTGACCTTTTTACAGAATAAACAATTTCATTTCCGCGTGACATGTGCTACGTAACGGCTATCACGCAAAGCATGAGGATCCACGAGATTTCTTAAAGCCGCGTCTGATCTACTGATCTAAATTGACACATAGTTTACTTTTTGTCACGCAGACGAAGTCGCGGACACTAGCTAGTAATATAATATTATTTATTGTGACAGTAGACTTATTGTCATTGAAATCTGCAGTTGGCTCATTTTGCTCACTATTATGTACGATATTTGTCTGTCATTGGTACAATGAAGGTCGATGCACTCTAGATTCGTATCTTGAGAAAACCGTGACGGTCATAAAGTACGTATGGATAACTAAAGACAAACAAATAAATCCTTCTATTTATTTTAATAAAACAACTTTTAACCTTTTTTTTCCAATTTTTAAGGGCCAGAAACTGTTGACATTTCCTTGCCTTTACATTTTGGAAGTTGCTCTTTTTGTTAAATGTAATCGGCAGCTGTTTGTAACTTTATCGGAGAGCAGATACCGAGGCGTAACTTTGCGATCTCAATACCAAAATTTGTTACGCACAGGTGGCTATAGGACCGCTTTGTTGAGGAAAAGTGTTTTTGGTATGGCTCCTGCTATTTTTAACCACATTCCTAATGCCATAAAAGAAGAACCAGTAAGAACGTTCAAAAAGAAACTAACTGAACTTCTATTAAATAAATTTTACTACTCCGTATCGGACTTTCTAGCTGATATATTTTAGTTATATACCAATTTTGTTTGTTGGATGATGAACTGCATCAATGTTTGCATGCCATAATGGTAGAACGTACAAGGATTCTATAATATTATTGTAACCACCTTATTGTAAATACCTACTTTCTGAGCAAATAAATGACTATTTATTCTATTCTATTCTATTCCGGTTTCTTTTTTCTTTTCTGATCTCCTAAGGGTATTAATTAACCTTCCTCAAAAATTGGGCTATCCGTGCAAAAAATATTTTTGTAATCCGAAATTAGCGAGTCCGATATAAAAAAAAAACTTGTCAGTTTTATTATAGATATACCACTTTAAAACATATACGTTAATACCTACACGTCATATCCGCATTCAATAGCCACATCAAAAGCCAATACTGATGGCTTATCAGTAGTTTTATTCACATTCCATGCGGATAATATCCGAACATAAAATCGAGGGACCCGCCTATAACATTTGATGACATATCCGTAATCGAATCTGAAACAGATATATTACAGCCCTATAAATATTAACAGGATATGTCCGTAAATATTTCGAATGAAGAAGGAATTAAAATTTATTATTTTGTCAAATTTCTATTAGTTTGATGGATATTGTTGTTTGTATGTTTGTTATTGAATTATAAAGAAATATTTTTTAATTTAAATTATATTGAATTTTTGGGGGCTGAGTTGCCCGCGTCCGTAGGAATGCACCCTTAAAATGGAATCCCAACACGTGGCCCCTGGGTGGTGCAAAACAGGCAACACAACTCTGGTGGGAGACTTTGGCCGCGGCTGGTTACCACAGACCAGACGAAGCCATGCCGTGAAGCGACCTAGTCGTGTTTCGGGATGTAGTCCGGTGCAATCGTTGTGGGAGACGGGTCTGGACAGTTGCATCAATCCCCAACTATCGATCTCCCAAAATCCATCCACTCTACATAAGAGTGAATAGATTTATTCAGGATATAGATACGTGCTCCATCCTCGGCCACACTATTGCTCATGATCAGGCGCATCGGTGCCCAAAGGTAGATCAATTTATGATAAAAAAAAATAGAATTTGAATATAGAAATCATTTTTCTCATGCCGCATATAACGAATCTAATGAACATGTTGATTGATTTTGGAAAGTGTATTAAGTTATTGTAAGATACCTAAAGTTAAGGTTACGGCTTATAACTCCGAAATATAAGAATGACAACTCGGAACAATTGGAGTTGCCCAACTGGAGAAGTACACTCCACCTTGCAGCAAAACATAGACAATTTGTTCTTTTGTATTACTTTTCGAAAACGTATCACATTGTGGTTTATGTCCTACTCTGGTTTACAAGCCATAACACCAAAGTTTCATTATAATCCGGTCATTAGTTTCTGCAAAAAACATATTGTTCCTAAGTAAAATACCATAAAATATCACTAGATGGCGTTAATGAAAAAAGTTGGTGGTCGGGTTTAAATTGAAATAAACGACCGTTGTGGTTGAAGCCGCCAGTCAAAAATGGTACAGTAAGCAGCGCATGTCAATGGTAACAAAACCAGTATAAGCTGGTTGCGCATACTATTGAAACTGCCTACTACGACAGGCCAGCTTAAAGTCAAAGTGTTAAAATGGACGTGTAGCCTCCTTATACTTATCCAAGTAATTGAGCACAATACAAAGTCAGCCAATGAAATTATTATCATGTTTACAATAATATTTATATCTCACAAGTTCCTTTATACTGAGTTTAAGGGACACTGTAATTAAAACTAATATCATAAATTCGGAACATGATTCTGGACTCTTTAGCATTAGAATTTTGTGCCGGTCTTTTCATGGATCTTATGATTTTCCTTGACTTTTATTTTACACTTTCACCATACGTACCTTCATTTCAATAAAACGATTGTTGCTATCGATCTCAAATTCTTTTAAAATAAATTGAATTATATTGTTTTTATTTATTAAAAACTGCAATTTATAATTCAAATGGGCAATCGACCAATAGGCAGCCGGACGGTCGCGATCTCTTTAATAGATCAAATCCATGAAAAGACCTTCTGCTGCTCATCAAAGGAAGCACAAGCACTTTGATTCCCAAGTATTTCTAATAATCATAAACCCTTTTAGAATTAGGCCAGAACGCGAACGTACTAATGTGAGTAAGGCATAAAACGGAATGACGCAGTCTATAAGTATGGAACAATACGGAAAAATGGTGTTTACAGTCTTTGTGCTTGGTTTTATTGCCAAGAAGTTAAAAGGTATAAGGCATTATTATAATAGGAACACGTTTATTCCAGCAGGTTTGCCTGCGTAATAAGTCTTTCAGTTATGCTACCAAACGTACCAAATTGATATCAACGCCATCTAGTATTACTTTCTTAACATTAAACATCTCCCGTCAATTATTGGGTTAAAAAATATCCTGTGTGTTTTTTTAACAATATTTATGCCATGTACCACGTTCCTGAGAGGGGTATTGATAGACAGACAGACAGACAACGAATTGCTCTTTAACATTTATGATCGGACTAGTACAAAATTGTATTTATTAACAATACATTTCTTTTGTATCTGGTAATAAATCAGCAGAATAAGGGTTTATCTTTTCCTTTTGAAGAATGGAACCCGAAAACGTGTTCAAACAAAATCAAGTATTTGGTATATTTTATTTTACTTTTTTGTAGTTACCTATCTTGAAACCGGTTTCTTCTCTGTGTTTTATATTCTGACAGAATAATATTACCCAACCCTTGTTTAAACTAAATCCATAACAACTATAGTCCCGCAGGCATTCTATTGAATACTAGTAATTGAATATGGACTTCCGAGAAGGAATCTTAGTGAATTATTTCATTATTACTCGTAGAATTTATCAAGGAGGTATCAAATATGATATTACCACCCCGTTGAGCTTCTAGTTAATAAAAGCACCACTGACTTTAATAAAAAAGTACTATGATACATTTTTTTATTGGTTTCGACTGCGATAGAAACTCTTCATCTACCTTTTTCAATTTTTTGTTCCACATGGCAGGCGTGCTTTAATATTTTTTAAATTAATATTTTATTACTACTTTTTTATATACCACAGCTACTACTATGTTATCTGGGACAATGTAAGGATTCTGACGATACCTCATACATCGAAATAGGTTCAGGCATTTAGAAGTTATGGTGGAACACTTAAAGAAACTCACAAACATACATACATACATGACCCTAAAATATAATTTAATAACAAATTCAAGGATTCTAACGTTACCCCATATATTTACCCCATATATAAGTTATGGTCGAATAAAGAAACTGACAAACATACATATATACATGACCCCTCCAAATATAACACTCCTTTTTAGGCATTCGGGTAAAAATGTACGAAAAAACTTCTCTATACTACACAGTGAAGTAGCTGGAATTTCATCGTATCTCTTGCTTGAACTTACATTGTTAGCCTAATACAACTTTATCTTACTTTTCTAGTTATATTTTCTTTTTCCAACACAAAGTAACAGACATTTACAAGGCAGACATAACGACTGATCTTTCGGGTGGTTGGTTACATTACAATTGCTAAGTTAGGAATAAGTCGCTCCATTGCGTCTCATCTGGTCGGCTGACTTTAGGAGTAATGTTCTGGCTGACCACATTAATCATTCTTTTGTTTTGATGGTAAGATAATTAATGTTCAAAGTTATTGTAGTTTTAGGCAATTTAAGAAGCATAGATAAGTTATAAATATGAGAGTCAAGATGAATCGTGTGTGTTGTTAGAACAGAGACCTTGTGATTAATTATGCTATTTAGGTATCGCACGGATTGTAGGCCGTATATGTTATTATAGCCCGGTTAGTGGAGTGTAATATTAGGATAACATCAGTACCTGGCGCATGGATAACATTTGGTATGGCATAGCTAGATAGAAGGAGACTGTATCGGTGGCGGTTACCACCAACAACAGCATTCCCAAAGAGGGTTGACGTCAGTCAGGCGGCCGGTCATAAAACATAGCCAAAACTTTTGCAGCATGCCAGATATAGGTATGCTGCGCCGACCCCAAATAAATTGGGATAAGGGCAGGGGGACGATGATGATGATGATAAGTTATAAATATGTTTTTTTTTTACTATATAATTTGTAGTTGATTATACTTTTTTTTAACGAAACTTTTTTTATTTCTATTAAGTTATTAGGACTGTTTAGATAAAATTGCAAACGGTCGTGTATATAGTAGTTTAATCAGTGTGTTTTGTTTGATTCAATTTTGGATGATCTTTGACTGTTCGTGGTTTCTTCTGGTCCTATCTGAAAACCAGCGCTGGAATATTTAGTATTAGATATAGGAATAGGACTCTTTTTGGCCTTGTACAAATGTTGTAATTTTTTGTTCTACTCCCTCTCTCTCTTTTGTTTACATCTGTGCAATTCCAGAATAAATCATCTGTGCAATTATAATATGACGAAAGTTTTTGTAGGCCAAATATTCGCAAAAAAAATATCCCGGATTTGCAGAATGCGAGCAGCTGCAATTAAATCTTTGATCGCATCCTCACTTTAAATTTACGATTTACTTAATTTGAATTTACAATTTGTATGTGTTAATTTGATGGATCATATTATGATCTTAACACAGTCGTCTTCCTCCGATAGTAGAGTCAATACGTGTATTTATGTATTTTTGTGTCTAGACAATATATTTATTTTGATTTGTTGACAAAAATCCATGCTCGGACGCCAGTAATGATAGTTTTAAGGTTTAAAATCTATAGATATTATAAAGCGGAAGAGTTTTTTTGTTTGTTTGTTTGAACTCGCTAATCTCTGGAACTACAAGTCGGATTTAAAAAAAAACTTTTTTTTTAATGATAGTCAGGCGAGTACTGATTTTTTCTACTAACTTGTCGACTAAAAGTTTTTATGTATTGAATTTTATCGTTTTATCATCATTGTATGTCCAATTTGAAGTTTAAAATCGACAAACGTGTCGACAAAAAGAACCATGCTCGCACCGCTAGTTTGTGAAATTTTATATAGGCTATCTAACATTCAGATACACCTTTCAGCTAGCCTTAAATATTGATTCTTGTTAAGTCGGAAGAAAAAGCGCTGCCGAACCACTTTATCCGCATGCACTGGTGTAATGGTTAGTGATACGTAAATATAATGTGGTACAAAAATATCTGCCTTTAGTTCATCTAAAAAAAAGTCTACAATGTTATATGCCTATCCCTTATACATACGCCACAATAAGGAGGTATTTGCGCCAAAAAATTTATTAAACATTAAAATGTGAATGTTATTTTATCATCAAAACATTTTTTTTAACATAAACTTTGCCCTTTAAGTATATTATTTGGACCCATACTTTAGGAAATACTGTAAAATGAAAATTTTTCAACACCCGCGCGAACGAGGCGTTGTGACGCGTAACGGCATAAGCCTAGCCGCCCGATGAGGACAGAGCATTGGCGAGAAGAGACAAACTGTGAATTATTTTTAATTTGTTGATTAGTACTAAGTAGGTTATTATAGTATAATTATACGCGGGTGAAACCGCGGGCAAAGCTAGTAAAACATAAATAAAGTATGTAAGGTGTATTCTTTGTTGCAGATTCTAATAAATTAAAATCTGCTGCAATCGAAAAGTCCTACAGTTAACCGCATGACCATGACCATGGTAACAATTTGACATTAAAAGACAGCACCTTTATTCCGTAGCAGTAAGGACGGTTTTCGTATTTCGATTGTCCGTATCTATGGAGCTGGACTATTAGAAAAATGCGCTCTCATACATTTCTTATTCATTACATTTGTACGTCGTCCTCGAGTCGTTCTATTCGACCTTAAGTTAACCCTTATAGACGGTACAGTGCAGAATAATTTGTACATTGTATCCACTTATATTTAACGTTTATAGTTTTATTCATACTTATTGTTTGAAGTTTGAACTTAAACATGATGTAACAATCGTCTAGCTGTTGAAGATTTTTTTATCTACTCACGTATTAATGTTATAATATTCCACTGTAAAAGTGGGTATAATTCTGCCTCCTTGGTCTAGTCGTCCCAAGCGCGATTGCTGAGCAGGAGTACTAACCTTTAAACTATCGCCTTGCATGATATTACTATATACTAACAGGAATTAACGCGCAATAAATACTGGTCACAAGCAGACCAGTCTGCTTGTGACCACGATCAGTGTAACCTGGTCGAAACGTCAAGCGATTCAAAGGTATTTCTTGCGCGTTAATTCCTGCTGAGCAGGAGATTACGGGTTCGATTCCCGGGTCGGGCAAAGTGTTATTGAGTTTTTCAGTTAGGAAATTCTCAGTAGCAGCCCAGAGTTTAGAATTGTGCCCGTGTGGTGGTAATAGGCTCACCACCTATTTATTACATGGGACTTAATAACAACATTTGTGAAATGTGGGTGTACGATTGTGCACACCTCTGCCTACCTCTTTGGGGAATACAGGCGTGATGCTATGTTATGTTTTTTTATGTTAAAAGTACAATTTTGTGTTTCGTAAGATTATTTTAAATTGAGCTTAAAAATAAAAATTGTCGCCATCCATCATTCATAACATAATCAGGCCATAATTGTTCCACTGCAGGGCAAGGGCCCCTTCTCATACAGAGAAGGCACGAGAATTGATCACCACGCTAGCTCACTGCGGGTTGGCGATTTCAGATCATTCAGTCATAACAATAAATTTTTTATTGTGTCTAGTATTGGCAACAGGTTTCCTCATAATATATTTCTTCGTGATATGTCATAGTATTATTTATAGCACTGAAATAGTAACATTGGTAAATGCATTGTTTGAACTTACAACCTGATGCAGCTCCCCTGTCTTAAGCATATTTGGCGATGGGGTGCAAAAATTTGCCTGCGCCCCATTCACCCCTTCTCAACAAAATAACCCGATGTAATTTTTAAGTAATGTCGTAATGATGATGATTTTGTTCGGACATCACTTTAATTGTTTTATTTTCCCCTGATTTTAAGCGACGGTGTAGATGGAGCACGTAGATCTAGAAGAAATCTATTCACAGAGATAGAGAGGTAGAGTGGATAGCTTTGGGGAGAACGACAGTTGGGGAGTAGATGTAACTGCTCGGACCCGTCTCCCACAACGGTTGCACCGGAGTACATCCCGAAACCCAACTCGGTCGCTTCACGGCATGGCATCGGCTGGTGGGTGGTAACCAGCCGCGGTCGAAGCCTTCCACCAGAAAATTTGTTACATATAAGTTAAATTGGCTTGCGCATTAGTTACGAGCTCATAGTGGTTACAGGCTAGTAGTGTTAACCACTCTGAAACCACGATATTACTCCATCATCAAGAATGACGATCGACATAATTTATTTATTCTAACCATCGTAAAGTAACCAGACGTGCTTTAATTTATATTTTATTTTGACTGTGTAGATATCAAGTTTTATATTGTAGGTTGCCTACCCACTAATTGGTGTATCGAGTTACTCATTAATATAAGCCAATGGACCAATTATCATAAAAGCACACAGGCATATTTACTTAATAAAACATTTATGATAAAAAAATTCACGACCGATCCGGGCGCTCTACCAAACAAATATACGCGTGAATCTAAATAAAACCTTTTTAATGGTATTTATGTTTAGGCGGTTTTATGAAGTGGCCTTAACAATGTAACTGGAGTAGACTGGGTACGGAAGGACGGGTGTAAATTACATTCATACAATCACGCCTGTTTGCCAATGGGGGTAGGCAGAGACTATCGATTTCCATTTGCTATGATTCTGACACACCTCTTTCGCTTAATTTATGTTCATTAACCACTTCTTGCATGCTCGTCGAATTAGGTGGCTTCTGATGTGTCCTTTTTTTGTAAACGTCCGCATTTTTATTGCGGTACGTCCATCGAGGTCGGCCGGCCACGACTCTTCCAAAATTAGCCTTGTTTTTTCAAATAAATGAAGGTTTTTCATTCTAGGTGATCTCATAATAGTTTAAAATCTGATTCTATAGAACAAAAATACAAAACAGTAACATGCTTAATATAGCAAAGTAATAAACAACGCGTCATTTTATTTATTACTGAAGGATTAAAAAAATCTTGTTTAAAAAAGGAACAACATGCATTACCTAATTTAAAAAAAATACAGGTTGCACAATTTGTATCGTAAGATAACGTATTGTATATTAGTACCTACTATATTATAATTATAATTAAGCATTAAAATCAAAACAATTGAAAGCACAGACTCTCGATCCTGTAAATTTACTAGTTAAATTATTATCTATTTAATTTATGTTTTGTATTGAAAACCTATTCCACTCCAACAGGGCTCCGAAAACCGTAGGTACAACACAACACGAATCTATCGAAATATAAAGTGACGAGACGCGACGATTAGTTACAAAACCGGTATTACGAATGCTGATAGCCGTCTAACCTTCGCGGCTAAAAATAACTCTATTATACAAAAATGTGTCGACAAATCTTTCTTTCCTAATATAGATGCACAAACAATATACATATGTATAAGGATAAACTTATCCATATTGATAGTCATTAGTTAAAAAAAAAACCTGGTGACACTTTTGCAGTCATTTAATTTTTCTTTTTTTTACTATCGTACGTTTGCGTACCCGTTGCCCGTGATTGCATTTACAATATTCGGTCCTATCCGGAAATCAGCGCTGCTACATTTCGATGGAGTAGCTTATGTATAGATAGGGGCATATTTTAGTCTCGTATAGGTTCTTAATATTCATAATTGTAGTTTTTATGATATGTTTCTTTGTCTAAAATAAATTTAATTATTTTTTCTTTCAAGGGGATTATGTTATTTATAAATAACTCGAAAAAAAAATTACAGCTTAAGCTGCTGTGATTTTAGTGAGAAGAAAAATACATGATTGTGAACAGGATTTGAAGCCATCTTAACCTGCTTAGTTAGCAGAGCGTATTTATTCGGGATACGCAGGTTCAAATTCTGCTCATGACCATATTTTTCTTTCTACATATATTCATAGCTCGCAACATATGCGATAATGTGTTTGAAAGATTTACCTGCATTTTAGTTGCTTTTTGAGAGGTTTAAGTCTTAGTAACAGACTCAAAATCGATCAACGGAGGTACGCTTGTCGCATTTAATCCGTGGATGGGTACCATTATATTTTAAAGAAACTCCTTCTTGCCTCGGAAAGAAGGCACGTTAAATCGTCGCCCCCGTTTATCGTCTATGTCTGAAAGCCTGACAACAGATCTTCAAGAAATATCGTGTTATTCAGTGACTGAGTTGTTGAGTTTAAATAGGCAGTCTTCCCGAGTAAAGTTCTGGTATAGAGATGAATTTATTTTTACTTTTTGATATACAGTCTTTAAATGAGATTGTTAATTTTAATATATGAAGTTATTACAGCTTTATTACGTCGACTTATGCTTATGTAAAACTGTGAATAAATTGTTTAACTGCCGTGAGATACACGTGTAAGGAATAAAAAAGTCTTGAAAAAATACAAGTGTTGAAAATTTCTAGATAAGATCATAATTTAAAAAAAGTAGTCGCAATATCGTTACGAAAATCGAATTCTATTATTATTATTGTATAATTATCTGAACCATTGACACGGTGAGAAGACGAAGAATAACTTTAATTTTTCTAAATGAAAAATCAAAATAATTTATTTATAATAAACCATTTACAGCCACTTTTGAATTAAGGTGACACGTTCCAAAGTGTAGATTCCTATGGAGAAGAACGGGCAAGAAACTCCTCGGTTACTCTTTTCATCATATAGGTTTTTACAATAGTATGAATTGGTGACACTGATTTGTTGCAAAATATTGTTCACCGGTTACTATTCACGTAAATTTTTCAGGATTGCCCGACTAGTTTCAAACTCGAACGGAGCTCTTAGTCATGAGCTGAGCCCGCGGGGATATCGCGAGTAAAACTGGAGCTGCATCGTGCCGCGTAGCGTTGCGCTTTACCGTCCGCTCCAGAAGAAGGGAGATGTATTTTTCTTAATTTAAACTGAATTCTTTAATTGAACTTTGTTTTTGATTACAAATACCTATCTAAGCGTTTCACTCCAAGTCATATTGCTACGGGAAAGTTTATCACCCTCATCGATCTTCTTAAACACAATATTGACATGAGACGCGATAGTAACAACGGTAATAATTGAATGTACAATAAAAAGCCATTACAAAAAAGGCCAGTACTTTTTTTTGTTGATCTCTTAATACATTTGTTCGCGGGACGCAAGATGTAAGAATACACACGCTCAGCTGTTATTTTGTCGCGTGTCTTTCAAATATATTAAACAAAATATATATAAAAGCTATAATTTTTGTGAAAAGATATACGGTACGCTTACGTTAAGTACCTAACTAATACATTTCAAAAATATATTACTGTATTCTAACTTATCATATATATTTGCCATATTGTAAGACGCAAGCCATTTTTTGAACATATTAACTTTTTTTCATCTGTCTGTACTAATATTGAAAATACGAAAAAACTGCTTTTTTGTTACGTTGTCGCGCTTCAACCGCTGAATCAATTTTGATGAACTTTGGTACGGAGATCGATAGACCTCGGAGAAGGACATAGGCTTGTGACGCAGGCAAAATCGCGGGCTAGTAATATATATATATTTATAATATGTATTAGATTTGGCTGTATTCACATATATCTCTTTAATCTGAAATGCCCGACTAGTTTTCAACTAGACTGTATTATTATCTATATCTGTGCATTAAAAATTTCCCTAAAATTTGTTATTGGGGTGTAGATACTTAAAAAGATAAAGTTTATAAAATTTTATTTTTTGTTCTTGTTTAAAATACAGTATTATACTCAATCTATATAAAAGCCAACACCATGTTATTTTTTTTTGAAACGTTATCTGTTTGTCATAGTCTTTGCCAATGCGATGTCTCTATTAATAGTAATTTAACACTATAATAGATATATTTTTAATCCGCTTGAAAACAATATTCTAGCCTTAAAAAAAGCCATTTTGAGTAATACTATACCAAATTCTTATACATTATCTATTATTTAATGACACTCAAATGGTCCATTAAGAAGTTCTTATATTATCGTTATTCTTTCAATTAATTGACATCAGAATATTTTAGCTTTAATAACTTTAATGTTTGACTAATATCATGATGAAACTTTATCTACAATCTATTTCTGCGCCAAGCAACGACCTATTGCATCATGAGTCTATTTCTGTAGCCGCCAATTCATCATTCTGTTAATTATAGACACAGATTTCAACAAGAAACGTCTTTATAATCCTAACATAGGAAGATAACACATAGACTCTACAGCCGTACTTATAATATTAATTTATGAACATAAATAATGTACGATTTAAGTAACATGACATACATTCGGATTGATTTATAAGTGTTTAAATTGGGAATTTCTTAGTAATTTGATTTAATATATATTAATCACTCGACATTATAAAATATTACATTACACGTACTCTATTTACCCACGCTGGCTTAATACTATTGAAATAAATCCAAATATTTGTCAGCACGATTGGCGAAGTGGTTGAGAGATCGGCTTCTGAGATTCGCTTGCTTAAGTAGTGATGCCAAGAGATCAATGCACGCACCATAGAATCTTTGTAGTCAAGTGCGTTTTGTAAATTATCCCTTGGTCATAATAGTGAGGAAACCTACACACCGAAGGGCTGATGTTCTAGATGTTGTGTAAGGCCATGACAGAATATTAATGAGGCATCACTAGGTTGTTCATCAATCATACAATTAGATGGGGTACCTTCACTATTTTTAGGATTCCGTACCCTCCGTTAATATAATTCTCCGTCCCAGATAAGATCAGTCAGTTGTCCGTGTATCTATTTACATATATACTTTTAAATGTATTAATGTAATTGGCTACTCCGTGTTGACAAATAAATAATAAATGATTATTCAAACAATTCCTTCAACTATGCACTAGTATAAACCACATGGTTTGGAGGTCGCATGGTTGACTGTTGAACGTGTGGGTTCGATTTCCAAGTCAGACAGTATAAATAGGTTTATATTTTCTGTAAAAAAATCTCAGTTCAGTCAGCTCGTAGTTTGGCATTGTCTCCGGTAGATGTAATAGGTGGTGAGCCTATTGCCATCTACCGAGCACAATTCGAAACTTCGGGCTGCTACTGAGAGTTTCCTAACAGAAAAACTCAATAACACTTAGCCCGACCTTGGAATCAAACCCAATACCTCATGCTCAGCAGTCGCGCTTCAGACCACTAGACCAACGAGGCAGTGCAGAATCATCTAAGTATAAAATAATAAATTCATATAAAAAGATAAAATATAAAGTTTACTCCAGGAGTATTTATCGAACGAATCCTGCTCACGACCGTATTCTTTTTCCATTTAATATTATAACTTTAGAGTTAGCTAAGAATGCGTTAATGCTTTTCAAAGATTTATCTTTAGATATAATATATTCATATGACTTGTATGACTGATTCATGTGATGACTACAGCAAACGTCATCAAAGGTTCTTGCTTATTATTCACCGTCTCTACGAAGAGACAGCAGGTCTTTGTTACAAACGGTCATTTATAGTCAATGAATAGTTAATAGACAATGACTTTATAGTTTAAAAATAATTTTATTACCCTATTGAGTGTTAATTTTCTGACTATTTAGTAAGTTTATTGTCTTTGAACATTTTCCGGGTACATCGATTATAATTATGTACCTTTTCTTAATAGAAAATCGTACCCTATACGTAGGGTACGATTTTGTATTAAGAATAGAATAGAATAGAATAGAATTTTATTTTGCAAATATGGGTATACAATAATTCTTAAGATACAATACAGCTCAGCCATATTTTACCATTCGGCATGCAAACATTAACATAGTTTATAATCTTGTCCTTACACAAAAGAGATCAATTTGTAAATTACTAGTACAATTTGTAAATTACTAGTACAATTTGTAAATTACTAGTACAATTATTATTAGTATGTATAATCATTATCATCAACTATTAATGTAATCATTCATGTTCCATTTAAAGGTCATTATACATATTATTATGTCATATTATTATTAGGTCTCGGGTTCGATTCCCGGGTCGGGCAAAGTGTTATTGAGTTTTTCTGTTAGGAAATTCTCAGTAGCAGCCCGGAGTTTGGAATTATGCCCGGTAGATGGCAATAGGCTCACCACCTATTACATGGGACTTAATAACAGCATTGGTGAAATGTGGGTGTACAACTGTGTGCACCTCTGCCTACCCCTTCGGGGAATACAGGCGTGATGCTATGTTATGTTATATTATTATACCTACATTTTATTAAACATAAATTTTATTTTTCTGTTAAAATTTCAGTTATTCTGTAGTATGTTTTGTAAGAAACGCATGTTTATGAAATCATGTCAGTCGGTCAATTATATTAAAAAAAATACGGTCTAGTACGAGTAAGACTCGCATTGAGTTTTCCTTATAGTTACTTTTTACACGACTGCCCATAAAAGGAGTATTATGTTTTTAGGGTCCCTGTATGTATGTATGTTAGTGAGTTTCTTTATTCCACCATAACTTCTAAACGCCTGAACCGATTTAGATGTATGGGGTACATTTACATTGTCCCGGGTAACATGAGCTATATATATAATATAGTAAGACTTAAAAAATAAAAAGGTGCGAAATAAAAAACACATGGCAGGGGTGTTTTTTTTTTTATTAGTTTCATAATTTTTATAATTTTTAATACTAATTTAATGGTTTTCGAGTTTTCGAGAGATCTTGATTCATGCAAGTTTTGTCATTCTACATCAACGGGAAGACTAAAATATAAGGAATACCTACGTTTACTTCAGAAATAAATGAGACTCACGGAAATAAATCGTACGCGGAAATACCGGGATAGCTGTGCGCGGAAGGCTAAGAACCGGGTATCATGGTTCTTTTAGTAACTATGTAGGAAGTTAAATCAATCTTATTTTGCTATGTAATTAATGAGTTAGCGAAACAACTATAAATTTGACCTTCACCTAATAATATAATAGGGTCTAAAAATAGAAAATCTCACAGCTGTGTACATAACATGTCCATTGCTTTGTACAAAACTACTATGATAATTAATTATTAAATAGAAGCTGAGCCAGTTTCGCTCGCGGAATTCCGCTTTCCTCCGAACAACTCTGAATTTTCCCGTAATTAAAAGTATCTATGTTATGTTCTAATTCAAGCCCTTACGTAACTGTATACCAAATTTCACCCAAAGCCGTTCTCTTATATTTTTAATATTATATTGAAAGTTAAGAATATTTATTTATTAATCTTTACAAGTCGATGAGACATCTGTGTCTGAACTAGATAAATGAATATCTGTATTACAGGCATCAGTGCTCTTCCCTATGTACAACACATTTGAAGCTGTTTTTTTTTTTCTACACTTAAATATAATGGAGGGGTTCGTGGCTAAGTAACAGCCGCACAGAGCGATCGATCGAGGTTAAGCTGTGCTTGCCGCGGTCGGTCTGTGGATAGGTGACTATCATTTCATACCGAGACCCCTCCGTGCCTCGGAGAGCACGTTAAGCCGTCGGTCCCGGTTGTCAAATTAAGATCTATGACAGCCGCTACGGGTAGTCAGAAGCCTGAAAGTCTAACAACCAGTCATACCACGAGATATCGTGCTACCCAGTAACTGGGTTGTGGAGGTCAGATAGGCAGTCGCTGAAAAGGCTAGGCAGATATATATATATATATATATATATATATAATAAGAAAACACTGTTTGAATGAAAAGCCTCTCTGTGTGTAAAGCGTCAGTCATAGTGTGGGAGGCTGAATACGTAAGCTACAGTATAAACATAGCAAGTTTTCGGTTTCTTCATATGTCAGTTCATGGATATAACCGAATAATTTTTGTTTGCACTGGCGTCATTTCTAATATAGGAAACTAAACTAAATTGAAAACATTCCTGTCATTTACTAACACATATTATATGAGCAAGATAGTATGAATCAAGAGACGTCAAATTCGAATTTAGGCACGTCAAATCAAAATCTCCGTACGTTTTTAGTAAGCACAGTTTTAGGTAGCCACTAAAATTTGAGACGTCAAACGAAAATTGTATGGAAATTTTAAGATGACATGATTAAATTTGAAATTGACGTTATCCTGTCCCACTCTTATAGTAATGGTTAGAAAAAGACAGCAATGCTCTAAATTTACTTTAGGTTGCTACTTTAGAATTGACGCCACTGTCTATTATTTAGAAGATGTATGTGGATAGCTTTCTTTATGTTGTATCTATATATATAAAAGTCTCGTGTCACAGTTTTCGTTGCTATACTCCTCCGAAACGGCTTGACCAATTTTGATGAAATTTTTTGTGCTTATCCGGTATCTATGAGAATCGGCCAACATCTATTTTTCATCCCCCTAAATGTTAGGGGTAGTCCACCCCAATTTTTTTTATTTATATGGCAAAACAACGTTTGCCGGGTCAGCTAGTAATATTCATAAATATCAGCTCAGTCATGTATAAATTATAATAGTACCCTCTTCTTCCTAAGCCTTGGCGGATAAACGTTAGATCTTCTTCTTATCGTATGGTTGATGAACAACCTAGTGTCAAAGTTTAAACCACCCGTAGCTCTCTGACAAAGCTTTACACACCATCGAAAATATCTCTCAGGTGTGCTGGTTTCCTGACGATGTTTCCCTTCACCGTTATAAGCAAATGATAATTAATTTATAATACGCACATGACTTCAAAAAATAAGTGATGCGTGCCTTAGATTCGAACTTGTGACTTTTGACTTGTCAGTACAATGGTCATACCATTAGGCTATCACTGCTGTGCTACAGGTTTTTTATTTTCTATTTTTTTAACTTTGCCCCACACTAGGAATTTCTTCCTGTATCGTGGGTGCGTTTACAAACACATAATCTGCACACACACCCAGACCTGGAACAATTATATGTAGATCATACAAATATTTTCTCCGTGCAGGAATCGAACCTGCGACACGCAACGCAGCAGCCGGTGTCTCGACCACTGCGCCAACCGCGCCGTCAAAGATTAAAGAAAAGATTTGATCTTATGATATGTTTAAGAATTGTAAAAGACCACAATTATTTTGCTATAATATGATATCATAAAGAACTGCGTTAATCTGCGTAAGGTCACTCGGCAACAGTCGGCAATCACTCAGTATATATATATATATTATGACAAACGTTTCCGCACACTCAATGATACCTACTTCTAATACAAATAAATCTTTATTATTGCTACTAGAACCTGTGTAGGGCTCAGTGGGCTTACTCTTGAAAATAATTCCACTCGATTGACATTGAAAATATGTCAGTTCGTACTTTTAAATGCCAAAATGTCTAAAAAAAAATTATAGATTTGCGTAAATATGAAGACAAACATGCTTTTAAATTTAAATTGAGGCAACTGTAATGTAGGTAAATTTATTTTAATATTACGCGTTGTTTTGATATGTTTATTTAATATTGGGATTGGATTGGAATTGGTATTAGTTTCAAGAGTAAACCCACTGATCCTTTGTATTTTTTTATATTTAAGTAACACGGTAGGTTAACTTAATTAACTACATATTACAATTTAACTTGCACGTAACTTATTGGTCTAGTGGTCCCAATGGCGACTGCTGAGCAGGAGGTTTCGGGTTCGATTCCTGGGTCAAGCAATGTTATTCGGTTTTTTGTGTTAGGAAGTTCTCAGTAGCAGCCTACAGTTTTGAATTGTGCCCGGTAGATGGTAATGGCTCTCCACCTATTACATGGGACTTAATAACAGCATTGGTGAAATGTAGGCGTACAAATTCGTACACCTCTGCCTATCCCTTCGGGAAACAAATGCATGATGCTATGCTACTGAGATCTACATAGAGCTAACATTCTTTGTATATATTTATATAATACGGCGGGTTAATTTAATTACTTACATATTTCAATGTAATTTGCACATAACTTATGTCATTTATATGATATCGAGCTCGCCGACATCTAACGACAATGTAACCTTCAAAGTTAGGTACATACAAACTATGCCGCGTACATGTGTGTGTGTGAATAGAATTGTGTATGTGTGGGGAACTGATACTATTTGGGCCTGTAAGGGCTCAGTGCGATTGATAGCGGGAAACACGGTTTTGAAACTAATAACAAACAAAAGACACGTACATTCGTCATTTCTTTTCTATATATAATAAATTTTAACTTCCTCGTTGGTCTCGTGGTCCCAATTGCGACTGCTGAGCGTGAGGTCCTGGGTTCGATTCCCGAGTAGGGCAAAGTGTTATTAGGTTTTTCAATGAGGAAATTCTCAGTAGCAGCCAGGATGTTGGAATTGTGCTCGGTAGATGGCAATAGGCCCACCACCTACGACATGAGACTTATTAACAGCATTTATGGAATGTTGGTTTACAACACACCTCTGTCTACCCCTTCGACCATACAGTCGTGATGCTACGTTAATTTATTATTCGATAATGTCTTTATGGCATGTCATCGTTTTTTGTTATTGTTAACAATCGTTTTTTAATTAAAATTATTAATAGATTGACATGCTTCTTACTGTAATAAAAACAAAACAATGTTCATCACATTTAGTAAAGGCAAGACATAGATTACGGTATTAATTCGAGAATAAAAAAGTTTACAAAATCGGATAAATCTGTGAACATCAATTCAGTAGGTATACCCAACTAATCTATCCAGTACCTACAGCAGAAACGTACAACAGTCGTGTATATCAAAAACAATAGACGATCATGAAACTCCACATACCAAATCACTGTATATTGACAAGTCGCCAATACTCACTCGCAATTTGCATCACAATTGTAATCGATCTGAATTCCCAGATAACAGCACAAATATTAATCACAATATACGCCGTAACTTCGGAATGTACTGAAGTAATACTGTTTCAAGTATTGGTGCTGATTTTCTTGCAACACCTTAATCTTAAATATAAAAATCTCGTGTCACAGTGTTTGTTATCGAACTCCTCAGAGGCCTACGGATGGTTGAAACTCCGAAACTAGGTTTTTTCAAAACCATACGATAAGAAGAAGGTTTCCGTTTGAGTTCTAAACTAGTCGGTCTATCCCGATAAACGGTCGTCATATGACCTATCCCTTTATTTTATTGGCTGTTAGTTAAATATTATATTTTACTAACAGCCAATAAAATAAAGGTAATTAGTACAATAAGTTTTAATTCAGTTAGTACGCAAGAGAATCGGTACCATAGTGAATGTAGGTGTTTAAGATATAGGTAGACTATTATTATTAATAATATACACCCCTTTAATATGGGTGTTTATCATGAAGGTACACTATTATTATTATTAATATACTACTCAAATACTTCCCGGAGAGTAAGGCGAAGGATTACCAGTAATTCGGTCTATTAATGAATACGGTGTCGCGTTTATTATTTACATGACATAGTTTGCGGGGCATTGCCGAAGGGTAACACGGAAATATTATAATTAAAGTGTAAACCACAGTTTGTAGGTGGGTAATATTATTCTGTTGATATTATATTCTGGATGTAGGGGATACCGTAACGAAAACTGATAGCATAGTCTGGACTCCTCAGCGTTAGAATTTTGTGTCGGTCTTTCCATGGATTTTTTAATATTTTATTACCTTTTTTCACCGCATATGGCATAAAAAGATTATAGCTACCTCAATACCTTTTTACAGGACGGCCCAAAAAAGGAGTGTTGTATTTCTAGGGTTCATGTATGCCAGTATGTACGTAAGTATGTTTGTGAGTTTCTTTATATCACCATAACTACTAAATGCCTGAACAGATTTCGATGTATGGTATCGTTAGAATCCTTACATTGCCCCGAGTTAAATAGGCTAGTAGATAAAAAAAGACAGGCGTGTTTTTAAATTTTTAATTAATTACATTTCTAATGAAATGATAATAGAATAATTATAAATTTGCACTGAAAACTGCAATGTAAAACACATTTTAGTTTTCAGTGAAAAATAATAATTACTTCTACTCAACTCAGTAAGCGACCGATAAGCAAAGTGTTTTTAATCATGCCCGTAGCCGGAGTTTATTTATCATCAATTTAATTAATCTCTTTTTTCGCCATCGCGTCATCCAAAATCCAAAGTAGAAATAAATTGTGGTAATTGAAAATGTAATTTTAAATTACTCTGTCATAATCTCCATCCAATCCATCCAATTATATTCTACTCACTTGATGATAACCAAACTTATAGCTAACCCCAAATATAAATAAAATGTGATTTATTAAAATCCGTGAAAACTCAAGGATAGTATTTTGTAGATCACGCTGTGAATTTTATTACTGAGAATTCCTGAACAATAAGACTTTGAGTTTCGTTTTAATTACGTGATAGAGATAAACATTAAAATCGCAATCAAAACCGTCTTTTGGCAAACAGAATTGTATAACGAAATTAAATTACAGAAATTAAAAACACGTTTTACTTTCTCAACGATAAGGATAATGAAAATAATTTCCGAAACAAGCCTCGGTTGGGGTTTTATTAGATTATTCTTGCAGTTGTATAAGATTTAATTAAATTAGTTGATTAAACTTTACCATACTAATCGTTAGAGGTAACAAAATTCATAAAATATCTTCTTTCTGCCCTATTCCCTAGTTATTTCGATAATTTATTACGATTAGGGTCAACGAACTTTCATGCACGTGACGACGCTGAATCCCAACTGGTTCGCTTAAAAATAAACAAATAGTACCGCCGATTGAAAAAAAGGAATATCGATTATCGATGTAACGATCGTTCTGGATAAAAAATACCAACAAATTAAATGTGACCTTTTGCTTTATATTTTAAGGTGAATTACTAGGGAAAACTTATTAAAAATATGATGCAATTAGTAATTATGAGCGCTGAAATAACATATTTCTTCAAAATCAAAAAATAAAATCAGGCAACTGTTGCACCTGACTTTTAAATGATTCAAGATGGACACAGAAAACGTTAGAATATAACATATTTTAAGATTTATTAGGTAATCTATCTATATATATATAATAACAAATATATTAATCACTATCTTTGAATTTTGCATTGAATCCTTATAATGCAGATTAGCTATAAATATACTTGACCTATAAAATATTAATGTGAATGTGTGTGTACCTAGTACTAAATACCAATCTGTTGGAGTTCACACGCGTTGATCGAATTACCTATGTCTGTGGCAAACGTTAACGGTTGCAGAATGTACTTCATATATCGCAACCATTCCATTTCCGGTATTGAACAGCCTTAATTGGCAATAGATGGGTCTTCCTTACGATGGTAAGTGCATCTTTGATTTTGTTCAGGAAAGTAATTGTTGGTATTAGGTAAATTTATAAATATATTATATATACGAGTATAGTATACTTTTTAAGAGAGGTAGGGCTCGGAAAATCTGGGGCTGCCTGTCAGTTAAATTAACCTGAGTTGAAGATTTTGCATTCATTGCGTTGTTCATAAACTCGTAAATCGTAAATCGTTCATAAAACGTCATAAGTTAAGGAACCAATAGCGCTAACTAATAGATAAACCTCCAGTTTATAAGTACCTTAGAAACCGGGCATTAGTCATGCTATTTTATATGCAACTCGGGCAAACATTTATTTAGCAAAAAAAAAAAAACACATGTACTTATTTCGCCTTCGTATTGTGAATGATCGTAACGTGATCTTTCATAGACAATAAAATCCGACCCGAAAAGATCCGCTAACAGTCTAACCCGGTTCCAAAAGTAATAAATGCACATATTAAAAAAGAACGACCTCGCGTAATGTTCTTTTGATACTCGAACTCGGGAAGAAGATGGAACAAGTAAACGCGACTGTTGGTAAAATTCGTCGAACAGTAGTAACGACTTAACGAGTATTTCGGATCCGGTACTTCGATAGGATTTTCAATTACTTTTTCTCGAAGATTTCGTTGTCTGTTTTTACGAATTATGCATACGGTATGTTGTGACAATTTTGCCATTTTAAATTTTACTTGAGTGATGTCAGCACTGTCACTGTTTAAGAAGGTATGACGTCACTTTTAAAAATTAATAGAAACATTCAAAAATAACAACAACAATCATAGTGACACACAGTTTAGAAACAGATTTTTCTATGTTATTATTCGACATTAAATAAACTAATATTTCCCTCATAGAATTTTATTTGTAGTTTTCAGCGTTTAAATGACATCATAAGTGGTTTATAAATAGGTATACTTATTATTTTATGATTAGGATCATCATTATATGTTTGTATGCAACTTATGGTTGGATTTTGTTTTAACATTTTCCGTTTCTAGATTTAAATAATAGTTACCTACATATAAATTTTTATAGTTTTGAAAAGCATTAACGCATGCTTAGCGAACTCTAAAGTTACAATATTAAATGGAAAAAGAATACTGTCGCGAACAGGATTCGAACCTGCGCCTCCCGGATAAATACTCCAGGCACTCTGACCACTAAGCCATCTCGACCTCTGCTCACCACCGCGAATTCTTCTTCCATATTTTAACACGTCTTATGGCGACGTTATTGCAATCAATTCAGTACCTGTACAGGTGACCGAACCGACACGACCAACTTTGCAGCTAATACAATGTCGTAAAGAATGCAATTACCTTAATAATTCAAGATAAATCTTTGAAAAGCATTAACGCATGCTTAGCGAACTCTAAAGATACAATATTAAATGGAAAAAGAATACGGTAGCGAACAGACCACTAAGCCATCTCGACCTCTGCTCACCACCGCCGTCAGAGCGCCTGGAGTATTTATCAGGGAGGCGCAGGTTCGAATCCTGTTCACGACCGTATTCTTTTTCCATTTAATATTGTAACTTTACCTACATATAACTTTATTTCTAGTCAAATATAGGTTTGTATAAAGAATATACAATACTTTTCAAAGAGTTTATGTACACAAAATGTGAACCCCTACTTGCTTGATTTAATAAAATTCACCTTGGAGTAGCTTCAATGAATACAAATCATCAGATTTACGACCAATATATAGGTTATTAATATTGCAATTACAGTTAGTTCTTCCAGGAATTACATGATTCCATGATAGCAAGTTAGCATCGACTTAAGAATAATTCTAAGAGTAAAGTACGTATGTCTATTTATTACTAAATAGAACTTCTTTGGCATTTTCTCTCACAGATTCTAAGAATACGTACTTTTGATATCAACTGCATATTTTGCTAAATAAATCAAAAATCTTACTAAAAATATGTCATTAAAATAAAAAAGGCGGGCGTCAAGTGTTCGATCGATAACGTAATAAGTTAATTCCGTATTAACATACATAGATAAAGTCACGCCTTTTTTGTATGCAGACACTACAGAACGCCACCTGCTACGATCCTTACATATGCCTTTGTTTCATCCACGTTCATACATCTTGTCATACATGCGCGGCGGTTGCGAGTACTACGCACCTTACCTTTTATCAATCCGATTTAGACCCAGTTTCACTAAACCATATCGAAATGTCATTGTTTATGCTTACGCATTCAGTATAAGGCTCAACATCAGCATCACACCTTTGTTCCCCGAAGGGGTAGGCAGGGGTGTACAAAGTTGTACACCCACATTTCACCAATGCTGTCATAAGTCCGATGTTATAGATAGTAGGCCTATTGCCATCTATCGGGCACAATTCCGAGCTCCGGGCTGCTACTGAGAATTTCCCAACAGAAAAACCTCACTAACACTTTGCCTGACCCGGTATTCGACCCCGAGACCTCATGCTCAGTAGTTGCGTTAGGGATCACTAGACAAACGAGGCAGTCATTTTCCTTTTCATTAGTCTTTCTAATATTAATAATTTAACATCAAGTGGTAGATCATAAAGTCACCTAGGTAATGAACACTTATATATTGAATACCAAATGTTTATAGAAATCATTTTGATACAACCAAATTTTATGGAAACTAAAGGAACAATCACTAACTTGAATAGTCGGTTATAAGAAAATAGTACCATGATATTTAATAACAGAGCATGGTAGACGAAATAATACCAAATTGTTGAAGTAACTAATTCAAAAAACCGACCTGTTGAAATCTGGCAAGAAAATTGATGGTATCCCTTGGAAGGAAGCCTTTCAATCCGGAAATTAAAATCTTGAAACGCGGGCAGAGTCGCAGGCGTCATTTACACTGTTATGGATTTTCCATTAATTGGCTCACTATAATCGAACCGACAAGAGAGAAACCCTAGGTCCGTAATAAATAAATAAACAAAAAAAAAACATATATAAATCTTATAAGCGAATACTTCCTCAGTGTCGATTTGATCTGTCGAAGCGAAAGAGGGGTCTCAGGATCATAGCATATGAAAATTTATAAAATACTTTTCAACCCACTTGTTCGTATAGTGACTCTTATTGCACAGCTTTTAGATTCATAATGAGGCTTATTACGCAGTTGTACTTCTTGTTTACATTGCCGTACTAGTGTAATCTAGGAAAAACAGCGTGACACCTTTATTTTTTAAATCTCAGTAAAGAGTTTTGATGTTTAATAACTCGATGAGATTTAACATGTTCATATTTAAATAACGACAAAACAAAATTTTTATTCTTCAAATTATTTAATTTTGTCATCATATTATTTAAGTTTTAAGATCCCATTATTTATAAGTAGGTCAAAATAATTGGGACACTTGATTGAGTTTGAAATACGGATCTCTAAAAAAACGAACAAAGTAAACGTTTTCCGAAATTCATTGCCCATACACCCTTTATTTGTATGTCACCTGTCCCATTAGTTGACATGTTCTAAAATTAGGCTACTCTGCAGAACCCGTTGACTGGATAATTTGATTATCACACTGTATAAATATGACATTAGCCACAGTAAAGTCATTGTAAAGGTTGTATTTTGAAAAAAAAAAAGGGTTTCGCGATCACTACACATTATAATAAAACAACTTTTAACCGGATTAATCGCGTGTATTATTGGTTTTCGTTTTTCCTGATGTTTCGAACACTGAACGACGGAGAGAACTTTCGGCCGAGGAGGAGTCCTCCTGCGACCACGAACGCACAAAGTATTCGAAACGTCAGGAGAAATAAAAACCAGTAATACACGTACCTACCTATGCACCGAATTTCATCCAAATTCGCTTAACAGTTTTGCGTAATTGAAATTACACTCACAAACATCACAATTTTCACATTCACAATATTAAGTAGGATGAGTCAATTCTCCTACACGCTTACTTAGTCTTGCAATATTATTCTTTGAATTATATAAGAACTACGAAGAAAATAAGGCTTTATGAAAAAAATAAGTTAACCTTGCTTGTGTAAGGTACAAGTGAAACTTACTGAATTCAAATAGAAACTCACAACTCTGCTAAAAGAAATTGAAACTTTATAGAATTGTGTAAATATATTCATGTAACGTAAATCTACTCTTTGTAAAGTATACGACCTTCCATGTTCGTTTAGAAGAATTTCGCACACTCAGCCACTATACTTCGCTGAACATAGGTAATACAATAACTTTTAACCTCCTGCGACCACGAACGCTGCAAAGTGTTCGAAACGTCAGGAAAAACAAAAACCAATAATACACGCGATTAATCCGGTTAAAAGTTGTTTTATAATAATGTGTAGTGATCGCGCAAACCTAATATATTACTATAGGTAATACAGTCAGCAAAATAAGTAGATTAACATTTCGCAATTATAAATGCATATAATTTTTTTCAATCAGCTTCCTAAACTTCCTAATAATGTTGACCTAATTATGTTTTTGACTGTACACGACTATAATCAATTGTAGCTTGCAGTAATAAAATGCTGCAACAGTGTTTTAAAAGTGCACTCAACTTGTTTCAGTGTCTATTTCAGCCAGTCTCTACAGTGGTTTCAGAAACGGGTCGTCCTAACTTTGTATTAGAAATAAATAAAACCGTGGCTCCGTAGACGTCGCTACTTCGCCAGTTTATCCATTATTAATGTTATAGTCACATGTTGGTAAAACAATTTCCAACTTACGTACAGTCAAACTCATTTTTTTTTATTTGTATGTGTGGAGTGACTAGAATGGATAAGGTAATAAATAAGAGTATTAGAGAAAGTTTGAAAGAAGAAAAGAATAGCGACAGAAAAGTTGAAAGGAAATTTGTCTTGGTGTGTGATGTGCGATGAGGAAGAATTAAACATTAATAAAAAATAATTTATTATGCCAGAAGCACTAAGGTGTCACTGCGATTGAGCAATTGCTGCGTGCATCGGAACACCTTTTAGTTAATAACTCGATAAAATTGTAAAATTTTATATCTAAATTTAAAAAGAAACGCGCGACCACGAACGCTGCAAAGTGTTCAAAACGTCAGGAAAAACAAAAACCAATAATACACGCGATTAATCCGGTTAAAAGTTGTTTTATTATAATGTGTAGTGGTCGCGCAAACCTAAGGCATTACTATTTATACTAAGAACAATCCTGTGTTTTACTATATGAGCAAGATGGGACGAATCAAGAAATATGAAATTCGAACTTAGGCAGGTCAAATTAAAATCTCCCACCAGTTTTAGTAAGCATAGTTTTAGGTAGTTACTAAAATTAGGGACGTCAAACGAAAATTGTATGAAAATTTTAGGTTGTCATGATTAAATCTGAATTTGACTTCATCCCGTCCTGCTCTTATAGTAACGGTTAGAAAAAGACAGCAATGCTCTAAATTTTATTAAGTTTGATACATTAGAATTGACGCCAATATCTCTAATATTATCTGTAAGTTTGTTAAAAGTTCGTGTTTATATTAGTGTGCGAGTATATTTGTGCCCGTGTCTGTACGTTGAGGTTGAAACTGAAAACGAGTGCTATACACATCAAAAGCGGTCAAAACGTAAACAATACCTACAAGTTCAAACATAAGGTATTATTATTTTATTCAATTTGAAGTCTAACAAGTTTTAAACAAAGCTTTGAATGACGTTATAGAACTCAAGCACTAGATGTAATTACCAAAATTACTCAAGAGCTAATTTTGTGCCGCAAGTATATTATTAAAATAATAGTATCAAGATTTAAAATGTCATTACCGAATATAATAGATGCGTATAGTATAATTAGTACTGAATTAGTCTTCAAAGTTGAATAACAAATTATACCTATAGTTGGTTGAGTGCGTTGCACACAAAGTTATATTTTTTGTTTATAGAAATATACGACTGTAAGCTGGGTTTGAACCTACCCCTCTTGCATCAGTGCTCCTAATAATACTTCTGCTGACTGTATTTCGGCCACGGCGGCCTATCTCCACGGAGATAAGCCTAATACACAGGAAATATATACAGCACAAGTTCATGCGCAAACACAGGTGCACTCCCTCATCCTTCACTCTCGGACTGACGGCTTTACGTGCACTCCAAAACATGGGGGTGTCATATCACCAACTGCCTAACTCCGAGCTGTTACTGCGAATTTCCTAACAGAGAAACTCAATAACACTTTGCCTGACCTGGGAATCAAATCCTTCGACCATCGATCTCATTCCCAGCAGTCGCGCTTGGAAACACTAGACCAACGACATAGTCTCGATGAACTAAGACCAGATAAGACATTTGGCGGTCATAGATATTTACAATATTTAGTCGGTAAACTATATTTGTTCCGTTTATAGGGTTTCTCTTGAAAATCAACCCGCTCGACTCACATTTAAAATATGTCAATTAATACGTACTTATAAATGCCAAAATGTCTTAAAAATATTTAAAGAATCGGGATACTAATAATTAAAATTTTTTTTTGATACCCTTTAATTTAAATACATATTTTATAATCTTTCAGAACCTTGTTGTTGGTACACTAATCTAACACATAACATAGCATCACGCCTGTATTCCCCAAAGGGGTAGGCAGAGGTGTACACAATTGTACACCCATATTTCACCAATGCTGTTATTAAGTTCCATGTGAGCCTATTGCCATCAACCGGGCACATTTCCAAACTCCGGGCTGCTACTGAGAATTTCCTAACAGAAAAACTCAATAACACTTTGCCCGACCCGGGAATCGAACCCGGGACCTTTTGCTCAGCAGTCGCGCTACGGACCACTAAACCAACGAGGCAGTTCTACACTAATCTAAGTCCTGATAATTATTAATCTGTATTGTTTTTTTTTTATTACTAAACACTTGCTTATCTTTTAGCGTGAACCGTACCTTGGCTTTTCCACTGGTCAAATTTTGTTAATGTTTAGAACGTGTTTTATCCAACTTTGACATTGGCAGAATCATCGTTACCGACGAGACCCGACGGAGCCGTAATTATTCAAAATTGGATTTGGAATGTGGATACTAATAAGCCAAAACTATGCTATGCTATAACTACTAATAAGATAAAAAATGAGATAACTATGGTGTAGGTAAATTTATGTTAACATTACACATTGTTTTAAGGGGTTGATTTAATATTTGAATTGCTACTGATATTAATTTCAAAAATAACCCCACCGTTCTCTTGAACAACTCTAATACTTAGACATCTTACACAAGAAATGTTTATATTTATTATGTGTTATAAATTATACGAACAGTCGACTCAAACATAAGTACTGTAATTAAATTCTGTTAAATATAGAAACTTCTAAATTGCTTACAATAGTTGTCAACATACCGTTTTGCATAAAAGTGTCATAATTATTCATTTTCGTTTATTTCATTTACGATAGCGATGTTGAGACTTTCGAATGAATGGTCGCTGTAAAGTCAATAATGTGTACATAGGTGTTGGGTAATATGAAGCAGGTATTTACCGAGTTGGACAAAATAGTAAACAACAGTGCCTATTTATAGCAATATATTTTAAAACCAATATTTATAAACCTTAAGTTATGTAAATAATTATGGTTGACTTTTTGTTATTCGATCACGCAAAAGTAGCAGAACGGAATGAGTTGTAGTTTGGTATAAAGATAGATTGGGCCTTGGAAAAGGACAGACAAAATCGCGGGGATCAGGTAGTGGACCATAATTTTGTAATTAACATGGTCCCGGCTAAGGCAGAGGTCCGAGCAAATTTCAGGTGCGCTGCTCTCCTCGCGATGTTGTCTTTCACCATTTTATGCAACTGATGATTAATTTATAATACGCACGTGATTTCGGAAAGGCACTGCCTTGGATTCCAGCCCACTGGACATACGTGTATCACTGCTGGTGTACTATCTGAGAAACAGTGTTTCTGATATGGTTGCCAGGTATCATACATGTTTTGTTTTAATTTTTTTACATGGAAATTGTCGTGAAATATTATCATTGTCTAAGGAATAAACTGGTGCGAGACCTACATTTTACATCACAGGCCTCGCTAGAGAATTTTGTGGAGGGCATAATTATTTTTTATGGTATGGAGTGTAGGGTGGGCGTTTTTGGGGACTGTCTTATTGTAATGTGTGATGTTCAAAAAGTACCATTCCAAATGGTCTAATTTGAATAAAAGGTATTCTGTAAAAAATAAATTGTGTGTGGTATACAAGCTGGCGGCGCACCTGATGGTAAGTGGTGTCCACTGCCTATGGTCCTCTGCAATCCCAAAAACTTCTCAAATGCGTTGCCTACCCTTCCCAAAGAGAACTCTGTTTAACTTTTGTTTGAAGCCATCATATTGCAGTCCCGCGGGAAAGCCTCCGGAGGAACATTTAGTATCTATTACATTATTTGCATTTGTCATAGATATTTGCCACGATTTGGCACCCAACGTACATATATTCTGACGATGACAAAAGAAAAAATACACTTGGCTCGCAACTCACGTACATTTCGTAATTTGCATACTTGAATACTTATATTATTTTGGATGTAAATAGTCACAGATGTGTGAGTCTTAAAACATTTAGCTTCATATTATTAAATAGTGTGTTTTGTGTGGAATTCTGAGGTGATATTATTATATGTTTCAACAAACTTGTTCGTAATGTAGCTTAATTGCACTGCTTTTAGGTTCATCAATACAATCTCCAGTGTAATGACCAACTTAAGTCACTTGAACTGAAGAATTCGGGGTAGTGAGTAGATGTGGAGATGGCTTAGTGGTCGGACCGCCTGGAGTATTTATCCGGGAGGCGCAAGGTCGAATCCTGCTCATCCTTGTTTTCTTTCCACAGAAATGTATAAGTGTTCGCTACGCATTGTAAATGTGTTTTAACGATAAATCTTTATGATTATATTGTTTAACTAAAAATATAGTATGAAACAACGAAAATTGGGCACTAATCGGTTTTGGAAGGTAAAAGCCATAAACCAACGCGTACCAGCTTCACTCAATAGCGAAAATTATTTTGGTACCTAAGCATTGTCTTTTTTTTACTAAAAATTTAAATACTTTTGGCCACCAACTCGCCCGATGTTAAGCGACGGTGTGACCGAGGATGGAGCACGTAGATTCAGAAGAAATCTATTCACTCTAAGAAGAGTGGATAGATTTGGACAACGATTGCACCGGACTACATCCCGAAACAGGCCTAGGTCGCGTCACGGCATGGCTTCGTCCGGTGGGTAGTAACCAGCCGCGACCGAAGACTCCCACCAGTGTTGTGTTGCCTGTTTTGCAACACCCAGGGGCCACGTGAAAGGATTCCATTTTAAGGGTGCACTCCTACGGACGCGGGCAATTGATATCCTGTTTTAAAAAAAAGATACTTGATACTGATAAATTCATCATCATAAGTCATCGTTATAATTAAATTCGAATGAAAATATCTTACTTCATACCAGTAACTAAATACCCTAACATAACGTAACGTAAATATTACATTTCCATAATGTACGTCGAACCTTACCATGGGTTGCGGCTACGGGCTGACCCGCGACCCGACACCGGAAAATGCTGAGGAAAATAACCAGAAACAATATAAGCTAAGTAATTTGTTGTTAGCTATGTTCTAAAAATAGTTTCCGAGGTCAGTTTAGAAATTGAGAGTCACATTACATTTTAATGAGTTTGTGGGTAGATAGGTAGAGACTGCCTCGTTGGTCTAGTGATCCCAAGCGCGACTGCTGAGCATGACGTCTCGGGTTCGACTCTCGGGTCGGGCAAAGTGTTATTGAGTTTTTCTGTTAGAAAATTCTCAGTAGCAGCCCGGAGTTTGGAACTGTGCCCAGTAGACGGCAATAGGCTCACCACCTGTTACATGGGACTTAATAACAGCATTGGTGAAATGTGGATGTGCTACTGTGTACACCTCTGCCTACCCCTTCGGGGAATACAGTCGTGGTGCTATGTTATGTATGCTATGTTTATGTAACCGCGGGGCACAGCGAGTAATGGATAATATTTCAAACATTCTTCAAAGATTGATAATGCACAGATAAAGAGAGATAATCTTGTACTTTGGTTGCGCACACACATTTTTTCTGTCAACTCAAAGATAGAATACCCTCCACCATTTTTAGTACACAAATATTTACCTTACATTAACAAACACTTCGCTAAAAAGATAACTATATTATTAAAATGGAAGCAAATAGTAAACAAAAAAAAACAACAGAAATCGTGTGTTTTTTTTAAGGGGTATGCAGAGACATAAATCTTTGAAAAGCATTAACGCATGCTTAGCGAACTCTTTTTTCATTTAATATTATAACTTTAGGGTACGCAGTTTCATTTGCAGTACTTACACACAGTCCAATGTAATAGGTGGTGAGCCTATTGCCATCTTCGAAATCTCCCGATCTGGGAATAAAATCCAAGACCTCACGTTCAACAGCCTCACTTGCAACCACGACATCAGGGATTAGGTGAGGCACTCTGTCAACATACCCACAATAAGTACAAGAGTGTGTTACCACTGACATGCGCTTGACCATAGGTAGGTAGTTCATGCAAATTGCAATGCTTGCTCATCTCCGATTGACTATAATTACCATTATAATAAAACAACTTTTAACCGGATTAATCGCGTGTATTATTGATTTTTGTTTTTCCTGACTTTTCGAACACTTTGCAGCGTTCGTGGAATAATACACGTGATTAATCCGGTTAAAATTTGTTTTATTATATCTAATGTGTAGTGATCGCGAAAACCTAAGATTTTTTTTTTTTTTTTTTTTTATGTTATAGGGGGCACACGAGCAGACGGCTCGCCTGATGGTAAGCGATTACCGCCGCCCATGGACACCCGCAACACCAGAGGGGTCACAAGTGCGTTGCCGGCCTTTTAAAAAGGAGTACGCTCTTTTCTTGAAGGTTTGAAGGTCGTATTACTATATAATTTCCATTTTTATTATCTTCATAGAACGTTCTCGTTTGAACACTCTTAGTACAAGTCACTTAACGCGCTTCAAGCGCTTGTTAGCATAATAATCTGAGGGTCGAGGAAATTTGCTGACGCTGCGCTGTATTTCCAATAGCGAGCTTATACCCTCTTTCGTAATAAAAACGTAAAGAGACAAGGTTTAAAGTATCAGAAGAATGGAAAAGGCCATCGGATTGACAGACATAGACGCTAGGGATGAGGTTTGTCTTCATGTTTTAGGGATTTTTAAATTCAATATCAAGTAAATAAAGAAAAATTTGCTTGCCATATTTATAGAAAGAAATATTAATAGAATTCCTGTAGATCTGCTAGGAAATAGACATTACTAGATACACATCACAGTCAGATTGGGAACGTCGGCGCCATCTTATTTATAAAAATGACTAGTAAAAGTGTCTTCAAAAGATCTATTTACAGAAATAAAATCATTTATCGTTTTCAAATAGGATTTTTAGATAATTATGTATACCACTCGACATACGGTGAAGGAAAACATCCTGACACGAAGAAACATGGATAGATGGTCTGAAATCGGCAACCCACAGCAACCTGGTGTTGTGATTAATGCCTTTCTGTATGAGAAGAGTTCCTTGCCCTACAGTGGGACAGTTTTAGGCTGGTTATGTTTATGTGCCACCTATCCATTAAAACAAAAGTACTTTGGAAACAGTGGTCGGTAAACGATTGTTGAAGTTAAGCAACGCTTAGCGCGGTCTGTTTGTAGATGAGTTACGCTAAGA
This sequence comes from Xylocampa areola, assembly GCA_935421205.1. Classification (NCBI taxonomy): domain Eukaryota; kingdom Metazoa; phylum Arthropoda; class Insecta; order Lepidoptera; family Noctuidae; genus Xylocampa; species Xylocampa areola. The sequence goes on from OW285220.1 coordinate 12,281,585, forward strand.
GCATCTTCATCTGAGCGTGTTCGTGTTTTAGAAGACAATCGATCGCAATAGGGTTATGGTACGTAATAACGGCACCGGTGGTGTGTGGGTGTTCAACTGTGTACCTATTTGTGGCTAATTTTATTGTTTGCATTAAGTGTATGAAAATTATTAAGATTAATCTTTGAAAAGCGTTAACGCATGCTTAGCGAACTCTAAAGGTATTATATTGAATGGAAAAAGAGAGAGTTCGCTAAGCATGCGTTAATGCTTTTCATAGATTTATCTTGAATTGTTAAGGTAATTGCATTCTTTACGACATTGTATTAAATGCAAAGTTAGTCATGTCGATTCGGTCACTTGTATAGGGACTGAATTGATAGCAATGATGTCGCCATAAGACGTTTTAAAATATGGAAGAAGAATTCGCGGTGGTGAGCAGAAGTCGAGATGGCTTAGTGGTCAGAGCGCCTGGAGTATTTATCCGGGAAGCACATGTACGAATACTGTTCACGACCGTATTCTTTTTCCATTTAATATTATTATATTAAATAAACTTTCCGACAAAGTAAAGTTATTACTTTATCATTATTTAAGTTAGTTTATCATATATTATATGTCGGATGGCAACACTGTTTTATATTATTGGTGTTGCAACATCGAGTGCTACGGACGGTCGGCGACTACGGCGAGTGGAGGGAGGACGGTAGTCTCTTGTGAGCCGCCGTGGCGGACGGACCTCTAAAAGAAAGAAAAGAAAAGAAAATGTTTTTTATTTTTACACGCCATCCGACGCACGATAGTGACGAAACACAAATAGGTGTACAATTTCCAACACAAATTAAATTCCGCTTTCAAAGGAACTCAAATTACTAATATCTAAACTATGGTGCAATCTAAATGTACAATTATCTATGATTAGTGTTAGCTCCATTAAGAGTATAGTGTTCTATGACTCCTGTGAATATTTTCGATATCTCTACGCTCTAACTTATCTATCGAAACCTCTGATTTCATATTGTAATACCTACATTGTACATTGTAATATAAAGTGAATCACTACTAATATCTAACCCAAAGTAAACGTGCTCTCAGTGGCGGAGAGCCTTAATATTGGTTTTATTAACTATTACCTTTAAAATCCGGTCAGACTTACAGACCTCTGATCCTATTCTTCAATATATTTCCGACATATATAATGGTTCATACCTGTTTACTCTCGGACGTACAAAACTGTACGCGAGTCATCAGGTTAACCATACGATAATAACCATAAATAGTATAATTTTAAGTGTGTAGGTGTTATGCATTCAGAAATGTCAGTATAAATAGTTAGCGATTCTCCGAAACGGCTGCACCAATCCAAAGCGGTTTCACATAAAGTATTATTATTAATAATCGTCCGCCTCGTCTAGACAGAGAGTTCTTTAAAATGTAAACTCAATATCTATACTAATACTATAAAGCGAAAGAGATTTTTGGTTTGTCTGTTTCAACGCACTAATCTCTAGAACTTCCAGTCGGATTTGCAAAATTCTTTTGTACATGTGTTTTGTACATGTATGTTTTGTACAGGTTTGTAAAGAATTGTATTAACATTAAAACATAACATAGCATCACGCCTGTATTCCCCGAAGGGGTAGGCAGAGGTGTACACAATTGTACATCCACATTTCACCAATGCTTTTATTAGGTCCCATGTAATAGGTGGTTAGCCTATTGCCATCAACCGGGCACAGTTACAAACTCCAGGCTGCTACTGAGAATTTTCTTAAAACCCAATAACACTTTGCAAGACCTGGGAATCGAACCCAGGAACTCACGCTCGTGAGTCACACTCGGGACCACTAGACCAACAAAGCAGTTAGTATAAACACACATAAAAAAATTACATTGCCGAAATTACGACACTGATTTGAACACGCAACCTTGGCATACATCACATGACTACAATTAACCAAAAGCTATTTATAGTTTACTTGAACTAAACGAGTTATTTTACGGTAACTGAGAAACGGTTTGTTTCCGTCAGTGAGTTCAACAAAAAATATGGTAAAATGAGATGCTCAGGAAACGAAATAATATATTTATAATTAAATACTGCCTCTAGTAGTCTAGTGGTCCCAAGCGCCACTGCTGGGCATGAGGTCTTGGGTTCGATTCCGGAGTCGGGCAAAGTGGTATTGAGTTTTTCTGTTGGGAAATTCTCAGTAGCATCCTGGAGTTTGGAATTGTGCCCGGTAGATGGCAATAGGCTCACCACTTATTACATGGGACTTAATAACAGTATTGGTGAAATGAGCGCCATGTTGTAAACTGTATACACCTCTGTTTACCCCTTCGGAGAATACCGTGTTCCCCGAAAGATTAGGCAAAGTTGTATACAATTATAAAAATTATAAAAATTGATTATAAAAATTAGTTTAAATATTGTTTGATTGGTGTATAATATGTTAAAGTAAATAATATAAATATAATGATAAAATAATAATAATATAGGTATATATAAATATAATAATACATATAAGTAGACATATATATGTATAATAAAAGATTGATTAAATAGTAAGTAATTTTATATTAAAATTGTGTTACTGCGCCCTAACAGGGTATCATGTATGTACTTTTACCTTTATAACATCCTATGTACTCATGATCGCAATAAATATTTGAAGTTTGAAGTTTGAAATTGTTCACTCGCATTACAGCGATGCTGTTACCATGACGGTGATGGTGAGCCTATTGTGGGTGTACAATTGTGTACACCTCTGCCTACCCCTTCGGGGAGTACTGGCTTGATGCTATGTATTTATAATTCACTAGCTTCTGCCCGCGAGTTATTCTACGTGGATTTCAGAATTGAGTCCAGCCAGTATAAAAAGTATTCTACCTCCAGGCTGCGCTGTGCCCGACCCAGGAATTGAACCCTGGACTTCACACTCAGCAGCCGCGGTTACGATCACTACTAGAAAAACGAGGGAGTAAAATATTATTTTACTGAAGTTTCTGCATTTTATTCTATTTTATTACTCATTAAATATGTAGGTCTACTCACGTGTGTTTTGTAGGGGTGCCCGAAAAGTTTTGGCTTTCAACTAAACCGAAATTTGGCTGCCGCGTCTCCATTATTAAGGGCTCTGGTCGAGTACGAAACTATTCGGGACACCCCCAATAAAATCCACGTGAGTAAAACCTTACCTAAAACTCATTATGATCATGAACTTTTGGGGGCCAAGTTGCCCGCGTCCGTAGGAGTGCACCCTTAAAATGAAATCCCTACACGTGGCCCCTGGGTGGTGCAAAACAGGCAACACAACTCTGGTGGAGGCTTCGGCCGCGGCTGGTTACCACCCACCGGACGAAGCTATGACGTGAAGCGACCTAGTCGTGTTTCGGGATGTAGTCCGGTGCAACCGTTGTGGGAGACGGGTCTGGGCAGTTGCATCAACTCCCCAACTATCGTTCTCCCCAAATCTATCCACTCTACATAACGAGTTAATAGGTTTATTCTGGATCTACGTGCTGCATCCTCGGCCACACCGTCGCTTAACATCAGGCGAGTTGGTGGCCAAACGTAGAATCATTTTTGATAAAAATAAACATATGACTCACAAAAGGTATTATATGAAAATGTCAAATGTTTGTGCATTTCTAGTATTATAGGTAAAATCAGTATCAAATTTTGACATTTTAATACCAAAACCTGTTCTACTTCCAAGTCTCCATGTCCAAATAAACACGCACCATTCATCGGGCCGATATTTTGACGTACCCATTTCCATACATTGGTAATGTATCGGAATTCAAAGTCATGACACTGAACTATGTTTTGAAGTAAAGGTCATGAAACCACGGTCAGTGACTTAAGTTTAATGAAAATTTGAATCGGATGTATCGATGAAAATTTTCTTCGATACTTGATTGTTTTACGTTACTGGGTTTTTCTATTAAGAAATTCTCAGTAACAACCAGGAGTTAGGAAGTTGACGATGTGACACCCCCGTGCTTGCCACGTAAAGCCGTCGATCCTGCGCCTGAGCTTCCTCTCGTCGTGTCCGATTGCCGTACCATCGGACAATGAGAGTGAAGGAAGAGAAAGTGCACCTGTGTTTGCGCGCATACATTTGTGCACTATCATATCTCCTGCGTACTTGGCAAATCTCCACGTAGATAGACCGCCGTGACCGGAAAATCAAGAGGGAAATATATTATTAGGTTTAAATTTTCTTTCTTTTTAAGGTCGGCTTTGTATAATAAGTTTCGTGAGACACATTCATATTAATTATTGTTCAACGGTATTACTCACTTGCATTCTTCGGGATTGCCCGACTAGTTTCGAACTCGAACGGAGCCCTTAGTCATGAGCTGAGTCTGCGGCGATGTCACGAGTCAAACTGTAATGCAATCCCGAAGAATGAAAGTGTGTAATAACCGTTGAACAATAATTAATGTCGGCTTTCTCGCTAAATCGATTATGCCACCCCTGGAGACATTTAGAGACAAACATATTCGCGGTTAATTAATAAGTTAAAAAAGAAGGATTCGACACGTTGTTACTGTTTACATCTACATCATTGATAAATAAAATGAACAGGTGTCGGTAGTAGGTATACGCGCTGACTAATTGCTGTTCACTGAATGTTCTTAAAATAAAAATGATACGAGCTGAATTCGTAATAAAATTATCACTATAAATCCATTTTAACACAGGAAAACAAGAATACTTAAATAAAAATTGTAGGTACCTACCTACCTGCCTGTGTAAAATTGAACGAGTATTTTGACTCCGTCTTTTCTACTCAACATACGCACATTATACGAATAAAACTTAACCTTTACGATTATGTCGGTACATTGCACTGTACACCGAAAGGGTTAACTTAATTAAAGTCTAGTAGATGAGCTTTGAAGTGTGTTTATTTTGGGAAATAATAAAATTTAAATTAGTACCTACGTACTAAAATTTTAATACGGTCCACAAAATACGAGTTTGGTAATCATCGTGTATGCGATGAGCGAATGTCACGCTCATAAAGAAGATGTTTTTATGTAATATAACCCACCAAAAACAAATGTGTAAAGGCATAGACTAAACCGAAATTCGGCTCGAAAAAAAGAACATACGATCGTAATAATCTCACTACAGCTTTTCAAAGATTTATTTTTTGTAGCAGTTTGATAATAAACCAAACTAAAACCACTGATCTGAAAAAAATTCGGATGTAACCTCGCCTTGTCATACGCGAAGTATAGATTACGCACATAGACACGCACCGTACTGGCGCCGAGTGGATGAGTTTTAAGTATTTGTATGCGTTTAGCTCGTGTATGACAAGCGAAATTGGATGTATAAGCATGCTTCTCACATGTCGTATGCAACGCTCCGTCCGTATTTTTTAAGGTCTGTGACTTAAAACGTTATTATTACAAACATTGCAGTTTTAAAGATCCAATAGATTTTAAGTTATAGGAATTGGAAGTAGCTCGAAATGGTTCGTGTAACACACCGCTCGTGCATCGATCGGCATATCTTTTCCGAACTTGGCGGGGCACACAGGCAGTGGAACTTCCTAATGAAAAGTGCTCAATACCGGCTTTGAAAACCTACAACATCAAGATGGTACATACATACATACATACATACAATCACTCCTGTTTTCATTTGGGTAGGCATACACTATCGATTTCAACTTGCTACGATTCTGACACACCTCTTTTGCATCATCTATGTTCATTAACCTCTTAATACATGCTCGTATTTTAAGATTACTCCATAGTATACATTGAATACTTAACAAGATGAAATTAACTAAAAAAATAAAAAGCACGCCTGTCATATTTCAAATCTTACTAGCCTATTTTACCTGGGATAATGTAAGGATTCTAACGTCGAAATCGGTTCAAGCATTTAGAAGTTATGGTGGGACAAAGAAACTTACAAACATATATACATACATGAACCCTAAGAACATAACATTTCTTTTTTGGGCAGTCGTGTAAAAAATATAATTGTGATTAAAAATTCTTCCTATATAATTATGAACATTGCATAGACATTTGAGTATGTAGAAGGAAGTCTGAGAGTTACGCCGGTGACCGAGAAGTTGTGTGGAAATCGTTTGTCATGTTATGGACATGTGATGCGGAGGAATGAGGATCATGTGACGAGGAAAGTTCTGAGTATGAATGTGGATGGCTACACAAGAAGAGGAAGACCGAGGAAACGATGGAAGGATTGCGTGAAACATGATATGACTAGAAAAGCCGTGATTACCGAGATGACGGCTAACAGAGATGTATGGAAGAAAATTACGTGCTGCGCCGATCCCAATTAAATTGGGATAAGGGAAAGGGTATGATGATGCATTGACATTTGAATTAAAAAGTGGTAGTTAATGTAAGAGACCTTAAGGTTGTGATCAAAGCCAACCTTCTTACATAACCTGTGGTATTCAGGCTGGCTGGTTTTACAACTTTTTTCACACTGCTTTCACTTTTTTGTCTCCTCATAATAATTGCTATGCTTTTTAATAATTAATTATAGTTATTCGGTATTATGATTTATTTCTTAGTCTCGTCATTAAAATACCAATTAAGTATACAATACATAAATATTAAGTCGAATAATACCCAAATTATATTATATTTTGACGTACTATTACGGGATTTCCGTTTACTAATGTTATGATAATCAAACAGCCTAAAAACGTGTTTATTTACTATCACAACTTATTGAGATCATGTTTTGTTAGGCCTAGAAGCGTTACGACTACGTCTCGATAAGACTAAATAGCAGATATGACTAGTTCGCTATAGGACTAAATCTCGATATGACTAGATCTTGTTTGGACTAGATCGCAATGAGGCCAGACAGAGTAACGACTAAATTTTCATTTGTTTTTTGATGTACAGTTATCGAGATAATTAAAGCAAAAAAGCTCTTATCCTCGGTACCTATATTCAAATACTTAAAGTGAAAGCATTCCATTGTAACATAATTATTTATAACATAACATAGCATCACGCCTGTATTCCCCGAAGGGGTAGGCAGAGGTGTACACAATTGTACACCCACATTTCACCAATGCTGTTATTAAGTCCCATGTAATAGGTGGTGAGCCTATTGCCATCAACCGGGCACATTTCCAAACTCCGGGCTGCTACTGAGAATTTCCTAACAGAAAAACTCAATAACACTTTGCCCGACCCGGGAATCGAACCCGAGACCTCCTGCTCAGCAGTCGCGCTACGGACCACTAAACCAACGAGGCAGTTTTAGAATTATTTATTTACTTATAAATACGTTTTCAATCTCCTTCGTCTCAAGTTTATATAATTCTTTAATACTTGCAAATATATATATATAATACCTACTTAGTATCACAAATCTAAATATCGTTTATTCCATGTTATCACTTTATATTTTATGCTTTCTATTAGACTTTTTGAGTGTCATACATTACAATAAGACAGTCCAAGTCCCAAAAACGCCCACCATTCACCGCTTCTTAGTGCTTCACTGGAGAGAAGAATTACAGCTTTTTTTACAGTTACCTTACTGAATGATGATGTTATCTTGTAATTATGTATTTTGTATGATATTTGTTGGAGGGTTTGGAAAAAATAAGCTGTCTGGGAGCTTTCAACGAAAACGCTGCCTAAACCCTTTGAGATATAACAATATTATGTATGGTGGAATTGTGTATCTTATATGGGTCTACAGAAAAATCCGCGATGGCATATGTCTATCTCTTAAGGATAACATACACTATCCATTTTAATACTTTAAAAAATGAGCAATTTTAAAGCGGTAATTCGAAAGCGAAAACAGGATCAAAATTTCATGATTACTTTTGGTCGCGGTGACCGAGATCCACGCGGGCAAAGCCGCGGGCAAAGCCGCGGGTATCAGCTAGTATATTATAATCGCAAGTCTGGAACTAGTCCCGAACAACCAAACAGATATCGAAATGTCCGAATATGGTTACCAAAATCAGATCGCAGTCGCTCCCTATATTAGTCTAACTACTTGTGCAGCATCCGTTAAATTGGAAGCAGATTAAACGTACTTGCAGTTGAGAAAATGATAACTTGATTAATATGCAAAGTTTTACTTGTAACAGATTTGTTAACTTTTGTATAATAACTTTCGTGAGACATATTCATATTAATTATTGTGCAACAGTTATTACTCACGTGCATTCTTCGGGATTGCCCGACTAGTTTCGAACTCGAACAGAACCCTTAATCATAAGGTGAGCCCGCGGCGAAACATAGTTTGACTTTCAACAAGCACGTTAGTAATAACCGTTGAACAATAATTAACATTTGACAATGGTCAACATTATATGATGATTGCTTTAATACTATAGTAGGCATAGGGACTGAATAGATATCAACGACGACACCAAAAGACGTATTCAACAGTGGAAGAAGAATTTGGGGTAGTGAGCAGAGGTCGAGATGGCTTAGTAAGTCAGAATGCCTGGAGTGTTTATCCAGGAGGCGCAGATTCGGATCCGACTCACGACCGTTTTTTCTAGCCACAAAAATGTATGTAATGTAACTTTAGAGTTCGCTACGCATGCGTTATTATGTTTGTAAGATTCACCTATATAACATTATGTTCTTAGTTCGAGTAACACACCTTCAAATGAAACTAAACGCTCCATAAAATACAAAAGACGGAAAATAGTAAGCGATTCCGTTCAATTCTAATTGTGCCTTAATGTTGTAGAGTTGCAAATATTATTCAACACACACTACGACACATAAAGACTTGGACACATAAGTAATTCTCATTCAATATTTTTTTGTTTTACAATTAGACGTATAATGGCGTCAATTCTATTGTAACTTTCCAGTATTTTACTCACCATTACTACATAAGCAAGGTGGGACGAATTAGAACACGTCAAATTAAAATTTAGGGACGTCAAACTAAAATCAGCGAACGTTTTTAGTTGGCACACTTTTAGGTGGACACTGAAATTAGAGACGTCAAACTAAAATTCTAAAATTGTATAAACATTTTAGGTTGACACGATTTAATTATAATTTGAGATCTCATCATTTATTCCGTCTCGCTCTTATAAACTGTTAGTAAAAGGAAGTAATCTTTTAATTTTAGTTTAATTTGCTACATCAATATTGACGCTTTTGTTTTATTTTCGTTGTAGTAGACTTACTTTTTTTAAATTCAACTAGCTGACCCGGCAAACGTTGTTTTGCCATATAAATAAAAAAAATTGGGGTGGACTACCCCTAACATTTAGGGGGATGAAAAATAGATGTTGGCCGATTCTCATAGATACCGGATAAGCACAAAAAATTTCATCAAAATCGGTCAAGCCGTTTCGGAGGAGTATGGCAACGAAAACTGTGACACGAGAATTTTATATATTTCAATATAAATCTTTTGAAAAGCATTGACACATGTGCTTAGCGAACTCTTAAGATATTATATTAATAATGAATCCTGTTCGCGACCGTATTCTTTTTCCATTTAATATAATTACTTTTTATAGTTTTAGTTAATTACCCGTTTTAATAACAGAATGTTGTACTTAACCCTTTCACTGTCCAATGAACCACATGTGGTACACGGCAATAGTTTTACTATCGTGTCTGCTTCGTAGACAGGGAACGTGTTAATTTATAAGTATTTCAAGAAGAGCCATTAGGTTAGGAAATATAATTTTATATCTTTATACCAGACGTTAATTAATCAATTTGATTAATTATGGTCGTCATTCACAGTGGGGTTCAAAATTGAAAAATACGGACAACGCAACGCTACTGTTGAAAACTGGTTGTTATTAATCTCTTGTCAGAATCCTTGTTATATACAAAGCTGAAATCGAGATTTTGTTTTAACCTTATTAATACTAAAGGGGAAAAACGACCACGTAGTGGCTTACGAACAGCAGAAGCCGGCAGCGCGGCAGGCCTAAATGGAGAAGGCGAGATAAACTAGACTCCCACTTAAAGGACAGGCCCCAAATGGTCAGGAAAAGTGGAAAGAGGGAATGGAGGCCTTTGCCCTGCAGTACTACAGGCCTATTATAAGTACTGAATGTCCTAGAGTATGTTAAATTTAACTGCGTCTATACCAATGAATTCTGAAGAAACCACATTAAAGTATTTGAAGAAACAAATTATCAGCTATTTCAATCTAAACCTAAACACTGGACTAGGTCAAAAACTTTGGTAATTTAATGTAACATACACAAAAATTATGGACGTCATAAGAATAACAAAAAGGTCGTTCGTATAAAGTTTATTATTGCCAAGATAATATCTTTCATAAAGACAAGTAACAAAATAAGGCAAGTTCTCTTGTGTATCGTGATTTTTACTACGAAGTAAAACATTCTGAGGAAACCAGCACACCAGAGAAGATGTGTAAAGCCATGTCAGAGACCTACAGGTGGTCTTAACTCTGACACTAGGTTGGTCATCAACCACATGATAAGGCCTAGTTTAGAATTCACTTTCAGTAATAGACTTCTACAGTTCCCTGTATAGCCTAAGGCTTCATCTGTTTATCTGTTCCCGTATAACTTCTGAACTACATAGCATAATTTTACAACGAATGCAATTTTAATTAGAAGCGTCTTGATCGTCCGCTGGTTATAGGCTATGTGACGTCACGCTAAATTCAATATGGCGCCCTTTAGAGAACTTAAAAAGAAAGTAATCCATGACATGTTTTGAAAACAACCCTTAGAATGAGGTGGCATACGACCACGGCTATCCTCTGCTAACATAGTGACGACTATGCCTATTTATTAAATTAAAATGTATAATTGTAAGGTATCTAATAACAATATAGCATATAGTATAATAAAAAACATAATAGATGATAAATATTGAATAGGTTGTAGATAGAAATGACAAACAATAAAAAAAATTGTTTCATACTTTTCAGAGCGCCATTTTTACATTGTCGGGTTTTAGTTATTAACTTAATTTTTTCACAAAGAAATCCGAATGCCGCTATATCCACTCTTAATCATAGTGACAAAACACAAGTCATGATGAGATGACACACACACGCATAATGCATAATAACTATTAAAATTATGTAAATTGAATTCAGAATTATAATAGCAAAAAAACGTAGTCCAAGGCACGCAATATTGAATTCGGAACCACGTGCGTATTATAATTATGATAAACGAAATAAAACTTGCTTAAAACGGAACAGCCTCGTTGGTCTAGTGGTCCCAAGTGCGACTGCTGAGCATGGGGTCTCGAGTTCGATTCCCAGGTCGGGCAAAGTGTTATTGAGTTTTACTGTAAGGTATTCTCAGACGCACCTCGCCACCTATTACGGGGCCTCCGACCTAAGTGTGCGAGGGAATACCGGGGCTGGTTTAGTCAGTAAGAGTTTGACAGACCCCTCCACCTTACCCGAGGCCGAGGACATCCATGAGTCCAGCTAGACTGACGATTGATTTAACGCTCTCCAAAGTACGAAGATGCTCATATGAAAATACTTCTATCAGTCACCCATCTACAGTCTGAACGCGCCTAGCGTTAACCTTAAACTTCAAAGATCGTTTACCGACTAGAAGCGCCTGCGCTTTTGTATTGCACTTACTTTACACGACGTAAGTACCTATACTAAACGAAACCATAAGACTGTCTACTATTTTATAAACTATAAGAAACCCTTTTACTTTACATACGCCGCCTCATAAATGTGACGTCATTGCGATATACCCACTAAAGAAATGAGCTCTATCCCCGGAACTTCGGACAGTTCATTTTTATTACTCCCCGGAGCCCGGAAGTATAGGAAACTTCAGTTACCGTGAACATATTTCAGAAATGAATAGTTTTCCTTGAGCAAGCGCCAACGCCTTTGCATATTGTTTTCTCATGCATTGAAAACGGCAAAGAACTTTTCGTGAATATTTTTTGTATGAATAGAAGAGGGACTTGAGAGACTGCCTCGTTGGTCTAGTGTTGTAAGTGTGACTGTTGAGGTCCTGGGTTCAATTACCGGGTCGGAAAAAGGTTATTAGTAGTCCAGGGTTTGGAATTGTGTCTGGTTAATGACAATATGATCACCACTTATTACATGTGATTAAATACAGTTTTGTGAGAGGATGTACACTTCTACTTCACCGCTCAGTAATATATGCGTGATAAACCTAGGAATAGTAATACAATATGGATAAGCAGTCCTTTTAGTTTCATTTGATTAAAATGCATACAGTAAAAATATTTTAAATTAATTAGAGGTATTGCTTTTGTCCTGAACCGAACTGTTAACTTCAGCAAAATCCGATCGACAAAATCTGTTTATAGTTAATACAAATTAATTCAATCATATCTAACACATTGTAAAGAAGTCTAATAATTTATATTATAATGAGATCAAATCAATAATAAAGTAGTAATTGCACTTTAATGAAGTCATTTAAGAGATAAATAATATTATAATCATTATTTATGTATAATCGAACTATTATCTACTTTATAGCTGCGCCCGCGTAGTAATCGGAAAATAACATCTACATAACATAACTTAGGTTTGCGCGACCTAGTGGTCGCGCAAACCTAAGTTATGGTATGTCACATTATAATAAAACAACTTTTAACCGGATTAATCGGTTGTATTATTAGTTTTTGTTTTTCCTGACGTTTCGAACACTTTACAGCGTTCGTGGTCGCTGGAGGACTAAGGTGTCAGGCGTCTCAACAGTTTATTTAAAATTATTTCAGTCTACCGTACATTTAATTGATAAAATATATCAATGTACGTAAATAATGTAGGATAAATTTACATAATTACACCAAATTGTGAGTTAGTAATACTTCACTATACAAATTTCTTAAAGTCCCACCAGTTGTTAAGTTTATGATCGTATAAAAAATGCTTTTGCCTAATTTAAATTTTTCTAAGGTTACATTGAAAAATAATAGACACAAACGGGACTCGAAACTCGAATATAATAGAATTGAAAAAGAATAATCCCGGACGGAAATTCTCAGTAGCAACCCGGAGTTTAAAATTGTGCCCGGTTGATGGCAATAGGCTCACCACCTATTACATGGGAGTTAATAATAGGATTGGTGAAATGTGTGTGCACAATTGTGACACCTCTGCCTACCCCCTTGGGGAATACAGCCATTATGCTACGTTACGATGCTACATTAATCACGAACGGGACCCTTTTCAAACCGTGACATCGCTCTCCCAACTGCGCTATCGTGTCGCCTGTTCGCATCAATTAAATTTAATGTTCCCTTCTTTTGTCATAAGGATACTTCATTTTGCATAGTTGTCATGGGTGCATATTAGTGTTTAATCTATACATATAATAAAAATAAACGGATCGCTGTCTGTACATGGAAGATATATGAGAAAAAGTTTTATTGGAACCTTTATCAACACAAATAGCACCCAAAACTATGATTGTGAGAATTATTGTCTTTTTGTGCATGCTACTAATATATTCACTAATATATTGTGGTAAGCTTCACTTAACATTTAGTGCTTGTTTCATGTCAATCGGTTCAGAAATAAAAAAGTTATGCCAATTTAAAGAATCACGTCGAATATTTGTTATTTACGACATCCACGCGGATGGAGTCGCAGGCACAGCTAGTTATGACATACATTTTAAACATTCATAATACATGTAATGTTTGCCTGTAATGGCATTAAGCTTCTTCTCTGACATGTAATAATTGATCTGAACTTGAAACAGTGTAATAACTACTGAAAATCTCAATAAATAAATGTAAAGTTACGGCCATTTTTGACACTTAATCAACTATGCTGTTCATCCACCATGCATGGCTACATTATAAAATAACTAGCAGTAACTCCCATATAATAGATGGTGAGCGTCTTGCCATCCATCGGAAAGAATTCCAAACTCCGGGCTGCTACTGAGAATTTCCTAACAGAGAAAACATTTTACACTTTTGCCGACTTTGGAATCGAACCCGAAACCTCATGCTCAGCAGTCGCGCTTGTTACCACTAGACCAACGAACCGTGCACCTAGCTTTGACGTTTCATAAGTGCCTGTAGTCTGATCTAAGTGAAATAAAAAATGATTAGAAATTTGAAAGAGGACTTAAGCACTCAGCCTAAAAAAATAAGTATACAATTGTCTTTGTAGAGACTGACAAAATTAAAGTTCTATTTATTAGGTCGAGACCTCTAGGCACTACCGCTATCAGAACATCACCCCCAATTCAGAATTTAGTATGACTATGTCACAAAACTGCCATTATTCGAAACGATAAGATGATCCTGGGCAAATGTAGAATTCCTGTAGGAAATTCAAGATAAATCTTTGAAAAGCTTTTTTTTAACGCATGTTTAGCGAACTCTAAAGCTACAATATTAAATAGAAAAAGAATACGGTCGCGAACAGGATTCGAACCTGCGCCTCCCGGATGAATACTCGCTCTGACCACTACGCCATCTCGACCTCTCAGAGGTCTTTCAGATGTATTCTTTTTCCATATAATATTGTAACTCCAGTAGGAAATTTTTAAATCTGCGACGCACAGCTAGTATCTTTAAAATAACTACGCACATGTAACGCTATTGGTTTCATTAATTAATTCTAGGATACCCTTCAAACTTCTGTGTACACTGTACACAATGATGTCTTTGTCAGACCTCCATCCACTAGTCATAAGCTTCCTGAAGACATATCCATTTCACACATGATGCAATGTCCTATTACGGATTAGAATGACGAACTCATTATATGCCTTTGAACAGATCTCATTAATCCTTTTTGTATAAAAACTTTCGTGAGACATATTCATATCAATTAATGTTTACCGGGTACTACTCCTGCGACATCACCGCGGGTTCAGCTCATGACTAAGGGCTCCGTTTGAGTTCGAAACTAGTCGGGTAATCCCGAAAAATGCACGTGAGTAGTAACCGGTGAACATTAATTGATCTCAATAATCATTATAATAATTGGAATCAAAAAATTTATTTAAAATCACTAATTAAATTAAATGAAATATGATAAGCGTGGTTCGCTCAGTGGTCGAGGCATTGATTGCTGCACGACTTGTTGCGGGTTCAATTTCTGGATCGAACAAATATTTATATGATCTACAGAAAATGTTCGTTGTGGCCCTTTCAATAACTGTTCGGTAAAACGATTGTTTTGGTGTTTTCTAATACTTACCGGGAATATTTACGGTCACGGCGGCCTATCTCCACGGAGATTAGCCAAGTACACAGGAGATATTATAGTGCAAAAGTGTATGCGCAAACACAGGTGCACTCCCTCTTTCTCATGGTCCGATGAGACGGCAATACGGCTTCTCAACAGAAAAACCCAATAACACTTTTCCCGACCCGGGAATACCTGGACCTCACGCTCAGCAGCCGCGCTTGCGACCACTAGACCAAAGAGGCAGTCAAGAAATAAATAATAATGTAATATTATTAATGCACCAGCATCATCCCTTATCCCAATTTATTTGGGGTCGGCGCAGCATGTATTCTTATTCCATATATATTTATTAGCTGTCATAGCGTCAGCCACTCCTTTTCTATCTATATCATCTATAACACAATCCATCCATCGTCTTCCTCTACTCTTATAGCCATCTACATTCATACTCAAAACTTTCCTTCCACATAACCCTCATCCCTCCGCATCACAAGCCCATACCATGCTAAACGATTTCTACACAACTTCTCAGTCACCGGTGCCACTTGTAATAATAAATAATGCAAAAATATTAATAGCTAATTGAATATTAAAATGTCCTATAAATATTTATAAATAAATCATATTTTGTATTGACACTATATGAGTGTAATTAATAAATATTTCGTACTCTGTCCTGCTTTTGCTGTGCCCTACAAGGTCCATAGTGTTGTCGTTTTATTATAATTCACCATATAATGAATATTATTGTACATAGGATTACCACCTGTTACAAAGTCATTTTAAAAGATGGCAACCCTGCTTATAAAGTTTATATTGTAATGAATGAATAATACTTATTATGTAAAGTACTTGCATATAAATCCTACATAAATTATTTTCTGATTTATAAGCTCAGGAAAATCATCGTGACCACACTCGACTGTAATTATTATATACAAAGTGATTCTATTATTAACGTTGTGTATAATAATCGTTTACTACAGGTAGACAAGTATAGTCATTTCGATGCTAATTAACTATTTTAAGTGATAACATAACATTGCACACACGACCACCGCCGATCTTACCTTTTAATTACGTCTTATATGATGACGTCATCGTTATCTATTCAGTCACTCAGGAACTGGGCAGATAAAGCTTAGTGGAATTACCATTGGACTAGAAAGTCAAAGGTCGCAATTTGAACCAACGAACGCACCACTGAGGTTTCGTAGTCATGTGCGTGTGATAAATATATTATCTGTGACCTATAACGGTGAAGGAAAACATCGTAAGGAAACCAGCACACTTGAGAGATGTCTTCGATGGTGTGTTAACCCATATCAAAGGCCT
The DNA here is from genome assembly GCA_935421205.1 of Xylocampa areola. Classification (NCBI taxonomy): domain Eukaryota; kingdom Metazoa; phylum Arthropoda; class Insecta; order Lepidoptera; family Noctuidae; genus Xylocampa; species Xylocampa areola. The sequence goes on from OW285220.1 coordinate 12,298,071, forward strand.
ACAGGCGGCTTAAACTCTGACACTAGGTTGTTCATCAATCACGCGATAAAAAGATCCACAAAATAAAATAAATGTTCACTTTGCATGCAAAATATCCCGTTAGTTTAATTAAAATTCAATATCTACCACAAATCCCAACACAAATTTGGGTTGTAGGAACAATACCGTGCCCTTGTGTTTGCATTCATATAGATATCAAAATGAGTGTCTGCATTTATTTATCAAAATGCAGCAACAAGGTGGGATCGGTCTACATAATCATGCAAAAATATGAGTAAATCACGAATTGATGTTGACAATAACAAGCGAGATTCAAGGAAAATAAAAATTATAGACGGATCTTTACAATCATTTAGATATTATCTTATACATAAAGAAATAACGGGGAAACTGGTTATGTCGAAGTGGATCGAAACCACATATTGGCAAAAAAACATTTCGGAAAGACTTAACAAAGCATCACGCCTGTATTCCCCAAAGGGGTAGAGATAATTGAGATAATGTAAAATGAAAATATTTTAACACTCGCGCGAACGAGGCGTGTTACCCATAACGGCATAACCGCCCGCCGCCCGATGACGACTGAGCATTGACGAGAAGAGACAAACTCTGAATTATTTTCTATTTGTTGATTAGTACTAATTAGATAATTATATTATAATTATACGCGGGTGAAACCGCCGGGCACAGCTAGTAAAAATATATATATCAAAGGTGTAACTGTCTATACGAACATGATATTTTGATGTTAGTAATATGTATGTGGTACACAAATGCCCCGGGAGTAGGCCACAGCACGCCTGCCACAAAAACTAGTTGTTTAGTGTTGAATAGGAACTAGGTACTGGAGGTCCACAGAACTGTCCCCCGACTGCGATGAAAAAAAATGCGATGCTACAGTGCCTTGTTCCTATTCAACGCTAACAAAACCAGTTTTTCTTAACATAATATAATTTCATACCTATTTATGTATCATAGCCACTACATTACTATTTTTTTAAATCTTACTAGCCTATGTTTATGTTGTATGGCATATGGGTTTTATCGATACCCCATACATCATGATCGGGTCAGGCGTTTAGAAGGTATGGTATAAAGAAACTCATAAAGATATATACATGTAGCGACATCTATCTCGCTACATGAATACTACGCGCATAACAGATCACGTGAAGAATCCTGCATCGCGCAAGCAGAGTTTGGCGACAAACTTACTATACGAACACCCGATTCTAACTGCTGGGTCGTGGCCCGTCTGGCAATATCACTCGCCTGGTTGGAGGATCCTCCCTTTTCAATGGAGGAACACCACACCTCGTTCCTGCATATACATATGTTACATAAATGAACCCGAAAAACACAACACTCCTTTTATTGGACAGTCTAGTAAAAATATAATTCATACATATATGCATTTGTAATATCAACATTCGTCCGATGGGAATTGTAAGTAGTGGTTAATTTACTACGCAAATACGATACTACCGACGTGCGAAGAAATTTTTAATAAACGATATTAAAAGTTTAAATAATACAGTATCACCAAGATAATATGAGCTCAAAATATTGCCAGATTCATGCTCTATATTACGACCATACTTCGATCCTCTTCGGTGTTTGGTACTAACACTGGATTGAATAAAGGGTATATCTATGAAATCTTTTCAAAGATGCACATATATTAGTCCTAAAGTAAATAGATAACTGATCCTCAAACGTTTTTGTTTTTTCTTTTATTCATGAATAGATTCCACAGCAACAGAAATTGTTCCTTACCGACCAAACTTATCATTGGGATTTTATAGGATTTACGATTTTTCTAGAATACCCAATAATCCGAAGGCCCACCCTAGAACATTGTTCACGAAGATATACCAAAATAAATCTACAATAATTAAAACAATTGCCCCCCCCAAATATTCATAAAACCTAACACACTATAGGTACAGCCACGTTTCATCATTGCTGTTATTAAGTCCCATGTAATATCAGGCACAGTTCTAAACTCCGGGCTGCCACTGTGAATAAATAATTGAATTCGGAGTAGTAAGTAGAGCTCGAGATGGCTTAGTGGTCATAGTGCCTGGAGTATTTATCCGGACGCGCAGGTCCGAATCAACTCGCCACCGTATTTTTCTTTAAACAAAAATGTGTAACTTTAGAGTACGCTACGCATGCGTTATTGAGCTTGAAAGATTTATCTGTAATGAAAATCACCTAACAGAAAAATATAACACTTTGCCTGACCTGGGAAAATAACCCAAGACCTTTTGAGGAAGTCAAAAACACATAGACAAAGTCAAAAAATATTTAAAATAAATAGAACGAAAACAGTTTTAAAGAAAAAACTTTCTTTCCTTTTGTTTTCTTTCTCATATATTAGTTTAATTGGTTCAGTTCTGATAATCTTTACTGTTGCAACAACAAAATATTTATCTATTTGAATACAATTTCAAAGATATCTATCTTAATACAAATATTTTCTAAGAGATTCCTCACTGGCTAATAACGCTCGGATGAGCGAAAGATAAATAATTCAAATACTTACTTAAAATATTTTATGAAATTTCTTATACAAATATTTTTAAGGGCGAAGGGTCGATTACGTTTACCAGCAGAATACTGAAATATTAAGTCGAAGAGAGGAGTATTGACATAGCCCCTGTCCATCAAATTAACAAACAGACTTGTTCATTGTCATCATCTGCCTAGCCTTTTCCCAATTATATTAGGGTTGGATTCCAGTCAAACCGGTTGCAGATTAGTACTATGGAGTGACTGCCTATCTGACCTCCACAACCCAGTAACTGGGTGATACGATATCTCGTGGTATGACTGGTTGTCAGATCTTCAGGCCTCTGACTACCCGTCACGGCTGTCATAGATCTTAATTTGACAACCGGGATCGACGGCTTAACGTGCTGTCTGTGGCACGGAGGGGTCTCGGTGTAAAGTGATGGTCACCCAGCCACAGACCAACCGCGGCAAGCTCAGCTTAACCTCGACCGATCAATCTATGTGGCTGTTAGTTAGCCACGAGCCCCTCTGCCCCAGGCTTTTTCATTGTATTGGATGATAAAACTTAGTTCTATTAAACTTATTTCTATTGAAGTTAAATGATTGAATTAGACATTGTATATTTCAATTTTTTTTTTAAACAAAATTCCGTCGGCATTTCCTGTCTGACTAACTCTGAAAAGAAATGCCGAAACAAATTCAGAAGTCAACGTCTCTTTTAAAGTCCAGACATCATTTTGTTATATTATAAATATCAATGTTAGTGTTAGTGACAATATCAGTATATAATATTATAGTATTATTACTTTGGTTACCTATAAATTTGTTCTATGTGAGCTCTTATAACAAAACAAAAATATATAAACATTGCAAGGAATATCATGTCACTGCTTCTTTATAATCTATCGTTTTTGTGCCAAACCAGATTGTTCATCATAACGGTTTTTGTCTATCTCTTCTTTTTTATTATCTTGTTTATCAAGTTCATACTATTTTAATACAGATTATAAATTATGTTATATATTTGCTGCTATAATCTCCACAAGGAAAATATTATCAAATTTTTATTCTAACAGAATACCTATAAGGTCATTGAAAAGCTATAATTAAAAAAGTTAAAATTGATTTGCCTTGACATTTCTAATAATATAATAAAAGTGAATCGGCCTAGCTTTTCCCCAACTACCTACTTTGAGATCAGCGTCTAATCAGATGTAGTGTAATCTGTTGGCTCGCTAATTAGCAAACACAATAGGTTTTTATTGTTATGAAGTACGTATTTGTACGTGGCTGAGCCAAACAGTAAAACCCTATACCAGTATCTGAGATAAAGCAACTTCTTATCTGACTCCCACAACCCAATTACTAATTAACATAATACATCGTGGTAAGACTGTTAGGCTTTCAGGAATCTGACTAGACATTACGACTGTCATAGATTAACATTTAACAGTCGGTACCAATAGACACGTGCTCTTCGAGGCACCAAGCATTCCTAGTTAAATAATAAGATATAACATAAATACATACCTGGGATTGTTTTGATTTGTATGAGATTATAAATGCAAATAAAAAACCGTCAATCATAAAAACATGATTATTATTTTAAATTTCATGTAAACTGAAATATCTTCGTCATAGTATTTGAAAAGTGAAAATAAATTTTGATTTGTTTATCAGAACTCGTAAAAGGAGAAAGCCATTCGCCTCTGACTGAGGCAATCATCATGAAATATACTTTATAAGGTAGTTTACTGATAAAAATCCATTTGATTCTCACATTTGTTTCCATTAAGATGCTAAGAGTAAAGTAAAATAGTGTATCCACCGCTTATTATTCCAAGATAAGAAATTAGTGATGAAAAGATTTTTATTTTCGGTTAGGATGTTAAAATTCTAAGAGAAGTAAGGCTAGGGAAACGTGAAGCTATTTGGAGAAGTAACTCCACCCTGCAGACAATCGTAACCAAATAACAATTTCGAGAGAAACATTCATATTAATTATTGTTCAACGGTTATTACTCACGTGCATTTATACCTCACGTTAGACTCGCGACATATTCGCGGATTCAGCTCAAAGGATCAAATCGACTTCGAAACTAGACGGACAATCCCGAATAATGCACATGAGTAATAATCGTTGTATAATAATTATTAAAAATAACACAGCTCTTTCGAAGAGTCATGTTTCAAACGGTAAGCAAGGTCGTCGGTCCTCTTGAGCAGTGATAGCCTAGTGGTATGACCGTTGGACTGGCAAGTCAAAGGTCGCAAGTTGGAATCCAAGGGCACCACTGACTTTTCGAGTCACGTGCGTGTTAAAAATTAATTATAATTTGCTTGAAATGGTGAAGTAAAACATCTTGAGGAAACCAACACATCTGAGAGGTGTTCTTCATGGTGTGTAAAGTCATATCAGAGGCCTACGGGCGGTTTAAAAACTCTGGCACTACGTTGTTCACGATGAGAGAGAAAGAGTACTTCTTGAGGGAGCGTTGTATTGGGCAAAATAATCTGTGACCGGGCAAAGTATTCACATTGTGAACCGCTGCATATCCATGATAACAATTTAACATTGACAGCGCCTTTATGTCTTTTTTTAGCAGTAAGGACGGTTTTCGTAGCGTTACTACCGACGTGTGGTTACCCGTACAGGGTACCACGCTAGTATACCTCTAGTGTTGCAAGCGTATAGGCTAAAGTAATCACTTACCTTCACACGAACCGTATGCTCGATTGTCAGCTTAGTGTTATTAACAAAAAAGTCATAGCTATTTTTGTATTGCACCTAGTCATTCTGAGAGCAGTTTTTACCGTAACGTTACCGGTTTTATTTTATTCTTAGATTTACGATACTTGATTTCTAACTTACCTAATAGCTTTGAAATAAACATTTCACTTAGTACCTTGTTGGTGACGTAGATAAAAGCACATTTAATTTTGTTTGACATTTCTTTTTTCTCGGCTTTCCTCCCGGTTTTACCCGAAACCCTCAGGGAAAAGTTAGTTCAGACCCCTGTTGATTAGTAACAAATTCTGTATCCTGTAGTAGTTTGGTTAATATTGTAACTGTATGTACTGCTGCTTGATTTTGTAATATAATTATGTATGTTCATGACTGCTTCCAATTAATCACTATATCTATGAATACTTTTTGCTACTATTCCTGTCATTCTTATCACTATTGGTATTATTTCTGTAGTTGTGTGCCATAATCGCGTTATTTCTGTTTTTAGTAGATTTAGTAGTATTTGCTTAGTTTCTCTATTTCCTTTGGCCCTATATTGTAATCTGACAGTACTGTTACATGTATTAAATATGTTCTATTTGTGTGTATTATGTCTGGTCTATTCTGTGTTACTGTGACTTTTGTCTGAAAGTATCTCCCACGTGAGTTTGGCAGTTTCATTTTTTTGTATAAGTGGCTCACTTATTGTTTCTTTCCACCAGAGATCTATAGTTTTAAATTTGTGTGTTCTTGCTAATGCCCAGAATATGTATTGTACAATATTGTTATGTCTTTTAACGTAGTAAGTACCAGTTGGTTTCCACACTCTGAGACAATATGTGGGCGGTCTTATCCCTTGTAAAACAAAGCCGGCACTAACCATCGACAGGTCTTATTAAAACATCTCTTTCGAATTATCTAGTCATGATATCTTTATCATGAATAGCATATATTTAAACCTCTCATTTAGAAGATACCGGCTGTTTTTTTTAGCTGATAGAAAGTTTTTTTTTTTCCAAAACTGATTTACTGAAATGTCCATGTAACGGTTTAGCCCACCATTACTTTATTAAAGTACACTTAAATATAATTATAATCGCAGCTGGTTAACGAATAATTATTATTGGATGAGCGTCACCTATTATTTTAATATCATTACTCTACAGAGTTATTCAATTTTGTGAAGGTTGTGTAAAGACAAGCAACTGTCACTTTTGATTAAATCATAGACTAGCGAAGTAATTGATGAAGACACGATAAATATTTTTAAAAGCTATATTATTTACTATGATAGGTTAGCAATGATTGATTGATTCAATTTAGAGGTCGGTAAATTCAATTTATACGGATAGTTTTAAGATTTTATCTTTATCTAGAAAAATAGTTAAGAGCATAATAACCTACGATCGATAAAGAATATACTGAGAATAGTCTACACATGAGTAAAATAATATTGAATTCATGGACATTAAGTAAACCGTAAATGTCATATCATGATGACAAAATGTCATAAGATGACGACGCTACATAATGACATTTAGTTTCGTTGCCTTTTGTTATGACTAACTGACATTTTGTCTTTAATAATGAATGATTTTGAGTTATATTGGAAGCGTGTAATAATTAGCCACACATAAAAATTTCCAACATAATTTTTGTTTCGGAGAGATAGATTGTTTGAAATTTGCGTCCTATGGTTTTAGTACGGGAAATAAAAAAGATTATTTCGTTGTATTGATAAGAACCATTAATAAAATCTGTATTGATTGGGAGTTTGTCAAATGTATTAAATTCCTGTGATATTTTTGTCTATGACCAACATGTTACAATTTCGTGTGTTAATATCGTATTATGTTTATCGATTTACTTTTATCGTGACTAATTGATTCGTGACTTTATCGGAGAGGTTACTAATTGTAAATTCAGAATAACACCAATGGAAGGATTTAAGCGATACAGAATTACATTTAAATGTAAAATAAGAAGGCATCAGCTGAAAATACTTTGATTAAGGCTTAAATATTATATAGAAATATATCTGATAGATATAATTAAATTTCATGGTCTTACTTGTCAGTTAAAGCTATGAAAAAAAATGCAATCACCCATAAAATGCACCATCAACATAGACAAAAACAGAGGAATAGTGTAGTGCTGCATGTTAAACGTAGGTATAAATTTTAACCACTAACAAATTACGTAAGTTAATTTAGTTCAAAACGTACCTACAAGAAATACTGGACCGAGTACATTGAATTACACTCAACACCAAACCGAATTATAATACCAAAATGTGTGGCGCAGAAACAAGGCTAAACCTGTATATATTTGTATTGTTGTAAATGTTATACCTATAAAAGGTAAAAGAATTGAAATCAATACAAAGAGTAAATAATATACTTACCTGATTCTTAAATTTAAATGTTTATGTGTTTGTTATTAAACAATTTTAAGGTAAAAACAATTTGCTCTTTTTTTCTAAGACGAAAACAAGTTTCATTAGCAGTTTATAGAAACAGCGTCAGCTTGTATGTAAGTACATTATTATCGTTTTCAGACATTGTAAATTTAAATTCTTTTGTATGTAAATTTGCATAATCCGCTACAAAAGGAGCCACGTTCGTTTGAACAGCTGAATCCAAAACCAGCAAACAGGTAACCGATCATCGCATTCAATATAATAAAATTTTTAGAACATAATAATATTTTCGATTAATCACTTTTGAAAACCGGTTGGAGTGAACCGTGGTCGATCACAAACACACTACTTATATTTTTCACTTCACTAAAAACGACACTTCACTGCTGTAAGTAATTCCAGAATTTTCCAACCACAGAATTAGTTTTTGAAAATGGAGCGCGCGAAATACGTTAGCGATTTTCCCGCGTAAACAAGATGGCGACGTGTACGCCCCCCACAGCGGTGCAGAGCAGACTGGCTAAGTAAAGGTGACGCTTCACATCGTCGGTGGATTATAATTTTGCGACGAACATAACCTTACCGCGACCGGATTCAAAGCCCGTTAATATAATAACTGCCAAAAATAACATTGTAGGTACCAGTAGTTGTTTCCATAATTTGTGTGGAACATGTCGGTTTGTATTATATCGCGACGATTGTGAGCAAAAATTACGTGGTTTGCAGTACTGCAGGTGATTTTTATTTTGACTTTTCATTTTTTGTTCGAATATCTGGTATCTTATTATGAATAAACTAGCTGTGCGCTGCAGTTTCTTCTGGGGGATCCCCTATTTGCACGACTGCCCAAAAAAAGGAGTCTTATGTCCTTAGGGTTAGGGTTCATGTATGTATGTATGTATGTATGTATGTTTGTGAGTTTCTTTATTCCACCATAACTTCTAAACGCCTGAACCGATTTAGATGTATGGGGTATCGTTACAATCCTTACATTATCCCGGCTTACATAGTTAACATAGTAATAGAATGATGATGGTACACAAATAGGTGTAAAATAAATAAAATATAATTTACATAAGGTAGATGTGCTTTTTAATTAATTAATCTTGTTCATGCAGGAAGTCTGCCTTCCTGGGACAAAAATATCATATGTCTTATAATTAGATTATTTTTCGAGTCTCAGGTACTTTTTTATCAATAAGCTAGCTGTGCCTCGGAGTTTTACGTACGAAATCTTTTTTTTTAGAAATTGCACTTTTCCGTGATAAATTAAATATATGATTCTATGTAACAGATTTTATTTTCGTTTGGTGTTATTGGTGAAAGCTGTTCCGGTTGTGTATATAAATAAATAAATCAATGTCAATTCCAGTTAGTAACCAGACACCTACCAAATTTCATCCGGTATAATCCCATTTGTTTTTTTTTTTTTGCGTGATTGATATCCGAACTTGCTAATTTTTATTATAGGCTTTATCTCCCTTGAACACAGAAACCGTCTAAGTTAGATACCTACGTGTTTCTGCTCTTCATTATAGTTTGTTTCTGTATTAGTTTCATCATATTCACTAACTTCAAGAGAACTTTCAGTTGGAATATTGCGAGAGCTTATACAAATACTGAAAGCACTAGAATATTCAATTCCCGATGTTGACTTAAACTTTCCCAGAAATGCAAACTTATACTGTAATTAAAGTCTCCCATAATAAAATTGAAATGCCATTTTAATTAAAATATTAAATAAAAAGCTTCTTTCACGTTAAATAAAAGAGCAACAAAGGTTTAACCATCAAGTAACTAAGTGGCTGCTCGGCTTGGATTACTCAAACAGAAAAACTAATCAGTATAACTTCGTGATGGCCGAGCGGTTACTGGAGTAACTGGATCTGCCTCTCTTGCAGGAGGGTGTGGTTTCAAATCCTGGCAAGTACTAATGTGACTTTTTGTAAGTCTGTACATTTTAAGTTATTAGAGAAAAAATAACACACACGCACACACACACACGCACACACACACACACACGCACACACACACACACACACACAAAAACACACACACATTTTTTCAGATTTTTTAAATACACAATTTTATGCAAAGAACGACGAGAGTGACTGGCCTCAAAGACACAGGGAATCCTAGTGTGGAGACCAGTGACCTATGTACGCCTAATGTATTTCTTTTCTGCTCAATAAAATATTTTGTATTTGTATTTATTTTGTAAGTCATTATTAGGAAGTCGTGTTGAAGCACAACTGTTTACTAAAAGGTATTTCTCGAAAAACGGGCAAGATAGTAATCCCGGTGTTTTTCATGTCAGTCAGGATAAATCCTTATTTCCATATTAAGTGAAGCGGGTAATAGTCTTTTACGGGGAAGGGGAAAGTAGTCAAAGTAGCTTACTTACTTTCAAATTGGGGTCACCGGAGTTACATGAAGTCATACAAAACGTGTTTAATTGTTGTTTCAAAATACTATAATTTGTCTTACATGAGACTTTTCTCGTAGATGTGAACCTTTATAGGAAGAAACTTTAGATCATCAACCTTAAGAGGCTATCGTCGGTTTTTTTTAATAATTCAATAAAACTTTTAAATAATCATTAAGGTATCTGCCAGTTTATAAATTTTCCCAATTTTTTGTTGTGAAAATGGTTATTATAAATATCAATTAAGGAACTCTACTTAAACGTATAATATTGTCGCACTAGGTTGTGTATACTCACAGAAAACATATACACATATTCTACTTATTAAATTACGATATAGGTAAATCCTAAAATATTACACTGAATAATTGTAAACTGATTGTAAACTGCGAATAGGTATTTTGAACTGAGCGTTGAAGTGAGCGTTGCAACCGAGCGAGTCGAGCGAGCAAAGCGAGCCTGGTTCATCAGCAGCCCGCGAGCGATAGAACAAAATGCTGTTAAATAAAAAAAAATAAGAATACTTCACATTACAGTAGGTATTCATGAAGATAAGGTTACATCAAACTTTTAAAAAATTACCTATGCTATGAATATATTTGCCCGTTTACAAACTTTTACTAGTTTATAACCTGACTGATTTTTATTACTAATTAACGATGTTTATTATTGCTTAGTGTATTATTATTTACATACAAGGTACATACAAACACATACAAATTTGAGTCAAATGTGATACTCTTAATTCAATAAAATGCTTTCGAAACTTGCCGTATGCAATTGTCTTCGTATATATTTGTGCGGAACACATTCAAATAAGTTCAATTTCACGCGACAGGTCATTTTAAAACCTGACCAGTATCAGGAACAGGTATTCCCCGAATGACCATTGCTGTTACAAAATTTAAACTACTTTCTGTACTGTTAAAAGTAACGTGTTCAAGATCGGAATGTTATGGTCCTCACCGATATTTTGGGACATCATTATGAAATGCCGGTTTTGCTGACGTAATTATATGAAATTAAAATAAGTAACATAACAATTGTATTTTTTTTATATTCGGCTTTAATTTCAGTATTTCCCAATATTAGGCAAAGATGTGCTATTTTAACATAACGCAACATAGCATCGCTTGTAGTCCCCGAAAGGTTAAGCAGAGATGTAGGTACTGTTGAACACCAACACTGATATGTTCTTAGCAAGTAACTACAATAGTATAGGCGGTGAAGCTATTTCCACCTGCTGAACACAATTCCAAAATCCAGGCTGCTACAAAAATAAATCTAATAGTAAAACTCAATTACACTGCCTGACTCAGGAATTGAACCACCCTGTCAATGTCAATCTCACAATTTCCGACAGTTTCAATTCCCGTTACAATAGAAAAAACTGATGAAAAACATTTCATTTTAAGTTGTGTATGGATTCCATATAACTTTTTTTATTTATTAGAGAATTTAGTATTTAAGGAATTAATTGTTCTGCCTTTGCACTAACATAACATAGAACCATGCCTGTATTGCCCGAAGCGGTAGGCAGAGGTGTACACAGTTGTACACCCACATTTCACCAATGTTGTTATTAAATCCTATGTACTATAGGTGGTGAGCCTATTGCCATCGTCGGCTACACCATCACTTACCATCAGGCGAGTTGGTGGCCAAAGATAGATCCATTTTTGATAAAAAAAAAAAATGGCTTATTTTTTTAACATAATTACTATTAGTATAACGATTTAGAAGCATAAGTAATTATAATTTAAACACAACGACTGTTTACGCAAAGATAGCATTCTTCTTGCTATAAATGCTTCTGTATTCCGTAAGGGCGGATATCCACTTCCGAACAAATGTTTACATACAGTCTGTATGTCTGTCTACCACCTAACATAGGCAATACTAGAACAGGGTTTCTGTGAGAAACAGTCAATGTTTACAGTACCCTAGACTGCTAGACTGTTATGTAATACAACGTATACTTGAAGGCGAGACTGTCTGTTCTCGAGCGCCTCGAGCGTTAGGTCCTGTGTTAAATTTATTATTGAGTTTTTCTGTTAGAAAACGTTTAATAGTAGTGTGAGCGATGTGCTGAGCCTGCGGTGATATCGCGAGTTCAACTCTCACACAGCTCATAACTGTGACAATTTTTTATGGAGACTCTTTAAAAACTTATTCCTTACATACTCAACGGATTACCCGAGGATATTAAAGATGAAACCAAAATAGTATTTATCAAATGTAATTATCGGGAAAGACAGAGCGTCAAAGAGTTCCATTCATTTTGAATTCGAGGTGTTGGTTTTAGTATGTGACTGCTACAAACCTGACAGACAGTCAGAGATTACCACCTAACTATCATATTCTACCTACCCATCTGTGACAAAACAATGCCCTAACCCTAAATCATAAACTGATCATATGTAAACAGCAATTAATATGAAAATTAAATACCGATGTTAAGTCCCATTTAGTGAAAGTGGGACCCCAAACATATTTCAACCCAACATTTTAGGGTTATATATGTAGATCTCAGCAGAGATTAGGTCCCTTTTCAACACGAGGGTGTTGAAGCTTGAAAGGGACATGTTGAAAAGATATGGCGGCGGTATATTTCCGGCATGTTGATACGAATAAAAAGGAATAAAGAGTACATTATTTTATTACTAAAACTAAATGTTTATTTTATAACTAAAATGTATTAAATTTACATCCATGGCTTGTCAGGCTAATGGTCATAGCACTGCTTTATAAGCAGTTAAAGGTTGCAACCAAGACAGACACGTATCTAGCAAAGACTTCTCGAAGTCTAGTGCGTATTAGAAATTGATTATCTAGTATATAGTTACTTAAAATGGAAAAGAAAAAGGAGAAACCAGCACACCTGAGAGAAGTTCTTGATGGTGTATAAAACCATGTAAGATAAGTGTGGTTTAAACTCTGTCATTAAATTGTTCATCCACCTCATGATAATAAAAAGACGAAAATGACTGCATCATTGGTCTAGTGGTCGCGAGAACAACTGCTGAACGTGTCGTCCTGGGTTTGATTCCCGGGTTAGGCAAAGACTTTTCGATTGGGAATTTCTCAGTACCAGCCCAGAGTTTCGAATTGTGTAATGGCAATAGGCCCACCACATATTACATAGTACCTAATAACGGCATTGGTGAAATGTAGGTTTGTAATTTTGTACACTTCTGCCCACCCACTCAGGAATACAGGCGTGATACTATGTAATAACATGGACTAGAAATGCTTCTGTGAGAATGTCGTTGATTATTTTGTTAGTCTAATTATTATTATGCTCATGTTTGCTAACTTAATTGCTATTTCATAACATAACATAACATAACATCACGCCTGTATTCCCCGAAGGAGTAGGAAGAAGTATACACAATTGTATACCCACATTTCACCAATGCTGTTATTAAGTCCCATGTAATAGGTGGTGAGCCTATTGCCATCAAACGGGCACAATTCCAAACTCTGAGAATTTCCCAACAGAAAAACCCAATAACACTGCCCGACCCGGGAATCAAACCTGAGACCTCCTCAGCAATCGCGCTTGGGACCATTATACCAACGAGGCAGTAACTATTTCATGAATCATATTTTTTTTTGATAACAGCGCTGTTTGTATAATAAAATAATACATTTGTACTCGTTTCTAATGTTATATATACTAGCTAAACCTGGCCGTACTTACCTATGACTTTCTTATTAAAATTGTTTAAAAAAGTATAATATGAAAACTCTCTTCTCTTATAAGGCAACAACGTAAATATAAAATAAAGTCAATCCATCGACTACTTTTCAAGTTTCGCAGACACAAACGGAAGCTGAATTTGTATACTAAAAGATTTTGCAATTATTTTATAAGCCTTTACCTATTATTATTATTATTTTGTAATTTATTATTTGAAACAAGGACGTCGTGTCGGACTCCTATCGGCTTTAAACCCAACGATAGTATGCAACCGAGCAGACGGCTCGCCTGATTTGCATATTAAAGCGATATTGGCGTCAATTCTGATGTAACTGAATTAAACTAAAATTAGAGCATTCATTTCTCTTACTATTAGTTATAATACGAGCAAGACGGGACGAATTAAGAGAAGTCATATTCGACTTTAGGCATGTCAAACCAATCTTCGAACATTTTAGTAGGCGCAACTTTAGGTAGCGACAAAAATTTGAGACGACAAACAAAAATTTTATGACAATTTTAGGTTGACATTTGACTTAATTTTAATTTGATGTTTCTTAATGTATCCCGTCCCGCTCATAAAGGAACTGTAATTTAATTACAGCACTGCTCTTATTTTAGTTTAGCTTGCTACAACATAATTGACGCCAGTATAAAAAAGCAGTAAAAAAAAACTACAACTATAGTTATGTTATGAATTGTTCACCGATTACTACTCACGTGCATTTTTCTGGATTGCCTGATTAGTTTCGAACTCGAACGGACCGCTTAATATGAGCTGAGCCCGCGGTGATATCGCGAGTTTAACTAGTCGGGCATTCCCAAAAAATGCACGTGAGTAGTAACCGGTGAACAATAATTGATATGAATATGTAACAAAAATTATTATACAAAAAAAAATGTATAATTTGTATGCTTATGAATAAAATATTAGTTTGTAAATGATGGATATTTTCCTTAGCGGTCATTGCTAGGGCAATGGTCAGTAGTAGTATATGACGTCACTAGCTGATATGAGGTCACGCCAATACGCAGAGTGCAAGCGTGGTGGTAATCTATGTATAAATTATCTTTCCTTTAACCTGTGAAAAGTGATCTTTGCCTTGCAATAAGTTAGTTGCACACTGTCTTTGAAAAAGCATTAACGCATGCTTAGCGAACTCTAAAGTTACAATATTAAATGGAAAAAGAAGACGGTCGCGAATGACGTCGCCATAAGACGTGTTAAAATATGGAAGAAGAATTCGCGGTGGTGAGCAGAGGTCGAGATGGCTTAGTGGTCAGAGCGCCTGGAGTATCTATCCGGGAGGCGCAGGTTCGAATCCTGTTCGCGACCGTATTCTTTTTCCATTTAATATTGTAACTTTAGTTGCACACTGATTGTATGACGATAATAATATGAATAGATAGTTGGTAATCAATACATACAATCAAAATGTAACGGATCGCTGTCTGTACATGGAAGATATATAAGAAAAAATACTATTGGGACCTTTATCAACGCAAAGAGCACCAGGCACAGCTAGTCTAATATATAATCAGATAAAGATATAGATAAAATCTAAGAAAAATGTAAGTAGAATCACTGCAGTATGAATGAGAACTTGGAGAAGTATGTGTGGAGTAACTTTGAAAATAAAGTGAGGAACAATGCGTAGAGGAACGGTGTGGAGTGAAAGAGGTTGTAGTGACGAGGATTACGAAAAGTATGCTAAAGTGGTTGGGCATGTTGAAAAGACGGATGAAAAGCGATTGACAAAACTAATATATGACGCAGGTGCAGAAGCAAGAGTCGAAGCAGGTCGGACTTCCATTCTCAAAAAAATCCTAACAGTAAGCACACGGAGAGACGAATCAGAATAGAGTTTTTTTTTTTTACCTTGAGTTGTGACTATCCATATAATATACCTATACAATAAACAAATCTGTCCCACTATAGATATGTCATTCTACATTACGTCTAAACGTGGGTAGCGGTTTTGTTAAACGTATCGCAATGGCAATCCAGCTGAACGTTGTTTAACTTTTTTATAAAACAGTACTGTTTTGTAAATCAGCAACAGTTTTGTAAACAGCGGATTCTACTATCCATCTGCAACATATATACCATTTTTTATATTAAGTTTACCGACCTTTTCGATGATGTTTTATAAAATATTATTAAATGGGTGCCTATCTATAAAAAACTACTTTTAAAATTTTCCACAAGTAGCGATAACAATGGATATTGAAAGGTTATGAATTGAAAATATTATTCCATTCCATTTGGTTGATTTCCTAAAATTTTCCTACGAATACGTTTATAACACAGTTTCCTCCTACACAGCTCCATTACCCATTTAAAAACTCATATAAGAACTTAAGAAATCTCCGAATTCGTACACAAAAGGTAACCGTTACGCACACGTGTATAATAAAATATAACGAGAATGTCCTGAAAATGGTGGTGAGAAAAATGGTAATACGTAACAGGTGTTGGGTTAAGGTGAGATCACATTTGCAGGCGAAAACGCGAAAACTAAGTAACCCTACTAATATTATAGTTTGTGAGGATAGATCGATGTTTGTTATTTTTGAACGGTTTGTAAATAAATTTCTAAAATAAGAGAGAGAGTGTTATTTGGTTTTCTGTAAGGACATTTTCAGTAGGTCAAATTATAAATATATTAATTATAAATTTTCTGGTAGATGAACCTTATAATAAAACAACTTTTAACCGGTGCAGGTCCTCCTGCGACCACGAACGCTGCAAAGTGTTCGAAACGTCAGGAAAAACAAAAACCAATAATACACGCGATTAATCCGGTTAAAAGTTGTTTTATTATAATGTGTAGTGATCGCGAAAACCTAAAATATTACTAGATGAACCTTTATAATAAATAAATAAAATAATTTTATTTCAAGTAACATTGACTCACATAGGGTTAGCAAAATTTTGCCTAAATCTATGTAAATATAAACAAACAAACACGAGCAAACTTGACATTTACTTGGATTACTGCTTCACAATTCCAGCTGAGATGCTGGAGCAATGATTATTGTACATTATAGTAAAATTGTAAAACGATTTCTGTTAATACCTATGACGAGTAAAAAAACATTGTCATGTCTGTATCATACCTGGTGTCGTCATTAGTACACAAACCAAAGACGACATTGACAAGCTCAAAAGCTCAAGTCAGCTTATGTCATCGGGTCTTACCATCGAAGAAGGAGCCAGGCGTCGACCAAGGATTGTTGTTATTGGTATTCCTACTGCACTCAGCGAAAAGGAGGTTTTTGACTGTATTTTCGAACAGAACCTGGCACTTAAATTTCCTGATAAAACCCGTGAATCATTCTTAGCCTCAATAAAATTAAGCCATAAGTCTGGTAAGAAAAACACACCAACGTGCAATTATATAATAGAAGTACCGGCCGGAATCAGAAAGGCTCTTATCAATCAAGGAAGAGTGTTTATAAATTGGACATCATGCCCGGTAAGAGATTTTACACTTGTAACGAGGTGCTATAACTGCCAACAATACGGACATGCTGCCAAGTTCTGTCGTGAAACCAGCCCCAACTGTGGTCACTGCGGTGAAACTGGACATACCATGAAGGAATGTGACAAAAAGACGTCTCCTCCGACCTGTGCAACATGTAAAAGGTTTAAAAAACCCAGTGACCACCAAACTGGTGACGAGAGCTGCCCAGCTCGTAAGTATGCCGAAGACAGGTACATCAATTCCATCGATTATGACGGCGCCTAGGAGCGTCGCTAACTTGGTAAAAGAAGCACAACAAAAGGTACCTACTTATAACTATGGCCAATGAATTACTCGATGTCTTAGATAATTATATTATATCAGAGTCGAAAATATGTAGAGTCGAGGAATGCAAAAGCCTTCTTCCTATTACTGATAAAACACTTACTGTAATTACACAAAACATCCGCAGTATCTATCGGAACATAGACGAACTGGAAATACTGTTACATTCATTAGATATAAAATGTGATGTAATCGTTTTAACAGAATGTTGGTTGTCGAAAAGAACGACCTGTTTACCACCTCTAGATGGCTACAACTCATATTGCAGTGAGAATATTATCAACCAAAACGATGGCGTTGTAGTTTATTTAAAAAAACATTTAAATGTAATTGTGGAGAAGCCATGTGTACAAGATTGTAACTGTCTACTTATAAAAATTAACCAAGACACAGCCATCCTTGCAATATATAGACCACCCTCGCTAAATACAGACAAATTCCTGAGGTCACTTGATGTATTATTAAATAAGTTATCATCTTTTAAGAACATATTAATAACGGGTGACATAAATATCAACATTGCGTCAGATAAAAATGACATTCGAGGACATGACTACCTCAATATCTGCGCCTTTCATGGTCTCTTGCCGGCTCATACCTTTCCTACACATCAAAGTGGGTCATGTTTAGATCATTTCATTATTAAGACAAATCAGCCATCTATTACTTTGGTTACAAATTCATCTATTACCGATCACCAAGCTGTTCTACTAACATTAGAACTAACACTTCCTAAAAATAACTGCATGCCTAGCTATACAAAAATAAACATGAACAACCTCGATGTTGACATACCTAACATAGATCTTGATCCCATTTACTCTTGTACTGACGTAAACATTTCACTAAACTACCTCATAAACGCAATACAATATGCAATTCGTAAAAATACTTATACGGTAAAATTGTCTAGCAAATACCAAAACACAAAACCGTGGATTACACCGGGACTAATGCGTTGTATACGACATAGAGATAAACTGCACTCAAAAGTTAAAAAATCTCCTGAAAATGAGATTATTTCTGTGACTTATAAAAGATATAGGAATTTTTGCAACAACCTTTTAAAGAAACTAAAATTTCAATATAACAAGGCCGAGTTGGAAAAAGCGGGTAACAATAGCAAATTAGTATGGAAATACATAAAAAACCGTTCTTTTACTGCTAAAAAACAAGAACCACCATTGGATTTGCTACTAGCAGATTCAAATCCTACGCAGGCAATAAACAAAGTTAATTACTTTTTTGCTAATGTTGGGAAGAACTTAGCGGACAGAATCTCTCAATCAAAAAACCTCCATGCACAGAATCCGTCCATTAACTCACCTGCTTCAAAGCTTGAATCTTTTGCTATGCTAGAAACTGATGTAGAGGAAGTGGTCCAAGTAATCACTGGGCTGAAGGACACTTCTGCGGTAGGGTGGGATAATATACCCACAAACATAATCAAAAGATTTAAGCACTTTCTTGCACCACCACTAACACACATATTTAAAATATGTTTGTCTAAAGGTGTTTTTCCTAAGTCTCTGAAGAAAGCCATTGTTATCCCAATACACAAGTCTGGAGACAAATGTTGTGTTAACAATTACAGGCCAATTTCCATTTTACCAGCTTTCTCAAAGGTTTTAGAAAAAATTATAAATAACAGACTAATAAAATATCTCGAAGCCAAAAGCATTCTTTCAGACAGACAATTTGGTTTTAGGCCTCAAAGATCAACGAGTCAAGCAGTTCACCAATTGATTGACCACATAACTTCTAACTTGGATAATGGAATGCATGTAATCGGAATATTTCTTGACCTCGCCAAAGCTTTCGATTCTGTTTCAGTTCCCTTGCTTCTGAATAAGCTTGAATCGGTTGGTATAAGAGGTAAACAGTTACAACTGCTTACTGATTATCTCAGCGACAGATGCCAATGCGTTAGAATAGGAAAATACACTAGTTCAGACATTCCAAACACTCTTTTCGGAGTTCCACAGGGAAGTATTATTGGAGCTACCCTATTCCTGGTTTATATAAATGATCTTTGTAGCCTAAATCTTCAAAATGGGGTCAGTATGTCGTATGCAGATGACACAGTGCTACTATTCACTGCAAACTCAAGAGCGGAAGCATATGAATATGCTCAACTTGGCTTCAACACTGTAAATAACTGGCTTTTAAAAAATGTACTAACCCTAAATGCACAAAAAACCAAATACATCCACTTTACAATGCGAAACAATAACATACATGACCCACACAATTACATATTCGCTCACAATAATTGCCGTTCATTTGCTGCATGCGCTTGTCCTACTTTGGACGTTACTAACTCTATAAATTACTTAGGCATCATGCTTGACACTAATCTGAATTTTCGCAAACATATTGACTCATTATGTAAGAGAGTGCGCAAACTAATATCCATTTTCAAAAAGATCCGTGGTGCTGCTGATTTTAACTTATTAAAACAAGTATATCTAGCACTAGGCCAATCAATTATCTCATATTGCATAACATCATGGGGTGGAGCAGCGAAAACCATCCTACTACCGCTTGAACGCGCACAAAGAGCAATTTTAAAGGTGGCAACTTTCCGCCCTTACATATTCCCTACCTATGACTTATATCAGTCTACTGATGTCCTAACTGTTCGCCAATTATTTATTCTAAACACCGTACTAATACAACATATCTTGCTCCCTTTCATACCACTTCCCCCGAACAAGAGACGGAAAGACCTAGTCTGTCCAAAACTACAAGGCAAGCATGCCTATGTAAACAGGTTTTTCTTATTCTTAGGACCTTTTCTGTACAATAAATTAAATAAGATTTTAGATATATATAGCATAAGTAAAAAACAATGTAGTATAATGTTAACTAAGCACTTAAAATCACTGACCTACTCTGATACGGAAAATTTGCTTACTGTTGTAAAATAATAAATTAATTAGTCTCTATAAATTGTAATAGTTTTAGTAAATTTTGTTTTCTTAAGTATTGTTTAATGTTTACAGTTCATGTATGGTAATAATTAAGATGACTCATTATTCATATTACTTGCAGTCACTTTTTATTGGGCAAAATAGCCTGAAACACAGGTTTTAACCTAGTTCAGGCAACTAAGCTACAAAATCAGGACATGCTACCGAATGTTTTTATATGTCGTCGTAATATAATTATTTTTATACCTATGTACTACACTAAGCATAATTTTAAGTTAATTTTGATGTATTATAATTGGGTTTTTATATATGTACATGCGCGTTATGTTTTTTTTTGAATAAAGTATTATTATTATTATTATTATACCTATTTGATCGCTGTATGAGTCTCATTATTTTTCCGTCTGTATAATGGTTTTATTTTATCTTATCTAACGTGGGTTTTCTCTCAAACTTTTAGATTCATTTACGGTTTAAGACATGTATTCTCAAAAATTTCATTTCGATTTCATTTAACATTCTATACTGTATTTTAGAACATAATTTTACTTTTCCAATTGTTCTTGTACTTTCGTGTGATTCGGTGCTACCATAATGTCAAAGTTATACAAGTCTCCCGTAGGTTTTCGACTTGGGGACTCTGTTCGCTCTTCAAGTGACCCCAGAGCTGATGGTGGCACAGTGGTCACGTGCTGCTGTACACAGCGAGGCTCAGAGGAATCCCTTTTACAGTGCCCCTGGGATGCGCCTTAATAGGTATAGCGTGGGTACTGGAGCTGGTTTCATAAGAGTACCTACATAGTGGCCCTCTTCATTTGCTTAAAGTGACCATAGACCATAGGGTAGCTTTGGTGAGGAAGGAATCCCACACTCCTCGTACTTATCCCCGAGGGCCAGGCGTCTTTTTGTAGGTTTCCCTCAAAGAAAAGGCTTTGACGTGGCAAAGTGATTGCTATTCATCCTGCCCTCAGACGTGGGGAACGTTCCAAGCAATCACCCATATCTAGAGTGACCGCGGTGAGCGTTGCTTAACGTCAACGATTGTTCACTTACCACAGTTTACAGCGTTTCAATATTTCATTTTACTTACAAGTAAGTAACACAATTTGATGAATAGTATTTAAATATGTTTAAATAAACTGCAGTTGTAAAGGTTACATGGTAAACGCAACTGGACTGGTTACGTTTGGTTTTCCGCGTATTAAATAATGCGAAAAATATGTCAACAAGTGACATACAGAAAATTAAATTAAATTTTAAATCAGACTGAATATTATTGTATTAATTAAATGCTGTTGATTTGTAGTCCTGTCATATTTATGAAGCATAATGATAATAATTATACTTTACAATTTAATTAAAATCTTAAAAAGACTACGATTATAATTATAACAGCTCAATTTACACTTATTAATTTTAGCGGTTTTTCAGAATAAACCCCGTAATGAGCCAAATGGATCTAACAATAAGTTGTCGTCATTTTCAAAGGACAACGAATTCCAATACCTAATTTTTGGTGGTCTTGCGCGGGATTTTGTTGACAAATATCCTTCATAAAAAAGTTCATGGTATAGATTTTTTTATTGATTGGTATTCAGTATTATCGGTTTATTCACCTCCACAAATATGGCATAATATGGCAAAGACCAATAGCCTGTATTTGAACGTCAAATTCCATATTTATTACTATATATTTTTTTACTGTTATAGACACTTTGCTTCTTACCAACTAAAATCTGGGTTCTTGGAATGTCATAACCGCAAGTCCCGAAAGGCCCACTTCTTACTCAAATCCTATCGATAATCTAGTCGTTTATTCAGATTGACGTTCTTTAGTACTAAATCCAGAATTTATAAAAACCTCGCAAAACTCATCTAATTCGGAAAACCAGGATTTAGGCTTCAATTATTAATCATCCTAAGAACCTTTCAACCGACCTTTGCCCTTAAAAAGTCAAGAAAATATTCGCAACCCTGATTTCACCTTTTAAGGGCAACCCTCGTTATGCCTAAAGGGATCTACACAAATATAAAATGGCTTCCTAATGCCGCCAATTTAGGGAATTTATTTGTCAAAGTTTCCTCGACACGTGACGTGTTGTAAGTAGAATTTGGTAAGGTAATAGTACACCATACTTCGATATCTTCCGTTCTATTCTTATTTTATGACTTTAATATGTTAGCCTGCATTGTGTCTTCACAATTATTTGTATTTTCAACCGACTCAAAAAGGAGGAGGTTCTCAATTCAACTGTACGTTTGTTACGCGATTATTCCGCCGGTTATGAATTAATTTTGATGATTCTTTCTTGTTTGGTAGGTCATACTTTAGAGGTGGTCCCACATACATTTTTTAGAAATTCATTCAGCGCTTTATGAAAAAACGCTTTATGTTTTTAAATTTTTACCTTTATAGGTATAATCTTGAAGCCAGGTCTTTTTTTTTTTTCAAAAAAATTATATAGGTTTAAGGGATTAATGGTGTAAGTCACATTTAAATTGAGTAATAAATAGAAATAAATAATCAAAATAAATGTCAAAGTATCAGCAAGACGTAATCAGATCTCATCTCAAATGACATCCTCACCATTTTAATAACAATATGAGTTTATGAAATCCATTTTTTGTTCGAAGTGTAAAAGACGTATGTAACGCGTGAGTGGTCATAACACTTTCGGGTGCATTAAAACCTTCGTCTGCGGCTCAGGCTGCAATCCAACTTCGAGTGTAAGAGACCAACTTAATTATGGTTGAAATGAACCTCTAAATAGGTATATATTAAATTAGGACCTTTTAGACAAGAGTCCCGTAAAGTACCAACCCACAAACAATGAACATTCTACACAATTCTATGACACTGATTATGCACACACATGCACTTGCTTTATTCCTGTACCAAAGTACTTGCTTTTGTGTGCTGTCTCTCAGCTCACCCGGATATCCACTTCGAAACAAATATTTGCACACAGTCTGTATGTTTGTTCGTATAATGGCCCTCCTAAGGAAGGCTTAGGATATATCTGAGGACCTTTAACTAACTAGGTAGATACGTAACATAGAGACACGATAGATTTCACCTTGTTCTTTTATTAATCAATATTGAGTCTACGTTTGGCCACCAAATCTGATGGTAAGTAATGGTGTGGTCGCAGCGATGTCAAACTTGACTCGCGACATCGCCACGGGCTCGGCTCAAGACTAAGGACGAGTTCGAGTTCGAAACTAGTCGGACAATCCCGAAGAATGCACGTGAGTAATAACCGTTGAACAATAATTAATATGAATTTGTCTCACCAAAGTTTATTACTAAGTACTTATTCGCGTTAGGCGTGTCACAATTTATTTCAAAAAATTGGAAAGACTGTCAGTCGGTTATTCAACTCCCAAGCGATTATAACTTTTGCAAACGCAATCATGAACTTCTTAAAGGGGAAAATTTCGGGGCGGGGCGACCCATAAAGTGAGACACATAAAACAAGTCGTTAGGAACGCTGTAATAGCGAAAGTATATGATGTGAAGAAAGGGTGTAAAAATATATATGGCAGGAGCTTATGGTTTCCCATAAGTTTGAAACATTACTACTGTTTCTCAAGGTGTTCGCCCCCAAGGAAGGGATGTGTGTACTGTAATATATTTCAGGGTTATGTTTTTGTTTTTATTTGTGGATTATGGGCTTGTGTTTGACCGCCATCTCACCTGATGTTAAGCGATCATGCGGTCTATGATGGAGCACGTTTGCTTAGAAGAAACCGATATTTATTAAAACCGTTTCATTGAGACTGTAATGTATGGAAACTTACAAACTATTCAAGTTAGATATGTTTTTTTTTTCTATGGAAACGCGTCGTTGACTTTAGGGTATGAAAATGAATTAAAAAAGGCACGCCTGATATGTCAACTAAAATTAAAAAAAATAACGTTGCGAAGAATTTTAAATCGTAGTCGGGCGACAGTTCTGTGGAATATTTTCTTATAGTTTTTCTTAGGTTTTATAGTTTTTTATTTCATGCCTGCTTATGTTTTTCTTTAATATTTTTTCTGCCACGAGGCTATAATACAATAGTATTTATAATAAGGAATAAATTAGTATGTCCATGACGTTTTAGCATGAAAACGGACTTCAGTTTTTAGAGCAGATTTTTAGACATTATGAATAAGTTTCATGAAAACGACAAAAAGTAATTAGTGTATAAAAGGTTGCCTTTGTGCAAAACGGAGGCGCACATTCATATTTATAAAACAAGTCCATTTTTTCGAATCACTAACTAACATCTGTTTAATTATGTCTATTGTATTATTTTATTCTTCGAAATTCCCGAGGCAGACCTTTGTAAAATTTTATAACATCATAACATAGCATCACGCCTGTATTCCCCGAAGGGGTAGGCAGAAGTGTACACAATTGTGTACACCCTCATTTCACCAATGCTGTTATTAAGCCCATGTAATAGGTGGTGAGCCTATTGCCATCAACCGGGCACATTTCCAAACTCCGGGCTGCTACTGAGAATTTCCTAACAGAAACTCAGTAGCTTGAGGAAAACAGAAAAAAATAAAAAATAAAAAAAACAGAAAAACTCAATAACACTTTGCCCGACCCGGGAATCGAACCCGAGACCTGCTCAGCAGTCGCGCTACGGACCACTAAACCAACGAGGCAGTTTTTCAAATTTTATCCAATTATTATAATTCTTTGTCGTACCTACTTATATATTTTTTTTGTTTATTTGTTTTAAAATGTTTATCTAGTATAATTTTATTCTAGTATTATTGTTACTCCTTATCCGCAGTGAACCAAATCTTGTAGATCCGTTTTAGGGTACAGTACGTCAAAAGGAAAATCGGAACCATTATAGGATCACTTCATTGTCCATCTGTCCGTCAAAACCCCTTTTCTCAGGGCCGCGTAAAGATATCAAGTTTAAATTAATATCAAACATTTAGGTTTATGGTCCTTTGGTTGTCAAATTAAGATCTATGACAGCCGTTACGGTTAGTCAAAGGCCTGAAAGTCTGACAACCAGTAATACATACCAACAGATATCGTGTTTCCTAGTTACTGCGTTGTGGAGGTCAGATAGGCAGTCGCTCCATGTAAAATACTGGTATAAAGCTGCATCCGGTTTGACTGGAAGCCAAACCCAATGTAATTGGAAAAGGGATAGGCAGATTCATAGTGTGAACGCTTTTAAGTCAGCGTAATAAAAAAATACGGCTATTAATGCCGCATGTTTTGACATTCGTCAATAAATCAAAAACTATTGGGCACTTCCCGTTGACTTAGAATAATAAAATTTGGCAAGAAGCAAGGGCTTCATAAGTAAAGAAAGAAATCCGAAAACGATTAATTTATAGTTATTTTTTTTTATTTGGTGGGTTTTTTCGCTTTGCGGACCATATCACCCATATCATATAATTTATAGTTATATCATATAATATAGTACTTTATGACAGAAGGGAACTACATTGGTAATTACAGTCAAGGTTGAATTGCTACCCGAGCTATAGGTGACGGTAGCAATGGTGCCGAGACGTTGTAATGATCACAACTCCGCGTACGACGTTTTTCAACAAGAATAAAATGATAGGAAAAATATGAATAAAATTACATAAACTTTATTTTGTTTCAAATCCTGCTCACAAAATTTATAACTTTAGTGTTCGCTACGCTTGCGTTAATACGTTTAGCAGATTTATAATCTTATCCAAAATTAGACGGTTTGGCAAACAGCCTAATTTTAAAATATTATAAAATCAATTTTCTCTTTATAACCTCAATTAATGTTGCTTTAGTGACAAAAATAAATAATTTGATCTATTTACGATAATGCAAATCATTCATCATTGCCCAGCTGTGAGACGTGACGGGCTCACATGAGCTCACACTGATTCAAGACAAGCCGGGAAGACGTTGCAACTATTTCAATCATGAAACAGGGTGCAATCAAGTTAGTAGTGACCGCAGATTCCAATACACTGGGCCTTGTTACGACGAGATTGAAATTATACACAACGTGTTATGTAGTACGTTGGTCGTGACGTTGTGAGATGTATTGAGACCATGATGTATATACGAAATAGTTTTTGTGAATGCGATGATTTTAGACTGCTTGTTAGTCAGTCGCAGTTGCTGAGTGTGAAGTCCTGGGCTTGATTCCCGGAATTTGTCTGTAAGAAAATTCTATATAACAGTTTGGAATTGATTTTTATTATATTTTTTAACAAAATTGGATCTACGTTTGGCCACCAACTCGCCTGATGGTAAGTGACGGTGTGGCCGAGGATGAAGTACTTATATCCAGAACAAATCTATCCTCTTAAATATATACTCTTTAGTAGAGTGGATAGATTTTGGGAGAACGATAGTTGGGGAGTTGATGCAAGTGCCCAGACCCGTCTCCCAAAACAGTTGCACAGGACTACATCCCCAAAACACGACTAGGTCGCTTCACGGCATGGTAATCAGCCGCGACCGAAGCTTCCCACCACTTGTGCCCAGTTGATGGCAATACCGTCACCAGCTGTGACTTTCCAACGGAAGTTAGCATTGGTGTAATGTGGGTGTACAATTGTGCATTTGCTCACCCCTTTAGGGAATATAAGCGTGATGCTATTTTATTTTAT
Source organism: Xylocampa areola (assembly GCA_935421205.1). Taxonomy (NCBI): domain Eukaryota; kingdom Metazoa; phylum Arthropoda; class Insecta; order Lepidoptera; family Noctuidae; genus Xylocampa; species Xylocampa areola. Next base: position 12,325,233 of record OW285220.1, read on the forward strand.
GTGATGTTTTAGAAACACTTTTTGGTGTCAAAACCACCGGAAATCCTTAAACTACTTTTATTAGAAATAAATTATTTTAATTCATAAAAATAAATCCAATTGATCTCTGCATTTTTAGCAAATAATATTATAGGTTTTTTGATATTTAAAAATTGCGCTTATAGGTGTCCCATATCAACTATTACATTAATATAATTAAAGATTTTACATTACTAAGTCTCTTGTATTTTGATTTTAAATAATGCAGGCGTCCGAGCACGGATCTTTTCGACAAATTTGTCGACTCGATAAATGTTTTTATGTATTGAAGTTTATCGTTTTATCAACATTATATGTCAAATTTGACATTTAAAATCGACAAACGTGTCGACAAAGAGAACCATGCTCGCACCGCAGTTTTTATAAATATGTAGGTACTTCAAATAACATTAATGTATTACTTCAAGATAAATCTTTGAAAAGCATTAACGCATGCTTAGCGAACTCTAAAGTTATTATATTAAATGGAAAAACCACCGCGAATTCTTCCAAACCGACACGACTAACTTTGCAGTTAATACAATGTTACGGTTCGGTCACTTGTATAGGCACTTAAATTATAGCAATGACGTCGCCATAAGACGTGTTAAAATATGGAAGAAGAATTCGCGGTGGTGAGCAGAGGTCGAGATGGCTTAGTGGTCAGAGCGCCTGGAGTATCTTTCCGGGAGGCGCAGGTTCGAATCCTGTTCGCGACCGTATTCTTTTTCCATTTAATATAATAACTTTATTAATGTATTAGTATCTATTAGTTTGCTTATTTAAATTAGTTTATACTATTATGTAAAATTTGTATACGTTATCTTCATTTCTACTTTAACATGTTTCCTCTCCCTACACACTGTGTGTACTGGGATTTTTAACACATTTATCCTTTTGCAGGTCTGCTGGCAGAAATTTCTTTTGAACTAAGCAGTACCTTTGTATTTAAGAATTTTATAAGTGTATATATATTTTTATAAGTGTTTTGTGTGTACATAAATATTAAATAAACAAACAAATACATGAAATTACGATGAATACGCTTCAAGTAAATACTTTGCTTTTATGTATCATGGCATGTTACTGTCGGAGGCCTTGTTTGTTGTATAGAATATATTTTTGTTAAACTATTTCTACCTCTGCGGTTTTGAAGGGACCGTACTTAACCCTCGGACGGTTTAACCGCAAGCACAAGAAATTGCTACGCGAACGCCCTAAGCAATTCCCCCGACCCCCAAGTTATTTGTTATAGGGTCGTATTATTTGTAGTTCTTGATAAACATATAATGTTCTCTATGGAATGACAGAGGCCTACGGATGGTTTAAACGTTGACACTTCATCAATCAGACAATAATAAAAAGAAACCAGATGGGATACTGACATATGTCTATGTGCGGGCGCATCTACAATACTATTCCTGATGACATCAAGAACCTACCTGTGACTAAATTTAATAGAAGACTTAAATTCTGGCTATAAGAAAAATCGTGCTCAGAATTGCTTAAATTGTAATAATTCTATTTTTCAAAGAATCATTGAAAAAATAATAGACAAGAACGGGGCTTGAACCCGCGACCTTTGACGTTCCGTGTCATCACTCTACCAACTGAGCTACCTTGTCGTGTTCAAACCTATTGAATTTTCAATCCTCTTTGTATACGTCTTAAGGAGACGCCTGGTGATATTTATCTAGTAATCATTTACAGATTTACTAAACTCAGCGTTACCACTTTGCAGTTGTAAATCGCCGAACAACATCCCAATCCTTTATAAATCATATATAATATAGGCATTACATGGCCTCAAAATATATTAAAAAAAATAATAATTATAAATTGTAATAATTTGATGATAAATATGTATAATAACACAAATTTTGGTTTCTGCCCTATTTTAAACTGATTGTAATTAATATGGAATATTTTTCTTTGGTACTGTTTCTTTATAATATTGGTAAAAAGGATTTAAAGGATTAATATTTATGTCCTATTTAAAGTACACCGCCTACTGCCTGTTATAATTTCTTGCACGATATTTGTCCATCCAACGGTTGTCTGTAAGAAATTGCTATTAGCGATAAGGCCGCCTATTGTATAACTATTTTAGTAATTATTTTATTATATTAAATGGAAAAAAATACGGTCGCGAACAGGATTCGAACCTGCGCCTCCCGGATAAATATTAATACTCCAGGCGCTCTGACCACTAAGCCATCTCGACCTCTGCTCATCACCGCGAATTCTTCTTCCATATTTTAACACGTCTTATGGCGTCTTTTTCCATTTAATATAATAACTTTAGAGTTCGCTAAGCATGTGTTAATGCTTTTCAAAGATTTATCTTGAATTATTAAGGTAATTGTATTCTTTACGACATTGTATTAACTGCAAAGTTAGTCGTGTCGGTTCGAAATGAATTGATAGCAATAACGTCGCCATAAGACGTGTTAAAATATGGATGAAGAATTCGCGGTGGTGAGCAGAGGTCGAGATGGCTTAGTGGTCAGAGCGCCTGGAGTATTCATCCGGGAGGCGCAGGTGCGAATCTTGTTGGCGATCGTATTCTTTTTCCATTTAATATATTAATTTTAGAGTTCGCTAAGCATGCGTTAATGCTTTTCAAAGATTTATCTTGAATAATTATTTTATTATGTTCTTGTTTATGGTGTACAATAAAGAATACTCTATACATCTATCTATCTAATATTAATTCTGCAGTAAAATTATTATTATAACTTGCACGTTGTGTTGTTTGCATGTCGCGTTGCGATAAAATGTATTCTGTACTGTTGTAACACTTAATGATATTTTTTTTAGCCATATGTAACCTATATTTTATGCAATATAAAAGTATTCTATTCTATTCTATCCTGGGTACTCAGTTATAGAAAATAATCGTTGCATGTTTCCATGTCACGACATCTTCAACAGTTGAATCTTGAAGTTTTTTAGTAAATATTTAAAAGTTCATCTTCACGCTTGGTTAGATAAGTGTCATCTTGGGTACCTTTTACTTTAAATTTACATACCTTTCTGAGCCGTAACACTTGCTTGACAACTTGCTTGTATTAAGAACACTACTAAATAAAGTGTTTCATAAATTCTTAAAACCTCATAGAATGTGTTGAAAATTTTCGGTGAAACTTGAAAACATTTTTGGGTTTACGATTTCCAATTTATTACACTTTGTTCTTTATAGGTTATGTTTTAAATATTTTATTTTATACAGCGAAAATATTTATTTTAAAATAACATAACATAGCATCACGCCTGTATTCCCCGAAGGGGTAGGCAGAGGTGTACACAATTGTACACCCACATTTCACCAATGCTGTTATTAAGTCCCATGTAATAGGTGGTGAGCCTGTTGCCATCAACCGGGCACATTTCCAAACTCCGGGCTGCTACTGAGAATTTCCTAACAGAAAAACTCAATAACACTTTGCCCGACCCGGGAATCGAACCCGAGACCTCCTGCTCAGCAGTCGCGCTACGGGCCACTAAACCAACGAGGCAGTTATATTTATTTTAAGCATACAAAAATAGTTTCTAGTCATTTATTTGATGCTGAACTGGATCATTAGTCTGGTGGTTCCAAGCGCGACTGCTGAGCCTGAGGTCTTGGGTTTGATTTCCATGCCAAAGTGTTATTGGGTTTTTCTGTTACGAAATTAATGGGTGGCAATGGGCTCACCACCTATTACATGGGACTTAATAACAGCGTTGGTCAAAATATGGTTGTACAATTGTATACACCTCTGCCTACCCCCTCGGGGAATACTAGCGTAATGCTATGTTATATGTTCGTTTGATGCGCGGAAATAAAGCAAGCTGTCAAGAATCTTCAGTTAAACCTGTACGTGGACTGAATAGATAGCAGTGACGTCACCAAAAGGCGTATTACAATGTTCGGGGTAGTATGCAGAGGTCTAGATGGCTTAGTAGTCAGAGCGCCTTGAGTATTTGTCCAGGTGTTGCGGGTTCGGATCCTGCTCGCAACCGTGTTCTTTTTATACAAGCATTTATAACTTTAGAGTTCGCCACGCATGCGTTAATGTGTTCGAAATATTTATCTGTAAGGCTTAACGTTTAAAAGTAAAAGAATATATAGATATCATATTTGAGGAAAAAGAATACGGTTGTGAGCAGGATTCGAACCTACGCCTCCCAGATAAAAACTCCAGGCGCTCTGATCGCTAAGCCTTCTCGACCTCTGCTCATTACCACGACCGTATTCGTTTACACAAAATAATTATAACGTTAGAGTTCGCTAAGCATGCGTTAGTGTTTATCAAAGATTTATCCTTAAAAAAAAATATACGTTACCGAACTCCAAATAATTCTCGGCATTAAAATTTTCTCGAGTTTCGAAACAAATCTTAGTGTTAACGTTAAGCGGCTAATATCCTTTTGTATTAAAACCTTTCTCTTTTACAAATTTCGCTTAACCAAAACTTTCTTACTGTTAATTTGATTCCCATCTAGATAGTGAGTTAATGTTTTTACTTTTCAGTCTAGACTAGATTTACCAATAAAGGTAGAAGCCCGGAGCTTTCTTCTCCGTAATTGGATTTTTTCCAGGCGTTTTTTATTGTTAGCACTGCACAGCAATGCGACTCTCATAAAATCTTTTATTAGATCTGCAATCTCTGATGATCTTTTTTATTTTTGTCATATCAAAAGAATACATTATTTTGAACGTTACTCAAAACTTTCTGAAATGAAAAATATTGTCTTGAAATAATTACAAGCATTATAGTATTTTCCTGTGGCAAAATAAAGAAAAAGTCTCTAGTAATGGAACGGAAGATGGGATAAGAAACACTACAATTAGTTCTAGGACAAATATTACTGACGTCACTCAGAAAGCTGATATTCTTAAATCAGGGTGAACACATCTTCTGCATGTCAGACAATCAACGTGTTAAACTGAACCTACGAACCAATTGGTTCCCCTGATAGCATGGCGCGCCCAGATGGAGATTCAGGGATGAGATAGATTTCTTCCAATAACACTGGTCAGTAATAGCAATAAATAGAAAAAGAGTTTAAAGGTCTTTGCCCTGCAATGAGACACTTCCAGCTTCTATTATAAAACAATAATTAACACATTAACCGTGTGGGTCCACCACATATGGTACACTGCACAGGGAAAGGGTTAAAGTTATAAACGACATGTGTAATTCTTTGACACTTATAGACTAGATTAATGTCTGGGAGGTCCTTAATTGTCACGATACAAACAATATTGAGTTTCAATACTCCAAGACACTCAATGTCTTTATTTTTTGTAGTAAAATTCAAGTGAAAGTTAATACTATTTCATTATAAAGAGAAACATTGTTTGTTGTTTTTGTGAAGCACGGACGTAATATTTGATTGACGTTTTCGTATACAAGGAGTCGGAGTATACTTTACATTCCTTTTAATATCTAATTGAAAAAAGATCTAAACATTGTTTGCACAGCTGTGTAGCGCCGTCGGACGGGCCACGCTTACCATCTACAGGGCAAGGAAAATTATATAGAAAACGTTATGCATACATAGTGTAAATAAAAAAAAAACAATGAATATACATCACATTCGTATTCAAGACTGCAGCGAGAAATTTACTTTGGGGGGGGGGTTACCCTCAGGAATTTATTGCCTACCTTTTTTTCACGTATAGAACAAGTGTAAACATTATATTCAAAATAATTTCACTTCCCGTCCGGAATTTCGGGAGGGGAGCTTTGTCTTTGCGTAGTCTGTGGATGGGTGACCGCCAAAAGCTTACTCATCTGAGCTGAGCCTCTCTATGCTTTAATCCATCGTTAAGCCAAATGAGCCGGGACGGCTTAAGCAACCCTGACATCTGGTTCGGAATCTAACCTCCCGCAACAAGATTGAGTGTTTATATATTGACGCCTGTATAGGGACTGAATAGATAGCAATGACGTCGTCAAAAGACGTATTAAAAATGTGGACGAAGAATTCGCGGTAGTGAGTAGAGGTCGAGATGCCTTAGTGCTTAGAGCGCCTGGAGTATTTATCCGGAAGGCGCAGGTTCGAATCCACCTCGTTATAAACCTCGCCTGCGAGGTCCGCGTCCGTCGCGAAATATCTAATCATGGCCGCCCCAACCCTTGCTCGAGCCGGCCCGCGCCATGCCAGCAACTTTAAACTCGTCCCTTAATAATAAGTTGTCCCACCAGCTACGCCCTTAGCCGACGCCCTTAGTGCTGTGTTGCTTAGTTTGTAGTTTATAAAAATATGCTCTGGCTGGAGGCATCAAACTGCCTCGCCTTACGGTCTGCCTCGGTTACACAGATCAATCCCCTAAGGGTAAATGCAAGAGGCCACGTCTAAAAAAAAACCTGATCTCTACTAACATTATACAAGTATTTTACGTAACATTAACTACCACACATGACTCATCAAGACCACATAAATCGTCTTGTCTCAAGTTAAGACATCACTCAGTCTTCTAGACAGTTTCTAAGTCATTTAGTGAACTTATCTCTCAGAGATGTGCTGATTGAATCTGTTGGAGACACTTTCAGTGACAAGTATTTAATGTATATAAATGACAAATTACTCGTGACTTTTTTCTTTACAGAATAATAACAAAGTTTGAGAGTTTATTTGTTTACCTAACACAACACTTCCTTATTCCTTAAACATGCAGAAATTGCGTTTAAATTGCATCAAAAGTTGGTTAGTAAAACAACTTTAGCCGGATTAATCGCGTGTATTATTTGTTATTGTTAATTCCTGACGTTACAAACACTGCAGCGTTCGTGGTAGCAGAATAATTAAAGTGATAGGTCTTTTAATAGAAATATTTTAGTCTACCGTACATAAAGACATTTCAAAAAAAAAAAATAGGTACATCATAATAATCCGGTTAAACGTCGGGAAAACCTAAGATGTTACTATGTGAACCTCAACAGTTCCTTTTCAATACAAATAAAATAAAATTGAAGTGTATGTTTGTAATCTCAAAATAATAGGTTTTTTTTAAGCTTATACATTGCACGATGACTATGACTAAAATCCAGTTTTTTTTTTTAAATTTGTTCTAACTTTTGATTCCGGCTAATCTCCGAAACGGCTGGACCGATTCTAATAAGATTTCACTGGTAGGTAGCTGACTATATCAGGAGTAACTTAGGCTAATTATAATATAATTATACACGGGTGAAACCGCGGAGCCCACTAGTAATAAATATAAAGGTATTGTAACTTTAAAGGCTCAGTTTTACAGCTGGCAGTACGCGAGACATTTGACGCACACTCCACAATTTACAGCTGGCAGTACGCGAGACATTTGACGCACACTCCACAATTTACAGCTGGCAGTACGCGAGACATTTGACGCACACTCCACAATTTACAGCTGGCAGTACGCGAGACATTTGACGCACACTCCACAATTTACAGCTGGCAGTACGCGAGACATTTGACGCACACTCCACAATTTACGATGGCTCTTCCCACTCATATTTCCCTGGTATTGTGTTCTAGCCTTTTTGCTTTTTATTACATCGTTCCCATAAAAATGACTATATTGAGTTATAAATTCGTTTCTTTCTTTTCTTTCCTTATGTTTTTATGTGAAAGACTGCGGTAGATATTATTATTTTTATTCTATCAAATCTAGACTCGACTTGTTAGGTCGATCGGTAGGGCCTGAATAAGCGATAAAGTCACCAGACTTAGAAAGCCTAAGTCTGGCTAACACATCATTAATAAAAAATAAAAAATTGTAGACAGCAGAAGGTACATTTTCTTTTTTCAAATTTGATCATTTTCAAACCTTAACCTTACACTTTCCCATATCTGTTTAGCTCATTTTACATAAAGCGTTAGTGGAGTCTTATTTCGATTCCAAAAATGTTATCCACATCATAATAAAATTTAGGTAGGAGTAGGTATTGCATCATTATTTCAACAAAATTCAAAGAACACCCCTCGAAAAGATTCGACACCTCATATCATTAGGAAAATTGACACGACACCTCAAATTAACGCTGTCAGAAGGGACAAAGTGGGGTCTAATAAAGCCCTAATTAATGACTCAGGGAACGAATCCCTTTTTACTTTGGGAATGCCTTTCGTTAATGATATTACGTTGTGATGATATGAAGGTTGGCACAGGGAAGGTTATTTTTTGTTTATTTTGGTTACCTACGTAGGTGGGTGTTGGAATCACGCTATTTGCCAACGAAGGCACGAACAGGTTTTGTGGTTACTAAATGTGTCAATCTAATTTACAATTTTTATTCTGTTTTGTTTAGCTGTAAGTCTTCCATATCAATACAAATAAATAAAATTAAAGTGTCTGTCAATGTCAAAATAATATGTTTTTTAAGCTCATGCAGTTATTTTCACGATACATGTCTAAAAATCTGTTTTAAAATTTTTGTCTGTCTTATTGTTCCGGCTAATCGTCGAAACGGCTGGATCGATTCTGATAAGATTTTACTGGCAGCTGACTATATAAGGAGTTACTTAAAATATAATCATCCGCGGGTGAAACCGCGGAGCACAGCTAGTAAATTAAATAAATACACATGATGAATGGCATAGGGTTGAATGCTGTGGCTGGACTGAGGAGAGGACTATGTGAATGCAGGCGTGATGCTCTAAGAATATCTATGTATACTGGTTTTCTCACGATAGTTACGATGTTTTCCTTCGCCGTTATAATCAAGTGATAATTCATTTGGAATATTAAATTCAGTTAGTGATTTGTACTTACTTATTCTTGGGTTTTAACTAGGCTAATAGATTATGAACAAGCCATGAAGTGGAACTGATAAAATAAATATCAATTATTTATTATTCACATGCATGCATTTTTGGGATTGCCCGACTAGTTTTAAACTCGAACGGAGCCCTTAGTCATGAGCTGAATCCGCTGACATTGATGTGAATGTCCCGCGAAAGTTATTATACAAAGATTAAAGAAAATTAATGCCTATTTATCAAGCGAACCTATTAGACCTGACTGCTACGACATACTATGATAGCTACCTTTATCTATTAACAACCATTTAACACTATAACATCTATTAATTATTGTTCAACGGTTCAGTCAAACAGAGTTTGACTCGCGACATCGCCGCGGCCTCAGCTCATGACTAAGGGCTCCGTTCGAGTTCGAAACTAGTCGGGCAATCCCGAAAAATGCAAGTGAGTAATAACCGTTGAACAATAATTAATATGAATGTGTCTCACGTTATTATACAAAAACTATAACATCTAATTGCTAATTAAAGGCATACATAATATGAGCTTCTAATTAACATACCCACGTATCGACATTGAATTTTGTGCTTTTGATCAGAGTTCATCTCTAAACCTATATTGATAAATCTTTAAAACCCATGCGTAGCGAACTCTAAAGTTATAAAGTAGTGTGCAAAGAAATATACCGTCGTGAGCAGAATACAAACCTGTGCCTCCCGGATATTTATCTGGACGGCACAGGTTCGAATCCTACTCATAGGTGGTGTGTAAAGCCATGTCAGAGACCTACGGGTGGCTTTGCCACTAGGTTGTTCATCAACCACACTATAAGAAGAAGCCACATTGTATATCGATACCGAATACTCCTTTCACTCGGACATTAATATTGTTAGTATTTCCTAGATAATATTAGCCCATTTTTTTTTTTACTTTTTTAGTAGACCCGAGACTGTTGAGCTCGATTCCTGGGTCAAGTTATTAGGATATTATCTTGGAACATTCTCCGCAGCAGCTTGAGGTTTTGAATTTGTCGATTGATGGCAATTGGCTCACCTCACAGGATTTATTACCAGAAACGATGCAATGTGCGTTTACAACAGTTCTCCTCTACCTGTGCAGGATTCAGGCGTGATACTATGACGCTATTTCCAAACCAATAACGAAAAAAAAAACATCCGAAATATCAAATCAAACTACATAGTTCAAATTACATGTTCCCGAAATTTCCACCCACCTTTGATCCCCAAACTCTGATTGCACAATACTGCATATAGGAATATTTGATACAAATATTTGATTTAATCCTGGCCAAATAACAGTTTCATGGCAAACATTCCAGTAGGTATACCAAATTTCTAATTGAAGACAAACACGGAGAGGTGAAGCTACTCACTCATATGTGCTAAATAAACACCAGAACTAGTTGTATTTTAGAAGATAAACTGAATTTTGGAAGGTGAAACTCTTCTACCACCATAGAGGATTAATAAGCTATAGAGCGCTTAGTTATAGTCATTCGTGTCACAACTATCAACTTTTTATTTCACCTATACAAGTCACAAGGCAGTATAAAGTAAAGTAGTGAAACGGAAATATAGTTGTTTGGAAAAGAAACAATCATGTGCAGGATTCGAACCTGCGCCAACCGGATAAATACTCCAGGCGCTCAGACTAACAAGCCATCTCGATCTCTTTCTTTCCACAAACAAATATAACTTTAGAGTTTGTTACACATACGTTAATGCATTTGGGTAAATATGCTTTCATGTTCTTATTTACACACATTGATTGACACTCGTTTTTTTTTAAAATAACTTTGAGAGAGTAAAAATATATTTCGTAATATTTTTTCCGTGTGTTAAAATTGTCCATATTGGTGCCTAATAAAAGAGTTTGTTTCGATGAAAGAAAACAAATCGTATTGGAACGATTAGGATTTGTTTGTTTCTGCAGTTCCATCTCAAACCAAAGAATATTTTATGTATGTATATCAATATCCAATTATTATTATATTATATATATTTTTATCCTCTACTGATCATGATTTTTCTATGAGTGTAATATTATTGTTAATAATCATCTGACCCGAGATACGTTATATTGTCCAAAATCCCAAAAAAAAACATATTTCCCGAATCTAATTTTTTTTTTCTAACAATTTTCGTTCGAGCAGCATCTGATTTCCTTTCTTTCACACATAATGCTTGCTTTAATTACCACTTCATAATAAAAAGGCAGCGGCTATTCGCTATGTTAAAGGTACTGTTTGTTTAAGTATATAAAGCGCTCTATAACTTAATTCATACTTTACGTAAAGGCTTACTTAAATCTCAAAGTTGAAACGGTACGGTATATCATTATAACTTTTTGATTGGATTTTAACGCTAGCACTTACCTAATATACTATACCTATGAAATTTACACCGTAGACGTAAAATCAAATTAAAATTATATTTTCTACATAGGTTTTCAAAATACCTACTACATTTGTGATATCAATTATTGTTCACCGGTTATCACTCATTTGCATTTTTCGGGAATTGCCCGACTAGTTTTGAACTCGAACAGAGCCCTTAGTCATGAGCTGAGCCCGCGGCGATGTCGCGAGTCAAACTGGAGCTGCATCGCGCCGCGTATCGTTGCGCTCGCGCCGATGATGCGCTCGGTGTCGGAAGTATTCGTGGATTTCCGCCATTCGTCGTGTCCGACATGTGGTTTTTATAATGTATGTCGGTTAACGTTGCCCTAAAATAGTTTGTTACACTTTTCTTAGTTAATGTATTGTAGTTAATGTTTTTAATGTTATGTAATTTGTATCTATCTATATAATTATATTATTGGTATTCTATTGTATTATTTTATTATGAATGTACACCGACAGCCCTTACTCTTTATTAATGCATCTCTTTCCATCCTAAGGTTGCCTGGAAGAAATTGCCGTGTGCGATAAGGCCGCCCATTGTACTATTTTAGTTTTAATAATCTAACTAATTGTATGTTCTTGGTGTGCAATAAAGAATATAATAAATAAATAAATAACTTGGGCTGAATTTACTCTATAACGCAGTATTTTCAATTACGTATTACATTTCCTATTCAAAATCTCGTAAGCCCAAAGCCCCAAATAGTACGTATATTATAAAGATACAATCTTATCTATTATGTGAATACAAAAGCTAGCACAAAGGTCACGGTTGAGAGTACAAAATCTAATGAAGCATAGTACGGCCGGCCGATCCTGCTCAACAATGGAAAACTGACAATGTATGACGATCGTGACGATGCTGTGGACAGACAATAGAAATTTGGGGTTAAGCCAACTTTTGCATTATAGTTTCTATTGTAAAGAATTTCGGAAACCATTATTTTTTTGACCGAATTTCACGCTAAAAAGGGTCACCCTGTCCTGCAAACAGCTGAAAAGTAAGCTAACCTTAGTATTATGAAGTTATAAATTATGTGGAAAGAAAAGTACGGTCGTGAGCAGGACTTGAACCTGCGCCTCCCGGATAAATACTCCAGGCGCTCTGACCGCAAAGCCATTTCGACTGCACTCACTACCCCGAATTCTTCTTCACATTTTAAAAATACGTCTTTTTGGTGACGTTATTGCCATTTATTCAGTCCCACATTTAACATGCAACGAGGTAGTTCAAAGTTAGTACAAACAGTCCCTACTTTAATTCACAGTAGAACAAATTGATAAAAGCGCCTCCTCTTTGATGTCAGACAAAAAAACTCATGGAAGGAAAAAGTGAAAGAATATGTTTTTAAGTGCACTCAATTTGGCACTTGCTCAGAATTATAAATTTTGCGGCCGCACGCCCTCATAACTCATTGCGGATAAAGGGGCTGAAGCTATTCCCATAACCTCTAATAAATTCCCAAAAAAAAATGCTGAAAGGAAGGAAAATGTATTATTTTCATTTTTCATACGAAGATGGTTGGTTTCCTACTGCCTTAGTAAATTTATTTATTTCAGGCACTTCGACGATTTGATCACCCAGGCATACACAAACTTAACAGGGTATACAGTTTCTAAACATAGTGAGTTTGTCACTTACAGACGTACACAGCACTTGCAGTACTTATAGGTGAAAAAATTATTTTTTAACAAAAAAATAAACGACCTTCCAAAATCTACTTAAATAAACACTGAAAAGTGCAAAATAATATCAAAATTTGCTTTCTATCAAATAATTTAAAAGAACAATATATAATAATAATCTGTTAAATTTGGAATTGCGAGTGATTTGCTGTAATTAATTGAAGAGTTCCATTGTATATCTTCGAAGGTCTTCATCAGATCTTCGCCAAATTTAAATGGGACCACCTCTGGAGACTACTCTTTCAAACAAAGATTCAATGAAATCGGTTCAGAACTGGCGGAGATATCGACGGACATACATAAAAAAAAATACAGACGAATTGATAACCTCCTCCTTTTGGAAGTCGGTAAAAAAATAGATAAAATAGATCATCACAATAAAATCGATTTGGTTTTAGACAATGTGATTAACAGAATAGAACAAAATTAAACTACTTAAGTGAATTCAGCGGTAGAATAAGATATAGTTTAACATTATAATAAAACAACTTTTAACAGGATTAATCGCGTGTATTATTGGTTTATTGTTCAGTCCTCCTGCGACCACGAACGCTGCAAAGTATTCGAAACGTCAGGAACAACAAAAAACCAATAATACTAAAAGTTAAAAGTTGTTTTATTATAATGTGTAGTGATCGCGCAAACCTAAGATATTACTATATAGTTTAACAGTTTTCATTGTGAAAATAAAGATAATAAATTGGTTTCTAAATATATTTAATATAAAATTAAACATAGCAATATTTTAAGGTGGGTATTATAGGAAGTTAAATACTTATGGCTACGTAATCCAATCGTATAAATTTGAGAATGTAATTTTTTTATATGAAATTACGTGTGTCGCTAACTAAGATTCATGTTGTGGCTCCAAAATTATTACGATTACGAGCCTCTGTGAAATTTCGTCATGGAATGAAAATTAAAATTATAGGTCATATTTTAGTCTTCTAAAACCGTGTATTCACTAGTTTACACTGCGATCCTGGGACACCGTTAAAGATTGATGGAGCACCGCGTGGTTTAAGTCGGTAGAATTCCTACACAGTATCATTTTCCACACATAAAAAAGGTGTCAAATATCCTTCAACACGAAACAGACATTACGTCACATAGCATCCTACAACGTCGTGTAATGTCTCAAGGGATACGTTACGCGGGATATTTGTTCTCTAGTGAATACACGGCTTTATTCCCACATTTTTGTTTGTTATTTGGTTTATAGCTCATTCTTAGCTGTTAAAGTACAGTCACGAGCACAAACAATTGTAGACATTTTCAATTTTAAAACTTCTTAGAGATTATCTGAATAATATAGAAGTATTAATATATGTCTACCTCGTTGGTGTAGTGGTCCTAAGCGCGACTGCTGAGCAGGAGGTCTCGGGTTCGATTCCCGATTTGTGTTTTTTTGTTAAGAAATTCTCAGTAGCAGACCTGAATTGTGCCCAGTAGATGGCAACAGGCTGACCACCTATTACATGGGACTTAATAACAGCATTGGTGAAATGTGGGTGTACAACTGTGTACACCTCTGCCTACTCCTTCGGGGAATAGAGGCGTGATGATATGTTATGTTTATGTAGTGTATGTCTATATGTAGGAGGAATGGGTGTTCTGTCTGTGTTACGTACCTACCTAATTATCTTAATAATACATGCTAAAGATATTATCGGTGAGTTTCTGAAAGTTTTGTGTTTACATCTTTGTGCTCGTGACTGTACCTACTGATTTATAATAATTATTATAATATAAAAAACTTACTTGCATACTCCTATAAATCAAATCACTAAGTCCCCTTACCCCCTACACTTACACTCCTCTACACCCTACATACATCCTAGATCAAAGGATAAAAAAAATAAAAATAAAAATATCCGAGTTTTTAGAATAAACCACAAACGGCTCTAAGAATAAGTTGGTGGCGTTGTCAAAGAACTTTGAATTTCTATGCAATTTTTTGTCTATATACAGATTTCTTTAGGACGACCTAAATAAAACTAGACTACTAAATTTGTTTTTTTTTTAATGGCCTTTTTTTGGTAGCTTCTTGTTCATTAGCAGCGGTATTATCACCTGCTTGACACTGGCAAAGGATACAAATCAACAGCTTGTATTTAAAACGGTAAAGAAAGACACGAATATGAAAAGTTATTCGAATGGCTGTGACGCGCCATTTTGATCATAATTACATACATACATACATACAATCACGCCTGTTTCCCATATGGGTAGGCAGAGACTATCGATTTCCATTTGCTACGATTCTGACACACCTCTTTCGCTTCATCTATACTCATTAACCTCTTCATACATGCTCGCCGATTTAGGTGGCTCCTGACCCGTCCTTTTTTGAGAACGTCCGCAATTTGATTGCGGTACGTTCCTCGAGGTCGGCCTGCCCCGACACTTCCATCCACTCTCGCCTCATGTACTAATTTAGCCAATCGCCTTTCATCCATCCTTTCTACGTGCCCAAACCATCTTAGCATACCCTTCTCAATCTTTGTCACTACATCCTCTTTCACTCCACAGCGTTCCCTTATCACGCTGTTCCTCACTTTATCTTTCAAAGTTACGCCACACATACTTCTCAATGCTCTCATCTCTACTGCATTAATTCTACTTTCATGTTTCTTCTGCCACATCCAACTTTCACTACCATACATAAGAGTTGGCACTAACACCCCTCCATGAACGGCCAGCCGCGCCTTTTTAGACACATTCCGGCTATCCGTGAAATTGTGTAGTGCCCCATTCACCTGGTTACCAGCAGTCACTCTCCTTTCTATGTCCTTCACATACAACCCATCCCTCGTAAACATAGATCCCAGATATACAAACTCTTTCACTTGTTGCACTCTTTGGTCACCTATCAAAATATTGCACTCTGTCATAAGTTCGTCCCTTTCAAAAACCATAACTTTCGTCTTACTTACATACATAATTACATATAGATATAATAACTTTCGTGAGGCATATTCATATTAATTATTGTTCACCGGTTACTACTCACGTACATTCGAAGCGGCATGCGGCACGATGCAGCGCCAGTCTGACTCGCGACATTGCCGCGGGCTCAGCTCATGACTAAGGGCTCCGTTCAAATTCGACAATAGTCGGGCAAACCCGAAGAATGTACGTGAGTAGTAACCGTGAACAATAATTAAATATATGTATCGAATCGAATTATGTCTATTTCTTGTTGGCATATTTAGTGTCTGACTTTTAAACCTCCCGTAGGTCTCTAACCTGGCTTATCACCGATTTATAGCTCATCATAATAAAATTAAGATACCATCGTGCATCGACAAAATACGCCCAGAGTAAATCCCAGGATTGCTCGTCAAACGCTTACATCTGAACGCAACCTTACACTTGATCGTATTTTCCTTTATCCCCAAAGATAATAGAAACCTATTTTTCCATTAAACGCAGATAAATACGAAGTTGTTTGACAAAGAAATGAGACTATTACAGAAACTTGTACGCAAAGAATCTGGCGTGTCAAAGAAAGCCAATGTTTGGCAAACAGACTTTGTTTATTGGATACTTAATCTGGCGTCTAATTATTAAGATATTGGAAGTCAAATTGTTCATTACTTTCCCTTTGTAGACTTTCCATTCTTGAACCTGTCGGCTTACTCAAGAAAATAATTCCGCTCGATTGACATTGGAAATATGTCAGTTCGTACTTTTAAATGCCTAAATGTCTAAAAAATGATTATACATTTGGGATAATATGTAGACAACATGCTTTAAAATTGAGGAAACTGTAATGTAGCCTAAGTTTATTTTAAAATTACGGGTTTTTTAAGGCGTGTATTGGATTGGAATTGGTATTAGTTTGAAGAGTACTGGTCTTTAGGAAATCTGGTTTTATACTCAGTTTCTGGCTATTGATTTCAACTTTTATTGACGATAGGCGGCTGGTGCAATGGTCGAGAGACGGGCTGCTGCGTCGCGTGTCACAGGTTCAATTCCTGCACGGAACAAATATTTGTATGATCTACATATTATTGTTCTGGGTCTGGGTGTGTGTCAAGTACACAGTGAGATTATATGTCTCTAAACGCACCCACGATACAGAAATAAATTCCTAGAGTGAAGCAAAGTTTCATAAAAAAAAACACAGAGTATGCCTAAGCCATTTTTAAAATATATTTTTATAACTCATTAATGCATTTGAAGCGCATACTAAACTTAAATTGAGGTGGTACGAAAAAACAATGGAATTCTAAAAACTGAACTTAGTAACTTGGTTGGTAAAAACTACTGGTGTTGGTAATCAGAACGTCACGTCACGGGTTCGAGTCCCGCTCGCGTTCCGACTTACTGTTCGATTCGCACAAAAGTAATATATAAAATAATAACTACATATAAACAAGGTAGAAAAATATATTTTAAGGACTGTTTCCCTATCATTATCTTTAACAGGAAAACTGTCAATTTAATTAAAAAACCATTAGCATTGGCACTTTGAAATTCAAATTTCCTTCGTCCAATTGTCCGTGGTCATAAATAAATTGTCGGTTAGATTTATTTAAGTACCTATTGACCTAAAAATTACAGTCGTACAGCCTCAGAGAAACTTAGCTAAAATATTTTAACATACTGAGTGCGTTCAAATAAAAAAAAAATGGAGCTTTGACTGAAACGAGATCCACATACAAACTACTACACACTTGACCTCTGAGTTTGTTTCGGTATTTCTTCTCAGTGGTAATCAGATAGGGAATGCCTTATGATTTTAATTTGACAAAAGTAATCCAATAAACCTATCTAAAGATTAAATAATTTTAATTAGACATCTAACGCTAGAGCCACGACATAAAATTAAATAAATGTAATGAACTACCGCGAATTCTTCTTCCACATTTAAATACGTCTTTTGGTGACGTCAAATATTGCTATCTATTCAGTTACTGTATAGGGACTGAATAGATAGCTATAACGTCACCAAAAGACGTATTATAGTGTGGAATCATATCCGGGAGGCGCAAGTTCGAATCCTGCTCACAACCGTATTCTTTTTCCAGAATAATTTATAACTTCAGAGTTCGCTAAGCATGCGTTAATGCTTTTCGAAGATTAATAAACGTAGTGAAAATACAACATGACTGAAAATAATGAACATCGGTACAATTATGTCTTAAATAACTAAACATTATACGTACATTTTTACAAACATAACATAACATAGCATCACGCCTGTATACCTCAAAGGGGTAGGTAGAGGTGTACACAGCTGCACTGGTGTGTCAGCTTATTGCCATCTACCGGGCACAATTCCAAACTCCAGTCTGTAACTGAGAATTTCCTAACAAAAAATACAATAACACTTTGTCCGACCTGGGAATCGATCCCAAGACCTTACGCTCAGCAGTCACGCTTAAGACCACTAGACCAACGAGGCATTTTCATAATTTATGTACATATATGCGCCAGTGGGCGTATTTACATGCGCCAGTGGGCGACATGCACCGGAATGCATCACTGAAATCCTGCTTCAATTTCGATATTTTCTATGAATCATTGCACACTACACGCTAGGCGAGCCGCATCGTAACGCACTGACGACTCGGTCGTCATGCATCAATTTTATGCATTACGATGCGCTACAATGTGCGCCAAGCTTAAAACTGCTTAATTTTGAAAGTTATATTTTTAAGTAGAAATACTAACGCGGTCGAGATTTGAATCTTCAGTGTTGTAGGCAACAGAGATCTGGATGGCTTAGTTAGCAGAGTACCTGAATTATTTATGCGTGGGGAGCAGGTTTAAATCCTGATTTCAACCTTATTTTATTTTCCACGGAACTAAAGGGTTCCCTACGCGTGCGTTAATGCGTTTCAAAGATTAGTCTTTTGCTTAATGTTTGCTCACATTATAACATAAACCAAGTAACTCTGGTACCCTGACGGTCTCTGTGCCCTTTGGTATTATTTCCACAGGCTTGACACTATCCCTGGGAAAGCTATAAAAAGAATAAATTCACCTTATCTAGGAGTTGTAAGTACAGTCAAGGGAATGGTAACATATCCACGCACATAATATTTAATTTGTCGTTGTCAAAGTAGTTAAACTCTCCTTTAGTTTATTTGCTACTGCGTACGACTTTAGAATATATATAGGTACCTTTACACACGATAAAAGAAAAGTTCTAATTCTAGTGAAAAAAAAACGGATTTGAGCAGGATTCGAACCAGTGCCCTCAGAAAAATATTCCTCTATTTATCCGCAGGTTGAAATTCAGCTCACGACTATATTTTTCTTTCCAGAAAAAGAGAAATAGAGATAGAAGAGAATGACTTTAGAGTTAGCTACGCATACTTTGATGGGTTTTAATAATTGAATAATATCAGAATTTGACATTGTCTGCATAAATATGTCAAAATTATTACGTCTTAGAAGTAATTATAGTTCCCTACATATTATGGTGAGTCAAAATTCAATTTCATCGACTGTACACAAGCCTGTCGATCGTTAGGGCTGGAAATAAATACGTATCGAAGTAGTTTCGCTAAATGTAATTGGGTTCTTAGGTCACTCGAGACGAAACTCATTATCGTGAAGCCCGAATATAAGCGCTATATATTATGTCTTGTAAGATAGTAACAAGAGTTGGTTTCTACTAAGATTATTTATAAAATGGTCATTGGTCTAGCGGTCGCAAGCGCGGCTGCTGAACGTGGTCTTGGGTTCGATTGCCAGGTTGGGCAAAGTTGGTGGTGTGACACCCCCGTGCTTCGGAGAGAACGTAAAGCCGTCGGTCCTGCGCCTGATCTCTCTCCGGTCGTGTCGGATTGCCGTCCCTTCGGACTATGAGGGTGAAGGAAGAGGGAGTGCACCTGTGTTTGCGCATACACTTGTGCAATATAATATCTCATCATATCCTCATATATATGTTCATCGCAGTCGAAAAACCGGTACGTTTTATAATATTACTAAGTTTATTCTTATTTCATAGTTTTTTGTGTTCCACAGCTGCTATATTATATATTTTTTTATGTTACTAGGAACGCGCAAGGATTGTACCGATATCGCATTCATCTAAATTATTATTGGTTTGGGCATTTAGAAGTTATGGTGGAATAAAGAAAATAACAAACATACATACCTACGTACTTACATACATCGATGAACCCTAAAAAACATAACACTCCTTTTTTGGGCAATCGTGTAAAACCTAGTTGTCGCCCACTGGCCGAAATTTCATACTCGTATGTTCGTTATAAGGGGTACAAAGTTCTATTTCACGTATTAATAATTTAAAGATGTACATTACGATTATTATATTATTGTAGTGACAATGATTGAGAAGGGTATGCTAAGATGGTTTGGGCACGTAGAAAGGATGGATGGATGAAAGACGATTGGCTAAATTAGTACATGAGGCGAGAGTGGATGCAAGTGTCGGGGCAGGCCGACCTCGACGAACGTACCGCAATCAAATTGCGGACGTTCTCAAAAAATGACGGGTCAGGAGCCACCTAAATCGGCGAGCATGTATGAAGAGGTTAATGAGCATAGATGAAGCAAAAGAGGTGTGTCAGAATCGTAGCAAATGGAAATCGATAGTCTCTGCCTACCCCTATGGGAAACAGGCGTGATTGTATGTATGTATGTATGTATATTATAATTATTATTTATATTTTTACTTTGCCCCACACTAGGAGTTTCTTCCTGTATCCTGTCTATATTTACAAACACATAATGTCATATATACGCACACCCAGACTCAGTACAATTATCTGTGGATTATACAAATATTTGCTGCACGCGGGATCGAACCCGCGACACGCGACGCAGCAGCCCGTCTCTCTTCCACTGCGCCAAGCCGTCATTATAATTTAGAATATTTTTCCCATTTATAACCGACTTCAAAAAGGAGGACGTTCTCAATTTGGTGTGTATTTTTATTATGTATGTGCACCGATTACTCCGAGGTTTCTTAACCGATTTCTGTGATTCTTTTTTTGTTCAATGCAATATATTTGAACATACTTCCCATAAAAGTTTAATTCAGTTTGGCTTAGTAGTTTGTATTTTATGAGTATTTTTCTTTACTTGGATGATGTTATTTTCACGAAACTTTGTTTACGGGTTTTCTTTTAGGTTGGTTACATTTATTAAGTCAAGTTAAGATTTTTGTCGTCAGTAATCGAAGCAGTATAAATTGATAATTATCCAAAATAAACATCAAAGTGTTTTGTCTAGATTTAATCACCTTCATCTTTGCATTTCTTTTAGTGCTTTGTCATCATGTGGTCTGTTTAATAAATTAGAATCCCAACTTAGAATAAACCTACTACAGCCTACGAAATAACCTAAGAAATACAATAGGTTTTATATACAGACACGAAACAGTAAAAAATTAACACAAAACCAGGTTTCATAAACCGACTTTAAAAACTCCACAAACTATATGAAATAAAAACAAAAAGCAAATAATAACTTAATAAAGATTTAAAAATAACTTAATAAAGATTTAAAAATAACTTAATAAAGATTTAATCCTACTAACTAAAATAAAATAAAATACTAATAGATTATTATTAGTCGTATATGCTACCTAGTGATAGGTTTGAAGTCGGTGCCAAGCATTATAGTAGGTTATTTATTATCATATTTTGTTATCATTTTCTCTGAAAATATGAGTACGGATTGCATGTAGGTACATGGCTAAAAGTTATCATGCGATAAGAAAAAAACTTCTTCGTAACGTGTGGTTGATGAACAACAACCTAGTGTCAGTGGTTAAACCACCCGTAAGGAGTTTTACACACTATGAAGAAAGTTTCTCAGGTGTGCTGGTTCCTGCACGAAGTTTTCCTTCGCCGTTTTAAGCATACATACATAGCATCACGCCTGTATTCCCCGAAGGGGTAGGTACACAGTTGTACACCCACATTTCGCCAATGCTATAATTCAGTCCCATGTAATACCTAGGTGGTGAGCCTATTGCCATCTATCGGGCACATTTCCAAATTTCAGTAGCAGCTGAGGATTTCCTATCAGAAAAACTCTATAACCCTTTTCCCGACCCGGGAATAGAACCCGAGACCTCATTCTCAGCAGTCGCTCTTAGAACCACTAGCCCAAAGAGGCAGTCATTTTAAGTAATCAGCCGTTTTAATCAAGTGATAATTAATTTCTAATACCCACATGACTTTCGGAAATTCGGACTTTGGACAGGACAACATCTTTCGGGTCAGAAAGATTTAAATATATATTACACAATTACCTTTTTACATAGTAGGTATTCAACATAGCTCCGAATTCTTATAAATTATGTAAGCATTTTTAAATTAAAGGACCGACAGAGACTAAGTTTCCTTTGAACCTCAAACAACATTGTTTTTAATACCGTCATTAACATAATTTCTTTGACGAAATGGAAATTAACGAAAATTATCTTTGTGCTCATTTAAATGTTTATATAAAGATAAAGGTTTGTTTAATTATTATATGAGGGAATTTTAGGGGCTTAATTAAACATACGCACAGTTTTAGCTACCACAGTAATACTACCACATAATTATGTAAAATCAGAAATTACTTTGTAATAAATTTTACGGAGTTAGTCGCCTCGTTGGTCTAGTGGTTCCAGATGCGACTACTGAGCACGAGGTCCTGGGTTCGATTTCCAGGTCGGACAAAGTGTTATTGGGTTTTTCCCGGAGTTTGGATTTGTGCCCACTAGATGGCAATAGACTCATCACCTATTACATAAAACTTGATTGGTGAAATATGGATGTGCATCTGTGTACACCTCTGCCTACCGCTTTGGGGAATCCAGGCATAATGGTGCCTGCTATTTAGAGAGTTACCTACTCGCTTTAGAATTTGGAGTAAAATAGGCATAGCATTTGTGCTAAACAATGACTTGTTTAGCACAAAACAAGTCATTGTATTAGAGAACTACAAACATTACAATTGTGTTTTTTATCCTCTTGCTATTAGGCAATTAGGTAAATTATCAGATAAAACATTTTGGGTATTCAAACACCTTATCTTTAATAAATTTTTTGACAGAAATGTTTATTTTACTAAAGAAAACCTTATCTTTTTACGGAAATTAAAAAATATCGGTTTTAATATGATTAGAGTGGGGCAGAGATGTACCTACTGCTGTAGGTACCCCCACTTTTCACCGATACAGTTATTCAGTTCCATGTACAAAAATACCTGGTTTTTATCCCAAGAAAAAGTGTTTATCATGGAAGAGTTCCTGCACGGGAAAAAAAGTGAAACTAGTGTTGTCAGACGTCCTTTGCTTAACTCGTAAAGGACGTCCTCATTTTCAGCCCTACAATAGACCTTGATCCCAGATTTGTTAAATTACTGTCTCTTATTTTTATCCTTGGTCCATTATTTTAACGCAACATTTCCTCTAAAAGACAAAACAGGAGCTGGCAACCCTTGGTCTAACTATGGGGCACGGCTAATTTGTATCACAAAATACTTCCAGATTTTAAACCTAAGTATTGAAGATATTGGTTTAGAACTTCACCAAGTACTTGTACACGTGTCGTTCAATAAAAAATTCTTAAATTATATTGAATAGATACAGGCGTTACCTGACGTAAGTCCATTACAATGGATGCAAATAAATACCTAGATATTGTATCCAGTCGGTCTCTCGACCACTGCGCCAACCGCGCTGTCATATGCACATACAGAAGCAAATAAAAAGTGCTACTAGCACCAACTAGTGTACTAGTGGACACTGCACGGTTTAACAGCTTCGGATGATGCCCGTAGGAAAACACGTGTAAAGTAGTTTGTGGTAGTTGCAATTTTTCTTAGCTTGCCTATGTGCATTTATTTATTTGTATATTTGTGGCGGTGCACAGGTTATTGCATGACTACCCTCAATATTGAGGAAGTACTAGCTACTTCCACAATATTGAGGGTAATCAATTTTGTGATTAGATTAGATATTGTATTTATTTGCATCCATTCCTAAATTATAGTGTGAGCTACACGATAACTGATACATGGGTGCTATCAGTTAGGACAGGTCAACTTGAAATTACTATGGTTCTTCTTCAAACCCCCTAAACAGTGATGTTTGGACTTTAAAACAGACCTTAACCTCCAAGTACGTTTCAGCATTTTTTCTCAGTGGTACTTAGTAAGATAGGAAATGCCTTCTGGATAAAAAAGTGACATATAAAGAAGTTTTGAAAAGACATATTTACAGGAGGGACTGACGAGCACAAACTACATTTAAATAGTTATCGGAATAAAATAGTAGTAATCATGTACGTCTATATGGAGAAGAAATGGTTCTTCTATCTGTGTTACATACCTATATATCTTAGTAATGCACGCCAGAGATATTATCGGTGAATTTTTAAAAGATTGTGGTTACGCGTTGGTGCTCGTGACTGTACGTAATTACGATAGACTCTTTTTGCTACGTTTCTCAAGTAACTTGAAGACGTTTTGTTTAATAACGGTCACGGGGTCAACGCTCCGACGTCATTTAGAAGATTAGCGTAGTTTGTAGCAAATTTATTTGCAGTTTAACATAAGATTTTCCTCAAAGTTAGCCTTATAATTATTGTCTGGTTGCTCAAACACACATCTATCTGTCTAGCCTTTTTTCAACTACGTTTGAGGTCGGCTTCCAGTCTAACCAGATGATACCAGTATTTTACATGAAGCGACTGCCTATCTGACCTCTACAGTCCAGTTACTAGGTAACAGATATCTCGTGATAAGACTAGTTGTGAAACCTTCAAACATGCTTTTCGAAGATTTATCTGTACGTAATAATATTTTTTTCTTTTTGGAGGACACAAACCTATCACTGGGATCCGTAGAACAAAAGCTAATCGTTTAACCATTGTACTATCGGATGTAATTTCGTAATAAAAGTAAATGAAGACATCTATTCTTTCGTTTAAATATTGGGCTTCACCAATTTTTTATCCATAAAAATAATTTTCTATTATATTCTTCAACCCAAAATGGTAATGGTGCCTTCTTTAGAACCAGAACAAAAAAGGGTCTTCTCAGATAATATAGGACCTTCATAGTTCTTGTTACTCTCAGTAACAGCTGTGTAAAGATTTATGTTTTACGAAATACCGAACTGAGGGAAGGATAATTTTGTGTAGGAGTTTCGAAGATCCGTGATTGTTAGATTTTGAAATAATCATAGCAAATTCAATTATTTTAGTCGACTAGAATATGGATACTATCCATTTTTTATATTGGCAACACAAACGTCGGTCAGGCATCTGTGACTGACAGAACTGGGATAAGATGACTTTCCGTATAACGTAAGAAAGACCAGCCTATTCGGTCGAGGCTGGCATCGAATCCGGATATGTTTTGCGCAATGTTTTGTGATCTGGAGAAAATTCAACTATCATGGCAAGTATTTCGTGCGTTCTATTACATGATGTTAGGCGAGGAATTTTCCCCTTTTACCTATAAAGTTTGAATATTGTAAATATATTAGTCACGTAACATTTTACTCGTGACATCGCCGGCTCAGCTCACGAGTAAGGGCTCCGTTTGACTTCGGAAACTAGTCGGGCAAACCCGAAAAATTCGCGTGAGTAGTAACCAGTGAACAATAATTAACATAATAGGAACACAGCATACACATTATAGCTCATTCTAACATGCTTATATAATATAGCATCACGCCTGTGTATCGCGACGTGGTAGGCAGAGATGTACACACTTGTACACTCACATTTCACTAATGCTGTTATTAAGGCACATGTAATATAAGTGAGCCTATTGTCATTTACCGGCACAATTCCAAACTCTGGGTTGCAACTGAAAATTTCCTCACAGAATACTCGATAACACTTACCCGACCCGGCAATCGAACCCGAGACCTCACGTTCAGCAGTCACGCTTGGGACCACTTGGGACACTGATAAACACATTTCATTGAACTTGAGTCACTATATAATCGATTATGAGCCTATCGCAACCTACAAGATCCAAATTCAAGGATATCTCAAAAAAAATTCAAAGAAATAAAAACACTATTTCTTTGCCCGACCATGGAAAGGAATCTCTGTAACTCTTCAGGCTTATGTTTGGTGTGCTTATTAGAAATATGTTTTAAGACCGCATAAAATTAAAAAAATAGGTCTTTTATAATATATTTGGTAATTCGTAAAGAAATTATCGATATAGTATTAAACGTCTATATCCAATCTTCGCTATTTCTAACAAATTTCTAACTAGACAAATCTTCCGTTACCCAAAGGGAGTTACGATAAAAGCTAATAATTTACTTTTCCAACCCATTATAAGAAGAAACCAATCATAATACATTTTGCATGTAAACTTGTGAAAGGTAATAAAACAAAATTTATTGTGCCGAACATGTTTTTGGATTAATACCTTTGTAATGGCTGACACAGGTGTGTTTTGAAATGTAATCGCCCTAAAACGATGTAATAACATGAAAACTCGTGGAATCGAAGATCGTAGCTAATTTGCTAAAATGTAACAGTACGAACATGCCACACGGTGGCTCAGGTGAAAGCCATGACACGGTTTGTCAAAGCTTGAGTCCCGTTCGTGTCTATTATCCAATGTTTTCTTAACTAATAATAATTAATTTGTTAGACTTCAATTAATTAAGTATTGTTAACTCTCTCTTTACTAACTGCCTCGTTGGTTTAGTGGTCAAAAACGTGACTGCTGAGCATGAGGTATTGGGTTCGACTCCCAGGTCGGGCAAAGTGTTGCTGAGTTTTTCTGTTAGGAAATTCTCAGTAGCAGCTCGGAGTTTGGAATTGTGCCCGGTAGATAGCCATAGGCTCACCACGTATTACATGGAACTTAATAACAGCATATTGTGATTTTTTTATGTATAAATGAAATAAATTGGTGAAATGAAATTGGTTTACAATTGTGCACACCTCTGACTATACCTTCGCGGAATACAGGCGTGATGCTATGTTATGTTTACTTTCATTAGAAAAGTTTCACTTGGAATATGCATAAAATAATTACGTATGTCCAGTAAAGTTTTATGTAGAATCCACATTTAATTTGTGTGTTGTTCGAAAACATGTTGATTTAGGATTAAAATTGCGGTAAAATAAATATATAATGTGCCTAATTATAATATAAAGAGTTGTCTTAATCCCCAACAAGATCAATGAAAATATTTAATTAAGTACGTAAGTAAATAAAACGGCTCCAAAATGTTTTGTGTATTTAATGTTGTTACATATTCGTTATGAAATGTTCGCTAATTTGAAATAATAATTATTAGCATAGATAACGAATTTTAGACGTAGCTACTTCGCAGTAATACTTATATTGTTATTAGGTATTATTATTATACAAATCACCAGACTAATACTCAATACTCAATACTTTATTGCACTCCATAAGTTATAAAGGTGTTAAATATAGTAATAATTACAGTACAATATGGACCCTGTAGGGCACGGCAAAGTAGAAAAGAGGAGGATGCTAACATTTCTTCTGGTTAACTTTATTTATGTGAAGAATTCGTTATTGAGAATGATTATTATTATGTATTGTTTGTTCAGACTATAATATATTTATGTGTTTTTATAAAGTATTATATTCAATATTTATGTATGTATTTTATTATTGTAATGTATTATTCATTAAAATATAAATTTATTGATGACTCTATGATAATTAATAATTATTAATATTATTATTAATATATAATATACAATCATTTAATTTAATTAGTTATTTATTTTAAATCTTTATCATTAATGTATTCTTTAATATTATAGTATGCTTTATTAATAAGTATATGTTTTAGCTTATTTATAAAAGTTTTATTTCTGGTTTCTTCTTTAAGGGCTTCTGGGAGTTTATTATATAATTTTATTGACATTACATACAGACTATTGGAATGTAGGGTCATGTTGGAAGTAGGTAACATTAATCGGTTTCTATGTCGAAGCGATATTTTAGTATGTGTGTCGCTACGTTTAGTAAAGAAGGTGATATTCTTTCTCACAAATTTACATATTTCTAGAATGTAGATGCATGGTAAGGTAAGAATTTTGTGTTTTTTAAAATAGGGTAGGCAGCTGTCGGTTTGCTCTATGTTGGTTAGGATACGGTTTTTTTTTTTTTGTAGAGTGAAAAGAGAAGGTGTATCAGTACTATTACCCCACATGATAATTCCGTAGGTAAGCCATGCATATGCGTAGGCATAATAAGTGGTTAAAGCTGTTTGGAAATCAGTGGTTTTCTTTATTTCCCGGAATGCATACGCGAATCTAGATATTTTTGATCGGATGTTTTTTATGTGCGTCTTCCAGTTTAAATTCGTATCCATAGTTATACCTAATAATGTGAACTCTTTGACATTTTCTATTTTTGTACCGTTTGTAGAAAAATCTATTTGTAAGGGGGTCTTTTGATATGGATAGAAGGTAATTATTTTGGTTTTGCCGTAGTTTATTTCAAGATTGTGTTCTTCCATCCAATCTGAAATTTTATCAAAAATATTTTGGAGCCATTCGTCTAATCCATTGGTGTTTTTACATGAGGTAAGCAGAGATATGTCATCCGCGAATAGTACACACGGTTCCTTTGTAATCTTTGGGAGGTCGTTGATGTAGATTAAAAAAAGTAGACATCCAATTACACTACCTTGTGGTATTGATGCGTTAATATTTATTTTGTCAGATCTAATGTTTACAATTTCATTAAGCTCAAGGTCATAATTATCTATTTCTACATACTGCTCTCTATTTTTTAGATATGATGCAAACCATTTGTGTGCCTTTCCACGAATTCCTATTTTATATAATTTATCCAGTAGAATGTTACATATTATTTATTAATTTACTTACATCACTTCTGTATATTTATAATTAGTTACTTATAGACTACTTAACTATGTACAAGAAAATGATAATAAATTTAAAGTATGTAACATAAAACAAAGCGTGGTTTAGGCGTCGAAGTATTCCTCCGCATCGCTGTCATGCGGTAATGTGCCCAGAAGACTGGCAGCATTACCACGTTGAATGGCAATGCTAATTCTCTGACCAAGATACAGGCCAGCCATCTGGTCACGCGAAGCGTCGACCAATCTGCCAGAAATTTCTTTGAAAAGCTGGCGTGTTAAATTGTTTAAATTTAAATGTTACATTAATTAGGTACGTACCTACCTTAAATTAACCATCTTTGGTGCGCATTATTAAAGTTGTTATATTTTTTTATTATTATTTGCTAAGCTCTCTATATAGGTAGGTACTGTCCTAATTTTTTAGGTAACTTCCTTTGAAAGGGTTAATATATAAGTCACTTACATTCACTTAAGCCAAGAATTTAATGGAAATAACATATTATTTGCAAATTCCCATAGTACTAGCAAGACGAAAACGGCTCCTAAAAACGGCTAACATAAAAAAAATTGTTCTATTTTTTTTTATGATGGCCTATCACATAAAAATTAGGATTTTGTATAGGTATAATATAAAGGATTCCTAGTACTTTATCTGTCCCACGGTGCGAGCATTGTTCTTCTTGTCGACACATTTCTCGATTTTATACGTCAAATTCGACACAAGTAAAACGTTAAAATTCAATGCATTCAGGCTCAATTGCACCAAATTAACTTTAACCGTAACAAACATGTTACTGTGTCATTTTGACAGCTTTACATAGAAAAATTGACAGAAGAGTAGAGTAACACGCCGGTTATGGTTAAAGTTATGTTAGTGCAACCGAGCCTCAAACTTTTATCGAGTCGACAAGTTTATCGAAAAATATTCCTGCTCGACCGCCAGTTTCCTCTGCTTACCACGGTGGCGACGGCCATATTTAGGTACCCACTGAGTAGCAATAACATAAAAAAGTTATCTATGCATTATAAAAGTTTATTAGTTTACTATAAGATAATTATTGCAATTGCTTAAACCATCATCCAATACGGTGTCAAAAACCATGTGCATAAATCAATCATCACACTTAAAAAAACCACGCGTGATATTTTTCAAAATGTTTGCGTACCTATTCACTATCTCATAGTGTAAATTGTGCTTAACCATAAATCAGTCGTGCATTAAAATAAAGCAGTGTATTGTTAATAAGCTTTAGATACGTATTAACTATAAGGCCAATATATACAAAAGGTAGGTTTCAATTAGGGTCGCCATCCATCTGGGTTTCCCCGGATTCGCCTAGCTAGTTTAAAGAGCATCCGGGTGGGGTTTCATTTCTATTCCAGATTTTTAGCTACTGACACATCTGCGGCCGCAATTACGTCTAAAATACTACTAATTGTTTGCTAAAACTTTATTACTAAATTTAGTTTAAACATGTATAAATATAAATAAAAAGTTAATTTATGGCTATTGAAACAATTATTTATTTTACTGCGTAACTTTAATAAAAGACACTGTTCATATATCCGGGTTTAAAGGATTTTGGACGATCATCCTGGTTAGTAGATTTTAGAGATAGCAACCCTAGGTATAATGTAAGGCTGCTATGTTCCAAGTGTAATGTGAGTTTTACGGGAATTTGAAATGTCCGTAAAACCGTCCGTAAACACACGCAATTATAAATGTAATAAATATATATTATGTATCCTTAGTCTTATCGGAACCTAAATAAAGATAATAATATATTGCGCATATCAATAGCTTTTTTGTGTACCAAAATACCACCCAAAATTACCTAAAAGCAGTGTAAAAAATTCTCAGCCATGTCACAGAACTGAACTCACTGGCGTAGTTGATTCCTACGATCTGTGTCAACATATCTTCCAAAGATTGTTGAGCCATTAATTCCCAGCCGAACACATCTATGCCTGAGCTCAGCATGTAGCCATGGATAGTAGCAGCTAGCAAGTATCCACCAGAATCACCCACAAGGGCTAAGTAAGCTGGAGTGTCGTATAACAGTGCTGCGCGACCCCATCCAAATCTGTTGGTAACCGTAATAATCGTTGTGAAAAGACGGTAGCGACATCTGTTATCCAGTAGCGGTACTAACAATATTTTCTTTAGACATAAAGTTGGTAACAGCGCTACCTAACGGCGAAATTTGAAACCGTCGCTAAGCTTACCCAAATTTTCAACAGATGGCGGTAATAGTAGGAAACTATTTTCTAATCTAAACTTACTTGTATATTTATATCCGAGGTAGAACTTCAGATTTTCTGTGTAATTCTGTCCAGCGTCCGATGTGGTGTCCCAAGGGATGTAAAGAATTTCTTCCTTCTTCAAAAAGTTGGCGAAAGATTTCATCATAAGATGGCACGTTGATTTGCCGGCGACGTGTAACTGGGATTCGGGTTCATTGATGAGCAGTAGTTGGTTCCAGTCGAAGCTAGATGGCGTGGAAATAAAAATGTGTTAGCAAAGCCAAACTGTGGAAAACGTGCATTGAACGTCACATAACAATCAAAACTTATACCTAGATATATGTATATCATACAAAAATGTTGTTTTACTGTATTTGTAAGCATACAATACTGCCACAAGCCGACAACTTATACTTTGCCTTTAAGTACCTAATGAGGGCGCAGTTGCCACAGTGGTCGAGAGATCGGCTGCTGCGTTACGTGTAACAGGTTCGATTCCTGCGCGGTGCAATTATTTGTATGATACACAGATAATTGTTCCGGGTCTGGGTGTGTATGTGAAATTATGTGTTTGTAAACGCACCTACGATACAGGAAGAAATTGCTATTGTGGGGCAACGTTTATAAAAACTGCCTACAAGCTTTGTCTGTTGACTGTTGGAATTTTCCGAGGCTAGATAAATAAGACTAGAATCAAATTACTCCTGGCCACACATAATTATCTGGTGGCCATAGCCAGATATTGATTGAGAGGGTAGACCCCTCTTCAGGAATTTATTTCGAGGTGTTCTACCCAGCTACATACCAACGTAGGTTGTTCAAGGAAGTAGGAACAACAAAGATAAACGTATCGCTTTGTTTAACAAATCACGATATTTTTAAGATGTGCTCATAAAAACCTCTGGTTACATAAAAACCTCTGGTTGGTACATGATCGTTGAACATAAGCAACGCGCAATCCTTACTTCCCAAGAGTTGGGTGACCACTAAAAGCATTTCTATCCGAGCGTCTCTGTGCCTCTGGGTCATTTTAAACCATTGGTTCTATGTATGTTTTATGTCGTTAGGTAATAATTAACAGGCCCTAAGTCGAGTCAGAGGCCTGGGTGACTACTGACTTTCCCCAGGGATGTGTTCAAGAGGCGATGGACTAGGAGAAGCTCTCTGGAGCTTCCCTGCAATTGCTGGTGGTGACTACCGGGATGGTTTGAGTGAGGTAAAAATCCCAAACTCCCTGGTCTTCTCCCCAAAGTCCGCACGCCTTTTGAACACTCCTTCTCAGAGGCTGGCTTAGACCAAATTAAAGAAAACAGTACGCAAAGGAGACACAATAGTTAGTAATATCTTAGGTTTGCGCGATCACTACACATTACAATAAAACAACTTTTAACCGGATTAATCGCGTGTGTCATTGGTTTTGTTTTTGTTTTTCCTGACGTTTCGAACACTTTGCAGCGATGGTGGTCGCAGGAGGACCCTCCTTTTCTCTTTACATGATCTTCAACCCTACGCATCATATTCTCAGTCAACGGTGCCACTTTCAGACTTCCTCTTCTATCCTCATTTCTAATTCTAACCTAACCTAACCTAACATTTTCAACTCAGCTGCATGTAGAACTTGTCATTTATTCATTCAAACATTCCGTACCAAACAAGACAGCAGGTTATTTTCTAATTGATAAATAGGTCGTGTTAGTAGGTAATATGCATATAACAAATCTTACTACCCATACATTACTAAAGCATCATATTAACACAGGCTTCTACGTGGAGGAATTCCTATTTTTTCAATAAGAATACATAATCATTATAAACCCTTATGGTTACGAAATAACTCTAGGAAAACGAAGTGATATAATAATATGATAATAGGTATACCATACACATAACATAGCATCACGCCTGTATTCCCCGAAGGAGTAGAAGGCAGAGGTGTTATTAATGACACCAATGCTGTTATTAAGTCCCATGTAACAGGTGGTGAGCCTATTGCCAGTGATCTTATAAAGTTACAATATTAAATGGGAAAAGAATACCGCTCACAAGAGCAGGATTCGAACCTGAGCCTCCCGGATAAATACTCCGTTAAACATAAATGCTTTTCAAAGATTTAACTGTATTTGATCTTATAGAGTTTTCTTTCTAAGATTTTAAGAACCGAAACCTAAGAATTTTCAAAAAAACTATAAGTCAAAATCAAAAAAACTATAAGTCAAAATCAAAAAAACTATAAGTCAAAATCAAAAAAACTATAAGTCAAAATCAAAAAAATCAAAATCAAAAATATCTTTATTCAAATTAGACCATTAGAAATGGTACTTTTTGAACGTCATACATAACAATAAGACAGTCCCCCAAAACGCCCACCCTTCACCGCTTCCTAGTGCTCCTAAATAGTCCTAGTAAATAGTAATACTATCCTACATAATAAAATACTTGATAAAAAAAAATCAAGTGTCCGTTTCATGCGTAGGTACCTAACAAAGTACTTTGTTGAATAAATATAGATAATTCTGATAACGTTGAAAGCCCAAATGTATATTATTTTCGGACGTTTGAGTGACAACTCTCTAGATAAGTTTATGAATTCCATTTCTATTGATAGAAGGGAAAATGGAACTATGTTTTGTTTTGCAAGTTATTCAGGGATCTGCATAGAATAGATAAATACTGGCCTCGATTCTGTAACACATCTTTTTTTGGCATTCGTTAGGTATGACACAGAAACGGGACAAAATGTGATGTCAATTATTTCGAAGTTGTTATTATTATTATTTATTAAAGACGAATAGCAGATTCGCTGGTGTGCCCATAACATAGTTAGTACTGGAACAAAGTTTTAACACTTGTGTTATTCCAATGGTTAATTAATATTATGTTTTATGCAAAGTTAAACATAGTTCAATTTTCCCTTCTATACAGTCATACGCTGTCAGCTAGACGACACTTACTTACCGTTCACTGATTTTGTAGACACTACACTTTCGGGGAGTTTATTCCACATATTAACAATGCGGTTGTTCACGGTGTGATAGGCCACTAATGAGTGTGACAATGAGCGATTGAGTGATGATGTGTCCACGGGACGAGTACGACTTCTGTTCTAAAAGGAACATATCTCTTATATTGGAGAAAAGATCACCTTTCAATAATCTTTTAATAGTATCCGAGAATACTATTAAACGAGACGTTGAGCTCTGAGTTTCTTTTGGCATTTGTTCTCAGAGCCAGTCAGGTAAAAAATGCCGACGCCATCTAGCTTAAAAAAGACTGTTTGACTTGTAAAAATGTCTTTAACAGATCTATTTACAGAAATAAATATAATTAATCATTTATCAATAGTCTCTGTTTACCCCAAAGGGAAACAGGCATGATTGTAAGTGTGTATAACAAACGGGTAAATGCAAAGTTATACCTTCGTCATCGTAAATACAAAGTACAAGTAACTTGCACGGCTCTTAAGAAGGTAAGTATAGTTTTAATGGTACAAGGAACAAGACAGTAGATAGGACATAGTTTATGGGTCCACTTCACACTGATATCCCGCCGCACTTAAGCTGACAATACCATGTAATGGAAAGCCAAATACCAGTATCAAAAGTAGGTACGTAACATTACGCTTGGATTCCCCGAGGGGAGTGTGCACAGTCTTTCTCTATCTCTCTCTGGTGTTGTTTATGTACAATCTAGTATCAGAGTTTAAACCACCCGTAGGCCTACTGGCGGGATCAAGAACATCTCTCAGGTGCGTTGGTTTCGACACGCTGTTTAAAGTTGTGAAAAGTTGTTTTATTATTGTAGTGATCGCGAAAACCTAAAATATTACTAGATTCAATTCAAATTACATTTTCTATTAATACCTAAATCGATTTATATTGCTGCCCCCAGAACCATGACTTAAACGTATTTGCGTCCCCTTTAAAATGGTTGAGTATGGCTATCACTGCTCAAACATAACTGTACCGCTATACATGTATTCCGACATATAAAAAAAATTTAAATATAATAAATGCGAGAGTAACTCCGTGAGTAAGTATTATTTCTCGTTTGTTCTTACACATCAACAATTTCTAGTTATTTCACCGTATCTCGCTAATGGATATGAGTATTTTCAACCCATTTTCACGTATTAGCTACCGAGAGTTGAAACACATGACAGATTTGACAGAATGAGAGGTTAGCTTTACTGGTTTTGTCAGCCTACCGTACGCGTGAAACTAAATTGAACCCAGATTAAAAACAATAAAACGGTTTTGTGGGACTTCGTTTTGTTTTTAAATAAAAATAGCTCGTCAATATAAAAACGTTTACTACCTCGTTTGTCTAGTGGTCCCAAGCGCGACTGCTGAGCAGGAGTTCGATTTTCGGGTCGGGCAAAGAGTTATTGAGATGTTGTGTTAGGAAATTCTCAATAGCAGCCCGGAGTTGTGATGACAATAGATAGAAAACCTACACTATTACATGGGTATTGATAACAGCATTGGTGAAATGTGGGTGTACTACTGTGTACACCTCTGCCTACCTCTACGGGGAAAACAGGCGTGATGCTATGTTAATTTATTCTTCAAAATAATGAAAGCAACAACTTCTCTCGCTGAATGTTGAACTTTTATTCAAGCCACGAACTTTTTGAATGAACACAGAATTTAAAATAATATTGTACACAGAATAAGGATAAAAGTCAATTTAGCGAGACGAATTGTGAAGAGATTATTTTGTTATGAGGACTTTGGTACCTACACAAAGTTACACTGGAAGCGTTGTTAAAAAGGTTTTTTTTTATGTGTTCTATTTTTTGCTTTTTGTTCTTAATTAATCAGAAATACAAATGAGACTGTTAACAATTGAGAAAGTTTTGTTAAACTCAATTATTTAGAAAAGGGAAACAATGCCGTGAATCATCATCATGCCCTTATTCGTATTTATTTGGGGTCGGCGCAGCATGTATTCTTATTCCATACATCTCTATTAGCCGTCATATCGTCAGTCACTCCTTTTCTAGCCATATCATCTGTAACACAATCCATCCATCGCATCCTCGATGAATATTTAGGCAAACATGTTATAAATTAATACATTTCACACTACTTCCACAATATTAAGGGTAGTCATTCATTACCATAAAATTGCGACTACCACCAACTACGTTTCGCCCCCCACATGGCATCCTCGGGAGCTGTTAGACCATGCAGTGTCCGCCACCGAGTGCTCGGTGCAATTTTCACTGCTTGCGTATGCGCATAAATTTGCGGGCGGGAGGGCGGTGCACAGGTAATGCATGGCTACCCTCAATATTGTAGAAGTAGATACTGTATTTTCATCATTGTAATGGACTTTCGTAAAGTAACGCCTGAATCTATTCAATATTTCTTCAGGGGTTCGTGGCTAAATAACAGCCACACAGGTCAATCAATCGAGGTTAAGCAGCGCTTGCCGCGGTCTGTGGACCAGTGAACATCATTTCATATCGATATCCCTCCGTGCCTCGGAGAGCACATTAAACTGTCCGTCATGGTTGTCAAATGCAGATCTATGACAGCCGTTACGGGTAGTCAGATATCTTATAGTCTGCGAACCAGTCATACCACAAGGTTTCAGTCACAGTTTTGGGGCTGAGTTGTCCGCATCCGTAGGAGTGCACCCTTAAAATAGAATCCCTACAAGTGGCCCCTGGGTGATGTAAAACAAGCAACACAACTCTGGTGGAAGGCTTCGGTCTGGTTACCACCCACCGGACCAAGCCATGCCGTGAAACGACCTAGTCGTGTTTCGAGATGTAGTGCGGTGCAATCATTGTGTGAGACGGGTCTGGGCAGTTGCATCAACTCCCCAACTATCGTCCTCCCATACATAATCTATCCACAATATTTAATAGTGAATAGATTTATTCTGGATCTACTTGCTCCATCCTTGGCCTTACCACCGCCTACCATCAGGCGTGTGGTGGCCAAACATAAATAAATTTTTGATAGCAAAAACGTGTTACCCATAACTGGGTTGAGGAGGTCAGATAGCTTGAGGTATTAGCTACATAAAAGTATTACTATAGGTTTAATTGAATAAAACATTTGTTTTTTTTTTTCGCTCTCTAGTTTTCTCTTATATTTAGCCGGAAGTACTTTAAAACAACGACCTTCAACACTGTATTAATTACTTTCAACTTTTGACAGATGGGGGACAAAGTTCGCAGATAATTCCTTTTCGCTGCTTGTAATTATGTAGGTACACTATCCGTATTGCAAGGCCGTAGTCGGAAATTTATTTTGGGAAGGGCGTGAATGCTGGTACGACCTCGGGACCTCGGTGAAGGTAAGAATAGGACACATGTGGTATGTAGTCAGAAGCTCAAGAGCGCAGTTGACACACAAGTACACTCCAACGCGCTCGACCACCTCGTTTTAGACCTCGCCGTCGACATTTCAGTGTGTCGTGCAAAATCTCGTCATGCTCTCCCGGATACTTGTTCGTGCCGGCCCGCGCCGAGCCAGTGTAGCTATAAAGCCATCTCTTAACATTAAGGAAACTGACCTGATCCAGCTAGTCCTCTGTTGTCCCCCCAGTAAAGGCCTAAGCCGAGGCTCGAGTCGCGCCGGAGACGCCCTTAGTGTAGTTTTAAAAATATGCTCTAGCTGCCGGCATCAAAGCGCCATAGCTATTGACGGGTTACGCAGATCAAACCCAAAATGTGCGTAGTCAATTACATAATTATAACTATTACTATTCAAATCTCTTTGTGCGTAGTACTCACAACGTGTGTGTAAGACCAAATGCATGGACGAAGCGAAACGAGTTTGTAAGGATCATAGCAGGTGGCGTTCTCTAGTTTCTGCCTACCCCCTTTGGAAAAACACGTGAGTTTATGTATGATAAAAACTTTTTTACTAATAAATTAGCCGCTGAAAAAAAAGTGAAAGTAAAATGTTATTTTACTTAGTCAATAACTGAATGAGATTTGAGTCGAACTTATATGGAACCAACTTCGAAGTATTCTCTATCAAATAAAAAAAAAAAACATAAAAATCGAACTTATCTGTAAATAGTTTAAAGGCATACACATGTATGCCACAAAAAAAAACAAATGCGTTGACTAAGAACTCCCTCCTTTTTTCATCGGTTGAAAATAATATGGAGGCAAATAATGTCTAAACTAGCATGATTTTCGCTGGAACTAATTGGTTCCAGCGGGGTTTGACCGGGTTCTTCCAAATATCGGTTTCGGTGGACGCTTCTAATTTTATCCGTAGGAACTATCCGTACAAATATTATCAATCGGGAAGTATATCCGTTTTATTTGCTTGTTAATTCCACTGATCCGACTTCAACGACATTTGTCACGGAGGATAGACACGGCCCGGATATGGACATAGGACTTTTATTTAGTTACAGTGCTCTTACAGATAAACCTTTCAAACGGATTAACGCATGCGTAGGGAACTCTAAAGCTATATATTTTTGTGGAATTTCAAAATCAAAATCAAAATCAAAAATATCTTTATTCAAATTAGACCATTAGAAATGGTACTTTTTGAACGTCATACATAACAATAAGACAGTCCCCCAAAACGCCCACCCTTCACCACATTTGAACCAGCGCCCCCCGGATAAATACTCCAGGTGCTCTGACCACTTAGGCATTTCGACCTCTGCTCACTACTCCGAATCCTTCTTCCACATTTTTATACTTCTTTTTCTGACGTCATCATTATCTATTCAGTCCATAAACAGGTGACTGAACCGACACGACTAACTTTGCAGTTAATACAATGTCGTACAGATGCAATTACTTTAACAAATACAGATGAATCTTTCAAAAGCATTAATGCATGCAAAGAGTACTCTAAGCAAGGCTGAAGTTATAGTTTTATTGTGGATAAAAATACGGTCGTGAGCAGGATTCGAACCTGCCCGGATAAATACTCTAGGCACTATGCAAACTAAACCATCTCGTCCTCAGCTCACTACCCCGAATTATTCTTCGGGAAGATCAGGTTCGAATCCTACTCCACAACCAGATCCAAAATCATCCATCTCCATCGTCTCTTTGCACAAATTTTTTTTAATTTCACATACGCTTTTATTTAAGTGTATTTTCTTACCTCAGAGACACAATACGTCTTCTCAAAAGGAAAGCCTCGTTCTTTCACAGTACCACATTAGGCCATCTTATGCATCGCTTTAATTTAACTACCCTCCAAATAGGCGGTATTTGTGTTACTAAATGGGCAATATTAACATGCCATCAACGTGAGCGGTGTATAAGGCTTGCCGTTTTTTAGCTGAAGCTACTATTTACATAACATAGCATCACGCCTGTTTTCTCCAAAGGGGTAGTCAGAGGTGTACAGAGTTGTACACCTAATACCGTTATTGAGTTTCATGTGATGCGCCTAATGCCATCTACCGAGCACAATTCCAAGCTACTGAGAATAACACCCTTTCGGGTATACAGGCGTGATGTTACCTATGTTACAGAATTTTCAAATTCGAAGATGTTTGAAAAGAATTAACGCATGCATAATGGCCTCTAAAGTAATAATTTGTTTTGGAAAAAAAATAAGGAGGTGAGCAGGATTCGCACCTGCACCTCCCGGATACATACCCCAGGCGCTCTGACCACAAAGCCATCTCGACCTTGCTCACCCCGAATTCTTCCACATTGTAATACGTCATTGCCATATTTTCAGTCCCTTCACAGGATACTGAACTGATAA
Organism: Xylocampa areola; assembly: GCA_935421205.1. Lineage (NCBI taxonomy): Eukaryota > Metazoa > Arthropoda > Insecta > Lepidoptera > Noctuidae > Xylocampa > Xylocampa areola. The sequence continues at coordinate 12,364,888 of OW285220.1, forward strand.
GACTAAGTTTGAAGTTAATAAAATGTCGCACGGATGCAATTACCTTAACTATTTATAGGTCAAGATGGCTTAGGTACACTATTTTTATAAAGTTTTGAAACACTTGAAGTGTTTCAAAACTTTATAAAAATAGTGTAGTGACCATTTAAAAATGTTAAATGAGTTAGTTTCATTAAAAAAACTTCCAAACAAAGGGCCTTCAACGAAACCAAAATGTATCGCACTTATCCCCCGCCGCCTTATCTCTGCACGCAAATCGTAAAAATCAGAGAAAATCCCTATTTACGACGCAATACCCTTATGCGCATAATCTTCACTCGCTTTATTTCTCCATTCGCTAGGCCCTTTTCCTTATTAGCAAAATATATTATTAGGGAAATAAATGAAACTTTGATGTTAACCAAAATCTGGGCACGTGAGGGCACACACCACACACATACCTACCTCACCATACATGGTTTCTATCACAATTGTATTATTTATATTCCTGCTAGCTGTGCCCCGCAAACGTTGTTCTGCCACATACATTTTCTGGATAGGGCCACCCTTATCACCTATGGGTAAGCGATGTTGTGACCGAGGATGGAGCATGTAGATCCAGAAGAAATCTATTCACTCCAAGTAGAGTGGATAGATTTGGGGAGAACGATAGTTGGGGAGTTGATGCAGCTACCCAGACCCATCTCTCACAATGGTTGCACCGGACTATATCCCAAAACACGACTAGGTCGCTTCACGGCATGGCTTCGTCAGGTGGGTGGTAACCAGCCGCGGCCGAAGCCTCCCACCAGAGTTGTGTTGCCTGTTTTGCACCACCCAGGGGCCACGTGTAGGGATTCCATTTTAAGGGTGCACTCCTACGGACGCGGGCAACTCAGCCCCCAAAATAGATTATTATATATCAGAAGAGGTAAGCCATACCACAAGGTAAGCCAGACTTTGATGTTATATTTTTTGGGGATAGAAAACTGCCTCGTTGGTCTAGTGGTGCCAAGTGGGACTGCTGAGCGAGTCTTGGGTTCGATTTCCAAATCAGGCAAAGTGTTATTTGGTTTTTCTGTTAGGAAATTCTCAGTAGCAGCCCGGATTTTGGAATTGTTCTCGGTAGAAGGCGATAGGCTTACTACCACATGGAACTCAATAACAGCATTGGTAAAATATGGGTTTACAATTGTGTACACTTCCGCCTACTCCTTCGGAGAATACAGGCGTGATGTTGTATTATGTTAGAAAAGTACGATTACAAGCGGAGTTTGAACCCGCATACACTGGAAAGTTCTCTTAGTGCTGTAGACTACAGCAACTGCCTGTTGCCTTAAAAAAAATAATTAGCAAAACTTTGGTTCTTAACCTTCTGGATGATATTGGTACATTGGTCGCATCATTACATTCTACCTTCAGAGATCTAAAATCGACGGTCCCTACGAATAAACCCCTAACTACCAATGACAAATTTTACAGGAGAGCGCTTCAAAGTTTCAAACGTGTGTATAATAAGTTCTACTTAACGTAAACTCATGAAATTTGGTATCAAGGTTTATTGTATGATAAATATTATAAAACAAAATAAAATAAGCCATAAAGGTGGGTTTTAGTGCATTATTTGTCACTTACTTACTTGTACATCGGAATCGTCCCTATACCAAGTTGCTGAAATGGTACTTAGTGACCTTTACGTGGTAATCTTTAAATTAATCAGAGTTTTAACTGCCATTTAAGAAATTGTACGTGGGGTATATGGTATGAAAAATGTTTTAAGCAGTATTTACGTGGTTGACGCACTCACAAAACAACACTTTACAAGAAAATTATAAAAATACATTAAGGGGATTTCAGAACCGGCTTAAAAAAGTATCACAAATTTAAATTTTACTGTATGATAAAATTCTTTAATCTTTTATTAAACAATCAGTCCTTTTTTTCAGTATAACAAGTAAGTTCTTATTTTAAGGTATGATAAAAATTATAATATATAGATACTTTTTAACGTAACCAAAATCGGCCGTACACAGTATTGTTTTAATTAATTAAAACATGGGTTGTTGTATCGGTTGGAACATGAGAAGTAACAAAAATAACTTTTCAAAAGAGAAATGCTGCATAGCCACATATTAATTATGTAGATAAAGAACAAAAGTATTTTCAGCAGTAGTTAAAAGCGAAAAATTTTATATAAACTTCAAAAAGTCAACGATTACTCGAACTAAAATATACCAAAATAAAATTTAAAATTAACAATAACAAAGCAACAAAATCACATTTTGCTTAGTTGAATGACGAATTAAACGGGATAACAAAGTTAAAATCATCTTTTATAAAATAAGTCAAATATTCTGTAGTAAAAAAAAAACGTCCATTATAAAACCAAAATAACTTCCAGGTCAATCGAATGATTAAAACATCTATATACTTACTATTATTTTTTCAGCATACTTACTATTACTAAGCTACATAAATACATAACTAAGAAATACTACTCCTCTTCATCAGAATTTGAGACATTAACATCACCAGAAGCCAGGGAATAATAAAATCCATGGTACTGTCTAGGGATTATGTTGTGTTCACAAAGATATTTGAGATCTAGCAATTTTTCAATAGGGATTGGTAAAGGTCCAGTATAAGCCTGTCTTAACTCATGATCTGTTTGATTTTGACGCCTCCTGTATTGTGTTCTTCGGACAAATATGCGATGGTATGTTTCATCAAATGTATTTTTGTAATTGAGCACATCTGGCTCAGAAGAGGACACATTAATTTCTCTGATTCTAGACCACATTACTTTCAGGTTTCTGTCATCTTTTGTCCAGTTTTTCCCAATTAGCAACTTTTTAAAATCCAGAATATCCTCTTTTGCTACTTCTTTGACAGTATATGGATTTCCAGTCTCTTTGGCCCACCTGACTAATGCAAACCATTGATCAGGCGTGTAGATTTCTTTATTTTTAGAACAACGCTCTATTAGAGCATGTATGCTGTCGTTTTCGTTCTGTGTATGACCTTTCTCAAAAAATCTATGTGTTATATTTACGTTAAACTCTTTGGCAGCAATCAAGTACATCATGAAAACAATTCTATTTCTATTCTGCCCTCCGCAATTATCTGAATACAAGTTTATAGTTTTTATGCCTTTTGAAGATTGATCCTTGATAAAATTGTAAACACAACTAGCCACCTCATTTGCGCCTCGTTTGGCAATGCCCTCATGCCACATATAACATTTTCCAACCTTCTGTCCTAACTCGAAAATTGTAAAATTAAAAACATTTAGTTTTCTTTTATAATACAATATGCTAGTTTCAGCATGAGGAGAGGAGTGCACTTTTTGAAAGTCGAATGCCGCAGTAACGATTGTGGTAGGTGAGTTGATAGCTGAAAGTTTATCTTCATTTTTGAGACTTCGAGCCATGTCCTTATTTTGCAAATGTTCATTAAACAGTTCCTGAACATTTTGATTAACTGGCTTTGGTTGGTTTTTATAGGCAATGCACATGTCGCATTGATCTTTTTTGGGTCGATGAAACTCAATGTTGAAGTTTTCATTTACAATGTCGGTGTATTGCCTACACGTTTTAGCCATATTCCTTTCTGTCTCTGGAACCCACTCTTTGTAAAGTTTGAACATCTTAGACATAGTCAATTCACTATCTAAGTATAATTTTGAGGATTCTTTCCGAACATAATGTGACTCCACTGGGGTAAATGATTTGACATGGTCACAAACGCTTTTAATCATTTCGTCATTCTTGACTTTAAGATGATTGTGATGACGTCCTCTCTCATCACAACCTACTGTGAGTCCATCACCATCATTAATTTTACTCAAAGCTGTTCGTACGACGCCTTCCCCAATAGCAAAGGTGTGCAAAAACATCCTTTTGCACACAGTAACTCGTTCGTTTCTGACATTTTCTAGATTTTTTGGCAGATAGTACTTGACAGAATATAAATCTTTTTGATGGACCCTCTGTTGTAATTCGTTTCTTACCGATTCGTTGACACCACTGAACCAAAAAATCCCACTGTCGCACACGATTACCAAGTGACCAGTAATGTTTAAACATCTGTTTTCTAACGTCTTCATCTATTTTCTCTTTGCACTTTAATCGACACTCAACATCGCAAGTAGGTAGTATAGACTTTTCGGATCGTACCTTTCCATTTCGACTAATATAGCTTAAGCCCTGATTTTTTAACCATTTTCTCTTGCTATCTATCCATTCTAATTTATTCATTTTGCGTATTCTTCCTAAGGTAGTTTTCTTCTTTACTCTTCTTTTCTTTTTTGTTTGTGTTTCTTCTGTAAGACTATCATCCTTATCCGTCGTTTCATCAATACTGGATGGGATATAAATGTCTTCATTGAAAGGTACACACATAGATGAAGATGGGGTGTTAATATTAAATGAACTTGAATGGTCTGAATCAACATTCTGCATTATTGTCAATATGGAAGGAGACCCTAAGGGTGTACTTGTATCTAAAGGTTGCTCAGAATCGGACAAGACGTTAATTTCTTCAATAATTATGTTTTTTTCTGGATCATGCGACGTTCTGACGATAACTTCCTGAGAATGATGACTACCGGCAAGTAGGTCTGGTTCCGAATTAAAATTAATAATTTCTTCAGTTATAATTCCAGTGTCTGAAAAAACAGCGCCATTGGGATGAGTAGCAGTGTTGTTATTTATCTTTTTTTGAGTCAGGTCTGATTCGGTAAATTGAGTGGCTAAATGCGGGCATGTGGGAAGATCAGAAAGAATAAGTGATTCTGGATAAGCCTCAACCATGTCGTCTATTTCAGGTCGAAGAGCTGGAGGCGAGCCTAATAAAGATGAAATAATCTTGGGTTGTATATGGATAGAATCTAATTCTGGCTGCGAATATTCTAATAATTCCATAACTTTTGAGTCGGAGATAGCAATATTGGAGCAAAAAATTATTTCGTCATGAGATAACCCTGTTGTAGAAGCTTCTTTTGTATGCATTTGAGCAACAACTTCAATCGTATTTTGCTTGTTTTGATCATGTTTTTCATCGTCAGTAGAATCCGACCGAAGAGTAGCTGAAAAAAAAAAACTGAAATAACATGAAATTCACTAATGGTATCTAGTAAATTACGAAAATTAACAAAATTTCCCAAGTAGACTTTCGTAAGAAGTAGTTATGAATAAATTCCGTTTTAATTTTCCGGCGTATAATCACCCATTTACCACTTACTGGACTTTACTATACAATTATCCGATGTAAAACAACGTAACTACCAAATACGGATAATTACGTTGGAGTGCTGCAAAATTGTATTTGATTCATACAAAAACTCAAAATCTATGTAATTATCTATTTAAAATACTAAACAGTAACATAAAGTAAACTAATAAACTTAAGTAAAGGTACGTTTAAATAAAATAGCATTAGAATTCTCTTACCTGTACGAGTTCTAACGAAATCACTTTTGTTTTTTATACACGATACACTTTTTTTTGTATTTCGTGGTTCCACGTGTTGATAATTTGTATTAATTACCTTTCGAGGCATATTTTGTTATTAAAATTTGATTAATATTCACGCGACAAAACATACATGACCGTCTCTTTGGCCGGTGCGAGCGCATGTCCCGCAAGTGGCAGTTGCGGGGGAGGCGCGCGGGGTTACGATGGACTGTCCAACGTAAACCCACCGAATTACCACTATAGATGTTTTACGTTGGAAATTATAGTCAATTTTGTAGTTATGTGAAACTTCGTGTGCGGATTTAAAGTTCAATTTCACAACTTAGGCTCATTTTTGTTAAACTAAATTATAGTTAAGGGTGGCCTAAAGGTCACGGTAACAAAACATGCAAATCACGCATCTACCACTTCGGGGATTGTACGTAGGGATCGTCGAAATATAGTACGTAATATTTCATCACCTTGATCTTTTCTCTATCTTTTCCCAATAAAATTAAGGTCAGATTCCAACTAGATAATCAGGAGCATTAAAATATTTTTTAACTATTGAACCTCCAGTTTCAATTCATGTAAATCAAGTCCTTTCAGTCGATAAGTAAATACAGTTAAGTTTGTGTTTACAATTCACGCGGAGGCTCCCTTTTGGGTTGATTACGCAAACATAAAGCCACCACCACCTTTGAACGTAGATTTGTTCAGTGTAACCCAGCGGTTTATAGTCGCTAATATTCAATAACTTGCTTCGTGTAGCCAATGAAACGGCAGAATTCTGTCCCGTATTTATAATGGATAATTGGGTAAATTCATCCTAAACTAATATATATTTGTCTTTATTCGGCTGAGTGTTGTCAAGATAAATATTATATAAGGTCTTATTTTATTTGTGAAGGTCCTTTTAGGAGGTCAGTGTGTATGATAAGGGTTCATTTAGAACATTAATGAAAATGTTATTTATGATAAAAAATATAATATTGTGTTTGGCCGTCTGTGACGCTATTTTCGTCTAGCTAGTGATTTATTTTTAAATTAAATTCTTATTATATGTGAATGTAATGTTTTATTTATTAATCTCCTAAAATGACCTCCACTTATAAAGGAGGATTATACATATAGCAACATCAGATGCGATGGCATATTGTTATCTAACGTTTGCTGTCGATATACTTACTCTAGCTTTATTAGATCCATATCACGCATACCGACATTCAAGCCAACCCAAAAGCAAAGCTTATAAAACAAGTGCCTACTTACCTTAGACTTCAACTCCAACTCGTAAAACTTCATCATTGATCCAAAGACAGGCAAAGATATTTTACATACCTTTTGGACGTACAAATAATGTTGATAGACCGTATCGGAGGACCAAAACAAGTATGTAACACAAAGTTGAAATAATATTTTCAAAGCGTACATAAGAGCAGGCGTAGTAGAAAAGGAATCAGTAATGGGAATAAATATCTAATAGCTTCAGAGAAAAACGAATCCAAACTATCTTTGAAACATCTTCAAAGTAAGCGGAAATAAATTCTCTTTGCTATTAAAGATAAATCTTTGAAAAGCATTAATGCTTGCTTAGCGAACTCTAAAGTTATTATATTCAATGGAAAAAGAATACGGTCGTGAGCAGGATTCAAACCTGCGCCTCCCAGATAAATACTCTAGGCGCTCTGACCATTAAGCCATCTCGACCTCTGCCCACTAATGACGTGTTAAAAATATGGATGAAGAATTCGCAGTAGTGAGCAGAGGTCGAGATAGCTTAGTGGTCAGAGCGCCTGGAGTATTTATCCGGGAGACGCAGGTTCGAATCCTGTTCACGACGGTTCTGTTTCTCTGTGCTATGTCTAGTTAGAATATATGAAATAAAATAAAATATTAAATAATACAAATAAATTCACTTTTGAATTATCAGAAAAAGAAGAGAATTGCTAGTTGCCACGTTCCAAAGTGTAGATTTCTATGGAGAAGAATGGGCAAGATCAGTCAGAACATACACAGTATGTACTAGTAAGGAAATAACGGTCGTGAGCAGTATTCGAACCTGCGCCTCCCGGATAAAGACTTCTGCTCACTACCCCGAATTCGAGTCAGCTGAGTGATCAGAGCGCCTGAAGTATTTACCCGGGAGGCGCAGGTTCAAATCCTGCTCACGACCGTATTTTTATTTCCACAAAAAAAATTACTTTTGAATTTCCTATGCATGCGTTAATGCTTTTCAAAGATCTATCTGTATTTGTAGTAGAAGTCAGAACTTAAAATATTTATTTCATCTTTATGAATCATATTGTTTATTTTCATTTGCACGAAAACATTTCAACGTCAGTTCACGTCAAACAAAAGAGTAAACATTAATGTATTTCAGAATGCTTTGTTAGAGAACATTGAAATTTCTCATGCATTTTAACTTATTCTTAATAATCTACATAAAATGATGCAGCATTAATACTCACTGCCTCATTAAATCAATGATGAAATACGCCAAGTCCTCGAATCCGAGTGGTCCAGCACGCACCAGCATATAGAACTCATCTTGGCAAGTCTGCTTCGGCTTGACAAAGTCGAAGGTGAAACCGCCAGTCGTGACAAGGGGAGTGCCAGTCCCTCCGAGGAACTTGGCGATTCTGGCAACGGAAGCTGTGGACAAAGAAAATTTATACATAAATATTTACTGAAGTCTGAATTATCAAAACGTTGTCTCTCAGACACTACGCCCATACGCATCGCCTGTAATAGACGAAAAAGGTAATAATTACAGATAAATCTTTTAAAAGCATTAACGCATGCTTAGCGAACCTTAAAGTTATATTTTATGTGGAAAAAGAATACGGTCGCGAGCAGGATTCCCACCTGCACCTCCCGGATAAATGTCCACTAAGCCATCCGTTATTTATCCGGGAGGATAAATACTCCAGGCGCATCCACAAAAAAATGTAACTTTAAGTTAGTAATTACACTATACCATTATTGTTGAACACCGTTAAATAATATTGTCGTCAAGTCGTCCTGATTTGAAGGCAATATTGCCATTAACACTGTATTCCGTAAATGACTGAAGTCCAACAGTAATGGATTTTTTTTATGTCCTCTGAGGAGCATCTTCCAACGACTCAGTGGCCGGATTATCTTTGCTTCAAAACATGGATCAAGGCATGTCATGCTATTGATCCCAGTTCTATGAATAATCAACACTTAATTCAAGTCAAGGCCTCAGCGCAACTTAAACAACTTTGACACAAGGAAGGAATATGGATTTAACTGAAGTGTTTGTTAAAGTAAATGTATTTGCACGCCATTGAACATGGCAGATTATGCGAAAATATAACCATTGTAACACCAATTGAACTTACTTTATTTGATCAATAAATAATTTGATTAATTGAAAATAAAAAGAGGATTACGCTATATTTCCCTCGGTACGAAGAAAAGTGTCTTCCAAAAGATCGCTCACAAGAAATTATGTAGAGGCTCAAACGCGTTGTGGGACTAGACAAAAATTAGTTATTTCAATATATTATATATTCAACACTTATTAGGAGTAGGTACAATAATAAAAAACGAACAAAGAAACCTCCGAAAAGTTACTGATCTGATAGCGATCGCTCCAGTAACTTTTTAAGGGTTTCGGTGGTCGTTTAGTTCAATATTAAATACCAAGAGGCATTGTTATACGAGTTTCTCTAAACATAAAATATTCTTTGGGTTTTTATGATGAATACTGTTTTGATATTAAATTTTTAGTAGCTAACTACATTTTCCGATCTCATAACATTCTTTGACGGATTTTATAATCATGCTTTTAGCTACAAAAGGAACAATGACGTTTTAGAATTTAAGGTTCCGTATTTTTAATGCCAAGCCGAAATTAGACGTCATTATATGAAAATATTTTTTTGCATTTGGAAAAACATCATAATATATATCATATATACATATATATCGAGTTATTATCATTTTTTTCTGGTCTAATTTATACTTTGAAAATATTTCTCTCATACAGATAAATCTTCGAAGAGCATTATCGCATGCATAGCGAACTCTAAAGTTATAAACTTTTGTGAAAAAAGAATAGGGTCGTGAGCAGGATCCGAACCTGCCCTCTCACCTGGAGTATTTATCCGAGAGGCGCAGGTTCAAATCCTGCTCCCGACCGTATTCTTTTTCCACAAAAGTTTATAATATTTTCCTCATTAATCAATCTTGATCCACAAACCAGGTGTTCGAAGGGTTTGTGAATAACTTTGAAATTGTGCGCAACTCCCAGCTGTATATTTAGGGAAAGACAAATAGCTGGGAATACGGTGAAGGAAACAATTAGGAACACGTCCTAACAAACTTTTACTGGCACATGCTACCAAATCCTTTAGGGCTGTACGTGGATCAAGATTGGTTGTAAGACAAGGCTATAGAGTAAGCGAGTAGATGTGGAAAATAAAGTTCTCAGAAAGTTACTCGGCAAGCTTCAATCTGCGAGTACGTAATAACTATTAGATTTTACATGCTAGAAAAAGTTTCTAACAGAATTTCAGACTGGAGATATACTAATTAATGTTCACCGGTTACTACTCACGTGTATTCTTCGGATTTGCCCGACTACATTCGAGCTCGAACGGAGCCCTTAGTCATGAGCTGAGTCCGCACATATTATACAAATTGAAATATACTGTTAGGGTCGTATTTATGAAAACTGAGCGATTCACAAGATGTCCTTTAGCTAAATGTCTTTTGGGTCTGTTGTCTTCTTTCTCCATTTAAGTGATTAAGATAGCTACAATATTTTTTTTCCAACTCGTCAGTTTTCATAAATACGATTACTAATACTCGTAACTTTAAATTAGCTATGCATGCGTTAATGCTTTTCGAAGCTTTAACTGTACTCGTAGGTTTTCCAAAACAATCAAGATGATTGGATTTTGAAGTGTCAAGAAATTATTATCATATTATTTTCCAAAAGATATCAATTCAATTTATGATTTAATTTGTGTAAATTCAAAAATTGGAAGAAAAGCTTTTTGAGTTGAGACTATAAGACCGGTTTCGTTATACACATGTGTTTCGCAAAAGATGGATATAATTTTGTATGGAAAAAATATGACTGGTACTATTCCTGGCTCTAGATATATACGTGGATTATTGTTTGACATGAATCCCAAAAAATATAATTTTTTGTAGAAAGAAAAATACGGTCGCCAGCAGGATTGTAACCTCTCGGATAAATAGTCCAGGCGCTCAGACCGCAAAGCCCTCTCAACCTTTTGCTTGCTTTCTATAAAAAAATATAAATTTAGAGTTCGCTATGCATGCGGTAATGCTTTTAAAAGATTAACATTTATCCTTTAATTTGTTGTTGTTCTTCTTCTTCTTGTTTCCAATATACTATTGGCTAAAAAATAACTAATTATAATGTTTAATTACTAAATCGCTTGTATCTTGTGACACGTACCATTTAATGAGAAGACACTAGTTCCTGGCATACAGTTGATAATAGTACAGGTGCTAGGGTTTAAAACAAAATGTCACAATAACATTTCACATGTCACAATAATATTTTTGTCAATTAAGATTTTATTTATTATTTATTTAATTAAATAAAGCGACATAAACGTATTGAACGTTTCGTCAAAGCTTAGCCAAGGCCGACAGTTTCAAAGCCCAACCGCATCCGATTTAGTCAGGTCGTCCACAGGGAATGAAGGACAACGTGGATATTCTGAAAAGCGGATCTGCCGATCGACGGCCTTCCGTTTTGAAGCTCAAAAAGTCAACAGAATCTACTTGCCTCTTGAGAATGTTGAAATTGGTATTTGCCCTTCTGTTATCTTTGCAAATGTTTAGCTTGTAAAGAGATTTGATTTCACCTGATGAGATTCTGCACTCGCAACGCTAAAGCTCCTAAGTTGCAGCTATTGACGAAGAGTCTAAATCAATATTGCTTGTCAATACAAGGTAACGTTCGTAAGCCAAAGATAGATTATATAGTTTACAAGCACTTATGAAATCTCCAAAATTTTCTACGTTCAGTAGTGTAGTTCTATGGAACAGAAACTTCACGGTTAGTCTTTTTGTTCTTTCTTGAACTCAACGTATTTATGATAAATAAGATGAAATTAATAAAAAAAGCACGCCTGCAATGTGTATTTTTGTATTTCACACCTTTTTGGGTACCATAGCCACTGTATTACTAATATTTTTAATCTTACTAGCCTATATTATCCAGGACAATGTAAGGATTATAACGATACCCCAAACATCTAAATCGGTGCAGGCGTTTAGAAGTTATGGTAGAATAAAGAAACTCACAAATAAACAAACATACTCGTACATGACCCCTACAAACTTTGAAACTTACGAGGACATTTCTAGAATAAATTAAAATCCAGGTAAATACTGTTACTGTAAATACCTACCAAATCTGTGATAATTCTACCAAATATGTCATAATGTAGAAATACAAACAATAAAAAACAGAAAAAATACATGAAAAATTATAAAAAATTATCTCTTTACAGAAACATTTTCGAAAAGCATTAACGTAAGCGAACCCTTATTTAAAAAATAATAACTTGAAAGTAATATACGGTGGTGAGCAGGATTTGAACGTCGTTATTTATTAAATTTAAAAAGCTAAGGCTTTTAAGTTCAACACGATTATAATGTAATATTATTTAGTTACTTAATTCCATTTCTAGATACCACAGCATTCCGTTATACGGTAATTTGAAATCATTACCTTGTTTTCAATTAACTTAATATTCTTTTAATTCCCAGGTGATATTTTCCCATTCTACGCTCACCGCTACCAAAATTAATGTTCGTAATTTCAGGGGCTCAGCAGCGACGTAGTTATCAATCAGCATTGTTTATAGTACATGTATCAACAAATGTACGAAGATAGACGGGGCCGTTAAAATAATGTACGTTTGTCTGTCTTATTGCGTTGGCGAGGTAATTATAGAGATTAGCTGGCCACGTAATTTTTCCATGAAGAATGTATTGTTATGCTTTTACTCTATTTTTACTTTACTTTTTTATATTGTCATTTGGTTATGTCTATGTATTTGCACCTGCAAACGCCAGTCGGTCACAGTTTTGCTCCACCTGGAGCAAAACTGTGACCGACTGGCGTCAAAGCAGAGGATGTAGAAGTGTTGATCGCCCGGCGGTAAGATGCAAGGATGATATTGCTACTAGCACTAGGAAAACTAGCACAGGAGCGTGGAGATTGGCAGAAACAGGCAGAGGCTTGTTTCTGCCAATCTCCACGCTGAGAGAGCTCACCTATGTCCTGCAGTGGGTGAAGGCAGGAAGATTAATTTCACTACTATAGTGGTAAAATTTTGACACAATAAATAATGAATATATCAGTCATTTTAGGTATGTGCCTGAAACTCTGACAACCAGTCTTTTGACGAGATACAGGTATCTCGCCTATTTACTAGACAGGCCTAGTAAATAGGCTGAAAGATGGGATAGGAAGTCATTCTATGTAAAGTACTGGTATTAAAGTGGACCAGGTTATACGGGAAGTCGACCACAAAGTCGTTATAGAAAGTCTTGGAATTTTTAAATATTTAGCCGCTTTCAAACTCTTCGTGAATATTCCACCTGGAGACGGGCGGTTATATCCGATACGTGTCGACTGAAGTTTGTTCATCAACTACACAATATGAAGAAGAAGTACAGCCGTACCTAATACTTATTTTAAATTATACATTATTTAATAATATCCCAGGTTTTTGCGATCACTACACATTAGAATAAACCAATTTTTATCCGGATTAATCGCGTGTTTCCTCCTGCGTCCACGAACGCAGTGTTCAGAACGTCAGGAAAAACAAAAACCAATAATACACGCGATTAATCCGACATTATTTAGATTAAGAAAAGCCTCTCATCTTTGCGGTTTGTATACAAAGTTTATTTTACGTCAATGGGTAATCAGGATATTCAAAATATTTTAATGAGACTACAAACACCTTCATGAGTGTAATACTAGCATTCTCTATGAGGTCTAATTGACAGTCAGCCAGTGGTGAGCCGTCATTTTGTATGCAAAATGGGAAGGCTTATGGCTTACTTAATAACAAGCGAGGATAAGCTTCCTTCTATCTTGCATATTAGGTACAAACACATACGTATTCCACGCGCGAGACAACTCACTCGCACATAATCTTTAGAATGTAAGATTGAGCCATGAGTAGAATGTTTATTTTGTACAATTATTTTGAAATAAAAAGGATTAATGTTTTTTTTTTATACAAAGATTATCTGTTTCCACTTGTTAGGATTTAAAAAAGGATGCAGGAAAAGAGGTGTGTGTGATACCTCCTCTGCTGCATCCTTTTTTAAATCATGTATGCGTATCGGTTTAAATTGCTCCTGACCAGTCCTTTTTTGAGATCATCCGCAAGTTGGTTGTGGTACGTTTGTTGAGGTCAACTAGCCCTGACTCTTCCATCCACATTCGCATCTTTATACTAGTTTAACACTTAATCATATATTATCTTTGCCATATCAGTTGTCACATTACTTTAGTCAGAACCACGAACCGATCTAAAACACGCCAAGATTATCTGTACGAACATTTTAATTAGATTACAAAAAAGTACGTAGTTTTATCTACGATATATATCTACAATTGACTATTTTGACAGTCCAAAGCCTGCAAGTGTGATGGTAAATGTTATCAATACACTACTGACAACCGCTCTGTGATACTCATCGGAAAAGTTACAATTAACGCAAGACGAGTCGTGGTGAATATGATTTTGCGCGGACAAGGACACAAGACAACGAGCTTGTAACTTTGTGAGTTACATTACATATGATTTTTTTTTTATACCTATTCTATAAATGAAAATATTTGACCAGTGTCTCAGGTTTGGTATATACTAAGAATAACCCTACGACACGATTTTTGGGGTGTCTGTCTGCGACCAAATAATTTTTGGGGTGTCTGTCTGCGACCAAATAATTTATTTTTCTTACTAGACCACAATTTACTATCTAACCTCCGAGTTGATATTTTTGCAATGATTTTACAAGTAATTGTTTGGTTCATCTCTATGTCAGTAAAATACTGAAGTTGAACCACATCTGGTAAAACCGAAAGCCGACCATAATATAATTATGTACAGGCAGATGAGACCTCAAATAACTCAATAGACACAAAATAAACTTACAACCCCGCATCTAAGTAGTTATAGCCGGTATCATCACCGTTAGACTGGCAAGTGACATGTTTCAGGTTCGGATCCAAGGCACGCACCACCAACTTTTGGATAGCCATGCTTATATTAGATATTTATTGTGTATAACTTGATTAAGAACTCGTCCTGTCAAATTAATATCTATGACAGCCGTTACGGGTAGTCAGAGACCTGATAGTCTGATAACCAGTAATACCGCGAGACACAGTAACTGGGTTGTGGATGTCAGATAGGCAATCGCTCCATGTAAAATACTGGTATTAAGCTACAGCCGGTATGATTGGAAGTTGACCCCAAAGTAGTTGAGAAAAGCCTAGGCAGAGATAACTTGATTAAGATCATCAAACCCAGGTTCCCACACGATGTTTTCCTCCACCGTATGTCCGTGATGTCTTAGATTAACTAAGAAAGTACATATGACATTGAAAACGTCACATTAATAGATACCTGATTTGAACCCACAACTTGTGATTCAAGAGGCGAGTCCGTAACTACTCGGCCACCAAGACAGCGTGGTGATCAATTCTAGTTTCTTCTTTGTATCAGAAGATACCTTTGCTCTGCAGTTGGACAGCTATGGGCTGGTCATGTCTTTGTTATTGTTGTTATTTTAAAACGGTAATAGAAAACATCGTGAGGTAAACAGTACACCTGCGAGAAGTTATCCGTGGTATGTAAACAGTACACCTGCGAGAAGTTATCCGTGGTATGTAAAGCTATGCCAGAGACCTATGGATGATTTAAACTATGACACTAGGTTGTTCATCAACCACACGATAAAAAGAAGAAACGCTTCAGATACTAGTAGATACATATTGTTACTGACGAGAAATTTAACCAAAGAGTATGATTTAATCTAAAAAAACTGTCACTAAGACCGTTTCCGAGAAGCTATAGCAGAAAGTAACGTAAAGTATTAATAAATGAAATTAATTCAAGAATTAAATAGCACGCCTGCCGTGTGTGAATTTGGTTTACCATAGCCCCTATATTATCTACTATTTTTGAAATCTTACCAGCCTATGATGTCCGAGATAATGAAAGGATTCTATAGTTATCCGGTACATCCGAATCGGTTCAGGCATTTAGAAGTTATGGTGGAATAAAGAAACACACAAACATACATACAACCCTAAAAAAATAACACTCCTTTTTTGGGGAGTCGTGTACAAAGCGAACCACTGTGCCACCGTTTTCTCTGGGGTCACTTGGTGGGTGGAGAGAGTCCGCTCTCTTAGCACCTACAACTCTACAGATCCGCCTGCGTTTAGAAGCTTACCATAGCATGATCATCACCTAAAAAGTAGGCAGAGGTGTACACAGATGTACACCCACATTTCACCAACGTTGTTATTAAGTCCCGTGTAATAGATGATGAAGACAGAACACAGTGGAAAACTTTAGAGGAGGCTTATGCCAAGAGGCACACTGAACGTCGGGATATTTTATAGAAAAACAATTTAACTTTTATTTTAATTTTTGATTGTGATTAACCTGTCTTTTCAGAATAAAAGGTTTTTATATATATTTAATAGATGGTAAGCCTATTGCCATCTACCGGGTACAATTTCAAACCCCAAGCTGCTACTGAGAATTTCATAACAGATAAATCCTATAACGATTAGCTCTTACGACTTAAGAATTGAACCCAGAACATCTTGCTCAGCAGTCATGCTTTGGACCACTAGACCAACGAGGCAGCAAGAGAGGCTTACGGATAGTTTAAGCTCTCAAACTTGGTTGTTAATCAAGAAATAATGAGAAGAGCCTTAATATAAATCGTTGTTCAACAGTTATTACTCACGTGCATTCTTCGGGATTGCCCGACTAGTTACAAACTCGAACGGAGCCCTTAGTCATGAGCTGTTCATTCGAAACTAGTCGGGCAATCCCGAAGAATACACGTGAGTAATAACCGTTGAACAAGAATTGATATGAATGTGTCGCACGAAAGCCTTAATATAGACTAACGTTACTGCCGAAATAACCTATAACCTTTACTCCAATGACTGCTGAGCAGGAGGTCTCGGGTTCGATTCCCGGGTCGGGCAAAGTGTTATTGAGTTTTTCTGTTAGGAAATTCTCAGTAGCAGCCCGGAGTTTGGAAATGTGCCCGGTTGATGGCAAGAGGCTCACCACCTATTACATGGGACTTAATAACAGCATTGGTGAAATGTGGGTGTGCAATTGTGTACACCTCTGCCTACCCCTTCGGGGAATATAGGCGTGATGCTATGTTTACTCCAATGTTTATAGCTGTCATCAGCAGAATTTTCAAAGCGTTCCAGATAATTGGCTTTGATGTAATTGAACATTACCCTTGGCTAATTAAATTGTTTGTACACAACATGCTGACGGCGGCAACTGTTAATATTATAAAATTAATTTTGATGTATGGCGCATAATAGCAAACATTATAAAATTAAGAGGCAGCGAAATTTAATTTTGGGGAGGATTTTGATCTTAGATTATGTATTTATGAATAAGACTTTATTGAAGTGTCATATTTTTATTTATTTTTAATTTAATATTAAGCGTCGGGTATTGATTAAACATTAATCCATACTATACTATACTATATAGAATATTATAAATGCGAAAGTAACTCTGTTTGTTTGTATGTTTGTTTGTTTATTACCTTTTCACGGCTAAACGGCTGAACGGATCGTAATGAAATTTGGCAAAAAGATAGATTGGACCTTGGAGAAGGACATAGGGTACCTTTTGTCACGCAGACAAAGTCGCGAGCACCAGCTAGTTCTAGATAAATGTTCTAATCATATAACAGTCTATTTGATTCTGCTAATTTCTGCCTCATTGATCTAGTGGACGCAAGAGGCGACTGCCGAGCAAGAGTTCCTGGGTTCGATTTTCACCTACCAAGGTCATGGTAAATGCAACTACTTTCCCGGGATCCCGGTAAAGGTTTAGAGAAAAGAAAGAAAGAAAGAAAAAGTTTTTATTTCTGCGCGCAAATTAACGCACACTACATAAAATTACACAATAACAAACATCAATAAAACAGGTAACACAAACTCAATATACAACAATATTTAAAATTCTAAATCATAGACTAACCTAACAATATAAAATGATAAATAAATCGGCAAACCCACACAGATAACAAAAAAATTAATAAAAAATATACTAAGTTGTCTGTAGAACAGTCCACACAACTAATACAGAACAAAGGCAAACAAATATAGGTACTTTGTGACTAAGAACATAATTATGAGTCGTAAGGTAATTAGTAAACTGTGGTTCGAGTTATCTGTGGGAAGTGCTTGTTTACTGTGTAATGTTAGAGGAGTTTGTTTTTCATTGGTGGAGTCCGGCACAGCGTCAATAATGTATTTTCCACACTTAGAAAAAATGGGTTCGGTTCCCGGTTCGGGTGGCAGCAGCCCAGAGGATGAAACTGTGCCCTGTTGATGGCAATAGGCTCACCGCCTATGACATAGAACTTAATAACAGCTTTATTGGATTGCGGATGTACAATAAACAACAACAAAGGGAAAGATAGCAATGACGTAGCCAAAAAGACGTGTTAAAAATATGGATGAAGAATTCGCGGTGGTGAGCAGAGGTCGAGATGGCTTAGTGGTCAGAGCGCCTGGAGTATTTATCCGGGAGGCGCAGGTTCGAATCCTGTTCACGACCGTATTCTTTTTCCATTTAATATTGTAACTTTAGAGTTCGCTAAGAATGCGTTAATGCTTTTCAAAGATTTATCTTAAACCATAATAACTTTAAATTAACCAGAATGCACTTAAGTTAACATATTATAAGATTTTTTATTTAAAGATCATGATGCTATTACCAAAAATACTTTCCTATACATATCTCCAAAATGGAACCTTCACGAACATCCGTTACATGTCTCAGATCAAATCATTTTAAGGGTAAATACGGTTTGGACCCTTGTTAACAATTTGATAGAACGTAAAGGACCAGGTTCGTACCAAAGGACCGATAATGTTCCTTTAGAAATTTATATCAATGTGGAAGATGCTGGCACAGCCAAATCCTTGTAAAATTTTGTGATGAGTCAGACCATTACCTTCAGAAATGAAAGCAATTTGAAATGTTCTGAGGAAAAGCGTTTGTGGAGATAATTGCAAGCTAGATAAGGTATGACACTATTTATTGATCTCTGCAACACACACGTGTTATATGGATGTAGAAGCAACGCGTAGGCGGTTTTATAACAGACTCCCAGGGTTGTGTTGCTTGTTTTGCACCTCCCAGGGGCCACGTGTAGCAACCCAGCCAAAAAAAATCTTGCTTGGAAGGAAACTATCACGAGGAAACTAACACTGAAAGATATTATCAATATAAAGCCGTGTTAGCCTCTAGGTGGTTTAAACTCTAAAACTAGATTCTTCAACCATAAAATAAAAAGAAGAAGTTAATACTTGACAGCGCGGTTGGCGCAGTGGTCAAGAGGCCGACTGTTGCGCCGCGTGTCGCAGGTTCGATTCCTGCACAGAGCAAATATTTGTACGATCTACATATAACTGCTCCGGATCTGGGTGTGTGTGCATGTGAGATTATATGTCTGTAAACGCACCCACGATACAGGAAGAAATTCCTAGTGTGGGGCACAATTTAAAAAAAAAAAAAAAAAAACTTTTCTAATTTGAGATACTCGAGAGTCAAAGTAAGTTAAAATTAATGGATACTTGATTTAAATGAGCACATTCTCAAGAAAAAGTAGATGATATAGGCAGCTGTGTATTTTGCCCATATTAATAAATGGTTGACACAAAAAACTACTCGTAAACGAATTCATGACAAAAATGACGTCGCAATGAAGTGGACTACGGATGCATTAGGAACTTTTTTTTGATGAGGCATTTCTATTTAATTTATTTAAATTTATACACACAAGTAATACTATTGAATAAAGTGAATAGGTGTATTATAAGCGTATTATTGATTTTTGTTTTTCCTGGCGCACTTGTTATATTATAATGTGTAGTGATCGCGAAAATCTAAGATATAGCTATAGTCTGCAAGAAATTTCTTTGAAAAGTAGGCGTGTATTGCGACCGCATGACGCGAGCATTTCGACCCCAAAAGTCGTTACCGTTTTGCATTGTAACGGATGACAGCGATACGGAGGAATACTTCGACACCTAAACCTTAATTAATAAATTTTCTGAATTTAAACTAATATGACAATTTCCCTTTAAATTATTCGAATTGGAGATTTCGTTTAAAAGTTACGACGGGTATAAAAATTTTAAAAATTAAGGAAATTGCTGCAGTGTGAGCTTAAATACTTAAATTTGTTAAACTTGTTAGCCGTGAATTTGAACTATGTTTCGTGATAAAATTAACACTAAATTGCACCCGTACGAAGCCAGGGTGGGTTGCTAGTATGTATTTATATTTTTATCTTCATTCTTAATAACTGATAATGTGTATTTCTTAAGAAATCTCTTTCAGCAGCTCATGGTTGGTTTATTAACCTTAAAACAAACGAAGTTTATAACATAGCATCACACCTGTTTTCCCCGAAGGCGTAAGCAGAGGTGAACAAGAAAGAAAGAAAGAAAAATATTTATATTGTCTCAAGGTATCTGAAATCTTACTTATACTAAACAAAATCTTACACAATAAATAAAACAAGCAAAGAATAAAAAGAAAAAAAACCCGAAATAAAAAACAAAACTACGTAACGAACACAGTTCACATTTCACCAATGCTGTTATTAAATCCCATGTAGGTGGTGAGTCTATTGCCATCTACCGGGCACAATGTCAAACTCCGGGCTGCTACTGAGAATTTTCTAATAGAAAAACTCAAATTACACTTTGCTCGACTCGGGAATCGAACCCGGGACCTCATGCTAAGCAGTCGCGCATGAAATATGAAAGCCAGCACTCCATTTTTATAGCTCATTCATGTTTCAATAACACAAACATACATTTATAACTTTCAAACTTTATTAGCCAAACGTATTCATAGAACCAAATTAATATTGAGTAGAAATATTACAACCTAGGAGCCTGTCAAAGCCACGTTTAAATTCGCTTAGGGATTTGTACCAAATTAGAGGTTTTAGAACAAAGTTTTGGGAAACGTGATCTTAGTTTTATGGTTAATAATTCCACGTATTTTGAATAGTTCTAACAAATAAAATGAGTGCGTTCCATATTATAAATAAATAACCAGCCCATAACTGTCCCAATGCAGGGCAAGGGCCTCTTCTCGTACAGAGAAGGCACGAACTTAATCACCACGCTAGCTCACTGTGGGTTGGCGATTTCAGACTACCAAGTCCAAGTTTCCTCACGATGGTTTCCTTCGCCGTATGTCTGTGATGTCTTAGATGAACTACTAAAGTACATATGACATTGAAGAAGTCACATTTGTACATGCCAGGTTTGCACCCACAACCTGTGGCTCATGAGGCTGGCCCGTAACCACTTGGCCACCACGACATTCGATATTGATAATTAAAAGTTATTGATCACCGGTTAGGGGTTCAGCTGCCTCGTTGGTGTCTGTTGAGTATGAGTTATGGGGTTCGATTCCAGGGTCGATTAAAATTTTATCGAGTTTTTCTGTTAAGAATTTCTCAATAACGACCTGGAGTTATTGAGATGATGATGACACTGGCATTATATTAAACGACGTGACTAAATGTCACGGTTCCACGGGTGTCGTAGTCCCTTTTCTTGAGATAAATACTCGTTAGTTGTGGATTTGAATCTGGCATGACCTACGGTGCAGGACAACAAAATTACCTGAATTCTAAATTATCCGAAATCCTATTTAAATTTATGAGGATCAATTCTCGTTCCGCCATCGTATAGAACATCATGTTGTAGCTCTGCAGGGTCAGTAATAAGTTGGTTATATTAAGGAAGCAGCGTCCCCAATATTCCCTCACACACACATATATAACAAAATACTGACAACATTAAATGTCAAGACGGAAGAAGTTCTAGGTACAATACCACAATTCAAAAAATATGTAAAATAATGCTCGTGGACTCACTACTTCCTAAAAATAATGATATTCTTCTAGGGTGTCCCCTGCGCATTTCCACTTAGATAGATTTTGTAAATCGGCCTTCATTCATCCTCTCAACTTGACCAAACCACCTAAGCATTTTTTTTTTAATTTTTACACTACATCCTCTTCTAAACCTTTATATTTTTAACCGACTTCAAAAAAGGAGGAGGTTTCTCAATTCGACCGTATATTTTTTTTTTTTTTTTTTTTTTTTTTTTTATGTGTGTTCGGGGATAACTTCGTCGTTTATGAACCGATTTTGATAAATCTTTTTTTGTTGGAAAGAAGAAATCTCAACGGTGGTACCATGATAAGGAAACCAGGATCTGATGATGGATCCCCGAGAAATCGAGGGAAACCTTCGAAAATTGTAGGGGCGACAAGTGCATTTGTTAATTTTTTCATTAAGTATTTTAAAGCACTACTATTTAATGAAGGTGTGGAGTCGATCTGATAATGGAGCTGAAAGACAGTCGAGGGAACTCTTTAAAGATTTACAGCAATTACCTGGTGTTTGGGCTTGATTAATTTGTATTGATGAGAACTTTACACCTAGATGGGTTGTGACTGTAATTAGGGGTCTGATGATGAAGACGAAGGACAGTCAAGGGAACTCCTCAACGTTTTACAGTAGCTACCATGTTTTGTTATGTATGTCCGTCGATATCTTTTTTTGAAAGAGTAGTCCCCAGAAATGGTTCCATTTCAATTTAGTGAAGATCTGATGAAGATCTTCGAAGTTAGACAATGGAACTCTTCAATAAATCACAGCAAATCACTCGCAATTGCTGTAATCGCATACCCATGTATAGTTCATGCCACTCAATACATGCATAGCATCATGCCTGTATTGCCCGATGGGGTAGGCAGAAGTTACCAATGTTGTACACAAACATTTCACCGATGCAGTAATTAAGTCCTAGCGGCTTTCGAAAGCCTACCCATATTATTAAATTTCTAAATTAACTTATTTATGAAGTATACAATCTTATATATGACCTATACAATATATATATAACACACTTAAAACTAAAAAGACTAAAATAAATTAATTTTAAACAAAAAATGAAAACCGCCTTCAAAAATCTACTACACTAAAAAGTTTAAAATAATATCAAAATTTGCTTATAATAAAATCATTTTAAAAGAACAATATATAATAATAATCTGTTAATTTTGGAGTCGGTGCCTGATGTATATTGGGTTTACAACCAGATACAAAGGCCGGTAACATAACCACAGCACAACGAACATAAGTGACTAACAAGAGGAAAACAATAACCCTCTCTCAGTACAGGCACCGACTCCAAAATTAACAGATTATTATTATATATTGTTCTTTTAAAATGATTTTATTATAAGCAAATTTTGATATTATTTTAAACTTTTTAGTGTAGTAGATTTTTGAAGGCGGTTTTCATTTTTTGTTTAAAATTAATTTAATGAGCATTGAGCTAATTTACGTAGTTTTTGTTGTGTGACGAAAATAGAAGTGGGCCTGTCTCAGTATGGCAGAGATAATTACATCATTGCTCTTCTTTTTAATTTTAAGGATGTTTTTAAAAGACAATTTACGCTAAACATATTGTACTTACCTACATAAAAAGTTTCACTACACTTAATATAATAATCTGTTGTGTTTTGTTTTTTAGAATTTCAATTCTTTCGGATACCAAAAAGGTTAATTATGGTAAACAAAACTACACCTTCGGCTTAACTTACTTATTTGTTGGAGCGTGACGACCCTTTTAAGTTGGGGATGATATTGGACATTGTTGTAAATTATGTTTTTCTTTGTAACCGAAATTAAGTGTTCATCTTCTATAGATATCAGTGACTTAGAAACTTCATTTTTGGATGTCCTCTTAGAGTTTTATAGACCAAATCCTCAAAGAAGCCTTGAAATATAACCTCAATGAACTATAAAAACAATTTGGCGGTATAATTCCTTGAGCCGAGAACTGCGGGTTCGCGGTCCGACCAGCGCCAGGCCCGAGACGGCCACGCACCGCGCTTCAGCAAATGCATTTGCAGCATTCAAAAAACGATAAAGTATCTGTGCAGGCGAACTGTGGCCAGCCTGCACGAAGTGTCTGTTGACACCCGTCAACGAATCATGAGCATCATGAGAGCTATGCCGTGGTCGCGGTGATTGCTACAGTGAACTCGGAACCTGGGTAAAGGTTAGAGTAGGACCGTGTGGTTTTTAGTCGGTAAGATTCCGGCACAGCATCCGTGATGGATTTTCCACACTCAAAAAAAAAGCAATTATTTCACCAAAACAAATAAGTATGAAACGTATGTTTACACTATGCGAGTATGCCACTTCTGTTTACTTCCTTAGGGATGTTACACACATAAGCGGGCCGGCATTAATCGGCACAGCCGGGCGGCAAAATCGAATATACTCGTATGTAGATGAATGTTCGGGATTCATAAACCGCTCAGCTGCCGCACATCATCACTCGGCTTAGCAACTGCCAACTTATACTAAGACGGTCAGCTTTTAGCGATATTTTTAGTTCAGTAGTGCTAAGAATGTGGGACTGCCGAATCGAATGATGTGTCGACCCGAACAAACTACCCGATCGGCACAAGCCTATTGAAACCGAACAAGTGCAATAATTGCTTCGGGTCGGCTTTGTTGTTCGACAAATACTGCCAAACGGACAATGCCGGCCCGCTTATGTCTGTAGCAATCCTTACAGATCTGTGTCAAGCAAACCAAATACGAGATACAAATCCATCTCAATGTCGTCACGTTATCGTCCCGTTCCGTGCCTTTGAAGCTAGCTTCGTATTACTTTTATGACACGACACGTATTTCTTTTATGGCGTTTCTTTATAACTTAAGCATGGTTTCAATTTATTTTCCATGGGGGTAAGTGGTTGAAATAAAAATGTTATTTCGTTTTTTATCATGCTATTTTGGAAGTGTTTGGGGATATTATGCAGGTTGTAATGTGTTTAAGCATTTTGGACACACATTTATTTCGTAGAATGAGTTCGTTTACGCAGTAATAGAAATACAGTGCGCCATGCCCTTCATGACGTACAGTGCCGAGTCACTAACATTTAAGATCGGGGTAGTTTACAAATTAAAAGTCACCCAGCGAGCCACGAAGACGGACTATTTAGGTTATTATATAAACATACTAGCGACCCGCCCCGGCTTCGCACGCGGTGTGACACCGAAATTTTCCGACATCTTCAACAATCATCGTCATATTTCAACAAATTTACGCAAAACCTTAACGAATTATACACCTAAACCTTCCTCATGAATCACTGTATATTGGCAAAAACCGCATGAAAATCCATTCAGTAGTTTTTGAGTTTATCACAAACAGACAGACAGACGCGGCGGGGTACTTTGTTTTAGAATATGTAGTGATTTTACACAACACAGTCCAACGATATTTTCTTTTCTCAAATGATAGCACTTGGTTCACTCCACCTTGCAGAACATTATACAAAACCATTAAAAAAAATCTAAGCTTGCAATAATGTCGCTTCATCGAACGTGACGTTCTTACAATCCGGTGACGTTTCAGCATCATAAGTAAATAACTTCTATTCAGAAACAAGGCCAGGCGGGTTTATTGCTCATTTACATTTAATTTTTATGTACAGGCTTGACACCGTTGGGAATGTAGGATGACTGTGAATAAGGCGGGCCAGGTTTGATTACACCCTTAATTGGTTCTTAAGCCGCATTGCCTCGATTACTGTTTTGACGAGTTTTGTTTGATGAATCGTGTTTTTAACTCGCAATGTTTAGGTATCAGTGATCGTCTAGTGGCATAACAGTTGGACTGACAAGTCATAGGTCGCAAGTTCGTACGTACCACTGACTTTTAGAAGTCAAGTGCGTATTAGAAATTATTTATCACTTGCCATCAGAACACCTAAGAGATGTTCTCGAAGATGTGTAAACTCTGAAACTAGGTTGTTTATCAACTACACGATAAGAAGAAATCCGTGAAGGAAACAGAGGAGTGTTATAAGTTTGTCGTGTGTATTTGTATATCTGTTTGTGGCAACGTAGCTCCCAAACGGATAAACGGATTTTGATTCAGTTTTTGCTTTGAAATGTGACTTGATCTGGAATGTTCGTAGCCATGGATTCAAGAAAATCTGTTCAGCCGTTTGAAGATCATCAGCTCTTTTCTAGTTGATGAAGGGAGGTCAGCAACTTCCACGGTTCTAATCGATTCGAATATCGATATTGATTATAAAGTTTAAACCTGGACATAGCATTTAAATTAAATGTCGGTGGTTCTTTTATTTTTATCAAAAAATTTTAGACTTCGCGTCTTGTGTAGTGAATACACAAGAAATGCTGAAGTCTCAAATTAATAAAATTTTCTAAAAATTAAATAAAGAAGAAAGTCACAGGTTTTTCCGCCCGTAAAACGAGCCATGGCCACCCGATTCGTTCCAGATACATTTTATCTTCTTAACAATTTGTGCAGCTTATTGAGTTCGAGACCGATAATGAAACCGTTTCGTATAAAATATTTAGAAAATATACAGCTCAAAAAGTTTGTAGTTACAGGTAGTTTTATGAATAATTATGCTAAAGGTATCGTACGGATTGTAGGCCGTATATGTTATTATATCCCGGTTAGTGGAGTGTAATATTAGGATAACATCAGAACCTGGCGCACATTTGGTATGACATAGAAGGAGACTGTATCGGTGGCGGTAAAAAAAAGAGTGATTAAGAAAAAAAAAAACATTTCATCGTACAAAAGCGTGGGGTGCTAGATGTCAATTTAAGTAAATATTTCATTGACAGATATTGGTAAAAGTAATGTCATTATAAAATATCTTACGAAGCATCCCACGCTTTTGTAAGATGACAAAACAAAACAAAAAGCGTGTTTTTTGTGTTTTAACCTATTTTTTTTTTAATTGCTCTCGCCGTGCCTTCTAAATAAATTAAATAACACAACCAGCCCATAACTGTCCCACTGCACGGAAAGGGCCTCTTCTCATACAGAGAAGGCTCGAGCATTGATCACCACGCTAGCTCTCTGCAGCTTGGCGATTTCAGACTCCAAGAAGTCCAAGTTTCCCCACGATGGTTTCCTTCACCGTATGTCTGTGATGTCTTAGTTTAACTAAGTGATTTTAAATGACATTGAAAAAATCACACTGGTATATGCCAGATTTGAACCCACAACCAGCCATTGTAACCATTCGTCCACCACGACACTAAAATCAAAAATAAATATCGAAAACAAAAATAAATGTTAAAACAAAATTAAAGATAAATCTTTGAAAAGCATTAACGCATGCTTAGCGAACTCTAATGTTATAATATTAAATGGAAAAAGAATAATACCTCTAGGTCGAGGTCGAGATGGCTTAGTGGTCAGAGCGCCTAGTGTATTTATCCGGGAGGCGCAGGTTCTAATCCTGCTCACGACCGTAATCTTTTTCCATTTAATATTGTAACTTTAAAACAAAATTAGCTTTAGCGACAAACGTCACAGATCCCTCCCAGAATTGATCGTATCTGTTACCTCGCTAAGAATTGCCTCCACGATCAGGTAATTTGTACAATGTAAATGAGCTATTAATCTTCCCCCAAGGTAAAGTATCAGTCGAGCAATAATACCTATGCGTTCGAAAGTGGTTTGTTTTCATTTTCTTGGAGTTTTATAAAGATAAGATTGTTTTGGGATTATTATTTATACGTTATAAAAGGATTCTGGGAGAGGGACTCGTGGCTAAGGAACAGCCGCACAGTTCGGTCGGTCGAAGTCAAGCTGTGCTTACCGCGGTCGGTCTGTGGATGAGCTACCATCATTTCATACCGAGACCCTCCGTGCCTCAGAGAGCACGTTAAGCCGTCGGCCCCATATGTCAAATTAAGAACTTTGATAGTCGCTACGGGGAGTCGAAGCCTGAAAGTTTGACAACCATTAATACCGCGAGATATCGTGTTATCTAGGTACTAGGTTGCGGGGAACAGATAGGTAGTAGGTAAAATACTGGCATTAAGCTGCGTGCGGTTTGACTCGACCCAAAATGTTATTGGGAAACGGCTAGGCAGATATATATAACAGTATTCTAGGACTGTCCTGACTGACCTCGTTGATCTAGTGGTCCCAAGCGCTACGGCTGAGCATGTGGTCCTTGGTTCGTTAACAAGTTTGTGATGAAACTGGAGCCTTAAATAAGCCCAAGTCTGTATCTTAGAACACCAGATATACTAGCTTTACCAATATATGTGTACTGGCCCACTTATTTACCAACCTATTAAGGCATTTCATACCACGAAATATTGTATGCTCTTGAATATCAGCATAAACGTAAATCAGATCAGTGTCAAAACATATTTTTTTCAAGGAATAGGAAAGTTATAAATTCTAATTCTTTTACACAACATAATTAAACAATAAATAAACAATTATAATGATAATACAAATAATAGTGTTAACGACACGAGTTGGCGAAGTTTGCACATGTTCCACCTACACTTTCTCTTGATATTCCCTTGACTGCCTCTGGATATTGGCATTGCTTGAATAGCTTTCAGAGTGCCAGTATGTAGTCATCAAAACATTCACTGCTTGTCTTGTTGAAAACATATCGCGCATATAAAGTATTGTTTTCTTTTCTATTATTTGAACCTTGACTTTATCTAATATTTTACTCTCGCATTCCGTGTCGGCGTCAAAAAATATCAATATCAAATTATAATCCGTTTACCAACTCAGTTTACCAAGATCACTTTATTAAAATAACATAATCAATACAAAAGGTATGGTTCAGTCTCGCCACACACGCGCCCTTTAATCCGACAGCTGTCAAGCAAATGCTAGTTTCATTTCGTTCCGAAACAGCGGGGCTCCTATTTCCGCGTCTGTAGGGTCACAAAAAACCTAAAAACGAAGGGCAGTTCGCTTATTAAGTATCATGTAATAGGTAATGTGGCTATTGCTATCTACCGGGCACAATTTCAAACTCCGGGCTTATACTGAGAATTTCTTCCCAAAAAAAACCAATAACACTGGCCGACTTGGGAATCAAACCCAAGACCAATAGCTTCATTACAATCGACATTCAAATGTGACCTGCTTAAATAAAAAGGAACAAAATATGGTCGAAATATTATAAAAATAAACAGGTAACACAAAGGAACTTTAAGCTTTTCCAAGGTAAGCCAATTAAAAACACAATTATGAGTTTCGCTTCTAAGTATCCCATTACACATTATATTACTACAGTCTTCAATCTCCATAAAAAGCTTTTTCACCCAACCCTAAAAAAATACTTCCGTAGGGCTGTCCGTACAATGTTTCCTGCCTAAAAGTGTTTGAATGTGCAAATACTTACTAACGCTTATACAGTAGGGTTAGATCAGAATTTTGTTCTGAATTCTTTTCGTAGCTATCTGAGGCTCACGCTTGACTGTTTCACTGTTTACATACTTTCTATGTACATTTGGTTGAGACAGTCGGACTAAAAGAGTTTTGAGCAAACGCTTTTAGGGGTGGCAAGTTCGATAAAATTGTGTTACGAGTAAAGCGAAAAGTTTTCGCAAAGAACTGAATTTGAGTTTTTAAATAGATTGAATTGTCCTTTTTCCGGGGGTAAACATTTTATTTTAACTGTTCTTTATTCCTTATCGTTTCTAGTTTTTTATACGACTGCCTAAAAATGCCTCGTTGGTCTAGTGGTCCCAAGCGCGACTGCTGAGCATGAGGTCTCGGGTCGGGCAAAGTGTTATTGAGTTTTTCCGTTAGAAATTTCTCAGTAGCAGCTCGGAGTTTGGAATTGTGCCCGGTAGATGGCAATAGGCTCACCACCTATTACATGGGACTTAATCAAAGCATTGGTGAAATGTGGGTGTACAACTGTGTACACCTCTGCCTACCCCTTCGGGGAATACAGGCGTGATGCTATGTTATGTATGTTTATGCTATGCCTAAAAATAGTTGTGTTTTAAGTTTTTAGGGCTCATGCATATATTTATTTATATATTTGCCTGCCTCGTTTGTCTAGCGGTCGCAAGCGCGACTGCTGAGCGTGAGGTCCTGGGTTCGATTCCCAGTTCGGGCAGTCTTATTGGAATTATCTGTAAGGAAATTCTCAGTTGCAGCCCGGAGGCAGGAAGTTGGTGGTGTGACAGCCCCGTACTTCGGAGAACACGTAAAGCCGTCGGTCCTGCGCCTGATCTCTCTCCGGTGGTGTCGGATTGCCGTCCCATCGGAATATTTTAGTGAAGGAAGGGGGAGTGCACCTGTGTTTGCGCATACACTTGTGCACTATAATATCTCCTGCGTACTTGGCTAATCTCTATGGAGATAGGCCGCCGTGACCGAATTCGGTCGGGAGGAGTATTATTGTATATTTATTTATTTAATATACACAATCGGAACAGCTTTCGCCACTTCCACAAATTGGAAAAAAAATTAACATATGTTTGTGAGTTTTTATAGTTATCGTACTAGACTGCCTCGTTAGTCTAGTGATCCGAACTGCGACTGCTCAGCATGAGGTCTTGGGTTCAATTCCCAGGTCGGGAAAAATGTTATAAGGTTTTTCTGTTAGGAAAATTACAATAACAGCTCAGAATTTGGAATTGTGCCCGGTAGATGGCAATAGGCTCACCCCCTATTACATGGGACTTCATAACAGCACTGGTGAAATGTGGGTGTACAATTATGTACATCTCTGCCTACTGCTTCGAGGAATACAGGCGTGATGCTATGCTATCGTATTTCCTAAGGCACGTAAAACATACGGCCCATATTTTGCTAATAGTCAACCTTCGTTTAAATACATCAGACACTTGAAGAATTATGACGCCTGTAATTACCCGACTCGATTGCATTGACAATTAATTTCAATTTACAACAGTAAAATGTACAGGTCCTGCAACACCACTTCGTCTACTAAAATTGTCGCAATTCACTTAAATCGTCGAACTGTCAAAATAAATGGTATCTACCTATTACCATTAAAACTCAGTTGTGAAATTACCCCGTTTATTTAGCTTAAAAAGGACACTAAAAACTAATAATTTTTAATCATATATAAGTCGTGTAAGAAGTAGTTATTTTTACCCGACTGACCCAGAAGGAGGGTTATGTTTTTCGAGTGTATGTACTCGTATGTACGTATATTTCTTTGGCACTGCCTACAGCCTAAACGCCTTGATGGATTATAACAGACAAGGTGTCAATAGTCGATTCGTCTCAATTACAGAACTGTCTTATGCTATAACAATATTTCAATATGACATCTATAAATAAAAAAGAGGGGGGAATAAAATAACGATTTTTTATCAATAAGGGTATCAAATGAAAGCTAGTAAATAGCCGATTTCAAATATACCTATTTGTACGAGGAATATACAGTAGTTACACAACCTAGGCACAAATACACAACCCAGTAGGCTACCAATGTACGCTAAAAACGGGTGGATACATTATAACCCTTTAATGCTATTATTTTGACACTCACAAGAAATTATGTTTACCTTAAACAAGATGAAAATAGAGAAATGAAATTGTTTTTACAAAAATTATAACAGGCAGTCGGAGGCATCTAGGATGTAACGAACGTTTATTAACTTATTTAAAGAACTATTTTAATAATTTATTTTATTAAAAGGTTTAACGTGGATTTCATTTGAAATAGGTAAATGGTTTTATAATAGAGTGAAAGCGTAGGTGGTACAGGTGCAAACTTTGCCAACTCGTGTCGATCACAATAGGTACACTTAGATGCCAGCTTAGTATTTTCAATATGTCGTACACATTTCCAACAATAGGTGTTTTCTATTTTCTTTTGTTGTATACAAGTTACGCAAATTCCACATAATCGAATGTTTTACTTGCAGAAAGTACCCAAAACCTTTTGTAAGAAGTGCACTTTTAAAAACAACTTTTAACCGGATTAATCGCGTGTATTATTGGTTTAGACACGCGATTAATCCGGTTAAAAGTTGTTCTTTATTATAATGTGTAGTGATCGCGAAAACCTAAGATATATTACACTTTTTAATTTAATTCTACGATCTCCTTTCGTGAATCGGAAAGTTAATGAAAAATGAGTGAATTTAAAATGGATTCTATCCTTTCACAACAACGTTGGGGTCGGCTTCCAATCTAATCGGATGCAGTTTAAGTAATTGTAATATTTTACATGGAGCGACTGCCTATCTGACCTCCAAGATCCAGTTACTGGGTAACACGATACCTTGTGGTAATACTAGTTGTCAGACTTTCAGGCATCTAACAACCTGTAGCGGCAGTCTTAGATCTTTATTAGGCAACCGTAACCGACAATTCAACGTGCTCTCCGAGGCATGGAGGGTTCTCGATATGAAACAATACTCTAACATTTGTTATTTTTGCAAAGAATATTGAAAAAGAATAGACACAAACAGGTCTTGAACCCGTGACAAATAAGATTGGGGACGGCTTCCAGTCAAACCGAATGCAGCTTGTTACCAGTATTTTACATGGAGCGACTGCCTATCTGACCCCCACAACCCAGTTACTGGGTAACACGATATGTCGTGGTATGACTGGCTGTCAGACTTTCAGGCCTCTGATTACACGTAACGGCTGTCATGGATCTTAATTTGACAACTCACAACTCTCCGAGGCACAGAGGGTCTCGGTATGAAATGATGGTCACCCATCGACAGACCGACCGCGGCAAGCACAGCTTCACCTCGATCGATCGATCCGTGCGGGTGTAACTTAGCCTCAAGCTCCACGAATTCAAGATGGATTATCCTCCCCCAAAGAAATTAAATGTCTTCGAATACACTCGGTTACGTCCCTTGCGGAACAACGCAATTTGATGTTACGCCGAGCTTTTCGGCTTTCACCTTGTATTTACAACCGTTATATCTACACAAATAAATAAAATTGAAGTAAAGTCAAAATAAAAGCTTATTACACGACTGCCCAAAAAAGTAGTATTATGTTTTTAGGGTTCATGTATGTATGTATGTTTGTGAGTTTCTTTATTCCATCAAAACTTCTAGGTAACTGCCTCAACAGACTTAGATGTATGGGGTATCGTTAGAATCCTT
The DNA here is from genome assembly GCA_935421205.1 of Xylocampa areola. NCBI lineage: Eukaryota > Metazoa > Arthropoda > Insecta > Lepidoptera > Noctuidae > Xylocampa > Xylocampa areola. The sequence continues at coordinate 12,397,642 of OW285220.1, forward strand.
ACATTATCCCGGGTAACATATGCTAGTACAAAAGATTTAAAAATATTGTTATGTAGGGGTACACAAAAAGAAACGAAAAAAAAAAAAAACAATGGCATGGCAGGTGGGCATTAAAATTTTTCAATTACTTTTATTTTGTCACTCGATGCTTAAGAAAGTATATACTTAAAGTACCTATAACTGAATAAATATTTTTTAGATTTTTACTGTCTGTCTATTTGTTGCATTAAATCTCCGAAACGGCTGGACTGATTTAGGGCCTGTAACTGGCAGTTAGCTGACATTATAAACAGTATCTTAGGCTACTTATATGACAAAAAGAATAGGGTTCCAGAGTTAGGGGTTAGGTTCCGTGCAAAAAAACCCATGAAATTATAAACACAATCTGATTCAACATAACATAGCATCACGCCTGTATTTCCCGAAGGGGTAGGCAGAGCTTTACGCCATCGTACATCCACATTTCACTAATCCTATTATTAAGTCCCATATAATATAATATTACTTGGGACTTAATAACAGCATTGGTGAAATGTGAGTGTCCCAAATTTCATTCAATTCTGTCAAGTAGTTATTACGTGAAAGAGTAACAAACATCCATCCATCCTCACAAACTTTTACTTTCTTACTTTCGTATTTATAATATTAGTAGGAAGTAGAATATTACGGCATGAAGCAAGTAATGTATATATTCAAGTCTACCTACAGTTTCAAAGTTCTAGAACTACACAACTCCAGCTTAGAAAGTTCAAACCTTAACAAACTAATCCTGAAGTGTGTTGAGTTACCGTAGGTAGATACTACCGAGTGTTAATATATAAAGTATCACGTGTATGATATTACTATAAACTATCAGGAATTAATGTGCAATAAACCTATAAGCCGCCTGACGTTAGGTTGCACTGATCGTGGTCATAAGCAGACTGATGCAGCAAGCTTACTCAGTCATTCGTGTGATAGAGTTTTCTCCATCTACCGCCATATTTTATTTTTTGTTTCACTTTGCCCGACGCTAATATTTTTTTACTCGCACACACACCCTGATTCGGAGATGGACCCAGATCAAAGAAATATTTACTCCGTGCAGGAATCAAACCTGCGACACGGTGCAGCAGCTGGCCTCTCAACGACTACGCCAAACGCACCTTCAAAAAAATCGATAGGCGTATCGATAGTTTTACTTATTTTCAAGTTCATCTATCGGTAACCAATATGTCGATAGTTCGACAACACTAACGCGAGACACGACACTACTGTGACTGTGTTAACTTCATGACTTTAGGTTTGTCGAAGAATTGCAGCGTTTGTAGCGCGTCAAGGCATATATTTTGGGAAAGTCTCTACATTGCTCCATCATCATAGGCCTTTGCCTCTATTACAGACGGAAGATGAAGTAGACTGAGAGGCAACGTTTTACATGGTTAAACAAACCGTAGTGAAAGCACAAAGCATCGTACTCTAGAGTTATCTTACCACAGGCCTAACACGAAGTTTGTACAAAGGCGTACCAACTGTTGTACGAACAGATATCATTTCTTATTCCTATAATCATCGACTGGGTACACCTCCGAGCACCTATTGAGACTTTCCAAACAGAAAAAATGTATAACATTTTGCCTGATGCGGGTATCAAAATTACCCCAGGACTTCACAGTCAACAGCCATGCTTGCGTGTACTAGGCCCGTGACAGTTTTGCTATTGGATTTTTCTTATAGGAATTTCTTAGTAGCAGCCCGAAGTCAGGAAGTTGGCGGTGTGACACCCCCATGAGTCAGATAGCACGTAAAACCGTCGGTGCTGCGCCTGTGGTCTCTCTACGGTCGTATAGGATTACCGTCCCGTCAGACTATGAAAGCGAAGGAAAAGGGAGTGCACCTATGTCGGCACATACACTTGTGCACTATAATATCTCATGCGTACTTGGTTAATGTCCGCGTAAAAACAGCCATTACCGAAAATTTGGTCGGGAGTAGTATATTACGACCGTGAGCTACAAATATTGTAGAAAGCTTTTATTACATTTTTGCGTCGCATTAGTGCCAGATGGTCTTCTAATCTAATCCTGAGACCACTAATCTGATGAAAAAAAATATGTTGTAAGTACTTAACATTAGCCAAGCTTGAAAATCACTAAGGCCATCAAAAAAAAAACTTTGCACGTTATTTGGCCTAAAATTATTCCTGTCATTGTCACACAACTGTCAAATTACAAGTGCGAGATAGAGACGGGATCATAAATAAGCCAAACACGTGCTAAAACATAAAAAAAACGTATCACGCCTGTACTCCTCGAAGGGGTTGGCAGAGGTGTACACAGTTCACCAATGCTATTATTAATTCCCATGCACAAAGAGGTGATGAAAATCCCAATAACAGTTCTCCTGATCTGGTCAACAGGGGCTCAGCAGTCGCGCTTGGGACCACTAGACCAACGAGCAGCCAGTAATATATTTAATCCTGGCCTTGGAGTTAGTTTTGTTGTACTATTGCTTTAGTTAATGTTATATTGCGTTTTATATGGTGTTAAGAACATCTTACTTATCTTTCGGAAGCGTATCTTATAAAAAAAGAATACTATATTAGTACATCATTTTAAAATCCACAAGGAAATTATCATTGAAATGTTTAAAGCCATGTGAGTTCTTTTAAATACTATTTGATCATACATATATTTTGAGCCTTGATTCTATTGCGAATATCTCAAAGAATAAATCAATTGCCCAAATGCCCACCTACCTCAACTATACTGAAACAAAAATATATTTTAGAGTCTGAAAGCAAAAATATCTAACAATCTCAAACTAATCGTAATATTTTGAAGAAATAAGAATATTTTTCGTACAAAAAAAATGTTTGTTAGAAATCACGGATAGAAAGACCAACCAGTAAACATCTCATTTTCTTTCTTTCACTCTAAAAGTATAGTCATACTTTCTTTTAAATTATCAACACTTTATTAATCATAGTCATTTTTGATGTAATTATGAAGCCTATACAAACTATGCTATAAAAACTGTCTACAAAAATTTGTAATAGGGCTATAGCACAACCAAAATTTCTTCAACGTAGATTCCTCTTTTTTATGTCCATCACTAAGAGCATTTACTAGGTTAGTAACAAAGTTATGTCCATAATAAAACACCATTATTAAATTACGGGATACCTCAGGGCAGTAAAACTATTTATATAAATCTATATTTTTACTGATATCATAAAAGAAATACAATATGTCTAGAACGCCATTTTTTCGAATTTTGGTGTTTAATAAATTATTTTTGTCGAAGAAAGGTTAAAGAATAGGATTGGAGGTTTATTAGACTAGATTTTAGAGGTAATAGTAAAAAAAAGACCGGTTAGTTGTATAGATCTGTCCGCCACGGCAGCTTGGAAGAGACTTTCATATAATACAATGTACTCTGCGGAAGAGACTGGCTTCTTTTCTCCAAAAATTTTTTTGATGCATGAAAAAAAGGTTTTTTTTTTAGAATATTTAGCTAATTATGAAAATCTAATTTGGCTATTTTATTTTTTAGAACATGATTTAGTTTAGTAATATCTTAGGTTTGCGCGATGACTACACATTATAATAAAACAACTTTTAACGGGATTAATCGCGTGTATTATTGGTTTTTTGTTTTTCCTGACGTTTCATTCCCAAAAACGTAAAAAACATGCCTGCCTGCCTAGTACCTGCCTAGCCTTTTCCCAATTATATTGGGGTCGGCTCCCAGTCAAACCGGATGGAGCTTAATACCAGTATTTTACATGGAGCGACTGCCTATCTGACCTCCACAACCCAGTTCCCGGGTAACACGATATCTCGTGGTATGACTGGTTGTTAGACTTTCAGGCCTCTGACTACCTGTAACGGCTATCATAGATCTTAATTTGACAACCGGGACCGACGGCTTAACGTGCTCTCCGAGGCACGGAGGGGACTCGGTATGAAAACGATGGTCACCCATCCATAGACCGACCGCGGCAAGCGCAGCTTAACCTCGATCAATCGATCTGTGCGGCGGTTACTTAGCCACGAGCCCTTCCGTAAACGTAAAAAACATGCGTTTTATATTAATAAACATCAAAATTTTAATAGATACTAGAGCTGGCAGCACTTGTCGGTTTGACGTTTGTGACCTTCATTTGACATTACCAACTGACTGAGCTGTTTGTTTTAGTTCGTTTAAAAACTAGGTGTGTTAAAAAATTGTGAACACATTACGTCATTTGGAGAAATATTAAAAAAAAAATATATATAAAAAATACATATTGATAAATAGTGATAGAGAGATGATATGGCTAGAAGAGGAGTGACTAACTTAAAAGTTTACTGTTTTAATACTATAAGTGTGATTGATCAATGTGTAGTGATTGCTAAAACCTAAGATAATACTATGCATTTGTTTTATTTTGGTCTCAAGCAAGATATAGGAAAATTATAAAAAAAACTCTAAGATCACTTTGAGTGCCAAGAGATAAAGACAGTGTTTGTCTTTTCATATAACAAATAGTTTTAAAGTTCGCTACGAATGCGTTTGAAAAACGTATCTGTAATTGTTTTACTATAAATACATGTATTTTATGTTAAGTTTTGACAATTTGTATTGATTTCATTGACATGTTTGATGCTAGTCACCGGTGGAATCATCAACCTGACAATACTCCCTACTTTTTGTCACCCCACATTGGCAGATGTCCTACCTATATCCAGTCTATACTTATAACACTCTTATCTTCATCTGAATCGTCGTAAAGCAACCGTGCGTCGTCTAAACGCACACATGCGCATTTGAAATAAAAACTTTCGTATAGAATGTGTACGGAATGTGTGTGTAATGGAAGTAATACTCTCTGAAAAAGTAAATGTATGACTGATTTGGAAATCTCCTTTTATAATATAGGTACATCTCTACTATTTCCGAAATACACATTATTTCTGCAATAAAAGAAGTTTTAACGCATTTTAATCTAATTTGAATTAAGCGCAAAAACGCTTATGGATGTTTAGGCGCCGCTTATGATGGGTTGTGACGCCACACTTCGATAACATTTGACAAAAGTACAAGCCAAGGCGGTGATTGACATTCAATTGAGGCCTGACGTAATTGACCAGTGTAATTGGCGTTTCAGTCAACATGGCCGATTGCAGTATTTTATACTTTTATTTTATTGAAAACCTTATTAATCTTTATGTTGATATTAAATCTAGGTAATTTTTTAGAATCCTGTATACATATATTTTTCTCTAAAACCATTTATCTTTGATCTTTTAGTACTGTCATCATGCCTCTTGATATGCCAACTTTGTAAAGATCTTGTGGCACCTTGAACTTAAAATATAAAACTAGCCCCGGCAAATCAAATATTATGCGAATGAATGATTTGACTTGAAAAACAATATCCAATACAAAAGATTGTAAAAACAAATTTTACGAAATCGAACTAGAAAACAAACATGATATCAATTAGTAGTAGACTAAACATTGTAAACGGTTATTATCTTGGATAATATTTATTTCTTCAGCGATATTTTGCAATGAGTATACCTACACGAACTGAAGCGGATAGTTTTTAGCATAATAAAATTAATCATCATTTTTAACATAGTATCACGCCCTTATTCCCCGAGGGGGTAGGCAGAGGTGTACACAGTTGTACACCCAAACTTCACGAAAGATTTTGTAAAGACATGTGTCGCAATCCCAAACTCCGGACTACCAATTCCAAAAATAAAGTTTTATTTGGTTTTTGTATACCCGGGAATTGAACTCTCGCGCTCGGCGTCGACGCTTAAGAGCACTAGACCAATAAAGGTCTTACTTAACTTTGTTTTGATGTTGTTATTTCTTGATTTTGCTTGATTGTAGACAAGTAACGACATAATCAATGTATTTGATTTGCACTGTCATATATTAGATTGTACTCAAATATGTATTAGTAATAAAATTATTTTAATTTTATTCTTAATTTATTTTACTGTTTCTTTACAAACTTAAATTTTTATTAAATCTTAATTTATTTTACTGTTTTTTTACAAACTTCTATTTTTATTGTATGTTATTTAATTTCTATAAGAATTATTTTCTTATTTGTGTCTTTGTTGTGTTTTTTTTTTTTATATACCTAACTCTGTTACTGTTCTCGCAATCGCGGAAATTGTATTATAAATGTAATTTAATGTAGTAGTTTAATTTAAGTAATGTATGTGATAATCTTGTTGCGTTTGTGAAATATTTATTTATTTATACTTTATTGTACACCAGAAAAAAACACAAGAAAAATAATCAATACAAGTTTTAAAACATACAATGGGCGGCCTTATCGCGATCTGCGATTTCTACCAGGCAACCTTGGGATGGATTTGGATAGAAGAGTCAATTATAAATGGGGTTGTGTGTGAAGTAAATATAAGTACAAGTACATATTATAAAAACTATAATATATGCAAATAAAATAATAACATACATAATACATACGAATAAATAAATATTACAATACATAAACATATACGTATATAGGTATATGCGTTATAAATAATAATACAATTAAGATATATATAAAAATAATAAAATAATATATAATAATTATTAGAACGACAAGTAATGTTCTTTCACAAGCCTTTTGAAAACTGGCAGTGATTGCGCACGTCTAATTGGCACTGGCAACGCATTCCACAATCGAGCCGCCTGAACCGAGAAGGATTTGTCAACAAATGTTGTGGAATGCATTGGCATTTTCAGTCTTAGGTTATCTGATGACCTAAGGTATCGCGTGTGAGTGTCACCAAGGAACTCGAAGCGTTTCTTAAGATACAGGGGAGTAGATGGGAGGAAGAGTACATTATAAAGTAATGAAAGGATATGAGTATATATATAGAAATATGTTAATAAGGTGAATGAAGCTGTCAGTAGGTAGTGATTAATTGGTATGTATTTACGTCCGAAAACTGCCTCGTTGACCCAGGGTTTCCAAGCGCGACTGTTGAGCATGAAGGGCCCAATTCCCGGGTCAGGCAAATAATAATTGAGTTTTTCTGTCAGGAAATTCTCAGTAGTAGGCTAGACTTTGAAATTGTGCCTGGTAGATGACAATATGCTCACTACCTATTACATAGGATTAAATACCAGCATTGGTGAAATGTCGGTGTACAACTGTATACACCTCTGCCTAGCCCTATAAAGAATGCGGGCGTTATGTTATGAACGTATGTAAATTCCTTTTGTCCTTATTGGCACTTACCCGATTCACTTCACCGCTGGAATCAAAACATTAACAAAACAAAACATTACAAACTCAATATTTTTATGTTTTGGGAAAAAATTTTTGTTATACGCTGTTGTAAGCTTTGTGTGACATAAATAAAATAAATAAATAACCAGCCCATAACTGTCCCACTGCAGGGCAAGGGCCTCTTTCCATACAGAGAAGGCACGAGCCTAATCACCAGGCTAGCTGGCTTGGCGATTTTAGACTACCAAGTCCAGGTTTCCTCACGATGTTTTCCTTCACCGTATATCTGTGATGTCTTAGATTAACTAAGAAAGTACATATGACATTGAAAAAGTCACATTGGTACATGCCAGGTTAGAACCCACAACCCACTCTGGAGGCGGGCCACTCGGCCATAACGACACTTTTTATTTATTATAATTTTTAAATCACAAGAGGTAGGTACACTTTTTGAAAGTACAGTGGCCCACAAAACTATTTTAAACAGTTTGTCTGTGGACTCAAATGAGTATCTTTTATCTTTGCAGGTATAGTTAAGTATACTTATGTATAATTTTAGAATATTAATTTAACGTATTTATAATATGTTATATATGCTATCTAATAGGTATTTCTTTAACATTCTCTTAAATGTATTTTTATTATACTCTCGTTCACAGTTAATATGTTCACAGGCAAACTATTTAGTACATATGGTATTCGTTTTCTTAGTGTTCTATCTCCATAATAATTACTTATTCTAGGAACATCGAACAGTGGTTATGGACCTAGTGCCATGAAGGTGCGACATGGTAAAGTAAAATGACATGTCGTCTTGCTTCAATGTCCTGCTCATTCATGTTCCACGTGCAACAAAAAATCTACTTCTTTTTATTGATGACCTTTTTATTCATAATGTTTATGCCTAAGTGCTGTTATTGTTTAACGTATTTCGCGTCCCCAATTAAGCTTCCATTCATAACACGGAAATTAGGTGTTTTCGTGACAATTCAAATTCTTTAAGTTTGATTTTGTATCACGCCTCTATTCCCATGGCATTTTAAGCTAAGGTGTACCTACACTATAATTTCACCAATGTCTTTCTCAGGTGAGACAATTACCTCTTACTAAACACAATTCCAAACTCCAGACTGCTACTCGGAATTACCCTATATAAAAAAACCAATAGCACTTTGCTCGAATCGAACCCAGAAACTCACTCAGTAGCCAAATTAGCCTTTGGTAGACTTCAGCAATGCAACCTTATTTTCTAAAGTTTTAATTAATTGAATCCTTACTGCTTCGTTCAATCGTGTTCGTGAAACTGTGATATGCTTCTTTCCCAGTACCATACATATACCTAGTTACTCATCAATCTATCCATACTAATTCATACTAATATTGTAAATGCGAAAGTAACTTTGTTTGTTTGTATTCTTCCGCCGACTACAGGCCGTCTCAGATTAGTAAAGTCCGTCGACCACGTCACGCTCTCGTCCGTCCCGATGATAGGACCACTGTAGCTCTAACAGCACACTCCGACGCGCTCGACCGCCTCGTTATAGACTCATCAGCGAGTTTATAGTAATATAAAATATGCTTTATCTGGTGTCATCAAATTGTCTCGCCATAGCTGTTGTTTGAATACGCAGATCAAACCCCTATGGATGACCGGATTATTAAAAACCGATGGACCTTTTGGATGTTGTTGTGAGTTCTTTACTATAGCGTTGCTTATTGGTTCAGGCAACATTATAAACATATTTCTTCATTTATTTTCATTATTATCAACGACTACGTAACTAATACCACTAGACAAATAAGGAAGTTAAGCGTTTATTTATTTTTTAAGCGTAAACAAGTCTCCACCAATTTACTCATAATTAAAAGATAACAGTGTTACGGAAACAGAGGGAGTAATTAACAATTTGCAGTTAAAAAGGACAGGTATTTTGTAGAACAACAATTTGATGGACAAATAATTTTCGTCATCCTGAAGGCACTTTGTTTTTTTTTATTCAATACTTTTAGCCAGCCGTAAGTTATGGCTAAAAGGTCATAACATAACATTGTCCATCTAGACTCTTTCCTGTTTAAAAAAATCAATACTGTTTTGTTCTGTTGTGTTGTGCTCTGCTCTGTTCTGTTCTATTCTGGTCGCAATGAATGCAGCTGCGATTCCGGGACATAGGTTAATGTTTGTGGAAGACCATGTGGTTTTTAGTAAGTAGGAGTCCGGAATAGCATCTATGATGGATTTTTCCACGTTACACGACACCAATGTAATGTCCTAAAAAATATGATTATATTTCTACGTTACAATCTATACCAATGTAATGTCACAATAAATGTAATAAAAACTATTATTGTTTTTCTACGTTAAAATCTGAACCAATGTAATGTCACAAAAAATGTCCTAAAATATTATCATATTTCTACGTTACAATCTAAACTAATGTAATGTCAAATACACGTTGTATATCAATATTATTATATTTCTACGTTACAATCTATACCAATGTAATGTCCTAAAAAATTATCCCTACATATACAAGCTACACATAAAAGCAGTGGTAGCGGTATTACCTACGTTGGACTCACAAGTCAAAGGTTGCGAGTTCGAATCCAAGGCTGACCACAAATTTTTCGAAGTCATGCATATTATAAATTAATTATCACTTGCTTAAAACGGTGAAGGAAAACATCGTGAGGAAACCAGCACACCTGAGAGATATTCTCGATGATGTGTAAAGCCATGACAGAGACCTACGGGTGGTTTTAACTCTGACACTAGGTTATTTATCAAGCTTACGATAAGAAGAATAAGACCCCTATATAGATATTTACGAACCATAGACGTATATCATAGTACCCAATAGACGAACCATGAGTGCGAAAATGTAATCCCGCGGGTGCAGATAATATATTAAAAATCTTTGTGTCAGGTAGCTGTCATCTCGCTGACATGGTTAAAGGCGGCCGTAGAGGGTACCGGATATCCATATCTGAGCGGCATCGGAAAGTTAAAAATTGACAGCTTACTTCAAGAACTCATTTTGGTGTCTTAAAATAAAGTTTTGTTGTTTTTCGCCTTTATAATTAATGTCTATATTTCCTACAGTATGACAAAGTTATAATAATTTTCCAAAAAAAATCATAATAATTTTCCAAAAAATAATATAATAATTTTCCAAAATAATTTATAATAATTTTCCAAAATAATTTCAATGTAATTATTGTTCAACCTTCGAGTATAAAGTTTGGTAAGATAAGTCGAAGAAATGTAGCCTGTGTTTGTAATAAAAAGTTTCCCTGTTTTCTTCTACAATTCTCTGTACAATGCGTTATCAGACCAATAATCCGTTAAAGTAACAAAATCATAACGCCAGCGTTTTCATAAAACAATTAAACATGGACAGACCCTAATCCAGCCTGTCCGGCTTTGTTAGCGTCTCATATAAGGTTCTATTATCTGACCTCTGTCACTGGGAAGTACGAAGGTTAATAGATCGTGACGGTTAGATGTATGTCTTATGGCAATAGAGTTGTCGCGAGTCGGCTGACGTCATATGTCGCATACTTGAGATATGAATTTCTCATGTATTCGACATGTATTGTGAACTAACTTCTTTTTATTTATAGATCTCATTCTTGACAAAGTTATCGCATAGTGACTCATCACCGCGAGCTTAGCTCATGTCTAAGGGCTCCGTTCGAGTTCGAAACTAGTCGGGCAGAATGCACGTGAGTAATAACTGTTCAACAATAATTATAATAATAATCTTTATTAATAATGATAAAAAAACACAGATTGTAGCACATGTAATAGATTTTACAAGGTAGTTAGTATTATATCTCTGGCAATCAAGTGGGTGGCGTACTGTTCTCCTTGCTAGGCCACGAAATAGCCTGTATTAAGGAGTAACAGTAATTAATATGAATGTGTCTCACGAAAGTTATTATACAAAAAAAAGTGGTCATTGTTCAAAAATAAGTAGTACGCTTTACAGCCCTGCGCCATTCCCCACGCGTTGCTCTTCTGGTGCACTTACAGAAGGGGACGGCAGCCTTAATCTGGTCAGATCAGCGCATATCTACCGCGCGATCTTTTCCGTTCAACATTTCCCTGTACAATAAATCGCTCTATTAAAAAATCCACGTCTTGATACGTGCCCGAAGAATGTTAGTATTCGGGCTTATACGACGGAAGATAGGCTTATTGTGATGTATTCAAAATTCTTGCATTTTCTGTATTTATTTGATGACAAGATTTTTATGTTTAGTACTCCAGATGAATCGTTTCAATAACAAGGTATTTTAAAAATTTGTATATGTACAGCGACTTTTGTCGCTGACTGTACTGCCGTTATAGTTATTCCGGGCTGTTACTGAGAATTCCCAAACTGTAAACCCTATGCCAGATCCGGGAATCGAACCCAAGACCACACGAACATCTTATAATATACCTACAATATGAAATAAAACCACGAACTTGAGAAATTGATCGATCTGTGTTTGAAAAGAAATCTAAAAATTGTTTAAGTGCTAATCAGTCACTATACACTGAAAACACCTGAATGATGGATTGATCTGTTGAAAAAATTTACGAACACACCCGAATAATAGCGGAGTTGTGATTTGAATGATTACCCAATATCTTTGTTTCTTAAACAGGGTGATTCATTGAGATGGGCCAGTGTTGACAGATCTGACACTATTAGAAATAAAGAAATATATTTGGGGTAAAAATTTATTTAATTTATGACATTAAAATAATGTGAATTAAAGAATTTTTTGTCTAATACAGATAAGTCTTTCTAAAGGATCAACGCATCCGTAGCCAACTCTAAGGGTATACATTTTTGTGGAAACGAAAATTTTTGAGTATTGATCCGGGAGGCGCAGGTTCAAATCCTGCTCACGACTGCATATAATTTTTAATCTCTCGCCTAGGCCGAAATTCGATCCTAAGTAATGAAAAACAGTATTTCTGTCTTTTATTTATGACATTAGTCGATAAGATCTATCGTAATTATTATCCATGCCTACTAAAAAGAAGCTGAGCGAATCGTAATGAAATTTGGCAAAGATATAGATTGTATCTTAAGAAAGAACATAGGCTACCTTTAGTCACGCAGACGAAGTCGCCGGCAACAGCTAGTACTATAATAAAACTGTAGAGGACTATTCTGTATATTCAATATTCTTCCTACATTCAAATTTTTGAAACGTTGCAGACGAGTTCGCGGGCACCAGCTAGTTTCTTATAGATATGTAAACAATGTAAAGACATGAAAGGAGAATAAATGCTGTAACTATGAATTATAGATTGAGGAATGATGTGGTAAGACAACATTGCGATTTATAAAAAAACATGTAGTGTATGTTTTTTTTATCAAACATGGATCTACGTTTGGCCAGCTAACTCGCCTGTTAGTAAGCGACGGTGTGGCCGTGGATGGAGCACGTATATCCAGTAGAAATCTATTCACTCTAAGTAGAGTGGATAATAAAACATCGACTGATAAGAAAAAAATATTAAAAAATTAATAAGCACGCCTTTAATTTTTTTATCTCACTAGGGATACTGTAAGGATACCGCATACATCGAAATCACTTCAAGCATTTAGAAGCTCACAAACTCACAAACATACTTATACTTAATTACATACATGAACCCTAAAAACATAACACTCGTTTTTTGGGCAGTCGTGTAAAAATAGATATACATATTTAGTTTTGACAAATATTCATTACGTATACCTAGAATATAAAATCTAAGCTTCTGATAATTAAAAGACCGAAAAAATTAATTTAGGAAACGTTTACCGATGAATCTTTCAAACGCATTAGCGCATGCGTAGCGAACTCTGAAGAAATAGATTTTGTGGACACCATAAGAAGTTTTAAAATGTGGAAGAAGAATTCGGGATAGTGAGCAAAAGAGCTCCTGGAGTAATTATTCAGGAGGCGTAGGTTAAAATCCTGCTCACGACCGTTTTTTTCTTTCCATAGAATGTATAACTTAAGAGTTCGCTACGTATGAGACTTTTTTTTTTTAAACGTTGCCCCGCTCTAAGAATTTCTTCCTGTGTCGTGGGTGCGTTTACAGACATATAATCTCACAAGCACACACACCCAGACCCGGAGCAATTATCTATAGATCGTACAAATATTTGCTCCGTGCAGGAATCGAACCTGCGACACGCGGCGCAGCAGTCGGTCTCCACGCTGTCAAAACAATGCATTTATACGATTTATTTGTGAAATGAAATGTTATTTTTTATTCTGTAAATAGGTATTTTTAAACTCTTCGAACTTTTACATGTCACTATGATCTAGATGGCGCCGGCGTTTCCTATCTGACTACCTCTGAGGAGAAACGCCGAAACAAACTCAAAGGTCAAGGTCTCTTTTAAAGTCCAGACATCATTAAACATCCCCATGTGAGCACAACCATGTATGGTATCTGGAATGGCATTTTGAAGAGATAGTCATAGCAGTTTCGGATTGACCTGTCCTAACTGACGGCAAACATGCATCAGTCATCGAATCACCAATTTGTATACCGCGGCTCAACACTAATGCTCGAGAAAGTGAAGAAAACTTTTCTTAGATATCTTTTTAAAAGAACTCTCAATTTCTACCCTTACATGTAGCCCATCAACTATATAGTTGGCGGGGTACAAAGTCCCTAGGATATCCTAGGGACTTTGGGTTTCAACTCGTTGGAAGTAAGAAGAGGCCTTGATCAGATCACGGTAGCCTGTAAGACCCTTAATGGTCGTATCGATTGCCCTGAGCTCCATGACCTTTTCTGTCGACTATTTGTGCCCGACAAATACATCGGTCACCGCCAAGTCGCCGACACAATCTGTTCGCGCAACTGCCTTGCAAAACGGTCGCCAGAACTGAATCACCTGTGTGTCGTACTTTGAGGATGCTCAATGCCCCTGCCTTCTGACGGCCAACCCTGAATGTGATGTGTAGGAGTAAAATTATGCGCGTATGTCTGATGTTCTGTGAGAAACAGTACGCGAGGGTGTCCACTGTTCCATGTTAGTAAGTAACGAATAATTTGTTTATGACACAATTGTCTGCATTGTATAGTTTTATTTTCTTTATGTTAATTAATGTAATTGGTATTGTACCGTGTTAATTAACTAGAAATAAATAAATAAATGTAAAAGGTTTTATCACCAAGATTTTCGACTGCGCAGCTTAATTCTGTATATATATCTAAATATGTGTCAAACATACTCATATAACATACCTGTCTATCAATTATTTTTAAGTTTTATATTACTCACCTTCATTTTTGGTATTTCCCAACGAATTTCAAGTTTGAATGGAACCCTTAATCATGAGCCGAGTCTGCAGCAATGTCGCGAGTCAAATTATCTATATTTTTGAAAAGGCATACATAAGGTATGTATGCCTTTTCAAAAAAATTCTTACTTCTTTATTTCTTTTTATAGTCTATAACTCTATACTAATGAGACACCAATTTATTCGTATTCTGGCTTCCAATTTAAACTCAACAAAATAGACATTGTGTGATGAAACAAAGGGATTGTAACACTAAGAAAACAATTTGCTTCGAACACACCTGAGGCGAGGTACGCTGTCTTCGATGGATATTATTACGGAAAAAATATCACTTTGTTGATGCTTTCCATACCTTCAAATTAAGTATCCATATAAGATCACAATATAAAATAAATAATAAAAATAAATCATCTAATATATAAATATACCGTGCCACAGTGTTTGTTATCGAACTCCTCCGAAACAGCTTGACCGATTTTTATGTTTTTTTTTTGTGTATTTGGTAGGTCTGAGAATAGGTCGTAGGCAATTTTTTTTACCCCTAGGTGACAAGGGTATCATAGAAAAATGAATATGGCAGAACAACGTTTGCGGGGCACAGCTAGTAATATTATAAGTAAAGTCGTACACCCACATTTCACCAATGCTGTTATTAAGTCCCATGTAATAGATGCCTATTGACATGGACCACCACAACTCCAAACTGTGGGCTGCTATTGAGAATGTTCTAACATAAAAACTCAATAACACCGCCCGACCCGGCAGTCAAACCAGAGACCTCAGCAGACGCATTAAGGAACACTAGACCAACGAGGCCGGCGCATTTATGATATGCTAGGCGCGGTCATTAGGTGTGAGGGCGTTGGTGGAATATATTTTAGTAGGTTATTTTCCTCAAAGTAACGCGGGTGAAACCGCGGGGCACACCGCGGTTTCACCGCTAGTAGTCTATATTTTATTAAAATGAGACACCAATTTATTCGTATTCTGGCTACCAATTTAAACTCAACAAAACAGAGTTTCTGTGATGAGACAAAGGGAATGTAACACAAAGAAACCAATTTGCTTTCAAACACACTTAATGCGAGGTACTTATGTTGTCTTCGATGGATATTATTAAAGACAAAAATATCACTTTGTTGATGATTTCCATACCTTCAATGGAAGTATCCTTATAATATCACAATATAAAATTAATGATAAAAATAAACAGCCTGCCTGTGATGCATTACAGAATAGAAAATGAACTAAATTGCCGTACAATTTTAGTCTGAATCCTCTAATATTATGGGTCACCAGAAGGATGACAGCCAAAATTTTTTGGTAACTTTAGTTTGGCGTACAAGGTTGGTGGAGTGCGATAGCAGGATAACATCGGAACCTGGCGCATGGATAACATTTGGTGTGAAATAGCTAGGTTGAAGAAAACCGTATCGGTGGCGGTTACCACCAACAATAGCATTCCCAATGAAGGTTGTCGTCAGGCAGGCGGCCGGCCATAAAACATAGACAAAACTTTAGCAGCATGCCAGTACAAGTAGAGAGTATGTATAGAAAATGAATACCTACATGCTGCGCCGACCCCTTATAAATTGGGATAAGGACAGGGGGATGATGATGATGATGATGATGATGAGTTTAGCATACATAAATTTGAATTTGTCGTCTTAAAATTGAATTTGTCGTCTTTAAATTCTTACCGTTTCACTCATATTGTAATTACTAAAAGCATGCTCTATTTTAAGTTTACTTAGCCTACTTAACATTCGACACCATTATTTGCCAATAAAATTTAACTCGTATCTAGAATTACTATTTTTCAAAGAAACATTGAAAAAATAATGGACAAGAACGGGGTTTGAACCCGCGACCTTTGACGTTCCGGGTCATCACTCTACCAACTGAGCTTCCTTGTCTCTTCGTATCTAGAATTTTATGAATGTAAGTATAAAGTTATGAAAAAGGAATATAATTCACAAAGTTAGTGACTGATTCACTAACTTTGTGAATTTTATACTAGGAATGGAGTAGAAGACAGACATTCTTAAACCAAGGAAGCAATATATAAAAAAAAACTTATAAACCTAAAGCTAACCTTAATTATATTTAGAACTGTTTTTTATGGCTGATTTTGTTTGAAACAAGAAATGTGTTAATGGCAGACTGCGAACGAAAGCTATAAGTATTAATTAAAAAAAAAAGTTCAACAAAGCGATATTAATTAAAAATGTAAAGGCCGCTATGTGTGTTATATTTTTAAACGACTGTTTTTTTTTAAATCTTACTAGCCTATGTTACCCGGGAAAATGCGAGAATTCTATCGGTACTCCATTGGTATGGTACCCATTATCCAAGGTAGTGGTTTAATCTAGTTAGGGGCCTGTAATATTTTTGTTAAATATCATCATGAACACATTAAATAAATAAAATTGAAGTGTCTGCTTTTAAATAATAGTTTTTTTTTTTTTTCTTACATTTATTTGCGCGATAACTATGCCTAAAAATCTGTTTTTAAAATGTTTGTCTGTCTGTCTGTTCGTACCGCTTAATCTTAGAAACGGCTCTGCTCTGACTGATTCTGATAAGACTTTACTGGCAAGTAGCTGACTATATAAGGAGTAACTTAGGCTAATTATAATAATTATAATTATACGCGGCTGACACCGCGGGCCCAGCTAGTCATATGTTATTCTTGCCAATAAAGGATTTTTTATATAATATACTTTCACCCTAACAAAATATGTCAAGTTCAACCTGTTAGCATCCTTTCTGAATTAATATAAAATGAATTACGTCGTGCATATTTATAGGGCGACTCGAAAAATAAATGCCGTCAAAACTGCCGAAGCTCGGGCCTATAGTAATTTGATTCAAGGTTCTCCCAAACGTGCCTATTTACGACCTGAAGTGTGAAAAGACGCGCCGCGACTTCGAAATTACTATAAGGGCGTGTATGGACATGACCTTCTTTTTTCTTGCGTGTTCTAGAAATAGAAAAATCACAGCAAGCTTATATAACATCTTCTGGAATAGTCCCGTAGATCACAATTAGCTTGATAGGGGAAACCGCTTGGACGTAGCACGGAATTTCGAAAAATAGGATTCGGAGTGAGGAGTAGAGGCCGGGTTGGTTTAGTATGCGCCTGGACTATTTATCCAGGAGGCGCGGATTCAGATCCTGCTCACGGCGGTATTTTTCTTGAAACAAAATATTATAAATTTAGTTTTTCATTTTTGGCCCTAGTTAGAAGTGAGACCTCAACTGTTCATTCGCGTCATCAGCTTTGCGTTTATTTTAAGAAATTCTGTATTGATTTAGCAGATTTGCCTTTAACATAAAATATTCAATATGAACAAGGGCAATTATTACTCAGCTCTCAAAATCTTATTTGTAAGTAGTGTCAAATTCCATGCCGTTTCTTCTCAAACACCGTTTTCTCTTGCCAATAACAAATAATGATCAAGAACATAAATTAATTTCTTGAAAGCTTTCTGTAAAAATGTAAACAGGCCAATTAATCTACTGAAATCATGAAAATATTAAGCAGCTCCATAAATCATTTAGCGGTACATTTTCAAAACAAATAGTTTCAAAGGAAATTTTAATTATTTACTCATTATTCATTATAATTATTTCGAGCTAAGACAATTACTTCGAGAATCGTGTAAAACTGAAACATAATATTTGAAATGTAGCAAATTAATGGTCTATTTCTGAATTTGGAGTTTGAGCTCGAAAACTAGTGACCTTGACTAAATAAATGCTCTTATTAATACGGGTCTTTTTCTTAGAGTTCTGTCTCTTATATTTGATTACTGAACTAATTGTTTATAAAACTTATCTCGCTAATTTCCCTTGGGGCATGCTGCCGTTGTGATTTTGTGACATCCATCCTCATTTTATTTTTGCTCTGTGATCTTCTGACATTAAATACAAAGTCCTCAATATTACTTATTGAACGAAAAAGCCATCTAAACCTTAATACAGGTATTGATACCTGTATTAAGGTTAAGGTTATAAAGAAAAAGAAAAGTATGATATATTGAAAAAGGCTGAAACAAAAACTTAATTGTCAAGAAATCAAATGAATTATGTACATTTTAGACACACATTTTCATTTAGAAAGACAAGAATGCATATGACATATGGCGCGACAAAAACTTTAGCTCCCATATAAAATCACAAAAAGTTTAGTTTAACTGAAAGTGTGAATCACGATCGAAATAAGATGTTTAGATCATGGTTTTATTGTAACTCACATAACATAGCCTCCATCCATGTCAAGTAGGTACAGCCAGACTTTAGAACAAAATAATAGGCATGATGACAGTATTAGATTACCAAAGAATAAATGGTTTTAGAGGTAAATATAGACACAAGGGATTCTAAAAAATTTCTTAGCTTTCTTAAGATTAATAAGATTTTCAATAAAATAAAAGTATAAAATACTGCAATCGACCATGTTAACGGAAACGTCAATCACAGCGAATGACGTCACGCCTCAGTCAAATGTCATTCATCGCCGTACAATATGGCTTCTACTTATTTCAAATATGCTGAGGCATGACGTCAAAACGGCGCCATGACACCCAGCAGCGGTTACGCGGTTAAATCAAATTAGATAGATTAAAGTGCAATAATTTGCGTTGAAACTTAGTTTATTGCTGAAATAATGTGTTTTTCGGATATAGCAGACGTGTACCTACATTATAAAAGGAGATTTCAAAATCTGTCATCATGCTTATTGTAATTTAAATTAAAACTTACTTACCCAAAGCAAAATCGCATGAAGGTCCAAAAAACACATGAGCACAGTCGTTGTAAGCATCGATCGCCGATATCACCGCGTACGCTGCATCGCAGTCTGTGACGTCATACTTCAGCCATTCCACTCTCAGCCAGGGTGGGAAGGCGTTTTGGATGACCGGGTCTTGCATGGCCAGGTCAAGTGCTGGTCCCACCTGAGAAAAATATAACCAATTGTAAATCATGGATATTTAAAGAAGAGAGTTTTTGCTCGAGTTTATATATGGGTAGGTCAAGTAAATTTTAATGACCCGACATACATTACGCTATCCAAAATCACCTAGAAAAAAAAAAAATTCCAATTTTAGGGCTAACTTTTAAAAGTTTCTTTCTGTAAAACGTTATTTGGACTATTAAGAATATTTTAACAAAGAATTAACCAAATCAGCGGTGCGAGCATGGTTCTTTTTGTTGACACGTCGATTTTAAACGACAAACTTGACGTGGGTCTTGTCGACACATTTAACGTTTATCGTTTATCAGCACTTTACATCAAGTTTGTCATTTATTACGTATTACTTTCATCAAGTCGACAAGTTTGTCGAAAAGATCCGTGCTCGGATGCCAGTTAAGCAATTCCTAAGGTACGCGTTTGCCAACGAACAGCATTTAATTTTTATTTATATAAAAGATTAACATTTTATTTAAAAAAAATACAGGCAAATATACAAACATTTTGGCAACTACGTCGAGATATTGACGAATTTTTTTGTATTTTTGTATGTTTGTAACGAATAAACTCAAAAACTGCTAGCCCGAATTCAAACATTATTTCACCATTGAAATGCTACATTATCCCTGAGTAACATAGACTATATTTATTACTAGAAAATATGAGGGATCCCTACTAAAACTTCAATAATGTAACCCAAGGTGTAAAAAAAATTGCCATAAAATGTATTTCATCGCCTGCGCTGCGGAAACTAATGATGACAGAACAAAAAATGTTCTACAATATTAAAAAACACATTGATATCTACAAAAAACCTAGTATCCCAAATGTTTAAAAAATAAATGTCCACCCGTGCGAAGCCGGGACAGGCCGCTTGTTATGTTATAAACCTAAATTATTTTTACAATCATTTTCCTTGCACAATTTCACGGTATTACACCACAAAATCATAGCTGCGCACTTTTGTGGGTAGAAAAAAAAGACACACGAATCGATTAAATCTTATTAAAGTGACTAAACAAATCGACTCGACGACGCGAGAGTGACACACCCTATTATAGGCCTAACACGATAAGTTTGCGAAATTTTGTCTCCGAGACAATACGCGACGAGTCGAAAGTAAGAAATCAACTAGATATGGTATTTAATTTTTTTACGAAAAGTGCCTCACAGTGTTTTAACCTTAGTGGAGTGTGATAGTAGGATAAAATCAGAACCTGGCGCATGGATAACATTTGGTGTGACATAGCTAGATAGAAGGAGACCATATCGGTGGCGGTTACCACCAACAACAGCATTACCATTGAGGGTTGACGTCAGGCAGGCGTCCGGTCATAAAACATAGCCAAAACTTTAGCATGCCAGTACAATTAGAGAGTACCTACATGCAAGAACAATGCTGCGCCGATCCCAAATAAATTGGGATAAGGGCAGGGGGATGATGACCTCATTGGTCACAAGGAGCGATGCTTAGCGTGAGATCCTGGGTTCAATACCCGGGTCGGGCAAAGTATTTTTGTGATTTTTTATTAGGAAATCCTCAGTAACAGCCCCGAGTTTAGAATTGTGCACGGCGGATAGCAATGAGTCCATTGCCATGGTGTCGCGGTCGCAAGCGCAACTACTGGGTATAAGGCCCCATGTTCGATTCGAAAAAAGTGTCTAGTTTTGCTGTTAGGAAATTCTCAGTAGTAACCTGGAGTTTATAGCACGATGGGCTACAGTTATAGCACTATGGCTTGGTTTAGGGTCGATTGAAGACACAAGTTAAGGTAAACTTAACCATACAGGACACCACAATATCACAATTAAGTAGTTAAAACTAATACACAAGATAGCGACAAGAGATAAAAACTCAACTGTCTCTGTGGCAGCAGGAGCGGGAGCTTTAACGTACCTCTGTGCTCGGCTGTCCGCAACATACTACTCGCGCGCCCTGTTACAGGCGCGCGGACAACCGCGCTGGGGTTGACTGCACCCGTTAAGGGAGTCCACGCTATAAGGTTGTATAGTGCCTGGTTGATAGCAATAGCCTTAATAGGCTCACCTCCTTACATGGGACTTAACAACTGCAACGGTGAAATTTGTGTGGAAAACAGTACTCCTCTATATTACCCTTTGGGGACACAAGCGTGATGCTATATGAAAATATTTTTATTTCACACTAGCTGTGCCCACAGTTCACTCGCGTATAATTATATAATAATTAGCCTTAGTTACTCCTTATATAATATATAGCTACCTGCCAATAAAACCTTAACAGAATCCGTCGAGCTGTTTCGAGGATTAGCCAGAACAAACAGACAGACAAAAATTTTAGAAACTGGTTTTAGGCATAGGTATAGTGCAAATAATTGTATGAGCTTAAAAAAACTATTATTATGACATTGCAAAAAGACACTTAAATTTTATTTATTTGTATTGATAGACTAGAAAATACTTGTGAAAAGTCAAAGCACAATAAACTCAAACCTTTTGATAGAACATCGCTTTGAGCTCTCAGACAACGGTGACGTCGGCTTTCAAAGGAAATTCACTGTCAATGTGTGTCAGGTGACCAAGTAACTCAATGCTTTAGGATACGTTGGACTTAAAAACAAGACTCCTATACCCGTGTCATATTTATGGAGGTCATCTGATACTGAACAAAAATCAATAAAAATTAAAAAAGCACAAAAAAAATTTTTTTTGTTAATGAACAAATTTGCCTCGTGTGCCACGCGTGACAAATACAAACACGTGCATAACCACCAAAAATAGGCATAGGAATCAGCCGTCCTTTAACAATGCCAACAATTTATTCGCAGAGCCGTTTGGGATCTATTCTGAAAATCTCGCTGATGTTTCGAAGTGAAAATTTGGTTATCAATGAGCCGTAAAATTATTAAAATATTGTGTTATGTTTTTAGGTTTCATGTATGTATGTATGTATGTTTGTGAGTTTCTTTATTCCACCATAACTTCTAAACAGCTGAACCGATTTAGATGTACGGGGTATCGTTAGAATCCTTATATTATCATGGGTAACATTAGCTAGTAAGATTTAAAAGAATGGTAATATAGAGGCTATGGTACACACAAAGGTGTGAAGTTAAAAATATAATTCACACACGGCAGGCTTTATAATGTTTTTTTTTATTTATTTTTATGTCATTTTGTTTAACTTATGCTTTTTATATTAGCACGAGCACAGATCAACAGCATAATTCATGTTAAGGGCATCGAAGAGATACTACGAATCTGCCCCTAATTATCCGAATCCCTTAGTTGTCTCTTCTGTCGATTACTGGCCGTCCCAGATCAACAAAATCCGCCGACCACGTCATGCTCTCTATGCCCGATGATAGGATCACTGTTACTCAAGAATCGATCAAATTCAGAAGCACACTCCGGCGCGCTCGACTGCGTCGTTATAGACCTCACCGGCGAGGCCCGCGTCCGTCGCGAAATGTCTCATCATGTCTACTCCAACCCTTGCTCGAGCCGGCCCGCGCCGATCCAGTAGCTTTAAATTCGTCCCTTAATAATAAGGAAACCGATATGATCCAGCTACTCCCTAGTTGTTCCCCCAGCAACACCCTAAGCCGAGGCTTGTGTCCCGCAGGGAACTCCCTTAGTGCAGTTGCTTGGTTTGTAGTATTTTAAAATTTGCTCTGGCTGGAGGCATCAAACTAACTCGCCTTTGATATTGTGCGGTTACGCAGACAAAACCCCTCTGGGCTTATGTAAACGGCGACTTAGTACAAAAAAAAACACCTACTTTATTATTTTAATGCTTTTAATTTGCCCTACGTCTATATAGGTATTGAATTTTCGCTTTTTTCATAATCTAAGACATCATAGACATACGTTGAAGGAAAATATCGTTAGAAAACTGGACGTAATAGACTGAAATCGCCAACTCGTAGTGATCTAGCGGGGTGATCAATGCTCATGCCTTCTCTGTTTGAAAAGCGGCCCTTGCCCAACAGTGGAATAATAATGGGCTGGTTATGTTATGTTATACGTCATATTTCGATCATCGACCGAACTACATAATAAAACTACACAAGTACATGAGCTGAGGTCCTGACCTTCACGGTAGCGGTAGATCTTTTGGTCACCCTACATCGTATACCATGTGAATAGTTTTGTATTCAGTGAACTGGAAAATATTTTCTCGCAATACAATAAAGATTTGAGTAAAATTTCTGCCCAGAGAGGTTACTGAGAGTCCTCAATTTTCAGGCAGTAAAATCATTACACGTTTACTATTTGTTCAAGACACGTGTTCGTAATGTTAGTTGGCGCACTGGTGCGAACTAAGCGAGTTGTCAACTGTTATCGGATAGTTCTAGATGGGAGTGACAAGGACAATACATTCAACAAACTTCCTCTGGACAAGCTCGTTACCAATGTCGGTTGTACGTTTTTTTATTAACATTTTTATTTAAAACTCATTTTATTATTAATCAAAACGTGAAAGGTAACAAACAAACAGAGTTACTTTCACATTTATAATATTAGTATGGATATACGTTTATATTTCGTTTAAAACAATACAAAATTCATTGAAGACGACTCCGGCTGTATTTCCTGATTTTCCAAATACCTAAGCTTATATTAGAGATTAAATATAAAACTTACATCCGCCGATCATCAGCATGTGTGCTTATGCTGGAGTATCAATTTGTGCAGGCCAACTGACCAGCCTGCACAAATGGCCACCGAAACTTCCCGGGGTCGCTGTGAATACAGCTGCGATCTTAATAATCTTTTCATATTTAATAATGTGTCTAAATTTTACTGTGATGTTATTTGTTATTTACTTTTTTTTTGTGTCAATAAACTAATTTCTTTCTTTCTTTCTATCTTGAGACCCCAGCAAAGGCTAGCACAAACCCGTATGGTTTATAGTCGGTAGACCTTCGGCACAACATCCATGATGTATTTTCCACACATAAAATAAATTGGAAAGGAAAAATCTGGTAATGAATTTGAAAAAGGAAGATGGTCTGATTTGGACCAAAAACGGGACATTATTAAACCGTGTCCACTTGCAGTTATCCCTTTCTATAAGTAGGTGAGAGGGAGAAAGATGGTTTGCTCACGTGCATTCAATGCGGGCGATGCGATGCTATAAGACGTGGGCTACGTTCAGTACAAAAATCGAAAGTCCGGTTAAGCAGCCGACAACCTCCTAGGTTGACCTGCGAGATGCCACTACCAAAAAAAAAAAAAAAGTACAAAAAACATTCTCGCATCAACGCTCGCCGCGCACGGACGTGTTACTCTGCGTAACTCGCTCGTGTTGTGTCAGTGATCGTTGTCGCTACGCTCTGCCGTAGCATTCTCCGTAGCTGCTCGCTAGCTACGCCACTACAACTCAAAAGTTGCCTCTTTCGAGGCGGCGGCTGATATCTGTCTTTTTCAAAGTACAGTCAAAACGTGTGTTGTGTAAATTCCCCTTCTGGGAAAATCCACAGTTTCGTGATTCTCGGTGGAAACCTCACGGTGTCAACGAAACCGAGAGGGTGTGGACCCGATACACCCAGCTGAAGCCCCTTCAGGGTTAAGCTACAAATCGGACGGGAGCTAGAACAACCGGCCTTGGGGGATCTCCTAGTCGACTCTAGCTCTGGTTTCCCTTACAGCAACACACCTAGTGTCGGTCGGGTGTGTCTACACCCTTCGCACTAGACTGGTTCAGGGCCCCGTACGCACATTAAGACTGGCGACGGGTAAAAAGCAAGCTTAGGGCTCACCATTAGGTCACTCACCTCCCTGCCTATACCCGGCGGGGAGGGTTACGCATCCCCGGGCTATCCTCCCGGGGAGTTAGGCCTGTTAGGCAAATATTATAAAATAGGTAATTCATTTCTTTTTAATATGGACGCGCTTCTCGCGTTCGTTAAAATCATAGTCAGGGACCCCGACATTCAACGTCGGTACGGTACCCAAATAGCCGACCTGCAGCATGTCAACCCCGCAATAAATTGCGTAGATAGCCCTCTCTCTCCGCCGCCCGCTGAAATAGGTATACCATGCCTCGTATCCTTGCCCACCATCGACCCTCTCGTAGAGGCTCCCTCTACTTCGGCCATCGCGCCTCCTACGACCGCCGTCACTGTCTCGGAAGACATGGACGTGTGCGTCAACCCCTCTCCCTGTCTCTCGGATGCCACTGCCTCCGACTCCGAGACTAGCTCGTCCTCTCCCTCCTCCTCCTCCTCCGAAGACGACTACATCCAGGTCGGCAAAGGAGGCAAGAGGAAGAAGGGGAAAACTTCCGCCCCGGCCAGCAAGGCCAAAAAACCTGTAGCGTCCAGGTCAAAGCGATCTGTAGCCTTTCCGGCATCATTATAGAGAAGCCTTATAAAACAGGCGTAATAGGGCAATGTCACCGTTGCCAATTATACGGTCACGCTCAGACCAACTGTTTCGCCACACCTAGATGCGTCAAGTGTCTAGGTGACCACGGCACGGTAGACTGTCCCCGACCCAAAGATCGCGCACTCTGCACCGACCCTCCCAGTTGTGTGCTCTGCGGCGAAGCCGGTCACCCCGCTAACTATCGCGGCTGCCCTAAGGCACCGAAGTCAACCTTTTTTTTTTTTTTTTTTTTTTTTTATGTGGAGAAATGCCCTCGCATACCGCTCTGACACGGGGAGACAAAGCGGTTATGTGGGACTCGAACCCACTAAAACTCCACAGTATACCTCCTCAGCTGCTTGAGGGCGGGACGCGGGAACGCTCTCGCACACAACCGCGAACCCGCCCGCAGCCGTCCGTTGCCGGACTCCTTCACGGGG
This sequence comes from Xylocampa areola, assembly GCA_935421205.1. Lineage (NCBI taxonomy): Eukaryota > Metazoa > Arthropoda > Insecta > Lepidoptera > Noctuidae > Xylocampa > Xylocampa areola. The sequence continues at coordinate 12,423,951 of OW285220.1, forward strand.
TTGGGTATTGCACCCCCCCGCTACGGCACACCAGACTAATGGCGTGCCGCAACCACCTCGGAGACCATGTGCAATGGGCGCCAGACGACCCCATGTCTGGACGCCCAAGGTCCCCTGCGACGGGTCAGGTCTGTGGCCCCGCCGCCTGCCACTACGGCCGCAGAGGATAGGGAGAGCGGCGCCTCGCAATACCGGCACTCCTCTTCCCCTGCGGCCCCACCGCGTCCGCCATCCAACGGTGGCAGCCCCGTCAAGGCCGCGGCAGGTAGGGAGAGCGGCGCATCGACATACCGGCACTCCTCTCCCACCGCACCGAAGTCAACCTTTTTTTTTTTTTTTTTTTTTTTTTTTTTTTTTTTTTTTTTTTTTTTTTTTTTTTTTTTTTTTTTTTTTTTGCGGGCGGAGAAAATGTGCCTAACGCATGCCACACCGCTCGGGGAAGCGGTGTGGGTATGTGGGGCTCTCACCCACTAAAAACTCCGCCGTGTTCCGTCTCGTCACCTTGGGGCTGGGGCAACGGGAGCATGTGGACATTCGTCCGCGACCCCAGCAGTGAGAGACCGCGTATGCGATCACCGCCTCTTTATAAATGTTAAGGAGTGTGCTGCTCCCTTAACAAGCTCTACTCTCTGAGAGGTGCGCGGGAACACCACGCAACACCGTCTCGGGCCTTGTGTGTGCAATGGGCGACGGACTTCCCCAAGCCCGCCGCCCGCAGGCCACTTCACGGGGGTTGGAAAAGGGCATTGTCCCTTCTCCGTCTGCGCCCCGTTCTTCGGGTGCGGATAGGCAAGGTGGAAGAGATTTCTCTCTCCCTTTCCGCTGCCTCCTTCTGCGAGATAACGTCCTCACAGAACGAGGCGAACGCTTGCCATGAGCTCTCGCTTTCGACCATAGCTCGAACCAGGGTCGGGAGAGAGAGATCACCCCCCACTTCAGCGATCAAGACACGGCGCTGCTCTTCCCAGGCAGAGCATTGCTCAAGGGTGTGCTGCGCCGTGTCTTCACGGCAGTCTCCGCAGTGGTGACATCTGCTGTCCGGCTCCCTTCCGGCGACACGACACAGATACTTGCCGAAACAGCCGTGTCCCGACAGTACCTGCGTCGTCCTAAACGTCATGGCTCCGTGTCGCCTTGCCACCCACTCACTTAGTACAGGACGAAGTGCTTCAATGGTTCTGTGGCCAGCTCCAGGCCGCAGCAACCTTTCCCTCCACAGTTCCAAAGCCTCGTCCTGTAGTAAGGCCTTTTGCCGCTCCAAAACCCTAGGTAGGATCCAGCCCCCATTCTCCTTGCGCCAAGTGTACAATGATGCAAGGATTCTTGCATCAAGGTCCCAAGGCAGGGACCCAGCTAGAGCGCACGCCGCCTCACCCGATATGGTGCGATATCCTCGTATGGCCCTTATTGCCATCGCCCTTTGCGGTCTACGAAGCAAGGCGGCGCCGCGTGATGTCAGGTCGCTGGACCAGACAGGGGCCCCGTAGAGGACCATCGAACGGATGATCCCCGTGTAGAGCCGCCTGCAGCTGTTATTTGGCCCTTTTAAGTTTGGAAGCAGCCGGCCTAGGGCGGCTGCCGCACCCAACACCCTCGGCACAAGACACAGGAAGTGGACGTCGAACCTCCATCGGCTGTCGATCACGAGCCCCAGGTAGCGCATACTAGACTCGACCTCGATGCGGACCCCACTGATGACAATGTGGGATCTTGAGGGAGGCCCCCTCCGAGGCCCGTGAAAGCATATGGCTTCGGACTTGGCGAGCGCCACTTCCAGCCCCAGCATCTGGATGCGTTGGATGGTCCGTGCCACTCCCGCTGTAGCGAGGCGAGCTGCTTCGTTGTACGTCCTCTCCTGGGACAGAACCAATGTGTCGTTTGCGTAGCACATCAGACTGACACCAGGAAGGTTTTCCCCACGCAGAACCCAGTCGTAGCCGATGTTCCACAGGAGCGGTCCAAGGACAGATCCCTGTGGAACACCGCACGTTACGCGCTTTTCGCAAATCCCGTCCCGCCCCAGATACGTCACCGATCTGTTCCGCAGATAATCTCCGACAACCCGTTGCAGATAGAGTGGCACCTGGTGGTATCGGAGAGCCTCCCTAATACAGCTCCAAGGGAGTGTATTGAACGCATTGGCGATATCTAGGGATATCGCCAGCATCACGCCACCATCCGACACCACCTCCTCCGATAACCTCTTTATGCGCGAGATCGCGTCGATAGTCGACCACCCTACGCGGAAACCGAATTGGTTGTCGGAGAGATCAGGCCCTACTCTGTTTAGGTGCTTGACGAGCCGTCCAGCAATGATGCGCTCGAAAAGCTTGCCCACCTCGTCAAGCAACACGATCGGACGATATGCGGAAGGGGATTCCGCGGGACGTCCATCCTTCTTTAGGAGAACGAGACGACCGGATCTCCACTGCTGCGGGAAACGCCCTAGTGCCAAACAGGTGTCAAGCAGCTTACACAAACGGGGACCCAGTGCCTTCAGGGCCAGCACCCAGGCACGACCAGGTATACCGTCTGGTCCCGGAGCGGTGTTCCTGACTCGTAGTCGCATTTCGGCCGCGCCAAGTTCTCCACAGGTTATTTCCGGAACCTCAACCTCGTCCCGTTCCACTGTAGATGGCTGCACCATAGATGGGGCCGTATGTTCCGCCCTTTCGGGAAACAGGCTCGACACGACGCCCTCCAAGAACCGAGGTTCCAGGGTTTGTGTGAGCGGTGGCGACCAAGGCCGGAGTTTGCCCCTTACCCAGCGATAGGGTCGGCCCCATGGGTCTCGGTTAAGGGACTCTGTGAGCTCTTCCCACGACGACTGTTTTGCCCCTTCTATGCTCAGTTGCAGGTTCTTTTTCACCTCGATGTACGCGCCATACAGCTGAGCCTCGACTTCGGAATCACGGTACCGCCTTCTTCGGTACCTAGTGTACTGGCGCCTCACTGCAACACATTCCACTCTTAAGGCTGCAACCTCTTCGGACCACCAGTACACTTGGCGCCTGGGAGCGAACGGCCTGGCCTGGGGCATGGAAGAGTCGCAGATTTGCGTCATTGCCTCCCGGAACCAGGTCGCTTCTGACTCCACATCCGGGTGCCCGTTAGGATAAGGTATCCAGGACTGGACAATCGCCGCCTCACACAGCAAGTCTCGGTCAAGCCGGTTTAAAACCCACCTCGGGGTTGCCGTGTAATCAACCTCGCCCAAGCTCGTTAAGCGGGCTAACGCCCGTCAACACAGGGAAAGCCCTTCGGTGGCGATCCCCTCTTCTCAACCCCCCGCCCGCCTCAGCCCTCAGAGACCCAGTCCGTGGGCTCCCCTCAACAACCTCCAGCAACAACGAGCTTTCCCAGCTCTCAAAACCACCTCTACGCCCATGATCGCAGCCCTAATGGCCTCGCCCATAGCTGCGCCCCCCTCTCTATCGCCTCCGACTAACGCGTCCTTACCGGCTAACGCCGCCGCCTCTCTACCGGTCGTAAACGACGACCTCGCGTTTGACCCCGCGGTCGTCATTCTCAGCACATTCAGCGTATTCTCTTCTGATAACGCTCACGCTATGGCCAGGGACATCATCGCCTGCAAAGGCGACCCTATGAAGCTACTCATGGTGTACAACACCTTTCCCAAGATTACGCAAGCCCTGCGCAATCTAGCTCATAATAAATAAAATATAAAATCTTTAATGGATAATAAGAACCTATGTAGAACCAAACCGCGCTCCCTAAAAATAGGTTTCTTCAACGCTAACGGCATCACCAAACAACGCGACGAAATAACTACGTTCCTCCGCGACCACCAATTAGACGTTCTCCTCGTACAGGAAACGTTCTTAAAACCTCACCGTCGGGACCCGAATATCGCCAACTACCGTATAGTTAGGAACGATAGAACTAGATGTCACATGGGCGGCACCCTTATTTATTACCGCAAAACGCTCCACTGCATCCCGTTAGACCCACCTCCTCTGTCACTTTTCGAGGTATCGATCTGTCGGCTAGCCATGACCGGTCACCAACCCATCACTATCGTCTCTTCCTACATCCCTCCCGCCGCCACCGATGTGGGGGAAAAACGCGAAATCCTATCCCACGACCTTACTGCCCTCCTCGGCTTGAGTGACTCCGTTATCATAGCGGGCGATCTCAATGCCAAACATCCCGCTTGGAACAGCAATACGACGACCGCGAGAGGCAGGCAACTGTTCGGCCTGTGTGCCACTCTCAACTTCGACATTATTGCTCCGATGCATCCCACTCACTATCCGCACAACACCGCGCACCTTCCCGATATTCTCGATGTGGCGCTTCTAAAGAACGTAAACCTTCGTTTACAGTCTATAGAGACGCTACACGAGCTCAACTCCGACCATCGTCCCGTGATCATGGCACTGGCACCTCGCTCGGGGCCCTCTGATCCTTCCCGACCCCCTCCCACCCAAACGATCACGGACTGGAAAGTAAGCGAAAGCCTACAATCGACCAGCTCCCCTCAGTTAGACTCAATTCCCGACGTCATCGCTTCGGTCACTGACACTACGAATGCGATCGATTCGTTCACCGGTCACGTACAATCCATTTTGAACAATTGTTCACGGGAAGTTCCATTGATGGACAACCATCACTGGAAACTACCGGCGGACGTACGTGAATTGGTAACGGAAAAGAACGCATCCGTACGTGCCTACAGCGCGTTTCCCTGCGACGCGAACAAAGCTCACATGCGCTATTTACAGCGTGCTGTAAAGAAACGCATCGATGAGCAGCGTAACGCGCACTGGGATAAGACGCTGAGCGACTTAGAGCCCACTCACCAAGCATTCTGGCAGCTTCAAAGGAGACTCCAATCCGATGGAGTGGCCACCATGCCCCCTCTCATCCGCCCCGATAAGAGCATAGCCTTCGACGACATCGAAAAGGCCGAGTGCCTGGCCGACAGTCTAGAAGGGCAATGCACTCCTAGCACCCAACCGGTCGACCGAGGGCACCTCCTCAAGGTCGACGCAGAAGTAGAACGCAGAGCCTCACTCCCGCCGTTCGAAGACCCCGACGATCCCCTGCCCCCCGTCACTCCCGACGAGGTGCAAGAGGTCATTAAAAATCTCAAACCCCGCAAAGCCCCCGGCATAGACGCCATCACTAATAAAGTCATGAAACTTCTCCCCGCCCCTTTCATTATACTCATGACCGCCATCCTCAATGGCGCCATGAGTCACAACGTTTTCCCTCAATCGTGGAAAGAAGCCACCGTCATAGGTATCCCTAAGCCGGGCAAACCCGCGAACGAACCCACCAGCTACCGACCGATCAGCCTCCTCAACGTACTCTGTAAAATCTACGAGAAGCTTATTTATAAGCGACTCAAGGACTTTGCCGATGCGAAGAGCCTCATCCCCAACGAACAGTTCGGTTTTCGTACCCAACACTCGTGCGTACAACAGGTCCACCGCATCGTCGAGCACATAAGCGCCGGTTTTCAGCGCGGCACGATGACAGGCGCGCTCTTTTTCGACATAGCGAAGGCTTTCGACAAAGTCTGGCACAACGGCTTATTATACAAGCTGTACCAACTCGGCGTGCCCGACCGTCTCGTGCTCATCCTACGGGACTTTCTCTCGAATCGCACTTTCCGCTATCGCATAGAGGGCGCACTATCCGCCCCCCACTCTATCCGCGCCGGTGTCCCCCAGGGCTCCGTGCTCTCGCCCCTCCTGTTCACGCTCTTCACTAGCGACATCCCCAAAAATAGACAGGCAAAGTTAGCTCTCTTCGCAGACGACACTGCCATTTTCTACTCCGGTATCGTGCGCGACCGTATAGCTAGCACTCTCCAAACTTCCGCCAACGTACTAGGCGCTTGGTTCAGGAAATGGAGAATAGAAGTCAACCCCGATAAGAGTCAAGCCGTACTCTTCGCGAAAAAGCGTAGGATCAGACCCCCCGATCCCAAACTGATAACCATGTTCGGCAAGCCGATCCCTTGGGAGAAGCAAGCCAAGTACTTAGGAGTCATCCTAGATAGACACTTGACCTTCGGTGAGCACATAAGGACGGTGCGCTCGCGCGCCGCCTTCGCTCTGGGTAGGCTTCACTTTATTATGAACGCACGCAGCAGATTGTCCCTTAAGTGCAAACTGCGCATTTACACCACGTGCATACGCCCCATCATGACCTACGCCTGCGTAGTGTTCCCACACGCGAAATCTTACCGCCTCCATAAGATGCAGACCCTCCAAAACCGTGCCTTACGTAAGGTCACGGGAGCCCCCTTCTACGTTAGAAACGAAAACCTCCATCTCGACCTTAAAATTCCCACTATCCAACAGTTTATAAAACGCATTTGCAAGCGTTATTTCGAGTCTGCTGAAAAGCACCCCAACCCTCTTATCGCGGCTGCCGCCCGATACACCCCCTCCCAGATAAGTAGAATTCGCCGTCCTAGGCATTCACTATTGTACCCCGATGACGCTATAACCCTGCTCCAAGAGAGCCGTAGGGCCACCAGCACAGTACACAAACACAGACCGCCGTCATTTAGGCCTCGCCGCCGAGGCCCGTCGCGACGTCCCCGTAATGCACCTAATGCATCACCTCCCCGACCCTTGCTCGTGCCAGCCCGCGTAGCCGCTGAGCCTGTAGCTTTAAATTCCCCTAATAATAATAATTATGATAATTCTTGTTCGATCCAGCCAGTCCCTTGCTGTCCTCCCTCAAGCGACGCCCTAAGCCGAGGCTCGTACCCCGCAGGGGGTGCCCTTAGCGTTGTCGCTTTAGAATAGAATTAATTTAGTCGTATGCCCCTGGCTGGAGGCCTTAATAATAGTTTATTATTAGGGCATCCACAGGAAAGTCCGGTTAAGCAGTCGACAACCTCCTAGGTTGACCTGCGAGATGCCATTACCAAAAAAAAAAAAAAAAAAAGTACAAAAATAGAATATATCAGCCTTTGGGAAGCACACGAAAGTTCTTAAAAAATATATGAGTTTGAAGCAGTTGCTGTTACTGGCTGTGAGGCAACATCGTCAGAACCACCGTCCTGCAGACTTAGTAAAATGAAGTTACACGGACTGAAAACCACCATTGAGCACTGTGCACTGTCAGCATTTGCCGAGTCCGTTCCTTGTGCCAAATTTAACATAACACAGCAGCCTGTATTCCCCGAAGGTGTAGACAGAGGTGTACACAGTTGTACACCCACATTTCACCAATGCTGTTATTAAGTTCCATGTAATAGGTGGTGAGGCTATTGCCATCTACGGACCGGGCACAATTCCAAACTCCGGCTGCTACTAAGAATTTTTCTAACAGAAGAATCTGCCTCGTTGGTCTCAAGCGCGACTGCTGAGCCTCATGCTCAGCAGTCGCGTTTCGGGTCGATTCCCGGGTCGGGCCAAGTGGTGCCAAATTTACACGGGAAAATATTTATGTATATATGATTGAAGTATCGTACTCATTAGGTTACCCATTTTTTACGTGTTATTTATGGTAATAAATAATAATTATTTTATCACTTCAACATCCAATTTAAGTTTGATAATAATAACTTATTATGCCTGCCTTAACTTCCAAGTTCCAATAGACCTATGCAATGCTTACAAATCACTTATTATTTTATTACTTATTACGTTTCCTCCATTATATGTAAGTACTATAGGCAAATAATCTTGTCACGAAACGTCAGCATGGTGGAAATACTCCATATATGACGGGGTTGGTACGTGACGATCCACACAAAATCTTTACGGCTTTGGTACAACCATACGTTAGGGTGAACTAATATTGCAATTTGCAGCAGAAGAGAACTGAAAATCTCACGAATAATGAGGACTATGTGGAAATTTACTACAATTTTATTAATCTAATATAATATATAAAAATCTCGTGACACATTGTTGTTATCAAACTCCTCCGCAACGGCTTGACCGATTTTTATGGTATTTTTTTTGTGTTTATTTGGTAGGTCTGAGAATAGGTCGTAGGCTATTTTTATACCCCTAGGTAATAAGGGTGGCCCTATCCAGAAAATGTATATGGCAGAACGTTTGTTACATATATTATTAATAAACTGCCTCGATGGTCTAGCAGTTCCAAGCGCGACTGCTGAGCATGAGGAACTGGTTTCGATTCCCAGGACGGGCAAAGTGTTATTGAGTTTTTCTGTTAGTAAGGTAGATGGCAATAGGCTCACCAACATGGGACTTAATAACAGCATTGGTGAAATGTGGGTGTACACCTCTGCCTACTCCAGCGTGGAATACAGGTGTGATGCTATGTTATGTTATGTATATTATTAATGAATGTGGTTCAACCAATGAAATAAATAATTGAATCCGGGCACAAATTATTGACAATATTGGGATGATAATTAGTTTGAAATCGCTTTTAATATAAGAGATATTTGTGTGGGACAATCAATACATATAATAAAAATTTAACGGATCGCTGTCTGTACATAGAATATATACGAGAAAAAATATGATTGGGGCCTTTATCAACACAAATAGTACCCAAAACAATGATTGTTAGATTTTTGTCTGTTTGTCTGTTTATCTGTTTGTTTGTGCGTTTGTGCACGCTAATCTCAGCAACGGCTTATCCGATTTAGATGTGGTTTTGACTAATATATTGTGGTAAGCTTCACTTAACATTTAGTGTTTGTTTCAAGTCAATCGGTTCATAAATAAAAAAGTGATGCCAATCTATAGAATCACGTCGAACATTTGTTAATTAAGAATTCATATTTAGATACGACATGGTGTTAATTTACGACATCCACGCGGACGATGTCGCTGGCACAGCTAGTGTTTAAATATACCATATTTAAGTAATGTTATTTTCTACCTTTTTTATGAATAAATAAACACTAGAAAATTACCTAATTATGAAACCTAGATTTCTTTCTCAGATAATTACCGACCAATAAAATTAAGTAACAAAAAGCAAAACTCCTGAAAGAAAAAATACTTAATGTAAAGCTCTTGCAACATTGCCCTCTCATTGCCTCTCGGATAATTCTGATCAAAAAAAATTTACAATGCAAAAGCATTATTTATTTAAAAAGAGTTTCTATGGCGTTTCTTACCAGCTCTTTTCTATAAGACCAACTTTTTAGAACCGACAACTAAAATTCTTTGACTTTTCTTAAGTACATGAAAATTACGTATGTAAAATAAAAAAAAAAATACTTTAACTCCTTTCCTCCTACTTTCCTTTTAAATAATGATAAACATGGAAAATACAGTAAAAAAAATTTAAATTTGAAATGTGCATCTTGAAAGATACAATTAAAAAGGCCGTTTTAAAAAGGCACTTTTGAATATCGTCGAAATTCTCGGTATAGATAATAATATAAAGTGATCTTCGTACTTAAGGAGGATGTGTATATTACATTGCCTCAGCAGAAACCTAACTGTCATGATTATGATACTTTTGACGATGTCGTTAACATTTAACTATGGGATAAGCTAAGGCATTGTCTTTCGTTTATATCCACATATTAAAGTAATGCCTATTTTCAAGCATGAACATACTACTAGCATTGTTAAAGTATATAGGAACATAGCATCACGCCTGTATTCCTCGAAGGGGTAGGCAACGGTATATACAGATGTACACTAGCATTTAACAATGCCCTTACATGGGACTTAACCATGTCGGATAATAAGCCAATTGCCATCTACCGAGTATAGTTCACAACTCCGGGTTGCTACTGAGAATTTTCAAATAAATAACCCAATAAAAATTCACACGACCCCCGAGTATCGAATCCAGGACCACTTGGCAGCCGGGCTTGAGTCCACTAGACCAATAAAGAAGTTAATTAAGTATGGGATCATGCCATGAAATTATTATAAAGATTTTTTTTTGTATGGAAATACTAGATGCGCTGAAGCTGTGTCTACCATAGTTGATCTATAGGTTAGTTACCATCATTTCATATCGAGAGCACATTAAACTTTCGGTTTCGGTTAACAAACGAAGATCTATCATTGTCGGGTAGTCATTTGCCTGAAAGATCTGCCAGCTAAATCTTACCATGAGATTTCGTGTTACCCAGTAATTGGGTTGTGAAAGTAAGATAGGCAGTCGCTCCTTGTAAAATAAATTAAAAACATATACAGAGTAATCAATACTTACAGCAGATAAACAAGCATCATAGGTCGTATTTTTCGGCAGCAGTAACGCTGCCCGTATCTTGCAGTCACCATTGTTATTGCACACTGCGTCACAATCACGAAGTCTCGGCTTTTCCCCACGACAGTTTTGACACACACCCCCATTCACTAAACCTAACAATAATAATACACACCACCGCATTTTGGCTTTAACGGAAAAATCTAAAGTCATCCATATTAGATTCAAATTTAAAATTAGAGCTCCGAGACACAGCACGTGATGACAACGATTGAATTTGAATTCAGCGGTTACATAGTTCAAATTTTGAATGCGGGTAAATAATTTATCGATATCACGGTCACTTCACAAGGTTGGTAACATCACTACGTTTTTCACTACATTCACACTGAATCTGAAACAAAAGAAGGCGCTAATTAGAAAGTTAAGTAATACAGGAAACTAACAGATTTGGGGCAAAAAATCGCAATCAAGAAGGATTGTTGGAAACTTCCTCGTGATCGTGACTAGCTGAACTTTTTTCATGATCGCACTTTCAGCGGGAAGTTCTATTAGTAAAGTAATTCGGCTAGAATCATCGCTTGTTTATCCGACAACAAAAACGTATGTTTTTAAACTCGACTGGATTACTTCTCCCAAAAAATTGACTTTGAAAAAAAACAACGGTAGATTTGTACTTTATTTGATAACCTTTGCGTAAGAATGAATAATTAGGATTACTTTAGATTAAGTTTACTGATGTTGGTATTTCTTTTTCATAGGTAACGAAAGCAAAAATAATAATAATAGTTAATTAATTGTATATATAAATGAATCATTTATTAGCTAATAGACAATATACCAATCAGTATACCACAAATTATTTTTGTGATATGTTTTTGTTGTGTATTCAGGACAAGTATCAGAATTAGTGTTGCAGAACTATCGATAGTTTTACTAACAAAATTGACCTTTAAAAGAAGTAACACTATCAATAGCATCGACAGGCCTATCGATACTATTTATAGAATCGATACTACAAAACTATCGACACTAATGATAGTCTTTCCAGAATACTATCGATATTATCACTTGCGACGATAGTATATCCGCGTTACTGCCTCGTTGCTGTAGTAGTCGCCAGCGCGGCAGCTGAGCGTGAGGTCCTGGGTTCGATTCCGGGTTTTTTTGTTCAGAAATTCTCAGTAGCAGCCCGGAGTCAGGAAGTTGGTGGTGTGACACCCCCGTGCCACACGTCAGATAATACGTAAAGCCATCGTTCTTGCACAAAGGAAGTGCACCTGTGTTTGCGCATACACTTGTGCAGTATAATATCTCCTGCGTACTTGGCTAATCTCCGTGAAGATAGGCCGCCGTGACTGAAATACCGTCGGGAAGAGTATTATATCTGCGTACCGGACTATCGATACCTATTATCGACACTATCGTTTTGTAGTTGATTTTCGATACGCTATCGATAGTTAACTATCGATTAGCAACATTAATCTGAACTATGTATATAAAAGATACTAATATGAATAGGAAGCGCAATATATCAGGAAATAAAACCAATAAACAACTATTAGACAGTTGATGATTACGTATGCATGCTATTGATTTACAGAAAGAGAAATTTAGTAAGCGGACGTGGCAAGTGCCAATGCATATATATATATTTATTATTTTATCTATACAAATAAATACAATATCTACTTCCACAATATTGAGGGTAGTCATGCATTACTTGTGCACCGACCGATGCACATACGCAAGCGGTGAAAATTCCGACTACCACTAACTACTCTACACGTGTTTCGCCCCTCCACGGGGCAACATCAGGAGCTGTTAGACCGTGCAGTGTCCGCCACCGTTATATATTATATTTTTTAACCGACTTCAAAAAAGGAGGAGGTTTCTCAATTCGACCGTATATTTTTTTTTTTTTTTTTTTTTTTTATGTGTGTTCGGGGATAACTTCGTCGTTTATGAACTGATTTTGATAATTCTTTTTTTGTTGGAAAGAAGAAATCTCGACGGTGGTACCATGATAAGGAAACCAGGATCTGATGATGGATCCCCGAGAAATCGAGGGAAACCTTCGAAAATTGTAGGGGCGACAAGTGCATTTGTTAATTTTTTCATTAAGTATTTTAAAGCACTACTATTTAATGAAGGTGTGGAGTCGATCTGATGATGGAGCTGAAAGACAGTCGAGGGAACTCTTTAAAGATTTACAGCAATTATCTGGTGTTTGGGCTTGATTAATTTGTATTGATGAGAACTTTACACCTAGATGGGTTGTGACTGTAATTAGGGGTCTGATGATGAAGACGAAGGACAGTCAAGGGAACTCCTCAACGTTTTACAGTAGCTACCATGTTTTGTTATGTATGTCCGTCGATATCTTTGTTTGAAAGAGTAGTCCCCAGAGGTGGTCCCATTTAAATTTAGTAAAGATCTGATGAAGATCTTCGAATTTAGACGATGGAACTCTTCAATGAATTATAGCAAATCACTCTCAATTGCTGTAATCGCATGTTCATGTACAGTTCATGCCACTCAATACATGCATAGCATCATGCCTGTATTGCCCGATGGGGTAGGCAGAAGTGTCCACTGTTGTACACAAACATTTCACCGATGCAGTAATTAAGTCCTAGCGGCTTTCGAAAGCCTACCCATATTATTAAATTTCTAAATTAACTTATTTATGAAGTATACAAACTTATATATGACCTATACAATATATATATAACACACTTAAAACTAAAAAGACTAAAATAAATTAATTTTAAACAAAAAATGAAAACCGCCTTCAAAAATCTACTACACTAAAAAGTTTAAAATAATATCAAAATTTGCTTATAATAAAATCATTTTAAAAGAACAATATATAATAATAATCTGTTAATTTTGGAGTCGGTGCCTGATGTATATGGGGTTTACAACCAGATACAAAGGCCGGTAACATAACCACAGCGCAACGAACATAAGTGACTAACAAGATGAAAACAATAACCCTCTCTCAGTACAGGCACCGACTCCAAAATTAACAGATTATTATTATATATTGTTCTTTTAAAATGATTTTATTATAAGCAAATTTTGATATTATTTTAAACTTTTTAGTGTAGTAGATTTTTGAAGGCGGTTTTCATTTTTTGTTTAAAATTAATTTTTACTTTTTTGAACTCTCTTATCTCTAGAACTACCAGTTACATTTAAACAAAATAGTTAGTTATATTATTTAATTAGTTTATACAAAAAAAATGCCTTATTTAATTAGCACATTTATTTCCGTATTGAATACAAAGGTATGTAACATTTTCACAAAGGGTTATCTACAAGATATAGGTTCATTCATGTCTATCAGTATTTTTTCTGACGTTCCTCTTAGTAGTGCCAGGTGTCCTGATTTACGCGGGTCTTCCCGATTTTCTAGGGTCTGTGGACGCGTCCCGACTGACCCATGATCGAGACGCCTAATGTCTCGATTATGAAGAAAATAATTTTAACCTGTTGACTGGCCAATACCATACACAGTAGAAATATTACTTAAGTTTACCTGTTAAGAAGTTCTAGAAGCTGTCGCACTCTTTTGCTGTCCCGATTTTATAATGTAGCTAGATCCTTTTATGAACTATGTCCCGAAATTTGGCATAGTCAACCTAGCAACACTAGTTATTAACTACATATTATTACTTTAATCAGCCGTTGCCATGGTTACATGCTAACAGAATATATAAACACAGACTAATGTATGTATGTTTTCTATATAGCGACAAACAACCCCAGGCTCCCTACTGAGAATCTTATACGTAAACAATATACAAGTAATACATATTATTACAATGTAGGATAACATTGTATTGATATGAGGAAGTATTTTATTGATAAAATTAGTTTATTGATTTAATTCCTTTATAAAAGAGTACAAAGGCGGTCTTAAGAATTGTCTACCAGACATATTTTCTGATTATGAGAGGATGTCCCACTCTTTCAACCAAAGCCGTGCAAGGAGACGTGGTGCTACTGTGAAACGGTGTGCAGGTACATTAACACTTTCACAATCCCATGACTCCATATAGAATCTGAAGCGAATGTTTAACTATTGTGTCTGCTTCGTAAACTGTCAAAGTGTTAACTCCCTCACTTCGATTCCTCGGACACATCCCTGGCACACATCTCTCGCTCATAGCTCGATGCACATGAAGCTCGTTGAGCGGTTATTATGATTGAGCTACACGAGGCCTGATGCATACGTACCGTGAGACAGGACAGGTCACCTCAAAGCTGCTAATGTTCTTTCTTCAAAAAGTCATTTCAAACGATTCCTGCATGGCTTAACTTGCATCGATATGTACTATTATATCTGGACTTTAAAAGACTCGAGTTTGTTTCGGCATTTCTTCTCAGGGGTAGTCAGATAGGAAACGGCGGTGCCATCTAGTTTATAAAGTGTATAAAGTGTAAGTAGTTTATAAAGTGTTTTCAAAAGATGTATTTACTAAAATAAATAATTTGTCATTTATATATCATTTATATCACATATATTTTGTGTTTAGTAGAAAAGTTAACAGTTGACTCTCAATCGAAAAAAAAACAATTTAATGATCATTAATCGTTTCAATTAGTGAAACTCAATTCTTTGTCAATTATCCCCTAAATCCAATCAATCGTTATCAATTAATCTTGAGTCACCGCATTTAGTTTGAACTTTTTGTAATATAAGGAACAAATTGTTGAACTGAGGCTTTTACTTAGTTATTTGCTTTTTTATAGAAAAAGAAGAAATGTTTTTTTTTTTTTAATGAGAGTCATCAACGCTCATTTGAATTTTTACTCTATTACGGATTGATTTATTCATCAACAAGTTTCAACCTTTTTAGAAAAAAATTAATTGAACAATGACTGTTTCTTTTTATAAAATCTGTGAAATCTTCTTATTTTATTTTTTTATTTATCACAGTATCAGATCACCAATACGATCCGATCCGGGCTTATGGCCAAGTAACAGCCGCACAGATCAATCAATTGAGGTTAGGCTGCGAGCAGTTTGTGGATCCGAGAGTCCGCGGTCAAGCCATCGGTCCGTCGTCAAATTTAGATCTATGACAGCCGTTACGGATCGTCGGTAATCGGAGGCCTGAAAGTCTGACAACCAGTCATACCACGAGATATCGTGTTACCCAGTAACTGGGTTGTGGAGGTCGGATAGACAATCGCTCCATGTAAAATACTGGTATTCAGTTGCATCCGCTTTGACTGAAAACCGACTCCAATGTAATTGGGAATAGGCTAGGCGATTCCGATGGACCGAAAGATAGGGAACGTTAATAAAAAATAAAAAAAGTAATATTTTCTAATGGTCATATCTATTTGGAAAGAAAGTGTTATAAATGTAAGGAAAATACGGAGCAGACGGAGAAAATACGGAACAGTTAACGTATCGAATTTAGACTAGCAAGTTCCATTCATTTTATGGATGGGAATAAAATTACAATATCTAGTACTTCCACAATTTGTACGATCTATAGATAATTGCTCCGGGTCTGGGTGTGTGTGTGCTTGTGAGATTATATGTCTGTAAACGCACCCACGACACAGGAAGAAATTCCTAGTGTGGGGCAACGTTTTAAAAGAAACAAAAAAGACAATATTCAGGGTAGTAGTCATGCTGCTGGTCACCTGTGCAACGCCCGCCCACTACATTGCAACTACGACCAATTACTCTCGACGTATCCTCCCCCACGGTGCGTCATCAGGTGCTGTTAGACCGTGCTGTGATTGAGCGTGTTCTATCTTCTATAGTGTACTCTTCTTAATTAGTTGTATACTTCTCATACATATATTTCATCTTATCATAATGTTAATGAAGATAGTTATTAAGTATGCATTCTAATTTAATTACGAGAAACCTTCTCTGAAATCTCGTCTGAGAGTGCAAATTGCAACGTGGTAGCGTGGTTTTATTTATGCGGAAAGGGAATAACAACTGACGGTCCCAAAGGCCCTTGTCCACATTTGATTAATTACTTGATTTATTTATTTAGAAACCAACAGCGATACAATTATTATAAGCAGTAGTTGTTTACATACAAAGTAAGGCTAATTACAGGTTTCCTGTTTAATTTATTATACAAGGATAATTCGGATAGTCAACGGACACAAAAACAATAATAAAAAAGTTACAATATTTAAGCTTACAGCGACGCAGATAGCCAACTACTAGCTTCATAACGTTTAAAGATAACTGATGTCACACAGATATCACCGTGTTGACATTATTTATTTAGTGAAATTTAAATCTTGATATTTCGATATATCTATATAGCTTAACGGATTTTACCGACTGCCAGAAGCCAACATATCTACGTCGCTGTTCATTTTACAATAGGTACTAATGCAAATGTAAATTATTTTTGGTAATTTAAATTATTGGAATGTGTTGAATTTAGTCGCTTATAATTCGCGATTTGACCACTTTGCCAGCAATGAGTTGCATTGCACGGTAAAACAATAAATTTTAAGTGTGATTGACTCGAGAGGGGCTCGTGGCTAAATAGTCTTTTCTATTTATCTCATGTAGCGAGTGATGCAACTTTTATAGCATTTGACATAAGGTTCAAATTGTAACGATTCACTAGCCTTCGTGATATATCTCTAACAGACAGATCGATCGATCGAGGTTAAGTTAAGCTTGCTACTATCAGTCTGTAGATTGGTGCCCATCATTTTATATTGAGATGAGCCTGGTTGTCAAATGAAGATCTATGACAGCCGTTACGAGTAGTCAGATGCCTGAAAGTCTGACAACCAGATTTTCCACAAGATATTGCGTCATACAATAATTGGGTTGTGGTCAGATAGGCAGTCTCCATGCAAAATACTGATATTAAATTGCATTTGGTAAGACTAGAAACCGAGTTAAAAGTAGTTGGGAAAAGGCTAGACAGGTTGATATAAAACATAAATGCATAAACATGTATACAGTGTTCTCGAATAAGTTGTTAAGCCGGGTCTCCTGCGCGTGTTTTGTTTAACACCCTAAACAAAACATTCCATTAAACTTTATTTGCACATGTTTCGCTACAGAGTTTTAATACTATCAACAATGTTTTGTTAGTCCCACGTGGGTGTCAATTATATTTATAAAGTATAAAAACAACATGTCCTTGCCTCCAAACTGCCTCATTGGTCGAGTTATCCCAGGCGTAACTGCTCCGTGTTGGGTTCGATTCCCAGGTCAGCCAAAGTGCTTTTCTGTTAGGAAATACTCAGTAGATGGTAGGTGAGGCAAAAGGCCCACTACCTATTCTATGGGACTTAATAACAGCATTGGTGAAATATGGGTTCAAAATTGTATATGCTTCTGCCTACCCCTTCTGGGAACGCAAGCGTGATTCTATGTTCCATCCAAAGCGGTGCAGCATTAGCATTCCGAGAAAACTTAACAGGCAAGTAACGTGTCTGCCCGTCTCTATGCAGAAGCGACCGCCATTCCACTCGTACGCTTCTACTATACCTATATTACTAATTTATCTTCTAGTTGGATGCGACATTCGCCGTCGATACTACCATCTAGTCTAGCTGTCTGCAAACTACAAAAGTATTCGTTTTGAATCATTAAACAACATTTACTGGAAGTGGTTTTTAAAACGTTATGTCAGTTAATGACAATTCTGCATAATTCAAGATAAATCGCGGTGGTAAGCAGAGGTCGAGATGGCTTAGTGGTCAGAGCGCCTGGAGTATTCATCCGGGAGGCACAGGTTCAAATCCTGTTCGCGACCGTATTCTTTTTCCATTTAATATAATTCTGCATATCCTGCATATCTATCTCTAAGAAGTAAATCTCCATATAATTAGTAGTCATTTCTAAGGAGTACTTTTGTTTAAGAAAATAACCTTGTTTAATATACGGTGGGTATCTCATGTTTTTGTGGATAAAAACCCCTAAATAAAAATAAATTAAACAACAGCATTTACTGGAGTCAGATATTTTTATTCACCACACTCCAATGTTCATTTGTATAAACAGATTTTTAGATGTATTTGTTACCTAAAACGATGTCCACCATAACCGTAATATAATAATAATTATTATTATTTATTATAATTATCTATATATATATAATTTTACAACAGACATCACTAATCACTACAAGATAATTTTGAACTGCTGTATAATCTATTAGTATTTAGATGTGTGAAATGCTAGAGAGAACGGTTTATGTGCCGCATGTCGAGGGTTCAATTCCCGTACGAAACAAGAGTTTCTATGATCTACAGTTCCGGATTTGGGTGTGTGTGTGTATGTAATACATGTGTCTGCGTATTCAACCATGATAGAAATTCCTTGTGTGGATTAATATAAAAACAAAAAACAAAGCAAAACGAGGCACCATTTGGTGTGACATAGCTAGATAGAAGGAAACCATATCGGTGGCGGTTACCATAAACAACAGCATTCCCAATGAGTGTTAACGTCAGGCAGGCGGCCGGTCATAAACCATTGCCAAAACTTTAGCAACATGCAATTTCAAAAACAATTAGAAAGTGGAAGAAAAAATTATGCTGCGCCGACTCCAAATAAATTGGGATAATGAAAACGAGCTACCTACCACAAATTATTATAAATATCCTGATTACGACCATATTTTTCTTTCTACATAAAAGTTTAACGTTAAATATTTTGTTAAGTTGTCCAACAAAAATTATACCTAAGAAGTTTATGTATAACCTCTCCATTATTCTTATCCCTTCAAATTTCTTCAAGCAGTATCATGATCAACTTAAAGTTACAGTAAAAGGAAAAGATAAAATACAAAGCTAAACAAAATGGTCCCTTCTTCCACAGAAACGCTTCTGAAAGGTAAATTGTGAACCTTTTTCCTTGATGTCTATTGCAAAGTAAATTTGATTTATTTTTCCTCTTAAAATATTTTTTTGCGAAGTGGACCACTCACATAAAACCATTTATTTATGTTTACGGAAGTATAATTCACAAGCAAAGAATTTTTTTTTTTTTTTTGACATAGGTAAATTCTAGTTATGAACGCCGTGTAAAAACCGTGTCCGATTATCCCAACAATCATCATCATCCCCTTCCCATATCCCAATTTATTTGGGGTCGGCGCAGCATACCTACGTCTGGCATGCTGCTAAAGTTTTGGCTATATTTTATGACCGGCCGCCTGACTGCCGTCAACCCTCTTTGGGAATGCTATTGTTGGTGGTAACCGCCACCGATACAGTTTCCTTCTATCTATGCTATACCAAATGTTATCCATGCGCCAGGTTCTGATGTTATCCTAATATTACACTCCACTAACCAACCGGTTATCCCAACAATATTGTCTAAAAATAAATGCAAATGATCTGGTATCGCGACGGGTCGCTGAGCTCCCTTAATAATTTTTGCTGTCAGTTGGTGCAGGAACATTCCAGACGCCCTACATATGGTTACGCTCACATAGCCTTATACACTGATGTCTGGACTTTAGAAGAGACTGAGCTTGTTTCGGCTTTTCCTCTCAGCGATAGTCCGATAGGAAATGACAGCACCTTCTAGATTTTAATTTGGCATTTTTTTTATTCCAAGCTATTTTGTACACTTTTACATAAGTTATAAAGAGTCTCTGCTTGTATTTAGTTGAATATTAACCGGTCCAATCTGATTGTGAAAAGATTTGGCTCATTTTACCCTTCATGGTTCTTAATGCATATAGGTCAAATACGATTACTATGTGTCATATTACGTGCGAGTCAAACATTCATTAGCGAGTATTAAAAATATTGTTCGGATGAAGTATTTAAGAAAAAAAAGGCGATTCCAATGAATATAGCCCGAGCATTCTCCTATAATTGATAGCGAACAAATTCATAGTATTGCGAACAACAATGTTCCCGAACGAAAACTGAAAGAGTGAATGCATCATTAGGAAGAAAAAAAAAGGTTAGATTACAGTAAATTCAGTAGTATACATAATATTTCAATAGAAATCGGGCATTCATGAATTTATTTGCATTTTAATGCCTTTAACAAAATACCAATTAAATAAAAACATTTCGAATACAAAATAGCATTTTATGAGCTTTTTCCTACAAAGAGCTTAAAAAAATAATCAACTACCGGCCCCGTAGCGGTCATTTGCAGCGGGAATTCAGTCACTGTTCCGATATTAAAAATATACTTGTTCCTATTCCGGTACCTCAAGTAACAATATCAAATTTCATCCAAATCAGTTCAGTAGTTTTTGCGAGATTGATAAAGAGATGCAAATACAAAAGATCACAAAAAAAAAAAAAACTCATATCTATTTTTCACATTTATAATTTGAGTAAGACAGGCCTAAAATTCACCGGAGACACCTACAATTTATACATACTTATATATTTTGACACATCGAGTAAAACAAGATATACTGACCCTATAATCGGATGATAATGCTCCATTAACTTTGGGCGTAAGCCAAGAGGAAAATTATCGAAAAAATCATAACGTCGATGGAAAGGCCGTTTCGGATATCGGCTTTTTCTGTTATTCACAATCAACCAAAAAAGACATTCGTGAGTTTTATTTGAACTTACGCCTCTGAAGTACCCCTGGAATATTCATCCGAGGAGGCGGGTTCAAATCCAGATCATGACCAAATTATTCTTTCAACAAAAACGTGTAACTATAGAGCTCATTATGCTTGCGTTTTGAAGGCACACCAGTAAATATGTATTCTTTTAATTTTACATAAATTTTATTGTCGCTAGCTTCTACCCGACTTCGTCTGTCGTAACAACTTTTAACCGGATTAATCGCGTGTATTATTGGTTTTTGTTATTCCTGACGTTTCGAACACTTTGCAGCGTTAGTCCACGAACGCTGCAAAGTGTTAAGTTAGTTTATTGTAGGGTTAAGTTTTATTATAATGTGTAGTGATCGCGCAAACCTAAGATACCAAATCTGTTCATTAGTTATTTCGTGAAAGAGTAACAAACGTCCATCCATCCAACCGTTGTCAAAACTTTCGCATTTATTATATTATATATAGGATAAGATTCATAGTCCATATATAATCAGTTTATAATCTGACTAGCACGCTTACTCTTGAAAATAATTCCGCTCGATTGACATTGGAAATATCGTGTTCGTACTTTTAAATGTATAAATGTTTAAAAAATAATTATGAATTCGGGATACTAATAAGGCTACATTAGGCCATTGCTTTAAAATTGCGGCAGCCGCAATTTGGATAAATTTATTTTAATATTACGCGTCGTTTTAAGGCGTCTATTTAATATTGGAATTGAATTTACTTATATTTTATTTATTTTACGCATATACTTGTGCTCTATAAAATCTCCTGCGTACTTAGCTAATCTCCGTGGAGATAAGCAATATTATTATTTTACTCGGTAAATTATACTTAAGTAATTTAATAGATGTTGGCTTTAAATAAACATAGGGTCGTAAGATAGATAAAACAAATCTCAATATTTGTTTTGTTACCTTCAATCATTGCAAAATGATGTGTATACAAATGATACTAAATCGTAAATTGATTAAGATTTTACTCAAAACACGAATTGTTTTTTTTTTTTTTTTTATGAAATAGGGGGCAACCTAGCAGACGGCTCGCCTGATGGTAAGCGATTACCGCCGCCCATGGACACCCGCAACCCCAGAGGAGTCGCGAGTGCGTTGCCGGCCTTTTAAAGGGTTTGGGCCTCCGGTACCCTCACTCACTCGGTGAAACACAACGCAAGCGTTGTTTCACGCCGGTTTTCTGTGAGGCCGTGGTATCAATCCGGTCGAGCCGGCCCATTCGTGCCAAAGCGTGGCTCTCCCACGGTGAACTCTGACGTCATCATACATTCATTGATTGTTTAAATTGACCGCATACGAAAATTATGCTACCATGTAATACTATTTGTAATGCATTTATTAAATCTGTTAATGATTGCTAAATAAATACCTATAATCAGGCGTATGCTTAAGACGAATACAAGGAAGCTTGAAATTTTATAGTATCGTACAACGACACGGTAGCTCAGTTGGAAGATTGACGACACGGAATCTCAAGTGCGGCGGGTACAAGCCCCGGTCGTGTCTATAATTTTTCAATGTTTCCTTGAAAAATTGTAATTCTGCGTTAAATTTGAGCATTTATTGTCCACCTTGATACATAACATATCATCTGTATTTTCCTAAAGGATTAAGTGGAGATGTGATGCAACTCATATATTACCACCACAATTTTAATTCCTGGCCGTTACTGAGAATTTATTATCAGCGACCTTTGACTAGTCAGTCCTTCGAGTATACCACTAGGCTATCATTGCATGTCTTATTATTTAATATGCAAATGTTCGGTGGCCTAGCTGGAAATTCCACATCTATTGATTATTCAAGTAAGGTCCCTTGCTGTTTCTTACGCACATAATCTCCATAAGTAAATATGTACCTACATAAATTAACGTTGTTTTTAGTCAAATATATATATATTTATATAATTATATTAAATAGTTTACGCTATTAGGCTATGATTTTAAAAAGTAACTATATTGTAAATTACTCTATAACAGCAAGTTATATCTTGTATACTAATATATACCCACATTATTATAATGTACCTACATTATGACACAAGTGCGCTAAGTAGGTTACTATAGTCGAGGTTGAAAGGGTAGCAATGGTGGCGAGACGTTGTAATGATCACAGCTCACACATCTCATACGAAATTTTTCAACACACTTGCCAGTTTTTTTAACATAAAATTACATATATGGCGCGTGAATTTCTTTCGTTCGTGAATTTACCAAACAGCCAAATATATTTTTTTTTTTTTTTAATATTTAAACCAAATTAATGTAGTTTGATACATTTTATACGAAAAAAGAAAACCAAAAAATATGCTAGGTATACAAATAAACACAATAAATTATAGCCAACGACGTGTTTTTTTTTTCGTAATTTGTCTTTGTTGCCTACTGTATTTCAGCAAGTATTTCTCTACATTAATGTATGCATACAGCACACCTGTAATAAAGAGTGACTCGCAAAACATTTTTTATTTGCATTCAATTTTATTAAGTCCTATTTCCTATTAGGAATCTTCTGAACTTTTTTTGGTTGTAAATAAATACAATATCTAGCTACTTCCACAATATAGAGGGTAGTCATTAGCATTACCTGTGCACCACCCGCCCGCCCGCAAATATATGCAAATACGCAAGCGGGGAAATCCGACAACCACCAACTACTCTACACGTGTTTCGCCCCTCCACGGGGCATCATCAGGAGCTGTTAGACCGTACTCCTGATTTTGCCCCTTGGGGGGGGGCAATATAGGGACTTTACTTCCGCAAAGTAACGCCTGAATCTATTCAATACAACTTTCTTTTTTCATAATTTCCCGTAATCATATTGTCCAACCCAGAAATCTAATCTCAACGTCACGATCAGCAACCATACTTGCCGCGACTAATCCAATGAGGCCGAAATTACAATTACCACGTTAATTTACAATAAAAAAATTACCTATCGGAACCGATAAGTCGGTGAGAATGTGCGATAATATGTTTATTTCTGTCTTTGATTTAGCGATAAAATGGCCGACGTGCAGTAATAACGTATCATTCATCTGTCATTTGTGACAGATGATAAGAAATAGGGATTAGTAAGATATTTCTGAGAAGTTATGAAATACCGGTGCGCAAGATTACGAGCCGATATAGCAACAAATTGATATGGCGGTACGTCGTGCAATTTTTTTTATTAAGTGGCACGACAATTTTCTTACCAACTTCCAAACTACGGACTGCTACCGAGAATTTTCAAACAGAAACCCAATAAGACTTTGCTCGACCCGGGAATCGAACCCAGGATCTCACGCTCAGTAGCCGCGCTTGGGTCCACTAGACCAAGAAGGTAGAAAATTCATATGACATCCAAAATGTCATTGATAAATACAGGTTTGAACCCAGCCGGGTAACCACTCTACTACAACAGCATACATAAGTATTATTTTCACTTTCATGTCTTTCAATTCCCCGAATTTGAAATCATATTTATTGAAGCCTTTTGTCACATCAATACTGTGCTTTTTTTTTTCGTGGGAGAGCCATGCTTCGGCAGGAATGGGCCGGCTCGACCGGAGTGATACCACGGCCTCACAGAAAACCGGCGCGAAACAACGCTTGCGTTGTGTTTCGTCGAGTGAGTGACGGTACCGGAGGCCCAAACCCCTTAAAGGGCCGGCAACGCACTTGTGACTCCTCTGGGTTTGCGGGTGACCATGGGTGGTGGTAATCGCTTACTTTCAGGCGAGCCGTATGCTCGGTTAGCCCCTATACCATAAAAAAATGACACTTCATATATTCCATATCTAATAAAAAAATATTTTATTTCCTTTTGTTTCACTAAACAGATTTTAATCGCGTATATCGATTTTTGCTTAATTCCACTATTTCGAATACTTTGAAGCGTTCGCGGTTGCAGAATATATGCGCTTACTCTGATTAAAAGTTTTTATATAATAACTTTCGTGTGACACATTCATATTAATTATTGTTTCACGGTTCTTACTCACATGCTTTTTCGGGATTGCCCGACTAGTTTCGAACTCAATCAAAGCCCTTAGTCATGAGCTGAGCTCGCGACTTCGCCTCGAGCTCAGCAGTTGAACAATAATAAATACAAAAGTTGTTATAAGATCTGTTTTAAAGACGAAATTGCCTCATTGGTCCAATAGTCCCAAGCGCGACTGCTGAGCATGAGGTCTTGGGTCCGATTCCCATGTCGGCCAGTGTTATTGAGTTAAAATGTTCTGTTAGGAAATTTTTAATAGCAGCTCGGAGTTTGGTATTCTACCCGATAGATGGCAATAGGGTCGCTATTATATTGTTCAACAGTTATTACTCACGTGCATTCTCCGGGACTGCCCGATTAGATATCTACTACAGTTTGACTCGCGACATCGCCGCGGGCTTAGCTTATGACGAAGGGCTCCGTTCGAGTTTGAAGCTGGTTGGGCAATCCTGAAGAATTACGGTTATTACTCACGTGCATAATAACTTTGTTTAACAAAGAGGTCAGTTAGTTTAATGTCCCGGAAGTCAACAAAATTAGTAGGTAGGTTCTGACGCTTTAAACTCCATTAAGCTGTTTATAGCCCATTAAAGTAATTAACAGTAATAAATTAGTGATGGCTTGAAAGAATTTCGATTTTCGGCCGAAGTTGCAGCTTCTTTGATCTAGTGATAGCAAGCTCGGACCTGAGGTTGCTTTACGGTTCGAGTTTTCCTAAAGATAAATCTTTGAAAAGCAAACTCAAACTCAAAACTCAAAATTTTTATTTGCTTTCCACAATGGTGTTTGAAGATGGTAAGTAAAATAATGTAGTACATCGTGGACCCTGTTGGGCACGCAAACATTAGGAGAGAGGAAGAACATTTGTAAGAAGGTACTTATAGCATTGGTAAGTAATTATTTTTATTTATTAAAATATCTACATAAATAAATTATATGTTATATATGTAGTAGAATACCTATTTGCTATTCTTAATTTAATATTTATTGTAAGTATCTATAGTTTTTAATATATGTATTTATTATTTTTAATTATAATTATGTACTTACTTATTTATATTTTAAATTTTTACATATAATTTTAAGTAGGTACCTATCTAGATAAGTAAGTAATAATTTATAAAGATATATATGTAACATCAAATCAAATCAAAATCAAAAAATCAAAAAGGTTTATTGCAGAAACTTGTACAACTTTTACAGTAAATCTTACATAGGGGCCTCCTTTTAAGTAAAATATATACCTGTGCTAGGAGGTCCCGCTCTTCAATGACAAATTATGAAATGGTAAAAGTGGTGTACAAAAAGAGAACAGACTTAAACAAAAAATTACAAGTAAATTCTAAAATTGACCAAAACAGGACTAGAACTATAACTATAAAAAGTAAATGAAATAAAAATTAATGTGTGTGTTTGTGTGTGTGTGTGCGTGCGTGTTTGTGTGTGTGTGTGTATGTGTGTGTGTGTGTGTGCGTGCGTGTTTGTGTGTGCGTGTAAGTGTGTGCGTGTGTTTGCATGCAAGTGTGTTTGCATGTAAGTGTGTGCGTGAGTGTGTATGTAAGTTCGTGCATGTATGTGCACGTAATTGTGTGTCTATGAGTGTGCACCCTTTTCATCTCATATTGGCGATGTTTGCAGCAATAATTCTATGTCATCATAGGTCTTTAGTTTTAGCCAATGAATTATTGCCTTTTTGCAGTCTTTAGTGGTCATAGGATAGATGTTAATTACTTTATTTATTTTATTATATAGGGCAGCAGAACTTGTATTGAATTGCCTTTTGGCATATGTGGTTTTAACAAATTTTACTGGTGCAACACTGTATTTTCGTCTTTTTATCTGATGCTGAGGGTCGTAGGGCAGGACTTTGTGTAATTTTAAGACAGCATGGAGTATGTATAATTTTCTAACTGTTAGAATACCGCTAAGGGAGTATAACTCATTTGTTGGGAATCTGTACGGTTTGGTATACATGACCTTGATGAGAGATCTCTGTGCTCGCTCTAGCTCAAGAAACTTTGTTTTTGTCGCACCGCCCCACACGGGTATGCAGTAGCTAAGAATTGATTGAGCCAGAGAGACATAGATTTCAGTTAGCATTTTTTTAGTTGTCACATGTCTTAGGTTCTTAAAAATCCAGATAAGTTTTCTCATACGGGCCATGACCATATCTATATGAGTATGCCAAGATAACCGCTGATCAACAATTATACCTAGGTATTTTATATGAGTCACTTTTTCAATGCTTTTACAAGAGCAGGTTGTACTAGATATATTATGACAAGTGTGGATTTTGAGAGTTGCGTTAGGTCTTGGTTGAGTGTTATTGTAGATTGTGAATTCAATATATTTTGTTTTTGAAATATTTAGTGTAAGAAGATGTGAGTTCAACCAGTTAGCAATTTTGCAAAGACCCCTTTCGGCAGATTGATATACGGATTTCCATGTATCACCAGAGAAAGCAATAGCAGTATCGTCTGCATATGAGAAAACGCGACCATTATCTGGCATCATTTTGCAGAGATGGTTTATATAAATTAAGAATAGAGTCGGGCCCAGTACGCTACCCTGTGGAACGCCGTAGGTTACGTAAGACTCCTTACTAATGTACTCTCCTACCTTAACCTTTTGCCTACGATCCCGCAGATAATCTATTAGTAATGCCAACGGGGTTCCTCTTACGCCTATACCTTCTAGACTACGCACAAGAATGGGGACAGAAACGGTATCGAAAGCTTTTTTCAAATCAAGGAATACTGTTAGACATCTATTTCCTGCATCTACTAGGTCAACAATATGGGTGGTTAATGCTGTAACTGCGTCTTCCGTAGATTTTTTTTGTCTAAAACCATACTGAGATGGTGAAATAATGTTATATTTATTAGTGTAGCTGGTTAGTCTTATGTTAATTAGCTTTTCAATGATTTTAGATATTGCGGGCAAGACCGAGATAGGTCTATAGTTGTTAACGTCATCTCTGTCTCCACCCTTGTGCACAGGAGTAATTATGGCTTGCTTCAGAGCTGGTGGAAATTTACCATGGTTAAAACACAAATTAGCTAGATGCGAAATTATGGGTACAACTAATTCATGGGCAGTTTTTAGAAATTTTGTTGTAACATTATCCCAGCCTGGAGCGCTTTCAGATTTAAGACCCATTAGCACGTTATAGACTTCTGCTGGGTCCGTTTCGAGAAGAACGAAGGAGGAAGCCTGTGAATTTATTATATGATCAGAACTGTGTCGAAATTGTGATTGATTTGGGGAGGTAATGTCTTCAGCCAAAGTTTTCCCAATGTTAGAAAAGTAATCGTTTATGTGGTCTACTGAAACATGAGGGGTAATCTTTATCTCTAACAGTTCTGAGTTAAGTTTATTTTTAGGTTTGCGATGAGTGATATTGTTAATTATGTTCCATATCTGTTTCGTATTCTTGTTTGCCTTTAGTAGTTGTTCCTTGTCATATTTTCTTCTAAGCTTTTTAACTAAACCATTGCAATAGTTGCGATATCTTCTGTAAGTAATTTGTAATATATTGTTTTGTGGATCAGACCGTAGCTTTCTTTGCATATTATTTCTGTTTTGAATACAGCGCAAAATTCCTAAAGTTATCCAAGGTTTAATAATGCGGTTATTTCTTGGAACTAAAGTAGTAATAGTGTTTTGCTGAAGGCAATTTTGGAGTTTGTCTATTAATTGTACAGATAAAGTGACTGGATCATTGATTAAATTAAGTTTCGAAATATTACTTAGTTTTAAGGCTGCTATTGTTTTCTCAAAGTCCACATGTTTTTTAGTTTTCGAGCATTTATAAGAATTTACTAAATATGATAACTTAAGTAAAATCATGAAGTGATCCGTGATAGTGGTATTTAATACAGCAACAGAAGCTGAGTTTTGACTCTTGTCTAGTTTCAAAATAAAGTGATCTAAGCAGTTTTCGCCTCTGGTTGGTAAGGAATGTCCCGGTAAAAAGCCATGCATTGCAAGCATATTTAGGTAGTTTAATCTGTTTATGCGCTCATTTGTTTGTTCAGTTTGTTTATATATTATGTTAATGTTAATATCGCCTGTTATAACAATATTTTTATATGATTTAAGTGAGTCTAGGTGATTATTTAGCGAGTCTATAAAACTGTCAGCATTATAACTTGAGGGAGATCGATAAATAGCAAGGACAACAAGATTTGGCATTATAATTTGCAAGCATGATGCGTGGGTTAATATTATTTCCTTAACACTAGCCTTATGATCACACTTAATATACACTGCCACGCCATCGCACTGGTTTATATGATTACTTGTGGTAAAAGTATAATAATTTTTAATTTCAGGGGTAGGTTTATTTACGTCTAGCCTACATTCATTTAAGATTAATAGGTCAACACTAAAATTAAATTGTGTTAAAGTAATTAGTAAATCATCTAAATTACTATATATGCTTCTAATATTTTGTGATATTATTGTAAGATCTGATTTATGTACATAAAATTGTTTTAAAAAATCATCTATTTGAAATTCTTTAGATTGCGCTATATCTATGTCGTCTATTTCTTGCGTAATTATATGTGTGCTATCCATAGTATAGGTAAATTAACAGTCTGAGTTTTAATTCCATGTTGTTTACACAGGCGTATTTTGTTCGATCCTCAACAAAAAGTATTATGATACAGAAATGTACATCTGTTATTTTAGAAATATCACAGTTGATGAGATTTATAATGTTGTATACGATATTTACATTAAAAACATAACTTAGAGAAGCCGGTATGGGTGTGTAGTATATGTTATGCACGCGTATGTATTTGGGAGTTTTAAGTGTACGTAAGTTGTCATAAAACAAATAAATAAGTATATAAACAATTGTTTTGTTCTGGTATAGACAGAGTTTACGGTGTGGAGGTAAATGAGTCTGTAGTTTATGTGAACTTACAAGTGTGAATTTTATTTGTGTGAAGCTGTATGTAAAGTTGTGTGTAATTCTGTAATTGTATAGTAAATAGTATAGGACGTAAATATGTGTGTATAATTTGAGTATATGTAAATTGAGAGAATTGATATTACAATTTTTTAAAAAGTTCCTTATGCAACACAAAATAATCAGAAAAAACATACAGTATAGACAAACCAATAGTAGTCACGCTTCTTGCATTAGGCTTTGTACTTGGGACTCACTTCTAATTACGTATGTAGGTGATTCGTCATGTCTCTTGACATACACTTTACCATAAGCAGTCCAGCAATACCTATATCCCTTTGATTTAGCGAGGTCGCGTGCAAGGAAGTGTAGTCTAGAGCCTTTTGCAGTGAGCTGTTCGGATACAAATATCGGTGTGTCTTCGCTACTTTTGAAGCCTAAATGTTTAGTGCAGAGCTTTACGTCATGCTTGGTATTGAAAGACTTACACATCTTAAGTACCTCAGTCTTTAATATTGTAGAGGATAGTTCAACTATTATAGGGGTGTTGGTCATACCCTGCTTCTTCCCCTTAATTCTGTAAATATCACGTATATCCGACTTCGCGAGTGCACAGTTTACGGTCTCAGTTAAACATTTTACCATGTCGATAAGGTCTTCTTTAGTTTCCTTCATTTGCTTGGGAACGTTTTTAATTTCAATGTTAGATTTTCGACTACCTCGCTGAAGATCTTCGAGTTTTTCCTCCATAATGGCTATATATTCCTTATCCTTCTTAGCTTGAATCTCCATCTGTTCTATTTTCCTCTTAAACTCTTCATTTTGCTGAGTTATAGCGGCCACTGAGTTTTCTATGTTAGAATTTGTGAGTTTTATTTCCATGAGCGTGGGAGTAATTTTTTTAAGCTCCATTTCTTGAGTTAATAACATAGACTTGATCATTTGAATCATATCCTCTCTAAAGTTGTCTAGGTCATCCTCTCTTCTTCGTTTAGCTCTTTGGGAAACATGACACAGTGGTGAGTCAGATCTCTCTTCTTGATTGGTTAGATTGGATTCAGAGAGTGATTTATCCATTATTGTACTAGGGTAATATAAGCAATCAGGACGATATATATAAAGTCTACTCTACGCTTTGGGTTAGTAATAGTACCACGTGTATATATAGCGTTATTTATAAGACATTCAGGTTTCCCTGTTAGCCAGAAATCGTACCATGTACCAGGGCAGCAGAAGTTGTGAGGAGGTGCAAATCGTCCAATGTCCAGTACACAAGGCGGGGCGCCGCTGTGCTAGTCCTCGAATCACGGTCAACGGGGCGTATCCAGGGCGTACCCGAGGGCAGGTATGTTGCGAATACGCAGGTGGGGCGTAATATCTTTGGCCAATGCGCATAGGTCAGGTACCAGGATATTATGAACAGCCACGCTTACCGCGACACACTGAGTTATTTTAATAGCTCTTCTTACTTTATGCACTCCTATTTTTATTATGGAATTAAATTCACTTAAATTACTTATAACTTTCTATTCAAATGATCTATGGCACTGAGTACACGTCTACACCTTACGGCGGTCCGGAGGGAGAGGTTATATCTAACATAGATATAACATAGTGATATTTGTACTGATTATTTATTATTGTAGTCATACAATATCAATATTTATTTACTTATTTATTATATTGTATTATGTTATTATGTTAAGTTGGCATTTAATTTATAATACTTATCGAGGCATTTATATTATCTTTATTCTAAAGCCATTTTGTGATTCATTAAATATTTTGACTCGGGGCTGCTACTGAGAATTTCCTAACGGGAAATTAAAAACCCAATAACACGAACCCAGGACCTCACGCTCGCCAGCCGCGCTTGCGACCACTAGACCAACGAGGCAGTTAGTAAGCTAGTGTGTCTTTATTTATATTTTTAAATGTTTTTTTTATTTCTCCAAGTGTTTTTTTATTGTGTAACTTTTTTTTCTGTATAGGTTACCTAAGCTATATAACATGTGGATACTTGTTATTAGCAAATGATCTTATATATTTTTTTTCTTTAAACGTTTCCCAAGCCTAAAAATTTCTTCCTGTATCGTGGGTGCGTTTACAAACACATAATCTCACATACACACACACCCAGACCCGAAACAATTATCTGTAGATCATACAAATATTTGCTACGTGCAGGAATCGAACCTGCGACACGCAACGCAGCAGCCAGTCTCTCGACCACTGCGCCAACCGCGCCGTCAACGTCGTCTTATATACTGTTACTGAATTATAATTGTTATTAGTCTGTAAGCTTCACAAAAATAAATACATTTTACGGAATTTAGAATGTATTATTATTTGGGAGGTATTGACCAAAGCTATCACCCCTGCAGTAGGTACTAGCATTGCCAGATGTCCCGCTTTTCAGCTCAGGACACGTCCCGCCGGCACCCCGAGCAGGACGCTCATAATCCCACTTATTCAACTAGCCAGCCTCTGAACAACGAAACGTAAGCACGAGCGAAAACTAATTTATTTTTCAACGTTGGATACAAATACAGATATGTTAGTTTGTTGATATCCATTTTCTGTGTCCCGACGTTATCATCCCAGTCCCGTTTTTTGTCACTTAAGTCCCGTCATTTAGAAGAACAAATCTGGCAAAGTTAGTCGTAACATTTAAACAACCTGTATATAAAAATATCTGTTTAGCCCTTTCCCAACTACGTACGGTACAGAACCCCCTTGCTCAATAAAAAACTGATGGTCAACCATCCACAGACAACCGCGGCAAGCTACATACTTACATACTTAAATAAAATAAATTATTTCTCACTCAACCGTAAATTCAATTTCAATTAAATCTCTTGAATAATCCGTCGAGCTATGCAAATCACATCCATAAAAAACCGTGCGAGTTAGAGTCACTCTTAGGGTTCCGTGCTATAAAAACTATTATCATAATATCAATTAATGTTTAACGGGTACTACTCACGTGCATTTTTCGGGATTGCACGACTTATTATCATAATAGTTTATCTTGTTTTTATTATTTTTTCTTTAACTGTAAAGTATACGCTTCAATTGGTCCAAAATTGTTAACGGTTGTAGGTATGTAGTACTACTTTTAAGACCATTTTTATAATATTTTTTCATTGGAAAACACCCTGGGACCCTAGACACCTTAGGACACGAACAATCACAAAATACGTGTTACTATATTAACACGTATTTTGTGAATATTTCAACAGACTGGCTATTACGATTCACGACAAACGAACAGCGGCGTAGCTATAATTTGAGTAAAGAACAATATACGGAACTCTAAACAAATTAAACACACTTTACCTCGAAAATTGTATGCAAATAACACTTAACCGAGAAAAACTTCGTTCATTACAAGAGCGGGAAAATTTGAATAATTCCCAGTAACAGACAATGGAAGTGATCAAATATGTAATGAGAACGAAAAATTTATAAAATTGTTCAAATTGTTTGGCGTGAATTTTTTGGGTACTGCATTTATTCAAAATGGTTTTAATTTTTGTCTGGACAACGTGACGCGCTTTCGTGACATAAGACATCTTCACGTTGCGTATGATGAACGGGAATTTCGACGTTTCCCCAACACAGGTTTTTCAAGGCATAATATGGTTTTAATAGTAAGCAAATCATCATGGCATCAATAAAAAATTAAGATTTCTGCTTTTAATAATATGGTCCAACCGTTTCTTTAAACAATTCTTCTTTTTCTTCCTGTCCTGTAGGCTTACTCTTGAAAATAATTCCGCTCGATTGATATTGGAAATATGTCAGTTCGTACTTTCAAATGCTAAAATGTCTAAAAAATTGTTATAGATTCGGGATAATATGAAGACAACATGCTTTAAAATTGAGGTAACTGTAATGTAGGTAAATTTATTTTAAAATTACGCGTTGTTTTAAGGCGTCTATTTAATGTTGGAATTGAATTGGTATTGGCATTAGTTTGAAGAGTATACCCCACTGGTACATAGATATTTTGTGTTGATGCAATATGTTTTTATCTTCCATTCTCCTGATATTTTTCAGTTATTTTAACTACTAGCTGTGCCAGCGACTCTGTCCGCGTGGATGTCGTAAATAACAAACGTTCGACGTAATGCTTTAAATTGGCATATTTTTTTTATTTATGAACCGATTGACTTGACAAACAGTAAATGTTAAGTGAACTTACCACAATATATTAGTGGAAACCATATCTAAATCGGATAAGCCGTTTCTGAGATTAGCGTGCACAAACGCACCGACAAACAGACAAACAGACCAAAATTCTAACAATCATTGTTTTGGGTGCTATTTGCGTTGATAAAGGTCCCAATAATATTTTTTCTCATAAATATCTTCCATGTACAGACAGCGATCCGTTACATTTTTATATAATATGTATGGATGTATTGACAAAAACATAGTTACGTTAAAAAAAATTTGGTCTTGTGCAGGTGTATCTTTATAAGTCCTGTAATTTTAATCATCAATTACATTTTTTTCTGCTCTTATAATAATGAAAAGTACGGCCACGATACTAAAATATATACTTTCTTTCATGTTTATTTAATTATGTATCGCTTTAAAGTTACAATATTAAATGGAAAAAGAATACGGTCGCGAACAGGATTCGAACCTGCGCCTCCCAATAAAATTCCCATTTTCCATTTAATATTGTAACTTTAGAGTTCGCTAAGCATGCATTTAATGCTTTTCAAAGATTTATCTTGAATTATGTATCGCTTTGTTTATCTCAGTTTTTACCAGATTAATAGGTTTCGCCTTATTACTGAGCAAAGTCTTTCTTTAAACCAAGTCTATGGCTAGAATAACCGACAAAAATTTCGACCAGAGTAAGTATAAACACAAAAACTAGACTTTGGCAAGATAAATAAAATTACCTACCACCTGCTGTGGTTTACCTATGTTCACGTCTCTATCTTCCACTAGTTTTTACAACTACCCAGACCCGTCTTCCACAACGGTTGCACATCCCGAAACACGGCATGGTTTCATCCGGTGGGTGGTAACCAGCCGTGGCCGAAGCCTCCCGCCAGAGTTGTGTTGCCTGTTCTGAACCACCGGCCACGTGTAGGGTTTCCATTGGTTGCACTCATACGGACGCTGGCAAATCAGCCCCCTTTTGTACTTTGACAGTTATGCGACAGTGACAGAAATAATGCAAAGCCAAAGCACGTGCTAAATAATATTCATTACTTTACTTTTTGTTTTTGTTCTTACTCAGGTCGAAATCAAGTTATTCAAATCTGATAAGTTACCCAAATATAATATTATTTATACTGTTACCAATGTCCCTAGTTACCAATGAGTTTCACAGCATAAATTTTATAAATATTTTAAACAAAAATCTTGGCCTACGGAACCCGTAAACCCTCGTTCGTGCTTGTCTTATTTTTTTATATTTTCATCGTAATTTGCAAAATTCAATTTCGTTAACTTTTAGAATGTTGTTAATTTTTCGACCTAGTGAATTCAGCCTAGCGGGAAAATTATTACTTTCCGTACTAAGTTTTATGGACTTCTTCATTCAAAAGTTTTGGCATTATCGAAATTTGTACAGGGTCAAGCGGTCAAGTATGAAATTTAATAAATATATATATTTAATTGCGTATGTTATACGTAATCACTACAGACATTATTGGGTTTTTCTGTGAGGAAGTTCTCAGCAGCAGCCCGGAGTTTGGAATTGTTCCCAGTAAATGGCAATAGGCTCACCACCTATTACATGGGACTTAATAACAGCATTGGTAAAATGTGGGTGTACGACTTTGTACATCTCTGCCTACCCCTTCGCGGAATACAGGCGTGATGCTATGTTATATTATGTTACTACAGAATGTGGCTAATTGACAAAACATTTTATTCTGTCGACGATTTTTTTAAAAATGACTAATTTCTACATGACTTTATTAGATAATTTATTAAACTGTAGGGTTTCAAAATGTATTACCGAATTAATTATATATGCTAGTAATGTATACGAATTAATTATGCGAATTTGTGGTCTATAGTAATTTAGTGTAAACATTATGTATGGGATTATGCTTGCCCCCTGTTTCCAACATTTGCATGTCAACATTATGTGACTAAAGTTGTTTGAACGAAAAAGTACTGTCATTTGTGTTATCAACAGTGTACCAACTTTATGCAAATAAATGAATTGAATTGAATTGACGTGCGAATAATTCCTAAAGGCGTAGGCAGAGGTGTTCAGTTGTACATCTAAATTTAAAAAATACCTTTATATGGTTGTTATTGTAATAGGTTGTGGAAGTGTTATGTAATAAGGTTGGCCTTATGCTATCTACTGGACATAATTACAAACTCCGGGCTGCTACTAAAAACTTCCTAGCAGGAAAACAAAATAGTACTTTGCCACCTGGAAATCGAATCCGGTAGCCTCACGATCACTCAAATCATAGAGGTAGGTTACGATCTGAAATGGTGTTGGAAGTAATTTATTCTTGTCATAAAGTCCCTTTTGCAATTCAATTCAAACGTTATACTTATTTTCAAATAGACACTAAGAGGACACTAATATGAAATATATCAGGGTTCGAACTGTACATTTTAAATAAAAACTAACTGGCAAATAGTTCGTTTTAAAATAGTATTGTGTAAAAAATAACAATAGTATCGATACATTCAATAGTATTGAGCAAACACTAACAATTGTATCGATAATTTTGTGCTATCAATATACAATACAATTAGCAATACTGTCGATAGTATTGCTAATTATTTATCAATATTATTGATGCATCCTTGGCCCAGTTAGCAGAGTGTGATAGTAAGATAACATCAGAACCTGGCGCATGGATAGCATTTGGTGTGACATAGCTAGATAGAAGGTGACCGTATCGGTGGCGGTTACCACGAACAACAGTATTCCCGATGAAGGTTGACGTCAGGCGGGCGGCTGGTCATAAAACATTGCCAAAACTTTAGCAGCATGCCAGTACAAGTAGATAGTATGTATAAAAAGAATATATGCTGCGCCGACCCAAAAGAAATTGTGATAACGGCAGGTGGATGATGATGATTATTGATGCATCCTCCGCTATCGATACTAGTGTAACAGATTTTTAAGGTATCGATAGTTCGGTAACACTAGCTCCTAGTGGTAACTTATCTGTAGACTGACTGCGTTCAGCGTTAGTTAACCTTAAAGGTCATAAGCCGATAATAGGTTACAACGGCAAGCATCATGTTTACGCATGTAACTTAGGGTTTTTACTTGCTTAATTTGTTTATTATTGATTAACATATTTATCATTAATAGGCGATCTAGATAACTTATTTATCGTCCGGTATCTTGATAAATACATATTATGATAAAATATTAACTCAAAAACAATTTATACCTTCACTAGTTTTTATTTAAGTACCTACGATGAAAGTACTAAGACAAACAAAACACCCGACTACACTGAAAAGAGGGAAACAAGATGAAAATAGAAAGAAAATATCATTTTCCAAAAATTCTATATCAGGCATTGGGAGGCTTCTGCGATGTAACGAACGTCGACCGTAAAATATGCCTACCCCTTCGGGGAATATAAGCGTGATGCTATGTCACATTTGTGTGATAAAGCTTTCCTGGTTGCTAAAAGCGACGCGAGGGAATCCCGTGGCTGAAATGACAGTGGTACTTAATCCAAAATTGTTCAGGTTTAGTAAACTTTTACCAGACAAAATACTACCTTTTCTTTTCTAGAGTATCCTACCATTTTATTGTAACTCCACTCCACTCGGCACAAATTCCATTTCACGTGACCAGATAAAAATATCCCTCTTCTAAACGCGAATAAATTAAATCTGGCTTTGAAGCAATTTGTTAAACTCTAAAAGTGTCGGGTGGACGAGAAACAAAAAAAAACAAATTCAACGCCTCCACGTGGCGCAGAACACGGTTTCACCCGCGGATTTCTCCTTCAATCAATGTTTCAATGTCAGGACCCAAAGTATACACCAAACTCTATCTTAATCAATTCGTTTTTGCGAAATTGAATAAAGGAACATGTTAAAACGATTCACAAAACATCCTAAGTTCATTTTTTTTTGTTAGGACTCATAGTGCGCCATTAGTAGAATAGTAATTTTAAAATAACTGTATGCTTGATTTATCATTTTTAGTAACGTTAATAGGCTTTCTTAATTTCATTATTAATATCGCTGAAGAATTGACTATCATCAGGTGTTAGGTGTATTTTCATCACAAATTTCGTGTGCTTCTAAAGTTACGTCAGTTCGTGTGCTAAACACCTGACATCAGGTTAACCTCCCAGTCTTACGAAAGAGAAAGAACATACAAGTGTTTTGATAAGAACTGTTTAGCATTACAGCATAATGAATCGTTTCTGGTGATGGAACCCAGACGATACTAATAAAAATGCCATTAACGTAGTATACGAGAACTCAAGCATTCATTTATTTTTTCCGTCAATGTATTTGGGTATTAAACCGCAAATAACAACACTGTTATCTTGATTTATTCCTTGTAATCCCCATTTGTTCCCGTATTTTATTATAGATAGAATTTCGATGTGGCCATATCTGGGGGCACGGTAGTAGCCCCGCCAAGACGAGCCGACGGAAGCGGGGCACTACCTACCTTTTCTGAAAGCGTTTCGTCGTATTCTCGAACCGTCATAGCGTTGGTTTGAATAATTCTAGAAAGCGGAATTTCGTAATTCTCGCACAAGTTGTTCATTATGGACTTAAATATTATGTCAATTTTTATGTTACATAATAGTTTCACGAGCATTACAGCCAAGCCATACTTTTTAAACAAGATTTATAGTTTGTAGATTCAGGGCTTCTTGAACCTGCTGCACTAATTTATTTTTAATTTTAAGTTTCTAGTTATTAAGCGCAACAACTACTTATTTATGAACTGTTTGCTAAGAGTATTTATTAGGCACTCAACATTGACCTCTGTTCAATGTCATGTAGGTGACTAGCAATTAATAAACCATATTCACTGCAAGCTGCACGTTGAGTTCTTCTTTTTCATGAGAAAATCCTGTGGAAGTCCCCTTTAAATTTATACAGAGCTTATAGGTAGAGTTATTTGTTATTCATTATTATAAATGACATACAGTCGAGAGCATGTAGAGCTCGTCGACTGTCTCGACTGTGAATATACTTTGGACATAGGATAGGCCCCGTAGACTGTGACGCGTAATACAACTCCGAGGTCAGCTATGAGTTTGGCTCTACTAGTAATCTCATAACTTTTTAACAGTGAAAGCATTACCTATGATCTTGGGAGTCTTGGCAACCAACTTTACATGAAATATTTTTGATGGGATAATATTTTTGACGTAGGTTTGTCAGAATTGCAACCCACCAACCAGCGGTTTATTCCATTGACTTCGATGTTTGGGTTTTATAGTTATCAAACTCAAAGTTGGAAGTTTTTATTTCAATGACGCAAATTTTATGCATTGAGAAAAGTCAATAAATAAAAAAAAATTACTTATTTACTTTTTAAATATAATAAATAATAATACAGTCGTGCATTCAGTGGCTCGTAGCTAAATAAGCCGGACAAATCGATCAAGCGAGGTTAAGGTGCACTTGCCGAAGTCAGTCTATGGATGGGTGATCATCATCACACATAGAGGCTGCTCCGCATCTCGGAGAAAACATTAAAAACTGTCTGTCCTGATTATCAAAATGAAAATCTTTGGCAGTCATCACAGGTAGCTGAAAGTCTGACAACGAGTATTACCACGGGATAACCTGATACAGCAACTAGATTGTGGAAGTAAGCTGGGCAGTTGCTCTATGCAAAATACATGCTGGTAATTAGATTTTTTAGCTGCAACCAGCTAGAGTGGAAGATGAACACAACGAAGCTGGGAAAAGGCTAGGCAAATATATGCATATGTCTATAATTAAACGTCCAAATACATTAATAAACCGTCTATTTCTGACCACATATCCTTGAATTACACGGACATCAAATGGAGATGATCAAAGCAAACAAATACTTACGCGCCGACATAAGGAGTGGGTACTGACAGATCCGAGAAACGTAATGCTATAAACAAATATTATTGTTTAAATTATTTGATTATTTAGTATTGTGTACATGCGTAGATACAATCACGCCGGTTTCCTAATGGGGTAGACAGAGACTATCGATTTCCACTTACTAGGATTCTGACACATCCCTTTCGCTTCATATATGTTCAAACTCTTCCTCTGTATTGTGTACTTTTGGTGATGTTGCTGTTATGAACGCAAGAACCGGCTTGGCGTATGGCTGGTAGATTAAATTGATTTTCTAAATAATATGGGGAATATATTTTCTTTTTATTGGTTTGCCAACAATGGTTACACTCAAAAAAACAGCTCAAATAACTACGAGTACACCCAGAATCAGATTATTCCATTTTTATTGCCCCAATAGAAATTTAAACTACATTGTGGATAGCGGTACGTTTAAAAATATAATCATCTATTCATAATTTGTAACTTTATTTAAAACATGAACCTTAATTACTAAAACCTTCTTGAAATTGAAATTGAAATTCTTTATTTGCATGAAACATGGTAAATATGGTGGTATGTTAAGAGTATACAGTCCTGCATGCTTCACCAGAAACTGGCATACAAAGAGTAAGTATTTATATAATACAAAATTAAAATTAGGATTACAATTATTGCTTCATGATATTATTCTTGCTTCATGATATTATGTAAGTTTTTTTTTTTATTTCCATTCAGAAAGCTTATTGGTTGTACTGATTTTGTACTTATGGGAAATCAATTACTGGCCACCCGATTTTCTATAAGAGAATTGCTTTTTAACATTGGCTCTTAATAACTCACGTTTCTTTCACGCTTTAGAAACTCAACAAAATTGGTTCAAATGTAGTGTAGGATAAAAATAACACACCTTGCCAATCTAACTATACTTTTGTCTGCTGACATACCAATTAGGCCACAACAAACCATTTAGACAAGTTGGAATTCAAAGTTACCATACGACAAAGTTCTGCTTGACTTTTGGGATTATTTAATCAAAAACTGCCTCGTTGATTTAGTGGTCCCAAGCGCGACTGCTGAGCATGAGGTCTCGGGTTCGATTCCCGGATCGGGTATAGTGTTATAGAGATTTTCTATTAAAAAAATCTCAGTAGCAGCCCGGAGTTTGGAATTGTGCCCGGTTGATAGCAATAGGCTCACCACCAATTACATGGGACTTAATAACAGCATTGGTGAAATGTGGGTGTACAACTGTGTATACCTCTGCCTACCCCTTCGGGCTATACAGGCGTGATCCTATGTTATGTTATGTTAATCAAAAGCGACTATATAATCTAGGCATATTCAAGGCTAGAATGAATAGTTTTCTTCTCGATTTACATACTTCATCCTCGGCCACGTCGCCACAACGTCGCTTATAATCAGACGAGTTGGTGGCCAAACGTAGGTCCAATTTGATAAAACAAAAGTGTTGTTACCAAGTAACTGTCCGAAACCTAATTTCCTTGATCTCATCAACTCTTTATCAACAGCCTAGACGAATCTGAATATCAAAATTTGCAACCACCCGATTCCTGGTTTATCTAATCTACAAGATTTTATATCAAATCCAAGATAGTTCAAAGAATAGTAATACTCACATATTTTCCTATTATTACCTTTACATACCTTCAAAGTATAGAATTACAAGTAGCAACTTCCATTACCTTTCACGCTCTATTTTCCTTCACAAGAAATACCAAAACGCCGCCGTCCTTGCACTGGGATATCGGGTTCAGTAACTATAATCAGCGTTTCTTTAACATGATTTTTTGTTACACAAAGCTAATTTTCTTTGATCATTGTAAAAATAAATGTTACACAACAAACTCATAAATATATGACTGTTAACGAGTCATTTTTAATTACGTCACCAAATCCCGTACTTAAAAATAACTCCCTTTCCAAAGCTACCAGGGGGATTAATAAGGTAATAACTGGCAACACCACCACTTGACCTTGCAAGGGAAAGGTCGGGGCCAATTTGTTTTGTCGCGACTGGCCTTTGAAAAGCTAATTGCTTTACATATATTCATTACACGTAATCTTCTGGTGCTTTGATCATGAGGCTTTTCATATACAGCTGTGTAAAAGGAAAATATGAGGGTAAATGTATTTTAGCCTCGCCTAATTAGCTTAAGGACAGAAAGGAGATTGAAGAGAGTTTTGTATGGTTTTCTAGTACCTTAAATAAATAGCTTGCTGCTGGAAATAACCTGCACTGTTTTTAATTTCTATTTTTTTATGATACAACATACAAAAATACCTACAATCCTCAATTTTCACCCTTCTACGATCAACCCTTATTTTTTAATAGCCATTTTAGTAATTTAATCATTTTTCCTCTCCGGTCGAAAACTGATCAATCGTCATTTAATTAGTTATCCCCGCCAGATGTCTACAGGTGGAAATTATTTATAGGGCAAAACAACGTTTGCCGGGTCAGCTAGTCTATTCTATAATATTTTATCATTGTATTAGATATTGCACTATTTTCCTATATAAAAATAATTTTAATTCTAGTAATAACATTTAATATATAAATAAAATGTATCATAGGATATATTTATAGAAGTTGTAATTAAATTATTGCCACTATTTATTAAAATTTTAATATATATTATATATTGTATAAAAATAAATATACCTTACTATACTTATCATCAAAATATTCGTTTAAGCTATAGTAACTTTTATTTATAAGAAATAATTTTAACTTATTAATAAACCTATTTATATTATTTTCATTTTTGACGGGTCCAGAACCCGTATCTTGTATATAATTTCCACCAAGTTTGTACTTATCACCTATGTTTAACAAATAAATTATTTTGATTTGATTTTGATTTTCTTATATATTTTAATATACGATACTAGAGGAGTGCATTGTTATTCGGGAAGTTGGCAGGTTTAATCTGTTTTTATGTCTAAGTATAAATTTAGTTTGAATATTTTATCTTTATTTATTTGTAAAATTCAGGTAATACTCGTTTGGTCATGAATTGTCAATAGTTTTTTTTTTTTGTAAAAATTCAACAGGCCGCGATAAGGTGACAGACACTTTTTATTCCGAAAAATATCTTGCAGAATCTGGGAAATACCACGAGGCGTCGCTATATTAATGCAAATCAGGAAGGAATGCAAAGTATTCATCGTTCATGATCTGGTTATCGTTTAGTGCATAAGGTTATCAGTATATTACTGCACATTTGACCCCAATTTCTGCTACGTTAATCTATACTATAGTAGATAATATTATAAAGAGTAAATATTTGTTTGTAATTGATAAACTCAATATTTTTTTAATAACTTTTGTTAGGCATATTCATATCAATTATTATCAAAAAACTAGTCGGGCAATCCCGAAAAATGCACGTGAGTAGTAACCGGTGAACAGTAATTGACATTATCTCTAAACTACTTAACTGATTGTAATAATTCTTTCACAATTAGAAAGCTAGTTAAACCAGAAGTAAGATAGGCTAAATACGGTCCTAATTTATTAGGTATTTTTCTTTGAACTGGTGAATATATAAGTCAAATACATTCACATAACTCAAGAATTACATGGATATAACAAATTATTTGTAATTACCATGGTACTAGCAAGACGACAACTGTTGAAACAAAATTTTATTTTATCAATAATGGTCTTACCTTTGGCCACCAACTCGCCTGATGGTAAGCGACGGTGTGGCCGAGGCTGGAGCACGTAGATCCAGAAGAAATCTATTCGCTCTAGATTTAAGACATAGATTTAGGGAGAACAATAGTTGGGGAGTTGATGCTACTACCCAGTCCCGTCTTTCACAACGGTTGCACCGGACTACATCCCGAAACACGACTAGATCCCTTCACGGCATGGCTAGATGTTGGTGTGTGGTCCAGCCGCGGCCGAAATATCCCACTAGACTTTTGTTGCCTGTTTTGCACCACCCAGGGGCCACGTGTAGCGATTCCATTTTAAGGGTGCACATCTACGGACGCGGGCAACTCAAAGTAACTATAAAATTGTTAAAACACGTGTTTGTGCACAAACTAAATTCCATGCGGGCGGAACTCAACCACTTATTGTAATATCATTATATTTATCAGAAAACGCAACATTAATTAATGAGACCGGATGTCTTAGAAGTTGTTTGTAAACAGTGATAGCCTAGTGATGTGTGTGTGTGTGATTGGCAAGTTAAAGAGAAACCAATCAAATGCAAGGTAGTGTGTGTAATGTTTTTAAATTAGTTTAATGTATTTCTTAAGCATATTATAATATAAAATATTAGCTTACTGAACTCCTTCTACATATAAACTTTAACTATGCCAAATTTCATACTCCTCCGTTCGCGTTATTGTCGTAATAAGTGGTACAAAGCATTTTCTTCACGTATTAATA
Organism: Xylocampa areola; assembly: GCA_935421205.1. NCBI lineage: Eukaryota > Metazoa > Arthropoda > Insecta > Lepidoptera > Noctuidae > Xylocampa > Xylocampa areola. Next base: position 12,468,045 of record OW285220.1, read on the forward strand.
TAAAGATATACCTCATACTAATGGCTCCTCACTTTTTCATATAATTTGTTCCAATAGTAACTTGACTCAGTAAGCCGTAGGGGCTTAGTGAGTCACACACAAACTGCTAGAACATAGAACGACAAAACAACTCAATCAATACCACCAGTATTTGAGCCAACGTTGGATGTGTATGTTGGAGGAAAGTGGGTGAGTATGAGTTATTTTTCAGCACTGGAAAGTGATTGTAAATTTTGTCGTACTGTGCAAGTCTTCGGTAGTATAGTGGTAAGTATCCCCGCCTGTCACGCGGGAGACCGGGGTTCGATTCCCCGCCGGAGAGATACTTTTTGCATTATTTTATCTGAACTAATATTAAATGTAGTAAATGTTTTTATTTTGGTAAGAAAATAATAAATAGATTTGGAAAAATACACAAATAAATAACTTTAGAATGATAAAGAATCATTATGGTTTGTTCCCCTACCGTTTATCTAATTAGCTACTGAAAAATTCAGTTCTAGCTAACTAAACATACATTTCGCTGCTTAAATCATGTCTTCGGTAGTATAGTGGTAAGTATCCCCGCCTGTCACGCGGGAGACCGGGGTTCGATTCCCCGCCGGAGAGATTCTTTTTGGAAATACTATTTAAATTTTCGGATTGCAAATAAACTTTGTACTAGTAGTGTGAATGTGATCGCGTACTGTTATTAGTTTTTGACCTTGCCCTTCTTAATTTTGTATAATAACTTTCGTGAGACACATTCATATTAATGCGTAAGCGCAATAATCTTTAGATAATTATCACTACAAGCGGGGCTCGAACCCGCACCCCTAAATTGGTGGTACAATATTTTAGTTGATAGAGCACTCAAGAATAGGTACCAAGTGGTGCGAGAACATTGCTCGCAATCATATCGTCTATTCATAAAAATGATAACATTGCCTTGTTATTCAACCAACTTCTTTTTATATAAAACGTAAGAAATTACAGTTTGTTTACGCTGGTATGTTTAATGTAGGAGGCCTTTCAATGACACCAATATGGAGGGAGTACTTAAAGAAAACTTCGAGATTGCTCCCTTTTCGAGTTTGTCGCTGCCTCGTCGAAGTATGTTAACAAATTAATTTTGCTACCTAAAGACTAATATATAGTGAAGAAAATTTTTGTATGAAGAATCCTTACAAAAAGTTTTTGTTGAAATATGTATAAGTAAAGATAAATCTTTGCAAAGCATTAACGCATGCATAGCGAACTCTAAAGTTGTTATATTAAATGGAAAAAGAATACGGTCGCAAGCAGGATTATTTGTTGTATAGGGACTGAATAGATAGCAATGACGTCACCAAAAGACGTGTTAAATATGACCATTGGACTGACAAAAAGGTCGCAAGTTCGAATCCAAGGCACTCACCAATGACTTTTCGAGCCACGTGCGTATTAGAAATGAATTATCACTTGCTCATAAAGGTGAAAGAAATCAATACACTTGAGAGATGTTTTTGATGGTGTGTAAAGCCATGTCAGAGGTCTACGGGTGGTTAAGACTCTGACACTAAGTTGTTCATAAACCACACGATAGGAAGGAAGTATAATGTGGGTGCATAATTACGGTCAAGTTCTGCCTTGCCCTTAATGGATATATGCGTGATGTTATGTTATGATTCAAAGAAACTCTAAATTTAACGTAAACTGTAGACCCTAAGTGATAAAACCCATTTTAGCTCGAACCTTCATTCCTCGACTTATTGAAGATATTCCTAATACTATTCTAGGCTACTTTGTGATCTCTGTATATGCAAATTCGGTACTGTGGTTCGGTAAAGTTCAGTAAAATATTACGTGAAAATATAATACGAGATCTCTTGAGCATTTTTGCCACCAGCTATACGCACGAGCAATGTTCGTCTTTTTCAATTCAATTCAATAACGATTTCATTAAAAATAGACACATACACGAAGAAGGCATTAGGTATTATAAAAGGTTCTTATATTTTCTTCGCAAAGCGACAGGCGTCCCATGGTTCATTAGGAACCTTCAACTCCACGTCGACCTCAGAGTACCCACCATTAGGCAATTCATGAAAAGGGCATCGAAGAGATACTTCGAAACTGCCCCTAATCATTCGAATCCCTTAGTTGTCTCTTCTGCCGATTACAGGCCGTCCCATATCCCCGTCCCAACGCGGTCGATCGCCTCGTTATAGACCTCACCGGCGAGGTCCACGTCCGTCGCGAAATGTCTCATCATCTCCGCCCCAACACTTGCTCGAGCCGGCCCGCGCTGAGCCAGTAGCTTCAAATTCGTCCCTTAATAATAAGGAAACTGATATGATCAAGCTATGAACCGAGGCTCGTATCCCGCAAGGGATGCCCTTAGTGGTGTGTTGCTTAGTCTGTAGTTTTTTTAAATATGCTTTGGCTGGAGGCATCAAATTGTCTCGCCATAGCTATTGTTCAGTTTCGCAGATTAAACTCCTACGGGTTAATTGAAAAAGGCCACGTCCAAAAAAAAAATCTCTATGAGCCCTAAACTGATTCTTATGATGTTAAACATATTTCTACCCAATGCTGATAATATACTCCTGACCAAAGTTTTGGTCACGGTGGCCTATCTCCAAGGAGATTGGCTAAGTATGCAGGATATATTATAGTGCACTAGTGTATGTGCAAACACAAGTGCACTCCCTCTTCCTTTACTTTTTTCATAGTCCAAAGGGACGGCAATCCGGCACGACCTGAGAGAGATCAGGCGCAGGATGGCTTTACACGCTATCCAAATTTATAAAATATATCCGGGCTGGTACTAAGAATTTCATGACAGAAAACCCCAATAAGACTTTGCCCCACCCGGTAATCAAACCCAGGACAACACACTCGGCAGTTGCGCTTGCGGCCACTAGATTAGGCAGTTTGCCTAAAAGCCTTGTTAAATGGTTATTGTTATTGCAGGCCGGAGAATGCTGATGCGTACGCTTTTAGTGTAATCCTTTAGTCACCGTTTAGTCTTGCTTTAGTCCTTCCACAAACTGCGGAAACGTGGGCACTATTCTATATATTTAGAGGGTTTATTCAGTCATTCTCCAAAATATCTCGTTAAAGATCGTACAGAAACTTTATTTATAATATACTAGCTGTGCCCCGCGGTTTCACCCGAACAGTTAAAAACTTTTCCGTACGTTTAAAAAAATCTTATTTAAAAACCTTGTCCTGACATTGACGAACACAACAGAATAGAATTATCCAATTTGGAGCAATCGTTCTCAAGTTATGGCGTGACCAAGGGAAATAGGGATTCATTTTTATATAAATAGATTACTATATTTTGTCTTACCTCTATTCAAACCGTTTAGGCGTACCGAATTTAGCAAGTCTTAAGTCATTCCCCAACTATGTCGTCTTTTAAATAAATGCAGCGAGTGTTCTAGATATGTTTTGGTATTAGGTTTTCTTATTATACTGTTATTATTATTTTACTGCTAAGATTTTTGCACAACGGATTTAAACGAAAATTTTGGAATTACAAATATGAATTCAAACTAAAATTTTTGTTTAAGTTCCATGTCGATATTTTACTTGATTAAGAAGACGTGAATATAAATATTCGTAAAGCTATTACTGCTGCCACAGGCACAAACTTACTAGAGTTTAAAGTGATGTTGGTGCAAGTCCGCGTGAATGAAGTCGCGGGCTCAGCGCACAATAAAAATATTAGAAGTTGCGATTCAAGTTCTTTTGATAGATTCTGTTGGGGTAACAGTAAAAGCAATTGCGATTCCGAGACTCGGTAAAGGTCTTCCAGTCCAATCCATGGTGGATTTCCACTAGTATAAACTTTAATTTGTGCGCTTTCTGTTCTTTTATTTGTGTGTGCTGTGTACACCTTAATAAGTTGTGCATTTAGCTTAGAACTTGTATAATTGCATTATGTGTATATTTATTGTGACAACAACAGATGTTCCAAATAAAAATAAAAATATATTCTGATTCCACAATTTTGGCTTATTAAACTTTAACACAATATCTATAATTATTTTTATTTTTGTACTTGTCACGGCCAGTAATGCCATTTTGTAATAGGTACTGTTACTTTGAATAAAATTAACACAATATAATTCTGAAATTATAATTCTAAACTGTGTCGCATCGATGTGTTTATCTCCAGGTCATGTTTAATAATAATAATATATAATATATCCTCAATTTCAGGCAACTTCGGCCCATAAAATAAAATACACAAAAAATAAACAATTTATAAATACACTAATACATATTATTATTAAGCTCTGTGCTGAAAATGTTCGTTGAAATCGATTCTGTAGTTGTGCATCAATAAGTAACAACAAACAAACACACATTATAATACTCGTAAAACAATTTTTAACCGGATTAATCGCGTGTATCATTGGAAACTTATATTTATTAATTAATTAATTAATTAACACACAATTAATTCGGTTAAAATTTGTTTTAGTTAGTGATCGCGAAAGCCTAAGATATTACTAATTTTGGTCTAACTATTCGGCTAATTTTGGTCTCCTGGGCTATATAGCTACAAACGCGTTCACAGGACGTTTAATAGCCTATTAGAGCTACTAACATTCCACGGTTCAGAAAATGGGAGGCATTTGATACCTAAATTGTCTTATCAATCAATGTGCTAGACCAAGTCTTGTACAAAAAACGTGACTTGTTTTATTTTATTTTTTAAACCTTTACTGTGACGTGTTTACGGGTTTTTTTTTTATTTATTTAAAAACATTTACAACATCATAACAGAAAATACTCCCAAACCGACATTGTAAGCTTACAACTAAAAATTACACACACATACCTAAATATAATATGCAATATTACAAATATAAAAATTACCTCACCTACATTTCAGATATAATGCACTTCTGTGCTATTTCTGTGAATTTCGGCTGGCTACAGTTATAGATATCTACATGTATGGCTATTAAATTAATGATCTGTATGGCGCGCGAAAATGAAACACGCTAGCACGCTACTAATATTAAAACTACGAAAGTTAGTGAAGATGTATGATGTATGGATGGATGCTAACTTTTAAACTATCGCGAATTAACACGCAATAAATATTTCTGAATCGCTTGACGTTTCGACCAGATTGCACTGATCGTGGTCACAAGATTGATGCAGCGAGATTACTCCGTCGTTGTTGTGGTAGATTTTTCGTGGAAGTAGAGGAAGAAGATAGACAATAATTAAACAATCGACATTTAACACATGTGTTATGTGGGATGGTGAACGGGTTAATTAAGATCTTTGATGGGAAACATAATTAATATTTTATCCCAAACATTGATCATAATTAACCCGTTCACTGTCCCATGTACCACATGTGGATTGTTTAACTATTGTCTGATGATAAATTATATTTATTTCTGTAGATACATCTATTATGGATACATTTACAAAACAATCATTTTTTAAATATAATACAGATAAATCTTTAAAAAAAAGCATTAACGCATGCATAGCTTTTCTTTTTCCGCAAAAATTTATAACTTTAACAATTTAAATGTTATCCCTTTGCATCGATCTGCTACCGTTCTTGAGGTTTACGACATTCCTACACAAATACCAGTAATGCCTTTATGAATCACTCTTTTGTGTGGTTCCCTTTAAGTATTTGAGAGCAAAATAATTCGTTACACGTGTATTGTATTACAAAGTTGTTCATGCCTTTGAATACAAGTTTGAAAGAGTTCAAAGATATAACACGAAGGAGAGCATGTTGATAACAGTGTGAAAAAAAATATATATAAGAATAATACATACGTACATCATCACGCCTGTATTCCACATTTCACCAATGCTGTTATTAAGTCCCATGTAATAGGTGGTGAGCCTATTGCCATCAACCGGGCACAATTCGAAACTCCGGGCTGCTACTGAGAATTTCCTAACAGAAAAACTCAATAACACTTTGCCCTACCCGGGAATCAAACCCGAGACCTCCTGCACTGCAGTCGCTCTTGGGGCTACTAGACCAACCAGGCAGTCAGAGTCTAATTTAGCATGTTTTTTTGCTGAAACTAGTTGCTTCCAGCAGGGTTTGACCGGGTGCTCCTAAATGTGGGTGTCGGTTGACGCTTCTAATTTTATCACTACTAATATTATCAATCGGAAAGTATATCCGATTTGTTTGCTTATCTTCTCCACAGATCCGATTTCAACGACATTTGTCACGGAGGATAGACACGGCCCGGAAATGGCCATAGGGTTTTTATTTAGTTACAGTGATCTTGTCCGTTACATTAGGTATATGTAGATATATTATTTAACACATTTTATATTTAATTCTGGTTTCTGTTTTGGTGTCTGTCGGTAAAAACGGCTCTTTTCTTTCTGGTTTCTATGTAGATTTAACTACTACATTCATAGTCATCATATCATCCATAGGACGTCCACTGATGAACATAGGCCTCCCCTATAGATTTCCCATAGGACCGGTTATAAGCGGCTTTCATCCAGCACGTTCCTGCGGTCCTAATCAGATCGTCTGTCCACCTTGCAGGTGGATGTCCTACGCTGCGCTTGCCGGTACGTGGTCTCCACTCTAGATTCTTACGGCCCCACCGGCCATCAATTCTGCGTGCTATGTAAATTCATATTAAAAATGATAAATAAAACAAGCTTTTATTTGAATGGCCTAACGGCAATTATTATAAAATGCCTATAAAAAATTTAGTTTCTGTGCTGTCGATACAGGCGTCCGAGTACGGATCTTTTCGACAAACTTGTCAACTGGATGAAAGTTGTTATGTATTGAATTTTATCGTTATATCAACACTTTATGTCCAATTTGACGTTTAAAATCAACGAACGTGACAACAAAAGAAACATGCTCGCACATGACTTTAAGCATAACCGACGTGTTACTTTTTTTTATCCGAATTAATCTACATTGGGCCACCAACTCGCCTGATATTAAGCGACGGTGTGGCCGAGGATGGAGCACGTAGATCCAGAATAAATCTATTCACTCTAACTGGGGAGAACGACAGTTGGGGAGTTGATGCAAGTGCCCAGACCCGTCTCCCACAACGGTTGCACCGGACTACATCCCGAGTAGGTTGTTTCACGGAATGTGGTCGAGAAGCCTCCTGCAACTAAAATCAATTGACGTTTCATAAGTGCATGTAATTTTGCCTATTTGAAATAAAAACCTTTGACTTTGACTTTGACTTTGACTCCCACGTGTAGGGATCCATTCTAAGGATTCTATTCCTACGGACGCGGGCAACTCAGCCCATATTCCTACGGACGTAGACAACTCAGCCCTTTATTATTTTGACAGCTTTTCTTCTGTCTTTGAATTCTGTCAAAATGACACATTAACATTTTGCTTACAGTTAAACTTATGTTGGTGCAATTGAGCCTAAAATCATGTGACAATACATACCACGTTTCATTATAACATACCTAGGTACATACGTCATGTTGGAATTTAATTTTGAAGAAGACCCGCATTATTTCCTCGATTCGGGGAAACGATTGATTCCGTGATTCATTGATATGGGTCAGTACCAATAAATCTGAAACTATCACAGATAGTAAAATCCGTTTTAAGGATCCATTTCTCCGAGAAACTGCATACAAATATATATATTTTATAAGACTTTTTTAGAAAACTATTTATAAAATAATTATGATAATTAACTAAAGATTTTGTAATGGGATTTGAAAACCGGGTTAAATTAGTGAAAAAATCTATAGGTGGTACAAATGGAGTGACAACACGCTTTCGAAATTTTCAGTGGTAATAGGTAGGTACTCTGTGTCTTTATCGGGCGCAACTAAAAAGGAAATGTAACATTGTAACTATTTATTTTTAGTGGAGGTACCTAATGACATCAGCACATTAGTGTTGTGTCTGTCTAGTGTCGTAAAAATATTATTTATTATACCTGTAACTGTCGCGTTTTAACCCATTCTCATAATGCATTTATCGAACAAAATGATAAGAAAAACTTAACAGAAAATCACGCCTGTATTCCTTGAGGAGTTGGCAGAGGTGTAAACAGTTATTCTACACCCACATTTCACCATTGCTGTTATTTATTTAGTCCCATGTGATAGGTGGTGAGCCTTTCCCCATCAACGGGGCACAATTCCAAGCTACGTGCTGCGTCTAAGAATTTCCTTACACAAAATATCATTTTTTTTTAAGAATTAAAGCATTTATTGGTTTGAACACATCATACAAAATAATTAAACCCACCAAACTGTGTGTCAGTTTGTCGGCGGGAATAGCGCTCAATAAACATCTGGTTTAGGTTAACATAACATAGAACATAGTTTAATTGGTAGCAACTTAAAACGTAAATGTATAGTCGTTATCAATTTAAATTTATACTGGAATTAGTAAGTAACATATTTTTAACTTATTTTTAAGGTTATTTTACTTGTTTTATTTATAACATTGCCCGATCCGGGAATCGAACCTAGGACCTTACAGTCGCCATTGCAAACACTAGAGCAATAAGTAAAATTATTACAGTGCAGGTATAAGGACTCAATTCAGCCCAAAAGGACCAAAACGCCTTGTATATTTATATTCTAAATTTAGACCAAGAGGACGAAAACAACTTTCCTTTTCACAATCATAATAATGACACAGTTCAATAGTATCCGTACACACGTAGGTACTTCACCGTAACTCGCAGTTTTCCTATCAGATATAATACACGAGTACCTTTATCTCAAGTGCGCCGGCGCTGACAACATTCTTAGTAAGGCGCCCCGCTTTTGAGAATTGTGTGCTAATTTTAAATTATACAATAACATAATATTGTGTTATAGTTATACATTTTTGTGAAAGAAAAATACGGTTGTGAGCAGGATTGAACAATTCCAAACTCCGGGCTGCTACTGAGAACTTCCTAACTGAAAAACTCAATACCACTTTGCCCGACTCGGGAATTGAACCCAAGACTTCATGCTCAGCAGTCGCACTTTGGACCAATAGACCAACGAGGCAGTTATATATAATATTTTACTATATCTACTGACTCCGCAATTTTTGCTTATTAAACTTTAACACAATACCTAAAATGATTTTAATTTTGCACTTGTTTAATACGGTCAGTAATGTAATAATTATAATAATGTTACTTTGAATAAAATTAACACAATATAAAGTTATTAAATTAAATGGAAAAAGAATACGGTCGCGAACAGGATTCGAACCTGCGCCTCCCGGATAAATACTCCAGGTGCTCTGACCACTAAGCCATCTCGACCTCTGCTCACCACCGCGAATTCTTCTTCCATATTTTAACAAGTCTTAGGGCGACGTCATAGCAATCAATTCAGTACCTATACAGGTGACCGAACCGACACGACCAACTTTGCAGCTAATACAATGTCGTAAAGAATGCAATTACCTTAATAATTCAAGATAAATCTTTGAAAATTTTAATTTTAATTTTTTCTTTTTCCATTTCCAAAACCCCGGAAAGCAACAAATAAATAATTAAGATATTATCTTATATATTGTGTGTGTTAAGTAAATAAATACCTTATCATAAATACGCATTTGTATATTATCGATTTTCTCAGAAGGAATATTTAAATGACTTTGTAATTATTACAAACTATGCCTGCGCGCTATTTTAAATGCAAAACACAGCATAACTATGTTCATCTGTGAGATTATTAACGATAAATTTTATAGCAATTACACACTGTCACATTTCTAGAAAATTCGGTAGTAAATGTAGTGTGACAATACAAATTCGTAACGTATGGAGTGTGATTTGGGACAGGCTCGGTGCTTTATCGCTTTTAGCCAAAATATATACATTAATGGGTCACTTGAAAAGATCATTTTCGTTGGGGTATGAACACTATACAGATTTCAAGATGGATTTATACAGAAACTGTTCCTGAACATACACTATATTACTTTAATCAAACTGATTACACAAATACGTGACGAAATAAAACCAATCCTTTTATTTTTATGTGCATAAATGTATCCGTTTCCCTTTGCGGCAAACATAAAATTGGTTTTATGATACAAAAATATTATTCATAATAAACTTATATTATTAACACGGGCACGAGTATGTAACATGGAATAATAGTGACAATTCTCCTTTATACTGAAAATAGAAAATAATTTTTATGGTCCGAAAAAGTCCCAAAGGACCATAAAATCCGTCATAGACACATTCTAGTGAACAATAAAAAAAAATGTTGTAAGAAATGAAACGTGTTACTAGCATTGAAGAGGATAACTTATCAAATTATTTTTGCAAGGCGATGGCATGTCAATCATATTTCAAAGCCAAGATATTTTCTCGCATAAATATGTGTAAATGTATTTACGTTCCACATAATATAAACATTTGGTGGCGACAAACGTATTCGAGCTGGTTTCTTCGTATCAACACTTTCAGTCAGATATTGCTTGAACTATTGGAAGAAATATTGGTCCTTCTGTGTGGGCATAAAGACCAATATTTTGCAAGCAAAATGGGATATGCCTAACTTCTGATTTCACACGGAGTGACCTTCGCTGGATTTGTGGATGTTACGGAAATCACATTATCGTTTACCAAGATGAGGGTTAGAGATAACAGAGACATTGTAAGACGATTCGATAATTATATAAATCCATGCATATATAGCCTATATTCGCCGAAGAGGTAGGCAGAGGTGTATACAGTACACCCACATTTCCCCTGCTGTAATAAGTGGTGAGTCTATTGTCATCTACTGGGCGCAATTCCTAACTCCGGACGGCTACTGAGAATTTCCTTTGCTGAAAACAGGAATCGAACCCGAGACCTCATGCTCAGCACTCGCGTTTGAGAGCACTAGACCAACGAGGCAGTTCAGTATAATTATATTTACTAATATATAAATTACAATAATACCAATCCAAAATCAAAAAATTACAATAATATCCAATAAACTTCTTTTTACACGACTGTACAAAAACACAGTGTTATGTTTTTAGGGTATATAATATATTAATGATCACTCGCTTAAAACGATGGAGGAAAGCATCGTGTCGAAAGCAGCACACCTGAGAGATGTTCTCGATGGTGTGTAAAGCCATATCAGAGACCTACGGGTGGTTTAAACTCTGACACTAGGTTGTTCATCAACCACACAATTAGAAGAAGAAGAAGGGTTTATAATATGCATGTATGTTTGTGAGTTTCTTTGTTCCACCTTACCTGCTAAACGCCTGAACCGATTTAGATGTATGGGGAATTATTAATAGAATCCTTACATTTTCCCAGGTAACATAGGCAAGAGAGATTATTTTTTTTTTTATTGTAGCTGTGGTAACTGCAAAAAAACTATTAAGTAGAAAAATATCTAGTTTATTAAGCCGGCGTGCTTTTTAAATGTTTTAATTAATTAAAATATTATCATAGCACGCCTTCCATGTGCGAACAGAAAAATAAGGCAAACGAAAAAAGAAATTCAACGCAGTCGGGGGACAGTACTGTGAAACATAAAGTTATAATTTTTTGTGGAAGAAGAATACGGTCGCGAGCACAATTCGAACCTGTGCCTCCCAGATAAATACTCCAGGCGCTCTGACCGCTAAGCCATCTCGACATCTACTCACCACCTCGAATTCTTCCTCCACATTTTAATATGTCTTTTAGTGAAGTCAATGCTGTCCATTCAGTCCCTATACAGGTAACCGAACCGTAACGACTAACTTTGCAGTTAATACAATGTCGTACAGATGCAATTACTTTAACAAATAACATTTTCGTAGATTTATCCGTACTGTGAAACATTTTGTTATAGGTCCCCTGACTGCGATACAAATTCTTTACCTACTTAACTTATTTTTAAATTTTTAGTTAAAAAATATTGAAGATTTGAGGGGCTCATGGCTAAGTAACAGCCACGAGCTGTGGATGGTCGGCCGGTCTGTGGATGGATGACCATCATTTCATACCGAGACCCCTTCGTGCCTTGGAGAGCACGATGAGCCGTCGGTCCCGTTAGTCAAATTAAGTTCTATGATAGCCGTTACGGGTACTTAGAGGCCCGAAAGTCTGACAACCAGTCATAGCAGGAGATATCGTGTTACCCAGTATTAACTGGGTTGTGCAGGTCAGATAAGCAGTCGCTCCATGTAAAATACTGGTATTAAGCTGCTTCCGGTTTGACTGGAAGCCGACCCCAATGTAATTGGGAAAAGGCTCGGCAAATTGTTTCATATTTTAGTTCAAAGATGGCAGGCGTACTTTTAACGTTTTATTTTAGTTTAGTCTGCATCAAAGTTGTGTCCATTCTCCAACAGATACCAAATTATGTAAATATTTTAATTCTAAGCCATTTTCAGCGTATAAATGTCCGTCGGCTTCTGGCTCATTAATTATAAAAGGATGTTGAGACCTTTAGCCGCGACCCTCACGTTGATTAAGGTTGACGGTCGGTTTTCACGTCCATTTTATTTCTCTATGAATTTCATTCACCAGATTATACTGTTTCAGATAATTTGTTAAGTGCAAAACTGCGAACAGCAATACGACAGCTCAGTTCAGCATTGATATTATTTACTGACTTTTGAGAGGTAAATAGAAAAGATTTAAAGTTACAATATTAAATGGAAAAAGAATACGGTCGCGAACAGGATTCGAACCTGCGCCTCCCGGAAAGATACTCCAGGCGCTCTGACCAACTAAGCCATCTCGACCCGTCAGTAGTTGGTCAGAGCGCCTGGAGTATCTATCCGGGAGGCGCAGGTTCGAATCCTGTTCGCGACCGTATTCTTTTTCCATTTAATATTGTAACTTTAGAGTTCGCTAAGCATGCGTTAATGCTTTTTCAAAGACATATCTAGAAAAGATTTGCTTTTAATTTTGAGATATTACAGATTTTCTGAAACCTTATACATTCTGTCATAAGGCTTACAAAATGTTGTTAACTTAAAGTAAAATATGTGCTTTAAAAATCAATTTTACTTATTTTAAACCAAATTGACTTGTCATCCAAAAAATCCGTTACCGAATATAATAACACTTCTCAAGTATTTTTAAGATACTTTTTTAAACATATGTTGCTCTTTAATATTTTTTGGTTATAAATAAGAGGTTTTAGTCTATTCCCTTTTCAATATCGTTTACCAAAATAAATATTTGCAGGAATAACTTTGACGTGGAACATTGGACATTTGATTTTATTATTTAACTTTCGTTTTTATAAATCTATCTGCTGTGTAGAGTATTTTGTTTTTTTTTTTAAATCTACTTACTATGTTAATACCAACCAAGTTTCATTAGAGCCTTTTTCGCAATTGCAAAAGACTCTTAATTTTTAGCTCAGAATGAATGAAAAAAATCACCAAGTGAACACAACACCAATCATGTTGAATGTATTAAATAAATATCTCCTTTGTAATGCATAGCAAATACAATATTTACTGTATATAGGTCTAAAGTCGAAGCCGCAACGGCCAGTTTATTTGTATAACAAGATTAATAGCCGTAATAAATATTAATAACATGCATAAATCATTGGAGCTAAATATAACGCATTCTGTGGCCTAAGATGAACGGGCTTTGAATTAGGTACTTAAAATATATTGCTATATATAATTTACCTCTAATTCATTTTAGTATTCTTTACTAATGAATTAAGTCTACATTTTAAAACCAATTGGGTAGCAGACAAGTGTACCCAGCCGGGCAGCCTGACCGGCCCGGGCCACCTACGTAAACGGTTATTGCAGCAGCAACACCAGGGCAGTCGCACATTGGAAATTATGTCAAAAGATTCGTTGTGCCGACAGTGTAGGGAACATAAAAAAACAACGGCACACTACCTAGTTACCATCCGTCACTCGTGTAAATTCCGAGAATTTGTACATAGTCGTTATGTTTTAAATCTACTTGCTCCATCCTCGGCCACACCGTCGCATTCCATCTGGCGAGTTGTAGGCCAAATGCAGATGCAGTTTTGATAAAAAAGACTTCCCCTAGAAGCACTGATGACCTTTTTTTTGTATAAAAACTTTCGTGAGACATATTAATATCAATCGGTTACTACTCACGTGCATTTTTCAAAGGCTCCGCCCTTAGTCATGAGCTGAGCCCGCGGCGATGTCGCGAGTCAAACTCGTGCAATCCCGAAAAATGCACGTGATTGAATGACCGGTTTTGAATGACATTCATTGAACTGACCTTGCTCACCGTTAGTAACATAATATTAAGATTTTCTGCAAGGTGAAATAACTTCCCCAGTCAGGCAGCTCTAGCTTTCTCGAACCTAACCTCTCGTCAATTAAGTACTTCCAAGTGTTCAAATCCATCAAGCCGGGCGTACCAAAGAAATAGACATACACATACCGGGGGCGAGCCATGCTTAGGCACGAATGGACCGGCTCGACCAGAGTGATACCACGGCCTCACAGTAAACCGGCGTGGAACAAAGCTTGCGTTGTTTCGGCGAGTGAGTGAGGGTACCGGAGTCCCAAATCCTATCAAAGGCCAGCAACGCACCTGCGACTCCTCTGGGGTTGCGGGTGTCCATCAGTGGCGGTAATCGCTTACCATCAGGCGATCCGACTGCTCGGTTGCCCCATTACATAAAAAAAATACATTCTCGAAAAACATAACCCTCCTTTTGGGTCACTACATTTAGAAACAATCTTTAGCTCATACAACCGTCGTGAATGCGTAGCTTAATGAAAAGTAACGTAAGGTAATTGGAACATGACTCCGTGGCAGACCTCGCAGGTAGCGGCGAGATGAACTCGACACCTTTAACAAAGAGTGGCAGCAAGCGGTCAACAGCAGATAAGAGAGAAAGAAAGGGGAAGGCTCAGCTGTGGGACGATAAGAGAAGATATATAAATATAATATAATAATAAGATAAGCAGGAATAGTATTGGCTCTCAAAGACGTTACCAAAATACACTATAATATACAAATACTGTTCTGCCCAAAGTTTTATTTTTATTCTGATTAATTTTATCTCGGTTTTCAATAAAATTATAAAGAACATTCTATTAGGATTCGTCGAGAATAGTTTTTCGGCGTTTTTCTGTCTTCAACTGTAATGCCTGGCATACAGAAGTTGGAGTAGCTGGAAAAGGGAGACGGGATTGTCCTAATAAAAAAGTACTCCCCCAGGATGTATTATGCGAAAATATTAATAAGGTAAGCAGGTATAGGTAGCTCAAAGACGTAACCCATACATCGCTAAACTTTCTGGCTCCTACTTTCTTTTGGTTGCTGAATTTTATCTCGGTTTTCAACTCAATTAAAAAAGAGCTTTCTAATAGATCACGTCGAGGAGCATTATTTTGGCATTTTCTTGTTGGTCTCCACTGTAATTTCTGGCCTACAGAAGTTGCAGAAGCTAAAAAAGCGAGGCGAGATAGTCCTAATAAAAAAGTACTCCACTACGATGTTTTATACGGTTGGTTCCGGCAAAAGTTAAGCCCTTTTTTACGACGGGCCTTCTCAACGAGCCTCAGGGAATTGTATTCTGTCTCGTCCTTAACCGGACAAATGACGGTCACGCGTCAATTTGACGAGGGACCGTTTTTCAAGCACGATTCACACCTCAATCTTAGTTCCTCAGATGTGAATTCCATGTCCATGTCTGTATCCCTAGGGCTAGATATAGATTTACTTTATGTAGCCACTTTTCACTTGTGCTATTATTAAGTCCTTATGTTGTGCGCCGGGCACAATTCCAAACTGTGACTATGAGAATTTCTTAATAGAAAAACTGCCCAAGTCGTGAATCGAACTCATGTCCAGCAGTTGCGCTTCGTCAACTATTTTATTATATCAAAATTATTTATTGTACACAACCAGAACGGCTTTCGCAAATTACACCAATTGGAAAACAAAATCTTGCAGGCTTTATTCAAACATTTGAAGTTCACAGTTGGTATTATAATAATATATATATGTCTTATGTATTATTACTCCCCCAAAATACATCACTACACTTCTACACTAATATTATAAAGAGGAAAGATTTGTATTTTTGTATGTTACGAATAAACTCAAAAACAACTAGCCCGATTTGAAAAATTCTTTCACCATCAGGAAGCTACACTATCGCCGGGTAACATAGGCTATATAACATAATGCTATGACTAGTAGGAGCGGAGCATGAACGCGGGTGAAACCGCGGTGCACAGCTAGTTAATTAATAAAGTAAGACCCCTACCACAGAAAACCACAGAAAACTCTTCCGGTAACTCAACGTGGAGCTTAATTGTAAGGATTAAGGATGTCAGCAGAAGTTGTGCTTATCTAAATTGAAATCTCGAGGAATTCTCGATCTACGATTACAGGCTTACACAAATGAAGTATTCGGATTCATATTAGAAAGCATTTTGTGCATTTTCCTTTGAATTACTTAGAGTTTCGTCGAGTTCGTAAGAATTTAATACCTAGCTTAGAGGTCGAATGGTGTTTTGAGATCAAACCTGGCTTTATGAATGTGATATTTTCAAAGTGGTCGAGAGAGGTTCGATTCCTGCACGGAATAATAATTGTTCCGGGTCTTGTTGTGTCTGCATGTTAGATTATGTGTTTGTAAGCGAACCCGCAATACAGGAAGAAATTGCAGGAAGGGTCAACGTTTTAACAAATATTTTCACATGTACCTTTTACATAATTAATCTGTATACTCGCGAAAGTACAATAGTCTCAACTCTTCAACCTGCAGTGAGCTAACGTGGTGATCAATGCTCGTGCTTACTCTGCATGAGCCCTATAGTGTATTCCTGAGTTTGTTTCGGCGTTTCTTCTCAGAGACAGTCAGATAGGAAACGCCGGCGCCATCTAGTTTATAAAAATTACTTGTAAAAGTGTCTTCAACAGATCTATTTACAGAAATAAAATTATTTATCATTTATCATATATTCCCTAGCCCTGTAGTGGAACAGTTATGGGCTGGTTGTGTCACATCAAAATTAGCGTTCAATATTGTAAATTAATTTTGCACTGAAACATATACTTCCTTGAATATTATATCATACATGCATGCGTATTGGACGACGTATTTTCAAATTCAAATTCATTTAATTCGGTCATCTGTGATCCATAATGGGTTAGTATTACAAAAAGCTTATAAATCCTAGTGTTAGTATCTTAGTTTAACATAAAAATATATTTAAAAACAGTGCGTGCCGAGGACGACCAGCCAGGAAAACACGTTTCCTGTCTAATCACCCAACCCACCGTATTGAATTAATAAAAATGAATATTACTTAAATGTTTAAAGTTACAGACTTTTGTGGAAAGAAAAATACGTCATAAGTAGTTTTTGAACCTGCACCCTCCGGATGAATACTTTAGGCGCTCTGATTGAGACTGAATAGATGACAAAGACGACACTTAAACGTATTAATATGTTCACTACTAAGCTCGTTGTTAATTCACAACAAATACTTAAGCACGTAAGAAAGTAGGTATGGACTAGAACCAAAATAAAAATTTTAAACAGTATATTATCATTTTGACGCTAGAGCCATAGGCTTTTAAGTTCCTAGAGAGTAGAAAAAAAAAAAAGAAAACGTCCGCCGTGTGTTTTTTTTTTCTTACTCCATTTTGTGAAGTAGGCACTTCATCACTACATCACTACGTTTTAAATCATACTAGCCTATCTTACCCTAAACAATGTAAGGATTATATCGATACCTCATACATCTAAATCGGTTCAGGCGTTTAGAAGTTATGGTAGAATAAAATACTCACAAACATACATACATGAACCCCAAAATCTTTTTTGGCGTATAAAAATAGTAACATTTTTATTTGCACTACGAAAATTTTAATGTAACATGCAAAAAGAATCTCTCCGGCGGGGAATCGAACCCCGGTCTCCCGCGTGACAGGCGGGGATACTTACCACTATACTACCGAAGACTTGAACATATGGATGAAATGTATGGTTACTTGATAAATAACATAGCTTTCTTGTTTTGACTAGACTCTAGATCTTGCAATAATATTGTATGTAGTTATCGAATATGCTATCGACCTGTTTTAAATAAATTTTTTAAATCAACACTCATTTTTTGTTCCATGCAATAAGGTAGTGAGCCTAAAGTAAAAGTGAGTAATAAAGACCCAGTAACACTTTGCCCGACCTGGGAATCGAACTCAAGACCTCATGCTAAGACCAACGAGGCTTTAAATATTTTTTAAAGTTATTTATAGTTTGACTTACCTACATATATAAAATTATTAACTCCTTCAGAGGAAATTACTTAATAAATTAGGACCTCATAGAGATTGGGTATATTACAATTATATGACTAAACATACATCATAAAAAAAATTCATACATTGTATAATGCCAGATTTGTAAAATATTAATCACGTCATCGTACGGAATATTAATGGGTATGTTTGTAAGATCTTTAATTATTAATATTTACTCTCAGACATGCGTAACCTGTGTTGAACGTAGGTTTTGATCAAATATTGTGTCACAGTAAATGTACAGTTTGGAGAGCTTTTTAAATTGACCGGGTTATCACTATCATTCAATAGGTAATTGGATATTAGTGAACATATATATATTTTGTTAAACCGCGTTACTGGTGGCTTTCATACCATCATGAGAAAAAGAGCAGCCTCCGTAATGCACCGTATCAGGACGAGCACCAACAGCATTCTGAAAGTAATAGCGGACAGGTTTGACAGTCCCATTGTACAACATGGGATTTCCCTCCATATCCGTCAAACGTGGCTGCAGCTATTAATTTATATTTATTTGTATTATCGCGAACAGCATTCGAACCTGCGCCGCCCGGATAATTATTCGAATCCTGTTAGCGACCGTATTCTTTTTCCATTTAATATTGTAACTTTAGAGTTCGCTAAGCATGCGTTAATGCTTTTCAGAGATTTATCCTGGATTTATTCGTATTTCTAATAAGAACGCACAACATGTCAAATTAATGGATTAAAAATTTCTGCAATAACATAATAAAAATACATAAACTCACGCCTTTCTCCCATGGGGGTAGGCAGAAACTACAGACCGCCACCTGCTACGATCCTTACATATGCCTTTTGCTTCGTCCACGTTCATACATCTTGTCATGCATGCGCGGCGGTTGCGAGTACCTTAACTTATTTTGCAATAAATTATTAATAATTACCTATTGCATGCGAAACAAACTTTAAAGCTATGTTAACGTATAGCTTAGATAGGTACCTACTCCAAGTGCGTGCGTATTATAACTTCCTGCCTCTTCCATTCTCCTCTGTCAGCCATCGTATTATCGCATACTCCCTTTTCATTCAAATAATCCCTCACTCGATCCATCCATATATTTTTTGGTCTCCCTCTACCTTTTCCAGGAGGTGCAACTTTAAGCCCCACTGGAAGGCGTATTTTTTATATACTCCAAAAACGTAACTATAGTAAAATAAAATCATCATTATAAGTCTAACAATAAAACTTCAATCCTTGCTTTTTGATGTCTTGAAAATAACTTCAGTGCGTCTAGTGTGGTAGTTATTAGGTTGTAAATGTGAACATCATTCAATCCATTACATTACTACTTAGGTACTTCATTTGATTAACATTTTGTCCATGACATCAGTAATGGATTAAAGTCCAGATATTTGATCGAATTCGTCAGTACTCATAACCCAATGTAATCTGTGGTCGGATTTTTTATCTTGTCAGTATTATGATGTGATTGCTAGCTGAAATGTATATGTTATTATATTAAATGTTACAATTTTGTACTGTCACCGACAGAGACATGTAGCTGGGGAGTTTGTTGTGTCGCTTCTTTTCTCTCCCCTCGAGTAATAGGTACCATTCCAGATGGTCTAGTTTCAATAAACAATATATTGAGTTGGATTTTAGTAAACGACCGTTGAGGTCAATCAACGCTTGATCCGGTCAATCTATAGATGTGTGACTGTTACCTACTCGTAGAGGCATTTGCGTAGTCGTGGTCGTCGAGTTTCGAAGGATACGAAGTAGTCCCTACGCCAAGTCAGAAGTCTACGGGTGCCTTGAAAAATATTAAAGTTCGCTTCTACTTCCAACACCAAACACACACGTCATCGACGCGAGTACAGACGCATCGTACGCGGCTTTTTTTTTGGGCGTGGCCTCTTGCAATTAACCCATACGGGTTTGATCTGCGTAACCGAACAATAGCTATGGCGAGACAGTTTGATGCCTCCAGCCAGAGCATATTTTATATTACTACAAACTAAGCAACACACCACTAAGGGCGTCCCCTGCGGGACACGAGCCTCGGCTTAGGGCGTTGCTGAGGGGACAACTAGGGACTATCTGGATCAGATCAGTTTCCTTATTATTAAGGGTCGAATTTAAAGCTACTAGCTAGGCGCGGGCCGGCTCGAGCAAGGGTCGGGGCGGACATGATGAGATATTTCGCGACGGACGGGGACCTCGCCGGTGAGGTCTATAACGAGGCGGTCGAGCGCGTCGGAGTGTGCTTGTGTGTCTGTTAGACTCTTGAGCTACAGTGGTCCTATCGTCGGGACGGAGGAGAGCGTGACGTGGTCGGCGGACTTTACTGTTCTGAGATTGCCTGTAGGCCTGTAGTCAGCGGAAGAGTCGTACGCGGCGCGATGCAGCTCCAGTTAGACTCACGACATCACCGCGAGTTCAGCTCATGACTAAGGACCCCGTTCAGGTTCCAAACTAGGTAGAGGTGTACACAATTGTACATCCACATTTTACCGATGCTGTTATTAAGTCCCATGTAATAGGTGGGGAGCCTATTGCTATCTACCGGGCACAATTCCAAACTCTAGGCTGCTACTGAGAATTCCCTACCAGTAAAACTCAATAACACTTGCTGCTCGACCCGGAATCGAACCCAAGATCTCATACTCAGCAATCGCGCTTGAAACCACTAGACCAACGAGGCAGTTGAAAATGCACGTGAGTAGTAACCGGTGAACAATAATAATTTGTATGAATGTCTCACGATAGTTATTAATGTTATACAAGTTGGCTCCTAACCACACGAAAAGACAAACCAGCGCCGTGCGTCGAATAGCCAGACATTTTGTAATTAAACCAACTTCATACTTTCACGGTAACGAAGACAAACGAATAATTAAAAAAATAATACGTCATGTTGATTTATGCACGGTAATGTAAACTTTTATATGCCGACCGATGATTATACCGGATATTTACGTTAATTTAAAATAACGCAAATATTAATGATGATTAAATAAATACTAGATTAATTATAAAGCGTTGGGATTTGTTTGAAATGCTCGATTTTTTTAGTGTACACTATGAAACATAATTATGTAAGACTTCCTTCAAAAGTGACGTCAGTTACTGAGAAGTTGTGTGGAGATCGTTTGTTACATTATGGGCTTTTGATATGGGGGAATGAGGGACTTAATACGAGGAAAGTACTGAGTATAAATGTGAAATTGGTTACAAAAGAGTAAAACTGAGAAAGTGAAATATGATATAATTAGAATGGGAGTGACTACTGAGACGACAGTTGATAGAGATGTTAGCAGGTGTTGTATAAAGGAAGAAAACACGCTACGCATACTACAAATACCTTGGGATAAGGAAAGTAGAATAGCAATGAAAATCAGCAACATAAGTAGGGGAATATTTTTAAAAGTTTCTGAGGTGGCCTATAC
Source organism: Xylocampa areola (assembly GCA_935421205.1). Taxonomy (NCBI): domain Eukaryota; kingdom Metazoa; phylum Arthropoda; class Insecta; order Lepidoptera; family Noctuidae; genus Xylocampa; species Xylocampa areola. The sequence continues at coordinate 12,489,680 of OW285220.1, forward strand.
GTGAAAACTATGGAATTATGTTTTGTGACTTATAATAATTATAGAATAATGCTTTAAGTATTGGCACTACGATATGTTAGAGATGGCGACACTGTTTACATTATTGGTGTTGCAACACCGAGCGCTACGGGCGTTGGGCGACTACCGGACCTCTATACCCTGACTTATTAAGACCTCTGATTTCATGATATTTTAATACCTACATTGTAATATAAAGGGACTCACTACTAATCACTAACCCAAAGTAAACGTGCCCTCAGTGGCGGAGGGCCTTAATGTTGGTTTTATTTACTAAAACCCTGCCAGACATAGATACCTCCGATCTTAGTCTTCAACCTTTTTCCGACAGGCATATTTTGAGTTCTTCTTCTTTCGTCATTCTGGATAGAAAACTACGTTTTCAATACAATTTTAGTTTGGCGTTAATTTAATGCCCACAATGTTACATGCTCATAAATTATCCCGAGCTTTAAAAACTCTATCACTGAAAAAGCAATTGTTTCGATGTAATCGAAAGTCATAATACAACTCGTAATCTGATTACGAGATGGTACATACATTGATAAGCGGTGAAAAACCTAAATATCCATGATAACAACATAATACAATAGCTACCTAGTCGTCACGGTTATGACCTCTGAAGAGTTCCACTGGAGTGAACATAGTAAGCACCGATAACCGATAAAGCACTAAAAATAGCGTGTGACAAACGGTAATACCGACATCCAGTTGAGAAAACATCGTGATAATAGTTTTATGACATTACAATTAATTATATTGGTAATCATAAATAATATTAAATGGAAAAAGAATACGGTCGCGAACAGGATTCGAACCTGCGCCTCCCGGATAGATACTCCAGGTGCTCTGACCACTAAGCCATCTCGACCTCTGCTCACCACCGCGAATTCTTCTTCCATATTTTAACACGTCTTATGGCGACGTCATTGCAATCAATTCAGTACCTATACAAGTGACCGAACCGACACGACTAACTTTGCAGTTAATACAATGTCGTAAAGAATGCAATTACCTTAATAATTCAAGATATGTCTTTGAAAAAGCATTAACGCATGCTTAGCGAACTCTAAAGTTACAATATTAACACGGACAGCGCGGTTGGCGCAGTGGTCGAGAGACCGACTGCTGCGCTGCGTGTCGCAGGTTCGATTCCTGCACGGAGCAAATATTTGTACGATCCATAGATAATTGCTCAAAAAAAAAAAAAATTAACACTTCTTATGGCGACGTCATTGCAATCAATTTAGTCCCTATACAAGTGACCGAACCGACACGACTAACTTTGCAGTTAATACAATGTCGTAAAGAATGCAATTACCTTAATAATTCAGGTATCTATCCGGGAGGCGCAGGTTCGAATCCTGTTCGCGACCGTATTCTTTTTCCATTTAATATTGTAACTTTAGAGTTCGCTAAGCATGCGTTAATGCTTTTTCAAAGACATATCTTGAATCATAAATAAATCTCTGAGTTTTGAGTCCTTTCATACGGCCTACACAAATGTCCTCCTGATCTGGTATCGTGTTGTGATGGGTCGTTGAGCTCCCTTAATTATGGTTGAGCTACACGATGACTGATGCATACGTGTCCTCAGACAGTGCAGCTCACCTTAAAGCTGCTATGGCTCTTTCCTCAAGAAGCCTAGCTTCAAGATGACAAGCAGGATGCACTGGTTAAAGACTTTTGTCTTTAAACATTGCCGTGACGAGAAGACTTGACGTAGCTTAAGCTGCGCAACCCAACTGAATCCGTCTTTCGGCTTCTCTCTCAAAGTTGAATGATCTTTTTTTTTTTTTTTTTTTTTTTTTTTTAGGCAGAGGGCTGACTAAAACCACCCCGGTGTTCCCTCGCACACTTAGGTCAGAGACCCCGGGAGCAGATACGTCGTCCGCAGCCCCTGACTGGTGCTGGCCCTCTTAATGAGACCCATCTAATGGAGGGTGGTAATATTCCCCCCGTTACTTACAAGAGGGGCGCGCATGGAGCACTACGCGCCGCCACCTCGGGGTCTGTTTGATGAGCAACGGACGTCCCCAAGTCCGCTGCTCCTGAACCCATTTAGGGAGGTTGGAAGAGGGCGTTATCCGCCCTCCGCCGGCGCCCGGTGCGCCTTCTGCGGGCTGGGAAAGAGCTCGTCTTCTCCCTCTCCCTTTCCGCAGTTTCCTTCTGTGACACTACTGTTTCACAGAAGGAAATCATCGCGTCCCAGGACTCTGCGCCACCGACCATCGAACGAACAACAGCCGGCAGCGACAGGTCGCTTCCCACTCCTAAGACGAGGGCACGGCGCGGCTCCTCCCATGCGGCACACTCTGCCAGCGTATGTAGCGCCGTATCTTCCCGGCAATGGGCGCAGTGATGGCATCGAGCTTCCGGCTCCCTGCCTATGCGACACAGGTACTTCCCGAAGCAACCATGCCCCGAGAGCACCTGCGTCGCCCGGAACGTCAGAGAGCCGTGCTTCCTCTCGAGCCAGTAATTGAGCACTGGCCGAACCGCCTCAATTGTACTGAAGCCGGCGGTAGGGCGCAGAAGCCTGTCCCGCCATTCTGCTACCATGATCTGGTGGAGCTCTGACCGATGCAGCGTTATTTGTTGCTGCGCCAGTCTTACTCCTCGCGTCCGCGCCTCCTCACGCCACCGATGTAGTGACGCGAGTATTTTCGCCTCCAGGTCCCAGGGCGGAGATCCGGCCAGTGCACACGCCGCCTCGTATGAGATCGTGCGATATCCTCTAATAACTCTGACGGCCATCGCTCTTTGCGGTTTTCGCAATATTGCGATATTGCGGGCCGTCAGGTCAGCTGCCCACACCGGGGCCCCATACAGGGCCATTGATCGCACGATCCCTATGTACAGCCGCCTACAGGCAGTGCTCGGCCCTCCCAGATTGGGAAGGAGCGTTGACAGCGCCCCAACAGCGCCCAACAACTTGGGCGCCAGCCGCCGAAAGTGGGGGCCGAAGTCCCATTGGCTATCGAGCACCAGACCTAGGTATTTCATGGTTGACTCGACAGCGATCCGAGCCCCTCCAACCATGATGTGTGATCCCGATGGCGGCGCCCGTCGGGGGCCATGAAAAACGATAGCCTCCGACTTGTTGAGGGCCACCTCCAGGCCTAGGCGCCGTATGCGGTTCACAACCTGTGACACCGCAGCTGTAACTAATAACGCTGCCTCTCTGTGCGAACTCCCCCGGGCCGTGACGAGCGTGTCGTCCGCATAACACGTCAGATTCACTCCCGGTAGGCGCTCGCCCCTCAGCACCCAGTCGTACCCGATGTTCCACAGGAGTGGGCCCAAGACGGACCCCTGTGGAACACCGCACGTCATTACACGCCGCCCTGTGTTGTCACGTCCCATGTATGTGACACACCTGTCTGCCAAGTAATCCATAACAATGTGGCAGAGGTAGGGAGGCACTCGATGGTAACGTAACGCCTCCCTAATACAACTCCAGGGCAGAGTGTTGAAGGCATTAGAGATATCCAATGACACCGCGAGCAACACCCCGCCCCGGGACACCGCTTCCTCCGCCAAGACCCTCACTCGCATTATAGCGTCAATGGTAGAGCGCCCATGCCGAAAGCCAAACTGGTTGTCGTCCAGGTCCGGCCCCTCTCAAAGTTGAATGATCTGCCCCAAGTAGACATAATGGCGCGAAACTTCGAGCACCGAACCTTCAATGAGAATCGGTATTGCCACGACATGGGAGTTAAACATGACTTTAGTCTTGTCTAAATTCATACCGAGACCGACACACCGAGAGGCTTCATCTAGGCCATACAGCATTCGAGGCAGTTGTTCCAGCGACTCTGCCATTTGCCCGGCGGTAAAAGCTCAAAATAAACGCCCTTCCAATCCTACCATACACACAGCATCACTTTATTGCGTATTAATCCCGGTTTCGCTGCAGTTACCGCATTCTTTTTTATCAAAATCACAATATTTCTATAGCAATGGGTTGTCACTACCTAGGAGCTGGCAACAAGTTATCGAACAAAAGGGCACATAATTATATATTATAATTAAATGTCTTAACTGCCTCGTTGGTTTAGTGGTCCGTAGCGCGACTGCTGAGCAGGAGGTCTCGGGTTCGATTCCCGGGTCGGGCAAAGTGTTATTGAGTTTTTCTGTTAGGAAATTCTCAGTAGCAGCCCGGAGTTTGGAAATGTGCCCGGTTGATGGCAATAGGCTCACCACCTATTACATTGGACTTAATAACAGCATTGGTGAAATGTTGGTGTACAATTGTGTACACCTCTGCCTACCCCTTCGGGGAATACAGGCGTGATGCTATGTTATGTTATGTTAATTAAATGTAATAAAATTTTGATTTTTTTTTTATCTGTTTATAATATACGAAGACCTAATACATACATATATACCCAAAAAAAATACCCTTTTAGGGCAATAATATCTTATATATACCTGTTTTCTTCATAGCACAGAAACATAACTTTAACTTTAATAATTAGTTTAGGAACTGCGTAAACTTATTTCACCTCCAGGTCCCAGGGCGGAGATCCGGCCAGTGCACACGCCGCCTCGTATGAGATCGTGCGATATCCTCTAATAACTCTGACGGCCATCGCTCTTTGCGGTTTTCGCAATATTGCGATATTGCGGGCCGTCAGGTCAGCTGCCCACACCGGGGCCCCATACAGGGCCACTGATCATTCAATAACGTTCCGAAAATTGTTCAAGAAAGTTCTCGGACTCGCTTCGATCACACGATTCAATTACGAAACGAGGAATAATTGAGATTCTGGGCAAGTATACCCCTATATTCTCTATTCCTTAAGTATATCCCTAGGTACATTCCCTAGATAAAAAAAACTAGAGAGACGAACGGAAAAAAATTATCTTAACACGTTCCTTGTCCACGAAGCAATAGTTAAAAAATCGCCGTGTATCACACGTGGTTCATTGGACAGTGAAAGGGTTAAGGTATCTTCGTATTCATAATGCTATGTCGTAACGACTTTGACGGGATATTTTAAACTATTTGTCTAGGGGACAAGGGCGACTGGAGTTTCTTGCCGGCTCTTCTCCATATGATCAACTTTTTGGAACCGAGCAACTAGAATCACTTGACGTTTCTTAAGTGCATGTAATTTGCCTATTTGAAATAAAAACCTTTTAACTTTGACTTTGATTAATAAATAAAGCATACTACACGATTAGTGAATATCTTACGGATAAACAAATAACATGAAAATATTAATTTTATACAAATATAATCATATTAACAAACACCTTTTCCTGCTAAAACCCATACATACTTACCTATAATATAAATATAATAAATAAATACATAATATAAAAGTAAACTTAAATATAAAAAAATGAACAATAAAATATTCAGTTGTAACAAAAAATTATAAAATATTCAACACAATCAACAAATATAAATAATACAATAAAATAAATATAACAAAATTTTGAACGAATAACCTAATAATATAATGTACTAAAATACAAAAAATATACTTATATCTAAATACCTACTAAAAATACAAACATAATAACAATACTATACATACTTAGATACATTAAAAAGGAATATGAATACTTGAGCATAAACAAATATTTCTATATATACAACGCCTTCCTCTCTTTTAATTTACTATTTGCTGTGCCCATCAGGGTCCAAGATTGCTATCATGTTATTTATATTACCATCTTATCTTTACATTGTGGATTTGCAATAAAGAATATGATTATGATAAGTTTGTTTTTCCATTTATCCTGATACAGTTCATCCAAGCAAGATATTTTTACAGCCATTGTTTTTTTTTTAATATGTATTCCTGGTATTATTGTAATATACGCGGAATGTACGTATATAAGTTAATATATAACGAACGTGAAATTCGTGCGTGAAATTGATCCCCATTCTGCAGAAAATGGAGTAAAAAATAAAAATATTGATTGCCTCGTTGGTTTGGTCTAGAATTCCAATTAAAATAATCCAATAACACTATGCCCGACCCGGGGAATCGAATCAAGGACCTTACGCTCAGCCACCGCCGAGTTCGGACCACTAGACCAACGAGGCAGTCAAAAACCTATTTTCGACGGCGGCATTTGGCGCAGTGGCCGAGAGACCGAGTGTCGCAGGTTCGATTCCTGCACTGGGCAATCCTGTATGATCTACAGATAATTGATCCGGGTCTGAGTGTATCTGCATGTGAGATTATATGTCTGTAAACGCACCCACGATACAGGAAATATACATAATATAAGGGCTCGTTTAAAAAAAAAATACATAAAATCATATCAATATTACAAAAAAAATATTCCCACGATCCAACAAACCGAACCTAAATAAAGTTAAACCGATACAGTATTTAATCTGATCACTTCGCCTATTTACAAGAAGATAAAAAGTGCCTCTATCTGAATTGTATCGGAGATGTGTTCATCACATGACATTGATGATCGTGGAAAAATACTAATCAAGTCGCTATTACATTGTAAATATTGCTATGACACGTCAAATCTAACGCCAGCCAATGTTGGTCACAAAACTATTGACCTGTGAGTTGTGTCATTCAGATAGTCACAAACGAAGTGACTAAGCGGTTTACATGATACATATTATGTTGTAGCTCATTCACATTATGTTTTATCTATTGGAGCAGTCTGCCTCGTTGTCCAGTGGTCGCAAGCGTGGCTGCTGAGCGTGAGGTCTTGGGTTTGATTCCAAGGTCGGGCAAAGTGTTATTAAATTTTGGAACGAAGTTCCTTATCGCGCGTTGCGAAAGGGGGCTAGACGGAAAAAATTAAGACGAAAAGTTGTAACGACACTTTTTGCTATAGTAAGCTATTGTAAACCGTGCGGCGTGCGCATGTTTCTCTGTCTGTCTCTCTCTCTCTCTTATAGAAAGCAAGCCAGATATATATATATATATATATATATATATATATATATAAAGTATATAGTCTATTCTTTCATACACGTCATAGATGCGCGGGACATTGTAATAAAAAAACTTAAAAAAATACAATTTTATTACAATTCCTTCATTAATTAATCGAAAGGAACTTCGTTCCATCCGGGTGTCCCTTGACACCTCTCAAGTTTTTTCTGTTAGGATTTCTCAGTAGCTGCCCGGAGTCCGGAAGTTGGTGGTGTGACACCCCCGTGCTTCGGAGAGCACGTAAAGCCGTTGGTCCTGCGCCTGATCTCTCTCTGGTCGTGTCGGATTTCCGTCTCATCGGAATATGAGAGTGAAGGAAGAGGGTGTGCACCTGTGTTTGCGCATACACTTGTGCACTATAATATCTCCTGCGTACTTGGCTAATCTCAGTGGAGATAGGCCGCCGTGACCAAAATACTGTCGGAAAGTTGTTGTTTTAGGGGGATTTATTCATTGATACCCTTTATTTACAGGATTAGCTTTCTAATATTTATGATTATAATATTTCACCTTTTTTCCTCAAAATTTTCTTGGGTTAGCTAGAATACTTCGACGATACTCTGATTATCCCGATTCATGTATATCTTGAAATATAATTTCATCATTAGGTTCATATATTTCTTTATTAGATGCCACATTAATATTAATTATAAGTTGAGAGTCTATAATTAATCAACGAATTGCTTTGTTTACCTTAAATATACTATCTTCTATCGAATGATATCAAAACTTACCCCCGGCTGAACATTTGTTTGTTGAACTACCTATCATAAGAAACTTCTAATATGGCATATTATAATTATGTACTGGATTTAAACCCCATCCATTTATAAAGGATTATCCTTTTATTAGAAATTAGCTGGTGCCCGTGACTTCGTCTGCGCCACTAAAGGTAGCCTTTGTCCTTCCCCAAGATACAATCTATCTCCTTGCCAAATTTAATTACCATCCGCTAAGCCGTTTAGTCGTGAAAAGGTTTCTTTTTATGGGTTACGGGGCAACAGAGCAGACGGATCACCTGATGGTAAGCGATTACCGCCGCCCATGGACACACACAAACCCGGAGGAGTCGCAAGTGCGTTGCCGGCCTTTTAAAGGGTTTGGGCCTCCGGTACCCTCACTCACTCGGCGAAACACAACGCAAACGTTGTTTTACGCCGGTTTTCTATGAGGCCGTTGAATCACTCCGGTCGAGCCGGCCCATTCGTGCCGAAGCATGGCCCTCCCACGGTAACAAACAAACAAACTAACGAAACAGAGTTACTTTCGCGTTTATAGTACCTATGGATGGCAACATGATCTAATTTTACCTTACAAAACGCTGCAATAACATATTTAGGTGTTTGATCACGATATACAATTTGACTTTGACTTTCACAATGTACAATACTCAATTATCGTATAACTTAGTAATATCTTAGGTTTGCGCGATCACTACACATTATAATAAAACAACTTTTAACCGGATTAATCGCGTGTATTATTGGTTTTTTGTTTTTCCTGACGTTTCGAACACTTTGCAGTCCTCCTGCGACCACGAACGCTGCAAAGTGTTCGAAACGTCAGGAAAAACAAAAAACCAATAATACACGCGATTAATCCGGTTAAAAGTTGTTTTATTATAATATCGTATAACTTATTAACAGTGAAGTTATACATTTTTGGTGAAAAGAAAAATACAGGCGTGACCAGCATTCAAAATCGCGTCTCCCAGATCGCTCCAGGCGCTCTGACAACTAGTAGCCATCTCGACCTCTGCTCACTAGTCCCAAATCTGCAATTTATACAAAAATACCATCCAAATTTCTAACTAAACAGTTGTATTTTCAGTTGAATTATGAACACATTGGTCGGACCGCCAGCTACATAAAAAAAAACTTTAAATAGGAGAAGAGAGAAATTGTATCGGAATACAGGCGAACATTTCATGTAGAGAAATATTCAAAAATTAAAAACACAATGGCCTAGAAAAGAAAAACTTTTTTATTTGGAAATTGAACTGAGGCCAACAAAACAGTACTTGATATTTTCGTTTTATCATAAATATTGGACATAATATATCATACATTTGGCTGAATGAATTTGGGCCGAACTATTTACTTAAGATTCGCCTTAAAAATACTATAATTATTTAAATAAAAGTAAGTTATTTTGACTTCGAATCGCTCGCAAAACAACGAAGTCAAAGTCATCATCTCGCCTGTATTCCATGAAAGGCTAGGTAGAGGTCTGCCGGGGTCGCGGATATTGCTGCAACGAACCCGAGACCTCCGTAAAGGTGAGAGTAGGACCGTTTAGTTTTTTGTCGGTAGGCACTGCGTTCGTGACGGATATTCCACCCGCAAAAAAAAATTAGATGTCTACACTGATGCCGTTATTAAGTCCAATGTAATAAATAGGTAGAGAGCTTATTACCATTTTCCGGATACAGTTTCAAGCTCCTGGCTGCTCTGAGCCATCTCTAAAATCGTAACACGATATCTCGTAGTATGACTGGTTGTCAGACTTTCAGGCTACCTTTAACACCTGTCATAGATCTTTATTTGACAACTGACCGACAGTCTAATATACTCTCTGAGGCACGGAAGCTTAATGATATGAAATTAAGGACCCACACACCAACCGCGGCAAGCGCAGCTTAACCTCAATCTATCGATCTGTGCGGCTATTGCAACATTAAATATGACAAATTAATAAAATGTAAGTATATTTAAATTACACGTAGAAACGGTATGATCATATTCGTAATAATATTATTCAATAATTAATCATTTCAATTAAATTAACAAACGATGTAATAATTATTAATTTAATTTATCAATTTAGCAATCTAATATTATTTTACTTATGTTCTATTCAAATAAAGGAATTTGAATTTATTATTTAGCCACGAGCCCCGTCAGCCCATAAAGACATCGTAAATTATACCAAAAATACATTAGCTTCAGATTAAACTATAATCGCATCGTTATCAAAATTGTCTAGTCAGCATGAATACTGTTAATTTTACCTGCAACGCCAGTTTTGAAGGCTGCGACACAGTGTTATGGAAAATCTCTGAGTAATTAACCGCTAATGAGTTTACCTTATTTTAATAGCTACCTTTCCATAGACCTTTGTAGGGTAACCTATTAAAAAGGTAAAAGGTATTTGGTTTTTTAAAAAGCACTTGAAGAATAGGGTAAGGTGGAGTGTTGTAAAGAACTTAAGTTATTAAGTTCTCGAGTCGTTGTTTTGTCATAATGACTCATTTATGCAATTCTAAGTGCTAACTAGACTCTAGCGCTAGAACTAGACGCTAGTCTAGATCCAAACCGAGTTATATAAGGTCGAAAAAAATATTTATATTATTTATTTTCAATATCAACACCATCCTAACAGGTTTATAACACCCAATATATAATAATAATACGATAATGTTGTAATAAGTTACAACGAACAACCAAAATAACTTAGTACTATCAAATATTTAAATTTAAACAATATTTACTTATTATTAACAATATTAACTGGACAATTAGAATTAAATAATAAAAAAATATAATTAGCATTAGTACCAGTTAAAATAAAGCTTTGAAAAGCATTAACGCATGCTTAGCGAACTCTAAAGTTACAATATTAAATGGAAAAAGAATACGGTCGCAAACAGGATTCGAACCTGCGCCTCCCGGATAAATACTCCAGGCGCTCTTATATTATGGTATCAACGGAATCCCATACCTACAAAATTTGTCTAACTAACACAGAACACAGTTTTAATATATTTAACCGTATCCGTTTGTAGGTTTTTCTTATATATTATTATTGAATTTTAACACAATTTATTTTATTAAATCATCTACCAAATGTCAAAAATTTACAAAAAACAAGAATAATCCCACATGGGGATACATACAAAAATATACTATAATAATCCATACATTAAGAAACAAAAATAAAAAAGTTTTTTTTTTCTAAAGATATATGTAAATTTATACAACGAAATATGGGCTAATTATAGAGTACTTTCTATAGATAAATCTTTGAAACGCATTAACGGATGCGTAACGATCTCAATATATGATCTTAAATTTTTATTCGCTCTTTGGTATTTATTTCTATGTTCTGTGGAATTATGGTTTAATAAACTTAATTTCTTTCTTTCTTTCTTTCAATAGTTAGACAACAAAGAATAAAAACGAGGTGTGTTCATTTTCATTTGTGAATGTAAATCATTTTGTTTTGTGATAAAAAATCGAATTACGCCAGTACGACTCGCACTTGGCCGTTTTTTTTTACAATATCGGTATTATCGTTCATTATCCCTGATTTATTACATTCACGTGACGCATTTCTTAAGATAACAACTGATTGTGGCAGTTGTACCGAAATTATATTTATTTAGTCTTTCATACCGATTGGACTGAAAGATATCTGATAATTGATGCATAGCGTTTTATTTTTGTACAATAATCACGCCTTTATCTTAGAATCAAGAATTAATATTATCAACTTAAATTAAAGAAATTATATTTTCCATTACAAGACCTGTTTTCATACGGTGAATCAATGAGCAGTATAAAAGAAAGCCTGCTTAATAAATACTTTAAGAAAATAACGAATTACAAAGCAGTTTGTTACACGCCAAATTTTTAACCTAATAAAATACTCGAAATTAATCGTATACCACCGCTACCATGAAAAAAATATGACAGTTAATCACATTTAAGGTACATGTGATTAAATCGATCTAAATCGATTTATTTGTAGGTATCAATTAAATCGACAGTAACACCTCCTATCGTGCAATTTTTCTATTCGGGAAATCTATGTCAGTATAGCAAAACACGTTGGACCAGACGCTTATACGCTTAAATATAGAAAACGGACTCTATTATTTTAATCTTAGAACTTATTTTAAGTTCATTATCCCACGAAGGACCAGTGGGCTGGGCTTACCTACTATTAAAAATAATTCCGCTCGATTGACATTGGAAATATGTCAGATCGTACTTTTAAATGCAAAAATGTCTAAAAAGTTATTATAGATTCGGGATAAAATGTAGACAACGTGCTTTGAAATTGAAGCAACTGTAATGTAGGTAAATTTATTTTAAAATTACGCGTTGTTTTAAGGAGTCCATTTAATATTGGAATTGGATTGGAATTTGTATTAGTTTCAAGAGTAACCCCACAGGTTTTTCTATCGATATTTTTTATTTAGTAGCGGCTAGCTAATGCTATCCTATCCTATCCTAGCTATACTTCAATGGAGAAAGTACTTAAAATACATCAAATATTTTACCTTTGACCGTCACGGATCAAAGGACCAGGAAAATGGGAAAACTACCCAAGTGAATCCCTTAGTTACATCTTTTTTCTATCACAGAAAATTCCTGTTGAACACACTGTTGGAATTCAAAATAAAAATAACCGCCTTTATTATTTTTTATCTCTGCTCAATTACTTATGTATTTGTAATCTGTATTTAAAAATGAATATATAAATAAAACTTACCCATAAGCGAAAAATAATCCACTATAAGAGCACACACTCACTTTCCACACAAACACTAAACAAAACACTTGAAATATTTCAAATAAACTTTTAATTTGGAGTAGAGTAACTTTTAGCGATGTTTTGACGAATTTCCGCGAACGCGACGCGACCTCCCGGACCGGCATCAAAAATCGTACTGAACTGAAAACGTCGAAATAAACATCCAAGAGATAAGTCCCGTAAATGAAAACATATTTGCGATTATCCGACCAAATTCAAGTGTGTAGATTGGCAGAATATGACTCCTGATAAAGGTACCACTAAATTTACCTGGATTCACTATAGGAAAACTGGGAAAATCTAATTAAAATTTTCTATACAACAAAGTATTGTTTGCTTATTTGCTCATTAGCTAGCTTTGTTTGGTTTGAGGCTAATGTTTCGTTCGAACTAAGGAGTGCCGGAAAATCCCTTGGATAAATGGAGCTTGGAGGTGGTGCCCTTCTGTGAGGGGGGGAAGCAGAAGAAAGCTTAATCGTTTAGATTAAAATAGTTTGAATTGAAATAAGGTCAAAATGGAATCCCTACACGTGACCGGTGGAAAGCAACACAACTCTGGTGGGAGGCTGATTACCACCCACCGGACCAAGACATGCCATGAAGCGACCTAGTCGTGTTTCAGGATGTAGTCCAGTGCAACCGTTGTGGAAGACGGGTCTGTAGATGCATCAACTCCCCAACTGTCAGTTCACCCAAATCTAACCACTCTACTTAAGAGTAAATAGATTTATTCTGGATCTACGTGATCCATCCTCGGCCACACCATCGCTTACCATCAGGCGAGTCGGTGGCCAAGCGTATTTTTGATATAAAAGAAATATGTACTCGTATATATCCTTAACTGCTGCTGTAATATCAAAAGTAATAATTTCCTTTTTGCTTCAAAAATACGATCTCTTCTTTTATGTAGTCAAGACGATTCACTTAATTGGAAAAGGGTCGCTACGTTCCGGAAATGTTCGATGCCTTTTTAATTCTGTTTGTTCACAATTTTCGGATTGTTCAATAAGTCAAACAACACAGTCCTATTTGCCAATGTAAACTGTGAAATTGGTTTCTGGAAGTTCAGTACGGTTTGAAGTCATCAATATCTTGTATGTCTTCATTTTCTTGAATAAAGATATTGGAAGTAGTGTTGCTTATTTACAGTGTCTATGCAGGCCTTAACTTTTTTATAGCCAGTAGGTTTAAATCAGATTGAACGGGCAAAGTCAAATCCAATTCATGCACCATGCACCACTGACTTTTTTAAGTACATAACAGGAATACTAGAAATTTATTATTACTTATTTAAAATGGTGTAGGAAAAAAACGTGAGAAAACTAGCGGCTGAGAGATGTTCTCGATAGTAAAGCGGCTTATAGCTGGTTTAAACTCTGACACTACTTTTAACCGGATTAATCGCGTGTATTATTGGTTTTTTGTTTTTCTTGACGTTTCGAACACTTTGCAGCGTTCGTGGTCGCAGGAGGACTAAGGTGTCAGGCGTCTCAACAGTTTATTTAAAATTATTTCAGTCTACCGTACATATAATTGATAAACGCGATTAATCCGGTTAAAAGTTGTTTTATTATAATGTGTAGTGATCGCGCAAACTTAATATATTACTAGGTTGATCATCAACCACAAGAAAAGAAAAATAGTGATAATCATGTACAATATCATGACTATATTTCTGGTGGGGTTAGACAGAGGTCTGTGTTTGTATATCTACCCACATTTTACCGATGCGTTACTTAGAGTGAATGAATTTCTTCTGGATCTACATGCTCCATCCTCGGCCACACCGTCGCTTAACATTAGACGGGTTGGTGGCCAAACGTAGCTCCATTTATGATAAGATAAAAAAAGAACCTTTAACTTGTCAGTCCAACGGTCATACCACTAGGCTATCACTGTTTATGGATTAGCAGTGATAACCCATAACCAAATGGGAAAATAGTAGATAATCAGTGATAATTTATCTACTATTCTCCCATTTTTCTCAGTCGTCATCAACCCAGTCTTTCTCCTTATTATATCATTATTCGAATATCATTTAACAATTTTATTTGGGGAATGTATTGAAAATAATTCCGATTTCTCAAGGTCTTTCTACTTGAGTTGTCAAAGAGATGTCGTCAGTGAATATTCGTGAGGAACAACGAGCGTGGCTCCCATTTGAGTTTACAGTTACCTACATAGATAATATTTCAATATACACACAGAAATCTGAGGACTAATGCTCGTAACTTCGAAATATTCGCGTACGAGAATTGTCCTTCAATAACAATGTGTCTGGTATATAAATATATCAATTCTACAAATTTTTTGTTTCAAATATATCATCAAGTAACAACAGTAGTTTTTGTTTAATACAGTAATTAATACCTTAGATTTCCGCGATCTCTACACATTATAATAAAACAACGTTTAACCGGATTAATCGCGTGTATTATTGTCATCCTCTGACCAAGAACGCTACAGAGGGTCCGAAAAGTCAGGAAAACGTCACAAAAACCAATAATACACGCGATTAATCCAGTTAAACGTTGTTTTATTATAATAATAGTCTCTTTTGACATATCACTTAAATGCTTTGGACACTTTTGAATTATCATCAATACAAATAAATAAAATTGCTAAAGCTCATACAGTTTTTTGCACGATATAGGTATATGCCAAACATACTGTTTTTTAATTTTTGTCTGTCTGTTTATTTGATTCGGCTAATCTTCGAAACCGCTGGACCGATTCTGATAAGATTTTACTGGCACGTAGTTGACCTCATAAGAAGTAACTTAAGCTTATAGGCTAATTATAATATAATTATACGTGGGTAAAACCGCGGGGCGCAGCTAGTTGCAAATAAGTGAAAACTCAACTACCTTTTGTCGAGGACACGCGCTGAATATTTCTAAACCGTCGACGATATTAATATTGCATGACATGGCAATTTTATAAACAGAGTTTGTTTATGAGCCATAGCCTTAGTGGTTTTACCGTTGGACTAGCTAATTAAACGACCAAATACATTTTAATAATGATCACTTCTTGTTTAAAACAGTGTAGAATAATACCGTTAGAAAACCAGCACACCTGGAGGTATTCTCGATGGTGTATTTTAGAAATTTGAATTAAGTGTGTGAAATCTAGCAGTATAACTGCTAGATTTTGGATTAACTGGAGTTACTGACAGCCCCCTCTTTGCAGAGCCTGCATGGAGGAGGATGAATGATGTTTCACTGCCCTGAGGTCGCCACTTACAGGGCTAAGTACTTCGGAAACCCAGGTACTCCTCGAGAGGTCGCGAGCAAGATCAAGTTCCTGCTGGCCTTTCTTGAGGAGTTGGGGTGGATCGAATAATCCCCCCCCCCCCACCCCGGACGCAAAATAATCGCCAAGAGCGGGGAGTTGCGGGAACCAGCTCGCTTAACCAATACCAATACCAACTGCTAGATTTTCTCCAATACTCGAACGACAATTTCTAGTGGCCTTAAATCTTGGTGCTGTCTTCATCACTTTAAGCCAACATGACAGAGACCGTACGAAATTTTGCAATTAGATTGGTAGAGCTTGTTTTAGAAACTTGTTCAAGAAATTAGGTAACTAAAAGATAACAAAATATGGTCTTCCTTTTTGTGAAGATACATTATTCCTTGGAATGAAATGATTCTTATTGAAGACTATTATGTTACCCGTTTTAACTTTTTGAATAAATAATATGGTCTTTAGCCCAGAAACTTTTCTACATTCAAGATAAATCTTTGAAAAGCATTAACGCATGCTTAGCGAACTCTAAAATTACAATATTAAATGGAAAAAGAATACGGTCGCGAACAGGATTCGAACCTGCGCCTCCCGGATGAATACTCCAGGCGCTCTAACCATTAAGCCATCTCGACCTCTGCTCACCACCGCGAATTCTTAATCCATATTTTAACACGTCTTTTTGGCGACGTCGTCGCTTCAGTACCTATACAGGTGACCGAACCGACACGATTAACTTTGCAGTTAATACAATGTCGTAAAGAATGCAATTACCAACCTAAATAAATGAAGAGAATCCTGTTCGCGACCGTATTCTTTTTCCATTTAATATTGTAACTTTTCTACATTTTTGATACGACCTTCAAACCATCAAGTTTTTTTTTGTAGGTGGCCTCTTGCAGTTTACCCGTAGGGGTTTGATCTGCGTAACCGAACAATACCCATGGCGAGACAATTTGATGCCTCCAGCCAGAGCATAAGACCTTCCAGAAAAGAGCGTACTCCTTTTAAAAGGCCGGCAACGCACTTGTGACATCTCTGGTGGTGCGGGTGTCCATGGGCGGCGGTAATCACTAACCATAAAAAAATGTGGTCCTGCTGTCCGCGTTCACTCCAATTCCGCGACACTTGCTATGTAACATGTGTGTTTAAATTAAAAAGTTTCATATTATTCTTTATTCGCAGAACTCCACTTTTTTTACTCTGTAAATACATATAATAACAGACGCGAACATTCCAGGAATCTGCAATTACTTCGCTAATGAAAACTCTGAGGGTATCTATTTCATTTTGCACTAGAGACTTCTCGTGGCTCAGGAAACGTACAGAGTAATTTTAACCTACCGTTTGTGTACATTGTACAGTACTTACTCGTATTTTAAGACGGGTATTTTAACACTTAATATCATGTCCTGCGTGCTCTGAAATCAGAAGTCAGAAGATCTTAAAGACGCTTACTGACAGTGTGATAACTGCCTCGTTGGTCTAGTGGTCCCAAGCGCGACTGCTGAGCATGAGGTCTTGGGTTCGACTCAGGTCGGGCAGTGTTATTGATTTTTTCTGTTAGGAAAATTCTCAATAGCAGCCCAGAGTTTGGAATCGTGCCCCGTAGATGGCAATAGGCTCACCGCCTATTATATGGGACTTAATAACAGCATTGGTGAAATGTGGGTGTACAATTGTGTACACCTTTGCCTTGTTGAATTGCCTACCCCTTCGGGGATTATAGGCGTGATGCTATGTTCAAATAATCCTTATTATTTGAACACGGCGGCACTAAGGTATAATTAAGACTTGACTTGTTATTAATATTGCTGCATTTAAAATATCTTCATTATGTTCTAGTTCAGATGAACGTTTATATTAATGATAAAAACTTTTGTGAGACATATTGATATCAATTAATGTTCATCGGTTATTACTCACGTGCATTATTCGGGAATCCCTGACTAGTTTCAAACTTGAACGGAGCCCTTCGTCATGAGCTGAGCCCGCGGCGATGTCGCGAGTCAAACTAAAGGCTCAGCTCATGACTAAGGTATAGGTTTATACTACGGATACCTACTTACTTCAGTATTAATTTTCATTAAATAGATACCACCAAAAAAATACTTTATTCATATCACATACTTTCTGAACGTGTTCCAGTTTCGTTCAATATGTAATTTAGGTATAGAAGAAAATTCTATTTAACATATTTCTAAGAGTAACTTCTAAAAGTTTGCGCTATTTTCTTATAATGGAGAGAAATTTTATTCATGCGTACATGTCATGAATACGTACAAAGCATCTCGCCTGTATTTCCAAAGGTTAATACAGGAGTGTAGTATTACAATTATACCGCACAGCAACTGTATTGGGTATCTCAGTTACCAACCAAATTGATGGTCACTTTGTAATACAATGCGTCGTAAGTTTTTAATATTTTTGCTCATTGTAGACAAACTGTAACACACGACGCAATGCACTACAAAACGATCAACAATTTGGTTGTTAAACGAGATAGCCAGTAGGTATGCAGATCACCGAAGCAGTTATTATGGGCCATAGGTGATGAGCCTATTTCCGTCAACTGGGCACAATTCCAAACTTCAAGCTGTTTCTGAGATTTTATATGATTTTAATAGAGAAAGCAACTCAAAGGTAAAACAAATTCATTACATACAAACTCGATCCTACTGCAACCAATCAAAACATGCTGTTTTAGCAATTTTATTGATCCTTTTATTATAGTCAAACATTTGACTCGCGACATCGCCGCGGGCTTAGCTCACGACTAAGAGCTCCGTTCGAGTTCAAAACTAGTCGGACAATCCCGAAAAATGCACGTGAGTAATAACCGTTAAACAATAATTAATATTGTCTCACGAAAGTATAAACATTTTGAAGGATGACAACAACGAACTTCGCTATCACGACGGTTGTGTCGGTGGGAGGTTACAGAACAGGGTTGGAGTAAAGCATTTAAGTGAAAACTAAAATATGAAATAGCACAAAATCAAAGGCATAAGCTGAGAAGAAAAAGAAGGTAAGTATCAATTAATCACCGGTTACTACTCACGTGCATTTTTCGGGATCCGAAAACTAGTCGATAGGTCCCGAAAAATGCACGTGAGTAGTAACCGGTGAACAATACTTGATATGAATATGTCTCACGAAAGATATTATACAAAAATAAGTAAAAGTGAACCTATCTCATCCCGCCGATATAGCCATAACAAAACGGCGTTTCACGGAAAGTCTGACAGGTTAAATCCCTGAATAAATAAAAGAAAGCTCCTTGAATATTCTGCATGAAGGAAATAGTTTATAGGAACAAAATACACTTCCGAACCACCAAACCGTTCATAATGGACTTCGGACACGAATTTTAATATGATCTTTATAGCTGAGATTCTGAGAAGACCGCCCCTTAATTTTTTATGATCAGTTATTCAATATCACAAAGAAAGAGATGGATACATATATTAGACTCCATAGGGCTATAAATTATGGTCACGTGCCGTAGTGAAACTGATATAATGACAGTGAATACATTCCATCAAACACATGCGAGTAGACAGGTAGCTAATAAAGAACTAACATAACATAGCATCACGCCTGTATTCCCCGAAGGAGTAGGTATTTCTTAAGGTAATCGCATCTGTATGATATTGTATCAACTGTAAAATTAGTCATGCCGATTCAGTCACTTTTATCGGGACTGAATAGTTATAGATGTTTTTTTTTTAGACAGCGATGCCCGAACTGTCCACGTACATCTACTTTCTTGCCGTCTAAAATTCCTAAAACTGCCAACCCAGATTTATCAATATCAAACCCAAAAATCGATTGTATGTCGGCAAACGCGTATCGCACTCGATAAGATACTACAGTGACTTAATTAATATAATAAGTAAATTAATATAACCCAAGATAAGAGTTTAATATCGAACCTGATAACATTCGAGTACCCGATACGTTATTAAACCTTCTACGTATTTGTCGTGATTTGAAATTCTATTGATTTGTTGAAATGAGATTCCAGAAATGTCCTGAGCGAATCGTAGAAATAATGGATTGGTAGCTGATCCCAATACACAAAGAAAATAGGATTTCATTACAACTAACGGCTGGCTGAACTGACATTAAAATATTACTATTAATGTTAATTTCTTGGAGGTGTCTGCTTATCCTTTTCACAACTAAGGCTTGCAGTGTAACCGGATTTTACGTGTAGGTACCAGTATTTTATATGGAGCGACTGCCTTTCAAGCCTTCCTTTCACAGCAGTATTCACCACGACCCCGGTTATGGGCCGTTGATGAGTGTCAACAAACATTCCGGATTTGTGCAAGCTGGCCACAGTTATAGCCTGCAAAGACACTTCAGCGTTGTTCACCTGCTGAAGCCCGGTGCGTGGCCGGCTTGTGCTTGGGGCTGGTCAGGCGGCGAACCATCCGTGACCACCGGTCAAGCGCCCTCCGGTGCCCGGAGCGTCTTCTGCGTCAGGGGTGCGTGGGGTTCGCCTCTCTCTCTGCTTCCGCCGACTCCTTCGCGAGCATCGCCTCCTCGCAGAAGATGGTAACGGCACCCCATGCGTTCTCACTACAATAACAAAAACATGTTTCTAGATAATTTAGAAAACACCAGAAACAGTAGTCATTCGATAAAACAAAACAACATGTACTTACCGTTAGC
The DNA here is from genome assembly GCA_935421205.1 of Xylocampa areola. Taxonomy (NCBI): domain Eukaryota; kingdom Metazoa; phylum Arthropoda; class Insecta; order Lepidoptera; family Noctuidae; genus Xylocampa; species Xylocampa areola. The sequence goes on from OW285220.1 coordinate 12,510,094, forward strand.
TGTTCAATAAAATCCCGATATCATTAATTCCGTATATGTTATCGTTCTTGGGTTTTTCATGAAAGTCATACAAAATCCAATTTTAGGCGGATCGCAGCTTTGTAATGTAAGACATGATTTACTGGTTATAAGATAAGATGTCTACAAATAGTGGATGAGAGCGAGGAACTCGACATTTTATTGTAACAATAGTACTTAGTTGTGTACAATACAATCTTGTGGAAAGAAAATACGGTAACTATTAGTAAGTAAGACTTGAACCCACGCCTACCGGACATTTTCAACTTTGCCCTCAGTGACTGTATAGGGAAATAAACAATAAAAAAATTAACTGCCTCTTTGTTCAAGCACGGCTACTGGGAACCGAAACCAGGATCACGAGTCGACCAAAGTTTTATTGGGCATTTCTGTTAGGAATTTCTCATTAGCCGCCCGGAGTTTGGAATTGTGCCCGGTAGATGCCAATAGACTCACCACCTTAAACTTAATAAAAACATTGGTGAAATTTGTGTGTGAAACTGTGTACACCTCTACCTACCCCTTCAGGGAATATACAGGGCGTATGTAAATATAAATATACTTTTTGAATGAGGCTTTGAACATTCGCCTCCAAGACTTTTTCAAACTGCGCCTCCAATCGCTATATTTGAACTGAACAAATCAAATCAAATCATTTATTTCAAATGAACCATTTACAGACACTTTTGATTTGTCAGAAGTTAGTTGCCACGTTCCAAAGTGTAGATTCCTATGGAGAAGAACAGGCAAGAAACTCCACGGTTACTCTTTTTCATCATATAGGTTTTTACAATAACAGATAGGTTTACGTTTCTTTATGGGATATTAAAATGTGGCAAAAGAATTTGGAATAGGGAGCTGAGGTCGCGATAACACAGTTGGCAAAGTGTATGCTCAATGCAATTATCTATTTATTCGTCATGTACATAAATGTTACACAATGCAGACTATCTATCCGGGAGGCACAAATTCAAATCCTAATTATGACCCAAATTTTTTTGTCCACAAAAATGTACAGCTAAGGAACAAGTCCGGGTAACTACCAATAGTAGATTGGCAACCCTACCCTATATACGAGTTTTCATGCTCAAATTCCTTATAATACACATGAACGACATTCGATTACAGGAAGGGGACGTTTTCGTATGTTCGAAGGAAATTTATTCGCCGTAAGATATAGTAATAGCTATAGAAACACCACAGAGCACCACGCCTATATTCCCCGAAAGGATAAGCAAAGTTGTAAACTCTCCATGTAATAGGTGGTGAGCCTATTGCCATCTGCCTGGCATAATCGCAAATTCCGGGTAGATACAAAAAAAAACTAACAAGAAAACTGAATTAAAATTCGCTAGCCTTGAGAATCGAAACAAAGACCTCATGCTCCGCAGTCGCGCTTGGAACCATTAGACCATCGACGTAGTAAAGGCAAAACATATCCTTAATAAAATACCAAAGGGCTCAAACCCTCATGAATCATTAACTTCTCTATTAGTCTAGTCTAGTAGTTACAATCACGGCTGTAGACCTTGCGAACTCGATTCCCGTATCAGCAGTATTATTGGAGTATTGCTTCTAAAAAATTCTCAGTAGCAACCCGGAAGATTGGAATTGTGTCCATTAGATAGCAATAGGCTCTTAGGTTAAATCTGGGCGTACAGTCGACCCCACGTCAGTAGTTTAACACTTGAACTACGAAAACCATCTTTACTGCTACGACATAAAGGCGCTGTCAGTATGAAATTGTTACCATGGACGTGGTTGACTGTGCAACTGTATCTACTTCCGAAATCCTCCGCTTTCTCAATTCATGATATTTCTGTATTTTCGATCTTGCAAATAACAAACTTCCGTTTTTGTTCAAATTTCAAATCATGGAAGTACTTTGACGTTAACTGTCAAAATAAGATGGATACAAAAATCGATTCGATTTAAATTTAATTTGTTATAATGAAAAATTATTGTAATGAGAATTATGAGGTTCCAAATTTTATCATCAAATCTTTGTATGCTAATGCATGAAATGCATATAATTAAATGTTTTTTTCGGATAGTCCAAGATTTGTTTAATGCCCTAATGCTTCGTTCATATTTGTACACCTAATCACGGTAAAACATGTTAAGGCTATTTAACTTTTACATATGATTTTACACATGTTTTTGCAAATAAAAATATCTTTATCCTAAGTTAAAATCTCAAGAATTTCTTATTAATAATACGGAATCATAACATTTGGCCATCCGATACGATCGCCTCCCACACAAAACAATCATAAATATAAATATTCTAAAAACATGACACTTCTAAACTCTCTACCGCTTCGGGGAACTTCAGCGTCAAATCATTAGACTTCATTAATCTAATGCTTTGACGCTGAAGTTTGGCTAAGGAATTGAAACCATATTAATTATCGAAATTAATCATTAATCTATTATGTCGCTGTAGCTCCCGTGACGGATATAGTGACCATAGGGGAGTGTGTCTACAATAGTAGATTTATTTCAAGATATAGAATTCTATAGTGGCATGTGGCGCTACCCAACAAAACTAATTTATTTGCAGCATGTTCTAAGCAATTTCTACTCGACATATCTCAAACTAAGCTTTCCAAAGCCATCTTTCTATGCCAAGACAAGCAATCAGCTTTTTTAAATTGAAAGAATGATAACTTTTTTCTAGATAGCAACAATTTACGTAACATCCCGTTCAAGTTAACTTTAGACCCGAGAGAAATGCGCCAACTCCTCCCGAACACCGCCCGCTTATCAAGGTATTGTTCTTGCTAGCAAAATATTCTAATTCTATTCTTCTTGCCATCGACGCGTTAGTATTTTCAACAAACTTATTATCGACTAGTCGTGCCCCGCGATTTCACCCACGTATAATTAGCCTAAGTTATTCTTTATATAGTCAGCTACCTGCCAGTAAAAGCTTAGCCTTTACCTAGCTTTACCTGCCAGAAAATTCAATAGGTTTGAACACGACAAGGTAGCTCAGTTGGTAGAGTGATGACACGGAACGTCAAAGGTCGCGGGTTCAAGCCCCGTTCTTGTCTATTATTTTTTCAATGTTTCTTTGAAAAATAGAAATTAATATAGGCATTACATGGCCTCAACATGTATTAAAAAATATAATTATATATGATTTATAAAGGATTGGGATGTTGTTCGGCGTTTTACAACTGTAAAGTGGTAACGCTGAGTTTAGTAAATCTGTAATGATTACTAGATAAATATCACCAGGCGTCTCCTTAAGACGTATACAAAGAGGATTGAAAATTCAATAGGTTTGAACACGACAAGGTAGCTCAGTTGGTAGAGTGATGACACGGAACGTCAAAGGTCGCGGGTTCAAGCCCCGTTCTTGTCTATTATTTTTTCAATGTTTCTTTGAAAAATAGAAATTAATATAGGCATTACATGGCCTCAACATGTATTAAAAAATATAATTATATTTCTTTTTATTTCATATTTAAGATACCAATACCTTATTTTCCTAACAAACTATTACCGACTATATGATGCCAGTTATATATCAAGAACCCTTATTAGGGACGTACCTTTTTAGCGGCCTCTGAAGAGAGTACAGATAGAATCAATACACATAAAAGCTTCTTGATAAGTGAGTCCCGTTCATCCTTATTGTGGGCACAATCCATCAACAAATGAGACAGGTAGTTTTATTTACTTTGGTGGCTGATTTAAAATTGGAGAAAAGCATGACATGTCTGTGCGGCGTGTTCGGTTAATCTTTAACATAATATAGGATCACGCCTGTATTCCCCGAAGGGGTAGGCAGACGTGTACACGGTTGTACGATACACTCACATTTCACCAATGCTGTTATTAAGTCCCAAGTAATAGGTGGTGAGCCTACTGCCATCTACCGGGCACAATTCCAAACTCCAGGCTGCTACTAAGAATTTCCTAACAGAAAATCTCAAAATCACTGCCCGACCCGGGAATAGAACCTGAGACCTCATGCTTAGCAGTCGCGCTTGAGAGCACTAGACCAACGAGGCAGTTTCTTTAAATAATTTATAAATAGAGGTCGCCGGACGTCTCCTTAAGACGAGAAGAAGGGACCTTTAAATTTAATAGACACGAACATGCGACACGGTAGCTCAGTAGGAGTTATGACAAAGGTCATGGGTTCAAGTTCCGTTCGTGTCTATCATTTTTAAATGCTTCCTTAGAAAATTATTATTATTATAGCTATTACTTGGCCCTAATATGTATAAAAAAAAAACATTTTAATAATCGTGACATGTATTATCATCATGGGAAGGAAACCAAGTGTCTCAATTATTTATCTACAGTTATAGGCCTCGGAAAAGTTGATGGGGCTGGATTAGGAACTTGCAGAAATTCGTATGTTAAGTTCCAAACGGTGAGCGAGGTCACCACACACAGTGCAGCACTGGTTTTGCAGTACGAGGGACCATTTGGTCTACTACATAGGTATATGATACAAGTAGTCGTAAGCCCACCTACCTACACAAAACGAAAGAGTTGATTAATATTGAAGTTGTATACAAATATTTATAATAGGCCTCCTCCTAAATTTTTTATTTTTGTTATGCCCGACAGGGCCCACAATGCTCCAAAACTATTGTAAGTATATTCTTATGTACCTAACACCTAAGTTCACATTGTGGAATGCAATAAACATATTGAGTATTGAGTATATTAAGCGCGCAGTGATATCTCTTACGTGGGTAACAGTTTAACTGGTGTTGAAAGCGTCCATAGACTACGGTAACCACTTACAAAGAGACAATCAAATATACGCTCTTTTGCTACCTAGCTGCCCTTATTATATCTGCCTATCCTTTTCTCAAAAACGTTGAGATCGGCTTCCAGTATAACCGAATGCTTTAAACCAGTATTTATATGGAGCGACTGCCTATCTGAACTTTATAACCCAGTTACTGGATAAAACAATATCTCGTGATAAGACAGGTTGTCAGACTTTCAGGCCGACATGTAGCATACTAGTCTAATCTTCATTTCACAACCGGGACCGACGGTTTAACGTGCTCTCTGAGGCAAGAAGGGGTCTCGATATGAAAGTTGTCCTTTTTAGGGGCTGAGTTGCCCGCGTCCGTAGGAATCCCTTCACGTTGCCCCTGGATGATGCAAAACAGGCACGGCTCTGGTGGGAGGCTTCGGCCGCGGCTGGTTATCACCCACCGGACGAAACCATGCCGTGAAGCGACCTAGTCGTGTTTCGGGATGTAGTCCGGTGCAACCGTTGTGGGAGACGGGTCTGGGTAGTCGCACCAACTCCCCAGCTATCGTTCTCCCCAAATCTATCCACTCTACTTAAGAGTGAATAGATTTATTCTGGAATCTACATGCTCCATTCTCGGCCACACCGTCGCTTACCATCAGGCGAGTTGGTGGCGAAACAAAGATCCATTTTTGATAAAATTAAAGTAACAGAAATAACAATAGGTGTAAAAATAATGGGAATTTATTAAACTTCATTCAAAGAATATCCTCTCCAATACCAGATCAAAGCCGCGTAATCTAAATAAATTGGAACAGGGAGTCGAAATTTTTCACAAAGGTATTTTAACCTTCGTTAGTGATATTGTTAGATGCGAAGTGACGGTGCGTCGCGGTCGCTTAGCCGAATCATCGAATGAACCAATATTGAGCTGCTTCTAAGAATTTTATTCGAGGAAATATATTTTTACCGTAGAAAGAAATAAAGTTAACGAAGTAATTCGATGTAGTAGGATTTGGAAAGCCTCTGATGATAAAAAAATAAAAAGATGGCCAAAAAAGGCCTATTTGTTTAGTTATATTTGTGGGCCAGCGCGACTGCTGAGCCTGGGTTCGATTCCCGGGTCGGGCAAAGTGTAATTGAGTTTTTCCATTAGGAAATTCTCAGTCGGAAGTTTGGAATTGTGCCCGGTACATGGCAATAGGCTCACCACCTATTGACAATCGGTTCAGGAGTTTAGAAATTATGGTGAAAAAAAAAAACACAAACATTCATACATACATACATAAGTACTTACATCCCTACATACATCAACTCTAAAAACATACACACTCCTTTTTAGGGCAGTCGTGTAAAAATACTACTGAAAGCGAGTTTTAAACCTGCACCCCGTCCTTGAATCTGAACTCCACGTGCTTAATATCCCTTAGGCGAAGAAATGAATCCACGATATCCGGTAAACAGTTCCATTAATAGCATTCCACGAACCAGCTCCGGAGTCCTTCGTCAAGTAGATCCAATTACATTAACAATATATTGTTTCAAACGTTCAGTAAATTGGAAATATTTGAACAAAAAGCTTATCAAATAACAAACGGAGAACTTATTGTTCTATTGTATCTTGTCCCGTTTAATTTAAATATTATTTGGTTTCAAGATAAATCTTTGAAAACCATTAACGCATGCTTAGCGAACTCTAAAGTTATTATATTAAGTGGACGTATAGGGACTGAATTGATAGCAATAACGTCGCCATAAGACGTGTTAAAATATGGAAGAAGAATTCGCGGACGTGAGCAGAGGTCGAGATGGCTTAGTGTTCAGAGCGCCTGGAGTATTCAACCGGGAAGCGCAGGTTCGAATCCTGTTCGCGACCGTATTCTTTTTCCATTTAATATAATAACTTTAGAGTTCGCTAAGCATGCGTTAATGCTTTTCAAAGATTTATCTTGAATTATTAAGGTAACTGCATTCTTTACGACATTGTATTAACTGCAAAGTTAGTCGTGTCGGTTCGGTCACCCGTATAGGGACTGAATTGATAGCAATAACGTCGCCATAAGACGTGTTAAAATATGGAAGAAGAATTCGCGGTGGTGAGCAGAGGTCGAGATGGCTTAGTGGTCAGAGCGCCTGGAGTACTCATCCGGGAGGCGCAGGTTCGAATCCTGCGACCGCGACGGTATTCTTTTTCCATTTAATATAATAACTTTATTATTTGGTTTATTCTCCCAAAATAATATGCTTGAGTATGTTTCTACGCGGTAGGCAGGTACTACAACTAAGGGGCTTTTTTTGGCTATTTAACCTCCCCCCTCCCCCTTGGTGATACGTGGTGAAAATCGCGTGTATTTTTTAGTAAATACTAAGTTTTTTTTTTTATTTTAGAATATTATCTTTTTTAATACAGAAAATAAATACACGTGATATCTTACTACACCCCCGTCCCCCCTTGTGATATTTTGTGATTTTTTTCCAACCTCCCCCCCCCTCATTTCAAGCCTCACATGATTAATGGACGGCTAGTCCTTGTAAATTCATTGAATAAGGCCTCCGACAAACATCAAAGTAATCTAACTAACCGTTGACCTTCTTGGTTTTGATTACCTGCTCAACATCACTAGGGCGATATGGTTGCTAAGTGGCAAAGCCGTACAAATAAATGACTCACTTAGGTGGATACTCCAGTACGTCCCCATAAATAGGGACGTCACCACAACTTTACTTTTTAATTGCTTCCACATTACCTGCTAGTATTTTTAATACCTACTATACTAAACATTATTACTTCGGGTTATTCGGCTTAACTCAAAAAGGCCAGGTACCTTACTAGAAGCTAGGAGGAGACTAGGTTTCGGAGTCCCCCAACGAATTTTTGTACCAGGAGGGGAAAGATATGTTAGACTAATCGAACATACCATACATAATTCTATTTTTCAAAGAAACATTGAAAAAATAATAGACAAGAACGGGGCTTGAACCCGCGACCTTTGACGTTCCGTGTCATCACTCTACCAACTGAGCTACCTTGTCGTGTTCAAACCTATTGAATTTTCAATCCTCTTTGTATACGTTTGTGTAGTAAATCTGTAAATGATTACTAGATAAATATCACCAGGCGTCTCCTTAAGACGTATACAAAGAAGATTGAAAATTCAATAGGTTTGAACACGACAAGGTAGCTCAGTTAGTAGAGTGATGACACGGAACGTCAAAGGTCGCGGGTTCAAGCCCCGTTCTTGTCTATTATTTTTTCAATGTTTCTTTGAAAAATAGAATTAATATAGGCATTACATGGCCTCAACATGTATTAAAAAAATATAATTATATATGATACCATACATACATACCATACGAGTAAAACCCTGAATGATTAATATTTATCTTTCCCAAACTAAAGGTTTCCAATGAATAAAACCTTTGCAGAATTAATATTTAACATTCTCAAATAAAAAAAAACCAACAAATAAGAACCTGGTGGATGAATATATTTATCTTTCTCAAACTGAAGGTTTCCAACGGATAAAACCCCTGTATGATTACCTAATATTAATCTCTTCTAAACCGAAAGCTTCCAATGGATAAAACCCTGCAGGATTAATATTATTATTTCTCAACAGTTTGGAAGTATACCATAATATCGTCCTACCATAGACATTTTAATATTATAAATGTGTTTTTTTTATGGTAATATATTATCTTTATCTCAAAATTGCGCCAGTTTTCAAATATGGATGTGTTTTATTCTTTCACCCAATAACTACTGAACGAATTTTAGAAATATATAAATCGGCATCGGGCAGACTGCCCGTGACCACGACCGGTGCAATGCGGTCGAAATGTCGGGAAACAAGAAAGGTATCGTAAAAGCCTTTTATAAAATATCGCGATATAGACCCGATTTATATATTTCTAAAATGTGTACAAATCGCGAAAGATTAAAATCAAAATGAACGAATTTTGATGAAATTTGGCATACAATAACTTTTTTTTATATGGAGTAATAACATAACATAACATAGCATCACGCCTGTATTCCCCGAAGGGGTAGGCAGAGGTGTACACAGTTGTACACCCACATTTCACCAATGCTGTTATTAAGTCCCATGTAATAGGTGGTGAGCCTATTGCCATCAACCGGGCACAGTTCCAAACTCCGGGCTGCTACTGAGAATTTCCTAACAGAAAAACTCAATAACACTTTGCCCGACCCGGGGATCGAACCCGAGACCTCCTGTTCAGCAGTCGCGCTTGGGACCACTAGACCAACGAGGCAGTCCTGTGGAGTAATGCCCTCGCATACCGCTAACCTGGATTAACACATAGCATACTTCTTATCTAGTTTGGACTCAATTCTGTAGTCCACACAGACTAAGTCGGGGGCAGAAGGTAGTAGTACTTGTGTTCGCGACAAGGCGTCACTATTATAGATACTAGTGAAATGATAGCAAGAAAGTGATTTATAGACATATATAGACTAGATTCGTGATAATAATAGTGTAGATAAAGAACAATTCAGTGATCCTTAGTACAAAATAGATAAGGTGATTTATGTAACAACCGCTGAAATATAATATATAAATGAAAAATATAAATGAAAATAAAGACGTGTTTAGGAGGCGATTTCGCGGGTCTCGTTAAAGTAAAGTTTCGTAGTACTTAAGCGCACACGATCGCTGCACTATTTGGTAGTCATCGGTAAAGGATATTACTTCTGAACTAGAAGTATAGTAAGAAATCGCCTACTGAAGCATTTGAAGATTCAAGTAAAGTGTTTGATTTCACCGCCGCCTTCCCCGCATCCCTACGTTCCCGCTTGCTGCTATCGCCGTCTGGAAAATCATCGAGTCTTCACACATTGCGCCTGAACCTATAGGTGTAGGACGTCAGCGTCTCGTTGGCATAGATCCAGAATACACACACACGCCTCGAGTTACGCCCGTCCGGCACAACTTGGATAAAGGTGACGTTAAGTATCACATACGATACCTCCACAACATTAAGTTAACTAGTAAGGTGTAAATACGATCCTCTTAATTAAAACCAGCTCATGAGGTGTTTACTACATTAAACTTTGAAATTGCACTTTATGCTACATAATGTTAGAACTTAATGTGTTACTACCATAAAATTTACATTAAGAACATAAAATGGGGACATAAAAGACGTAATTAAAATTATATTTTTAAAACGGCCCTGCAAGCGAATACGTCTTCCCCAGCCCCCGACTGGTGCTGGCTCGCATGTCTGCGATGTCTAAGACCAAGATAGTACATAGATGATATTGAAAAAGCACATTTGGCCAGGTTTGAACCTACAAGCTCTGACATTATAACATGTGAATTAATGTTCACCGGTTACAGCTCACGTGCATTTTTCGGGATTGCCACTCTAGTTTCACTCGCGTCATCGCTGCGGGCTCAGCTCATTTCGATACTAGACGGGCAATCCAGAAAAATGCACGTGAGTAGTAACCGGCGAACATTAATTGATATGAACATGTCCCACTAAAGATTTTATACAAAAACATTATAACATGTGGCTGTTTCAATTCAGTGAACGTATTTCTACTGAGGCAAGCTTTCAGCCTAGCACTGACTCACATGATGTAATTAATTATATCAATTTAAACCTCAGTGGTTGTGAAAATTGGTTTACAATTTCGAGTGAAGTGGTTGCGCAAAATAAATCGTGGAAGGTAGAGCTTGCTTTATATTTTTATGGGTAGTTTAGCTTTCAACGTCGACACAAGCTTTCGTACAAAGTTATAAAATCGCACTAGTGGCATAATTTTATTACTTTGTAATGGACATTTTGAATTTACACGAGGCCAATTGACGAGCCATTCCACTAAGCCAAGCTATTATTGGCGTTGTACAAATAGAGACAATCCATTAAATGATAAATAATAAATGATATTTATTTCTGTAAATAGATCTGTTATAGACACTTTTACAAGTCATACATTTTTTAAGCTAGATGGCGTCGGCATTTCCTATCTGACTAGCTCTGAGAAGAAATGCCGAAACAAACTCAGAGGTCAACGTCTCTTTTAAATTCCAGACATCATTTTATTCAATATATGAGTGTATTTTGTAGGCATTGTTTTTTTTTTTAACTTTTCCCCGCTCTAGGAATTTCTTCCTGTATCGTGGGTGCATTTACAGACATATAATCTCACAAGCACACACACACCCAGACCCGGAGCAATTCGTCAAAAGATCGTAAAAATATTTGCTCCGTGCAGGAATCGAACCTACGACACGCAGCGCGGCTGTCGATCTCTTGATCAATGCACCAACCACGCTGTCAAACCAACTAAAAAAACTAAACTGATATCAAAGTTTTCATTCGACTGGCTTATTGGTATTACATATCAGAATTACTCGTCAAATGGCCTCGTGTAAATTGTCCCTAATGTTATGTGAATCCAATTAATAAATAGCTGCATTCGTCGAGGACACAAGCGTGACTACTAAGCCTGAGTTTCTGGGTTTGATACCCATGTTGGGCAAACTGCAACAGCCTTTAAGGATTATTTTTTTCTCTTCTTAATTCTCTTTGTATTAATTGTGCTTACTAGGTATCAAGAAAGTCACCACCTATCATAGGGAAACTAATAAATTTCGACTAAATATGTATGTAGAACAACATTAGAATAACACACATCTGCTTAATCCTCTTTCTTTCCACTATTTCGGAAATACAGGCGTGACGCTATGTGTATGATTCTTAAATTTTTATAGCAGTGATGCGAGGGGCCTTTTTTTTTTTTTTTTTTTTTGAAATGGCCTCTTGCAGAAACCCAGAGGGGTTTTGTCTGCGTAACCGGACAATATCTAAGGCGAGGCAGTTTGATGCCTCCAGCCAGAGCATATTTTAAGATACTACAAACTAAGCAACAGCGCTAAGGGCGTCCCCTGCGGGACACGAACCTCGGCTTAGGGCGTTGCTGGGGGGACAACTAGGGACTAGCTGGGTCATATCAGTTTCCTTATTATTAAGGGACGAATTTAAAGCTACTAGCTCGGCGCGGGCCGGCTCGAGCAAGGGTCGGGGCGGACATGATGAGACATTTCGCGACGGACGCGGACCTCGCCGGTGAGGTCTATAACGAGGCGGTCGAGTGCGTCGGAGTGTGCTTGTGTGTCTGTTAGACTCTTGAGCTACAGTGATCCTATCATCGGGACGGAGGAGAGCGTGACGTGGTCGGCGGATTTTGTTGATCTGGGACGGCTTGTAATCAGCTGAAGAGACAACTAAGGGATTCGGATGATTAGGGGCAGATTCAAAGTATCTCTTCGATGCCCTTTTCATAAATTGCCTAACGGTAGGCACTCTGAGGTCGAGGTGGAGTTGAAGGTTCCTAATGAACCATGGAGCGCCTGTCGCTTTACGAAGGAATCGACTTTGCAGGGTTTGCATCCTATGGATTTTGTAATACTTAACGTGTGCGAACACGACGCTAGCATACGTCATAATGGGTCTAATGCACGTAGTATAGAGCCTAATCTTAAGGTTAAGTGACAATTTACTGCGCGCATTTGTCATGGGGAATAGACGGCCGACAGCGAAGGCCGCGCGGTTGCGTACCGTCTTAATGTGCGGACGGAAGGACAATTTGTGATCTAGAATCACACCCAGGTATTTGGCTTGCAGTTCCCAAGGGATTGGCTTGCCGAACATTGTAATAGGTCGAAGCTGGGGAAGAAATTCCTCGGCGCCCGTTCTCGAAAAGAGAACGGCGGCGCTCTTGTCTGGATTGACCTCAATCCTCCATTTCCTGAACCAAGCGCCTAAGGCGTTGGCCGAGGTCTGGAGGTATTGGGTAATGCAGTCAAGACTCCTACCAGTGTAATAGATGGCCGTGTCGTCGGCGAAAAGAGCTAACTTGGTTTTGCCACTTTTGGGAATATCGCTGGTGTACAGCGCGAAGAGAAGAGGTGATAGCACAGAGCCCTGAGGGACTCCGGCTTGGATCCGATGAGGGGACGATAGAACGCCCTCTACGCGATAGCGGAAACTACGGTTCGATAGAAAATCTCGAATGATGAGTACGAGACGGTCAGGCACTTGGAATTGATACAGCTTATAGATTAAGCCGTTGTGCCAGACCTTGTCGAAAGCTTTAGCTACGTCGAAGAATAATACGCCCGTTTTCATCTTGCCCATGAAGCCTGCGCTTATGTGCTCAACGATACGGTGCAACTGATGGATGCATGAGTGTTTAGCTCGAAAGCCAAACTGCTCGTTAGGAAGAAGCTTATTGGATTCGGCATAATCCCTTAAACGAATATAAATTAGCCTTTCATAGATCTTTCCGAAGACGTTAAGAAGACTGATCGGGCGATAACTGGTCGGCTCGCACTTGAGCTTACCGGGCTTTGGAAAACCTATAACTGTTGCCTGTTTCCACGATTGCGGGAAGATATTGTTGGTCAGTGCCGCATTGAAGATGGCGGTCATGAGAACTATCAGAGGTGCGGGGAAGTATTTAATCACTTTGTTGGTGATCCCGTCTGAGCCTGGGGCCTTCCTGGCTTTGAGGTTCCTCACGATCGTTCTGACTTCGTCTACGGTGACGGGGGGCAAGGGATCGTCGGAGTCGTCTGGGGGCGGGAGTGCAGTCCTACGTTTGATTTCAGCATCGACCTTGGACAGGTGAGCTTTGTCTACTGGTAGAGTGCTAGGCGTACATTGGGCTTCTAAACTGTCGGCTAGTACTTCTGACTTTTCGTCGTCATCAAAAGCAGGTCGTTGATTAGGTCTATTGAGCGGGGGTATAGCGGCGCATTGATCAGATTTTAATTTCCGCTGCAATTGCCAGAAAGCTTGATGGGTGGGTTCTATATCGTCGAGCATTTTGTCCCATTTAGCTTCCCGCATTTCCGATATGCGCTTCCTCACAGTACGCTGCAAGGTGCGCATATGGATACGGTTAGCTTCATTGGGGAAATTGTCGTAGGCACGAATAGCTGCGTTTTTCTCCGTCAACAGTTCACGTACATCATCCGGCAGTTTCCAGCGGTGTTCATCCACCTCCGGAACTTGCCGTGAACATTCGTTCACTACGGATTGCACGTGACAGGTGAGGGAGTCGATCGCAGTCACCGTGTCGGCAACAGACACTATATTATCGGGAATTGAGTCTTAGTGCACAGAAGAGGTCGACTTGAGACGTTCCTCTAGTCTTCCCCAATCCGTGGTGGTTTTAGTGGGGACAGGTTGATCTGGGTCTGAGGGACCTGAGCGGGGGCCTAATTCTAGGATTACTGGTCTATGATCAGAGTCGAGCTCTTGTAACGTCTCTATAGAGCGTAAACCGAGGTTTACGTTCTTTAGAATCGCTAGGTCGAGTATGTCAGGTCGGTGGTTTACGTTGTCAGGGAAGTGGGTAGGGCTCATCGGGGCGATGATATCGAAATTAAGTTCGATACCTAATCCTTCGAGGTGTCTGCCTCGTGTGGTCGTCGTATTGCAACACCAGGATTCATTTTTGGCGTTAAGGTCGCCAGCAATGATAACTGAGTCGCTCAGAGCAAATAAGGCTTTAAAGTCGGGAGCTAAGTTAACTTTCGATGTGACTTTAGGTGGAAGGTATGCCGAAACGATGGTAATCGGCTGGTGTCCTGTCATGCCTAGCCGGCATATAGAAGCCTCTATGTGAGAAAGAGGTGGGAGGTCCATAGGGATGCAGTATAACGATTTTTTGTAGTAAATTAGTGTACCGCCCGCCTGGCTGCGGGTCCTGTCGTTGCGCACTAATCTATAGTTTGCAATTCCAGGGTTCCTCTGGGCGGGTTTGAGAAAGGTCTCTTGCACGAGGAAGACGTCAATTTGATGGTCGCGTAAGAAGGTCGCGATTTCGTCACGTTGGCCGTTTATGCTATTAGCGTTAAAGTAACCTAACTTAAGGGATCGGGGCTTAAATTTACTATTTTCGGTATCCATTAGTTACCGTTAAAGTTGATATTAGCTAGGGCGTCAGTGATGTCTTTATACTCGAGCATCACTTGTAGAATAGCAAAGCCGTTGCCTTGCATGGAGCGCAGAGTCTGTGCTAGTGCGCTGAACCTATCTGAGCTGATGAGCGAGAAAACGCTCTGAACTACTTCTAGGTCCGATCCAATTGATGGCTGACTGCTAGCTGCTAGCTGAGCGGGAGCCTGTTTAGGGAGAGACGCGGGCGCAACCTGTGGGGGTTGTACTGGCATAGGTGAGGGGGTGGGGATCGCCATCAGTGGCGGAATGACGGTAGGCTGATAAGCCGGGGAGGATTTCAAAGCCGGAAACGCTTGCTGGTGGTTCAGCGCGATCCATGGTGAAGGCCGTTGCGGACTCAGTCGCTCAGGCAGCTTTGAGGACGGCTGCTCTCTGATGGTTCGCTCAGTATTACGTTTCCCGAGTTTCGAGTTGACGTTCGGTTTTTTAGGTGCCTTAGGGCACCCACGATAATTAGCCGGATGTCCTGATTCGCCACACAGGACGCAGCTGGGAGGGTCGGTGCAGAGGGACCTATCTTTAGGCCTCTCACAGGCGTTAGTGCCATGGTCACCGAGGCACTTAACGCATCTGGGTTTTGCAAAGCAATTACGCTGTGCATGACCGTAGAGTTGGCAATTGTGGCATTGCCCGATGTAGCCCGACTTATGCGGGTTTTCAACTTTAATGCCGGAAAGATGGCACAAGGTTTTTAAATTGTACAGTGCTTTCGAGCCCGGGCCCTGTTCGCACACTACTAGCACCATTGCGAATGGTGGTCCGCCACGAGCGCGGTGCATGCGGTGCACTTCTACGACCGGGATCTGTTGCGACTTAAGGTCGCTTAGAATCGACGATGTCTCGATCTCTGTGGGTACTCCGCGAATCACGACGCGGATGAGGCGCTCCTCTTGGAGGGCGTAAGTGTGAAAGGATACTACCTTTTCCCGAAGGAGATTGGTCAGTGTACGAAAATCACTGGGAGAGGGCACCTGGACTTTGATGCCTTGTTGAGTATTCCTGGCCTGAGTGTAGTTGACTTTCTTGTCAACACACCATTTAGAAATATCAGTCCACTTTGCCTTGTCCTGAATGTAGACGGGCGGGGGAGTGGGCGCCTTTTTTTGAGCCTGAGAGGTTGGAGGACAGGGGCTACCGGGCCTGGAGATTGGAGCGGCGTCCATAGGGACGGGGGACTGGAGGTCTAGGGACTGAGTTGCCTCAACGGTCTTGAGTGCTTTGGCGGGCGCTTGGCCGGCGGCGGCCTTTTTGGCCTTACGGGCTCTCTTTTTCCCTTTGCCAACTACAGTGATGTAGCCGTCCGAGGATGTGGCCGAACTAGTGTCTGAGTTTTCGGACTCGGAAGAGGATGATTGCATAGCAACATCCATGACGTCCGGCTGTGATACAGTTTCCTTTGTTAACGGTAACAAAGGGGCCGGGGAATTAGCGATTCCATTGTTCTCGTCGAACAATAGATTAGTGTCGCACAAAGGCGACGCAGGAGACAAAGGTGGGGACGGTTCGGGCGATTTCAGAGAATCACATATGATGGGCCGCGGCGCAGGTGTGACCGCTTTGGTTATGCCGCCGTGACTACCTGAGGCGGGCTTTGGGTACGCGGTAACATCGTTATCGCTTTGTGCGTGAACTTGCTGTAGTAATACAGCGAAGTCTTTCCCGTATTTTTTGTCAAAAACGGGGTCCTTTAACAGGATGTTTTTTAGGAACGCTACAATAAGTGTAGCGTCCATTTTACGGGATTCAGAAATAAAAGGTAACTATCACTAGAATTTCCTAATAAACCTAACCTCTAACTCCCCGGGTGGATGGGCCCGGGGATGTGTAACCCTCCCTGCCGGATGTAAGCAGGGAGGTGTGTACCTATAGGTGAGCCCTAAGCTTGTAACCCGTCGCCAGTCTTATTGTGCAAACGGGGCCCTGACCAGTCTAGTGCGAAGGGTGTAGATACACCCGACCGACACTAGGTGAGTAGCTGAAAGGGAAGCCAGAGTCTAGAGCCGACTAGGAGATCCCCCAAGGCCGGTTATCTAGCTCCCGTCCAATTGACTGCCTCACCCTGAAGGGGTTTCAGCTGGGTGTATCGGGTCAACACCCTCTCGGCTTCGTTGACACCGTAAGGTTTCAACCGAGAACCACGAAACTATGGCTTTACCCTGATGGGGTAAGGAAAAACACACGTTTTTGACTGTTCTTTAAAAAAAGACAGATAATCAGCCGCCGCCTCGAAAAAGGCAGCTTTTGATTTAAGTTGTTCGTAGCCAGTAAACAGCTACGGAGATTGCTACGGCAGGGCGTAGCGAATAACGATCACAGACACAACACGGGCGAAATCACTAGAAGCGACACGACCGCGCGCGGCGAGCGTTGGGGCGAGAGTGATGCGAGGGGCCTTTTTTTTTTTTTTTTGGTAATGGCATCTCGCAGGTCAACCTAGGAGGTTGTCGGCTGCTTAACCGGGCTTTCCTGTGGATGCCCTAATAATAAACTATTATTAAGGCCTCCAGCCAGGGGCTTACGAATTAAACTAAATCTAAAGCGACCACGCTAAGGGCACCCCCTGCGGGGTACGAGCCTCGGCTTAGGGCGTCGCTTGAGGGAGGACAGCAAGGGACTGGCTGGATCGAACAAGAATTATTATTATCAGGGGAATTTAAAGCTACAGGCTCAGCGGCTACGCGGGCTGGCACGAGCAAGGGTCGGGGAGGTGATGCATTAGGTGCATTACGGGGACGTCGCGACGGGCCTCGGCGGCGAGGCCTAAATGACGGCGGTCTGTGCTTGTGTACTGTGCTGGTGGCCCTACGGCTCTCTTGGAGCAGGGTTATAGCGTCATCGGGGTACAATAGTGAATGCCTAGGACGGCGAATTCTACTTATCTGGGAGGGGGTGTATCGGGCGGCAGCCGCGATAAGAGGGTTTGGGTGCTTTTCAGCAGACTCGAAATAACGCTTGCAAATGCGTTTTATAAACTGTTGGATAGTGGGAATCTTGAGGTCGAGATGGAGGTTTTCGTTTCTAACGTAGAGGGGGGCTCCCGTGACCTTACGTAAGGCACGGTTTTGGAGGGTCTGCATCTTATGGAGGCGGTACGATTTCGCGTGTGGGAACACTACGCAGGCGTAGGTCATGATGGGGCGTATGCACGTGGTGTAAATGCGCAGTTTGCACTTAAGGGACAATCTGCTGCGTGCGTTCATGATGAAATGAAGCCTACCCAGAGCGAAGGCGGCGCGCGAGCGCACCGTCCTTATGTGCTCACCGAAGGTCAAGTGTCTATCTAGGATGACTCCTAAGTACTTGGCTTGCTTCTCCCAAGGGATCGGCTTGCCGAACATGGTTATCGGTTTGGGGTCGGGGGGTCTGATCCTACGCTTTTTCGCGAAGAGTACGGCTTGACTCTTATCGGGGTTGACTTCTATTCTCCATTTCCTGAACCAAGCGCCTAGTACGTTGGCGGAAGTTTGGAGAGTGCTAGCTATACGGTCGCGCACGATACCGGAGTAGAAAATGGCAGTGTCGTCTGCGAAGAGAGCTAACTTTGCCTGTCTATTTTTGGGGATGTCGCTAGTGAAGAGCGTGAACAGGAGGGGCGAGAGCACGGAGCCCTGGGGGACACCGGCGCGGATAGAGTGGGGAGCGGATAGTGCGCCCTCTATGCGATAGCGGAAAGTGCGGTTCGAGAGAAAGTCCCGTAGGATGAGCACGAGACGGTCGGGCACGCCGAGTTGGTACAGCTTGTATAATAAGCCGTTGTGCCAGACTTTGTCGAAAGCCTTCGCTATGTCGAAAAAGAGCGCGCCTGTCATCGTGCCGCGCTGAAAACCGGCGCTTATGTGCTCGACGATGCGGTGGACCTGTTGTACGCACGAGTGTTGGGTACGAAAACCGAACTGTTCGTTGGGGATGAGGCTCTTCGCATCGGCAAAGTCCTTGAGTCGCTTATAAATAAGCTTCTCGTAGATTTTACAGAGTACGTTGAGGAGGCTGATCGGTCTGCGAGGGGCCATCCTTTTGAGGTTATTTATAACCCATTTCTTTGATTGGAGATCTGATATTGCCTTGAACTCTTAGAAGAATGACGATGAGATGATTACGATACGATTACGGACGCCATGTCCTCCTTGACAATCCGATTCCATCAACGGGCACCGTGTAAGCTCCGATTATGAGAAGAAGTATAAAAAGGTTATGAAAATAAAAAAAGAATGTTAAAAAATATAATTTAATAATAAAAACTAAATCAACAATGGCAATTCAGTTAATATGGAAATAATTTTATACTAGGGCGCCGTATCTTTTGAAGATATCAGCTTAATTACATATTTATAAGTTTTAAGCTGCGTTTCCAACAGCGAAAGCGACTTCTTTGACAAACTTTTAGGTTTAAGAACTCGTAAGTTTATTCTCAACGTTTAATATTTGCAATTTTTACAGCGTTTGAATAACGTTATACCGTGGTAATTATGACGTCGGTTTTTATTATAATTAAAAACATTATCATACAAAACTGTAGAAAAATGCTCTACGATAAAAATATGACATCCATTTTTGTATACCAAGCAAAACTGTTCAAATATATTTTATAACGCACGGCAGGCAAGCGAAAGCCGAAATTATTTATATTTAGTAACAGATAAATACCTGTACCTCATGAATCGGTAACATTTTTTTTCTAACCCTAAATAACTATAAAAATTAAATCACCTGATCTTTTTTCAAGTCGCTTTCTCCAGTGGAAACACAGCTTTCCTTTATTAATTAGGTACAAACTTTAAATTTAAAATCAATTTTAGTCTAATTTTAGAACAAAAATTCTCTATGGCACAATATTTGTCCGAATTAATAGTTTGTTATAATATTTAGACGTAAATTCCGATAAACGTTCCGACCCACAATCCTCTAAGTTCTTACACAATGTTGTGTACATACAATAAACAGAGAGTACCGAATACAAGTTCATTGTTCAAACTAAATGCGGAAGGCTTTCAGAATATACGTCCATTTGATACGTCTTTTTGCACCAATACAAATATAATGCATAAGTAATGTAAGTATGCTTTCAATAAATTATATCTGTTTTTGCAGAACTGATTATACAAGGTGTATATTGTATTGTTAAAATAATAACAAGTCAGGTCGATCGATAACTTGCGGGACAATTGCGCAATTGCGCAAATGACAATATATATCAATTTATCTTACAGTGCGTCAAATGCTCTAAAAAGTTAAAATTCTATACCATCTCCTTGACTACTAATATCGGTGCAAGACTGTCAAAATGAAATCTATTGTAATTGGAAGTCAGTTGCGCAATTACTCCGCTACATTACCTATATTAAAGTAAGAAACACGACAGTTCGTACTTTTGAATGCCAAGTTGGCTTAGAAATAGTTATAGACCCAGGATTCGACTATTATTCCGTACCCAAAGAATGCCCAACGGACCGGAGCGGTTATTTGTCTGTCACAGGGTGAATCTCTTGAACCGTAATAGCTTATCAGTTGAAATATTCACAGAATTAGCAGTATAGGTATGCGTAACTTCTATCATGACAAATATTAAAATCCTTATTACGCGAGTCCGATATACACTTGCTCGTATTTTAGGAGACTTGCGCATTTTTTTTTTTTTAATTCAAAAATGTATCTATTTTTACCCACTATCTTGCCTTCATTACAACTACATGTTATACACCCTGTATATTTGTCACAACAGTTGGATATTTCTTTGAACTAAAATATTTCGGAATTCTTAAAGAAACTGTAGCGATCCAGGAGTGCTGAGAGCTCTGAACATTTTTATTGCATTTTCTTTAAGACTATTTTCGTCCCATTTTTATCGATCTCTCTAAAACTCCTGTCTCAGCTCGCTTCGAACACACCCTTAATTTTTCTGTACCCTGTACATAAATACATACTTAACCACCAACGTCCTTACCGGTTATATTTATATTTAAAGCATTTACATTTATATAAAACTATGTTAGTGTACTACAAATCTTTACTATATACATACAAAAATAGGAAAGTTTGGAATCGAGGTTCGATCTCTTTCGAGGTTCTTAATAAAACCTCATTTGATTACTCACTGCCAACACCGACAAACCAGTGAACAAAGAGGAATCTTTGTAATAGGTACACAATTTATGAAAATAAAAAAATATGTCCTGTTGATTACACTGCCGTACTTAGGGTAATGGCAGTAAGTCTTATTCTTGGATGAATTGAGGTTTGAAACCTATGTACTTCAATATCTGAGCGTGGTCTAACTGCCTTATTGGTGTGATGGCTGCAAGCGCGGCTGTCATGTGAAACCTGCGTTTGTGCCTACACTAGTGCACTATAATATCTCCTGCGTACTTGGTTAATATCCGTGGAGACAGGCCGCCGTGACCAAAATAAGCCGATCTGATATCACTCAAAATGGTGAACTATATGAAAAATAGGTAAAGACCATAGTTTGCGCTAATTTTATTTGTAATTTCCAAACTTAGAAACTTTGCCTAACGAGTAAAAAGGAATCCTTACAAATAACTTTTCCACTAAAACATAGGAATTTTTCATTTGATCTTTTAGTTTATCGATAAAGCAGCAGAGGATATTGATAAAGTTTCCAAGCTGCTTACTTGTATGAGGTAAAATTTTCCCAACATCTAGGTCCCGTTCGGTCCGCAATTTAATAAAATATTTCCTTCCAAAATTGCCTTAAAACATCAAACGTACCATATTTGTAGAGCAGCTGGAGTTTTTTAATTTCCCAATGCTTCAATTGTGTATTGATAGAGTATCAATGGAATGATTTTAGGCATTTGCTATACTGCTAGTTATTATGACGCGTAGTCTTCCAATGACTTTCCACTAAACCATTTGAACAACCCTTGAAGGAATTCGTACTGTATTAGTTTTAGCGGGCGTACCCCTCTCGCCACTGGCAAATTCCCAATCAATTACCTTTATATCTTTTACCTGTGTGGTTATAATGATAGTATACGATTTTAAACGTGTGTGACAAAACTTTATGCTTGTGTTTAGTTTTTTTATGTGTGTTAGTACTGTTAATGTAATGACGAGATTTAAGTTCTTTTGTGCTTCTGTGTTACCTCACCCCCCGCCAAAAGTGGGGACCTAATTTGTTCAATATTTAGTCAGAAGCCGTCTCCCGTCTGGTCCTCTAAGGAACCACAATTCAACTGTAATTTTTTGGTGAATTATTACAGTTTTCGGTGGAGATGTCACTAAAGCTTTTGCAGACACCCAAATTGGTAATGGAGTCTCAATGATGGCGAGGGGTGGCGCTTGGATGACAATTATAAATTTCATTTTATTTAAATTAACAGATTCGGGCTCCAAATACGTGTTTAGATATCACTAAGGCTCAATTGCACCAACATGACTATAACCGTAGGTAGCCGATGTGTTCCTTGATTATTTTGACAGCGTTTGTATTCCGTCAAAATGACGGCTAACATATTGGCTACGGCTTGGCTACGGTCAAGAAATAAAATTACATTCAATTAAAGCATATTTGTCATTTGTCAATTTTGAACATCAATCCTCATCATGAGGTTGCATGCAATTCACAGTATATGTGATAAAGTTTAGGTCTTGTAGCAATTTAGTTAAAATATGAAATTAAATATTTTACTTATAGTCATAGTCTACATAATTCGCACGTTTCAAAAAATAATACTTTAGTATGAAAGGTTGAATTTCGCAAACGGCACTAACCACAGAAATCTAAATAATAACTCAATAGAAATGCCATCAAATACATTTTACTACCGGGCCACGGTCTACGGTTTACAGCTTTTTCAACACATATTAAAGTATAGTGGACACTCACTCGCACGCACAGTTTTCTTTACTGTGCTTGTGATGTAAAATGCCGAGATAAGGACAGAGTCTTTGCCACTTCTATTGATGTATTATTTATATTGCTGTGGTATTAAACAAAAGTTGATATGCCTCTAAAGTTTGAAAAACGCGGCCGTGAGCAGGATTCGAACCTGTTCCTCCCAGATAAATACTGTACTACTGTCTAATCCTGTTTATGACCGTACTTTTCTTTCCACAAAAAAATACTTTATAGTTCGCTACGCATGCGGTAATACGTTTGAAAGATGTATCTGCACTGATACGCCCTGTTACCTTCTTATTATTGGATGGTTGATGAACAAACTGACGTCAGAGTATAAACCACCTATAGGTCTCTGGCATGGCCTTACACAGCACCGAGACGTCTCTCAGGTGTGCACTCCTCCTAACCAAGTTTCCTTCACCGTTTTAGGCAAATGATAATATATTTGTAAAACATGATTTCGTAAAATCCGTTAGAAAGGATTGGAGCCAGCGACCTTTGTCTTGCCCGTCCAATGCTAACATACCACTAGGCTATCTCATCATAACATCATCATATTATCCCATCATATCATATATATATCTGCCAATCTTTTTCCCAATTACATTGGGGGTCGGCTTCCAGTCAAACCGGATGCAGCTTAATACCAGTATTTTACATGGAGCGACTGCCTATCTGACCTCCACAACCCAGTTACTGGGTAACACAATATCTCGTGGTATGACTGGTCGTCAGACTTTCAGGCCTCTGACTATCCATAACGGTTGTCATAGATCTTAATTTGACAACTGGAACCGACGGCTCAACGTGCTCTCCGAAGCCCGGAAGGGTCTCGGTATACAATGACGGTCACCCGTTCACAGACCGACTGCGGTAAGCTCAGCTTCACTGATTGATCAGTGCGGCTGGTAATTAGCCACGAGCCCCTTATCCCATCATATCATAGTTCAACAAAATCCAGGGTTGGTGTGTTCAATAACACATCTCTTGCAATACTTCTTAACAGCCCTGTATCCTCTTAACGTGACCGGCGTGTCCTGGATGTTGAGTTGCGTCAACCCTCGGCAGTAGTACGCAACTGCTTCAAGTCCATCGTCTCCGACGAGCTCGCACCCTCGGAGCGCCAGCTTTTTGAGGTTCGGACAGCATCGAGCAAGAATCTGGAATAGAAAAAGATGATTTAGCTAAATATAGATAACAGTAGTCAGTCACGTGGATAGGAACTGAATAGATAGCGATGACATCACCAAAAGACGTATTAAAATGTGACAGAGGTCGGAATGGCTAGTGATCAGAGTGCCTAGCGTATTTATCCGGCAGGCGAAGGTTCGAATCCTGCTCACAACCGTATTCTTTTTCCACAAAAGTTTATAACTTTGTAAAGATATGTAAAACTATTGCTTATTCTTTACATTGTATCGTAAATTGCTGAAATCAGCTATGAAAATACCTGTAAACCAGCTTCGGAGACATCAGTAGCCCCCAAGTCGAGCGCTCTGAGTCTGGAACACCCCCTGGCTATGGCTTCCACCCCGTCGTCGCCGAGCGCCCCGCACCCTCGGGCGTTGAGGTACCGCAGCTTGTAGCACCTTCGGGCCAGGGTCCGGATGCCAGAGTCTGATACCTGGGAAATAAGGAAATATTGAAGATAAATAAAGCAGCAATTCCCGGCACAAAATCCTCTTATGCCCAAATCCCTTTTTTAGTTTATTTTTATCACAACATAACCAACCTTTAACTGTAACACTGCAGGGCGCGAGCCCTTACTCATACAAAGAGAGAATGCACGAGCATTGATAACCACGATAGCTCACTGTGGGTTGGCGATTCAGACCATAAAATCCAGGTTTCCTCACGATGTTTTCCTTCACCGTATGTCTGTGATGTCTTAGATTAACTAAGTACTTATGACATTAAAAAAGTTTGAACCCACAACAATCATTATTTTATTCAATGTCTCATTATTACAATACTGCTATATTTATAGGTGGTATGTTTTTATTTTTGGGAATAGGGTAATTTTTGTATAGATTTTAATAGTCGACATTAACTTCACAATTCTTTATGAGGCATATATTGCATGCCAAGATGGCGGCCCCTAATGGGGGGGGGGGGCAGTCCCGAAACCTCAGTATCATACGGATTCTTTCTAAACAATGAAAAAAAAAACATAATTATATTAACTGTTAATATAATTAAATCTGTATGTAAATAATTGCTAGAACATCAGCTGAGTCCTTGAAGGCTAGGTCAAAGTTCCGATACACGAACATCTTCAAGATGAGGGAACCGAGGAGCATACTAACTAGTTGCCATTACGTCGCCTAGATTGCTGTCGTCTGCATTTATATTGAGTTTATAAGAAGAAGCGTGTACAACTTGAAAGTTATGCCAATAAATTGTCGTTTAAGTAATTGTTCAAATATAACTACTAAAGATGTATGTGTGTTTAATTATGTTATTTCTTACTCGTACCTTATGTCAATACTTACTTCCGCCCGCGACTTCGCCCGCATGGATTTAATTATGTTATTTCTTACTCGTAGTTTATGTCAATACTTACTTCCGCCCGCGACTTCGCCCGCTCGGATTTCAGAATGGGGTCCAGCCAGGATACAAAGTATCCTATATGTTAATCCAGGCTATAAACTATTTGTATGCCCAATTTCATCCAAATCCGTTCAGTAGTTTTTGCGTGAAAGAGTAACAAACATCCATACGTACAAACTTTCGCGTTTATAATATTAGTAGGTTTTTTTTTTTATACCATAAAAATGTAAGTGGCAAATATGCTGTACAAAACTTTATAAAGTATATTTTTAAAAACTCTGTAATCGACCACATTTCAACAAATAAATAATTTGAATGTAATTTAAGGGTCTAAATAGACCCGACCAGTTGCGAAATTGCAGTTTTGGATGCAGTTGATTCCGCATTGCTCATTGGATTTGCAGTCTTGGGTTCAATTCCCGGGTCGGGCAATATTTCATTGGTTATTTCTCTTAGGAAATTCTCAATAGTAGCCCGGAGTTTGGTATTGTGCCCGGTAGACGGCAATAGGCTCACTACCACATGGGACTTAAACAGCATTTGTGAAATAGTGGTGTACACGACTACCTATCCCTTCGGGAAATACGGGCGCGATGCTATGATGATGATATAAACTTGTTTAATTGTAACTTCAAGAAAAACTCTATCAAAGGACGATGAACAAGCTTGAACAAGGAAGAGCCACAAGTTCCTGTTTCAATTACTTCGGAGCAACTACCAAGACACCTCTAAGACAACTAATTAAAACTGCGTCACAACTTAGCACAAACTGTTTTATACAAGTGTTGCGGGATAATGCCGCGTGTTAGTTTAGCTAAATTCATCCAATCTACTAATAATAATCTAATATTATAAAAATTTCGTGTCACAGTGTTTGTCGTCGAACTCCTCTGAAACGATTCGACCGATTTTTATGATTTTTGTGTATATTTGGAAGGTCTGAGAATAGGCCGTAGGCTATTTTTATACCCTTAGGTGATATGGGTGCCCTATCCAACAAATTGATATGGCAGAACAACGTTTGTGGGCCACAGCTAGGAATAATATTATAAAGCCGAAAGTTTGTGAGGGTATGGATGGATGTTTGTTACTCTTTCACGCAATAATTACTAAACGTATTGGGATGAAATTTGGCACACAGATAGTTTATAACCTGAATTGACATATAGCATAATTATAATCCCGGCTGGACCCAATTCTGAAGTCGTGTGGACGTAGACGAAGTCGCAGACGGTTTAAGATATATTGCTATACACAATATGTATTAACCCTTATTCATCCACCTCTTCTTGATATGAAAATAATTTTTATTTCTACAGAAAGTATTTTAAACAGACACTTTTACGAGTTAGTTTGTATAAGACTAGAGGGCGCCGGCATTTCCTATCTATCTCTGTGAAGTAATTGCCGTAACAAACAAAGAGCTCAAGGTCTCGCATTCCAAAATTTCATAACAATCTTAACACTCTAACTTAGGGTAACTTTTTAAAGTTTACATACGAATATTAGTTTCAATCAAAAGTGCACCGTATTTGAGTATATATAGGGTTCGTTTTGCTGATAAATATTCATGAAGAATTATCTCAGATATACTAATAAAGTTTGATGGATAGAAGGAGCATCCACCTTACATTTGACTCTTGTCTGAACAAAGAAAATGAATAGAATAGAGCGAATATTTATTTATATAAGTAAAAGACACGTTCATAACTTTCAAGACTTCAGTCTAGAGTTAAGGGGAAACCGCAGGGCCGGTTTTGGAAATAGAATAGATATAAATAGAAATAATCTTATAAAGAAACAGAAATAGTCATAAATAGAAATAGACATATATTAGTTGTTTGTGATAATAAAACATATTCTCCTACATAAACATGTATATGCGTTCATCTTACATTGTTTAGGTTTAATATAATTGCTAGAAACATAAAAAATCATTAATTATCACGTAAAATAGGGCAATTCTGCTAAGTAATACAATATAAATTAAAAAGGGTGCATTAAGTATACAGTAAACTATGTTTTTTATTATTGCAAACGACCACTTTAATTCTCATTTCTATTACTGACCAGAGCCAAGAGGCTGTAGTGTGTAACCATTCCTAACTATGTATGTAGACAGCCTTATATTATAAAGTGCTTCTCCAGCAATACTGTTTTGTAAGAAATGATATATTTAATACAATAAACTGAACCTTTATACTATTCGGACGTATTATTCCTTCAACGACCTGACCACTCTACAAGGCAAAGATAACTTTATTTGTTTTTGTTTTTCAACTTTAACGGCGCGATTGAGCGGATTCCCCTTAAATGAGTTTCTACGAATAATATGTATTTCTGTTGGTGGTTGACTGAGTACAAATCAATACCTATAAAATATATAATTTCTCTACATGTGAAACACTTGAGTACCTACATTTTCTGAAACTATATAAGTGAATGCTTTCAGCAGAATTCTATTAGCCCAACTCAGAAAAAGGCAACAAATTCAGTGAGACTCGTGATACTTATGGGCCATTAAAGATTAACCCTCTTTTAGCAAAATGTCTCTAAAGTTTAATGTCATCTATATCTATTGCGCTTGAGTGACATTGACAAGTATAATTTGTTAGTACGTTTTAGGTTTTAAAACATATATACATAGCAACACGCCTGTATCCCAGAAAGGGTAGACAGAAAGGTACTGTTGTACAGTCATACTTTACCGATGATTAAGTCCCATGTAATAAATAGATTTCTTTTTACCAAAAAATGGATCCACGTTTGGCCACCAACTCGCCTGATGGGAAGTGACGGTGTGGCCGAGGATGGAGCACGTAGACCCAGAAGAAGAAATCTATTCACTCTAGCCTTGAATATGCCTAGATTGTATTTCTCGGGAAATACGGAAAACAACAGAGAATCCATACACGGAACTACTGCCATCAACTAGACACGCTGGCCAGCTACTGAGAATTTCCCCGCAGAAAAACACTTTGCTCGGCCCGAGAACCGAAGCCAGGACCTTAAAGCCGCCGTGCTTATGCCCAAAGAGTCATCGGTTTTTTTTTATGGATACGTCCCTAAAAAGCAACTGTGTTTATTGTGTTGTTTATTTAACTTCGCTTGCGTCGTCATGTAACACAAACCGGACTATATTTAGGATTATCAAATAAGTGAAGCTACTTTTGAAATTAGTTTTAATTCTAGTCTCAAAGCAACGTCTAAAAACAATTTGTAATCTTAAAATAAATTTACCTATGTCCACGGACCTTAAAAAAATACGGACGGAGCGTTGCGTACGACATGTGAGAAGCATGTTTAGTCGTCCAATTTCGCTTGTCATACACGAGCTAAACGCATATACAAATACTTAAAACTCATCTACTCGGCGCCAGTACGCTGCGTGTGTGTATGCGTAATCTATGCTTCGCTTATGACAAAGCAAGGCTACATCCGTATTTTTTTCAGATCCGTGCCTACGTCACGTTTTCCACAAATTTAAATTATATTTATACGGTATAATCCTGTATATTAAATTATTTTTAAACCATTTTTGGATTCAAAAATACAAACTGAAACACTTTTAATTTAAATAGAGCGGATTTATTTTGAGTACCCTTAGTTACCCTTACAGTATTCTCATTTTAATTGACAATACCATTAAAATACTACATTCTTGATTAAAATACGGGTACTTCTGAGACACTTCTATTAAATTGAACATCTTAACATACATCTCAAGCTTTAAAACAAAATAGCACTTGATTTATGTAAAATCTCACATTTCTAGAATAAAGTATATGCATTTATTTGTTTTATATTTATATTCGATTGTATACGTTGGTACATTACCTCGAAAAAATATAACACTTGTAAAAATATGATTATTGAGTATTAAAATTATTAAACAAACCTGCAATCAGTTTCGGGCGCTTGAAACGCCGCCATCTTGGCGCGCTTTCTCTGACGTCAGAGAACACAACATAAAATATAGCTTATAAACCGTGGAGTGTTTAGTTAACGATGTATGAATTTATTGAAGGGATTTTCTATAAAGAACAGATTTAAAACTCAAAAAGAACCACAAAACATGATAAACACCCAGTAATAACACACTCGAGATATTGTCATCGCGGACAGTGACGTCACGTTTCACTCCAACAAATAGCGTGCGTTTTGACATTTTAAATTTCTTTTTAATTTCTATTTTTCAAAGAAACATTGAAAAAATAATAGACAAGAACGGGGCTTGAACCCGCGACCTTTGACGTTCCGTGTCATCACTCTACAAACTGAGCTACCTTGTCGTGTTCAAACCTATTGAATTTTCAATCCTCTTTGTATACGTCTTAAGGAGACGCCTGGTGATATTTATCTAGTAATCATTACAGATTTACTAAAACAACGTCGCGGGTTCAAGCCCCGTTCTTGTCTATTATTTTTTCAATGTTTCTTTGAAAAATAGAAATTAATATAGGCATTACATGGCCTCAACATGTATTAAAAAATATAATTATATATGATTTATAAAGGATTGGGATGTTGTTCGGCGATTTACAACTGTAAAGTGGTAACGCTGAGTTTAGTAAATCTGTAATGATTACTAGATAAATATCACCAGGCGTCTCCTTAAGACGTATACAAAGAGGATTGAAAATTCAATAGGTTTGAACACGACAAGGTAGCTCAGTTGGTAGAGTGATGACACGGAACGTCAAAGGTCGCGGGTTCAAGCCCCGTTCTTGTCTATTATTTTTTCAATGTTTCTTTGAAAAATAGAAATTAATATAGGCATTACATGGCCTCAACATGTATTAAAAAATATAATTATATATGATTTATAAAGGATTGGGATGTTGTTCGGCGATTTACAACTGTAAAGTGGTGACGCTGAGTTTAGTAAATCTGTAATGATTACTAGATAAATATCACCAGGCGTCTCCTTAAGACGTATACAAAGAGGATTGAAAATTCAATAGGTTTGAACACGACAAGGTAGCTCAGTTGGTAGAGTGATGACACGGAACGTCAAAGGTCGCGGGTTCAAGCCCCGTTCTTGTCTATTATTTTTTCAATGTTTCTTTGAAAAATAGAAATTAATATAGGCATTACATGGCCTCAACATGTATTAAAAAATATAATTATATATGATTTATAAAGGATTGGGATGTTGTTCGGCGATTTACAACTGTAAAGTGGTAACGCTGAGTTTAGTAAATCTGTAATGATTACTAGATAAATATCACCAGGCGTCTCCTTAAGACGTATACAAAGAGGATTGAAAATTCAATAGGTTTGAACACGACAAGGTAGCTCAGTTGGTAGAGTGATGACACGGAACGTCAAAGGTCGCGGGTTCAAGCCCCGTTCTTGTCTATTATTTTTTCAATGTTTCTTTGAAAAATAGAAATTAATATAGGCATTACATGGCCTCAACATGTATTAAAAAAATATAATTATATATGATTTTAAATTTCCCTTGCATGATTCTCATTTTTCAACTTTAATATTTCATAGTTAAAACATGATTAATTAAAAAGTAACTGAATAGGTGTCATACTACAGCAATCAACATTACGAATTAAAATATTTAATTTAAATTTGAATCACTTGCATATTCCCTATTGACAAAAATGACAAGTAAGGTTAATTTAACTGAATGTTTTTTTTAACTTAGCCTTAGTGGTACCAAATTAACGTAACCGTAGCCAATATGTTAAGCCGTCATTTTGACGGAATTTACATAGCAACGCTGTCAAAATAATAAAGTAACACATCGGTTACCTACGGTTATAGTCATGTTGGTGCAACTGAGCCTTAGTGTGATATCTAAACACGTATTCGGAGCCCGAAATGTTAATTTAAATAAAATGACATTTATAATTTTCATCCAAGCATCACCCCTCGCCACCATTGAGACTCCATTACCAATTTGGGTGTCTGCAAAAACTTTAGTGACATCTCATCTCATCCCGAAAACTGTAATATATCACCAAAAATTACAGTTGAATGGTTAGAGGACCAGACGGGAGACGGCTTCTGACAAAATATCGAACAAATTAGCTCGCCACTTTTGGCGGGGGGTGAGGTAACACACAAGCTCAGAAGAACTTGAGAAGATTGTATACGTTGGTACATAACCTCGAAAAAATATAACACTTGTAAAAATATGATTATTGAGTATTAAAATTATTAAACAAACCTGCAATCAGTTTCGGGCGCTTGAAACGCCGCCATCATGGCGTGCTTTCTCTGACGTTATAGTACATAATCATAAAATATATCTTGTAAAGTATGGAGTGTTTAATTAACAATTTATAATTTTTATAAACTCAAAAAGAACCACAAAACATGATTAACACCCAGTAATAATATACTCGAGATATTGTCATCGCGGACAGTGACGTCACGTTTCACTATTGAAAATTACGTCACAACGCAACAATATTTTTTTCAAACTAAATGTGTTTCGCGTCTAGACTAACAAGTTAACATATTTCCAGTACAAAATTTTTGAATAAACGTGAACGTCGTTTAGATTATAAAATAAAAGCTTCAACTACGCTTTCATTTTAATATTGAATAAAGTCAGTTCAGACTACGCTGTACAAACTGTTGATCAAGTACCCGTGCCATATTTATAGAACAAATTATTAAAAATAAACACGTTAAATTGCTTTAAAAATTCTATGGCTATTTAGTTACCAAAATAACACATCGAAACTTTTGCGGGTTTTTCAGAATAACCCGTACGGCTCTAAGAATAATTTGTTGGTATTGGCACAGGAGGCGAATTCCTATACCATTTTTATAATGTTTTTTATGATTTAGTTATAGTCGCGCGTAATATAGACGTTTACAAAAAAAAAAAACAATAAATAATATTATTTTTTGTATTAATTTTCTTCATACAGATAAATCTTTGAAAAGCTCTAACGCATGCATAGCGAACTCTAAACATATACATTTTTGTGGAATGAAAAATATGGTCGTCATCAAGTTTTATGTAAAATCTACTTCAAAATTTAACATTACTGAAACCACGCTTTTGCATTCAAATTATAACTCATGGTTTCTCTAAAGTCCTTTAAATTTTATAGTTCGGTTGAGTTAATCCATGTTTCAACTTTAATATTTCTTTTCATTTGCAAAAGAGGCTTACACAGTCTGGCTGAATTTAAACTTTAATCAGATGTAAAATATTATACGAACTTCTGTATTGTTATAAAAATAAAAACATTGAAGGCTTGATTTGCTTTTCTGTAAAACAAAATACTTTTTCTTGCACTAAGAAAACCTGGCTAGTGATTAATATTTTGATAAATTTGTTAACTGTACCCTGTGTCATATTAAAGGAGTTGACTATACCAGACACTGAAAGCAAATCAATAAAGAAAAATAAGTTATATTTTTTTGTGGAAATTAAAGTATGGTCGTGAGCAGGATTCGAACCTGCGCCTCCCGGATAAATACTCCAGGCGCCCTGACCACTAAGCCATCTCCACCTCTGCTCACCACCGCGAATTCTTCATCCATATTTTAACACGTCTTTTGGCGACGTCATTGCTATCTATTCAGTCCCTATACAGGTGACCGAACCAACACGACTAACTTTGCAGTTAATACAATGTCGTAAAGATGCATGAATTAAAGATAAATATTTGAAATGCATTTACGCATGCTTAGCGAACTCTGAAGTTATTATACTAAATGAAAAATAATTCAGTTCCTATACAGGTGACCGTTAATTACAAATGTTTGTTTAGTTATAATAAAACAACTTTTAACCTGATTAATCGCGTGTATTATTGTTTTTTGTTTTTCCTGACGTTTCGAACACTTTGCAGCGTTCGCAGTAGGAGGACTAAGGTGTCAGGCGTCTCCACAGTTTATTTAAAATTATTTCAGTCTACCGTACATATAATTGATAAAATTCATAAAATTATTTTTGTCTCTCATACATATTTAAAACTAAATCGCGACGGTATTTCCTAAAACCATCCTTGAGAAGAAATACCGAAACAAACTCAGAGGTCGCAACAAATATGTAGTTCTTCAAATTTTTCCCTGTCCTTGTAGTATAGGAGGATATTACTTGCCAAATTTCATAGTTCTAGGTCAACGGAAAGTACCCTATAAATTTTGATTCCCTTGAGAGTGTCGAAATATACGTTTTTTGCGGCCGAATCTTTTTTTCACATTAACTTAGAAGTTTTATTTTTTCATAGCTACAAGAGGCTGTAGACTTGAGTATATGGTTTTAATTTCAACTGGATAACTCCACGCGTTCCCGAGATATTGTTTCTTTACTAACAGACAGACGGACAGACGGACAGACAGACAGACAGACAGACGAACAACAAAGTGATGCTATAAAGATATCCTAAAAAGAAAAGATACCCATGGTGTTACAAGCGCCTATACTGAAGACCACCTGAAACCACTTGCATCGGGTGTACTGTACGCGTGTTTGCCATCTTAGTGATAAACAATTATTCTCACCTGTGTACACTTAGCGACAGAAAGGTATCTTAACGCCGGGCCTAGCTTGGCCAGCTCGTATAGCCCAAAGTCCGTGACACCGGTGCAGTCGGACACGCTCAGCTCTTTGAGAGCGCAGTACGATGGTATCCACCGGACTCCCGCATCTGAAACAAGTAGGTAACGTTATGATAGATACTTCGTCATGGAATAAATATATCTTTCTTTCTTTCTTTCGTGAAGAACCCGCTAAATATACTGATGCTCCATTTTTTTTATTGTGGAAAATCCATCATGGACGCCTACCGACTAAAAACCACACGGCCCTACTTTAACCTTTACCGAGATCCCGGGTCCGTTGCAGCAATCACCACTACCCGGACAAGTTATGGTCTATTAAGAAGTGTCAACAGGCACTCCGGAATTTGTTAGCCAGGCGCTGGTCGGGCGGCGAACCACCCATGGCCGCCGCCCGCAGTCCACGGCTCACGGTGCCCAATTGTTAAACGTCCTCCGGCGCCTGTCAAATATAGTGTTGGTCTAAAGACTGATGGCGCAAACTCATAGTTACACGCACATTGCAGTCGCATGGGGCCATATATGGGGACTGAAATAAGGCTATAATAAGGAGAGGCAACAGGTTTGTAATTAAAAAAAAAATGGCAAAGGCGTTTTATTTTTGTCGTCATTTCTACATGTGCCACTTTACAGTAAATAGCCAACGAGCTTCACAGTTTTAAAATAGGTACATCTTGAAAAATTTATTACAAAATATACAAGATAAAATTAATTAAAAAATTAAAACGCTCGCCTGGAATGTGTGACTTTAAAAATAAATCTTTGAAAAGCATTAACGCATGTACCCTACCTATTCAGTCCTTTGTTATTCATACATGTAAAATTAGTCAAAAGAGTTTTGTACCTAAACCTAAAGGTAACATACTTTAGGAGTTAAAAAGTTTTCTCATATTCAAATTGTCTAAAGTACCCTCATCACACACAGGCCTAGGCTTCAGGCTTGAAAAACTGGCATACAGAAACATTAAAATTGTTTTGTAATATGTAAGTACTTACGTTTCTGTAATTGTTTGTTTATAATAAAGATGGAAGCAAAAAGAGAATACGGTCGCGAACAGAATTCGAACCTGCGCCTCCCGAATAAATACTCCTGGCGCTCCGACCACTAAGCCATCTCGACCTCTGCTCAGACTCGCCACCGCGAATTCTTCATCCATATTTTAACACGTCTTTTGGCGACGTCATTGCTATCTATTCAGTCCCTATAAGGGAGCCGCTGGTTCGAATCCTGTTCGCGACCGTATTCTTTTTCCATTTAATATAATTATCTTTAGAGTTCGTTAAGCATGCGTTAATGCTTTTCAAAGATTTATCTTTAGAGATGAAAGGCTTTATTTCTATGTTTGTTTTGAATTTCCCTTTTATCATTTAAGCCTACGCAGTTATAATAGGTGTTGAAACCCTAGATTTCTAAAATGTGTATAGTCCATAGCTAAAATAGTGGCGAAACACCAATCGGCATACAGCAATTTAATTTGAGAGGTAAAAATGTAGTGGCTATGTTTTTATTAGTTAGTAAAAATACAATTAGTATTGCTAACCACATCAAATTAATCACTACTTGTTATCAATAGAAGTGTGTTGAGAATCGTCACCTTTATATAATAAACTAGCTGATGCCCGCGGCTTCACCCGCGTGGATGTCGGTTATCGCGACAAAAAGTAATCATGAAATTTTTATCCCGTTCCCGCTTTCCAATTACCGCTTTATAATTGCCCATTTTTTTTAAGTATTAAAATAGATAAAGTATGTTATCTTTAAGAGATAGACATATGCCATTGCGGACTTTTCTGTAGACCTATATAAGATACACAATTCCACCATACATCATTTTGTTATATCTCAAAGGGTTTAGGCAGCGTTTTCGTTGAAAGCTGCTAGGCTTATTTTTTCCGACACCTCCAACAAATATAATTATATTATAGCCAATTTATACAAAAAATTTACAAATTATATACTAAAACCTTCCTCTTGAATCACTCTATCTATGAAAAAAACATAGTCATACTCTAACCGTCATACAGTAGTCCGCAAGTCCGTGTCAACATTGACCTTGAGCTGGTCTATCGCCAGAGGCGCCGAATCCGTAGGTGCTCGGGGGCTCCAGCCCCCACGAGAGGTAAATAGTGAGTGTAGAGCACCCATGTACATGCAATTATGTATATGCATAGAAACTGACTACATTGCAAATGTACGCGTCCTAGTGTGTCAGTAAGTGGAATTGTGACGATGCCCAACTTCTTTCTGAAGTATGTGGGTATGTTATTTTTCTTCTCTCATTTCGCCAGTTTAAGCAAGTCATCAGCATCCACGGGATTTTCTAAAAGCATATCGTAGTAGGGAGTTTCAGTAACGTGCGAGGCTAGCTTTTATACTGGTTTTGTTGCCACTGATGTGCAGCCTCCCTTATAGTTAACAACGTTACCGGTAGTACTTTTTACAAAATTTCATGAAAGCGATTTTAGCTTAGTGAGGGCCATCCGCTAAATCCTGCTTACAATTATTTTTGTTTAGACCGCCACTATTTTATCCAACAGATTATACATATAATTGTGTAGCGATATAGCATGTAATTAGAGCAAGAGGTAAAAGGGTTTTGGGCTGACTTTTGTCTGTTAGCTGTTCAAAAACTGTTTATTTTCGTTAATTTTGAATATATGAGTGTTTGAGTTACCTACGTTTAAAGCGAGCCTGCGTTTGTTAACAGTACTTGAAATTGAAATTGTGAGTTAGAAAACAGAAATTCGTAATAGAAATTACAGAGGGAGGTGTCTTCAACTACATTCTGACGTTTCATAAGTGCCTTTCAAATTGGTTTATGTGAAATAAAAACTTTTGACTTTGACTTTGACCTCAATTTACTAAGATTGATGATATACTTTGAAAAATTTCAAATTGTTACATGTCAGGTTTGAACTCACAACCTGTTGTTTCAGAAACGCGACCGTAAAGTCCACAATACTTTAAAAATTAAATTTAAAAAATATGCTAAAATGAATTTCCTCGCATCACTAATCTATGAGAAGAAAAAATTGGTAAATTTACATCTTGTTATGGCAAAGTTTTAGGCAAATTAATTTATTCCTAGAGTAATAATTATTAGAATTTCATATGTATAATATATAGAATATTCACAAGTTTAACTAAAGTAAAAATTTATATATTAAAAACAATGAACTGAAAAATACTAGTAATAGAACTTAAGTGCCTCTGAATTAATATACCATTTCCCCAGTTTCTGGGAATATCTGAAGAGTCTGATTTGATCTGAGTGTGGGTAGCCAGTAAGTAGGTAGTAGCATCCTTATTTGTTATTTCTAGAGCAATCCCGAAGAATGCACGTGAACAATAATTTATATAAATTGGTAAACTTATTGCCGTTTACCGGGCTATTACAAACTCCGGAGAGCTATTTATTCTAGTACGCTTCGGGAAATACTATCTTGATTTTACGTTATATTAGCTCCAGCATAGAGGGTACATAAAAAATAAAATATAAGCAGTTCAACCAATATTAAAAAAGGAGCAATAGTTTATTCCCAGCCGGGTACAATCCCCACTACATCTATATTCACCTAACAAGAAAATCTTGTGTGAAAATCTAGTACAAGCAATTACTTGCTTTCGAAAAACGCAACGAACGTGCTAGACGGGTACTAGAGTGGCTACCGATCTAATAGAGACGTTCGACCCGGGAATATGGCGATTAGATAGATGTTTTTCTGAATAATAATGCGATTACTGTCCGTTGGTAACCGTATAATTTATCAGACATAACGGGTGGACTTAAGTATGGGTCTTTTTGCTGGGTGAACGGTATTGGGCGGGTTTCGATAAAAAGGTTTTACTAGAGCAAGTTGAACTTAAAGGAAATGGAACAATATTCTCTATACATTACGATTTCATAAAAAAAATATATTTTTATAATAGTCTTTTTTAATGGACAAAACCTTGGCATTTAGGTATGTTAAACTAAATATTCCGAACATTATTAGGATGTCTCTAAAATTTGAGCACTGCAATTGCCTCGTTGGTCTAGTGGTCCCAAGCGCGACTGAGCATGAGGTCCTGGATTCAATTTCGGGGTCGAACAAAGTGTTATTGGGTCTTTCTATTAAGAAATTCTCGATGGCAATAGGCTCACCACCTATTACACTTAATAACAGCATTGGTGAATGCGGGTGTACAACTATGTACACCTCTCCCTACCCCTTCGAGGAAAACACGCGTGATGCTGTGTGTGTATGCATGTTAAAATAGAGACGTCAATCTTAAATGGAAGAAAAGCTTTAGTTTGACATAGATGCCTAAATTTGAATTTGACATTAAAAAAATTCTAAGGAAACATTGAAAAATACAAACGGAATTCGAACCTGCGCCCTTTGAAAATCCGTTTCATCGCTCTCTCAACTGAGCTATCCTCTCTCTTGTTTCCAAAACCAAACCAATGAACCAGATTTAATATTTCAACAACTCTGTTATTTGAAAAGCGTTTACCGATTTCAATATTAATTACGAAAATTTCACATCAGATACATGTTCTGGGCAATCTAGTCCACTCAATTAACTTGTAAATTGCTATGCGCTAAACTTTGTACAAACTACACTATAATTTCTACAAAAATGTAATAAAAACAGAGAAAGGTGACTTTTAATTTATTTGGTAGAGAAAACGGCAGTGTAGGATCTATGAAAACTTCTAATGCTCAAAAGCGCAAATACTCGAAGGAATTAGTAGTGGAGTAGTTTTAGCGGGCGTACCCCTCTCGCCACTGGCATTTGATTCCGAATCAAAGCTTTATACCTTTTACCTGTATGGTTACAATGATAGTACACGATTTTAATCGTGTTTGGCAGAATTTTGTTTATGTTTAGTTTTTTTATTTGTATTAATACTGTTAACTGCTAGTGGTCCCAAATGCGACTGCTGAGCATGAGGTCCTGGGTTCAAGTCCCGAGTCGGGTAAAGTGTTATTGAGTTTTTCTTTTAGAATATTCTCAGTAGCAACCCGGAGTTTGGAATTGTACCCGGTAGATTGCTATAGGCTCACCACCTATTACATGGGACTTAATAACAGCATTGGTGAAATGTGGGTGTACAACTGTGTATACCTCTGCCTACCTCTTCGGGGAATACAGGCGTGATGCTATGTTATGTTATGTTATTAATACTATTAATGTAATGACGAGAGCTACTGTTGCTTTAGTGCAAGTTCTTTTGTGATTGTATGTTACCTCACCCCCCGCCAAAAGTGGCGAGCAAATTTGTTCAGTATTTAGTCAGAAGCTGTCTCCCGTCTGATCCTCTAAGGGTATAATGATGTCAGTTCTGTTGGGTGTTGTGTTGTCAAAGTTTACGTAACATATCGCCATCTTTTTTAACCGACTGCCTAAAAAAAGGAGTGTTATGTTTTTAGGGTTCATGTATTTTATGGCTAATGATGATGTATCTATGTATGTTTGTGAGTTTCTTTATTTCACCGAAACTTCTAAACGCCTGAACCGATTTAAATGTATAGGGAACCATTAGAACCCTTATATAGTCCCGGGTAACATAGCATAGTAAGATTTAAAATACGTTAAATACCTAAGGGAAGATTTTTTTTAATGTCATATTAAAAAAAAAACTGCCCAGGATAAATGACAAAAGGCTCACTTAATAACAACATTGGTGAAATGTGGATATACTGAGTACACCTCTGCCTACCCCTTCGAGAAATACAAACGTGATGTTGTGTATGAATCTCCTTCTTCCTTCGTGTGGTCAGGTCTGCAAACCTCTAACTTGGATTAGCGACTGCATTAATTTATTGACATTAGCCACAACCGACGGTTTATCATGTCTTCCAAAGTATGGAGACGCTCGGATGACAGTTTGTCAGCCACCCATCTACAGACTGGCCCGCCAACTGTTGCTTAACCTCAACGACGTTAACCGACCAATCAATCTGCCTATCCTTTTCCTAATTAAATTGGGGTCGTCTTCCAGTCAAACCGGATGCGGCTTACTACCAGTATTTTACATGGAGCCACTGCCTATCTGACTTCCACAACCCAGTTACTGGGTAATACGATATCTCGTGTTATGACTGGTTGTTAGACTTTCAGGCCTTTGACTACCCGTAACGGCTGTCATAGATCATATATGTGATATGATATCATGATCATGTCATAGATATTATGATTATGATTATGATCTTAAATCTTAATTAGACAACCAGGACCAACGGCTTAACTTGCTCGATATGAAATTATGGTCACCCATCCACAGCCTCGATCAATTGTGCCACTAGAGCCCCTCGAGCCGACCACAGTTTCCAAATATATTCAAGTGAACAAAATCTCAGGACATGTAGCTATTAAAGTAGGGTGAAATAAATTGTACCACACGTCACTGAATAAGATTTATTTTCACGAATTTCATCTAGGTCTTTCTCGCTTAGGCTTTTGTGTGACAAGATATAGTAAATACTTGAATTATTTATTGGGACACGCCGACTGAGTTGTATACCTACATACATAAAAAAAACAAGTTTTTATGTGAGATATATTTTGTTACTTTTTCTACAGTGCTCGTTTCATTAAAAATTCACAGTCGTATTACGAGTAAGTACCGCGCTATTTTGTCAGAATTTACATCGAAATGCCAGTTGGTGCAACTAAAACTAAAATAATATGCCGTCTACTTGGTGTAACTGCGCCTAAGTAAATCCTATAGTTTACAGATAAATCTTTCAAACACATTAACGCATGCGGAATTTTTGTGGAAAGAAAAATACGATCGTGAGCACGATTCGGACCTGTGCCTTCCGAATATACACTCAAAGGCGCTCTGACCACTTATCCATCTCGACCTCTGTTCACTACTCCGAATTCTTTCTCCACATTTTAAAAAGCTTTTTGGCTACGTTATCGCTATCCTATAGATACTAAAATAATTTTACAGTTGAATTAATTAATTTTACAGTTGAATTAATTAATTTTACAGTTGAATTAATTAATTTTACAGTTGAATTAATTACAACAACTATAATTTTATATTGAGGGTGTACCTGATATTTCAGGTTTTGCCCTAACGAATGGTTTCTACCACACCTAGCCTTGCCTTAAAAGGCTGTAATTACAATCAACTTGAATTAAAAAAGTAAATATCTATTCATTGGCCTCTCCCTAGTTGCGACATAAAGCCAATCCCTTTCAACCAATCACGTTCTTTACAACCAAAAATGTTATGAAGGCTACTAATAATATAAAAGTATAATTAAGTGGAAGTTTGTGATGGATGTTTGTTACTCAATCACGCAAATAATTACTTAAACACCAGCACTATTGTGGTGTTTAAGCTATTGCTATATTTTATAATAATAACCGGCAAAGTATGGCGCACAGCGCTTAGATGACTCTATACCCGTATATGACTCTCTAACGGGTGGATGGTTGTAATTAGCAAATGATTTTATATACTTTAGCTAAATTATAACTGTAATTAGTCTGTAAGCTTCCGCAAAATAAATAAATATAGGTATAACGTAGGTACTCTATTGTTAATACATTGGTGAGCCGACCTCTCTCATGTCTCATAATAATAATAATCTTTATTATGAACTTCATACATGTTCCACAATATATAAGTCCCTGACCTCCAAACTAGTAAAAAAACTGCATGTTGGAGATCAGTTCCTTCCTTTTATAATGATCTTGTTCACACTTCATACAGTCTCTTACTCAATCGCTGCGCCAACGTAATAAGTACGCTGTTCTACGCTGCATGATGCCTGCGAGCGCGGGGTGCAGATAGCACGTGGCGCGCTTTACGGATCACTCGAAGCGTTGCACTTTATTGCGCCATGACATAATTTTGAGATACCTCAAAGAACCGGCGGAGTGAGCTGCGCTTAAGTTACTAAGTTCACGCAAAGAATTTTGCTGAGTTACCCATCTCTAGATGAGGTTGGGGTGAATACAGTTGCGTTCCCGAGCCTCCGGTAAAGATTTGTGGAGAACCGTGTGGTCCTTATTTGGTAGGAGTCCAACAAAACCTCCATGATGGATTTTACAATCCGATAAAAGGATCCTTGACCCCCGGTAGTTAAGACAATTAGAGATCGTATTTAAATTACCTGTGACTAGAGTACATCTTCTAAGGTACAAATACTGCAGAGAAGGGCAGGTGTGGAGCAGGGCACAGAGTCCGGCGTCCGTCACGGACCCGCAGTCCGTCAGGTCTATGTACTCCACGGGAGGTCGACGCGTCGCTAACCGCGTCTCCAGCCACGCCCAATCTGGCCAATCAACGTTTGGACAACCTAGAGGAGAACAAAAATCATAAGTTTTATTGTAAAAAAAAACGTCCGCTATGATACATATAGTTTATATAACTGCTTAGTTGGTCTAGTGGTCTTGTGGCGCGGCTGCTAAGTGTGAGGTACTGAGTTGTATTCCCGGTTAAAGCAAAGTGTTCAATACTCAATCATCATGAAAGAAAGAAAGAAGAAAGAAAATGTGTTTTATCATCATGAGCCTTTTAACATCTTAATCAGATAATTTAAGCAGTGACTCGGGAGTTTAAACACTCCATACTCAATGCTATTTAGGATTAATTACACAACAGTTTCTCTACCAACATGTTACTGTGGGTTAACTTTTTAGCAGAATTTACAATTGTTATCAAAATACTTTGTTTTCATCCGAAATGGATATGTGTGTGCCACTAGCTCGCCTGATGGTAAGCGACGGTGTGGGCAAGGATGGAGCACGTAAATCCAAAATAAATATTTTCACTCTAAGTAGAGTAAGATTTATCTTGTATTAGTAGTAGTAGTAAATATATTATTTTTTTCCTGTGGCAACACAACAGCTAACAGCTGATTTAAACTTATGCTGTAATTTATATGTTAAATTAATTATATTATTCATAAGAACAAGCCCAAGACCAATTATTCGATGACTACTAGGGGTATTGATTGTATGTTGTGCGAAACAAGTGCGAAATGACTGGCTGCAAGCCAATTTGATCCTTAGCATCACATTCTTGTAACAACATATTTGTATACGAGTTTTGTCTGCAATTGTTGTCGCTTTTCGGTGCTAACACGGGACCAAAAACGGGCCTGCCTTTTTATACTCCTTTACTAAGATTAAGTGCAATTTTTTGAGGACTTACTATGTGAAGGGTTGGTTCACCAACATCGTAAATCTCTTCTAATGGATGGTGAGCCTATTGCCACCATTGCCTCTGAGCTCAATTCCGGGCTGCTACAGAGACCGTACTTTGCCCGACTAAGCAACTGAACCCAGGACAACACCCTTATTAACCACGCTTGCGAATACTTTATCAACAAGGCAGGCTAGCGTGCGGAGTCTACCATAAAAAATATTAACCTGTAAGGTCTATATGCCTCAAATCCGTGAGGTCCGTGATGAGAGGGGCCATGGCTCTGGCATCCATACTGCTGGAGCCCGTCACGGCCAGGTGCGTCAGATTTCTGAATGTGGCCACCAGCAGTTGAGCACTTGCTACTGTTACCTGAGGAAATAAAATAAGGAAATGATAAAAAAGAATCGGCAGAAGAAACTAGAAGTTTAATAGCTATCAATCATGCCGACTGATCATGATGATAAAAGATGATGATGACTGATATCTAAAACGATTTAAAGTCAAAGTCAAAGCATTTATTTCAATTAGACCGTTTACAGGCACTTTTAAATTGTCAAAAAAAAAACTAGTTGCCACGTTCCAAAGTGTAGATTCCTGTGGAGAAGAACGGGCAAGAAACTCCACGGTTACTCTTTTTCATCAAACAATTACAATATTTTGGTTACATTGTATTTATAATATAGAAATCATATGTGAGAACAATGTAATATGAAGTCTATAGAGTCTAGTTATAATTCAAAACTTTGCCATGACAGTTTAGAGATGACCAGCGCCAACCAACGGCGCCCGTTAACGAACATGACGCCAGCGTCAGCATCACTAAACTGGACCATATTGTAGGGAATCTAATGACCCAACACAAACGCCACCGTCAGCGGGACATTTGACTGAGCATGACATACTCTATCTGCCAGACAATAATCAAATATATTACATTTACAGTAGACCATACGAAAACTGGCACAACAAGGGGATTG
This sequence comes from Xylocampa areola, assembly GCA_935421205.1. Classification (NCBI taxonomy): domain Eukaryota; kingdom Metazoa; phylum Arthropoda; class Insecta; order Lepidoptera; family Noctuidae; genus Xylocampa; species Xylocampa areola. The sequence continues at coordinate 12,553,936 of OW285220.1, forward strand.
ATCGGACCCCTAAAGATAGCTTTCTACAAGGGCAAGCAGTAGTGAAGCTATGAAACATTCTCACTAAGGATTTTCGAGGAAGCGGTGTGCTTCTACGCTTGGCTTAGCCAGAGTGAGGTGGATTTCTTTTACTCTCGTTGCATGCTCCCGTATTACAGATATCTTACTAAGATTGCATGTATAGTAACCTCGCTCTGCTATGTAGATAATTTTTTTCTACCAGAGCTGTGCTATGTGATGGAAGAAAAATTAAGCAATCTTATTGGTAGATTTTCCTTTGGTTACTGCTCCCCTTCCTCACACATCTCTTATGAAGGCCACAGGCACTTAACTGCATATTTTTATTTTGACAGTTTTACCAATTACGAATCCAAAGAAGTCGTTGGACATGCAACCTAGTTTCTTCCCAATAAAACTTACCGCACAGTTTTTTGACCTCCACTCTCTGACGGAGCTGACGCAAGGTCCTGCTCTTGCTCCTGCGCATCTCGCAGCGATCTCCAAAGGTCCTGCTGCTCTAACCTTCCTCCATGCTTCGGGCCTCGTGATCAGTCGCGTGGTGAGCCTCGCCCATCTTCGACACACCCGAGACATTCGGCAAAGGTCTGACACCTGTAAATTGAAGGTATAAAATATTAAATGCCCTTAACGAACTCAAAATTTTTACTTGCTCAGTAGTAGGTATAACGGATGACTAAGTTAATAAATGAGTCAATACAACTGTTTGTTAACGTTTACTCAAAGCAATGAAAGTCACTCTACTGCTAAATACTCCAAGTACTCTGACCGCTGAGCCATCTCGATCTCTGCTCACTACCACGGATTTCTCTTCCACACTTTTAATACGTCTTTTCAGTCCTTTTACAGGAAACTGAGCCGACACGACTAACTTTGCAGTTAATACAATGTCGTAGTGAAGATAAAGTATTAAATAACATTTATTGTCCTGATGAGGACCAAAGTTGCAGTGAAGTCCACAAAAATGTTATAATATCTACCAATCGAACCAACCTCTAAATAAGACAAAATCTTCAACCACAGCGCATCACTAAGGGTATTATCCCTTCTTCTTCTGGGCGGGCCGCAGTCCGCAAGAGTATGATACCCTTGGTCCAGACTCAGTTCGCTGAGGTCTGCGGCGAGGGATAGCGCGGGCTCGGGGGGAGGGGGCGGCCGCCGCCGCGCACCCCCACACACGCCCGGCCCTGAACAACTCCCGCTTGACATTGCGAGACCCTGGAAAGAAGGTATTGAGAATTAATTTAAAGAGCCTGAGCATTGAGGGTTTCTATAAAAGTAAATCCTTAAAATTATGATCTCTGCAGGGCAAAGGCAGGATGCAAATAATTATGGATTACCGCGCTAGTTCACTACGAGTTGACGATTTCAAACCATTAGTCGTAGGATTTCTCAAGATATTTTGGCCTTTGTGGTTTTTAAGATACACTGGAACATATTTCCCGGCGTCAATTAATACCTATTGGTTATTTTAAATTATAGAAATCAACTTGAGATAACTTATGTTTGTGTCTGTGTCTCGAGAGAAGAGAAAATCTTTTGAACTGGCTAAGTTGTGAATGAAGCAAGTAGAAGATATTCAAATAATGTTAACATAAATACAACCTGCCCAAGTTCAGCTGAGACCCGAGCGGATAGCGCCCTCTCCTACCGTCCTCCGCGCCACTTACCGCTAGCGCCATCAACTTGTCAGTAGTACCTACTCTACTGATATGTTGATGGCGATAGTCAACATGCTTAGTATCGATAGTATTTGACGAACAACACTTTTTTGCCGACTTCTTGCGGTGTCTCAAGTTTACTCGGTCAGCTAATATTTCAGAAGAAAGTACAAGATGATAATATATATCAATACAAATCGCAAAATCTTTTAAAAGAAAAAACTGACTCCATGCTTCTAAGTATCGGAGTAGTTTTTTTTACTTTAAAGTTGGCAGGATTGTTAAAGGATTGTAATATTTAAAAGTTTAGATACTTATTTAGTTGTAACGAAGTAACAGCCCACAGATTAATCGACTGAAGTTAAGATCGGTCTGTGGATGGGTGACCATCATATCATACCGAGACCCCTCCGTGCTTCGGAGAGCGCGTTAAACCGTCGGTCCCTATTGTCAAATAAAAATATATGACAGCCGCTACGAGCAGTCATTCGCCTGTAAGTCTGACAACCAGTCATATCACAAGATATCGTGTTCCCCAGTAACTGGGTTGTGGAGGTCAGATGGGCAGTCGCTCTATGGAAAAAACTGGTATTAAGCTGCATCCGGTTGGACTGGAAGCCGACCCTAATGTTATTGAGAAAATATAATATATAAACTTAACTAGATTACCATAGCAAAATATGTCTTAATTTTAAACTTAACGAAGTTGTTTCGAATAATAATGGCGTAAATCGGTAAATCGCTACAATTTGTTGTAATAAATATTTATTGAACATTGACAAGTATCAGTGAAGGCAAGGCTTATTAAAGCGCACACAGTTCAACGCTTTAAATGTCCCAACAAATGATTTTATTATTAAAGCAATTTATTCACTCGTGAGGTAAAGGATTAACCTAGTTTGAAACGTCAGTTAAATTACTAACAACATCATTGCGTGTTCCTGACAAACTTAAATGTGAAGGGTGCCAGAATAACGAACCGGTTCCTACATTTTACCGACTACGCATTACAATTTGTCCTACCAATACTCATAGATATTGTACAAAAACCGGCAACTCCGATTCCGATCACCGGTTCCACAATATCCTGTTCTTTTTATGAACGCTTGCGTGACAGATGTCAAATAATGATTTTAGGGATGTGTCGTAACGTAAATCGGATAAAGGATTTTTGATTAACGATTTGTTTCAGGACAAGTTATTATCGTTACAAGATTAAGTATTTGAGATATCGATTCAAATTGTGCAAAAGACAAATTCTGAATGTGTCGTGCAAGCATTCTTAAAATTTACAGTCTGTAATAATATACAATATTTGTCGTTCGACTTCGTTTCAATAACCTTGATGGTATACCGCTACCGCACATGACATTCGACTAAGATAGCAGAGTGACACTAGTAAAAAAGTTTGAATAGAGCGATGATTTCCATAAATGTCATCAGAGCAGATGTATCGAATAGGAAAACGATGATGACAATCGAGGAGTTATTAAAACGACATCCAACAACAAACTTTGTACTGACGAACGTCTTTTGTTCCATGTTGTTCTGTTGAAAGTGGTTGATGGCAATAGGCTCAGAACCTATTGGAACCACATGGGACTTAATAATAGCATTGGTGAAATGTGGGTGTAGAACTGTGTACACCTCTGCCTACCCCTTCGGGGAATGTAGGCGTGATGCTATATTATGTTGTGAAAGTTTTGACGGCTTTGCCAACAAAATTCCTCCTTCCTTGCTATACGTTGGTTTTTTTTTGTGCGGAGAATTTGAGCCCTCTATTTGAATCTGAGAATTCACCTCCATGTAATGCAGAGAGCACACTGCGCAGTTCAAACCAAGTATAACACTGCTCAAGCTCTGCTGAAAAAATTGATATCCTGGCAGTATATTTTATTGCAAATTAGTTAACAAATGCAAATCGAACCTGCAATATTTTGAATTTTGATACATCAACTATTTAATTAAATGTTTTAATCGATTATTATTCATTAACTAAGGCGTTGCTAAACTTAGCAGATTAATTAAGCTACGCCTTAAAGTCAGTTATAACTCTATTGTATTTAAATTAAGCCAAAGTACACAAATCATAAACATTTCTAGATATAATAAGAATTTCGTGGTAATCGAGAAAAGGTTAGGTAATGGTTCGGAAACTGGTATATACCAATAAGCCTTTTCCAACATCTTAGGCATATCATATAAATCTGCCTAGCCTTTACCCAATTACATTGGGGTCGGCTTTCAGTCAAACCCGATGCAGCTTAATACCAGTATTTTACATGGAGCGACTGCCTATCTGACCTCCACATCCCAGTTACTGGTTAACACGATATCTCGTGGTATGACTGGTTGTCAGACTTTTAGGCCTCTGACTACCCGTAACAGCTGGCATAGATCTTAATTTGACAAACCGGGACCGACGGCTTAACTTGCTCTCTGAGGCACGGAGACACGAATTTCCAATGTCATGTACATGTTTAGTTAATCCAAGACCTCACAGATACACCGTGAAGAAAGATCATGATAAAACCTGGAATTAATGGTCTGAAATCGCCAATCCACAGTGAGCTGGCGTGATGATCAGTGCTCGTACCTTTTCTGTATGATAGGAAGTCTTCGCCCTGAAGTGAGACGGTTACAATGTGGTTGTAAAGACTAGCGTCAAATTTTGTGTGATATTATTAAATTATATTAAATGGAAATGTTATGGTGATATTATTATTCATTTTAATTTGCCTACAATTGCCTCGTTGGTCTAGTGGTCCCAAGCGCAACTGCTAAACAGGAGGTCCCGGGTTCGATTCCCGGGTCGAATAAAGTGTTATTGAGTTTTTCTGTTAGGAAATTCTCAGTATCAGCCCGGAGTTTGGAATTGTGCCTGGTTGATGGCAATAAGCTCACCAACTAATTACATTTGACCTAATAACAGCATTGGTGAAATGTGGGTGTACAACTGTGTACACTTCTGCCTTCCCCTTCGGGGAATATAGGCGTGATTCTATGTTATGTTATTTTAATTTGTTAATTCTGTTAACTTTGTAGTTAATTTTAGTAGTTAGTGTCTCAATTAATAAGAACTATTGAAGGAGTGTACACTTAATTATTACACAGTGTTTAATTAATTAATTAAGGTGTAATTGGTTTATTTATTTTTTACATGTTTTAATTTTATTTTATTTTTGTTTGTATTAATTAATTCAATTCAATTTTTCAATATGGCAAGTCTGCCGACTACTGATGACGGCAATTCTGCCAATGTCAAATGTGAAATGGGGAAGCGTGTGAAAATATTAAAATAAAATAAAACAGAAACTATTATACAAAAAAACAGGTCAATTTCTTGATTAATAGTGGTACTCAATGTAGATCTTGTTGTTATGTTAGTACACTGAAACAAACGAATACAAACATAAAATTAAATAAATAGTATAGTTGTTAAAACATTAAATAAATATATACCACACCAACATGAGGGATCCAGCTCATAATTTAATATTATTTTTATAAATGAACAATATCAAGGCTTGAAATAATTTTGGAGAGGAATAGGTAAGAAGCGATGGAAAGTTTATAGGAACAGGAATCTTTAGGTTAGGGAGGTGACTGTAGAGATCAAGAGATGAGATGTTATTTGTGCATACAAAAAATATATGCTCCAAAGTTCCTTCATCCAATCCGCACTCGCACAGAGAAGAATCCCGTACATGTATTTTCTTTAAAAAGACTGGAGAGCAGCAATGACCTATGCGGATTCTACAAAGGACAGAAATAACTGCTTTGGGGACTTTTTTGTAACGATAAAACCATGGCTTAGCAGTTATGTTTGGTTGAACTGCATAGTAATATCTACCCTTCTTTTTATAAGAGGAATTCCAATGTTCTTGCCATGACGTTTGTAGATACCCCTTAGATAAACTCAATAGATCGTATCCTTGGTGACAGAAATGACTGAGGTCTGCCGTTTCCGATGTTATGGCATCTTTGGCTAGCGCATCAACGAACTCATTACCCTGAATCCCACAGTGGCTAGGAATCCAAACCAATTGAACGTCTTTGAAGGCTTTAGAGCAGTTAAACAAAGAGTTTTTTATTTTTAAGATAATGGCACTATGTACTTTACTTTTAAAGGGATTTTGGATTAACGATTTAAGACAACTAAGTGAATCTGTAAAAATAATAATAATAATAATCATTTATTCATATAAAAGTACACAAGAAAAACACAAGACTTACAATCTAATAATAAGTGCTGACATGATATTTGCCTGAACTAGGTTGGACCTGTGCCTCAGGCGAAAAAGTGCTGACAAGATATAAATGTCGCAAACATTAACAAATAAAATAATAAACTTATAATTAAGGGACTACATCAATTTTAACGTTATGTTTATACCTAACACTAGTTTGGTACTTGCAGTTTTATTTACACACTATAAGAAGGTCTTCCGTCTGTTCGTAAGACAGACTTTGCAAATAATTATAAACAGTTTTTTTACATATAAAGCAATTAAGGTTATAAATACTTAGTTGTCTATTTAGTCTATTATATAGGAGTGGGCTTAAAAATCTACAAAATCTATTCGAAAACACATATTTTGAGGTTGAACTTGTATTGCAAACTATATCATTCCGTCTTTTGTTAGTAGTGTTAGCATTGTAGGAGAGCTGAGAGTGCTGTTTTTGTATTACGTGCATAATAAATAATTGCCTTACAGTTAAAACGTTGCAGGATTTATAGAGCTGGACAGTAGGAAAGAGGAAAGGATGGAAATGGGCTACTTTTAAAATTGCTCTCTGTGCTCGTTCCAGGGGAAGCATTGTAGTTTTTGGTGCTCCGCCCCACGAAGTGACACAGTACGTAAGGATGGATTGACATAGGGCCAGATAGACTCGGGTGATCAGTTTAGGTTCTGCAATTGTGCGTAGCTTTTTAAAAACAAATATTAATTTACGTACTCTCGATACTAAGCTTTCAACGTGTTGTCTAAAAGAAAGTGTGTCGTCAATAATGATACCCAGATATTTTATATTACTAGTTTTAAGGATATTAGGACAGTGGCATGTGTTATTTAAGGGGTTATTACATCGATGCGCGTATAAATGAGTGTCAGTACTGTTGTTATGAGATTTGCGCATGGAAAATGTTATATATTTAGTTTTATCAATGTTAAGTGTTAGCAAATTGCAGTTGAGCCAGTTAGTCACGAGATTAAAACCTTTTTGTGCGCTTTCGTAGAGTTCATCCCTGGTTTTTGCAGAAAAAATTAACGCTGTGTCATCGGCATATGATATTATTGTGCCGTTTTCTATATCTAGATTACACAGGTCATTTATGTAGATAAGGAAAAGGGTGGAAGCCAAAACGCTGCCTTGAGGTACCCCGAATTCATGGTTTTGTTGGTCCTCACTCGTTGTTGTATCAATTCGTACACATTGATGGCGATCATTTAGATAATCTGCAATTAGTTTAAGCTGTGTGCCCCTTATGCCTACAGTCTCCAGTTTGCGTAAAAGCAGAGGAATAGATACAGTGTCGAAAGCTTTGGCTAGGTCGAGGAAGATTGCTAAGCATTGGTTTCCCTTGCCGAGTTCTTCTGCGACATAATCGGTCAGGTTGTGTACCGCATCTGCTGTGGATAATTTCGATCTAAAACCGAATTGCATTGGCGAAAGAAAACGGTTTTTTTCTAAAAAATTTACTAGTCTTTTGTTGATGATTTTTTCTAGTATTTTGGATATCGAAGGCAGTATTGATATCGGTCTGTAATTGCTAACTAGATCTTTGGTGCCTGATTTAAATATAGGGATTACCACTGCCTTTTTTAAATATTTAGGAAAGATCCCGTTTGATAGACACAAACGAAAAACATACGTTAAAGGGGGCACTAAAATATGCTTGAACCGTTTCAGTATTTTATTGGATATGCTATCCCAGCCGACAGCGCAGTCATCTTTTAGCCCGGAAATGATTCGTGCTAATTCGTGTTCATCAGGGTCGAGCATAACAAAAGATTTATGACTACCTAGGGACACTTTTTGGACCGTTAACGACTGCGTGCATTTCGGTATTTGTTCGGCAAGGGATTTTCCTACATTCACAAAGTAGTTATTTACATTGTTAGCTGAAATAAGCGGTGAAGACTCATTAAACAGTAAACTTGAACTTGATTCACGCGGTTTTGATAAATATGTGATGTTTTTTATATGTTTCCACAGTGATTTGCAATTGTTACCTGCTTTCTGCAATTCGTTTTTATCATAGTTGATTTTTAGCTGTTTTAAAAGATTGTTGCAAAAATTTCGATACCTCTTGTACGTTGATTGAAGTAATAAATTATCAGGAAACCTCTTTGATCTCTGATGTAGTTTGTCCCTGTGTCTAATGCAACGGATGAGTCCAGGTGTAATCCAAGGTTTAATGTTATGTATTTTTTTATTTTTTGCCGTTACGGTCGTATTGCGTAGTATAGCTTGTTGGACATTTATTATTATGTATGATAAAGACAAATTTGCGTCAGCAGTATCGTAGACTGGGCTAAAATCAATATTGTGCAGATCATGTTGAAGTTTGTTTATGTTTAATTTCGTCATTGTTTGGGGACGATTTAGCTTAGCATGCATTAAATTTATTTTTAGTAGGACAGCGTGATGATCAGTAATTGTTGAATTAGTTACAAGGGTAATATATTGTAGACTAGATTTGATCATCATATGATCCAGGCAGGAACCACTCTGATGCGTCGGTAAAGTATGTGCGGGTAGTAGTCCATGATAAGCGCACATATTTAGGTAATTTTGTGTTCCTGCGTCACAGTTATTACATCCAATATTTATATTTAAATCACCTGTTAGTATAAGATTTTTGAAAGGGGTTAATGCTTCACAAGTCTGGTTTAATGAACAGAGAAAGGGATCCAGGTTTCTAAAAGAAGGAGATCTGTACAAAGCTATTATTGCTGTAGTATTACCTATTTTTATCACTAGACAGTTACATTCTTGTAGGGCAGGTTCTTCGACAGTCACCTGTAATGATTCCTTGACATAGACTATCACGCCGTCGTTTTGATTGTAGCTTATTTTACTACAGAAGGAGTTGTACCCTGGAATTATTGGGAGATTTTCTTTTCTATTTAATAACCAGCATTCAGTTAAAATAATTACATCACAAGCCAGGTTAAGTCTATGTAGGAAAATAGTAAAGCTATCTATATTCTTATAAATACTGCGGATATTTTGTGTTAGTACTGATAAAGAGTTTTGAAAGACGGGGAGATATTGTCCACAAGCTTCAACCTCGCACGCTTTGGTCACGGTTGAAAAACTATTATCTATATCTGTAAATAAATTTACATCCATACTATAAAATAATTAACTTTAGTACTAATAACAATAAACAATTATGTGGCGCTCTTAGGCGCCTTCATAGTCTATCGAATTTATGTACCTATATTCAGCAGCTTTTTTAGCCGGGCAGTCGATGTCGCCAGTCTTATGATTTCCTGGTTTCTTGAAGCGCAGACATGTGGCACATTTCGGAGAATCATTTTTCTTAGTACACTCCTTGATTGAGTGGCCCTCTTCACCACAGTGTCCGCAAGCCGGGGCCGTGGTTTTACATGATTTGGCTGCGTGGCCGTACTGCTGGCAATTGTAACATCTAGTTACTATCGTGAAGTCTCTTACCGGGCAGGACGTCCAGTTAATAAACAATCGATCTTGAGTGATCAGGGCTTTACGTACGATGGCTGGTACTTCAAGAATCAGATTGTAGTTTTCTGCATCTTTCCTGCCAGATTTATGGCTCAGTTTTATTGAAGACACAAAAGTATCTCTGGTCATAGTTGGGAGTTTATCGGCCACGTTCTGTTCGAAGATACAGTTGTAGACCTCACTTTCTGCCAGTGATGTAGGAACTCCTATAATTATAATGCGTGGTTTGCGTTTCTGCGGTTCATCGATGGTGAGCTCTGAGTTTGCACGCTTTACAGTTTGCTTCAATTTTTCTACATCATCTTTAGTTTCAGTGCTGATAATAACACCTCCATTTCGAACTTTTCGAACGCCTCTGACTTTCAGTTTCATTTCTTCTGGGCACACAATTTTTTGGACAAGGGTTTTAGTTTCGTCGCTTGTCTTCGAGCTATCCCTCGGATAAATCGCCACTGAACTGAGATTAATTGGACGAACAAAGCTGTTGGACCCTTTCTTCACCATATCCGCAAAAGAGGTACTTTCTGTAGTTGGTCTCGTCCAGGACTCTTTTATTGTTTGCTTGATCTCTGCAGCAAGATTTTCCGCTCGGTCTTGTTGTTCGTTGAGGGCTTGGAGAGTACAATGAGTTTGCACGGCTCTTTGTTTTAGGGATTGGTACTGAACGGCTAATTGCGATACGCTATGTCCAACTTTTCGGCAGAGATTACTAACTTTTAGTTTCTGGTCTGAGTTTAATTTGCCTTCGGTGGTTATAGAGCAGACCTCGTTTAAACATAGTTCAATGGATCCCATCCAGTTCTGTATTTCCGAAGTTGAGATCACTTCCATCTTCTCGATTTTGGTAAGGTTAGGGGTTTCATTCGGTGTCGGTGGTGGTGAGCGGCGCGTTAGCCCGCTCCGGTTAAAGGGGCTGCTATCCATATAAATGAATTAAATCACTATTTGTCCATTCTTGAAAGTAAAACTTAAACGTTACTATTGTTTGTAGTAGGTATAACACACTAGGTCACTAAAGTAGGTCACTATTAAATACAGTTTATATAAATTATTTGCATTAACGAGCACGTCTGTTTGCGCTGACGACGAATGCGTTTTTTAAAATGACGCCAGAATAGATATTGTGCGATTCAATGAAACGACACGCTTCCAGTATAGCTACACATTCACCCGTGTACACGGATGACTCCTTAGGACATCTGAATTTTAAAATTATTTTGGAGTTTTGGTAATATACCGCAGCCCCAGTACAGCCGAAATTTGTGAATTTTGAAGAATCTGTAAAAAATCTTTCAAAACCATTCCATCTTTCTCCCACCACCGCATTGAAGGCCGAATCCGCTGATGGTGAATTTTTAGAAATACCGATATCAAAAAGTATTTTAGGTTTAAAACATAACACATCATATGCAGAATCATATACAGGAAGTTTAGAAAATTGGACAATAGGGCCCTCTAAGTTTTTTAAAAGGCGGAAAGTTTTTAATAACAGGGGAATTTCTTTATTTCTCCAATAATTCGAAGTTCTGCATAGAGCCTCTAAGTCTTTTAATTTTGAAACTAGTGGATGAGAAGATTTACAAATTAATTTGGATAGAAATCGAGAGGCCAGATATTGTCTCCTGAGGGCCAAAGGAGGTTCAGCACACTCAACTTGCAAGGCGTTAATGGGAGAGGACTTCATACAGCCCGAGATGATGCGGAGGCATTGTGCTTGGATTCGATCCAATCTAGCTAAAGCACCTTTATTGCACGGGATCAAAAGGAACGTGCCGTAATCCAAGACACTGCGAATTATCGCATTGTACAACAATTTCATAGTGTAAGGATGAGCGCCCCACCAAACACCGGCTAAAGCTTTTAATATAGGAATTAACCGCTCACATTTTTGGATTCTTGAATTTATATGCTGTAAGCCGGTTAGTTTGGAATCCAAAAAAACGCCTAAAAATTTTACATTGGACATGACTGGGATTTCTTGCCTTTGGACTACCACTGAAATTTGGGGAATTCTATTTTTGCGCGAAAAGATTACTGCCGAGCTTTTCGGAGCCGATAAACAAAGACCGTGGGTTAATAACCAATCGCTCAAAGAATCCAAGGACAGGCACAGTGATGAGGCAGCGTCAATGATGGAGGGATCAGATATATATAGCGCGAGGTCGTCTGCATACTGTAGGATATGGCAGTTGTTATTTAGACAGGAACTGATATCTGCCGTGTACAAATTATATAACACAGGACTCAATACTGAGCCCTGTGGTAAGCCCTTCCATGTCTGCCTTTTATCAAACTCCTCACCTTGCACTCTCAATATCAGAGAACGGGACATAAGCAGTCCACATATGCATTGTACCATCTTAACCGGAAGTCTCAGCTGAAGCAGTTTTTGCCTGAGAACGGGAAGAAGGACACTGTCATATGCAGAGGAAATGTCGAGAAAGGCAGCAACAACAGATTCATTTTTAGAGAATGATAAACGAATATCAGTAATCAGCGTCCCGATGCTATCCATTGTGCTAAGACCTTTCCTAAATCCGAATTGAAACCTCGGTAGCAAGTCTCTGGATTCCACAATCCAATCCAAACGGTTTTTAATTAAATGTTCCAAAAGTTTCACTAATATAGAGGATAAAGCAATTGGTCTATAACCGTTCGGGTCATTTATATGTTTGCCTGGTTTTAATACAGGAATGATTATTTGGCATTTAAATTGTTCTGGTACCCAACCATTGAAATAACAAAAATTTATAAAGTTTAAAAAATATTCTTTCGCCATATCACCAGCATTTACGATGAATGAATATGGTAGACCATCAATACCTGGTGCTGAGTCCCGTACATGTTTTAGAACCATATTAAGTTCATCAATCGTAAACGCTGCATCCATGGGGTCATCAGACAAGTTTACAGACGAATAAAAACACTCGGATAAAAATGGAACGTAAGGAGATGCTATTTTATCAAAGAAAAACTCAGCAGTTTCTCTGGTTATGGGAGAATAGATTGAGGGAGAGCAACCGGACCTGAACCGGTTTATGCTCCTCCAAACGACTGAAGCTGGAGTAGATGGAGATAATGAGGTGCAAAACTTTACCCATCCTACACGTTTTTTCTTACGTAGTAGACGTTTGGATTTAGCATAAACCTGTTTATATAGAATTAAATTTTCCGTGGTCATTGCCGCGTTATAACGTTTTTCAGTCTCATTTCGCTCTCTCACTGCCACTGAGCACTCTTGATCCCACCACGGTGGAGATGGAATTTTGTTGCGCGTGCTGTTTTTTAGGGGAAAACACGAATTTGCACTATCTGTTATGGCCATAACGAAGTTTTCATAACAAAGTTGCGCATGGTGGTGGTCAATTGAATCTGAGTAACTTGAAACTAAATTTGGAAGATGATTAATTTTATACTCCAATGATGATGAAAAATTTGACCAATCTGGGTTGGACAAATTGTATTTCAAAAGTGGAGCACATGTCTTTTCTAAATAAGTTTTATTTGCCAAAGATGTAATAATAGGGTAATGATCACTACCATGCGTTAAAGTTGTGCATTCCCAATGCGCCGAAGCCGCTAATTCAACCGAACAAAATGTCAGGTCAATACAACTCCTCAGTTGTCCAGGGAGGGACCTACGAGTAGAACAGCCGTTATTTAATATTATGAGGTTTAGATCGTCCAAGACATCTACCAAACCCATACCGAAGGAGTCACATCGTTCAGATCCCCATCTGAAATGATGACAGTTAAAGTCACCCATGACCATTATAGGACCACGAACATCTTGAAATATGTTTTTCAAAGTAGTTAAAAATTCATGGCGAGGGTGAGCTATGTAAATGGAAAATATAGTAACACCCTCTACTCTACCAGCTACAACACTTAAGTCCCCCATAAGTGGAGGCAGGGATAAGGATAGGAGAGGAACCCTGTTATTAATAAAAAGAGCTGACCCTCCATAGCCATCAGAACGATCACATCTGAGAATGTTGTAGTGTGGCATACGAAAGCTAAGACTAGGAATCAACCAAGTCTCAGCAATAGAACAAGCCAATGGCTTGTATTTATTCAAAAGAAATATGAGGTCGTGCTTTTTATGCCACACGCTCCTCACATTCCACTGAAGGAACACTTGGCGGACTGCCATTTTTAATAGTAAGTAACAGAGATATAAGTTGGTCAGCAACGTTGGACGGTGATTGGGAAATGTTAGAAGAAGAAGACATAAGAGAAGTTAAAAGATTTATAAGTAGCTGTATAATAGAAGAGGTATTGTTGGAAGACTCCAAAAAAGGATTGTTGAGAGCACAGCCATTAGGCTGAGATGGTTGAGGAGAATTAATTATATTTTGGTGAGCAAACTTATCATAAGATGGAGAAAGGGGCGCATGGGTTCTGGGTTTGAGGGACACAGTCTTACGGTATGACTGAGAAGCCGTTTTAACCACATTAGCATAACTGTTAGAAACAGTGGGGATAGCCTTACTGGCTTCCAAATAAGAAACTGATTTCTCAGCCATAACAGACTTAATAGCTCTCTGCCTGCCATGCTCCGGGCACTCCCTGCTAAAAGCAAAGTGGCTCCCAGAGCACAACACGCAAAAGGCTTCACCCTCAGAGATGTTGCAGCCATCACCAGGGTGGTCATGGCCACACTTACCACAACGCGGTTTAGATCTGCATATGGTCTGAACATGTCCAAACCGACAGCACTTCCGGCAATGAATTGTCGGGAATATATACTGTTCGACAGAAAGGGCTGTATAACAACAGTAAATCCTCTTTGGAAGCACTTGCCCATCAAATGTTATTACGCATGTTTCAGTAGGCTTCCATTCGACTTCTCCATCTCTATAAGTTTTCCTATTCAGACGCCGTACCTTCAGTATTTTTCCACAGCCAGTGGGAACAGATAGATATATTTTTGCCTCATCTTCTGATATGTCAGCTGGGACACCAGTAACAACACCCATGCGTGTAATGTTAAATGTAGGAATTGAAGCATTAAAATTGTTATTAACTAAAATACTATTTAATAAGAATGAGTTTGCATCCTGAGGGGAAGCAAATTCTACAGAAACACGGTTACGACCAACTTTTTTCACACCATCTCGAACAATGTTAGCAATATTGTTTTTAAAAAGGAATAATCCAAAAGTAACTGGATGCAGAACTGTATTAGCATTAGGGTGAGCTTCGATACGAGAGACGTGGACAATATATGGAGCCTTATCTAAATTTGAGTATCTTTCACGACCAACTTGACTTCTTTGCAGTTTTGGTGGACGACTGACTGAACTGACTAATACCTCATCATCTACGGGACGTTTACGCGTGTTTGATTGAGATGCATTAGATGACTCATTCATGCTACATACTACTTCTGCAAATTGCGATAGCGGGTCTGGACTCGGGGAAAAAGGAGCATAAATAGAAGTCGAAGGGTTACTAATGTCGGGAGGATCGGGGGGTTTATTTTTGTCCATTATGGGTAAGAATAAATATAATACTAACCCAATAAAACAATCACTGGGACGGCACACACAATACAAAAACAATAACAAGTCACAAAGGTCACAATATCACTCAAAATAAGCAAAATCAGCAAAGATTCTAGACACACGTGGTACCCAAACACACTCTGCGGCGAGAATCCCTTGTATTAATTAAGTACCCACTATTTATTTAACGCTGTCACTGTGTCTAGTGCTGAATAAATGTTTTTTCTTCCTTTCTTTCTTTCTAATTTATGAATGTTAATTAAGGAAGAAAAAAAGACCGTCTGTCGAAACACAAATTATACGTAACGGCAATCTTGATCATATCATAGACATTCAACACAAAATTCCCAGTACTTGTCCGATCGAACAATTTATTACCTGTAGACACATTTGCACACAAAAAGACATTAAATACAGGTGCTAATAAATGTTTCTGAAGCTGTCAATTGGCTAATTAATACGCAAATGAAAACCTTAATCGCACTTGTGGGGGTTTGATTGCAAATTATACGTATGGTAGGAAGGTTAGCTGTATGAAACAGAAATAAGATAACACGTGCCATTTTGAAGGCATAAAAATAGAATAAAAAATAATGATCATCATCATCATCATCCCCTTATCCCAATTTATTTGGGGTCGGCGCAGCATACCTATATCTGGCATACTACTAAAGTTTTGGCTATGTTTTATGACCGGCCGACTGCCTGACGTCAACCCTCTTTGGGAATGCTGTTGTTAGTGGTAACCGCCAATAATGATCATTTATAAATTATATTCTTGTCTAAAGATAATATGGACGTGTACATTTGAACCTGATCCCCACAAAAATCTGGGTCCTATTCCTGAACGGGCAGTGTTTATTTTTTAACCATCGAATCAAAAGAGGAGGTCCTCAAATCGCGTATTTTTTTTTATGTATGGCCACGCATAGCTTTTTACAGAGCAGTGGGGTTACTCTTGAAACTAATACCAATTCCAATCCAATTTCAATATTAAATAGACGGCTTAAAACAACGCGTAATTTTAAAACAAATTTACCTACATTTCAGTTTCCTCAATTTTAAAGCATGTTGTCTTCATAATATCCTGAATCTATAATTATTTTTTAGATATTTTGGCATTTAAAAGTACGAACTGACTTATGTCCAATGTCAACCGAACGGAATTATTTTCAAGAGTAAGCCCACTGATCGATTTTGATCATTCTTTTTTTTCCACAAACCATCTTTACGACCATTAATATTTCGATTCACACCCATAAATATTTCGGATTGTAATGAAGGAACTTGTATTGGCGCGATGATGTTATAGATTTCTTCTGGATATACGTGCTCCATCCTCAGCTATACCGTCGCTTACCATCAAACGAGTTAGTGGACAAACCTGAGATAATTTTGTTAAAAAAAAATGTACGTACCTGTTCCTTTAAAGACTAAACTAAGTTCAAATTCGATTACGAAAAATACTCGTTCTTGCATTCTCCACTACTCGTAGATATCGAATGAATCCTAGATTAAGGTCCAAATTGCAAATAATGCGAGTTTGATTTTCGATATCTTCCCAGAATTACGACGCAAAATCGACGTATAATCCCGTAATCCCCTTTTTGGGGAAGAAGCGAGATGTCTCGCGAAATTTAGCAGTAACACGTAGAGGTAGTCTTGTAACGTGACTTTACTGTACATCGTTGTGATTTCGTGAAAACATGACAAAGCCTATTCTTATGTGAATATAAGTTGGCTTAAGAATCGTATATCGCGATCGGAGGTCAAAAATTGCAGAACTGTCATAACTCGTTACGTAAAATAAAACGTAATGTAGGTAATTAAAAAAGAGATTGGTTCCATTTACAGTCAGTTTAAACGTCTATCCTATAATACTTCAATACCTTTACCCTTTTTTGTCGTGCATGGCCTAGTTAATAGTTTTAAAATATTTGTATTTGGCTAATAAATAAATAGAATTAAAATATATTAGTTATCTACAAGAGATGAAATACGTACAAAAACATATCACCTATTTCATTGTAATTTTTTTTTTATTGCTGCCGCGGTCCCCCCTTTTGTAAGGCGATTTTACAACAACATAGATACCTATATATTTTAGATTTACCATGTCTATATATATTAGAATTAGCAGTATTTGTCAGATGTAACCTAAACTTCTTTCCTTCATTAATTGATAATAGAAAACGTTCCACACCACTTCGATCAAAATACAAAACTATGTTATGTTTAGGTGGTTTCAAAACAGCATTGCTTAGAAAAAGTGTTATTATGTATGGGTCCAATGATCTACAATAATATTCCAGACTTGTTGACATTGCATTTCAGTAAGTCATTATTAACTAACATTTTGTTTCGTAATAATTTTTATTTAATATATTATGCTATGCTTTGGCATTCTTAAATATATCATATATAATATTTTTTTTTTTAATACATGTTGAGGCCATGTAATGCCTATATTAATTCTATTTTTCAAAGAAACATTGAAAAAATAATAGACAAGAACGGGGCTTGAACCCGCGACCTTTGACGTTCCGTGTCATCACTCTACCAACTGAGCTACCTTGTCGTGTTCAAACCTATTGAATTTTCAATCCTCTTTGTATACGTCTTAAGGAGACGCCTGGTGATATTTATCTAGTAATCATTTACAGATTTACTTAAATATAATTGACACGAAATTAATGATTTAATTGCTATTAATGTACCTACCTACCTATTATTCAATATTATATTATTCACAATGCATGAAAACACTCAAATTTGTATGTCCTAGAGGCAAAACATAGCGCGCCAATTATTTAATAGCTGCAAGACCTATATCATGTACCTATGTTTTATGATTTGATTTGATAGACATGTCATTTAATTAATAATTATATTTTAGATTATCACAGAGGCAGATTATTTTCTCAAATTTTGGAAACGAGTCGCACATGTTACTCCAGTCATCTACAAGAAGGTATGTGTTCCAGTGAAATAACCATAAAAAACATCTTCAACGAAAAATTACATTTCAAGTCATTAACACAGAATGGGAACAAGTTTTTAATACCATAAACATTGAAGGCTTTGATAGAAACATCCGTCTCAGACATATCAAAGAGTTTAGCTATAGAACTATTACAAGCCTTATAAATAAGGGGGTTGACCCACAATATTCACTCGCATGTATCTTCATCTCTTTGTAGACCGACTTTGATGAACGCCACACATCATATACTGGTTTCACGATGGCCACAGAATAGGTACGCAGAAGTGCCACACGGTATTGAGACAAATTACCGTATAGACTAGGAAAAAATAAAGAGCGGTTCGAACTACGCTAGTGTGTTCGTGATATTTTTATATACACAAGTAATATGTCTATGTAGTTTCTAGCTAGCGTAGCAGTAGCGTAACTTTTCGTTGAAGTAGTACCGACTCATACTAGCTCTGATACATTAACGATTGAGAAGATCTGATTACTGAAGCCTTTGGCAAGTCCCGTCAACCCGTAGCCAAAACCAATCGAGTTAAAGTAGAAAAGTAGTAGCAGACAGATTTCCCATCTATTTCGAGTTACAGGACTAAACCAAATACTGAAAGCCACTGAGCAAATAAAAATTCCCTTAACCGTTGCTTGAGAAAGTGAGCATTACTTAAAAATAAACGATTGGAGCAACTAATTAGCTTAAAGATGGTATTTTTTGTGTGTTGTTCATATAATATCTTGTACGTAATACCAAGTACTCCACAACATCACATACCTTTGAGGAATATTTTACATAGTCACGATGCTCAGCAGTGAGACAAAAATAAATAAGAAGAGGAATATAATAATTTCTTCCAATTGTAAAAGTCACATAGAAACACAAATCTTTAAACAAACATTTTTAATAAGCTCCACACCACGTACAAATGTAATCTAACCTAACCTAACGATACTATGAAAATTCAAGAGTAACACTTCTGTTAACTTAATCTGTGGTCTCACAATACCACAGTACTTGCCGACCTTATTTCACAATTAAACGCGTATCTTTACAATGGAGGTATAAATCAAACGAGTTTGTCATCTGTGCCACTCATGCACATTTATGAGCTATGGTTATTTCGATTGAACTTGCTATTTGTTAGTCGACTTAATTTTAGATTGTAGGCTGATCGTTGAGTGTAATAAGAATGTCTTAATAATTTAGTCTTTAGGGTATAATAATATACCAATTATTGGTTAAAGGCACAAATATAGATTGTACGAGTGTACATACTTAATGTAGAAAGTGTACAAAAATAGGCGCACAGCGCTAAGTTTTAGGCACTCCTACAGTATACATGTAAGATAGCAGAAAATAGAAAAAAAACGCATTATGGTACCTACAACAAATTATATAATCTGTCAGAAGTAATTAGCCGAATGAATGGAGATGTTTTGTTGTTATTTTGTATAAATTTAATGAAAGCACACATAATCTAACACGCTTCGAAGTGGTTCTATCTATAAATAATATTCCATTTTTTCATAGTAATGCTATAAATGTTTAAAAATTTAATGACACATATCTTTTGTCATTTGTTTAATTCGATATTTCTCCGATGGAAATAATTACGAATGTTGTTACGAAGAAGCGCGATGAGCAAATTACAATCAACCGAACATAGTTCCAAACTCCGGGCTGCAACCAATACTCCTAACAGAAGCTTAGCGACTGCTTTTTAATTAGCAGCAGTTGCTAAGTTTCTGTAGACAAAAACAACTGGGACCGACGGTTTAACGTGCCCTCTTGGAAGCATGGAGAAACTCAGGACATACTCCTAGAGATCACCCGTCTACCTACCGTTTACCAACCAGGGTACCTATTCGCTATCTCGGTTGCCAACCGAATTGATGGACACTTTGTAGTACATTGCGTCGTAAGTTATTACTATTGTTGCTCATCATAGACAAGCTGTAACACACGACGCAATGTACTACAAAGTGTCCATCAATTCTGTTGGCAACCGAGATATCGAAAAGGTACACAGGGCTTTGAATCTGCTAAGGGAAATAAAATGTCATTAAATTATCATCCAAGCGATGCTCCACTACAATGGTGGCCAGCTAAAACTAAATTCAAAGTCAAATATTTTTATTTCAAATAATCCAGATCACAGGTAGGTACTAATGAAAAGCCAAAGCTAGGTGCACGGTTCCAAGGCGTTGATCTCATGGAGAAGAACGGGCAAGAAACTTCTAATACAATTACATCTCCACCGAGACCTATATTTTATTTTTTCACCAAAAATTATGTATCGTTCAGTGGAAAGTAATTGGAAGACCATTTACTTATCAAGCAGTTATACAATATAATTATGTTACACTAGCGACCCGCCGCAGCTTGGCACGGGTAGCACTAATTATTATTAGCGAAATAAAATAAAGCCTATTTAATATACCAATTTTTTTAAATCGGTAAGTTTTTTTTTATTTAATCCATTACAAATAAACATACGAAAAATCTAATCTTTTCTTTTTATAATATTAGTTTAGATGTACAATTACTTATGCTATAACACAATTGCACCAACTACGTTTTATTCACATAATATGTCAGACATAACATATTGAAGCTATGTCATGCGAAATAGGTGACAGGTATACACTCACTAAAGGAAATAAAAATAAAGGATATTTGACATTATTCGAAACAATCGATATTTCTAATCAATCCAATAGGAATCTATTTCTAGTTGTATGAAAGAAGGAAAATTACATAAATAAATGGATTAAATGAGTTTAATCCATTTATTTCAGTGATATAAGATACTTAATTAAAGCATTGACATAAAGTCGTGATATAGTTACCTCACAGTGATTGATAAAGGACTGATTTTACCTAACACAAACGAAAGCTTAATCAAATTGATACGGCCGGCAGTTAATTAAAAGTTTAAAACAGATCCACCTTCACCGAAACAGTCCATTTAAAATCCAATCACTTGTGCACTTAACTGGTATTCAATTAGTTACCCTGCTGTATATCTTGTAGGTACATGCTATACAAGATTGCTGTTTCAAAATAATGAAGTAAACTGGTTACTAGTAAGTTGTTAACTGGTCGTTAGTATGTGCTATCAATCTATCTATTATTGGTGTAGTCATGCCATTTCTGTTAATTCACATAAACGCACGTTGATCCGTCAATCCCCGTTTTTCTTAGAAGTAGGTAGCTTCAGGGTTATTATCCCCGAATTAATAAATAAATGTGGTCTACATGCCTGCATAAATAAAAACATGAAATAATTGTGATGAAAATTCTTCAGTATCTTGCTTTTCACTTTTTAATACACACAAGATAGGCGTGCTTTTTGTGTACCATAGTACAATTTATTTTTTAAATTTAATAGCTTATATGACCCAGGAATACAAGGATTCTAACGATACCTCTAAATCGTTTCAGGTATTAAGAAGTTATGAAGGAATGAAGAAACTCACAACCTACATACACTAAAAACAACACACGCTTCTTATAGGTACAAAGTTTTGTAAAAACAGAATAAAGTAAACAGGTTACTGAACCTGCTTAGGTAGTCGACATGTTCTTCTTCGTTTTGAAGTCCTTACATTTAGAATAACAGATCTGACAACGTTACCTCCAAAGCACGGAGACGCCGTTTCAATCTGCAAGAAGATGGGTGACCGCTGAGAATGTCATCTGAGTCGAGATGAAAACATCTAATTGATTAAACCGCCAAAATTTCTTTTTTGCTATTGAAAGTCGTCAACTATTTTCGGAATCGAAACTGTCCGCGTATCGTTCAAATTACTCGACAAAATCTAATCTAAAGTGGATCCAAGATATATCTTTGAAAAGCATTAACGCATGCTTAGCGAAATCTAAATTTATTATATTATAGATGGCTTAGTGGTCAGAGTGCCTGCAGTATTTATCCGGGAGGCGCAGGTTCGAATCCTGTTCGCGATCGTATTCTTTTTCCATTTAATATAATAACTCTAAAGTGGAACATCAGAACTATTCAAAAGACCTTCATAATTAAGATTAATTGAGTGATTTCAGGTAAAATTGGTTCAGTTATAATTTTAGAATTAGTGATGCTTCACCAAATTCACGATCATTGAACATTACCCTCCATATGTTGGACATTGGATCCAGGTTCAAGTTTTAATTGGGTCATCTGTAGGTTACTTATTAATAGCCTTCATGCTGTGTTAAATGAGAATCAGTCGAACCTTTACCCTCTTAGTTCTAGTCCAACAATGAAGATATCTGTACTTTACTATTTGTTTATGTTTAAGTACATATCATTGAGGGGCTCGTGACTAAGTAACAGCCGCACAGATGGATCGATCGAGGTTAAGCTGCGCTTGCCTCGGTCGGTCTGTGGATGGGTGACCATCATTTCATACCGAGACCCCTCCGTGCCTCGGAGAACACGTTAAGCCGTTCTATGACAGCCGTTACGGGTAGTCAGTTGCCTGAAAGTCGGACAACCAGTCATACCACAAGATATCGTGTTACCCAGTAACTGGGTTGTGGAGGTCAGATAGGCAGTCGCTCCATGTAAAATACTGGTATTAAGCTGCATCCGGTTTGACTGGAAGCCGACCCCAACGTAATATGGAAAGACTAGGCAGATTGATAAGATTATGGTCAAATTTATGAATTATACTTACTAACTCAGTTGGCTCAGACCTAAAATAAGTCTTGGCGACCAATACGAGAGATTGCCACGTGGTTCAATCTGTTCGGATAAATTATAGTCTGTTCTGTTCTTTCTAGTTCTGATCAATGATGATTTTAGGGATGTGGCATAAAGAAAATCTGAAATAAGTCTTTCGCTTATCGATTTGGTTCTGGAAATAAATTGATAATTGAATAATCTGTATCAAAATTACTCTTTGAATCAATTTGAGTTATATAAAAGACAAATCTACATCTATACTAATATTATAAAGAGGAAAGATTTGTATTTTTGTATGTTTGTAACGAATAAACTCAAACCGTCCGTCAAATAGCCCGATTAAAAAAATTCTTTCGCCATTAGATTGCTACATTATCCCTGAGTAACATAGGCTATATTTATTACTAGAAAATATTAGGGATCCTTACTTAAACTTCAAAAATGTAACCCAAGGTGTAATTTATTTTTATTTTTAATACGATGTGCAAGCCTTCTTCAAATAAACAAGCTATACGTAGAGACAAAATATTATGCTGCCTGTTTCTTTAACAGGAAAGTCTACCGAAAACTCCGCTTCACACCGACATAGAGCAATGGAGAAACACGTTGATGCACTTAAAATAATTAATCAAAGAGGCGAAAGGCAGAAGTTAAAAATGTTGTACTCTTTCTCCTGACATATCTACGTCCTATCCATAAAATAAGCATGACATAACCAGCTCATAACTGCCCCACTGCTGGGCAAGGGCTTCTTCTTATAAAGAGAAGGCACGAGCAATGATCACCACGCTAGCTCACTGCGGGTTACCCATTTCAGTATTTTTTTAATGTCTTAGATTTACTAAGGCAGTATAAATGACATTGAAAAAGTCACATGGGTACATGCCAGGTATGAACCCATTACCTGCAGCGCAAGAAAGAAGTGGGCCCGTGACTACTCGGTCACCACAGCCATCACTTCCTATCCTACACACATTTATTCCGACACCTATCGGTCTGAGAGAAATTACCTACTTTTGTCGTAGACAACACGAAACGTCGCTAACAGTACCATAAAATTATTTAAATTATCATCATCATCCCGCCTCTATCCCAATTTATTTGGGGTCAGCGCAGCATACCTATATCTGGCATGCATGCATACAATTACTTAAAATAATAGAACCAAATTTCTATAAAATAAACATAGCATCACGCCTGTATTCCCGGAAGGGGTAGGCAGGTAGCAGGTCTTATGTGTGTCCCAAATAGCCTATTGCCATCTACCGGGCACAATTTCAAACAACTGGCTGCTACTGAGAAATTCTTAACAGAAAAATTAAATAACACTTTTCCTGACTCGAACCCAAGACCTCATGCTCTGCAGTCGCGCTTTGGACCATTAGACCAACAAGCCAGTCTATTTGTTAAACCTTTTCTGACAATAAGAAGATAACGGATAAACATCCGAAATATTTAACCTCATTTCTAACAAATACTGCGCTGACGCCGCCGTCGCGTCAAAGTGTCGCGCGTAGAACAACATATTTAAAATTCTAACTGTACAGGCCCTAAGATGGCTGACCGCTGATCAGACGCTTCGCACTCTCCACCAATAGGGTTGACACAGGACCAAAAAAATATAAACTTGTAAGTTAATTAAAGTAATTCTACCTGTGACTACGTCTGCGTCAACATCAGAATTGGGTCTAATCGTAATAAAAATCATCCTATATGTTAATCTAATTTATAATGTATCCGTTTGCCAAAGTTCATCAATTTAGTATAGGGACTGAATAGATAGCAATGACGTAACCAAAAGACGTGTAAAAATTCACGGTAGTGAGCAGAGGTCGAGATGGCTTAGGGTTCAGAGCGCCTGGAGTATTTATCCGGAAGGCGCAGGTTCGAATCCTGCTCACGACCGTATTCTTTATCCATTTAATATTGTAACTTAACCAATTTAGTTCACTGTTGTAGATGTAGCCTGCTTCATTGCCCTAATGGACCCCAGCGGCGCTGCTGAGCGTGTGACTGGTCATGGGTTCGATTCTCGGGTCGGACAAAGTTGATGGATTTTTCTATTAGAACATTCTCATTAGCTGCCCGAAGTTTTAAATTGTTTCTCGCAATAGGCTCACTACCTATTACATCTGAATTAAATAACTCCATCGGTGAAATGTAGGTTTACAACAGTAATTACTCCTCTACCTAATCCTATGTGGAACAAGCGTGATGCTTATGTATGTATCCCAAAACCGCAGCTCATTTTCTAAAACACATAAGTAACAAAGTATCACAATGTCAAAACTTTATTAGTCTAACTGTTCAACCCTATGCAGTTGGCTAACCGCTCATCAGTGGCATGCACTGTCGCGTTGAGTGGAAATAGGGTTGTCAGGCGATGGCATTTTGAAATTTCATGCGTTATTATACATGTGAAAAAGTCACATCCATAGTACAGGTTTCAGCTCATAACCTGTGACTCAGGAGACGTGCCCGCAACCACTCGACCACCACGACATGGCAAACATAATACTAGCCTACCCGCAAAATCGACTACAGAATTAATTCTAACGGGAATAAAATCCTACGTGTTAATCCAGAAATAAACTATATGTGTGCCAAATTTCATCCAAATCCGTCCAGTAGTTCTTGCGTGAAATAGTAACAAACATCCATCAAGCCTCACAAACATTCGCATTTATAATATAGGTAGGATTTTTTTTCTAATACTGTATTAGACAACCCTACGTGTCTCACCGCTCCCAGTCCATTAACATACACAAACACTATTTGCTTAACCATGGTGTTATTTCAATACCCATCGACTGCACTTGAGAAGTACTTTTAATAATTATGTTTACTTTGCACGCCTGTCTTGGATGAACCCTGAACAACCATTACGCTACTGGACATTTTCTTTAGAAGAAATAATTTACCTCATTGGTCGAAAGCACCGCTGCAGAGCTTGAGACAATGTTCAATTTCCGGGCTGGGCAGTGTTTTTGGGGTACAATTTAATTTTGTATAATAAATGGGTAGGCCGAAACTACAGAACGCTACCTACTGCGATCCCTACATATATTTTGCTTCATCCAAGTTCATACATGCGCGCGCGTTGCCAGTACTACGCACACATGCGTACCTATTCGCTATCTCGGTTGCCAACCGAATTGATGGACACTTTGTAGTACATTGCGTCGTGTGATACAGCTTGTCTATGATGAACAACAATAGTAAAAACTTACTTAAGTACTACAAAGTGTTCATCAATTCGGTTGGCAACCGAGATAGCGAATAGGTACGCTGACCTTTTTGGAGGTTACCCCTCAAGGGTGTCCCCTTCCAGCATTTCCACTTACACTTACACGATAATTTTGTGTAAAGTATTCATTTAATTACGTCGTATAACCACAAATTTCATAAATATAAAACATTAAGCT
Organism: Xylocampa areola; assembly: GCA_935421205.1. NCBI lineage: Eukaryota > Metazoa > Arthropoda > Insecta > Lepidoptera > Noctuidae > Xylocampa > Xylocampa areola. The sequence goes on from OW285220.1 coordinate 12,579,931, forward strand.
AAACTTGAGCAAAAAGGTACAAATTATTTCTTAAAGAAATTTCTTGACAGACCTGTGTCGAGATGTTATAGATTAAAAATCTGTCTAGGCCATAATATTTGCTTAACAATTTAGTCTAGACTGGTTAGCCGGGAGCGATTTGAATCATAAATACTACTTGGTACAACCGATCTTAAACATATAGTTTGAGAAACTTTAACTGAATTGTAAGCAACAACAAAGTCGACTGCCTCGTTGGTCTAGTGGTCCCAAGCGCGACTGCTGAGCGTGAGGTCTCGGGTTTGATTTCTGGGTCGGGCGGTGTTATTGAGTTTTTCTGTTAGAAAATTCTCAGTTGCAACACGGAGTTTTGATTGTGCCCGGTAGATAGCAATAGGCTCACCACCTATTACATGGGACTTATGATGATGCAATGTTATGGTATGTAAAAAAACAAGATTGTAAACAGCACTTGGTACACCTTAGCTGCCGAATAACAAATAACAAAACCTTATTTTCTTCAAAAACACGACATAGTATAACGCCTGTATTCCCCGAAGAGGTTAGCAGAGTAGTTTCAACGAAGCAGTTATTAGGACCCATGTAATAAATCGCCTGTTACCAGCAATTAGGCACAATTCAGGGCTGCTACTGAATTTTTTCCAGAAAAACCCAATAACACTTTGCCCTACTCGGGAATCGAACCCAAGATCCCACATCTAGCGGCCGCGCTTGCGACCACTAGACCAACAAGACAATTCAAATTAAAATGGTTCTATTATAATATTAAGAAATATACCACTTCATAATAATTCATCAGCGTTTAGTAGATACAGTTGCATCAATCAATTAATTAAAAACAACTAATTAATGTGTCGACGATTGGCTACTAACTATAACTTCTAATGTTATATACAGAGTGTAGCCCAAGCTAACTTAGTATAAGTAAAGATTACATAAAGAGGCAAGCGTGCTTTTTATCGCTTAACATCAGGCGAGATGGCGCACAAACGCAAGCCTATAAGCTAATAAAAAAATGCAGCGGTGGCTTTTTCATTTATTGAATTTTGTCAATTTTTTTTATTAATTCATTTATTTCAGACATAGTCCATATAATATATAAAAAATCTAATCATATAATACACATTACATTAAGAAGTCAACAAAAATAACATAAAAAATAAAATAATTCTTAGAGAAGGAGAACGTATTGGTGGCGGTTATAACCAATAACAGCCTTCCCAACTAGGGTTGACGTCAGGCAGGTGGCCGGTCATAAAACATAGCCAAAACTTTAGCAGCATGCCAGTACAAGTAGAGAGTATGTATGGAAGAAGAATACATGCTGCGCCGACCCCAAATAAATTGGGATAAGGGCAGGGGGGTGATGATGATGAATGCTTAGAGAATTATACCTGTGGAGGAGTATGCTGCCTGAAGGATATCCAATTCCGTTTTGTAAATGCAAGCGCTGCTACTCAGTGAGAGAACCAGCAGGGTTATTGCGAAATTGACTAGACATATCAATTGGCCATATATTGCACCGTATGCTCTAAAAGTTAACTCCTGTACCACCTCCTAGACCACCAAGATAAACGCATTGTATATCGTCAGACTGTCAAAATGATTGTAACTAAAAGTCAGTTCAATAATTACCACGGTTTCGATTTCCAGGTTGGAGAAAGCGGTATTAATTAGGTTAAATTTTACAAGTAGAAGAATATATGCTGCACCGTCTCCAAATAAATTGGGATAAGGGCAGGAGGATGATAATGATGATATTAGGAAATTTCTAATAACAGGCAGGAATTTGATGGGCTTCACCATCTATTCCGAGAGCCTAATAATGTCAACGCTAAAATGTTGTGTGCGGGCTTTAAAAATAAATGTTACATCCTGTATTTCGAAAATATGGATTTTCCATCAAAGCATCGTTGAAGCAATCGACTGATCGCAAACACGTGCTACCTCTTTAATTAAAGTTATGAAACTTGATATCGATTGCTCATCGACTTTGTCTGCGATTGCAAAACTCTAAATTTATTTGTTTAAATCATAGAACATAACATAGCATCACGCTTGTATTCCCCGAAGGGGTAGGCAGAGGTGTACACAATTGTACACCCACATTTGACCAATGCTGTTATTAAGTCCCATGTAATAGGTGGTGAGCCTATTGCCATCAACCGGGCACATTTCCAAACTCCGAGCTGCTACTGAGAATTTCCTAACAGAAAAACTCAATAACACTTTGCCCGACCCGGGAATCGAACCCGAGACCTCCTGCTCAGCAGTCGCGCTACGGACCACTAAACCAACGAGGCAGTTTTATTTGTTTAACAGAATATAATTATCTTTTTTCTTCTGAGGCGTATTTTTCTGATGCCATGATAAAAAATAATTGTATGAATGAGTTCTATAATAGGCATCTTTTGTGTGTGGGCAATAACTTTAAATATATAAATCAAAATCTCAGGTTCAAGGTTTAAATTTATAATAGATATATAATTTTTCCTCTGGGGTATATTTTTCTGACGCCATCGTAAAAAAATATTGTATTAACAAGATCTGTAACTTGACATAATAATATGTTTTATTACTGGCCAATAAATATTTATTTTTGAGCCCAGTGAGTTTTATCATTTAAAGCTAAGAAGAGGATGTATAATACTCCCAACCGTATTTAGGCCACGGCGGCCTATCTCCATGGAGATTACTCAAGTACGCAGGAGATCTTATAGTTCCCAAGTGTATGCGCAAACACAGGTGCACTCCCTCTTACTTTACTCTCATATTCCATTTGGAAGACAATCCGACACGACTGGAGAGAGATTAGGCGCAGGACCGACGACTTTACGTGCTCTCCGAAGAAGGGGGGTGTCACACCACCAACTTCCTGACTCCGGGCTGCTACTGAGAATTTCCTAACAGAACCCAATAACACTGCCTGACCTTGGAATCGAACCCAGAACCTCACGCTCAGCAGCTGCGCTTGCGATCACTAGTCAACGCGGCCTATGAGTCAAACCCACGAGGATGATCCTACTCTTATCTCAATTTAGTTTGAACTGACGTCAAAAATAGGAGATTCTCCTTCTCAATTCTACAGTTCTTTTTTACGCTCATAACCTATGGCTCAAAAGGCAGGCCATTACTCGGTGACTACGAGATACATACTTTAAGGTATTTAAAAAAATTATGAGAATGATCTTCACATTACAAACAGACACACAAGCAGAGAAACTGTATATTATTATACCCTGTTAATCCTCGGACAGTATGCAAGGCAATAAACATCCCATCTTAACACTTTTATCACTCACACGCAATTATTCCATCGAACTTAATTTATTAGTTTCTATGTATTTGTCTAATTAAAATACGACTGGTTTTGTTTGACGTTGCGTTAAAATCTAGTCTCATAAACTTTTTTCATTTTATTATCATTAGTATAACATGTTATTTGAAAAATGTAGGCCTTTTACAAACCGCCAAATTAAATTAAAGAACGTTAGTTCAACATTACATGTTTAGAATGTCTATAAAGGCGAAATGACAATGACTCGTGACGGAAATAATTAAACGATACTCAACGTAGGGTTATGTAGTGCCACACTTATTTACGAGCGGCACATTGTCGGCGACGCTTCGCGGCAGTCTTCGACACGTCTCGACGGCAGCAGTCGGCGTTCGACTGCACCCTTCTACTCCAGTTGAGCGTCGTCGACGACTACCGCTGAAGGTCATCGACACGTTTCGACGGCTGCCGCTAAGCTGTCGTTGACAAGGAAAGCTTAGCGTAGCAAGAACGTTGAGTTTTTGTCATATCTATCTTTCTTCTAGCTCGTACTTGCTTGATCTGCTGACTGTTACTCTTACATTTACAGTTAAATTTAATTGTAGGTACTATCAGGCATGTTTCCTATTGGGATAGACAAAGATACCGATTTCCACTTGCTACGATTCTGACCTATTTAGCTTCATCTATTTTTATTAACCTCTTCATGCATGGTTGTCCGTTTAGGTTGCTCTTGACCTGTCCTTTTCTGAGAACGTCCGCAATTTTATAGCGGTACGTTTGTCAAGTTCGTTCTGCCCCAACTATTTTATCGACACTCAGCTGATCAGCTGATTTTTCAGTCGCCTGTTTTCCATCTTTTCTACACGCCCAAACCACCGAAGGCACAATGCTTAAGTAAAATATTTTAAAATATAAAATCGATGATTTGCAAAAACAATTTGAACAAAGATTTTGTTCTACAGTAAAATGACGCGTCTCTTAGGGACTCCATAATTTACGAACCTGTCTAGTGTGTTATTGCCTGTATAATGCTAAACCAATAACATAAATGTACATACATTTAATACTCATCGTTTTAAACTACCTTTACAATTTATAAATAACTATCAACTTAGTAAGGCGTTAAAGTGTTAACGCGTTTTTATCTTACTTATATGTCCATCTGACAGAGTAATGTATTCACTATATTAAAAGGAATAATAAACTAAGGGCCCCTACATACGAGCGGTACGTTGTCGGCGGCCACCGTCGACAACTGCCGCTGCGCTTGGTCAAGGACGCTTGGCGGCAGCGGTCGACTTTCAACTGCAGCCGGCGACTGATCCGTCACAACACACGTCAACGGCTGCCGCCGAACTGTCGTCGACAACGTGCCGCTCGTAAGTAAAGAGACCTTAAATATGGTGGTTACAATAACTAATAGGGTTTTCAAACAATGATGGGGGTTAGGTGCTATGAGACTTGTTTTCTTGTGACAAAGAGATGAATATTATCGTGGTTCATAGTTAACAAACTCGTCTAGCTTTCAAACAATATTCACTAACAAAGCAGAAGACGCGGTTCATTGGCTTTATAAAAAAAATTGCTAGACCCAATAAGTAGGTACAAACAAAAGGTCTACATTACATAATGTACCCCTTCGGGAAATACAGGCGTGGGATATGATAACCTTTTTTTTTCATGTCCCGCAAGACCTGTGTCGGACGAAGGGTTAAAATGTTCCGCGCCGCCTCCGCAATTATTACAACCACAAGATGAAATTAATAAAAAATTAGGAACCACGCCTGCCATTTTTAAAATCTTATTAGCCTCTGTTACCCGGGATAACGTACGGACTCTAATGATACCCCATTCATCGAAATCGGTTTAGGCATTTAGAAGTTATGGTGGAATAAAAAAATCTCACAAGCTTACATATATACATGCACCCCTGAAAACATAAGACTCCTTTTTTTGGGCAGTCGTGTAAAAATTGGCTAGATAGCCCCTCGTGCAATGCCCGGCACTGAGGCTCACTTGAACCAACATAACTTTAACCATAACCAACATGGTACTGTATGACAGATTTACATAGAAAAGCTGCCAAAATAATAAAGTAGCACGCACGTTAAGGTTAAAGTTAAGTTGGTGCAACCGAGCATTACCGTTTCCAGCTTTTCCTGCCACTGGACCATTTGCGCTTCTCTACGCCATGTCAGTACCACTTTTGATAGCGGGCAACTGCCATTGTCAGCTCGAAAATCCGCTATTCGACAATATATATATGCTAACTAGCCTCTAAGGGGCCATCCCACCGACCGGACATGCTTGCTCAACCGCTATTGCGGCATCCCCGTATGACCCTGACTGCCATGACTCTTTGTCAATAACATAACCTATACAAACCCTCCTTAAACTACCCTTATTACAAATCTCAGCTACGTTTCAGAATCTAAATTTTCCTCACGAGGATAGTTTGAAGTTTATTTTCTGTGTCTCTCTATTTTGTATTAGCGCCATGCGCGTGCGCCGCCCGCCTACGCATGAGTAAAGCTTGCTGCATACAATGTTGCAAAATGTACTTCTCGTTGCGTGTTTAGCATTGTTACAGTGAATGTGGACATGAACAGGACAAAGGAATAAAATAACAAAAATAATGTTTTTTACTAAAAGGTCGATTGAACATTTTTGATATACTTCACAGACAGTAATATCATGTAATAAAACAACTTTTAACCAGATTAATAGCGTGTATTATTGTTTTTTGTTTTTCCTGACGTTACGAGCACTTTGCAGTGTTCGTCACAGAAATCACAAAAAACGAAAAATAACGCACGCATCCAGTTAAATGTTAAAATACTTTTAACTGGATTAATGTGTAGTGATCACGAAAACCAAAGATATTAATAATACTATTACTTCTTGTCAGGTTCAATGTTTACGTTATTTTAATAGTCAATTCAATCAATACAGTGTATAAAAAAAAAAAATTTTTGTTAACATTTTTACACGACTACCCATAAAAAGGAATATTTTAGAGTCATGAACCCTAAAATATTCCTTTTTTTGGGTAGTCGTGGTAGTGTTTTAATAAGTATGTACCTATGTGGGTACTATGTATGTAGGTATGTTTGTAAATGCCTGAACCGATTTAGATGTTTGGGGTATCGTTAGAATTCTTTCAGTTTCCCGAGTAACATATGCTAGTAAAGTTTTTTTTACTGAATATTTTTACTAGGCTGAGAAACTGTCACGCTTTAAAATGAAAATTTGTAAATCTTAATTTCACTCTTCGCACGTAAAACAGATTATTTTGTTAAAAAAGGTTGTCGCGAGAAACATTCATGAAAATAGATATAAATAAATTAGACAGTGATAAAAATTCTTAGAGAGTTATTGGTTGATATGTAAGTACATGCCGAAGTAAGTATGTATTTCCTTTCGATCGAGCGATAAGATTTTTGTAAACAAATAATTTCCTTCAACATACGAAGGTTTAACAATACTTGTAGTTATGTAGTCTATAACCACCAGCCATTCAAAATTCAAATACTACATTCATTTTCAACAAATACTGGTACAAATTCACTAGTCAAACCTATCACTATTATTTAGTAACGGTCGAATAAATCCATTAATTGAACTCTGGGCTTTATGCTAAGCAATGCGGCGCCAACATTCACTAACCCACGCTCGCCCTTGACGCACCTACCTTATCATGATCCTATCATGGTCATTTGTGATCACTTTCAATAACCGTGTAAAAGACTATGTGGCTTTAAAGATGTTTAATACGTAAAAATATCATGACATGAGCAGTGATGACCGTTGGAGTCAAAGGTCGCAATTTCGTATCCAAGACCACTGATTTAGGAAGTCATGGATTAGAAATTAATTATCACTCGCTTTAAACAGAGAAGGAAAACATTTTAAGGAAATCTGCACACCTAAGAGATGTGGCGGCGGTTTGAAATTAAGACATTAAGAACTACATCAACCACCCGACCCGAAGAAGCTGATCTCAGACATCCATTACTCGTCAGATGCAGCACTCCCCATTTTAAGGAATATACTAAAATGGGGAGTGATAAAACCGATGAGTTCGTCTGAATTTCAAATGATACAACTAGAAATATTCATTCCTACAAGCCCAGAATTTGTACGCCTCATTACCGAGACCAGAATATAGGAGTGTTGATGATCTAGTGTGGAGATATAGATATAGTTTGCGTCGCGGGTAAAACCTGAATGTGACTAGCAAATAAGAGTGGAGATTAGTACACAAGAGAGACCTATTCCCAACAATGGGTTAAGTCGTACTGTGGATGAAGATTATTACCAGTCAAATGTTGAATAAAAACCCGTCTCTTACGACGTTTTTCAACACAATGTGAAAAGCACTCAAACCTCATAATGAACCTAAAAGCCACTTTACGAGCAAATGTGTTGAAAAATATTAAACATTATCCTTAAGTACACCAAAAATGCTTCCTCAAAACTGTGTCTAAATAAACTACTAAGAGCTTATTACAACAAAACCATTCCCTTTCGTTGCAAAACCTTAAAAAATACTCGTAGCACTGCAAAATACACTGTATTACCTAACTCAAAATAACACCTTTTTTAACCAATCACATCGATAAATCATTTTATTTCTTAGGACAGAAACATACTGTCCACACACCACGCCACTGCGATCATTGGTTTCCAATAAAAATGTGGCAAAACACCGCTAACATATTACTTTCGATTAGGTACTTAGAAATATTGCAGGCTAATAAATTATGAGTTTATTTAGGAGAGCATTTTTTAAGTGAAATAATATATTTCGAAGTAGGTTACACAATTAAAAATGTCAATAAAAGTATTTTGATGTACTAGGAATATCTTATTCAAATAAACTTGAAAATACTCTGAAGTAAAATCTTAAATTAGATATTATAATAAAACAACTTTTAACCGGATTAATCGCGTGTATTATTGATTTTTGTTTTTCCTGACGTTTAGAACACGTCCTCTTGCGACCACGAATGCTGCAAAGTGTAGTGATCGCGAAAACCTAAGATATTACTTAAATTTGATGTCATCTAACCCTTTTTGCATCTAGCAATTGAATGATTTATAATTATAATATTAGAAACTCAGAAGTGTTATTGAACGTATTCTTAGTACTCATTAAAATTATAAAAGGCTAGGCTAATGAGTAGGTCATTAGCCTAGTTTAAGCTAGATTGTAATTAAAATAAACTATTTTCATTGAACATTATAAAAAAGAAACGACATAATAATAGGTATATGATGTTTTCCCAACATTTTACAGCGACTAACTGAAAATAAAAGCGAACCATCGCTCATAGCCCGGTGCAATGTCTGGTCAGTAAACAATCGATGAGGTATAAAACAGCGTTTAGTATAGCTACTCCATGGATCAGTGACCTCTAAATGGATTTTTATCTTAACGTCATTGTGGTTTGAAGAGCAAGTAAATCCGTTGGCCACGGTGTATTTCAATATACACAGTCGCTAAGATTTCGGGCCTCTTAAATAACTCCGACAACAGCTTAGCTTTGACAATAAGAGTGAGAGTGAATTGAGCAACTGGCGTGGCGTGTTGTGATTGTGGTTAAGCCTTAGCCAAACATGTGTCGTAATAGGTACTCGCAAGATAAGAGATCGCGCGCCATCTAAGGGATAAATCAAGAAAGCGCACGCAAGGCTGTGACGCGGTGACTCCTATCTGACGATCACATCCTGCTATCGAAGTTTGTATATAATCGCGTGTCGAACAATAATTTATTTATGAGAAATGTCGGCAAGTAATGACTTGAGTAGTTTATGTTTGTAAATAAGGATATATCTAAGTTTTGATTAGAATGTGGTTCTTGAGTACGCGCATGTTTCGACATCAGTGCTATGGCAAACAAAAACGATATACGTCTCCTCTATGAAACAACTACGTATTTTTGAGGCAAAAAGCTGCTATACAACATCGCAATGAGACCAAGATAACGCGCATGGTGCCAAAATAAAATTTTATTAGTCTTTTATTCAGCATCACAAAAACCTCGCCTTTAGTCTTTTAATGATTGGTCATACTAGACTTAGTTTCATTTTTCTACAAAGTAATTGATGATTAATATATTTTCACTCATCTTTTTTTTATCAAACAAAGTGAGTTGGTAGGCCAAACATAGATCCACTATGTTCGGCCTACCAACTCACTTAATAGTAAGCGACGGTGTGGCCGAGGACGTAGCTTCAGAAGAAATCAATTCACTTTAGCTAAAGTGGATAGATTTGGGGAAAACGATAGTTGGGGAGTTGAAGCAACTGCCCAGACCCGTCTCCTACAACGGTTGCACCGGACTACATCCCGAAACACGACTAGGTCGCTTCACGGCATGGCTTCATCCGGTGGGTTGTAACCAGCGAAGCCGAAGCGTCCCACCAGAGTTGTGTTGCCTTTTTTTTGCACCACCCAGGGGCCACGTGTAGGGATTCCATTTTAAGGGTGCACTCCTACTCCTGCGGACGCGGGAAACTGAGCCCCTAAAAGATTTCTTTCTTTAAGACTTTAAAGATCAGAGATCAACCTATATCTTGGATTACTCTCCAATATACTTCTCCTTGAAGCCCCATTTTTCCTTTCAACCTGACGTAATCATTTAACGCAACGTTCTCAATATATCTTTTTTACATCATAGAACTTGCAAACATCTTGCTCAAGCAAGTGTGCTTAATATAACTTCATTTATTTTAATGACTATCTGGCATTTAAAAACGTAGATATATCTTCGTTAAGTTGTAAACGTCAGCTGAAGGAAATGGAACATGTCACATCGTACATCGGAACATAATTAGTTTATGGAATACTATCGTTGTAATTATAGAGAAATAACCAGAAAATGGGCCCATTTAATCATGTTCAGTTTGACTCGCGACACCGCCAAGGGCTCACCTCATGAATTAGGGCTCCGTTCGAGTTCGAAACTAGTCGGATAATCCCGAAGAATGCGCGTAATATCCGTTAAACAATAATTAACATTTAATCATGGGTTAGAAATTTCTGGCAACGTTTGAACAAAAATTATTATTCATAAAGTTATCTTTTTTTGTGGGAAGAAAACTACAGCCGTTTGCAGGATTTGATCCTGCGCCCCCCCAATGAATACTCCCAAGCGCTCTACCAACTAAGCCAACCCGACCTTTGCTTACTATTCCGAATGATTCCTCCACATTCAAAGAATAATTCAAATCCCTCAACTCTAATAAAACAAAGAAACTTCAATACATCTATAATAAAAAAAAAAACTATTTCAAATCTCATTCATTGAAGAAACTAATAATATACGTGACAGCTAATTTAACCATATAATTGGTCTCCTATTAATACAGGCATAATTTATTTAAATCACCATAAATACCATAGAGGCACTAAAACTTCAACAGCACTGTAGATCAACAACCCACGTTCATTATTGTGTGGGTATCAACTCCACCTAAAGCTATGCGGGAATTAGCGATAAAATTAAGGTTGTGCGTAGATTTACGATCTTGAACCCTGATGAAGAATTTCAGTTGTTTTCTTGTTTGTTATGACACAGGACTTTAGACGTTATATGTGTGTACTCGTATAGTGAAACTTCTATTTGATGATTGGTTTTCTATGAGAGCCTGAAGGCAATGCTGTTTTTTGAGGTGGTTTAAGAAGGCTTTAGGAGTAATTTTTAATCAATCAACCCCGCCCTATAAATATTTTACTGATATAAACTAGTACCTAATATATAAAACCTAAAGTTGTCGTGATCATGACTGCCTCGTTGGTCTAGTGGTCCCAGGCACGACTGCTGTGTATGAGCTCTCGGTTTCGAGTCCCAAGTCGAACAAATTGTTATTGGGATTTTCTCGGTAATAACCCGGAGTTTGGAATTGTGCCCGGTTGATGGCATTAGGCTCACCACCTATTTCGTGGGACTTAATTACAGCATCAGTGAAATGTGGGTGTATAGCTACACAGGGTACCTACACGTCTGCCTACCCCTTCGGAAAATACAGGCGTGATGCTATATTATGTTGTATGTTCGTCATCATGAGCATATTAGAAACTATCAGTAAACAGTATACCTGTGTGGTTACTCTTGCAAATAAATCCGCACGAATAAAATAAGAAATATGTCCAGTCATACTTTTGAATGCCAAATTGTTTTACAAATAATTCAATCATCGGAATATTAATAAGCCCACATGCTTTAAAATTGAGATAATTATAATGTAGGTCAATTTATTTTAAAACTTCATATTGTTTTAAGGCTTTGATTTAACGTTTGAATTGGTTCTAATTTCAGGAGAAACCCCACTGACAGATGTTCTTGATGATGGTTACAGCTTTTTTTTTTGTGTAGGGCATCTCGCATTTCAACTTAGGAGGTTGTCGACTGCTTAACCGGGCTTTCCTGTGGTTGCCTTAATAAATTTAAGGCCCCCAGCAAGGGCATTCAACTTATAAACTCAACACGCTAAGGGCACCCCTGCGGGGTACGAGCCTCGGCTTAGGGAGTCGCTGGTGGGACAGCAAGGGACTGGCTGGCATCATTATTAATATTAAGGGACGAATTTAAAGCTACAGGCTCAGCGGCGCGGGCTGACACGAGCAAGGGTCGGGGTGGATGGTTACAGATTGTTAGAGGTTAATATTGTTTATATTATACAAAACAAGCTATATTTTTTTTTGTTATAAATGAAACGTTATGACTTCGATATAATACACATATTAATTATTTATTGTTCAACGGTTATTACTCACGTGCATTATTCGGGATTTCCCGACTAGTTTCGAACTCGAACGGAGCTCTTAGTTTTGAGCTGAGCCCGCGGTCGTCATGTCGCGAGCTTATGAGTGATATAATTAAGGGCTCCCGCAGTCCCGCAGAAAGCACATGAGTAATAACCGTTGAATAATACTTAATATGAATAAAATTAAAATTATATGAAGAAAAGTTATTATACAAAATAAAGATAGCTCATATTTTCCCGCAAAAAATGAGTTACAAGCGAAGTAAAGGCGGTAAAATTAATTTGTCACTGGATTACGGGCCCTCCCTAGAGGTTTGCGACATGCCTTCGCTATTACAAGATGAACGATAGGTATTGTCTGATACGAAACACTGGTACAGCCATTGTGATTATAATGGACTGAAAATTACATATTTAGATATGTATTCGAACGGGGATTATACGAAATGTTTTTATATTTTCCACAATATATCAAGTAAATAAACCAATCTTTTCTTCAAACATCTTCGTCCATTATTTGTCAAACAAATATGATTTACCTCCAAATTGCGGTACTGAAGTAAGAGATGATTAGTTTTACCTTAAAACCATCTTGATATTACCTGAAATCAAAGAAACGACACACAGTTAGTGTTATATCTATAACATAAAGTAGACAACGAGCTTAACACGATGAATTACGTTTCAGATATTGAAAAATACATTTTTACCCTTCAATTTCCTCGACAGGAAATTTGAATCTTACCCTCTCTCGTAATCTTAGATAGGTTATGAAATAAAACAGCTAACATGTGTATAACACAAGTATTTACATTAAATGCGTTAAATAATATTAATGACGCAAGTAAATCTTAATTGTCTTATTAAAAATTACGTAAATTGGGGCGGGCTCGTGGTTATGCAACAGCCACACAGATCGGTTTATCGAGGCTAAGCTGCGTTTGTCGCGGTAGGTCTGTCCCCCTAGGTGAGACCCCTCCGTGCCTCGGAGAGCACATTAAGCCATCGGTCTCAATTGCCAAATTAAGATCTATGACAGCCGTTACGGGTAGTCAGAGGCCTGAAAGTGTGACAATCGGTCATAACACGAGATATCGTGTTACCGTAAGTAAATGGTTTGTGGAGGTCAGGTAGGCAGTCGCTTCATGTAAAATACAATGGTATCAAGCTGCATCCGGTTTGACTGGACGCTGACCCCAGTGTAATTAGGAAAAGGCTAGGCACACAGATTGATAAAAAATAAGTTAATTAACTTTAATGATTTTTATAAAATGTTATTCTGCACTTTGACTAAGGAACTTCTAATGAACATTTTTGAATCCTATGAAGCGCCAATACCTAAGAATGGTAAGTAATCACTGATTCATTTGTAACGCCTTACGATAATACTCAAACATTTTCAAGATCTATTCGTTATTCGGTCAAAGGACCAAATTACGCCACTAAGGACCGCCAAGCAGAAAAATATCCTTTGTGTTTTTCGTTTTAAATGCTGTTTATGGATTTCTCTATTTTCTTATTCTATAGCTAAAACAAATTTTACTCCGTTTTATCAAATTTCTGGCCTTATATTCTTATATATAAAATGTTTTAGAGTATATTTTCATACTTGGGTCTAAATTGACTTATAAAGCATATAATAGTTTTTTTTTCCTTTTTGCTCTTATCTTTATCGTCTGTCGGTTAAACATATTGGCTAAAATTGGGAAAATTAAACTAAAGTTTTAAAAATTAACTTTTCTTACAATGTTATCTTTACAGATGCTTCTCTTGTCTTTACGGACTAACTTTTTGAATGAAAATTATTGTTACGTTTACGTGTTATTTAAATATTTTTTCCTTTTTTTAAAATAACTCAACAAGACTAGGCTAATCATTTTTTAACTTAAAATTAGTACAATACTTATATATGTACATAATAAATAAAAATATTTACAAAAATAAAACCTAAATTGGCAATGCTGCCAGTCTTCTGGGCACATTACCGGATGACAGCGATGCGGAGGAGTACTTCGACGCCTAAATTACGTTTTTTTTTTTCTCTCTCTTTCTTTTAGTGGTAGTGTACTTAAAATTAGATTTTAGCGTAAAAAATATTAGAACTTATCTGCCTGTTCTTTAAATTGTCAATGAACAATAGAGAAGCTGAATCTATGGTACATAGCTAATGAAATGTTTAATATTCAACCAAATAAAAGTATCGCATCAAAATATATTGGTTACAATTGGTCGAGATTGCGCGACTAGTTCGCGAAAAATGCACGTGAGTATTAACTGGTAAACAATAATTGATATGAATATGTCTCACGAAAGTTATTACTTATACAAAATATATTGAAGTAATTTTAGAATAACAATAAGAATAATTTATTTATGTCCATCACCTCAAGTTCTAAAGTATTTAAGTCTGGTAAAAAGTTGTAGGGTTTATTCTACACGCAATTAGTTATAATTAACATCGCTAAAGACAGTATATTTTAATTAGATATGGAAGTCATTCATTAGCGTTGATCATTTATTAATTCTAAGATAGTCAGTAATCAAGAGTCGATTACTTTAAGTACATACTTTATTCACCAAGCGGAGTCTGGGCTTAAAATAGTACAAAGTATTGATAATATAAAAACTACACTGAAGCCTAAATATTATTTGTGATATTATTATATACTAACAGGAATTAACGCACAAGAAATACATTTGAATCGCTTGACGTTTCGTACCTGCTAGTATATAGTAATATCATGCAACGCCATAGTTTAAAGGTTAGTAAATATTTAATATTTTCTGTCTGTGTAAATATGTAAAGAAATATTTGTGAGTCGTAGAGTTGCGGTGGCGAGCTGAATTTGGATCAGCGCCCGGTGTTATATTGCAAAAACGAAAATAATTGTTAATTAAACAGAATATTTTAACCACAGAACCTAGCATCACGCCTGTATCTCTCGAAAGAGTAGACAGGGGTGTGCACAGTTGTACACCTACATTTCCCCAATTCTTTTAGTCAGTCCCGTGTGGTGAGTCTATTTCCATGTACCGGACATAGTTCCAAATTAATCAGACTGCTACTGAGAATTTCCTAACAGAAAAAGCCAATCACACTTTGCCCGACCTGGGAATCGAGCAGCCGCGCATTCTACTACTAGACCAACGAGGCAGTTGTTTTATAGCAAAACTATTTCACGACAACTGTTGTCAAAAAATATAATTAAAACAGCCAATAATAATATTAAACTTTCGAAAGCCCACAACACACCATCAACATCATTTCATAATTCCTCATTAACATAGTTCATCGTAACATAAACTGAAAATGTCATACAGTTACGGCAATGCATTGTACTTAGACCCAAACGATAATTTAGTGTAATATAGATCTTGAAATTATTCTAGCTTCGAATTATTGTTAAGTCGACTTCTAGGCGCCGAACTCCTACGAAACGTTGCGGCAATAGAGCTAACAATTGATTCGAATTACGGTTAAATATTTTTGTATTATAATAGCTTTCGTGATGCATATTCTTAATAAATATTGTTCACCGGTTACTACTCACGTGGATTACTCGGGATTGCCCGACTAGTCTCGAACTCTAACGGAGCCCTTAATCATGAGCTGAGCCCGCGACAATGTCGCGAATCATAAAATCTCGGGCACAAACCAGTCAGGAAAATCCGAAAAATACACGTGAGTAGTAAACGGTTAAATATGATGGACGCTTGGATGACATCTTAAATAGAATATTTCTGGTTGAAGGTTTGATGTCTATTATTTATTTCATAAATTTCTTTTTATCCATCATTTCTACGTACTGAAATATTTTAGTGAACGAAATTTCTTTGTCTTTTTTCAAAAAAGAATGAAATTAAGATGAAAAATAAAAATAAAAATACGAATTGTATCATTCTTTTCCGCTCTCATCCATATGAACCATAGCTCAAGATCTTCAATTCGCGATTTGTATCTATTTGATCTACAATGCGAGAGATAGCTGATGAGTAATTAAACATATATGAAGTGCAATTACAAGCCAATCTGAGATGGGCAAAGATAACATCGACAACATCTTCATGCTTGTTAAGCCTGGGTTAAATAATAGTGCATATGTCGCAGATGGATAGTAGAATCCGCTAGTTTACAAAACTGCTAGCTTATTTAAAAAAACAGATCCGTTTTATAAAACAGCTGGATTGCCATTGCTATAAGTATAGTATAGTTTAACAAAACTGCTACCCACGTTTAGATGTATTGCAGAATGCTTACTTATCTACAGTGGGAAAGATTTCATTATTGTATAGGTATATTAAATGGATAGTCACCAGTCAAGTAAAAGAAAAGATACTGTATTCTGATTTGTCTTTCCGTGGCTGTGTCGACAGAGCCCCGCGCCGGGGCTCCTATTTTTGTGTCTGTAAGTTCAGAAAAAAACCTAAATACGAAGGGGATCTCTCTTCGAAACTAACCTGTCCATGTCGGGGTACACGAAAGTCCCAAGCTCACATCGCTCGCTCATGGGACAATTTAATTTATTTTCTTTCATAATCCCGATTTATTATCGATTAGTATAGTGGTTTAGTATTTACGTAATTCTAAGCTTTCATGATATTTTTTTTGCTACTGGCTTAAAAGTAAAATAAAGTAAAATAATTATCTGTTAATGTTCACCGGCTACGCCACGGGCTCAGCTCATGACTAAGGGCTCCGTTCGAGTTCGAAACTAGTCGGGCAATCCCGAAAAATGCAAGTGAGTAGTAACCGGTGAACATTAATTGATATGAATATGTCACACGAAAGTTTTTATACAAAAAAAGTAAAATTGTTGTTGATAAGACACGGAGAGCCTTAAGCGACAAAATTTTGAACTAAAATCTACAATCTGACAGTTCATTTCACGCTGTTTTACATATTCTCTGGTCGTTCACCCGCTGCATTGATAAACGCAAAACGTTCACATAATTCTGCGTGTTATAGTTTAATCATTATGCAAAACCGCTAAACGTCGTTCAGCTGTTTTTCATAACAGTACTGTTTTTTACATAAATAGGTATCACATTACGTAAAAAAAAAAATGTTCACACATACCGCACGGTATTCGGCCTTCGGTCATTGGGATGGACTCCATCAGTAAACTGAGCGATTAAAGACTATCAACGTGTTCCAGTATTGTATATTGCGTGTGTAGCGGCAGCGACGCGATTGTGCGAGTCCGCACCATTGCTGATTTTCTTTCTTTCTTTCTTTCTCTTTCATTTTTTAAATCAGCTAGCTGTTTTGTAAAACAGCCGATTCTAAAATCCATCTGCGTACACATTTTTTTTTTGTGTAGCGTTATTTATAGGGTCTAATTTAAAGTAGAATGAGAAAAGTGATGAGTATTTTTTTCTTTTTCGTTTTTATTTTCTCTTAACTTTGGAATATAAATCTGCCTAGTCTTTTCGGCTCCCGGTGTATAAGGGACAGTCTATCTTACCTCCACAAACCAGTTACTGGGTAACGATATCTCGCGGGAAGACTTATTTTACTTCGTAAGTGTAAGATATTACTAATCTGTGCCTTAATCGAAGCCCATAGATCTTCATTTGACAAACTAGACCGACAGTTTAACGTGCATTCCAAGGTACTAGGTCACCCATCCACAGCAAATGCAGCTTAACCTCAATCGTTTAATGAACCCATGCAGCCATTAATTAACTACTAGCCCTTCACTTTGGAACAAATTATAAAAATAGGTACTTATATGATATGCAATATTATACGGTTATTAAATGAGAAACATTATGCATATCGTCTTTGATATTATGGTAAAGATTAGCATGCTTCGAGATCGGAAATTGATCCTTTACTTTGTCATCAGTATTAACGATAAAGCTATCCCTTGCAGATGACTCATTTTATATGAAACCTCAACGTACATGTACTATCAGTACTATTCTAGGTCCTGGGTTAAATTCTTGGGTATGGCAAAATATTGTCACAATCCCGGGACGCCGGTAAGATTAGAGGAGGACCGTGTGATTTTTATTCGTTAGGTGTACGGTCCATGATAAATTTTACATAATAGAAAAAAAAAAACCTTCTACGAAATTTGCAATAGCAACCCGGAATATAGAATTGGGTCCAGAGATGGCAGTAAGGGCATTAAATAGTCCTAAATAATGGCCTATGGTTATTCTCGGTCCACATCTACTTAATCCCCCAAAAATACAAACGTAACGCGAACAGCAAAACGCAAACAGCATTAGCAAGACACGATTAAGTATAAAAAATATATTTAAGTTGTAATTAGTTAACTCTTAGTAGCATTTAATCTAAATGTAGCTTTATACATATAATTATGACCATCAGCACTCATAAATAGTAAATTAAAGGAAATATTTAACTTAATAGTACTCGTAAAGTTGGAGCTAGTAATTTGTCAGTGTAAGCGTTGGATATTTAATGGTTGCATTGCTATGCTTGAGAGACATAAACCGGTGAAATAACTTGAAACACATACAGCAATAATACTCTATAATTATTTAAACATATATTATGATTATCGTTTTATTAGCCATTTTCACGTAAGAAGATTTCCTCGTGGATACTATAACCGATAAAAACCATACTAAATCTCTAATAACCTTCACCGCGGTTCCTATAATCACAACTGTATTCTTTGGTACACTGAAAGTGTTGATAGACTGGGGTGGGCCACTACGGTGGGCCGCATTGAACGGACCAGCCTAAATAAGTAGTCAAGAAATTATTCACGAGGTGACCTAATATGGCTCCCTGTAGGACACCTTAGAAATTTTATCTCAATATTATCTCTTTATAGATGATACATTATTATTTTTGAACATCCATATGTCTGCATGTCCGAGATTGGCCGTATGAGGTCTAATACAATTCTTAATCGTAGTAACTACAGTTACCGATATCTTAAACCAATCAAAAGCCTTGCCGTTTTTCGATAAGTTGACTCTCTTAATAATCTTCATAATGAAAAAAGCAACGAACTCAAATAATGTTATAATCCGAATTTAAGATACTAGCGACGCTAATGTAAGTAATTATTAAACTGTGTTAAGGTGACTTTCATATACACCTCTCTAACATTTAAAATTCAATTAAGAATCTATTAACGTTACGCACTTGTTGGTGATAATTACCCGAACGCACTTCACCTTAGAAACTTTGAGCAATCTGTCTTATTACCATTTCACATGTAATATGTTTCACAAATTCTCTTTAATCTCTCAAATCTTCTTAACGCCTCCAACTCAGCTAATTATTCCCTGGGTTAAGTGTACATTGAAACTTGAACTTTATTCAAAGCCACAATTTCGATTTGATCTAAGACCTTTCAATTACCTATTTCCAGCAGCTACAAAGTGACTTTCATGTAAATTAACTGAATTTGGCTCGTCGTTGGAATCATTTAATGTAGAATAATCACTACGATTAAATAGCCAAAGAAATATCTTAGACTGAATAAGAACATCTTATTTTTAATTATCTCAAATCGTGTAGTCAGCGTGACGATCAATTATTCCTACTCTCTATGAGAAGAGGCATTTGCACTGTAGTGGGACAATAATAGACTGATATTAACTAAACAGCATTCCCAAAATGTCTAAGAAAGGAATCCTTTGCCTTGCGATACCTACTGGTATTTTCGATAAATAACGCCTATGTTCCACAAAATGATAAAATTACCAGTACTGATCTACACGCAAATTTCACCGATGCCGTTTTTAAGTGCTATGTAATAAGCGGCGAGCCTTTCTAAATCTACAGAACACAGTGTATCTTGGGTGTTTCTGAGAATTTCCCTGCATAAAAACAGAATAACATTTTGCCCAACCTGGGAATTAAACCCAACGTCTCACGCTCAGCAGTCGTACTTGCTTCCACTAGACCAATATTATTATACAATTCTAAAGCATTCCCAAATATTTCACGTACTTTAACTTGAGTCGGTATCTCAGAATTGCATAGCTAACTGCCAACATTTTCTCCCACCTGAACCCATAAATACTACTTTACATCAACCATCTGTCTTGCCACAAATCCTAGACAACTTTATCGCCCCTTTTGCCCGTTACTTATATTCCTAGTCAAATTATTAGTAGTATTCCACTAAGCCAAAATATTTTACCCATTACATTCCCTGTCTGCAAGGCGTGCATCTTTTTAAAATTATAATATATATCTATATGTATATTATATTATATTACGACCACATCAAACTTTAGACAGCAAGTGTTACTGCCTATCTACCAAGATATCTACATTACTTAAACGTCAGAACAATCTGTTAAATTAGGGCCTACGCCAACGATTGATCGCACAATTTAATTCCGGTAATGTCCTAACTGACTGACATCCGGGTAAACAATAGTTTAGTTAAATCAGTTAATGTGCGGTTGATCGTTGAAACTATCTAAGTGTCTACCAAATCTACCTAAGACTCTGTTCCTTTGGATTGATTAATGCGTACCTAAGCATCGTTTTCGTTATTGTGTTCAATAAACTTTGGTTAGTCATATCTTTCAAGCATTGCAAGATTAATCTGCACTTCTTTCGTGTGGCCAACCTTGTGTCGATGTTGTATAACCTCTGACTTTGGTTTAGTGACTACCTAATATTAATAAATAACATCTGGGACCGATCGTTGACCGTCCGTTGACTGACCTTTGGTCGACAGTTCACCGATCGTTGGCTTTCCTAGCTACTACTGATAATTTCCTAATAGAAAAACCCATCAACACTTTATTTAACCCTAGAATCTAACCCAGAACCTCAGGCTGAGCTACAGAGGCACAAACATTGGTCTAATAATTAGTTGATTGCAATTCTTTCATAGAAACACTAATAATCTGCTACACATGATTAGAGTGATTACATAATAATATTTATTGAATAAAATTTCACACAAAAATAAAATAACAAGTACACAGTTATAGTTATAACTCTATACATATAACACATGTATACACAATGGAAAATTGCTTCAATATAAAAATCTACGCTGATGATGAATTTAGTTAGTAAGCTCCACATCACAACAACAATATATCTATCTAACAATAAATCGACTACGAAGAAAACCGTTAGTTTGAAATCAAACTGCACAATAAACATGCGTCCGATGGTCTAGGAGATTATTCCGACGATCCATCTAACGATATATTTCCCAATAAATCGACTATTGTATCCGTGTACTTGTAGGAAAGCCAGCTATCATATCTATGTAATTCCGATGTAAAACATTGTAAAAGGAACTATATCTAAGCGACATAGCATTCTTGCCCTAATTACGATCTAGCTTGCTCGCGGTCGCCTTGTGGTCGATTTGATATGTACTTAAACCTGAGATTTGCTGGCCATTGGCTGGTTTATTTATGGCTAAGGCATTTAAGGTATGTTACTAATGGTTATAAATCTGATACCGTTTAGCGTTTGTGTCGATTTGACGCGTTATTTATTAGCAAATTGTAGGTACAGGAAATCGGGGTTTAAGCAGTTGATTAATTCGGCTCAATATTTTTCGGTGCAATTAATATCTCCACTCTGTTATGAACTGAAGATGAATGGGTTACTCTTAATTAAGCTTTTCTCGATACTATTTTCTTAGCTATGAGTCATTGTTTCCTGTTTTTAATTACTAACAGCAGCTGTTATTTTGCATGACACGATTTCACTGTTGTAAGTTAAGCACATATTCAATACATATTCAATCTACCTACTAAATTCTTTAAGATACAATGTTATCAATATCAGAAATAGCTCAACAATATTTGAGAACTTTATTTTTTTTACTGTACTGACATCTATAATTATTATAGCAGCCATCTAAAAGTATACTGCTTATATTTTTTTAATTTAAGTATGGCATCTCTTAATTCGACCCATCTCATTCAATTATTCTCTAATTCAAGTTTAGCTGACCTCCGAATTTAAACTGTGATATAATATTTCACCACCTATTACATGGGTCTTAATAATTTCATTGGTGAAATGATGGTGTACAACAATGTACTCCTCTGCCATCCCCTTCTTGGAATACAAGCGCGATGCTATGCTATTTGTGTATAGTATTTCAAGTTCTACACTGATCGTATGTCGTTTGACCTCTTTTGCAATGAAGGGAACCGGAATTTCATAGTACATCGCACGTACTTATTTCGTACTTAATGCACTGACGTTTTAGAAGTTGATTGATCTTAGAAGATTGAAGTATAGATCATTAACTCTTTAAAAATCTGAATGCTTTGATTTCAGCTTTTAGAAGTATGCCTGACGTTTTGCTAACACAAACAGATACAATAAAAACATGCGATTTTGACGAATTCATAGGATATAGTTAGAATATAGTTTATCGGACAATCGTGTCGTTTTTAGCCGTAGGAGTCCAGCACAACGTCCATGACGAATTTCCACAGATAAAAAAGGGTAAATTAGTAATATATTTAGGGAAAGTAAAAAAAAAAGTAAAGCAAAGTACGTTAGGGATGCGATCTGCCCGCGTTTCCCCAGACTTGTCTTAGTATAGAGGACGTCGCGTCGGGGAGCGTCTAGTCGAGGTTTCATTTATAGTCAGTTATAGTCTGCCGGCACATCCACCAAAAATAGGTATGCGTCCGAAATTACGTCTAAAATGCAAGCAAAAAAAAATAACAATTAATAATATTATTTATTTAACTGAGTGTTAGCTATAAAAAATACTGTACTGATAATTATGTCCGGGTTTAAAGCTCCAAAATCCGGGTTTTCACTCTTCTTGTCCGGGTAAGCAGATTTTAAGGATGGCAAGCTTACCTCCGATGCATAGCTACATGCTCAGATGAAAATATTTTAAACGTTCACCCATCTAAAACTTGACCACGCCAAGCAGTGCTTTAACCTTAATGATCGTCTACTGCCCACAGTTTGCAATGGACTAATAATGCAATATCTTGAACTAAAGAATGTATTCTTCAAAAAGTGTCGACACATTTCACTAATGGAGTTATTATAACCAATGTAATAGATATTGGAAGAACAAAAGTAGGAATGGCGTCAGATTGTATAGCGTGCTACCAATCCTTAAATGACAACCACGACCAATTTTTATAAAAAAATACTTCAATATTAGTAACGATTCGACATTCTTATTATCTATTTATTCTCCTTCATCGAAAGACGTGTCAAGAGTCTTTCGATGAAGGAGAATAAATAGATAATAAGAATTTCGAATCGTTACTAATATTGAAGTATTTTTTTATAAAAATTTTGACACAATCCGTGATACCAGGTTATACCATTAAGATGTTGTATTGATCTATTCTTCGGGATTGCCCGACTAGTGTCTTTTAGTAGGGGAATCCCGAAGAATTCAAGTGAGTAATAACCGCAGAACAATCATTAATATGAACGTGTCTCACGAAAGTTATTATACAAAAATAGTCTACCTATCAAAGAGCTTCAAACACCGCCATCTATCGCACCCGGCACAAACTAACCCCTTGTCAATTTACAGAAACGACGAAACACTAGGAAATAGACTTCAAACTATTAAAATGAGTTACAGCTGCGAACTATAAATCGGTAATGATGATTCTCACAAAAGGATATTAAGTGCGACATAAATTATTTGATAGTCTCACTAAAATTGCCTATGTTAATTAGGTGGGTTACTATCGGGCCTTTTCTCACGGTAAGGAATTCACCATGCCTGCTTCGGGAAGTTAAAGAAATGTTCAGCCTCAATTGCCGCTGCCTTTGTAAAGGTAACTAGAAATGTGTGCGTGATCTTTTAAGTAGATCGTTTTAATTAGGTTTAGTTCTCTTTTGCTGTGGCTTATTTGGTTTAATGTATCTAATGAGAGTTTTCATTTCCATATAACTGAATGCAATGAACAATTGAATAAAATCATGCGTGGCAGTCTTTAGGGACTGCCGATAGAAGTGAAAACTAAGTAACTTGTGAATTGTATCGTCGAGCTCGCACCTAAAGAAGTTTTTACTTCAAAGCTCATGGAAAGCGTTCGGTGACGATGACACGAGTTCGCCCAAACAGTGCTCAACGCGCCTAAAGAAATTTTAACTTCAAAAATTAAATTGTGAATGAAAAGAATTGGAAATACTCCACTTAGCGCACCTTAATATAGATCGGAAAAACAAATAACAAACTATCATATACTAAATTGAATGTAATATTAGAACGCCTATTCAGAAGATAGTAATAATAAACAGTATTTAAATAACTACTATCGATATGTTTTATTTAACAATGTACACCTCTAGTCCCTTAAAAACGATAGCTGCTTTTCTTGGAATAGAATATTAATATTTTTATCTAGTCCACGAACCGCACCAACCGAGGTGCTGTAAGTGCAATAAAAAATGTTCAATCGGTGCTACTCAAATTGATGCACTAAGTGGAATACTTAAAAAAATACTCCTGTTTTTAATTAAAGTAATAATCTTAAGGAAGCCATTGATAAATTGTGCAAACTGTTTCGTTGACACGACCAGGACTAACGAAATGCCAGCTGTCCATTATTCATATGACGTGACAAAAAATAATTAATTTATACTTAATTTACGTTAATACCAAGAAAATGTGAAGTAAATCAATATGTTAAAGGAAAAGAAAAATGCCCTAGAAACCATCTGTTGTCGTCTCTCTTTTTATTGTACGACAAAAATATGACCACAAGGACGTCCCACAAAAAATATGAAAATAAAACAAAATATTAAAGCAATTTCAAAAAACTCAACACATTTTGTCGTTTGCGTCATGCATGTATGTACGATCATTGCATTATAAGATATGAAAAGGTGCGCCGATCAGGAATGTCAACCCATCCATCGGGTATTGTGCTATTTTTTATTTTGACAGCACATGAATTTATAAAAACTACTTTGATGGCCAAGGTCGTGGGTAGGGTGAGCTTATTGCATTCTCTTTGAATTTTTTGTAATCAACCTTTATATGAATACGTTTTTATTAGGTTTATCTCGCTAATTATCTTTAAATGAGTTATCAATTAGGCTTAAATGCCAATTCTTCGTCTTTTCAACATATGCCTCATTTTACATTCATTTGATTTTTTGGTCATTTATAATAAGCATTCCCAATACAAGACCTATTATTATTATACTTCTTTAAATTTTCCTAAATCTTTTATTGATTTTTAAAGCTAGACTTTACACAGACACCAAATAAAAGTCATAATTGGAACACATTAATATTCACTTCGTTTATTTTTTAAATAATATTTGTTTCAAATACGTGAACGACTTACAATCGTTATTTCATTCACCATTCACCATTTTTAAGCTCAATCAGTTCATGTTCATTCAATTTATGTGTTTCACGCGTAGTTACTTTACATTTCGTCAAATAAAATAACGCGTAAATTGGATTGTGTGAATCACATTAGATGTTGTTCATGAATAAATAAATATTGATGTATCTGCAATTACTTTTACACCTGTAACATATTATTTTTGATTACTGGATGGATAACATCACCAAAGTAGAAGCCCTGCTGAAAGGAGCATACCGAGAAAGAGAACTTTTGAAGCCCATCAAGATTTGGACAATGACCCAACGACCTTCCGCAATAATAACTATGAGGAAAAAAAAATTTAAGCATGCACTACTTCTTCTGCCTAGCCTTTTTCCAATTACATTGGCGTCGGCTTCCAGTCAAACCGGATGCAGCTTGATACCAGTATTTTACATGGAGCGATTGCCTATCTGACCTCCACAACCCAGTGACTCAGAGTTACTTAGCCACGAGCCCCTCCATGGTAACCATGGACAACATGAATGTAATATTGAACAAGTCATCTAAACTTATGAAGTCTTCAAGTATGTAGTTACCGTCTCCAAAAAGTAATAAACTGTCTCCTTGGCCTAGTGGTCGTGAGGTCTTGGATTTGATTTCCGGGTCGGCCGAAGTGTTATTGGGCTTTTCTGTTAGGAAATCTCCAGAAGGAGGCTACCTCCGTGAATTATGTTTGGTCGTTGGTATTAGTCTCCACACCACTGGGAACTAAAAACTGCAGGATGAAATATAGGTGTGGAACAATAAAAACAAACAAACCTACACTTCTGCCTACACCTATATGGATATATGGAGTTTCTTGCTCCTTCTTCTTTATAGGAATCTACACTTTGGAACGTGGCAAGTAGCTTCTGACAATTCAAAAGTGCCTGTAAATGGTTTAATTGAAATAAATGATATTTAATTATATTTGTTATACATGTTGAGGCCATTTAAGATAACAATTTTTCAAAGAAACATTAAAAAAATTATAGATAAAGAACGGGGCTTGAACCCGCGACCTTTGACCTTTGTCGTGTTCTAAATACATTGAATTTTTCATTCCTCTTTATATTCGTCTTAAGGAGACGCCTGGCGATATTCATCTAGCAAACAGTTGGTAGAGTGATGACCCGGAACGTCAAAAGTTCAAGCCTCGTCGTGTAAAAAATAATAGACAAAGGTCTATTATTTTTTACATGTTTCTTTGAAAAATAGTAATTGAAATAAATTATTTGACTTTGACTTATATTTGGTTATGTATAAAAAGTAATTTTATCATAAAATATTGGCGAGAGTCAACCGAGTATTTTTACTTGATATTGAGTGTGGTTCAATTATAATCAATTTGAATGCAAATGTCCCCCGCCGGGGACTAGGCAGTTAAATTGTTGCATATTTACTTGAATGGCTATTTGCTCCTTGTAATTTAATATAGGATGAATGAGGGGTCGCAAGCCAGTCTATGCAAAAAAAAATATCAATTAAAGTTTTTGTCGAAAGAAAAATAAAGCCGTGAGATTCTAACCTGAACCAACCGGAACACTGTTTTAATTTATCCAAAATCAATCCATCTTTTTCCGTTTCATATAATAACTCCAAAATCATTTTTTATTCTTGAAAGTTTACTTGTAGGATTTAGCTGTAAAAATTGTTTGCCAAAACTGTTGTGGTAACCGAGTGGTTAAACCCCGTCTCTTGAAGCATGGGTTGTGGGCTCAAACCTGGCATGCACCAATGTGACTTTACCATATCATATACAGGCTGTGGTTTTGAACAGTGGCCATATTGTGGGAACATATACAGCAACAAGTTATATTTTGTATAAAAATAATTAAAACAATAATAGCCAAGAGTCCTATTCATCTCGTAACAGCTAACGCTTCTTTGTGAAATTTTCATATACGCCCATTGCAAGCGCGCGGTGCCGTCCTTGTGCCTACTGCGCGCGACGCGGCGACGGCTATGACACGACGTATACGCAAAAAACAATAAAACTGTGAAATTAATTCGATTTTCTAAGGTATACTTTTTTTAATTGTTTTGTAATCAGTTACACCTATAGATCCACCTCCTTCAATTTGGCCACTGTCTAGAACCACAGCCTGTATATAAGGTTCTAATTTATTAGGTAATTTCCTTTTAAGGGGTTAATGTGTAAGTGATAAGGATTCATTTAAGCCATAATTCAAATTTTTACAACAATTTTATTTTTTTCAAAGCAGTTTTCGTCTTGTTAGTACTATGATAATTATAAATAATTTGTTATATCCATTTAATTCTTAGCTTAAGTTAATGAATTTGACATATATTACCCCTTTCAAAGGAAAATACTTAATAAATTAGGACCTTATATATATCGTCTTAGTTAATCTAATACATCACAGACATAGATGAATGAAAACATCGCGAGGAAACCTGAACTTGATGGTCTGGAATCATCGAAAGAGCTCACGTAGTGATTAATGCTCAAGCCTTCTGTGTACGAGAAGAGCCACATGACCTGCAGTGGAACAATCATTGAGCTGGTTATATTATGTTATGTTTGTAAATAACTGCCTCGTTGGTTCAGCTTCTTGGGTTCGATTCCCAGGTCGGGCAAATTGTTATTGGGTTTTTCTTTAAATAAATTCTCAGTAGCACCCCGGAGTTTGGAATTATGCCCTGTAGATGACAATAGTATCACCACCTGGGACTTAAAAACGGCATTGGAAAAATGTGGGTGTACAATTCTGTACATCTCTGCCTTCCCCTTCGGGGAATACAGGCGCGATGCTATGTAATGTAAATAAAAATATTCAAGCCTCAAATTGAACTTCTGAGATGCCGTTATGTTCGGATCAGTGATTCGCTTATTTACTTGAGAATACTTTCGAGAAGATTATTGTTATATCGAATAGGTGCCTAATGTATTGAAATTGATAAGAAAATATTATGGTATTCTAGTATGTGTATATTATAAATGTGATAGTTTCTAAGGATGGATGGTTACTCTTTCACGCAATAACTACTGGACGGATTTGGATGAAATTTGGCACTCGTGTAGTTTATATATAACCTGAATTAACACGTATGATAGGTACTTTTTATCCCGACTGGAGCCAATACTAAAGTTCACCCAACCAAAGTCGCGAGTCATAATTTTTATTTTATTACGACGGTTTCCCTTAAGCATTTCTTTTAATATAATATTTTTAACCTTGCCCCCACTCTTGGAATTATTCCTGTAGGTACCTTTCGTGAAACAGACACAAATATCGCATGCACATACACACAGATCTGGAAGATTTAAATTTAGGCCATTAAAATAATAGTTAAGTGCGGGAGTCGAACCCACTCGTGCAGAAGCGACTCAAGCATTGTGCCAAACCTCTATATTGCTAACGGTTAATTTAAAAATCATAGCTTTTCGCATGATATCATCAAATCGCTAATAAGGGTTATTAAAAAGTATGGTAATAACGCAGCCGAGTATAAGCCGATTCTTTTGCTAATAGGATCCCGACTTCACGAACTTCTCACGTAACAACGTCAAAAATTGGCTGTATGGTTAACATACAAAGATGTGAATGGAAAAAAACCAACGAATTAATGAGCTGGAAATATGAAATTAGTTATTTTACTAAATTAATTTACTTTTATTTTTTTATTAAATTATATTTGTGAAAAACACATTAAATAATATATTTTACCCAACTACCATTATAAGTAAGTATGCTTTGAAATAAGGGGTAGAACATCCTGCATCTTGCTGTTATTGAGTACAAAATTAAGTTTAGTTTTATCATTAATTCAATAATAAAACTAGTTTCTTTTAAAACTCCACTAATTAATGATCCTGAATCATTGATTGATAACATGTTGAAGAAATGTTTACGTTGACCCTAGGAAAATGTTCTCATTTTGTAGATAGCGTCATATCGTTCTTTGAAACGGACAGTCCTATTAGGAAAATAAATCGGACTATAACTATATTTGGTTCTTCGAATGTTAAAAGTTATAAAAATAATGCAGTCGGGGGATCTTTAAGAAAATGCTTCACAGTACTGTCCCCCAAACGTGATGAAATTTCTTCCCCTAACTCGCTTTTCACTTTTTAATTCTGAAATGGCAGGCATGCCTTATAATTTTTTTATCATATTTTTGTGTACCACAGCAACAATGTATTTTCTTTAAAGCTCTCTTTTAGCCTACGTTACCCGTGAACGCAAGGATTCTAACGATACCCCATACATAGCAATCGGTTAAGGCATTTAGAGGTTATAGTGGAATAAACTCACAATACATACATACATGAACCATGAAAACATAACACTCATTTTTTGGGTAGTTGTGTAAGAAGAATCAATATATTAAATGGTTATACCACCATAACGTGCCGTATTTATTTAAATACCATCAATCGTCCAGAATGAAGGTCTGAATAAACTAATACTCAAGATACTCATGTAATAGGGTTGCTATCCGTCCGGGATTCCCCGGATTTGTCCTAGTTTTGAGGGCGTCCGCGGAGCGTCCGGGCAGGGTTTCAATTGTAGTCCAGGTTTGAGGGTGCTGACACATCTATCGAAAATACGCGACCGGAATTACGTCTAAAATGCAAGACTGTTAATTGTTTGTTAATACTTTATTACTTAAATTAGTTTAAATTGTAAGGAAATAAATAAAAACTTAATTTATAACAATTTAAACTATTATCTATATTTCTGAGTAACTTAAAAAAAACAGCGTTGATATGTCCGGATTTAAAGCTCCAAAATCCGGGTTTTCACATTTCTTGCCCGGGTTAACAAATTTTAGAGATGGCAACCCTACCCATGTATATAAATTGTCGCTATAAAGTTGATAGCCAGAATAATGTTTTTATTTTAATAGACCACGAAGTAATGCCGAGGGGAATTTGCATGCAACAGTGTTTTTATGGGGAACCAGTTATGTGGTCTGACCGCGTATGCGATGAGGATATAGCATCAAGCCTGCATTTCCTGAAAGGTTAAGCAGAAAGTACTGTAGTTCAACCACATTTCATCACCCATTCTAAGCCCCACCTTTCTTTCTTTCGACTGCCTCGTTGGTCTAGTGGTCCCAAGCGCGGCTGCTGAGTGTGAGGTCCTGGGTTCGATTCCCAGGTCGAGCAAAGTGTTATTGGGTTTTTCTGTTAGGAAATTCTCAGTAGCAGCCCAGAGTCAGGAAGTTGGTAGTGTGTCACCGCCGTGCTTCGGAGAGCACGTAAAGCCGTCGGTCGGAGAGAGATTTGGCGCACTGATCTCTCTCCGGTCGTGTCGGATTGCCGTCCGATCGGAATATGATAGTGAAGGAAGAGGGAGTGCACCTGTGTTTGCGCACACACTTGTGCATATCTCTTGCGTACATAACATGGTTAATCTCCGTGGAGACAGGCCGCCGTGATCGAAATGCGGTCGGGAGGAGTATTATTAATATTATTGTCATCTTACAATTTCAAATAAGATCGCTACGACAATTATAGTGTTGCAATACTTAGTAAAAAATCATGTTTCGCCATTCCAAACAAAGCCATTTCAAAGAAAATATATTTTGTTCTATTTAAAACTGCCTAACATTTTAACTGCCTCATCGGTCTAGTGGTCTTAAGCACGAATGCTGAGCATGAGGTCTCGGGATCGATTCCCTTGTCGGGCAAAGTGTTAATTGATTTTTCTGTTAGGATGTTTTCAGTAGCAGCCCGGAGTTTGAAATTGTGCCCGGTAAATGGCAATAGGCTCACCACCTGTGACCACCACCATATCTTAATAACAGCATTGGCGAAAAATAGGTGTACAACTGTGTACACCTCTGCCTACCCCTTCGGGGAAAACAGGCGTGACGCTATGTGTATTGTTATTTTTATTTTAAACATTTCTTGTACAATAATATTACTACAAATTTTTTGTAGAAAGTAAAATGCAGCGTTTGTCCGGGAGGCGCAGGTTCGAATCCTGCTCACGACCGTATTTTTCTATCCACAAAAGCAAGTTGACATTTTATGGACGCTGGGCCAATGTAGACCGGTTGATGTCGCTTAGGATATTTAAATAAAACTTATTTTTGTTTCTTGATTAATTTAATTGTTTCTAGATTAATTTAACATTGGCATGCATATTACATAGGCTCGTGCTAGCAAACTGTGCCCAAAATATTTTATCTCATTAGATACAATTATTTTATATAAATTCAATTTTAGATTTGTATAGAATCTATAAATAATTTTGATACAGACAGACGTGTTGCTGGGAAGTTTGTTGCGCCGCTTCTTCTTTCCAGCTAAAACACTAGGAAGCGGTGAAGGGTGGGATTTTTTGGGGGCTGTCTTAATGTTTGACATTCAAAAAGCGCAAATTTTTAGCCTAATTTGAATAAAGAAATTTTGATTGTGATTGAATTAAGGTACTTCAATCCTTGGGCGACGACCTACCCTTCGTTAGACCTTTTTTCAATCCAAACTTAATACTATAAATGCGACAGGAACTCTATTTGTCTGTTTGTTTGTTCCGTTTTCACGCCTAAACCGCTGAACTAATGTTGATATATTTTGGTATAGAGATAGACGATAGATGCTATAGACCTTAGAAATTGGACATATCGAGAATTGGTAATTTTATAAAAATTTAACATTTTGAGTACCTATTACCGTTTTTTTTATGGTATAGGGGGCAAACGAGTAGACGGATCCTCTGATGGTAAGCGATTACCGCCGCCCATGGACATCCGTAATTCCACAGGAGTCGCAAGTGCGTTACCGGCCTTTTAAAGGGTTTCGGCCAATGGTACCCACTATCTCTCATCATATCTCATCTAATATCACTTACTCAGCGAAACACAACGCAAGCTTTGTTCTACACCAGTTTTCTGTGAGGCCGTGGTACCACTCCGGTCGAGCCGGCCCATTAGTGCCGAAGCTCTGCCACGGTAAAAGTTCGTGATAGTTGCAATTTTGCTTGCGTATGGGCTTATATTTAGGGGGTGCGGTGCACATGAAATTGCATGATACCCTCAATATTGTGGTAGTAGTTATATATATATACTTCCAGAGAGGTAACGCGAAAATTTATTCATTCAATATTATCTCCAAATGTCCAAATATCTGATGTTAATGTCAAACTCAAACTCAAACTCAATTTTTTTATTTCAAATAGGCCCTATTACAGGCACTTAAGAAAAGTCAAAGCTAGGTGCACGGTTCCAAGAAGTTGGTCTTATGGAGAAGAGCCGGCAAGAAACTCCATAGACACTCTTTTAAAATTATGTGTTCTTTACAATTTAAATTTATTAATGTGAGAATAATGCAGGTTAATGTTGAAGAAAAGGCAGAATTTTAATTATATAAAAGCCAAAATTATAACCAGAGTGTATGCTAATGTATGCTAAAATAAAAAAATAAAAAATTATACGTTGCCCCGCTAGGAATTTCTTCCTGTATCGTGGGTGCGTTTACAGACATATAATTTCACAAGCACGCACACACCCAGACCCGGAGCAATTATCTATAGATCGTACAAATATTTGCTCCGTGCAGGAATCGAACCTTCGACACGCAGCGCAGCAGTCTGTCTCTCGACCACTGCGCCAACCGCGCTGTCACATACATTTTTGTCCAAGAAATAAAAATACGTGTTACTTGATCAAGATTTAAAAACACATAGAATACAAAGGCTTATGAGGCTGGTGACAGTCAGCATGCACGACATGAAATTTTAACGATCCATTTGTAAGCAATGCCAGCGTGTGCGTGGCAAGTCAAAGATTACAAGTTCGGACCAAGACACGCACCATTGACTATGTTTATAATCTGCCTAGCCTTTTCCCAATTACATTGGGGTTAGCTTCCAGTCTCACCGGATGCAGCTTAATACCAGTATTTTACATGGAACGACTGTCTATCTGACCTCGACAACACAGTTACTGGGTAACACGATATGTCGTGGTATGACTTGTTGTCAGACTTTCAGGCTTCTGACTATCCGTAACGTTTGTCATAGATCTTAATTTGACAACCGGGACCGACGGCTTAACGTGCTCTCCGAGGCACGCAAAGATTACAAGTTTAAACCAAGACACACACCATTGACTATATTTATATGTATTATAAATTAGTTACATAGCTATTTTTAAATCTTACCTTATGTTACCCGGAAAATTGTAAGGATTCTAACGATACCCCATACATCTAAATCTGTTCAGGCATTTAGAAGTTGTGGCAGAATAAAGAAACTCACAAACATACGTTCTTACATACATACTAACATTAAAAAAAAAAAACATAACACTGCTTTTTTGGGCAGTCATGTAAAACGAGCCCTGAGTCCTCAGTACATTTGGTCGGCAAAAGTGCGGAATGATATCACGTAGCTGACTTTCTACAGCAATAACTTTCATTGTTACAGTTTAACGAAATACATTGCGTCGATATTATTAGCCAAGGAGGTGAGCATTGTTACTTTGTAGAGCATACAGCGCTATGTATGGCAAATTATAAGTTTCCTCAATTATCCGTACCTTCATGAATAGCAATCACACCTTACCACATTCTTATATTTAATCATTTTTCCACGCCATTTGGGGAAATCCAAAAACCAAAAAAAGCCGATCATCAGAATCTGGTAAGACGGACTAAATTAACACAGATGTTAAAGATAAATCTTTGAAAAGCATTAACGCATGCTTAGCAAACTCTATAGTATTAAATGGAAAAAGAATACGGTCGCGAGCAAGATTCGAACCAGCGCCACCCGGATAAAGGAGAGGTTGAGTTGGCTTTGTGGTCAGAGCGCCTGGAGTATTTATGCAGGAGGCGCAGGTTCGAATCCTACTCGCGACCGTATTATTTTTCCATTTAATATTATAACTATAAACACTGATGTTTATTTAAGATAAAGCCTAAGTTTATAGAGTAATGAAAATAGGTTCTTGCAAGGGTCTGTTCTCATCGCACATGAGAAAGTTTAAGTCAATAATACTCGTTACTCGATTGCAATTTTATAGTCAAAGAATAGTAATAAACTAAAACTCTCCAGTAGTAACTTACTTGTTGATTGTACAAACCACAGGGAGTATCTTGTATCTCAACAAGATTCTGTAATTACTTTCTGAATCGAAGATATAATGATGATCAGGGATTTAGAAACTAGACCTTTCTGCAACGGAAATGCTTGCCAAGAAAGTCGCGAGTCTCCGGTACTCGTAACTAAAAATAAAATAAGGGATACCGTGGCGAAATTTAATACATTTTAAAGGTTATAAACTGATGATAGGAAGATACTTGTACGTGTTTATGTTAATTTGTTCCCGCATTATATTCTTAAAATAATATAGGTAATTTTTTTTGTATAATAACTTTTGTGAGACACATTCATATTAATTATTGTTTAACGGTTATTACTCACGCGCATTCTTCGGGATTGCCTACCGAGTTTGACTCGCGACATAGCCTCGGGCTCAGCTCTTGAATAAGGGCTCCATTCGAGTTCGAAACTAGTCGTGTAATCCCGAAGAATGCGCGTGAGTAATAACCGTTAAACAATAATTGATAAAGGTACCTAGATAATATAAATTCCCATTAATATCGGTACCATAAAAAATGTTAGGCATATCAATACTCAATCACGGACCTTAAAAAAATACGGACGGAGCGTTGCGTACGACATGTGAGGAGCATGCCTAGTCATCCAATTTCGTTTGTCATACACGAGCTAAACGCATACAAAAACTTAAAACTCATCCACTCGGTGCCAGTACACTGCGTGTGTGTGTGCGTAATCTATGCTTCGCTTATGACAAGGCAAGGTTCGATACATTTTTTTTTTCAAATCCTTGTGTTCAATACAAATAAATAAAATTGAAGTGTCTGTTTTTAATGTCAAAATAATAGTTTTTTTTTTTAAGCTCTTACAACTATTTCTACGATACGTATGCCATTAAAATCAGCTTATTTTTGTTTGTCTGTCTGTTTGTTCCGGCTAATCTTCTAAATGGCTGGACCAATCCTGGTAAGACTCCTGACTGACAGGTAACTGACTATATAAAGAGTAACGAAGGCAAATTATAATATATATATTATACGCGGGTGAAACCGCGGGGCACAGCTAGTAACATATAAGCATGCTAGAAAAAATACTACGTTGGCTCTCATACCTACTGTTTAATTTAAAATCTTCGTTTATTATCGTAACATAACATAGCATCACGCCTGTCTTCCCCGAAGGGGTAGGCAGAGGTGTACACAGTTGTACACCCACATTTCACCAATACTGTTATTAAGTCCCATGTAATAGGTGGTGAGCCTGTTGCCATCTACCGGGCACAATTCCAAACCCCGGGCTGCTACTAAGAATTTACTAACAAAAAATTCAATAATACTTTGCCCAACCTGGGAATCGAATCTAGACCAACGAGGCTGTCGATTATTATCACCATTCAGTTAACCATAAAATTAATACAATATAATTAATTCAAAATCACGAGTTGCCATGTGTAAACTTAAAAAATGCTTCTGCAGATCAAACATGGCGCCTCGTGCTTTTTAATTTGTTAATTAATTATCCCTTTTGCTTCTATTTACTTGCTACTATTTCTAAAGCTTATGTTACCCGAGAAAATAAGGATTCTGACAATACGCCATACATCTAATCTAATTATCTGTCTAATTCTTGGTCTAATATGGTAATCTATTGTTTCTATTTTCGTTGTTTTTAAGTGTCAATAAACTTATTTCTTTATTTCTTTAACTAAATCGGTTCAGGCATTTAGGAGTTACGATGGAATAACACAACCCAAAAACATACATAAATGAACCGTAATAATAAAAACATAACACCCCCTTTTGGGGCAATCGTGTAAAAACAAAATGAAGGATTTTAATACTAATTCACTTGGTTATTCTCCCTGACAGTCTACCATACCGTCTCCAGTTAAATGAATAACCACTAATTGACACGCATGCGCCAA
This sequence comes from Xylocampa areola, assembly GCA_935421205.1. Taxonomy (NCBI): domain Eukaryota; kingdom Metazoa; phylum Arthropoda; class Insecta; order Lepidoptera; family Noctuidae; genus Xylocampa; species Xylocampa areola. The sequence goes on from OW285220.1 coordinate 12,616,241, forward strand.
AGAATGTTTCGAATAGCATTCTCGTGGATGTCGAGGCCGCGACACCGCATAGGTCATTTGCATGGCATTTGTCGCGCGGACTGCGTTTTAAACAAATTAATGTAATTGACTATAGTTTACGTATTTAAAAATGGGAGAATGTGGAAGATTTGTGTATTTACACCCTATCTAGACTAGACTTAGTTAACAGACTCTCAAGTTGATGCAGTAATTTTACAGTTCAAAGCGAAATCATGTTACCATATTAACAGTAATTGTATTGGGGGTGGCGATTCGCGCCCGGAGTTACGAATTCTGGCCGGTTGATGGGGATAGGCTCACCACCACCTATTACATGGAACTTAATAACAGCATTGATGAAATGTGGGTACCACATATACCACTATGTACACCTCTACCTACCTCTGCAGGGAATACAGGCGTGATGCTATGTTATGTTATGTCTATAGTTACGATTTTGAAATCGATGCAATAACTTGACAGTTCAAAGCGAAATCGTATTACCATACTTCATTGTGTTGGGATAGCAATTCCCGAAAACGATAAAATGTGGACGAAAAAATTAATATTTTTTGTCGTTACAAGGCCTTAAACAGCATTTTTTGAATAATCTATATCTATACTTATAATAAAATCGTAACTCGAAAACCCGAAAATTTCAAATTCGCTTTTTCTTTTTTTTTTCTTTCGTAATGTGTTAATTAATCGATACTATTGCCAAATATGTTGTTTTTAAAATTTGAGTATTTTTGTCTGTTTGTATGTCCGAGGTTGGCATCCAAACCAAGAAAAAGAAACAACTGAAAATTTGTAAAAAATATCGTCAGAAGCCGGGTCAACTTATAGGCTATTCAAAATTGCGCATTTCCTCAAGGGAGCTGAGCAGTGATGTTAAACATCTCACGCTCAGAATCTAAATTGGACGGATTTCAATAAAAATTGCACTGTTGTATAGCTTATTAAAAATGATAAGCACTGCAAAAGGTATCATTGCGCTTTATCACATAGGGACCAAGCACTTACCGGTTTTGTATTTTGATTAGTAGATTGTGAATGCCTATTTTAGCGGCACTGTCAACTGAGTAATTAGTTGCAAACCATACATAGGTGACTGGCACAGTATAAGTGTGACGATCGAATCCCGGTATAGGATATTATTTTTGTATATTTTAAATTTTGATAATACAAGGTTTATCTGTTATTTTGCAGAAAACAACGTTATTTTAGTTTTTCGTGTCTTTTTGTAATATAAACCCACTTTTTATGTGTTTCTCTTGCTGTCTCATATCAATATGGTGAAGCACAGTGAAGATGTTACACGTGAGCGTTATGTAAATTTTTTATCAATCATATCTCATCATTATCATGGTACTTCTTTCGATAGAAAAGTCATTTTTAAACTCTGTAATAAATTATATAAAAAATATATATATATATGTATATATAAAATGGATCTGCGTTTGGCCACCAACTCGCCTGATGGCAAGCGACGGTGTGGCCGAGGATGGAGCACGTATATCCAGAATAAATCTAACCACTCTTAAGTAGAGTGGATAGATTTTGGCAGAACGATAGTTGGGGAGTTGATGCAACTGCCCACTCCCACAACGGCTTCGTCCGGTGGATGGTAAACAGCTGTGGTCGAAGCGTCCGACCAGTGTTGTGTTCCCTGTTTTGCACCACCCAGGGGCTACGTGTAGGGATTCCATTTTAAGGGTGCATATCTCCTACGGACTCCTACGGACGCGGGCAACTCAGCCCCCAATACCTATTTAGTAACAAAACTACACATTCCCTAGCCTGGCCTTAGGATTAATTTAATTGCCTAATCCATAAGTAGGTAATAGCGAAACATCAATTAAGCATTACTGTCGATTTTGTTAGAGGCTGTCCAGCTATTGAGGTGGTTGGAGAGTACATTCTCGATGATATCCAATGAAATACCGTGTAAAACATTGCTTAACCTCAGCGAATGTTTACTAAGCGGAGATTGGAACAGACTATCAGTACCTGCATCTTGGGCATTCATTTTATAGATAGCCAGACCCAAGCTGTACTGAAAACTCCATTATGGAACTCAACAACACTTTTTTCGACCTGGTAATCAAACCCAAGACTTACCTACGCTTATACTCACTTGCAACCTCTAGACTAATAAGTCCGTTTTTCTAAGATTCTCTTTACACTGCACAAGATTGATGATCATTAATATTTTCATTTTTAAATAAAGATGCAGTGACAGAAATTGAAAAAATTATGCTTAGAGTCATGTTGAAAAGACGAGGCAGGTGTAAGTGGAAATTCTGAGATCCCTAAATGGATATAAATTGACCCACCGAAACTCACTAAAAGGTCAAAAAAGTAGTGCTCACAACCTGCACGCGTGTATTAACAGACGTATAAACGTGATAGAAGCAAAAAGAGTATGTAAGGATCTTAACAGGTGGCGTTCTATAGTGTCTGCCTACCTGAAGCCTAGGCCTAGGTATGTGACATTATCATTTTGGCCAACACATATTACCATGCCGTCAGTTCTGCGCCTGATCTCACTCCGGACGTGTCGGATTGCCATCCCACCGGAATACGTGAGTGAAGAAAGAGGGAGTGCACTCCATAGAGATAGGGCGCCGGTACAGTCATTCGGGAACGTTCAGTCGGGAGTACTCCCGGTATCGAAGAGGTGGTAAAACATCCCGGTATCTCCAATGAATCGGTAACGGCGGCTTTTAAAATTTTTCGGTAATACTATTGGGAAACGGAAAATAACTTAAGATCATCTATGTCGCATCTAGCTTTCAGCTGGTTGTATTGCTGCCGAATTCGTTCATCTTCCGTGTTTCTAAATAAATATAAATATATCTGTTGATTTTCAAGGCTCAAGTGAATAGGTATTTAGTGGTCAAGCGTGTTCTATCGTCAATTACATCATTGCTTAAAATCAGGCGAGTTGGCGGTCAAACGCAGGCCCATTGAGATTAAGTAAAAATCTAATTAATGATTGGAATCCTAATATTGCATCGTATAATCTACACCACTTCAAAAGCTGTATCCGACAGCTGATATAGCGCCCCCACATATCTACAGACAACAGACAAGTCGCGTGTGCTGTGGAAAAATCCAAGCAGGAGTCAGACCCTAGACACCCACTGTATGACGGCCAGTTACCAGCACAACATCTAACCACCTAACAAGCCAGGCACAGTTACTTAAAACTGACCGAGGCAGTGTCAGGATGCCCAGTCGAGACTCACCGCAAAACTGAGGCTAGGAACTTTTCCACCACTCGCTAACAAATTAAGCATAAAGTGAACCTACCTGAAAACAATTTTGGACACAGCAAGTGTGGATCTAGGCAACCAAATAATTTAAATTGTACCATCGACATGAAGATGAAGAATCGTTTATTAATTATATTGTAAAGTAATCCTAATCCGGATAAATTCTCCAGGCGCTCTGACCACTAAGCCATTTCGACCTCTGCTTACTACCGCGAATTCGCATAAAATCTGTACGATATTGTATTAACTGCAAAGTTAGTCGTGTCGGTTCGGTCACCTGTACAGCGACTAAATAGATAGAATACGTATTAAAATGTGCAAGAAGAATTCGCGGTAGTGAGCAGAGGTCAGATGGCATAGCGGTCAGAGCGCCTGGAGCATTTATCCGGGAGGCGCAGGTTCGAATCGTGCTCACGACCGTATTCTTTTTTCCACTAAAATTTATAACTTAAGAGTTTGCTATGATTTATCTGTATGAGTTTGGGTTGCTAGGGCAACTGTCAAGTATCTGAAAAGTCACGGCTGTCTGTATGAGGGTGGCGTCAATGAGGATAGACAAAAATAGAATAATGTAACAATTATTACCAAAAAAGGAAGGGGTGGAGGGTCTGACTTTAACGAACGTACCTGACCTTCTCAAAAAAGGCAGGTTAATAAACTGAACCGTCGAGCATGCATTCTTCATGTATGTGAGATAAAATCTATAGTTTCTGCCTACTGGAATGGGAATCAGGTGTGAGTTGGTTTGTATGATTAATTGAAATCTTAGTTTGGCGTTAAGATTACTTTGACGTGAGCAAAGCCACGGGTACAGCTAGTTGCCAAATAAAAGATGAGTTTGACAATTGTAATTGAAATTCGTTTTAATGAACAGAAAGGTCAGGCATTTATGTACCTACCTACGTTATAACCTTAATTAAAATATATTAACTCTTTACTTTATATCACTACCTTTATTGCGTCAAATGAAATTAATTAAAAATTTAAAAATCACGCCTTCCATTTTTTAAATCTTACTGGCCTATGTTACCCGGGACAATGTAAGGATTCTAACGATACCTCACACATCGAAATCGGTTCAGGCATTTAGAAGTAATGGGGAATAAAGAAACTCATAGCATAGCATCACATAGCATCACGCCTGTATTCCCCGAAGGGGTAGGCAGAGGTGTACACAATTGTACACCCACATTTCACCAATGCTGTTATTAAGTCCCATGTAATAGGTGGTGAGCCTATTGCCATCAACCGGGCACATTTCCAAACTCCGGGCTGCTACTGAGAATTTCCTAACAGAAAAACTCAATAACACTTTGCCCGACCCGGGAATCGAACCCGAGACCTCCTACTCAGCAGTCGCGCTACGGACCACTAAACCAACGAGGCAGTAAACTAAAAAAACTCACAAACATATATACATACTTTCATTCATAAACGCTAAAAACATAACACACCTTTTTTGGGCAGTCGTGTAAAAACTGACCCGAGTCGGCTAATTCCTTCGTTCCCTCCAACTGTCAAATCCCTGAATTAGGAGAACATCGAATTAAGACTGACTGGCTCGTTGGTCTGTCAGCGCGACTGTAGGTCGTGAGGTCCTGAGCTTGATTCCCCGCAACGAGTTATTAGGTTTTTCTAAAAGAAAATTCAGCTCCCCGTGAATTTGAATTTGGAATTGAGTTGGATTTATGGCAATAAGCTCTCCACCTAGGACTAAATAACAGCATCAGTGAAATGTGGTTGCTACAGCCTCTGCCTAAGCCATCAGAGAATAAAGGCGTGATGCTATGTTATGAGACATCAAGAGCGCTTAAAAACACATTCCATTTATTTTTATTTCATGGAGATTAACGTGAAAAAACACACATCACACTTCCTTTTTCCTATCCTACATTTTAACACAACTCCTTTTCCATATCAGGTACTGTACCTAAATGTCGTCCATTACACGATCTTTATTGTTAATAACAACATTCAAAGAAGGCCAATAAACATGGTACATACGCAAAAAAGGTAAAATCGTGATCTCCTCCTTAATCGCAGCGACGACGCCGACTAAAATGGCGCTCAACGACTTAATTATGTCGGGAATCCGATTGTTCTGCAATATGTGGAGTTGCTTGTTTTTTTTGTTTTTTTTGTATCGGAATAGAATTAAATAGTTTGTACGGTTGTCGAATAAGTTTGTAATTTTAACTTGTAAATCTTTAAATCTTTAGTAAATCTGTAATGATTACTAGATAAATATCACCAGGCGTCTCCTTAAGACGTATACAAAGAGGATTGAAAATTCAATAGGTTTGAACACGACAAGGTAGCTCAGTTGGTAGAGTGATGACACGGAACGTCAAAGGTCGCGGGTTCAAGCCCCGTTCTTGTCTTTTATTTTTTCAATGTTTCTTTGAAAAATAGAAATTTAACTTGTATTTATAAAATTTTAAGTTGATAAAAATTACAACGATTAAAACCGGTTTAGACCAAACCATGGGGGGGAATTGAAAATATATTATTATAGACTATTAATAGCGTATTAGATGCATGTAAGAATCGTAGCAAGTGAAAATCAGTAGTCCCTACATACCCCAATGGAAAACAAGCGTGATTATTAGTATGTATTAATAGTGCCTCTACTGCTGAGCTGAACTGCCTCGTTGGTCCAGGTCCCAAGCGCGACTGCTAAGCAGGAGGTCTCGGGTTCAATTCTCGGGTCGGGCAAAGTGTAATTGGGTTTTTCTGTTAGGAAATTCTCAGTAGCAGCCCGGAGTTTGGAACTGTGCCCTGTTGATGGCAATAGGCTCACCACCTATTAAATGGGACTTAATAACAGCATTGGTGAAATGTAGGTATACAAATGTTTACACCTCTGCCTACCCCTTCGGGGAATACAGGCGTGATGCTATGTTCTGTTATATTATTAAAAGTGCAAGTTTAACTGCTCGCCTTAAATTGGCATCGTTTATATCGACTTTATTGGCTAATCCAATAAAATTTATATAAACGATTCCAAAGTAGGCTAAAAAACCACTTCGGTCTGAAAAATCTTATATTCTTATTCTTATATTCAGATATATGGACATTAACGAGTGAGGTGGTTTGATGTTGAAATTCGAGTAACTCTTTCAATTTGCAATTACGACGACCTCAAATGAGGTAACTCACGAGTGAGGGGCACATCACTACGCGTGACGAAAGGTAGCCGGTGTAGAACCACCAAAAAATATAGGCATAAGAATATTTAACAAAGCCAACAAGTTCTTAGAGCCGTTCGGTGTTTATTCTGTAAAAATTTGCGAATGATTCGCAGTGAAAATGTTGCTATTAAATAAGTGTAGCATGTTTAAAAATATTAGGATGAATCCGATCCAGCCAGATCCTTGCTGTCCGGGACCAGCGACGCCCTAAGCCGAGGCTCGTACCCAGCAGGGGATGCCCTTAGCGTGTAGTCGCTTAGTTTATAAGTCGAATGCCCTGACTGGGGGCCTTAAAAATAATATTTTAAGGCAACCACAGGAAAGCCCGGTTAAGCATTCGACAACCTCATAGGTTGACCTGCGAGATGACATAAACAAAAAAAAAATATTACTTAATTTTTACTTGACTTGCAAGCATATTTTTTATAATTTGCTCTATAAATATGGCAGACAGAGATCAACACCTTGTATATGAGAATGTTGTAAATGTAGTTTCTATCCGGATAGTCCTATGTTTATAATATTGTTACAATGTTAGCGCCTTTTTCATTCTTTCCCATGTCAAAATGTAAATAAAGTCAAGAAAAAAATATGTAAGCGCTTTTTGAATTTGTACAACATTATGTATTATTAATGTTTGTACCTTAGTTTGATAAAAACCCTTACACTGCCTGCTTTGGTAGTAAGACGTGTTACAAAGTTGTAGAATTGAACAAAATTCCTCTTTTTACGACATCTTAGTTTTCTACAAGGGCTTTAACGGATTAGATTTTTACTACATAAGATTCTTCATATTGCATGAGAATAAACTAGTCAACCGTTGGTCAGTAGTTATTTCAGGCTATTTGAGACAGGAATTATGTCTGGTGTGATATATAGAAACCAATAAACGTTACGTTTATAGTATTTAATAATCCCACGACCAGGACGACCAGGTTAATGTGTACTAGAGGACTATAGTACTGTAAGACGCCCACCACTAGCTGAAGACTGTACAATCTCATGTGATGAAATCAATTTTATTACTGGCGCAATACCAACCTCTGGTCTATAGCCGAATTGATGTCAAATAGAGAACCTAATGACAAACACATAAATAAAGATCGTAGTATATTTCTTTACGAAGTTTTATAGAACCTGACTTATTAACTAATGACTTATTAACTAGTGACTTATTAACTAGTGACTTATTAACTAGTGACTTATTAACTAATGATTATTAATCAAACCCACCGTCATCATTCTGTCCTTATCCCAATTCCGTTGAGGAGAGCGCAGTATGTCTTCTTCTTTCATATATCTCTGTCAACCACCTTCAGCCATATCATCTTTTACACAATGCATCTATCGTCGTCTTTTTCTAACCTGTAGATATGTCCTACTTAAAATCTGATTCAGATGGAGGAAATTATAAAACTTGTACTAATATCATATTGAAAGTTCACATTTTTAACCATATTATAGGTTTTTCAAAAAATACTTGGTATACAGCTGCGATTCCATCCCCATACACGCAAAATAACGTAATTTACGAACAACATAAAAGCATCATTTTAGCGGCTCAGTGCATACTTCGTTCGTCAATTTTCCTGAGGCGTAACTGGTGCAAAATATCGTGCAAAAATATTATTTTTAATATTGCGAAGAGTTTTATCGTCGCCAGAAGCAATAGGCAGGGCTTAGTGTACCCCATCTTAATGTTCGCTTATTACTAGCTACTCAGTGTTCTGTCTCTTTTTAGCGAGTGGTGGTTATATGACTGCCCTTGTCGCACGGTCTTTATTAAATGCTTGGTTTTTGTTCATGTTTTATGTGTTGTATCATTAAGTTCTGCCGGCCCGTACCTATATGTAGACCACCCTATCCGTTAGTATTTTAAGAAGTAGGTACAATACACTTTACTGAAGTAGAAGACTATCAGAAATAAAACGCCATCTCATCATCAGCCACATTGAGGGAACTCCTTTGAATACAGATAAATTTTACAATGAAAACTACCGTCGTGTATTAGGAAAGAATTTGGAGTAGTGAGCAGAGGTCGAGATAGTTTAGTGATCAGAGCGCCTGGAGTATTTATTCGGATGGCTGTACCATCATCCATACCATCTGTTTGAATCCTGTTCAAGACCGTATTATTCTTTCCACTTAAATTTATAACACCTTTGAAGTCGTTAAGTTCATTTTCATAGGTTTATTGACTTCTTCAACCCATCTGGCAACAGTCTTGTAAACCAACACCATAAAATATTTATCATCAATTAAATACAGAAAATGCAAGAAGTAATTTCATCACAATAACCAGGACTACAGTCGGTGCAGTTGCGATGCGTGTTAATCCACTTTTGTCGCTGGCAGTACAATAAAGATTATTCTATGTATCTATCGAACAATGTGTATGAATGAGTAGAGCTAGGCTCTTTCATTGAATGGAGATGACTGTCTCAATGTGACAGTTACAAGCGGATATTGATAGGTATTATTGGACATCACAACTAAAATTATATTTAAGTAACAGTTAATGCGCCATACTTATGCCAAGCCAGGTCCCAAGTCGTGCCTCGGCACTAATTGTTAAATGGATTCTAATCGTCCCGTTACGGATTATGGCCGTCCGCAAGTAAGTACCTATTTATTGGTACATTTGATGGGACAATAAAAATACATAATTATATTAACTTAAAACTTGGTAATAGACAACTTAGTGTCAAAGTTTAAGCCGCCTTTCCAATAGTTTCACATCATCGAGGGAATCTCTCGAGTGCGCTGGGTTCTCCACAAAATAAACCGTTTTAGCAAGTCTTATTTCTCTTCGTGTGGTTGATGAACAAACTATTATCAGAGTTTAAACCACCCGTAGGTCACTGGCATGGCTTTACACACCATCGAGAACATCTCTTAGGTGTGCTGATTTCCTCACGATATTTTCCTTCACCGTTTTAAGCAAGTGATAATTAATTTATAACACATAGTGCTGCGTGGTTTGAATTCGAACTTGCGAAGTTTGACTTGTCAGTCCAACGGTCATACCACTAGGCTATCACTAGCAAGTTATAATAATTAACAGTGTACCTAACACGGGGGTCACGGGTGCTTAGAGAGGGGACTCTGTTCACCCATCAAGACCCCTGAGAAGACAGTGGTACAGTGGCCACGCGCTACCGTGCACCGGCGTAGGGAAGACACCTTTCAGTCAAGAGGGGTTATTGAAGCTGGCCTGTTTAGAGGACCCAGTGCCTCTCTTCATGTGCCACTGGGGTGGTTTTAGTGAGGTAGGAATCCTACACTCCCCGGTCATATTCCTAAAGGCCAGGCTTTTAGAAAGTTACCCACCGAACATAAAATAAGGGTACGTACACACACTGTTGCGTGCTTTGGCTTCGAACGTGCGACTTGCCAGTCCAACAGTCAACCCAACATGCTATCATAACTATAGGTACCTACTTACTTAAACACAAACGTCAACTTAACAAAATTATTTGGACAGTTATTGTCGCAATAAAACTGAACCACTGTGTATGTACGAGCAGCTGCATTCATTAGGCACCCTCTTTGTGAACGTATGTTTAAGTACTATAAGGTACCCTATATGAAGCCGTGTGAACAAATGACATTTTCAAATGAAATTCAAATTCAAATATCTTTAATTCAAATCAATATATATAAAGTAAGAAACTGACTGGCTGACTGATTCACTGACTGACTGATCGATCAACGCACAGCTGAAACCGTCTAGAAGTATGAAATTTTGCGCAAATGACGTAAGTGTGCACTAAGAAGGGATTTTTGGATTTCATCTCTCAGGGGTTAAAATAGGGGATAAAAGTATGTATGAAGCTTCTTAATTTTTGACGTTGGAAATGTAAAAATTAATATCAATTGTCATATTAATTTTTACATTTCCAACGTCAAAAAAATTAGAGAACAGTTTACAGTTTTTTATGAAAATTAGTTCTCTATGAAGGTAAAATAGGGGATAAAGTTTGTATGAAACTTCTTTAATCTTTCTAATCTCCGTAACGGCAGAACTGATTTTGACGGGGCTTCCACTAGCAGATAGTTGATGTTATAAGGAGTAACTTAGGCTGCTTTTATTTTAGAAAACGAATTATTGTTACGCGAAAGAAAAACTGTTGTACAGACGAAGTCGCGGGCACCAGCTCGTAATTCTTGTATGTCTTTAAATTAAAATGAATCACTGAAATGTTTGTACGCATAACTTCCGAATGTCTGCACCAAATTGGAAAATTCTATTTTTTGTGTTCGTTATTGTCAGGACAACGTTTTTATAAAATAAATATTTTAAAAATAACGAACAGAAAAATATTGCTGTACGAAGATCGCTGGGTCAGCTAGTAGAACATATTACAGGCACTTATGAAAAGTCAAAACTAGGTGCACGGTTTCATCTTATGGAGATAAAATGGCAAGAAACTCCATAGACACTCTTTTTATAATAGATTACAGAATTAAGGTTCGTAATCTAAACGTTGCCTCGTTGGTCTAGTGGTCCCAAGTGCGACTGCTGAGCATGAGGCCCTGGGTTCGATTCCCGGGTCGAGCAAAGTGTTATTGAGTTTTTCTATTGTAAAAATCTCGATAGCAGCCCGGAGTTTGAAATTGTGCCCAGTAGATGGCAATATTCTCACCACCTATTACATGGGAGTTAATAAAAGCATTGGTGGAATGTGGGTGTACAATTACGTACACATCTGCCTACCCCTTTGGGGAATACAGACGTGATGCTATATTATGTAATCTAAACGTGCATTATTCATTGTTTTCAGTTGCTATTGCCAGTAAGACATATCTCATCGCGCTTGTATAATTGCACTCTAGTCAGAACTCGCATGGCATCTGTGTGAGAAAGATCCGAAGCGAGTCAAAGGCCTCCTCCATAAGCCTTTTCTGCATAAGGCAAACCTCCCGCAATCCCATTATGAGCAATCCGAACTCTTCCACAATACCTATTATCCGATATAATAACCATTCATCTTGCACTAGGAAGCAATCATACAATTACAATGTCCCAAGCCACAGCACCAAAAAGGCAGTGAGACAACAGGCTACCGTGCCACATGCCAGTAAATTAACTAGAATGGTACGAGTTGACCTGCGGGTCACATTCCTACAAACGGGCCGCCTGACTAATGTCCGACTCTTTGCCGACGTGGTTATCTGCGGATAGTGCAGTAAGGAGAATACACGCTTGGTGAAGTTTCTGTAGTAACTATACTTGAAAAAAGTGACATAACTTTTAAGAAACAGAATGTTTGAAAATATTTATATAAATAATCACTTTTTTATGTAATATTAGAGAATATATAGAGAAGAAAGATCTAGAACGTAAACACGCTGTAGAATCCGTTATGTTAAATATTTAAAATTCCCCGAAAATTCATAAGAGAAAGGAAATTCAAATAAATGAAAATCGCTGGGATAAAAGTAATTGAAAATTGTAACATGTTGTTTGTCCTTTGGAATTAAATTCATTTTGAAAATGAAGCCTTAGAGCTCTTTTAGAATCTTAACAAAACAATTCAAATTAATACAGTTAAGGTTATCGTACACGGCAGAAGATGTAATGTTTTACCTTCCAGTATCTGCGCATAAAAACTCATAATTATCAGATGTAGATATCACACACGGAATATATACGATGAATAAGATAATAAAACCGTGAAGGGGGTATGGACTTTGACCGAACATTCGGTTAAAGTCCATACCCCCTTCACGCAAGTCCAAGTGTCCATCCACAAATGTTATATCTATTTGCAGATATTTTGTTCACAATGAATAAGTATCGCACAGTATCTACAGATACAACTATAAACGATAAAATGTATATTATCTGCGCCGCGTGTGTACGGCTACTGATTATTATGACGACCGATATCGTAAGATATGCGGTTACATACAAATATCTTTAAGTATCTACCTCGCGTGTGACAACTAATAACCTTTATTTTACAGATAAATCTTTCAAATATTAACACATGAGAACTCTAAAGTTATACATTTTTGTGGAAACAATAATATTTTTGTGATTAGGAGTTGAAACTGAGCTTCCCATGCTCTGCCAACTAAGCTATCCCAACCCATGTTTACAATATTAGTAGGATATATATCTGTATAGCCTTTTCCCAATTACATTGGGGTCGCCTTCCAGTCAAACCGGATGCAGCTTAATACCAGTATTTTACATGGAGCGACTGCCTATCTGACCTCCACAACCCAGTTACTGGGTAACACGATATGTATGACAGGTTACACGGTGGTATGACTGGTTGTCAGACGTTCAGGCCTCTGACTACCCGTAACGACTGTCATAGATCTTAATTTGACAACCGTGACCGACGGCATAACGTGCTCTCCGAGGCACGGAGGGGTCTCGGTATGAAACGATGGTCACCCATTAACAGACAGGTTACGGCAAGCGCAGCTTATCGTCGATCGATAGATCTGAGCGGCTGTTACTTAGCCACGAGCCCTTCTTACAATATTAGTAAGATATTTACACATAATTTAGTAATTAGGTCGTGTCTAGTAAAAACTTAGCATCATTTTATCAATTTCTAACCTACTTGTTGAACATGCGAACATTGCCAAACTATCTCCAAAGAACACGGTCCCAAGGCTACATGAAAGCCAAGTTCTGTTAAACTACACACTAAGTACCGTGTACCTGCCAGAGGTAGTGTCAAGTAATAACGATAAGTATCGTTGGCTTTACCAGTCTACAGATTGTAAATGAAAGTGATGTTATATATCGAGATAATAAGCGGTATCGGATATCTACTTATATACACACATAGCATCAAGCCCTAGGCAGAGGGCTAAGCATAGGTATAAACAATTGTACACCCACACTTCACCAATGCTGTTCTTAAGTCTCATGTAATAGGTGGTGAGCTAATTGCCATCTACCGGACACGGGACACGATTACAAACTCCGGGCAGCTACTGAGAATATCCTAACAGAAAAACCCAATAACTCTGCCTAACCTGGGAATCGATCCTAAGACTCTTATGCTCAGCAGTCGCGTTTGGGGACACTAGACCAACGAGGCAGTCTACACTAATTAAACACTTACAAAAACAAAAATATGAAAGCATGCTAATAATATACTTTAATATTTTTGCTTTTGTATTTTTTGTGCAGTGTAACTCACTTCATGTTCTTCTTTTTAATAATAAATAAATACGCACCCCGTGAGATTTTATGTTATAAACTTTTTCATTGGAGTTCTTCTCAAAAATGGTAAAGCACTTCCAGGGTTAACTATACTCACATAGACAAAATTGTAGTCGATAATAAAATTGTACTGTTAAATTAAAATGACCACTTTGTGTGCAAACCCGCGCCTTAGAATACACTGCGGGACAGATTTAGATGGACAAGGTTCAGTTCTAATGATAAAATAAAATAAAATTGAAAGATTATCTTTATCTTTCATTAACCAAAAATATTATTTATATTCTACTTTGATATATAAGTTAATTAAATATTCTTTTTTCGTATGGAAATCAGTGTTGTTTTGGGCTCAATCTCCGAGTCGGGCAAAGTGTTATTTGGTTTTTATGTTAGTAAGTTCTCTAATAGCAGCTAGGAGTTTGGATTTGTGCCCCGTTGATGGCAATAGACACCTCTCCTATTAAATGAAACTTAATAATGGCATTGGTGTGAAATTATGGTGTACAACTGTGTACACCTACGGGGATACAGGCGAAGTTATTAGACATTAAGTTAAAAAAAAAAAAACAATTTTACTGACGTCACAACCGTTGCAGTAATGCGACGTCTGATATTACCACTCAAACAACGTAAATAAAACTCAACAACTAATTTTGTCCGCCAGTGTATTACCAAGTTCTTTCACCTATCCAGTTTCGTAAAAGCAATAGAGTGGACATTTTTATATGTCCGCTTGGTGATTTACAACTCATTTTTAGGGTTCAGTATTTTCTAGAATCGGCGTAAAAACCCCGCTAGTTTTTACTGGGGATTATTCTGTTAGCCAACTTAGCCAATGCTGTGTTCGGCGGACCTAAACAAAATAGATAGGTAGGTAATAAAAACTTTATTAATAGAGATGGAGACGATTTTGAATAGAAGTTTCTTAAGTTGTGCTTACTTATTAACTTACAAAAAAGTTGTACAGTTGTTGTTTCTTAAGTTGTACGACGAATTTTCGGAATATTCGAGCAATAAAGAAATAGCTAGTAACCAAACTAGGACGTCACTTTCCGCGGATTTGTCTTAATATAAGCTAGTAATACGAAAAAGTTACTTAAATATTGTAGTAATAAATAGTTTAGGAAGGACATGCGTATTAGTGTTTTTATTTAATTTAATGTAATGTACCTACGTGCCTTCATAAACATTAATTAATCTATTAAACTTTTGATATTAAGTAGAACGCATTTATAAGGCAATGCCAAGCAAACAGCAGCTGAGATCGAAGATTGACATAGATCGATCTCCAAGAAACAGACAATTACTGGAAGCCACTCAAAGCATTTTAGGTTAATGAAAACTTTATTAGTTTTCTAAGTGTTAACGGAACCCTGTTGTTTTACTACATTCTTACTGTTTATTTGACTGTAACCAACATTTTCAATCATCACATAACTTAACAAAGCTTAATTATTTACTTACGTTATGTGCTAAAGTTATAATTTTAAATGGAAAAAGAATACGATTCGAACCTGCGCCTCCCGGATAAATACTCCAGGTGCTCTGACCACTAAGCCATCTCCACCTCTGCTCACTACCGTGAATTTCTTATTAAATACTGATAATTAATACATAAAAAATTATAACTTTAGAGTTCGCTAAGCATGCGTTAATGCTTTTCAAATATTTATCTGTATTTATTAAGGTAATTGCATTCTTTACGACATTGTATAATTGCAAAGTTAGTCGTGTCGGTTCGGTCACCTGTATAGGGACTGAATATACAATGACGTCACCATAAGACGTGTTAAAATGTGGAAGAAGAATTCACGGTAGTGAGCAGAGGTCGAGATGGCTTAGTGGTCAGAGCGCCTGGAGTATTTATCCGGGAGGCGCAGGTTCGAATCCTGCTCACAACCGTATTCTTTTCCATTTAAAATTATAACTTTAGAGTTCGCTAAGCATGCGTTAATGCTTTTCAAAGATTTATCTGTATTGACATATGTGGTTCTATAAACACTCTATAGAGTGATAACTTCGATGGTGATATTCAATATTGCGTAATTCTGGACAAGAAGCAACCTGCTGGGATCACAGTGAATGCAGTAGAACCCCAGTAAAAGTTAATGGAGGGTGACCGTGTGGCTTTAGGCGGTGGGAAGGCGGTACGGAATTTTTCAACATTTTCACGTGGTAAAAACAATTGCAAAGAAGTCATTGAACTTTACTTGTTTCACAATTGCTATCCTAGTCATAAGCATATAGTTACTGTACAGACAAAAAAAAAATCGTAAACTTTATTTTACTCTTTACATTTTATTTTTCCGTTTTAAAATTATGCCTAGTTCCAACCTATAGATAAAAGACTCGTATCGTTGGCAATAAAATTAACAAAATCTTTTGTCTACGTTTTAGGTTTTACAGCAAAATGCCAAATATACCTATAAATTTTTATGATACGTACCTATACATATAATACGTGGAAACTCACACCGTATCGGTGGCGGTTGCCACGAACAACAGCATTCCCAATGACGGTTGACGTCAGGCAGGCGGCCAGTCATAAAACATTGCCAAAACTTTAGCACCTCGCAATTTCAAAAACAATTAGAAAGTGGAAGAAGAATACGTGCTGCACCGACCCCAAATAAATTGGGATAAGGGCAAGGGCATGATTATGACGTGGAAACTCACACTGCATAACTGGACAATTGTAAACAAAGATTTCTTATGTATATAGCTTTAAAAAAATTGTTTTTTACATATATTCAGAGAAGTTATACTAGTGTAGCGAATCAAAAATTGTTAACCTACAGAAAAAAAAACAGAATATTTTCGAGTTTTGAGAATTTTTAGAGATTTTCGCAATTTCATTGCCAACGATACGAATCTTTTATATACTAGTATATCCGCAATTTTCACCCAGTGCTCATATATTTGTAAAAGTAATAAATATTCTGTTTAGTGCTAACGGAACCCATTTAATAGTTACACCTGACTCTTGACCGTGGTCGTAAAAAATCGCGTTTTCTGTTTGACACAGTTACAAGTCCCACGGTGCGGGTACTAAGAAACTATTGGCCGTCTTACTGAGCGCACTTTGCGTTGTGAGTTTCTTTTTATTCATACACGTTTTCATAAACAAGTGGTATTCAGCGAAACAACTGTTGATGTGACCTCTGATCTCTGTATGGGAAAAACAACAGAAGAAAAGATGCGGTACTCTTTAGGGTTCCGCAAAAAGGTATAAAGGAACCTTTATAAGATTTCTCCGTTTGTCTGTCGGGACACTTGTTATTAGGAACGCGTGGACCTTTCAAATTGAAATTAATATTAAATACGGTTTCATCTACCATCCCTTGAAGCTGTACAAAATCAAACTTCTAAGTCAAAGCAATAAAAAATATGACCATTTATGCCGCATATTTTGACTTTCGCCAGTAAATCACAACCTATAGGTAGGGTTGCCATCCGTCCGGGTTTCCCCGGATTTGTCCTCGTTTAGAGGGCGTCCGGGGAGTGTCTGTGCAGGGTTTCATTTGTAGTCCGAGTTTGAGGCCAAAAATACGCAGCTGAAATCACGTCTAAAATGCGAGATTGCTAATTGTTTGTTACTATAAAAAATATTAAAAAGTTATTAAAACTACTATTTATATTTCTGAGTAACTTTAAAAATACAGTGTAGACGTGTCCGGGTAAAGTTCCTACATCCGTGTTTTCATACTTCTTGTCCAGGTTAGCAGATTTTAGAGATCGCAACCCTATTCAGGATACTTCCTGTTGACCAGGAATTATAAAATTTGGCAAGAAGCAAAGTCTCACAACACAAGTAAATTAAAAATTCAGGAAATAATAATCATTTTAGTTATATCACATTTAAAAAAAAACAATCAGAAAGAAAAGTTATATGTCTGCGGAAATAAGTAATTAGGTCTCACAAAAAAATTAAAATACTTGTAGAACATTTAATAAACCTAGAATATTTTGGGACAATGCTGCCAGTCTTCTGGGCACTTTTCCAGAAAACAGCGACGCGGAGGAATACTTTGACGCCTGAGTAAATTTTTATTATTTTATTTTTACACTTAGAATAGTATTTATTTTATAGGTATTATTTGTGAATATTAGTCGGTTTGTTCATACCATCTTAAAATAAATAAAGTTAGTAGAAAAAAAAGAATATTTTTACATAAATGAGAAACTAAAATCATTTCTCACACACAGCATATTTATTTACCTCTATTAAATCGCTTTACATAACTTAACAAAAATACTTTATTAATAATTTTCAGAGCCTCATTAAATTATTGTAAGTCACAAATTACATAATTATAAATCTCTAAAGGCTGGTTGTATGGGACTTGTATGATAAATTTACGGCGAATACAGGCTCGTGCTCAACTTGGATTAGCATTGCAATCTACACAAGATCTAAAACATTTTATAGACATTTGAATAAATAATTGTATAAACTTATGTGCGCATAAGTATCCAATATCTCTAGGAACTAACTTAGAATTAAAACTAATATATTATTGTCATATTTTATACAGACCAGATTTGTTATCCGTTGCGAAAACTATAAATATGGATTCTACTACATACATAATTACATAGCATCACGCTTGTATTCCTCGAAGGGGTAGGCAGAGGTGTACACAACTGTACACCCACATTTCACTAATGTTTTTATTACGTCCTATGTAATAGGTGGTGAGTCTATTGCCATCAACCATGGACTGCTACTGAAAATTTCCTAACAGAAAAACTCAATAACACTTTGCCCGACCCGGGAATCGAACCCGAGACCTTCTGTTCAGCACTCGCGCTAAAAATCGACTTTGATTTAGAAATTATAGTGGAGTAAAAATACTCATAATTATACACTTGTACTCACAATATATGTATAAACATAACACTCCTTTTTTGGGCAGTCGTGTAAAAACATAGGTAGTAAAACAAAAAATCTGTTTGAAATTCGGATAAAATAACTTTACCTCTAGCAAGGTAGGTTCGTTCATCGAAATCACTTTTCACTTTCGGTACCTAAGTGCATCATTTTGCACGTAGATCCTGTACAGAGTAGCATGTGTTCATTACTATAAAGGCTAGGCATTTTCTGAGCACTTTGTACATGTGCTCAGCACGCTTTGAGTCAACCTAGGCCCAAGCACGACACAATACATTTTGTTGTGAAACACAAAGACCTTTTATCGATACAAATGCGTCTTGCTTAGGCGACATCACTAGGAACACTTTTATTAATGCTGATTAATGTGGTTGAAAACACATTAAAAATTATAAGATAGCACAAATATACATATGAACATTTACTCACACACACAAACACAGAACGTCTTAATCCATCCATGCACACCCAAAGACAATAGACTCAATCATGTTATTTTATTTACACACACACACACATTCACAAAATATAACATGTAATCTCAAGGAAGTAAAAAAACCTTCAAAAGAACTATCACAATACGACAATTGTATCTTTTAATATAGGAAACCGTCTGTCAATTTGAACAATAATAATTTCCTGCTGTAGAGAGTAATACATTGCGGCAATTTATTATCGATACGAGAATAAGGTAATATGCTTGCAAAACTTTCTTTATGTAGCGTGTATCAATACATATAATAAAAATGTAACGGATCGCTGTCTGTACATCTAAGATATATGAGAAAAAATATTATTGGGACCGTTATCAACGCAAATAGCACACAAAACTATGATTTTTAGAATTTTTGTCTGTTTTTCTGTGCGTTTGTGCACGCTAATCTCAGAAACGGCTTATCCGATTTAGATGTGGTTTCCCTTTTTTTTATGGAATAGGGGGCAACCGAGCAGACGGCTCGCCTGATGTTATGCGATTACCGTCACCCATAGACTCCCGCAACCCCAGAGGAGTCGCAAGAGCGTTGCCGGCCTTTTAAAGGGTTTGGGCATACGGTACCTTCACTCACTCGGCGAAACATAATACTCGCGATTAATCCGGTTAAAAGTTGTTTTATTATAAGGCAAGTGGTATTTGATAATTACATAGTCATTTAATTCTAAAATATTACAATAAAAATGAATGAAAAGAAAATAAAGTCCAGTTAACATCAACAGTTCAAGCGTGGACAAAGATTATTTAAAGAGATAAAACCCGTATGTAGAGGTACTTGTAAAACCGTTACCTACTTGCTCAAAAAGGTTCTTTCAAATACCACTTGAACATCTGACCTAGCAAAGCGAAGCCTTCTTCGTTCAAAAATAAGATGCAAACACGCTTTCCCCATGAATGACAAGTAACCACACGCCGATGCCGTGGCTCTATACTTTATGGCGATGTGCAACCTGCTGTAAACCACAGACCTCGAATATTTTATACTAAGTTGTATAAATTAAGTAAAAACATTGTTAGCTCAACATTTTGTGTCAAGTATGACATAAAATTGACGTTGCTAAAGTTAACTGGCAGTGCGTTAAAGTTAAGGAAATTATACTGAATCCAAAAAGGAACCACTGTTATAATTTTCTGTGGAAAGAAAAATACGATCGTGAGCAGGATTCGGACCTGCGCCTCCCGGATAAATACTCCAGGCGCTCTGACCACAAATCTATCTCAACCTCTGCTCACTACTCCGAATTCTTCTTCTACATTATAAAACGTTTTTGGTGACGTACCATTATTTTCTGACACTGCTTCAGCGAGAGTGATTAGAGGATACCAATTACACTATAATGTTATTATTACATTCAATTGGTGTGATTGGCGTAAGACGTTTGAAATTAAATAAATAATTGTTTAGAATGAAGAGGTGGGACAAAAAAATATCAATGTTCCTTATGTTTAAATTTTAGGGGGGGTAAGCAAAATTGGAGCGCGAGAGTTGATCCGAACCCGCGAATTTCTTCACGTTATACTATTTGTCCTGGTTGTCCTTACTTAATACCAATTGCCAGGCCAAGTTAGAGGCCTACGGGCGGCTTAACATTCGGTAGGCTGAAAAGAAGAAAAATCGAATTCCTAATCTCTTTTGCGCTTCAAACATGCGTATACGCAAACTATTTAACAATTTATGAAATTAATTTTAAGTAATTTTAATGATAATTTATTATACTTCTCTAAATAATTCTGTGATAGACACTATTATATGCAAACTATTTAAAAAAAAAAAAACAATCAATAAATTTCAAAAAGCAATCTAGCTTCTATTTCTGAGAAGAAATACCGAAACAAGCTCAACGGTCTACTAAAGTGCAGACATATTTTTATTCAACATACGAGTGTAACCATGTAGGGATACTTCTGAGATGGTCTTTTGAGGAAAGAGAGATGTTTAAAGCTGAACTGTCCTAACCGAGGGCACGTCTGCATCAGTCATTGTGTAGCTCAACCAAAATTTAGGGAGAAATGATTCAATAAGGATATTATATCCTACAATACAAAATAATGGATAGATTGAAACGTCAAACTGTCTAGACCTCAGACTTAAAGTGTTGTGGAGGAAGGATCTAATACATTTTGAAGGTTGAATAGGACCACCCAATTACAACACAATCGGATTACTGGTTAGCTTCAATTACAGATGCCCGTTTTAAGTGAAGTGCTACTTTATTTTTGCAATATTATTTTCTGGGATGAGTTGAAAATTACATAGCATCACGCCTGTATTAAGGAAAGACTTAGACAGAGGTGTACATAGTTGTACACTCACATTTCACCAATGCTGTTATAACGTCTCATGTAATATGTGATAAGCACAATTCCAAACTCCGGGATATTACTGAGAATTTCCCAACAGAAAATACCCAATATCACTACCCGACCCGGGAATCGTACCCAGGATCGCACTTGCGAATAAAAGACTAGACCAATAAAGCGTTAATGGTCCAAATGCATCAGTATAATGTTATAATTGACTTCCTCATTGGTCGTAAGTTCGATCACCGGGTCGGGCAAATAATTATAGGGTATTTATGAGAATTTCTACAGTACGTAAAAGGTAGAGCGAAATTTATTATACAAAAGTACATTTCCATTTCTTAAATCGATGAAAACCTAGCATCATCACGCCCGCATTCCCCGAAAGGGAAGGCAGAGATGTGCATACACAGTTGTACACCGACATTTCACCGATGCTGTGATTAAGTCCCATGTAAGTGGTGAGCCTATAGATATAGATCGATAATATAAATATTAACACGATTTTATACTGTCTTGAATAATTATCTTGAACGGCCTCGTTGGTCTAGTGGTCCCAAATGCGACTGCTGAGCATGAGGTCCTGGGTTCGATTCCCGGGTCGGACAAAGTGTTATTGAGTTTTTCTTTTAGAATATTCTCAGTAGCAGCCCATAGTTTGGAATTGTGCCCGGTAGATGGCAATAGGCTCACCACCTATTACATGGGACTTAATAACATAATTGGTGAAATGTGGGTGTACAACTGTGTTCACCTCTGCCTACCCCTTAATACTGGCGTAATGCTATGTTATGTTATGTTGAATAATATTTCCAATACTATACTCCCATTCTACTATTATATCGTGGTTGTGATTCCAGTTTTGGATGCCATAAACCAGTATTTGAAAGTGAATAGGTTCTAACTTATACGTGCAAGCTTTGTTCAAACCTGCACCCGGATTACGTAACTCTCTCAGAATCGGAATCGCTTTTAACTGCTTTTAGCCGGTTTCAAATCGATAAATAATGTGTGGCTAGTAATTGTTAATGGAGACCAAATGAGGGTAGATGGAAAAAACTTTTACATACGAAGGTGGATGGTCCGTCACTGCCCGTCAACCCGTGACCTTATATGTACGTGTAACTGCCTCATTTTTCTAGTTGGGTAGTATTTTTTTAGTAGTGGGTTCAGTTCCCGGGTTGGGCAGTGTTATTGGGTTTTTCTGATAGGAAATTCTCAGTAGCAGCCCGAAGTTTTCATGTTACCGTGCCGATAGTGATAAAAAAACTACCACGTTAATACTTGTGATAAACCTCGTGCTCTGACATCTAATGCAGAGAACAGCATTTTCATTAGAATGTCTCCCTGCTTCGGACTGCACGTCAATTGGTCAATTTTGTCTGGTAGTTAAGTGTCTAAGTTAAAAGCTGTCCGCACTGCTTTTTAACAAAAATGAATCTAAATTTGGCTACCACCTGATGGTAAGTGACGGTGTGGATAAGGATGGAGCACGTTAATCCAGAAGAATAATTTTAGCCTTGAATTTGCCTTAATATCGTTATTGACAACAAGTCGCGTCGCGGTAGTTTTATTTTTATCGCTGTGGCAACACTGATATTTAAAAAAAGGAACAAACTGTTCTTCAATGGTTGTTCGGTCAGTTGCGCTGGGCGAGAAACAGTTTGTTTGGAACACTCCCGGTCGACGGTTGTCTTGATAATAAGTTGGCGTTTTAGCAAATCAGTATATTTGAGTGGATAGTTTACTGTCACTGTATGCTTAAATAATAAACTTGTAAATGACGTACCAGTTGGTGTTTTATTTATAATTTGTATATCTGAGGAACACATGAGATGGTAGGAAGTTTAATTCACGGACAGTAGATACGCATCATGAACGTAGATCCGCCTATTGCGTTAAAATTCCAAATCTTGACACTTACAGATTAACTTCTAACCCCACGGTATCATGAGAATACGGATATGGATTACATAAACAGTTTTGCGATTCGAATATTCATTTCCAAAGATACTGCCTCCGACAACGAAGGTACCTATATAATAATAAACTGAGATTTTAAGCAATTTGGGTGTCGAAACTTCTCACAAATTAATAAGCTTACAACGAGGCTTATTGTGACTAAGAATGTCATTAGTTACGAAGTGTTTATACAAATATAAATTGTCAGTATAAAGTAAATTACTAACGAAAGGTCAGTCATGAGTCAGAGGCGTGTGAAGTATCAAATCTTTCAACAGATTATCTCATTAGTTAAACCTACGCGATCTTCCTACGAACGCTTGCGAAGCATTTGATGGCAAGTTAAAATTTCATTGCGTTGTTAATGAGGATTGACCTAGTTATTCGTAATAGAAATCTTGGTATAAATATTGCATAAAATATGCGATTTATCTCCACCCCGACCCTTGCTCGTGCCAGCCCGCGCCGCTCAGCCTGTAGCTTTAAATTCGTCCCTAAATAATAATGATTTGAATCCGATCCAACCAGTCCCTTGCAGTCCTCCCACCAGCGACGCCCTAAGCCGAGGCTCGTACCCCGCAGGGGGTGCCCTTAGCGTGTTGTCGCTTAGTTTATAAGTTGAATGCCCTGGCTGGGGGCCTTAAAAATATTTTAAGGTAACCACAGGAAAGCCCGGTTAAGCAGTCGACAACCTCCCAGGTTGACCTGAGAGATGGCATACACAAAAAAAAATGATTTATCAGATCATTATCGTACAGTACACGTCAGTGTAAACACCTAAACCAAAACCGTCCTTATTGCTACGATATAAAGGCGCTGTCAATGTCAAATTGTTACCACCGACGTGGGATTGACTGCACCTAGAACATAGGTACAAACAAGAGAAATCGTAGAGAGAACTTTCAATTATACTGTTGTTCTTTTTCTCGTGTGGTTATGGACCAACCCAGTGTAAGGCCAAGGTGATTATTCCCCATGTCCGCCACTTGTTTGGCCACCATTGGGGGACAGCGAAACAACTTAAAAAAAACGGCCAAACAAGTGGTGGATATCGGGAATAATCGAGGCCAAGGTAAACATTACTTAGCCCGAGCTTTCTTGGATCTGCCTGTCACTGACTGCCTGATTGACTTAGTGATGCAATTTTTCCATTATAGATTTCTTAGTACCAGCCTGGAGTCCGTGAAATTTTTGAGGTATGATACCCCTGTGCTATGTAAAACCATGGGGCCCGCGCCTGATCTCTCTCCGGTCGTGTCGGGAAGGAAGAGGGAGTGCACATGTATTTGCGCATACACTTGTGCACTATAATATCTCCTGCGTGCTTGGCTAATCTCCGTGGAGGTAGGCCGCTGTGACCGAAAATCGGTTGGGAGTATATTATTACTGTCACAGACACACAATTGTGAAACTACAAGTGCATGATAGAGACGGGAACATAGCTAAACTATTTTTTATTTATCTTGGCCTTGTTCAAGCTTCTGACTTGGCTTAGTTACTGCTATTGGCAACAGCCAGCACCAACGTCGAATCTGCAACCCTTAACTTACAAGCCCAATGATCACTACTTAGTGAAATAAAAATCAGGGACAATTACTCCCTAAGTCTAATCTAAGATTTTTTATTACGATTTCATACCAATAAAAACTTTTAACCGGATTAATCGCGTGTATTACTAATTTTTAGTTTGTCTTGACGTTTCAAATATCCTAAGCAAGAGTACACGCGATTAATTCGGTTAAAAGTGTTTTAATGTAATATTTAGTGATCGCAAAAACCCAAGATATTACTTTTCCATGACTTTATGAACACAGTTAATCGCTAAATTGTGGGAACTTACATGATATATTTTTTTCTTCTTTCCCATGTCAACTTAACCTCAATAAAAATTTCCCACCACTTAGTATAATAAATAATAATTTAAAAAACGCATTTCTATTCTCGCGTGTTACGTCACTTCTCACTATCGACATTCAATATGTGACAGTATTTACATAAGCTGTCGTAAAATATTGAATTACTTCGTTACGACTCCATAGGTTTTATGTCCAACCTGTTTAATGAGATAATGCGGGATTGTGTTATTTTTTTTATGTCACGTTTAATATTAAATATTACCGTTTTTTTCTTTTGCTTTAATGTCTTCGTAGTTAAAAAATCTGTGAATTCTATAAAAACAAATTTTATCAAAAACAAAAGTAGTATTGGCTTTTAATATTTTTCTTTAATAATTTCCTTTATATTTACATAATCTAAAACTTAAATAATAAAATTAACTAATTATTTACAAATTACACTATACCTACATGTATACAATAACTTAAAAACGATTCCAAAATAAATATTAAAAAAACTCATGCGTCAAAGTATTCCTCCGCATCGCTGTCCTCCGGGAATGTGCCCAGTAGACTGGCAGCATTGCCACGTTGGATGGCAATGTTTATTCTTTGACCTAGAAACAAGCCAGCCTTCTGGTCACGCGAAGAGTCGACCAGTCTCTGGCTTTTATCTGTTAGATATATAAGTATATCCTTAGCATCACTTAAATTACAATAGATAATTTTCAAGGTCAATAACCTTGATAATGATCATCTGAAACAATATTGCACCTCATGTTTTGAAAATCTATCTTAACAAGTGTTACATTGTTATTGTTAAACTATTAAAAATGTTTGGAGGCAAAATCATAATAACATGTTATATCCTTATACAAACATGATGAAATTATGTATGTACGTATGTTTTTTTTTATATCAACCATTTTGTGTACCAAAGACATTTTTTTTTTATCTTACTGGCCTATTTTACCCGTGACTATGTAAGGATTAAAAAATAATGATTTATGAAATTGGTTAATATGTTAGTAAATTGTTTTTTTTTTTTCAAATACTCAAGAGCCACCTTCAATGGAATGTTGAAAACAATACATAGGCATATGATCGCAGCAATTGCCGGTTATTTGCTGTTAGCTACTGAAGAGTTCCATTGTCTGTTTCCGAAGATCTTCATCAGATCCTCATATATTACCATCGCCGAAAAATATGTATTTAAACAACAAACCCAATCTAAATCAGATCAGTAGTTGAGAAAATCGCGGAAATACAAACATACATACATACGGTTCAAATAAAGAACGTCCTTTTTTTAAAGCTGTTAAGATCAGTAGTTTTTGATAAAATCACGGAAATACAAAGATACTCGTACATACATACGGGTCCAATACAGAACCTCCATTTTCTTGAAGTCGGTTAAACAATTCTTATGTACAATGGAATCAAATCAGTCGTAATATCCGTCCGGTCGAAATAACCGCGAACGCTTGAAAGTGATTTTCAATATTCATTGCTAATTTTGCTCCCACGAAACCAATGAGTCAGTTCTACAATATTTATGTTAGTATAGTAAATTAATAAAGTAATTTATACATACGTATTTATCTTAGATCATATCAAATGTCGTCACGACGTAAAAACTTCTAGTTACTACAGTAACTAGTTAGGTTGAGGAGTGCAATAAAGCACTAATTGCAACTACAGACAGGTTCTCGGAGTATAGCCACAATAAACGTTAAAGACAGAAGAGCCACTCAACGCAACCTTAGAGCCGCGCCCCACAATGCCATGTCCCGACTCTTTTATCGTTGAAGTAAGTATTGTTCCCATTGGCTCGTGGTGACTGTGATATGTTGGTCTGACTGCCTGACTGCCTCGTTGGTCTAGTGGTCCCAAGCGCGACTGCTAAGCAAGAGGTCTCGGGTTCGATTCCCGGGTCAGGCATAGTGCTATTCAGATTTTCCGTTAGGAAATTCTCAGTGGCAGCCCGGAGTTTGGAACTGTGCCCGGTTGATGGCAATAGGCTCACCACTTATTACATGGGACTTAATAACAGCATTGGTGAAATGTGGGTGTACACCTGTGCACACCTCTGCCTTCCCCTTCGGGGAAAACAGGCGTGATACTATGTTATGTGATATGTTAAATCGCGATCGACAGTAATAAATGCGGTGCTATATGTTAACTGGTCCAAGCCATAACAGAAGTTATCTGTTACCATATCATCGTAGGAATCCGATGAAAGATCTCACAGACCTAACGGATAAATTTTCATTATACTATCACATACAGCTGTGATGACATTTAAGTATGTCAACTATGTATCGATATTGGAATGAAATTGTTTTATTTTTATAACAAAACTTTGCACCACTCTAGGAATTTCTTCCTGTACCGTGTGTGCGTTTACTAACATATAATTTCACAAGCACGCACACACCCAGACCCGGAGCAATTATCTGTTGATCATATAAATATTTGCTCCGTGCAGTAATCGAACCTGTGACACGCATCGCAGCAGCCGGTCTCGCGACAACTGCGACGACCGCGCCGTCAAGTAAAACTCGACTTTGGGCCTCGAAATAACACCTTTTATGTTCTCGTATGACAACATAATCGGCGTTACCGGAATGTTTGGAACTTCGATTAACGCGACTCTCAGGTAAGAGTAAGGCAACAAGAAACGTAAGCTTAAAATGGTCTCGATTTCTTGGATTGTATAGAATGTATTGCGGAAGAGCTCACAGTGTTGAGCAAACTACGTGATAATATGCATTACCACAAAATATCATCCCGTTTTAGCTACTTGTAGTTATCACAAAGCTGTTGTTGCGTTTTTGCGTCGTCACATAACAGGTTCAAATACTCCGGCGCACAGAGTCACTGTGGTGGTTACATGTAGTTGGTTGTGGTCAATGTTAACCACGACAATGAGTTGGATTAGCGTTGGGATTAAATTTATAATGATGCGGGTTCCAAACCCAACATCTTGGAACCTTCCTCCATGAAGAGTTTTGGCCGAAGGGTGTTGTTTACCGACGTTTTCGCGGCCGGCTACGCAACACCAGTCAGCGAAACACGTCGCCGTCACTTCGTGTGTAGTAGTTCATAAGTTATATTAAGTAATATGTATGTTTTTGTTTATTTTTGTGTATTTTATGTTATGGGCCAAAGTTGCCTGAAATAGGCTATATATAGTCCGTGTTAATATTAAAGAGTGCTTTCCTTCGAAAACTAATGCGACTCCCTAACATAAAACACTTCAAAACTATTGTGACTTGAAAAATCTTAAGCGTCCTACATAACACATACTTACGTTTACATGTTGGCATCCTGTCAGTTTTTGTACCTAGATTTTTATTCATCTACATTCCATTTTCCACAAGAACCATTCTGTCTTTGCGATAGCCTGATTTCGCGTTTTGAACGAAATAGAACTTCTGAACAAAACCTGTTAGGTGTCTCCACAAGAACCATAGATACTTATTACCCTCTATCAATCCTTACAATTTGCATTAAAAACAGCTATCGTAATTCCTAGCTAAGAATGGCATCAATTTCCTTGATATTGGAAAGATAGGAATAGATTACGATGAATTAAAAAAAATCTCGCGTTTTTCCATTGATGATTGACGGTTGATGAGGTTGTATTTCTTTTGTTTCATGAAGAAACGAGGTTTTAAAGGGCTTACCTTTAACCAAGCTCAAAATCCTTACATATTTGTATAACACATGCAAATCGATAACATGGGTTCAAATTTTGTAATAAGAAAAATTGGAGCCTGAGTGGGACTCCACCTCTTAGTTTAGTACACCATTTCGAGTGCGAATTTTGGTCGCATTACAAAATACAAATTATATCTTAAGCTCAAAACTTATTAATTTTACTTTAATTATCATAATTATATCAAGACTGAAAATTATTATTGATATATAAAATTATTAAGCTACATGAACTTTTCGTCCTAAAATAATATAACAAATAATAAAAAATTTGTTTCAATCTAAGTCAGAATTCAAAGCTGCAGCTTATAAATAATATTAAGTAGCAACAGCTGCTCAACAAACTTAAATACAGATTTAAATTCCACATGAATAACAAAATATTTGAATGTCAAACTCTCCAATCATCTATTTCGTCAAATAAAAAGAACACTAAAACCACGACTTTTATACATCGTTTAAGTTGTTACAAAATATACCGGCCATTTCAATAATCATAAAAATTATAATATTTTTACGACTTCCTTCTAACCCCATGTGGATTGATTTCATAAAGGTGCGTATTCACCGGCTTGGGATAGAGGCGAGGCGACGAGGCACTGAAATTTAATGAAAGTTTATGGCTGGTTTTATAGTCACGCCGCTAGACGCGCTGCCGGGCAGCACACTGTCAACAGTGTTTACCGAACGGCGCTGCTCAAGCGCGCGACTTTAAAACGCAACTACTACCTCATACATCTCCGAACGCGCGCGCTCCAACGGCACTGCCGAAACGCGTAACGATAAAACCAGCCTAAGAGATCATGATCAACCCCGATAAGTTTACGACTGAACGTAAACCTCCGAAATGAGTAATTGCCACTATTGGTATTTATCCAAAATGAATAGTTCGCCATAAACTCACTATTAGCTAACTATAGATCTGTGCAACAACACTAGGCCGTTAAGACAGCATCAGTGGTAAGATGATATTGCCCAGAACGATTTTGTTTTTTCTAGTTGTTTAAAGTAGATATATTTAAAGCTTTAGACGTCTATGAGACGAATGATTGTAGTAGACATAATCCCAGTAAACAATGTATATCCAAAGACTTCTACGATAAATAAGACCTTGAGCAAGGTTTTCACCTGCACCCCTTAAATCGGTAGTCCAGGTGCTCTTCAACTTCTTCCAATAGACCCAAGGAGTTCAAACTCTACTCGCGGCCGTACTTTCCTTTCACATGTAAAAATATGGTACAATTTAATTCATGCCTCGCTTTGTTGTGCAACAGTGACAACGCACCTTTATAATGATTTCGATGCGTCGACCAACATGTAGATATTGTGCACACTGTATGGATATAGGACTGATATAGATCGCGTGCTAAAACTGTGGCAGGATGAGAGAACCAATTACTGGCCGATCCAATGTGAGATTTAATTAAAATTAATATTGTTATTGGTTTATTAACATTTTGATCATGCAATAACGGCAAAGTGTAATGACAGACAGGAAAATGAAGTCATCTTGCGCTGATTTTAGTTACCTGTCCGGGTGCTTAATACAGTTGCGTTCCCAGAACCCCACTAAAGGTTAGTATAGGATCGTGTGGTTTTAGTCACTGGGTATGGTAAAACATCCTAAATTGTTTTTCAAACGACAATAAGTGGTTAGGTTTCGATGTCCCTAAATTATTCTCCATTTATAACTAACAGTTCCTAACATAAACAAGGGTGCTTAAAAAAAACTAATTTGGTTTTTATTAAACCATGACATTCTACGATTAGGCAACTTTATTACATGATTCGATATTTATTTTCGTTCCTCACCACCTCGCATTCGTTTACGACGAATATCACTCGCCAATTCTCGATCACTTGCACGAGACGCCTTGCGATCAAATGCTCACGGAGAGAATTTATGTCATGCACCTACGCTACGTTTCTAAGTGAAAAATATATACTTATACATACAAGTACTTGTCTCATCTAGTAAACAATTATTTAAACAAATTCATAAAACATATTAAATTACGTTATATTTAGCATTAATTTTACATATTAAGTGGGCAGTGAA
The DNA here is from genome assembly GCA_935421205.1 of Xylocampa areola. Lineage (NCBI taxonomy): Eukaryota > Metazoa > Arthropoda > Insecta > Lepidoptera > Noctuidae > Xylocampa > Xylocampa areola. The sequence goes on from OW285220.1 coordinate 12,647,163, forward strand.
TAAAAAATAAGTGGGCAGTGGTAAATAATACACAATACCGAGACCTAGCGACTTATAGAGATTGTTTACTAAATAAGACAGGAAAGGAAATATTTGGTAAGCCGATTTTTGCTAATATGACTCATCAATTGGGCGTCATCATCAGCCGTAGCCTGACTTCACCCACTGCTGGTTGTGCTTTCTTTGTCAATTGGAACTTACTGTAGTTGTTCTCAAAAAGGGAAAATTAATGAAGGTTTTTTTTTAAGAAATGATTATATTAATCAACAAAATAATATCGTAAAAGTATCGAACTACCTCGTTGGTTTAGTGGTCCGTAGCGCGACTGCTGAGCAGGAGGTCTCGGGTTCGATTCCCGGGTCGGGCAAAGTGTTATTGAGTTTTTCTGTTAGGAAATTCTCAGTAGCAGCCCGGAGTTTGGAAATGTGCCCGGTTGATGGCAATAGGCTCACCACCTATTACATGGGACTTAATAACAGCATTGGTGAAATGTGGGTGTACAATTGTGTACACCTCTGCCTACCCCTTCGGGGAATACAGGCGTGATGCTATGTTATGTAAAAGTATCGTAATTTGAAGAAGAAAATTTACATTTCGACCCTGACAGTCCTATTAGCAAGAAAAACTGCTTAAACACTCTAGATTTATCTAATCTCTAAATTTTGTGGGTAAACTACAAGACCGTTTCACCCTACATTCGGTTGCTATCATTTCGCAAATCACTTTGTAAGTCCGCATCGATTCGTGGGAACGCCGCGAGCGTCCGATCTCTCGGTAATGATTAGCTGCCTGATTTATCTGCTTATTGTTGGCATCTGATACACGTCACGAATATTGCAGATTAGATGGATAGATCGGGATTTGTCGTAGCTTTATTGTCTTAGTAGAGCTTCGTTGGTGACTTTGACGTAATTGAAGAGGGTTTTATTTAAACAACTTTTAACCGGTTTAATCATGTGTATTTTTTTGTTTTTCCTTGCGTTTCGTTGCGTCATCCTGCGACTATAAACGCTGCGAAGTGTTCAAAACGTCAGAAAAAGCAAAACAATAATACACGCGATTAATTCGGTTCAAAGTTGCTTTATTATAATGTGTCGTAATGGCAAAAACCTAAAACATTACTAGAGTGATTATTGTATTTGAAATTTTGAATAATAAATATGACTTAGGCTGAATCAATGCGTTACATTGACTGGCCTATTTTTACGATATTTGTCAAGTCACCAAACAATAAAAGAGCAAAATATATGGGTTAGATTTTTACGTCTTGCCCGACTAGCTTTGAACTCGAACAGTAACGAACCCTTAACAATAAAATCATGAGCTGAGCCCACGGTGATGTCGCGAGTCAAACGTTCGAGTTTGAAACGGGCAGTCCCGAAAATTGCACGTGAATAGTGACCGGTGAACAACAATTAATAGTAATAGGTATGCCTCAAGAAACTTCTACTACATACAAAAGTCTCTTTTAAACTCCAGACATAATACATATATAAGACATAATATATGTGTAGTATACTAAGTGTTTTTGTTATTCTTAAATATCTTTGTATGGTATTACAGCACTTTTTATGAAATAAAAGATTTTTAAATTTGAATTTGAATATATCTATGCGATTGTAATCCTGATTGCTGTAGAATAGAACTTTTTTTTTAATAATGCTTAAATGCGAGGGAAATTTTAAATGTAAAAACTCACGCTATTGGTTTGAATTAAACGTGACGTCACCGAACGCGATGACGCCAGAATGGAAATTGCTGTACAAATTGTTTATTTAAATCCTAAATGCCTAGTAAAATTTTTACGTGCTATAATTTTGTGGTAATGAAAGACGGTTAACAAAATGTATCTACAAGGCAGGTTTAAGTGGAAATGCCGGAGGGGACACCCTAGAAGGATATATACTGACGTTATTAGTGATATCCTCCAAAAAGGTAAGGTACTTACGTAGTACTCGCAACCGCAACGGATGTATGACCAGATGTATGAACGTGGACGAAGCAAAAGGCACATGTATGTACGCAGCAGGTGGCGTGGTGTAGTTTCTACCTACCCCCATGGGAGAAAGGCGTGAGTTTATGTATGTATGTGTATACAATCGAACTACAAAAATACGTGTATCCACCTTCATTATAAACTCGTCAATCATGACCACCATGCGCTACTTCCATCTATTAACATTACGAGCATTCGCAAATCATTAGCTGATTGTCTGCACTTTCCTTGAGAAAGTGTGTCTTGTTCTGTCTTTAAACGAGACTTGGATTCAAAAGCTCACAGGATGTTGTGAAAGCCAGCATCAAGTCTAATGAAAAGGCATGATGACAGACTTTTAAATCTCCTTTTATAATGTAGGTACACGTCTACTATATCCGAAAAACATATTATTTCAGCAATATACTAAGTTTCAACGCAAATTATTGCATTTTAATCTATCTAATTTGATTTAACCGCGAAAATGCAACTGGGTGTCATGGTGCCGTTTTGACGTCATGCCTCAGCATATTTGACATAAGTTGAAGCCATATTGTACGGCAATGATTGACATTTGACTGCGGCGTCATTCGCTGTGCATCGCATTGACGTTTCAGTCAACATGACCGATTGCAGCATTTTATACTTTTATTTTATTGAAAATCTTATTAATCATAATGTTTTTAATAAAACTAGGTAATTTTTTAGAATCCTTTGTGCCTATATTTATCTCTAAATACATTTATTTTTTGGTTCTTTAAAACTGTCATCATGCCTATTGGCGAGAAATGCACTAAATATAATAGAATAAAAGACTAGGTCTTCTTAGTCATATTTTATGATTAATCACCAACCTATTGTTAGAATGCCGTGCCTGATTGGGTCCACATTTGATTTTTATTCCCTTAATGTAATACCTTTAATTAATACTTGTGGTGCATTAAACAATTGTTTTGTTGGTCTAATGGTGACAAGCGACTGACCGGTCAGCGTGACTGTTATGAAGTCCCCTGTAGTAGGTAGAGAGTCTAGCACAATTCCAAACTCCGGGCGGCTACGGAGAATTTATCTACATGGGACTTAAGAACTGCATCGGTGATATATACGATGAATAATAGTAGCAGGCAGAGGTGTACTATAGTACTCCCACTGGCAAATCCTTCGAGGAATGATGCTTTCTAAGCCACCTGTAACATTTCGCACACCATCGAGAACATCGCTCAGGTGCTGGTCCTCACATTGTTTTCCAGCAAGTGATCATTAATTTATAGGACATGATTACGAAAATCTGCGAAACGTGCCTGATGCCCGTAGTTCCAAATCTGCGACTTGTCAGTCCAACGGTTATACCAGTATAGGCTGTCACTGCCCAGAAGACTAACGAAATTGGTACCGAATTTTTAGAAGTCGGTAGTCATAGTTTAAGAGGTTAATTTACCCATGTATACTATGTAACTTTTACTATAGAATGAACTTCGAAGGCGCGAAAAAGAAATCTGTAAATCCGTAAAAATTTTCATACCTGGTCGACCAAAATGTATGGGGCTGCAGATTTCTTTTTTATTCTTTTGAAGTTGGTCCCTTAGTAAAAGGTGTTCGTACATTAACCTACTAAAGTTTAACTACGGACTTACTGGCACTTGCACTAAATATTTTCTAGTCTACTCCAGTTCTAGTCAATCCACCTTATATATGATTTGAGGAAGCAATTTGTCACAAACAACGTATTTCATACCTTATCAACTGTAAATGTGTACCTCATTCAGCTGTAGATAACGACATGAGGAAATTACCACTACACGGTCAAAAGGGAAATTGCCTTATTCATCACGCTGACTTCGCGACGGAGTTTTTTGTTATTATCACATGAAAGGAATCCCTGTTCTCTGCTCATCATCTAGATATTGTCACTATAAAGCTAAGTTTTGTAAACATCAGATAACTTTATCACTAGCGCTAAGCAGTGGCGTAGCTAACGGTTAAGGGCCTTGTATCAAAATTTTTATTCGGGCCTTTTATAATATTTTACGATTTCTTGCTTACACTGTACAGATGTTAGGGCCCTTGAGTCTCGGGGGCCCAGTATCATTGATACGGCTGATACGGCGGTAGCTACGCCCCTGGTGCTAAGGGCTCCGTTCGAGTTCCAAACTAGTCGGGCAATCCCAGAAGATGCACATGAGCAGTAACTGATGAACAATAATTAACTATAACGTTGTCAAAATGTATGAAACCGACTCACATTTTGAGTGCTTTTATGTGGCCTACGCAAATGTCCTCCTGATCTGGTATAGTCTTCTGACGGGTCGTTGTTGAGCTCCTTTAATTATGGTTGAACTACACGATGACTGATACATACCTACGTGCCGTCATATAAGACTGGTCACCTAAAGCTGCTGCAATGGCTCATTTCTCAAAAGGACATTCCAAACAATCCTACACGGTTACACTCTCATAATTATTTATTATGATGTCTGGACATTAAAAATAATTTGTTTCAGCATTTGTTCTCACAAATAGGAAATACCGGCGCCATGTAATCTTATAACAACTTATGGAAATAAAATAATTTATTATTTAACCGCTCTCCTATACAAGCACTGTTATGTATTCAAACTACCGCAGAGCGACTTGGCGAACAGCGAATTGGCAACTGCGTCGCTACATTACTTTTCGGCGACCCTTTGCGTTGGATCGCGGTAGCCAAATCACGCGTTTCAACGTTCAGTCGTTGTATCGACCTACCGAAAAGCGGCTAAAACCGCTGATCGACGATGTTTAAATGTGGCAAGTCGGCAGAGGCTCTTATTGGATAACATTATATCTTTTTATTTGTGTGTACAGCCATCATAGACGCTATCCCGGACTCCTATCGACTAAAAACTACCCAGTTCTACACAAACCTTTACTGGAGTGCCAAGATCTCAACTGCATTCAAGGTAGATTCTGAACCGTCGGAAACTGGCGTTTTCGAATCCGTACGGAAAGTTTCTGATCAGAACCTCTAAGCGCTATTAAGACGAAATTGATAAAGCAAGATATATGTTTGTACATGATCATCATCCCCCTGCCCTTATCCCACATTATTTGGGGTCGGCGCAGCATGTATTCTTATTCCATACATCTTTAGCTGTCATATAGTCAGTCACTCCTTTTCTAGTCATATCATCTTTAACACAATCCATCCATCGCTTCCTCGGTCTTCCTCTACTCTTATAGCCATCTACATTCATACTCAAAACTTTCCTTGTCACATGACCCTCATCCCTCCGCATCACATGCCCATACCATGCTAAACAATCTCTACACAACTTCTCAGTCACCGGTGCCACTGTCAGACTTCCTCTTATATATTCATTTCTAATTCTATCCATCCACGTCACACCACCCATCCCTCTTAACATGTTTGTACTATCACGGACACTCCCGCCTGACCACCACTAAGTTCATTTTGGCTTGCACTAACAAAATAGAAGCGCTCTGTAGCCCCGCCAAGGTCAATTTAGATCGTCCTTAAATTTCACAAAAAGGAGTACACGTGATGCGTCACTAAGCTTCGCAGTGCAGATTGCAACTAATTACGTTCTCGCTTTCCTAATAGGCGAACACTTTAAGGGAGCGTGACATAGTACGCAAGATCTTTTATAAAATACATCAAAATAATATTTTTTTAATTTTCTACCACTGTAATCTAAGTTAAAGTTTCAGTTCCGACACGGAAAAGTTTTCAAATGGTTCAGAATAAACCTACAAGTCCGTCTAATATATCGAGGGACTCCGTCACTTGTCAAAGCCGGCCACAATATATCTGACTTTGGTTAAGTCAATCCTGAGAGCCATGTTCATTAACAGTTTAACAGCTGTTTAAAATGAAAATGGTGGTTTAATACAAAATGTTCATGATAAAAGTATGGTTTTGTCTTAAACCTCTGTTGTTGATTAATTTGGGTCTTAGTCATCGTTTATAAGACCAGCAGTTAGAATAAAGGTGGACTATTTCTAACCAAGAAGCTGACATACTCAACCAACACGAACATAATTAAATTCAAGCTTTCTTCATCGGAAAATAATTTTCTCTTTTCCCTACTTCATTTGCACCACTCTAATCTCAGTTATCATCGATAATTTAACACGAAAACGAAAGTGGTTAACTAAACGAACATAAAATGACAAATGCAATAAACTTATTACATGTTGCCGAGAGGATCTAATCTAAGATTAATTAGCACTTTGATTTCCGTTGCCATAATTCAACGTTAAACACAGTTAAGTTATTGGTGGAATCAATTCTTGTTGCTTGTGGCTGTCATTCCTTGATGTAGGTTTATGTCGAAGCATAAAAGTTACCGTACAGTAGGCTCATTCCGTACTTGGCGACACGGAACTTAAAGCCACATAAAAAGCTAAGAGAACAGTACTGTTGATAGCAAACGCTTTTCATTTGTTCGAAATGGATTATGGAACTTCTGTGCCCATTTTTTGGTTCCGATTTCCAGCAGTCATTATACTGTTACTACTAATATTTGCCAGCGAGCCATGGAGCGTAGTATCTTAGGAGTCCGGCTACCAGACCGCATAAGGCACAGTATACTGCGTTCTAAAACTCAGATTGCCGATGTTGGTCAAAAAGCCGCAAGCATGAAGTGAAACGGGGCTGGTCACATCTGTCGATAGAAAACCAAGTCCTTAATTCCGTTTTAACTTTCCATCTTGACTATCTGTTATAGCTATCACAGATACTTGATATACCTTCTTAAAATTCTCTTTGTATTTATCAATTTATTTTATAAAATCGTGATCCATATTAAAGTGAACTTAAGGAAACTATATTGATTTCAAAATGGGACCATCATTTACTGACGCTGCTACAGCAAGAGTGACAAGAAGTCAACTGTGCGCTATACATTTTTGAACAAAGCATGCAAGATAATTTTATTCCAGCTGGTGTAATAGGTGAAAGCCGTTCCGATTGTGCATATTAAATAAATAAATAAATAACCTAAGGGCAACATAAATAGACATTACTTAGTAGAAGTACACACTACCACCCGTTCCTCATGGAAATTCAGATAATTCGTACACAGCGATTCGGAACCACGTTCATGATACGTACTGCCGGTGAATGGCCCTGCCGTTTTCCGTGTTTCCTGAGAAATACAATCTAGGTATATTCGAGGTTAGAAAAGATATCTTCTGAATCTATGTGCTCCATCCCCAGCCACACCGTCGTCGCTTACCAATAGGCGAGTTGGTGGCCAAACGTACATCCATTTTTGATAAACGAGATAAAATTAATTAATAAATATATATAAAGCATCCATGCCATATGTGAATTATATTTTTTGATTCCACACTTTTTTGTGTACTATTGCCACTACATTATTTTTTTCTATCTTATTAGCCTATGTTACCCGGGATAGTGTAAGGATTCTATCGCTACCCCATACATCTAAATCGGTTCAGGCATTTAGAAGTTATGGTGAAATAAAGAAACTCACTAACATACATTAAACCTAAAAAAACATAATACTCAGTTTTTTGCACATGCAAATTTTATTTCTGTTCCTGTCACTCAGCTCTCAAACTACCAGTGCAAGAAAGAGACAGAAACATAACTAAGCCAAAGCACATGCTAAGCAATGTTCATTTACCTTGACATTAATATCACGCGTGTTCCCCATTTGGGGTCAGCACAGACTTCCACTTGCCATGATCAACTCACGTCCTTCGCATTATCACAGTTCATTAACCTGCTCATGCATGCTCGATACGAGTTTTTGGGGATCTTTGAGGTCTCGATGTTAATGCAAAAATAAGACAACGTCTTAGAATTTTTGTATTTAAATTATTATATAGTTATGACTCGTGAACTGCCTCGTTGTTCTAGAGGACCCAAACGCGACTGCTTAGCATGAGGTCCTGGGTTCGATTCCCGATTCATTTCACCAATGCTGTTATTAAGTCCCATATTATAGGTGGTGAGCATATTGCCATCAACCAGGAACAATTCCAAACTCTGGGCTACACTGCGTTAACGAAGTTACGGCATTAATTTGCTTTAGCTTCGTCCACGTTCATACTCGTACATCTGGTCAAACATGCGCGGCGGTTGCGAGTACTATGTAAGTACCTTACCTTTTTAGAGGATACCACTCATAAGGTACAGTGTTAAAGCTTCTAGGGCGTCCATTTATTCACACAATATTTTAATCCGTCAGGCGGTTTGGAGCCGTTTCAAGACAAACTTTCAGACGGACAGCAGCCGCACTTGTGACCACTAACGGCAGTATTTTCAATTTAGTCTTAATTATTGAACGGACAATCAACCCCTTAAAAGAAAGATCAGGGGGCCTAAAAGGCCACTTTGGCTGAATCATAATAGGATCCTAATATCATTCATTCCACACATCGTAAAATGGTCACTTCATGGACAAAATCTTAATATGATTTGCGTGCAACTATAAATAGTAATTAATCTATTTTACAGTTTTCTATGGAGATTCGTAAAATGCCTCACAACATAGGAATTGCTAATGTGTCAAAGAGCAGAGTCTTATGAAGTTACTCAATTCAAATAATGATTCATATTTAGGAGAAATGCTCGAAGTGGCCAGTTTAGACCCCCAGTAGTAAATTATGAACTTATATAATACCTCGTTTTTGTTTTTCTATGCTGGACTGCTAAACAAATGAATAAATAGACTAACACGCGTCTTAATTTATGTGCTAAGTAAACTTTAGAATCGTGCCTTGTTTTAATTTGTTTTATTTTGCATTCACACGACCTTGAATTGTTTCCTTAGACTGATTTGGTTTGCAAGCTAGACAGTTTACGATCTCATTGAATATTTTACACCATTATTGACATTCTCACCTCCTCATGATTCACATCTGGGAGAAGATTGAGAAGAATGAAGATGAGGTATAGTGAAGGTCGCCTCGTCAGTTCTTCTACTTTAAATATCATTAAAATCAATCTACATAGCTAGCCTTTCCCCAACTACTAGCCGACCAGAATCGGCTGTCAGTTTAACCAGATGCAGCTTTAATACCCGTGTTTTACATGGAGCGACTGACTATCTGTCCTCCACAACCCAGTTACTGAGTAACATGATATCTCGTGTTATGATTGGTTGTCATACGTTCAGACATCTGACTACTCGTAACGAATGTCAGTTTGTCAACAGAGATCTCTATGTATTTGTTCGACAATCGGGACATGCACGGACGCGTCTTGATATGGATGATGGTCAGGGACATCTAAACGAAACGCGGTAAACGCAGCTTTACCCCGATCGATCGATCTTTGCAGCTGCTACTTAGTCGCGAACGCCTCTTTTATATTCCTTAATTAAACTTAAAGATAATTATGCAGTTTGTCTTCGTCGCAACAAATCTTTAATGTATTAGTATTTAAATTCGATCAACGGAGACAGTGCGATTAAAGTTTCCTGACACAATATTCTCGAGCCTTAAGTTGAAATAAGTATTAAATACTGTCAGGTTCTCTAAAGACCTATTTGTTACCGTTAACTGCTACACGTGGGTGTGCAATAGCACATTTCTGGGGTTTTGAAGAATCTTTTGGAGCTCAGGTGCATCCAGTCCAATTAAAAAAAAGATTCTCGGATGGTCAATGGGGTTATGACCCATTTTTGAAGCTTATCGTATATCGTTTTGGTAGTTCCACCGTCAAAGGGTTCTTGATCTTCACTCTTGTTCAATGTTGATTTGACTAAAATGACGCTAGAGAGATTACTACAATAATATAGATTTTTGGACAGGGTTTGTATAAAAAGTTTGCAGAGATATCGGCATCTGTCGTTGGTCAAAATCTAGGATAAATTGATCTGATGGCTTCTACCTGATCTGATGACTGGAATTACCACTTAATTATGAATGTTCATGTGTCTGAGGTCGAATATGGTAGTTTGTTTTTTAGAAGCATTTGAAATAATGGGTACTTGGTGAGCCAGTTATAATAGAAATATTATAGGGAAAAGGCTGATAGCAATGATACGCAAGTAGGCTTGAGGAGATATATGGGAGGTATTTGAATTTGCATAATCATACCAACTGCGCGGTTGGCGCAGTGGTCGAGAGACCGACTGCTGTTCTGTGTGTCGCAGGTTCGATTCCTGCACGGAGCAAATATTTGTACGATCTATAGATAATTGCTCCGGGTCTGGGTGTGTGTGTGCTTGTGAGATTCTATGTCCGTGAACGCACCCAAGATACAGGAAGAAATTCCTAGCGTGGGGCAATGTTAAAAAAAAGACTTCAATATGTAACTTACAGTTCTTGATATTAATAATGATGTTTATTTGAATATTAACTTACTATGCAAACCAATTCAAGTTATTAATTGGATCTTAATAACCACAACCTAAGCTCCAGAGACAACTTTATACCACAAAACGGCAAACAATAATCAGCTTTACTCCATTAGAAATAAAGTTAATAATCTTAATACATAATTATGACAGAAACTAAGCTAAGTTAGACGATATTTTGCGAAGTTTATATAGACCTCATATTTATATATACATTCAATTTGCTGGGTACGGTATAGGAGACCTAGTTACAGAACTATATATTAAACGTTTAATGCACTCTTGCGCAAGTTTAGTACCGAATAAAGTGGCGTGCTAGACTAGCAACTGTAGAGCAACCGTAAAGGTAGATAAAGGACATTTGGTTAGACATAAAATATATTATGATTATGTATGTATTTGGAGTGGTAATCATTGTGGACAAGGGTTTCGCGGCGGGTTTTCAAAAGCACCCTTTCTATTCAGCCTATCATAACATAACATAACTCACGCCTGTATTCCCCGAAGGGGTAAGCAGAGGTATACACAATTGTACACCCACATTTCGCCGATGCTGTTATTAAGACCCATGTAATAGGTGGTGAGCCTATTGCTATCGACCGGGCACAATCCCAAACTCTGGGCTGCTACTGAGAATTTTCTAACAGAAGATTCCAATTACACTTTGCCCGACCTAGGAATCGAACCCAAGACGTCATGGTCAGCAGTCACGCTTAGGAGCACTAGACCAACGAGGCAGTTCAGCCTATCAAAAAGAATAATAGATAATCGAACATCTAGAAACATCATAAATGTTTTTATTTCTGTATATAGATCTTTGAAAGACAGTTTTTGATGACATTTTTACGCCGTAATTTTTTAGTTTTTGCACTGGCGTTTCCTATCTATCTCTGCGGTTCCCGTCTCTTTTAAAGTCTAGATATAATAGTACCTACATGTCTATGTGAGTGTAACCATGCAGGGATCGTCTGGAATGGCCTTCTGAGGAAAGCCATATCAGCTTTGAGGTGACCTGTCCTATCTGACAGTACGTATGTATGCATCAGCTATCGTGTAGCTCAACCATAACTAAGGGATCCCCATGATAAAAAAAATATGTGAAAACGAAGTTTCTTTGTTGAGGACGTTCGCACAGTCATCACCAGTGAATTATGGAACATTTGCAAGCGAACGAATGATGATCGGCTCGCCAACGAAAATTCTGTACAACTTAAACGCTTCTACACGAATGCTCAGGTTCCGAATAAATACATACCTATGTAGTAAGTAAGTTACACATCCCACAAGATAGTTGTAGTTTATTTCATTGAGCGACTTTTGTAGATCAATGAACTGATTGAAATTTAGCGCAAATTCCATCACCATAAAGGGGCTTTGAATCAGTTTAATGGTGTTTGGTGATAGAGACTCAGGAGTTTAGGCATTTGCTTTTGCGGCTAAATAAGCAACCGCACTAATACGAATCAGTGGGCTTACTCTTGAAAATAATTCCGCTCGATTGACATTGGAAATATGTCACATCGTACTTTTAAATGCCAAAATATCTAAAAAATAATTATAGATTCGAGATAATATGAAGACAACGGGCTTTAAAATTGAGGCAACTGTAATGTAGGTAAATTTATTTTTATATTACGCGTTGATTTAACGCGTCTATTTAATATTAGAATTAGATTGAAATTGGTATTAGTTTCAAGAGTAACCCCACTGATAAGGCTACAATAATTATATGTTAGCAGGCTTATGAACCCTCACATAACTATAGTGGATATGAAAATAAACAATGCATATGGTGTATCACAATTCCTTACTCAACAATTCAGAGTTGACGCAATTACTGACGACATAGAATACCACAGACAAGATGGTTTGAGATTCGAATATTCAATGTATATAGATAATCTTCTTCTAGTTTCTAACCACATTTGGACCCAACCTATCGTCACAGTTTCTCAAATGGAATTAGAGACGGAATTTCTTCTGAGAAACTTCTACTGGACATAGGCTTTGTATCATAATATCGATATTAAATCCAATATGATTCATGTATATAACCTAAGAAATATTCAATTCTTTCAAAATTCATATTTGAAACATCAATTCGATGAAATTCCAGTAGGATCCGTGTAATTCAGGTCACAACATTCACACACGTTGGATCTATGTAATCGGAAGCCAAACCGACGCCAAATTAGACATTCTTTTGCAAATAACACACAGACACTCGTCTATGATAATTCAAGTTATGTCTGTTATAGACATCTTTCTGACCGGCAAAAAAACTAGAATTCAATTCTATATGTCCCCCACAAAGGTCTGAACTCGGTAACATATCGACGGCTCTGAATCAAAGTTGTTTAGAAAGTGTACTCCTAAGTTAAATATAACTTCTAAGTTACGACTATGTTATGCAAATGAGGCTTACCTATACGCTGGTCTCCTTTTTCCGAACAGATTTAACGTAGAAAATGTTTTTCCACATTTTCAACTGGAGTCAAATCCTTCCATATCCAACATGAGAGCGGGTATCAAACACTAAACTCACAAACACTCATAGTTTCACTTAACACTAACTTAATTAAACCTCAACTTGAACCAACTTAGCCGAAACTTAACACGTCGGAACTGAGATGACAATGTTCGTAGAACTATGACAACTTTCAAGTAGCACTTAACGATGTTACAACACTTTAACTTGTTTTAAAGCAAGGTGGTACTTTTTAAGGTAGTATTTTCGATAGATTTTAATAAATATGTCAAAATAATTTGACGTGTGAAGTTATAAGGGGTCCCTATAAAGCGTTTGATGACCTCTAAAGTTGCTTTACAACTGAGTGTTGAATGCAAAGCGCACGGTTTCTACAGCGCGCGCGCAGCTCGGTATGCGGGTTTGTGAGTGTGCGTGGGTATACGGACACGACGACACGCACACATACAAACGCAGGCTGCACGGTTTTTGTCGATGTCCACGGGGCAAGTAACCTTAGTAGTATAGCGTTGTAACTCGAGAAATGGCGAAGGTATTTTTATGGTTTTTCTAAATATGGGTAATATTGGTGACAAGTTTTGTGACGTGGTACGGTGGTGATATCTTAGGTATGAAATTATTAAGCTTTAAAATTGTTAATTAAATTTAAGCAGCATCGTTTTTATAATCAAATTACGTGTATAAGGCAATACAAAGAAATTAGGAAAGGAAGAGGAAAATGAAAGAAGGAATTATAAGTAATTAATACAAATTTTGTAATGTCTCTAAGAATTAAGTAACAATGGGTTTATAACCTTCATTTGACACTTTTGTATTATGTATGTAAATACTTTAATACTAAATAATATTGGAAAGTTATTGTTTTATTACAAAACTATTCATAAAGGTTGTACAACAGCTAACCAAAAATTTCCAAGTTGCAACTCTGCGGGACTACGCCAAAGTTTTTCTGAAAGCTGCTGGTCGATGTCCCGCTAGTGAGACTCGAGCTTCGTCTCCCATCTCTGTCGCACTCTGCATTAACCGTACATTAGAAAGAGACAGTCATACTTCTTATGACACGATATAAATTTGCAAAACTTGAAGCGGTCTTACTACGAGATTATTGATGGTAAGAGTTACGGTCGTTTTGGTATAATCCGACTTGTTTAGAAAGGTTGTTTTAAGAACTGACTTCTTTAGTAAGATATGACGTTTTTATTAGTCGGGTAATCGATATTATTCTCGGCTAGTTTATAGGGATAGCGGGCTGATTGGTTCGAATATAAGTCTATTGAACAGTTTCGATCAGTTGGAGACTATTTTTTTGTGGTAGATATTAATCTAATTATAAATTGGTATGTAGATATGTTAGCATCAATAGTTTGTTGCAAAGGTATTGTGCTTTGACTCGGTATTTTTTTTAAACATTGTGTATGTAATTTTTTAAGATTGTATTTTTTTTTTGTAATTCTCAATCGTTCAGAAAGTTCAAGAAGACTGTAACTAACTAACTAACTGACTAATGTAGACTGCTTCCTAAAATCCGGGTCAGATATTAGAAATAAAGTAGGTATCATTAAGAACAAGCTTCATTGTTTATTCAAAACGTTTTACGGTTTATAGATTGACAACTTTAGATTTAAAAAATAGGTGTAATCTCTCCTCTATTTTAGCTTAAGCATAAACTCATCATTATAAAGTTATAAAGTAGACGCTAGAATTCAAAATTCCACGATAATAACAAAAAGTTACGGAGATCTTGTTAGACATACAAGAATATAGCCATACTACATAACCTAAAAGTATAGTAAAATAAAATATAAAATAAATTAAAAAAAAACACGCCTGCTATTTATGAATTATATTTTTATAGGTATACCATAACCATTACTGTCACTTTTTAAATCTTACTAGCCTATGTAACCAGGGAAAATGTAAGGATTCCATCGATACCCCATACATCTAAATCGGTTCAGGCATTTAGAAGTTATGGTGGAATAAAGAAACTCACAAACATACATACATACATACAAATACATTAATCTAATGTCTTTGCATGCATACATGAACCCTATAAACATACACTCCTTAATAATACAACATACATAACATAGCATCACGCCTGTATTCCCCGAAGGGGTAGGCAGAGGTGTACACAGTTGTACACCCACATTTCACCAATGCTGTTATTAAGTCCCATGTAATAGGTGGTGAGCCTATTGCCAACCACCGGGCACAGTTCCAAACTCCGGGCTGCTACTGAGAATTTCCTAACAGAAAAACTCAATAACACTTTGCCCGACCCGGGGATCGAACCCGAGACCTCCTGTTCAGCAGTCGCGCTTGGGACCACTAAACCAACGAGGCAGTAATAATATAATATAATATTAATAATTAATAAATTATAAGAACAATAAATTGCCTCAAATCTTAACAGGAATACATTTCCAGACTCAAATCCCAACAGCTGAGTCAAATCTGTAGTCTAACAAAACAACAAACAACATGGTACCTAAAACCTTAAGCGCCGCATTTTGCGTCGTCAACCAACAACCCAATACACTGTCCCATAGCAAGCCGGTAATTTGTTAACCGATTTAAATAAAAACAACTTGCTTACGTAATATTACATATAACTGTTTATTTTTTCAACAAACCTGAGGTTTATACTTAACGAGATATGCTATTAGATAATAAATACATAATGAGTACCTTAGCATGTACTTTAATATTAAGCTTCGGTTTTTTTTTTGTTTTTGTTAAGTGCATTTATCGTGTTAGCTAGAATAGGTTAGCCGGAGGCTTTGGTCGATAATATTATTATATTATTCGTATATTGCTATTTCGTATAATTAAGAATTTAAAATATCCATTCACATGCTACGGGTTGAAGATTTAAAATGAGATTAAACAATATGGTGTATAAATTGTCTCGGTGGTGTAGTGGTCCCAAGCGCGACTGCGGAGCGGTCTTGGGTTCGTTATTGGGTTTTTCTGTTAAGAATTCTCAGTAGCAGCCCGGCGTTTGGAATTGCGACCGGTAGATGGCCATAGACTCACCACCTATTACATGGGACTTAATAGCAGCATTGGTAAAATGTGGGTGTACAACTATGTTCACCTCTGCCTTCTCTTTCCGGGAATACAGGCGCGATGCTATGTTATGTGTATAAAATAAATTGACTGCCTCGTTGGTCTAGTGGTCGCAAGCGCGGTTGCTGAGCTCACGCTCCTGGGTTCGATACCCAGGTCGGGCAAAGTGTTATTGAGTTTTTCTGTTAGGAAATTTTCAATAGCAGCCCGGAGTCAAGAATATGGTGGTGTGACATAGAAATTGAAAAAAAATTAAAATGAAATTGTTGTATCTACTTGCTTTCTTAGTTGCCTACCAATGATATGCGAAGAAGAATTGTCAGCTGTTGCCTTGAAAAACATTCTTGATGATACACATACACACATTTAAAAAAAAAACTGTAATTAATTATATTTTTTTAAACCCTGTTATTCATTGACTCAATGAAGTAGCTACTTTTTTTTTGTAGAAAGGTTAATACAGTCTTAAGAAATACGTTCTTAGAGTATGCATCCGCAAGGCACAGGTTAAAAAACCTGCTCACGACCACATTTTTATTTCCATCAAAAATTTATAACTTTAGAGTCCGCTACACCTGCATTAATACGTTCAAAAATATATCAGATTTAGAATACTTTAAACAGTCATATACTTTACTTTTACTATTTATATATATATATTTTACAACTTCCTGTCAGTACGAAACAAAATTTAATCACCATTGGACGTTTTGTTGGGGTACTTTAACAAGCCCACCATCCAAAACAAGCAATTTAAATTATAGTGAGTTCAACATGGAAAATGATGCTCAAAAGCCATGTAAAGAAAGTATAACACGCCATAAACCTAAATGAAATACTGTATGCCGACCAAAAGCGTATGCTAACCATATTTTAACCGAAAGGAGTTAATTATTGAGACAAACGGACGAACAAGCATAAATAAATACATAGTTGCTCTTGAAAATTATTGTTTTAAACGCACTACAAATCGTTAACTTACATTGCATTCTGCGTGTGCGCAAGGGAACAAATTAAAACTCTATTGTAGTAAGTTTAGCTCATAAATCATTAATCTATGAACTAGCCATAATGGCTGGAGATTTGGTCACTCATTACCCCGATATGAGTTTTTTTTTTATTACTAGCTGACCCGGCAAACGTTGTTTTGCTATATAAATAAAAAATTTAGGGGTGGACTACCCCTAACATTTAGGGGGATGAAAAATAGATGTTGGCCGATTCTCATAGATACCGGATAAGCACAAAAAATTTCATCAAAATCGGTCAAGCCGTTTCGGAGGAGTATAGCAACGAAAACTGTGACACGAGAATTTTATATATTAGATAAAAAATAATCTACGTTTTGCCACCAACCCGCCTGGTGGTAAGCGACGGGGTGACAGAAATCTATTCACTCTAGCCTTGAATATGCCTAGATTGTATTCCTTAGGAAACACGGAAGACGACAGGGAGTTCCATTCACGAGCAGTACGTATCATGAACGTGGAACTAAATCGTTGTGTACGAATTTTCGGAACTTCCATGACATGTTTATCTCAGTAAAAAAACATAGATATCATAAATATAGATACATTTTTCAAACATATTAATGCATGCGTAGCAAACTCTAAACTTATAAATTTTTGTAGACCGAAAAATACGGTCGTGGGCAGGATTTGAACCAGCAACTACTCCATAAATACTCCAGGCGTTCTCATATATCATAAATAGATGTAGTACATCATAAGATTTCCAAGACCTGGTTCCATAAAATCAATTATCCTATCTCTCATCATTTCAGATCTGTCTACTAACCCATCTAAATGAATGAATGAACCAGTAGAGTATTTCAAAATAGCTTTCTCATAGTGCCTGATACATGTCGTTGAGAAACCCCGCTTTCTACATCCAGCCCTTGATCCAGCCGACATCAAGAGCCTCTTTAGATATAAAGACAAGATTAAATTAATTAAAAAAATCTATCTAGTCTATGTTACCCGGGACAATATAAGGATTCTAACAATGGGTTTACCCATACATCGAAGTTATGGTGCAATAACGAAACTCAAAAACATACATACATACATGAACCCTAAAACATAACACTCCTTTTTGGGCAGTCGTGTAATAAAAGACATGTAGTACCTAACCTAACTTATCTTTAGACAATCAGGTAACCCAGATGACATCATATACATCTAAGGTTTCAGTCGATGCATGTAGTGATGAGAATTATTTAAGGAAAGTTTAGTCAGATGGATAGAGTACGAAAATATCATGAGATTTCAAAGTCGAAGTTTGTTTTAATTATTATTATTCCAATTAGGCCATATAAAGGTACTTTTGAAAGTCAAGAAATGCCACGTTCCAAAATGTAGATTCTTGTGGAGAAGAACGGGTAAGACACTACATGGTTACTCTTTAAAAAAATTGTGTTACAATAATGCTGGTACATTTGGTTAGCAGAATGTGGAACAAAAGTGCCGTACAATTGGTTAAACTTTATCATTAGAATATTATCATTACATCTTTGATTTAATTTATGTAAAACTGATTTACATCTATGACAACTCACAATTTAAGGTACAGTTGAAAATCAGCGCCATCACTAACGGTCTGGCATTTTGCTGAACTGGACCTTTTTCGCGGATTTTTCTATATTTAGATTAATTGTGTCCTTCCTGAGTGAAATATACGTTTTCTTTCTTTCATACGTTCTTATTAGTAAAACACGTGGCTCAAAGGACTTGCACGAATTTGTTTACAACCTCTATAATATCATGAACAGCGGACCGCAAGCGTTTACTGTTAAACAAGGGACTCCTGATCAACGATACAGTTACCACCTTACTAAACAACATTAAAAAGATCACACAATCACCATATTTGTCCAAATGAGTGGAAATTTGGTGCCCATCCAAACATATAAAACGTTATCCTAATTTGTCAATCAAAAATGGAAACAAAATACAATTTTAAAACCTCTCTCTTGATGATACTTTCGATGAATAATAATAAAATGCTGTGTGACATTCCTTAAACACGGCTGTCTTTTTCACACGCGCGTGTCACGCAACGTAAGAGCGAGAGAGCAACATCGAAGGAAGCACTCCCTTATCGTTCATTCCAGGAATAACTTTCCCATAGATTGTGATGGTAGAGGGGTTATGCATTTGGAATGCAAAAAGTAAGCGCGCATTTCATACGGAGTGGTAATAAGTCATAATTTGACCATAACATGTTCACATGATTAGTTATGGTGTGCTTACAAGTCAAGTACCTCAATCATTGCATGTGTATTTATTGGTTTATGAGTCGAAGCTCGAAATTGCCAACTCGCAGTGAGCCAACGTGGTGATAAATGCACGTGCATTCTCTGTTTGACAAAAGGCCCGCGCCCTGCAGTATGTATAAGTCGTAGCTAGAAAAATGAGAGATTTCCGACGGGATAACAAAAAGTAGCTTGTGCAGAAACTCATTTTAAATTATACTATTTATTGCGTTTGCGCATCATTCTTTTGGTAGAATGTAAGATCTATAATTACAAACCCAATTAGTAAGACAGAGTATTCATATAACTCCAGTGCACGATGTTATAGAGCCTTAAAAATATGAATAAACCACTCTTTCTTCTCCAGAAGATGTAGAAATTAAAAATAAGGCCTTGGTGTGCAGCAGTGAGATAATACACGCTGACAGTAACAATAACTTTTAGTGATGAAGTCAATAGGATTTTAAGACACAATAAATAGTTTAAAGGTATAAAAAATGTTTAAAAAAATTGTAGAATGATATATACGGCCGTGAGCAGGATTGAAACCTACGTTTTAAATATTCCTGCTCATCATAGACAAGCTGTAAAATATGACGCAATGTACTACAAAGTAACTGTCTCATTGCTCTAGGTTGCCGAGTGTAAGTCCTGGGTTCGATTCCCGGGTTGGGAAAAGTGTTATTAAGTTTTTCTGTAAGGAAATTTTGAGTAGCAGCCCGGAGTTTGAATTGTGCCCGGTAGATGGCAATAGGCTCACCACCTATTACATGGGACTTAATAACAGTATTGGTGAAATGTGGGTGTACAACTGTGTACACCTCTGCCTACCCCCTCGGGAAATACAGGCGTGATGCTATGTATGTACTACAAATTGACCATTAATTGGTTGCCGTAACCGAGATAGCCAATAGGTACTTAGGTCCTGCTCACGACCGATTATCCTTCCCACAAAAATGTAATGAATGGATGAATAAGTGCCCTAAGAGACACCTAAGAGTCCTGCCCATCCATTCCAAGAAAACAAGTATGAAGGTTCCAAAGTAATTCCTATAAATATTAATACAACATCACTTTACTTCGTTTGAATAAAATGACTTAGTCAATTTGCTCCAGAGTAGCCATTTTGAAATTGTAATTTTCTACATATTTTATAGAGATTTAAATTGTTACTTGCGTTTTCATTGAATTTCTTGTTGTGATTGATATAAAACCTTGGATCTGGAAGGGGAGGCGATGGAAACAAACTGGGTATCCGCCACAGACGGGTATCACAGTAGGTTTGATTTTGAATCGGATCCAATTGGTTTTTTAACACATCCTAAACTCCCATCTATTTTATACTACTACTATTGTCTCTACTTGTTGTGTGTGTCCTATATTTAAATTTATTTATTGATAAGGCACCTCCACGACTTACTCACAAAAACATACACAAAACAAGAATCACATATAGTTTTAGACATACTGAATTCGTCACTTACAGAAGTGCACAGCACTGTCAGAGGACTTAACAATTAATCGACATGTTAGATAACGTTAGTTGAGTTATTTATAAGTTACATGTTAAAAAAAACTATTAATAATAAAGTTAAAATGAGCTGTGGTCACAAACGTGAAGTAATACAATATAACAGAATACCAAAATCCAAATTAAAATACTAAAAATATAAGGGAATGGAATTGAATACAATATTAAGTGAAATTTGTGCCACACAAAAGCGACAGAGTTCGCTATGCATGTGTTAATGCTTTTCGAAGATTTATCTGTCTTTGTAGAAATAATTCGAGCCAATCAATCCTATAAAAAAAATTTAGTCCGCTATTGTGCGCCCACGACTCCTTTATGACGACATTAACACACAAAGTGATAGGATGTCAGTTCGCACCCTTTTACCAGCCAGTTCCATGATATGACTGTCGCTTTTTTGTAACAAGTGCCCAATTACAGATAAATCTTTCAAATACATAAAGCATGCATAGCGAACTCTAAAGTTTGCAATTTTTGTTGAAAAACAGTTCCGGCCGTGAGCAGGATTTGAACCTTCTTTTTTTCCCAGATCCCTACGGAATAAAAACCACATGGTCTTAATCTAAGCTTTACCCAAAGCTCGGGTTCACAGTAGGATGCGCCGCGACCCCGGCAGGTAGAAGGATTTGAACCTGGCCAGCGCCTGGAATAATTATCTGGGAGGCGCAGATTCAACTTCTGCTCACGACCGTACCTTTCTTACTACAATCAAATTATAACCGCAGGTATCCAATTACTGTGCGATAATCGATAACTACGACGAAATACATTACTAGTAATGGACACTGATCTTAATTGAGTGATGAAAATATAAGAATTCCGTTTTTTTTCTTTCTAATATAGACGTGAAAGAAGGCGACCCTTTCCTCTTCGTTGTTCTAGTGGTCGTAGGCTCGGCTGCCAAGCACGTGCTCCTGTTCGATTCCCAAACAGGGCAGTGTTATTGAGTTTTTTGAAAGAATATTCTCAAGTTTTTAAACGAGGTTTGGAGTTCTCTCACTGCCGACTGTGATAACATGGTTGGCAATGCGAGCGCATCGCTAGTCATATCAACTTTTTGCGAGGAAGTAATACTCATGAAGGAGGCGGCGGAAAGAGAGAGAGGCGATCCGTTTTTCCCCTGCTGCAGAAGGCACGCTAGGGCCAGTGGCGTGCCTAGGGTTTCAAAATAAGGCAAGCCCAATAAAATTTTAACCGATTTCAAAAAAAGAAAGTTCAGTTTTCTGCTGAGTATATAGGTACCTACGTATGTATCATCGCAATTTTCTCATAAACTACTGGTTAGGTACAATAAATTAAAAGTGAAATAAATTTCCTGATGCTGCATATGCTTTTCTAAAACGACATCGTATTTTGAAATTAACGAGACCAGTTCTAAAAAATTGCCTTTATTTAATGAAGTTTTGGACTCATCATGTCCTCAGAGGAAGTTCCTGTTGTGCTAAATGACAAACAATATCGACTAATCTTTGAAATACACTACGGTTGTTATCAACGCGCGTGTTATATTTTGAAATTTCCTCAGATTACTGCCGTGATATAGATGTCTCAATTCGTTGTTTACTAAAATTACCGAAAGAAACCATTGCACACAGGTGTTTATGGGAATTTGCGTGCCTTTTAATGGCGCCAGATATGTTATTTAAATCATTATAACCATATGTATTCGGAATATTCATTCGAAAAAAATATGCAGCACCAGCAATACAACTTATTAGTGTGCGAACAGCCAACAATCCAACTAGTTTTATACATTGATCTATTAAATTTTCGTTTATGTGATTTACTAGTCTGAGAAATACACAGATTAGGCGTCGGTTTTAAAATGAAGATATTAACTGTTTTTCTGAGCAAAGTTTAAAGATTTTACCTTATCTTCGCCAATCAAAACTTGAACGCATTTTAAATCCTCACAAGGTACAATTACCTCCATTGTAAGTCACCAAAACAATTGTATCACTGAGAAAATCTAAGAAAACACACAAAAAACTTTAACAACAAAACTTTTTCCACTCACGCAAATGAAACTGAAGTGAGTTGCACTCGGTACTTACGCAGAGTTGCAGTGTTGTCATTTAGGCAAAAAAGTCGCCAGGTATATGAAAAATCTAGGTAGATGTCGCAATAGGGTATTTGACACTGATGGAAATAAAATATGAAACTTAGCTATAATGATAGAATGTATTTTATTTGACTCTTTGGTATTTTTGAAAATATTATTAATAACTCGTAAATACATTTAATTCGATAAACAAATTCATAATTTTTAATCTATGTGTCACGTGACTCGAAACTATTAATTATTTTAAAAAGTCGCTAGTTTTTATTGTTGCTAAATCTTAAAAAAAGTCTCCAACTCGTTAAAAATCTCCAAGATCTCACAACGTCGCTAAAACGGCAACACTGCAGAGTTGGCAAGGTGTGCATACGTGTGCAACTTCATAGGCATGCACGGCTTAAATCTTCCATACTGATTGATTTGTAGACGCACAAGGTATATACTCGTTATACGGCACATCGCTATAAGTGCGAAAGTGTCAGAGATAGTATTTGAAAGCCCGGTAAAAGCCCGTACGTGTAAGCGAGATAGCTATATGTAAATGCGAAACTCTGCGCGCGAACAATCGCGATGTGTAGTAGTGTGGCATAGGTAGATACTTTGTGTTATTTTGATAAGAATTATGCGCGCGAACTTTTAAATAGTTCGGGTTTGATATTGATTCTCTATCGAGCATTTTAGTAAGGCATGCCGGGCTTTTGGGCTTATATGAAGGTACCGCCACTGGCTAGGGCCGGATAACGATCTTCAGCTAGCGTAAGCCAGCCTGTGGGTGACGGACTAGGGTAGTTCGTTGCCCGTCCAGCGAAAGGCCCAAGAGCAAGGGGACAACGCGCTGCGCTTGGTGTATGGGTCCGTCTGGCGCTGTTTTAAGTGCAAGTTCACTTTGGCTAATCTGCACAAATTATGGGGTCCGTCGTTACGCCCAATAGACTACAACCTGCTGCCGGGGTTGCGGTGAATGCAACTGCAATCCCATGACCTCAATAAAGGTTAGAGAAGGACTGCCTCGTTGGTTTAGTGGTCCCAAACGCGACTGCTCAGCATGAGATTCAGTAGCAGACCAGAGTTTGGAATTGTGCCTAGTACATGGCAATAGACTCACCACATGGGACTTAATGGTGAAATGTGAGTGTACAACTGCGTACACATCTGCCTATCCCTTCGGGGAATATATAAAAAATGTTAGAGAAGGAAAGTGTGGTTTTTAGCCGGTATCAGTTGTCCATGATGGATTTTCCACATATGAATAAAGGAGTACATAAACTCACGTCTTTTTCCCATAGAGTGGACAGATTGAAAGTCTTAGTGTGCGGCCGTTAGCACACAGATCGTAACACAGATCGTGTTACGTAACAGTACTAAAATGTACATAATCCAGCAACAATAGCATTCCCACACAAATATTGTGTTTATAATTTATTACACATTACAAGTAAAATGTTGCCCATAGCCCCAAGTATTTGGGTCGAATGAACATATTTCCAAAAGACATTTATTGCCTTTCTAAAATTATTTTATATCTCTGGGAGTTTTCTTGATACTTTTTGGTAAAGTGTTCAGTGAATAAGGTGCGCGGTTGAAACATCATAATATCTGCGTTCAATTCTCGTAAAATGCGTCTTATCCGCTTTCTGCCTTATTTCGATGGCTTCTATAATATAACATGGCATCACGCCCGTATTCCCCGAAGAGATAGGCAGAAGTATACACACTTGTACACCCATATTTTACCAAAGCTTTTATTAAGTCCAATGTAATAGGTAGTCCAAACTCCGAGCACAATTCCAAACTCCGGGCTGCTACTGAGTATTTTGTTGTAACAGAAAAACCCAATAACACTGCTCGACCTGAGAATCGAACCCAGGATCTCATACATAGTAGTCGCGTTTAGGACCACTATACCAACGAGGCAGTCATATTTACATTTTCCTATAATCTAACTTTACTTGTTTACATTTTCCTATAATCTAACTTTACTTGTTTACATTTTCCTATAATCTAACTTGTTACGTGTAGCTGCATAAGGGAAATCGCCAACTCAGCACTCGATATTTTATTGTAGTAACAAATGATGAAATACCTAGCGACCGACGGAAACAGCGAGCTGAGTTTGCACTTTGTGACGCACAAACCTCGTTTACTAAAATAGAATTGGTTTATATAATTGCATTCCATATTCATACTTCGAATAGGCACTTAGATTAATTAGAATTACTTAAAATTAATGTAATAAATTTTATTTTTAAATAAATTAGTTAAATCACTTTGGTTTTTTTTCAATCCTCCGATTGCAGCTAACGTAATTGGCGCAGTCGGTAGGATATTCGCGGGCCGGTTCGCGAGCTTTAGGGATCTCTAATATCGTTATCCGCGTTCGCGAATCGCCTGGGTGGCTATCGAGCCCCGGCGCCGAATATCCGAATCTACGGTCCAGCTGCAGTTCCGGAAGGAGAATCCAGAAATCGATTCACGAGAGAACCAGAGATGAGATATATGTAAGTACACTTGAATTGTTCTTGTGTTGCTTCCTTTTAGTCCTAGTATAATCCCATTTCCAAGATTTTTCATCCGAAATATTCAAAATCCCGGGAGCCTACATCTCGTACGGCTCGCTGGTATACTATAGATAATAGTAGAGATTTATATAGTGTTAGTGAGAGCGAAAGTGAAAGTAGTATTATTAAGATGACCCAGGACACGGAAACAATTTTTAAGACCCTTCGTATGGTCCCGGAGTTCGATGGGAACCCTAACGTATTGACTAGATTCATCAATATATGCGATCAGATAGTTTCTAAGTACGTAAGTACGACACCAGGTAGTGAGTTAACTAACTTATGCTTATTAAACGGCACCCTTAATAAAATAAAAGGATCTGCCGCGTGTACCATAAATTCCAACGGCATACCAGATAGTTGGCAAGGGATTAGGACAGCTTTAATTAATAATTTTTCAGACCAACGGGATGAAACAGCTTTATATAGAGACCTATCATTAGCTATGCAGGGAAATAAAACACCTCAGGAATTTTATGAGCAATGCCAAACCTTGTTCAGTACGATAATGACATATGTAACATTACATGAGTCAATTTCCACTACAATAGAAGCAAAACGTACATTATATAAAAGAGTTACTATGCAGGCTTTTGTAAAAGGTTTAAAGGAACCATTAGGGTCCCGTATTAGGTGCATGCGTCCTGACACTATAGAGAAGGCCCTTGAATATGTACAGGAGGAACTTAATGTAATGTACTTACAGGAGCGTAGTGATTTTTCTAAACATCCCAATAACCAAAAGAGTTCTAACCCCGTTACACCCCACATAAATCCCCATAATTTCATTCCTCCACGAAATCATAGTTTTCCAGGACCAATCCCTAATTGGCCAACTCCTGTAGGAATTAGACCGAATCAACAACCACCTCAACCCTTTAAATTTAATCCTAATTTTACTCAACAACCCCAACATCGTATGCCTACTCGTACACAGCAAATGTTCCGCGCTATACCTCAGACTTATAATCCTCAGAGTAACACTTTCCGTTTGCCACCTAGGAACCCTCCGCCTCAAAATCAAGGTCCTAAACCTATGAGCGGAGTACAAAATTTCACACCTAGACCCATGTTACATGGTCACGATTGGCATAAATCAGGTAATCCGCCGCCAAATAATTATTTTAAAGTTCGTGAAATGAACATGAATGAGTGTGCGTCATACGACGACTCATATTACCCTACGGAGTACTGTTACGAGCCGTGTTACTATTATAGTGATAACAATTATTACGATTATAACTCATACGCTGCATTAGAGTGCAATTATGAACCGAGTTATTGCGATATGAATGTAGGTGGTAATATTTCATGTTCAATCGAACCTCAAACCAGTGCATGTTCAACTGAACCACAAGCGGGTCCGAGTCACTCCAGTCAGGATTTTCAGGAGCAACAGAAATTAAAAAAACAAAAATAGAATTAAATCTTCAGACTCAGCGTCAGTTACCATATATATTAATATCGAATCCACCTTTAAAGTTATTAATTGATACCGGTGCAAATCAATCTTTTATAAGTCCAGAAGCTGTAGAGAAATATTTTCCAAATTTCCCTCTTAATTACGATCCGTTTGAAGTAACAAACGTACACGCAGTTAGTAGAAATAATTACTCTATCACCTTACCTTGTTTTATGGAGTTTAACGATTCAGAAAATATGAAGTTGTTTATATATCGTTTCCATGATTATTTCGATGGATTGATAGGTTTAGATCTGCTAACTAAGTGGGAGTCTAAGATAGATTTAAAAGATCAGAGATTAATAACGCGCACATCATCAAATCCGATCCGTATGTATAATTCCTGTAATGTAAATTTATATGAAGACATAATACCCGCTCAATCTTCGAAATTAATTAGAGTCCCGATTTATGCGCCAGACGGTGCAGCCTTAGTTAGTGAACAGACTATATGCAATTGCATTGTTCGCGAGTGTCTTACAACTATAGAGAATAATCGTGGCTATTTAGAGGTAGAGAATACGAGTCCGAATGACATTATAATATCACTTGACCGACCGGCGCGCGCAAGTTTATTTAATACCGAGTGCACGCGCACCGAACATTTCAGTACGCGAGCACAAGATGTTATATCGCTACGTCGTTTACGTACAGAACATTTGAATGAAGAGGAGAAAGCCAACCTTATAGCCCTTTGTTCTAAATATGCTGACGTGTTTTACATAGAAGGCGAGGCGTTATCATTCACAAATCAAATAAAACATTGTATTAAAACCACGGACGAGGTTCCCGTTTATACTAAGAGCTATAGATACCCGTTTATTCATCGTCAGGAAGTTAGGGACCAGATATCAAAGATGTTGGATCAGGGTATAATAAGACCCTCTGATTCTGCATGGAGCTCTCCCATATGGATAGTTCCTAAGAAAATAGATGCCTCAGGCAAGCAAAAATGGCGTTTAGTAGTTGATTTCAGAAAAATAAATGATAAAACTATCAACGACAAATACCCTATCCCGAATATTAACGATGTTCTTGATAAGTTAGGAAGGTGCCAGTATTTCACCACCCTAGATCTGGCCAGCGGCTTTTACCAGGTAGAAATGGACCCTCAGGATATAAAAAAGACAGCTTTTAATGTAGAACATGGCCATTTCGAGTTCCTTAGAATGCCTATGGGACTTAAGAACTCACCATCCACTTTTCAAAGAGTTATGGACAATGTCCTTAGGGGTCTTCAGAATGATATATGCCTAGTATATTTAGATGACATTATTGTCTTTTCAACATCCCTACAAGAGCATATTATTAATCTGGAGAAGGTTTTTCAAAGACTTCGAGAGTCAAATTTTAAAATCCAAATGGACAAGTCCGAGTTCCTGAAGCTTGAAACTGCCTATCTTGGACATATTATAAGCAGGGAAGGTATAAAACCAAACCCAGATAAAATCCACGCCATAGAAAAATATCCCATTCCAAAAACCCCGAAAGAAATTAAACAATTTTTAGGCCTTATAGGTTATTATAGAAAATTTATCCCGGACTTTGCTAAAATTACTAAACCCCTCACTGCTTGTTTAAAGAAAGGTAGAAAAATAATATTAGACTCTGAATATATTAGTAGTTTTGAAAAATGTAAAACCCTTTTAACAAACGACCCTATCTTACAATATCCCGATTTTAGTAAAGAATTTATATTAACAACAGACGCTTCAAACTTTGCCATAGGAGCTGTATTATCTCAAGGATCTGTAGGATCTGATAAACCTGTGTGTTTTGCATCCCGGACGTTAAATGAAAGCGAACTGAACTACAGCACTATAGAAAAAGAACTCCTTGCTATTGTTTGGGCTACCAAGTATTTTAGGCCATACTTGTTTGGTCGTAAATTTAAAGTCCTTACTGATCATAAACCTTTACAGTGGATGATGAACCTTAAGGAACCCAATTCGCGATTAACTAGATGGAGGCTAAAACTCAGTGAGTACAATTTCACCGTTACATATAAGAAAGGCAAATCGAATACCAACGCTGATGCTTTATCTCGGGTGGAGATTCACAATGAAGATACTAACTCCTTAATCGACGAATTATTTTCTATACTTCCGAATCCTTCAGAGAGACCGCCTTCTGCGAACTCGTCCACTGCAACCATACATACTAGTCACGAACACCCCATATTAGAAGTTCCGATTACAGATGAACCACTTAATAAGTTCCACAGACAATTATGCTTCACGTTAGTAGAAGATATTAAACGTAAATCAGTAGTTACTAAACCATTCGAAACTCACACGCGTATTGCTGTTCAAATATCCTCATCTAAATTAGAAGATGATGTAGTTAATGCCATTAAGGAATATGTAAACCCAAAGGTAAAGACCGCTATTCTGATAAATCCACCTCTTGCGATGTATTCTATCATCCCGGTGATACAAGATAAATTTAAAAGTTCATCCATGAACCTTGTGTTAGCTAAAACCGAGTTAGAAAACGTCAAGGAATATCTACGTCAACAAGAAATAATTCAGCATTATCACGACGGTAAAACGAACCATCGCGGCATTACTGAATGTTATTTAGCTCTCTCACGAAAGTACTATTGGCCCAAAATGAAAGACCAGATAACTAAATTCATTAATGAATGCATTATTTGCGGGCAAGCTAAATATGATCGGAGACCTATTAGGCCTCAGTTTAATATTGTACCTCCGGCAACAAAACCATTCGAGATAGTTCACATGGACCTATTTACCGTGCATAATGAGAAATACGTTACATTTATAGATGTTTTTACAAAATATGGACAGGCGTACCATCTTCGAGATGGAACGGGTATAAGTATACTTCAATCACTATTAAAATTTTGCACCCATCACGGAGTTCCTTTAACTTTAGTGACCGACAACGGAACCGAATTTACCAATCAACTGTTTTCCGAATTTACACGCCTGCATAAGATAAATCATCATAGAGTTTTACCACATTCACCCAATGATAACGGTAACATTGAACGTTTCCATTCAACCCTTCTTGAACATATTAGAATATTAAAATTACAACACAAAGATGAGCCTATTGTAAACCTTATGCCTTATGCTATAATTGGTTATAATAGCTCAATACATAGTTTTACTAGATGCAGGCCTTTCGATTTATTAACAGGACACTTTGACCCACGCGATATTATGGATCTAGATCTCACCCAACAGTTACTACAGCAGTATGTACAAAATCATAAGGCGCAAATGAAGGAAGTTTATAATATCATTAATGAATCATCTTTAGCAAACCGAACCGCTTTGATAGAAAACAGAAATAGGAACCGCGAACCTGAAATAGAATATGTTCCGCAACAGCAAGTTTTTATCAAAAATCCGTTAGCTAGCCGTCAGAAAACAGCTCCACGGTATACCCAAGATACTATCTTAGCCGATTTACCCATACACGTTTATACTTCTAAGAAACGCGGGCCCATTGCTAAATCTAGGTTAAAAAGAGGCCCTACAGAACCTAACTTGTTGCAGGATTCTACTATTGCTGGTTCTTCGCGAGATCCGGTCGGAGGAGATAAAACTTGAAAGCTTGGGTAATGGACCAGGGTTATTACCGTACAAACTTAGACCCACAAGAATGACCACTCACCACCATACATTTCTTCAATACGTTAACCTTAGAGACATTGAAAACCAAATTAAATTTTTATCAAATCACATATTAGAATACAAAAGTCGGCTTAGTAATGATACCTATACACTATTCGAGTTCCAAATTGATTATCTTATGAACAAGATTGGCAAACTCTCAAATCAGTTAAATTCGTTAGAACCCGGTCGTGTTAGAAGAGGTTTAGTAGATAGTCTTGGATCAGTAATTAAAAGTGTAACTGGAAATTTAGATTACACTGATGCATTAAAATATGATAATGCTATTAAAGTTCTACAAATGAATGACAATAAGTTAGTTAATGAATTTAATAATCATATCAGTCTCAGTAAGGAATGGATGACGAAGCATAATATCGTATTGATACAGTTAATTGAAAATCAAAGTAAAATCAATAGCACTTTACAGTTACTGTTAAATAATACTTTTACAGCAGATGACTTGATTAAGTATACAAAGTTTGGTCAGCTCTTGTCTTGTGAAAATGTAGAAGATTTAGGATTAGAAATAACTAGGATAGAAAATATGTTAGGATTTATTCGTGCATCAAGCACTATTCATTCTATGATAGATATAGATACACTTAGGTCTATGATTAATAGGTTAGGAGAAATATATAGTAAGGATGAAATATTAAGTTTAGAGCTAAGAGAATATTATGACGTAATACAGCCAGGCTCATACTTTAATGGAAAGCAGATAGTGATAGTTTTCAGATTTCCCATAATTTCAAGAAATATATATGACTTAAATAGATTATCTATAGTACCCAATAAGAACCGCCAAGCCCTTATCCCTACCTATCCCTTCATAGCAACCAATGACGACTCATTTGTGTACATAGAAGCAGAATGCTCGAAGTTTAACAACTGGTATCTCTGTGAAAAGGAGATAACTCACCAAATACGCACCAAATCTGACTGCATACAAGAACTTATCATGAATCAATCCCTTAAAAGTTCCTGCCAATTTACAACAGTATTCTTGGAGAAGGAGGCAATGGAGAAGCTAGATGATCAGCACTATGTCCTATCATTCCCGCATCCTACCAAGGTGCAATCAGTGTGTGGTAGAGAAGACTTCAACTCTCTACAAGGAAGCTACCTCGTAACTATTCCTGTCAACTGTTATCTCCGCACTAAAGAGTTGACTATAATGAACGACAACGACGAAATACAAGGGCAGCCTTTGAAATTGATGAATATGCCCTACGATGTTGAGAAACCGGACGCTACATCAACCCAAGTTCATCTCAATTCAATTGACCTCGGAGGACTACACAGTATTCAGAATCAAATCATGACGAGCCAGCCGGTACATCCTGACCAGATGCAATCAGACGTCATTTATCATACGACGATACCCTTTTACATATTTATGTTAAGTGCAGGCGCACTTACTATAGTCATATTGGGCTTTCGCTACAAATGGTTCTGCAGAGCTCCTGAAACATCAAATACCAAGGAACACACCTACGCAGAACCTGAGAGAAAGGAAGACGATCACACGCCCAGAGGACAAGCCCCAGCAACATTTTC
The DNA here is from genome assembly GCA_935421205.1 of Xylocampa areola. Lineage (NCBI taxonomy): Eukaryota > Metazoa > Arthropoda > Insecta > Lepidoptera > Noctuidae > Xylocampa > Xylocampa areola. The sequence goes on from OW285220.1 coordinate 12,679,101, forward strand.
TCTCAATGTTCTAAAATAGTTGCTGATCTGCGGGTGGAGATGTTACGTGTAGCTGCATAAGGGAAATCGCCAACTCAGCACTCGATATTTTATTGTAGTAACAAATGATGAAATACCTAGCGACCGACGGAAACAGCGAGCTGAGTTTGCACTTTGTGACGCACAAACCTCGTTTACTAAAATAGAATTGGTTTATATAATTGCATTCCATATTCATACTTCGAATAGGCACTTAGATTAATTAGAATTACTTAAAATTAATGTAATAAATTTTATTTTTAAATAAATTAGTTAAATCACTTTGGTTTTTTTTCAATCCTCCGATTGCAGCTAACGTAATTAACTTTTACCTCTCTTTATTTACATCAGGCTCAAAATATGACTTCGTTTGGGGATCCAAGTTCTTTACTCCAAGATCCAGTAGATGCAGGTTCAAACCTTGATTGCGGACGTATTTATCTGTTGCAGACTAGATTCAAAATTCTAATTCTAATTATTTATTCTGTAAATAGGTTTTTGGAACTCTTTTAAGCCACAGATCATAGTTTCTTTTAAAGACCAGACATCAATGTATAATATGCTATGTGAGCATAACCATGTAGAGCGACCGAAATGGCCTTTTGGAAAAAAAAGCTATAACAGTTTCAAGTTGACCTGTCCTAACTGACGGCACTACTTATAGTATTATATTATGATCTGTGGTTGCAATTACTGTCAGCCTGAACTGTGCTATTGTTGAGCAATTTTTATTAGTTACAATATTAAATGGAAAAAGAATACGGTCGCGAACAGGATTCGAACCTGCGCCTCCCGGATAGATACTCCAGGCGTTCTGACCAACTTAGCCATATCGACCTCTAGCTAGTTAGTTAGCTTAGTTGGTCAGAGCGCCTGGAGTATCTATCCGGGAGGCGCAGGTTCGAATCCTGTTCGCGACCGTATTCTTTTTCCGTTTAATATTGTAACTTTAGAGTTCGCTAAGCATGCGTTAATGCTTTTTCAAAGACATATCTTGATTTTTTATTAGAATACCAAGAAATTGCTTTTGGCCTAATAAGCCACAAATGGAAAAGCAGCAGCACACGATAGCCGCGCACCTCACAAGCACTGCAACTATCATCTGTTAAGATGCTGTGGCCAAAACAAACGAACATTGCTATCTATTCAGTCCCTATACAGGTGACCGAACTGACACGACTAACTTTGCAGTTAGTACAATGTCGTAAAGATGCAATTACCTTAACAATTAAAGATAAATCTTTGAAAAGCATACTTAAGCATGCTTTCGCTAAGCATGCTTAAGTATGCTTTTCAATCTAAAGTTATTATATTTAATGGAAAAAGAATACGGTCACCTGTATAGGGACTGAATAGATAGCAATGACGTCGCCAAAAGACGTGTTAAAATATGGAAGAAGAATTCGTGGTGGTGAGCAGAAGTCGAGATGGCTTAGTTGTCAGAGCGCCTGGAGTACTTATCCAGGAGGCGCAGGTTCGAATCCTGCTCACGACTGTATTCTATTTCCATTTAATATAACAACTTTAGAGTTCACTAAGAATTATCATTTTAAATTACATTAAAAATATACTTAAATTCACAAAAATACAACTTTATAAATTCATTCACAAACCATATCTCGATTCACACTACTTTTATCTTTACGGAATCGGACTCACAACCATCAGCACATTCCTCCACTTCGCCATTCACATCTAATTTATGGACATACTCACAGCTACACAGCGAAATAACGATCCACAATCGATAAATAACAAAAAACTCAGTCAAAATAAATCAACGTTTATCGATAATCTTCAACATCGATTGAATCGAAATTCGTATCGATAGCGAACGGTACCCGCCCGGGGCACGGATTACTTAGTATATAAATACTTAACTACGTATTATTGGAAGCAAGCTCACTCACACATGTGAGTGTGGTGTCTGTGTGTATTGTTGGTGTAAATTGACTGTGCAAGTATCGTCCACCTGGCAGAAAATCGTAACCAAATAACACTGATTTATTGTAGTGTTGTGTTCCTAACCGTGAGCAAGGTTGCCAGTACTCCTTGAGGAAGTGTTGTGTTGGCAGTATGGGGAACTTTTTTCTCTTATGTGACACCCCTGGTGTTACAAGCGCCCATATATTCTAAGGTAACGGCTTAGCTGTCATTAGATAAGCCATATGTTTATTTGACACAGGATCTCAGTGGTATCGAAAAAAAAAACAAAATTCTTTTTTTGTGTCAGCAACACATGAAATAGCCACCAACTTTCTTAAATCCCAACTTCAACAGCTCTAGAAATCGCTATTTTGAGGTCTGCCTAAGTGCAGTCGTGTGTACACTACATCTTGTATTAACGCTCCACACTCGCATTAGACACGAGATGATTATATAAAATCAGAGTTGAAAGTCCCTCTAATTCCCCGTAAAATTCTATACAAACAATCCTCACATATGTGTGCGTGAGCTTTCTACCGAACATATAGAGTAAACTATCTGTACCATGTTTAACCTGTGGACGCCGTTCATTAGCCGGATGACGTCACGCGCCACGTCCAGTCTCCCAATCGTTAACATAATTAAAAAATTCTCCTGGTTCGATTATCTGGCTCCACCGATACATGCATTATGTGTTTTTATATAAACTTGTGATACATACTTATATGTGTATGTACTGTGTGCATTTCTGAAAGGTTTTTTGGTTGTTGCTGGACTATTTGAAGATGGATTGGATTGCGTCATGTAATTAGGTAGGGACTAAGAGAATATAATACTACCTATAGGGACTCTTTGTATATCTATACAGGCCCGCGTCCGTCGCGAAATGTCTCATCATGTCCGCCCCGAGCTTTGCTCAAGCCAGCCCCACGCTGAGCCTGTAGCTTTAAATTCGTCTCTTAAAGTCAAAGTGAAAGTCAAATCATTTATTCCAATTAGACCACATAAAGGTACTTTTGAAAGTCAAGAAATGCCTCGTTCCAAAATGAATCTACATTTTGGAACGAGGCATTTCTATGGAGAAGAACGGGCAAGAAACTCCATGGTTACTCTTTTAAAATGTTGTGTTCCAATATTTATATTTAATTCAATATAATAATTAATAATAAGGAAACTGATATGATCCAGCTAGTCCCTAGTTGTCCCCCCTGCAACGCCCTAAGCTGAGGCTAGTGTCCCGCAGGGGACGCCCTTAGCGTTGTTGCTTAGTTTGTAGTATTTTAAAATAATCTGGCTGGAGGCATCAAACTGCCTCGCCTAAGATATTGTCCGGTTACGCAGACAAAAGCCCAATGAGTTCTAGCAAGGAGCCAATTCAAAAACAAAAAACTTTGTTTGAATGACATTTCTGGTGATAAATCTGTATTCGTAATTCTACATCAGGTGTCGCCAAATAGCGGAACGCTCCGGATCTTGACTACCGACCAACTTTATGCGAACTTTAGTTGTTAGTAAGCATCTACAAAATGGAACGTGGCAGTCATATCATTTTTTAAAACGGATCATCGATGAAACCAATTTGTGATCACAGTTATACTCGCAGATCATCGAGACTTCTTTGTAGGAATACATCATCACCCCCTGCTTTTATCCCAATTTATTTGAGTTCGGCGCAGCATATAATCTTCTTCCATACATCTCTATCAGCCGTCATATCGTCAGTCACTCCTTTTCTTGCCATATCATCTATCCATCGCTTGCTCGGTCTTCCTCTACTCTTATAGCCATCCACATTCATACTTAAAACTTTCCTCGTCACGTGACCCTCAACCCTCCGCATCATTTGAAGGTATACATATACCTAAAAATTATTATATATTATTGTAAGACAATATTATTCTTTTTATATAAATACTTTCGTGAGACATATTCTGTTCAATTAATGTTCACCAGTTACTACTCACGTGCAGTTCACGTTCAGTCAAACTGTTGACTCTCGACATCGCCGCGGGCTCTGCTCATGACTAAGGAATCCCTTCAGTTCGAAACTAGTCGGGCAAACACGAAAATATGCACGTGAGTAGTAACCGGTGAAAGTTAATTGGTACAATATTATTCATATAATTTTATAGATGTATTAGCTTTCGGCCGAGGCTTTGCTCGTGTAATATGTGTCTTTAAAATTTAATATATCGTACCAAATTATAGATGATTTTCGAGATAAATGTATCCTATGTTTCTCCTAGTCGTGTGTATGCTCTGTACCAATTATATATGCATTCATTAAATTAAATCTGATAAACAACAACAAAGTAACATTTATAACTAATGAAACTTAATTATTCACGAAAAGAAACATCTTGTTAAAACATCAAATAATTATGAACATTAAAAATACTAATAATATAATAGTGGTCAGAGCGCCTGGAGTATTTATCCGGGAGGCGCAGGTTCGAATCCTGCTCGCGACCGTATTCTTTTTCCATTTAATATTATAACTTTAGAGCTCACCAAGCATGAGTTAATGCTTTTCAAAAATTTATCTTTTGTGTCATTCTTAGGTTTCACTCTGACGGGAGTAGGCCGACCCCGGTCGCTGACGAAGGAACCGGAGAGACCGCCCTAGCGATCAGCCCAGGTAGGGCAAATCCCTACCGATACTGGTTGGGGTTAATCGGAAACCACAGGATAAACTGCTGCCATGTACCGAAACGGAGTTAAAGAAATCTCTTCTTCTTACCCCGAGAAGAGTCGAAACATGAGAGAGAGCACTGGTATGAACCTCCAGTAGACATTTCCGGACCAATACGACCTTCGAACCTTCAACAAAAGAGCGTACTCCTTTTAAAAAGGCCGGCAACGCACTTGTGACTCCTCTGGTGTTGCGGGTGTCCATGGACGGCGGTAATCGCTTACCATCAGGCGACCCGTATGCTCGTTAGCGCATTATGCCATAAAAAAAAGACACGAGTTGACGGGAGTTGACAGTGTCCCTTTTCTAATATGCTAAAGCCCCGTGTCGTAGGGGTCTGTTAGAATCCTACTGATAAAAATCGGTGGAAGACTGCCGGACCCCAACGCCGTCAAGTAGAGTATCAATGAGGATTTCCAAGAGATAATCTATATAAATAAAAATGAATGGCTAAATATGTTGCTAAGCACAAAACTCGAGAACGGCTGGACTAATTCATTTAATTCTTTATTTCAAATATTCCTCGAAGTCCGAGGAAGGTTCTTATGGAGAGAAAAATGGAAAAATAGCACGAATAACTACATTTTTCTTTATCACACTGAAACTGTTTCTAACTACAGTTCAATAGGTTTTGACAGAGCAACGTCTGTCCGGTCAGCTAGTAAAAAATTAAAAAAAAACGTGTCCGCCATACGTTGGCGATAGTGTAAACTATATGACATAAGAGTGCGCGCGCGTTTATGTCTTTTATATGCAGCATGTTCTTCCCATACATTACGCGTGCAATATAATTCATTTAATCATCTTTGGTAATCAGTCTTTCATAAGTCAGCACGAATTACACAATAAGTACTTTTTATACCATACTGATTATTACACGACTGCCCAAAAAAGAAGTGTTATGTTTTTAGTGTTCATGTATGTATGTATGTATGATTGTGGTTTATTTATTCCACCATAACTTCTAAATGCCTCAACACATTTAGACGTATGTAATGTATCGTTAAAATCCTTATATTGTCCCGGGTAACATGGACTAGTTAATTTAAAAATATAGCAATAAAGTAGCAATGGTACACAAAAAAACACATGGCAGGCGTGATTTTTTATTATATATGTATATATATTTATAATAATAACTGCCTCGTTGGTCTAGTGGTCCCAAGCGCGACTGCTGAACAGGAGGTCTCGGGTTCGATCCCCGGGTCGGGCAAAGTGTTATTGAGTTTTTCTGTTAGGTTGATGGCAATAGGCTCACCACCTATTACATGGGACTTAATAACAGCATTGGTGAAATGTGGGTGTACAATTGTGTACACCTCTGCCTACCCCTTCGGGGAATACAGGCGTGATGCTATGTTATGTTAATATATTTATAATTCATCTTGTTTAGAATATTATATTTATGCTCACTGGTGCCCGCGACTTCATCTGCGCAGCAAACGGTAGCCTTGTCCTTCTCTGATATATTTGGAGTCAGTGCAGCACGAGCAAAGCATAGAAATTAAAATAACAAAGGTATTATGTCTAGTTTCGAATCTGGACCTTTTTGTTGCTTAAACGGCGATTCGAACTCTTCTAAGCCATCGCGACATCTTTTTAATTTATAATAGTTTTCTTTTAATATGCTTCCTACAGTTAACTGCTACATTAGTCTAGTAAATGTAATGGCGGCTACTGAGCTTGGGGTCCTGGGTTCGAGCAATCTGTTATTGGGGTTTTCTATTAGGAAATTCTTAGTAGATGGTATTTGGTATTGTAAATAAATGGCAATAGGCTCACCACCCATCATTTGGGGTTAAATTATATTTTCTTTCTTTTCTCAATAACATCGTGAAACAGTACGCCTCCGCCTACCCCTTCGGGTAATACAGGCGTGATGCTATGTTATTGAGTCACCATTTAACACTTAATCAGGTCAATTTACTTTTCCAACAATATTGTTACATTAAGCGAAACAAAAGTTTGTGTGTGTTTCAACCCACGCCAGTCGTAAAAGTCAATTGAGTCAATCGTTTTAATGCGATGCGTGGGCGCAGTAAACATATCATTTGTTACTGCACTTTTGCAATATCTAATCTTAGAGTTATGTGTTTAAATGTCACGAGACGAAGGTTTATACCGCATAGAATTTTGACATTTATTGTAATGAACCACAAATAGTAATTAAATACATAGCATCACGCTGATATTCCTCGAAAGGGTGGGCGGAAGTGTAGTACAGTTGTAGCGCTAACGAGTCGGTGCAAACGGACGCATTCACTGTATTTTTGCAACAAATAATTAAGTTAAAATTGTTCTCTTCATTCAATATTAAACTTTACTATACTTTATACGGAAAAGTTTTCGAATGGTTCAGAATAAGCAGTCAGGCCATAATGTCCGATGCTGTCGAATGCTTCGCCACAGTGACACATGTGGTCTTTCAAATTAATACCACATTTACTGAAAAGGACAACGAGTTCCAAAAAGTTTCCATGGTTTACAGACATGTCCTTCAAGCTATATGCAGCTTCTAGCTTATCGCCTTTATAGTTCAGGCCTCGTTTCGTGTAAAGAAATTTAATTGTGAAAAAGTTAATTGTGAATATTTGAATATGTCTCATATCTTTCATTCCACGTAAAAACAGATTTGAGCTGGTACATAAAATTACCAGAAAATTTTAAGAACACCGAACAAAAAAGAGCATTCTGTTCCTCACTATTAGATATACAGATTTTCCACTTGTAACCATATAATATCGTTTTATATTTACTGCGTTTATATAGCAAAAGAAAGTCGACGACCAATCGGTCACACAGGTCCATCGGACATTCGGTCCATCGGGCATCTGCCCGATTCACCCATATGGCTAGTCTGAGCCTGCTTGATACTGAGACTTAATAACACCATTGGTGAAATTTAGGTGCACAACTGCGTACTCCTCTGCCGACCCTCTCAGAGAATACAGATGTATTATATTAAAATGCAGATATTACAATGGTCACTTGTAAGTACTGAATTGATTGCAATGACGTCGCCATAAGACGTGTTAAAATATGGAAGAAGAATTCGCGGTGGTGAGCAGAGGTCGAGATGGCTTAGTTGGTCAGAGCGCCTGGAGTATCTATCCGGGAGGCGCAGGTTCGAATCCTGTTCGCGACCGTATTCATTTTCCATTTAATATTGTAACTGCACAGCTTTTGTTAGAAAAATACTTCAACCGATGTACGGCCTCAATAGATTAAAATAAATTATAAAAGTTTTTCATTTTACCCAACCCGCTAACCACATCACAGTACCGTGCTATAATTAACTCCTCGTCCCTTTCAACCCTCAACATAAGGGTGACAATTAACCGGTCCTAAATAAACAACCCCGAACAAAGGCTGGTAATGTCAGTATGTCAAGAGGCTATTAAGGACACTGTATTGTGTTCTCTTTGTGTAAAGACTGCCTCGTTGGTCTAGTGGTCCCAAGCGCGGCTGCTGAGCATGAGGTCCGATGTACCATTCCCGGGTCAGACAGTGTACTAGATTTGATGTGTAAAATAAAAAGTACAATACTAGTAGCGATCATGAGTTTAGAACTTTGTCCAGTGCATAGAAATAGGCTAACTGGGACTTAATAATTATACCGGTTGAAGTTACAAGATCCGGGAATCGAACCCAGGACCTCATGTACAACAGTCGCGCCTACCACCACGAGAGCAACGAGGCAGCTTGTTAAAAGGTTAATGTATAAGGGTTTTACTTTCTCAATAGACATTTTAAAACATAGGCACCGCCCGGTGAGCTTTTGTTTTATGCAATTGTTTAGTTGCATAACTGGTCGAGTTGGGCTTATAACAATGCAACTGGAACTATACACACAGACAGTTGAGATAGACAACTTGAATATATATGACGTTAGAAAAGCTAGAGACAAAAGCGTTAAAATTTTGTGACAAGAAAAAAAATTTTTTTTATTCTATTTCATTTTTACACGACCGCTCAGTAAAAAGAGTGTTTTTTATTCCACCATAACTTCTAAACAACTGAACCGAACTAGATGTATAGGGTATCGTTGGAATTCATATGGTTAGAATATAGGTTACTAAGATAAAAAATAATAATAATATCGTGTCCACAAAAAGGCGTGCAATAAAACAAATATAGACCGCACATGGCACGCGTGCTTCTTAATTTTATAATTAATTATGTCACTTATTTTGATGCACTTATCTACGGCGATGGGCTTACAACAATCGACAGTAGAAATTCGCTTCCATTCAACTTATTTCAGTATGTTCTAGAACCCACACCACGCCCCCTCTCTTCATTCATACAACTTGGTAAAAGGTACTTTTAGTATATTTCTCCAATTTATAAAACAATACTAAGTTTCTTCTTATAATTTTGTAATGCCTCTTTTTCATTTTAAATAGGAGCAGACATTTACAACGTTTCATCGTAATTGGATGAATAGTTTAGAAGACGAACAGACGCTACAAACAAACACTTAAGTTTAAATAATTCGCACCCATACGGATAAAGAACGGAATTGAAAATGGCGTCGTTTCTATTTATTACTAGTTGTGCCCCGAAAACGTTGTTCTGCCATATAAATTTTCTGGATAGGGCCACCCTTATCACCTAGGGGTATAAAAATAGCCTACGACCTATTCTCAGACCTACCAAATATAAGCAAAAAAATCATAAAAATCGGTCAATCCGTTTCGGAGGAGTTCGATAACAAACACTGTGACACGAGATTTTTATATATTATAAAAGAAGAAGATAGAAGATATATTTACCTCTTGCTCATTTACTAACATAGTAAAAGTGAGGTAAGCGGATGTGAACTTAGTCCAATCCCATTCTTTATCCGTGCGAGTTATAATTGTATCTGCCTAGCCTTTTCCCAATTACTTTGGGGTCGGCTTCCAGTCAAACCGGATGCAGCTTAATACCAGTATTTTACATGGAGCGACTGCCTATCTGACCTCCACAACCCAGTTACTGGGTAACACGATATCTCGTGGTATGACTGGTTGTCAGACTTTCAGGCCCCTGACTACCCGTAACGGCTGTCATACTCGTAGATCTAAATTTAACAACCGGGACCGACGGCTTAACGTGCTCTCCGAGGCACGGAGGGGTCTCGGTATGAAATTATGGTCACCCATCCACAGACCGACCGCGGCAAGCGCAGCTTAACCTCGATCGATCGATCTGTGCGGCTGTTACTTAGCCACGAGCCCCTCTTTATTACTACTAATTATAATTAAATTATTAAAATGTGAAATAGTACAAATAAAAACCCTGACTAGCCACACTCAGGGAGGACTCCGTACTCCGCCAGCAACAAAAGGCTTTACCTCCCATCCCCCCGTATGTTCCTAGCCCCGTTCGGCGCCACGCAATGACCCACTGAGAGGGTTATTTATATCGCAGCAGATATTTCACATTGTTGTGTTAGCTAACGGTCTCCGCAACAATGGTCTCTACAACATTATTAAGCACATATTTATACAATTTGCCTGATATGGGCTTAAGATCTTGTTTAAAGGTAAGCAGTTGTAAGTTAACCGTGTTTAATCTGGTAAGTGCGTGTGCTCGTTGGGTTTCTTCGTTTCCCAGCTTGGGAAAATATTAGGGATGTCCCTTATCTATCAGAATAAAAACGAATTAATTGAAAAGCAAGCCTGCCATGTGTGAACAAAATTGTGTGAGAATAAATTATTTTTTATTTTAATTTACACTTTTTTGTGTAACACATCTACCTTTTTTAAACTATATTAAATCTTGTAAGCTTAAGTTTCCCGGGAAAATGCAAGGATTCCAACGAGACCCTATTCATCTAAATCCATTCAGGCATTTAGAAGTTATGTTAGAAACAATTACTCACAAACATACAAAAATAGATATATGCATACATGAACCTAAAAACATAAAAAAATATTTAACATGACATAGCACCACGCCTGGATTCCCCGAAGGAGTAGGCAGATATGTACACAGGTGTACACCCATATTTCACCAGTGCTGTTGTTAAGCCCCGTGTAGGTGGTGAGCCTATTGCCATCTACCGGGCAAAATTCCACAAAACATTTTCACGTTTACTCACTTAGAAACCGAGTAAAAGACTTTTGATATCTCTAGACTTAGAACTGCTGCTCATGAACCAATAAAGAAACCAGAACACATTGAAAAATGCATGTAGCAATGTTTACGTAAGCATGGGAGGGGGGGGGTAAGAACTTTCCTGCATTTGCTGACAGGGAGGATTAATAATTGAAAAATAAAACTGCTTACGTAATACTTGAACGTAATACCCTAACTTCCAATAAAAATTGTTTCATTAATACAAGTTAATTGCAAAGAATCCAACTTGAAGAATGGCCCTAATATTCGTATAATCACAGAAATATTACTGTATGAGACAGCGGAATGACAGTTTAAAAGTTCTAACTGAGCGTCCAAGCGATTAGTTACAATTAGTTGCCAAGTGTCGTAGACGTGGCGCCGGGTACGGTACGAGCGAGTGGTACGGTCAACCGCACGACACTGATAACACTTGAACTACGAAAACCATCCTTACGGCTACGAGATAAAAGCGCTGTCAAGGTCAAATTGTTACCATGAACGTACTGTTGACTGTACTGTTGCCTTTTGTATGCGGGCTACGCTTAGACTATTCAGGTTCCTAGGTTTGTCTGGACTTGAAAATATGAAAAACAAATTGCTTGGAAACTAATTGCTTTAGGAGAGTTTTTACAAAATTGTTAATTTTTATAAAAACGTTATTCCTAGTTTCTTACAGGCAAAAATCTTACACGGACACATGGCGCACGTGCTGAAGCCCGGATCTGAAGATCTGGCGCTGGTCGTCGGTCAGCGAACCACACATGTCCGCCGCCCGCAGTCCATAGCTCACGGTGAACGAAGATCCTTAAACGCCCCCCATTGCCTAGCGCGCCTTCTGAGTCAGGGTTCAGTGGGGTTTCCACCGCCTCCTTCACGAGCATCATCTTCTCGCAAAGGCACTCCATGCACGATCCCTCCCGACCTCGTATCTAATGACAGCCGGAAGCGAGAGATCGCTCGCCCCTATGTCATGTTTAGCCTAAGATTTATTATCAGAACGTGCCTAAAGACATTATGGGTGTACATATAATAAGGGTACGTAAGTAGGTATATGAGACATCTTGTAACAATCGCCGAACTAAACAATGTAATTTCGGAAATCATCAAGTAATTTTGCCTTAGCTGTTGCCCCTGCTCTTTGCATTCCCAAAGATTCCTTCCATACCAAAAGTTTCATACCAATAAACTTCAACCGTAAAAAAAACCTACGAGAATAATCCATAGATAATAGAAGAAGACACCTACATACTCCGACATACCAAGGAGTCCAAAGACCAGTGTTTAACCGTGCGTAACAAACTCGTAAAAAAACAGATAAAATCTAAAAAATATCGCTACATACAAAGCGGCGATGCATCTGATCCAAATCAAATTTTACTGCTCCAACCAAAAGGATAACCCTATGTCGCGTATGATTGATGACTACTCAAAATGCTACCTAACCACACACTTTTACTATCAAATAAACAAAATAGGACTTTATGTAAATTTGAATAGGAATGTTAAGACATGTAAAGATATCATGGTAACACAGTATGGGGTTGGTCAAGAATGTATTTCTTTAAATTTTGACATGTCCTCTTCGATAAAGATTTAGATAAGATGTCTTTGTGTGACCGAAAGCGATCCACTTTGTTACAAAGTAGCTTTCGCCCGCTGGTCGGCCTGCGTGTTTGTCTTTTTGTTCTATTTTTAATACCTTAATACGTTGGGAAAGAATATTATATATATTTAAGTTCACATAAAATAACATACCGTTACGACTGCTTTTCTCGAAGGGTTAGATAGATGTGTACCCACATTCTACCAATGCTGGTATAAAGTCCCATTTTAGAGGTGGTGAGCTTACTTCCATTATTTATTGGGCACAATTCCAAACACCGGGATGCTCGGTACTGAGAATTTCCTTCCTGCATTTAGTATATTACTTTCTTTTCGGCAATAGGCTAAATTGAATAATCCATAGGTGTATATATATCTTTTATATTTATAACTTTAGAGTTCGCTAAGCATGCGTTAATGCTTTTCAAATATTTATATTTAATTCATAAGTACATATATTAGACACTGTTTTCTTGAATAAGGATGAGGGCACATACTTACGTATGTCAATTTCTGCAAAGCATAGCATCCTGTATTCCCCGAAGGAGTAGGCAGAGGTGTAAACAGTTGTACACCCACATTTCACCAATGCTGTTATTAAGTCCCATGTAATAGGTGGTGAGAGCCTATTGCCATGTACCGCGCACAATTCCAAACTCCGGGCTGCTACTGAGAATTTCCTAACAGAAAAACTTAATAACACTTTGCCGGACCCGGGAATCGAACCCGAGACCTCCTGCTCAGCAGTCGCGCTTGGGACCACTAGACCAACGAGTCAATTTCTGAAAAATTATATTAGTTTAACCTAGTAGCAAATATATTCTAATTCTATCAGCTAAACTTAGAAAATGACAGTTAACACGGATGCAAAGGTTTATATTAGTCAGACTCTAATTTACATAGACCTATGAAACATACATAGATAACAACTTAGTGTCTTGTTGCTTACGAGGGCAGAATTATTCTGCAGAAAAATGACGTTGTCAGTCCAAAGATGCTGGCACAAACCAGAAACAATGTAAGGTTATGCGACACCCGTATCGAAGGTCTCAATTGTGAACAATAAAACAACCCGTATTACACCATCAAACAATAAGAGGTGCTTCTCAAACCACAACAATGCCCCATAACATTATTTTATATTACAATAATATATATTTAAGCATTTTCTTTTTCAAGGAGAGGGCAGCTAAGTGACAGCCGCACAAATCGCACGATCGATCGAGGGTAAGCCGCGCTTACCAAGGTCAGTCTGCGGACGGGCGACAATCATTTCATAACGAGACCGCTCCTTGCCTCGAAGATCACGTTAAATCATTGGTGCCGATTGTCAATTAAATATCTATGACAGCCGTTAATGGTAGTCAGAAACCTGAAAGTCAGACAACCAGTCTTACCACGAGATCTAGTGTTACACGGGGTGGGTTGGGTGGTGGAGGTGAGATAGGCAGTGGCTCCATGTAAAATACTGGTATTAAGCTGCAGCCGGTTATACTGGAAGCCGACCCCAACGGCAAAAGGCTAGGTAGAATGATTGATTTTTCAAAGAGGAACATAATGGTTGGTTTTGGTTTTTTGAGATATCGGATTGTTCGGATATTTCGAAGTATGTCATATGTGTATATGCGTCTTTACGTACGTTTTGATATATCGGAATCATGACTAGAACATAAGTATGATGTAGGTATACTGTCGAAAATGTTGGCAGTAAGTAGTACCTACCTTTCGCAAAAGATCCCTTGAACGGTTTGCGCGATACGACGATATGCACGTTTAAAGTAAACGTGCATATGGGGTCGACCGCCAACAGTTTCGACAGTAGATATACGTAGGCAGACGTCTAAAAGAAACGACATTTAACATCAAGCAAAATTTAAGCATAATCGATTAGTTAAAATTCATGTGTAATGTGAAGGTAGTTACAGTAATTCGAAACCCCGGGCTGTTACTGACATTTTCTAACAGAGAAACCCAATAGCGAATCAAACCTAAAATCTCACGCTTAGCAGCCACACATGCGACCACTAAACCTAAGCAGTCTAAATAAGTTTTAACTTCAATAGAAACATACTAACAGATGAAATAAAAAAAAAAAAAAAAAATTATGACATCTTTGTGGAATAAAATGCAAATTAAACTAACCCATAACCCTTTTTTATCCTTTAAAACAATCTCTTATTAAAACTATAACATATTTTAACGCGCATACGCCCGAATTTATCGATACGGGACCGCCATTCTGCAACTTTTTATTTCAATCTTACCTCAAAAATCTCTCGTATTAAACCCCTAACGAGGGGCAATTTAAAGTTCACATTTATACATCTCAAACTTGAAGCACAAGCCAAAACGCGTCATGTTAGCACTGGCTGTAAATAAAATACACCACAACAATAATAAAGAACAAAATAAACTTAAATTTTTAAAACACTTTGCCAACAAATAGATATGAACAAAAGGTTAACTTAGCCTAATTGGAAAAATACTTTTCTTTTACTTATTTGTGCGCACCTGTCAACTCATCATCACAACCGGTATAATTCGGTCGAAACGTCGGGAAACAAACCGGTAGGTACTTTTTATACTAAAACGCAATCTAGACCCGATAAAATATATTCGCAAATTGCAAGCAGGCCATGGAATTCCTATCCGCGATCAATGCAGGCGTCAAATTACCCCAGTCCATCTCCCGCAGGTTTAAGATTACTGAGTGCCATCAGGCGCCTAACACGTCTTCTACGACAGGAGTAAGAGGATGTTTTCTCCCTCTCCTTTTCCACCGCGCCGCCTTTTTCGCAAAGCATCACCTCCACGCCAAAGGCGGCGACAGCTTTGGAGCCGATGTGCTCTCGCGTCTGACCATTCAGATAATTATCTGAATGAGCCTGGCTGACAGGACTTGGCTAGGTACGATTCTAATCACGTTGAATAACAAAATTACTTTTAGGTATTATAGTAGTATATTCCGGATATTCGTGCTCCATCCTCGGCCACACCATCGCTTACTATCAGATGAGTTGGTGGCGAAGCGTAGATCAATTTTCGATAAAAAGAAAAATGTACTTACATAGTGATTCCGGTGACGTAGATATACGGGATCGTGATTACAAAATTGTTTAGAATGGTTCTTCTGATCACGTTTGTGCTGTGACTTTACGATCTTGGGCCGTTTGTGTTTTACATACATTTTATTGATGTTTGTTCCAAAGCTTTGATATTTGTAAAGGTATTTCTATGGTTGGTAGTTTCATTCTTCCCATTTCGACGACTTGAGCTTGATTGTTAAGTTTTTTGACCACACCAGTGCTAAAGGTACCCAAGTAAATACATACAGGAAAGAGTACTTTAAAAAGGGTCGCGTTTGGTAGAAGTAACTTGCGAAGATATTTTTGTGGTTTTTTAAGATTATTTTACATATAAAACGTCATGTACCAACAAAACACCTCTTGAACTGAACTTGGTGAAGAAGAATACCTACTACTAGAAGCCAGCACACCTGAGAGATGTTCTCGATGGTGTGTAAAGCCATGTCAGAGACCTACGGGTGGTTTAAAGTCTGACACTAGGCTGTTCATCAATCACACGATAAGAAAGAGACACAATGATCTACAAAGTGTCCATCAATTGGATGATAACCGAGATAGACGGTAGGTACGCTGATAAGGCAAAGTACTGCAGAATCATTTTATATGTAAATACATAACATAGCACGTCATACATAACATATCACGCCTGTATTCCCCGAAGGGGTAGGCAGAGGTGTACACAGTTGTACATCCACATTTCACCAATGCCGTTATTAAGTCCCATGTAATTTTTTCTAACAGAAAAGCTCAATAACACTGTCCGACTCGAGAATCGAACCCGAGACCCCATGCTCAGCAGTCGCGCTTGGGACCACTAGATCAACGAGGCAGTTAACTAAATACGAAATTCACTTAACTCTGATGAGCTATCACAGGCTGTTTAGATCATTCAAAGAATCAAGGCCCATAGCCAGGGGGGAGTTTAGGTGTTCAAGCCCCCCCCCCCCCATTCCAGACAAGAGTAAAATTTATTCTTAATACACTTGTGCTATACGTGAAAAATTTATTGTAGACGGTAGAAATTCCCCCGCAAATCAATTCCTGGCTACGGACCTGTAAATTATCCTTCAAAACAAATCTGAGTGGAGCACTAGTCCTACGAATGTAAACAGATACGATTCGGTAACGACTCCATTCGAATTCTCTGTTGAATTTATGTGCACCCGAACAATAGTAGCGGTTATGATTACTCTTACATAAACTGAGTCAGGACAATAAAATGTTTTTATAGTCTTGAATTACATTTTATTGGTTTATTGGTCTAGTGGGCGAAAGACGATGGCTGATGGCTGCGCGTGAGGTCTTTGTTTTGTTTCAATTCTCCGACCGCATAGAATCATCTTAGCATCACGCCTGTATTCCCCAAAGGGATAGGCAGACTTGCACACAGTTGTACACTCACTTTTCACCAATAACAAGCACAATTCCAAAATATGCTACTGAGAATTTCCAAACAGAAAAACCTAATAAGACAAGACAGGCCCAGGAATCAAAACGAGGAGGTCACCCTAAGTAGCCACGCTTGCGAGCGGCGATGAAGGAGTCAAACTTGAACCATGTTTTCTACAGCAATCGAAAGATTTATTTTATCGATATAATATTAAAGTACAGTAAATATATAACCACAAGTAAGAAAGAAATAAAAAAAAACAGATTTATGAGATGGACACTTGCTCTTAAAAGTCAAACGCATTCCATACTTTTAATTTTAACAGCCAACCATAACTCAATCGACCGACTAGTAAGCATGTTTCGATCAATCGACAAAGGACACATCCCTACGCGCATGCATATCCCGCGCGTCGGCGCCCCACAGCGCATGCGCGTCGCGCCACGCCAACTGTCACTTTGACAGCGTATAAAGCAATAAACGCGATGATAAACAACCGGCTTTGGTCAGAAAACAAACCGAGCGATTGAAATAAATATGTAATCATTTATTAAGTTATTGCCGTTCGCTGGTATTGTCCGGTTGAAACTCGTTTCGGGTCGAGGCGATAACGAATGGTGTCCGGTTCTGACTTCTCAGCATGTCGAAAGGGTTTTGAATATAACGGAAGCTGGGAAACATCGTATCGTGAATGATAAAAAAAAAGCAATGTTATCTACATATATCTATACATTTATTAACAGTCTTAACATTTAACAATATAACTAATTATTCTACAGCGGGAACCATCGTTGCGCCCCATCTAATCTTATGACTTCTCCATTGAGCATGGGGTTCTCCACTATACTGGTGACTAAATGCGCGAATTCTTCAGGCTTGCCTAGTCGGGAAGGGAATGGCGTCATACGTTTTATGAACTCGATCATTTTTTCAGGAAGATATGTGATGAAGGGCGTGTGGAATAAACCTGGCAACAAAATAAAAAAACAACTATTTATAATGTCTGCATAATTTTAACTACGGTATAGTTAAAATCTTCAATCACTATAATCTGTTCATTTCACCAAGGCTTGCACGACACGTTTAATTTTGTCTTTTACACAACTGGAATCGATTTTAGGAATAATCTTAATAAGATTTTTTTTTCTGAAACTTATCTATAATCGAGAAATCGATTAACATTAAGTAACACCCCGAAAATCATCACTTAGCACCAGCTGTCGTACAAACATTCCTAAAATTAACAAATACGCTTTAAGTTATATATCCTAATAAACGATGTGTTTATTTTTCTCTACGATCGTTACATGCTATCAATTTCGAAGGAATGGAAATAAGATCGATTAAAGAAGAGTATACATAAAAAATAGCCGTCTGCCTTACCCGTGGCGTCAATTCTAATGTAACTAACTAAACTAAATTTAGAACATTCCTGTCTTTTACTAACAGTAACTAAATGAGCAAGATAGTACGAATCAAGAGAAGTCTAATTCGAATTTAGACACGTCAAATTCAAATCTCTAAATGTTTTTAGCAGGCACAGTTTTAAGTAGCCACTAAAATTAAAGATGACAAACGAAAATTGTATGGAAATTATAGGCTGACATGATTAAATTTGAATTTGACGTCATCCCGTCCTATTCTTATAGTAATGGTTAGTAAAAGACAGCAATGGTCTTAATTTAGTTTAGTTTGGTACATTAGAATTGACGCCAGTGTTTGCTATCACCTCACCTGCACCGGACTTAAGCTAGAATTTGAAACACACGACCAGAGCATGAGCATTGAAAACATTAAAAGACAGATTCAAGATGAAAAAGCTTAAAATATATGACAGTGAAGAAAAACTAATTAAACAACCTTACCTGTAGCGATTGAAACGATTCCGCATGACGACACGCATGTTTATTTGGACGACATACCTATGGGTGAAAAGGACAAAGTGATGTATCTCACCTGGTGCAATTGTAACCACTCTAATGCCTTGTGAAGCCAGGTCCCTCGCTATTGGTAGAGTCATGCCTATAATGGCGGCAGACGACGCCGCATACGCCGTCTGTCCGATATCTCCTTCATACGCTATCGTCGCTGCTGTGTTCACTATGACACCTCTTTGGCCATTGTCATCGGGATTATTTTTGCCTATGAGACCCGCTGATAATCGGATCATATTGAATGTGCCTATTGTGTTTATCTGAAATAAGAAATAGTAGTATAAATTTAACGTATTTTCCAATAGTTTTTTTTTTTTTTTGGAAAAATCTACCGCCGCCGCCGAGCTGTCAACGAATTCATTTTAAAATAAATTTGACAACTTTCTAAAGCTAAAGAGTTTGTTTGTTTGAATGCGCTAACGTCTAGAACCACCAGTCGGAATTGAATTAGTTTTTTGCAATTGATAGCCCAATTGTTGAGAAAGGTTATAAGGCTATTAAAATTAAACTTCACGCATTTAGGAGCCGAGCCAAAAGTAAACCCAGGGGCACAACTAGTAATTATATGAAGTCGTTTCAATACATCTTTCACCTATTAAACCAGTCAAGAAAGTTCAACAAACATTGTGGGATATCAACTGCAATAATTTATGACTATTAATAACGGTGGTACGCCGCCCGTAAGGATAGCCCGTGCATCTAACTACCCACTAATAACATCATACTGGAGTAATTATAAACTTGCCCGCAAAGTGTCATAATTATGGCAATTTCCCCACAATTATAGAGACTTTCATAGTACTAATTCGTGACTGAAATCGATACATGTACGGCGATACAGTTTGCAGTCACATCTAGATCGATAAGTAGATCATAAACTAGAGTTTTACGCTAAACAAGTTTTTGAAAAAGGTTTAATTAGTATTGTAAGTGCTAATTCATGCACTAAGGTAGTATGCGGAGTAATCGTCGAACTGTGCCATTATATACGTAAATATGTAGTCGTACACCCCTTGCTGAGCGTGAGTTTTCGGGTTCGATTCTCGGGTCGGGTTTTATTGAGTTTTTCCCGTAAGAAATTCTCGGTAGCAGTCCGAAGTTAGTTAAGTTGGCGGTGTGACACCCCCGTACTTCGGCGAGCCCGTAAAGACATCGGGCTGATCTCTCTCCGGTCGTGTCGGATTGCCGTCCGATCGGACTATGAGAGTGAAGGAAGAAGAAGTGCACCTGTATTTGCACATACACTATAATACCTCCTGAGTACTCGGTAATCTCCGTGGCGATAGGACGCCGTAACCGAAATTCGGTCGGGAGTCGATAATGTAACAATGATCCACGCGGGATCCGGACCACCACATGAGGTTCAATGACGTTTGCTCGGATAACAAAAGGTTGAACATGTTTCATCGATAGTTCATATAGTCGATGAATCAAAATCTGCCTTTAAATCTCAATTAACAACATTTTGAATAGCGAATGGCCTAATTTTGCTATCCAATAAGACATTCCTGTTAATTTCCTAATAGATACCAAAATTATTCATGACTATTTGCTCTTTCTTTATGACGTCACTAGCTACTTCCACTCCAGTCAGGGTAGGTACCCTGACTGGAGTGGAAGTAGCTAGTGACGTCATAGTCATGTTCATAGTCGTGATAGTCATGGCATTACCTGTATAATATATATATATATATCTGCCTAGCCTTTTCCCAATTACATTGGGTTCGGATTCCAGTCAAACCGGATGCAGTTTAATACCAGTATTTTACATGGAGCGACTGCCTATCTGTCCTCCACAACCCAGTAACCGGGTAACACGATATCTCGTGGTATGACTGGTTGTCAGACTTTGAGACCTCTGACTACCCGTAACGGCTGTCATAGAACTTAATTTGACAACCCGGACCGACGGCTCAACGTGCTCTCCGAGATAAGGCGGGGTCTCGGTATGAAATGATGGTCACCCATCCACAGACCGACCGCGGCAAGCGCAGCTTAACCTCGATCGATCGATCGATCTGTGCGGCTGTTACTTAGCCACGAGCTAGTATGGCATTATATTGGCCACCTGTATACCAAAGCAAATACAATGTACACATAATCAAGTGGTTAAAAATCGCAACTACCACAAACTACTGTACGCGTGATTCGCTCCACCATAGGCATCATCAGGAGCTGTTAGATCAATAATGCACAGGTAATTGGATGACTATTCTGGCTACTGTGGAAGTACTTAGATGCTGATTTTATTTACATCTATATTCATTGGATTTCAAAGGGGACTGTGGCAAAGTTACAGCCTCACGGATCAAACGAGGTTACGCTTTTCGCAGTTGGTCTGTGGATAGGTGACAATCTTTTCATATCGAGACCCCTCCGTGCGTTGGAGAGCACTTTAAACTGTCGGTCCCCGGTTGTCTAATAAAGATCTATGACAGCCGTTATGGATAATCAGATGCTGGAAAGTCTGACAACCAGTCTTACCATGTGATATCGTAACTGGATTGTAAAGTCAGACCGGCAGCCGTTCCATATAAAATACTGGTATTACTGCTGCATCCTGACTGGAAGCCAGCCCCAACATAGAGACGGACTAGGCAGATATAGATTTACTGGAATTCTACAGCATTCTGAAGTATACTACAGGATACTGCACAACTCTGTCAAACTGCAAAGGATGTTCTGATTCAAATGTCCTGCCGATCTGGTATCGTCTTGCGACGGGTCGTTGAGCGCACATAATTATGATCGAGCTACACGATGACTGATGTATGTGTGCGTTGGTTAGGACAGGTGAACTTGAAACTACTATGGCTCTTTCTTCAAAAGGCCATTCCAGACGCCCTACAATTACAGTTACGCTCACATAGCCTTATATACTGATGTCTGGACTTTAAAAGAGACTGTGACCTGTGAGTTTGTATCGGCATTCATTCTCAGAGATAGTCAGATAAGATATGCTGGCACCTTCTAGATTTTAAATTGATGTGTAAAAGAGTTCCAAAAAATCTATTTACAGAAAAAAAATTGAATTTGATTGTGTATATGTGAAAAAAAACGACCACTTACATTTGTACACTTGATGAAATGTTCTAATTCGCATGGCTTGTCTTTGTAGAAGTTGTATGTCTGATGTGTGACTGACTGCCCCGCACAGTTGACCAGGTTGTCGAGTCGACCAAACTTGTCTCTAACTACGTCTAGTGCTTTCTTTACATCAGCTTCTGATGTGACCTGTAATGTACAATTTGTTGTAAACTGAACTTAAATATCGCTGTGAATATATTATGATTGGGTTAAATTAATATCATCATTGCCCCTGCCCTTATCCCAATTTATTTAGTTTAGTTTTATAACCGGCTGCCTGCCTGAGGTCAACCCTCATTGGGAATGCCTTTGTTTGTGGTAACTGCCACCAATACGGTCTTCTTCATTGTGTTTAAATAATATAAATTTAAAAAATCTAAGGTAGACAATACATTTTTAGCTAAGAAAAAGGGTACATCTAATATTTCAAAGTAAAATATATTTTTTCCCACCAGAATAATATTCAATATCATTTAAATATAACTGGTTATCAAGTGACAAAAGTCTTACATGATCACTGACACAATTAACACTATTGCAATCACATAACTAACTTTTCAAGAAAACCAAAATATGTATATAAAACACTTAATTTTGAAGTTATGGAAACATGTGG
This sequence comes from Xylocampa areola, assembly GCA_935421205.1. Classification (NCBI taxonomy): domain Eukaryota; kingdom Metazoa; phylum Arthropoda; class Insecta; order Lepidoptera; family Noctuidae; genus Xylocampa; species Xylocampa areola. Next base: position 12,701,560 of record OW285220.1, read on the forward strand.
GCACTGGTAAATATGAAATAATAAGTCTGTTACAAACAAGCTCTAAGTATAATTTTAATTCTAATGTAATTATTTACAGTATTGCCACTATGTTCTGGCAGGCTGAAAAGTAGGAAAGGAATCTATAAATTCTATTATGGATCAGATGTATGATGTGTGAAAGAGCAAGGAAACTTTTATACTGTAGTGAGACAATACAGACAAAAGTGATCTTATAAAGGTTCCTATTTTCCATTTAAGGAACTGAACCCTACAATTTATTGGTTTTGACTTAAGATCTCCTATAATAGAATCCCTTTTTTCGCCTTTAACCACATACTTCTCACTCTTTACTGATCTTTATAGAAGAAATTATTTCTTTCATGCCATCAGCATTTTTATTATTAATACCAATGTCCATTCAATATGTCTTCTTTGGTAGATGTGCCACTGAGGAGTCTTGTCAGTTCTGCAGGACTAAAAAGGTCGGAAGCTCCTTCTCTGTTACACTATCCATGTATCAATATTTCTTGCTAACAAGTGTTTATTGGGCTATATATTCACACTTAACAGACAGAATTCTGCTTTCAAGCATACTTTTCAGCTATATATCAATTGTTAAGACACACAAATACATAAGTCGTTACGATTTCATAAACATGCCAATCAAAATCGATAATAAAGGAATGTAACTTACACAACCGGTGGCAGCAATTACATTTTCTCCAAGTTGTTGAGCCACCTGCTGCGCTCTTGTGCCCTGAATATCCAGAATAACAACCTTGCCGCCATTATTCACAAATCTTTCAACTGTAGCTTTTCCGAGGCCTGAAGCTCCGCCTGTTACTAAACTTACCATTCCCTGCGGGAGGTTATAACAAGAGGTTATGTTGACAATAACAAATTCATGAATTAAATATGCAAGTCATTTGCGCTTACCTTTAACATTTTTGTACTCGTGTTATGTCGAGTTACTTGTTCAGACTATTACTATTACAATTAGTCAATTAGATAAATTGAAAACAATCTTTTCAAACTTCTGAAGGTACATGCTAAAAATTTAAAATGTCAAGTTATGGGCGTTTCAGATACGGACTTTAGAGAATCAAAGATCTTTAGCATACCTCTTTAGTCGAACGTCAAACTGTAAAGTGATATTGCTAAATATAAAAAATGTATCATGGTAAAATCACTCTAAGTATAGTATTTAAAATACCTAATAAAATGTGCATTTATTTTAAATCATATGCACTTAAAATTAATAATTTAAGTGTGCAATATCCAATATCATACCTGGTGGACCCACGGTATTAATACCTACATAAAAAAATGCAACCAAAAATAAATGTATCAAAATAATTTTATTTCACCAAACACTGTTTTGAACAACTCTAGAGTTGATTTAGGTCTTTTTAAATTAGTCGCATTATATTAATGGCCGGCTTTGTTTGTTGTTTGTATTCATCGGCTATATAGTTTTTAACATTTGGGCATATTGAAGAGCTTTCTAAGCAATATTGTGATCTCCCATCCGTAAGCAGGTATGGCAAAGGTGGAGCAGCCTATATTTATCCTGCCCAAGAAACGAAATGGGAAGAAACAGAACACAATAGCCAGCCATGTCGATCATATAATTACTGTACAGGTAATTTACTAAATAACTATCTAATTGCCGTAATCTCATCCGTGATTTGTGTCTGAAAGCGTTCGCACAACATTTTTTGCGTTTCGAGTGTACAGATAATGCAATAAAACAGTGAAAATCTTGCAATAATTCTTTAAAGACGTATGCGGTGTAACTTTCATAGTGAGATTTTAGTATTTCCGTAGAATTATTTAGTAGATAGATAGTGTAGAGATTGGAATACGTCCCACTGTGTACTTTTATGTTTAGTTACCACTATAATTGGTTTTTCTGGGCGTTACTAGTGAACACCATAACAAATATTCATTATGTTTCAGGGAGTTGCAGATGAAGTGCAAACAAAATACAAGAATGGACTCTCACCTGTTTCAGAGCATGTGGTGAATGGGATAATTCATTCAACTATGGAAGGCTTAAAGTCCAACATGAAAATTAATCTTCCAATAATAAATGATGTCAATGATGAAGACTTCAATGATTTTAATGGAGACACAGAAACTCAAAAACGAAATATCCAAAAAAATGGATATCAAGCTTTGTCCACTCTTAATAGTAGCCGTGAAATAATTGACTTGTCTCCAATATATGAGAACTCATCAGATGCTTGTTCCAGTCATGGAGACTTGAGGGATGCCAATGACAGTGACATACAAAAAAGCTGCAAAGTCTTAAACTCTGATCAGAATGAGAGCTCATCAGCCACTCCCAACAGCCTGTCACAAACACAGTCTGAAAACAGCTTTGAAATGGGCAACCTCACTGACAGCCTCAAGAATAGTGCTAAAAGGAAAAAACGAGTCAATATTGTCCCTGGAATTGTGGAGACTGATAACACTGATACTGAAATCACAGCCTTACGGGTTGAGTCAGAAGGATCAATGTCCCCTGACTGCTCTTTGACAGATAACTCTAAAGATGGATATCTGACTATGACAGGGACAATTAAAAGAGGAAAGAAGAAAGGCCAGAATGTTGATGTTAAGCTCAACATATCAAGGGAGGAGCTTGAGATCATTGAGGCTGCAATTGTGGCTGAAGAATACAATAAGATGGACATATCAAAATGTTCTTTACATAATGGTCCACACATATTTCTCTTCAGCCTAATTTGCATACCTTTTGTGGCATGTATTTCAGCCTTGTATTCATTCTACATAGGCACAATGACTTGGTACAATGTATTCTCCCATGTTACAGAAAACTTCAACTGTATTAAAAAAGTTTTGTTAGCCCCAGTAGTGATTCTGTCCTACCCATTTTTGATCGTAATTTTTACTATAGGCCTGGGTTTGTACGCTGGTATTGTACAACTGACTTTCAGTGCTGCCAATTGGTGGAAGGATGTTTGTGATTTTGAGAAAGGGTTTTATGGGTGGCTCTGCAATACACTGGGCATGTCAGAATGTAGTCCGTATGAAGTAGTTGTTCTAATGGATGTTAAGCCTTAGTTGCTATAACTCTTGTCAACAAAATCCATTTATATGTCTATTATATTTATACCTTTATCACTGCCAACTTGCCACAACTAGAAAATGAGCGTAAAATATTTATCATTAGGAAACAGTAATGTTATCAAGAATGGCTGATTATTTTCAATCTGATAATATTATATGGGATAAAGTAAATTGAAGACCATGTATCAAAAAATTCCCTTTCTTAAAATTATTAGTAAATTAGACAATGTAAGATTAAATGTTAAATATAAGGTTTTTCAAAATCCATATTTGGAAAGGTATTAGATGAAAAGAATGATTTTTGAAAAGTGATATTTATATATGGAGTGGGATCAAGAGTTGTTGGTATACCTTTTAGATCTGTTTTAAAAAGTATTATTACGTATTCAGATAGTTTGCTCAATTTCTTCCATTGTGACATTCCATACTTAGCAATTATTTCTAGTCATTATAACCTATTTGGTTGCATACTTGTAAGAAATTGTAATCGTAGCTGTGTTTAGGATAAAGGTTTCTACATATCTAATAAGAGTTACAGTTGTAGCTAGTAACACAAGTAATAAGACAAGCTTAAATGTCAAATGATGTAATACCAAGCAAGTCAACAGTCGGACTTGAAATATCAATTGGGTCTTATACTTCTCATTTTAACATTTATAAGTAAAATATATTATGACTGAAATAATATTACATGTTGCCAAGCACAAATACAATATTTAAAAGGCTTACAAGCACAATAGATTCTGTAGCGCATAAAGACAAGTTATTAACATAACATATTATACTTATAGCCATTAAGAGATACACAGTAAAAATCTGGTTAGCATAACAAATATTTATTGATTTCTAATTATTTTAGGAAATAATGCTCTAGCATTAATGGTAGATTGTGACATTGTTTTTTTTAATGAATTATTTTTACATTTTTTTGATAATTTTGTAATGCGTAATCAACAATGTATGTTATGAAGACTGATGTATTCTAGTCACTATTGTGGTATCCATTTTCTACGCAATAAAATATTTTACAAAACTGATATTTGTTTGACTAAAACAATATCTACAACAATAAAAATAACAGCTCAAGTCCAAACTAATTAACTATGTTTCATGATGTATCCTTTTGAGGTCTCGATGCATTTTTAGAAGTACTGGTTTCCTGTTTCGCCTGTTTCAATTCTTCATCTATTCTTTCTTTTGCTCTCACAATTTTAGACTGTAAATAGAAGGAGCCACCTTTCGCTTTATCATTTAGGTGAAAAAGATGTTCATAGCTTTTGTTAACTTTTTCTGGTTCTAATTTGTCTAAATTTAATATTTGCATTGCTTCTTCTAATGTGAGACCTGTAGATGCATTCGCCGCGGCTCTTCTGGTGCCCTCAGGGCCACCACCAGCCCGTTTCGCGGCCTCCTGAGATGCAGCAATTTCTTGCTTGAGAGCCCTCGCAAAAGCTCTCCCCACTACTTGGGCACCGAGAACTATAATTTGAGCAATGTATTTAGCCATATTTTCATTACTATAGATGTAATAACTATTGACATTACGACATTACTGGCAAACTATATGTCATTTTTGGGACATATCATGTCAATTTCAACATTGAGGTTATGCTGCGTTCTTAATCAACTTAATAAACCACAGAGTCTTATATTGTAATAAAATATTCATAAACTTGTTTATGAGGCTTCAACGAGTGAAAGATATTTATTGTTAAATTTTTTTTTAGGGATCAATCAAAGTTCATTTGTGTGAACTTTGATTGATCCGTAAAAATAATTAAACAATAAATATCATTAAAGTAGATCAAAATACAATACATGCGAGTGGAGGGAGATGATATGCCTTGAAGCTGGGAATTTAACTTTATCAAGAGCAGGACTAGCCACACCGCACGCATTTCAAAAAGTTCAGCTACATCAATTCCACACATTTTTTAGAACTATCGCACCGAGCTATAATGCATCAAATGAACCGCATTACCGCACCATTTAAGTTGGACCAAGACCAGTCTGTGGCAGAGTTTGTTAGTTGCAATTCGAGTTGATAGATGGCACTGTCAAGATAATATTAAGAGTATGCTCTAACACTATTTCTTTAAAGTTTAAAATCGCTAACCGAATGAACATTTTTGTCATTTTTAGATTCGCGCGTATTTTTGACATTATTAAGATAACCTGTTTAAAGTTTGACATTTGTTTTTTCGTGTTTGTTGGACAACTGAACGTTATTTTGTGATTTACTAGTTTTACTATAAATAGTGTATAATTTGGTAAATTAATATATATTATTAAGTTCCTGAAACAATGGTGAGTAACTTTTTATTGCATGGTTGCATGGTTTCTTTACATGTATAGGACTACTGGACCGTGTACCGGTAGTTCGGTGCCTTTGAATGGCCTCAAACCTTCTAAAATTTAAATGTGTTGTACTTTTTCTTTTACATACTAACGGCAGCGATAAATAAGGCGCGCACTTAAAAAAATATGGGATTCCTTATTTTAACTCCTATAAAGCTAAGCATACAAATTCTTGGCTAATATTATTGTAACCTTAAAATTACTTTGTGAGTCTGTTAAAAGCAACCACTGCGACCATAACGTTGCTCGTTCACTGCTTTTATTAACAACTCTACATTGATATACCCATTGTTTTATTTATTTATGTATTTGGAACTCCATCAAAGAAAGACAAAATGATTTATTAGCAGGCTTCCAGGTTATTTATTTAAAATATTGTATAGCAATCAAATTTCATAGATACAAGTCTTCATGATGATCAAAGCCCGTAGGCCGCAGACATAGCATCATAAAAAACAGTTATGCTGGTTTTCTCACGAAGTTTTCTTTCACGGTTTTGAGCGAGGTATAATTATTTTATAATATGCACATGACTACAAAGTCAGTGTTGGCTCAGTCACGGATCCAGCTGTCAAAACAGATTGTGGTCACTGTACAAAACATATGTTACCGGCCAAGTCCTTGTAAAACATGTAGGCGGGCAAACAAGTTATGTGAACACTAGTAAATTAATAAAACTGCAAAATATAGTAGTCTGTTTGCTCACAAAAATGACAGAAGGAAATATGTTTGTTTTAATCATATATATACTCAAAACTACTGAACCAATTTTTATGAAACTTTTACAGCTTGAAAGCATATCAGATTTTAGATTTAATAATAATGTGTTAACATTTTACACAAAAAAATAATATTATTCAGTTTTACTTTTTTTTTGCTTACAATATGTTAGTTCAGTGCTGCCTTCTGAATCATGCATGGTTTTATTTTATTTTATTAAAGGTTATTGAGCTCAATAGGTTGTAGGCGTGTCCACCATGCCCACAATAGTGGATATGCGCCTGTATTGGCCATGGATTCTAAACTGGAGTCTTTGACTTGCCAGTCCAGTGTTCATACCACTACTAGCCTAGTATATATGGATTTTCTTGCATGTTCTTTTCCATAGGAATCTACACTTTGGAACGTGGCAACTAGCTTCTGACAATTCAAAAGTGCCTGTAAAAAAGGGTCTAATTGAAATAAATGATTTGACTTTGACTATATGGTCACTGCTACTATATTGTTTCAGTAAGAATTTACTTTACCTACTGTTGATGTTAATGGTATTTGAAGGAAAATCTTATAGGCCTTAAAAAAATATGTAAAATTGCTGAAAACAAACTATTTTCATCATATTGTCTTCCTGCGTTTATAGCAATTAAAATATCATCAATATAAACAAACATTATATTTAAATATATATGCATATGTACAAACTAAATACTACACACCTATAAAATAAGTATAAAGAATAAGAAAATTCACTTTTTTTTCTCTAATACATTACATGGTGTCACTGTTACAATTCAAATGGTTTAGTGCTGTTTAATCTTGACACTCTATGCCTGTGCTATTGAGCAGTTGGGTTGTTACCACAGACAGATGAGATAGAAACTAGTTGTTTTATCAAATGATCATTATTCCCTCACAGAGTTCCCCAGCCCCTGACACACCATCAGAGCGAGATGGAGCACAATCCCGGATGACATCACCGGCCCGTGACTATGAAATGTTTGATGATGAGGGTGCCATCCTTGGGGACAACCCTGAGGAGGAAGAAGATGATGGGGAGGAACTATTCAATGACAATATGGAGGCGTAAGTTGCTACAATTTTATTTTTATTAATAGCAACATTTTAATGGGTCTACTATATTCTCACTAAAGAAACCAGACTCCAATAACCCTAAATTATGATGGAGACATTGAAAGAATTTGACCTTCCAGCAGGACAAGTGAACTGAAAATAATGATTCAAACATTATCTAAACAAGACTCATACTTAGGCAATACATATGTATTTTAAAGGATAGTATTGTAGATGTAATCATCATCATCATCATCATCACCACTTCAACAATAATTTCTTCTTCTCCATCCTAAGGTTGCCTGAAAGAGATGGCGGTAAGCGATAAGGCCGTCCATTGCACATTAATATTAAGTTAGTTTCCTTTGTTATTTATTTGGTGTGCAATAAAGAATATATATTAATAATAAAAATATAATAATGTATAGTTTACCATACAATTGCTTTACCACACTAATACTGAATTTCGTTTGCACATCATGATAGGACAAGTTCTATTTTCGCTTACAAGATCAAAGTCTCAGTCAGATACTGTCAACCTTATTGACATTTTAATTTACTGGAATTTTTTGACAAATATGGTAAAGCAACTTCATGGTCAACTATACATCAGATTTAAAATATCTATTGCTAAGTATGAGAGTTCTTTCATTGATGGCAACTCACTGTTTTTTATTCTTAATGTGCTTGGGTTTGACTTCCACCTCACCTTATGTCAAAGAAGGTGCAGTGGCAGATGTCTGTGTTCTTTTTCTTATCCACTCTTATATTTTTTACTCTTCGTCCAATGCAATAATGACCTGTTATTATTGCATCTTACAAGATAAAAAACTAAGAAATAATTTTTATGTATTAATTTGTTCGTCCGTTCTTTTTAAATGCACCTACCATGTTTTTGTTTCTGCACTACCTATGGTTAACTGGTAGAGAATGCCTAAGGCATTAAGTCCGCCTTTGTATGCAAACATGCAAAAAGAATTAACAAAAAAAAATTTAATTGCTGGATAAATTCAATTAAATTACAATTCAAATTTATCATTCCCTATAACAAGAAATAATTTTCAGAGACTACCGCCCAATGCCAGCACTAGATCGGTATGATGCTGAAGACCTGGATGAAGATGATTACGACCCCATGTCTATACAAGACCGTGTGGCTGCTGAGCAAGAGCTGAGACGGCGTGATAGAGACGAGGGGAGAACAAGAAGGGATGACCGGGATTTGCTATATGGTAAGTTAATGATATTTAACTGAGGAGACGTTTTGAATGGAATTAAAGGCAAATTCCTCAGCCATACTTTAAAAATCTCATCCAACTAAGTCTGTATGTCATCCATGATGTCAGTGTATTATGCCTACCATAGAAATCACTGCATACTTTTCATTTTGTACTATTGACAATATTATCAGATAAAGAACTGATGATTAAAAACGAGTAGGTTGTTGGTAACAATAGCAACTGGTAGCAAAGAGAACATATTTCCTTGTTCAAATAAATCTAAAGAATAATAGGAAGTTAAGTCATCATAATTCATAGTTCCATTGTAATGATTTAAATTCACTTTTAAATTACTCAAGCAACAGTAGTGTTATTGTTAATTGATACCAGCCACTAAGCCAATTCAGTGGCCTTTTTTATTTTCGGGGGGAAATCCGGTCTATTGACGATAAAACTGGGGTGTGTGGGATTTTTACCTCACTAATACCACCCGGTGGTCACTATTAGCACTTTGAGGAGAGCTCCAGGTCCTTTTAAGAGACCAGCTCCGGTAAAGCCAATTCAGAGGCCTATGGGCGGCTTGAACAATTAACTGTCAGAACTGACTCATGGAGTTTCTTGCCCGTTCTTCTCCATAGGAATCTACACTTTGGAATGTGGCAACTAGCTTCTGATAATTCAAAAATTCCTGTAAAGGGTCTAATTGAAATAAATGATTTGACTTTGACTCTTGGTTATGCACCAACCCACCGCATTACCACAAGGAAGAGGAATAATTACTTTACTTTTAAACAAAATGCTCTAAATCCTTCATAGTCATTATGCTAATTTTTGACAACAGATGAATCTGACGAGGAAAGCACGGGTGCTCCGCGGGCGAAGCGCCGCCGTGCCGCCGAGAAAGCCGCCATGGGGACTGAGGAACAAGTGGAGGAAGGCATTGAGAGTATTGAGAACTTGGAGGATACCAAGGGATATACTACGAAGGAGTGGGTCTCTATGTTGGGACCCAGGACTGAGATTGCAAACAGGTTTGTTATAAATTAAGCTTTTTGATTAATATTCTATATATCAGTATAGCATAAGACATTTCATTGAGCTCTCGCTCGAAATAGTGGCATAAATCTTTCAGTTATTATTATGGCATATTTCTACCATTATTCTTAGCAACCAGATTAATGATGGTAGTTTAAAGCAATCAGAATTCTCTTAAAATCTATGCTAATATCATAAATCCGAAAGGTTCTGTTCACTTAACTACTTAGCCAATTTGAAAGAGCACAGAACTTAAACATGACCTAGAAAAAGACTTTTGGGTTAATCCAGGCAAATTGCCTAGGTTTCCAGGAAGACGTAATTAAGTTGTCCAAGGTCGTTGGTTAGTTTAACATCGAGTTGGTACACGAGTGAACCCGCGTATGTAAACGTTCTACAGTTACACAAAACAGTGTCAAATGAAGATCTTCTTCGACTCTTCCAGATTCAAGAACTTCCTCCGCACGTACACAAACAGTAAAGGCCAGTTTGTGTACAAAGAGCGTATCCGTCGTATGTGTGAACACAATCAGGCCTCCTTTCACGTGGAGTTCGATGTACTGGCGAGGAGGGAACAAGTGCTGGCTTACTTCCTGCCTGAAGCGCCTTTCCAGATGTTACAGATCTTTGACGAGGTTTGTTTTACTGCAACAGTCATATTGTAGCAATAGAGATCGACTGCATTGCGTTTGTCTTGGTACAGACATGTGATGAGGAGGGATAAAACACATGTGACTAAGAGAGTAATGAATATGAATGTAGATGGATGGAGGGGGAGAGGTAGATTAAAGAAAAGATGGATGGATTGTGTGAGGGATGAATGAAAAGGGAGTTAACGATAACCTGACGACTGACTGAGGAGAATGGAAGAGAAAAACATATTTCGCAGCCCATAAATAACTTGTGATTAGGGCAGGAAGATTAAGAACACATCAAATGAAATGGTGTGTGCCACGTGTCGCGGTTTCAATTCCCGCACGCGTCAAATATTTGAATGATATACAGATAGTTGTATGGTGATGTGTCCAGGTGTATTCATTGTCATTTGCAACTGTAAACATACCCACAGAACGGTAAAAATTCCTAGAGGGGGCAATGTTAAAAAATGAGGCACGCCTTCCAAAGCACTGAGCCACTTATAAAAATGTTTAGGGTTTGACTTGAAAAATAAAAACATCTTTTACTGAAACGATTCTCATTCATTTTCTAATAATCAATTTTCCTAACAGGTAGCCAAAGATATAGTTCTTCAAATATTCCCGAGTTATGAGCGAGTAACTTCAGAAATCCACGTGCGGATCTCAGATCTCCCTCTCATAGAAGAGTTGAGAACATTCCGAAAGCTTCACTTGAACCAGCTCGTGAGGACTGTGGGGGTGATTACGGCGACCACGGGGGTGTTACCACAGCTGTCTGTTGTCAAATACGACTGTAATAGGTGTGGGTATATCCTGGGCCCATTTGTACAGTCACAGAATACTGAAGTTAAGCCTGGATCGTGTCCTGAATGTCAAAGTGCTGGGCCTTTTATGGTGAGTAAATTCAAGTGATATTCCTATAGTATTTCGTGTTAGAGCTGTGCGTGTTAGGGCTAGCGACTGCAATTAATTAGCAACAGCCGAGAACGACCGTTTAACATGCCCTACGAAGTATGGGCTTAGTTCCAATGGGCTATCAGTGCTTCAAGATTATAAGTTGTGAAAAGAAAAATTGTAAGCAGGGTGAACCTGCACCCCTTGGATCGGTTCTCCTTGTGCTCTACAAATAAGCTTTCGCTTTTGTATCCTCTAGCAAATTTCGATATTTGTGCTCTAAATCTAGTTATAAATATTAAAATGGGTTTTTATAACTAGTGTGTTCCTATTCCTATGTCTTCTATCACAATGACTAGGAATCAGTGCTACATCAAGTTTATAATTCCGTTGTATCTTTAACTCCAAAACTAAGAACTTAACTGATCCTACATGATAACACTCAGATAGCCTTTATACTTTATAAAATGTGTGGAGTTCAATAGAGACCTTGATCTCTGAGGTTGTCCTGGAGTTTCTTCTCATGTTAGTATGGATAGGAGATGTCAGCGCCAACTAGATAATAAAATGATATAAGACCCGTCTATAGAATAGACAGCTGCATGTCATTAAATTCATGATTATGTAATCTTCTATTCCCAGGTGAATATGGAACAAACAGTATACCGTAACTACCAGAAGGTGACGATCCAGGAGTCCCCGGGGCGCATCCCCGCGGGCCGCATTCCTCGCAGCAAGGACTGCATACTGTTGGCTGACTTGTGTGACCGCTGCAAGCCTGGAGATGAAGTGGATCTGACCGGGATTTATACCAACAACTATGATGGGTCACTTAATACTGAGCAGGTAAAAATAAACTCCTAATCGAATTATCGGTAGGCAGAGGTGTCCACAGTTGTGCACCCTCATTTCACACATGCTGTTATTAAGTCCTATGTAATAGGTGATGCCAATTGCTATCTACCGGACATAATTCCAAACTCCGGGCCGGCTATCGATAATTTCATAATTAAAAGTCCCAATAACACTCCCTGACCCGGGCATCGAACCCATGACCGCATGCTCAGCAGTCGCGCTTGTGACCAATAGACTAACGAAACTGATAATAAACAAATTATAAATTAAAAGATTTTTGATTTAACTAATTTAAATATTTTAGCACGATAACTTTTTTCTATACAACTGTATCTGCGCGGGCGCTTGGAATGACTAACTAAAGTTAGTCAAAGTTCTTTTTAACTCTATAATTTCTTTCTTCACCAGGGCTTCCCAGTCTTCGCAACAGTGATCATAGCCAACTACATAGTCGTGAAGGACTGCAAACACATAGTAGAATCATTAACTGATGAAGACATAGCCAATATTATAAAGCTGTCCAAAGACCCCAGGATCGGAGAGAGAATTGTCCAGAGTATTGCTCCGTCAATATACGGACATGACTATATTAAGAGGGGACTTGCACTTGCCCTGTTTGGTGGGGAGCCTAAGAATCCAGGTGAGACATTATCATAATACTAGCTTGGCATGGTATTATTGAATACAAATAAATCTTTTAAAAGGATTATCGCATGCTTAGCGAACCTTAATGATATAATTTTTTGTGGAAAAAAAATACGGTCGCGATTAGAATTCGAATCTGCGCCTCCCGGATAAATACTCCAGGTGCTCTGACCACTAAGCCATCTCGACCGTATTCTTTTTCCACAACAATTTATAACATTATTGGTATTATTATTTATTATTATGAGCCCGTAACACTACTACGACGAAAATTCTTCAATGCCTTGTTTTTCGTACAGGCGTGTTTTTAACCGACTTCCTAAAAGGAGGAGGTTATCAATTCGGTCACCAGTTTAGGGACTGAATTGATTGCAATGACGTCGCCATAAGACGTGTTAAAATATGGAAGGAGAATTCGCGGTGGTGAGCAGAGGTCGAGATGGCTTAGTTGGTCAGAGCGCCTGGAGTATCTATCCGGGAGGCGCAGGTTCGAATCCTGTTCGCGACCGTATTCTTTTTCCATTTTAATATAATAACTTTAGAGTTCGCTAAGCATGCGTTAATGCTTTTCAAAGATTTATCTTGAATTATCAATTCGGTTGTTTTTTTTTTTTTTTTTATTATGTTTTATTAAAGTATTGTTGTCTCATTTTAGGTGAAAAGCATAAACTGAGAGGAGACATCAATGTTCTCATATGCGGCGACCCTGGCACGGCCAAGTCACAGTTCTTAAAGTATACTGAAAAGGTAATTACTTTTTTATCACATCATCAGTAATAAAAGCCACTTTTTACACGACTGCCCAAAAAAAGGAGTGTTATGTTTTTAGGGTTCATGCATGTATGTGTTTGTGAGTTGAGTGTCTTTATTCCACCATAACTTCTAAACGCCTAAACCGATTTAGATGTACGGGATATCCTTAGAATCCTTATATTGTCCCAAGAAACATAGGCTACTGAGATTTAAAAAAAAAAAATTAATATAGTGGCTATGGTACACAAAACGGTGTGACATAAAACTATATAATTTACGCTTTTTAACTTTTTAATTAATTTCATCTCATAACAAACTGGAAAAGACACACGTCTTTAAAGTTGTTACCTGAACATACGATTACACTTTTCTGTGGCACGTTCTCCTACTTTTTGCGGAACCCGACAGGCCCAAAATATATGATACGTGTGAAGTGCATTACATGTATTGAGTATATTATTATTAGATCGCACCCCGAGCAATCTTCACTACGGGTCAGGGCGCCAGTGCTGTCGGTCTCACTGCTTACGTCAGGAAGAATCCTACTACAAGGTAAGTTACTAACTTATAATGCCACAGTGGCCACTAACAGCTGCACAGATCTATAGATCGAGGTTAAGCTGTGCTTAAAAACCATGATTAAATACCTAGACCCCTACTTACCTCGGAGAGCACGTTAAGCCGTCGGTTCCGGTTGTCAAATTAAGTACCTTGACAACCGTTACGGGTAGTCAGAGGCCTGAAAGACAACCAGTCGTACCACAAGATATTGTGTTACCCAGGAACTGAGTTGTGAAGGTCAGATAGGCAGTCACTCCATGTAAAATACTGGTATTAAGCTACATCCGGTTTGAATGGGAACCGAACCTAATATAATTGGGAAAAGGCTAAATACTTTAAAAAAAGTCTCTCCTGTCTAGGGTTACCACCCGACCGGATTTGTCTGCACTATCGGACTTCTGTTCCGATTTTTTGTCATCAAGAAAATTATACTAAATTCTTATAACCAAGTATCACTCTCATTCTCTCTCTATTCACAGGGAGTGGACCCTAGAAGCTGGTGCATTAGTTTTAGCCGACCGAGGAGTCTGCCTCATAGACGAGTTTGACAAGATGAATGATGCTGACCGAACATCTATACACGAGGCTATGGAACAACAGTCCATCTCCATATCTAAGGCGGGCATTGTGACGTCACTACACGCCAGGTCAGTCGTAGAATTACTTAGACTGCGACATCGACAGTTCTCGACACCGAGAATGTGAGATAATAAATAAAAGAGTATTATGCAATAGCCGCTCTCACAATGTCAACAATAGGCATCATGACAGTTTTAAAGAACTAAAGAATAAATTGTTTTAGAGAAAAATATGTGTACACAGGATTCTAAAAAATTACCTAGGTTTACTACAAAACAATATATAAGAATAATAAGATTTTCAGTAAAACAAAAGTATAAAATACTGCCATCGGCCATGTGGACTGAAACGCCAATTAGAGCGAATGACGTCACGCCTCAATTAAATGTCAATCACCGCCGTGGTTTTGCTTGAACTTTTGTCAAAAGATAACGAAGCGTGACGTCACAACCCATCATAAGCGGGGCCATGACACCTATGAGCGTTTTTGCGCTTAATTCAGATTAAATGCAATAATCTGCGTTTAAACTTAGTTTATTGGTGTTATAATGTGTTATTAAAAATAAAAATGTCTTTTTCGGAAATAGTAGATGTGTACGTACGAGGGGGGTTCAATGTATTCTCGGTATGGGGGTGATTTAATAATGATGTAGGTAATTTGACTAATTAATTAAGTAATGACATTATCTTAGGGTATAAATATGAAATTTCATAAAGTTCTGATCATTAGTTTGCTAGTTACCCTTAGTCAACGACAACTGGAATGGCTAACGTGACAATGTCGAAGAAAATCGAGCACCGCGCTGTGATTAAATTCCTTACCAAACAAGGAAAAAGTCAAAAAACTATTCACGAAGAGATGGTGGCTGTTTACTAAGATTCTGCACCTTCGTTATCGACAGTACAAAAGTGGTCAAGTGAATTTAAAAAGGGCAGAGAGAGTATTGAAGATGACACTCGCTCGGGCGGCCCGGTTATTGCCTCTACGGAAGAAAACGTGAAAAAAGTTCAGAAGTTAATACTGAGGATGAAGGTCAAAATTATAGCAGAGATGACCCACCTCTCCGTTGGTACCGTACACACTATTCTGCATGACCTCCTTAACCTCTCAAAAGTCAGTGCAAGATGGGTGCCGCGAATGCTCACGGCGCCTCAAAAACAAGTGCGAATCGAGTGCTGTAGAGAGTTTTTAAAGCTCTGTAGTGAAGACCCATCAAGTATTTTCGATCGAATTGTTACTGGAGATGAAACGTGGGTTCACCATTATGACCCTGAAAGTAAGCAGGAGTCCATGCAGTGGCACAAGAAGGGTAGTGCCCCCCCTAAGAAATTCAAAGACGTTCCGTCTGCCGGAAAAGTCATGGCCACGATGTTTTGGGACTCAAAGGGAATTTTGTTGATTGAGTACACAAAAAAAGGTGAAACCATAAACGCATCCTACGCATCCACTTTGAGAAATTTACGGGAGGCAATTAAAGAAAAAAGACGGGGTAAACTGACCGCCGGTGTGTTGCTTCTTCACGACAACGCCCCAGTCCACACGGCGCGTGTTGCCAAGGCTGCTGTGCGAGATTGTGGTTTCGAAGAAATAAACCACCCACCCTATAGTCCAGACTTAGCCCGTAGCGATTATTATTTGTTCCCTAATTTGAAAAAAGATCTTCGGGGAAAACGATTTTCCAACGATGAAGAGCTTAGGGTGGCCATAAATGCGCATTTTACAGAGATTTTTTTTACAGGGGATTTGAAAAATAAATTTCGAGATGTAACAAATGCATTGAGGTTATGGGGGATTATATTGAAAAATAAAAATAATTTTATTTGAATTGAGTTTTTTTTTCATACCGATACCGAGAATACATTGAACGCCCCTCGTATATTATAGAAGGCGATTTCAAAATCAGTCATCATGCCTATTATAATAGCTTCAAATAACATTACGTGAACAGTGCTGCGTCACACTGTCTAATTAGTGATTACTTCTACCTTGACAAAAATGGAAGAAGCCATTTACGGAGTAGAAAGGGTGGTTCCGTTTCAAGTAACATTAAAACATGTCCTAGGAAAGATCTCAAAAAGATTAAGTTATGTTCTCATCCACAGGTGTTCAATAATAGCAGCATCCAATCCGATCGGCGGAAGATACGACGCGTCTCTAACATTCACAGAGAACGTGAACTTGTCTGAACCGATCCTGTCACGTTTTGATGTCCTATGCGTCGTGAGAGACGAAGCTGAACCTATGCAAGACGCACATTTAGCCAAGTATGTTTCTTATATTCATATATACGTTGTATCACGCTTGTATTTCCCGAAGGTTTAGGCAGCAGTTGTACACCCACATTTCACCCAATGCCATTATAAGGCACATACCTTAATTTTATAATTGTGCTGTTCTTGTAAAATATTACTAAGTATATCACCTTTTGTAGCAGAATTTGACGAAATAAAGTAATTATTTATTTAGTGGTGGTTTAGAATAATTGTAATAACTTGTATGGGAGATGAAGCAGAGCAAGGGGGCCGTCCATTAATCATGTGAGGCTCGAAGGGGGGGGAGGGGGTGTAGTAAGATATCACGTGTATTTATTTTCGGTACCTATTTAAAGATAATATTCTTAAAATTTTAAGTTTCGTTGTAGGTCCTAAAAAATAGACCTGATTTTGGGTGGGGGTGGGGGGTTAGTCTTAAATCACACCACGTATCACCAAAGGGGAGGGAAAGGTTAAAAAATGCTAAAAAAACATCACGTGATTAATGGATGGCCCCAAGACGTACATTATATATTACAAAATTCCTGGAACAGACTGAATCATGTTCATCTTGTCCGATTTTCCTCATCAAGAACAGAGGTATCTCAACATCTCTTAACATGCACAGCATTACACAAATACAACTAAGCTGTTAACATTTACAAATTTGCCTTCAGTTGATAGATATGCGAAGGAGCGACACGATAGCTCAATTTGGAGAATATGTTCACGGTCGCATAAGAGTAACGGTTACGACTCTGAAAAACTAAGTTTAATATATACATTACAAAAGTCGTGGTGGCCGAGTGGATACAGGCCCGTCTACAGAGCCACGGGTTATGAGTTCAAACTTGGCATGTACTATCTCGGACACTCCCGCCTGACCACCACTAAGTTCATTTTCGCTTGCACTAAAAAAATAGAACCGCTCTGTAGCCCGCCAAGGTCATATTAGATCGTCCTTAAAATTCACAAAAGGGAGTACACGTGATGCGTCACGAAGCTGCGCAGTGCAGATTGCAACTAATTACGTTCTCACTTTCTTAATAGGCGAACACTTTAAGGGGGGGCGTGACATGGCGCCGGCGCAGGATTTACACGAAAATTTGGGCAGGTGGAAAAGTCCGCGATAGTACCAATGTGACTTTTTCAATGTCATTTGGACTTTCTTAGTTAATCTAAACCTGAAATGACCGTGCCTTCTTTGTATAAGAAGAGGCCCTTGCCCTGCAGTGGGACAGTATAGCCTTGAAATATATAAAAATTACCACATTATATGAAATTGAATTCCTTTTATTTAATTTCCATTATTTCTTCTCAGATTCGTCGTGTCCTCCCACATTCGTCACCACCCCACTCAACGCGGCACTACACTAGAAGACAGTAACGCTCCCGACCCAGACTTCATACTACCGCAAGACTTGCTCAAGAAATACATTGTCTACTCTAAAGAAAATGTACATCCTAAATTACAGGTAATTGCTGCATATTATATTATACTGTAAACGATTTAGCGCAGTGGTTAAGGGATCGCAAGTGCAATTTTCCGTGCTGGGTAACTATTTGTATGTCCTTCAGATACTTGTTCCGGGTCCGAGTGTTTTCGTATATTAAAGGTCTGTATGTGCACCACAAAGCAAGAGAATTTTCAAAAATGTGGGTGGGTCAGCGCTTTTCAAAATATTTGGTAAAGATGAGTATGCCGAAAGAATAGTTAATTTAATTCATATCTGGAATGCTAATTCCGTTACAGGGAGTATGCTAATCCTAAGGTGTCATTACGATGAAAGTAAAATATGTGGAGTTACATGGCTCATCAATTATAATAAAAACAAAAACTGTTAATTAATTATTATCTTCTAATAAAACAATTAAAAATAATAAACACGAACGGCATTCGAAGCCGCGACCTTTAACAATCCCGTGTCATCGTTCTACCAACTGAGAACAGTTGGTAGAACGATGACACGGTTTTTTTTTTTTTTTTTCCTCAGAGAATATTAACGAATAAAGGCATTACATGGCCTTAAAATGTATAAAAAAATCACTATAAGTATTCTTTGTTACACGAATTATGCACATGGGTGTGACTAAAGAGGTGAGGTTTGATAAGAGATGTATGGAAGAAGAACGCATTCTGTGCCGACCTCAAATATATTGGGATAAGCGCAAGGAATGATGATTCCCTGTTACAAGCTCCCTAGATTTTTAGAAACAGTTAAAGTATATCCTAACTCTGTTTTAGAATATGGACCAAGATAAAGTTGCTAAGATGTACAGTCAACTGAGGCAGGAGTCTCTGGCCACGGGCAGCTTACCAATCACTGTCCGTCATATTGAATCTGGTAAGTAGTTAATTATTTACAGAATTATTGAAATTAATTATATACTTACTTATAAGTGATATTGTTACTTTTTAAATGCATATAATCGGTTTAAATATGAATGTACTTAAAGTTTTATAATATTTTCAACACAATGTATTTTGTTATGAGATAAATGACTTATGACTTATTAACTAAGAGAACCGCCAACTCTTAATTGGAATCCTACTTATAATATTAAAAACACGAAAGTTTGTATGTATGGATGTTTGTTACTCTTTCACACAAAAACTATTGAACGTATTTGGATGAAATTGGGCATACAGATAGTTTGTAGCCTGGATTAACATATAGGATACTTTTATCCCGGCTGGACTCAATTCTGAAATCCACGTGGGCGAAGTCGTGGGCGGAAGCTAATAAGAATATAAATTCTTGGAAGATATTCTTGGCTCTATCCTCCCTCACCTACCTACCTGACCTTTGCTAGTCATTGTTTACTAACTTGTTTTGCCAGCTGTATTATTTAACAATTGTCAAGGCCAAAGCAACTGGGTGCCCAGTAATTTGTTGAAAGCTGTTCGTGCGAAATCCTTTTTTACCCCCCAGTCGTTAAAATGTCCATAATTATGACAACTTAACGTATACATACATACAATCACTCCTGTTTTCCAATGGGTAGGCAGAGACGATTACCCTCTTCTGCGATTTTGAAACGCCTGTTCTCCTCATCTATATAATTTAACTTCCCTAACTAATTTAAACTCCTCCTAATTACTCTATAATTACCACTAATTTAAACTCCTTAACTAATTTAACTCCCCTATTCTTTTTTAGTTATTATAACTAGGTTTTTTTCCTATTTGTCCCCAGTAATCCGTATGAGTGAAGCCCACGCCCGCATGCACCTCCGTCCACAAGTAGCGGAAGAGGACGTGAACATGGCCATCCGCACAATGCTGGAGAGCTTTGTTGACACACAGAAGTACAGCGTCATGAGGGCCATGAGACAGGTATGTGGCACAAACTATGTAGGATGTTTGGTTTCATTTTTAACTGACTTCAAAAAAGGAGGTTCTGTATTCGACCGGTATGTATGTATGTATCTAAGTATGTTTGAATGTCCGCGATTTTGTCAATACTACTGATCCGATTTGGATGGGGTTTTCGTTATTTAAATACATATTTTTACCAAATTGATTATGTGATCCACTCCAACTCCTGAAGAAAGGCCACATAAATTTGGTTTTGCTGGTGACTTTGGATGGACAAATGTACATATATACAAAATGCCTCTAATATAGGGTTGAACAGAATGTACAAAATGCTTAGTCGCTATAGTAGTAAAAAATTTCCACATACTTCTTCCACACAACATTATTTCATATGGACCTGGTAAACTCTTCCAATCATATTTAACCATCAATTCTTGTTACAGACATTCCAAAAATACCTATCTTACAAGAAGGACCACAGTGAACTTCTTTACTACATCCTACGTCAACTTACAATGGACCAGCTGGCTTACATGAGAGGTCTTCACAACCACTCCCAGGCTACCATAGAGATATCAGAACGAGACCTATTGGAACGAGCCAGACAGATCAACATCTCAGACTTGAAGCCATTCTATGATAGCAGGATATTCAAGATGAACAGTTTCACTTATGATGCTAAGAGGAAGGTCATTGTCCATGTGTTGCCTGATGCCCCAAGTAGTGGGTCTTCGTAATTTTATGTTACTTAATTTGAATAGATTCAGGATTTTCAAGGATTGTGTAGTGGGTGGGTTGAGTCATAATGGTTTTCATGACTTAGACATAGCATCACGCCTGTTTTCTGTAAAGGGTTAGATAGAGGTGTTTTATAGTAGGTACGTACAACCAAAATTTCAGTAATGTCGTTATTAAGTCAATATAATACTTAGTGAGCATATTGCCATCAACTATGTAGAATATTTTCCCAACAGAACAGTCCATTATCACTGCTCGGCTGGGGAATCGAACCCAGGGCCTCACGCTCAACAGCCGCGATTACCACAACTAGAAATTGTATGATCAACATGGTAATAAGCTATGTAAATACTAATCTGACCATAGCCTTTCTGGTAACTTTCAATTATTTCGGGATACAAGACTCGAAAGGTTAAAGAAAACCTAGGTACAATGTTCGACAAGAGGATCCAACTCGTATCAACCGATCAGCAACCATAAAGGTTAACGAATCAATCTACCCAGTACACACCCGGATGTACCGATACCCACCTTTATAATATCACTACACTGTAATAAAGCTTTAACAAAAACTTTTCTGTTCTCTAGTGTTTAAGTTTAAGTGGAGCAAACTCCAGGTATTTTTTTTTTGTAGGTAGACAAAAGACTTGAACTCTAATCCAATCAATGTTGGTTTTAATCCCGCATGATCGTATTTTTCTACCCACGAAATAGTCTGGCTTTATTTTAATTCTGTGCTGGTCACAGAATCATAGAGCATCACGCCTGTATTCCACGAGGGCTAGGCATAGGTGCACACTCATGTAACACCAATGCTGTTATTAGTCCCGTGTGAGCATGGAGAGCATTGCCATCGACTGGAATTGTGTATTCCAAACTCTGAGCTGAGAATTTCCTAACTTGTTCAATAATACATTGCTCGACCCAGGAATCGACTGGAGCTCATGCTCTGCATTCCTGTCCGAATATGCATTGTTTTCTACAGATACCTAATATTTAATCAGCGAAAATTGAATTTCTGGCATTTAATCACAAAAGCTACAATATAAATCAGATTTATACAATTTACGCATTAATTTGAATCATGTTATTTGTTTGTAATGTAATAAGTAATAACACCATAAAAATGTTCTGAATTGATTTAGTGTCTTCTCATAAGTGCCTTTAGTATAAGTTCATATTAGTAGTACATGTAAGGAATTGCTCTATTTTTGTAACAAACTGTATTGTGCTGTTTTTGGTAATCAATGACTTCAATTTTGTAATTTTGAATTAAACCATTATAATATTCATATATCTTTGGCTTTATTTATTTATATAAGATTTTGGTGCCTATTTCAGAGCTTTCTAGTTGCCGAGGTTTGTTTCAAGAGTGGATAACAGAATACTGAATATGTCCCCAAAACAAGGTGGAGGTTATTGCTTCTGGTATCTACCAGTAACAGAAGCACAGATAAGGAGAATATCCAAAGTTTTCAATGTCAGTGATTATTTGCAGAACATATGTAATGTAAAATTACCTGTTGTTGAGAATTTTACCTGTTAAACGCTGGACACACGTCATGTCCATAGCATGAATCAATATAACGGCAATGTGGCTATTCCAAGGAATATCTAAAGCCTAAGCCATAATAAATATATAATTAATAATAAAAAAAAAAACATATAATCCCATTAAAATTATATTTCGTTTTATATCAAATTTCTTACACTTTTCTATTGAAATCATGAGACTATGTAATTGAAGAGACATTTTACTATACAGTCTTAGAAAATATTACGTCTATGACATGTAAATATGTAATTGATAACTTTAATTTTATGCTATATTAACACAGCAGTTTCACAAAGCACAAACATAAAAGAGACTAAATTTCCACCAACTAAAGTATGTTAGAAAATAATTTTTAATTACTCTATTCTAACACTGACAAACTTTGGCTACTTTCAATTTTATCATGATCATTTACAATAATTTTGTCAGTGGAAATTAAGCCTTACATTAAACATTATCAAATCTACAAACTCTCAATAATTCATTCAAACACACATAAAATTACTTTCAGCATCTTATAGAATCATTTAAACTACAAACATTCAACAAGTTCACAGCATTAAAACTAGGAAGAATGGCGCCAAACCCATTTAGCTCTTTTCTAACATCAAATACCTTCTTTGAATTACTATTTTAAGAATCTATGAAAACAATGTTCCACTTATAATCTGCAATTGATTATTATCTAAAGGCTGAATGAGATAAGTGCCATAAACTACTTACACAAATTAAAAAAATAAATAGATTAAAAACATTGTCTGCAGGTTAAAAATATCTTAAAAACTGTGTCATTATACTAAATCCTTATTCAATGTCCAGCATTATAAATAATTCTGGTGATAGTTTAGCCTACATTCAATTCATAATTACATAATTGGGACTGGAACTTATGACTGGTCTTTAAATGTATTTATCTGAACACCATACAAATATTTGATAGTGCTGTTAAAGGCTTCTAATATAATAATTTGTTAGTTATTACAAGTAAACAATAATCTCTGAAAAATCATAGATAACAGAAATAAGTGGGAAATGAAAAATATAAAGTAAATGGATGATATTTTTATAAATAGAAAATATTGTTCATTTTAAATTAAGTCTCAATAGTAATCTGAATACTTATCAAATATGTCCGTTTGCTTGTAGCAGGACTCAAGATTAATAATTACACATTAAAAGTAATAATTGGATTTTTTTAACACACTGCTCAATATGAAAATCAAAAATTCAATCATATAACTACCAGTCATAAATTCCAAGTGAGTGTAAACTATCTCCTTATCCTTAACAATCTGAACACGATTCTGAGCCACTGCTGCTCCCGCTGTCACTTTCGGAGTCACTGCTGCTGCCACTCTCAGAGTCATCTGAGCTACCAGACTCTGAATCTGATGAGCTGCCTGAGGAACTGTTGTCTGAACAGTCAGCACAATCATTGCCGCGTTTCTTTTTGTGAGGTATCTTGCAACTTCCATTGCTGCAAGATACAGAAAATAACAATGTTGGAATGGATCTAAGAAAAAGTACATGACAAAAAAATATATAGTGGGTAGTCCTAAATAACTTAAAAGGAATCTTGACTTGCTATAAATAAATTGGTTGCACAGTTATAGTGATCTAAGAAACATCATTACCAACCAGTAAGATTTATGAGGGTAGCAGACGGAACATATTTTTCTAGAACAATCTAATGGTTGACATACCTGCAGGATCCTTCTTCCCGTGACTTCAAGTTCTTCTTGAAAACCTGCGTGCGAGAAGGACGTACCAAAATCTTACGCTTGCCTGTACATTCATAACTCCAGTGGCCATATTCCAAACACTTTTGGCAACGGATCCCCTGTGGGAACGCCGCCGCCAACGCTGCTTGCCTATAAAAACAAAACAATATCAATAACAAGCGAAACCTAAAACTAAGCAGTTAAAACGGAGGGAAGAAATGTTATACTTTTTCTTTTGCGCCTGATGTCTGTTGTAAGTTCCCAAAGTCATGATGAAATATTTTAATTATCAGCTCGGTTCTTATATGAAGGTAGATGAAAATCACTTATTAAACACAAACTGTAAGGTAACTATCATCCACTAATGCTTCCAAAACACGAATGATTAATTAGAAAATTGCAGAAAAAGGAAGCATGGAAAATAAAAAGATTTGTCAACTTGTCGTTGTCAAACAAAGCACAGGCTAAAAAGAAAATATAATTTTGTCGATGGTTTATTTTCATTGTTTTTGATAGGCTTAAGAATCCGAAACGCATCAAACAAGGCAATGTTCAGACGTTTTCATGTATCTAAATAAGATAAAAACATTCAGATAGACAAACATATATTCTAAAAATGGCTGATTTGTGTTCTGTTCTCTTCTCTTCAGTTTCAAGCTGATATTCGCATGTAAAATAATAAGCTGCATCCGGTTAGACTAGAAGCCGAATTCAACATAGTTGGGAAAGGACTAGGCAGTTTGAATATACGTAGTATCTCTTAGTAGTCTGTGGTTTGAATTTAAAAAATAAAATCTCTAACATACGACTATATGGTATATAATCTAAGTTAACATACATATATCGCAACATTTACGATTTTATTAATGTATTAGCCACAGACTACTTTTATAGTGATACTAACGCATGTACTAGCTGTGCCCGTGCCTCCGTCCGCGTGGAGGTCGTAAAATAACATACTATTAATAATTAAATTCTAATTAATAATGTAATGGACAGAATTAATCTATACTAATATAGTTAGGTCATTTCGCAAGTCAACATAGGAGGCTGTCGACTACTTAATCGGGGTTTCCTGTGGTTGCCTTAATAATTTTAAGGCCCCCATCCAGGGCATTCAACTTATAAACTAAGCAACAACACGCTAAGTGCAACCCCTGCGGGGTACGAGCCTCGGTTTAGAGCGTTGCTGGTGGGAGGACAGCAATGGACAAGCTGGATCGGATTCACTATACTAATATTATAATCTATACTAATAATATAAAGCTGAAAAGTTTGTTTGCTTGAACGCGCTAATCTCAGGAACTACTGTGGTTCGAGCATGGTTCTTTCTGTCGACACGTTTGTCGATTTTAAACGTCAAATTTGACATAGTGTTGATAAAAAGATAAAATTCAATACATAAAAACTTATCGAGTCGACAAGTTTGTCGAAAAGATCCGTGCTAGGCTAAAATTATTTTTGTGTTGGATAATCCATTTATCGAGGAAGGCTATATAACATCACGCTACGACGAATATGGAATGCCCCTGGCTGGAGGCCTTAATAATAATTTATTATTAGGGCATCCACAGGAAAGTCCGGTTAAGCAGCCGACAACCTCCTAGGTTGACCTGCGAGATGCCACTACCAAAAAAAAAAAAAAAAGTATATGGAATATATACGGTTAAACTTACGCAAAAATCATGTATGATGGAATTATTTCCCTTTAAAAGTTCTAACAAAAAGTCCGCCATAGCATATGGCTGTCTTTTAAGGTTGACTCACTATAATCTGTTTTATGGTAATCAAATTTGTTTTAAAATAATGCATTATTTGCGCAGGTGTTTTTATAAAAATGATATGAATCCTTATCCAAATAAATACGTTATTCATTACAAGTATTTAATTTTTAACGTAATTTCCTTGACGTCATTTGATTTCAATGAATATCTTAGGAGATATCATAGTTTTAAAATAACTCTGCAACAAAATAATGATCCAGTACCATGCCCGCATTTATGATGAGCATGGTCATGACGAGGCAGGGCGCAGGTGGAATATAATTTAATAGGTTTTTTCCTCAAATTAACGCGGGTGAACCCGCGGGGCTCAGTTATTAGTAGGATAAGATATGAACAATCTGAAAAATCTAAACGATTTATTATGTTTCCTTTTGCTAGAATGTCAGAGAACAAGATTGGTCGTTGAAACGACGTAAGCATTTAGGTTTTAGACTATAATATGTATATAATGTAAGTTAATATGCCATGATTGTAACTAGATAGTGAAATGTATGAGTCACCAACTCGAAATAGGGAAAACAATTAAAAAAAGAGTGCGTAACGACTAACAAAACGCATTCTTTCATTTCTTTTTTTTGACAGATATTACGTGGAAGAGTCAAATTCAGTCTGTGGTCAAAAGTTTTATACTCAGCTGCGAGCATCTCGTAATTTATTTTTAGTATTTCATAATTAAATAAATAGCCGGCTTACGGTTGAAATGTCCAAAATTAATTCAGCTGTAATACAATGTCGGACTGGTATTGGCGGGTAATCGCTTTGAAGGCAGCCTTTGCGCTAACTTTTATCGTTTGTAGTGTACGTGCCGAGGATACTGTGCAAAAGTTACCGTTTTGCAATCCCAGTAATGAAAAGGATGGTACAGGTTTTAATGAGTGAGTTGTATGCTATATTTCATGCTTCCTTTATTTATTTTCTTTGAAACTGTTAATTTGCGGTATAGCGAAATTGGTGAAAATGAGTAGCAAAAGGTTTGTTTACAAAACAAATAATAAATTTTTACTTGTAGCAAATATTTTATGAGGTTTCTTGAAGCGTTAAATTGATTAAGTTCATCACCTTTTTGTTACAGTCCACCCTTAAGGCGACTGACCCATGTTTGCAAATACTTTAGTAACTTTTCAACTTCATAAACATGTCAAGACATGCTTGAAAGTGTCACCAACCATGTTTTTTCTCGAATGTGCATTTATCCCGCTATTTATCTTGCTAGCCTGTATTTTTTATTACTTGAGTAGAACTTTAGATTATTTTTTATGAATGTAAATATTTTTTAATTAAAGATCAGTAATGCAATTACTTGACCTTGATAACTTATCTCTACATTACAAAATTATATATAGCTGTTTAAATTACTAACATTAATTATCATCATTTATATATAACCAAATGAAAACATTCCCAATTTAATTTTACTAAACTTAGTTAATAAAATAGCTTACAATGTATGTATGCTCATGTTACAAGAAGAAAATACATAACAAATGATATATATCTGCCTAGCCTTTTCCCAATTACATTGGGGTCGGCTTCCAGCCAAACCGGATGCAGCTTAATACCAGTATTTTACATGGAGTGACTGCCTATCTGACCTCCACAACCCAGTAACTGGGTAACACAATATCTCGTGGTATGACTGGTTGTCAGACTTTCAGGCCTCTGACTACCTGTAACGGCTGTCATAGATCTTAATTTGACAACCGGGACCAACGGCTTAACGTGCTCTCCGAGGCACGGATACAATACATAACAAATTATATGAAATATTTTTGTAATGCCCCCTTATTTTATTTTTGTTAGCAATGAATATGTATTTTGTCTGGAAGGTCCTCAGCTACTTTATACTTCTAAAGCATGGCATTAAAAATTTACCTGTTATTAACAGGTAAATTTTACCTAACTAGGAAAACAAACATACTAG
The DNA here is from genome assembly GCA_935421205.1 of Xylocampa areola. Lineage (NCBI taxonomy): Eukaryota > Metazoa > Arthropoda > Insecta > Lepidoptera > Noctuidae > Xylocampa > Xylocampa areola. The sequence goes on from OW285220.1 coordinate 12,729,255, forward strand.
TCTCAAGAAATTAAAAATAATTGCCAATTTCATCAACTCTTACTGTTTTGCAGTTTGGTGATAGTAAGCACGTTGGATGGAAAGTTGACTGCATTCTCAACACAGAATGGAATCAAGGCTTGGGACTTGGAGACACAGCCACTGCTCTCGTCCAATCTACACCATGTTGAGGTAACTGAGCCAAATAATAAGCAATATCTCTTTAACTGCCTCATCGGTCTAGTGGTTGCTCGCACGGCCTTCAGTATGGGGCTTTGAATTCAATACCTAGGTTAAGCAACATATTTTCGTGGGAGAGCTATGCTTCGGCGCGAATTGGTCGGCTCGACCAGAGTGATACCACGGCCTCACAGAAAACCGTCGTGAAACAATGCTCACGTTGTGTTTAGCAGAGTGAGTGAAGGACTGAGGGTACCGGAGGCCCAAACCCTTTAAAAGGCTGGCAACACACTTGTGACTCCTCTGGGGTTGTGGGTGTCCATGGGCGGCGGTAATCGCTTATCATCCGGCGATCTGTCTGCTCGTCTGCCCCAGAATACCATAAAAAAAAACTTTGTTTGTCTGTTAGTACATTTTCATTACCAGTCTAGAGTTTGAATTTGTGCCTGGTACATGGCAATAGGTTCACCATCTATTTACATAGAACTATTTATTAATAATGTAGCTCTTGCTTTGCTTAGTCACATATACCATTACACATTAGCCATGAAACATTGACAATATTTATTTAATATGAGATATTGCCATAGTCACTCTTGTCTGTGTCAAACTTGATAAAGGGCTTGCTGATGCTAGAATGTTGTTTTAAGCAGACAGGGAGGCTTACAGCTGGCCCAAAGACACTTAATAATAAATGTCATCTGACATTGAAGTCATCAATGGGTAAAAAACACCCAATGTTGAATCAGGTGTTCATAGTGTGATCCTGTTCATAGAAAATAGTATGATGTGATTAGACTCTGTGTCTGTTTACATTGCATTTTAGGGTGTTTCGGCCTCTGTGGATGTAAATGTAACTATTTATTTGTACAAAATTAAAACAACCAGTTATGAAGTTTAATAACTTTCGTTTTAAGTCTGTATTTCATTGATGAAAACATAAACAATAGTTTACCAATACAATGATTATGTATTCATTAAATTCATGCAAATAATGTACTTACATAAATTCTAACAAGGTTAGGATTATGCGTATTGGCCGCTATTACATCTTATAAGTTTTATTCACCTGTCTTATGTATGAACGATGGACAAGGAAACCTGATAGATGTCCTGACAAGGAACTGTCGACGGCGCAGCTGGCGCAGTAGTCGGGAGATAGGCTGCTGCGGCGCTTGTCGTAGGTTTGATACACAGAAGGAACGAATATTTTATGACCTACCCATAATTGTTCCGGCTCTGGGTGTATGTGTGTAAACGCACCCACAATACAGCAGGAATTACTATTATAGCGTAGGAAATAAATTTTTAGTTCCTTGAGCTGTCGTCTAGCGTACATTTTGGGTGTCAAAAGGAAAACTAACTTCCTTATGATATAACATCCCTATATGATAAAGATCGTCACTTGAGAACAGCTCGACGGATTTGAAAGAAAGAAATAAAGAAAAACTGTTTATTCTGGCACACAGAACACATGACGACAACATACAAAGAACAAACAAATCTATTGTTTGTTTTTTTTTTGTATTCGTAATTTGGATAGTCTATCAGAAATGTTAGAAATTTGTATGGTATTTCTGTACAAATTGTACCTGTGCGAAGCAAGGGCGGATCGCTAGTAATAATTATGTATTACTACATAATTATTTAAGACAGTTCTAGTATAAATTGTCTCGTTGGTCTAGTGGTCCAAAGCGGGACTGCTGAGCAGGTGGTCGACGTGATATTGAGTTTTTCTGTTAGGAAATTAGGACTTTATAACAGCATTGGTGAAATGTGGGTATACAACTATGTAAACCTCTGCCTACCCCTTCGGAGAATACCGGCGTGATGGTATGTGCTATCTACACTAATATTGTAAAGAGGAAAGATTTGTAATTTTGTATGTTAGTTACATAACATAACCACACGAAAAACGACTAGTTAGATTTCAAAAATTCTTCCATCATTAGAATGCTACATTATCCCTGAGTAACATAGGCTATATTTACTACTAGAAAATATTAGGGATCCTTACTAAAACTTCAATAATGTAACCCAAGGTGAAAAAAAATACAAAAAAAACTGCCAACTACGTTATTCCGACCTCTTTTCACTTTTCTCTAGTGACTTCATAAGTGTTTTTTATTCCCAGCTGTCATCGGGCGGCAAGTGGGTGCGCCTGGTGCCTTCACTCAGTGGCACCTTGTACAGTATCAGTGGGGATACCATCGAGCCACTGCCTTTTGATGCCGAACAACTGCTGTCGGCCTCATTCAAGTACTCCGATGATCTGGTCATTGCTGGTAAGTTCTTCATTATACTGATATATTTTTTGTGGATAAGAATACAACGGCGAGCCGGGTTCGACTCCGCACACCCATGGTTAGGTACTCCAAGTGAGATTATTCTTATTAAATTAATTAAAGTCTCCAGAATACATCGCACGTATGATATGGAAGCTCTGTATAATATGGTGTAGCGGTAAAATAATTGGTTTTCAGCTTTTTTCGGGGTTCTCAGAAAAATATTATAAATTTACTGGCTGTGCCCCGCGGTTTTACCTGCGTTAATTTGAGGAAAACCCTACTAAAAGATATTCAAACAGCGCCCGCCCCCCTCATGGCCATAGCACATCATAAATGCGCCTGCCTCGTTGGTCTAGTCACTGTAGTGGTTGCAAGAGCGGCTGCTGAGCGTGAGATCCTCACGGTTCAGGGTTCGATTCCCGGGTCGGGCAAAGTGTTATTGAATTTTTCTGTTAGGAAATTCTCAGTAACAGACCGGAGTCAGGAAGTTGGTGGTGTGACACCTCCGTGCTTCGGAGAGCACGTAAGGTCCTGCGCCTGATCTCTCTCTGGTCGTGTCGCATTTCCGTCCCATCGCAATATGGATATGAAGGAAGAGGGAGTGCACATAGGTTTGCGCATACACTTGTGCACTATAATATCTCCTGCGTACTTGGCTAATCTCCGTGGAGATAGGCCATCGTGACCGAAAAACGGTCGGAAGGAGTAGGTATTATAGACTAGCTGTGCCCGCAACTTCGTCCTCGTGGATGTCGGAAACTAACACTCAGCCTGTGGAACCCTAATTCGGTGTAACTTAGGCTAATTATAATATAATAGCTGCGCCCCGCGGTTTCACCACGTTAATTTGAGAAAAATACCTACTAAAATACCACCAGCCCCCCCCCCCCCCCGTCATGACGGCGCCTACGACATCGTAAATGTGCCTGCCTCATTGGTCTAGTGGTCCCAAGCGCGACTGCTGAATATGAGGTCTCGGGTTCGATTCCGGGGTCGGGGAGTGTTATTGAGTTTTTCTGTTAGAATATTGTCAGTAGCAGCCCGGATTTTGAATTATGCCTGGTAGATGGCAATTGTCTTACCACCTATTACATTGGACTTAATAACAGCATTGGTGAAATGTGGATGTACGACTGTGTACACCTCTGCCTACCCCTTCGAGGAATACAGTCTTGATAATGTTATGTTAAAAATACGCGCGTGGTACTTGATCATTATTTTGTTGCCGAGTTATTTTAAAACTACGATATCTCCGAAGATATTTATTGAAATCAAATGATGTAAAGGCCAATTTCGTTCCAAATTAAATACTTGTGATGAATAACTTATTTATTTGGATAAGGATTAATATCATGTTTATAAAAACACCTTCGCAAATAATGCATTAATTTAGAACCAATTTGATACCCATAAAAAAGGTTATAGTGAGTCAACCTTAAAAGATAGACATAATGCTGTTGCGGACTTTTTTTTAGAACTTTTAAAGAGAAACAATTCTGTCATACATGTTTTTTGCGTAACTTTAACCGTTTACGCAGCGTTCGAAACGGAAGCTCTTAAAAGGAATATTTTTTTCCCATTTTTGCAATATTGTTCATTGATACTCTGCTCCTCTTGGTCGTGGCGTGATGGTATATAGCCTATAGCCTTCCACGATAAGTGGACTATCCAATACAATAATACTTTTTCAATTCGATCCAGATGATTTTTCAAGTAGTTCCTGAGATAAGCGCGTTAACCAAACATACAAACTCATCAGCTTTATAATATTAGTATAGATTATAGTCAGTAAATAATTGTTCCTGATTTGGCTGTCAATGAAGTCAGATGTGTCACGTTTTTTAACGAAATCACGATGCAAAAGACACTCACTTTTGTATATATCATACATTATCATACCATATATCATACCATATCCATACCCATTAAAATATTATTGTTAACATAAACGTTTATTTTTTTTCTATTTATTTATTTGTATGTTACATTTAACCAATGAGATTAAAAGATAAGTTAATGAGATAAACAGATTATATATAATTATATTTTTTTTAATACATGTTGAGGCCATGTAATGCCTATATTAATTCTATTTTTTTTTGTTTTCTTCGAAAAATAGAATTAATATAGGCATTACATGGCCTCAACATGTATTAAAAAAATATAATTATATATGATTTATAAAGGATTGGGATGTTGTTCGGCGATTTACAACTGCAAAGTGGTAACGCTGAGTTGAGTAAATCTGTAAATGATTACTAGATAAATATCACCAGGCGTCTCCTTAAGACGTATACAAAGAGGATTGAAAATTCAATAGGTTTGAACACGACAAGGTAGCTCAGTTGGTAGAGTGATGACACGGAACGTCAAAGGTCGCGGGTTCAAGCCCCGTTCTTGTCTATTATTTTTTCAATGTTTCTTTGAAAAATATAAACAGATTATATAATCATTTCAAGATTTCAGACCATCAAATCTAGGTTTCCTCACGTGTTCCTCATGTTTTCCTTCACTGTATGTCTGTCATGTCTTAGATTAACTAAGACAGTACATATTACATTGAAAAAGTCACATTGATACATGCCAGGTTTGAACCCACAATCAGTAGCTCAGGAGGCGGACCCGTAACCACGAAATTAAGTTAATAATAATACTAGGGTTTCAAGATAAATCTTTGAAAAGCATTAACGCATGCTTAGCGAACTCTAAAGCTATTATATTAAATGGAAAAAGAATACGGTCGCGAACAGCTAATAAAATAATAATAATGCTAATAATAGCTTTATACTAGGGTTTCTCCAAAAAACCCAGCATTACTAGTAATTGATACTAATCAAATCTCAAGACCAAAAAATCTGATTACCATAATCGAACAAGTCTGTGTGTAAGTACATATAGAGTAAATAAACAGCTGTTATCGTTGTCCACTCAGATAACATAATAATAAACGTAATCAGTGCGATTACGTAGCCGTCGTAACCATGGGTCGTAACCGACCAATCTCGTAGCACCACGGTATGGACAGATCTACGTGGGCGAAGTAGAAGAAATGTCTACGATAGTGGACATGTATTTATAGAGATCGATTTTAGACGGGTGGTCCTTGGATTAAAATAGATGATATTGTCTCCTGCGTCGTGTTTTAATAAGTTTGGGATCGTGGAAGTCATTGAAATTAGTAATTATGTATACCGGCTCTTGTCGTCATCCTTCGAGCTGCATTTTAATGAACTGCATCGCTAGTCTACTGGCCGCAATTGCGGCAACTGAGGTCCTGGGTTCGAATTCCGGGTCGCTAAATGAGTTATTACGTTTAAAAAAAGTAAGGTACATTTCATTACAGCAAACTTTTTATTAGTGATCGAAGCAGCAAACCTTAGAACAATTTTTCTGACCCGGTAATTGAACCCAGGACCTTACACTCAGCAGCTGTGGTTTAGACCACTAATGAGGCATAACATTACATAGCATCACGCCTGTATTCCCTGAAGGGGTAGACAGAGGTGTACACAGTTGTACACCTCTGCCAAATCTGTCCACATTTTACCAATGCTGTTATTAAGTCTCATGTTTATCTACCGGACACAATTCCAAACTCCGGGCTGCAACTGAGAATTTCCAAGAAAACTCAATAGAAATGCCCTACCTGGGTATCGAACCCCAGACCTCATGCTCAGCAGTCACGCTTGAGACCACTAGAGCATTTTACGAGGCAGTTACAATCATAATATTAGATTTAGCTAGTTATGCTTAGACACTTATGCAACAGTCTTCTTATCGTGTGTTTGATGAACAACCTAGTGTCAGAGTTTAAACCACTCGTAGGTCACTGACATGGCTTTACACAGAACCGGGAATATTTAATATCCGGCAGTAATAGGATCGAAATAAATCAGTAGATCAGCCGATCCACACCACGCCACTTGTTTTCCTGGCAAAATGCCACCCACCTGTTCTAGTTCCTGTTCTAACTTTTAACCCATTTGCTATCTCAATTATTATTTGCTGAAATCGGAATAGGCAGAGTATATAGTGGTTTACCCTATGCCTAAATAAAAACGAATTCAAAATTAAAATATATTAATATAAGGTAAACTCGGAATCAGAATAATTATGTAGAGACCTTCCCAAACTAGGGTTATTATATTAAATGGAAAAAGAATACGGTCGCGAACAGGATTCGAATACTCCAGGCGCTCTGACCACTAAGCCAGCTCGACCTCTGCTCACCACAGCGAATTCTCCTTCCATATTTTAACACGTCTTTTGGCGACGTCATTGCTATCAATTCAGTCCTTATACAGGTGACCGAAGTAATCCATTTAATATAATAACTTTAGAGTTCGCTAAGCATGCGTTAATGCTTTTCAAAGATTTATCTTAAATTCCCAAACTAGGTTTTGTCAAACTTGTCTCATGTAAACACATTTTATAATGTACAGGTTTATAATGTAATCAGTTAATACTATAATATGTATTAAACATCGCCGTATCCAAACATACCCCTTTCGCGTCACTTATATTGATTTTCTCAATCAATCATGCTTTTTAGTTATGGTTCTATAGTAATAAACAACCACTTTAAAAGAAAATGGGCAAGACAGAAAAATCAGATACAAATGTAACCGGGAATAAGGTACGCAGATAATATATTTTACAACAGCTTTTACAGATAAATCGCATCTGGAGCGTACTTAAAAATTATAAATGTTTGTGGAAAGGAAGTAAATAAAACTGCAAAGTTAGTCGTGTCGGTTCAGTAGTCTGTATAGGGACTGAATCAAAGACTTTAAATGGTTGGAAGCTCGCTGGATTGAATATATAGCAATGACGTCACCAAAAACGTATTTAAATGTGGAAGAAGAATTCGGAGTAGTAAGCAGAGTTCAAGATGGCGCCTGGAGTATCCACGTATTCTCACTACCGTATTTTCTTTCAACAAAGAAAAATAAGTATAGCTTTTAGCTTCTGTTGTTTTTCTTCGTATTTACTGTCGATGGAGAACCCTTTAGGCTTTGACCTGCAATCTGTGACTCGTACATATAAAACTTACACGTCATTATATGTAGTTTCAGCTCGTAAATTGTACCGAATATGGGCGACTACGTCAGAGCGGAGGTTGGAATAGCGAATATGGGCATATTCGCTATTAATATATTGGGCATAATCACAACAGCAACGTTAAGCAAATGGATATGAACATAACGTGTTATATTTAGCAGGTTCTATAACCTATATCAAAAAATGTTGTTTTATTATAATTTGTTTTGATCGCGAATATCTAAGACATGACTATATTTCAAATCTGTTTACCTTTCTGTGGGATACCTTTTATCTAAAAGTTACCTCAGTTATTTAAGAAGTACCGACCTTTCTAGTGATAAACTTCCTGGCCTTTACTATCAAAATCAAAACTGCGCAAGACACAACATCAGATTACCGGTTACGACAATAAATACTTCGCATATTTCACGATTTCCTTTCACTTCTAGATAAGTCTATACAAAGTAGGTCCTATACAATTAGCGAGTATTCAACCACAACATACGGTGTCTGATTCACGCTGATTACTGACGTCACCAACAGATAATGACTGAAACGAATTGTCCGTGCAACGTCGGAACTATAGGTCACCCGATAAACGATGGAACGACCTTGGTATTTACTTACTATTTGCAAACTCTCCAGATTAAGGGATTAATATAATTCTAGGTAATCTAAATCTTAGAAATCGGACGCTCCGGTGTTTGAATTTGGGATAGAAATAGTTGCCTTTAATTTATTCGTCTTAAGAACATCTTATACTCGTAGATATCAATTTGTGATTGGAGCATAATATTCAACATCAATTCACACATTATTCTACTTCCTAGATTTCATGGTTCCATGGCTATTATTTTCCTAGGACTCACAGTGTTTCGTAAATCATTAAAGAAGTTCTTGGGCAATCCTGACTGTCATGAATGGTGAAATTGAAGTGGAGGCCCGTTCTAAAAACAAACTCCATGGTGATTCACTAAATGTGAGACTATTTTTATTTATAATCTCTTTCGATAGTCATACCTATTCATATTAATTATTGTTTACGTTTATTATAGTTTATTACTTATTTAGTGTTGCTCGTGGTAGTGTAGTGAGTGGATTCGACTTTGATATAAATAACCGTATAGGTACAATTTCGTATATGGCGTGTATAATAAGTTGTCATTGTTCCAAAGGACATCTGAAACATATCAACTTAATAATACCATGGACGGAATTAATAGGAACTAAATTACTTGCCTAAACAAACCAGCAACTAAAACAACCGGAGGTCTTTAAGGCGCGTGTGAACAGGCTTCTGCTGGGTAAGCGTGTTCAATCGTCGACCGCACCATCACTTAACATCAGGTGAGGTGTCGATAAAGCGTAAGCCCATTAAGAATTTAAAAAAAAACCTATTTTAACATCTTGCCTAACATGGTACATTGTGTGTATATACCTATATATGTACACCATGTTGTTGGCCACATAAAGTTATCTCATTTTAATTTTGTCTTAGGTGCCCGCGAAACCCTGTGGTTCGGTCTCGACGCCCACACTGGAGGCGTGATATACGAGTGTGGGTCTGGGGGCTGCAACAGTGAGCAACAGACAGCGGGCGCGGGCCGTGACGTCATAGTGCTGCGGCGGCACTCCAACACAGTGCGGGCGTTGGATCCTAGGAGTGGCAGTGAGAAGTAAGTATACTGCCAGAAATGGATCTACGTTTGGCCACCAACTCGCCTGATGGTAAGCGACGGTGTGCCTGAGGATGGAGCACATAGATTAGAAGATATCTATTCACTCAAGCCTTATATATCTCTAGATTAGTTATTGTCTGGATTGTATTTCTCAGGAAGCACTCAAGACGGCAGGGAGTTCTATTCACAGCGGTTCGTAACATGAACGTGGAAGCAAATTGTTTTGTACTTGTCCTGTAGTAAAAGTTCAGTAAATGTTCCACGGTCCTGAGCTGCCCCCCATGACGTTGGCCCATCTCGCCGCTGGTTGTCCAAATGGCTCACTTTCCAATCTCCGGGCACTTTACACCATTGGTTTTATACTTCTGTTTGCCTGCCTAGCCTTTCCAACTACGTTAGTGTATATGCTATCAGTGTAACCGGATCCAACCATGCCGTTAATAGCGAGTATTTTAAATGGACAGACTGCCTATCGTACCTCTAGACCCCACTTACTGGGTAACACGTTACCTCCTAGAATGCGCTTGACTACCTCTAAGCACTGTCATGGAAATTCATTTGGCTATTGTGCTCTCCAAGGCGTGGTTTGAGTAACGTCTTTTTTATTTTTAAGTGGTAAATCTAAATTAACCACTACAATCTTCTTATATTTCTTGCAGATGGAACTTTAGCGTGGCAGAGCACCGTGTTGCCCTAAGTCGTCGAGAATGCGCCGACGCACCAACTGTTGCAGTTCCCGTCGCAGTGGCGGTGGCTTTGCCGGAGGGGGTGGTCGCTATCAAAGATATATCGGGGACTAACTTTCTCTGGCAGCAAAAGGTATGTAATTAATTGAGAAGTACTATAAGAAAATAAAAAGATACTTTGGTGACCTTTTGGAATTTGATCTGAATTTGTTTGTGACATTTGCCTAGATACAGACTACAAAGAAAGTGATGCAACTGCCTCGTTGGTTTAGTGGTCCGTAGCGCGACTGCTGAGCAGGAGGTCTCGGGTTCGATTCCCGGGTCGGGCAAAGTGTTATTGAGTTTTTCTGTTAGGAAATTCTCAGCAGCAGCCCGGAGTTTGGAAATGTGCCCGGTCCATCAACCGGGCACATTTCCAAACTCCGCCAGGCTCACCACCTATTACATGGGACTTAATAACAGCATTGGTGAAATGTGGGTGTACAATTGTGTACACCTCTGCCTACCCCTTCGGGGAATACAGGCGTGATGGTATGTTAAGAAAGTGATCTCGATTTGGGAAGGATTAACTTTTTTAGTTGCCACAAGTATTTTACTAAAATTATGTCAAATCTGTAATCTCCGACGGTGTAGGCACACATATTTCATCAATGACTTTATTCATTCTCATAGTGGAGAGCATATTGCCATCAACCGGACACAATTCCCAACTGGGCTGCTACTGAGAACATCCTAACAGAAAAACCCGGTAGCACTGCACAGGAATCGAACCCATGACCTTACGCTTAGCAGCCGCAATTGCGCCCTGACCAATGGGACACTCAAACAAATAGCACATAAATTAATTATTACGTTCTTTTTTGTCTTGCAAGCCAGACTCTTCAATGTTTAGCAACTAACTTTTATTTATTTCTTTCCTGTGTAGCTAGATGCACCTGTAGCTGGTATGTGGCGTTTGCATGCAGGAACACTGCAGAATATAGACGTGTTATGGGAAGCCACACAAACTCTGATTCAGGGCCAAGGGTCTACACAACAGCCATCACTCTACATAGGAGTTCATGATAGACAGGTTAGTGTACAACGCAACCATTGTATGTTGAACTCTATGGTTCATAAACGATTGCTGAGGGTAAGTAACACGCTGCGGGCTCATCTAGGGATGGGTTTGTTTGACGCATGTAGCAAGCTATTCCTATTCCCCACTGACAGTGCCATAGTTTCCATCGTCCACCGAATAATACATATATGTATTGCATCTTAGTAGTGGACTCAAAACAAAATTAAATTTGTAAAATTATATCGGCGCTCCAGTCTGCATGATGAGCTTTTGGCCCTGTCAACTTAATGACAGGGCCAAAAGCAAAAAATATGAAGGAATCCAAGTCGCATCCAAATATAAAGTAGGTCGGTTGAATCGAAGTTTAACCAAAGTTAGAAAGGATACCCTTGACGTCTGTAACAAAGAACAATTCTATTAAACACACGAAAAAATAGATAAATCTTCGAAAAGCTTTAACGCATGCATAATGAACTCTAAAGTTATAAATTTTTGTGGAAAAAGATTATGGTCGTAATTGGTTTCACAAACACTCACGCTATTTAATTTTGAATTTATTTAGTATATTTTTTATTAGAAGTGAGCGTTAATGGCAGCGACACAGTTTTTTCAAACTAATGTAGCTGTTATCGTACATAATATAAACTTGTTTTTGATCCAATAAATTATTTGTATTTGTATTCTTGAATTAACAGAAAATCTTGTAAGTAAAATATGCTTTTTATTTCCTATATATAACGAAACTTTTCAGCTGTACATCCAAGAAAGTGAATTCTACTCTAGTAAGGTCGAAACAGCGGTCTCGGCGAAGCCGTTGCCATGGAAACTGGTATCAGCCCGGCCTCTTCAGATCGAGGAGAAGTCTGACAACGATCACACTGCGCTATCAGTTCATGAGACTGATCAAAACGCACTGTCCTTGATCACGTTGTATGGCAAAATTGGAAATAATTTAGGTCAGTTATAATAAATTTTAAATGGTTTTGTGCTTTGTAGAATTGTGTGTTTAAATTAAATTATGTGTCACTTATGTGGGTAGTAAATAAGAATTCTAAGCCTGAAAGTCTCATAAAAGGCATGATGAAAGTATTAAAGAACCAAAAAATAAATGGTTTTAGAGGTAAATATAGACAGCTTCATGACACCCCGCAGCGTTTTCGCGGTTAAATTAAATTAGATACATTAAAATAAAATAATTTGTGTTTAAACTTAGTTTATTGCTATAATATTGTGTTTTTCGGATATGGTAGACGTGTACCTACATTATAAAAGGAGATTTCAAAATCTGTCATCATGCCTATTGGAAAAAGTGTCAGTATCGACAATTCCTTATGATTGAGTATACCAGATGGCAGATTACTTCGTATTAAACAGTAACCGTTAATTGGCCCTAAATCTGGTTAAACAGTAGGAAACCCCGACCTCCAATGACATCAATATATAATCTCTATTATGTCATCAATCCTACACTACCAGACAACCCGGATCAAGGTGATCCGATGATAATATTTTAATAAGCTTGCAAAAGTATTAATATACTTCTCGCGCAACAAACCGACTTAATACAAACTACAACAATAAATATTTCCTTAACTAGGTGACCACGGCTACTTCGTATACCTCCAAGAAACATGTGAACAAGCGGTCCAAGTGACCGAAGATACGTTCGAAGACACCGCCCTCCCAAACATCAGCACTGATCAGCAGGAACACCACCACATCCACGTTCACATCTCCTCGCTCTGGTACTGGTGGAAGGAAGTGCTCCTCATCGCGATATCGTCTGCTCTGCTCATGAACCTCATGATCTGGCCAAGGTTCTTCGCACCAAAGATTAGGGCAACCACGCCGTTGCCCACTAGTCAGGAACAGGTAATTAATATTACGAATTTTTTTACCTTCAGGTAGATTTATTGTAACTTTAGGAGATGGATGGTAGTCCGTAGGAGTTTCATAATAAATACTGAAATCCAGACACAATTTGGACTAATAAGTTCAAATTGCCACACAGTTTCGCATACACAATATCAATTTCTACCAGTCTGGCAGCTTTGCCGTTGTCTACTAATCAAAACAGGTTGATAAAGTTATAATTATTAATTGTTTAACTTTCTAGGTCTGTCAGATTTTGGAGTTTAGAACCTAAAAACTGATCTAATCTGTCTGACTTAAGTCTAGATTTAGATGGCGGGTAATTTTTTTTTTTTTATAGTTTTTGGGCTATTACGAGTCTAATATTATTGGATATTAATTTTTGCTCTTCATTTTATCCAAAACGATTGTTGTTGTTTTCAACTCAAATACAATTTTTTATTTCAAATAGACCAGATTACAGGTACTTATAAAAAGTCGAAGCTAGGTGCAGGTTTCATTTATTTAGTAGTCAATACCTAAGACAACTATTCAATATTGATCTGATTCTGTGGTACATAATATAAAACTTTATAAAAGTAATATTTTGCAGGTGGTAGTTCAAGTATGCGGCTGGCATGTAGACAAGCCGGCGATCCGGCCGAACATTCCAGAATATTCTGGTCGTTACGAAAATGACTTCACGCCATTACGCTGCTTGGGCCGCGGCGGGTTCGGCGTAGTGTTTGAAGCTAAGAATAATATTGATCATTGTTCTTATGCTGTTAAGAGGATTACGTTACCTAGAAGGTGGGTTTGATTAAAATATTCACAGAAAAAGATGTAAAAAAGACCCTATTGAAATCGATCCATCCGTTTGGGATAGAGATAGAAAACAGCATTCAAACTTATAGCATTCCTCATTTTGCGTCAGAGAAAAATATAATTGAAACTAATATACATATAGTGCATGCGTACTTTAGACTAATTACTCATTCATTATTTAATAACAATGGATAACATGTAAATGTACAGTCACGAGCACTAACATTATAACATTTGCACTTTTTAAACTCAATATTATTGAGATAACTATTTACTAGGTAGTAATAGTGTATGTAAAATGTAGAAGGAATGGTTCTTCTACATTTTATTACGCCAGAAATATTGTCGGCGAGTTTTTAAAAGTTTCTGCTCGTGACTGTACGTACTATGTGTAATGTACTAATAAAATAATAACATTAATTACCTAATATTGTTATAGGGAATCTAAGCGAGAGCGCGTGCTTCGTGAAGTACGAGCTCTAGCGAAGTTAGAACACGAACATATTGTTCGTTACTTCAACGCGTGGGTCGAGGAACCACCACCTCTTTGGCAGCAACAACGGGACGCAATATGGATCAGGTAACACTCGAATAATCATCATCCCGGTTTTGTTGTTAAGTTTCACAAAGAACAAGTGGTCAAACGCTTATTTCAAATAGTAAATTGTGAGTCTTTATGGGATAGAATTCAAAATATTGGACGAATAAATGTGGATTCTACCAATGAAACTGCGGAAAATTGCTTTAAAACGAAAAAAAAAATATTTTTCTCCCCCGGAATATTTTCTTTCCTAAAGTTACAATATTAAATGGAAAAAGAATACGGTCGCGAACAGGATTCGACCCTGCGCCTCCCGGATAGATACTCCAGGCGCTCTGACCACTAAGCCATCTCGACCTCTGTTCACCACCGCTAATTCTTCTTCCATATTTTAACGTCTTATGGCGACGTCATTGCAATCAATTCAGTACCTATACAAGTGACCGAACCGACACGACTAACTTTGCAGTTAATACAATGTCGTAAAGAATGCAATTACCTTAATAATTCAAGATATGTCTTTGAAAAAGCATTAACGCATGCTTAGCGAACTCTAAAGTTACAATATTAATGAACTATATATATATTATATTATATGAACAGAGGTCGAGATGGCTTAGTGGTCAGAGCGCCTGGAGTATCTATCCGGGAGGCGCAGGGTCGAATCCTGTTCGCGACCGTATTCTTTTTCCATTTAATATTGTAACTTTAGAGTTCGCTAAGCATGCGTTAATGCTTTTTCAAAGACATATCTTGAATTTTCTTTCGTGTATTTGTGTTCAAAATTAAAAAGTCAACAAATGCAGTTGGTTGCGAGTTTATCGGTTTTTTATCGGATACATTTCGGAGAGTGTGCACAACTCAATTTCTCCATCCCCTTTCCATCATGGGACAACCAGACGCACGGCAAAGCGTCATCGATATATGGTAGACATTCCACCTATGTGTACAAAGCATTTTGCTTCTACATTTATCATATGTACCGCTAAATAATGGAACTCTTTGCCGGAGTCTGTATTTCCCGATAATTTGAGTCTGGGCGTCTTCAAGTCGCTAGTGAATAGGTTTCTTCTAGGCAAGCGTGTTCCATCGTAGACCGCATCGTTGGTTTACATCAGCGAGATGTGGTCAAAAGCAAGCCTATGCTAAAATAAAATAAAAAAAGCAGATACATAGACATTTAATTAGAATTTTTAATGTAGAAAAAGTCTGCAGAATATCTTTGATAAAACCCATATAGGACTAAAGTAGTACTTTAAAAATGTAATTTGTATGCTTGTGAAGCAAAATAAGGTGAAACAATTTTATGGGATAGGGGGCAAACGAGCAGACGGATCGCCTGATGGTAAGCGATTACCGCCGCCCATTTTACATTGAATAAAATTTTACTACCAACGGTATGTAAAAATAATAAATGTATTTGAGCCATAAAATGCAAGTGAAAATCTAATAAACACTTTATTATCTTTCCCAGAGAATTAGACGGCGTGTCAGTAGCCATGACAGAGGAATACACAGCGACTTCCCCAGTGCCGGCTATAAAGCCGCCCGGTGACGTCATGCTGGACTTAAACAAGTCGACAGATGGCAGCTTCGACCCACTAGACTATCAGAAGAAATTAGGAGAACCTAGTAAAAGACTCAGGTATGTGTGAAAAAATTACAAACAACTAAGCTTGTTCTTTCTTTCTTTCTTTCAACTAAACAGTGACATCGTCATGAAGCGTAGGCGCGTCACGAAACTCTCCTAGTCTTTCCCCCAAGTAGTGTTTACACCTCCAAATAATCACACACTTCACAAAACTTCCTCCCTAACCCTCCAAATCCTGCAACTCATTCCCAACTTCTGCCCCACCCTCTCTCCAATAGAAATCACCGCCAATAGCACCTGACCTCCACCTGTTTATTTATTTAATTACGAGAAAAACAATCTACATAATTCTGGACATTGCTTCTCTTATTTTATTGCGTGTTTGTGACGCATCCTACTCCCTTATGTCTCAAAAGTTTCTGTTTTTTTTTTTTTTTTTTGTTGTGTATATGTATGCGTCTCCAATCACGTAATAAAACACATTTTCTTTCTTTCTTTCTTAAATATGATTAGAACATAAATCTATAAAAAAAGAAAGAACTAAATATATATATATGTACACATAAAAAAAAACTGCTGCAAACCTCTGATGAAAGGCTTTGAGCGTTCAGTCTGGAGATGGTGACACTTCAGAGGGTATGTGAAACCGTCGGTCCCCGCTGTTGTTAATTATTAATAGTCGCAGAGTCAAGTCCGAGACCTATTACAGAAGGACCTATTGTAGAAGAAGCTTGAATAACTGGGATAACTGGTTTAATCCTAAGAACACAAAAAAGAAGAAGGTTGGTTTCTTCCGAAATATTTTATCTGCACAGTCATCGGAACGAATTTCATGAACGCCTAGACACGTCGACCGTGCTTTAGTACAGTCCATGTTTAGTACCTACAATAGTTGAACACTTCCCATATTAAAATGGTAACAGGGATACCACTCAATTATATGCTTCTCTTTGTCCACAGATCACTAAGCTGCAACGACTCCTTCAGCATAGTATTCGACGAGAACGCTCCCTCTAAGCTGTCCTCTGACGTCACGCAGCCCTCCCTACCCAAAGCTCCTACTGACGACGACTCCTTCATAGTTTTCGCGCACTCCGGGGAGGGCACTGAGGACAGAAGACACTCTTCATACGATAAGAGGCTCGAGAGGGTCAAGGAGTGTGATTATAAGACTGGAAGTTCTACTACTGGGAAGAAGAAAAAGGTTAGCTTTAACCATTTATTATTACATGATTCTTTTTTTTGATTTTTGATACTATCTGATTATTCTTTGTAAGTCTTAAAGGAGGTGTCTTACCACATTGGGCTCAAGACTTAGATTTGGTTGTCTTTTTTAGGGTTTCGTACCGCAACAGGAAAATAATATCAAAGAACTTATGTCTAGGCTTCCTTAGAATTGTAAAAAAAAAACAAATACTGATACTTGCTAATAAATCAAAACCTACTTTCCGTTGACCTACAAATATGAAATTTGGCTAGAAGCAAAGTCTTGACTGACAGGCCATAATGATACATATTCTGTGAAAATGTCAACTTTACAAACAGACAGAAGGCGTAAATTAGGTAAATGGGTCCTCTTGGGCACCCTTGTGGGATGGAACCGTATAATGTCAGAAATTAAAATGTTTAATTTAACAGAAAATCTCGTATTCCATATATATCATTTTATTATAATAAAAATGTTTCGTTTTCATTTCTACAGAAAGGCCACACCCGCCATTGGTCCTTAGACATGGTAGTCCGAGGCACCGGGACTCAAACCGAAGCCCCGTCGACTAGTCCTCAGATGTACCTATACATACAGATGCAGCTGTGTCGCCGGGACAGTCTACACGATTGGCTCAGAGACAACAGATGCTGTGATAGTAGAGCCGACAAGGTATAGTAAAAAAATATTATACTATACATCATGTAACAGCAGTCTGTGATCATACAGTCATACTTAAGGAGGTCAATGCAGTGGCGTGCATTGCATATAGGCAAATAGGCAGTACCTACCTCATAAGAATTACCTAAGTACAACCTAAACCACCGTTTACTATATCTGTATAAATTATTTAGTCATTGTACTAGATAGTAATATCTTAGGTTTGCGCGATCACTACACATTATAATAAAACAACTATCAACCGGATTAATACGATGTACGGTAGACTGAAATAATTTTAAATAAACTGTTGAGACACCTGACACCTTAGTCCTCCTGCGACCACGAACGCTGCAAAGTGTTCGAAACGTCAGGAAAAAACAAAAAACCAATAATACACGCGATTAATCCGGTTAAAAGTTTTTTTATTATAATTGTACTAGATATTAAACCAAAAACTTACACCACCTTTAAATGTTACATGAAAAAAAATAATCATTACTCGCAACATATTCGCAATTTAGTTGCATAAGGTAGGCAAGAATATGACGTCGTTCAGACCCAAAACAGCAAATTTAGCGTATCGCGCAAAAAAGAAAGAGATAGAAAGTGACGTTATCTGTGCGGGGAGGGAAAGAGACAGTTTGCTAATGCTTCGTTTGTTTAATTGTGTTTGATACGTATATTTTTTTAACTACTAATCTGTGGTTTTGTAATATTTGTTTAGAGTAGAAGTAGCCTATAGTATAATGTACTCTGTGAGTAGAAGTATTACGTTACGATATGATGTGATTTATAAAGCGATTTACAAATAAATTGTAGTGAATTGTACAGTGAAAATTACAAAATTAATGTGGTGATTGTATTGTAGTGAAGACATAATTTGATTAGAGAAGTTAGCTGTATAAACTTAAATGTTAGCGTACAAACTTATCCCTTTCAAGTTCAACTTTGTTTGACAAAACCAATTTTTTTATAAAGATCATGTCACCAAATCTATCTTTGACTCAATAGAATATTAATAATCTTACACATATATGTTATACAATTTACACATACCTACTCAAAATATCCATTAAAATGTCTGATGTGTTGTGTGTGATAGTTTAGTATAATTCGATAAAGTAACGAAATTATTTAGACAAGTGTGAAAAGAGATGAAGTTGGTAAGAAATTACTTTGTATAATAAAATAGCTTCTAACGGGATAATCACGTGTATTATTGGTTTTTGTTTTTCAGTGCTCTTGCGACCACGAACACTGCAGGAAAAACATCAAACATTAATACACGCGGTTAATACGGTTAAAAGTTGATTTATTGTGTAGTGATCGCGAAAACCTAGGAAATAAGTTTTTTTTTTCTTACTACATATCCATATTTTTTACCATAATCGACTGGTTCTATTTGCCTGCCTACCTTACTCAAATACCAATGCACGCCACTGGGTCAATGTACACAACTATACGAAATATTTACTATAGAACCAACTTTGAAAGCCGGAAAAAATATCAGCTGCTCCATAGAAATGTTCATACCTAACATAAAATAGCATAATGCTTGTATTCCCCTAAAGGGTAGGCAGTTGTACACCCACATTTCACCAATGGTGTTATTAAGTCCCATGTAATAAGTGGTGAGCCTATTGCCATCTACCAGGCACAATTCCAAACTCCGGGCTGCTACTGAGAATTTCCTAACAGAAAAACTTAATAACACTACCCGACCCGGAACTCGAAACCGAGACCTCATGCTCTGCAGTCGCGCTTGGGACCACTAGACCAACGAGGCAGTCTTTGTTCATACCTATTCGACCAAAATGTATAGAGCAGCTGAATTTTTCGAACACAAATGGAAATAGAAACGACAAATGGTTTTAGTTGCGACAATTCTAATATTGACAGACTAAACTAAAATAAAAGCTTAAATTATATCTAAGAGCTAGACAGAACGACTTAAGAAACTTGAAACAAAATTTTTTGACCATTTTAGTTGACTCACTTTTAGGTGACATCTAAAATTAACAAGATGATATTAATTAAAAAGCACGCCTGCCGTTTTTGAAATCTTACTTTAAGCCTATGTTACCTGGGGCAATGTAAGGATTCTAACGATACCCCATACATCGAAATCGGTTCAGGCGTTTAGAAGTTATGGTGGAATAAAGAAACTCACAAACATACATACATACATGAACCCTAAAAACATAACACTCCTATTTTGGGGCAGTCATGATTATTTTTTCTATTCATCCACAGGTAAAGGTGTTATTTAGTCAAATCGTATCAGCAGTAGAATACGTACACTTAGCTGGTCTAATACATCGTGATCTAAAGCCCAGCAACATTCTGTTCGCGCCGGACGGTCGCGTCAAAGTGGGCGACTTCGGACTAGTGACGGCTATGAGCGACACGTCACAGGATACCGAGAGGACAGAACAAGTTGATGCCCATCAGAGACATACGTATAGAGTTGGTGAGTATTACAAATACAATGGAAATATGTACAAGCAGCAGATAGCCTAGTGGTGTGACCGTTGGACTGACAAGTCAAAGGAATTCGAACTTGCGAAAGTTCGAATCCAAGGCACACCACTTATTTTTCGAAGTCATGTACGTAGTATAATTTAATTATCACTTGCTTAAAACGCTGAAGGAAAACATTGTGAGGAAACCAGCACACCAGGGAGATGCTCTCAATAGTGTGTAAGCCATGTCAGAGACCTACAGATGGCTTAAACTCTGACACTAGGTTCATCAACCACACGATAAGAAGACAATGTAGACAGAAAATTCAATAAAAATTAAATGAGAAATATTACTATAAAAATTTTACCTAAAGATAAATCTTTGAAAAGCATTAACGCATACTGAGCGAACTCTAAAGTTATAATATTAAATGGAAAAAGAATACGGTTGTGAGCAGGATTCGAACCTGCGCCTCCCGGATAAATACTCCAGGCGCTCTGACCACTAAGCCACCGCGAATTCTTCATCCATATTTTAACACATCTTATGGCGACGTTATTGCTATATATTCAGTGAACGAACAGACACGACTAACTTTGCAGTTAATACAATGTCGTAAAGATGCAATTACCTTAATAATTAAAGATAAATCTTTGTAAAGCATTAACGCATGCTTAGCGAACTCTAAAGTTATAATATTAAATGGAAAAAGAGCACAAACAAACTCACGACATCGCATCAACCAAATATTCAGAAGGATTCAACATTCTATTAATCACTAGTACCTACATAGTATTCACTGTATTGGGTCCTGTCTGATCTAAGCAATTATTTTTTATACAAATGTGAAAGATAAAATCCTTTTGGATTTAAAACTCACGCTGGCTTGATTCAATGATCCGTTTTTATTGTTTCTGATATTTATATAAAAAAATGAACATACAAACTGCATCTGCTATCAAACGTTAAGGTTACGCCAATATTAGCTTATAAGAACTTTCCATAACATGACATCACGCCTGTATCCCCGAAAGGTTAGTCAGAGGAGAACGTTTTACACAGACACTTCACCGATATTAAGGTGACCATCGACCGGCCACATCCAAACTCCGGACTGTGAATTTTCTAACAGAAAAAAAACAAAAATACTATGGCCGGCCCTCACGGTCAATACGCGTCTATTGACCGTGAGGACATTGAGGTCTATTGCGGTCAGTATAATTTTACTTTTATCATCTTTCCCAGGCACCCACCTCTACATGTCCCCGGAACAGCTTCTAGGTCGTCCATACAGTTACAAGGTGGACATCTACTCCTTAGGGCTGATCCTCTTCGAGCTGCTGCAGCCGTTCGGTACGGAGGCGGAGCGCGTAGCTTGCCTACTGCGGGCCAGGAACGATCACTACCCTGAACACTTCACTTCGCACTACCCGCAAGAGGTTAGTACCTTAGAGTACCTCATTTCATTACTTATTTTTTGTTGAGCTCCCTTTTTTATGGTGAGCTATACGATAACCGATGGATAAGTGCTCTTAGATAGGACAGGTCAACTCAAAGCTGCTAAGGCTATGTCCTCAAAAGACCTTTCCAGATGATATTATAAATATAAGCAGATAAGATTTCCTATCTGACTATATCTGAGAAGAAATAGCGGCGCCATCTAGTTTGTACAAATGAATTGTAAGTGTTTTTAAAAGATTTATTCTCAGACACCATTCAGATTGGACATGAGATTTGAAACAAAATATATTTAAAACGATAGTTGTGCTTATGCAAAAGCAATAATTATTGTAAAATAAGAGAAACCTGGCTATATCTAATACTGTGGACTGCGATAAGCTGAGTTGAATTGATACGGGAAATGTTGTGGCTGAGCTTAAAAAAAAGAAAATCTTGGTTTAAAAGGAGCATTACATTGGTTATAGAAAATGTTACTTGTCTGTGTCTATATAGTTATAAAGAGCTTTAGAGAAAGAAAGAAATATTTATTAAGATTGGTAACGTGACACACATTAAAGAAAAAGAAATGTTGCAAGAAAAAAAAATAGATATAGACAAACTAAGTAAAGTAAGAACCCTACAACAGAAAGATTACGCAGTGTGCGTCGCAGTATCCACCAAAAAGAGATCATGCTCAGCCTAAAGCCGCATCGCGGTTAGCGGTACGACGCTGATTTTCAGCAACACCTCGGTGACTGTCGAGTATGTGACAGCTGTTATTAATAATTTGATTAGAATAGGCATAAAATTTATCATAATATAGATACCACAAAAATAACTACAATTCCTATCTGTATGAGTTTAAATTTAGGTATTTTTGTCAGGAAGAAAGGAACCTCCTGACAATTCACTCCGTATCCAGAAGTACTGCTTTCCGTATTATGCCCTCGATTCAGACCACCTCTAACATCATATCATCCTGATTATAATATTGTTTGCAGACCGAAGTCCTAAAACTGATGCTGAGTGAAGACCCGTCAAAACGTCCGACAGCCACAGGCGTGAGAGCGCGCGCTCCTCTATACGAATTAACTAACCCCGAACATCACTTCATTTTACCAGCTATGGCGGCCGCATGAAAAAGGAAACTTCTCGAAACAATTATGGTAAATATTCAACGTGATATGCTGGTTACATGATAAAATCCATATTCAAGCAACGAAAAAAAAACTATATTAAATACTTTGTCGCTACTCTACATGTTTGAAGTTAGGCTTGCCAAATAGTCGCGCAGGTACAGTCGTATCGACAAGTGTAAACGTGTTAAAATATTTATTAGGAAAATCATCACGACCGCGAAACATTTATGGCGCCGACTGTTCTCGGTCCCTGAGCGAATGAGACAGATGTAAAGGAGTGAGTGCGACAGCACGCTTTAACTATAATACGACAATTAGTTTAATCATATCTTTTTAAAGTGAAATACAAAACTAGGTAATGAAAATTTCAAATCTTACGACAGGCAGTAGTGTTTTACCGAGTGATTAGCGATTTTGCACTAGATCGCGGTCGTCAAATCGCGCAATCAATCGATGTATCGAGTTTCCGAAAAGCGACTTAAATCGATGATCGCCGATGCTAAACATAGCCATGTTTGAGGAGTGAGTTTATAAAATTTATATTTGATAATTAGAAATTGATGTTTTGAAATATTTTACAGAAAATCTTTTGTATTTTATTTTTATTTGGAATTTAGTATTTCGTTTCTTGAATAGGGTTTTTTGTTTCATACAAGAATCCTAATTTATTGCTAAGTTTTGAATAAATTATTACGTTTTCTATAAGCTATTGTAGTGTATTCTAAAGCATTTACTTTTAATTTTTGCTACTGCCTCTAGCCAGTGAAATTTAAATTGTTCTCTTATTACCAAATTGCTTTGTTTATTGAAAGGTAGTTTGTACATTTCTAGTGATAGACCTAGTTATTTTTTATCATGATGTATTTTAAATTAATCATTTTCAACATAGATGAAATGGTACAGTATTTTATAAGTCGTTAAATCCAGTGTTTTATTAAAGCAAATTTAATTAATCTCTCATTGGTATTATTTTTGCTGTAACAATAGATGTCAGACCATCCTAAGTCAGTCTAAAAATTCATATTGGTCTGTCTTATAATAAAATAACAATTAATTCTAAAGTAGTTTTTACCTATTTATAATTAACGGACTCTGGTCTAGTAGCCGTGAGGACCGAGGTTCGATTCCCGGGTTGTGTAGTGCTATTAAGTTTTTCTGTTAAGAAATTCTAAACAGCAACCCAGAGACAAAAAATCTTCCCGGTAGATGGCAATAGGATCACCATCATAAGGTCATCACGAAATTAAGTAGGTAATAATACCTTCTTAATTTCGGCATTGGTGAAATGACAGCTGACTACACATCTGCCTACCCTTTCGGAGACACGCCTTATGCTATGTTATGTTGAGAATGATTGATTATTATTTAAGCAATAATTATGTATTGTAATGTATTAAGTGAACGTAAGACTGGCGCTGGGTATTGTCGGAATGTTGCTATATTTAAATAAAAAATAATGTAAAAATTTATAAATACACCTTTATTATATGCATGATTAGGAAGCTCAATAGTTTTGCAAATATTATGAATGCACGTCTGTTATTTAATAAAATGTATAATGCATATATAAATTTAAAATTGTGTCTTTAAAAACCGAACTATAAAACTAAAATAAAAATATAAAGAAAACATATTTTACATAAAAAAGTAGATATTTAACTAATATTGAATACACCAATGTTATTATATGAATAATTATATACATATATGTATTGAATACTGTCGATATTATTTTTGTATATTGTAACACTTTGTTAAACTTAAAAAAGTATGCTCCAAAGTGTTTTAAAATAAAGAAATTGTAAACTAGAATGTATCTGATGTATTTCTTAGGAAATTGTTCGATAATTTAGTAACAATTTTGTTAACGAGGCTACAGATGGTTCGAACGACTCTGACACCAGCACGGTAATTGCGCAACTGCCTTTGCAATGACGAAACCGATCAATTTGAGATTGCGTCGTATGCTCTTATTCTCAAATTTCAGTACTGTATGTACAAAACCATGGGCCGTACGCGTCACAGCAATTACTACTGCTAGGAAAACGTAATTTTTTTTTTTTTGTATCGGTAGAGTGGTCCGGTTGGGCGTAAGACATTATAAATACACCGGGAGTATGTGCCGCCTTTATAAGTTATCTTAAATCCTATACTTCTTATAAGCAAGAGCATTTACCATACCCCAATTCCTCAAAAGAAAAATTACGATTCATTTATTAACTTTGAAAAATATAGACAGGAACGGGACTCAAACCCGCGACCTTTGCCATGCCGTGTCATGGATTTCCCGACGGAGCTACCGTGTAGCATCGTTATCGTTGCGTTGGAGACGCTTGGCGATATCTATTTAGCAATATTTTTTTTATAGAGCTCATGGTAGAGCCCGTTTGACATATCGTGTACGGCTCTACCAGCCGTGACACGGTATGCCAAAGGTCACGGGTGACATATTTATTAGAATAGGTTCTGTAGTTTCAGAGCTTATAAATTACAAACAAATTAGTTGAATTTACATAGATCTATGTTGATATATCTTTTACTTGGTATAACTCGATATGGCAAAATTCATTACCTACTGCACTCTTGCGGCAGTTCACCACCTCGACTGCTAATATCGACGCAATGTCCATTTTACAACTGTCGAAATAAAAGTTACTATTGCAAGTCAGATGCGCAATTATCCCGCGTCTTTGGCTTCTAAAGACAAGAAAAAATATGAATGTAACAGTTAAATTTGAAACAGTGATGTTAAAGGAATGAATCAGATTCGTAATGTTTGTGATACAATCACATTCCTTTTGTAATATATTAGGTTAAGGTAACCAATAAATGAATGATGAAAATACGTATTTAATTTGCAATGCCATTCTAAGATTTCCTTTAAAAAAATATTTACTTCATGTGTTGTGTGTGAATCTTTCGAAACCTACCAAACCGATATTAGATCCAGATTGGTTATGAGGAAAAGAGATAGCGGAACATATCCGAAAGGTCAAACCTCATTTCGATTGGACCTCATCTCATCTCATCGACTTGGCATCGAATATTTTTCTTTCACCTTGTCTTTTGCTCAAATTGGGCGCTAGATCGGGAAAAATTGAATTATGGAATCACCCTCCAATGTTGATCTAGCGAACAATTGTTTTAGCTAATGACAGAAAGGGATGGAGGATAGAAAAATATCTGTTGCCGGATAGTCCAATGATGTTCGGCCCTAATAGACTAAGAACTCATAGAATCGTTTCTATACGAATTCAGAGGTTTTCACCTTTTTAAAACACAGGAGAAATATAAATCAAAACAACAGTTAAACCATAACTAACATTTAATTATAAATAAATCGTCACCAATTAAAATAAAATTCTATACATAATATTCGATCACATACATAATACTTTAGTTAATACTATTATAATAACAAACAAAATGTGCTTTAAGCATTGTAAATGTTTCAAATAAAGGCATAACATCTTTACATAATGGAAGTTAGAAAAGGCAGCTTTACTAATTGTTCTTCAAAAGTGGATGCAATTTCCTATTTACAGAAATAAATCATCGAATTGTATAGGGAACAGAATTAAAATGATGTATTGATTATAAGTTAGAGAAACACTGACATTATCGCAATTTTGCCCGCCTAGCCTTTTCCTAAATACGTTGGGTCGGCTTCCAGTCTAACCGGACTGCCTATCTGACCTGCACAACCCAGCTACTGGGTAACGCGATATCTCGTGGTAAAACTGGTTGTCAGACTTTCAGGCTTCTGACTACTCGTAACGACTGTGATAGATCTTTATTTGACAAAAAACCGGGACCGACAGTTTTACGTGCTCTACGAGGCACGGAGGGGTCTCGATATGAAATGATGGTCACCCGTACACAGACCAACCGCGGCAAGAATAGCTTAACCTTTATCGATCGACCACAAGATATCGAACAGTTCGTACAATAGAGTGACAGCTTCTCACTATATTTATTTTATTTATTCAAAATATTCGTGAACATAATTATTTGTTTAAAAATTAATCTTTGAAATGATAACACTTGCGTAGCGACTTCAAAATGTATATTTTATGCGGTAAGAAAAATACTGTCGTGCGCAGCATTCAAACCTACGGACTACTACTACGAGCTCCGGCTAAATATTCAAATAATTTTATAAATTAATTTACATGTTTTAAATTCTAATATAACGTTTGTGTCCTGTTTTTAAATTCAAAGGAAAATATCACATCACGAAATATTCGCGATATCTTTCACAGGTTTTTTTTTAAAAAAAAACGTTGCCCCACACTAGGAATTTCTTCCTGTGTCGTGGGTGCGTTTACAGACATATAATCTCACAAGCACACACACCCAGTAATTGGTTCTTTACTAAATTTTCTCTATATTCAGTCGTCATTATTTCCTCTCGCTCACACATATTATCCACAAGCGAGAGGTTACTAGTAGAGCAGCCATTTCTAATCACATTTGAACTGAAAGGCATCTAGTATTTTCAAGGCTACGCTGGATAGATTGCAATTATAAAAATGGTCCCAATAATGTAATTAATAGGTACAAAATCAGATTTTATATATGTTTAGAATGGTCTTAGTGTACATTACTCGGTAAGCAAAAAATAACATATATATATATGATCTGTGAGAGATTTTAGATTATTTGGTACTTTATTTTTGACAAGTCGGAACTGGAGGCTATCAATATAACATGATTGTACCTAAATCTTTATTTACTGATACACTGGTGTTAATTTTATAGTTATAGGTGTTAATTATGAATTATTTATCTTTTTTATGGGATACTCGGTGACTCAATATGCGTTACTTAAATAATATGCACAGAATTGTACGCCAAAATATTGGAAGATTGCGTTTTTAGTCGAAAATTTTCAGAAAATAATAAGTTATGTATAATATTTATATGTTAATTATACCTGCACCATTAACCTCATTACATCATATTTACACGGATAAAACATTCCAAATATCAATTAATGTCAACTTATATTGGTATTGGCTCTTATCAGCATGCGCATATCGAGTTTCTAAGCTTTATTGGTACCTATTTCACAACGCAAAACAAAAAAAAAACCTTACTAAGTATTCTAAGTATTTCGTTTGGTTGAAAATTGTGTGTTATCTTATTGGATTTAGGTATTTCTATGTTTTATAATTTCTAGGTCAAAATTACTTCATTTATTGTCGTTCCATTCTCCCAATTATAAAATGTATATTAATTCGGTTTATAGGATCAATTTACATACATTTTTGAGTCTAATGAATAGATTTAATGGGTTAAAAAGGACACTGCAAACTAGATGATTAATTATTTTTTACATTACATTTTTGTATCTTATATTTCAAGACGAAATGCCCCTAGGAATGTATGATACTTAATTTTAACAAATAAGCATAACAAAAACAATATTCGTACTTAATACGCATCTAGACTTAATTCATATTGGTCAATTCCATTACATTTATAATTACTATATTACTATATAACATACAAAGCTATATAATTATCGATTATCACATTTGTAAACCAGATACACATGATTTATCAAACACAGCACAGGGTTTTAAAAAATGGTTAGCATTTTAATCACAAGCTAAAATAACGTACGTAGTGTGAAATTAAATAGAAAAAAAATATTTGTGATGTCATTTTTTCATAAAGCAAACTAGTATGTTGAACTGAACGATCGGCTTATTAATTTTTTGTTAGTTTTTTTTTATTAATTTTATTTATGGGTTTGCTCTTGACTCTAGTCTAGGTCAGAGGTGACAGAGACAAAGTCGACGATGGAGTGAGCTTACCCAGAAGAAGCCGGTTCACTCTAACTTTGAAGAGATTAGGGTTGAATGCGTTCGGAAACACAGACGCAGGTAGAGAGTTCCACTTGTATTGATGTTCGACTATAATATAAATGTATACTGCCTCATTAGAGTAGGGGGTCGCAAACGAGGCTGCAGAGCGCGAGGTTGCTGGGTTCGATTCCCAGGTCGGGTAAAGTATCATGTTACTCTGTTAGAAACTCCTGAGTAGCAATTTCGAGTTTGTAATTGTGCCCGGTAGATAGCAATAGGCTTACTACCATACCATTGGTGAATTGTTAGTCTACTGTGTACACCCCTGTCTACCCCTGGATAATACATGCGTGATGCTATGTTACTAAATGTATCTTAATTGCTATGAGCTTTGTACTAGGCTTGCAATTAAAATGCTGTCTATATTTAAATGGGAAAGGAAATAAATACATATCGAAACAGCAATGTACAATAAGCGCCATCCAACATTATCACAAGTTAAACTTAGTGGTCTGTTCACAAGGCAAATAAGCACATAATAATATACAAGCTATTGATATGTAACTGTGCCATATTTATATAGCAAATGATGAAAAATATGCTTAATCTTGTAAAATTAAAGTTATAATTTTTTGTGGAAAAACAATACTGTCGCGGGAAGGACTCGGACCTGCGCCTCACGGGTAAGTACTCCAGGCACTCTGACCGCTAAGCCATCTCTATCTCTGCTCACCACGAATTATCTTCCACATTTTAATACGTCTTTTGGTGACGTCGTTGCTTTCTATTCAGTCCCTATACATGGGAGGCGCAGGTTCGAATCCTGCTCGCAACCGTATTATTTTTAAATTTCGCTAAGCATGCGCTAATGCTTTTTTAAGATTTATACAAGTAATATTACTTTAAAAATTTTACGGTTAATTCATAGCGTAATTTTCATTTCGAAACATTAGCAAGTTTTTTCAGAATAAACTAATATATAATAGGCTCTAAGAATAAGTTGTTGCATTGTCAAATGACGGCGAATTCCTGTGCTATAAGGCATTTTTGATGATTTTGCACGGGTTGGCTTTTGTCACACGCGGTATACAGAGCAAATTTGTCAGTTTACAAAAAGATATCAAGATGGGTGAAAGGCTATTTTGGTACAAGTGTAATTACGGTGCTTTAAAAAATAAACTTTAAAACAAGAGCCTTTAGTCATTTTCATATTTCACTAAAATTTCGCTTGAGCTAAAAGGCCTTTCACCCATCGATCAGTAAAAAAATTTATTGGTACTGGTTTTTTATTTATTCGAATTAGTGGTCTAGTCTCCTAAAATATGGACGAATACATATCAATAGCTTGTATTTAAAATACAGTTAAACTGAGCAGTGCGACCTAAATCTAAAACAAACACTATTATAACTAAAACAATTACATAATCACATTTAAAAATAAAGATCTCTTTCTATAATATTCAATACATTTTTAGATTGTCCATCTTTTAATTCATATGCCAAAAATATCAATTTTGCATTTACATAAAGCATAACAACTCCTTAGTTCTAAAAACCAACATTCTAATTTCAAAATCACTGTCAACTTTTATTAAAACTATGGCTCGTGTTATTATTTTGTAGAAAACTGGGAGTCTTACCTTCTTTAACAACTCTTAAGGCTTGCAACACTCGCCCGGTATCCAACTCCTTTTCCGAAGCCTTTTCGTTATCCAAGCAAATCTCTGTCATACGAGTGTTGAACTGCTCTAAAACTTTGACTCTATAGTCTATGGAAGAAGCTACAGGATTCGCCGTTAACCATAGATATTCTAAGCAAGGTAACTTACATATATGCTGAACTTCTTCAACATCAGTAATGACGTTGCAGCTCAAATCTAAGCTCTCCAAAGAGTAGAGTCTTGAGAATCCTTGCAGACTTTCCACTTTGTTCTGCGACAAGTCTATCTTTACTATGTTGCCTATTTTCGCGTGCCAGTTTTCGCACGCAGCGAAACTGTTCATGGAAAGGTTTAATACTCTTAGTTCGTGGAGACAGGAGATGTCGCAGAGTTCTTTAAGTTTGTTCGATGTTAAGCTCAGATGTTGGAGTCTAGGAACCAGTCTTATGGCCCAGTCTACTTGTTGTATGTTGTTGCTTGCGAAGTTTATTAACGATAGCTTCTTCCATTTCTGTTGACAAACAATCGGAGATTAGATTATGGTACAAAAGACTATGATAAGTTAAACTTAAAAAAAATGTGGAAAAAAATACGTTCGTGAGCAGGATTCGAACTTGCACCTCACGGATAAATACCACTAAGCATCTCGACCTCTGCTCACTACCACGAATTATAATACGTCTTTTGATGGCGTAGTTGCTATCTATTCAGTCCCTATACAGATGACTGAACCGATACGACTACTTTGTAGTTAATAATATACAATTGCAATGTCGTACAGATGCAATTACTTTAACAAATACAGATAAATCTTTCATATGCATTAACTCATGCGTAGCGAACTCTTAAGTTATAAATTTAGTGGAAAGAAAGCATCGTCTTATTTAAACATTATTTATAATCGCCCCTCGGGCGCAGGTTCGAATCCTGCCCACGACCGTATTTTTCTTTGCATAAAATTTATTACTTTAGAGTTCGCTGTGCATATGTCAATACGTTTAAAAGATTTATCTGTATCTATTGATAAATTATTTTATGATTTGCTATTTTAAAACGTCACATGAGTATGAATTAAGTGAAAAATATTTACACACTTTGTATGTAGGTACAGTCAACCGCATGATAATGGTAACAATTTCATATTAACAGCACCTTTATGTCGTATCAGTAAGCATGATCTTCGTCATTCAAATGTTACCACTGACTTGCGGTGGACCGTACTTATTTAATATTTTTTTCTTTCTTTATTGTACTCACGCTACACAAAACACGATAAAAAGGATGTACGAACGCGAGCATGACCGATTAATGATTTGTCTAACAGCACATTACAATATTTATTTGACGCTAATGAATTATTTCTAAAATTAAATCAATGACTTAACAATATAAATTTACTTTATTATATGCTCCCAACCGTATATCGGTCAAGGCGGCCTATCTCCACGGAGATTAGCCAAGTACGCAAGAGATATTATAGTGCACAAGTGTATGCGCAAACACAGGTACACACCCTCTTCCTTCACTCTCATAGTCCGATGGGACGGCATTCCGACACCACCGGAGAGATCAGGCGCAGGACAGACAGCCTTACGTGCTTTTCTCTTTTTCATAAAGATATGTACACAAACGATAACACAGTGCATGTATACTCGTTCTAAAGAAGAAAATGCGAACTTAGTTAACAGTGACTCACCCCTAGAAAGGTACTCCAAGCGCACTTGATGTAACACCCGTACTCGCAATAAATGAATTCCAGTTTGAGGTACCAAACCAAGAGATGCGGGTTCAAACACCTCGTGTAAATATATTTTGTTCTGATACTTATATTTATTGTATAGTTCTAAGATGTTTCGAACATTACCATTAAATTAATACGTAAAGCAAAAACTTTGTACCCCTTTTTACAAAAATTACGCGGTCGGGGGAGTATGAAATTTGGCACTGTTAAAATTTATATGGAGAAGACTGCAGATATCTAATATTTTTATATAATATGCATTAGAAATACATTATATGATACAAAAATAAAACAGTAAAATCACTACCATGCGTTTGACACACACTTATATTTTTGACAATACGTTAAAATTTAAAAGAATTATGGTCGAATTTCGGCCAGTGAACGACCACTAGTATATTTAATTTTACAATAAACTACGCTATCAGTTCCCGCTACACATTTGACCTATTTGACGCAGATAGTTATCATAATTACGCACAGATAAACCTACTGACTCACTGGTCACACGTGCGGCGAGGTCGTTCAAAGATAATGTTAGAGCAATTTGCGTTACGTTATACTAGTTCGCCCAGCAGTTTCACCTGCGGTACTGTATTTTCTTTGGGAACATTTTAAAAATTTATCTTGCCTTTGGTTTGCCAATTATGTCCTTACTTCCCAGAATTTGATACCTTTTAGCAACACTATCAAAAATGGTATAATGACTAACTACACAATGCGGTATTTTTTCTAATTTCAATGGGTCAATTCTTGGTTAGGAATATTGTTATCCAATTATGCAGTTTTAGTCTTCATTAAAACCGGGCCCGAGATCCGTTTAAGTATTTTTTGCTATTCCTTATAGTTTGGGATTTGGCAATCCAAACCCACTTGAAATATTCAAATTACTAATAAGAATAAGATTATATTATTGTTACATTCTAAAATGTCTAACTTTAGAACATAAAACCTAAGAAACCAGTTATAAAATCGATAATAATAACAAATACTAACTCTATGCTTGATGATGTAACAAAAAAAAACTTTTTTAGTTTCTAGCTAATTTTATTAAATTGAAAACTAAACATAATACTAACTTATTATATAACATTATTCACAAACTATACCTATTTTTTTTTATATATTTGTATATAAAACACATTTATTAAATAAAATACAACTATATATGTTAATGGATGGAGGGGGTGAGAGAGACGAAAAAACAGATGGATGGAGTGAACGATAACATTTGACAGAGGAAAATGGATGAGAAAAACATATTGTGCAAACCCCAAATATCTTGGGACCAGACCGTTTTCATATTTTTCTACAGTCCTTTCTCATAATAACTACCTATTTATAGTACTTGAAATACATATATTAAATTTTTAATATTAAATGGCAAAAGATTTATCTTTAATTGCAATATATTACTTTAATACAATAGCTACAAAAGGTTTTGCCTTCACTATCAAATCAAGCACTCTAATATGATATTAGTATACAGATAAATTGTATGAGATCATTTTGTATGATGTCATACTGCATAATTATTGTCCTGAATCTCACTATGGACAATTTTTTTAACAAGGAAAATTTATTTGTTAATCACATTTATTAGGCATTGTCTAACTAATAGCGATAGGTATATGGCGCATATTATGGTGGGTATAAAAATATATTTCTTATTAGATATATTCCACAAAAGAACAAAAAAATTATCATGATCGGGATGGCTTAGTGGACTAGTGTCAGAGCGCCTGCAGTATTTATCCAGGAGGCGCAGGTTCGAACCTGCTCACGACCGCTTTCCACAAAAATGTATAACTATAGTTTGCTACGCATGCGAACTCTAAAGTTTGAAAGATTTATCACATATAAAAATGGGTTAGGATAAGATTAATACGGAGAATTATATATATATAATGACGATCGAAATTGTGGTGAATGACCATTTAGAGGTTCAATTGCTTGAATTGTCACTTGTACGGAATTCCATAATATTTTATTTCCTTAATAATACCTTTACATGTTAGGCAATAAGATACGACATATTACGTCATATTGCATGAATGTATGAATAATAAGATTATACTCAAGGCTATCCATCAATGAATAAGCTTAATTTACGTATGGCTTCCAATAAGTGCTGAGACATCTTATTAGTGTTTTCAAATGATTTCTAATTCAACTTATTATATATATGCATGTATCATAAAATTATACATCCATTGAAATGTACATATTATTAAATATATGTCGATTTAAATAAAATTACTCAGTTTTAGACCTTGTCTTGAAACTCCACTTTGAATTTCCAATCTCGTAGTACAACAGGCAAATTGATTGAACAGCTCCAGACACAATACTAAAATAGACTCTATTACTATAGTAAAATAGTTGTTATTTACTTACAAAGGTATCAGCAATGCTGGAGGGGTCCTTATGCAGGATATCAACTAGCAGGAACTCATTGAGTGACACGACACTGGCCGTAAACACTGACAAGCTTACTAGAGTGTCGCGGAGTCCACCTGAGGCATAAAGAGAAGTGATAATTAGTATGAAAATATAAAAAAGTAATAAGTAAAGATGAATCTTTGAAAAGCATTAACGCATGCTTAGCGAACTCTAAAGTTATTATATTAAATGGAAAAAGAATACGGTCGCGAGCAGGATTCAAACCTGCGCCTTCCGGATAAATACTCCAGGCGCTCTGATCACTAAGCCATCTCAACCTCTGCTCACAACCGCATGATCATGAGGAGGATTCGAACCTGCGCTTCCGGCATAAATACTGGTTTATGAGAGAGAGTATGTGTACTATGGCAACAGAAAAATAATCATAGTTATACATCACTTAGCCTTAGCGCATTTTCTTGTTCTTCTAAGAAAATGATATAGATGAGAATAATCATCATATATTACAATAAATACAATACAATGGAAATCTGGTTCTATTTTGAGACTTCCCAAACACAGAATAGATAATAAATTAATGTATTCATAATATGCTATATTTAAAAGATAATGTCAGTTGCCGTTTATCTGTTATTACTCCCACAAATATAAACAGTGGTAATATAACAATGAATTAAATAAATCTAGGTTGTATACATTTGCGATTCTGTAATTGCAATTTTAACAGAATATAATCTTACATATGAAATTGTGTTAAAGAATTCATTTTTTTTCTGTTGAATTATTCATAACAGATGTTTATTAAATGACTATTTAAATTAATTCACAAACTGGCAACCATTTTATTAATAATATTTTCATATGCATCATGTATCAATAAGTTGTTATTATTGACTAGAATAAAGAATAACTTTATTTCAAAGATAGACAGGCACTTACCCACACTTTGTATACATCCCATAGGCACACCGAGAATCTTCAAATCCACCAAAGATTTGAATGGTATCAGATCAAAATGCAAATCATTTGGCACAACATTACTCGTGCCCAGTTTCTCGTAACTCCCTTCAATGTTTAGCGACCGTAATTGGGAGCAGAAATCTAAGACATGGCTGAAGTCATACATCTGATCTTGCTTCTCTGTGGGCGGACATGCAATTTTTAGGCGTTCACTTATTGCATGTAACTGAAATAACATATAGTAAAGAAATTATGATTTGAGGAAAAACAAAGCATCTCATATAGTCATTATCAAATACAAATCTATTAAATTTAAATTCCAAAAACTGCTTAATATGCAAAATGGTATGTAACAGGATAAATTTATTGAAACTGATACAGATAAATCTTTGAAAAGCATTAATTGACTTTGCTTTTTTATGCTTATAAATTTATTGTAACTAATACAAGTATACTGTTAAACACTTTATCATATTACTTTATTTATATAATAATACTGCCATATTAATATTGTACAGTGATACACAAATAATAATTGTAAAAACCAACTCTTCACCTGTGACAAACAATAAATGAATTTGAGTTTATTTCCACATTCAATACTTTTATTTTACTGTGAAGAACTGATGACAATGCCTATGGCCTTATGACCACCTTTGTGAGTATAAATAAATAGTAATCTATGATACTGGTGAGTACAGCATACCCTTCCGCTCAGCCATGTACAGAATTATCCTTCATCATAATAAAAATCTGTTGTGTCTGATAATTAGCAAGCCAAAAGCTTAAGCGACAAACTAAAAAATTATCCGTAGTACATACCTCCAAAGGAGTAAAATGATGCGACTTCTCATTCTGTAAAAGTTTATCACCTTCTAAAAACAAAGTTTTTGCTAAATCTTGTAGCAAAAAGAATATATCATACAAATGGAAGTCTAGGAAGTGAGCGAACTCGGACGGCATGGTGAGCCTTAAATAGTTAAATACATTCTTTAAATATTCGCATAGCGCCTCTCGTCGTTGCTCAACAAATTTCGGAGTTTTGTTTCGAATGACCTTCTTTGGTGGAAGGAGTTCTTTCGCGACTCCATGGTCGGACACTAGCTTCTCGTGCAGGTCTACAAAATCACTGTACCGATGCAACACGTTCCAATGCACAGGCCCCACTTTAACAGTTATTTTGTAATATGTTACATTATCTTTTGTTGAAGCTTCGTCCACCGTCACTATGCTGTCGTCACGGTGATTCACAAAAGACGACATTCTTGTATATAACATATGCGATTACTAGCGCTGTTATGTGGTTCGTTTATAAGTGTTTAGATTTTAATTAAATTGTTTTACGCATCTCGTGAACGTTACAGCCTTACAGGAAATCACGATAAAATTATGAATGAATTTGTCAAAGTGTCATTTCTTCAACGTCAGTATTCAATTTGACATTCGGATTTGACAAGTTGCGTAGAAACGTTCCAGCTAGTATTAGATTTTTCTTTTTATATCGACATAGATTGGTAGTAAAAATATTCTATATAAGTCTATGATATAATTACATAAAGTATAAATAACTTTAAAGTTCGCGAAGCATGTTTTAATGCTTTTCAAAGATTTATCTTTAATATGATTACATGTTTTGAATTTTTGTTTCCTTATTTTAAAACGAGCAGGAGCTGTGATCTTCTCTAAGTGAAACGTCATTCAGACATGACAGCTAGACCTCATGAAGTCATCTTGACAGACGTTCAATCATTCGTTCACTCTCACTGGTGACATTGACAGTTATCATACTTTTCTTTCAGTTTTCTGTTCTATTCTGTGTTTCTGTATTTCGGAATATTACTGTGTTGTGATAGAATAAAATTTTATAGAGGAAGATAAAATGATTTGATGTATTATTTACAATCTCTGATCGCTTCTTCGGAATATCATTAAAGCTTGTGTTATGTGTGATTATATGTGAAATCAATTTGTCTTAAAATGTTGAGTCGTTTTTCGGACGTGCTACAAACTGCGGCGGACGTTGTAAGTACAAAACAATTAATATTATCAGTAGAATGTGCGTGTAGTGTACAAATTAACTAGGCGATGTTGTTTCAGCTGGCACCTCCTGCGACAAGGTTGGAGGATTTCGAATATCATTGGAAGATGATACTGAATTTTTACCAGAATTATGACGAGAATAACAAACTGCATGTAGAGGAGACCAGGATACCGCACCACCTGCAACAAATGCTACAGGTCCGTGTCTAATTAGAAATTATAGGCGAAAAATTACATTTAGATTTTGCCAATATAATTTAACTTTATAATAAAACAACTTTTAACCGGATTAATTGCGTGTATTATTGGTTTTTTGTTTTTCCTGACGTTTGACGTTAGTCCTCCTGTGACCATGAACGCTGCAAAGTGACAAACATCAGGAAAAACAAAAAACCAAAAAAAAAAAACATGCGAATTAATCCGGTTAAAAGTTGTTTTATTATAATGTGTAGTGGTCGCGCAAACCTAAGATATTACTATAATTTAACTTGCTAAAATAAATAAAAGTGCTGAAATTTTTTATTTTACTCTTCACAATCATTTCTGAAACACGGATATAGGTGTAAGCCTTGGATTTGCATTGATTTTTACAACTACTTTTCCAAGAAAAGAACCAGTTTTTAAAATACTAGTATTATTTTGGCCTTAGAAGTATATAAATAATTTGGTAATCAAAGAATATATTATTACATAAAATAATTTAAATAAATATATATATTATTATCAACACTGCCTTTATTGTGATACATTGATCCACTTAGAATACTTTTGCTTGTTCGGACCCAGGACTTCTCATGGTCCTGGGATTTTTCAACTAGGAAACTCAGTAGTAGCTCATAATTTGGAGTTCAACCTCAAAACTATGGGTCTTAATATCAGCATTGGTGGAATGTTAATGCTTTGTAATGTTATTATTTATTTAACTATTTGAAGTAGTTGTGTAACTACACAACTACTTCAAATAGTTAATATGTTCTAAATGACTTAAAACCATGCTTAATCAGTCAGTTAATCAAAAACACGGGCAACAGCCTTTTGTTATACTTATTGCATTTTTATATAACATCTTGTTTTGCATGATTGTATGAGAAGATGATATTATAGTAGTTTGTATAATTTTTCCCATTGACTTGCCAATACCCAGACACAATAGAAATATGTATCATTATTATAGATATCAAGTACAATTTTGTATTTTCGCGAGTATACAGATTATCTCTTTGAATGGGAGAATAACAAAGATGTATATATATAAATAAAAATCTATTGTGTCTGGTGATTAGCGAGCGAATAGATTGCGAGGCTTCTGATTAAATCAATAGATCTGTGCACTCTGGGTGACTAACCGAGCCTTTTGAAAAATAAAAATCTATTGTGTCTGGTGATTAGCGAGCGAATAGATTGCGAGGCTTCTGATTAAATCAATAGATCTGTGCACTCTGGGTGACTAACCGAGCCTTTTGATACATGTATCATTTAAATACAATATTAAAACACCTAAAAAATATTGAATCCTAGATGAGCAGTTTAAAATGGCTTAAAAACAAGAAAAATCTGTGTTGTTAATTTTACGGTTACATTAATAGATATATAATTGACTAGTCTCAAGAAGCAACATAAACAAATCAAAGAAAAGTTATGTGTGCATAAGAAATAAGTTATATGGAAACTGTTCATAGAGTATAATCTATACTATAATATCGACAACTGAAGGCTACTTCTGTTTCTGTTCTTAAAAAAAAAAAAGAAGTCTTTAGGAACATTTTCATATTTCTCAAAAATGTGGTTGTACTAAATAGGTATTCAACCATTGTTGATATAATAAAGCTGAAAAGATTTTTGTTTAGACATGCTTATCTCTGGAACTGCTATTACATTTGAAAAATTATCGTTACGTTTGATAGCCCAATTTTAAGTAAGGTTATAGCATATTTAACATCACACTACGACCCTTAGTAGCCAAGCAAAATGATAAGACATAGTGAACCTGAAGGGCTCGGTAATATTCAAAGTTACATAAGCTGACTGTACATCTAATAATATATTCTAATACAGATAAATCTCTCAAATGCATCTACGCATGCATAGCAAACTCAACATAAAAAAAAGTAGAAAGAAACTGGTAGTGATGGCTTAGTGGTCAGAGCGCCTGGAGTATTTATCTGGATGCAGCTTCGAATTCTGCTCATAACTGTATCTTTCTTTGCACAAAAATGTATAAGTTTAATTTTTGTGTATGTCAATCATGTCTCCCCAGGAATGTATTTGTGTGTTATGAAACAAATTCACTGTAACCCGGTTATGGATATTTTCTCTGAAATCAATATATTTTATTTATTAAAATTATTCTTTAAGAATACACACAACATTTTATTTAAAATCAGCATTATGAGGGTGTGTCTTTACAATTTTATAAATAACTAGTTTCTGCCCGCGACTTCGTCTGCGTAGACTTCAGAATTAGGGTCCAGCCGGGATAAAAACTACACTATATGTTAATCCAGGTTATAAACTATCTGTATGCCAAATTTCATCCAAATCCGTACAGTAGTTATTGCGTGAAAGAGTAACAAACACAGTATGAATGGATACATACAAACTTTCGCGTTTATAATATTATATATATAGTATAGACATACCATTTACCACTTAGGTGTTAATTAACTATCTGCTGATAACAGATAACAGTTGTAATAACAATACAATTCAATTTGTCAGTTTATGTGTGCTTGTGTCAATAGGAAAACACGTGGCCATTGTTTAATCTTGTCTGCAGGATTTAGTCATGGTCTGATGTTGTGAATTAAATGTTAAGCAGTTAAAATTTTAGAATCATTTACATTGTCTTAATAATAATATTTTTTGTTTGATTATTATGGATAGATTAAGGAGGAATTTTATTTTTACACGACGGCCCATAAAAGCTTTGTTATGTTGTTAGTGTTCATGTATGTATGTATGTATGTTTGAGATAAATCTTTTTGATTTAACAAAAAAAACTCCGGTCTGGGTGTGTATGTATGTGAGATTATTTCTGTTAACATACCCACAATACAGGAAGAAATTCCTAGTGTATATGTTTATAGAAAATGCTGTGTTTTAGACAATACAGAGAGGCTTATAAGTATTTTGAACATCTTTGACATAAGGTTGGCTACTAACCACGAAAGGAGAAGAAGATTAACTTATTTGACCTCTAGCTTGCGTTCTATCATAACAACTAGTTAATTCAGTTGGTGCAGATAATATTACAATGACAGATATACACAGTTTGTGTCGGTCAAATTTGATAAAATAGTAAACAAAACTTTAGGGTCTGTTTCCACCAAAACAATATTATTTTCAATTATATCATTTTCAGAAATTGTTTTAATAATTGATAGATTACTATTTCAAATGGGATTACCTTTGTTATCTATATCTATATAAGGAAATGGTAATGTTAGATAATATATGTATATTCATAGTGCAGTGCATTTAGAGGCACAAGGTGCTTCATTGAATTAATCTTAATGTGCACTTCCTGATTTATAAATGATAGAAGTAAAAAATAATTTTGGTCAAATAATAAATTGTTTTTATATATAACATGTTAACCGCATGAGCACCGCTGGGCGCTTGTTCAAATCCTTGTTTTTTTTGTTTGTATGTGAGAAATGCCCTCGCATACCGCTCTGACACGGGGGGACATAGCGGTTATGTGGGACTCGAACCCACTAAAACTCCAGAGTGTACTTCCACAGCCGCTTGAGGGCGGGACGCGGGAATGCTCTCGCACATACCGTCCGTTGCCGGACTCCCTCACGGGGTTGGGTATTGCACCCCCTCGCTACGGCACACCAGACACATGGCGTGCCGCAACCACCTCGGAGACCATATGCAATGGGCGCCAGACAACCCCGTGTCTGGACTGGCCCCGCCGACTGCCACTACGGCCGCAGAGGATAGGGAGAGCGGCGCCTCACAATACCGGCACTCCTCTTCCCCTGCGGCCCCACCGCGTCCGCCATCCGTCGGTGGTAGCCACGTCAAGGCCGCGGTAGGTAGGGAGAGCGGCGCATCGACATACCGGCACTCCTCTCCCACCCCGGTCCCCATCCCTCAGCTGCGGTGCCGCCCATTGGACGCCGCAGCCCACCTCAGTTGCGACCCCCCCCCCCCCATAAGACCCGCAACCTACGCCGGCGCCGCTCCAACATGGGCTTGAAGGCAAAGCCCAGAGGAGCGGCCTTGGGTTCCGTTAGCTTCACCGAGGGTGACCAAGCCACGGCTACTAGAGCCCCCCCACCACGACAATGTGGAACACCTGGGGGGGCTGGTTCAAATCCTGCTTACTACGATATTTTTCTTATTTGGTTTCTAATTTATAAGTATAATAACGTGTTTTGTTAATTGATTGACCCTTATCTAAATAACTTGCATTAAACAATTGGGGATGACGTCAGGAAATAGATGGCTATTAAGGTTAATTAACTAGGGTAAACTTGCGTTTAACAAATTTGGATAAGGTCAGGATTTGGATGGGTTTAGACCTTCACATTAAGTGTACTATTTTGTGTACTAAAATCTTAAATTAGGACCGAAAACTTGCAAGGAAAGGCAGGGCCCCTTTTCCACCAAGAATTAAAAGTTACTAGACCATACATGACATAAACTTTCATAAAAATGTGATATATAATTGTTAAATATCACTTTCTCCCGTAAATTATTCAAATGCATGCAATACAGTACAGTCGAATTACACGGTATCGCGGGCTTTAACTGTAGCAGTGACCTTGATAGTGGTCGTATTCGTATTATCATTCTGTGAGTATTTATTGTTCGCTAATAGCATTTTACATTGTTCT
Source organism: Xylocampa areola (assembly GCA_935421205.1). NCBI lineage: Eukaryota > Metazoa > Arthropoda > Insecta > Lepidoptera > Noctuidae > Xylocampa > Xylocampa areola. Next base: position 12,771,355 of record OW285220.1, read on the forward strand.
TTTGTGTCATTGTGATTTTATTGGAAACTGTTTTATTTCTAATGGATCGAGATTTTGAAATGATTTCCGATTTGTCTAGTAATTTCACTTTTTTCTGTCTCTCGTATGGTTAGAAGCTACTTTCGTGTAAAAATGATGAACATGTATTTCGAAAATAGAATTCGGTCGGAAGCTCAGAAAAATAGGCGTGGATGGCCCGATTTTGATGAAAACTAAACTTCATCCTTGGATTTTTGAATTTTGCAGTTTTAGTTTTAATCAAAATCGGGCCGGAGACTCTTTTGAGTATTTTGCGATATTTCTTATAGTTACGGATTTGGCCATCCACGCCCAGTTCAAAAATTCAACCTGTATATGTGGTCCTTCTGGACGAAGCTCTTTGCCATATTCGTTTCTTGTGTTATTCAAATAAAAGTCGCACACTTATTGCATTGCATTGTAGCTTACTTTTTTACGTATAAAACGTATTTTAATTATAATCAATAACTACCAATTGTAATGCATCCATTGTAATGGAGTTCCGCAGGGTAACGCTTGAATTTATTTAATAATAATTTTAATTTTACAATGTTTTTATACATGTTAATTAAGGTCGTGTAAAATGCTCATATTTAGATTTCTAAGAAAAAATTGTAAATATTTGACGCGGACGGGACTCAAACTCACGACTCTTGTCATGACATGATAGCTCAGTAGTAGAAGAGCAATGGTATACGTGGTATGGTCACGGCATGGGAAGGGTCGCGCCTCCGTTTGTGTCATATATTTTTCAATACGATTCTTACACAAATTTTAATACATTTGAATATGTCCCAGACGGTCATTATCTGTTATTAATTTCATGACATAAAATTGGCTTTAATTTTATTATCCAATTTGGCTCATTAGTAGAATTATACTGACGGCTACGATTACAGTATCAAATAGTTATTGTTACTACAAAAGTTTGTATAGTAATGTTTGTAAATACTAGCCAATCAATTTATAATAATAATAACATAGCATCATACCTGTATCCCTGAAGAGTAAAGCAGTGGAGTACTGTTGTTCTATATAACTAATTCTGGGTAGTTACTGAAAATCTACTTACAAAAAAACTAAAATAGTAACTGACCTGGAAAGTGAACTCAGGATTATAAAAATATAAATGTTTCATATTTTAACTAGCTGTGCCCCGCAAACGTTGTTCTGCCATATCATTTTTCTGGATAGGGTCACCCTTATCACCTAGGGGTATAAAAAATAGCCTACGACCTATTCTCAGACCTACCATTTCCAATACCAATACCAATAAAAATACACAAAAAATATCATAAAAGTCGGTCAAGCCGTTTCGGAGGAGTTCGATAACAAACACTGTGACACGAGATTTTTATTTTTAGATTTAACTATTTTATTAAGTTATGGACACACAGAAGTAAACACATATGTGTTTTGAATATAAAGCACCTTTGTACTGCTTATTTCTTTAAGAAATCTCTTCCAGCACACCTGCATGAAGAGAATATAGAACAATAAATAGACGTCGTGTGACTATGTTACTGTTCATATAAATCTATTCAATCTAACTAGAGTGGATAGATTTGGGGAGAACGATACCATCAGCAGCTATTGGACCGTGCAGTGGCGGACACAGCATGACTACCCTAAATATTGAGGAAGTAGCTAGATATTGTGTTTATTTGCATCCACTTCTCCATTCTTCCAGTTAATAGTCGACGAAGAGAAAGAACAGCACGGCGGTACAGTAGGGCCATGCATGGAGGCTATAGTTCAGCGTTCTATCTGCCTGTTGGACGCGCTGTGTGCGCTCGCGGCGGCGGAGAGGCCGCCGGGCGCACGCGCACTCGCCCTCACCACTGGCACTGCGCTGCTGAGGAGAACAAGACAACCCTGTGTTAATAGTGCACATGTTTATAGGCCACTGCAGGTAATTTACAATTGTTCGTATTTTTTATTGTTGCGTGTATGGATAAATGCTTTGTGCCTGTGAATCATGTGTCGAGTGAGGGAATTGGCCGTCTGATGTAAACTTGTGGAATTATTTGTCTCAATGCTCTATTTTCTGATTCCACTTGGAAGCTGATGCTGGAAAATAAGACAATCTTAATTCTTAAATGTTATAGTCTTGATCTTCATAAAACGCAGTAACGAAATTCAGAACTGGACTATAATCCGATAGGATTATAAGTTAAATAGCAGACACAATAGAACATTATTGTTATTTTCTTACTATGGTTATACCACAAATCCATTTTTACCATAAAACTTGCCAGACAAAAAGCATTTTTTTCATTCTACAAAAATGTAAAATTTACTCAATACTTTATTGCATCCAGTCCATTTATTTCAGAGAATGCTAATACAGTGCAACGAAAGTCCGGCGTCGCCCACAGAGAAAGAAGAAGTGGAACTCCTTCTCACACTGTGTGGGTTGGTCCGTAAGGAACCAGGTCTCGCCAATATATTCACAACCCCCTTCGTAGAAGACAAGTCCACGTTACTTAGTATACCGGAGGATATACAGAAGTTAATACCGATTCGGAGTAAGGTAAGTGTATAATGTTTTTATTTTGTAAAATGTATTTTTTACAGTGTATAGTGAGGTTACCCTCTGTTTTTCCAAAGGAAGTTACTGTTCTTTATAGTCAGGCAAACAAAAATAGCTCGTAATAGCCTAGTGGTAAGATCGTTGGACTGGCAAGAAAAAGTCGTAAGTCCCGCATATGGTTGGGACTTACGACTTTTTCTTGCCAGACGCACTACATTTTGGTCCTTTGACCAAATATGGTCCTCAATTTTCGTCTCATGATTCGTTCGCCATTAAGAATCATAGCAAGTCTTATTCATCGATTTGTACAACAACAAAAAAGATTTTTAGAGTAGTTGGAATAGCTTTACAATTGGTCCTTGGTCCCTAAAGAATAACTTTCGGCAATAAAAATATTTTTTAAAGTCCCTTAATACACATATAATGTATTTTATCATAACATTTACAAATCAAATCAAATTAATTTCAATTACAGTTGAAAGTTAGACACTTTCAGAAGAATACTCAATATTCATTGATTTTCTTAGGAAGACTACAATTTATTGCGGTGTTTAAAATATTTATAAATGCCGAAAGTTATTCTTTAGAGACAAAGTACCAACATTAAAACTATTCTAACTTTTATATTAATATATATTTTTTCTACAAATCCGGCCTTAATCCTTTTATATCTATGACAAGATACTGATGATATGAAAAGATACTGCCTGATTTGATACGAACTTTAGTATCTAACATCTAGTATATAACAGTGTTATAAAATAACGGTATTTATAACATTCTAGGTCCAAACACCAAAAAAGAACCCCCTATTCGAGGTCGAGTTACCGCCAAATCCTTTGCGAAACGTGTCTATAATTCGGACGGGTAAGGAGGACAATTGTAACGCGACTTGTAGCAGTTCTGTGGACGACAACGTTTCGTGTAAGAGCCACAAGACTGTCTACGATGACAATGACAAGTTCCTGCTCATTGATCTGCTGCTGTCTTATTTAAATAGTGCTGTGAGTACTTTTCAATCATTATTTGAATTTCTTGCATTACTTACATTATTAATTAATTATCGGTGGCGGTTACCATCAACAACAGCATTCCCAAGGAGGGTTGACACATAGCCAAAACTTTAGCAGCATGCCAGATTGGTAATGGTGCGCTGACCCCAAATAAATTGGATGATGATGATTTGAATTACTTGCCTGGACTTCAGAATTGAGTCCAGCTGTGATAAAGAGTATCCTATGTGTTAATCCAGGTTATAAACTATATATATATTATAAACTATCTGTGTGCCAATCTCATCCAAATCCGTTCAGTAATTATTGCGTGAAAGAGTAACAAACATCCATTCATCCTCACAAACTCGCATTTATAATATTAGCAGGATAGTAGGATACTCGGATAGTCAGAATTTCAGTGAGACTGGTATAGCAATGGAACTTGATATCTAAGGCCTAAAACTGGATTCCGATAATTACGGTGTTGCGGGTATTAATAAATCACGTAGGCTTTTGCTTAAAAATAAAACAAATCACTTTAAAATCTGTTCAGAGAATTTAGATTGTGATACTGTGTTTTTTTTATAACTGCTGAACATGCCGTGGGTTCGATTCCAAGGTTCTGTTGTTGTATTAGGAAATTCTCAGTAGCAACCCGAAGTTCGGACGTGCCTGGTTGAAGGCAATAGACTGACCACCTATTACATGGGACTTAATATCAGTATTAATGTAATGTGGATGCTACTCTCCAACTGTAGTAAAGCCATGAAGCTTTGGTATGTTTACATATGATTATTATAAGTCATTATCCCTTCATCTCCAGGACAACCAAGTGGTCCTTCGAGCGTGTGAAGGCATAATGATCGTGTCCTCTCTCCCAGAAGACGACATAGCGAACTTAGTGACGAGTTGTAGTCCGGCCTGTGAGACTATAGTCGACAAATTAGCGGCTAAATACAAGTGTGTGCCCGCCAATGTGGACCCCAGTGATGTAGACCACTTGAATATTACTTGGGCGTAAGTATGTCATGATTTTACAAACGTCAGATGTCACGGGAGTCAAATATGAAAATTAGACCATTTTACGATTTGTGAAATTAATCGTATTAGGATCCTATTATGATTCAGCCAAAGTGACTCTTTTAGACCCCCAGGTTTTTTCTACTACCTTGACATATCATCGACCCACCATGTCATCTGACATCCTGCACTCTGTCTAATTATTTAATACCAATTTATCCATCGAGAAGTCTAATTTAGTCATTATACTTTCCCATGAGTTGTGCTTTGTTTAACTGAAAATGTGGAAAGTACAAAAAAAAATGTAATTACATATAAATCTCTAAAACGCATTAACGCATGTGTGGCGAGCACTAAAGTTATAAAATTTTATGGAAAGATTTATGTGTATTTGATAAGGTAATCGCATCTATACGAGATTGTATTAACTGTAAAGTGTATCGTGTCGGTTCAGTCACCTGTATAGGGACAAAATAGATAGCGGTAACGTTGTCAAAGGACCTATTTCAAATGTGGAAGAAAAATTCGCAGTAGTGAGCAGAGATTGAGATGGCTTGCCGGCCAGAGCGCCTGGAGTATTTTCCGGGAGGCGCAGTTTCGAATCCAGCTCACGACGGTATTTTTCTTTCCACAAAAAATTATAACTTTAATAAAATATTTTGTTCTAGGTATGTTGCTCAAGATTTTGGAGACAGATCCTACAGCAAGTTCCATGGATACAGAGAACTAACTAGTTTCTTCTCTTGGTTAGACTACTGTGATACTTTAATGAAGGTAACTGCAAAACAACGTTTATCTAATAAAATTTTGATGTTTTGTAAATCACGGAGATGATGACAGGGGTAAAAGTGTGGGCAAGGAAATTGAATGGTATACCATTGGACGACTTTTTTTCGCTGTCTTTTATTAAAAACCGTTGCCCCACACTAGGAAATTTCCTGTGTCGCGCGTGCGTTTACAGACATAAAATCTCACAAGCACACAAATACCCGGAGCAATTATCCGTAGATCGTACAAATATTTGCTCCATGCAGGAATCGAACCTGCGACACGCGGCGAGGCAGTCGGTCTCTCGATCACTGCGCCAACCGCGCTGTCAAATTGTTAATTGTACCATCATAAGTGCCTGATGCTGTCACTTTTGTTAGATTAATTGTTTATATACTTGCAGTACTCATCTTGTTAATATTTATTAGACAACATATATGTATGTGGTCCGTTCAAGTATTACTTAACCAGTTTTTATACAATTATTGACCCCCACCTCCCCCTCGTCAGCAAAAGTAAGCAAAGCGCTTACCCGTCCGACGCTTATATAAACATTGGTACATATTTTTTTATGGGATCTGATTTCTTTATCTGGTGTCTCGGAATCCCTGAAAATGTGTTTCCTTTTCCAGCATACACATGTAGGGTTGCCAATTGCTATGTGATCAAACCAAAAAAGATAAAATTTTGTAGAAAATTTGAAAAAGAAAAAAAAAACTGCTCGCGTAATCACCACCCAGACCCCACATCATCAAAAATAAGCAAAGCAAAGACCCCCCTGCCTCCCTGTAGTGCTTACGTAATACTTGAATGGCCCCTGTACCAGAAAAGCCACATCTATGAACATATCATGGACTCACAAATGTACATAAAAATATATTTAAAATGGCATCACTTTTCCAGGAATGCCACCCAACGATAGCAGCTCACCTCTCTAGAACATTCCGCCAGAACTTTCTAGAAGGGACAGCAGAGAATGGTATTACAGATATTCACCACGCTGTTCTAGTCACCGCCATATTAGCGAAGTGTCTGAAGGTGGTGGATTCGCCCGACCTCATCAATGGTAAGCTTTTATATTTTATGACTGTGATAGAACTTTCTAGAAAGAAACATTCAAAATGGCTACGCGCTGTCCTGGTCACCATCATATTGGTCAAATATTTACAAGTGGTGGGTTCTCCAAATCAACAATGGCAAGCAATCATCCTACTTATATTATAAATGCGAAAGTTTTGGATATTTGTTACTCTTTCACGCAATTACTACTGAACGTATATATATGTATTTATGATTATATTATTTTGCTTTGCTTTGCAATTACCTCGTTGGTCTAGTGGTCTCAAGTGCGACTGCTGAGCATGAGGTCTCGGGTTCGATTCCCGGGTCGGGCAAAGTGTAATTGAGTTTTTCTGTTAGAAAATTCTCAGTAGCAGCCCGGACTTTGGAATTGTGCCCGGTAGATGGCAATAGGCTCTCACCACTTATTACATGGGACTTAATAACAGCATTGGTGAAATGTGGGTGTACAGCTGTGTGCACCTCTGCCTATCCCTTCGGGGAATACAGTCGTGATGCTATGTATGTATTTTTATTTTGTTTTAATAATGTACATGGTAGACTACCCAAACATTTTAAATTTCCTCGTCTCCATCCTAAGGTTGCCTGGAAGAAATCGCGTTTTGTGATAAGGCCACTCGTTATACTTAAATTTTTATGTATTAAGGACCTGATAAATGTACAATGAAGAGTAAATAAGTAAATATGATGGTTGTTTCAGAGTTTTCAAACTGGTTGGTGGGTGATGGCGAGGTTCCTGAATGGCCACTACTGCACACACTCATCAGTAACTGTCTCACGGACAATTATGATCTCACACTAGAAACACTCCGCTTCTTCGAAGTAAGTAACAATAAAGTTTGTTTATGAGACGTTGGGCTCCGGTTAGTGGAGTGTGATTGTAGGATAACATCAGAACCTGGCGCATGGATAACATTTGGTATGACATAGCTAGATAGAAGGAGACCGTCACGGTGGCGGTTACCACCAACAACAGTATTCTCAAAGATGGTTGATGTCAGGCAGGCGGCCGGTCATAAAACATAGCCAAAACTTTAGCAGCAGGAAAGGTATATGATGATGATGATGGTGAGCTCCCTTGATTATGGTCGAGCTACACGATGACGGCTCTTTCTTCAAAAGACCATTCCAGACGCCCTAAATGGTTACGCTCACATAGCCTTATATAGTGATGTCTGGACTTTAAACGAGACTTTGACTTCTGAGTTTGTTTCGGTGTTTCTTCTCAGAGATAGTCAGATAGGTAATGCGGTGCCTTCTAGATTTTAATTTGAAATGTAAATAAGTTTCAAAAACTCATTTACAGAATAAATATTTTGAATTTGAATTGTATACATACATTATTTCTGATATTTTTCGATTGATTTGGGAGCTCGTCGCGTTAATTGTTTGGGAAATCTAGAAGCCTTATCCTGTTTTGGTAGTATCGTAATAAATCAATACTAATCACATAGTTTTGTATTACGACAAATAAAAAATAAAGTACAGATGTCATAAAACATAAAACATTATTATTACCTTCATTATTTTTATTACGTCGTAACTAAAAGTGTTGTTATTAAAATTATACTATTCATAGTGCATTAGTTTTGTTTAAATATGTTTGCTTTGACGTGGCAACCCTGGTTAAATACGACACACTTTGAAGCTGCCTTCTTGGTCTAGTAGTCCCAAGTGCAACTGTGAGCATGAGATCTCGGGTTCGATTCCTGGATTGGACAAAATGTTATTGTTGTTTTCTGTCAGAACATTCTCAGTAACAGCCCGAGTATGAAACTGTTCCCGGTTGATGGGAATAGGCACATGAGGCTTAATAACTTCATTGGTGAAATGTGGGTGTGCAACTGTGTACACCGCTGCCTACCCCTTCGGGGAATACAGGCGTGGTTTTATGTTTATGTATGACACATTTTGTCTACAGACTATAATAGAGAAAGGCACAGAGCACAGTATACACCGCGTGGTATTAGCGCGAGTGACGTCACGCGGCTATTACGCGCCACAGCCGCTACTCGACGATGACGAGAGAGACAGGCTCAACGATCTGTCTATAGGAAGAGAGAGGGAATATAACAGGTGAATATAAGATACTTCGCGTTGGTCTAGCACGACTGCTGAGCATAAAGTCCTCGGTCCGATTTCCGGGTCGGGCAGTGTTATTGAGTTTTTGTGTTAGGAAATTCTTAGTAGTAGCCCGGAGTTTGGAATTGTGTCCGGTAGATAGAAATAAGCTCACGCTACATGGGACTTCATAACAGCATTGATGAAATTTGGGTGTACAACTGTGTAAACCTCTGCCTATCCTTTCGGGGAATATTGGCGTGATGATGTATTATGTTCATAGTAATCATCCGTTAAAATATAAAAGGAAAAAGTAAAAATTTACTTGTATGATTGCTGAGGTCCTCGTAGCTTATAAGGCTCATAGCCTTTAGAAATGGATGTCCGCCATATTGTGATGTTATGAGCCCAATAACAGCTTAAATTATGTTTTAATCTAATTAAAACTTCAGTAGATGTTCTAAAACTAAGATTTGGTAAAATAATGCGATAATTAATAACAATATTTTTTCTTGCAAATTGTATTTTTCAAGTGACAGTTGATAGGAGAGGTCATTCGACGAGATATTATGATGACCGCATAGTGTATAATACAAAGAAGGTACAACAAAGGCTGCGATAGATGATAATATATGGTGTTTTCTTATCCATAATCAATGGGTTCGATCCCTGGCTGGGACTATTGATTTTTCAAAAGTCTATCGATGCAGTTTTAGTTTTAATCAAAATCTGGCCTGAGACTCCTTTGAGTATTTTTCTATATTCCTTATAGTATCGGATTTGGTCACCCACGCCCACTTGAAAAATTCACCTGTATATAATCTTACCTTATATTTCAACAAAAATATTGTCAGTAAATCAGTGATAACTAACGTAGTATGTATGGTATGGCTGTTGGACATTTCAAAAGGTCGTTAATTGGAATCCAAGGCAAGTACCAGTGACTTTTCAAAGTAAATGCGTAATAAATATGCATCATCAATTGTTTAAAACAGTGAAGGAAAACATTGTGAGGAAACCAGCACACTTGAGATATGTCCTTGAGGTGTGTCAAGCCATGTCAGGGGTCTACGAGTAGTTTAAACTCTGGTACTAGGTTGTTCAACGACCACACGAACAAGAAGCACCGGACTATAGTTTTTTTTTATATATATTTTTCCAGGGAAGCGATGAAACAGCTCCAACATGAAGACCACGTCAACGAGCAAATCACAGACATTCTGTCGCACGAAGGACTTGATCCGAAGCAACACGATGAAGGTTCCGAGAATATACACAGAGTTATTAACAGGTCAGTACATCGCGTTAATATAGTACGTACAAGTTATGCTGTCATTTAAATGTGAATGAATTTGGTCCTTTGACACATTAAATTTTGGTCCTATCAGACAGATAAGTGATGTAAAAATTCTAAGAATAAATTATAGATTCTTTTATTAGAATCACAACATTGACTGAATATTGTAACACTCACTATAAAGCAAAATTAAAATGAAAGTAAAATAAGCGTTCGGGAATTTGGTTGATGGACTTCCTTTTAGTATAAATAAATCTTTCAGTGCTTAGATTGAGAAATTGTTTTTTAACACCACATAACATGTTTATATATTTTAGAATTTTTAACAAAAATTGATTTATGAGAATAAGGCTCCTTTTAAAGTAAAACTTAACCTCTGTAATGTCAAATAGTAACTACAATAAAATAAAAAATATTGCGTACACATTTCGACGGGCAGCATAACTTACTTCATGCTTATAAGATATAATTTCAAAATTAAACCAATTCACATAATTGCTATCGGGTGCGGTCTTGCTTTGCATCGGACAAACAGCTTAATAAATACTTCACATATAGTAATATTTCACCAGCGCTTTAGCATTACTGGATTTTAACAAGAGCTTAAATTTTTAGCCGGCTAGAGCGACTCAAAGCGCGCATCGAAGATATAATGTCTAAGGAACCCACCGAAAATACTGCCAGTGCCATTATTAATAACGATTAATATAATATTTGTACGTTAACGTTTATACCAATATAAATAATACTGATATACGTCCATGTAAGGTTAGACTGGGTGCTGAGTCAGCACCCAGGTAGCACTGCTGACATATCTTATTATATGATAGACAAGACAGCGCAATTGGTGCACTGGTAGAAAGATTTTGATTTCCTCACTGAAATTATTTATTTATTTTCTCTACATAAACTTACAAAATAACTTTATAGCTAAAAAGTTATACCAAAATAACAATATTTGTGAGAGACTGATGCCTGAGATAAGTATAGCAATACCTGTGATGCAGGTCACAGTCCTAATATTTGTATGACAGGAACGTCATCAGTGGGGCAACATATTGCCTAGAAAGGCATTTCAATTAGACCGTCCTCAGGTACTTGTGATTGTCAATAAGCAGATGCTATATGTATATATCCTACGAGAATATTATCCACTTTCAAATTTATCCACAAGTATTATTAGCATAATTCGATGGGTGAACAGGAAAACTATTCCTAATATAAAATATACTTAGACTGAGGGAAAAAAGGGTTGAGTTATTTAAGCACAGCACAAAATCACTTTAACTTACTTAACTAATATTAACCTTAATATAGGGGCATTTAGACTTCCAAAAAAAGTTATAATCATCTCATGTACAAACAGACTTGCCATAATCTCATTTACTTTAAGTTTTTTTAGTTGTAAATACATACATATAACATGTAAAGGTAGGTAGGTTTATGTTATATAAAATCGTACTTACAGATAATTTCGCGTTAATTATTGGAGACGTTATAAAATAAGGTTCTCTTCAGGAAATCTTTCGTTATTACAATGAAGTGAAATATTTGTATAGAATAAATATTGAGATAGATTAAAAGCGTAGCGTTTGTTGAAATACGTATTCAAAATCAATTGATTAGCGCGAAATTTTCCGTAAATTAATTGAGGTTTGCTCATAATGTAAATATAAAAAATGTACATAATATTAATATTTTCTAACAATTGCCTAATAAATAGTTCAAAACCACGTTTGTAAATATGGTTTTTGGAGGGTAAAATAATATGATGCCATTTACGTATGTATAACTTTATAATATAATTTTTGAAAGTCCTTACAGGGGAAGTTAAATAATAATCTGGTCAAATTAATACTTTTTATAATATTTATTTGTGATTCAGTTATATATTCGATGCAATGCGTAGAAGGCTGTAGCTTAAAATGTTCCTACTGATCTATGCTACGAATGACTTTGTAAATTTTTTGATGACTTATTTTGTTTAATTAGTATCTAAATTAGAATTTTTACTTTCTCAACTGTCTTCCTTCCTTATTTTTTCTCAGGTATGTTTAACGTATCTCTAATCTAGCTACGGCCTTAACTAGAGGGATGATGGGTCTCTAAATAGCCTAAAATGAAATCATCAGAAAGTGTTTGTAGCTCGTAATGTTCGTTATGGGCTAACAAAAAACGAACCGTTTGTTACAAGTATTTAATTAAATTAATAATCTGACTAAACTATCACATAGTAGACTTGTAGACCGCTCTGATTTATGGCCACGTTGACTTTTTAAATAAGGCAACTAAACTATCTCTCAAATCTATTTAAATTTTAGGAGACGTTATCGCATCATCCTTTATGATAAAAACAAATAGCAACGTAAGATCTGTGTGCTATGCTTTCCGAATGTTATACATATCTGTGAATGAGATTAAATGCGTTTGAAAGTGAATGGTGGTTTCATTGTCCCGTTCGTTGCAGCTTCCTGTTGCTGTTGCCGCGCGCGATACTGTCGGACCCGGTCGGTGCTGACTACGAACATTACATACACGATGCGCATAGGCGGTACCAGGTAAATATTGTAGCTAGCAAGTGATATAGGCTTAGAAGTGCTCATTATTGTTCACCAATAGTTTTTACTGACGCAAATCTTTGGAATTCCTGTTTGACCTTCATCTTAAGGGTGCTTTTTGCCGCTGACACTGCCTACCCTTTTGTATGAATCAATAGTTTATCCAAGATGAGACTGTCATGGAATTTGTAAAGCCATAGAAACAAAAGTATGTTTGAAAAAAAAAAACATACATCTAGGCGGAATTAGGTTAAAACCTACTTGCAAACGAAAAGGGTTTGGAACTGTTAACGCGGCGCTGACGTTAATAGTACGTGAGTAATAGCCGGTGAATAACAATTAATGTGTCTACAAAAGGCTTAGAATTAGAAGTGCATACATAACCACAAATTTCTTGGACTGGTCCTTGGGGACAATCTGCTTAGCTTTTTCCCAATTACATTGGGGTCGGCTTCCAGTCAAACCGGATGCAGCTTAATACCAGTATTTTACATAGAGCGACTGCCTATCTGACCTCCACAACCCAGTTACTGGGTAACACGATATGTCGTGGCATGACCGGTTGTTAGACTTTCAGGCCTTTAACTACCCGTAATGGCTGTCATAGATCTTAATTTGACAACGAGACCGACGGCTTAACGTGCTCTCCGAGGCACTGGTCCTTTGGGACAATCAGCTTAAAGTGTACTTTTTGATGTCAGTTCTGTTATTTGTCGTAATTCGATCTCAAGTTGTGAGCAGTTTGATATCATGTAGTAGTGACATATGATAATAGTAATTGAAAATTACAATTTTATATGTTTGTATTAATTTAAATCAAAACTTGAGTGTAATTAACAAATGGATCTTGGCTGGTAGATTGATACAAAAAAGAAGGGATACGATGAATATTTTCATTTCGTAAACATTAGGTGGACTTCAAGATACCTGGCTAGCGGATATTGGTCACAAGAGCTATTGAATGTGAGGTCCTGGGTTCGATTCCCAGGTCGGACAAAGTGTTATTGAGTTTTTCTGTAAGAATATTCTGAAAGTGTGCTTGGTTGATGGGAATAAGTTCCCCACATGAGGCTTAATAACTGCATCGGTGAAATGTGGGCGTACACTTTTGCCTACTCCTTCGGGGAAAACAGGAGTGATGCTATGTTATGTTTCTTTGAAGAGAAGCTATTCTCAGCTGGAAACGAAACATTAGAAGTAATTCCTTGCATCAGGTTCGTTTTGTCGACACAATTGTCGATTTTAAACGTCAAATTTGACCATAAGTTGTTGATAAAACGATAAAATTCAATACATTAAAACTTTTATCAACTACACAGGTTTGTCGACAAGTATCCGTGCCCGTACGCCTGGTTCCATACCCGTAGGGTAAAATAATACAATAATCTATATCGATACAGGAAAGGCAAAATTATAGAGTTTATTTTTTTCTGACTTTTATGACCCCATTCGACGGCTGGGTTCTTCCACAACTTCCATTTAGTGTGGATCCTTCAAAAATATTAACAAAACTTCCAGTACTGGCTGGACGCGACATCAACATTCCACTGGCCTTCCGACCACAACTGGACGGATACCACCGCCAGCTCCACCCACAGTTACGACAGCCGACCAGAAGCCGACATACACCTCGACGAAGCCTTCGAACCGCTCAAAACCGACATCCGACACACAAAACACACAACAGAAAATAACAAACACTTCTCACAAAAACTTGTATTAAGAAGTCGAGATTTGACGTCACAAACGTCAGAGGAAGAATTCGATGAAGGACCCTTCTTCAAAATGCTTTTTAAACTTCTTGCCAACATGCCCACGCAACCTTATCAAGTTAATTTGCACCTAACTTCGATCATATCTCAGTTAGCGTTGCTCCCCCATCCGAATTTGCACGAGTATTTGCTTAACCCCATGTTGCCGACGGCTAAGAAGACTCCGACGTTGTTCAAAACGTTACAAGAGGTAGCGAGACGATTGACAATGGAGATACCCAGGTTAAGAAACTATAAAAAGATAATTGAGAACACAAGACTTTGGCTCATGAGTGAAGATCCGAGTTACGATGAGAGGTATGTATGACTTTAGTTCATAATATAGATATAGATCATATTAGACCGTGCAGTCTCACTGTTGAACGTGTACACAGACGGTATAATTCACGTTCAAAGGGGTGTTTCTTGGTTTGACTAACTGATCAGTGTCGGCAGTTCGTTCTTATTAACAGTATACAGATGTTAGTCTGTATGAGGTTAAACCGGGTGCAAATCTATATATTACTGCCTCGTTGGTCTAGTAGTCCCAATCGCGACTGTTGAGCATGAGGCCTTAGGTTCGATTCCCAGGTCGGGCAAAGTGTTATTGGGTTTTTCTGTTAGGAAATTCTCAGTAGCAGCCCGGAGTTCGGAATTGTGCCCGGTAGATAGCAATAGGCTCACCACCTATTACTTGTGACTTAATAACAGCATTGGTGAAATGTGGGTGTACAATTATGTACACCTCTGTTTACCCCTTCGGGGAATCCAGGGTGATGATATGTTATGTTATGTAAATATATATATATATGACTAGCTGTTCCCGCGACTTCGCGTGGGACTAGAACAAAAAGTTGATATTCATATCTGCTGAACTCTCCCAGATATCGAAATGGAACATACACAAGATTTAAGTTTTTTTTATTTACATCCGTAAATAAGGACCAAACTCATTCTCCCCATAATGATTGATAAAAATTTTACTCACTGGTGCCCGTTGCTCTTTATTTAAAATTGCCCGACAAGATTACGACTATATAAAATATTTTATTTACTAATCCCCCGGCTAAGCGACATACCCGTGGATCACAATACCACCCAACAATCTATCATAAGAATTCCGGGTACAAGTCCACCAAAACTTCTTTTCCCTTTGTTAACAGTTTTACTTCTATTCATATGGGAATTATAATCATTTTTCTCATAGCATTATTACTCATTTTAACTTTCCAGTGCCGACCACAACCAACTGGTAGAAAGTCTGATAGTTCTAGAGGAGTTCTGCAAGGAGCTGGCAGCTGTCGCCTTCGTGAAGTACCAACACACGTTGCATATGCAGAGGTAGACTCGATCGTGTAGAGCGTTGTCCGAGGTAAAAATGTCACAGTGTAGCTCCGATAGAGAAGCGTTGAGTTTCTTAGTAAAAAAATGTGGAGTCAGTAATTTACACCGTAGAAATCCATCTGTTTTCAGTAAATTTGCTGTAAAATCTCCTGGAAGCTGTTGGGATATGTGTCTTAAATCACATGTCAATAATTGATGTCAGTTAACATGGTATTTGACGGCTAATAATCTGATTACAATTGCAATAGCGTTTGGATTATATGACCAATCCAATGAAACCAGTGCTAGAAAAATAAAACATAACAAAATTATGGCCATTGCTGAAGATCGAATCGAAATGGTTTCAAAATACTAATGTTAAGTAATTATAACTTCAAAACAAAATAAAATTACTAAGACACTATCGTCTCAAAAATGTATTAACAAGCACTTACTTTGCAGCAAGTTAGATCAACTTTTAGAAGTTGAATGCAAGTTGGTTGCCGAAGACTTGCACAATAACTTGATAGTGAACACGCGCGTGCAAGTCATATAAATATTATGCTGTATAAGGTTGCTAAAGTATTAAATAATATAACATTTAGATATAGTACAAAAGAATGCATTTCAAGGCTAAGTTTGCTACTTCAGTTTAACCGTTTGTATTTTAAATTGTATAATTTATTTTCTATTGTTTATAAGACCAGTCAGACGCTAATTACCAATTTTAAAGGCATATAATTTTTAATTATAGTAAACCAATAATCGTAAGATGTTATTAAGTTTTCATAGGGTGTTTTTTGTCTCTGTATCATGACCAGAGATCGGAATAGATAGACTATATTTACCTAAACTTCGAGGAAGTAAATAACATAGAGTGGATAATACCTGCTCTAAAATATCGGATTATTTAGAATGACGTTTTAATTTATTGGACTTTATTTATAGTTACAAATTATTGATTTAATCGCGTTAAATCAATCATTTGTAACTATAAATAAAGTCCAATAAATAATTCGTAACTTTGAAATCTAAGGATAAGGAAGAGGAAGTATTATCCACTCTATGTTATTTACTTCCTCGAAGTTTAGGTAAATATAGTCTACCTATTCCGATCTCTGATGATGACGAATATATACAGAATAGAATTTGTGCAACCATTTTATTTGTCTTATACACAAAAACTACGAAATGTATATTTTTTCACGAAGTATGTCGTAGCTAAAAGTATACCTATGTAGGTGCTTTTTATTTATATTCAGTAATATTATTTAGGTTTTTTTTTTTAATATAATTTTCTTTTCTAACTACCCTTAACTTTTCCAGTTCAGTTTCACATGTTGTGTTTTGGATTTGTATCATGCCTACTGTTGTATACCAATGTCATATAATATCGTCGTTGCATACAAGAATTAATGAATTAAACATATTATTGTGTATATACATATATATATCTGAATGTAACCATTGCTAAGACTGAATTCTTGTTCAAATTGTGATTTCTTAGTCAAGCTGTTTTGGCAATAGTACAACACATAAATTCTAGTGATCAACAATCAAAATAGAACGTAAATAATTGCTAAACGATCTTGTACACAAATTCTAAATACCATCTAGAAATATAAATAAATAAATTGTTAATTTAAGTTACATTTGTTCCCTACATTTTGTATTAAACTGCAATTCGAGTAACTAGACTGTTAACGAATGCATAACCAACTCTAGTCTTTTTGGGAAGAAGAATACAGTCGTTTTGAACCTACCCTCGGAGGAGAGGTAAATGTAGAAGATGAAATAGAATAATTCTGAGGTCGGGATAGACGACGGGGAAACAGTAAAAGGGCACGAAAGCGACAATACACCTGTTGCAACACACACCTGCTCCAGATGTGGATGTTCTACAAGAACACTTAAGGATTGGTCCATTTAGCCATAAAAAATATGTCTTTCATAGAACAGACACTGTTTAAATCGTCTGTAACTGATAGATTAGCGTATTCATCTGAAGGCGTACTTCCAATTCCTGTTCACGACCGTTTCCTTTCCACAAATAATATAACTTGACTAAAGCCGCTGAAGTTAAATCTTCTGAAACCACAACACATATCTATTCTGTGCTAATGCCCTTTAATTTTTTTGCGGCACAGAAGATCGGAATAAACTTTATTACGAACACAATATATGTTTGTATTGTCCATATCCTTCAGTTTCAATATTAATAAAATACCATTAAATAAATTACCATTTACTAGAAATATCGAATATTAATTAATTTATTATAATATCGACTAACTGTGTTCGACTTGTCATGAATTATTCTAGTCTGAAAGTATCCGTAGGTCTACATTATTAACGCTGAGTTTAGTAACATGCATATTGAACACAGATATATGTTGAACTAGATACCGCAAGTGTACATACTTTGCGTGTCATTATTAACTTCAAAATAGTTGCACTGTGCCATCTTTTACTCTGCTCAGATCAGTCTGTTGTCCACAATTTTTATACTTAGAAAAAATGCCGCACAAGAAACCGTATAATCCGTCAAAAGTAGTTAGCCGAATGAATGGAGATGTTTTATTGCTATTTTGAATTTAATGTAGCCACACAAAATCTGACAAGCGTGGTTTTCATTTAATTACACGTATTTGCGGTATCTAGTTAGATACAAATCTGTGGTATTGAATGAGAGTAGGTCAACGGTTAAAATAAATTATTATTATTCTTTTATAGAAATCGCGAGTGCAATAATATTTTTGTAACATTCCCTAAAACAGTGAATTTAAGCCAAGCTTTAGTTTCTAACAACGTATAATCATACCTTTTATTTGTTAGCACAAATACAAACTTGTTATGAGTTATTGTTTATGTAATAAATGCCTGAATTTGCTGTTAAAATAAAATGTGAAAATATATCTTGTTTTATTGTATTTAAACTACTACAAGGTTATTCTTTAGACTAAATGTAGAGAAACCGTTATTTTATTTACATCCACCATAATTAACCTGATACATCCTATGGCCACAGATTAGTAATATATGTATCTTACTATGGCCTGTATCTATTTATTATGTGTAAGTACATAAACAAAGTAACATATTACGCGTAGGGTAGTCGTTTTGATAATGTAGGTACTGGGACAGATCGTATAAAACTAGTACTGGGTGGGTAGTCACGGTGGTGTTGCCATAAACGGCTTTCATCTCAAAGGAATTAAATTATTGACTGGCCTGCAATGTGGGGCGTTCACGCGGCATCACACATATTGGACGGGAACACTCCCAGCGCCCAGAAAATTATCGCTATCACTTATAAGAAGACCTTCTTCGCCGAATTATCATCATTGACCTTATCAGGCTCAATAATTTGTCAGTCCTTGAATTAATTGATGTGCACAGCGCTGCCAACATGGCAGCACTGGCAGGGTCGCCATGCAATGTGGGGCGTTGTAGGGAGTAATAATAATACGTCCTGTCAAGCTTGATGTCTATAATATACCCATTAACTTAGAACTAACGATTACATTATATAGGGAGAAGGCGCGTCACACACTACAGGCCTAACTACCCACGTTCGCCAAACCTTTTCACGGCTTATGATCGCCTAGTACTTTTCTCTATCATTGGTTTTTGACGTAGGTAGTAGCCAAATAGAGATATTTTAGTTTTGCCACTACCCCCATACACAAGAGCTCCTCACTACTTATGATCGCCTAGTACTTTTCTCTATCATTGGTTTTTGACGTAGGTAGTAGCCAAATAGAGATATTTTAGTTTTGCCACTACCTCCATACACAAGAGCTCCTCACTACTTATGATCGCCTAGTACTTTTCTCTATCATTGGTTTTTGACGTAGGGAGTAGCAAAATAGAGATAGAGATGTTTTAGTTTTGCCACTACCCCCGTACACGAGAGAGAGAGCTCCTTACTACTTATGATCGCCTAGTACTTTTCTCTATCATTGGTTTTTGACGTAGGGAGTAGCAAAATAGAGATAGAGATGTTTTAGTTTTGCCACTACCCCCGTACACGAGAGAGAGAGCTCCTTACTACTTATGATCGCCTAGTACTTTTCTCTATCATTGGTTTTTGACGTAGGGAGCAGCCAAATAGAGATAGATAGAGATATTTTAGTTTTCCCACTACCCCGTACACAAGAGCTCCTTACTACTTATGAAAGCCTAGTGTTATGGTCTTGACATTTAGCATAATAGTTAGGAAGGAAGGTCGTGTTTTATTAATTTTTATTCGATTCTTACTCCCATATATGTATCTACCTCCTCATGATTTATGGTAGCCTGGTTAGAACTTTTCTTTGTCATCTGGTTTTATCGTTTGACATAATAGGTAGGAGGAAGTAGCATTTTCGTTTCAAACTACCCTCAGATTCCACAACTTTTCTCACGAGCCAAATTGGAGGTAGATTGTGTTTTATTTTTGCCACTGCTCACCCTATCACACCTTCAAAGTCTCACGTATTATGAGAGCCTAGTACTTTTTACACGACTGCCCAAAAAGAGTGTTATGTTTTTAGAGTTCATGTTGTGAGTTTCTTTATACCACTATAACTTCTAAACGCATGAAGCGATTTAGATGTATGAGGTATCGTTAAAATCTTACAGTTTCCCGGGTAACAAAGGATAATCATAAGATTTAAAAAATGATAATATAGTGGCTATGGTACACAAAAAGCTGAAAAATATAATTCACGAGTGGCAGAGGCATTTATTAAAAAAAAAATCTTTGCCCCACACTCGGAATTTCTTAATGTATCGTGGGAACGTTTACAGACTTAGAATTTCATAACACACAGCCACACCCAAAACAATCTGTAGATCATACAAATATTTGCTCCGTGCAGGAATTGAACCATATAGCGCAGTAAATAATTAATCATCAAATTATTAATTCAATACGCGTGTTTTCTCAGACAAACATCGAAGAACTTTTGAACAACGTTTAATAATAATAAACATATTAGTATAGTGACTTTTTAATAACGAAATGTGGATAAATAAAACACAAGTAATAAAATGCAATGGTGATTATATTCTTCTCAAATATTAAATAATAATGCGTAATAAACATTGTAATAACTATCAAACAAAAGTTGTTAAAAGTATGTACAACATGGAATTGTAACATTTAATTATTTATAGGAAGACATATTTGACGCATTTCTGAAGCTCATTAGGGACCATCCATAAAGTACGTCACACATTAAGTTTGATTTGATGTTGATTATATTATACGAAATTAGTGTGACGTACTTTATGGATGACCCCTTATAGATTAGTATTAATCGAGTAAGTAGTGATTAAAACGACGTTAACCCAATTGACTGCATATAGTCTTATTAATAAAAATAAAACAGGGTTGAGTGAATTCTATGGGTATGATTTAAAATCTATAGCTATATGTGTGAACACCATTTGCATTTTTATTAAAATATTATATTTGGATCCTAAACAACCATAGGCATTCAATTGATATATTTTGTATATTTACAACAACAATGATTTTAACCTTTTCGTGAACTGTTTATACAAGTATCAACTTATGAAACACCAATATTTTCACACACAAAAAAACATCAAATGCACATCTTCCTTTAAATGATTAAAATCTATTAACACACTCGCATTCATCTCTCAGAGCACAATTACTTACAAAAATACATACATGTAACATATTTATTTGTTTAATTTCCATCTACTTGATCGTTACAATCATACGGTTTTCATAATAAACTATAGGTTTTGGTAATGTTACTTATACAATTAAGGCTGATTTACACGACATAATTTAATTGTGTTCAATTCAATAATTCAATATAAAATTTGGAGCATTGATAGCCTAGTGGTATGACTGTTGGACTTGGACTGACAAGTCTAAGGTCGCAAGTTCGAATCCAAGGCACGTACTGTCTTTTCGAAGTCACGAAGAGCAATATAAATGTTGCACCGCATATAGTGCTTAAATGTGGGCCTTTGGAGGGTACGTTTATACGTCGGTTTCTTATTCTTATCGTGGTTGATCAACAACCTAGTGTCTGAGTTTAAACCGCCCGTAGGCCTCTGACATGGCTTTAATGAATTTTAATACACACAGAACTCGAAAAGCCAGTGTTGTGTGCCTTGGATTCGAACTTGCGACCTTTTGACTTGCCAGTCTAACGGTCATGCGACTAAGCTATCAGTACTCTAGCCGTCGGTTCCGGCTGTTAATTAATCAGAGCCTTTAACATCTCTAACACTAGCTTGGCCACTCGTAAGAAGATGGTATAACTTTATGCCTTCAATGTTATTGAACTTGAAAAGACAATTGAATTGCACCGTGTAAATGTGCCTTTACTGAATACGTTAGAGATTGTACTATGTTTTAATACGCCTGGCAACGCCGTGGTAGTGGCAAAGTAACTTATAAACAGTTCTTTAGAGAAATAGTTACAGTTATATGAAGAATCGTCATTGATTAAAAGAGGCACTTGGCGTTATGTGATTTCAGTATAATTTTTTTACACGCTCAAGTCTTGTTTTAAAGGTAACGTTCGTTGTGGTAAATAGACTTATAACGCGCGCGTCCATCATAAGGCGAGGTCGTTCGGTTGCATAATCGACTATAATCGTTTTGACAATTTCTCGATTTGACTGTTACTTTTTTCTCACATAATTGATGTTGAAATGTTTAGAACAGGGCTTCTCAAACTGTGCGTCGCGACGCCCTGAGGCGTCGTGGTATTATCACCGGGGCGTTGTGAGACGATCCACGCACGGTACGGCGATACACTCGGTAAATTCAACAGACAGGCAACCTACATTAGATTGCCCGTCTGTTGACTTTACCGAGTAAGCGCCGACTATAAAAATTGTAAACGTTATTTGGTTTATTTTTGATAACTTGTTACTAAGCTAGAACAGCACACGAAGGGGTGGGGGTCTCAAAAACATTGCGACCTCCCAAGGGACCTTGGGAAGCCCTGGTATAGAAGATTGGTTGAGTGTATGGGATTAATTTAGTCGACCTGAAAAAGTGACCGAGACAACACATGTCAATAAGAATTGAAAATCACGGCTATCGATTAAGACTTATGACCTCGGCTATAGTGTAACACGCGCTTAAACATAACATGCAAGTATATGAGTGTCATTATTTATTCGCCACTATTATACAATGAATTAAGACAAAGATTACCTGTATGAAAACTACTTCAAAAGTTAACTATTCCATTAAATATAAGTTAACAATTTAAAATAACAAACAGATCACAAACAATTTGATTTTACAATCTGCCTATCTAATTAGAAAAAGTTAACTGTCAACGTAATCTTAAAATATTCAACATAACTGGTAATATTTTAGATTATATAGTTTAAGTATTGATATCTTATAATATTTTTTACGGCAATAATGTTTTTCAGGTTAAATAAAAAAAAAATGGTATTTACCGAAGATTTTTACAAAAATAATTTATGGGACAGTTAAAAAAAAAACCTAAAAAAATATCTATTAAAGTCATTTTAATTTTGTGTCAAAATTGTATATATTAGGTAAATCTTGAAAACTAGGAAGATATGACTATGTAATATGTATGAATTGGAAAATATTAACTACATAACATGAACATTACATATGGTTGTCTAACACAAAATGCGCTATTTTTAATGTACAGTACTATATTTACAATTATTCAAGAAACCGAATGTGGCTTTTTCTTTATAAATGAGAAACTTTATAAAATTCTGTTTGATTTAGACAATCAATATGTAATGAAATATTTAATATACCAAAAATTATACTAGTGTCATCCAATATCGGTGTACGCACATCAAGTATCATATTTATTTATTAAGACATCGTTTAAATAAAATATAGTTTTTCGAGAACATGACAATATTGGATAGCTTTAGACGTTTACAGACACTTCGAACAATGCTGCGTGTATTTTTGATTTTAGAAATTAGCTGCACAATTTTAATAATCCTATTAAAGATAATAAACAATTAAAAACATTATTACATATTGTAGCATTTATTTAACCTTTATTTTGAAATTTAACGTAAGCCTGTTTCTCACAAGCTTATTTCTCAAAAATATCGCAAATTCTCATTGTATTTTTTTATGAAATTGGTGGCTCTCAATATTTTTAATCTTTAAACCCGCCGAGCATTTCAGAATATTCTGTAAAACGATCCAAGCTTACGACATGATTGTATCTCAGACATACGACTAGTGGTCCGATGACCTGAACATTGGCTATTAAACGTCAAGTTAAGATTCTTTATTTATAATTGTACCACCGCTAGCACAGCGTTTGAGGTAACTGGGCACATAAAAACCCAGTGAAACTTCATGTAATACAGATAAACTGCGTTCAGTTAAAAATAACGTTAGTTTAAATTATTATAAGCTTTCGATGACTGGTGTAACACTAAAACTATCATTCGATATTAATAACGGGATATTTACCATGTTAATTAATATCGGAGCCGTAAAATAATAAGCACATACCGTTATATAACCATGATGGTGTAGAACTGTCACTGGTATAGTATGCGTAATATAAGTGTGCATGTGTGAAGTTGTACGCAAGGGGCTGCGCAGTAGTCAATTTTAGGACGATCTCGAGCGCGCAGCAACAGCGTGCTGTCTCACTTACTCCCTTAAATTCCATTAATACTGTCTCGCTAGCTCGGCTGAGAACAGTCAGTGATATAAATGTTTTGCAGCCGTGTTGATTTCCAATCAAACTTAAATATTACGGGCGTTAACATTTTTCTATGCGACTGTACCTGCGCGGCCGTTCGGAAACCCTAACTTCAGATATGCTCATAATACGGCAAGTATGACCTATATCACGTTGATAATTTACTATGTTCCCAGTTTTTTATTTGAAACGTCGATGCTTGAAAACATTGTATCAATAATTACGAAAGTTATTACGAATCCCCAGTCACCTAAACGCCATCTAGCGGGATTCTAAAACATATCTATACAAAATAATCAGAAACTAAATCTAAGAGCTCAGCTCTCATTTCCCTATCAAAGCATAAATCACAAATAAAATTATACAAAAATAAACATTTTTAGCCAAGGATTGTAGGCAATGTCGTTGATAAAAATTATAATTATTTAACCGCTTGCCTGCGCACGATACGCCATAGTTAAGAAAAAAAATATATAAATATGTAATTTTGAAATATAGGTTACTAATTAAAATGAAACAGTGAAGACTATTTATAAAAGTATCAAGTCAAAAAGGTTTAGAAGAATAAATATTGTAGTGATTTTATCTATTTTGATGTAAATCCAACAGCACCGACGACTAAAAACTGGAGGGCAGTTTATTCATGGATCCCATTAATGAACGGCCCTCAACATTACTTGAGATCCTAAAAGTAGGTTCTTACATGTATATGACAGTAAACAGTAAACTCGTAACTCATAGTGGAGTCAAAATTCTTAGTTAAATGATTAACTAAGAATTTTAACTCCATTATGAGTTACCAGACGAACATGACGATTCTCAAAAAACATATTTAAGCTGTCATTTAAATTTCACACATTTTACAACATAAAATGACATTCATTTTATTACCTGAATGCGGAACCCGGGTTATTTTTAAGACGGTATCTCAAGATTTACTGGAACACTTGAGAGGCAGTTCAAGTGAGACCAATTTATTTATTAAGAAGATTTTTTTAATGAAAATAAAAATTACGTAAAGAAATTAATATACAAAAGAATATAATTCTATGGAATATCGTCCGCGGCCGCGCATTTGATCTCCCTCAGCAGTAATTAGCTAGTTTACAATAAGTTCTAGTCTACGGTACATTATACATACATATACATACAATTGTGTTTACATCTATGTGTTATCAGCTTCAGTGTGGAACTTATCACCATTTTTTGTTATACATCTGTGAACAATAAGATGATATGATTCATGATGGTATAAATAGTACTGTCAGGTCCAAGGTTGAGGCAGACTTGGATATTATTGTGGGGCAAATAATGAGAAAAACATACATACGTAGACTGCGAAAATAATAACCCTTCCTTTTGCCGTAGTCGGGTAAAAACAGAAACGATTACAATATATCTTGTTTTCAAAAAACTCCATGATAAAGATATATCTTCTAAACGCATTAACTCCGTGCGTATCAAACTCTAAAGTTACATTTTATATGGGAAAACTTCATATTTATTTGTTTTAATTGCGGACGTTCTCAAAAAAGGACGGGTCAGAAGCCACCTAAATCGACGAGAATACATGAAGAGGGTAATGAACATAGATGAAGCGAAAGAGGTGTGTCAAAATCGTGGCAAATGGAAATCGATAGTCTTTGCCTACCCCAATGGGAAACAGGCGTGATTGCATGTATGATTGTATTTGTTAAGTTAATAGCATCTGTACGACATTGAATTAACTGCAAAGTTAGTTGTGTCGATTCAGTCACCGGTATAAGGACTGAATAGATAGCGATGACGTCACCATAAGAACTCTTAAAATGTAGAAGAAGAATCCTGGAGTAGTGAGCAGAGGTCGGGATTGCTTAGTTGGAAGAGCGGCTGGAGTATTCATCCAGGAGACTCAGGTTCAAATCCTGCTTACCACGGTATTTTTCTTTCCACAAAAATATATAACTTTAACCAAATCTTATATTAGTACATACGAACAATCACGTTTGTTTCTTATTCAGAATATTTCCACTAAGACTATTAATTCCCACTAGTTACAATTTTGACATATGTCTTTCGGTTCAACTGTGTTCATTAACCTCTTCATGCATGCTCTTTAGGTGGATCTGTCCTTTTTTGAGAACGTCGGTAATTGAGGGCACGTTTGTCTAGGTCGGCATTTCCCTACTTTTGTTTCACACTTATATTAGTAGCAATGCTATATGATTTAGCTTACCTATCTAGTGGCGCGTGTTCACCACCACGAGAAGAATGGCGACTTGTGCTGGAAGCGTTGCTGGAACGAGTCGAAGAAACGCGACGATGTCGAACCACTCTTGGACCTGCAAATATTTATTTTGTATTTACAGAATAGTTCCACTCTTGACTTCTTTTCCTGTCAGATGAGATGTACAATGAAACTGCAATAAATAGGAACTACAAATAAATTATTTCTCTAATAATTATTATTAATTCAAGATATGTCTTTGAAAAAGCATTAACGCATGCTTAGCGAACTCTAAAGTTACAATATTAAATGGAAAAAGAATACGGTCGCGAACAGGATTCGAACCTGCGCCTCCCGGATAGATACTCCAGGCGCTCTGACCAACTAAGCCATCTCGACCTCTGCTCACCACCAAAAAGTGTTAAAATATGGAAGAAGAATTCGCGGTGGTGAGCAGAGGTCGAGATGGCTTAGTTGGTCAGAGCGCCTGGAGTATCTATCCGGGAGGCGCAGGTTCGAATCCTGTTCGCGACCGTATTCTTTTTCCATTTAATATTGTAACTTTAGAGTTCGCTAAGCATGCGTTAATTCTTTTTCAAAGACATATCTTGAATTATTAAGGTAATTGCATTCTTTACGACATTGTATTAACTGCAAAGTTAGTCGTGTCGGTTCAGTCACTTGTAAGTACTGAATTGATTGCAATGACGTCGCCATAAGACGTGTTAAAATATGGAAGAAGAATTCGCGGTGGTGAGCAGAGGTCGAGATGGCTTAGTTGGTCAGAGCGCCTGGAGTATCTATCCGGGAGGCGCAGGTTCGAATCCTGTTCGCGACCGTATTCTTTTGCTATTTAATATTGTAACTTTAGAATTATTATTAATGTAATCACAACTGTGTTCATATCTAACGGATGTTCTCAAATCGCTCCTAAAATGTGGTCTTGCCAACACGAACACTGCAAAGTGTTCGAGCCATCACAAAAATCAACATTGTTTTTGTTTCAAGTTAAAAGTTGTATCATTGTATTGTTTTGTGATCGCGAAAACCTAAGGTACTATAGTCTTTATATGTCACGAAGCCATTCGATGTGACTTATTGACTCGACATAACGTTCAAATTACAATACCGGACTTCGTGACATACAATATCAATACAAATAAATAAAATTGAAGACTACCGTTTGTAATATCAATTTTTTATATTTTTTTATATACCTATGCCTATAAATCAGTTTTTTTTTAAATTTTATCTGGCTTATTTCGGCTTATCTTGGAATCGGCTGGACAGATTCTGAAAAGATTTTACTGGCAGGTAACCGTTAATATAAGGAGTAACATTTGCTAATTATAATATAATTATATGCGGGTGAAACCGCGAGGTACAGCTAATCCCTACTATATTAGAATTGAGTCTTGTTACCAAATAAGGTATTCCTGGACAGTTGACTAGTCATCATCTATGACTTTTACATCTAATATATAAAATTCTCGTGTCACAGTTTTCGTTGCCATACTCCTCCGAAACGGCTTGACCGATTTTGATGAAATTTTTTGTGCTTATCCGGTATCTATGAGAATCGGCCAACATCTATTTTTCCTCCCCCTAAATGTTAGGGGTAGTCCACCCCTATTTTTTTTATTTATATAGCAGAACAACGTTTGCGGGCACAGCTAGTAATATGTAAAAGTCATAGATGATGACTAGTCAACTGTATACTAATATATAAATTACCTTTCCACAATGACAGCGGGCATCTGCACGAGCTGCACGGGGCTCTTGTTGTCCTTAAGAGCCTGCGTAAGGTTGAGCACCTGTCCACGCATCACCGACATCTGTCGCTCGAACAAGCCCTTATCGAAGCCCTTGTCCTGCTGCAACAATAGGATGTTTTAATCAAATTATTTGTCTAGGAAAGGTTACAGATATTGTTAAAAAAAACAATTATACATGCGATTAATCCGGTTAAAAGTTTTATTATAATTTAAAGATACATTTTCAGCCGATTTTTAAAGGTAAATTGAATAATTTTATGCAGAATAATGTGAATGTTGTACAGTTTATGATTGGGAAACAAGATATCTTATTTATTAATTTATATGCAATAAGAAAGTTTAATCGGATTTAATTTAAGTAATTTATTTCCAATGCCGTGTTTCTTGTGGGATTCAAAAACAGACATTGATACAACGTTTTATTTTTGAAAATTTGCTTTTCTATTTTATTCATAATTTGTAACATATAAACAGAGAAATGAAACAACAACAGTTTAGCAACTTACTTTGAATAGTACACGTAGTTCATCACACAGTTCTTGTACGAAGTTCATATCCGATAGCAATGGAAGCACTAGTTCCCTGCAAACAACAAAAAGGTATACTTATCAGAATAGTTATGAAAATAATAAATCTCCAATTGGTAGTTTCATTAGTAGAGAAGGTGCCAGATAAGTCTGCGCGCAGCTAACATTGAAAATGTATAAATAATTTCTTATGAGGAAATAAACAAATTGTAAAATACAGATAACTGTTTGAAAAGCATTAACGCATGCTTAGCCAACCTTAAAGTTATCAATTTTTGTGTAAAAATACGGTCACGAGCAGGATTAGAACATGTGCCTCCCGGATAAATACTCTAGGCGCTCTGACCACTAAGCCATCTCGATCTGGAGTATTTATCCGGGAGGTGCAGGTTCGAATCCTGCTCGCGACCGTATTCTTTTTCCACAAAAAATTATAACTTTTAATTGTGAAACGACATTTATGTCCTTTCCTCTCACTTGTCTAACGCAACCAAGAATTCTAATATCTACATTTTACATAATTCACATTTGAACTGTCAGACAGATCTATCAAAATACAATGAATTATGAATATTTTATATCAAATGAAGAAATAGTAGGTGTTTCTTTACATGTATAAAACTCGAAGTTTAACAGTACGTACTTAGTCTCTACACTGAATGGCTGCTTTGCTTGCGGTAGCCAGGCCCAGTGGTAAGGGTAAGCCCGCCACGAATCGGGATGCTTGAACGGGAATGCTAGACCGTTGTCTATGGCCGCGATACGGACTTCCGCGCCCGTCCATTCCTGGAACAATACGTTTATTTTAATAAAATCATTGGACAATACGCAACCTAACGCTTGGTCCCGTAACATGCTTGTTATATTCAGCGGTGTGGGGTCAGTCGTTACTTAATGGGTTATTAACGCTTTTGTCATATTGCAACAATAGCGTTTATTGATAAGTCATTAAAGTACTCATTAATGCAACTGTTATTCAAGAAACGGCTTAGTGATGATTAATTCTCAGTAATAAGTATACTAAATGTACATCTATTCCATCAGTAATACAATAACAGAGATAGTTACTATAGGCAAAATATCTCGGAAGGGGCACTCTGGGGGCACCATGTGTCCTTGAAGAAAATGTGGCATAAAATAGGTAAATAACAGTAATGAAAACCGCAAATCGAAACAAGGGGGGAATCATGAGATACAGACATTTTTGTGTTAGTTTCCATACAAAAACAACAGATTTCATCGATTTTCTCCTAAAGTGCTGGTCAAATAAAAAAAGCGTAGTAAAAGTTTTGGTTGTTTTTCAATAGAGGAATGCAACTGCATATTTAGTTTTTTTAAATTAAATACTTTTTCAATTTTTGATTCTATGTCCAACAGCTTGTATGGGGACGATCCACTGTGCGGCAGTTCTTTTTTCTATTCTAAAATTACTAACGCAGCTCTAACAGCATTAAACCAAAAAACATCTGCTCACGGGAATATAGTCCTATATATAGCAGATAAGCATCTTATTTGGTTTAGTATTGTAAACTATATGTGGTGGAGGGTAATCTGTTTTAAATGCAAACCAGTATTTGGGGAGAAATCACGCAAGATCGTGTGAGTTCTCATTTTGGGGGTCAAGACTCACTTCGGGTCGCTTAACCAGGAGAGTTATCTAGTTATAATCTATATGTACAAGGCAATATGAACTTACGCAGGGCTCCCTAAGATCTATATCCGAGTTAGGCGGCGGCTGTTGGTTCGGCGCATCGTACTTTATGAGCCAGTTGTCGTTGCCGCGGTCCGTGTTACGAATTATGTAGTCTAACACCACGAGGCGCTCAAATTGGAGTTGAAATCTGAAACAAATAATAAAATTGATTAATTTATCTTATTTTGTCTTAACATATAACGAGAGGAAAAGATTTGATGGCGTGTTGGAGTAGTGATCGAGGGATCCGAGTTTTGTATGGACTTCAGATAATTGTTCCGGGTCTGAGGCAATATTAAAACTATTGGTTAAATAAATCGCCGTTAAATAACTTAAAATCGTAATACGTTACTTAACTAAATTACCACATATCATAGAACTAGATGCATACTGCAAGCGGTATAAAGACAATAAAGTTAATCCCTGTGTCCTGGTTGCCTCTGGACGACGACTGGAATAACTGTGACACTAAGTTTGGCTAATAAACAAACGATAGAAGTATTATATTTAAATATTGTAATGAACTAACTTCCTCATAACGTGCGGCGGCGGTGGTTCCTGTTCAAATCGCCGTAGCCAGTAGTCTGCGTCCTTGTACCCTTCCACGAACAACTGGAATGACCCCGCCTGCGAACAAATGCAAAAATACCGGTATTAGAATCAAGGAAAAATGTTTATTTGCTATGTTTAAACAAATAAAACAATGGGACAAAGGTGTTAACACTGCGGTCAAATTTCTTTGATAAGTCCAAGGCATTTGACACTTTTCACTAGAGCGGTTGAGCCGACTTTATAATTTAGCGACTTGGATCACCAAATGTTATCTTCAGACAAGACAGTTGTAACTAGAAAATGATCTTCACAAAGCTTAACAACTTGAAATATTTTATAAATCCTCATACCTGGAAAAAATAGTTGGACTGCCGCAAGGCAGTGTTTTTGGACCGTTACGATCAGTTTTTCATACGACATTATTAATGTACTCAACTAACTCAACAGAGATAGCTCGATATGTTTACTCAACAACGGAATGATCGCAGTTAATTTTAACATCGCTGATAACTCAATCAATTTTTAGGTTTTTACATCTACGTATATATTACCTTAGGCGGTAATCCCATTCTATTGAACCGTAGATTGGGGAACTGCTCGGTGATGGCGCGCTTCAGCCGCGACCGCTCCCGGTCTATTCGTAAGTAGTTAAACGTCTCGGACACCAGCTTCACCACCTGTGGACAAATGTATCGTTTAGGTTTTGTTTTGTTAGTTAATTTGGTAAACACACGAACACGACATTTTCTAGTTGTTCACAAGACGGTTACATTGTTTTTAGTTTCACACAATAACAAAAAAAATGAAATATATATATATATAATAATTCAACTCTAAAAATAATTTATCATATCATTTTATTATTCAGGAAGTACGAATCAAACTAAACACAGGAATGGTGCTTTGTAGAAAGTATTCCGAAATTGTATTATTGCGAACCTTATTGTTTGTTCTGCACCTGCTAATTCAAACAATCAATAGTTTTAAACATTTAATTTAGGTTCATACATATCGACTTCATACATATAGCCCGGTTAGTGGAGTGTGATAGTAGGATAACATCAGAACCTGGCGCATGGATAACATTTGGTATGACATAGCTAGATAGAAGGAGACCGAGAGGGTTGACGTCAGGCAGGCAGCCGGTCATAAAACATAGCCAAAACTTTAGCAGCATGCCAGATATAGGTATGCTGCGCCGACCCCAAATAAATGGGGATCAGGGCATGACATATTAACTTCTTGGCTGTTGACTCATCTGCTATTCACACAAACTCTCAATATTTAATATTTGCTAGTCAAACTTATCTTAAATTAGATTGTGTAGTCTAATCTAAATGTCACCTCTAGCCTACTTGAGTACGACATTTACTTTGTTGTAGTATGGATACGGACGATGAGATCAATATCATAAAGCGAATAAATAAACGATGAGTACCCGTAGGCCAAGCACGAAAAACTATCGTATTCGTATCGTAAACGTATCGAGTCCACGATACGATTACGGAGCAAGACGTTAGTTCGTAGCACGAAGCTCACTCTAGCGACTATCGAGAGCTCGATAGGTTTACGTTAGTGACGTCATCCTAACGTAAGTTGAGTGAGCATTGTCGAATGAATGGTGCGTTCAAAGACTAAAATGAAATATATTTTATGTTTTTACTATTGATTTATCGGTTTATTTATTGGAAATTAAATGAAAACTTCAAGGTGAGATTATGGAAATACTAAAAATAAGTGTTAGGAGATTCTAAATGGAATGGTCTTTGAAAAAATTAAACATAATTTTGTAGGCTAACATGATATGTTGTAGTTTTCAAACGACTCTACTTGACATGTTTGTGTTACAATGACGCGCCTTACGAAGGTTAAGTTTGTTTACAGTTTTTAATTTATGCATACATACATAGCATCACGCCTGTATTCCGCGAAGGGGTAGGCAGAGATGTATAAAATTGTAAACCCACATTTCATCAACCTATTTTTAAATTCGGTTTCATTTATGTCTATAGGATTTATTGTCTTTCTAAGCTTGGCTCTGCGCGTACCTAATTTCTCTGTAAATAACAATAAAAAAAAAAATGATTAACGTTAACTTAAATATTAGCTAATTTTTATTTTAGTTTAGGAAATATCACATGGTATACTCAATAAACTTGCAGCAAAATAATAATATAAAGAACTACGTTCGTATGGTAGTCTTTGCATTTTATTAAATTTATTGTTCAATTAACTTAAAAATATTATAAAAACACTATAATACATATAAAAATAAATTTAAAGACATAAAATCAATGCAATGTTCGTTTAAATCTATAATATAATTGAAACGAAACTTTTCTCACCGAAGAATTCTAAGTGAATAAAGTTTCGACTGTTCTCGATAGCCAGCCTTCGAAATTTACGATACCGTACGTCAAAACAACGTTCGTGCTCTCAATTATTGTTTAAAAGTTTCAAGTTTCGTGTTGGTGTAGTTAACGTGACGATACGATTGCGATACGATAGTAGTTAAAATCTTTCGTGCTAGCAAAATTTGTTCTTTTTACGCACGATAGAGGCGCTGCTGAAATCTCATACAAAATGGTAACGTTAACGATACGAATACTTTTTCGCAAGTATTTCGTGCTAAGCCCACCGATGTCTTACAAAGTGCCCGTATCCTGGGTAAGCTATTCAAAAACTATGAGACAATAGTAGCGACAGCGGTCGACACTTCCCGTGACCAAAGGGCGGGCTTGTTTCTTGGTCAAAGCATCAGCATTGCCAACCAACGTGGCATTATATGAAGGCGATAACTTTATTTTTTAGGTAGTAGCATTAACTAATCATTGTAAAACTTACACTACGGGTACGAAATTAAAACTCTCTTATCTATCAAAGTTGACGTATACTCATGGTATTTGCGAATACATCTTTTAATGAATAGGTATGATGACAGTATTAAAGAATCAAAGTATAAATGGTTTTAGAGAAGAATATATGTACACAGGATTCAAAAAAAATACCTAGTTTAAATATAAACATTAAGATAATAAGATTTTAAATTAAATAAAAGTATAAAATACTGCAATCGGTCATGTTAACTGAAACACCAATCACCTCGAATGACGTCACGCTTCAATGAATATCAAACACCGCCGTAAGTGTTACTTGAACTTTTGTTGTAAAAATGAGTTTCGATGAAACTTGTAAACTTTGGAATTTATTTTTAACACACGAAATATGTATTAATTTGTTGACTTTCTTCGTTCAGCATAGACACAATGCAATGTTTACCGAGGCGTGACATCAAATGGACGACATGACACCCACGAGCGTTTTCGCGCTTAATGTAAAGTAGATAGATTAAAATGTAATTATTTGCGTTAAAACTAAGTAGATGCATACCTATATTATAAAAGGAGATTTCAAAATCAGTCATTATGCATAATGTAAAATATGATTACATATAAATTGATACCTACTTTAGAAGAAACTTTCTGGCAAAAGAAAAATAAAACAAATCCTCTACGTCAGATAATGAACATGACAAATGTTTAGCAACACGTGAAGTGGCTTGAATCCAAAAAACACGTAGCCCTCGAAGAGAGTAGATAGAATTTAAGCCTACCCCAACATAGTTAACGATAGCCCAAGTTCATTAGCGTAGAGTGTAATGGAGAGATAAGCTAAAAATACATTTAGGACGTATATTTATACAAAATACCATAACAAAATAAATATAATTTCTGTGAAAACTGTTGAAAATGAAAATAGGTTTGTTGATATCATTATTGCCTAGTAATTGGGTTGCAGAGGTCAGGTTGCTGAATCTCCATGTAAAATGATATTCAGGATAGAATCGACCTAAACATAATTGTTGTGAAAAGGCTTGGACGGAGTGAAAAGGGAATTCAAAACTAATGAAGACCCAACGATAGCATTACCCTTTAGTCTTTTAATGCCAAAATGCTCCGTGCTTCGGAGGGCAAGTTTGACCGCCGGTTTCAGCTATTGCTAATGAATATCAGGCTTACGAGCAGCTTGAAAACCCTTGACAGCAAGCTCGCACACGAAAGAAGAATAAGATTAGATTAGACATTAAAAGATATTTGAACTACCTCAGAAGATTTCACAACTTATTCTCTAAGTAGCGATGACTGATACTATTTTTGTATCATATACAAATCAAGGTCAATTAAGTATAAATGAATACTTAATCAGGTGAGATTGTAAAGTTAATAGTAAGTTCGATCGACGCGAGGTCGGGGCGGTGCGTGTGTACCGAATTAATGAGTTACCTAAGATGATGTAAATACATGGTGTAACAATGCACGCTATATACGAATTGAGTGAGAACTATGGTGACTTCTGTTACATAGTAATTCTGTATATCTATACTAATATAATAAAGCGGAAATGGTTTATTGTTTGTTTGTTGAAACGCGTTAATCTTTTGAACTACCAGTTAGATTTGAAAAAATATTTTTGTTTAAGATAGCCAGGCGTCCGAGCAAAGATTTTTTCGATAAACTTGTCGACTCGAAGTTTTGATGTATTGAGTTTTATCGTTTTAAAATAAATTAAATAATAAATTCGAATATAATCAAAATTTTATTTAATTTAATTAATTACTTTCACATTGTTTATTACAATTGTGTTAAAATACGTAGTAGTATGTACGCACGTGTTTTTTATCTATAGTGACATGACCTACGGCGATACGGTGACATTTCGCGGCCGTCTGGTTCTTAATATTTTAATTCAATTATATTTATTGATCACATTCGTGGAATAAGAAGTAGCTAGAATAATTATATGAATACTGGATAGTGTGAGTAATATTGTCTTGACATAATAGAGCCATATTATAAATAACTACTTGAGTTGAAAATAGTAAAATGGGAGTTTAAACACTGCGCAAAAAACACCTCAAGCTCGTCCTAAACTGACGAGCGTGCATGAAGATTTTAATTAATATAGATATAGCGAAAAAGGTGTGTCAGAATCGTAGCAAGTAGAAATCAAGTCTCTGCCTACCCCAGTGGGAAACACACGTGATTGTATGTGTGCAAGTCCTGAGCTTGACCAATTTAACAGCTAAATTGTCAAATGGTAAGTACTTAATAATTGTTATTTAAGCTTATTGTGTACCACTGCTGGGCAAGTGTGGGCAAATCCTTTAGTCAGACTAATCCATCTTCATATTTCCCTACACGTTAAATAATAGTTACCTTGCCTTGGTCTACTGCGAGAACTGAAGCTGATAGATTAGATGATTTGGACTTGGTAATATTTAGTTAAAGTTGCATAAGACACTTTTAAATCAACACTAGCTTGAATTTGAATAGCATTTGAGAATCCGGCTGATATTCTTTCAATGTCATCTGCATTTTGAGGTAATCTTGGATACCTCGGAGTTACGGTGAAGGATGAAATGTGAGGAAATTTGGACTTAATATTCTGACATTTCCGTCACGCAGTGCACCAAGGCCAAGTTCTGCTGAGGCTCAGTTACAAATATTTTAATGCGTTTGTTTGTAGTTCGTTTTTCCCTGAAATGCCGAACTATTTCTTATGAAGTTCACATGCGGATGTGGTTTTCCTCCGTGTAATGACTTGTCTAGCATGTCCCACCACCTTTATAGGCGAGAATCTGTACAACTCCACTAACAATGCCGTTTGCGTAGCCGAAAAACGAT
Source organism: Xylocampa areola (assembly GCA_935421205.1). Lineage (NCBI taxonomy): Eukaryota > Metazoa > Arthropoda > Insecta > Lepidoptera > Noctuidae > Xylocampa > Xylocampa areola. The sequence goes on from OW285220.1 coordinate 12,807,904, forward strand.
GATGACATCGATCGCTGCGATGAGAAGAATCAAAAAGGTTATCAGAAACTAGAAAAATCACAGTATATATTCTCTTCTTTCGAAATAAGACAGTTGATTACAAAAGTGTTTGATTTCAAACAGTTGATTTCAAAGAATGATATTGCCGTATAATACAGTATGCGTAACATTTTATCAGTAATAAGTTATTTTGAATACGTCACGAGAAACGTAAGTAAATGGAAATTGATAAAGCACACAGTGCGTCAGTCGGAACATTATTATTGTATAAATATACGGAGCTGTAGAATACAAATAATCCTTGTTTTGGATTCCTTGGATCATCAGTGCAACAGTTCGCTAGGCACGACGTTTGGCAACCATGATGATTTTCAATGTCTTAAACTCATATTTACAATATTTTTAGATAATCAAAATATCAGAGTCATACAGGTGGTATGCCATACAACCTGGAATGCCATAAGGTTTGGAATTGCCGACCCGCAGTGATTTGGTACAGGTAATGTTTGCCTTATCTATGTGACACGAGGCCCTTACATTAGGACAATTAGGGGCTGGTTATGTTATAGTACTCGGAACAATTTCAAAGTCCGGGCAGCCACTGAGGATTTCCTAACAAAACAACACTGCCCGGTCCAGGAATTAGATTCTTACGTTCAGCAGCGAGTTTTTTTTTTGTAATTGCCTAAGTATTGCGGTAACCCAGAGGGGTTTAGTTTGCGTAACCGGTCAACAGCTAAGGAGTTCTTCGCGAGATTTTTCTTACTACGTTTTATATATAACTAGCTGATGCCCGCGTCTGCGCCCGCGTGAATGTCGGATATCGCGACCAAAAGTAATCATGAAATTTTGATCCCGGTCCCGCTTTCCAATTACCGCTGCATAATTGCCCATTTTTTTTAAGTATTAAAATGGATGTAGTATGTTATCCTTAAGAGATAGACATATGCCATCGCGGACTTTTCTGTAGACCTATATAAGATACACAATTCCATTATACATCATTTTGATATATCTCAAAGGGTTTAGGCAGCGCACGCCAGAATAGCTCGCAGATGGTAGATTTTTTCCTATTTACTTGACACTTATCGTCATATTTTGGACAATTCACACAATATCTTTATAAATTTTAGCCAATGTGTTATTCTGATGTATAAGCTATATTATTGTAAAGTTTTATTAAAATCAATTCAGTAGTTTTTACGTGAAAGAGTAACAAACATCCATCCATCCATACTTACTAACATTCGCGTTTATAATATTAGTAGAATTATGCAACTCACCCTGGTCTTCGGCACAATCTTCAGGCCTATCTTTGAGTCGACGAGGCTGGCGCCCGCCTCGCTCAGGTACCCCTGGTTGGGGATGAGACAGGAGCGCCCGAAGCAGCACGGGCAGCACAGCTTGTGCATCCATTTCGTCCACTTCGGGTTCAGCCGTCCGTATGGCTCTTCATCTTTAGGTTTGAACACGCCTATGATTTTCTGTAATGGTCAAAGTTAATTTTAAAATAATCACAGCGAGACCTAAGTAAATACAAGAAAACAATATTTTTCCTCGTATCCTATTTATTTTAAGATACAGCTTTTTCTTATTTGATATAACAGATTCTTCTAAAACACGCCTCCTATTTGAAAGAAAGAAAGGAAAAAAGAAAAAATATTTATTTCAGTCTCATAACCATGTAATGCTAGACAAAGAAACAAATTATAAAAAAACTATAAGTACATTAAGAATATGAAGAACTAGTAAAGCCAAAAAAAACGAAAAAAAAAAAACATTAATGTTAAACTAGAATTGCTTTAATTTTTTATATTGCAAGGGCTAATGGCATTCCCGTTTTGCATAGAGACGAACGAATAAATATAATTAAGCACAATCGTAAGATGATTTCATTAGACGGCTTAGTGCTGTCAAGTCCTAGATGATCTGATACTAAGGCTTGTCATCGTATTAATAAAACAACATTTTAAGTAAGCAAGTATCTATCTAATATGACACGAGATTGATTTAGAATGCTGAAATGACTGGATAAGTTCTTCTCAAATGCGATAGATTTTTCAATACGAGCCCCGTGAACAGCGAACTGGGAATGCTTCTTAAAATATTCTCAGCAAGGTGTCAAATATATATTCAAACGACCTGAGAAAATAAAATAGGTATGTCTAAACCAACAGGAATTAACTTTGATCGTTTGAAATTTCGGTCAGGTTGCACTGATCGTGATCACAAGTAGACTGATGCAGCGACTTTACTCCGTCATTAGTGCTAGTTTATAGTAATTCTTGTTAGTTTCGAAGTGTGACGTGTAAGTATACAACTTAGCCTTTGAGGTAAATTGTACGAGTTCTATTTATATTTCAATTGAAGGGAACGAGTTTGTTGATATGCGTGTGCATATAATATATTGATCGTTTTATCTATCTCATATAAACTTTGTTACTCATATCAAGGCACCTCGTAATGCAATATCTGACAAAGTAATTAACAGTTATCAACAGCAAATGTTTACATTACACTACTAGTAACACATTTGTATTGGAGAGCCCCGGTCTAGATTAGATCTAAGAATGAAGGTAGGTACAATCGAAAAAGTTTGTGGTAGTACCTTTGGTACCAAAGTCCCTTGAACGGGTCGTGCTACTTTACACGTGCCTAACGCTGCGCTTGGATGTTTCATGCAAGCGATTTTAGCTTTAGTAGTGGTCGATCGCTAACATTTTTGACTGTACCTTGAATTGTATCTGTCCTACCAAAAGAGGCAGCTAATCTTAAAGCTCTCTCTTCCCCGTTTCAGGACAGACATTTGATGTACGCTCTGTAGAAAGTGGAAACCGTGTAATCTATCTCAGATTACAGGCTTATGCGACAGGAGCGGTGTAAAAAATTATACATGTAGCATAGCGAACGTCAAAAGCGAGTATCTTGTTCATTAAAATTAGAGTCATTTCATAATTACAACATACAAACATAAACTTTTACAAATTACATGTATTGTGTATTTAGAGTCTATAGTCTTATATTAAATTTAAGATTAAAATACTAATTATTAAAATATCCTGTGCAACTAGTGAGATTGTTACTACTGACTATGTCAAAATAAAGCTAGGAAGTTTGTTTTAAAAACCGGTTTTTCCTATTCAAACGTTTCTTCTGTAATAATAATAATAATCTAGGGAAACAATGAAAAATAATAGACACGAACAAGACTCCAACCCACGACCTTTGACATAGCGTGTCAGGGCTCTCCTGAGCTACCGTGTCGCATGTTTGTATCTATTAAATAACAATACATAAATCTTATGGGCAAAACACCCAGATGTATGCATTTTTTTACATACGGGAACCGCACCTGCCACCAATCCAATCCTTAGAGCCCCTGTGCCAATCGAACCCGCAATAACAATGATTATTTATTATTTACACCATTTCATATTGGCATGGGCAGGTCAATATTCTGCGAAGTTAATTCAATAAGTCTACATTGTCTGCAGTGTAAATAAAGTCCTTTAAAGTTGTTAGTGGGTGGTGGACGGAAAGTCGTGATTCACGTGTTATTGTGCTGCAAGCGTGTCGAAATAAAATGAGCAAATGCTTCGCGTTGTAGGTCCAAACTTAGCCATGTGTCAAGTGACTTTAAATATTTAAGTATTTTCTTCATCCAATATACGGTATTCAGTTTATTATTGTCTGCTATGCGGATAGCAAAGTGTTTGTACATCGCAGATATACGATGAAGGCAAACATTGTAAGGAAACCTGAACTAAAAATTTTCTTAATTTTTCTGGTTGAGAAGGGGCTCTTGCCTTGCTGTGGGACAGTTACAGGCTGGTTGTAACGTGTTATTGAGATAAGGGACCTCACTTTCTGGTTCTTATTACAGGATAAGTTATGTAAATCCCACTAATATTTTTACGACTAAAAGACTTAACTAGTTTGTATGAAACGTGTCCTGGATTACCACATACTCCATACTTTTAAGGCCGGAAAAATAAAAACTTTACTCGTGTAGTTTACAGGACTCTAAACGGAAGTAGGTACTTATTTGTACTAATATAAATCCGAAAGTGTTTGTTTATTACTTACTTTACACGACTATTGTACCGATTTCAAAGGGCAGAGCTTAAAGACGGCTTGAATAAAATAATATTAGATTTTATAGATTACTTTGTATCCCTTTTCCCGGTAAGGCAAACAAGGTTAAGGAATTGATATTTAATAGATGGCGCTATCGCTAATATCAATTTGCTTTTTATTAGCATTCGGGTTTTTGATAGACTCGAACACCGTGAGCATTATAAGAGTTCACATAATTAATAATTTACAAACTTCTTTTTAGACCAACTTTCACAATGGAGATATAATATCTTTAGGAGACCTCAGCCCAGCGGCGGACTAGAGATAATAGAAAATTTTACTTATTATAAAGTACACAGAATATTACATCTAGAATACTAAACAAATCAATACTGCAAGAAACCGCATTTGCGAATAATACAAGCATCTCAAGTATAAACTGGTTTGTAGAGTAGGCACTGGCAATAATAATATATCCCACGCTAATACATTGTGTTACAAACTTATTTGTGTCAGTCCATCTGTCTGCTGTTTGTGGCTTAACTATTCAACCGTTCTGGATGACATTTGGCAAGGATATAGCTGTGGAAGGACAAGGGGTACTTTTGTTCTGGTACAATTTAAAACTTTTTAATTGAGTTCTCATGTATGTCGTTTGGGCGAGAAAATGGAATAATGATAACCTTACAGTATACAATATTTCAAGAAATAATATTAATACGGCGACGATAGACCAACATCCGAGTGTCATTGAAAAATGTCAAGCTAATTTCGACTTAGGAGTAGAATGCCAATGCAAATTAAAGGTCAAGACGGTGACGATGTACGGCATCATGACCGCTTCCATTTCCTCGAGTATACATATAGTACATTTCGCGAATCGGCTTTGATTCCTGTACGGTAGTAATATTTGTACGATATATAGATAATTCTCTCGGGTCTGTGTGTGTATATATTTTAGCGCACCCACGATCAAACGAATCGAAACTCATTGTGAAATTCGCGGTGAATGCTGCTGCGGACCTCGGTAAAGTTTAGATCGGTGTGGTTTTTATTCGGTAGGAGTCACCGCGTCCATTATGAATATTCCAGTCACAAAAAAAAATGTTGCTTGCAAAGTCTTTAAAAAGAAAATTAATTATATTGCACGTTGGCTTCCAAGCGGTATAGCTAGTAATTTAAACAATATGGCAGCCGCTGTTACATGCTACGCTTCAGTGATTCGTCCTTCGTAGGTCTTCTTAAGTCAACACATTAATATACATGACATAATCTGAATAATGCTTTTGTTCCTGACTCTCGACAAGGAACAAGGTCACCTGTTTAGCAAGACTCATTCCACGTAAGGAGTGTTACATGTGTGTTCTCAAAGATCTTAACAGAGAACATACCATTTTAATGGTCTAAATGGGTTCGTACAGATATCTTGTAATATTCGGTAAAGTCATTAAAAAGCAAAAAGCCAAACATATTTTTTGATATAATAACTTTCGTGAGGCATATTCATATTAATTATTGTTCACCGGTTACTACTCACGTGTATTCTTCCGGTTTGCCCGACTGGGTTCGGGTTTGCAGTCTGACTCGCGACATTACCGCGTACACAGCTCATGACTAAGGGCTCCGTTCGAGCTCGAAACTAGTCGAGCAAACCGGTGAACAATAATTACTATTATTTGATCTTTCTCGTCTACCCTTTTTAAGTAATCCACAATTAATAAAAAAAAGGAGGTGCGTGAGGTAAAAAAGCCAGATGTAAGTGGAAACGCCCCAAGGGACGCACTAGAAGGATATAGACTGACCCTAATTGGTGACGTCCTCCAAAAAGGTCAGGTGCGTAGTACTCGCAACTCGCGAACTCACGTAAAAGGAGTATGTCAAGGAGGAGTATGAAAATCATAGCAGTTGGCTTTCTGTAGTTTCTGCTAGGAAAAAGGCAAGAGTTTATATATGTATGTTACAGGTAGCTTACCCCTCCAGGATTCTTGACGAAGTAGGACCCGCTGGAACCCTGGTATATCCTCTCCGGGAAGATACCGTTGTCGATGGCCACCTCCGCCTGCCATACCAACTCGCTGAACTGCGGGTCATCTATAAATGGAACACGAGATTAATATACATTTAATTCACTGTCTATTGTTTATTGTAGCATATAAATAAGCTGATACAGAGCTAACTCAATTTCCAAGTTTAACTACTTCCAAAGAAATATCATTTATACTAAGAATGTTGAAAGGGGATGAAGGAGAAATTATACAGGAAGAAGAAACCTGGATGAAAGTTTATTTCAAACATTCAACATAAATATTTGTTGTACCCCCATTTCGCGAGAGCCGAGATGCCTTACATAAATTACTGATTCACTTTGTGTATAAAAGGCATCGCTTCCCTCCAATAAACACAAATACTTAATATTCGTTTGAAGATAATTTGGCACTTAAAATAATTTGGCTAGAACGCACATTGTGTCAAAATTCTATGACGATTCAAAAGATACTTTCTGTGACAGCATAACTGGAAGAGGAGCACATCATTCCAGAACGCAAAAGAAAATATTTTGGGTGTATGTATTCTAATATATAAAAATCTCGTGTCACAGTGTTTGTTATCGAACTCCTCCGAAACGGCTTGACAGATTTTTATGTAATTTTTTGTGTATATTTGGTAGGTCTGGGAATAGATCGTAGGCTATTTTTTATACCCCTAGGTGATAAGGGTGGCCCTATCCAGAAAATTTATATGGTAAAACAACGTTTGCGGGCACAGCTAGTAATTTTATAAAAAATCCTCAAAAATGGCGAATTATTTATAACACAACATCGTAATATCTGTAATCTGAATTTACTTAATATTTAACAGATAAACTCTTTATCATACAAACTGATAACAGTGATAACTAAAATATTTTATTATTCGGTAAATCATTTGTTCTTAGTGTAGAAACCTTTAAATTCATCTAATTAATATGTCCATTATAAAAACTGTGTATTATGCTTTGTTTTCCATATGTATAAAGATTATCGTGTAGGTATTTTTATCGGATAAGCATAATCAGTCATCATGACTCATACATTATTCTGTATATTTTGATGCAATACACATCTGGCATAATGGGAGAAGCGTACGCAATTGCCACCTTGTCTTATAAGTTTATAGAAGAGAATAAAGTTTGTTCTGCAATCAAAATCAAAAATATCTTTATTCAAATTAGACCATTAGAAATGGTACTTTTTGAACCTCATACATAACAATAAGACAGTCCCCCAAAACGCCCTCCCTTCACCGCTTCCTAGTGCTTCACTGGAGAGAAGAAGCGGCAATGTTGGTTGCCCCATTCGAGGTGACCATTCGGACAAATTAGGTGGCTAGATATCATAACGCAGAATAGGGTTAGTAGTTCAGTACTTTAGGTTACATAACATAAACATAGCATCACGACTGTAGGGGTAGGCAGAAGTGTACACGATTGTACACCCACATTTCACCAATGCTGTTATTAAGTCCCATGTAATAGGTGGTGAGCCTATTGCTATCAACCGGACACAGTTCCAAACTCCGGGCTGATACTGAGAATTGCCTAACAGAAAAACTCGATAACACTGCCCGACCCGGGACTTGACCCCGAGACCTCCTGCTCAGCAGTCGCGCTTGGGACCACTAGACCAACGAGGCAGTTCGGGGTTTAGGTTACAACCTGTGTTTATTTATTTTGACTTTAATTAAAATGTCATAAATCAATTACAATGATTAAAGATTTTGTAAACGTGTGGTGTTTTAAAGTTCTGTTCTTCCAAACGCTATGTAAGTATAACTCAGCCAATTAAAGAACGGGGTTAATAATGACATCACTTCCCTTAACCTCTTCCAATTCGAGAGAAATTGGAAGTGGAGACTAGAAGCAACACCATTTTCAGACTCCTACTTACCCATACTTACCTTAGCCCTATTGTTATATTGTTTATGTGAGATTTTGTTGCACTAGTGTGCACCTAGTTTTTATGCTGATTAAAAATATCAAACTTGACAAACATTTTATCAGCCAACACTTTTTCGAAAAGTTAATCTTGTTTAGCACATTCAGCCTCTAAAATGATAAGTTTCTCATCGATTAGTTCGATGCTTTCACGGAGGGCAAGGCAACACGCTGGTCTGCAAAAATGTTCTAATGCTTCAAAGTGATTACACATTTATCGAGCATGTCGGCACAGTGGTCGAATTTTGTTACTGCACAGAACAAATCCCGTCCAACGTCAATAAGATTTGGGCCTTGTAGTCCCGTGTCAGTAGATTCAAAAACGTGCCTGTAGCGTCCTACGGACACACATGAGTCACGTTACAGGCTCAAAAACGTGAGCCCACGTGACGTTCGACAGGATAGTTGTGTGATTTACGGATATTCGGCCTGGTTGTGTGTGTGGGCATCATGGTACAAATTAATTTCAGGAAAAAGCAATTCAAAAAGAGAGACAAATTCTTAGAGCGAGGCCCGCTCTACATAAAAGAACACAATGACCTTTTTAAGCGTTCAATGGGGGAAGCCCTTGTAAGTAACGAAGCCATTCACAACCAATCTTCATAACAACGACAAAGTAACAATGCTTAACATATAAATATGACTTGTTAAACATAATATCGTACTCCATGAAGAATAACAATATGTAAACTCAATGATATTAGGTGTAAACTATAGTGGCGATATTGATGTAATTTTTTCTACATTTGTAAATGTCTCAGTTTGTGATCAATTGTCATTTGTTTGAACTGTATACAGAATGCAATACATGTATGTTTGTTTAAAGTTATGAGTCTTGTATGTTTACCAAGCTTCAATGTGTCATTATAACATTTAAGGAATAATCATAATATAATGATTACTAGACTAAATAGCCTCGTCCGACCGACATTTTAATAGCCGTAGCGAATTATATTGAAGGCGCTGATAACCTTTTGCAAACTGCGAATGTTAAACGTTCTGTTTGTTATAAGGTCCATCACACATCCTTTAAAAAAAAAATGTAAGGCAACAGTTATTAGTTTTAGTTATTTGTCTAAAATAAGACGAAAGGGACTCTGCAACGGACCGGTAGTGAGGTTCGGGATAGACCAACGTACTTATGACCTTCTTAACTATATGTAGTATAACTATAAGTCGATTCATCAATTTTGGGTGCAGACCTTGGGTATAAAATTTCGTTGGGTTTAAGCAGCGTTTGACACGGTCAGTTTGTAGATGGTTGATCGCTTCACCATTTTCATTTGACCGTTTCCATGCTTCAAGGGCACGTTAAAGGTTTATACCTTTAAAATAAAATCGATTGAATTTTTGCACAAGCCTTTAGTTGGATGTATGCTATAATCCCTATACTCAGGGAACTCAGGGTGTCGATGACGAAGATCACGTTGCCAGTATACGTCATAGGGCGTTTTCACATTAGCCGATACCGTATCAGCAGCACTAGTAAATTCCACTTCCACCCATGTCGTGTCCGCTAATTTGGAAACGCCCATTCCCATACGAGGCTATTGCGTGGTGGTCCTTTTTATGGTACCGGGGAATCTAGAGACTCAGAAGGACTTTGCATCGATTTCTAAAATTAACCTCTGCCTGTATCGACTCAACAAAATTATGGATACCTAAAGGTCCCGAAACCTCCGGGAAGACCGGTTCCTTTGACACACAGTAACACCGAAAATACCGATCTTGAATTCCGTAGCAAACAATTGTTCTAGAATTCGTGGGCGAAGATCTATGCAACGTCGTCGACAAAGAACACGCTCGCGAACGAGAGCTTCCTGTGAGGACAACGCCTTTATTGACAGAGTTTTACGTAGAGCCAATGTCTCTATGCGTCCAGGAAGTGCACCCTTACAGTGGCTCCACAGTGATGGTTTGGGCGGTTATTATGAAGAACAGACGAACTGAGCTCGTTTTTGTAGATGGCAATATGAACGCTGAAAGTTACGTTGAAGATGTCTTCGGGCCTTATATTCACCCATTTGCACAGTCTTGGCTCAGATTTCACGCTGATGCATGACAAAGCGTTCGCACACAGCTCGGAGGACCAGAGAGTACTTGGCAATGGAAAACATCCGGGTATTGCCGAGGCCTGCACAATCGCCAGACCTCAATCCCATCGAGCACACCTGGGACATGCTCCAGAGACGTGTTCTAGAGAACCTGGACGGAGTGTCGACAACCCAACAACTGAAAGACTTGTTAAAATTCCATTGGGAGTGATTGCAACAGAATCAGATAAACTATCTTATAAATTCAATGAAAAACCGTTGCCAAGTTTTAAATAACAGAGGCGGTCACACTTTGTATTGAATTACCAAATAATCAAAAAGATGTCGTTATTTAATTTAGTTAAACATGAAGTTTAATGCAGTTTTAACTTTATTTTATACTACGTATGTTACGGTACACATATTGTTAATTATTGTGATTAAATGAACAATTGAATGAAGGATTTTATTGCATTAGTCACTAATGCTTAGTTATTATTTATAAAAGAATTATTATTATATTACGATGGTAAAAATAGTTCAAAAGTTCAACACCGTACACGTTGTTAGATTGTGTATTATTATCATTTGGTATTGGTTAATCAGAACAGACTCGTGCATCCGAACCGGTACCGACAAATTAAACGTAGGTACCACTATATGTTCTGTGAATACTACACACTAAACATACACACACAACTTTCTAAGTGCACTAGCATAGAAAATAAAATTTCTTACTTTTGGCTAACAAACGCCGCCACTTGCCTACAGCAGCGATGTAAAAAAAAAAAGAATAAAGTTAAAAGCATCATTAGTATTATGAATTGATAGTAATCAAACACCTGGAGCCCCGTGCTTGTGCAGCTGTTTGTAATAACACCTTTCTTTATTATCACGACTGGATAAAGGTAGCCAATTGATCGTAATGCTTTGGTTTATTTTTTTGATAAAAAAATACGACTGCGTGCAGGATTCGAACCCACGAACTGCTGGTTTAGCACTCTATTCACAGTCATCAACTGAGACGCCGAAAACGACGCGGTAATGCGTAATAAATAAAATGTTTATCTTGAGAATTGTCCTTATCGTCGTTTCGTGTCATCCCGACCTGATATTTTATTTTAGCGAATATACTAAATTTTTGGAGTAAACAGTAAAAGGTTTACAAAAAATAAATAAAAAATATAGGTGTCCACTGTCAACAAATTCTTTTACAAATTCTTTGGTACGCATCTAGAAACTCTCTGTTAAACATGAGATAGTCCATGCCGTGAGTAGGCACATACCTACATGTTTCCCAGAGTTTTTAAATTTATTAACGTACATCAATTTCTATTAGACACACTTCTAAATTCTATAAACCCACACAAATCATGTAACCAAAGCAAGGCCTAATGCTTAAACAATTTATTTCTCCGCTAAAATCTCGTACGGTCATGAGGTGGTTACTGAAATGACGCACGCAACCTCAAACAGGATATCAATATTCAATAAAATATACTAACAAGCACATTATGAATGAATTAACTTTAATCAAAGTAAAGTTACAATATTAAATGGAAAAAGAATACGGTCGCGAACAGGATTCGAACCTGCGCCTCCCGGATAGATACTCCAGGCGCTCTGACCAACTAAGCCATCTCGACCTCTGCTCACCACCGCGAATTCTTCTTCCATATTTTAACATTGTAAGTACTGAATTGATTGCAATGACGTCGCCATAAGACATGTTAAAATATGGAAGAAGAATTCGCGGTGGTGAGCAGAGGTCGAGATGGCTTAGTTGGTCAGAGCGCCTGGAGTATCTATCCGGGAGGCGCAGGTTCGAATCCTGTTCGCGACCGTATTCTTTTTCCATTTAATATTGTAACTTTAGAGTTCGCTAAGCATGCGTTAATGCTTTTTCAAAGACATATCTTGAATTTAATCAAAGTATATAGGAGCGTATGAGATTGTATTATTGCGCTAATATGTTAGTATACACATGCCTTTATGAAAAGTGCAAAGTTCAAAGACATTTGTGAAAAAATATGTTTTGGTATACACCTTATGTGATATTTAATAGAAAAAAAGAGACTGGAATACTCATAATAAGATATGTCTAAAGATACGCATTATAATCAATATCAATTTGCATATGATAGGTTCAAACCCGCATATTGTGTATTTACCTACAGTAAAGTGAATTTAAGTGTCACAGACTATGTGGGTGCAGGATTAGCATACTGTTATCGTTTAGAGGTGTATGTTTTTTTTTTACATCTATTTATAACTGTGCCTACTTTATTCTATACCATACTTTGCTATAAGTTCATAACAAATGTCATATCAAAACTTCTAGGTCTCACCCGGTAGTAATTAAAATCAGAAAATGTTTAGGTTTCAATGTGGTTTTTCGTTATTAAAGTTGAATAATTAAATATTACATACAAAGAACAGATATGAACATTCTCCAAAAATTACAGGTCAAGAGCAATCTAAATCAACAAGGATGTATGAAGAGGTTAATAAATATGAAGCAAAAGAGATGTGATGGAATTGTAGCAAAGAGAAATCAATAGTCTCTGCCTTCCCCAATGGAAAACAGGCATGATATATAGTATGTATAATAGATACTATGGCTGATGTTTATAAATTCCTAATGTACAAACACCATCCATTCTTGCATAATGATGGAAATTCTTGCCACATATTTGTTATACTTTATTAACTTTATAATAATTTTGTCAATTGGACTTCGTTGTTAAAATTAATTCCATAATTACAGCTAACAGTAATATTTTGAATGGCTATTAACAAAAATGTGGCTTTGCCTTGAAGTGTACAAGTACCTATTAACATACTAACCTGTTTCGTTATCAACCTTTTTTACAAGTTTAGCATACTCAACTTTTTTTTTAGTTCCTAATGTAGATGAATAAACAATAAAATTATTGAAGCATCATCTGTAGTTTAAAATTATGTTAAATGGCCCATAAAATCTTTTTTTGATTAACTAGAACTGTTTTGGTTCTGAAATTAAGTACTTTGTTTGTATTTGAGTATTGCAATAATTATATCAGTTTTTGTTATGACACAGGCTTTCTCCCAATAATTAATGATAATGGGTTTGTTTCTTGATAATTGAAATCATTAAATATATCTATAAATTCTATGATTTCAATCTTTTTTCAAACCTACAATGTTAATCTGTTTACGTTTCATTATGTACATATAAATATGGTTATTTATCAAGATTAATAATCTTTTATGTTTCTCTAAAAAAGTATGTCATACAAAGAATTGTTTCGTCACTAAACTCTACAGTGCCACATAACTAAATTAAATTTTTACATGATGTAGTGTAAAAAATACATCATGTACAAAAAATATGATTTAGCCTTGACTTGAACAACTCTTTTCCTTAATTTTAACTACGTATTCATAAAACAATTATATGAAAAACCCATACAACACCGTAACTGTGTGCTGCCATATGGCTTATCAGTAACAACTGTTACTGTACATTTTACTAATCCATTTCTAGGAAAACTTCAACTACAAGCCATGATATTGTATAAACAAATACTCACTGCACTCAAAAGGATCTTGCATTTTATTTAAACAAAAGAAAACATTGGCACTGAAACTACAGCACAGCCGTTACACTTCACTGAAAATAGTCTGTGGCTATATTCACACAATCTATGTGTGTATACTTTTTTGAATAAACTACCAACTGAAGTTGGTCCAATCAATAACACACCAAAACATGCAATTTAGTAGGTAGTATAAAATTAAATTGATACCAATTTCGAATCATGCACGATAAGTGAGACATTATAGCGTCAAGGTAAACATTACGCACTTGAGAACAGATGTTCTTTGCGAAAAGTTTTACGATATCCATGGAAGCCATAGAACGCATCATAAGAACTCGTACAAGTGTTTTTTCAGGACATATATTGCTAATTATTCCGTTATGCGAGTTTCAGTGCGCGTAAGTTAGGCTCAACGTAGTCAATTATCTGGGAACATGAGTCAGTGCGATGTTACAAGGTTCATATCTCGTCTTACCTGGGAAATGATTGAAAGAAACTTCGAAGTCGCCGCGGCCGCCAAGCAGCGGCTGCGACTCTCGGTTCACCCCTGGCGAATCCACGTTGCCCTCGAACCCGACCTCTGGCACTAAACAAATCTCCTCTGAACTACTCGACAAAGATACCACACCGTCATCGGGCAGCGTAATTGTTGTGTTTGGTTTGTCGAAATCGAGATTCAACAGAGTCTCTTCCGTACTCATGAGTAATGTTAAACAGTAAATCTCTACCGAGCCTCATTTATTTCGTATAAATCTCTTTGTTTCACAACCATTTAACACAAACACATATCTTCATTCCGCGATTAAGCAAAGACTATAGAGCGGAGCGATGACAGCTGAATTGACAATCTGTTAGTAATAGACAAAGCTTAACTTTTGCAATAGTGTTGTCCAAAAGTATTTATTACTAAAAGGAAATTACCGGTTTTTCACCAACTTTATTTTTACCTTTGTGTAGCAAAACAGAATTTTGATACGTATAAACATATACACAAAGACCAAACAGGTCTTTGTGTATATGTATAATCATGAACTATTAAAATTACCAAATGTGCTATCTTCAATGATATCGACAATGTGTCCCATAGAATATGTCATGCAATGAAAATACTTATTTTCGTTCAGCAGCGAGCTGAAAGTATATTTCTCTAAAAACGCCATCCTCATCATTGCCATCCATACCACCCTTTCTAGACGGATGTCCTGCACCACGACGGAGTGCGTCCAAATGAGATCCTAAAGATTTTAAGCGGAGTCTCCATCTGGAGGTGAGAAGATATATACGCATAAAACCACCACATCCAAATACCAATATCGGGACACTGGTTCGATTTTGGAAACGCCATGCATGAAACTCTATCACCCTAGTCTATTTTTATATCAAAATCAAAACTCTACAGGTATCTACTTAAATGATTTATTTATGCAAAGGCATTAGCTTTACATAAATAAATAATTTATGTAGATAACTACCTGTAGAGTTAAAATGGAAACATTTCAATGAAACAACTTAATATTGTATTATGAACGTGAATTCCGTATTACAAAGCGTTTAATTATTTTTCAAGCATTTCTAAATTAACACGAGCACATACATAACAGCTTTCAACTCTCATTAGAAAAAGACCCATCGAATCCTTGAGAACCTGAATAACCACTGAATTGTTTATCCAAGAATCCTTTATCTGAATAGCCTCGTCCACCATAAATGCCTTTCTGGCGGTCATGATGGAAGTGTCCTTTATTGAATCCGGCACCAGCACCTACTTTTATTCCAACTGCTTTTGCGCCAATTTTGTTAACAGTACCTTTTGTTTCATCATCTTCATAAAACTCTTGATCTTTCTTGTATTCGTCTTTATGGTGCACTCGATGGAAACCTCTCGTTTTCGTGCCTTTTTTGTAGGTCCTGCTTTCTTTACCGTCAGTGCCGACCGCTGCTGCAGATATACCTTCGGCTAGGGCGTACACGTCAGCATCATCATAAGAACCTTGGTCATGTGCTCCAACAGTCTTAAAAAACTTTTTTAGATCACCGATATTATGCTTGCTTTGCACTCCTTTGTTTTCTGTATTTTTCTTCTTAAATCCGGAGGTTTTCACGTTCGTCTTCGCATTCGCATCCTTGCTTGTAGATTTCGAAGCTTTGTCCGAACCATCGAGAAGTTTCGAATAGTCGTCCAAATCTTCCTCTTCGACCTCGTATCCTAACTCAGAGAGGTCAGTGTCGAGATTGTCGAATTCTAAAGTGCCTAGATTAACAGGCGATGACTCAGCCAAATAAACGATGGTCAATGTCAAAACGAAACATATTTTCTTTTGCATTGTGCCCTAATTTTTTGTCCACTCTTGCGCAATCGAAGTAGGTTGCGACACTGACATACATGGAGTAAGCTAGGCTTATATAATAGCATTTAATAGGCATTTGGGCAAGGATGTTTTTTTCTGAAAGATGAGTGGTTCACTAGTCGTTTCTGGCTACAGTCGATTAGATTCTTAATCGGTGCAACGATTCGGATCGGTCAAGGTCTTTCTGTTACAGTACTTACACGAATTTATCATTAATATTTGTTTTGTTTTTATGTTTTATTATACCTACAACTACTTGGAGACATGATCGGAACATGGCTGCTTGGGTTAATTTTCTTTTAAATCACTCCTTAGAAACATATATATATCTGTTGTTCTACAATACAGGCAGCGAGCGTTGGCGTGTATTTGTTTGTATATAATCTCTGTAGTGATATTAATGGGTTTTTCTGTTAGGAAATTCTCAGTAGCAGCCCGGAGTTTGGATTTGTGCCCGGTAGATGGCAATAGGCTCACCACATATAACATTGGACTTAATAACAGCACCGGTCAAATGTGAGTGGGCAACTGTGTACACTTCTGCCTAGCCCTTCGGGGAATACAGGCGTGATGCTATGTTATGTTATATAACAAACAGCGGCTTCACCCGCGTGGATTTTCCGATTGTATTCTTATTACCACTGAAATAAAATATAGCCTATGTTACTCAGTGATAATGCCGTTTTCGAAACAAAAAATCAAATCTTTCCTCTTTATAATATTAGTATAGATTAGCATACATGCTGTACATCGTTTTTTATGTTTTTATTTCAGTATAGGCTGCAACTTTAGCTACAATAATAGGCTAGCCATTATACATAATAAAACGGACTTACGTACGCAGTTAATATCCTAGATATCGTACTTACTTTTCTTGTATTTCCAATAGACAATGCCTGCAATGGTCTGAAATATAAAGTAGGTATTTAGAGAGTCTAGGCTTTGATTTATGCGTATTAGTAGTTACGTAATAGCATCACGCCTATCTCGTGAAGGATTAGGCGGTGGTGTAATGGTTTAAACACAACTCACCGGTGCCGTTAGTATGTCACATCTAGCGGATACAATTATACAAGAAATTTCTTAACAGAAAACCCTATAACACTGATCGGACTACTTAAGAATAAGTAGAGTGCCTCATTTCGTTTAGTGGTCGAAAGTGCGGCTGCTGAGGATGAGGTCCTGGGTTGGATTCTCGGGTCGGAAATTCGCAGTAGCAGCCTGGAGTACAGAATTGTGTCCGGTTCATGCTAATAGGCTCACGAACATATATGAACAGAACGTCGTAATAATTTAATATATTAAAATATTAAATACAATTTTGAGTTCGAATCTGAATCCAGCAAATACTTTTTCATACCACTTGGTTATTTACATAACCAACCGTTGATAATATTGAAAATACAATAGCGCTGCTCGGCCCCTACGAGCGATAGCGTGATGATACAAAACCGATCCACTGGTTCTCAAGTTATAAGCATTCAGACAGACAGATAGTTAAACAACATTTGCAAAAATTTTATTGTAGTTTCGGCTTCTGTATGGAATAACTAGTTACTACGCAAAAAGTTATTTTGGAAAATGATGTAAAAATTAAAATGTATAGAAATTGTAACCTATACTCTGCAGTTTTGTTAAAGTATCTTAGATTTTGAAATAAGAATATTACCATAATCGAAATAATGTTTTATTAAAAATACTACTGGTTGCAAGGAAAACTGTGGTCTGCAAGGTGTATTGGCTATTTCGGTTGACATCGAATTGATGGTCACTTTGTAATTGCGTCGTATTTTTTTAATATTTTTGCTCATCACAGACAAGCTGTAGCAGACGACGCAATGTACTACAAAGTGACCATCAAGTTGGTTGGTAACCGAGATAGCCAATAGGTACGCTGATAGGCCTTTTTTTCTGTTAGTAAAATTCATTAGGGACTTTGTGCCGGGCTCCTACCGACAAAAAACCATCACTGCACGAATCCCGCCATCACTGCAGATAATTTAAACCTATTATTATTATCTATGGCAAGTGTTCCGCTAGAGGGCACACAAATAATCCCTACATTACCAAATCTTCTTCACTTCAATTATGAACTTATAATACTTGGGTAGGTATAAAATTACGTACGTGGGGTTGACGTATCCACATGGATAAAAGTCCCAAATAAAAAAGATAAAAAATCGAAATTAGGTACCAACATATGTACTTAAATTACACTAGAATAAAGTGAGGTTTTACTAACTAATTAACTCTATAAAATATTTTTATACGGAATTAAACGAATTACTTTTTAATTATTTACAGGGTACTAATTCATTTTCACAGTTATTAAGGAAACTGATTACCGTCAAGGTGGCTACAGTACTGTATTTATTTATTTAAATTGTGTTTCTATTTGAGAAATCTACTAATTAGAGTTATTGTCAGCCAATTCGTAAAAAAACTCCTATCCATACAATCACCTAATAATATTAATTTCTAAATCTGGTTGGTCTATGAGATTCTGGGTGCCTGATTGATGGTTATAGGCTCACCATCAATATGGGAGGGACTTACTGCATCACATACACACACATAATTTCTAAGCATAATAAAATTATTATTTATTATTATACACGTTAAACCCAGCATATCATTTCAATCAGAAATAAACTCAACAAAGTATTTTACAAACTCGTTTATTTATTTGCGTTAAAAAAATATTTACAGCGTTATCATCGAGAAATATCAAACATAACAAAATTATCGAGAAATTAAATAGTTAACAGATATTTACAATAACCATAGGACACAGTAAACTTATTCTTTATCATCATAATGACTGTCATCATCATCGTCCTCATCGTCGCCATCTGCGAAGGCGTATTCCTTGCCATGACCACTTTCTCCCTTCTTGCCGTATCCGGCTTCATCGTGGTAATGGCTTTCATGACCCTCTTCAGCGGAATGACCGGCGTTACTATCATCAACATGACCCTTAGCGTGGAAGCCAGCCTTTCCAAAACCACCCTTGTCGAAAGCAGAGTTGTGATGTCCACCTTCCTTGTGACCACCTTCTTCGGAGCTATGATGACCTTTCTCGTTGCCATGCTTGCTGTAGTGACCACTGTTGTCGGCTACGTCGTAGAAGTCATGGTCTTTCTTGAACTCGTCCTTGTTGAACACCTTGTGGTAGCCGGTGACTTCTTCTCCCTTGCTAAAGTGCTTTTTGTGACCGTGGTCACCTCCCTTGTAATTCTCACCGGCTTCGTAATGCTTTCCGTGGGCTGCGGCCTCATCGTGGTGTGCCTTCTTGCCGCCTTCAGCCTCTTTGTGGTAACCTTCATCGTGCCCCTTACCATAATGACCAGCTTCTCCTTTAGCATGATGTCCTTTGGAATTGAAGCCCTTGCTGCCTTTTTCACCGTGAGCGGAGTGGTGCTTCTCGTTGTAGTCGCTGCCACCACCCTTTGCGAAGGCTTGTCCGTGGTCATGTCCTACCAGGTCTCCTCCATTGATGTATTCATCTGATTCCTCGCTATCATCGTCGTCCTCGTCATCTTCTTCGGCGTCCACAACAGCGATGGGTTTGGCAGCCACGTAAGGTAAAGGCAAGGGTGCGAGATCGTAGGCCTCAAGAGCTCCGAGTTTAGGCTGTGCGAGCGGGAGGGGTGCGGCAAAGGCATCGTGTTGCACGTGGTAGGCCGCTGGAGCCCCCAGCTGGATAAAGTTGGCGGGGCCGTTGTTGTCGCTCCTGTAGATGTAGCTGGTGGCCGCCGGGGGTGCGTAGCCTACCTGTACCGCTGCCACAGCGGTCGCAGCGAGCAGAATGTATAAAGCTGTGCTTGCCATGTTGAGATGTGTATCGTTCTACAACTCGTGCTGTTATAATTTGATAAGCCCGTTGCTCAATATTTATATCTAGGCTAGAGACAAAGGTCCGTGAGTGTGTTTGCTACCTTTCTTGTAGCCATGTTCCAAATTGCTTATCAGACGAGGTTATAGGCGACAAAGACGTGGTTAATGAAAAAATTTGCTATTGTGCAATTTGTAGGCAAGTTGACCGCTAACAGGCGTGAAATGCTTTTTTTTATAGAAGAGCCTACGCGAACCGCTTCGGTCGGCAAGAGGTTGCAATGACCTATTATGTAACTAATGTTACAAATAAAAAGCAAATATTTGATAATGAATTTAATATTGTTTGGTTGAT
Organism: Xylocampa areola; assembly: GCA_935421205.1. NCBI lineage: Eukaryota > Metazoa > Arthropoda > Insecta > Lepidoptera > Noctuidae > Xylocampa > Xylocampa areola. The sequence goes on from OW285220.1 coordinate 12,828,105, forward strand.
TATTTGTTTTTCGGTATTAAACATTGATCAGAAATTATAGACTACGATGATGGTCCAATTTTTCAACTTTATAGTAGGTAAATTACAATGTAACGGATAAATCTTTTTGCTGTGGCCACTGTGTTCATTGCGGTTTTGTAGGTGATTTTTACACATGCATAACTCAACGAGCACATTCCATGTGACATCAATTACACCCGTAACTAACCCACACATTCGGTCTTACTAGTCAGAAACCTGAAAGTGTGCCACAATTGGTGAGATCAGTTTATACTTAGGCACGAATTCGTGATGCGATATGAATAAAAAATATTAGAACTCCAATGATAAATTACTATACCTAGTGTGATGGTACAAATTCGATCGAACGCACGAGTGTTCCTGCAAATAGTATGAGTATGGATACTCTGGGATGTCTTTTCTCAGATTCGTATTGGATGCATGTCATAACAAAATTTGTAATAGTGCCCTGGTGGAGGGATAAGATCATCACCGCTGTTAAATTGGACTTAATAAATACAATATTGTACAACTGTACTTCGCTGCCTAAACCCATTCGGGGTATAGGTAATATGCTAACAATAATTAAATCAGCTCCTAAATAGTTAGAAGATGAAAAAACTAAAAAGCACGCCTGCCATTTAATATATTTATATATTTCACATCTTTTTGTCTACTACACCCGCATAAAATAACATATTATTTTTAACCTTACTAGCCTATGTTACGGACTCGAACGATACCTCATACATCTAAATCGGTTCAGGCGTTTAGAAGTTATGGTGGAGTCAAGTAACATACATACATGAACCCTAAAAATATAACACTCTTTTTTTTGGGCAGTCGTTTACTGTCTTATTTACACGAGACTTAATTACAGCAATGGTGCAAGGTGTACAACTGTGTACACGTCTGTCTACCCCTTCGAGGAATACAGGCCTGATGCTATGTTAAGTGTACTACTGAGTAAGAACCCAATGTGACTTGTTAATAACCTTGTTTTAAACGAATTTACGGCCAAGAAAATGTTGAGGACACCTGGACCAGTCTGGATTCGTAAGAACTCAAACGCTGTGAACAGGCGTGGTGAATTGGTGATCAATACTGTTTCCTTTAGGGGCCATCCATTAATCACGTGATGTTTTTTTTTTCTGCATTGTAACCCCCTTGGTGATTCGAGGTGAGGTTTAAGACTAACCCCCCACCCAAAATCAAGTGTATTTTAGTACCAATAAAGAATCTTAAATTTTTTATATTATTATCTTTAAATAGGTACGGAAAATAAATACACGTGATATCTTACTACACCCCCCATCCCCCCTTGTAATATTTTGCGATTTTTGCCAATCCCCTCCCCCCCTTTCAAGCTTCACGTGATAAATGGACGGCCCCTTACTGAATAGGAAGAAGTATTTTCTTGTTGAGCTCCTTCGGCTGTCATAGGCTATGACGGTGTCCTGGCTAGTCAGTCGCAGGGTCGAATTCAAAGCACGCAGCTAACAACTTTCGCAAATACGTAACAATGTTGTACGTTCGAGAGGAAACAGGCTGTTGACGGAAAACATAGTGAGGAAACCAGCACACCTGAGAGATGTTCTCGATGTTGTTGTACAGCTGAAGCCATGTCAGTTAGTCTGGGCGGGTAAACTATGACACTATTATGCAATGTGCAACTGTTCTACTGTCTACATTGTCAGGATATAGCTAAGGTATTGTTATAGTTATGACTATCAATATTTAAGAATCCCTTTGTAAGTCATTAGATCACACGAATGTTAGACTAAACATACATTCAAAGACTGGTTCCGAGTTTCACACGACAATACATTGTAACGTCTATTATACTAACCTCATTATTTTTTTCTTTGTGTCTGACAGACCTTACGTACCTACTCATTTTTAATTTGATAGTGGGGAAAATCTGTCAATGGACGCTATGAAGGACTCGTACCGCCAAATCCGCAGGGTCCTCCTCTATTCTTTACCGGGGTCCCGAGACCGCAGCTGCATTTCCAGTACCCCAATAGGTTACCTTCGACGGCGTAACGGCGGACTCCGTCATCTGTGCCACAGATGGCCTGTACAGTACAGTACGTCAGATCCGGCGTACCAAGGGTAGTCAGAACCATTACCAGCCATCTAATCCTTTCACCAGCTATATTCTAGATGTTGATGCTTGTTTGAGGGTAAAGGTTTCCTTTCGGGACCGAACTCTTAATTATATTACGAACGTCTGGTGAAGCATTTTTCCAGGAATTAGGAATTTATTTTCAATTTCCGACTGCAGTGCGCCATTCTGCTAAGCTTTCCCCTCTATTTTCGGTGTTAAACTTTTTAATGTGACATTTTTGATGCTCCGCCGAAATCTTTCGTGACATCGACATCCAGACAATGCCGTTATCATTCACGAAATGTTACTCAAGTAGCGATGGTATACTGTATAGGTACACAGCGAGACTCGCCGATACACTACTTTCAAGTTAGTCAGAGTTAATTTTGCGATTATTATATTTATGATTTTGGAGAGTGTATCCTGGCCTTTCCTTTATCGGAACAAGCCCGGAGATTATACAAACTAACACGCATACGTGGTTGGTAGGTACCTACCGTAGCTGAATTTGATTAATTGGTTATTGCATAGGGCATTAATATAAAGAAAAAATAATTGTATTTATTATATTTTCATTAAGTTATGAAAAACAACCTAGTTCGCAAACAACAATTTTTTATGTACTTTAAGGTATATTAAAATGTTGAATATCTACGTATTATATTGTTACAAAAACGTTAGATCCCTGCCCGATGTACTATTGTTTATTACTAGATTGAGTATGGAAATATCGGAAACTACCTACCTAATATGGCTTTTATTTCACACGTTACATCGGAAACTATTAACGTAACTTTTATAGTTAAATACTTATCAATCCAAGCATGATCCAAACTGTGGTAGGAAAAATGTTCTAAGTCTATGATTCAAACGATTTTTTTCTATTTTGGGTAGGAAGTGGAACGAACGGAGTGGTTAGAGGTAGGTATCTACATAATTAATAAAATAATATTTTATATATATTCAGATAACGGAATAATAAAAAACAGTTATTAAGGTATGGCTTATCTTTATATCTACAATCACATATATTTACAAAATAATATATTATAAAAAAAACAACAAAGCTATAACAAGGATCGCCATTGTAAGTAGATCAGTGCTTGACTTTGAAACCGAAGCCCTTGCGCTCATATTCTGCCCCTTTAGCGCCGAATTTTTCGTCGTTGTGGTGATGGGATCCTTCATCTTTCTCCGTGGAGTGTGCCGCGTCATGCTCGTCTCCGGACTGTTTGTCAACATGTCCTTCTTTTCCAAAACCACCGCCGTGATGTCCTGACTCGTGTGAACCTCCTTCCTTGTATCCTCCGGTCTCTGATCCGTGATTTGCATGCCCATCTGCATATTTGTGGTTGTCTCCTTTGAGACCTTTTCCATCATAAAAGTCATGATCTTTCTGGAATTCATTCTTGTCGAAGACTTTGTGATATCCGTCGTCCTCTTCTCCTTTGCTGTGATCACTTTTGTGTCCATGGTTATCCCCTTTATATTTGTGCCCGTCACCGTAATGCTGGCCGTGGGCATTGGCCTCTTCATAGCCGTTATTTTCACTTCCCTCTTTAGATGCGGAATAACCTTCATGTTGTTCTGAGTGGTAATCTCCAACTCCCCCTTTCTCGTTATGATGCTTCGTGGCATGTCCTTTATATCCTTTATCCCCATAACCGTAGTATCCTTTCGAGTCGTGATCGTGTCCGACCCCCTGGCCGTGGTAAATACCATGATCGTAATATCCTATACCGTGTAAGTAATCAGAAAAATCTTTCTTGTAACCTGAACCATATTTTTTTGTATAATCCTCGAACATCTTGTCGTAGTTCTCAGACGCTATCCCGTCAATGCGGTCATCGTGTTCTGCGTTTTCCGAGACGGGTTTGATATGTTCCTCGGTAATATGCGTTGCTGATTTTTCCTCGTCTTCCTCATTGGCATAAAAAGGTCCTGCGGCAGCGGGTAGAGGGGCCTTATACGCCTCGGGCTTGGCATACATTTTAGAAAAATGTTCAATTACTTCACTCTCTCCCATTTTAATGACACTGGCTGGGCCATCAGTCCCTTTTTTGTAAATGTATCCAGTAGCCGCTGGCTGAAGGTCTGAGCCCGTGGTTCGGACCATGACCATTCGTTCGACGGTCTCCCGCATCTCCATGCAGGAGCCGCAAGCAAAAAGAAACAATAGCGCGGCGATCGTTTGCGCCATGCTTTCGGCAATAATATCCACTATAATAATGACGTTAAAGGTCAAGACTAGCATTTATATAGTGAACATAATACTGTATCGATCATTGACATTCATAAATGGGCCGACTCGAGAGCGCTCTCTAGATTGGGCAATGGTCTTCTGTGTCAATGATAATGAAAAACCCTGTATTAATTTATACGGTGCATTGCTGCGCGTTCGATCTGACGCAGGGTATAAAAACGATATTGTATCGGCGACTGACCGCTAGTGATCGATCAACAACACGTGACTCTTAACTACTACGGTTAATTTTAAATGTGAAATCATTAAACCTAGTATATTATTCCCACACTACCGGATATAGGCCACGTTAGACTGCGGTCCCCACCTGAAGCGTGCTGTCTATGAAGTGAACTAACGTAGTTCTAATGTCAACCATAGATGATAACTACTATGAATAAAACTTATGAAAACGATAAACATATTTAATCAAACAGCTTCTACATTGAATTGAATAGCAGTTCAGTATTAAACAAAAAAACATAACATACTTATAAAACAAATTGCGGATAGCTTGTGAAATGGTACTTATTTTCACACTGCATTGTATTAGCATGACAAGAAACACACATCGTTAATACTCATAAAGATATGAATATACGGAATCAATGGCTCCTGTAATTGGAGAAATTCTTCAGCTTTTTACGGAGCTTGAGGGTGTTACCACTGTTCATGGATTTTTGAGTCTTTAGGTCAACTTCATCATCAAATGTTGTAGATAGACGCTTTTCCTTACTACTGAAGTCAGTGCTAGCGTTTTCTTCCATTGACCCCATTAGCATAAATCCTTCTTGCTGATCTAAAGACTCTGGATTCATTCTATAGAATAGCGCGTAAGGGGTTTCATTCGCTTCTAAACTTTCTTCGTGACTCCCAATCCTCGCTAAATCCGTATTTCTGTGCTCTTTCACCAAACTTTTATCTTTCCCTATATACTTTCTCATATTATCTGATACGACACTTCGTTTACTTTTTTCGAACATAGTATCTAATATTTTTTTAGTATCTCTTTTTCTGTACTCACCACTTTTGTGTCGCCTGTCTGCAATTTTTTGTGTCATATCGTCGAGAACCCTTGACATAACTTGCATGTTATGGTCGTGGAGTCCATTTGCTTTATGTAAAGTTTTGTCCATCATCATGGCTGTTGGCATCCTCTGGCGTTTTTCTTGCGTTGCATGGACAGTCAAAGAAGTCAACTGGCGATTGTTATTCAGTCGCACTATCTTCTGAGGGTCGGTGGATATTTGTGTCTTTCTCACGTTCATTTGTACAAAGCTGGGTTTAGGTTCAAAAACATCCTGATTTCTTTGACTGCGTTGCTTTATTGGATTGCCGTACTCTGCATTGACTGCCTTTGGCCTTATTGGTTGGATCTGTTGATTAATTGAAGCTTGGGTGTGTGCAGTTGCTTCTTGAGGCTTTGCGTTGTATTCCCCTCGGACAGGTGACATGTTGGGAGTCTGCGTGTTTTGCGTTTCTGGTTGTCCGGAATTAGGAGCATTTATCTGTTGATTTTGGGTTCTCTGCACCCACTGCTTTGGTGCTTCAGTATTCCTGTACTCTTCAGCTACTCTCTGTATATTATTGATTTTGCTGGCTTCATGATTTCTGAGTCTCCCGTTTTCGAGTGCAGTAGGCATTGCGTATCTGGACGGTGTCTTCATAACTTTGAAATGAGAGTCCACTACGTGTTCATTGTTAATTTTCTGATATTTCGGGTTGTATGATCCCGTGAACTGTTTCTTGGTATTGCCACTAAAACCTGGTTTCACATACCCTCCAATACCGTTATCCAAGGCTACGAAGCCGATGTTTGGGTTATCATCATAGATATAGTACATAAGAACAGGAGAAACGGAGTTAAAGTAAAGAAATGCGCTTATTATCTTGAACAGTATCTTCATCTTGACCGTTCGTAAACTAACTGCCAACGGCTAACGCATTGTTCTTATAAATTTTTTGCTCTCGGGTTACGTTTGTTTATTTATGCACGTCAGGCGTAAACAAATAAACTTACTGATTTGAATGCATGCTATAGGATGACGATATCTTAATAGGGTTATCAGAATACGGTTATAAATAAATAATTTCACAATGCAATGTTGCTTAAAATACTCTCGACCAACAAACATAAGAAATTTATTGGACTGACTTTGGTAGAGTACATGACTCTTTTATAGTTCATGACAAGTGTATCTGAAAGAGATCAAATAAGATTTGGTTTGAAGTTCGGCAGACACTAACACGAAAGATTGAACTCCCACTAGCTTAAAACAAACTACCTACTTACTTAAGTCATTAGGTTAGTTAGGTTAGAACTAACGCCACAACGAATTAGACAAAGATGCTGTTTAATAGAGATTATTTGGATCTCCTGTTGAAGAATTTAAGTCCCGTAGAATTTTTGTTCCGTTAATGGATCTGTTATGTATAAGCTTGTTGAACTACCTTCTTTCGTCGTGGTTTGATTTATTTTGGGAAGAGCACTAGTATCTCTCCAGTTTCAATCTTGTATTAAATGCACTTCTTTACCGTCAGTGATCACTTTTGATCACGGTGGGACAGTGTCGTTACTGATTTGATAACAAGATAAATAATTAAATTGAAAAGCGGGAATGAAGTATAGGATGAATATGACTTTATACGTTGCTTTATACACATTGAAAGTCTCACAATATTTGATTAATAGGTGTACAAAGAAAATAAAGAAATAAATTAAGGTGATGGGGAATTTCAAAGTGAATTCCCTGCAAATACTGTCATATTAATGTATTTATTTAAAATTGTCTGCATTGGGTAAAAAAAAAAATACATTATACATAGATGCAAACAATACGGATGAACAGCTAAGGACTCTTTAGAAGTCTCTAACGACAGAATGGAGTAAAATATAATAGTGAGAACTGATCGATATGATGATCAACGAAGTTATAAGCTAATCGTTGAACCAAGGTACTCTTCGCACTTAATACACCCATTAATGAAGAACAACAAAGACATGCTCACTACACAGTCTCACTTTCACAATGGCAAAATTGTACGATGTGTAAAAATCTGCTAATGTAGGGCAATGTTTTGAGAACAGTGATTGAAATGTTTCACACTGTTAGTAAAACCATCTTAAGATTCATCATAACCAGACGAAATGCATAAACATCGACACAGGGCAAGATTTCAAGATGTTTTGCGATTATAGAATCGAACCTGCGATATTAAGCACCGAAGTCACTCCAAATATACATAGCAAATTTCGTTGATACATTAAGAATTTCTGAGTTGTCAGGACGGTCAGGGCAAGCCCATGGGAGGTAAAAATGATGTGTATAGTAATAATTATCAGGTCAAGTACAAGTGATGGAACCCTAGCGTATAATTAAACAATAATACAATCATTCGATTGTTATCAAAATAAAATCTATTAGTCAGCCTATTTTTCTCATCGTACATTGTTCATCTATGTAAACACCATTTAAAAACATCAAGTAGTTTACATTATGGATTCATTCAGAATCATGCCGCTAGTCGACACTCCGACGGCCTGACGTTAAGCACTTTACAATGAAAATTATATTGCTCGTCCTGCTTGGTTTCTGTTGTATAAACCTAAACGCTCGGCTGATTGAAAAAAGTACCGATCGAACTTTAACTCCTGAAACGAAAACGACAGGTTCATCCCCACCGGTACGACTTACGAGGGATGTGTACGAAGAAGACTCGCTTACCGGATTCTCCAAAGAAGACACCGTGCAAAGCGATGAGTTCGTACGAAACTACAACAGGAGAGCGAGGCATTTCTTCAAATCCAAGTCACCAGAGACGGACGCAACACCATCTGCTCGTGTTCCAAGGGAATCCAACGAAAAGGTAGAAAAAGCCCCCAAAAATACAACCACGACATCAGAAACACCTCCAGCAAAACAAAAACTCACGCTAGTGAAGAAACCAATACCGAAATACAACGAAATGGACTATGATGACGACTTCCAAATGAAGGTAATCCGATCACCGGTGAGAGTAGTTGATTCCGGTGAACACGAAGATGAAGATTTTAATCTCGACGACTACGATTTTGACGTTAACCACGATGAATTCATCGGTAGAGGTAAGCCATTGGAACCGAGGACGAAACATAAAGAAACTCAGGAGCCCTCGAACCGCCCATCAGCGAAACAGGATTCGAGGCCATCATCTGTTTCAGAGGTAAAGATTCAAAATAAAGTTGCTGCACCTGCAACACATCGGTCGGGATCTAACAAAAAGGAACGAGCAGTTAACAATTCGAGGAAAATGGGGGAAAAAGATGACTACTATGATGATTCTACGTCCACAAAATCACCTGAGAAAGAAACGAAGGCGCGTGATTTGGACGACGAATTTAACGATGAAAATGAGGAGAGCAAAGAGTTCGAAGGCAAATCTGTAAGAACGGCTAGATCACCTTGGAAAATAAATACTTATGTGGATAAATTGGGAGAGAAAACTTCTTCTGTTATGTCTAAAGTACTTAGTATTTTACCTATGTTTCCTCAAGTACCGAACAAACACCAAGAAGATGACATTATCAACGACCAACACATGGATCCTTGGCTTGGAAAATCTCTGACAAATTAAGTTGACATTCTATTTTCAGGTTTTTAGATATAATGGAGTTGTTTTTTGATCTAATTGTGAATATTTTATTTCAAATTTTGCTGGATGACTTAGTACATTATATTTTGTGAGAATAGAATTGACTAGTTATATATTAATTATAATGCTGGGATTGTCATTAGTATAAATAATATTGCTTCATTGTTCGACTAAGTTTATGACAAATGATTAAGTGATGATATCTGTAATAAAACAAATAAGGCAGGATATGACTTTTCTTTTTAATAACAAATTAACGGCAATTATTTCGATCATTTTATTAGGTAAACGGAAATACAAAAATTATCTTACATTTACTTTTTTTTTTGCTTATAACTAGCTTAACTTAAACTTTATTCAAAATTTGCATTGTAAATCAACACTTAGGTACCTATATATAAAATATTATTTATTAACATTTTATCTTAGAGGTGTTTGAATTATCTAGTTTATTAACTTGTTCGTCTGTAAAGTCAAATAAAAATACGTAAACTATCAATTGATTCTTATTGGTGCCAAAAGATTGAAGATGCATTTGAAATGACAACAGGGATAGATATTTCTTAGAAACAATATGTATTCCATTTTTTTTTCTTTTTAACCTTACCAACAAGCTGAAGTAATTCATGGCAATCATCGCCATGTTCATCGAATTGGTTAGAAACGCCATTGAGTTTATTGGCACCGATACTAGGTCAAAGATATGGGTCACTGTTCGTTAAGACAAGCCTGCTTAATTAGATTGCGTTCAGAAAAAATATCTATATGTCGATTCACCGTTGCCGACAACAATAATGAAAATGCCCCACTATCCTTATTCAAAGCGGAGTCCAAGTTGACCTACAACTTGCAAGGGAAGAAAAGCACCCATCACAGACTTATTTATTTTGGTACTCACAACACATGGAAGTCTACAGAGTAACCGTAAAGTACTACGGTGACAACAAACTTCGCTTTCTACTTAGAGTTTCGCCTGCCAAGCTAAAACTACTCCAAATGGCCATATTTTCTATCACTTGTCGCTTTTTAGGTCATCCCTTTCCATTCAATCAATAAGTTGTTTCAGCTCTAATCATTTACTGTAATGGTCTCCATAGTCAGCATTATTGCTCAAAGCTGCTTCCTTCGCCACATCAATGAATTTATCAAAATGATTTTCCAATGTATTTATTCTGTCATGCCCTTTGTGACTGTTCTCAAATTGTTTATTAGTTGTGTTTCCAGAATTCTTATGAGCTTTAGTTACATTTCCTACTGCTCCAAGTGCTTGAGAACGCAAATGTGCTTCAGATCCACCAACGTGAGCATTAGATGTACCCATTTCGACCGCTTTCGAGGTTTTATTATTTTTATCGTAAAATTCCTTGTCTTCCTGATACTCATCTTTATGGTAAACTCTGTGGAACCCTTTCCTATTCTCACCCTTATCCTGGTGCGTTTGTTGAATATAATTAAAGTTTTTCTTATGGTCCTCGGATCCAAATTTATTTGCAAAACTGTCAAGAAAATCTTTGAATCCATTGTAATGGTTTGCTTTATTTTCAAATTCAGTTTTATGATCAGAATTTTTCTTTGCGTCGTTTTCATATTTGTCAAAACTGTAATCTTGTTTAATACCTTTTTCTTTTGCTGATTCCACTTGCAACAAGTTTTTGGAGGCTGCATGATTTTTGTTATTATTATTTGGACTTACTGTTGGGTAATAACTGTCCTCTAACCGCCTTCGTCTGTTGATATAGTCTAGTTCGGGCACGTATGTATCATGGTCGAAGTCTTTGCCCCAATTTAAGCCTTTGAATATGAGTGGATCTTCTTCGCTATTTTTTTCAAAATAGTCGTTGAGAACAAATGAGAAGAACGGTTCGTCTCCTACTATAGGGTTATCATTAACGTCATTAACATATTTAGGTGTTACCTCATAGCCGTTCGGAGTATCATTTTCAATTAATTCATGAACTGGAATGATTTCTTGAAGTCCTTCGGCCGCGTATCGCTTATCTTTAGCTTTCTCGGCATCAAATATGTCTTTATTATGTTCATATTCATAGGGACTGTGATAAAAATACGGCCAGTTATCATACATACTTCTTGAGCTGGTTCTGACATCGTCGTCATCAATGTGAAATTCGTTGCTACTATCGTATCCTGATATATGTTCGTTAAATGTTTCAGGCGGTGAATTGTACTGTGTCAGTGACTTTATTTTATCGAGCATGTTATCCGATCCGAACCTTAAAGAATCGTACTTAGCATCAGCTGCAGATTTTGCTAGGTCGTAATCTACGTCCCTTCTCACTATTGAAGGTGTTGTATGGGGCATGATGGTCTCTTCGTATAAGGGCCGTGTGTTCCTCAATTTATCTGCAGTTTTTAATTCCAGATGCTGGTTGATTGCAGACGGTGCCAAAGAGGGATAAGTAACGGTAGCGAACATTCCAGGTTTATTATCAAACTGTGTGTAAACATGACCGTATTCTCCCGGCGGTAAATGCGATCTTGATTTTCTTGATACGTGTTGTGAATAAGTATGATGTTCAACTGTATACGTCCCGTAGATCACTCGCGATATGAAACATAATATTATTGCAAGGCGACGCATAGTATCTACATTTACGTGTTTTCAGATGCTCTCTAGAATATTAACTGGAAGTGCTTGTTTCTAATCGTGTCTATATGAGTTGTTTATTTTTCCTGTGGTCAACAACATTGTTCTAGTGACAATAGATCGCGACAGGTCAGACGTCCATTGAGAAATATTCCGGTGTCTACAATGATAATGGGTGACTAATTCCGTTTAGTGTTAACTACATTCACCTAGTTTTGTCTTTTATCAATAAGATACTTACTAATAACAGTCTGCAAAGACTACGTTAGGCATTTGGTAAACAAGTGTAACATTTTACAGCTGTCAGATATCAGTTTTTTCCTTTTAGAATAAAATTTTATAATTTATTGCTTTTTGTTCTAGACTTTTAAACAGCTATACATTACTATAGAACCGTTTTGGATGTTAAGCTTCGATTCTCGGGCCAGGCAAAAGTTTCTTCATTGCGATTGAATATCTGAAGAAAGAAATGTAACTAAGTGGTTTGCGTTGAGACCACCAATCGTCCGACAAACCACAAACCAATCTACATAAAAAAGTGCCTATACCTAAGTATTAATATAATATGGTGTCTGTAAACACAGCTAAGAAACTAAACTAACAATCTAGATTGTTTTTCTCGGTTGTTGCAATGGCTAAGCGACTGTCCAATTTGCATCTATGCTGCCGGTCACGGGTTCGATTTCTGCTCAGAACATTTATTATTAAAGGCCTCAACAACTTCTGTATAGATTCTAATACTTGTGCCTATAAAATAGATAGTAGTTCCAGCCCTGGACGGCGGTTCCGACCAACAAAAGTATTCCCTAGGTGGGTTGACGTCAGGCAGGCGGCCAGCCAGAAAAGACAGCCAAAATACTTTAGCGTATAAATATATAAGGAAGAAGCAATCAATGTGCGCCGACCCGAAAGGAGGATGGATAATGATTATGAGTTGTTTCAGCCCTTGGCCCATTGGTTGTCGATTTTGTATATATCTACTTCTCCCAACCGTATTTCGGTCAAGGCGGCCTATCTCCACTGAGAATAGGCAAATGCACAGGAGATATTATAGTGCACAAGTATGTGCGTAAACACAGGTGCACTCCTTCACTGTCATAGTCCGATGGGACGCACGGGGGTGTCACACTAACAACTTCCTAACTCCGGGCTGCCAGTGAGAATTTCCTAACAGAAAAACCCAATAACAATTTGCCGGACCTGGGAATCGAACCCAGTACCTCAAGATCACCAGCCGCGCTTACGACCACTAGCCCAACGAGGCAGTCAATTTTATATTTAATTGTCGAGTGTAATTACGTGGAAGAAATGGATTAAAGCCTTTGCCCAGCAGTGGGACAAAATAGGCTAGCAATAATCATGTAATTACGTTACGAATTGTTGTCGATTTTCAATAAGCTCTGCGTACACTTTGCATTGCACACGACATTGACAAGCTGTAACATACGACGCAATGTACTTATTACAAACCATAAATTTGCTGATAACCAATATTAGGTACGCTGAAGTGCAATCCCGTATGCGAAGAAAACAATCTCAATATTCAATCCAACACAAACTGCCTCGTTGATTTAGTAATTGCAAGTGCAGCTGCTAAGCGCGAGGTCCTGAGTTCATGTTATTGTGTTCTGTTAGAAAATCTCGAAACAGCCCGCAGTCTCGCACCTGGTTGATGACAATAGACTTATATATGAAACTTAACAACTGCGTCGCTGAAATGTTGGTGTGCGTACGTCATTAGTAACAAAACCAGTTTATCCTAGGCTCGCATACTATTGAAACTTCTTGCTACGATAGGTCAGTTAAGGTCAGTGTTACCACGGACGTGCAGCCTACTGTACTCACGATACACCTCTACCTAACCCTTCGGAAATACAGCCGTGATTCCGTTTGTCTCCTTTTTAATCGAACACAATCTGTATGTGACGAACAAACATATCTCTGTTCTTCGAACCTGTCTTTTCTTACATGTCATTCTAAAGCATTGCGCTGGACTCCCAACGGTCTGCCCGTTACGGGATCACAGCGGCGTATCGGCCGTATCAATGATACGGGGGGGGGGAGCCACAGGCGCTCTAACGTCTAAAGTGAAAGTAAAAAGTCGTAAAATGTTGTTAAAATCAACTTCACTCTTACACAACTTTAAATCATGATAGTTTGTACTTTATGATATACTCATGCATACATACATAGCATCACGCTTGTATTCAGAGGTATACATAATTGTACACCCACATTTCACTAATGCTGTTAATGAGTCCCATGTAATAGGTGGTGAGTCTATTGCCATCTACCTACCACGATTCCAAACTCCAGGCTGCTATCGAGGATTTCCTAATAGAAAAACCCATTAACACTGCTCGACCCGGGAATCGAACCCTCATGCTCAGCAGTCGCGCTTGGGACCACAAGACCAACGAAGCATTTACTCTATGACAAATAGAACAATTTAATAGTTTACGAGACGAGACTTTCCGCGACGGCAAACATATTTTGGATGAGCTAATCCAAAATATGTTTGCCGTCGCGGAAAGTCTCTGGTCTCTGAGAATAGGGGAATTACCATAATAATAATGTCAAGTAAATAATCTTTACACGTTTATTTAACGGTCGAGTAAAAAGGGCATAAATTCTAATACAGGGCCCCTTTAGGACTAGCTACGCAACTGAATCACAGCTGCACTAAGGGGCCGTCCATTAATCACGTGAGACTCGAAAGGGGGGGAGGGGGTTTGGCAAAAATCACGAAATATCACAAGGGGGGACTACACCCCCCGGTGGTAAGGTAAGATATCACGTGTATTTATTTTTCAAATATAAATTTTTTGTAGGTACTAAAAATACCCGTAATTTTGGTGGGTGTAGGGCGTTAGTCATAAACCTCACCACGTATCACCAAGGGGGAGGGGGGTGTTAAAAATGTTAAAAAGTCACGTGATCAATGGATGGCCCCTAACCGGAACCAGTCTTAGTGCCCATTATATGTACTATTATGTCTGGACTTTATAAGAGACGTTGACCTGCGAGTTTGTTTCGGCGTTTCTTCTCAGAGATAGACAGGAAACGCCGGCGCCATCTACTTTAAAAAATGACTTGTTAAAGTGTCTTCAAAATATTTATTTACAGAAATAAAATAATTTTTCATTATATTTTTTGTTAGTCTCTATCAACGTATTAGACTGGACCTACAATAAAATAATTAAGTAGGTATAGAAAAAAGTTAATAAATGAGCTATTGCAATTGGTCACACTCCGTTAAGTACAAACAACAGTGCCGTTGTGCGACCTTCGATTCGTCATGGTCGCAGCACCCGATCAGTTGCACGAAGCGCATAGCCTACGACTCCCGTCTGTCGCAATCGTAACGCTATTGTCTGCTTTGTCTAGCAGGAGTCGAGTTGTTTGAAAAAGCTAGGTAATGTCGGGCGTTCGACTGCTGCACCGTGTGTCACAGATTCGATTCCCGTACGGAGTAAAACTTTTTATGGTCAAAAGATAATTGGTCCAGGTCTGGGTATGTGTGCGTGTGAGATTATATTTTAAACTCATTCACAACATGGGAGGAATTCCTAGTGTTTATCAGTTTTTTTTTAATATAAGTATTAATGCGAGTACGCAAGGCTGTTCGAAATTAATACACCAAATTTTGTCAATGAATTTTATTTATTTGTATATCAATTTAGAATAAGAATAACGTTCATTATTACAAAAATAATATTCTCTACTTTTATTTTGTACATCCAAGCCTCATTGATCGTCGTTATTTAGTTCGGACAAAGTAAAGAACTGTATGTTAATAATATCCGGTTAATTCTAATAATATCTGGCAATATGTCCATATTTTACCAGCAATTGTAACAATTTATCAATTCGTCGTTAAAAGACAATATGGTCTTTTAGCTAATATTTACGAAATCCAATAATTATTGAACTATTTCAAGTTCTAGCTTCGATGACACGAGTATTTAGCTTCGTGAAACCAAGATTTTGCTTACGGCATCCCTTTTTACCTATTAAAAGATAACAAAGAATCAATATTGTGAAATAAAACTGCAAAATTATTAATAACCCTTTTTCTCATTATTTTAAATGCAATGCTATCTCATGATACGATCAATCGATATGGTTTAAAACACCTTGTGACTTTTAACACTATTCATGATTGATCACGGTTATTATGAAAAATGTACGTGCGAGATATGAACGTGTTTCACGAATGTTACACAAAAAAGTTTTTACACTAATCTGAGAATCTTCATGTTGGCCGTAAATTACCAACTATTCACGACATTAAAAAAAATGACGGCCCCCCTTTTAAGCACTTTATAACGTATAAAAACCAGATATTGTAAGCTGTAACCATAATAGTAATATGGCTCTATAAATACTATAAACAACTAAAACCTTAGACACAGAGTACGGTCTGCAAAAGAGACAAGTACGCAGACTGCATGTGCATTTTACCTTTGCTTTCCTTGAGTATTCTTTAATAAAAAATATTCTGCTGCATGCTTATCTATATCGCCGTTTTTACAAAGTTACTTTAATAAAATAAAATTCATTAAAATATTAAAATGCAAGCCTGCCATTAAAAAAAATCTTAATAGCCTATGTTACTCGGGATAATGTCAGCATTTTAATGATACCCCATACATCGAAATCGGTTCAGGCATTTAGAAGTTATAGTAAAATAATGAAACTCACAAACATACATACATGAGCCCTAAAAACATAACACTCCTTGTTTGGGCAGTCGTGTAATAAGAAAACTTAACAAAATGACGTATGAGAATATTTATTTATTGTATTGATACATTATTGTGTATATGGACGGTTCGATGAGAAACTGACTTGGCAGATATGCACAATGTACATGTTATTGCACAGTATTTGTTATAAAATATTACATTATATGAAGAAACAATCGCATTCACATGATTTTATATGTATAAAATCATAATTACATATTTACGTATTAGTTTAACCAGGCGGTTCATGAACACGTATTGCGACAAGACAGTGTCACAAAATTTAAATGTCCAAAGTCGTAACTCATGTCTTGTCACAGCACTGAAATTAGCGCCAGTTACAGTATAAAATTTCACTCTATTTGAAGGACATACATTCTGTAGACTGAGAATTAAGCATGATGTGGAAGAAGCAGGCAACGATGCTCAAACTTTTTTCAGGCCGCGTGACAATTTGAGCATGCTTCCCGTTTTATATATAGGTATATACTCCTCCCGACCGTATTTCGGCCTATCTCCACGGAGATTAGCCAAGTACGCAGGAGATATTATAGTTATATGCAGATTCCGTTTTAGGATGGTAGGGTATTAATGAGATCTGTACGAGA
This sequence comes from Xylocampa areola, assembly GCA_935421205.1. Lineage (NCBI taxonomy): Eukaryota > Metazoa > Arthropoda > Insecta > Lepidoptera > Noctuidae > Xylocampa > Xylocampa areola. Next base: position 12,845,050 of record OW285220.1, read on the forward strand.
CCCCCTCCCGAGGAACCCCCTTGTTGCTCTACAGTGGGACAATTACGGGTTCGTTATATGTTTTCTTTAGATAGAGTGATTGTGGTTTTTAAATATACATTATTTGAACCGCATACATTTTATCCATGTCTTATTAAATACTATCTTAATTGCCGAACTATTACTTACATATTCCGCACAATAGGGGAAGGGCACTAATCTCGCGCATTTTTGACACTGACATTTGTTGGACCGCACGGAAGAGCCAGTCGAAAACTTGAGCATCGCTGCTTTTACGAGAAGTTACACAACACAATTTAAAATGGTCGCAATTTCGTTAAACATTTGAGTATAATAATTATTATAGCTTTATTTTTTGACGTCATAACAATAAATGCTATTAGGAAGGTAGTTTTTCTCTAGAATCTTGGACGAGCGTTTGTTGCGATGCAAGATATGCAAGAATTATCCTTCCTTACGTAGTAGTTTATTACTAAATAAAGTCAAATAATAATCAACATAGTAGACTAAAATATTAGATTAGACTACATTATCAGGTGGCTTTCTTGCATATGCAAGAAAACCATGTAGATAAGAATCTACCTTTTAATCAATAACGAACATTTCACGAGGGTTCTTTTCATAAAATCTTGCACCACAATTCTAGTCAGTGTTGTCAATATTAAAAATAAAATTTATTGAGCCAGTTCCGTCTAAACAGATATTTTATAGTCATCGAATTGAATATGCAATCTTTGGCTGTATTGATACTGGTAACAAAAATATTTTTATTCACATCATTTTTTTTTTTGACGCTGATTATTTATATTTAAAACCAGTTTTATTTTTATATTTGTCCAACACTTATTTCAGCTTGTGTTGGTTATCGGAAAATTAATATGCGTACGAATAGTCGGAATGAAGGGGTTGCCTTAATGAATCTCTTTTTTTGTCCACTAACAACCTTAATTAGCTGCCGACTTATTTCGAAAAACTATTAATAATATTTTAGTATTCCTAAGGCGCGTTCATAGCCCAATATCATCTGGTGGTGGAAAAACGGTGTATCCTCACCTTTATCATATCATATTCGCGTTCCACTGAAGATATTTATTTTTCTTTTCTATCTTTCTGTCGTACTTACTAAAAGAGAGTCATGCTAAAACTACCTTCCTGCGATCCAAACGAAACGCTCAAACCATTTATTACTATAATTATATTATCATAAGACGCAATATATTATAACTATTTTTTTTTCTATTATTTTAACCTACTTTCGTCTAATAAAATTCAACGCAAAGAGGTTTTGAAGTCCGTTTTTTTACATACAACCAGACTAGACAACGAAGGCACTAACTCGCAACGAATTAAAAATATTAATAAATAACTAATCTTTTGAAAACCAATCTTCACATAAAAAAGATGAACTTTTATTTCTGTCTTAATAACAAACATACGAGGATGCAGTAAGCTTGATACTTACATTAAAAGCCGTATAAATTAAAAGCAAATAATATGGTATTCAAAAGACTACATTTATTATTTTATTAAAATATACTTACTTAAATATATTTAAGCAACATGCGTTTATTATGCTTTGACGTACTTAACATTTTGGCCGCAAGCAGAAACAAAATAGATCGTGTAACAGGTTTTTATATTATTGTATAAAAATAAAACTACAGTAAAAATATATTAAGAAACGACTAAATAAATACTAGTATTTGGTTTCTATGAATACTAAAGATGTTAAAATATATTAATATATCACATAGATAAAATAATATCATGCAGTACAAAAATGTCAGAATAATTAGTAATGTCTCAATAATTATTAGTAGACGCTTATTTGAGAATAAACGATTAATCAGTTTATTTCCAATGAATCACACATTTTTTAGACCTAGACAAAACATTCGTCACAGATAAAAATAAAGTTCACACGATAGCGTAGATATTTGTGACATGAGATTAAAACTTAGAAATATTACTTCCAATTTTATTTTTATAATTATAGAGTTATTTATCATTCAAATCGTATACAGAAGAACAACATAAGAACACGTTTAAGATGCATTGATATTCATTAACAACACAAAATATCCTAAATAGGAAACGCAAGCCAGTCAATTTCTAATTGAAACAAACTTAATATAAGCGAACATAAAAATAAATTTAAAGCTCTAAGCATTAATCGAACTTACTTAAGGACCAAAACCTCTTAGGCGTCGCATAATCTAATATTTCGCATAGAAAAATATCTATAGTTCTAAAACTACATTAACTTTAGTAAAACGAACATTGTCTATGAGAGCTCGGATCATGAAGTATTCTTCTCTTAAGGAATCCAGCCCGTGTGGCAATCTGGAAAAAAAAGAAATACAAAGATAGTTTTTATGTTGCCAATATTTTGTTCCGGCTTATAGCGTGATACTGAGAAGGAGGAAAACTTTCTGTAGGCAATTATAACAATCGTAAGGAAGACCCGAAACGATTAACGCAGAACGTTAACGCAAAAGATAGAGTAGGGTTAGGCCCTCAATGCTGGCCGAAGACAATGACGAAATGATAAAAAATATTGATAAAAAAGAACAAATACATTCATATTGGATCATGGCATGGGTGATAAAATACGTATTATTTATTTGTATTTTTTTTTTATATTTATTGTAACATTCATCTATCACAAAGAAAACCAAGATCATTTAGGAATTATAAACATTGAACTTGATAAAGCTAAAGTACATATTAGTAGGCGACACTGGCTTCGAAAGTAACTACCTTTTATCGTCATGGAGTAAACACATAAAAATGTCAAAAATTCTGAATTTGATCAAAAGTAAAGAATCTAGGTTTAGTCTTAGTACGGAACCCGGATATGATTTTTTAGGCAGTCTTACTGAAATTGTCAAAAATACCAAAGTACTTGGAGTAAAAAAATATATTATTTAACCATTTACTTAGCAGAATTTAAAATTATTTTTAATATATCACAGGTGTGTATTGAATATGAAGATATCGAAGAAATTCTTTGTAAAAAAAAAAAAACACTTGTAATTAATCTTATATTCTTGACGCCTGCCTTTTAAACTTTTAAAATATCTAATTAAATCATATTTTTCTTAGGTTTATTCGTTAAATAATCATTTAAGTACTTGAAATCAAAGTTAACAACTTAAAAAATATATTTGAAAACGCAAAAAGTTTCTCTCCGGCGGGGAATCGAACCCCGGTCTCCCGCGTGACAGGCGGGGATACTTACCACTATACTACCGAAGATGTGACAAGTTACGCGAAATTGGCTTTCTATTGATGTTATTTTGATAGCTTATCCGTAATAAATAACACTACAATTTACTTCACGTCCTAGCTGTATAGTATAATGTATATAAATAGTACCTATAATGTGCTTTAGGATTTTTATCCGTCAAAAAATTACAGGTAATTCGTTTGTAATTAAAAATAATTATGTTATTTAAATTAACAGTTCTTATAACATTGAATCGGTTACCAGAATATTTTAATGTCAAATAACATTGTTAAATTATAACTATCTCTGAATTAACATAATTATACAACACATTTAAGCAATGTATATCAATAAAATAATATATAAAAACACAAAAAGAATCTCTCCGGCGGGGAATCGAACCCCGGTCTCCCGCGTGACAGGCGGGGATACTTACCACTATACTACCGAAGACTTGCGTTACACGGCGAAATATGGAATCAGTTAGCAGAGTTTGTTGAGTCAACCTACAAAGACTGTGACACTTTCATGAACACAACTTGATATTTTAAGTGGGCGCGTGTACGTGAATTCAAAAGACTATAAATATAGCTCTATATTAATTTGAGATACGACATGGTTATTGTTTAAGAAAAAAGCAATAAGTTTAAACTGATTTATAGGTTCACTGAGATTCTCTGCTTAAACTTGTTGTTTAATGACAATTCAGAGATCATTATAATTTTTCAATTTGATACTTAAAACTTGCAACTAACTAAGTGTCGTCATCAATTTCATTTACATAATTCACTACATGCAATTTATTTTCAAGTGAGATGGCAAGAAAAAATCACAAAAAGTTTCTCTCCGGCGGGGAATCGAACCCCGGTCTCCCGCGTGACAGGCGGGGATACTTACCACTATACTACCGAAGATGTGATATGCTGAGCGAAATTTTTAGTTTACTTCAATCATATAGCGACCAACATTTTGATATTATAGATAGTGTCTCATGGCTATTGGTCAACAAGGAAAGTACTTCAAATATTGTAAATAGAGTATTTTCCTTCATAGAAATATTATTTTATTATTAAAAGTAAGTAATTTTGCATTGACAGAGTATTCGCTTGCTTCACATGGGAGTCGAACCGATCCCAGTCATGTCATAAAAAGTTGTCTGTATTTTTATTATGCCAATCGATAGGATTAACGAGGATAAGTTGAAAAAGACAAGGCGAGCCCTCCAAAGGACAGGGTTTATTCCAGATAATCATCATCATACATATGATACATATAATAAAAATGTAACGGATCGCTGTCCGTACATGGAAGATTTATGAAAAAATATGGGACCTTTATCAACGCAAATAGCACCCAAAACAATGATTGTTAGAATAGTAATATCTTAGGTTTGCGCGATCGCAATCGAGAATCGCGTGTATTATTGTTTTTTTTTTTGGTTTTTCCTGAAGTTTCGAACGCTTTGCAGCGTGCGTGATCGCGATTTAGTTTTAAATATGTCAGAGACAAAAATAATTTTATGAATTTATCAATTATATGTACGGTAGACTGTAATAATTTTTAATAAACTGTTGAGACGCCTGACACCTTAGTCCTCCTGGGACCACGAACGCTGCAAAGTGTTCGAAACGTCAGGAAAAACAAAAAACCAATAATACACGCGATTAATCCGGTTAAAAGTTCATTGTTAGAATGTTTGTCTGTGCGTTTGTGCACGCTAATCTCAGAAACTGCTTATCCAATTTAGATGTGGTTTTCACTATATTGTGGTTAGCTTCACACATTTAGTGTTTGCTTCATGTCAAACGGTTCATAAATAAAAAAGTTATGCCAATTTAAAGAATCCCGTCGGACATTTGTTAATTACCTATGAATTTGTGTTACGACATGGTGTTAATTTACGACATCCGCGCGGACGGAGTCGCGGGCACGGCTAGTTGAAAATAAACATAATCTAAAGAATCTAAACTTTGAACACGTCTGAACGAGAGTTTTAATTCTATACTCGTATTTCTTGCTAGAGGGGCTCGTGGCTAAGTAACAGCCGCACAGATCGATCAATCAAGGTTAAGCTGTGCTAACCGCGGTCGGTCTGTGGATGGGCAACCCACATTTCATATAGTAAGCCGTCCATGCCTCGGACTGCCTCGGAGAGCACGTTAAATCGTTAGTCCTGGTTGTCAAATGAAGATCTATGATTACGGGTAGTGAGATGAAAGTCTGACATCCAGTCATACAACGAGATATCGTGTTACCCAGTAACTGGGTTGTGGAGGTCAGATAGGCAGTCGCTCCATGTAAAATACTGGTATTTAATTATAACCCAACTAGTTGTGAAAAAGAGGCACGTTTAAGACTCTAGCAGAAGTAGTGTATTCAGAGTTCAGACACGTACACCACGCCCACATTTCACCAATGCTGTTATTAAGTCCCATGTACCTGGTGGTGAGCCTATTACCATTTACCGGACACAATTCCAAGGCTGCTACTGAGATTTTCCTATCAGAAAAACTCAATAACACTTTGCCCAACCTGAGAATCGAACCCGGGACCTCACTCATGCTCAGCAGTCACGCTTGGGACTAATAGACTAGCGAGGCTGTCCAACGGCATGCATAACAACTACAAATATCAGAAATATCGTGGGTGCGTTTACAAACATATAATCTCACATACACACACACCCAGACCCGGAACAATTATCTGTAGATCATACAAATATTTGCTACGGGCAGGAATCGAACCTGCGACATGCGACACAGCAGCCAGTCTCTCGACCACTGCGCCAACCGCCATCTTTAAGATAAATATTACTAGTAGTTGGTTCTGTATAGTAAGTTATTATGTTCGTGCACTGTTACCTCACGTATCGACGGACTGGTTGGCGAGGGAGCCGTCCCACGCGGCCTCCTTGTGTAGAGCTGCTTGCCGTTTCTTCTCTGTAAATAAAAAATATAGAGTTATTCTCATTTATTTTTTATTCCATCACTGGACGATCACGATGTTCAGAATTCGACAGTAAGTCGTATTTAGCTTCCTGCTACCTTTCTCAACATAAACTTTGAATATACCAAATGTAAATTCATGCGCGAAATTTGTTTAAAAAGGGTATGCAAAGTTTTCTCTTCGCGTATTAATATAAATATAACGCTTAAGAGGATACCTCGAAAAAATGAATCGTCGTTTTGGGGGCGTGGCCTGTGCCGCGAGCGCCTCGGGCGAGATCTACCGCTCTCGCTTTGGTCGCTTTGTCAAGGAATCGAATTTAGCAGAAAACTATGGAGTCGACTAATAATATCTAAAATTATAGTTAATTTATTTTTGTATGTATCGGTATTATTTGTAACTGTAATGTTTATAAGGAGGATCATTAAGAGTCTATGTAATATATTTATGATATGTAATTAAAGTTAGTGTTATATCGATATTCTATAATATATTATTGTACATTTAATATTATGTATATAAACTGGTGTTATGTATGTATGTTATAATATTTAATTATGATGTTGTAATATTGTTGTGTTTGTGTCGTTTTCTTTCTTTCGTTCCGTGAACGATCGTTTAAGTCACGGTAAAAGCAGCCGTTCAAGGAACAGTTTTCGTCTTGCTAGTACTATGTTACAAATAATTTGTTAAATCCATTTAATTCTTAGCTAAAGTGAATGTTTGACCCTTTTAAAGGAAATTACCTAATAAATTAGGACCTTATATATTTTTTATACTTAAAAAAATATTTAGGTACAACACAAATAAGGTAATTACATAAATTTTCATTATCGTTTTTTATTTACATTGATGTAAAATCTAAAATATTGAAGATTTCGTTCGAGCCATCCCGTTCTTCTTCCAATTCCGTCTCCTTGATTTCGGCCTCATCTGCATCTTCCGGAAAATTTTCTTGTTTCTTTTTTTTACAATGACGTAGTCAGGATCTCTTATAGGTCTATTTCTAGTGTGTCGCGGATCTACAAGTTCGGGTAAAAGGCAGTCAAAATAAAAAGATAACAACTTTGGCTCCATTTTAGTTTACCAATAGTGATCGTCTTTCAAAATGTCTTCTGTCTTTATTTTGTTTTCCCCATACCATACAGCCAGTAAACATTTGTCTACCTTACAAATATGCATTTGGCCTTGCACTTGTATGTACCAATCCGAATTGTAATTAATCCATACTTTTCCAGTTTTTTTGTCACGACGCCAAAAATGCATTTTACCCTGCTGGATAGCGGCATCGATTCCTATTTTAAAAGGTGCAATAGGACATTTTATTTCTATAAGCATGTTGTCAGCATCCGTTATCCCATCTGGTGAAGCCCCTAAAAAGGGATACTTTTCATCGATGAAAAGACCACATCGCTTTATTTTCAATTTATTTAGAGCAATCAGTTGTTCTAAAGCAAGATTTTAATTTTTTTTCCATGACTTATAGATGATACATGGTCAATACATGGTCTATATAACATATTTTTCACAATATTTGCGCAACTATTTGTTTTTATTCCTTTTACAACTTTTCCGAAATTTGATGCTGTCATAAGATTGAAAGTCTTGTGTTTTTGGATTTCAATAGCTTCACGCACTGCTCTTGAATAAAAGTGGCGATCGGATGAGGGGACTTTTGTGTGCTGAAACTCAATCCAGTGATTATTAATCACTGGATTGAGTTAGGATCGGGAGGACGGTTTTAAATTATCAGCGACGTGGAATCCAGTGATTAAAATATCAAATCCTCGCTATTTTAAGTCGGTTAAAAATACGGACACAGTGAGTGTAGTGTGTCGCGGCCTTTATAACAATAGTGAAAACGTGGAGGTAGATGAAGAAAAATCTACCGCACCCATGACGGAGTAAACTCGCTGCATCAGTCTGCTTGTGACCACGATCAGTGCAACCTGGTCGAAACGTCAAGCGAATCGAAGGTTTTTATTGCGCGTTAATTCCTGTTAGTATATAGTAATATCATGCAACGCGATAGTTTAAAAGTTAATATTTGTGAAGATTTTTTATATTTTTTGATTTGGTATTATTTTGCAAATTGTGAAATTTTATTGCGTCACATATATATTTTCTACCTTTTAAAACACATTATTCGTTAGTATATTTCTTTGTGCAAGAGGATACTTGGTGTCATTTTTTAATCCCTGCAATTTATTGCAGAAATTCCTAAGAATATGGTTTTTGCAACCAATTTTTTTTTTTCTGAAATAAAACGAATATAACATAATTATCCGTTCCCACCTACTACTGCAAGTGATTATTCGACAGCACGTTTGGCTTAGTGGTTGAACGATTTACTGCAGAGATACGTGTCGCGGGTTCGATTCCCGTACGTAACAATTATGAACAAAATGACTATATTATTATTATTATTATTTAACCTATATTTTATGGATAATAAATATAAATTTAACAATATATCTATTTATTCTCAATAATCATGTTTAATTTAGTTACTCGTTTTTTTTATAGACTAATGGCGACTCCACTCTCAAATTTTTCCTAACTCGGCTACACGTGATCGATTTGTAATTTCTGTAAGTTGTTGTTCTATCCTGGAAATGTATGATTATAAACTAGATTTTTTACATAATTCCCATCAAACAATAATATTACGTTACCGAATTACTTTTATTGGATTTGAATACTTACAACATATTATTTTTTTGGAAGGAGGAATTAGTAATTTGTTGTTTGTTGCTAGTAGTAGTTTGTTGCTGGTTATCTAGGCTTAGCAACGACTGTGACTCCACTCTACTATCAAAATTATCTATATCCGAGGATATTGTGGTCCTTGTTCTGAAATAAGTAATTCATCAAATCATTTGCTTTTTAGTTTTCCCCATTTTTTTATAGTTAATATATACTTTATATATAAATATATGTTATTACGATATTTAGAAAAATATTATTACGATAACGCGATTTAAGCGATCGGGAACAAATAAGCATAGGTCTTACGTCGATGAAGTTCACGGACGACTGAGCTAGCTTGAGAATGACAGTGATGCAATAACTTCATGTACGGAAAATATGAGACAGCTATGCTGAGCGCGCGCTCGGAAATAAACGACGTAAGCGCCAAACAACATTTTTATTTTTTTAAATAAAAGTACTTAATAGATTTAAAAAATGATTTTAGCGTACTTAGATATGATCATTTACTATATTTCAGAATTAATTCCGTTACCTAATTAGTAACAATACCGCAGTAGCAAGGAAAAATGTAAATAATTAGAGCTTACTTCATGTTTTTTTTCTATCGAGAAAATTTTATGTAATCGTGTTTTCCTTTTAAGCGATCCTAGATCATATAGTCAAATAACATATATCAAAAAATTTGGTTCATAGTCTATAAAATTAAAGAGATATGTGGTATATAAAATCAACAAAATTTCCGAGGTATCCTCTTAATTAATTAAATGTGACACATTTGTTAATTAATTCTGACACAGTTGCTAAAAAGTTTACGGATAAATTATGATAAATTAATTAGTTTATTTATTTTTTATTTAGTTTTTTTATTTATTAATCCAACGTTTTATTATATTTTTCTGTACGATAGGTTTATGTCTTTAGTGTAAGCCAAATTTATATAATAATATTGATTTTATGGAGACTCACGGTGTATACATAATTATGTACATGAAGGGCAAAACAAGGAATGTCACTAAAACAGGTTTTTGTGTAATTAACAATTTATTGTTTGAAAGGATTTACCTTTGTCTTACTGATAGGAACTACTGAAATTACTAATAGGGACTTAAGTTTAACTTACAGAGATCAGTTGTAGATACCAATAAACTTTTGGCAAATATTAACAAATATATTAAATTGTAAAAAAAGAAAGTAATTAACTTTTATAAAGTACAAAAACGTGGAATGTCACATTTAACTCATACAGGGAATGTCCAAATCTGTTTATGTATGGATAATGATAATGGGTATGTAATTTTAATGGAGTCCAAAATTTTCATTATGTGGACCACAAAATGAATAAACCTTGTCACAGTATAATTTTTGTTTTGTCCTCCTGCACGCGATGACATAAATGGTTTTTAAAATAGTGAATTAAAAATGGAACCACTTCATCTGAACCCTTGCGTCCACAAGTTTCAGGGTAAGTGAAAAAATAGGGGCTAGCATCACATTCCATGTTACGTTCCGTTACACTAGGGACATTCCCATTTTTGCACCTGTACAGGGTTTTGAAATATTGAAGATATGATGGACTCTGATTGCTTTTGCGCTTTTTACCTAATGCTACATAAAAATACACGCGAAAACCTAACTGTTGCTATACTTAATTCATATTTCATTTTTTTGTGACATTCCTTGTTTTGCCCCTGTGTACCCTTCACATGCAATAGGTTCTATATAAGTCCTTGATTATTTCGGTAATGCAATTTGTTTTTATAAAAAATTTACTGTCACCTGAAATAATAAAACTTTAACTTTACCTCGTGCTATAGTGATGAGTCTCCTCTCCTCAGCGCGCTCCTGCCTGGCCGTGCTCAACTTCACACCGAGCGCTCCCGACACAAGCCGCCGAGCTAGCGCCGTACATGTTTCCGGTCGCTGTCTGAAATTTAATAACAAATATTATATAGCTACTCGTATCTTTTTTATGTTTCTACTGACTTTGTTTGCAGTAATAATTTAATTATTCTAACAATGTAACAATGCAGGATTGTATTATTTAAAAGAGTGTCTATTGAGTTTCTTGCTGTTTCTTCTCCATGGCATCAACTTTTTCGAACGGTAAAATCCATCCATCAACGTGGATTGTGTTAAAGATTATATGGCAAGAAAGGAGTGTCTGAAGATATGACGGCTAATAGAGATGTATGGAAGAAGAATACATGCTACGCCGACCCCAAATAAATTGGGATAAGGGATGATGATGATGATGATGAAGTGCAGATAATTTACCTATGTGAAATAAAAACTTTTGACTCTGAATGAAAACACTGGCTTGACAAGTATGATACTTCTCCTTACAAGAATACTTTTTTTTGTATTTTATTGTCTGTTGTGCTGCGTCTTATCGTGTGGTTGATGAACAACCTAGTGTCAGAGTTTAAACCACTCGTAGGTCACTAGTTTTGATTGTCTGTTGTTACTACGTACGCGTGCAAGAATAAATGTATATTTTTTTTTGTTTTCTTATTATCTGTGGTTAGGAGCTAAACTGGTGTCAGAGTTACTGTCGTTGTCAGAAGGCCTCTGATTTTTACTTAGGGCCTTCTATGAATTATAAAAATCTGGGATCGACGGTTTAACGTTCCCTTTGAAGCGAGATGCTCAGATAAAAAGTCCTCCGATCGAGTACCTGTAGGGGTATGTTGTAATTATGGTCCATTTGAGGTATATGTTTAATAACTTTACTAATACCAGTTAAATATACATATTACTATAATAAAATACGACCTAACTCTGTGGTTGCGGGGTGGCGACTGCTGCGCCGCGCTAATACAATGCGCATCGATATATAAAACTAATTCGTCAGCAGTGTCCCTCCATACTATCTACATACCCCGACGTTGCTTAACCTCAAAGATAATTTACCGACCACACTGTAATATTACTACACCTCAGTTACTCTGTAATATTACTTAACACAATATAACACTTCTATTCTAGTTTCACACAATTTCTAACCAATATAGTTATTAAGTCATGTTACTGATGGTCAGCCAACGATCAGCTACTTTTTTGACAGAAAAACCCGATAATACTTTACTGAGTCAGGAATCAAGTCCAGGAGATCACGCTCCGCATGCGCTCTTGACCAATCGACCAATGAGGTGGATATAATTCACACTAACCGAAACTCAAGGTCAAATACCTTTACAAAACCACAGTCTAACGCTATCACTAAGTCACGTACTGAATTATAAAGAAGGTAGATAAAAAGTCTATTGAATGTTAGAATGTGCTGTGGCCTACCACTCGGCTTAGAAGAGGCCATTGTCCAGCTGTGGACTGCGTTAGGACGAGTTTATGGAGGAACGAGGTGTAATGTTCCTCGATTGAAAATTGAGGATTCTCCAACCTAGCGGGTGATTTGTTTGCGGCTCGACGCTCGCTCGAGTGGACGTGGATAGCCAAACTCTGAGCAATAGCTCGACATATTCAAAGGAATCTCGTGCCGTCCCCGATAAGGAGGCTTAAAGATTTCATAGGTGAGTAGAATGGCTTGAATGGCATTTATACAATTAACATATCATAAAAATACGTTTATATTCCCCAAAGGATTAGGCAGACCAATGTACGAACCAGTGGACCACAAATCCAGTCTCTGAGAGAGGCCATGGTTGAGCGCTTGAACTTGTCCCTTAAAACAGTCTCTGATTGGGGCGAAGCCAACCTGGTCAAGTTCAATGCAGCTAAGACCCAGGCGTGTCTATTCACTGCGAAAAGGAAGCCATTTCAGCTGGCTCCTACTTTTCGAGATGTATCCATACCAATAACTGACCATCTTGAGCTTTTGGGCGTTACTCTGACGTCAACCCTCAATTTTGGCTCCTATATTGAGTCCAAAGCTCAATTGGCTGCTAAAAATGTGGGTACCCTCTCGAAGGTGCGGCGGTACTTCCCGTCGGAACAGTTGCTTTTATTGTACAAAGAACAAGTTTGTTCATGCATGGAGTACTGCTCGCGCCTTTGGGACGGGTCAGCCAAGTACCAGAGGCGTTAGAGTCCATTGAGCTGTTCTCAATAATGCCAAGAGGATCATCAGCAACGATTCCCTTGTTCAGACTAAGCTCCAAAGTCTAGAACATCGGCGCAAAGTTGCTAGTCTATCGGTTTTTTATCGGATACATTTCGGAGAGTGTGCTTCAGATCTGCATGATCTAATTCCTCCCTGCCCTATTTTTCGATCGGACGGCCAGAAGCACGACAAGGCGCCATCGGTTCATGGTTGATAAACCAAAAACCCGAACGAAGCGCTTTGATTCCACGTTCATTATAAGAACCGCAAAACAGTGGAATGCGCTGCCAGAGTGCGTCTTCAGGTCGGGAAAGGTGTTATTGGGTTTATCTGGAAATTCTCAGTAGCAGCCCGGAGTTTGGAATTGTGCCCGGAGATGGCAATTATAGTCTCACCACCTATGCATACATACATGGGACGTAATTACAGAAATTGTGAAATGTAGCTATACAACTGTGTACACCTCTACCTTCCCCTTCAGGGAATACAGGCTTGATGCTATGTTGTTAGTCAATGGCGATCATACCCACCTATAAGGCTGTAGGAACTCCGCACATTTCTTCGCCTTGTTCCTGGACTCGAGTGTGGCGGCGTGGAGAGGCCGACATCGCACCAACGGACGCTGCGTTGACAACACTTCAGCAGCTGAAATAGTTAACAATATTCATTAGTGTGATGATGCTAGTGATATGATTGTTGGACTAATAATTAAAAGGTCGCAATAGTCTTGTTTTTTCGTAGTAACATCGTGAGGAAACCAGGACGCCTGAGAGATGTTCTCTATGGTGTTATGCCAGAAGCCTACGAGTGGTTTAAACTGTCACTAGGTTGTTCATAAATAAGTTAATATTTTGATTACCCAAACTTATAATATCAGTTTTTTAATATACTCGTATCTTTGTGTGCCCACACTAGGAGTTCGATAAGACACAATGACATAACGTTACAAGCAATGCATAAATAATTAATTACCTAATATTTAATTATAACCGTTACATTCAACAAAAGAATTCGAGCTCGTAATAGTTTAATTATGATGGAGAATAAAATATAATTTTATTACGCATATAAAGCTACATTTCATAACAGATAGTAGAAATTTGTATTATGAGTGAGTGCATTAAATTCTACAGTAATTGCTTAATTAATAATCTTATGCCGATTAGCGGTTTTAATTGTCGATTTTCTTAGGTATAATATATAAAGGTACTTCTTAATTTTAAGTAGAAACGTTCGTTTATGGAGCATCCGTCGACTTGCTACTTTTAGCATTGACGTTAAGTGATTTGGCGACTGCATCAATGCTTCATTGCATTATGGCAGCTCAGCGATCGATCGCAATAGCCAACATTTTAGCTATTTCAGTGTTCAGTCAAAAGTTTTAACTCAAAAAATTATATAATATATTTAAATTAATTTAATCCGTCCAGCCGTTTCGGAGCCTAATCGAGACAAAATTTTTAATAGACAATATTTAAAAAAAAAACTGTCATTTTATAAGTAGCCATTGTATAAATTGTTTGATTTCACTTAAAATATTGGCTTTTATTTTGAAATCACAGACAGACACTTCAGTTTTAGTTATTGGTATAGATTAGTTGCAAGAGCACTTGGAATACCATTCCAAGGGTTAAAAAACATTACTCGCGGGAAACAAAAACCCGGAAATCAATCTTTGATTCTACGACTCTTTTCATTGCAGATATTTCCTGGGTTTATCTTCTAATAATAATATGCAAATAGTCCACATTTTTCAAAATAGTCCAGTATTCGTTGGCCGCATTCCAGTTATAAATACGTGACTCGAGTAATAAATGTTTATGCGAACTAAATTTTTTGTGTTACTGTACGTAATACTCGTGACAGTGATATATTCTGTACAGTGGGTAAAAAAATATATTACACTTATCAACATAGATCGATCTGTAAGCGTCGATCGATGTCTATAGGCCTATCGAGGCCAAACAGATCAGCATCGATTGATCGGTAGGCGTCGAACGAGGCCGAACTGGTCAACATCGATCGTTCGGTATGCATCAATTGATCGGTAGGCCTCGACCGAGGCCGAAGTGGCCAACATCGATCGATATCTGTAAACCCCAATTGAGGGTGAACGACTGCAGGCTTTTGACACTTTTTTACACTATATCCAGGCGTTCTGCGATAGATAGCGCGCTATAACGTCATTTAACGAGGAACCTGCTTCATTAAGATATTTAATTAAAAGTGTTTTAACGGAAGTGTAGTAAGTTAATTATAAATTTTGAATACAAAGCTAAAATCGCCAAAATAAGCATGTACTGTGAGAGGAACTCTAGCTCGCAAGCTATGGCGATAGCTTCGTTGGCAAGAGAGATTGGTGTTATACTGAACCAGAAGGTCACGTATTGGAGTCCAACTAGACGCACAATTTTTTTTTCAAGAAACTTTAATGTGCTCTTCGCAAGAATACATTCGTTTAAAAAAAAATAGAACGATTGTCTGAAATAATTAGTATGCAATTTTCTAGCCCGAGTTATTGTTACGTCTAGTGTTATTTATTACGGTAGCGTGATATTATCGGCATGTGTTTTATTATATGTAATTCAAGGAATGCAATATCTGGGTTTATTGTTTACATTAAATCGGATGTTATTGGAACGTAAAGTTTAATTAATCGATAATATGAGTAATAAAATGGTCTATAACATTTTTATTCTAATGGTGGGCTTGTCTGTTACCGACGGCTACACCGATATATTAAGGTTTTACGAATGGTTGAGTTCTCTGTCTTTCTTTAGCGTAGGTAACCCCCATTGGCTATGTCGATTAACAACGAATTGGTGGTCACTTTTTAGTACATCGTGCGGTATATTTTTAATACTTTTGTTCATCATAAATAAGCTGTAACATACATAATTTAATGTACCATAAGCGACACCGATATATATAGCTTCGCAGGACGCAAGTTAACTGTGATCCTGCCGACATTATCCTGATGACGTGAAAAGAAATACATCATTTAATTTATTATGTGTTTTAATTATGTAATGCGCTTGACGTGGAGGAATAGACAATTCCTTTAAGAAATGCGTCAACTCCAAATATATTGGGATAAAGACGGGAAAATTATTATGAAGACGAGGTGCTACGTTTAAAAGTAAAATTAAGTTGGCGCTCAGCTTTGCGAAACCAGCCTCCTCTGCCAGGTGGAAGAGATGTTGATATGAGATATACATAGGTACACAAAATAAAGCAAAACACAATAATTAGGACCCATGTTTTCAAAAATTCGTACCGAAGAATCAACTCGTAACTGACCACTAAAAACAGGAATTTTCAAAAGAAAATCATCGAACAAGGTAAACGATTAAATATTACTTATAAACTATAGACATAACCAAAAATATCAAAAAATTGCGCGGCATTGTGTTAATGACGTACAACCTACATTTTGGCACGCAACCTCGCAAGGAGGTTCGATGACCCGTGTGACGCAACGCCGCGGCGAGCAAGTGGAACGACGCCCGCGCCACATTGCAAGGTAGTAAGCAGCTCTAAGTGGTTTGAAAAAAATCGTACTTAGAATCTTCAAAACGTAATTTTAAAGAGACTACTTTTAATAACAATTATTTGGAATAATTTGTCATGTGCATTTTTCAGCACTGCCCGATTAATCGAACTCAAACCACGGACCACTCAAACGGAATTCGACTTAAGATATGACGGGTGGTGATGATTTTTAGTTCAGGCATTTCATAGCCTGCTACTAAAATGTACAATCAATACCAATACATTGTAGTGAAGGATTCAGTTCAAAATAATTGACTTTGAATGGAATATATTACTTTTCTGGTACGTTGAAACACCTTCCACCTTTATATTTAAAATAATTCTGTCCATTTAAGTTTTCAATTCAATTTATTTATGTTTCCTACTATAAATAACCATTATCATTTATAGCACAAAATTCCCCACCTCTGAGTACAGTGAGGAAATAAATAAGTAATTCATGCCAATAACACATTTCCGGTTTACTCCTATAAAGGTAAAATCGAGTGCAATACGTATGTCATATGAAAGTTGCCTTCATGGCATTCAAGTACATGAATATCCATGTGCATAATTGCATACCGGCTGAAGCAGACGCAAAAATGACAGCATATATGCAATTTCATTACCGCGTTCTAGAAACTCAACCAATTAGTGTTTTTTTTTAATTATTTACTACGGGAAATGCACTTGTAATAACCGATAAGCATAAATCACAGAAAAAGCAAAATAAACAGCTGTTGGCAAGGTTGTCGAGTTGCTTAAATAGCAGGTAATTGGGGAAGTAAAAAAAGGTCGTCAGTTTACTGTCTTACAAAGTAACTTTTTTTTAGTATACGATCCCATCCTATCCCACCTTTATGCTAAATCGCTCATATGTATGTCATTAAATATTAAGTCGCTTCCGTCTAAATACCCAGGTGGACAAATCAATTCGTAAATGGCATTTATCAAGCTGGATTAGCCTTGCCAGATATTCCGCTTTTAAGGCCTCACGGGAGGCGTCCCGCCCGCCGCCACCCTGAGTGGCACGCCCAAAATCCCGCTTAACATGTAGTCAGCCTCTGAATACAGAAACGCACGAGGTGAACGAGCGAAAAAATAAGATAATATATATTTCTAGATATTGATTAAGAAATAAAGATTTGTGAGTTAATGCATGCATTTTTTGGCCCGATTATTTCTCCCCAGTACTGCTTGTTTTCCATTCCAGTCCTGACATTTAGAAAAACAGATCTGACAACATTAAGCTGTATAGCAACCCTAGCTACCTTACTGCCGTGCAATTTGAAATTAAAAACATAAATAAGCAGCCATATAATGTCATTAAGAGATTAAACGAAGCGTAAATAAAATATCTGAATTAATATAGAATTCTAACTCAACCCAGTTCGCACCAAAAAAGTACCGAGGAAGTTCGTTCAACCACGAAGTCTGTACGTAGTCTCTATTGCATAAGGAACCATATATGGTCACTCGCCAAAGACAACTTCAAAGAGGTCGCAAATAGAAACATAAACAGTGAATGACATTAATGTGTTTCAGCTACTTCTAGATGTGATGTCTTCTTGATGTCGGAGGCCAAGATCCACTTCGGGTCGTTAAGCCAGCGAAGCAAGTAAGTAAGTAAGCTACTTCTAGATATCGTATAGTTGGTGAACAACCTAGTGTTAGTCTAAATTTCTCTGCAATGGCTTTAAGCAACTTCAAGAAAATTTCTCAAGTATCCTGGTTTCCTCACGATATTTTCCTTCACATATTTATGCAAGTGATAATTTATAATATACAAATGATTTCGAAAAGTAAGTGGTGCGAGCCTTGGATTCAAATCTTCGCCTTTTGACTTGCTACCTTGCTTACCAGGAAACTAGAACAGATCTACTCAATGGATAATTGAGATAATGCTCTAAAACCCTCATTTATGTTTATAACAATAGTCTAATTATGTAACTTGGAGTCAAACTGCTTTAATAAGTAAGTTCTTGAAGATATTAGCGAAATTATATTATTTAGAATAATATATACTTCAGAAAATTCAATTGACAATGAGAAAATGCAAACTCATAAAACAATAAAATCCGTTGTCGACACAAATACAAAACTTATTTTTTCAAATTAGACTAAAAATTTGCGACGTTTGAACGTCAAACATTAAGACAGCCCCCATTAAAGCCCACCCTTCACCGCTTCCTAGTGTATTCAGTTCAAATATAAACAAACTAACTACGTCTTATAACGAAAACGTTACAAAGTTAGAACGATAATGATAAATTCATGACTTTATTTAAACCTCCTTCAAACGTGCTAATACTACTACTAATAAATGCACGTCACATGATGCTACTCAACGTAACGGTAATGTATTGTATTGATTGAACCGGTATACAGCCACTACAAGCCAACTATAGACCCAATGACAAACAAACGACCCATGGAGGTTATTAATAACGTCTGTTTTTCTAAATGCCCGACTTTTTCAACTTTCACGAACAGCTCATGATTAAGGACCTCAAGTTCACAAATAGTCGGGCATCCCGAAAAATTACCGTTAACAATAAAAAATAAATAATTTTCAAAAGGTTTACTAAAAATTTTGACTTGGCGGCAAATGTTTTCTTTTTTAAATTCATTATGCAGCAGGTGGTTTAAATGCTCTCGATAAGAACCTGTTAGTTTTATCGACACCAAAGACTAGGCAGTAGGCTCATGGGAACAGGTTCGCTTTATTTTTATAACAAAAAAGAATGATAGCAGGTGGTGTTGTAAACTCTAAAAGTCTGTCTACATACATTCACGAAATGGTAATTAGTTAAAAAAAAAAAAACTAATTACAGATCATAAAATACCAGAAGTTCTGCTATAAAACAATTATTCGATTGGACAAATACCGACAACTCTGTTACTCCACATTTTTAATCTATCTCTAAAAGGGAATATAATGACCGATTTTCACGTGAATCACTAAAACATCACAATAGAGCATCATTATCTGCTACAACACGACCTGTCAAACGACGCGGAAGATTCCCCCCGACAACCATAGCTAATATTTAATTATAAGTACAGTCTCTAACATTCAATTATGATTCTGTTATACGAAACAAAAAGCACATGTACAATTGTTAACACAATTATGTACCAGGAAATGTCGTGTTTGTTTTATATCTTCGGTAACTGAAGTAACAGATGATGCAGTAAGAAGCGGTGCAACGTAATTGTCTAACAGCCGCTTGCAGTTACCTTTAGATTTACACGTAAGTGCTTTCACTGGTGTAAGCAGAACTATTATTATTACGTGGTTCGTGCATCGTTCTGGAAACTACTGGGAAGAAAATTGTTGCTAGTGAAGAAAAAGTGACGATAGCGCAAGTCCAAGAACCGGGTGTGGAGTTTGGCCAGGTCATCAGGGGTTTGACCAAATACTTCGTCTTCCGCAATGCGACGGATATCCAAAAGAAGAAAGAGTCTAAAATGGATAAGAATATATAAATTAGTATTTTCATCCGCATGTTGTTATGAAAGAAAAAATAAAGAAACTTAGTAGCCTGATTTCAATTAACAACGACATGTACTGTCTAGTAGCTATCGGAAACGTAACAACCAATAGATATTTCCGATGGGTTCAAACAGCGCTTAATTTTACGCAAATAAATACTGCTTTCCATTCAAATGAATACATCATCAATCATCAAGCTCATTATCACAATTTGATTATAAGTAAGCGTACCTATGTTACCAATAATACTTACATTCACTATATAGCCAATGATGCAATAAACATCACTAAAAACTAATTGATGGTGGAACATGGTAATAATGTAGTAGTTTATGGGTAATCAGTTGATATTAATTCTCGTAGTAATTTGCCTTATCAAAGATCTTTGGGCGGTTTGAACAACTCTGATAGCAAGACAAAATGACATGAAGTCATTCAAACCACACTAAAAGAAAGACCTGCCACAATATCGCAGAACGAACGAACTCTAACTTTACGACATGTGCGAGATGAAGTAGTGCGTAAAATATTACTTCCAGATTAGCACAGAAGTGAGACTTTATTTATAGCCTATTTACTCATTAATTAATGTCATTGATTAGACATTTTGAATCTATCATGAATGTATGTATCCATACATAACAATATATTTAATATTAAACGATAAATTCGATGCTAGTTCTAACATAAAATTTTGAACTCAGAGTAGCAGCCCGAATTGAATTGTGCCTGGTAGACGACAATAGGCTCACCACCTATTACATTGGACTTAATAACAGCATTGGTGAAATGTGGGTGTACACATCTGCCTACCCCTTCGGGGAATACAGGCGTGATAATGTTTGGATAAGGATTAATATCATGTTTATAAAAACACCTTCGCAAATAATGCATTATTTTAGAACCAATTTGATAACCATAAAAAGGGTTATAGTGAGTCAACCTTAAAAGATAGACATATGCTGTAGCGGACTTCTTTTTTAGAACTTTTAAAGAGGAACAATTCTGATATACATTATTTTTGCGTAACTTTAACCGTTTACACAGCGTTCGCAACGGAAGCTGTTAAAGGGAATATTTTTTCTCGTTTTTGCAACATTTTTCATGAATGCTCCGCTCCTATTGGTCGTAACGTGATGTTATTAAATCTATAGCCTTTCTCGATAAATGGACTATGCAACACAAAATAAATATTTCATTTCGAACTAGTAGCTCCTGAGATTAGCGCCAAACAACAACCAAACAAACAAACTCTTCAGCTATATAATCTTAGTACAGATTTCTGTAACTTTAAATACATATATTTCGCAATAATAGAAACTTCGGAGAATCCTCCAAGCCGAAGCGAATAATTATTTTTTCGGCTTGGTAGATCTCCATAGATCCTAATAATGCTCCCTTATAGAAAACAAACAAGCTAACCAAGAGAGCATAAGTTAAGCAGCAATAAGCAACATAGGTTAGGCACATGAATAATAAAATTTCCTTATGCGAAAGAAATGCGTAGTAATAATAAGTTTTCAAACTTATATGCAGATCCCGAGGCCCATCAATTTAGAAAATCTATTAAAGTGATTATTTATTTTCACTTCTTGAGACGTTCACTTCTGAAAGCTGCTCTAACTTAGCGTAATAAGGAAGAGGAAGCCTTCAAAACTGAGAAGTTTCAAGATGTTAATTCAATATCATTAAAACATTCCGCGATCGACCTAGAATCACTGCGTGTACAGACCATTAAATATATTTACTTGTACCAATAAACGATACATAATATATTTTCTCTATCTTTCGCAATACATGCACTGTTTCGAAAGAATTTGCTTGTATAAACTCAAGTTCAAGGCGGCAATGGATTGCATTCAGAATAAAAAAACGATGTATTATAAAGTGGGGCGCGCTAATGAAACCGAGAGTGGTGTGTGGTCCAAAGAACTAAACAAACGAAGAATTGGTGATGGTAGATGCAATACAACGAATGATATAACAGTTGAAATTCAATGCTTTAGGCAGTTTCAACTATTTTTGCTTATTTAGGAGTAATAATTTGAATTGGTCTGTCTTTTTATTGAAACCTAATTCAGTCTCATTAGCTAAAATGTTTTGAAATTAATTCAACTCTCGTAAATACAACCCTTTATAAAAAGCGAAAATAGTAATGCCGAACAGCTAAACATTACGGATACATAAAACACACTAAATATATTTCGTGACATTACTGATGTCACACAATATATTTAGGCTATCACAATACTAAAATTGGGAATTCAACAACCGCTCGCTGTCTCTATTTTCTTGGACCAAAACGATGTGACTTGTAAGTTGCAGTTGCAAAACCAACTGCGCCATCCGATCTTGATCTCCGACTAGATTTTTACGTAACTTGCTCAAAATCCATTCGTGACTTGCAGCCAGTCGCAATATCTTATTTAACTCTATAGACATTTCACGAAGCTCCATAGTGTATTTACTAACATTGACAGTTTTGTTTCGAAATTAGAACGCTCGACTAAAAGGTTGGAGTTTATGCTTGCAAAGTGGAAAAAAGATTTGAAGTTCGTCTTGAATGAGCATAGAAGTGTTATGTCGCTTTCATATACTTTTATTTCATATTATTTTTATTATAAATCTTTGTGATGTTATATTTAGGATGCAAAGGACTAATTTTAGATGAATATATTCTTGTGGCACATATAATATGTCATAAATAAGGCATTTTATATCTTATTTTTTCTTGAAGCGCCAAGCTATCCGTTTGATAACAATGCATTTCATTAATATTAATTTATTTTAAAATATGCCAAATTTAAAGGCTTCCTTTCTAAATGTATTTAGGGGCACGGTAGTGCCCCCGCCAAGACAAGCCGAAGAAAGCGAAACCAACATGTAGAGTTTGTAGAGTCAGGGCTTATAGGTAGAGTTATTTGTTATTCATTGTTATATATGATGTACAGTCAAGAGCATGTAGAGCTATATACTTTGGAGTTTGGATAGGCCCTGTAGACTATGACGCGTAATATAAATCCGAGCTCAACTTTGAGTTCAGCTCTACTAGAGATCTCATAACTTTTTAACGGTGAAAGCATTATGAACTTGTGAGTCTTGGCAACCAACTTTGAATGAAATGTTTTTGTTGGGATACCCAGTTCTGCAAAGTGTATAATAAGTTGAATAACCTTTAGCTGGATAATAATAAACATCTTCGTAAATAGTTTTAAAATAATAATCAGACAAAACAGGTATTTGAAAATTTTACTAAAGCATTAACATCGTTGACATTTTCCATCTTAGGTCTTATTACTGATGCCCTAAAATGTTATTTACCATTAAAAAATACTTAAACATGCAAAATTACCATAATATACTTAATTTATTCGCATTACCATCAAAATACCAAGTGTGAATTGCTCAAACTGATATATGTAAATGTCATTCGATCGTAATGGTGTACATGTAGCAAGCTATTTAGCACCGGAAGTCGTGTAAAGGTCAGCAGAGATCGTTGATATGGAAAAACGTGAGAGACTGCATCTGCGTGTTTTTGTAGATTAAGCTGATTAACTACAGTAGTCATACGTATATTTTATAAAACAGCTGAACAACGTACAGCTAGATTGCCATTGCGATTCGTTTAACAAATCTGCTACCCACGATTAGACGTAATGTAGGATGACATATCTAAAGTCAGAAAGTTTTTTTATAGTATAGGTATATTTAATGGATAGTCAACACTCAAGTAAAAGAAGAAAAGATACTGTATTCTGAATTGTTTTTCCGTGGCTGGTATTTTTGTGTCCGTAAGTTCAGAAAAAACCTAAACACGAAAGGCTCTTCGAACCTAATCTGTTCGTGTACGTGTGTCGTGGTACAAGGAACTCCCGAGCTCGCTTCGCTCGGTCATGATTAAATTTATTTTATCACATTATCTCGATTTAGTATCGATTAGTATCTATAGTATTTTATTACGTTATACAAAATATTCATTATAATTTTTTTGCTACTGACTTGTTGATGAGACACACAGAGCCTTAAGCGACAAAATTTCGAACTAAAATCTACAATCTGACAATTAATTTCACGCTTTTTTACATAACCTCGATCGTTGACCCGCTACATTTATAAACGCAAAACGTTCATACAATTCTGCGTGTTATAGTTTAGTAATTATGCATAACCGCTAAACTTCGTTCAACTGTTTTTCATAACAGCACTTTTTTGTAGATCAGCTAGCAGTTTTGTCAAATTGCTGATTCTACGATCCATCTGCGACATATACAAATATAACTACTATGTGTAGTTGTAAGTAAAATGCTTAAAAAAGTGTTTTGGAAAATTATCTCTAATATTATAATTTTTTATGGAAAGAAAATACGGTCGCGAGCAAGGCATTTTGCCAACTAAGTCATCCCGACTCTTTATTTTGCCATCTCGCTAAGAAAAATAAGATGGCGAAATGATATACCTAATCCATTATTGTCCAAAGATAATTAGTTCCACCACTCAATGAAATAACTCCATATTCACTATAGGCAGTACACAAATATTTTACAAAAACCGCAGCAGTGTACAATAGGCACGCTAACACGCGCTTGCTCAATTCTACTTAAACAATAGTTATTTCATACGTTTCCTAACATATTGTTTTGTCTGCAAGTCCATTTCATTTGTTATGGACATTCTCGTTTTTGTCTCCTCGACACGATTTCGCTTTCAACATTCGCACAATAATTGTCTCGGCTCTACCTCATTTAGTCTAGTAATTGCTAGCGCGGCTGCTGAGCGTGAGGTAGTTACTGGGTTCAATTCCGGGGTCAAGCGAAGTGATTTTGGGTTTTTCTGTAAAAAAAACTGTGGTTTCCACTTGCCTAGGCTTATCAATAAAACAAACTCTCCAGCAGCAATACAATTATAGAAAGAATCGATAAAATATGCCTATATAAAAATATATGTCTGTCCTTCAGGGAATACAGGCGTGATGCTACGTTATTATCTTAACTGTTTATCTTATAATTGGTATAACTGTAAAACACAAAATCGAACTAAATGTTAATCTCACATCGATTAATATTCACCGGAAATAAGACAGGTTTGAATCTTCAAATGTGTTTATTGCCACCGAATCCAATATAAACAGCGTGTAATATAAGTCCAAAATAATTAAGGTCATATTGTGTGTCTGGATACAGTCCTTGGGTATACGTAGGTGTCCGAATTTAAACCCTAACAGTACTACAATGATACTTTTACCAAAAACATGCGCACACAGCCCTAAATTACTCTTAGAAAGCGCATTTAATCGATTAAATCAGTTTCATGTATATTCAACATTTTTATGGTTCTCTATTTTATATACATTCATGTCGTGTGTAACTTTTGTTACATGATGTATAAGGTCGTGTTGGCCCGGTTAGTGGAGTGTGATAGTAGGATAACAAGAGAACCTGGCGCATGGATAACATTTGTTGTGACATAGCTAGATAGGAGACTGTTGCCACGAACAACATCATTCCCTATGAGGGTTGACGTCATGCAGGCAGCCGGTCATAAAACATTGCCAAAACTTTAGCAGCATGTAATATCAAAGAATTAGAAAATGGAATTACATTACATCCATTGGGAGAAGGGCAAAGGGATGATGATGATGATGATGGTAGGTATATCATGCGATTTTAACTATAACGAGTATTTTAATATTGGCAGGTAGTGTTGACGGTTTTAAAAAAGACATCTTCCGGTATCAGGATTTCCTGAGTTTATTAATTATTTTATACTACATCCGTCCGAATATGATTTGAGTTCGATAACTAGAGCTTTATTGTTCTTCTTATCGTGTGGTTGATGAACAATATAGTGTCGGAGTTTAAAACACCCGTAGGTCTTGACATGGCATTACACACCATCGAGAACATCTCTCAGGGATGCTGGTTTCCGCACGATGTTTTCCTTCGCCGTTTTAAGCAAGTAACTAATAATTAATTTACAATACGCACATGACTTCGAAAATTAAGTGGTGTTCATTCAGCCTTGGATTCGAACTTGCGACCTTTGACATGTCAGTCATACCACTAGGCTTTGTGCTAGTGCTTTACTAGAACTTTATTCATATCGAACAAGACGACTGTATTTCTTGTTTCTCTTTCAATCCAAATGCATTCACAGTCCAGTGGAGTTACTCTTGAAACTAAAATACCAATTCCAATCCAATTCTAATATTAAATGGACGCCTTAAAACAACGCGTAATTTTAAATAAAATTTACGTACTTTACAGTTGCCTCAATTTCAAAGCATGTTGTCTTCGTATTATCCCGAATCTATAATAATTTTTTAGACATTTTGGCATTAAAAAGTACGAACTGACATATTTCCAATGTCAATCGAGCGGAATTATTTTCAAGAGTAAGTCTGCAGGACCGAAAACTAATCTAATAAACTATCGGCTTGAGAGATCACCAAAGGATACTATAGTCCCCAAAAAAAAAAAAACTCAAATTTTCAGGACGTAAGTAGCTCGAAACCTTTGCACAATAAGCAACAGCCACCGTATTTAGCCTCAACACTATTAACAATACCGATTAAGTTATAACAACACATCACTACGCTACTGGGTTACGTTAATCGTATACGTTACGAACAGGTTATGTAACTACGCAGGTGATAGCGCCCCACTGATAAGCGGAGCATTCACACACGATGCAATTGTATGGTGATTGTGCAGTGAGAACATAAACACTGTAGGTTACATGCCTTAGTCGCATGTGCACGCTAACGTCACGCATTACTAAATTAAATTAAGGTACCGTAGAAGATTTTTATACAAATACCAGCTGTGCCCGCGACTCCGTCCGCGTGGATGTCGTAAATAACAAATGTTCGACGTGATTCTTTAAATTGGCATAACTTTTTAAGTTATGAACTGATTGACATGAAACAAACACTAAATGTTAAGTGAAGCTTACCACAATATATTAGTGAAAACCACATCTAAACCGTTTCTGATATTAGCGTGCACAAATGCACAGACAAACAGACAAAAATTCTAACAATCATTGTTTTGAGTGCTACTTGCGTTGATAAGGTCCCAATAATATTTTTCTCATATATCTTCCATGTACAGACAGCGATCCGTTACATTTTTATTATATGTATTGATGATATTGATATTGATAACGCGATCCAGCCCGATTTAATATATTTCTAAAATGTTTACAAATCGGAAAGCTTAAAATCAAGTACAACTTGGATATCACTGCTTTGTGCCTGTTCTACATCGCGTGCATGTTATATGCATGAAGTAATTGCAAATAGTTTGCGAAACGCATCAGTATGGTGCGCCATAGCGACAGATTCACACCTCTGCAGAGCACATAATAAATAATGATTGATTCTTACACAAACATTGTGTTTAGGCTACCTAGTCACGAGTTCACGACTCATGGAGTCGAATACGAAGACATCGTGATCTAATTGTGTGACGAGCTGGATATTTTATTCTGGATCTACGTGCTCCATCTTCGGCAGGGGGTGGAGGCTCTCAGAGGTAAATAGTGGGTATGGAGCACCTATAACCATAGGCATAAAAACTGACCCCCCCAGGGGTTCCACCTTGTCGTGGTGGGGGGGCTCTAGTAGCCGTGGCTTGGTCACCCACGGTGAAGCTAACGGAACCCGAGGAGGGCCGCTCCTCAGGGCTTTGCCTTCAAGCCCATGTAGGAGCGGCGCCGGCGTAGGTTGCGGGCCTTATGGGGGGTGTCGCAACTGAGGTGGGCTGCGGCGTCGTATGGGCGGCACCGCAGCTGAGGGATGGGGGCCGCGGTGGGAGAGGAGTGCCGGTATGTCGATGCGCCGCTCTCCCTACCTACCGTGGCCTTGACGGGGCCGCCACCGTTGGATGGCGGACGCGGTGGGGCCGCAGGGGAAGAGGAGTGCTGGTATTGCGAGGCGCCGCTCTCCCTATCCTCTGCGGCCGTAGTGGCAGGCGGCGGGGCCACAGACCTGACCCGTCGCAGGGGACCTAGGGCGTCCAGACACGGGGTCGTCTGGCGCCCATTGCACATGGTCTCCGAGGTGGTTGCGGCACGCCATTAGTCTGGTGTGCCATAGCGGGGGGGTGCAATACCCAACCCCGTGTGGGAGTCCGGCAACGGACGGCTGCGAGCGGGTTCGCGGTTGTGTGCGAGAGCGTTCCCGCGTCCCGCCCTCAAGCAGCTGAGGAGGTATACTGTGGAGTTTTAGTGGGTTCGAGTCCCACATAACCGCTCTGTCTCCCCGTGTCAGAGCGGTATGCGAGGGCATTTCTCCACATAAAAAAAAAAAAAAAAAAAAAAAAAAAGGCATAAAAACTGACCAGATTGCGAACGTATGCATCCTAGTATGGTGGTAAATGTAGATGAAATGATGTGCAACATCTTTCTGTTGTACTACCTATCTGTTCACTTATAATGAGTTCTACTGGACAATTTAGAACCAATTTTCTCCGTTATGTAGGTAGGATATATTTATTTTTCGGCCGATGTGCATTTTCCCTGTCGCAATTCGCCGGTTTCGGGATTTTCTAAGAGCTCTCTGCAGAGGACTATGGCCGGCTTAAAGAACTCCAACACAAAGGTCCTAACAACACGAAAGAAGATTTAATATAATTGACCATAATGAATAAAGATAATACAGATGTATTTATACTGATCTAAAGATAGATTTCTAATCAGATAAATGATTGAAAAGCATTAACGCATGCTTAGCGAACTTTTAAGTTATAATTTTAAATGGTAAAAGAATACGTTCGTGAGCAGGATTCGAACCTGTGTCTCCCGGATAAATACTCCAGGCGCTCTGACCACTTAGCCATCTCGACCTCTGACCGTCGGTTTTTCCATTTAAAATTATAACTTTAGATTTCCAATCGTTTTCCTTCAACCTTGTTATACAGTACGCCCAGTATTACACCTTCAAGATGCGTAATTAAAAAACTATTACATGCACACATATACAACATAACAAGCTTAGCTATGCCATAACATAACAAATTGATGGCCTCTAGAAACCGGACCAATCAGCCGTGTCGTGCGCACGCGCAGCGTTCAACTACAGTTCGATTTTCGATCAATTAACTATCGTAATAAGTTCACATACTCATATTACGTTTTCTTATGCAATGGTATATGAAATATTGTTTACGCGAAAGTTGAATTTTTCGAAGTTTCTTCAGAGTTTGGAAGTTACTGACTATGTTTTATTAATTTCCATGATGAGTCGGACTTTATGTTGTATTTTATTTATTTTATTGTAATGGTGACACTTCATTGGCGCATTGACATTATTTGATGCGACATCACAGCAGACAATGAGGACAGGCCCATATATAATCAATGTTTACCCAGATATTGTAATAGAGATGCTTTAATAAATTAGTGTGCTAGAATTCTTCTTATGAGGCCAGCGAATATGAACATTGATTTCAGTAGCGTGACGGTTCATCATAAGCCTCGCATCACCAACATTATAGGTGCCTATGCGTAATTTTAAATAAAAAATTATGAGTCGTCGAATCTTGAGTATCTAAGGACTGTCTTCATCATTACACGTCTCTCAATGATGACTCACTGTGAAATCAAAAGCTACTCAATTGTAAGAAGTCCTCAAATCTTTGTGCTGCCTCTATCACTTCAAGAATAGTAGATAACTAAGACTAAATACGAGTAAGGCGTCTGGAATAGCCTTTTCAAAGAAAGAGCCGTAGCAGTATCAAGTTGACATGTCCTGAAGGAACGTATCATAGCTCAACCCTATTTAAGAAAGCTCAACGAGTAGTCGGAACCAGGATATAATACCAGATGTATGTATCTTCAAAAAATCCAACATATTGGACCACTGCAAACGTGGATCGCTCCGCTGCGCTCCAAAATTATGGATATATACGTGGGAGTGGGCTGGTCACGTCTTCCGTATGTCTAATAACTTTAGGGCAAAAATCACCACCAACTGGGGGCCTGACACAATGAAACTGCTACGTGCCAGGCTACGAAGGAGATGCGGGACGAAATAGATACCTTTATAAAGAACTAGCCTACAATTGCTCTAGCGCGTGACGACTGGCGTTCAAGAGGCCTTTGCCCAACGATGGACCAGTTCAAGCTGACAGTAATAGCACAGTTTAATGGCATACAGTTATGAATCGAATGCACTTATGCAGAGGTTCGGTGCAGGGGCCTTGTGGGCGACCACGGACCACGTACCGCAAACTCGCTTAGTTTGTGGTATTGACAAACGCGGGTTGACTCAACTGTGTTATGAGATATTTTAAGTACCATTTAATCTTGAAATAAAGATCCTACAATATTAGTCAACTAAACAGCAATGAGTAAGTTTAAATTCCATTAGTATTTATTTTCATGATACTGATACATAATACTATAAATTAATTAATATGACTGATCGACCAAAAACTTGTCAATATGTAGTTTCCTTCAAAACTCCATAACATTAACTCATTCAAACATATTGTACACGAGACTCCTTGCTACCTGTGCTAATGCAACATCGTATTTATTATCTAGATTTAAAGTTCCGATCTATAGTCAACAGTGTTGGAGCCGATAGCACTGATAAATCTTACACTTGAAATTGAATCATGCGATCTTTTATGATTACCGATTACTTGCTTTATCTTTTCATGGACTTGATAAAAAATTGTATAGCAATTAGTAAATTTTAAATTTTTATCTTGATTATTTTTTTAGTGGACGCAAGCGCGGCTACTTTGCGTAAGACCTTCGGTTTGATAACCAGGTCGGGCAGGGTTAGGAAATTCTCACTAGCAACACGGAGTTTGGGAAATGAGTACCTAGAAGAGCGCAATAGTCATACTTAATAATTGTCAACTACCCAGCACAAACCACAAACTACGGACTGCTAGGCTGCTATTGAGAATTTCCTAAATAAATCCATTAACACATTTCCTGACCTGGGAATCGAACCCAAGAAATTGCCGCGCTTGCTACATAAAAACATACAATCACGCCTGTTTCCCATTGGGGTAGGCAGACACTATAGATTTCCATTTGCTACGTTTCTGACACACGTCTTTCGCTTCATCTATGTTCATTAACCTCTCTTCATACATGCTCGCCGATTTAGATGACTCCTGGCCTGTCCTTTTTTGAGAATGTCCGCAATTTGATTGCGGTACGTTCGTCGAGGTCGGCTTGCTACCACTATACCAATAACTGAAGACCAATAACAATGCAGTGAAGTTAAACTTACGATAACGTAGTAATATCTTAGGTTTGCGCGATCACTACACATTATAATAAAACAACTTTTAACCGGATTAATCGCGTGTATTATTGGTTTTTTGTTTTTCCTGACGTTTCGAACACTTTGCAGCGTTTGTCGCCAAATCTTTGTTACAGAGAGCACAAGGCATCTGCGACGCCGACCACCTGGCAGGGGAACTCAACCATGTGAAGCAAGTTCTCAAACATAATAACTTACGAGCTCCACATCCCCGTCGCAGAAGCCGCCCAAAGCCCACCACAGTTGATCGCAGACCTGCTGTCCTACCTTTCATCAAAGGGGTCACCGATAGAATTGGTCACATCTTGAAGCGTGCTTCTATCAAAACCTACTTCAAGCCACATAGAAAGATCAGCCAACTTCTCAGACCGGTGAAGTGCCACATTCCCTTACAAGATGCAGGGGTCTACAAGATTGATTGCGATTGTGGGCTATCATACATAGGGCAAACAAAGCGTAGCATTGGCACCAGGTTGAAAGAACACATAGCTGACGTCAAGAATAGACGCTCAACAAAATCTACAGTCTGTGAACATACAACAGACAAACCCAACCATTTTCTACGTTTTGACCAACCCCAAATCCTCGCGAAAGAAAACCGATATATACCGAGAATGCTCCGCGAGGCTATTGAAATTAAAAAACACCCAAATTTCAATAGAGAAGATGGTTGGCAATTACCACCTGTTTGGAACCCTGTACTGAAAATAATCAAGTCCCAAACAAAGTCAAGTCACAAGAAAAATCAAGATACTGTGAGCGATTACTGCGTGCATCGGAACACCTTTTAGTTTATAATTCGATAAAATTGTAAAATTGTATCTCTAAATTTAAAACGACTGTGACCCCTGAGTTTGTTTCGGTATTTCTTCTCAGGGATAGTCTTAGGAAATACCGTCGCGATTTAGTTTTAAACATGTATCAGAGACAAAAATAATTTTATGAATTTATCAATTATATGTACGGTAGACTGAAATAATTTTAAATAAACTGTTGAGACACCTGACACCTTAGTCCTCCTGCGACCACGAACGCTGCAAAGTGTTCGAAACGTCAGGAAAAACAAAAAACCAATAATACACGCGATTAATCCGGTTAAAAGTTGTTTTATTATTACGATAACGTAATAAAAATAAAATAAAACACATAAATCTTGTTTTTACTTGATAATACAAATAATCGTAATAACCGAGCCGTTTGCGAGCCAAAACGTGTTTTCTACAAAGATAGCGTACCATCGCGTTATCAAATTACTACAGTGATGAAAATATTTTGTTTTCAACATAATTTTGTAAACAATATCATTGAGGTCATCCATGTTGATTCGACCGGTCAAACTAGTGGGGTCAGTGGGGACCACTGACTTTTTGTAGTCATGTGAGTATTAGAAATTAATTATCACTTGCTTATGTTGGCAAACATCATCGTAAGGCAACCAGCACATCTGAGAAATGTTCTCGATAAAGTTCAGCCCCGGATCAAAGGGGGGGGGGGGGGAGGCAAAGCGGGGTATCTGCCCGGGTAAAACTTCAGGGCGCCCGAAATTCGTGTTTGTAGAAACAACTTGTTTTACAAAGCGTGTGTAGCGAACGTTCTATAGATTATTCATTTGATTCAGAAAAGCAATTTCCAATTTGTTTTTGAACACATCCAAACGCACCTATATTTATGAGATTTGCTAAATAATTTAGGTATTTAAACGCTGGAGGAAAGGGGACGCCACTGTCAAGTGGTTTTCCCGAACCGGGGGTTCGAAAAAATCCGTAAAAAAATGGTAAAGCCATGTCAGACATCTACTGGTTTAAACACTGACACTTATCAAGAAAAATAACTTTTGAGACAGATCGGCGACCACATTGTAGCCTAGTAATATAATTTGTACTACAAAGTGATGAAGACATTTTGATTTGATAATATCAACAACTTCATTGAGGTCACTATGTGCAGACTATGTCATCGGTGTCAATTCGTCTGGGTTATTTAACATAAGGTGAAAGCACAAGGTCACTGAGGACAATTAAAATAAGTGTTTGGCTTTTGTATTTTCGTGTTTATCTATTGGTTGTATCGTTAGATTATTTTAGATTACAATTGTACAGTTTCTGAGAATTTTACAAACTAGTTTTTTGAAGAATTTTTCAATTTTGACAGTAATTTTAAGTATATTTGGATTATTTATGCCGATCCTTTTTTATCGAATTTATTTATACAAAAATATAAATAAAATTATCTTAAATCTTTCTTTACAGTTGGAAAATCGACCGTGATGGATATCGACGTCTGGGAAATCATTTATTTAACTGCAAAGTTAAGTTTTTTCTGTTTTTATCGTTCGAGCAATTTTTGGGTTAATTGTTAATGAAGTTTAGTAGTGTTAATTGTACGGAATCTTCGGTGCACGAGTCGAGACTCGCACTTGATGGCAACCCATACATTTTTGTAAGAAGACATCGCATGCAGTTTCACTTCAATCTTTGTCAGATAGTGCGGTAAAACAAATAACCGCACTGTAATATGCTTCAGCTCTGTTTTTTACCAAAAAAACAACAAATACTTCGTTCAGTAAATAAAATTAATGTTCTTACGTTTATATATCTTCTGTATATTAATAGTTACCTCATACTAAAACCCGATCTGTTAAATATATGATAATATTATCATCAATTAGTAAAACTGGTATTTCGAGTTTACCGTTTCTATAACGAAGACACCAACAAAATAAATACGATTAAGAAACATCGAAAATCAAACGGAATCATCTACTATTAAATTTTGGTATATGCCTTTAATTTTTGCCAGCCTCTTCGATTTTGGGCATCCCTTATATATTTATTTAGCCTACACTACACACACATATCACATTTATCTAGCACAGCAGAGCAAAGGCCTCCCTGTCCACATAAATTAAACATAAATGGGATGAACAATAGTAGTAACTGCACTATCGACTCATCAGCATTACCCATAATATAATTATATCAATTCTTATAAACCTCTAAGTAGGTAGGTGCAACAACGTTTAACAAATAAAATTCCCCTCAAAAAAATAAACCTTATTCTCATATCCTTGTCCCAAGCTACAAGGGCTTACCGCAAGCTTCTTAATGCTAAAAAAATACAAAAATCAACTCACCAATCTTAGCGCTGCTAAACACGATCAACGCATGCGTATCGTCCACCCACTTAATTTCAAACCCTGTGTCTTTATATTCACTGAACAACGAGAACAAATCGTTCGTCTTAAACTCACTGGGAAAGTCAAACACTTCTACCACATGCCCAAAGGTTTCATCGTAAGGACCGTTGAAGAGCTGCTGACCCCTGGTCTGGTATTGGTCGTAGTTGTTCTTAGGTTTGGTTATGTGGACCTTACCGACTGTAGTGGTCAACTCTTCCAGCAAAGATGGGTCCAGACATTCCCCACTGTCATCGAATACTGCGTCCCAATCGTTCTCTTCACGTTTCAAAGAAACTTTAGCCTCCAATTTGGCCTTAGGCTTTATCAGTTCAGGTTCCTGGAGAGGAGATTCCGCCACAGGTTCAGGCTCATTCTTCTCCGTCTCACTCTCAACTGTATCTGATATAACTAACACATCAGAATGGAAGCTCTGTTTTATAATTCTCTTGCTACTCCTATTAATTTCTTGGGACGCTCGTTTCAACTCATTCTTTTCAACATCTTCGTCTTTAGCGTACAAATAATCGTTATCGATAATATTATTACTCTGATTCGATTCGTTTAACGCCATATTTTCTTCGGACTCATTGGATCTCCAGTCGGTATTATCAGTGTTATTTTCGCGATTATTATCCGCGTATTCACTATAATAGTTCGGGCTGTAGAAACCTAACTGTCCGTTAGCGAAATAATCTCCTATATAAAAATTCTCGCCTACTTCTATGTCGTTAAAACTATTATCACTAAAAGATATTGCACTATCACTATTTGGCACTTGGAAGCCTGAAGGCACAGATTCCTTTGTATCGCTCGATGTGGGTTCGTCTATGCTCGGGGCCGTGTGAGATCTTTGATTCCTGAGATGCGGTGGTGTGTAAACATTACAGTAGGTCTTGTCTATGGATTTTCTGGGGGTGCCGTTTTGCGATTTGTCTCTGGGCGCGGGTGACTTGGGACACTTGGCTCCCTCCGCACTGTGACTAGTTCTGCGGTGGTTGTTGGTTGGTTCCTTTGTGTCCTCAGGTGGGTTGCTGTCCGCGGTCCGCAGCGCTCGCGGCACGTATACAGCGCGGTCTGGGCGCCGAGGTTTCGTTGAGCCAGATCTGAGAACAATACACGGAATATTAACACTGGCTATACTAACTACAGCTCTTCACATCGCAATAGGTGAACCCAATGGTGTTTCCATCATACCCATTACATTTTAAAGATAATTGAGCAACATATTGCAATGAAACATAAACAACTCATAGTCCGATAACCCAACATCAGAACATCATCATCAAATCGCGACAATTGTCACGTTCATTGTACGATTGTTATAGTACCATTAAGTGTTACCGCAGTCACGTAACCTCAAGTGGGGCAAGGCCGGCGAACGCCAGTCGAACACGATGCCCCTCTCTCCGTGGCACACTTTCGACGTTTTCGGCCGGCCACCGGTTTGTGTAATTGAATGTTGATGTTGTTGACATCACTAGCTCTTTGTCTGGACCTAGTTTGGTAATCGTATTTTGTAATTTGGCGGCAACATCGCTAGTATGATTTTGGCAATATGTCGATGATGATTTGTTATTATTCAAGTTATGATTACGTGTTGTTTCGAATTTTAATTGCATGTCGTCTATTTCTTGTAATGTCTGTGCCTATGAATGTCAGCTTGCAATTTCCATAATAAGGATCCACACTGTGTCCGCGCAATTCCCGACTGGTGGTCTAATTCCGACACTAGGTTGTTCATCAACCATTTATCATTTAATTTTATTAGAAGACCTAGCTTATTGAGCAAAACGCGTGATTTTACCACTTTTTAACACATGAAAATGTAAATTATATTTGTTTGGCAACTATTATTTGTGTTACTTCGAACCGGTTAATCATTATTTCACGAAAGCACGATTGCAAGGCGATTGATCGACAGTTCACGTGACCTGAAGGCTGGTCTATTCTTCGCACAGAGAATCAGCATTGCCATTCAACGTGGCAATGCTTCCAGCCTTTTGGGCACGTTACCAGTTGATAGTGATGCGGATGAATTTTTCGACGCTCTATAGTATATATAATTATTATTATTATTTTTAGTTATAAGTATTTTGTTTTCACGAAATAAATGCAAATTGTTCAAGGACACATTATAATCGATATAATAATAAATTAATAAACATGTCTGACAAAAGTGATAGGAAGTAAATCACTTGAGCAGAAAGAATATAATTTTCTGAAAACATTCGCAATGCACCTTATAATACATACATATAATTTACTATATTATCCAATAAGTACAGTACAGTGGAAATTATCAGTACTTCAGTCGCAAAAGGGTCAAGCTTGAAAGCTGACCAGTCAGGATGGGTCTATACCATGCTTTTGTGGTGTCCTCAAAAGACCATTTCAGACAATGTCCTACAATGTCACAATCTCATAATTTTGTAATGTCTGGATTTGGAGACCTTGACTTGTGTTTGTTTTGGCATTTCTCCCCGGAGTTCCTCAGATAGGAAATACCGGCTCTACCTTATAAAGTGAAATGTAAACGCGTATTAAAAGACCTATACCTACACAGAATTAATCTTATTATTTTCTGGCCTAAATTCACATGAGAAAGGGTTCCTCTACATAATTTTATTTCAGAATCACTTATTGTTGAAGCCTTATGGATTAATTACTTCCTGTGTAGGCCTGCTCCCATTTTTTCGATATCAGATAGCAGAAACCCGGATTGGCAGAAGGCGCGTTAGATTGACAACAAAATCAAAGCCATGGGAAACACTTGGACAAGGACCGCTCAAGATCGAGGAACAATATTTTTGAGACAAGCTCACCGCACTTTCCCAGCGACTGCTCCTGTAACGCGTCTGATGAACCAGCAAAACGCGGAAACACTAACGTGTACTAGAGGAAAGGGTAGGTATCAATACGCAAATCCATTTAGAATAAATTACTACCTAGTTCCTTAGTTCTAAATAAATTGGTTACAAGCAAAACCCAAGTGCATAATTGTACAATAGAAAGGGCTTATCTTTGCCAGATATTGCGCAAGAGCCAGCCATTCTAGCTTTTCAGTGTAGAGTGCAGGTTAGCTAAGAGCGCTTTCGTAATGACTTGAGAAATGCTGCTCGAAGGCTGGAAGTATTCTATTTCTCAAGATAAAATTGTGTAATAACTTGTAGGGATGCGGAAGGCGAAAAGCTGTTCTAAGAAGCTATTTGGGTATTTTTTTACATAATCAGAATCTTTGAACTTGGTAAAGATTTCTAATAGATAACGCCAGATGTCTCCCTGAAAACGATAAGGAAATTGGATAGGTGCGGGCAGCAATACGGTACCTAAGATGCATAATGCATTACCATAGTTAAAACATCGGATTACTAATGTCCATCTTAAGTGTTAAATGAATTATTTAAATAATTTATTAGGTCTCAGCGGATCTAATTAGAAGGTAAGGGTACTCTTGATGGTGAAGTGGAACTCGGAAGTTACGAAAACCCCCAGCATAAAGAAACGCGCGGAAACGTAAAAATTATGCTAAATTCAGTCAAGTAAACTAGCATAGATAATAATGCATTATTCGCAATACCCATCTTAACAAAGAAATCAGCTATCGACACCTAATTTATTACTTATTTCTTCTATTAATCTTTTCATGGCTCTCATTTTAATACAATGCCTAGTGAAGGGGCAAATGTCACACTATTGGATAATGCTAGGTGCGCCACATAAAGCGGTCAAGTACAACACTATTGTATAAGTTCCGTGTAAAGTAGCTGATTATAATCATGATTTATGACTTATACGATTTATTCGATTTGCATAGCGATTAAAAGGGTATGTTGTAACTTACAATTGAGCTCAAAGATGTTTTGAAGTTTTTAAACATTTGTTAAGATTGTGAAATGAAAGTTAAATATATGCGTCTGAATGACTGCAGCACTGCGTGTTGCGAGTTCAATTCCCGCAAGGAACAAATATTTGTATGATCTACGGATAATTGTTCCGGATCTGGGTGTGTGAACATACATGATATAGACACCTGTAAACGCACACACATAACATACTACAGGAGACATTTCCAGTGTGGATGAAAGGTTAAAAAAATAATACTTAAAATTTACTTCTACAATAGTGTCAAATTCCCAGTTTATATGTACTAATTTCAAATTATTCTTACTGATTTGATGTAAGTATGTATCCATGTCACAATAATCCAGGACCAAAAACAAGGACCCTAATTGAAGTTTCCTCTGTTGAATCCTGATACCTTCGATCATCGATGATGTTATAAGTCCAATTATGATGATACTCTCATTACTATTGACATTATGAAAAGTGACGTAAGTGAAGTAATATCAGTGATAGCCTAGTGGTACGATAGGACTGACAAGTCAAAGATCGCAAGGTCGAATCCAAGGCACGCGCCATTTCTTTTCGAAGTCATGTGCGTATTATAAACTACATCACTTGCTTAAAACGGTGAAGGAAAACATCGTGAAGAAACCAAGACACCTGAGAGAATTTCTCTATGGTGTGTAAAGCCATGTCTGAGACCTACTTGGGTGTAAACTCTGACACTAGGTTGTTCATCAACCACACAATAAGAAGATGACAAGTGACAAGGAGTAATCAATTCATTATGATATTGAATCACAATGGAAACATGATTCCAGTCTTATTGGACTGACAGATTACTGTGGTGTGGTCTCTCACCAGACACAATTATGGATGCAACTATTTAACCCTTTGCTCTGGACTGAATATTTTGTATTGGCATAGGGTATTTATCAAGTGAACTGTGAAACGCTAATGATAATGATGAAAGACTTCAATAAGCTATTCATAAAACTCTCTTACCTCTTAAACATTAATAATTGAATGGAAAAAGAATACGGTCGCGAACAGGATTCGAACCTGCGCCTCCCGGATGAATACTCCAGGCGCTCTGACCACTAAGCCATCTCGAACGTCGAGACTGTCCTGTTCGCGACCGTATTATTTTCCATTTAATATAATAACTTTAGAGTTCGCTAAGCATGCGTTAATGCTTTTCCAAGATTTATCTTGAATTAATAGTTGAGATGGAATAATAAAGTGGAGCATATACATACTTTTGCCACACAAATTAGACCTAGACCAGAAACAATTATATGTAGATATAATTGTCATTGCCTCACTATATATGTAATATATAATATGATTCCCACACGAAACAAAATACAAATATTTTGTTACGTGTGTGAATCACATTTGCGTCATTGCTCGCCGAATTATCTTAATGATTATTGCCCCGTATAAAGTAAATACGTTTTGCATTAAATATCACTATAATATGACACAGCTGTGCACATATTTTCCTCAATTGCTATCAAACTACAAGGACATTGCACTGTTTCAATCACTTTTAAATTCTTTGTCACTCACAGGTGTTTGATAAAAAAGGACTGATTGATTGCAATTTTCTACCCTTGAAGGTTTCTGCTAGGTTAATTATAGGTCAATAAACACACAGATAAAATGATGACCTCATTTGACAGGGCTGAGTCATTAGTGTCATTTCAAATTGGAGTTATTTAATATTCAAACACTTTTTTACTTCACATACTTCTTTGTATAATATATTAAAATTTGCCTAAACTTACACAGATTCACTTTCAGCACATCCAAGAGTCGACAAACGACCCAGTCCACAAATATGCACAAACTTCAAAACAGCACTAAACAGTCCAATTTATGAAAACACGTAATGATAAGATAAAGGGCTTAGCGCACGTCCGTCCGTGACGGGTATCAAACAACAAATGATGTAGGAAGTATTGTTGATACCGACCTGATCTTTTCCTGAGGCTGCGCGCGCTGCGTCGCTTGCGCCGGTTTGAAACCTCCCACCGCCGCTGCGAAACAGTGTTACATAAAGTTACCATGATTTTATGACATCAAAGGATTTATAAAAATAATACTTATTAGCTGTGTTATATTGTAGTGTTGTGTGAATTTATTGTAAAGAATATTTGTATTAAGTAATACAACGACACTCAGTACATATCTGACGTATTTACGTTCTTAAACCTGTCGACTCTCCAATACCAGACACGATAGAATAATTATTGTTATCACGTACAATTTTGTACCTTCGCGAGTATACAAATTAATAACTTATGTGACCTGACAGCGATATGTAAATATGATTTCAGTGTTAATCGTCTTTTTATAAAATGTTCTAACATACCATCATTATTAAATTAGAGTGATTTACTAGGTAAAGACTTCATTCAACATTGCGAAATACAAGTGCAATAGTAATGAGTTCCATTCACTATCTAATTACTTACGTACAATTTATTTCTGAGATATTAGGTTCGTTGTAATTCTAGTTACACAACACCAATTAGAACTTCTTCTGCTAGTTTAAATGTCTTAAATGATTTCGTTTATCACTGAGATTGTGTGTTACCTACCTACTGTGCAAAATTCCCTTGACTTTATCGTAATGCAATAGAAATACATCATACAAATTATAAACGATTACCTATTAACATCGCAAGAATGCGTGTTGCGTACATAAGAAATACAATCACCGGCTTAGAATTTGATATGGTAATTATAGGAAGTGTCAGCTACATAAATTACGTGTTTAAATTAGTAATCTATTTATCTTGGGACACCTAGGAATAGATGTGAAAATCTGTGGTAAGCACCTTCTTCTTTGGTCAGGTTACAAGATTTTTATGATAAGCAAGAAAGAAGCCAGAACCATTCAAAAACAAATCTGACAGTGAATGTGGAAACAATGCTACCCTATTCATGCCTCACATATTTGTTATACCTACAACTACATAGACCGACTGTCTCTTAACCTCCGAAAGTTTTTTATACTCAGGAATTGCAAGTAGCTTCAAAAATTAAAAACATACAGAAATTCATAATCTTCTTCGAAGGACTTTCTAAGACTGCAACCGTTAGGTTTAGCCTAGAATACCATTATAATACGTTCAACAAAGTTATCACATTAAAATTCCCCCTATTCAAACCGCCTTCACAAAATCCATCGTGTCTCTCACACAACTACAAGCGTGGAACACTCACTATTACATCAATGCACTGAACGCAGTTCCCATGCTAGTAACAAGCATCGCAACCACGTTTTTGTGATATTGCATTAGGTTTGCGTCACGCACAGGGAAGATATGCGTTAACCTGATATTATCGGTCATGCATCGTGCAAAATTATGAACTTTTTCGAGAAGCATTTTCGTTACGCTTAGCTTTAATATCGTCACTTTGATCAGAACCCAACCTTATGTCAGAGTTCTTAAAGCCAATCTGTCGTCCAAGGCATTTTTGTGTGTATTGTGTATCTAGCAGGTCAACCTCCTAAAATTGTCGGTTGTTTGGTAGTGGCTAAACCGTCCGTAGGACTTTGATTTGGTTCAAAGTGACAGCTGTTGATTGACAACAACCGGTTGATGAACAGTGGAAATGCTTCTAGCGACTACTATTGGTTTAAGGATTTTTGAAGCGTGCCTCGTGCATTCGCCATTACTAAAATATAGAAGTGAATGGGGTTACATGTTATGTCCCATAAAGCAAACCCCTCTAAAATATCAAGTATTAAAACCAGTTTCGGAATTTTACGAAATGGAGAAACCATAAGTCTGTGTGAAGAGTGAAGCATTTTAAAGAATCCGATTTTCAATTACATATTGATAATTCGCGAGTGTGACCTACAAATACATAGTGCCGCAATCTGATAACCTAAGAGTAGCTACCAAAACCTGCAGATTACTGACGCCTCGTTTACATAATACTCCCTCCCCGCCCCTAATTAGGTTTCCCACACATGAAATCCTTATACTGCAACACCTATTCGACATTTACTTCATACATATTGAGACACAACCGTTGCAACAGTCTC
The DNA here is from genome assembly GCA_935421205.1 of Xylocampa areola. Classification (NCBI taxonomy): domain Eukaryota; kingdom Metazoa; phylum Arthropoda; class Insecta; order Lepidoptera; family Noctuidae; genus Xylocampa; species Xylocampa areola. The sequence goes on from OW285220.1 coordinate 12,887,392, forward strand.
CGTGATTACTCCATCTCAGGCGTGTGCAATCACTCTTACAATTTATCTCTTTAACAATGTAACAATCTATTTGAATCCATCTTTTTATCCGTTACAGATTTTTTTTCTGCTGTTCTAGGTGGTAAATGCGGTTCGGTATTAAATGCAATGATTTGTGTAAATAAGTATTTGTTTTTATAGGCCTGCAATGTTGTTTCTTAGAATATGAAGTCTGAATCCATATTTTGTGGTCTTTGTCGCTAAGCACCCAGGAATGACAAAACAAAAAATATACACAAGCATTCACCTTACTGCTAACAATCTTTTAGTTACATCGTAAATTAATAAATACGAAGTACAATCCGATCTAATCCTGATAGAATAAAATATACAACGTAGGGATTTTCTCCCGTGTGGAAAATCCATCATGGACGCTGTGCCGGATTCCTACCGACTAAAACCACACTTTCCTTCTAGAACCTGTTTGATTTATTTTTGAAATTACAAACAGACACTTCAATTTTATTTATTTGTATTGATGATGTATAAGATAGACACAACTAATGGCAGGATAGCAATAACAAGGAGTACACTTAATTGTTACTTAATGCATGTTTGTGTACGCCATGCTTGCCCGTGATATCACTTAATATATACGGTCCTATCTGAAAACCAGCGCTGCTACATTTCGGTAGAGCAGCTTATGCTGAGATAGGAGCCTTTTTTGGCCTCGTACAGGTTTTTATTATTCAAAATGAATGTTTTATATTTTTATTATTGGTTCTTTGTCGGTCCCAGCCCAAAATAAATATTTTCTTTCTTTGTTTCTTAATGTTTTTTAGCAAATTTTGCTGGTATTTCCTTTATTGGAGACACGGTTTTACTCATTCATTTTTTCGGGGATGATGATTAAGATTGTCATGTTTAATTTACTAAACCTTCTCGCAATCAATCTGTCCCGTGTTCATACATAGAAAGTAAGTGCTCAAGAATTCGCAAGTTTTTGCTCGACCGTACCGGCGGTGTACAGGAAGACCAATAGTTTATGGACCAATCGCAGTACTCGCCCTAAAGGCTATGCATATTCCGCGTATCAACCTGCACGTATGCACCAAACATGCAAACTAATATGTTTCCTGTTCCATTTCCTTTGAAATACTATAAAATTAATGAACTATTTGTCAGTACTTCGTCGTTTTAATTATGTTTTATCAGAATTACCACCATTTACTCGTCAGATTGCTAACATATCGTGCAATTAACGCTAAGATGAAATGTGGTCTAGCGCAACCGTCAATTTAGCTGAACATATACGTCTAGCATTGACGTAAAATACTAATAAACAAAGACAACATTCTAGTCGTCACGAACGTCACAAGACATGCCACATATTTTGTCCAAATTATCATAGTCCATAAAATCTGCGACACACGCCACGAAGAAACCACGATACACTTTGATCCTATCACTACAAATTGCAGCTACTTTTTACAATTGGAAAACTGTTTCAACCGTTTTATTTCTTTACCGCATTTAGAAGACAAGCTGTAAGGTTGCTCACGTAATTTCTTAATATCACTATTTCTCAATTTTAAAGCACGCTATCACGCATAGAAGAAACCTGTTTCTTTAATTATTTCAAGCCAATTCAAGGCATTACAAAAAAAAACTGTTATATTAATGTCGGATATAGGTATATGCAAGACATTGCTAGGGATCATTGTTCTATACACCAAGAACTTGTTAAAAACATTAGTGTCAATTAAACGAATCATGCGAAGACCCTGAAAGGTCGTTAGCATGTTTAGGACTTATTTAGGTTTCAACTATACCTTCGTCAGGCCAACTTTAATTGGATCAAAGACACATAAACAGTTTAGCCTTAAGCTTAGCCCAGGTGGTCAACGACAAACTTTTCGAAGAAAATAACCTCAATTTGATATTTAAAGCAGTTTTATAAATTTCACAAAACGCATCAACCTTCTAGATGACAGAAATAAGAGAGCTAAATATTATGCTTAAGTACATAATTTGATATATTTATCTTCTCCTTCCTGCCTTGGTCCAAAGATAATTGGGGTCAGCGCAATATGATTTGTTCTTCCATTTTTCCCTGTCAGTCGTCACGTTATCATTCACTCACTTTTCATTCATGTCATCCGTCCCTCACAGTTTTATCAAATATTTTCGGCTATTAATTTGGTACTCAGTCCCACCGTCAGCATTTTCCAGGACCAATAGTTGCAGCTAAGCAACAAGAAACATGACTATCCTAATTATCTGGAATTCTGAAATATACGTTACTGTACGTTTACATAATTATCACATAGCGTTAGTTGTTTTTTTTAATCCTCATAGATTCACACAGGTTATGTGGTCGTATGATCCTCTCGCATTTCCTACATAATATATTAAGAAAGCATCAGCTACCGACAAGATAATTCATGTACGAGCTTTTCCTTCTACGTAACAGTTTACTCTCAGTGAGCTAATTGCTAGTAGGAAAACATCAGTAGCAGCCCGAAGTTTGGAATATATGGCAATAGGCGATAATCGATAAACGCATATTGTACTATAGTACTTCTGCCTCACCCGGGAATACTGACGTGATATTATGTCTATGGCGTGGTATAAGTATGCAGCTCCAAGTAGCAACAATTGTGTAGCTGTTTGCCTTAACCGTGTTCTTGGAAACCAACCTCGTTGTTGCTATAAAAAGACGAGCCATTAATAAGGAAATGGGCAAAGAATCCTCTTAAACCTAATTACTTATGCAAGACAATTTTGCAGTTGTCAAATGAGTGGGTGAAGGTTAATCGATAAGACATTTTCCTTCTATAATCCTTAAAATTGGTCTGCTGGACCGGCTGAACACAGTTTATTTATATTGTGTGTACTGGACTCGCGCTTTATATTTGTTTTTAAATCTACGAATTAACAACAACATCTGTACGAGCTAAAATACATTTTATAAGCTAACTTTTTAATGATTCTCATTTCGGTTCATTCTCGGTTCGGCTACCAGTATAGGGACTAAATAGATAGCAATGACGTCGCCAAAAGACGTGTTAAAATATGGATGATGATATCGCGGCGCGCAAAGGTCGAGATGGCTTAGTGGAACGCCTGGAGTATTTATCCGGGAGGCGCAGGTTCGAATCCTGTTCGCGACTGTATTCTTTTTCCATTTAATATAATAACTTTAGATTCTCATTTCATCAAGTACCATTTTACAGTTTCTTTGAACAGGCTCACAAAACCAAATGATTCATAAAGCAAACATAACAGAGGTCAATACCACACATTGTAAACACTGCAGAAACAGAATACTTGCGTTACCGTCATTAAATCAAACAGACAAATATTTGTTTAAAATAACCATTAGCTTATTTGTTTAAGCTGTCTGCATAACCCGTGTCTACTAGACATTGTATTTTTTATTTTATTTGAACGTAAAAAATGACTTAATCAAGTTGACAATTTCGTTGAAATAATTTACAATCGATATCTTGCTTGATAACTTAATCAATTTTATTCAGGTCCAGATTGATGAGGAAGAACAATTTTTTTGTTTTTCGAAATTTGTATCTTGCACTCTAGAGACAACCTAAGAAGCAGTGCGGAAATATTTGAATGGCAAAACATAGACAGGTATACGTTTTAAGGCTCTGACAATATGCCAGGGAACCGGGGAATAAGTAAATGTTGCAATTTCTAGTGAAATAAATGTTAAGTAAAACAAATAATTTAGTCGTGCACTAATTGGATAATGAAATTTCATCACCGATGACCTTAATAAACATTAAGCATATTAAGACTCAGTTAAGTTTGACAGGAAATTACTAAGACATTCATAAAATGTAATAAATCCATAAAAACCAGACTATACTTTTACACGGCACAGCTGCCAAGCTGCCCGTAGGAAATATTAACCCTTATTCAACGAAACATTTGAACTATATGACGCGGGATATGAAGGGACAACGGTGATCAAGGAAGCCCTATTCGAGCAAATTTCTTATCTGCTGATGCCACGGAGTATCGCTTACTATTAGTTGGAGTCCGGTATACCCCACCACCTTTCCCCAGACGGCTGACCATACCTAATAATAGACTCCAACGCAACTACCTTCTCGCACAACTTAACCACCGTCTAGCCAAACCACAAGTGCATAGCACTTAAAAGCTCAGCAGCAAGGCGTGCTACTTTCACTTTCCGTGTTCCACATTCGCGCCCCGGTCATTCCGCTAAGCCGGCGGTTGCGTTGAGTTGCATCAGCGGTTATGTCATTGGAATTTCGTGTGCCAGAGCATTTTTGTTTACTATAGCGACCGGCATCGTGAAGGACGAGTGGGGAGAAAGGGATGTGCAACAATCGGGACAAAGGAAGCGTTCTGAATCGGTTGTCAAAAAAAAAATGATGTTCGCATACAAAATTATATAACTAAGTAGGGCAAGGTCTTCTATTTAACTGTTATGTGAAATTTTTCCCAAATGGTTCTACATTTTTACCCCGTAACTATTAGACTTTGGCGGTCAGATATGCGGTCGTTCTATGTAAAATACTGATATAAAGTGGCTTTTAGTTAAATTAGAAGTAAATAATATAATTATATATATATAATTATTATTTTATTAATATATATTTAACTAGCTGACCCGGCTAACGTTGTTTTGCCATATAAATAAAAAAAAAATGGGGTGGACTACCCCTAACATTTAGGGGGATGAAAAATAGATGTTGGCCGATTCTCATAGATACCGGATAAGCACAAAAAAATTCATCAAAATCGGTCAAGCCGTTTCGGAGTATGGCAACGAAAACTGTGACACGAGAATTTTATATATTAGATTGGAAAAGGACTAGGCAGTTTTTTGTAATCCTAAGTCAAGTTTTTCTCTTCTTAGATCAGGTAAACCTTTGCGTCGCAGTAATTACGATTCTCCGACTGAGAAATACTGTCACATAAGATTTTATACATCATTTAATAAGGAGCATGTACTTGGGGGTAATAAGTGCGAGAGCGAGCACGCCGCCTACATACATCTATAATCGATTTTTGAGTGTGGGCGGGACGTTAAGCCTGGTACTTTATATGACAACGACACGTAATTGACGTTGTTTATTTAAATAAGTCTACCGACATTTATACAGTATATGGTGGTAAGACATCCGACCCATCCTATTGAATTTTCTATACATTGAATTAGTAATATCGTAGGTTTTCGCGATCACTACACATTATAATAAAACAACTTTTAACCGGATTAATCGCGTGTATTATTGGTTTTTGTGGTCCTCCTGCGACCACGAACGCTGCAGTGTTCGAAACGTTAGGTAAAACAAAAACTAATAATACACGCGATTAATCCGGTTAAAAGTTGTTTTATTACTATGTGGAATTATTTCATGGGCTTTGCGCCGAACTGCTCCCAGTTAGAACTACCTTCCACTAACATTTACCGATGTTCCGGACTTGGACCTTCATTCTCACAACCTTTCGATGTATGATTTTAATAGATACATGATCATGTAAATTATATTGTATAATTATGTTTTATAAGATTGAAAGCCCTAGCTGTAATTAAACATAAATCTTTGAAAAGCATTAACGCATGCTTAGCGAACTCTAAATTTATTTTATTAAATGGTCAATAGTCGTTCGGTCACCTGTATAGGGACTGAATAGATAGCAATGACGGCCAAAAGACGAGTTAAAATATGGATGAAGAATTCGCGGTGGTGAGCAGAGGTCGGATAAATTTGTGGTCAGAGCGCCTGGAGTATTTATCCGGGAGGCGCAGGTTCGAATCCTGCTCACGACCGTATCCTTTTTTCATTTAATATAATAACATTAGCTGTAAGTTTCCACAGTTGACCTATAAAAAATCTACTAAACTAAAAACTTGCCGATAAATAACTAAGTTCTTAGTCGCCTATTGTCATCAACATTGTTCAATTCAGACAGTAATTCATTTAACTATCACAGCGTTTTAAAAGGACTATGTACGTAACAATAAATTGCATGATCTTGTATGGAGATGCACAGTCAATAATGTCTCTACTTTCTAGTTGGGATGCAAGTTTAGCAATATACAGGTTGTTTTCAAATACTATATTGAAAATTGAGACAAAAAAAACTGGTGCGTGTGTTCACGTAATTCTTCTCCTCATAAACGGTTTGTTTTTTTTTATGTGATTGGGGCAAACGAGCGGACGGATCGCCTGATGGTAAGCGATAAAGTAATAATAATAAATATAAAGATAATTTTGATAAACTTGTGCTTGTGGGGTCACCTGTATGGTTCTTAGCTACAGTTGGACCCGGTAGGTGACCCTTTCTTGAGATCCAGAAAATATAACAGGACATCGCCTGTCTATCGGGTCCGCTAGATATTATAAATACGAAAGTATATACAGGCTGTGGTTCTAGACAGTGGCCGCGGCAGTTTTTGTCTGTCTTTTTGTTTTGGCTAATCTTCGAAACAGCTATCAGGTAGCTGGCTATATAAGGAGCATCAGTTGCTCCTTATAAAGTCAGATACCTGCCAATAAAATCATATCAGAATCGGTCCAGCCGTTCGGCTAATGATAATATAATTATACGCGAGTGAAACCGCGGGGCACAGTTAGTAGTATTATTTATGTGAGTATTCATGTTCTATTCCAGTACTTCAAGTATACCCTATACTTGAAATACCTACTGGAAAAGAACATGATATTTTATTCAAGATAACTCTTTGAAAAGCATTAACGCATAGCGAACTCTAAAATTATTATATTAAATGGAAAAAGAATACGGTCGTGAGCGGGATTCGAACCTGCGCCTCCCGGATAAATACTCCAGGCGCCTGACCACTAACCCATCTCGACCTCTGCTCACCACCGCAAATTTTTCATCCATATTTTATCACGTCTTTTTGGCGACGTCATTGCTATCTATTCAGTCGCTACACAAGTGACCGAACCGACATGACTAACTTTGCAGTTAATACAATGTCGTAAAGAATGCAATTACCTTAACAATTCAAGATAAATATTTGAAAAGCATTAACGCATGCTTAGCGAACTCTAAAGCTATTATATTAAATGGAAAAAGAAAACGGTCGTGAGCTGGATTCGAACCTGCGCTTCCCGGATAAATACTCCAGGCGCCTGACCACTAAGCCATCTCGAGTAGATATTTTATATTTCGGTAAAACGCAGAGTTCCCGTGGGAAAGTAGGATTCCGCGGGTGTAACTGCGAGGCAAAGCTAGCTTAACGAATCTCAATTCTCAATGAACTTCATGATAGTTTTTTTATTTTATTTACTATTATTTCTCTATCTTGACGAATATTATATTTAATGATTAAATTTTATTTCCTATTGTGATCGTATAAAAAAGTATATTTTAGACACGGATACGTAACCACTTATGAAAAGATTTACCGTCGAGTATTTTACTTTAAAACGTTTCATTTATAACCGAGCCCACCGAACGCGCTGGTTGCAAGAGCAGTCAAGCGTAACTTCTGATTTCAAAATACTTGACCCAATCCTGTCCTATTGTTCTGTGATTTAACAAAGATACACTGAACTGATCATTTTAAAACACCTACATTGAGATTAGAGTTATACCACTAGGCTTACTCTTGACAATGATTCCGCTCGATTGACATTGGGAATATGTCAGTTCGTACTTTTAAATGTCTAATAATAATTATAGAATCGGGATACTATTAAGGCAACATGCTTTAAATAAATTTATTTTAATATTACGCGACGTTTTAAGGCGTCTAATTAATATTGGAATTGGTATTAATTTCAAGAGTAACCCCACAGGTGAGTTGCTTGGCTTAAAATTGATTACGGATACAGACACGGTACTTAAATAAGTCTACTTACCCGCGAGGTATTGGCAAAAGGGGATAATTTTATAATCGTGGATAGAAACTGAGTCTGTCTTTAAAACATCCTGTACAACTCAGATAAAAAAAGTTTCATGGAAAACGATTACATCAGCCATCATTTTGGCGAACAATTGTACATGCATCAAACGACAAACAGACATGCGAACATTCGGCAACTTAAGAAAGTTGTGGGAACAACAGTGAAGTGATACAAATAATATTATGTAGTGTAGGGTTTTATAACTTGCGGAAGTTCCGCAAATTATTTTGAAAGCAAGTGTTACATTTGGTTATAGATAAACTTATCTAGTTAGTGCTGTTTTTTTTTTTATCGAAAATGGATCTACATTTGGCCACCAACTCCCCTGATGCTAAGCGACGGCGTGGCCGAGGATAGAGCACGTAGATCCAGAAGAAATCTATTCACACTTGCGGAGAACGATAGTTGGGGAGTTGATTCAACTGCTTAGACCCATCTCCTACAACGGTTGCATTATGATTGGTTGATTGTGCCGTCAGCACAACCCGAAACTGCTATAGCGTTTTCTTCAAAAGGTCATTCCAGAATCCCCTACATGGTTACGCTCACATAGGCTTGTATAATGATGTCTGGACTCTAAAAGAGACTTTGACCTTGAATTTGTTTCGACATTTCTTCTCAGAGGTAGATAGGGAATGCCTTCTTAAAGTGTAAAAGAGTTTGGAAAGACCTATTTACAGAATAAACAATTTATCTCATTTCACGGGCAACGATTCCTCGCCAATTACTGACTTGAAGACACCAAAATATATTTCCGCACCATATTCTCCAGGTTTCCCCATCAAGGCGGAGTCCACTCGTCAAGTAGAGTGGATAGGTTTGAGAAGAACGATAGTTGGGAGTTGATGCAACTACCCAGACCCGTCTCCCACAACGGTTGCACAGGACTACATCCCGAAACACGACTAGGTCGCTTCACGGCATGGCTTCGTCCGGTGGGTGGCAACCAGCCGCGGCCGAAGCCTCCCACCAGAGCATAATAAATGTCTAGAATAAATTCAACTTTTTAGTTCCCCAGTAATGCTTATTGCTAAGATGGTATAGGGATGTAAAAAGGATGGATGAAAGACGATTGATAAAACTATTTTATGGCGACTTTGGATGGAAGAGTCGGGGCAGACCAACCTCGATAAACATACCGCAATAAAATTGCGGACGCTCTCAGAAAAGGACAGGTCAAGCGCAACCTAATCCGACGAATATGTATGAAGGTGTTAATGAACATAGATGAAGCGACATAGGTGTGTCAGAATTTGTATCAAGTTGATATCGATAGTATCTGCCTACCCCAATACCCAACAGGCGGCATTGGATGTTTGTATGCAAACTAACCGATTAATACAAGATAGTTGATTTAGGGATACATTTTTCAAAAGTTATAAGTTTTTGTTCTTCGCTCAGAGCGCCCGGAGTATTTATCCGGGAGGCGCAGGTTTGAATCCTGTTCACGGCCATATTTTTCTTTCCACAACAATGTATAACTATATAGTTAGTTAAATCATTACTGATCGATACAATTGGTATAAGAACATATTAATTTGTATCCTACACAAATATTCTAATTCTATGATATTAATATAGTAAACTGCTTCGTTGGTCTATTGGTCCCAAGCGCGACTAATGAGCAGGAGGTCTCGAGTTCGATCCCCGGGTCGGGCAGTATTATTAAGTTTTCTGTTAGGAAATTCTCAGCAACAGCCCGGAGTTTGGAAACCGGGCACACCGGTTGATCTAGGCTCACCATCTATTACATGGGACTTAATAATAGCATTGGTGGAATGTGGGTGTACAACAGTGTACACTTCTGCCTACCCCTTCGGAGAATACAGGCGTGATGCTACGTGAATATCCTCAGGAAATAAGGTAAATAGGCGAGCGCTGGTGACCTGTTACGAGTCAAGTGACCTTCCTATGCGGAAACCGAGCACGTTGTGGTTTCTACTTCCCCGTGTTAATATACCTATGATGGTATCGATACATGTGTTTATTTATAACTTGCATATGTAAGCATAAAGTATTGTACAGCATCAATAGTATACTGGCATTCAAAATGACTGTGTGGTGGTCGTGGTGGTGGTGGATACTGCACGGTCTAACATCTCCTGATGATGCCCCGTGGGGTTGAAACACGTGTGGAGTAATTGGTGATAGCTGCAATTTTTCACCACTTGCGTAGATACATTTGTGCATGTAATACACAGGCAATTGCATGACTATTCTCAATATTGTGGAAGTAGCTAGATATCGGTTTTTAAAATGTTCAGAATTATCGTAACATTTGATAGAAACGGATTCTAAAGTAATCTTAGTAGTATTTTAGTAACTTAGGGTACATTTTCAACCCCGAGATGGCGGCACGTGCGCTCCATCTTGACTAGGTAGTTTGTGCTGGCCAAAAGCCGGTATCCACATGAAGGGTACCGTGAACCTGAGTTGCGGGAAATGCCTAAACCCGATAAAGGTTAGGTTAGTATAACTCAACTAAACTCAAAGAGAGAGAGTTATTTCAAGTTAGATAACTCCCGTTCCCGTGATTTGGCAAGCCAAAATTTTTTTTTCAAAGTTACATGTCATTTGCTGTTAATTATGGAAGAGTTCCATTGTCTATCTCCGAAGTTCTTCATCAGACCATAATATATTATATATACTAAAACCTTCCCTGATAAATATGTATTTAATTAACGCAAACCCTATCCAAATCAGATCAGTAGTTTTTAAGGCAATCGCGGCCATATAAACATATGGGTCGAATACAGAACCTCTTTTTTTTTTGAAATATGGGCCATTTCTTTGTCCAATTACAGTGATGATTAACATCGGGATCTCATGATAAGGCTAATTATAAATATTTAAGATTTTTACATTTACGCTTTTATTGAAATGTATAATAAATATAATAACGCCTTTAGAGTACCTCGATCAACACCGTTCCGTGTGACTCATGTTTTGGTGCATTTACCCCAAAACGGTAAATTTTTTGTCCTGCTCACTCCAACGGGAGTGAGAGCAAAAGAGATAACCGGGAGACCTCGTTGTGCACAATTATTATGTAAGTCGACGAAGATCAAGATACATTTAATTAATTACAGAACCACTTTAATTTTAATTTATCACAGAAATTATTCAGTTTTTACGGAGTCTTCCCGACATATTGAATCGGCGAAAGTTAAGCTAAAAGCCTATGGATATATAGATGTCTTAGTAAAAAATATAGGATATTTTGACGATTTAAATGGCAACCCTTTGTATATTCTTTTTTTAACAAAGGGAGTTGGACGACTACGATAACTTTAGGTTCCTTTGATTATAGAAACTCCTTGTTTGACGATGCTATTTAGACATACAACGGAACCTTGCATAAGCTGCCGTTAACCGCCAGGTAATGTGACGTAAACTAGCCTAGTAATAATATGTGTAATGTGTAACTAGATAATCTGTACTGAGTGTATGTACTACATGTAATAATAACACTTGAGTAATAAGTTATAGATTTTGTTGCAACCAACCTGCTTGTGAGATGGTGGCGTCATCGCGATCAGTCTGTGTCAGGCCCATGGCTGGTCGCGCGCAAGCTTCATCACTGAAACATAACGTTACTTTACTTTCGTAGAAAACATATTCACTCAGGGGTGGATCTATATAAGGGCTTTTTGGACTGCAGCATAGGGCCCCGTGGATATAAAAGGCCCCCATTGAACAATATTAATAATTAACTGTGTGATTTTTAGTCGGTATGAGTCCGGCTCAACGTATATGATGGATTTTCCACACATAAAAAGGCAGTAGTATTAGCTCAGGACCTCACAAACTCACGGTTCGCCCCTGTATTCACTTTAATTACAAAAACATAATCGGCCAGAACTGTCCCACTACAGTGTTTAGGGCGAAGGAACAAGTCAGGTAAGGAACGGACTTGCGGACTGCGGGTTGATCTCAGACCATTGAATGCAGGTCCTTACGAAGTTTTCGTTCAGCGTACGTCTGTGATGGTTGTTCTTACTTTACTGTCTGTCTGGAAGAGATGGATGATCAACGATATAACGAACGCACTTCTTGCCTATAGTCTTAGTAGTTTAGCAGAGATTAGTAAGAGCTTGTGTTCAACAAGCCCACGTACACCGCCCACGAAGTGACTCCCCGCGGACACCGCACTCCAGATAATTAATGATCAAACTTGACTGAATAGTAAATTTGGAAGATTCCGATTTATATTTTTGCATTGCTTAAAAGCTTCCTCAATGTGCAATGTGCATCAGTAATACAAAATTGTTAAAGTCGTGCATAAATATCTCTTAGGGAATCAGGTGACGTGTACAATGTTGTGATTGATTTTACACAAGTCTTAACCATAAATGAAATCATGTATTTGACAAATTATTAGAACTATTTCAAACCAATTTTGCATGGAACGCAATAAAATAAATATGCGTATATATTTATTGAATTATTACATGATTTTCTGATTGATAGAAGAAAAGATTCATCTACAACTGTACAATGTAATTACGTGTAGGCTAAATATAATAAGAGAGATACAGACATATACAAGATAAAATAACGGTTTAGATATGGTCTAACTGTGGATGATGTAGCATGTAGTGTTGATTAATGTGTATCAATCACGCAAGAATACTTGACGTTGTGAAGCTATGATTTTTTTATCATACACTGTTAAATGAGGGTGGTGGCATTTTTGTGGGTTACTGAGGAACATAAAATTCTTTCAAAGAAAATATTACTAATAGTGGTGCATGTAACTGTTTCTTCTCATTATTTGAGTAATTAGTGATTGTCAAATTAATTTTAAATCTCTTATAATACTCGGAATCTAGTCATAAAATACTAATACTGATTGTATTTCAAATTGTTATTAAATTAGTACTGCAAACACTACTAAACAAAATATACTGCAATTTAAAAGTATAGATTAAATGGTCATATTTTTATAATATAGATTACCTCAGCAATCTTTCCCTGAAGCAGACAACAGTGCGTCTCTCGTCACTGACTCCGATGGAGAAGGTGGCGAGGTCCGACCGGCACAGGTGTTCCACGGAGTTATGGATCAGGAACCGCCGGTAGTTGCTCACTGGAGGAAACACTAGCACACTGGAACCATATGCTTCAGTTAATGTCGGTTATTTATATATCGTTTATATAATCTATACACAACAAACAGATTTAAATTAATAACAGTAGCAATTCTGTACTTGTAAGCAAAAATAGTAAAAGTATGTAATTTTTTGATGAATATATTATTTTTATTATTTATTCCCAAAAAAAATGGTTATCATAGTTGTAACAGATTAAAGATGACATTATTAAAAAAATAGTCAATTAACATAGAAAACTGATGAAACCAATATTTTTAAAAAGAACATTTAATGTTCTTGCTTTAATTAGACGACCTTGTTGGTGTAGTGGTCCCAAGTGCAACTAGAAGCAGGTCCTGGATTTTATTTCTGGGTCGGGCAATGTGTAATTTTGTTTTTCTGTTCAGAGATTCTCAGTATCAGTTCAGTTTGGAATGGTGCCCAGTAGATGGTAATAGACACATCATCTATTACATGGGACTTAATAACACTATTGGTGAAATGTGGATGGTGAATATAACTGTGTACACCTCTGCCTGGCCCTTTGGGGAATTCAGGTGTGATGCTATGTTATGTTTAATTAGCCTTATTTGGCAAAATTCACTAAATACTTTATTTTTATTTTTTATCTTTATTTATTAGGAACTTTTGAACACAGTTCATGTCAGTTCCATCATAACTAGATACTTGTGAGGGCAGAATTGTAGATTTAAACAAATTTATTCTCATTTTGAATACTATTGTTAACTCTGAGTATTAAATAATCAAAGATCTTCACAGGTATTTTATTGGATACTAACATTTTATTTTAAAGTTTGTTGTGTTTGTGAATAACCACAAAACAAGCAAGGCCAAATATTTATGCAAAATAGCTTAACCTTAAATAACATGACCATAAATTACAACAAAGCATTTGATTATCTATCTGAAAAAGGTCAGTTCTAAACTTTTTTTTTTTTTTTTTCATTTTGGTTTGGATTTTGTACACAAGAAATACAGATTTTTTGGCTTGAAATGGGCAAAAGGAGAAAATATATGCAATAATATTTATCATTATAAATTATTATTTGTTATTGTGTCTGTATTTCAGTGATGAATGATACTGTGATATGGTTTTCGTTTTCATTTCAGTTTCACACATGCAGTTCATTTTCAGGTAGAAAATAAATTACTACATATTTTTTTTATTCATAAAATGGTGGAATACCTTCCTGAGGTCTCTAAAACAACTGGATTAGAATTAAGTTGATATTTTATCAAGCATTTCTATGTCATGCCTTTTTAAGTCACAGAACCAGAAATATAAGTTAAAAATGAGCTACAATAGCAACAGGATATGGACTAAATAGTAATTTAATTTATCACTTACAGTAAGAATCATTCAGAATTCACTGAAATAAAAAATATATTTCACCAATCTTTTATTTGAGTGATCATAACTATTTTACTTAGATTATAATAATACTTACAAGGCATTCATCCCTATTTAAAAAGATATAATTAAAATAGAATAAATAACATTATTTTTCAGTGTACTCTAGACGACTCTTTTTCGTCTGATTTATAGTGAATACAAAAAATAGGTCCCGGCGTAAATTATATTACGATACTGCCGGGATTTATAGCATATAAATAATTGCGATTTTCAGACGTTACCGTGCGTGCAACATATCGGTATTTAGCGAACACGGAAACAGCACGTTGCCGCACTTTTTTACCGCTCCGTGAATATTTTATCGGCGTTCAAGGTGTCATCTCGACTAGCATCATTTGATTTGCGATCTATGTTCGTTTGCGCTTGACTCATAATAACCTTGAAAATATGAAGCAATAACTATGCATTATTGCAGTTAACCATACGCTCTGCTCTGCCTCAAATACTCTACATAAAAACTCCAACGTGCAAATGTCCAGGAATAACAATAAAGATAAAATTGTTTACCTGTCAACTCTTCCTGCGGCAATAAAACATTTTAGGTCTTCGTTGACATCTTCGACAAAGTTGTCGTCTGCTAGGCTGAGGAACCGCTCTACCGTTTTGGCACCCAGTTTGACGGACAAATGATAATTACAAATAATTAAATAAAAATATCTATTCACGTGCCAAACGGGAATCTATCGGCCATCCATTTTCATTTTACTCACACACAGATTCCTATAAATAAATACAGTTTCGTTTACACACACACATTGTTATACTAAATGTCAAAACTAGTGCTGTGCTATACCTGGTAAAACTTATTTAGTCGATTTATAAAAACCGGTATTATTGGAATCTAGTTGTACAGTCTTGACAGACATAAACAAGTATAGAAATTACCAAAAATGATTAAAGATAAATCTTTGAAAAGCATTAACGCATGCATAGCGAACTCTAAAGTTATTATATTAAATGGAAAAAGAATATGGTCGTGAGCAGGATTCGAACCTGCGCCTCCCGGATAAAAACTTCAACTTTTTCCATTTAATATACATTTTTCCCAATTTTTTTTTTTAGGTCCGTTTGGCACCTAACAGGCGGCCCTCGTCCCTAATGTGATTTAGCGAAGTTATGCAACGCGGTGCACTGCGGCCCGATACGGCAGCAATGTCCACCAACCTTAAAGAAAAACGAATAGAGAAACACGGTCCCTTATGCTTCTTTGCCCAATAGTGACTAAAATAGATTAGAAAAAAAAAACGAAATCAATATATTTCAATTTATTAAATATTTGTTTCATTAAACCTACATTACCAATTAACTCCATTAACTAATAAGAACGTAAATCGTCAATTTGTAAACATTTTACCCTTCCTTAGAAATTTATTTTAATTAACTAATTTTAGTTTTACCAAATAATAACTCTAACTAATTAAAACAAAAGTAACAGAAATTAATATACATTTGGAGAAACATAAAAATACATGAATTAATTGAACTAATACATATTCTTCAACTAAAATATCTTGTTTTATGGAAGGTAAATTTAAACTAAATTGTTTTAAATTTCTAGGAATATTAAATACAAATACACATACACTCCTTTATCATCTTACATTTCATATCAATAAGCTAGGCACCCATTGTATAATAAAATAATGTCGAGTTTGGAAATAAAGTAAGGATAATACATTAATAAGACTATGATGTATTATGTTGAATCACTTTAGCTTTTAGCTTTCAGATATATTTATAAACGAAGATATTTTGTGTTCATAAACTAGTAGGGCTATCTACATTAGGTAAATACTCTCACAATTATTTCTTTTTGTAACTCAAAAATAAGGACGCCTAGTTTATTTAAAATAAAAAATCAAACTGGGAAGTGTTGAGTCGTATAAGTTAGCACATATAAAAATATCTATGTTGGCTACAAATCAATCTTAGGTCTATACTGCAGTCGAAGCGGAGGGTCTCTGAATCTCCAACGTGTTACATAGACGAATTTTAATGTATGATCCTTGCCTAGTAATTCATCATTACATAGTATATCAATCTGTAAAAAAATGATCAAGTTATTAAATTATAATCACTTTTTAGCTTTGTAATCTTATTGATTCACACTTTAGCTAGGTGGTGCCATGGATTATCTGGGCCTCTCTGAGGATCTTGACAGCCAGCATGATGGCATGCACAATGGACAGTAAATGGGCAGTTTTAGGTGTGCACAAAATAAAATAGTGATGGTACATTCAAGTGGTATTTTTTTACAATTTATTTTTAAATGGGGTTCTAAATAGTGAAGATTGAAAAGAAGAGACTATAGGGCTGTCCTAGTTGTTAACTAAAGCAGAAACTAGTTACTCACTTCTCTATACTTTTCCATTCCACTTAATACTTTTTTAGCTATAAACTTCTTGAGGTGTGTAATAGTGGCCTGTGCTGAGCACCGGATAAAGCTACGCTTTAAAGTCCGCAGGGACGTTGATATGCACTCCAGGCACACATTCACCTGGTAACACAAAAAACAGATTGTATTTATGGTGGCTTTGATGGCTTAAAGCTATGATTCTTACCAACAATTTGACAGAAATTGATAGGACAAAAAATACACAATTTGGATAAAAAATTATCTGTGCCTAGTGTTTTAAGCATTATCTGTAATAAGACAAAGTAGTAGCCAGGATTTTATTTGGGAGGTGGGGGAGGGTGGAAAAGGTATGGAACAAAAAGAAACATTATATTAAAAATATATAAAAAATATATATATATATTGGGGGATGTTGGAGGGAAGTAGGGAAGTGGGCAGGTTCAAACCCCCTGGATACGGCTACTACTACTGCTGGCCTAGATTTTCATGGAATATATTTATTTTATATATATTTTTTCTTATGTGATAGGGTGCTACCGCTCAGACGGATCGCCTGATGGTCGACGGTAAGCGATTATGGCCACCCATGGACAACCGCAACCCCAGAGGAGTCGCAAGTGCGTTGCTGGCCCTTTAAAGGGTTTGGGCCTCCGGTACCCTCACTCACTCGGTGAAAACAACACAGGCCGTGGCATCACTTGCTGGTCGAGCCGGCCCATTCGTGCCGAAGCATGACTCTCCCATGGTAACAATGAACATGACCATCATTTCAGTTATTGCAGCTTTCTTTGTACCAAATAGAGTTTAATAGAGGTACTAATTACTGTTGGGAACAAAATTAGACAACAATAATACCTGTTCATCTTTCCTATGAGAGTCAGTATTATCTGGCTGCTCAGGCTCATCAGCTCCAGGCTTGTCTGCAGCTAGTGCAGCATCCTTGGGGCAGGGTAGGTTACGTGCCCGGTAGAAATCACGCTCACGTTTTATTTCATCTAAAAACACCAAGAAGTTGTAATGTGTTGTATGTCAAAGAAAGTAAGAGATCTACTGAGGACATTGACTCCTTACGAAGGCCTTAATAATGATAGATTCACACAATTGATTGGCATAAATGATTCTAAATTGATATTTATTTACCAAGCTCTTCTTCTAGTATTTATAACTACCATTGCATTATCATTATTCAGTATGACACCAGCATAATCCTTTTATGACTTCCCCAGTACTTAGACTAGTGTTAGATTAGTTATAACTAAATATTGAGTAGTTCAATGCCAAGTCAATTAGTTCTAGAACATTCTACTGCTTTGACTTTTGTTTACTGCTGGGGTAATCAATATCTAAAATCAGTCATAGTTCTAATATATTGAAAGAATTAATCTTGTCAATAAAATATGTATACACTTCCAGGATTCCCATTTACACCATGGTAATAGACATCATAAACAACATTGTAACAACACTAGCTTAATAAATACTTACTGTCCTGCAAATCTGGCACTAACTTATACACTATGTCCTGCATGGTCCGGTCGAAGCTGATATACTGTAACGGGTGGGACTGGTGTATCACTATGTTGCATGTTGGACATGTATTGTTCTCCTCTAAATGTTTCACCAAGCAGCTTTTACAAACTGAAATGAAAAAGGTTTCATAAGATACAGTTTGGTGTTTTGGCAAGTTTAGGCTGTATGGAAGTTCCTTTGTTATCGTTGTGCAAAAATTGCGAATATAGCGGGAAATGTTGATAGGAAAACCATTACAAAATTATTGATATTTCATTTGATGGAAAACAATGACACTTCAATATACAAAAAAAAACATGAGGTCAGCATATAGCTTGGTATTAAAGATTAGTAATTAAACGATAATAACAAAGACGAAGTAACTAGAAAATATAATAGCACTAACACGTATGAAGACACTCAGTAACCGTAGTTGCATCGATGAAGTAGCCGCGACATATTTTGCAAGTAATGTGACTGTTAAGTGTTTTCAACTTTATCCTCCTTTCCATTGTCATCCTAAAACTACGGTGGCATCAAAAACATTAGTAAAACTAACTTAAAACGGATTGAAAATAAAAAAATGGGAACATAAACGCAAAGTCTACAATCAACAACTCAACACTTCAAATCCGTTTAGATATTGCTTTTAACGAGCTAGTCAGGTTGACAGATAAAATAAGTATTTATATATAGTACAAAAAAAAATATCTGATAGAGATTATCTGTAAAACATAATTATTATATGTAGCTTTTCGGGACAGTTCCAAATTTTAAGAAAACATAAAGAATTAGAATATTAGTCAAATTTATTACATATTTATTTTAATAACAAAGCAATATCGAAACGTTCCGACTTTCATAGAAAGGGCATTGGTCTCTGTCATTTGCCATTGAAATTTAGACCGTACCCTTCTACATATAGAATTTCAAATTATTTTTGTTGCATTATTGTCTAGCACTGTGTCTAGCCCCCGGATTTCTAGGGGTGCATATTAGGGTACATGCACAGTGTTTTCAAAATTCATATTATTAGAGCTTATTTTTTTTAAGTCACGTACGATCCAAAGGTAGTATGACAGAAAGCTTTTGCGAAGTACCTATGCTCTGTAAGATTGAGCGTAGTTTGTTGCACTTCTTTCTTCCTCTTTTCGTGTGGTTACGTTTCGTCAGGAACAAAGCTAGGGTCACAGTAGCTGCGCTGTCGCCCGTAGGCTTCTGTCTTGTCTTACAGTGGCCAAATTTAGCCTCTTTGATTTCTTGGAGATTACAAATATGACTTCAAATTCAAATTTATTTGCAAACTAAGTGTACATTATACATAGGTCTTAATTGAAGTGGAACTTATAAACTTAGCAGCCCTTTCCAGGCATTGCAAACCAAAGGACTACTATCAGGTCCCAAAGAATTTACCCTGGGATTCTCTACCACTAACACAGAGAACACATTTTTGTGAAAATAAAAATACGATCGTGAGTACTGCGAGCAGGATTCGAGCCTGCGCCTGCCGGATAAATACACAAAATTTTATAACTTTAGAGTTCGCTATGCATGCGTTAATGCTTCTAAAAGATTTATCTGTAAAACAGAGAACATTTTAGGGATCGTTTTTATTGTTCTCTATGAAACCTTTGAGCGCGAGCCTTATGTAGGTACTCAACTCAGGTAGCGCCTCGAGTCTGCGGTCATGCGCAGTACCTAAATGTTCGATCGAAATCATCGAGCTCGCGGCCGGGCTACTGCTTTCTTTGTTCTAACCTTGAAAAATAAGTCGCTTGTCTACAATGGAAAGTGAGCTTTTTTGACCTTTTAAATGTACCTACTGTGTACAATATAAGAAGTTATGAAGAAGTTCGGTAACTCGGTGAACCTGTACGTAATGGTCGAGTGATAGGATGTTGCACCGCACATCGCGGGTGCGAATCCTGCATGGAATAAATATTTATATGATTCAAAAATGTTCTGCGTCTATTGGTATGTGGTTATGGCGTGAAACATTAGAGTGCCACTTAGCCCTCATTTTCCTGGAGAATATTAACTTACTTTTTGTTTCAGGAAAATAAGACATCATACCCACTTTTTACCATTATATTATTACAAACAGAAATCAGACGGGTCACCGTCAACATATGAGAAAAATAATTAAATAAAGCCTTCCCTGAAAAATATGGATTTAAATAATGAAAACCCCATCTAAATCGGATCAGTAGTTTTTGAGAAAACCGCGGACACAAACATACAGACGATACGTACAGGGCGAGTACAGAATCTCCTTTTTGAAGTCGGTTAAAAATAGGCTTTCGCTTAAGTAAACTAATTCTTGATTAGGCTTCTCCCAAGGGTAGCTACGTTCGATGTAGCGTGAACAATGCCGTTCATAGGACACTATACCTGTATTTTGATGTAATATCCATCAGTTTCATACATTTAAAAAAAAAGTAACTAACATCTGCAAGAACAATGCAATCTCCCATGGTTTTGATACCACTACCTGTAAGCGGTTCGTTGTGGAGTTTTAGGCTGTAATCTTATTATTACTGAAATAAAATATAGCCTACGTTACTCAGTGATAATGTAGCTTTCTACTAAGTAGTAAAATCGGTTCAGTAGTTTTTGAGTTGTAAACAAAATGTTCCTTTACAATATTAGTTTTGATGTCGATATTGGAAGTACGTAGTCGATTGTTTCTCCGATCAGTAAGGCTCGGTAAATTATATGTATTCGTTTCTTACAGCCCTAACCTGCAGAGGCTGTGGCGAATCCTGCTCTGATACCAGATCCTCCAGAGGACCGTGTAGTATAGTTTTCGTCAATAGGAGTCCGGCAGACCGTCCATGATGGGAAAAAAGCTATGCAAATACATGAAAGAAAGAAAACATTTTTTTTATGTATAGTTTGTAAAAACTATACATAATGCCCAAAAAAGGGAGTATTGTGTTTTTAGGGTTCATGTAGGTATGTATGTATGTTTGTGAGTTTCTATCCTCCATAACTTCTTGATGTCTGAACCGATATCGATGTATGGTGTATCGTTGAAATCCTTACATCGTGTCGGGTAACTTAAGCTAACAAGATTTAAAAAATGGCGGGATGCTTTTTGTTTTTTTAATTAATTTCAACTTGTATCGTTTTATCAACACTTAATGTCAAATTTGACGTTGAGAACCGACAAACGTGTTGACAAAAAGTGCCATACTCGCACCGCACTTCATCTCCTTTATCGAGTTTAATAAAACGACGTCAATTTTGTATTCAAATTTATATTATTGTACACACTTTTTTTATCACAACGTAAACTTTATTTTATATTTCTTTCCAATTTACAATACAATCAATTATATTGGTAACTAATAATAGTTTGAAAGACACACGATTTCTTTAAAAAAATATTGAGGACGACAGGCGAGGGAACCTTAGCATATAAAACAGGTCCATGGAGGGAACATATATAAAAGACGAATACGCGGATTAACTATTTCAATGCCTGCAAGATGAAATGGCGTACAGATCATGAATGTACTTAACACTCCTAGGAGATTAGCCAAGTACACAGGAGATGTTATAGAGCACAAGTGTATGCGCAAACACAAGTGTACTCCCTCTTCCTTCACTCACATAGTCCGATGCGACGGCAACCCGACACGACCGGAGAGACATCAGGCGCAGGACCGACGGCTTTACGTGCTCTTCGAAGCACGGGGGTGTCACACCACCACCTTCCCAACTCCGGGCTGCTACTGAGAATTTCCTAAAAGAAAACGGGTGTTTTCTGTTAGGAAATTCGCTATGCCCGACCTGGGAATCGAACCCAGGACCTCACTTTCGGCAGCCGCGCTTCGACCACTAGACCAACGAGGCAGTCGAAGATGAATGTACTAAATACCGTGCGTCTGTATATTATAAATAAATATTATAACAAGCTTGGAAAATAAAAACTTAAATTTAAATGAATAGTAAATACCACCCACTCGTATTCCATATAGGTAAATAAATATGTTGTTGTGACAAAACAATTTATCAAAAAAGTCACACACTTAATAAATAACGCAGATAGCTCTTTTAAATTATAAAATAATTATAACTACTTATTGAGATTTGTTTTGATTAGATCCATCTTGTACATATTTTCCTATTTTATAATAATTAGATTAAATTAAATATTCTGCAATCAGTTAATTAAATTATGTGTCAAAATCGTAATCGTTTGAGGTAACATAATGCTATATCAATGTTTTTTTAATGATCGGGATTAACGAACTTTTACTCATGTGACAACACCGGGTGGATAATCACCTGCCTCGCATTCTAAAAAAATATATTAACATAACATTTATATAGCATTTTCTGTTGTGGAAATTCGCGAGCTAGTTTAATTTTATCTTTTAAGATGCCAAAATATTTGTATTTAAACAGAATTCTTGTAAAATTAAATATTTCTTGACGTAATTGGGCTAATAAAGTGATTTAAAAACAATACTTGAGCTTTTAGGAGCAAGTTTTCAGTTGCCTCTATAACAGAGTGATGCAAAAATAGTTTCTTATTATAACATTTTGCTAATTTATGGACTCTGGGTCATTCAAATTTAAAGCGTACAGAAGAATTAACAGTCGTCAGCTAAATAGTTGATACCGAACGCTAAGATTAGCAGACCTGATAGAGAAAAATTTAATAATGTTCAATACTCTACATTTTCTTTTTTCTTATTAGTCCAATGTCTTACAAAGTTAAAACCAATAAGTTGCACAATTGAGGTAGTTCCATGTTGAATTAAATAAACATACCTACATACTTCACTAAGACCCTTCGCACTTAACATCCGCATTAACACTCTGTCCAATCTTCTGTATAGTATTATCTAATAGATTAAAAACATCTTTATTTTCTTGTAAAACAACTTTATAATGATCTGAGGAAGGCACAGGAGCGTTCGGTTTAACATGATCTCTTTTAAAATGTCGAGTGAGATGGCTGGTTTGTGTGAACTTTCTGTCACATATTTTGCATTGGTATTTTTTCTCGCCTGTATGTACTACTCGGTGTTGTTTTAAAGCGGATGACGTGTAGAACGTTTTTCCGCATTCGCAGTGGTAGTCCCGTTGGCCTTTGTGCCTTTTTAGGTGGACATTGTAGGCACTACACGTTACGAAACCACGTTGGCATTCTTTGCAGTTATACCTGAAAATAAGGTGACAATATGGATAATAGTTTAGGTACCCTTACCTTAGGCCCAGCTAGAATTAAAACAAGCATTTTCTTTGAATTCAATCTTCTCTTAGCGTATGGTTGATGAAAAACTTAGTGTCAAAGTTTAAACATTTGACAACCATTTGACATTGCTTTACACATCTTCTTAAACATTTCTTAGGTGTGCTAATTTCGTTACGATGTTTTCTTTATTATGTCTTTCTTTTACCGTTTTAAACAAGTGATAATATGAAATTCTAATACACCGATTTCGATGGTCTTACACTGAAGTCAGTCCAATAGTCAGACTATTAAGCTATTAATGCTTGAAAAAGCTAAAATAAAAACATAAAGAACCTCACCTAACTTCCTTATTATGTATCCTAATGTGTATGGACAAGTTGCCTGAAGTGGCGAAGGTCTTGGTACACATGTGACAAGAGTACGGCTTCTCCCCGTTGTGTATCCTCTGGTGCACCTTCAACTCCGACTTGATGGGGAAACCTGGAGAATAGACCGTCTTTCAGTCAGTAATTGGCGAGGAATCGTTGCCCGTGAAACGAGTGAAATTGTTTATTCTGTAAATAGGTCTTTCCAAACTTTTTTACACGTTAAGAAGGCATACCCTATCTGACTACCTCTGAGAAAAAATGCCGAAACAAATTCAAGGTCAAAGTCTCTTTTAGAGTCCGTACATCATTATACAAGTCTATGTGAGCGTAACCATGAAGGGGATTCTGGAATGATCTTTTGAAGAAAAAGCTATAGCAGTTTCGGGTTGTGCTGATGGCACAATCAACCAATCATAATCATAATGCAACCGTTGTAGGAGATGGGTCTGAGCATTTAAATCAACTCCCCGACTATCGTTCTCCGCAAGTGTGAATAGATTTCTTCTGGATCTACGTGCTCCATCCTCGGCCACACCGTCGCTTACCATCAGGCGAGTCGGCAGGCCAAACGTTGTTGATAAAAAAAGTATGTATGTATAAGAACCAAAATGGCCGGCTCAACTTTATGGGTGAAAATAAAAGATGGGCGTCATTTACATCATATATATATAGATACATAGGTCAGGAATATTAGCTTACCTTTCCCACAGACTTGACATAGATAAGGTTTATCTCCTTTATGCCTCTTCATATGTATAGACAGCTGAGCTTTTTGGACAAATGTCTTGAAACATATCTCACAACTGTACAACTTCTCGCCTGAAACAAAGTTTTGATTGAATTTACTTTTTAAATACAGATTAATCTTTGAAAAACATGCTTAGTGAACTCTAAAGTTATAAATTTTTGTGGAAACAAAAATAAGGCTGTGAGCAGGTTTCAAACCTGCGCCTCCCGGATAAATACTCCAGGCGCTCTGACCACTAAGCCAAAGGGACTGAATACATGGCCATGACGTCACCGAAAGACGTATTAAAATGTGAAAGAAGGATTCGTGATGGTGAGCAGAGGTAGAGATGGCTTAGCGGTCAGAGCGCCTGGAGTATTTATCCGGGAGGTGCGGGTTCGAATCCTGCCGACGACCAAATTTTCCTTCCACAATTATTTTTAATTTTCCTTTTTACTTTATAATGTATATTCTGCCCGTGACTTCGTCTGCTTGGACGTCAGGCTTAGATCCAGCCGGAATAAAAAGTATCATATGTGTTAATCCAGGTTATTAACTATCTGTGTACCAAAATCCTTCCAAATTCTTTATCTTCCAAAAATTATCATCTACTGGGCATAATACTAATGAGAATTTCCTTACAGAAAAACTCAATAACACTTTGCCCGACACAGGAATGAAACTCAAACCTCATGCTCAGCAGTCACGCTTGGGACCACTATACAAACGAGGCAGCTTAGATTATAAAAATGACATTTATATTAAATGATATAAGATTCATAATTCAATGCTTTACTCTGAGTCGTTTTAGTGTGAAATTGTGATAAAGAGTAACATACCTTTATGCATACGTATATGATTGACCAGTCCAGTTCGCCTGCTAAACCGTTTGGGGCAAAACTCGCAGTGGTATGGCGTTTCCCCCGTATGTACTTTCTTATGTTGATATAATGCGCTATGACCTCTGCAACAATAGATTTTATCAATAACTATAAAAACTGCCATGTTAGTCTTGTGGTTTGCTGAGCATGTGGTCCTGGGTTCAATTTCCGGACGGATAATTGAGTGTTTCTGTAAGGATATTCTCAGTAGTAAACCCAGAGATTGGAATTAGATAGCAATAGGGTCACCACATGGGACTTAATAACAGTGTTGGTGAAATGTGTAAATCTCTGTAATTCCCCAGGGATAAAGGTGTACAACTGTGTAAATCGGTAGAGATTTACACAGTTGTACACCTTTATCCCTGGGGAATACACCCATTATGCTATGTACAACTGCCTCGTTGGAAAAGTGGCGCAAGCGTGGCTGACGAGCGTGAGATGTATGGGTTTTTCTGTTAGGAAATTCTCAGTAACACCCTAGAGTCAGGAAGTTGGTGGAGTGACAACCCTGTGCTTCGGAGAGCACGTAAAGCCGTCGGTTCTGCGCCTGATCTCTCTCCGGTCGTGTCGTATTGCCATCCCATCGGACTATGTGAGTGCGGGAAGAAGGAGTGCACCTGTGTTTGCTCGTACCTACACTTGTGCACTATAATATCTTCTGCGTACTTAGCTAATCTCCATAGAGATAGGCCGCCGTGACCGAAATACGACGTACGTTGGGAGTATATTATTATGCTATGTTAACTATAAAAACCTACAAGATTCTCGTGTTCACCAATGTGGTATGGAGGAGGGGCTTGTGGCTAAGTACAACCGCATAGACCGATCGATCGAGCTTCAGCTACGCTTGCCGAGGTCCCCCGTACCATAAAGAGCATCTCGTCATTGGTCCCAGTTGTCTGATGAAGGTCTATGACAGCTGATATGGGTAGTCAGATGCCTGACAGTCGGACAGCAAGTCTTACCAAGAGATATCGTTGATATTGTGTTACCCAGTAACTGAGTTAGGTGAGTCAGATATGCAGTCGCTCCATGTAAGATACTGGTATTCGTATATAGTTGCATCCGGGGAAAAGGCTAGGCAGATTTGGCCAGTGAAGTATGACTATGTCGAAAATATAAACATACATAATAAAATGACAAATAATGTAGTAATAATTCAAGATAAATCTTTGAAAAGCATTAACGCATGCTTAGCGAACTGTAAAGTTACAATATTAAATGGAAAAAGAATACGGTCGCGTAAATATGGAAGAAGAATTCGCGGTGGTGAGCAGAGGTCGAGATGGCTTAGTGGTCAGAGCGCCTTGAGTATTCATCCGGGAGGCGCAGGTTCGAATCCTGTTCGTGACCGTATTCTATTTCCATTTAATATTGTAACTTTATTGTAGTAATATCTTAGGTTATCGCGATCACAACACATTATAATAAAACAGTCCTACTGCGACCACGTCAGACACACAAACGTCAGGAAAAACATAAACCAATACACGCGATTAATCTGGTTAACAACTTTTAACTAGATTAATCGCGTGTATTGGTTTATGTTTTTTTTATGACAAATAATGTTCCTACAAGCCTTGTCAGTTTGGTGTTTGTGCGCTTATTGTGTTTTAATAGGTAATTCTCAGTAGCAGCCCAGAGTCTGGATGTCCACCCGGTCCATAGCAGAAGCTTTGTTGCCACAGCACTTGGAGTACCGATTCAGGAGATGCGGACTTATCCTGATCCCAACCGAGGTTGTATTTTCTTAGTCCAGAGTTCACTAGACATTTTTCCTATGGGGAGAAGTCTTAAAAGCAATCAAATACAAGTGGATCCAGTTTACCTGAATGTAGCAGGACACTGGGGACATAAGAATGGCCTGAGATCTGTATGGCATAGCTCGTGTGCCTTCAGGTTACTCTTAGTGCTGAGGAACTTGCCACATATGTCACATTGATGGGGAAGCTTGCTCTCTGGTAGAGGTGCGACTTCGCCCTGTAGGTACACTGGAATATACATGTACATTTGGATTTTAAAGTAAAGGTTATTCTATAGTAATAAACTATGAAGAACAGCTAGTCAAAAATATAAAAAAGTCATAAATATATTCGCAATAGAGTTTAAAAACTGCCTTGTTGTTCTAGTGGTCCCAAGCACTGAACAGGTCTCAGGTTCGATTCCCAGATTGAGCAGTGTTATTGAGTTTTTCTGTTAGGAAATTCTCAGTAGCAGCCCGGAGCTTGGATTTGTGCCTGGTTGATGGCAATAGGCCCACCACCTATTACATGAGACTTAATAACAGCATTGGTGAAATGTGGGTGTACAATTGTGTACACCAATAGAAATTTGAGTGAGGTTTGTAAACCACCTTGGATTTGAAGGATTTTATGAACAATGTTTAACTAACCTTTTTTCTTTCTACCTCTTTTCTTTTTTGTCATTTTCAAACTATTTTCATTTTCTGAAAATATAATATTATGAGTAACTAAAATGATTCTAGATTAAACAACAGAAATTCATTGTAATCATCATCTTTATGCCCAAAAAAATGTTGAGTAAATTAAAAACTTCCGTGTACCTATTTTCTTGATTTTTATTTCTTCTAAAATTATATTATCATCATCAGCATCCCAGCTACTGTCATTCCCGTCATCATTTAATAAGGGTTCTGAAAACAATAATGAAAATACATTTATTTAAATGACAGCTGTAGAAAGGCAGGGTACACAATATTTTAAATGCTATTAAGAATATTTATTCTTTTCACAGGTCTGCTGGAATTTGTACTAACAACCGTTACTAGCATCTAGTCTACGTTGTTATAGTGTATCTGAATCTTACCAAGTTTAATATCTCTAACTTCATCTTGAGAATTTTCATCTAATGTTGTCAGTATCAGATCCTCGTTTGACTCTTGACTACTATCATGATTAACATCTCCTAAATCCTGCTCATCTTTGACAATGGCATCTGAACAACCATTTGGCTTACTGTTAAGATCTGATAGATTTTCCAACAATAATTTTAGCCTTTTGTCACTTTCGTCACACTGTAGATTGAAGGCGTACGTTCGTTTCAACTGTCGGCTACATTCTTTACAAATTAAGCGAGGCAAACCATCTTCCGCCTGTGGCTACAAATAGAATTTACAATAAAATTTAATTATTTGTTATTTTATACATCGAGTTGGATTTATTAGTTTGTTTGTATTAAGTAATGTTAAGTACCTTCAACTTAGTGCAATTTGATAACATATCACAATATGAAGTATTGCTTTTCACATAATAACTCGTGTAAATATCGTATGTTTGTTTATTTGAATCAAGACATATACGACAAATTTTTGTAAAGTCTAACGCCATCGTGAGGTTTTAAGGTGTGTCATTTAGATTGAAATTGTGAGGCAGCTTAATTAAATAGTGATTAAAATCAGTTTCATTATACTTTAATATAATTTATATTAACAAATTATATAAACAGTCGTCGAAGATCGTCGATGCAAACAAATATTATGACAGTGTCAATGTCAAAATTACATGACAATAACACTCTTTTTTTTTCTTCCTCTGGCTTCGCACTACTGATGCATTGCCAAGACCAGTGTTGCCAGCTAGGTCTTATCAAAAGTCACCTAAAATGGCTAAAAAAGTAACCTTTTAGTGCGAAAAGTAACCTTTCATATTTTTATCCCATTATTATGGTACTTTAAGTTTATGACGTATATATCTATTATTACGTAGGTATAAACCTAAGTAGATGCCTACTTTTGTTTTCTTTTTATTAGTCTGCAAAGTAGGTATGTACCACGATCTTCTCACTTTTGGTGTAGGTACTTATTATATTTAACTAGCATAACTTTCTAAAAAAAAATTTTGACCTACTTAGTAAAGACGAGTTAGATAAAGAGTTAAGTATATAAACTCATTATAAAACCCTATACAGTAAGTTGATACCTATACCTACTTACTAATTTGTACACTTTGCTAGCTTTCTAGCTCTTCTTTCCAAGAAAATATAATACTAAACATTCTTTCTTTTCATAACATTCTAAACAAACCAAGTGCTAATTAAGCTCTCGAACAAAAAAGAACCCGATTTATCAAGCGAGTAGGCAAAATTGGCCAGAACACTTTGGTCATAGTTGTGTTTAGCTGGTATATATTGTCGCGAGAGAGATAAACGTATTTTCAACAGTTGTGCTCACTACATTCAATTAAATATTGGAATCAATTAAAGAAATAGAAATTAATTCTTCAACATCCAAAAAGACACCTAAAAGTAACCTTTCACATCGTGTAACCTTAAACCTAAAAGTAACCTGACGTCGTTAAAAGTAACCTAAAAGGTTACAAAAGTAACCTCTGGCAACGCTGGCCAAGACATTAAAACTCGCAACAGGACCAAACCGGGATGCTCAAATTGTGATTTTATAGTCGATTGTGTCGATGGTGAGTATTTACAAAAATAAAGCTTTTAAAATTTGGAATGGTTAAAAAAATGGTTTATCCATAAGCAGTACTTAACTTTTGCCAACTTAATATTATTTGGAATTAATTAAGTTAATATTCTCAAGACAATGGTTAGGAATCGCGTTGAATAAAATTGAACTGCCGAACGTGTCATACTCAAGGTCATACTAGGGATGAAAATAATATATCAACATTTTTAGACAGTATCGATAAATATCGAGTGAAAAATATCGATATATCGTCAGTTTTCACATGATTATTTATACATATTCCCAAAGCATTACAAGTTCGTAAAAAGAATAGACATGAAGAAATTTGCTCGAGCCTAAACAATTATATACAATTTAATCAAACCAGTAATAATCTGATATGGCAAGCAGTGATAGCCTAGTGGTATAAGTGTTGGACTGACAAGTCAAAGGTCACAAGTTAATCCAAGGCACGCACCACTGACTTTTGGAAGTCATGTGCTTATTATAAACTAATTATCACTTGCTTAAAATGGTGAAGGAAAACATCGTGACGAAACCAGCACACCTGAGAGATTTTCTCGATGGTTGTTTAAACTCTGAAACTAGGTTGTTCATCAAGCACACGATAAAAAGAAGATCTGATATGGACATTAGAAGCACCCTCTGTTTGATGTGCACGCCTGTCAAGCGGCTGCTATTGTTTGTTACCGTCAGATTCACTGCTGCAGCAACTCTTTCGGAAGACACAAAAGAAGCCTGGCATATTAGATATTTAAAGGTGGCGTGAAATGCTGAATTTTTTTATGGTTAGGCTTTTCTTTCAAGGAGAGGTTGACCGAGGTATTGCTGTAGCTCATTGGGCCAGAGCTCGGGGCTTCGGGCACAGTTGTTGACTACAGGGATAACTTCTCATGCCCAGACCAAATTGAAGAAGTCTTAGAGTTTTCTTGTGCTCGTGCTATTATAATCAATTTCATGGTCACATAATTAGGTCCCAAACAATTCTTTGGACATCTTGTTCCTGTCGTTCACTTATTAGTTCCATGGAATAAACACGAAACCAGAGCTGCGTTAAAAAATATTTCGAAACTGATACGAATTCGATACTCTAAAATAAATATCGAATGTCGATATATCGCGATTAAAAATATAGACGATATATATCGATAATTGTATGGAAAAATAATAACGAAACTTTTTGCCGAAGCCTAGGTCATACTAATCCTGACGTCCATAATTAAATATCTTACTTTAATGCATTTATTCAAGGTTTTCTAATATGAAGCCCACCGGGCGGCAGCACTGAGACGTCAGGTCCAGATCGTCAAGTATCTGAGCGCCTTTATTTCATTTAATTGTTAACAAAAAAACTCGTAAGAATCAAATTGCTCCAATGTTACTTTTTTTTTCCTTCGCCCTAATCGGGCAAGTTCCAATGTTACGCAGATATTATGTGCTCAAAAAAAAAACGAGAGACCATAAGGTTCCTGAGGCTATAATAAGTTATAAACAATGGCTCATATTACATTCGTAGAGTCGATCTCTATACCTACAAACAATAGTCTTTTAAGCAAAGACCACTTCAGTAAAGACGATTACGAACTGCCAAGTAAAGTTTGTCCTTCAATATGAATGCCTTTCGTCGTTAACGTTCGGTGCTTTCATTGTTAATAAATTTAAATAATGTTAATAATACTCCCGGCGCGAGTCGTAGCCAAATGTACTCTGTGGTCGTAGCTACTCGCATTTGTTCGGTTTTTTATCATTTTAGATCAGCTTTAATCGTTGTTGGCTAGACCGTGTAGCTGATGAAGTGAACTTAAAAGTACCGAGATAACTAAAAGAGCACACATAAAAGATGGAATTTAACAAAAAAGAAATCATTATAATCATTTATATTTGTATCACTGTAGGTATATATATACCAAAGTGATAAGGCAAATTAATCACTTTGTCCTTTTACGAAGCTTTCTTCCATTTTAGAAACAAGCAAATGTAAATAACTACACATTATGTAAGAGCCCTAGCGCGATAAAGGAACTATTATCCAAGTGTTTTGTGGTTCTACAATCTCGGATGAGTAGGATGACGTCACAGGCAAAACTGAGACCACAGACGTGCCACGCTAAAGTACGTAGGCTTGCCAAAGTGGCGCCAACTGGTGGCGAAAATTTTGTTCAAAGCCCTCGTTGTATTTTCCGCCCACTAATATAAATATTCAAATAAAAACAGATACGCCAGTGAATAATCGCAACTACCATACAGTTTCCACCACTCAACTTTTACAGCCAGACCATCCAAGATTTTATATGATTATTTAAGAATAATGTTCTACAGAGATATAATAAAACCAAATATTTAAAGATTCAATCTTTATTTATAAATATATACAACTTAAAGTACGACACCATAGCCTAACAATGTTATCAAAGCTAATTTTGTATTATATTAAACAACTGTTTTAAACAACAGATGATAAATATAATATTTCAGATATTGTTTTCCCATGAAAAGGTTGGCTACTTTAAATATATAGCTTTTTTATTCACCATACTCAGAATGCACATACACACAGGTATTGACCAATTGCAACAGTTTGATGGATCTATAAAATTGCCCATACCCTCTGGTACTATTATTTCTGTATAGTGTAGGTTAATTTTCACCTTACCCTCTTCTACTTTGCTGTTTTGACTTCTTTTTTGTCTAAACACATAGACAAATCTGTAACTCTCTAAAATGCCAAATTTATGTCACATGCTGACTCAGAAAGCAGGCTATCATTCTTGGAAAGTAAGTGAGAAGATATATTCTCAGTATTAAAACATTTCATTCAATGCTCTTATAAAATAGCACATCTAAGAAATAGTAATATTTTTCATAGTTTAACCCTTCCGCTCAGCCACATGCAAATACATACTTAATAACAATAAAAATCTATTGTGTCTGCTAATTAGCGAGCCAACGGCTTAATAATGATTCTGAAATCAAAAAAAGAATTTATATGGAGGGTGTCACATGCAAAAAATTTGTTAAACTAAATAGATATCATTGGTTGAGCTTTGGTTGAGCAAGAGAATGAAATACCTAGGTGAGCTCCAGTGGCAACTATTTTGAACCTAACAAAAATAGTGGTAACACATCAAGTTTAACTTCCGTTATAATAACTCATCTTTTAAATTTAGTCTCATCTTGGCTATTGTGATTTATGTTTTGTCAAATTGCTATTTACAATGGTGTAATTGGATAAATGTGTTGATTGCATTTGTGGAATTGAAACATATCAACTTGCCAAGTGGTGATGATGGTTTTCCACCATTATGGCCAACACCCTCTTGTTGCCGAAATAAACCGCTCAGCTACTTATACTTTTATTAATATGAAATTAGGTAACAAATCAACTCATATCAACTGTTCAAGAATATCAAATGTTACTTCCATATTAACTTTGCTTATTTATTAACATTTATTTTATTGTTATAACATTGCAAAGGCTAACAGAATAGTGATCACAATATTAACATTTATAAACATATATATAATATAATTGCCTCCAATTATGGAGGCTATTCACATTGTCAGTATCAGTACCTGATATTATATTCCAAGAATGTTCACATTTCTAAATTAAACTGTCTTCAACTCTCCATTGACTTAGTGTCACCTCACTCGCAGCAACATAACATTAAATCTCTTCTCACTATCTTCACATAATATATTGAATTCATACATATTTTCAAGGTGTACCATGCACTTTATACATATTGTATGAGGAAAGCCATCCTTCTTGTGTAGCTGGAAATGTAGGAACATAAAATGAAATTATGGTATCTTTTCTCTTAAACTACAGCAGTCCACTGTTGGACATAGGTTTAAATACTCCTCTTTCTCTCATATTTTTTTACATTATTAACCAATTTGGTTTATAGAACTCGGTTATTTAAGCCATAACCATGGTCACAAAAGATAATAACTGCAATTTTTCAATGAGAAAAATGCAAAATATATATTATTAAAATATATAAATAGAGGACAGCAGTGGCTGCTCCACCAACAACTATTTAGCTTTTGATAAAGAAGAAACCAAAGGTACCATTTTTTTAGTGCAATACGCCAGCATATCACAATATAAAGTATTTCTTTCCACATAGTAAGTCTCAAAAATATTGTACGTTTCCGTGTCTGATCGAAGACATACTCGACAAACACTTTTTACGTCTGGTGCCATCGTCAAACAAACTGAGAGTTTATTAGCCTACAAGGTTATTCGCAAATTTTTATCAACGAATAATTACCGATTTACTTGCGCTTATTTTTATTTTTATTATGATTCACAAATGTCATCGTTGAAGTTGATTGAAGCAATATTCGAATTTCGATTGAAATTCAAAGTGTGGAGAACACAAAAATAGTATGTCAGTAACATTGCCATTATAAAAAAAAAAAACGAATTTAGTTTGTATTCGATTAAAATAGTAATTTATTATTATTTTTCAATCATACAATTTTGTCTTAATTCGGAATACACTTTTCTAAACAAAAATTCTCCACCTTTATGTGAAATGATAATTTATATTATATTATAATACGAAAGCCTGCTTATACTTAAATAACTGGATAACTCACTATTTAGGCGATTATTACGGTTGGCTTCAACCGTAAACACGGTGATTTTCTTGTTTACTATCTGTGTAACATTTTGTTATAAAATGTCGGAGTCGGAGAACCGGGTGAAATCTGGAACGATAGCAGTTTGAAAACAAAATAGTGAACTTATATACGAAAATATCAAGAGTATTCAAAATTAAAAGTGTTTTCATAAGTAAACTTAATAATAGAATTATGTCAGCTCTTCAGAAGACCATTATGAAAAACAAATTGCCGCCCAAATGTCCCAGAACTTCTGGAATATCCACCAAGTAAGAAAAAAAATGCTTTTCTTAAGATTTCACTGAATAATCAGAATAATACTCTAACAATGTCAGATAAAACTTTTGGCCAATACTTGCTGTACATTTTAAATATTAATTCGATAAAAATAAGATGACGTTTCATAAAACATTTTCTCCAATTGTTTTGAAACATTGACATTATTTCTATGTAAAAGTAAGTTTGTTTTACTCTCCCAGATCATATCTTAAAACTATGCTTTCATAGATGCTATTACGATTATTTACGATGATATAAGACTTATACAGTATCAATTATACCAGCTTGCCAAGCACATTCTCGAAACCGACGTAGTTTACGAATACATAAATTACTTGATAAAAAGTCTTGAAAAAAAGGTGTAGTTTGAATTTTCTTGTAGATTAGCACCTTTTGGCACTGGTCGTCGCAACTACGCTCCTGTGTCTTGGAAGCAGTATTTTGACAAGAATGTGGATGTGGAAACAGATGCAGGGAGCTTCAAAGTGTATTTGTCACCTGAGCCTGACCATCCAGACAGGCCCAGGATAGTGACATTGCATGGAGGCGGTTACTCAGCACTCAGTTGGGCCTTGTTTACAGTAAGTTCGCTGTAGGTTTCTATTACAAAACATTTACTAAAGCCACTTAGAAAGTAATTTGTTAAAAATTATAGATTATACCTACATTACACTTAATTGTTAGGCAATACTTGAAATAAATGTAAATCTGAATCTTATTATGTGTATAGATAAATTTATGAATGGGGTAAATAAATAAATAAAAAGTTTGTACTATGATCATAAATTTAGAAATGTGCACTAAGGGTTTACATATTAACAGCAAGTATATTATCTGTGTGATAAATTTCACTGGGCATAGATCTTTCTCTGCTTGTGCCAATCAGCTTGTGTGCTAGTCTCATCCAGGTGATTCTAGAGGTACTAACAATATTGGCCACCCATATTGCCACTGGGTGACTAATACTCACACATCCTTCCTTTTATATATTAACTGTCAAAAATTCAAATGCATGCCATGGATAATCATATTTTTAAAACAGAATGAATTAATATCAAAATTCAATTTTATCATAATTAATACTATTACAATAATTCAATTCTTATCTATAACATGATTACCATGATTACCATGATATTATCAGATCTTATTCCTAATGCAGATTACAATGCAGTTATTATAGTATGCAGATTAACACAAACAATATAATCTACAGTTATATTGTGAAATTATCACGTACTTGGGTACAGTAATATTTCCCAAGTAAGATTGGCTATTGTACCTCTGTCAACATATAACTCTGTATTGAGTTGAAGCAGCAAAGATGACTGAAATTATTTATTTATTTATTTAATGATTCACCTACAATTGTTACAAATTTTCATATTAAATTTACATGCACAATAGTAAAGGTAAACACAGCATTCATAAAAATACAATCTGATACAATAAGAAACTAGTTTTCGTTAATGCTAGTAGCAGTGTTATATTATTAGTGTTCAGGAGATATCATAAACAACATGTTGGATAACCAATTTATACATCTCTCTTTTCTTCAAAACATTTTGAAAAAGGTTTCTTCATAAGACCACTGACACCTATGTTAATAAAATTGAAACTGATCAAAAGATGATTCACTTCTGCAATTAGCTTCTGACAATTAAAAAGTGCCTGTAAATGGTTTATTTGAAATAAATTATTTTGATTTTGAATACTTTTTAGATACTAGAAGTCTTTGGGCCTTGTTTATCTCAGAGATATTATTAAAGAGTTTATTGTTTATTTTCAGGAGGAGATCACAAACATGATTCACTGTCAGGTTGTGTCAATCGACATCAGAGGGCATGGAGAGACCAAGGCTGATAATCCTGATGACCTCAGCATTGAAACTCTTGTGCAGTGAGTTAATTACCATAACTAGTATAATTATATATCAGCCTAGCAGTACAACCCCATTACTGGGTAACCCAATTTCTCATGGTCAGACTGGTTGCTACACTTACAGGGTACCAGAATGCTTGTGTCAACTATGATAGATCTTTAATTATAAATTTTCTAAGAAAATATTGAAAAATAATAGACACAAATGGGCTTATGATTTTTCAATGTTTCCTTCATTTAATATTATTAATGTAGGGATTACACAGCCTTATGTGTTTAATAAAATAATGATATATTCATAGGTCTTTGTTTCGAAAACTGGGACCCATGTTTTAATGTGCTTTTGTAGGAATGTTAGCCAGTACTGTTATACATCATTATAATTGTTTCTGCATTGCTGGTTGGAATGAGTTCATGACTAACAGTGCAGAAAGGTAATGTCTAAAACCATTAAGAAGTTTCTTATGACACAGCATGGTCAATATGCATTCTTATACTAATTGCGGAGCAGGTCTATACCATAATACATTTAGCATATGAATGCTTCTTGAATCTTCCTCTTTTCATATATAATTATATTTTTTTAATACATGTTGAGGCCATGTAATGCCTATATTAATTATATATTAATTATAATATTATCTTCCTCTTTTATTCAATAAATTGTATGAAAATAAATTAAAAAGGTAGAAAAGATGCTCTAAAAATAATGGGATTGACTCCATACTTACATGTACTAGTTGTGCCCTGCGGTTACTCTTGCTTTAGGGTTGTGGTGTGATGTTTAGTAGTCTATAAAATTCTACAAGAATCGGCCTATAAAATGAAAAAAATAGTTTTTGGTCCCTGTATAAAAGGAAGACCTATGGCCGCCATTACCAGAGACCAGAAAGTCTGACAACCAGTCTTAGCATGTTAAGACTGGTTGTCAGACTAGTTACTGGGTAACACAATATCTCATGAGACCAGTAACTATGTTGTGGAGGTCATCTGACCATACTGGTATTAAGCAGCATCCGCTTAGAATGGAAGCCAACCTAAAAATAAGTGGGAAAACGCTAGCCAGAAACAAAGGGCAAGAATGTGGATTAAACAAAATTGTCCAAGTACTAAAACCTGATTCCTATATTGCAGTGATGTGGAACAGATCCTGCACAAGTTATTCAGTGAAGGCATCCCCCCGCTGGTGTTGGTGGGGCACTCTATGGGCGGCGCCGTGGCCGTGCGCGTGGCGCTGCAACCCTCACTGGAGCACTGCATACATGGAATTGCTGTTATTGATGTTGTTGAAGGTAGGTGATACAGCTTGCTTTAAGACAGCAGCCAAATAATAGGTGAAGCAAGCGCATTCGTTCGCGCAGGACTTGGGAAAATAGCACTTTATTTTTATACAAAAATTTTATTAATTTGTATAATTAAATCATTTAAAGACTGATTGAGGTGTACAGTTCCGAATAGTCCTTTCCTATGAAAAAGAAGCAGCAATTAATTCGATGGTTACTCTATAAAACTTTATATTATTTACAATCGAAATAGGTATCCGATAGTTATGAAAACATATAAAAAAAATGGAATTATTTATGTTGGTGTTATGTCTCACGGCCAGAATTAAAAATCAAAGCTCGTATAGTTCAAAATAAAGTTATTTAGAGAGCTACTCACCCTCAAGGAGTGAGGATAATGACTCGGGTATGAAGAGACCCACATTAATATTTCTCTTGTATAATATAATAACTATGTTTACAAACTTGAATTGCACATTTACCCAATCCTAGATCCTAAACAACTACCTGTTATACAAATACTTGTTTTACTTACTCTAAGCTGTGTAATCACTAGTTTGATAAACAAACATTACATCCTGAACTAATATTAGTTGTTTTGTTAGTTGGTGGAAGTTCATGAAACAGTTTGAGGTATATTTACGTAAATATTTATCATAAACAAAAGGGAACACGTTTTCGTGTATCGTGAGTGCGTCTAGAGACAATATAATATGTTTGTGTATCTCAAATCTCAAAATATCAGAAGACCATACAAATTTGTTCTGTACAGGAATTGAACCCGCGACATGATGGTTTTCGATGTCACATAATCGATCTGTGCTCGGTTTTGAGGCGAATTTAGGCCAAACAAACCATATAGTAATATTTTTGGAACAATATCGAACTCGGATAATATCCTACTGCACTTTCCGAGTCTTCTCAAAGCTTTTGTTGCAATTGATTCAGTTATGTAGTCTAGAAGTAAATGTATATGTATGAATTTGTATTTTAATGCAGTGTATAATTTATACTTTGCAGGCACCGCCATGGATGCCTTGGCCAGTATGCAAAGCTTCTTGAGGAGCAGACCCACACACTTCAAGAGTATTGAACATGCCATAGAGTGGTGGTAAGATGCGCTTTTATTTTAATACATTTTCGGAGATATATAATATTTAAGTAAATACAAGACAAACAAACATCTGATACTAAATATATTGAAAATAAATTCAAATGCTTATAAGCATAATGTATTGAACTCTGAAGATATAATTTCTTGTGGAAAGAAATATATGGTTCCGTGCAGGATTTGATCAGCACCGTCCAGATGAACATTGCCCAGAGTATTCATCACAACCATATTTTTCATCTCACTAAACTTAATATTAATTTGATATATTAATTTTTTTCATTTTCTAGTGTCAGAAGTGGCCAAGTGCGTAATGTGGATTCAGCAAAAGTTTCAATGCCCAGCCAAATTGTTAAGTAAGTTAGATTTTTAACTAATTTATTTGCTCAGTGAAATAATTATTTACGAAACTTTATTGAACTTAATTTATAACTTTATTCTTACCCTTTTTTTCAGCTGTGCTACCGACTTATTGGCAACAAACGAAGTGGAGACCTATACCAGTGAATGCGACTCTCACACGCTAACCCCGGCCAGGCACGAGCCGCTAGCCGACCGCATCGCTGAGGAGGTCGAAGGAGAGGCAGAGGAAGAAGTAGAGCCCGAGCCCGAGCCCGAGCCCGAGGCCTTCACGAGGCCCACCGCTGTGGGCGATGGTGGCGCTAGTATGAAGTGAGTGTTTAAAAAAAATTGAAGAAGAAATCTAAAAGCGGATATTACTGATCATTGTAAAAGTCAGTGTCAGTAAGCAGGTAATTAC
Organism: Xylocampa areola; assembly: GCA_935421205.1. Taxonomy (NCBI): domain Eukaryota; kingdom Metazoa; phylum Arthropoda; class Insecta; order Lepidoptera; family Noctuidae; genus Xylocampa; species Xylocampa areola. Next base: position 12,927,276 of record OW285220.1, read on the forward strand.
TGAAAACAAACAGCTGATTCATTCATGCATTTAATTGAGTAATATTGTTGTTTTTCTTCATGGATGATTTTTTTGCTATGATTGTTGGGGTAGGCAAAGGTGTCCTCACATTTTACCAACGCTGTAAGTCCCATGTGTCCCAAAAGGTGGTGAGCCAAACTAACTGCCTCGTTGGTCTAGTGGTCACAAACGCGACTGCTGAGCGAACCCGAGATCTTATCTCGGGTTCGATTCCCGGGAATCGAGTTGGATAGTGTTATTGAGTTTTTCTGATAGTGAATTCTCAGTAGCAACCCGGAATTTGGAATTGTGCCTGGTAGATGGCAATAGCCTCACCACCTATTACATGGGACTTAATAACAGCATTAGTGAAATGTGGGTGTACAACTGTGTACACCTTTGCCTACCCCTTTATGGGAATACAGGCGTGATGCTATGTTATATACAGATAAATCTTTCAAACACATTAACGCATGCGTGGCGAACTCTAAAGTTATAAATTTTTGTAGTAAGAAAAATATGGTCGTGGGCAGGATAGGTGCTTTGACCACTAAGCCATCTCGACCTCTGCTCACTACTCCGAATTCTTCTTAAACATTTTAATACCTCTTTCGGCGACGTCATCGCTATATGTTCAGTCCCTATAATCTTTTTTTCTTTTCACAAAAATTTATTACTTTAAATCCTTCATCTCAATTTCAGATACAAATGGCGTATCGACTTATCTCGTACGGAGGGGCACTGGTCGGGTTGGTTCCGCGGACTGTCGGCCGCTTTCCTATCAGTACGAGCGCCGCGGCTGTTGTTGTTGGCTTCTATAGACGGGCTGGACAGAGAACTTACTGTTGGACAGATGCAGGGTATGTATACTTATATTGTGCAACATACTACACTAAAAAATATATTTACCGTGGAACAGCCATGCTTCGGCACGAATGGGCCGGCTCGACCGGAGTGATACTACGGCCTCACAGGAAACCGGCGTGAAACAACGCTTGCGTTGTGTTTCGCCGAGTGAGTGAGGGTACCGGAGGCCCAAACCCTTTAAAAGGCCGGTAACGCACTCGCGACTCCTCTGGGGTTGCGGGTGCCCATGGGCGGCGGTAATCGCTTACCATCAGGCGAGCCGTCTGCTCGGTTGCCCAATAAACCAAAAAAAAAAACGCTCTGGGCTGTCCGTCAACCATACTGTCAGAAATACCTCCATCACGACTAACAAGATTGGAGACGTTAACTGCTTATGGCAGATGGAGTCAAAAATGAAATAAATTAAGCAGTAAGTAAACTAGGAATAGATTCAACATGGCAGACAAAAAAAAAACATATTTTATGTTTTTTTTTGTCTGCCATGTTGGTGTAGTGGTACTGAGCATGAGGTCTTGGTATCAATTCTCAGGTCAGTTATTGTTACTGGGTTTATTTGTAATAAAATTTAAAATTGGAATTGTGTCCGGTAGATGGCAATATATAGGCGCACCACCTATTATATATGACTTAATAACTGCATTGGTGAAATGTGTGTGTACACTTCTGTCATCCCCTTTGCGGTATACAGGCGTAATGCTATATGTATGTTATGTTTTTGTCAGAATCAATAGGTCGCTTGAGCGGTTAAACCCTGAGTCTAATAGTAGTTTATTGTTTGCAAAAACAAGAATTGGGGAAATTTTAGTTAAGGTGTAAGGAACAATAGGTACATTTGGCTAATGGAAATATTTAAATGCATTTTTTTTTAAATTGATATTACTGTTGCAAGCTGAACACAAAAAGTGTAGTCTAATACACAATATAGTATAATAATAAGTTAGGAATGAGCCAGCCTATGAGAATTTTTATATTATTTACAAATACTATTATAAAAAAATACTAAATATTAAACTAAATTGCTGCACTGTGTGGTTTCAGGCAAATTCCAGATGCAAGTACTAACGCGATGCGGGCACGCAGTTCATGAAGATTGCCCGGGCGAAGTAAGTTAACTAAAACCAGTTTTTACCTGTTAAACAATTATATGGTTATAAGTTATAACCATATAATTGTATAACTATTACCGAGGAAACTATGGATGTATTGTGTGAAAGATGATATGACTAGAAAAGAAATGAGTACCGAGATGACGACAAACAGGTATGTATGGACGAAAAAGGTGTGCTGCGCCGACCCCAATTACATTGGGATAAGGGCAGGGATGATGATAATTTTATAGCTATTTGTTATAGAATTTACACACATTATTACATATAAGAATATTGTTGTTTATTGACTGCCTCGTTGGCCTAGTGGTCCCAAGCGCGACTGCTGAACAGGAGGTCTCGGGTTCGATCCCCGGGTCGGGCAAAGTGTTATTGAGTTTTTCTGTTAGGAAATTCTCAGTAGCAGCCCGGAGTTTGGAACTGTGCCCGGTTGATGGCAATAGGCTCACCACCTATTACATGGGACTTAATAACAGCATTGGTGAAATGTGGGTGTACAATTGTGTACACCTCTGCCTACCCCTTCGGGGAATACAGGCGTGATGCTATGTATGTATGTATGTATGTATATTGTTACACATAATTGTGTTTTGCAAGAAATAAAAGTCTTTTTTTTATTAATACATAAATTTTTCAAATTTTTTTGTATACGAACTCACATTTACTAAAACACAATTTCCAGGTCGCCCGAGTAGTAGCAGCATTCGCGCTGCGGCATCGCCTGACCATCGCCACGGAGAACGGAGAACAGATGCAACTCATTCAGGGCATGCCGGGCTGCTGAACATAACATCTACATAACGCCCAGTGTAACTTGAAACTCAATGGCTGTTTCAAAGAAAATTCATCAGTAAATTTGTCGGAATCCTTAAGTAAAATTATATCATTGAGTAGGTCATTAAAAAAATTGAAGTCATGTCGAAGTAAGTTAAAAATAACTACAATATTTACGTTCATCATTATCATTTAGAAGCAGTTTTTATAAATATATTCCCTTTAAAGTTATAATAATTTTGTAGTTAAATTATATTAGTTGACAGTATTAGTTTAGTAGTCGCAAGCGCGGCTGCTGAGCGTGAGGTCCTGGGTTCGATTCCCGGGTCGGGCAATGTTATAGGGTTTTTCTGTTAGGAAATTCTAGCAGCCCAGAGTTTGGATTTGTGCCTGGCAGGCAACAATAGACTCACCCCTTATTACATGGGACCTAACGGCAAAGGTAAAATGTAGATGTACACTTACAACACTTGTAAGTCATAAGTGTACATCTCTGCCTATCCTTTCGGGGAATACAGCCTTGATGCTATATTTTCAAAGTGTATTGGCGTGTCAAGTTATACTGGGCAAGTATAAATATCACTTTTAAATAACATCCGACCAAATGTAATGATTGTTTTAAAGAGAATTTTTTTTAAATCACAGTATAGGTTGTAATCATACTTATTAAGTAATGCAATAAGTTGTAGGTATTCAGAGAGATATGTGAATCAAGATGGTGTAAAAAATGGAGGTTGTGATGATGAATGATTTGTCAAAAAAGGTTGAAGATAAATTATCTTTATTCCATTAATTGAATTTTGGGAAGTGATTTGTGTATTTGATTGGTTTACTTTAGTAATTTGTCTATAAGACTTTAATTGAAAAAAAAAAAAATTATACTTAACCATTTGAAATGGGAGTGGTTTTCATAGAATTCTTTCTAAAATAATCATAGTCTTACTTGAAGTCTGAATCCATTGAAGTACTTACATTATATTTTCTTGTAAGTATCCAAGAATAATGTTAACATTATCATTATTCCTTACTTTGACTGGTCAATGGCTATATTGTTGAACAATGTTCATTGGTCAAAACGAAAAGCTTTGGCTGGTTGATGTAAGGAAATCAATTAGGACGCGTTTATTTAGAAAGAGTTAAATCCATGACAAGGATTTGTAAAAATTCAAAAATATTTGTCTTTCTTGCTAGGAGAAAAGTTCATATAATGTCTTTGGGTCACAATATATTTAAGTAAAAAGGGAATTTACAGAAAAACTTGTAAACTCGCCCTAATTGGTTGGATTATAATGATCAAAAGTATTTTTTGAAATATAAGTTAATAAATAAAACTAATTCTTGTAGTCTTAAGCTTTGCTCACAGTGAGTGTTTATTTTATTTAAGTTTTTAATCTACATAATTATTTTAATTGGTGAACTTTTGTATTTTTAAGATACTCCACTAGATTACATTGTTTTTTACTAACTTTCTCACCGTTACGCTCGTGTATGGACGATATCGTTCAAATGCTCAAAGTTACCGATGTTCATGAAAGTTTCAAAGACGTTTCTCAAGTCCCATTTATAAAATTGGTTATAGTTGCTATAGAAATTGTATGGATTGTCGTGTCGCTATGCACGTAGTAACGGCCTATAAGTTGAAATGTTCCTTCTTTTATTAATATCATTTAACACAACGATCTCAGTGTCAGATCATGAGTGAGATTAACTCATGTTTAACGTACTAAAGGTTCCAAATTAATCGAAAGTAGAACGTAAATAACGTATACGTAATCACCATAGTCTGCCTATAACGAAAAAAAGGCATGAACATAGTATTAGTTGCTAAAACGTCATTTTATCAACTAGATTTCATCATAAAATGGTCGCCTTTAGTGCCTTAGTAATCAATTCTGTGTCGTTGCTCGAAATTGTAATCTTAATCTTAATTTATAATTTAACTATAAGGTGCCTGTTACACGGTCATTACAGATCACAGTTTAGTGTAAAAATGTTTGCACGCTCATTAACGCGATCTAAACGAATCGTGTAATTGGTGCCTTGAATATGTCTCAATTTGTATAGACTGTACAGATGCTATTTGATGTTTAAAATGAAATAAAGATACATATATTTAATTGAGGTTGTGTTTCTTTTATCACCGTGAGGTAGTATGTTACCCTGGATTATTCTAAGCAAACTTGTGTCGAATTATGGTTTCAGTCGCAAAATGAGCACTTTCTTCTTTTTCTTTCTTTCAACGCGATAGTTTAGAATTATATAATTATGATATACGGCGACTGTGTAACTATTTTGTCTGCTTCGTGAATACGTTCCTATTATCAAGCTAAAAATGGAAAAAAATGGGTTTGCTAATTAATAAAACTATTAACTTAAGATTTGAAACGTTTTATTATCAGATCAAAAAGGCCGAATAAATAGTTAATAAATAACACATCATATTAGTTTATTATTACATAAAATACAAATAATGGTAACTATGTGTGGTAACAAACTTAAAGTTTGTACGACTATGTGCAATGACTAGCAGACGATTGTTTAACAATTAAGTAACGATTATACTGATTGTTACCAGTTCTGAACTATATAGAGCTCTCACTAACCGAATCAAAAATGAACAATTAATAATTAATAATTTTATACACAGCAAGACTTAAAAAAATACAAATCCGAAAATCCATAATCCTATTTGCTGTTGGTAGGTAAATACATTTACTTGGATTTATATTGTCTCTGGCTTTCCCAATAACAATAATTATATAGACTATTTCTGAGATTTGAGTTATACTTAATTCGTTGTTAAAGGAACTGGTTAAGAGCAATACATTTAAGGAGACAAGTATGTTTGTTTTACGTTTGCTTTGCTAGTATCAATGACAGTATCCTCAAAGCATCTTGAACGCATTACCAAAAATGCTATTACTGATATTAATTAATTGCAATCATGTAATGTGTTCTACACAGTAAGGGCGCAATTTTTGAGCTCTCGTTAAACAATATTGAATAGAAATAATTAAATGGTAAAATTAATAAATAATCTCACTGTTGACAACCACTGTAATGCTAAAAGTAGGTAATTATATTAGAAAAATGTGCGTAAATATGTAAGTAACGTGTTCAACAATAAATTATTAATAATATAATTGTATACATAGGGCATTGAAGTAAATTTTACTATTGGTATACATACTTATTATGTTCAATAACGACCTACCTTTCTCTAAGTTGGTTTTACAAATTAATTAAATACAGCATATTCATATAAATAATGCACAATAAGAACAAAATTAAATTATTAGACAATTTGAAAAAGAAAAGCGATGTGTTCTCGAAAAAGTTAAATGCACACTTTTATAGTGTAGAAATGCATCCTTCCATAGAAAAAAAGGGACGCCAAAAATTACTAAGTGACTATATTTTTTCGATTTAATTATAGATTCCGACTAAGTATGGCAATATTGAGAGCATCTGTGACAAAATTTACACCAAATTAGCTATAACCACAATAATTTAAATATTACTTTGTTTTATTTTAATATTCATAAAGGTAGGTATAATAATGTCACATGGTTATCAACATTCTGAATATAACGTTGAATAAAAAAGTTGTTGAGTATATAGTTATGACAAATTAGTTAAAAAATATATTATTATAACAGGAAAATGTGTAAAATTGATTTAAATAGTTAAAGATTGTGATTAAATTATTCAATTGTCTAATTACCCGTGAAAATACTTTGGAGGAAATAAATCCCGACTGCTTAAATTATATAGTGTAGTGTAACCTATTTAGAAACTTACACTAGACTATATATGTTTAGCCAAAAAAGTAGGCAAGAATAAAACTAGGCCATAATAAATATTTCTCACTAGTTGACTGAGAATTTCTCTTGATGTAACAGCAATAATACTTGTTTTAAAGACGAAGGCTTTGTTGTATATTGAAGTGTATTAAAAAAAGTTATAATAAAATCAAGTCTCAAGGTGGTGAATCTTATTCGTGCATACAACTTAGTACAGTGTGCCCACTATATTACGGTAGGTATATTATATAATTCCTGCCTCTTTGGTTTAGTGGTGGTGTGGCACGACATGAAGTACTGGGATGACACCCAGGCGGGCACAGTTCCATGTGGGACCTTATTGTCTCTATGTGTTCAGTATCATATATATGACTATGTAGTTACTGAAAGCGAAGGCGCTTCGAACTATCCAGATATACAGGGCTCACTGTACTAATGCCTAATAGTTACATACAAACGAATTTAGCTTCAATTAAGATTACGTATATCTCGTCTTTAATAACAAATAAAATTGCATCTCTAAGAAATTATTTTCTTAATACTTATAGTTTTGTAAATGAATAATAAATCATCGATGGCGATCTGAAGTATGGCATCATATCTGCGGTGGTATTACACGGCGCTCTTCATTTCCTGCTTCACGCACGATTTGAACGCCTCCCACCCCTCGTTCTTGGCATAGGACTGAAAATTAATAAAATGATTGAATTGATAATCAGTCAAAACCTACTTTATAGTAGTACGTAATATGGATGCAAATAAATACAATATCTAGTAACTTCCACAATATTGAGGGTAGTCATGCAAGACAAAATGTTAACTGTGCACCACGCGCCCCCGCCCGCAAATATATGCACATACGAAAGCGGTGAAAAAACGTAATTTAACAAATATGAATCGCGACCTAAGATGGTAAAAAAAGGAAACTTGAAATTGCACATTTCAGCCCCTAATTTAGAACATCTAATTTAGAAAGAACAGGTTTCTTCAGAAGCCCTACAGAATAAACGAAAGGTACAAAAAATTAATTGGTTTAATTATACTCAACTAATAATATTGTTCATTTATATTGCTATCTATGGTATATATTTAGCTATTTCATATAATTCTTCATCGGGCCCTGTGGCGCAACGGATAACGCGTCTGACTACGGATCAGAAGATTCCAGGTTCGAATCCTGGCAGGGTCGCAGTATTCTTTTTGTTAACAATTAATTGCATTTGAGACAATTTTCTCAAGCTACGCAGATTTTAATTAAATATTTAGTTAGACAATATGATATTTCGAGTTTTTTATTAGCTAAATTTAAATTATGTGGTTATACGACGGCATGTCCTAATAGGTCTATTGAGAAACTAATCACGCTATTATAATATGTCTGCCGGCGTGGTGTTTTTGTTTATTATTTTTAGAGTGTAAGAATAGAATATAGAAGTTTTAAGAATAAAATATCTTTTAATGCTTTACAAATCTTCAATTAATAAAATACATTTTTCGCCTACTAATTTCAGCTTGCAAAAATAAGGAAGTGAAGCCGGGGTTTACGAACATGTTTGTTTGTATGACATGTAAGTGACATAAAATAATGTATCAAAACTAAAGGTCTTTTTTGTGTCTTTGAGTCAAAAGTAAATATTTATCTATAAAATTTTTAATAACACCAAACAAACTATGTATAATCAAATTAACTTAATGAAATTAACTAATTTTAGTAGCGTATTATTACAATGAGATAAGAAAAACAAATTGGGTGTTGAAACCCGCCCCGAAATCCCTGGCTACCGGCCATGCATTTGCTTTATCGTTTTATATACATTTACATGGTAAAAATACTGACTTACCTTAAACCCTCTATGCAGGCGATCCTTCATAATCGCGATGAACTCCTTGTAACTGAGCAGCCCGTCGCCATCTGCGTCGAAGATGGCGAACACGGTGGACACCAGGTGTTCCGACTGAGATATACCCGTGCAGATCTTAACTGCGCGGTGGAACTCATCTAATAAGAAATTAGTACATTAAGACACAAATTGGTCACTGCACTTGAGGCTGCATTGCAGCCCGAGCCGCAGACGATGGTTGTAATGAAGCCAAGAGAATTGTGATCGACCAAGCTCACGTGTTGATGTAAGTCTATTTTTAGGGTTTCGTACCCAAAGGACTCAATGGGACTTTATTATCTACTGTCTGTCACAACAAACAGATACATTAACATAAAATATTATAAAATATAAGAAATACAATATCGAAAAGTAGTTCTGCATGCATAGTTACTGTTTATGTTTTGAATAAAGTATACTGCCTCGTCGGTCTAGTGGTCCCAAGCGCGAAGGTCTCGGGTTCAATTCCCAGGAGGTCGGGCAAGGTGTGATTAGGTTTTTCTGTTAGGGAATTCTCATTTGCAGCCCGGAGTTTTGACTTGTGCCCGGTAGATGGCATAGGCGAACCACCTATTACATGGGACCCCTACCCTTTCGAGGAATATAGGCGTGATGCTATATTATATACAAAATCTAGATCACCGTAAATTTTTTTCGAGAAACCAATTGTCCCTAAAATTGTCGTCACCAACCTTTGGATATCGGATGATCAGCTAACGTATACATCCTCATAGCAATAGTGAAGTCCTCCAAGTTGTTGAGGAACTGGCAGAAAGTCTTGAACTCCTCGAAGGTGATGCCGTGCTCGTCCTTCACACGGTCCAGCAGTCGGTCCAGGTACATATCGTATTCATCAGTATCTAAGTACGTATAACGGAGAAGTATCTTCGCGAAGTCCACCTCGGAGATAGTTTCGTGACCTGAAGTTGTAAGAGAGTCTGCCTGTCACACTCATTTTACATGTTATGCAAGCATAAGTCAACATGGAAGCATGTTTACATTATAAAATCTTTCTGTCCTGTAGGTTTGTTGTGAAGCATTCCAAAACTTTTCCGTATCGGAACGGAAACTTTAACTTAGATTACTGTGGTAGAAAATTAAAAAATATTATTCTGATGTAAAGTTATTATATTAAATGGAAAAAGAATACGATAGTGAGCAGGATTCGTATCTGCGATTCCCGGATAAATACTCCAGGCGCTCTGACCGCTAAGCCGACAACTCAAGTCGAGAAGAAAAATCGAGTCAGAGCGCCTGGAGTATTTATCCGGGAGGCGCAGGTTCGAATCCTGCTCACGACCATAATCTTTTTCTATTTAATAAAAGAACTTTAGAGTTCGCTAACCATGCGTTAATTCTGAAGTATTTAAAAAAATATCTTATGTACAAATATATATCATGCTTTATCTATTTCATCGTTTTTTAATAGCGGTTAGAGGTTCTTAACGGGAATTTTGTGTACGGATTCGAAAACGCCAGTTTCCGACGGTTTCCGACGGTTTCCGACGGTTCAGAATCAAGGCCCTGGTCTCAAGTTATGTAGCTAAGTAATAGCCGCACAGATAGATCGATCGAGGTTAAGCTGCGCTTGCCGCGGTCGGTTTGTGGATGAGTGACCGTCATTTCATACCGAGACCCCTTCGTGTTTCGGAGAGCACGTTAAGGCTCCCGGTTGTCAAATTAAGATCTATGACAGCCGTTACGGGTAGTCAGAGGCCTGCAAGTCTGACAACCAGTCTAAACACGAGATGTCGTGTTACCAGTAATTGAGTTGTGGTGGTCAGATAGGCAGTCGCTCCATGTAAAATACTGGTATTAAGCTGCATCCAGTTTGACTGGAAGCCGACCCCAATGTAATTGGGAAAAGGCTAGGCAGATTAGTTCGATTTCAATTTATTTTGTTTACATTTTGAATATTTATTAGATACTCCCATGATGAAGTATAAGGTAGGTACGTTACCTTTAGCAAACTCATGGAACTCCAGTTCCAACACCTCGGTCTGCAGGTTCTCCATGAACTGCCTGAAGCCTTCAAACTTCAGGTCGTTGGTGCCTTTCTTACCGAAAAAGTGAACCTGAATAATAGAAATGAAAATGGTTGGGTTAGCCACCAATCTGTTTAGCAGGCGTATGGGCTTTCATGGTTAACATCGAATTGATTGTCACTTTGCATTGCATAACATATCATCACGCCTGTATTCTCCGAAGGGGTAGTCAGAGATGTACACCCATATTTCACCAATGCTGTTATTAAGTCCCACCAATAGGTGGTGAACCTATTGCTCAAAAACTTTTTTTTTTTATAAAAATGCCCCACACTAGGAATTTCTTCCTGTATCGTGGGTGCGTTTACAAACATATAATCTCACAAGCACACACACACCCAGACCCGGAGCATTTATCTATAGATCGTACAAATATTTGCTCCGTGCAGGAATCGAACCTGCGGCACGCAGCGCAGCAGTCGGTCTTTCGACCACTGCGTCAACCGCGCTGTCAACAGCCTGCTACTGAGAATTTCATTACAGAAAAACCCAATAACACTGCCTGACCTTGGAATCGAACCCAGGACCTCATATTCACCAGTCGCTTGGGCCACTAGACCGATGAAGCAGTTAGTCGATTCAGTACATTGCGTCGTACATTTTTAACTACTTTCGATATCAACCGAGATAGACACTACAGTATGCCTGCAGGGAAGTATTTAAATTTATACTAAGTATATTGGTAAGGTATTCATCTAAAGTTATAAATGTTGGTGGAAAGAAATAAATGGTCATGAGCAGGAATCGAACCTGAGCTTCTCGGATAAATACTGCAGGCGCTCTGATCGCTAAGCCTTCTCGACCTCTGCTCACTACCACAAAATCTTCTTCCATTTTTATACGACTTTTGGTGACGTCATTGCCATTTATTCAGTCCAAATACAGGAAACTGAAGGTAGATATTGTTCCGGGTCTGGGTTTGTGTGCGTGTGAGATTACGTCTCTAGATTATATCTATCATGGTGTATAAAATCACAGAAATGTTATTTCTCAGCAAAAGAGTTTTTAGACATCAAAACTCTTTGGTGAATTTAAAAACGAATAACACACGCCTTTTTTAAATTACCGCACTTGTGCTGTAATGTAAAGTGAAAAACACGTGTGCGCAATAAGCCTTATTGTGAACCTAAAATTACCGCACTTGTCCTGTGATGTAAAGTGAAAAACACATGTGCGCAATAAGCCTTATTATGAACCTAAAATTACAGCACTTGTGCTGTAATGTAAAGTGAAAAACACGTGTGCGCAATAAGCCTTAATATGAACCTAAAAGCAGTGCAGTAAAAGTCACTCTACGAGCAATTCTTATGTGTTGAAAAAATTATTTCACGTTATGGCGTTTCAAAAATGTTTATAACAAAAAATATACAAAATTCTGTTCCTTATATTATTACTGCAGCTTTTGAAAGTAAGCAATGTCGACCACGAAATTGCTTTACCATATTTGACAAAAACTTCCAATAAATTATAATGTCAATAAGGCTGACAGTATCTGTCTGACACTTTGATCTTGTAAGCGAAAATAGACCTTGTCATATTATGATGTGCAAACGAAATTCAGCATTAGGGTGGTAAAGTATGGTCGACTATACTTCAATTACCTGCAAGAAAGTGTCAACATTGTGTCTCCTCTGCAAGCCCTGCTCATCGTTGACGTAGTTCTCGTGCGCCTTGCCGTCTGCCTTGCCGTCCTCCTTGCCCTCCTCCTCTGTCATCCCCCTCTTGCCACGCCAGGCAAAGCTGAAGATTTTCTCCATCTGAAATTTTCAGGCAATGAAGTTAAACGTTGCTCTATATTTTCCTCAACTGTGCTTGAATAAGTATTGTATAGCCAGGATGACAGTGTGGAATGGTTAAAGAGTAAAATTTATAAATTTACAAACATGACAGTAATAGATTATGAAAAAGTCAATCAGATAAGTAGGTAGGTAAAAATGTATGTTAGTGTGAATATTTTGTAAAGTAGAACAAAGTTCTATTTGGAAAAGCGTGTAAGTAGCTGTTTAAGTATAAAGTTGTGTGACTGTATTGTGATGAGTTATGCACAAAAGAAAAATGTTATAGAAATTCATATCGGCAATCACATAGCACCTTTTTAATTAAAAATATGTAAAATCTTAAAACAAATCCGTGCAAATCATAAATTATATTACTTAATCAATAAAATTATTTAAAAATACATACGCCAATTAGTTACATAACTTAGGACGAATATCGTTAACTCTAATATAAAATAATGAGACCTTAAACCATAGTCTGCTAGAAGCATAAAACAACATTGTTATGCAACAGCTAACAATTCAATTATTTATGTTTTAAAGCGAAACATTCGTGTATTTTTACGGATAATCTTGCAGTTATTTGTTACTATTTTTAAGAGATTATAGTGCAGTAAGTTACTTTGTTATACTTAGGCTATCATGGTGCACTTTTTGGGTAATTTTATTTCCCACTATCCGAAAGCCTATTTAAAGATAAACCACAAAGAAATCCGTAAAACACGTCTTGCAACAAAAAGAAATCACCTATAACGAAACGACAAATGGACGACACGAAAAACGGACGGACGTAAGCGAGGTCCAAGGTGGACTTACTCTGGACATACTTGGGACCACCTCAACATGACTTGTCCTGTTCCTCGAGGCACTTGTAGACACTAACGAAAGCAGCTAAGGCGCGGTGAGCACATAATACACAGATAAATATCACATTATTATTTATATATACTTCTTTATATATATAAACGTACATATAATGAATAAAAAATAAATAAAAATGAAAATCAAGCGAAAGATGTACATCGTATACCGCTCTGGTAAAAAAGTATTAACACTGTAAATCATAATTATTGAAGCAGTAATTGTTTTCAAAAAGTCACTCTTTGTATCAATTTAGATTAATTATTAGGAACAACTATTATTTTGTAAAATTGAAAAAAATATTTGGGAGTTTTCTTAGTTAATGGTTTATCCCAAAAGCAAATTAAGTAAATAGTTTTGCAATGTAAAATAACAACTCAACGGATATTCACACGTTATTTACCTCAATTTTGAAGACCGTAAAAATGTTGATTCGATTTAACGTAAGTAGGTATGTAATTATAAATTCTTAAAAAACTGAATCACAAATAAAAATAAAGAGAGTGAAGAAAATTAAATTAAAGAATTAAATTTTAAGTTATCGATTCAACATTTTAAGCCTTTATATTTTGATAGCGAGACGGAATCGCTTCCAAAGCTGTCAATTTAACTCACTGCCTCTTGGCTCTTGGGATCCAAATCTTTACGCTCCTTGAAAGTACCACCCAGCAGACGTTGAATCTAGATATACATCGCAAGAAAAAAACATTGAGAAAACAAAATAAAATCATCAAAAATAAAAGAACATAAAAAGTAAAAAAAAATTTTTTAATATTTCTTGGCTCCATGTGTCATAAAGTATTTTGGCATGCTGTGCTTAGTATCAGCTTCTACTGAAATCTGTATTATTTATGTTTGTGCACTACTATGTATATTATATAATATATTATTACTACTTTATCGTTACAGTCCACATCACTGTGCTGATCATTATTTAATAAAAAACCTCAATTTTTATAAATGCATATCAGCACAGTTATGTGAAATTTTATTCCTAAACGATTTACTTCGGCAAAATATTGTTTTGATTATTTCAGCGCAACGCAAACGAAATGAAAGAAAAAAATGCTGAAAACGTGACTATCAGAATTAATATATTTTTTGTTTAATATCATATTATTGCCTTGCTTTTTAAAACTACAAAATAATTTGCAAACCTATCTCGTAATATATCTAATTTCGCCTCAGCAAACCGTGCCATTTCCTCTACATTGTTATCATCTAACGTTATGTGCTTTAGCGTCTAATGTAGCTTGTGCTAAATTTTGTACAATATGCCTTACATATGGTGCAATTAAAGAGCGGTAAGCGATTATTTCAATAAGATAAATAAGTACTTACAACTGAGGCTACAACGCATTCTGAAGTTTGATAAAATTTGATAATAGCTGTAATTGGTTTTCGCGCAATTTTAATCAAGAGACAAGTTAGAAAACGTAATTTTTGTTTCTAACATCTCTATAAAAGTGGGTGATATCCTTATGGGCGCTGGAGGCTTCCAGAGGGGGCAAATGAGACCAGGCTTTAAATAAGAATTTTATTTTTTATTTTTTTAAGTTGGGCGTTTCGTCGAATAAATTTGATATATAAAACCTATGTGTGTCATTGAAGATGAGCATTTATCTTTAAATACGATCTTTTCTTAAACTCACTTTCTTAGTACCATCTGCTTGGTATAAAGCGACATTTTTTCACCCATAATAATCTAAGTGCAATTGAAAATATTGGCGGTAATAAATACCTTTTGCCAAAAAAGTCCTTTGAACCGCTCGCGCTACTGTACATGCCGCTGCGCTTATACGTTTCATGCAAGCGATTTTAGCCTCACGTCGACCGCTAACATTTTCGACCTTACCTACACCAAAGATGTAGTACCAAATCGCTATCCGCTCATCTCTTACACCACTCCACGTATGTTATACTCACGACTAGAAACTCGTTCTTATCAACGCGTTGGTTGCCATCCGTATCGAACATGTTGAACGCTATCCGGAAGCCTGAAGCCGGCTCTGAAACATTAAGTTATGTGCTGCAGATACGTGGGAGATGGGCTTTCAGTATGTTAGGAACTAATTGTGGTAAGCAGAAGATAGTGTGTTTAGTGGCTTTGTAGTGTATCAGAGCTACAGCAGTAATAGCCTGGAGGGGCTCGTGGAAAAGTAATAATAGTAACTTCAGACCGAATTTTCGACCACGGCGGCCTATCGTCACGGCGATTAACCAAGTACGTAGGATATATTATAGTGCACAAGTTTATGCAAACACAGGTACCTACACTCCCCTATTCTTTACTCTCATAGTCGGATGGGACGGCGCCCGACATGACTAGAGAGAGATCAGGACCGACGGTTTTAAGTGCTCTCCGAAGCACAGGGGTGTCAGACCTATTTCCAGGCCACTATTGAGAATTTCATAACGGAAAAGCGAAACCAGTACCTCAGGCTCAGCAGAAATGAAACTGTGTTTCCCGGGGTTGGTCTGTGGATAGGTGACCATCGTTTTCATACCAAGCTTCCAGAACTTGGAACTTATGTCATGTCTTTTAGAATGCTTATTAAAATGAAATTACTTATACATAATTATAAAGATACTTACTCGTTAAAATAGAGAGAAGGAACAGGTACTCCGTGTAGGAGATAATGCCTAAAAAGTAAATTAAATCATGTCAGTACGATAAAAATTACACAATATAATCTGTGTTGAGGAATCATAGAGATGTGCTCATACCAACTTATCCTTCCAATAGTTTAAAGACTCGTATTAAATAATACCATAGCATAATATAACATAGCATCACCTCTGTTTTCCCTGAGTTAGATAGAGGGGTGTAATGTTGTACACCTTTCGCCTAATGCAGTTATTAAGTTTCTTGTAAATAGGCGGTAAGCCTATTGCTATCTACGGGGCACAATGCAAAACACCGAGCTCAAACCCTCAGAACATATCTAACAGATTGTTTTATTACACCGCCCAACCAGTAATCGAAACTATGGGAAATGTAATACTACGGAGGCACTATCAATGAGACAATGACATCCAAAAATATGGTTAATTTTACCCTTGTCTCTCATACTGCGGAACATTTGTGAGGAGCCCTTCTTGAGCTGCGGCGTGTGGTCGCGGAGGTACTCTATCTCTTTCGTGGTCAGCAGGCGACGCTTTAGGCGGGCTAGGAACACAAAGCAATGTGAGAACATACACATACATTAAGTACTACAAGGCCGACTAATAGTTTTCTGGGTGTCATTGTGTTCGTACATGTAAGATCTGTTAACATATTTATGACACAGGGGAAATACCAGAAGTTTTTTGGACATTGGCCAGGTTTAACAGAAGAAAATATTCTTGTTCCTTTAGCAAGGTGTCTTCTGGCAATGTCTTTCTTGGTCTAGTATCCTAGCGTAGGCATAAGAGTCTGAGTCAGGATGACTTATTTAAACTTTTAAGTGTAACTGTTTCAGCTTATCAAAAAAATAATTGAGAAAAGCGTATGTCATGGTACCTATAAGTACATTTTTTTTAACGAAAAGAGTACCTATTTTTATAATGCCTATAACTAGGTGAAATGACGTAGTCCAGCAGTTCTGATGTCTGAATAGCTGACCACTTTCCTCGTAATGGTTTTCCCTGTTTAGCGAGATACCAATTATTTAATGTCTGGTGACAAATGGGTACAAATGTACAATAATACATCATGGTAGTGCTCAGACTTCAAAAATCTCTTTTGGTCAGTCATCCTGATGCAGACCCTTGAGAGAATAACACTAAATATTTGCAGTTGTGCTAGCCAATCGGCTTTTGACGGCAAAATGCGGTTGCCAATGTTAAAAATAACAAAAGTTTGGTGTTACATTTTCGAGAATCTTTTGTTAACTTATTTATTGTACATTGATAAAAATTTTATGTTTTTGTTTATCTGCAACTTATTTTTATAACTTTATGATCCCTGTCTGTGCAAATTAAAAATTATTTTCCTTTTTCAGTAGTAAATTATTCCAAGGTTATTTACTCACAGTGTCACTCAAATTGGACTTTAACTTTAGATATAACTAGCTGGTGCCCGCGACTTCATCTGCGCTACTAAAGGTAGCCTATGTCCTTCCCCAAGATACAATATTTCTCCTTGCCCAATTTCATTACGATCCTTCAGCCGTTTGTTTAGTCGTGAAAAGGTAACAAACAAACGAACAAACAGAGTTACGTTCCCATTTATAATATTAGTATTAGTATAGATAGTATGGATAACTTTGTGCTACTTACGCCGGGGCTCTTGCTCGACCACGGATTCAAGGAAGTCCTGTGGCGTCATGTAGAGCTGGCCACCATACTCGACGCTCGCGAATTTTATGAACCGACGCTCTCGAGACGTCAGCTTCACCGACTTGGCAAGCTCGTCCGGCTGGAAAGAACGAATAAAGAAACTTAGAGCATCTGGAAGTATAGATTTTATTTCAATTAGACCATTTATAGGCACTTATGAATTGTAAAAAAAGAAACTAGTTGCCACATTCCAAAGTGTAGATTCCAATGGAGAAAAACAGGCAAGAAAGTCCACGGTTACTCTTATCTGACCTCCACAACCCAGTTACTGGGTAACACGATATCTCGTGGTATGACTGATGTCAGATTTTCAGGTCTCTGACTACCCGTAACGGCTTAACTTAAGTATAACTTACGTCAAGAATTTGGCTTTTTAACAGCTGTTTAGTGGGGCGACAGCTAGTATAAAATCGTCGAGGGTTAAATGCGTGCATTTAATATGGAATACGATGTTCAAAAATGTCAAACATCAGGTTTACAAAATGACAGATGATCAGAACGTGACACTCAAGAGGATTGATTCTGTGCTTCCACTGTTTGGTAAAATTCGTTAAATAGGCTCCAATATCACAGACTAAATATTTATTAACCTACTTTAATAAAGGAGATTCTGTTTTTGTATGCCCGTGATTATCTCAAAAACTACTGATTAGATTTGGATGGGGTTTTCGTTACTATGTTTGGATACGAAAACCTTAACCTTAACTTTAACCATACCTCTATTCCCCGAAGGTATAGGCAGAGGTTTACTGCAGTACACCCACATTTAAACGATACCATTAAGTCCCATTGAATAGGTGGTGGTATTAATATCAACCGGGCACAATTCCAAGCTAAGATTTTTTTTTACAGGAAAATCTCTCGACACTTAATCAAACCCAGTACCTCACGTCAACGGTCGTGCTTGCGACCACTAGACCAATACACAGTCAATTACGTAACAATCCTAAATCTAGCTTTATGTAGATGAATGGAATTCGTCGGTTCCATGTTTTGGCACGGCGGCGGCTGTTGACTGAGTAATGTGAAAGCTGTACATCATAACACGGGTCGGTGCACCCACTGTTGATATCAGCCGATATATTCGCTTCATCTATGAACTTGAGCTGCATGCATACGTGCGACTTGAAGATTGAAGAGATTTTTAACGGCCTTCAAAAAAGGAGGTTGTGTATTCGACCCGTATGTATGTATGTCCGCGATTTTCTCCGAATGCGATTTGGATGGGGTTTTCGTTATTTAAATACATATTTTTTTTGTATGTAATATATATGGATTTGATGAAGATCTTCGGAGATAGACAATGGACTCTTCAACTTAAAACTCTTTATAACTCACAGCATTGCCGCGATTGTTGCGCTGGTATATCTATGTATTGTTTACACCATTCCATTGAAGGTGGTTATTGTGTAATTTAAAAAAAAGAATGACATTAGAAAGTCTATCAACCAGATTTTACTACCAGGACGCGTGACACACCAGGTGTTGCTACCCTAACGCACAGTGGCGTTACTAGTCCTTAAGGGCGCTATATCAAAAAAATACTGGGGCCCTTTTTAAAACGTGTACACATTGACATAAACGTGTAAAGATCGTTTAAATCACGCATTCACCTAAACAAATAATGGAACTTCCCCTATTCACAGAGACATAAATTCAAATGCTGTTAGCTGCCGGGGAAAGTCGTGTCTCGTAAATAAGTAATTTGTTCTAGTTGCCATAGAGTAAAAACAATAATTATTAACGTATTCCTATTATTGTTCATTATTATAAGATGAGGTAATGGATAACATTTTACGATTTATATGCTTACACAGTATAGACGTTGGGGCCCTTGTAGCTCGGGGGCCCCGTATCATCGATACAGCTGATATGGCGGTAGCTACGCCTCTACTAACACAGCTTAAATCATAGTGCATTTTCACTAGCTCATAAACATTTCGTTCGATGTGCTTGTCGTGTACACCAAAGATAAAAATTTTAAGGTTATAGGTACTTGAAAATAAATCCGCTCGATTGACATTGGAAATATGTCAGTAAGTATTTTCGAATGCCAATTTAATTAAAGAATTGGTGTTCTACTAGGGAAAAGTGGGGTTACTCTTGAAACTAATACCAATTGCAATCCAATTCCAATATTAACTAAACGCCTTATAACAATGCGTAATTTTAAAATAAATTTACCTACATTACAGTTGCCCCAATTTTAAAGCATGTTATCTTCATATTATCCCGAATCTTTAATTATTTTTTAGACATTTTTGCATTTAAAAGTATGAACTCACATATTTCCAATGTCAATCGAGCGGAATAATTTTCAAGAGTAGGGTTACTGGACACCAAAGTTAAGGCTCGGTTGCAACATAACTTTAGCTGTAAGCGACGTGTTAATTTATTATTTTGACAGCTTTTCCATGTACATTCTGTCAAAATTACATAGTAATGTTACCAAGTTTAACCGTAACCGACAGGTTACGGTTAAACTTGGTGCAATTGAGCCTAAGTAAAATGTGTTTTTATCGACAAAAAAACTGTGATTATTATAAGAAACTCTAATAAATAAATTACCTACGCATTGTTTTTACGAGGTGATATGACAAGAGAAGCAGTGAGAGAGCAGTGTATTCTGTATTTCATTATGACAGATCGAATCGCACACAAAGCCTGTCGTTTGCGGCAGGCCTAAGTCATGCTATATAGAAATAGTAATATTAAGCGATACGAGTACTTCACTTGGTGTATCGATCCAAGGGATGCAGGTTCGATACCGTTCGAAGTATTTTTTTTTTATCGACGAAATATTATTACTTTACAAGTTTAATTTGCTGGTGCAACTTGATGCAACGATTGTTGTTGTGACGAAATGGATTGATTGATAAATAGTGTAGGACTCTAGGTTGTAGACTAAACATAAATCAATTGACACGATAAATATCAACAGTGCTATAAAATGTTTTTAATTAAATTGGATATGACGACGACATCCGAAATAATGGAGATAATAATGGATAATAATAATGGAGATAAAAAGGCCCACTCTTTCTCATTTTGTTGTTTTAATTTATCAATATTATTAACTTCAATTCTTTCTTAATCCTCACGTAGATGGTATACATCTGTGCCCGCGAATCCGTCAGCGAATGTCGGATTATAATATCATGTATCACGTAAGTGTTTGTTGGATTCGAACTCGATACCTGTCACTAACGGACACAACAACTTTCCCAAAAATCGTTGCTTCGGCCTCAATAACATAGTAAAGTACATAAAATTTTGGAAAAATATTATTTTACTGAATAACTCAAATTTTATAATAATACTTCTAGCTTCTGCACACGACTTCGTCTGCATCGACTTCAGAATTGGGTCCAGCCGGGATAAAAGGTATCCTATGTGTTAATCCAGGTTATAAACTATCTATCTGCCAATTTCATCCAAATCCATTCAGTAGTTATTGCGTGAAAGAGAAACAAACATCCATACATCATAAAACTTTCGCATTTATAATTTGAGTAAAATATTAAAGATATATAAAATAAATTCCTATCTAAATTTATTAATAGAAATTCCTATTATGTAACTTAATTGGAAGATAAAACTTGGTTTCATTGGCGTTACGTGGAACATGCAATCGTGTGATTAGGACCAGGTCTTAGTTGATGAAATCTCCCTTTTTATGACTAATAAACATTTAAATGTGAATATACCTTTCGTATTGTGTTGGGAGTCGAGAGGCCGTTCTTCAATAAAAACATTCCTACTCATTCGTTCGGGGACGTAGGTATATGCATATTTCCGCGTTTTTTACACAATACGACGGTATCTAGCCAGTGTTGCCATTGCTACGGTAATTGCCGTGTTCTACGGAAATTTGGTTAATATTACTAAAAATCTACGGCCTACACTGCATGCCTTTTATAGTGCTACTTTTATTCCTTTTATGAATTTATAAGACGCAACCAATCTAAAAAGTTTTGTAGAAATAAATGCATAAGAAAACTAGATAATTTCATAAATACAAGATAAATCTTTGAAAAGCATTAACGCATGCTTAGCGAACTCTAAAGTTACAATATTAAATGGAAAAAGAATACGGTCGCGAGCAAGATTCGAACCTGCGCCTCCCGGGTAATTACTCCAGGCGCTCTGACCACTAAGCCATCTCGACCTCTGCTCACCACCGCGAATTCTTCTTCCATATTTTAACACGTCTTATGGCGACGTCATTGCAATCAATTCAGTACATACCTATACAGGTGTCCGAACCGACACGACCAACTTTACAGCTAATAAAATGTCGTAAAGAATGCAATTACATACCTTAATAATTCAAGATAAATCTTTGAAAAGCATTAACGCATGCTTAGCGAACTCTAAAGTTACAATATTAAATGGAAAAGAATACGGCCGCGAACAGGATTCGAACCTGCACCTCCCGGATAAATACTCCAGGCGCTCTGACCACTAAGCCATCTCGACCTCTGCTCACCAACGCGAATTCTTCTTCCATATTTTAACACGTTTTATGGCGACGTCAAAAGAACTGGACACCTGTATAGGTACTGAATTGATTGCAATTGATTTTGTAGGGAACTCGACGACCCGATGTACGACGCCACCATCAGCAGGACATTTTAGCGAGCATGACAAACTCGTAATGCCTGACAATAGGCAGTATGTATGTAATATGG
Source organism: Xylocampa areola (assembly GCA_935421205.1). Lineage (NCBI taxonomy): Eukaryota > Metazoa > Arthropoda > Insecta > Lepidoptera > Noctuidae > Xylocampa > Xylocampa areola. Next base: position 12,949,401 of record OW285220.1, read on the forward strand.
GATTAAAACTAACATTAATGTCCACATGATGCTCACATTTTACAAAGTTATATATTATGGAAAATTTCATAAAGAAATAATAATGTAAATTTAAAACTAGTAGGTTCGATACTAGCAGTTATATAATCGATATGTAAATTTACATTCCCAAGTGTCAAATAAAATAATAATACAATTGGATTAATTGTACGTCAATAAAATAAATTGTATAAAATAAAAACAATGAATCCAAAAATGTCAAAATAAAGGAAAAAAGCATAGGAAACATTTCAACTGAAAGCAAACAAAATGTCGCAATAATCAAGTAGGCAAGGTGCCAGTGGGTCGCAGTGTGCAGGAAGGAATCGTGAGCCAGGCATCCCTATCTTCCATATAATGGTTAGTACTATAGTACGCTTTGAACATTAATATGCGTTAAATAACAATCTTAAACTTAATTTAATTTGTAAATTGTAAAGTTTAGCAAAAATTGTAAAGTTTAGCAAAAATTCGAATGTGGAAATACTATTTTTTTCAACTGCAAACGTGCGTTTTCACCTGAAGCTGAGTAATAATACTTGTAATAATACTTTTAATACCTTGCGACATAAAGTCGCACGTGTGCACAGTACGACTAACATAATCGACGCGGAAAGCACAGAGTTCCCAAAATAAATAAAGAGGAAACTAGTAACAAGATACGCTGAACAAAAGTGTATTTTCTAGTTCGCTTAAAATAACATTTTCGGTAATGCGTTGTAAGGCGAAAATGGACGCGACGGCGAGTTTCGCTAAATTCGGCGTCACTATTTTTGTTCGACGGGACTTCTAACGTGACCAGTATATCTTGACCCTTAGAAATGGCGCTGCTTCTGAAGCCAATAATATTGCCAATTAATATTAAATATTTTTTTAAACAAGATTAAATAATATGTATTTAATTAGATACTTATACAGATTGGTCTACACTTCGCGTGACCAGAGGGCTGGCCTGTTTCTTGGTCAGAAAATTAGCATTGCCATTCAACGTGGCAATGCTGCCAGTCTTCTGGGCACATTACCGGATGACAGCGATGCGGAGGAATACTTCGACGCCTAAACCACGCTTTGTTTTATGTTATATATTTTACTTTTATTATCATTTTCTTGTACATAGTTAAGTAGTCTATAAGTATCTAATTAAATACGTATTATTTAATATTATTTAAAAAAATAATTAAATACAAAAAAATTAATCCATTAAACGATTTTTTTTTATTAAATAGCATTTCGATTTTCGCATGTCACTGAAGGATTAGACAGAGGCATGTTGTACTCCCACCAATGCAGTTGTTAAGTCCAATGATGGTGAGTCTATTGCCATCAACCAGACACTATCCAACTTCTTGGCTGCTACTGAGAATTTTCTAACGATAACATTGTCTTACCCGGGAACAGAACCCATGTCATGCTCAGCAGCCGCGCTTGCGTCCACTTGACCGATGCAGGCAGTTTGTCCACCTCTCATTGATATTAAGATTTTTTTTTCAGATTTTTCCTCACTACGTTGAGGTCGGCTTTCAGTCTAACCAGATGCAGCTTAATACCAGTATTTTACACGGAGCAAATTAGCTGTCTGACTTCCACAATCCATTTACTGGGTAACACGATGCCTATTGATAAGACTCGTTGTCCACTTTCAGGCATCACACTACTCGTAACGACTGTCATAGACGTGACTTGTCTTCGTGTGACGTCCGGGACCGACAGATTAACGTGCTCTCCGATGCATTAAAATTTAGTTCCTTATAACGCCGCATGTCAAGAAATACTGGATACTCGGTATTTTGATCTAAAAATAATGACAATAGCTTTGGTTTTATGTGACATTAATACATTAATAACACATGTTTCCATGGGTTTATATTTTTATATTTCTTTGCGCTGGTACATAGGCACGTGCTAGCTAACATGTGGCATAGACATATCTCATTAGTTAAAAATTACTTTATATAAATTCAATTTGGATTTGTATAGAATCTATAAATCATTATGATACAGACAGACGTATTGCTGGGGAGTTTGTTGCGCCGCTTCTTATTCCCAGCTAAAACACTAGGAAGCGGTGAGTGAAGGGTGGGCTTTTTTGGGGGCTCTGTCTTAATGTTTGACGTCCAAAAAGCATTTTTATTTTGCCTAATTTGAATAAAGAAGTTTTGATTTTGATATTAGTGGAGATGTATTGTCTTATAGGTTGACTGTATTTATTCTGCGATTACGAACGATTTAGTATTCGAAACGTCTTAGGCGGACGTTTACATTTTATGCAGTTGGAATGGGTGTGACATGTAGACGTATAAAGGTTTGGTATATCCAGTAAGGACTGCGTTGTTAGAAGTTCCAAACCAATGAATGTCATGAGCCATTTCTTTATAGCTGTCTTTTTCAAGCTGCGAAAACCATACTCGTGTATGGATCTTATTTTTATTAATTTAACTAGCGGTCCGTTCGCTTCGCACGGGTAAACATTTACAGCTTGAGTTACATTACTGAAGTTTTAGTAAGGATCCCTAATATTTTGTAGTAATAAATATAGCCCATGTTACTCAGGGATAATGTAGCATTCTAATGATGGAAGAATTTTTGAAATCGGGCTAGTAGTTTTTCATTTTATTTAGTGTAGATGTCGACTAGTCCCTGTTTGTTTTCTAGCCATGTTAGATACATTGCAGAATCCCACCCCCACAGTATGAATTATGGTTTCATATTACGTTACTCCATAACAATTTTTATTTGAATCCGAAGAAAATCGAAAATGTATACAAAATATACAAAATCTCGATGATTTTTAACTTACGCAGTGCTTCGAGTATTCATTGGATAATGGTGAATTCTAGAAGATTTTTAAATCCGCATTTAAACCCGTCCGTTCCGGCTGTCAATAGTTAAAGTCCTTAGGCCAATTTAGAGGCCTCCGAGCGGCTCAAACTACTCCTCCAGTGGTCTCTAAGCACACGAAAGAAAGTAACGGTTCTGTTGGGTAAGTGTGTGCCATCGTCGACTGCACCATCGCTTAACATCAGGTGAGGTGGCGGTTAAACGCAAACCCATTAAGAATAAAAAAGAATGCCCAAAGGACCAGAACATTAAATCTTTAAACTAATACATCTCTTATCACGCCAGTAAATCAGGGTTGTTATAAACCCCATCCCTTACTTAATAGTCGTTTTGTCACAAATATAGCAATAAATAAAACGGTGCCACCCCTTACAACAGTTATAAATCCTTACAAATGAGGTAAATGTTTGTTTGAACAATTTATGTTTTTCAAAGGGGTATTTTTTGTCGTTTGTCGGTGTAAGCTCAATCGGTGGTAACTATTATTCATGGAAATTGGCGCCAAATGTGTTTGTGGTCATGTGTGTAAAAAGACCGGATTGTCCGTTTGTTTCGTGTGTTGGAAGACAGCCTTCTGTATGCTATTTGTAGGCCTTCGACGTGGCAAAAGTGATCACAATTAATAACAACATCGGGACTGACGATTGAATGTGCCCTTGGAAGCTCAAAATAGTATCATCAAAAAGCATCCAAACGGCACAGCAGCAATCGGAGATATCGGTTGCTTGGTTGAAGAGATTGATTCGGTGTACCGGACTAGAAGATCGTGCGCTCTAATCCAGCTTGTGTTTGTAGGTTTCTTATCACATTAAACTTGCAGCTTCACATACATTTTAACAAAAAAAAATAGTATGATATCGTATTGTATTTTTATTTTTAGGTAAGGACATTTTGGCGACCTCGATTATTTGGGATATCACTTTTCTTTATTTAGTAATGCTGTGTAATAAATATGATTTACGGTATAGGTAGTAAAAATATATTTTTCTATAGCAAAGGCATGCTTTGGGCTGATGCTCTTGATTCAAGATATATTTGTTATCCCTTAAATTTTTGCACTCTCCAATTTGTCCAATAAATGGGAGAACTCTAGATTCCTTTTGGTCCTTTATTAAGCAAATACATAAAGACCAAAAGGAACTTCTTCTATTTATACCACCCCACGCCAGTGAGCTAAACTTTTCACATAACTTTCCCTTTACTCAAAAAAGGGCGAGACAATCACAGTACATAAACAACTTTCTATATTAATGTTGAATGTTTCCTGCGATGGTAATATTAAATCACAGCCACCATGTATCAGATACTACACAATATTAATTCCATTTAAACTGGTAGCTATTAGGAACAATTTAAAGGCGTATTATCCGTCATGGACATTAATAAATACTGTTTGTTTTGAACTACCTGTGCGCCCTGGCTCCTGTCGTGTAGTTTGTTCGCAATGTGATGTAATGTGAAGGTTACTCGATTTAATATCGATGCGGCTAGTACTTAATATATTTTAAGTAGTTTGATACACAGGTAATATAATAGTACCGTTTGCAAGTCTATTTGGCACGGGTAAGCTTCATCGTCATTATGTTCTCTCTAAACAAAATACCCAATAAATAAGTATTTGATGTTAAGAGTTATCATGGAGTTTCTTGCCCGTTCTTCTCCATATGAATCTACACTTTGGAACGTGGTAACTAGTTTCTGATAATTTAAAAGTGCCTGTAAATGGTCTAATTGAAATCAATGCTTTGATTTTCACTCAATAAGATTACTTTTTTGTTTGTGTTCTCAGATTTACACATTTACTTTTAGAGAATCAGTTCTCGTAATAGAATGTTGCTAGACTTAGGTGATTCTAATTTGTTTGGTAACTTTATTCTTTTGTCTTTTATTATTCTTCAGGGACATCATTAGGAGAGATGGAATGATTCTTATTTCGCGTAAAAAACTTTTTATAAGAATCTTTAGTAACAATTATGTTTGAAGGAGTGCACATCTGTATAAGTACATCTATTTCTATTCAATTTACCAAGCTAAGATAAAGTATGACATTTGCAATAACATTTACACCTCCAACTTTATGACAACAAATTTCCATCGAAGCAACCACATAAATATGTTATCACACACAAACTGACACCACCAATTTGCATTCTAGTTGAATATGTAGTTAATTTGACATAAGGTCACATACATGCACGCGGCACACCAACAGGTTGAAAGATGATAATTGTGGTAACCTAACCTAATGAGATGTTTATGAGGAGAGGCCATCGCGATAGCCCCACAACCTCTAATTGTTCTAGCAGAAACATGTGTTACCTAGTAGAAAACATCATTGATTCATGATGTGAAGGTCTTAGGGAAACTGATCACGGATCTACGTGATCTACGAACTTAAGTACATGGTGTATCAAGGGATACTCTAATAGATTTCTCCCTGAAGCTATGTAGGTTATACGCACATGACCTGTAATTGCATATCTTGTAATCTGACAACGCTTTGTCGCTGTATTGGTACCAGCCTCTCTCTTGTAAACTGCGTAACAAATTGTAATTATGTAGGGGACGTTGGTGATTTGTCGTTGAAGGCGGAGGAACTGGTGTTGTCGTTGAATGAGCTATATCCTTTATCGCTCATAGCAACTTTACGACAACAGTAACAGCCGCTCAGATCGATCAATCGAGGTTATATCGGTTACTCAGTAACTGGGAGGTCACATAGGCAGTCGCTCCATGTAAAATACTGGTATTGGGCTGGATTTGGTTTGACTGGAAGCCGTCCCAGATGTAAATGGGACAAGGCTAGGCAGATTAAGCAAGCAGGTAAACTCATTAAACTAAAGATGTTTTATCTGAGATAAAACATCTTGGGAGGGCACGTTAAACTGCTAGTTCCAGCTGTTGTTAACATCAGTCACTAAGCCAAGTTAAAGTCCTACAGGGGGCTTGAAAAACTCCGACACTACCTAGGTTTGTTCCTATAAAGAAGATATAGCTTATTTCAATGAACTGGTGGTTACCTACTGGCTGAAATTCGATTAAATTTGAACGTTCAAAGATATATATGAGTGTGTGTGTGTCAAACGGATGGTAATCTGTATTTTTTTTATTAATTGAATATATTTCTAATGCATATTATTTAAAAAATATTAGCTTCTGCACTTCTTCTCCATATCTATACCATTAAACGAGCAATTCTTGTATATACATATATAATCAGAATCTCGGAAACGACTCCAAATATTTTCATGAAAGTTAGTATGCAGGGGGCTTCGGGGGCGATAAATCGATCTAGCTAGGTTTCATTTTTAGAAAACGTCATTTTCCAGGACCTATATATACTTTAATTGTGCCAAAATGTCATACTCCTCCGTCCGCGTAATTTTCGTAAAAAAGGGAACAAAGTTTTTGCTTCACGTTTTGTATTAATATAATAATAGTTAACAAGAACAGGTTCGCCCTGAACCGAAAATTAATGGCATAACAGGAGGTCTTTATTATAATCCGCCTGTGGGATCTGTTGATAAACAACCGACTGATTAGCTGTAGCTAACTTGAAGTATTCAATTTTTTTTTCTGAATTTGACAAATATTTTATTTCTTACTTAAACTCGTAATTACCTCGTTGGTCTAGTGGTCCCAAGAGCGACTATTTAGCAGGACGTCTTGGCTTCGATTCCCGGGTCGGGTAAGATGTTATTGAGTTATTCTGTTAAGAAATTCTGAGTAGCAGCCCGGAGTTTGGAATTGTGCTCGGAAGATGGCAACAGGCTCAACACCTATTACATAAGAGTAAGACTTAATAACAGCATTGGTGAAATGTGGGTGTACACTGTACCTCTGCATGCCCCTTTAGGTATGGCCCGGTACTATGGTGTCCTTTTGTAATCTTTTTCGACATTCACTGTATTATAATGGATTTTAAGCTAAAACGGTAGAAGGCGTAAGGAGTTCCCAAGATTTCTGGAGGTTCAATACTAATGGCGTACATTCGTAATGAATTTGGATCACAATGGACATATTCAGCATTCACTGTAGTCTTTAATTAAGATTCTGGATAATTTGTTAAGGAATTCGAGATTTGTACCCCTCACGATTTGAATCTCGTGTGGAATTAATTTCAAACTCGTGAAGTATTTCATTGAATTCACGATTTGCATTCAAACTTGATTCTTTGATGTATCGCCCGTCTGGCTTTACGTTTGAATAATAATATTTACTCAAAATTTTTCGACCAAAGCACTCTTCTGATGGCTTTTGGCGACTTATTTATTAAAAGAGACATTAGTATCTAGACTGCCTCGATAGTCTAGTGGTCCACAGCGCGACTGCTGAGCATGAGGCCTTTGTATCGATTCCCGGGTCGGACAAAGTGTTATTGGCATTCTTTCTTAATAGGAGCCCGGAGTTTGGAAAAGTGTCCGGTATGGCAATAGTTAATACCGTTATACCTTTTACCTGTATGGTTACAATGATAGTACACGATTTTAATCGTTTGTGAAACAATTTTATGTTTGTGTTTAGTTTGTATATTAAGATCATCAAGAAAATTTAAATCAGCCTCCAAAGTAGCACAAAATTAGTCCACCTTCCAGATTATCTTATCCACAGCTCCATGTTAAAATTTTCCAGAAGCAGAAATGACCGAATACCTAGAAAGATTGGGAATTGAAAGAAGTACCCTGTCCCATCCATCATATTGTATTAATGGAATCTAGACTAATATATTCAAGCAATTCTCACGCTCATGGGCTAAGCACTAGCTAGCCAAGAAGCCTAGTACTACACGTACCAATGTTACAAGTTACAGTACTGATTAATTGGCTCGCTTCGTCGATAGAAATCGTCATTACGCCGTACATATTTTATTAAGGACGGGTTGGCGCTGGTTTCACCGTTAGCTAGCATAATTTTAAGTTTTGCGTACATAGATAGCTATTAAGGGCTTGTGATTTAAATGAGTGAAGGTGGGTGGTATGTTTGTATAAGTTTAACGCTTCCAGGCGTCATTATTAGAAATTTAATACAGAGCCGATTACGGGTTTCTAAAATCGTGATTTCTTATCCTTTCCTCATTGATCTAGACCAACGAGGCAGTCTTGCATGAACTATCACATTTTGAAAAACTGTCGTTACAGTCTGACAAAAATCTATTGATTTCTGTCATTTATGCAAGTGGTTAAGACAGACAGAATCGATATATGAAATATTGATGTGTGTTAACCTTGATGATGATATCACTCAAGCCGATTTGGATTACAGTGACATTATTTCCACCTTCATTTTTGACGTTGTTGTGCTCTGAGATGCATAAGAAAGCCATTGCAAATGTGTTTAAATATAAATAAAAGAAATTTTTTTTCTTCTTAAAAGTACAGGTAGAATTATTATAGTTATGGTTGATTTTTGCAGTATATCAATTTTCACGCTTGCGTTCGTCTTCATACTTGTAAACATCTAACTCCTCTATGGCCGAATTTCCACTCGCTATACAATTTTAACACTAGTACTTCTCTAAGGTTCATTCATGGCTGTGGCACTTGTTCCAAGTCATTAACTACTCAATGGGGAAAAAGCGTGAAGGTTCCAGCTACGCTCCAATTAAAACCGACATCGTTATCTATCAATACTTGCTTTGTAAGTCTGGACCTACGCCTTACCGGCCTGATATCTAAAGCATTTCATTTACCTGTCGTCGACAGGGTTGTCTAACGTCAAGAAAACGTTATATTAGGTAAGGCCATCTGACTGAAATAACTAAGAAGAGAATAGGAGATCTTTAAAAGAAGGTCGCTGGGAAATGGTAGAGGATTGTTCTGTAATGGCATGACATGGACCAATAAGTATTGAAATATTTATAGTGATTTAATTTTCTTTAAATAAATAAACCAGCCCATAACTGTCCCAATGCAGGGCAAGGGCCTCATACAGAGAAGGCACGAGCTTAATCAGCACGCTAGCTCACTGCGGGTTGGCGATTTCAGACTACCAAGTCCAGGTTTCCTCACGATGTTTTCCTTCACCGTATGTCTGTGATGTCTTAGATTAACTAAGAAAGTACATATGACATTGAAAAAGTCACATTGGTACATGCCAGGTTTGAACCCACAACCTGTGGCTCTGGAGGTGAGTCCGTAACCACTCGGCCACCACGACACTATATTTATTTAATTTATAATTTTCTTTATAGTCTCTATTAGTTTGATCAATCTAACTTCATACTTAGAAGAGGCTTTTATCTAATATAAAATTAAAAGTATATTGATAGTCTCATCAAAACGAACTCATGGTGCATATCCCGTGTAACTGAGTAGCAGCTTTTCAAGTACCATAAAACGAGACACAATAAATATAATCAATTATAATAAAACAACTTTTAACCGGATTAATCGCGTGTATTTTTGGATTTTGTTTTTCCTGACGTTTCGAACACTTTGCAGCGTTCGTGATCGCAGTCCTCCTGCGACCACGAACGCTGGAAGTGCGATTAGTCCGGTTAAAAGTTGTTTTATTATAATGTGAAGTGATCGAAAACCTAAGTTATATTACTATATGTAATCAACGTTTTAAACGCGTTGTTGTAGATCAGAAATTAAGGCAATAATAAACAGTTCTATTAACTCTTAGATCTTACAGCCCTAGTTATCAGCCACAGTTCGAGGACTACCGGCTTAGCTTTCAATTTTACCCGCCGCGGTAAATATTGTTTCTATCACTTCATCGGTGTGAACGAAAGTATGAACGATTGCCGATGGTGTAAGATGGTGTTGGGACACTGCTGTCTAAGATGTGGGTAGTTGTAGTTTTGTAATAGAAGGACTAACAAATGAGAAGCTAATGTTACACCAAGCTATGAACCAGTTTGTGTTTGAAATTTTAGACGTGACAGAGTTGTTTGGGAGAAGTAAACAAACGACTTGTAAAACATTACTGGTAAGACATAAGAGAAGAAATAAATAATTAATCTACTTAGGTTCTAGTATAAGTAGAAAGGAAGTTTATTATGTAGTATTGGGTGGAACAAGGCTGTTGATGATATAAAAGCATGCGTTGTATTCAGAACACCAACTGATGGAGTTTAGACGACCGCTTGATGGAGGAAAAATGATGTATTTAATGGTGGTGAAGCCAGCTTGCTTAGGATGCTCCATGTCGGGAGATGTCTTTCTTTAACAGAGAACACTGCAGTTGTTGAGAATGAGCTTCAACATGTATTATGTTCACAAGGTAAATTAATTATGGAACGCCTTTATCGATCCTCTGCCTCAAGTCCTTGACATGTTTAGTCTGTCCTTGAATAACACTTGGCATTTCGAAGACACACTTCGCAATTATCCGTCATATGTAATACTAGTTCACTGTAAAGTATTCTTTGGAAGGCTTCACTCAGTCGTTTTTATTATTATTAGATCTCTTTCCAATTGGTCCAAGGTGCACATAGCAGAGCACCACGCCTATATTCCCCGAAGGGGTAGACAGAGGTGTACACAATTGTACACCCACATTTCGCCAATGCTGTTATAAAGCCTAGTGCCGTCTACCACTGAGGGCTGCCACTGAGAATTTTCTAACAGGAAAACCCAATAACACTTTGCCCGACCTGAGAATCGAACCCAAAACCTCATGCTCAGCAGTCGAAGTCAGGTCCAAGGTGCAACTTGTCTAAAATTTCTTGAACATGTAGACATGTAAGATGTAGAGTCATTAGCATCTCTTTACAGTAATATTTTATATATTTTCTACCACCTTAATCCGAATCTGAGTTATTACCTATAGATGTAATATTGCTTAACTACATTGGTTTTATTATTTTTATATATATATTATTATTAACCAGTGTAGCTTTCTAAGCTCAGTGAGTTTGAGTGCAAAACTGTATATGGCGAAATGCTAAACGGCTTTGAATATATTTGACCTGGCAAGGTGCCGCTTAGGCGATGCAAAAACAATTTTGTAAATATTATGTTAAGTTCCGAATTAGATATACAATCGCCTATAAACTAGTGCAATCCACAGTGTACCAGTTAATTCAATAAATCACACATAATTGACTGAACTAAACACGGAACCGGCAAAAGTAGATCACATTCTAAAACCGGATATATTCAACACAAAAAAAACAACATATAACTTCTGTACAACGCATTTATTCTAGTAAATGTCAGTGCAACTAATGCTATGTGAAATTGGTTGTATAAGCGTTCCGTATCCAGTATATCTTGACTTGACTCAAGAACTTCCCTTGCGCATGACAACAATGTGATAAATGCGGTATATTTAAACTATGGTACCCTTTTCGTCGCCTTCCAGTATATGATAGGCCTCTAGAGATATGGGTTCAACATCATCATCTCCTGCCTTGGCATCGCCACACGTATTTTACATCTATACTTACATCTATTCTCTATTAGCTGTTATCTCAGTATTTACTTCCTTCCTAGCCATATCATCCTTTACACAATTCATTTATCGCTTCTTTGGTTCCTCTATTCTTGTAGCCAATGTAGTCATCCACATTCATACTTAAATCTTTCCTAGATATAGTAACTATTCAATACAAGCGTGTAGCAAAGGCTGATAAAAGCACAGCTGAAGACAGAGCGAAATAAAAACACTATGAAAGACAAGGAGGAAAGACAATTCATACAACAGCATCGTTATGTTTGGACGAAAAGGGTGATTGATGATTTCATTTTCTTAGTATTGGTACTCCTGAGATGAATGTGGACTGTTACGTCTATGGATAAATGAATTATCAAAACTCGAAATGAATGCTCGGAGAAAGAACAGTTAACCCTTCAAGGCTTTAACCAACAGCATAATCACATATCACACCATTAAATAACAATAATACTATTAAATCTAGCCTCCGATATAAAGCTCGAGGTAAACCATAAAAGCGGACATTTAAACACAAATAAATCATTCTAGCAAATACTCAAATAACAGTTAACGCTATCTCAAGACTTATCAGCGTATATGATTTTATCGTAAAGCTTTTGCGCGTTGTCTGTCGTAAACTCAAATTCATATTTTATTTTAAATAGACCTGTCGCGGTGGAAAAGTCGAAGCTTGGTGCACGGTTCCAAGAAGCTGGTGTTTTGGAGAAAAGCCGGAAAGAAACTCCATAGATACTCTTTTAAAATGACTTGTTATTTGATTTTTATCATTGACGTATGTGAATGCGAGAATAATGCTCAAAAAACATAACTTAGAACTGAATTGTAAAGTAAAACTGAAGTTAATAATCCTAGTGACGACGAAATAAGCGCATTCAGGTTCGATTCCCAGGTCAAGCAGTGTTATTGGGTTTTTCTGTTAGGAAATTCTCAGTAGCAGCCCAGAGTCTAGATTGTAGGTACCTAGTAGATAGCAATAGGCTCACCACTCACATGGGATTTTCCAACAGAATCGGTAAAATTTGGGCGTCAAATAGTAGGTAACCTGCCTCTGCCTAACCCTTTGGAAAATCATCTTTTAAAAAACAATTATTGCTAATCATATATAATTATATTATTTAATTCATGTTGAGGCCATGTAATGCCTATATTAATTACTATTATAATTATATATGATTTATAAAGGATTGGGATGTTGTTCGGCGATTTACAACTGTAAAGTGGTAACGCTGAGTTTAGTAGATCTGAAAATGATTGCTAGATAAATATCGATATGGTCTAATGGATATAATAAATATGGTCGAGATGGCTTAGTGGTCAGAGCGCCTGGAGTATTCATCCGGGAGGCGCAGGTTCGAAACCTGTTCGCGACCGTATTCTTTTTCCATTTAATATAATAACTTTAGAGTTCGCTAAGCATGCGTTAATGCTTTTCAAAGATTTATCTTGAATTAGATAAATATCGCCAGGCGTCTCCTTAAGACGAATACAAAGAAGGTTGAAAATTTCAATGGGTAATAACGAGACAAGGTAGCTCAGTTGGTAGAGTGATGACCCGGAACCATTATTTTTTCAATGTTTCTTTGAAAAATTGTAATTATTGCTAACCTTGAAAGGTCTTAAAATCTCCCAAAATACTTTAAAGAAACGAAGTCTACACAGGTTTTGTTTGAAAAGCAAGCAAAACTTGAAAAACATACTAAACTCTTGAAATGATTTTATTACTATCTGGTATTGAAATCTATAACCAGTTATATTCTCATGTAAACAAGGAGGATATAATATGAAATTGTATGCATATGATATAAACACTGTGCGTCGTAACCGTCGTGTCGTAGGTGCGCAGGCGCCGCCACTGACGCGCACCAACGAGATGGATTTGTGAGAACCGACTGCAGTGCAGGGACTGATTGGAACTATAGTGAAATTCCTATGATACTTTAATTATAACCATATTTTAAGCAAATAAATCTTTGAATAAAATTATAGTAAACCTTTTTATATGTTATATAAATTTTTGTATGATAAATTTAGTCATACACATTGTTTCACTCGCGACATCGCCGCGGGCTCAACGCTCAACTCATGACTAAGGGCTCCGCTCTAGTTCGAAACAAGTTGAGTGGATCCGAAATGCACGTGATTTGTGAACCAGTGGTGAAGAATAATGAATGAATATGTTATAAATTATTGGAAAGCTTGAAGTTTTTTTTTCTTGAACAATTAAATTAACATATTGATTGACTCAAGTCAAATTTTTCAGGACATTTAATTCGAACATTAACTTTTACAACAGTAGCTCGGAATTAGAAGCTTTTACAAATTTTTAAAACTTCTTGAGAACTATGTTATTTTTAGTGCATTATGTTCTAAGTATTTTTTCCGTGTCAATTCCTAAACTTCCTTAAGATTACCTAACAACATCTACATTACCAACATAATTAATAATTTAATTTAAATGAATGTCCAAATCCACCCCTGCCTCTCGTTCCTGGACGTCCCCCATAAATCGTGAAGCGACAGTTTTAAACACTCTATTGTAGCAACATTTGTATCGTATTAGCCGAACATGTCCGAACTTAATGGCTGGCTCGCGTGATTTACCGTCCGTGTGTCGCCTACCTCTGACATGCATTGTGCGCGGGGTTAAGCGTCAGTGTGTGTTATGCAATCATTAAATTGGTCGGATATTGTTAGGATTTTTTATTATTTAAGATATATTATGAAGTAACTTTCACTGTTAGAATTCAGGTGGGTGAAGTCATGTGCCAGAGTAGGTTTGGCGCCATCTCTGGTACGCACCGACATTGTATTTTTTTTTATTTCAACAAGTCACAGCCACAGACTCTAAGATCTCTAAGAGGTCCTATCGATCTTCGGTATTAGAAAGAGACGAAAGACGATACAATGAATACAAAACAGACCAATGTTCTTCCATTTTTTTTTGTTGCCATCATCAAGAAAAGGATTGTAATATTTGCATTCGGAGCCTTCGGTCCCAACAGCAATTTATTTTGACTCTGACCGATGTCGTCAGATACTAATATGTTTGTCGATTAAGTAAATTAAGTACGTTTGTTAATGTGGTTGTATTCAATAATAATGTTTAGGATTACTATCACGTATCTAGGAAGACAGGAATTATGTTCTTTGTCCAACACCATCAGTACTGTACGTAAGTTTTCTTCATGTGCTTTTTCGCAGAATATTTAAGCTGCTAATATGTTTTGTATAAATATTTGATGCTTACTTTTAAATACTCAGTAAATAATTCAAATGGTTTCATGGAGCACTGAAGAATGAGAATCTGACATTTAATTGGCCCATTTCGATAATAGATAAGGAAGAAGTATTATTAATTAAAACTCTACATAGTGTTGAGGTATGACGTCACATTCTCACCCATACGATAGACCAACGTAACTTCAATATCATAAGGCTCTAATAGTAAGTAACTAAACCCGTTACCACAGCCTTTTTCAAGCCCAAGTGTCGAACTGTCACCACCACTAACTTCAAATTAGTCCACACGAAATTAGACCACAAAAACTATTTCTAAACACTTCGGTACATGTTCAAATCAATCAAACTTTCCAAGCCAGCAATAAAGTTCGCTATAAAACCTAATCGATTACAGATAACGACTCACACGGCCTACTACAACCAGTATAAGTTGACATGCGGCAAAAAAGAGAACTTCATTCAAATGTATTGGATTCTGCAAGTTGATCTTAGCAAGTAGCGCCGCCTTGAGCGTTCTAGAAATACTGGGCGTTACAAAGTTGTCACATACGAATTTGATACAGAACATACTAGTACTTAATTCTATCGTTTAATTTCACAATACAACCCAACCACAGGTACATATTCGAATATTTTATTTACACTAGTTATGTTAGGAATGCGACCGGTCATGTTTTTACTATTTATACAATATTTTTATTTGTGACTGCGTATAAGTGTCTCTGTTGGTTAGTTTTCTTTGCTCAGATTCTGTTTGTCCGCCAGGCCGTATGATGCTAAATAATTTAGGACATTTTCAAGGAAATTCTTATTTACCTTTTAAAGGATTGTCTGTCTATTTAACACGATCATTTGTGTCAGTATTATCATCATCATAATCTAAGGGCTAATATACCAGTTTTATTTCAAAATGGCGCCCACTTAGAACTTCATCGCCACAAACCGTTTCAGCATCTCAAGTAATTATGAGATTGCTTAAAAAGGCCCGAATTATTCTAGCAAGCATTATTGGCTCTTCCACTTTTCTCATTTCATTTCAGTATTGTAGCTAAGACATATAATTATTCTATGTCATAACTTCGTATTATATACGTAGAAAATCAACTTGGCTATGAGTGTGTTGGTTTTATTTGTAATTCCGAATGTTTCCGGATGCTTTTGAAGCGCATCTGTTTGTTTGTGGGCTTCATCGTGAGGCGTCAGATTATACGAATACTTGTTAATAGATTGCAAAAGCAATATAACTGGGTCTTAAGCCAATATGACGATAGGGAAATGTATGATCGCAACGTATACAAACAGTAACTTGAATATCTTGTGAATAATACATGAATTTTCGAATAAAATGTATCATTGAGAGTTTATTAAACTATGTGAATAAGGAGACAAGGATAATTCGGTTTTACCACGCAAATATCATCAATCATCAATACATATAATAAAAATGAAACGGATCGCTGTCTGTACATATACCTTATATGCGAAAAAAAATTATTGGGACCTTTATCAACGCAAATGGCACCCAAAATAATGATTGTTTGAATTTGTGTTTGTTTGTCCGTGCGTTTGTGCACGCTAATCACAGAAACGGCTTATCCGATTTACATGTGGTTTTCACTAATATATTGTGGTAAGCTTCATTTAACATTAAGTGTTTGTTTCATGTCAATCGGTTCCTAAATAAAAAAGTTATGCCAAATTAAAGAATCACGTCTAACTTTTATTAATTATTATTAATTTGTGTTCATAGGAGTCGCTGGCACAGCTAGTAGTAAATAAAGCTATTGGAGTCAAAATAACGAGTTGTTGAACAAACTAGTGTTAAAATTTAAACCACCCCTAGGCTTTTAACATGGCTTTATCATCGAATACATCTCTTAGGAGTGCTGGTTTTACAATCTTTTCCTTCACCGTTTTAAGCAAGTTATAATTAATTTATAATACGCACGTGACTTCGAAAATTCAGAGGTGCGAGCTTTGCGTTAGAACTTGCGACCTTTGATTTGGCAATCCAATAGTCATGGCACTAGGCTATCATTGCTTAAGCGATGACCGGTGATAAAGATGTGTGTAAGGTGATAAAACATGCTGCGCCAACCCAACATAAAATAGGGATAAAGCCAGGGGGATCAAGCATACAAATAACTTTAGTACGCAACCAAAACGTAACAAAACGTCCCATCATTTCATTTATCAAACTACAAATCCTTAATTCTGTGATCGAACTACAAATAAACCAGTACTTCTCGATCTTGTAAACAAATATTTGCATGTAGTCGTTATTTAAGCCTTATAGTTCCGACACTTAACTGTTTATTAATACACGCAATATTGCCAACTATTGATAACAATCTTGAGCGGTAGTTTATAGACCATAAATGTAACTAAACGGAAAGTTAAACAGTTACATTTAGGCGTTATTTTCGTCGACACTGTTACTGCGAAACTAGACTGAATTTATGTTCCTATCACCCGACCAGTGGGGGACATTCCCTTAAAATAGTTTGAGGAGTGCAATACTGGATCTTAGAAGCAAGGGAGATCTGGCAAGGGAGAAGTGCTTCCTTGAAATATTTCTAAAATTTGCTTCTACAATTTTTTTTTTAAGTGTGAATCGTAGTCTTTTTGGGTGGTAGTGGAAATCGGGCATGTTTAAAAAAAAGTCATTAATAATTATTTTAAAAAGTTGACTTTATTTTAAAACAGATAATCCAAAACATTTTGTAAATCCCAACAGATTATGTAGGATTTCGCGTAAAATATGAAAGAACTGATGAAACTATGAAAGAATTGCAGGTGTTGTGAGTATGTTTACAGACACAAATGTTACACCCTCAAACACCTAGACCCGTGTAGTCTGCATGTTCAACTTAGGAAGATCAAGTCATTAACCAAGTCAGGGGCCTACGAACGGCTAAAACTGCTCTAACCTAGGGTAGGTTGACTCTCCTACTACTTTTTTATAATAACTTTCGTGAGACATATTCATATCAATTATTGTTCACCGGGATTTTTTCGGGATTGCTCTACTACAAGTTTCGAACTCGAACAGAACCCTTAGTCAAGAGCTGAGCCTGCGGCGATTTCGCGAATCAAACTGTGTGAATATCCACAAAGATAGATGCCTCTATCTTTTCTAAATAGTTTCAGATGAAAACTTGTCTTCTGGCTGTTATTCTGTCCCCTCACACAAAATGTTCACGGATTGAACTATCTGTAGCGATTAAGATAAAGAGTGGTTCGCGTATCCGTGTGATGAACATATAGCAACAAACATATAAAAGTAAGTAAGTCTTCGTAAGTTAAAAAATAAATACAATATTTAGTACAATATTGAGGGTAGTCATGCAATTACCGCTCGCTCGCAAATATATGCACATACGCAAGCGGTGAAAAATTTTAACTAGCACGAAATACTCTATAAATATTCCCCCCCATCATCAAGAGTTGTTAGACTGTGCAGTGTCTACCAGTGTCTTAGTAAGTTGCCAATCATTGCCGCATTCGAGTCAAACTTGACTTGCGCATCTCCTTAGATTCGCTTCTCTGCGCGTGCGCCCTTCGCGTACATAGTTTTATTCGACATTCGACATATTTCCGCATTCAAGGTTGTGACATCAAGTTGAATGCAACGCGTTCTACATTCCCAACAGACAGCTCCTGCACATTTGTGTCAGACATTTGGACATTTGTTTACGAGAGAATGTTTAAAGACGACGCTTTGTTTGGTTCCCAGTAAGTGGGCTAAAGGTCGCCGGTTCTGTCTGTTTAGATGCAGTGTCCCAGTAGCTGGAACTTCGTAAATATACGTGACGAACGGTATTGGTCTACCTACACATTGATGCTTCATTTGAATAGCTTGGGATAGAAATGACATCCCTAATTTAGTTTTTTGCTAAACGTGCCAAATACCTTAAAGGCGTTATAATCGATAAACAATATATTATAGTAGGGATTGACAAGTTGTTATGTGTGATGCTTTTTCAAATGGCTCGTTCTTAGGGAATAGCTGAACCTACCGTGATTATCTGTATTTGAAGCCAACTCAGAGTCCGAAGGGTGGCGCTAACAAATCAATTGGCTCCTAACAGAAACAGAACATGACAGAAGAAGAAAACGAAGATTATAAAAATGAATAACCAGAAACCTACAGTTCAAACTTTTGAATATCCTTTACCAAAGAGACGTATAAAGTAAAAAAGTTAAATTAAAAAAAATATGTACACCCCATAGAATTAGAATATTTTGGCTACACCATAGAAGGACATAGAGCTCAAAAAAGTACAACCGTTTTTGAATTGTCAATGTGTGCGTGCAATAGTGATGTACAACGTGGAAATATTGTCACATATCGATTATCGATAAACAGTATTTCAGATGTAAAGACTTGGTATACAAAATGAAAATATTTTCAATCAAATTATGTTAATAAAACTAAAATCACAAGCGTATGTAGTATTTAATGCACTTCATTAATTAATTACATTATTATAAAAAACATTTCATGCGCTCATATTATAGTTATATTTCATTGGTAATAGGTACTTTGTTATGAAAGCAGCTTTTAAGGACCCTGAGCAGTGTATAGATGACTGATTGAGATGAAGATTGACTGAATGATTTTCACCTACCTATCCTAATACCGTTGCGGAGATGGTCTGGACTCAGCGCACCACACGTTTGAGGAGTGCCCTGCCTAGACCGCTGAGCGGCGGATACTAAGAGCCAGTATCGGGCGAGATCTATTTCTGCCGGCAGTAGTGAGGTCTACGCTGGCAGACCTAGGGAACTGGAGAGAAATGGCTTCCTTTTGTGATACTGTTATCGTCCAGACAGAGGCCGCCGAGCGGGATTGTGAGAGGGCCGATCCCTCTCGGACAAGAAGGCGTCTAGAAGGCAACCGCCTCGGCACCTAACAGCCGAAACCCCGCCTGTATGATTTAAGACAGGCGGCTCCTTGGTGCTTAGAGAGGGGACCCCTTTACAGTCTCTCCAGGGATGTGTCTTAATAGGCGCTGCATAGTGGGGGTGCTGGAGCTGGTCTATTAAGTGCCTCCCTCCATGTGCTGATGGTGACCGCCGAGGTGGTTTGAGTGAGGTAAGAATCTCACACACCCCGGTCTTATCCATAAAGGACGGGCAAGTTTTTGAAGGTTTCCCCCGAAAAAAAAGGTATATCCTATTATCTTTTCTTATTTCTTCTTTTTCTTTATTATTTTTTCTTATTTATCTTTATTCTTTTCTTTATCAATTAGTCTCATCCATTTTTCTTTTTCCTTAGCATCGACAGGAAACCTTTATGTATAAAAAAATATATCATAAAATTGTGATACTCTCTTTAATTTGTAGTAAAAAATATGTAAACAACATATTCATTACGCTATCACATATAGGGTCAGTGCTCACCGCCTAAATTTGATAGCCCAGTAATCACCAACTAGTTTCATTCGGGGTCTGTTTTTAAAATGCGCAGTTCGTTAGATCTTTAATAAACTAAGGTCCGCACAAAGTAGGTTGGCGGTCCAGATTCGAACCGCAATTGGGGACTACTGTAATAGCGTGATGAAATATATTAATTACGTAACCTGGGCCACTAAGCTACGCTAAGCTTCTTATATGTTATAAACGTTCGGACAGACACACCGACAAACAGACAGAAACGTTTCCAAACATTTTGGTTTCATCGTATTAGGTATCCCAATTAAAATTTTGGAAAAATGATCAATTTACAAAGATAATTCAATAGTAATAGTTAATAATAGATAATAGATCTACACTTTAAATAAATTCTGATATCGGAACTTTTTATTCAAAAATTTCATCGACACAATAGTCGACACTGACAAGTCACTATTTTGTGTACATGAAATGAAAATTTATATTAGAACAACGTACTCAATGTTGCTTTTATGACCATTGTTTTTTACTATAGAGAAAATTCACTATTTTCTTGATAGGATTTGGTTTTCAAAATATAATTTCTAAAGAAAGATTTTTCCAAAATATGGCCATGAACATATATGCTGTTGTTGACAATTTACCTGTGAAATGAATCTTTTTCTGGATTATTTTTATAAGAAACATCGCAGTCACCAACAAAACACGTAGGCGTTGCTTATAAATTTTAAAACTGTCTAAAATATACAGGATTCACAGACAATACGGCAAATATAAGTTAGCGTGATTTTTGACAGTGACACTGGAGAAAACAACATCTGCCAATAGTGCTGACTGAACCTAAATATGCTTTCTCTTTCCAACATGTGATATTTCCGTAAGAGATTTCATTCCCATAGTAGGCTTTGTAGGTCTTTTTCTATCCTACGTTTATGGTACACCCTATCTATTCAGGTAATAACAACACCTCTCAATAGCTCAGTTATCTAGATATTACTCGAACAGCATCTTCATCATATCCTTCGGCACAAACTGGTTGATATATTATGATAATTCATCGCGATTACAGACGAGGATACCGACTAATGGCAGATTATCGGCGCCCGCGCCGCACCTACAATTTAGCTATAAATATCGAAATCGAAAGTGGAAATGGTGAACTCCTTCGAGAATTTCTCGTAGTTTGATTTGAAATAAGGTTATCAAGTTTATCAGGATTTAAATTATTAGATGTAAAAGGGATTTTGTCTTATTTATATTAAAACTAGCTGGTGCCCGCGACTTGGTCTGCGCGACTAAAGCTAGCGTATGCCTTTCCCAAAGATACAATCCATCTCCTTGCCAAATTTCATTACGATCCGTTCAGCCGTTTAGTCGTGAAAAGGTAACAAACAAACAGAGTTACTTTCGCATTTATAATACAAGTATGAGTTAGTCAAAAGTAAAAAGATTAAAACATCCATCATACTTATTTACTATTCTCTTTGTTCTCTATGGGAATCTACTGTTAAAAGACAGGCTCCCAAAAACAGAATTTATTCTCTAAGTTATAAAAAAATGTGTTTGTGATGCTGACTCTATGATATAATATAAAAGGTCCTAATTTATTAGGTAATTTCCTTTGAAAGGAGCAATATATAAGTCAAATACATTCACTTAAGCTAAAAATTTTATGGATATAACAAATTATTTGTAATTAACATAGTACTAGCAACACGAAAACAGCTCCTTGAACGGTGAACATTAAGAAAAAAATATAATTGTTGTAAAAATTTGAATTATGGCTTAAATGAATCCTTATCACTTACACATTGACCCCTTAAACGGACATTACCTAATAAATTAGGACCATAAATATATGAGACTTAGCTAGTGAGAGTTTAACCAGGAACTCCAGAAACCGGGCATTACTCGCGCAAAAGATGTATGCATGTTTACTGATAATCGAAATCCATATAAAAAAAAATCGTAAGGGTGCTTTTTGGGTATGTAGTACATTGTAAGAACTTGAACAAGCCTTTTGGCAATACTGAGTACTGCAAAGCTTGCCTATTGTAATGTTCGAACCTGTAAACGATTTTTTCTCTCTTTGTCGCCATACCACAGTTTCCATCAAGTACTCAAAGTTCATCTCAAAGCTGAGTTATCTACCCATCAGCCTACATAGCGGAGGCTAACTATAGCTTGTTAATAAGACAAATGGGTGGCCACACCGTCGTGCCAGTAACCTACCATTAGAAGTGCAAGTACTTGCAAATGCACGTATTAGCATGTGACAGACTACTATAGTTATGAAGTGGACGATTAATCTCGGCCGACAGTGTACAAGAATCATTAGAATCAACGACTTGAAGAGTAAATATGAATGAGTACGGGAACAAATTGCTTATTTGATTCCTATCAGGTTACTAGTATATGTATAATTACTAAGATCTTGATGATGTGGTCTATCACAATCTAAATTTATTTATTAGGCCCAATTGCACCAACTTAAGATTAACTGTAACCAGCATGTAACTGTTTCATTTTGGCAGAATTTATTTTGAAAAGCTGTCAAAGTAATAAACGGTTTCGGTTATATTTTTGTTGGTGCAACCCAGCCTTATTGTAGTTGTATAAGAAGACGGTGACACCATTTTGCAATTTAGGTACCAATAAATTCAAGTAAATCGGATGGATACGAAGATTTGTCTTTAAAAGTACCAATCTGTCTAGCCTTTTCAGACCGAATTTTAAGGTCGGCTTCCAGTCCAACCGGATGCAACTTAATACCTGTATTCTTCATGGAGTGACTGCCTATCTGACTTCCACAACCCAGATACTGGGCAAGACAATATCTCGAGTTATGACATGAATATCCAAAACGGCTGTACTAGATTATATGTAAGTATTAACCGACGGTTTAACGTACTCCCTAAAGCACGGATGGATTTCTATATGAAATGATGGTTACCCATCCACATATCGACCGCTGCAAGCGCAGCTTAACATCGATAGATTTGTGGCGCTGAGACTTAGCCACGAGCCCCCCTTTAAAGCCCCCCTTTAAATGTACCACTTTTTCCATATTTCGAGGACAAGGACTTAGGAATAAATGTATCAATACATGACGTACGTTTGATGAAGTGGCCGATTAATCTCGGCAAAATGTGTATTACAGTTAACGGAATGTAGGCAAATATTTGAAGTGCATGTATGGGTTCAGGAATAACTTGCGT
Organism: Xylocampa areola; assembly: GCA_935421205.1. Lineage (NCBI taxonomy): Eukaryota > Metazoa > Arthropoda > Insecta > Lepidoptera > Noctuidae > Xylocampa > Xylocampa areola. The sequence continues at coordinate 12,972,515 of OW285220.1, forward strand.
CTATGAATATACTCGTACAAGGAATGTATCGAGAAGGACGGCAGTACCTACTTATAAGTCGTTGATTTTGGAAAAGGATGACATAATATAACATAGCATCACATCCTGTATTCCTCGAGGGGGTATGCAGAGGTATACACAATCGTACACCCACATTTCACCGATGCTATTATTATACATCCCATATAAAGGTGGTGAGCCACCGAGCACAATCCCAAACTCCGGGCTGTTACTGAGAATTTTCTAACAGAAAAATCTCAATAACAATACCCGACTCGGGAATCGAACCCAGGATCACATGTTGGGCAGTCGCAGACGAAGACTGATAAATCTTTCAAACGCATCAACGCATGCGTAGCGAAAGCTAGTTTTTTTTGTGGAATCTTTGATCTCTGAATCTCTGATCACTAAGCCATCAAGTCTGATGGCTTAGTGATCAGAGCGAGTATTTATCCGGGAGGCGCAGGTTCGAATCCTGCTCACGACCGTGTTTTTCTTTCCACGAAAGAATAGCTTTAGGATGACGAACTAGTGTCTAGTCTAAGATCTTAATTCTTAGAAAAACCACAAAAAAGATCTATTACATAGCACAGTCCACAGAGTATCAATTAGATGCTGATGAATCAAGAAGGCCTATAAAAACGTTTAGTGCGGAAAGTTCTCATTTTTTTTTATTACAGTGTTTCTATTAGCCTGGATATATTCGTTTCTTTTTTTATTGTTTGGGCAAATAGACGTAGTTTGAGGCCAGTTACTATGGTAGACACTGGCCGTTCCGAAATTTTCAAATGGCGAATGTTACGTAATAGGGTAATGGGAATCTGACGGCGCAGTTACCAGGCAGCGCCAACTTCGGGTTTGTTTCTTTCACGGAACAAACTCTTGTATGATCTACGGATAATTGTGCCAGGTGTGGGTGTGTGTGTGTGTGGATGTGACATAAATGTATTTGTAAATACACCTAAGTATGTCACACCCACGTTGTCATGTTCGTAAAAATATACAATAAGCTACCAGAACAAATTAAAAATGAATCTAAATTAGATATTTTTGTTAAAAAATTAGAGAACTTCCTAATAGACAAATGTTTCTACAGTATTAATGAATATTTAATGAATAGCCTTAAAAATACATAATAGACATACATGTTATATATACTTACATAAAATAAAAATACAATATAAAAATAATAATATATTGAAATTATTACTTATATACATGTATATAATATTTAATAATATAGCATGTTAATATTTAATAGTTAATATATAATGTAATAAAATAGATGTATAGGTACCTAAATAAGCACAAATTATAGGCATATAGTATATAAGTAAACAAAGAAATATAATTATTAACAGTAAATTAAGTAAAAGTAGTATAAGAAAGCATTCTTCCTCTCCTCTACAAATATGCGGTGCCCAGCAGGGTCCATAATTGTTTCTATATTTATTTTAACATACCAACTGTTACAATGTACATTATGGAAAAGCAATAAATATTGAGTATTGAGTATAGGTATGATAAAGGATAAACACCAACACAGAGAATGGTTTCCAAAGTTTATAAAAAAAAAACGTTTTATTTTGGTCACTTAGCTGTAATTGCAGTTTCCTTAATTTATTATAATTTTGCTATGATTTCCTTAGTAAATACATATTCTCTTAATTTTCTCTTTCTTCAGATCATCAATTCATATAATTACTATGAAAATGTAGAGAAATATTACGTATATAAAATTTCCTCTTTTAATAAATAGACATGTTCTCAAAGCTACTATTACGAAATGTGTCGCAAATGGAAGCTTAGTAGCAATAAAATCTACATAATTATGATTGCAATACACGCTGCTATTCACGACAGTTACCACTGCCTAGCTCATTTAAAACTACAATGTTACTTAAGTCTTAAAAATTCAGGAGTATAATAAACTGCTGATGAGTTTTTAATAAAGTTCCTAGCTTTGAGCTTTGTATGCTTATAATTGTTTTAAAGAAAAATAGGATCGTGAGCAGGATTTGAACCTGCGCCTAACGGCTTTATAACTTAAGAGTTTGCTACGCATGCGATAGTGCGTTTGAAATATTTATCCTTCGCGTTATGCTTATTTTATTTTAGGTTCTTTCGTTATGAGCGTTCGGACCAGTTGGGACTGACAGACAGAGAGACGTTCGGACAGACAAGCGTTTCCAAAAATTGTGGTTAAGACTTCTATACCGATAGTAGGCATAATCAATACATCCCATTTTTTTAATAATTACAGGAACAGTATTATTATATTTAAATATAACTGCCATTGGCACTTTAAATTTTTTGTTAGTTCCATGATTTTGTGATAAGGTTTTACGAACGGATTTTAACCTGTAGGCAGTATGTATGTTAAAAAATGATGAAATTATATTTGAATTAATGATGTTATTAATTCAAATATCATTTCAGAATTACTACGGTAGGACTTTACATTTAGCCTCCAGGACTTATGACTTTCACTAAGAACATCCTTCAAACCACGTAATTTTGCATAAATATTTTTAAACACTGCAATAGATACAGTAATTTGTGATATCTTATATTTTCATAATTATCGTCTAACCCTATATATTTATACAGCATTAAAAACCGTTTACATAGACACCAAGCTCTTTTATCACTTGTAATCGGCGTCAGATCCCGTCCAGGCTCATTGATGTCAAGAACACTGGTCTTCAATCATACTCTAACTGGACATTACAATCAATCTCTGTTTCAACTGAACCACGGTTGGCGCTAACAACCATTATATCTTGGTCTACCATTTCTGTTCGCTAGATTCTCGTCTAGAATAAAGTCGGCGAGGGTGCGATTTTATGGTTAGGTATTAGAGATTTTCGTATTACGAGATAATATTTAATTAAATTAAAAGATGGCTTAAAGATAAATCTTTGAACTTAGCGAACTCTAAAGTTATTACATTAAATGGAAAAAGAATACGGTCGCGAACAGGTTTCGAACCTGCGCCTCCCGGATAAATACTACAAACCTGTCTTCCTAATTTTTATCTTTTTTATATCTTTTTTCGTCATCATAGTAACTCTAAACTTACCACCAATGAGCTGGCAGCCTGAGTTTCCGTAGTAGTGATAGTGTCGATGCAAACGAGACAGGTTAAGCCAATCATCGTTTAGATAGCCGTTGTCATTAAGATATGTTGGTCACCAGCTCAGCAGTTTACTAGCCAGTAATGTATGGACGTGTAAATATGTATGTTCATACTTCCTTGACAAAGAATAAGTGAGGCAGAAATGGTGAGGACTTGTAGGTTTAAGGTTTATTTCTACTTGGTACTTAGTACTGTCAAGGTAAGCGCAAATATCGGCGACAAACACTGCAGGACGTGCTTTTTCATTTCGTATACTTTTGAAGGGCTCACAAAAACTAGTTTCCCACCTCGGAGCAATTGTAGAAAATTGATGCTAAATAACAGTATTCTTATGTAGTGTTGCTTTCATTACGAGCAAGGTGGCCAGTGCTTCTTGAGGATGTGTGGTGTTGGCAATATGGCCGCAATATGCCCGACTCTTACAGGTTTGGCAACGTAGCGACACCCCTGATGTTGCAAACGTCTACGGAAACCAATCACAATCATATGAGCCGTACGCTCTTGTTTGACTTTATATGGATCTGCGTCCACTTGCCCACATCGTAGTTATTAATCGTTGTCATAATATTATGTAGAACTGACAAGCGGACTCGTAGTTATTGTAGTAACATGGCTTACCTTATTTTCCCCCAAGTACTTTTCTTCGTTAGTTTAGGGCCTACATTTTTAACACCACAACAATGCATTTTTCTATAAGTTTGCTCATGAAATGGCATATTGTCTTTTCGTGACTATATAAACATAGCATCACGCTTGTATTGTCCGACGGGGTAGGCAGACGCAATGATGATGGAGATGAGAGGGCTGATTAAATCCCATGTACGACACTTTTCCCAACTGCGGGCTATTACTAAGAGTTTTCTAAGCCGAAACCTTACGCTCAGCAGACAGCTTCGTTGGTCTGTCCACTTCAAGCTTGCATATGAAACTTTGCGCCACTGTGGTGAACTAGTTTCCCTCACCTTTATACCTTTGTTTTTCGACCTCGTGACTAGTGATGCCAACTGTGCCAAGTATGTGGATTATTCTTGAAGGAATTAGTACTGGAGTAGTTTTAGCGGGCGTTCCACTTTCACCACTGGCATATGATTCCCATTCCAATCAAATACCTTTTACCTATATTCAAAATTATACCTTTTTTGTGCTTGTATGTTACCTCACCCCCCGCCAAAAGTAGCAAGCAAATTTGTTCCATATTTAGTCAGAAGCCGTCTCGCGTCTAGTCCTCTAAGGAATTATTAGTGCTTTGCAAGTGCTCTTGAAAAAAAAAAACAGGACGTGCAGTATCTAATGTGAGTTAGGTTCTACGCTTTTCAGGTTTTCTTAGGAAAGGTTTTTTTAAGTATTTTCTGACTAGTTACAGCTTAGTGGACCGTTGGATTGGCACGGCAAAGATAGCAGGACCAAAGGTTTACTAACCACTGAAGTTTCGTTTTGGAAATTAATGATGACTTACTTACTTCAAACGATGAAGGAAAACAACGTGAGCAAACGAGCACGCCTGAGAGATGTTGTGTAAAGCCATGTGCAAGGCCTACAGTCAGCTAAAACTTGTCACTATGAATTGATACTTGAAAAAATGAACCATAAAATAAGTGGAAGAAGATATTTTCTGGGTATGATATAACATTTTAGATATAGACAAAATATAAAGACGTTCAAATCGATTACAAAGCGAAAATGTTTCTTTGTAAGAGAATTGTCTTTACCGTAAATAAACGAACTAAATATAGAAATGCCATTTCTCCACTTAACCTACTACCTACCAAATGGTGTGATTTACATGTAGTATTAGTTCAGTTCACAAAGTTCACACAGTAAGATAAAACGAATGCCTTCCCGATTATCCTTTCTCACATCAGAGAAGCGAAACAGGTTAATGATTTCTCCGTTTACTTACTAAATAATAAGATAACAGTAGAAAGTGTTTATAAAACCTTATTTATCTCACGTTTATTTCCTCTCCTTTGAAGTAACAGGTAACTTGGCAACACTATTACCGAACACTTCGCTTTATCTAAACAGTTGGCTACATTAGACGTTCGCGCGGAAACTTGAATGTGGAATGTTTTGATTATTCTTGACGGACTTTATTGTAAGGTCTGTGGATAATAAAATGGCGTATCCTTTGAGGGTTGTGATGTTTGGATGCAGAATCAAACGTGCATACGAAACTCAGGATTAGCTTGGTACTGATTTGTGTTGCGTATAAATGTCGAGATAATTGAAAGAGAACAAATATCCTTAAAATGAACACGTTCCCTGTTCACGAAGTAGACACAATAGTTAAACAATTGCCGTGTACCACATGAGCTTCATTGGACAGTGAAAGGGTTAAAATAGTTTCTGCAAGTACTAAGAGAATTAGTTTGGGGACTGGATAAAATGGAGAACAACGATTAAATGTAAATTAAGTAACATTTTTAATGCATTGATAAAATCCATCAGAACAATTATTGAGGTCGCCAGTATTAAAATGGCCAAAGCTCTTCAAGTTCTTTAGTTCTTAATTTGATTGGTACAGATAACAAAAGAAACACTTTGAAATTGTTTCTATCTGAATCAACTTTTGCTTAACCAGTTTTGCGCTGACGGTTTCTATTCAACTTTGAAACAAATGACAACATACACTTAATAAAAAATAAAAAAAACTGACACTTGGTAACATCTTGATCCCTCTGTCCAAGTTGGTAGCACTTACGACCAATTTTATTGGGCCAACTTTTGTGTGACATCTGACGCTACGCAATTAGTCAAGTCCCGCGGGATCCACTATGGGGAGTGAAACCAACAAAATATAAATAAATGATGCTTGACAGCCGACAGTTAGGGCTTTTACCCTAATTGTCGCTATCGTTAATCTTGACGATTCACCCTTTCGTTAAAGTTCGACTTGTGGGATTATTTCTGTAATTAGATTCGTTTTGAAGTGGCGTCGAGGGTTATTCTGTTGGCGTGTACTTGATCTTAAGATGATTAGTATATTTATTTCATTAATATTTTTTGGTCGTTTGAGCCGATTTTTATAGAACATTTGTATTTGTACAGAGAACTATACCAGACTTCATAATAACGTAACTGCATACTAAATCTTGATTATTAGTCATACAGTTGTACAGGGTTATATTAAATTTCTCTAGAGCTAACATCACTATAGTTTGCAAAAACATAACAATTGCAAATCTCACTATAATGTTTGTATTGTGTCCTTTCTTGTAAATAATTCTTGATTCGTTTAAATAATACCTATAGTCCCCAGCAGACAACACGTTACAATTTCCAAATTTCTCATAAACATCACTCGAAGAAGAAAACAGTAATTTAACAAAAGGAATTCCTTCGCTCAAATTACGATTCGTGACGAAAGGAATGACGAAAATGCGTCCAAATTAAAGATTCAAACATTTGCTTCTACTCGGCCCCACAGCAAATAATTATTCGCAACAATGTGCCAATTTGTGATCCTTTTAAGCTCAATTAGCATTTGACCAGCGGAATGGATAGACAAACAGGATTTTTAAGGTTCCTTGGAAAAACAATAAACCCTTATCGCACAGTACCATACAGTTATTGACAAAATGCCCGAACACATAAACTTCTAATCTGATCTAAAATTTCTGGGAATATCTTGTTTCGTCGTTGTCGTTTGAATTCGTCTCGATGAAATCATTTCTACAAACTTCTCTTCTTAAATTTTGTGAGATATTGTACCGAGATACCGAATTATCTACCCCCAGATAACTAAGATAATCTCAGATTATTGGACAAATTAAATTGCGCTACTGTACTCTACTACTACTAGCAAATTTTTCGGATCTGAGGTAGATCCCAGAGGTTCGCATTTAAAAAAATATTCATGCCCAAATGTTAACGTAAATTTTGCCAGTACGATACGGAATCCTATAAAGTCCATTCGCAACGCACTTGTGAGTTTTATCTCTGGCGCCAAACAATGAGATATTGTACCGAAGTGGGCCGAGGCTGTCAGTTAAGTGAACTCTTGGTATTCTGCTGTTTACATAAACCATAGGATTCTGGTTTTATTGATCATCTAATTCTTATTCTACAAATTACTTAAGAAAGAAGCGATGTATCACGTAACGAATGATACTGTATCTAATATAGAGTAACGAATATAAAAAAGTTTTAATGTTTTGTGTGTATAAATACTACGACATTGTGCTGACAAGCGGCCAACATAACCAACATATCTTCACAACGCTTGTTACAAATGTAAACAAGGGATTATTTATACATATTCCTTCTGGGTTTATGTGTTTATGGTGGGATTATCATGAGAGCTCGAGGGCCTTTATTTCGTTTGGATGCAAAGGGATTCTAACTATAGATCTTTTTGTTCTTATAGGAACACAAGCTACAATTGGAACATGAAAATTACGACATTTTGGCAATTCAGCCTGTAAATTGTGTGACTGAATCAATAATTCAGTTATTGGCATTGGCTTTCGTGAGCGGTAAAAGAAGAGGATTTAAACAATTTGTTATCACAATAATGTAGAAAACCAAATTAGGATGAATGAGGATCTTATCACGAGGAATGTGAGGCGTATTCATATCAATTATAGTTCACAGGTTACTCCTCGCGTCCATTTTTTCGAGATTGCCCGCCCAGTTTCGAACTCGAATGGAACACTTAGTCATGAAAATGAAACTAGTCGAGCAATCCCGGAAAAATGCACGTGAGTAGTAACCGGTGAACAACCATTGATAAGAATAGAGTAAGACCAACGAAACGACGACTGAATTGTGTGATAGAAAAGGAATTAATACTGAGTTGATGGGTGATATTGTTTTTTCTTTTATTTTTTTGGCACTTTTGTTCATTTTGGATATGTCAGTCCCATCATGCTTTTCAAACAATTTTAAATGTTAAACACAAATTAACATAAAGAATGACAATTTAAACGATCTTATAACATAGATATAGTTTTTTTTAAGGTTTGTGTAATATCTGTGGGGTTACTCTTGAAACTAATACCAATTCCAATCCAATTTCAATATTAAATTGACGCCTAAAAACAACGCGTAATTTTAAAATAAATTTACCTACATTACAGTTGCCTCAATTTTAAAGCATGTTGTCTTCATAATATCCTGAATCTATAATTATTTATTAGACATTTTGGCATTTAAAAGTACGAACTGACATATTTCCAATGTCAATCGAGCGGAATTATTTTCAAGAGTAAGCCCACAGATCTTATAATAATTTAGCTTTGTTGGATGTTGGTACAGCCAAAATACTTTGGATAATACCAACATCCAAACGTATAATTTCAACAGATATGTCAATTGATCCCTCATTGTTTTGTTCTTGACACATTCCATCAACAAGTGATATACATCATCTACAGTGTCAAATATTTCACAATTTGGTGAACTGGCTATTCCCATCACGTGCTCAAACTTCTTGGATGGAATGTGTCCAGAACGTAATCTATGAGCAATCCTACTATCCTACTAATATTATAAACGCGAAAGTTTGTATGTATGGATGTTTGTTACTCTTTCACGCAATAACTACTGTGGAGATTAACACATAGGGTACTTTTTATCCCGGCTGGACCTAATTCTGAAGTCTACGCATATCCTCTACTAATTTTGAGGTTGCTCAACCACGGTATACGAGGAGGCTCCGACTCCATAGTTTTATACCAAATCCCATTTACTTTAGAATGTTCATCAAAGTATTCCTTCCATTTAATAACATATATTTTTGTATTTAGTTAATATTTCCGAATATGTGGTGCAATGTATCAACATTCCCCTTCTATTTCCCCTTCTAAAATAGCTAGCTTTGCTAAACGCTAACACTAATATGAGATATGGAATCCACTGCAATTTGGCATTTTTTAATAAACTAATTTCTTTTATTTGCTTGATTACAACATAACCTATCGGTACACCTGTTATGTTGATAGAGATGTATCTAAGAAAAATACGGTCTGCACCGACACCAAATAAATAGAGATACGGCAAGAGACTGATGATAATGAAAACAGGAAAGCAAAGACAAATCGCAGTAAAGTGTAAGTGTCGAGGTGTCAAAATGAAAGCTATTACGAATTCGAAGGTTGCGTAACTAAGCTGTAGTTCTGTAGATGTTTTGTTAATTGATATTATTTGCAATATCTTTTGACTGACAAAGATCATTAATCAAGATTTCGCTTCGGTATGTAGATACTATTACATCAGTTTTGAACTAATTACAGAAGCTTGTATTTTGATTCTCATTAAGATTATGTCATTATGATAACGAATAACATTTCGAGTTCAGACATCCAGTAGCCATCTTACGAAAACAATTTTGTCTACGAATAAGTATAATTTCTTATTATCTCTTGAGAGCAGTTTCCTAATTATTTAAGAGAGACTGGTGGTGCAAAATCGTAGCCAAATAACACTGCTATTTTGTAGTGTAGTGTTCCTAATGGTGAGCAAGTCCATCAGTACTTGAGGACGCGTTGTGTAGGGAGAAGGGCGACAGTTTTTGATATCTATATTGCCGTCGCAGCGCTTACTATTACAGGGTCGCCAAAGCGCGAGTGATGCCTGCGTCCATAGCTTACGGAAATCGCTAAGTACGGGATGGTAGTCGTAAAGTTTGGTGGACTCCTTAAAGGGCTTGTCACCTGCTGTAGTTAATACGCTATTGCATGCTTTCTTGACAAGCCATTCGGAAACATATTTCGAAGACCATTACTTGCATTTTTCTTTACAGAGCTAAGGAACGCCACAGACAAATTACAGCTTCAACAAATAACTCACACAAAAACAATCACATACTTCATTTAACTCGCATATATTAATTACTAGACTTATATTAATGTTTGTTTGTTCACGCTAAATCACTCAAAGTCGCGTCGCCTGTGCCTGCGCACACGAGATGCGGGGGCACATGACGTGACAGTTCAACGCATTGCTGCTGATATTATGATTTTCTTTTATGCATTTTATATGGTTTAGTCAGAGTTTATTAGTTAGTGGTATTTTAAATATGCCAACAAAAGAAAATTGAGGCCCGAAGTAGATCTGTGGCATACAAATGCCACAGAAGAAAATATTAAAATCTTAATCCAATGCCGCTTGAAGCTTTCTGGGCGAATTGATTTGTTGAAGAAAACAAAAACATAAATAATTTACCCACTGCTTTAGGCTATGTAGACAGCAAAGTGAGAAAAGTTTAAACTCACTTTGTCTGTTACAAAACACCTTTACTTTCATCTCACCAAATAATTATTTAATCTATATTTGTTATGACGACAAGTTACCAACATAAATCTTTCAACACATAAAAATATTTAACCTACCCACGTTTTTATTAAATTATAAACAAGGGGATTACAACACGATGCACAGCCCGACGATCTATTAGTAGTTACGTCACTAGATCGTCGATAAATCGTCGGTGGTGTCGAATGCGCCCGCGCAGCCGTCAGAGCCACCGGCGCGGCTAACTCAATCAAAATTCCTACTGTCTACCGCCCACTGATGGTAGTTTGCTGAGTATTCTAATCACTTCCTCGCTACTGTAGAGTTGATTACTGGATAAAAGAAAATCAACCATTTTACTTAAAGTAGGAAATCTTATCTTAACTAGAGTTTGCGTCTTTTAAATCAACTATTTTCGCTTTTTAGTGGAATATATAAAAAGCTTGACATCTCCAGTATTGGATCTAGGATTTAGAATAAATTTGCAATGTTTCGAATATTGAATAGATTCAGGCATTACCTTGCAATATATAAATAAATAAATACAACATCTAGCTACTTCCACAATATTGAGGGTAATCATGCAATTACCTTTTAATCGCCCGCCCGCAAATATATGCACATACGCAATGGAATATATGAATGGGGCATGTTAAATGGCCTAACTGCTCCTGATAATGCCCCGTGGGGGCAAAACACGTGCAGAGTAGTTGGTTGCAGTTGCAATTTTTCATCGCTTGCGTATGTGCGTATATTTGCGGGGGCACGGGCAGTGCACAGGCATGACTACCCTCAATATTGTTCAAATAGTTAAATATTATATTTAATTGCATCCAATGTTTAAAATCTCTTGAAATTACGTATATTAATTGCTAAGTTAACAGTAATCGTGATGATCATGATCACGGAGACGATATCTATTTTATGAGTGCCATTTAAACAGTTTATATGTAATTTTTCCTGTTTTATTTGCTAATCATTCATCATTATAAAAAGCGTAACCATGGAGTTTCTTGCCCGTTCTTCTCAATAGGAATCTACACTTTAGAACGTGGCAACTAGCTTCTGACAATTCAAAAGTGCCTGTAAAGGGTCTAATTGAAATAAATGATTTGACTTTGACTTTGAATCATTTTTTTAATCCTAAAATACTTCTGCGTCGTCAAGGAGCCAGCAACCCTAGCTTTCACATTTACCATTCATTTGGCAGGACTCAGCGCAGGTGCCGGCGAGTGAAAGTCTGACAGTGATCGCTATGAGGAACCGGCCGTGGTGCTGTATCGGACATCACCCGTGAAACTGATCTGAGCACAGTAGGTTTTTATACAGAGGTCTGAATCGGTATCGTCTTTCAAAGAGACTAGACTATAGATTACACAAATTTGATTTTGAGCTTGAGACTAAATGAATGTCTTTTGATATTGATTTCGCCATACTGGTTACAAGGGCTTAAATTTTAAGCCTGGTAACATCCATAATAAATAAATCCTCACTGAACATCTACCGACTAAAACCACACAGTCCTCGTCTAACCTTTATCGGGGTTTCACGATGGCAGCTGGATTCAGCGCAACTGTACATTCCATTAAGAAGGCCTGTCTTAGATGGTGGTTTTTAATCACACTTTTATGCAAAGTTTCTCCATCTTGCCAAAAAAGTTAATGCTGCAAGGAAGGAATGCGAAATTGGAAACTAGATTTTTGTATCCCATTTTGACCTATCTGGGTCTTCATAGGATATATATGCTTCGATCGACTTGTTGTGAGGCCATTTATAAAAGTTGCTATTTTATTAAACTTAAATGCCGTCCTGGCGTGGTATTAAGGAAGATTTGGTTTTCAGTAAATTTTGGTTGCGGTCGCCACACGGTGATACAGATACGTGACGTTAAAAAAATGTGTTTTGATAAATGCTGTTTCGTGTATAGAGTTAGCGACCACAGTTTTGGCTTTATGTCTATGTCGAAAGGTAGGTAAGGTCTTATCTCTGAATAAATGATCTTCCGAAAATGATCATTTAAGTGTATTATTATTGGCTATTATGGCTCATTTAAAATAAATATATTTTGTAGATTTTTAATCATTTAAAAACTAATCTATGCAAAAACCTTCAACTGATTGTATCAAGCCTTTCACAGGGTATAGTCTAATTGAAGAACTATAAAACCTGATCTACTGCACACAACTCTACTACATGCACCTGTTATCTAAGAATCGGTAATTAAATGATTTTCTTTATTAAGTGTAAGCGAGACGTCGTTGACAAACTACGTACAGGGTGACCACTCGATTATTCTCGAGATTAAACTTAAATTAATTCGTTTCATTTACACAACCGTACTTTAGGTTTCTTGTTGACTGTAAACGATTGGGTGTCGATCGGAGATTAGCTGCGCCTGCGCTGAGCTATTAACGACTGAGACTGGTGTGGAGGGTGAATGAAGTGTTTTTGATTGATTATGTATTTACTGTTTTGTTCTGAGCAAGAGAATGTTCCTTAAGATTATCAATTCAAATATAGATAAATCTTTTAAACACTTTAACGCATGCGTAGCCAACTTTTAAGTTATAAAAATACAGCGCATAATGATTCATCCATACTAATAATATAAATGCGAAAGTAACTCTGTTTGTATATTTTTTTGTTTGTTTCTTTTTACTAAGCGGCTGAACGGATAGTAATGAATATTTGGCAAAGACATAGCTTGTATCTTGGAGAAGGGCATAAGCTACCTTTAGTCGCGCAGACGAAGTCGCGGGCACCAGCTAGTTGATCATAATATGGTATATACATACGGATAATATTTAAGCATCCTATGAGGCAATTATTAGAAATCGGGAATTAGTAATGCCAATAGAAGTGGGTGTATTCAAGTTATTACATTTAAGGAATATAAAAGGTAGACCTGGTAATCTATTACGAAGACAGACAAAACGTGTCCGTACATACAAGCTGTGGTTTTAGCAATGGCTATATTGTATAAAATTATTACAGTGACATGATGTATAAAAGTATTCGCCCTATTTGTTTCGTTAAATCTGACGCTTATCTCAGAAATTTTCGTATACTACGCATAGGATCAACACAGCGCCACACCATTGACGTACGTACGCTTGTAACGGCGCGGCGTCCGATAAGACACCGATGTAGTATACGCAAAAAACGGTAATTAGATTTTTTTCTTTGACGTTATAACTTTTTTGTGGAATGAAAAATACGGTCGTGAGCAGGATTTGAACCTGCACTTCTCGGATAAATACTCCAGACGCTCTACTAAGCCGAGCTCTACAAAGGGAGACGTTGCTTCAAAACGTGCTCACGACCGTATTTTTCATTCCACAAAATATATAACCTTAAAATTCGCTACGCATGCCATAGTGCGTTTGAAATATATATCTGTAATATTCTTTATTATTTATATTTTTTATTTGAAATTAGTTACAACTACAAATTCGCCTCCTTTAATGAGGTTTAAAACCTATAGCAGGTATAGACTAATCTACCCTACATTTTACCAAACAAGAGAAATTAATAAAAAAATGAAAAGCTACCCTGCCATTTTTTTTAATCTGAACCTGGTCTATCCCATGTTACTCGGGACAATGTAAGGATTCTAACGATACCCCATACATCGAAATCAGGTCAGGCATTTTGAAGTTATGGTGGAATAAAAAAACTCACAAACATACATACATACATGAACCCTAAAAACATAACACTCCTTTTTTTTGGGCAGTCGTGTAAAAAGCCATCGATACTCGTATTTTCAATAATAGTAATACATTTCTTCATAACTCCAATCATTAAGGAAATGGAACCCACCCGTCAATTAATCCCAAAGGCTGTATCTTTCATTTATATACAAGGTAAAGATACAAAGATACAGTTTGATCTCGATTACGTGGAGCGGTCGGTGAGACGCCGGCGCCGTATAATACAGATCTAGATTACAAGCCGAGGCTTTAACACGCGCCGCTCGCACTTGGCCTAATTACATCATGTTTGTATGGAAAAATTATTTGTTGAGGAAATATTCAGGGAGAAAAATTCTGTGATTATTTGCTTGAGACCGATGGTGTTGTCTTTTAATGAAAATTTGCCAAAACTGAAGTGGCTTTAACCCTGTTGAGGAATATGGGATAGTACTTTAAAGAATCCAAAACTTGTGGCTCTGATTAGACACAGAGTTAATGCCAAGGACGAGGATTGTTGAAGAGACAAACAACAAGATATGTTTAATTACTTATATGTCCTCACAAAGATCTGTGGGCTTACTCTTGAAAATAATTCCGCTCGATTGACATTGGAAACATGTCAGTTCGTACTTTTAAATGCCAGAATATAAAAAAAAAAAAAAAGATTTGGGATAATATGAAGACAATATGCTTTAAAATTGAGGCAACTGTAATGTAGGTAGATTTATTTTAAAATTACGCGTCGTTTTAAGGCGTCAATTTAATATTGGAATTGGTATTAGTTTCAAGAGTAACCCCAGTATTCTGCAGGCGTATTGTGGATCTTGGTTGATGGTCACTTTGTAGTACATCCTTCGTATGTTTTATATTTTTGCTCTTATTATATATTCTTTAACATCTAGGATCTTGACTTTTCAGCAGAGAAGGGTGCCACTACATTTACAAATACACACTTCAACACATCACTTCACATATACTAAAAAGACGACCGTAGCGTCCTCCTGTCTCCTAACTACGATTACCAACCAATGCTAATATAGTAGAGTAGATGTAATTGCCAATTTAATATCTTAATAAGGAACAATCCTGTCAATTAGTTCTCATTAAACCGAAACACATTATCGGGCGCCGCTCGTGATTACGGTGGCGCCTTCAGATAACTGATCGAGATTAGATATCGAAGCTGAGGCTCGCACTTGACCGAATTACAGCTGAAGCTGGTATAGGTACAAGGTTTCAAAACTTTAAGTTTTTGTAGACCTTTTGAACTTAGCAAAAGTAGAGACAATAGAAAATCTATACTTACAAGTTACATCCAATCGATGATTCCCCGAGTCAAGTTTTTATTAGCAAGGTTAAAGGAGAATTAAGTCAAAAGTGAATTTGTCATTTTTTATAGATCGGTATGGTCTGATGAATTGTCTCAATATTGCCATGCTGATTGATAGGCGCTGTATGTTGGTTGACAAAATATTGTCAATTTCCTTAAATTGTAGGGTATTACCATTGATCGAGCAGCCCAGCATTACAAAAGTTCAAGTTTTCTAAAATATATCAAAATCAATTCACTGAAAATAAGAACAGATAAGAAAATAAGGAGGATCCGTGATGATAGACAATTCTGCCCCTCTCTTATGTACCTAGAAGTAGGTTTACTTACTCCTTGGCAAGATGACAATTATTCGAAGTCAGTCAGATTGCTTGAAATTTTTATTCGATTACACAATATTGAGTTTTGGACTAAGGCTAACTATTTTCGTTTACTGAATTTCGATGATGCAATATTAACAAGCTTTTTAAATGGAAACGTGACAGGTCGCCAGTGACGACGATGATACGTGACTTTAAGGCCTAGGTCGTTATGATGGAAATATTAAAATCAAATGGCTTTACATAATAAAACCTAACAGGCACAATATCAATTTGTACACGTAGATGCATGAGAATATAGGGGCTGGCAACGAAGTAATAGCCGCACAAATCCACTGATCGAGGTTAAGCGACACTTGCCGCAGTTGATCTGTAGATGGGTGAACATAATTTAATATCGAGTGCTTTCCCTTTGCCATCTACTGGGAATAATTCCCAATTCTTAGCTGCTACTGAGTATTTTATAACAGAAAAACAATAAACTGCCTGACTTAGGACCTCTTAGACTCAGACCAATGAGGCAGTTCAAAATAAGACCCATCTTAAAACAGACTTCTTGACTAACTGTGACTGTACGCAAGCCCTAACAACAACCAAACATATCCTTCGTGTTATGACTACGTTGAAACCCGTTACAATTGTAACAGTACAGAGGCCAATGAAATGTGACGCGTACTCCTGATGTAACGGTGAGGGAGGCTGGTCACAACGGGGGATGAACACACGCATCTATCAGATTGAACATAACACTTTGTGACGTATGAACAATACCGAGTCCTATAACTTGCCGACCGTTAAGTTTATTCGGTTATAATTCGTGTATCAGTACTGAGTGTGACAGCTTTTTTGGTGATGTGATTGCAAAAACGGCTTCTAAGCGTTGATTGAGGTTGGGTGTTCGATTTTTGCTCTTGACTCTAGTTAAGGTCAGAGGTAACAGAGACAAAGTCGACGATGGAGTAAGCTTACCCATAAGAAACCTTTGATATCAATGATATAAAGGATATGTGTACAGAAGGCTTGTACAGTCGACAAAAGAGATAAGTATCCAGGGTCGTCAGATATAGTTGAAGTTTTCTTAGAAACCAATGGATGTATTCGATTGAAACTTAATTCAATTGATGAACTGTTTATTATCTACTTTTTATATTAAATTAATTTTTAAAACTTCCAGCGGTTTCTAAGAAATTTTTAACTATATCTGACGACCCTGGATACATACTTATCTGTTTTGGCGACTGTACAACGTGGAATAGAAGTCTGTAGTCATACCTTAGGAGGTTAAAGTATCCATGTATACAAATAGCATTTAATAAGGAAACAATGTCCATACCTCCTCAGCCAAATGTATGGAGCTGCTGATTTGTATAAAGGTGGATTCACTAGTGATTTGTGATGGGCCAGTAACAGTGTGGACAGATATGAAACTATTATTTAAAGGGATAGAGAAATTAAGTGAATTAGAGGTTAATGAACTTAGATGAAGCGAAAGACGTGACAGAATCATAGCAAATGGAAAACAATAGCGGGAAACAGGGGTTATTCTTTTATGTGTAATAGAGAAATTATTGTGTAAGAACAAAGTCTCCGATTTTAGAGTTTAATTTTTTCGCCTGATGGTAAACGATTACCGGCACCCATGGACACACGCTAACCAAAAGGAGTCACAAGTGCGTTGCCGGCCTTTTAAAGGGTTTGGGCCTCCGATACCCTCACTCACTCGGTGAACACAACGCAAGCGTTGTTTCACGCCGGTTTTCTGTGTGGCCCCATATCACGCCGGTCGAGCCGGCCCATTCGTGACGAAGCATGGCTCTCCCACTCTTCCAAGATTTTATTAATGTTTCTTGCATGAATTGGGAGTCGTTTAGTACTCCTGACTCCTCATAAAATGGCCAACGAGGATAGTCTTAGCGTGGAGAATAATTAACACATGCATCAATTAGATTGAATATACTACTCTACGACGTAGTAAACCAAAAGGCGTTGTTTCTAGTACAGTACTCCTATCGATCTAACGGTGCAGGAGCATCGCAACGGGGGGTGATTAACACGCGCATATATCAGATGATAAACACACAAACATATTAAACTGAACATGGTTATTATAAAGCGACGGATGAAACACCGACGACCTGAAATTGTTCTACGTGGTTAGACTTGAATCTTATGATAAGCTTATGATAATGATTACTGGTTAGATTATTGACGACAAACATTCAAGAGAGATTCATTCATTAAGATTGAATATGAGAACTACCTATTAAAAATCTGCCTCAATGGTCTAGTGATTATTTTTCTATTAGGAAATTCATTATAGTAGCCCGTAAGTTGGAATTGTGCCCGGTAGATGGCAATAGGCTCGCTACCTATTTACGGGACTTAATAACAGCCTTGTTGAAATGTGGGTGTACAACTGTGTACACCTCTGCCTTCTCCTTCGGGGAATATAGGTGTGATGATGTTTTGAATAGAGGGCTGTTTTGCTGCTGCCGGCTATTGAAAATCAAAGTATTTATTTCAATTAGTCTGCATACAGGCACTCAAACACACTGATAAGTAGTTCTCACATGCGTAGTCGAAAGTATAGATTCCTATGGAGCCAACCGGTAGATAAATTAGAATTCAACAAACTAGATATAACTGGAATTGAAAAAACTTCTGTGAAATTACCTAACACAGCGATCATAAGAAACAAGGATTCAATTCCTTCTGAACCAGAGACCACACGGCATTTAAATTCTATCTAACCGAAGAAAAAATCAATGCAAAATAAGGAACATATTCGAAGAACATACGCATGAATTTCATCTAAACACTAGAATGCAAAGGGATTTTCTCAGATACGTCCGTTTAACAAAATATACTCGAGATACACTCTCGATATTAGAACTATTCCCACACCATTAGACTTGTAGTCACAGGGAGGAAGGAAATTTTGGATAAGGCAGAGCTATTGGTATTCAAATAGGAAAGCAATTAGGAGAGTGACGCAGGGCAAAGACTGTGAAGCCGGGAAGGCCTATATGAAATTCTTCAGCAGATGAGATGACAAAGAAAGAGTGTCATCAGAAAATTTCAAAGTATTGAATTTAAACTTATGAATGTTTATGGAGAAATTAATATGATCTAAATTTAATAATAATAATTTTAAAGTTATTATATTAAATGGAAAAAGAATCCTGTTCGCGACCGTATTCTCTTTTTCCATTTAATATAAGAATAATAATTTTGTATAAAAACTTTCGTGAGACATGTTCATATCAATTAATATATTCATGACCGTTCGAGTTTGTAACTAGTCGGGCAATCCCGAAAAATTCATGTGAGTAAGTAACCGGTGAACATTAATTGATATAATAATAATATGATCTAAATTTAAACATATTGTTCTGGCATCGCACTCCTAAATCTCACTAAGTGTTCAGATTAGTAGAGCAGTATTTCCTTGATATACACTGAAAATTGGGCATAAATTACATACATTCTCGACACATTCTATCCCCTCAAATCACAAAGATACAACCTTTATACATGTCCCAAATACCGCATCCATTACCCAAGAAATCCACATACACACACATGCGATCGTTAACACGAGCCAACAACTTCTTCGGGGTCGTAACTCGCGAGATACCATCAAGTAACCGCGTGGGCGGTACCAGGGTGGAAAGTGCACCGCGATTGAGCCGCAAACTTGCCCACAGCCCCGACTGACAGCTACATGAACACGGAATCGGGACTTATGACACCATGTATGTGTAGCACCTATAAATTTCGGTATTAAGATAAGGAAATTTCGTGGTCGCTAGCCATCTATGTAATCCGTGATATACTGGGAACAACAATAGTAACCTATTTCCGTGTCTTGGACTCTTGAGCAAGACAATATCAGAGAAATCGGAGACAATTTCTTTATCTTATCTCTGGTTTTGAAATTTATGAAAATAATTAAACGTCCACGCCCAATTAAGAGACGGGTCACGGAGGTTTTAATGGACATTTTTACGTCCGTTGACTCGACCGCGTACATAGTTTGTCGCCTATAAAATTATTTTTACTTTTCATATTTCCAAAGAATAATCGCATATTGAAATTGTAATGCAAACTGCATATTATAACCATTATTATTCCATGATCTGAGCATTATGCATATTCCATTCCACTTCGCTGATAACTCCAATGAGAGAAACTAAGCGGACATTAAAGGTGGGCGCATAATTGCGAATATTTTGTCGCGAGGCAGCTTTATTTTGTGATATGAATCGAAAACGATTATTGTCGCGTTATACTGTGATAAGGTGGTAATTGCGATTTTGTTTAGCATGTAAATGTAAGGACGAGTAATAATTTTTCACTGTAAATAACTTCACACTTTTTGTGTTTTGTTTTTGAGCGAGCTGGTTACCTTCCTAGTATAATTCTTAGCTGAAGCTCAGTGCGTGCATACGAACAATCACTATAATATTCTCGCGATCGCGTGCGTCCATCTTTATCTCCTACAAGGTGTTAACGCGGATCGGAGTCATGACCGACCCTAAAACGCCTCATTACCATTGAAATACAGCTTCAGGTATGGAACGGTAATCTACATTAAGGGTCGCGGGACCGGCGTCTAGCGAAATTTACATTCATGAGAGCGCGTATCATAGGTAGGGTTATCACGTGGCCCCTTTAAGGAATGGCGGACTATTGCAACGGTGCCTTAACTCAGAGATAGGTGCTGTATTAGTGCGATGACGTAGTGTTGGGTCGTATTGTTAGCGGGTGTGGGAATGTGTTGTATATATGTATTGGATGAATTATGAAGGGAAAGCGCCTAAGCATGAGGACATGAGTTTGATATTCAGGTCGGGCGAAGTGTTATTGGGTTTTTCTGTTAGGAAATTCTCAGTAGCAGCCCGGGGTTCAGAATTGTGCCTGGTAGATGGCAATAGGCTCACGGCTTACTACATAGGTGAAATGTGGGTGAACAACCTACCCTTTCGGGAAACACAAGCATGATGCTATGAATTGTTATGCTGTATCGAAGTACGAGATGAAAAAGTAAATGATGAAGTTAGAAGCTACTTTATTAGCTAAGAACTTTAATTGTGTAATGCTCTCGCAATGGCAAAAGGTTTAGTTTTGACAGCTTTAGAACAGTACGTCTTTCTGGGGGCTTACTCCTAAATTTAATACCAACTCCAATATTAAATCACAGCTATAAAAAAATATTTTTAATTTTAAAATAAATTTACCTACATCATAGTTATCTTAATTTTAAAGCATGTCGGTTTATTAGTATCCCGATCCTTTAACTATTTTTAAGACTTTTTTGCATTTAAAGGTATGAACTGACATATTCCCAATGTCAATCGAGCGGTTTTATTTTCAAGAGTAAGCCTACTGAATAGGCAATAAACATTGTTTTACTGTCAAAATAAGAGCTACAATTTTGTTTATTATGATTTTCTTTGAGCGCATAAACTCCTTAAGAGGACCAATACTAATAAAATCCATCCTAAAACCTTATATGTTCCTGTAATCTACGCTAACCTATTTTATTTTATGACCAATACCGTTTCTCCATTTATAAGAACGGTTATGCGACCTATTATTTAGTTCAGCTCTACAGGCGTGTCGTCAATTTCTTTTTAGACTAAATTTAGAGAATAGTCATATTTTGATTAGTTACTATAAAGGCTAGCGTATATTAGAGTGGACCGCGCGGCAACGCAACGCATTGTAAACGAAAATTCTTCTACATACTGCAGGAGCCAAGCGTCGGCTTCGACGTAGTTTTGTAATGCGTGGCTGTTCGGCTTGATGCAGCTGCAATGTGTGCTTTGCTTAAGAATGAGATAGGAAAACATTATTACATCCTAAAGGATTAGGGAGAAGTTTACTGTACACCCAATTTACATCAAAGAATATATTAAGTCCCATGTGATGTGTGAGGTGCTTTGGCAATTCAAGAGCCATCTATCAGACATAATAAATAAATAATTTCAACCTCCGACACCGAAAAACTCAATAATACCTGTTCCGATTCTGGATTTTCCTAGGACCTCACGGTCAACAGAATGTATATTTAACCGATGAGGCAATTTTCACTGGCCCAGTGCTTGATCGAAAATAATAATTTGAACAAATTTTAGCTTGTTCAATTCTTTCATCTCGATATATTGAAGTTATTAAAAAAATATTATCTATTCTGAGGTTAACATAGCAATTTTCTCCAATCATTATAGTCAGCGTACAAAGGAATTGACACCAATATTATTAGCTTATCACCTGAATCTTAAATTTAGCGGGTCAGGTCAATGGCGCTATGTTCAAACTTCAAATGGTCTAACAAATTACATGCACAGTTTTGAATATTCATGGGATCTTTAATATATGCAGGCGAAGTTCTAATACAAAGGCTAAGGTCCTGATCACGTTCGACCATGTTAGTTATAGTTTCTCGTGAAAGTGAGGTTAATTTCCACAAGACCTCTAAAGATATCAATTGCGGAATACGATCAAAGAACGGTTTAAAGGGAACACCCGATAAGTGACGACACTGTTCGAAAAGGATCTTCTTGTAAATATTTTAAATTACGTAACTTCACCGTAAGTATTTTATCATTAATCCTTTGGCTCGCTAATTAGCAGACACAATAGATTTTTATTGTTATGAAGTATGTATTTGTACGTGGCTGAGCGGAAGGGTGAGGAAATATCCCCATTATGAAGGTAATCAATAAGTGGGATGTTTCTGACTGTGTCTTCGTATCTAAAGAGATTTGGATTAATATGTCGTCTTTCGTGTTTCCTGAGAAATACAATCTAGACATATTCAAGGCTAGAGTGAATGAATTTGATTTGTGGAATTATCGATCCGTGCTCCATCCTCGGCCACATCGTCACTTACCATCAGGCGAGTTCGTGGCCAAACGTAGAACCATTATCGATAAAAACAAAAGATTAAGACGCATCTATGTGGATGAAAGACACGTTACGTTTACCTATGGATAAGCAAATTGGGGCCTATCAGATATTGAAGAAGTAGAAGATATTGAACAAAGAAAATTTACATAGCAATAGATAAAAAACAAAAACAAAACAACAAATATATTTCGACTTTAGAAACTCCTGTGGGGTTACTCTTGAATCTAATACCAATTCCAATCCAATTCCAATATTAAATAGGTGCCTTAAAACAACGCGTAATTTAAAAATAAATTTACCTACATTACAGTTGTCTCAATTTTAAAATGATTCCACTCGATTGTCATTGGAAATATGTTAGTTCGTACTTTTAAATGCCAAAATGTCCAAAAAATCATTATAGATACGGGATAATATGAAGACAACATGCTTTAAAATTGAGGCAACTGTAATGTAGGTAAATTTATTTTAAAATTATGCGTTGTTTTGGGGCGTCTATTTATTATTGGAATTGGATTGGAATTGGTATTAGTTTCAAGAGTAATTCAATTATTTTCAAGAGTGCCCACTGTTTTCGTCGGTTGAAAACAGATTCTCAGCATTTTTAAATCACAAGACATAAATATTAACACATGTTAGTTGACAAAACGTTGAACTACTTAGGTATTTTCGTAATCGTTATAATTACGAACTTGCTGTTATTACGAACGTTTTAACGCGGGCATGATAGTGCAAGTGATGAGTCGATTCGATGTGCAAGCATAACGACTATGATTCGATTTATTGACGAGTTGGAGCTTTGTTTGCGATAACAATAATGTTCAGCTAGTGTTGCGTCACGGGACAAAATGTGCGTAGGCGTTACTCTATTTAAAAGTAGTCCTTATTTTGCAGTGGTTTTATTCAGTTCAGTATTCAGTATTCAGTATTTTTATTTGTAAGAATATGGTGATACAAACACAGGTCTTTAAAATAAATAAATGTTCACATATTCTGCCACACAATATGGCGTACAAATATAAATTATTATTTTTAATCGTTACACTTTTACACTACATAGCTGAGTAGCAACAACATAAATAAAAATGTTAGTCCCCTAAGCCGAATTAAATTAAAAGATGTACACTTAGTGGCAACACCTGCCACCTTCATAATAACTATTATTTGCTATTGTCATTTAAAAAGGTAATTAAAAAGGAAAAAAAGGTAATTCCACAAAAGGTAGTTTGATTTATTTAGGATCGTCAATTTATTCAAAGACAGCATTTTTAAACCCACTAGTGGCCTAATAATAAACGTCTGGACTTCAGAAGAGACCTTGACCTTTTAGTTTGTAGACAATCCTAAGTAAAGACTGACCTCATCTACATAACATTAAGCCGGCCAAGTGCGAGTCAGACCCGCCCATTTAAGAGTTCAGTACGTTTAGGTACATTGTTTTTATAATTTTTTTCTTTATGTAAAGAGTATGGACTGCAATCAACTCGGCGGTACGTATAACCCTTTTTCAATATATAACAGAAATATTTTTTTTCTACTAATATTTTTAACTCTGTTTGTTTGTTACCTTTTCACGACTAAACAGCTGAACGGATCGATGAAATTTGGCAAGGAAATAGATTGGACCTTGGAGAAGGACACAGGCTACCTTTTGTCACGCAGACGCAGTCGCAGGCACCAGCTAGTACTGTCTAAAGTATATATGGTCATGTAAACATTTCAACTGGCTACCTATTAAATAAAATTACGCCCAAATTCAAATTCAAATACTTTTATTTCAAATAAACTATATTACAGGCACTTATGAAAAGTCAAAACTAGATGCACGGTTCCAAGGCGTTGATCTTATGGAGAAGAGCCGGCAAGAAACTCCATAGACACTCTTTTAAAATAAATTGGTATTACAATAAATAAGGTAATGTGAGAATAATGCAGGTTTATGAGCAAAATAAAAAAGGGAAGCGCTAGAAACCATAACTTATATAGCCTTTTAAAATGATTGACCAGTCCCGACAGACAGCACCCGTTCACGAGCACGACGCGCACATTAGCCTCGCTTAGCTCAACCATTTTGTAGGGAATTCGACGACCCGATGTACAACGCCACCATCAGCAGGACAATTTAGCGAGCATGACAAACTCATAATGCCTGATAATAGGCAGATTGTATGTAATATGAGATTAAAACTAGCATGAATGTCCACAGGGACAGATAGACAGATGGTATTGGTAGTATTTTAGGTACAAACCCCCCTAAAAATATGGATAAGAGTTTAAACCTGTTACATAACCTACTTATTAACATTGTAATGAGTGGGCCATTGTATTTAATTCGACTAAACAATTTTCTCTCGTAAACCTACTATTTCTTCGTCGAGCGATATTTACTTTACGATATTAATTATGCAGCGCTTACACATCGTTATCTTCCGAAGAGGCTTGAAACGGAAATCATAAATGATACCAGTTCTAATCAAATGTACCCCTAAGGCTGTAAACCCTAATCGAGTCACAAATAAATCGAGTCATTTTGCTACCGATTACTAGTATTACTCATTAGGTAAATATTATGGTTAATGTTGGTTGTGAAGGTTTACAAATAAAAAATGATATTATAGAATACGAGAACACATTATTTTAAGGTCTGTTTCACACCTACACTCCAACCGAAGCTTTGATACAATACACATATATGTTATTTGGCCCTAACACACCCTATTATCCTTAAATCCCTTCTGTAATGATAACAACACATAAATAACTTCACAACTTACCGATAAGCAAATGAAACTTTTCTTTCAAAACATTAGTTAGATATTTATGTGAAAGCTTTGTTTGTTTATTTTCCATACATTTTCCCCAAAATTTTTTTGCATTAGGACTAATATCCTTATTCA
This sequence comes from Xylocampa areola, assembly GCA_935421205.1. Classification (NCBI taxonomy): domain Eukaryota; kingdom Metazoa; phylum Arthropoda; class Insecta; order Lepidoptera; family Noctuidae; genus Xylocampa; species Xylocampa areola. The sequence continues at coordinate 12,998,044 of OW285220.1, forward strand.
GCTTTATATTTTATAAATTATGACTTCGATAGGGTTTCCACAAAGGGAAGGAGAATACTGATTTAAAAAAAAAACTGTATCGTGGGATGGCTGCGTTTACACGCGACAGTTAGCAGGTAATTTTTTATTCACCAATCGCGTCAATAAATTAATACATTGTAACAGGCGGCCTCATTGATGTAGCCAGCGCAGTCGCTGAGCATAAGGCCCAAAAGTCGATTCCCGGGCGGGGCAACATTTATTGATTTTTTCATAGTTCAGTTTCTTCAGCTCGGAGTTTGAAATTGTACCCGGTAAATGGCAATAGTCTACACCACCTATGTACTATTAATGTGGGACTTAATAACGGCATTGTTTGCTGTAATGTAGTTGCACTTTTTACACCTCTGTTTACCCCTGCGAAAAAATAATGATGCTATGTGTATGATAGATAGGTAAGGTAAGGTCATGTTAGGAAGTCCTGCTCCACTCAAATGATATACGAGTAACTATACGACTATAGTGATTTACGAGTAAGTTGGTATTCGAAGTTGAATCGAAACGTTACAGTTTTCACGTCACTTGGCGTAGTGTAACCGAAGGCTGCTATATATGCTCATATATCTATACCATGATCCATTTAACGCGATACATATTGTGTTATTTATGTTTTTGTCATGACATGATTGAGACTTCGAATTTTATAATGATCATTGGAAATACAATAAAATTGATTTCTTATATTTCTAAGATTTACTACACGCATAAAAGCAAAAGTAAGAGTTCACAATTGCTAACAAAAAAGGCTTCAAATCAAAACTACTCAGCTCATAGCAAACCACAGTGGGACTTAGAGTTCTCCCAAAAAAAGGTTGCAATCCAGAAAATAGAAATTGATGACATTTTAATTTTTAAAAATTGCATTAATTTTTATCGAAAAGAAAAATACGTTTGTAAGCAAATGGCAAGGGTGTTTTAATTTTTCTAATTATGCCTAGGTTACCCGGGAAAATGCGAGAATTCTAATGATACCCCATACAAATCGGTTCAGGCATTTAGAAGTTATGGTGGAATAAAGAAACTATGACTGCCTGGTTGGCGCAGTGCTCGAGAGACCGGCTGCTGCGTCGTGTGTCGCAGGTTCGATTCCTGCACGGAGCAAATATTTGTTTGATCTACAGATAATTGTTCCGGGTCTGGGTATGCATGTGAGATTATATGTCCGTGAACCCAGCCACAATACAGGAAGTAATTCCTAAAGTGAAGCAATGTTTAATTAAAAAAAAAAACTCATAAACATACATACATACATGAACCCTACAAACATAACACTCAATAATTGGGCAGTCATGTAAAAAAAAAAAACTTTGGTTTCGTCGATGGCGATATGTCTAGTTTCACCCAATTTTAGATACGTGCACGTTATGGAGACTTCACTGTATTTAAGTTTATGTGCTCTCGATTTTCAATAGTTAAGTAACGCGGTGTCTATTTGCATAGGCAACGTTTGTCGTAAAACTTATTTAGACCTTCAGCGTACCTATTAGCTATCTTGGTTACAAACAAATTGATGGTCACTTTGTACTACATTGCGTCGTATGTTTTTAATATAGAAATATTAAAAACATACGACGCATCAGAGACAAGCTGGAACATACGATGCAATGTACTGCTAAGTGAACTGTAACTAATACGCCAGCTGTTTAGCTTATCGTTATAGTTGTAAATATTATCTTAAGAATATTTAGGCTCAATTAGGAAATGAGAACACAAAAGGTGAAATATTCTTTTACTTATTAAAAATACCAGGAAGTATTGTAAGGTAAGACCGAGGAAGTATTACAGGTCCTAACTTTTCAACTGTTGGCAGATTCTATCCTGTATTAATGTGACTTTATTAATATACAGGATATTATTTTATGCCTTGCGGAAATTCTGATTCTACCAATTGAACTGAACAGCATTTTCTCTGACTGCTATTATGCGACCTGACGAATATAAATTTTGAATCTTCCATTAAAATTTCCGCAGCAGAATTTCTTCTCTGTCTAGTTATACGACCAAATAATAACGGCAAGTCACAACAAGAAAGTGTGATTTTCCATGATTATTTTAAGACACTTGTAAACCTAAAAAAAAAAAAAAAACGGTCGAATTGAGAAACCTCCTCCTTTTTTGAAGTCGGTTAAAAAATTCCGTATTTTATTTACTTAATTAGAAACTGTGAAGTTTCTCTAGGGATACCCCAGCGGTACCTTAACTAAATAACAAAAAACAAAATACATTATATACTAAAATAACTACTAATGTTGAATTTTGTTAGCAACATAAAACAAAATTCGTAAGTACGTAAAGCGGCTCTTATTGCATCGCTTTTAGGTTCATAATGAGAGTTATTACGTACGCGTGCGTTTCAATGTGTCATTACAACGTCTCGGCACCATTGCTACCCTCGCCTATTAGCTCGAGTAGAAATTCAGCCACGACTGTACTTAACAACTTATCTCACTTATATCATAAAGTACTAACTTTGCAGCATCACATATTAGTATAGATGCTTGAAAAGGTTCAAAGCTACATTCCTTAGCAGAAACCTTCACAACGAACAATCTCTATAAGATCTGAAGCCTCCAATCCCAACATACAAGGAACACAATTAATCACTATGGTAACTAGAACAACATCGATAAAAAAACTTAATAATCGTGTCGGAATTACAGGCTTGGGGCGCCGATTACGCTTGACTCTATGGCGGGGTCAATTAGCCGACATTTATCGTGAAAACGTCTCAATTATCGACCACTATGTGGTACTACGACTTATATGGGACAGTGGTGGAACGCTAGGGTTGACAGGGATTAGGAAGACAGAAAGTAATGGCTGAAAGGGGACGAATTATAGAGGGTTAAGTTGGTTTAGCATGCTCAGCGACGTCTATGGGATATGACTCCAGTTCGGTATTTTTATTATAAAAAAATTAATTGTCTGAAGAACATGCCGCCCAGAGTTTAGAATTGTGCCCGGTTAGTGGGAATAGGCTCACCACGCTCAATAGAGTATGGATGAAACATGCGTTGGACTCAAGGCTCTGCATATTATGGTTGTAATTTCATTTGTATTGAACCAGTAATTTTTTGTTCTTAACTCAATATCATATATAGAAAACTATTTTTTTTAACTAGTTTGTGACTTAGTGTGCGTGGTATTCAGTCTCGGGTTCAGCCGGGATAAAAAGTAGCCTATGTATTAATTCAGCTTATAAACTATCTGTGTGGCAAATTTCATCCAAATCCGTTCAGTAGTTAAAGAGTTTTGCTTTTTTTTGTTTTCAGCAAGCATCCATCCATCTTCACAAACTTTCACACTTATTATATATTAGGATGTTCATAATAAACAATATTCGTGATGTCTATCCATTGTATGTACCGACAGCCCTAATCTCCCATATAAAACGTGGTGGTGCAAATAACACGCTTGCACCATTTGATGTATGGCCATATATTCAGTTTTTCGTTTCGTTTTCCTGTGATTATTATGTCTTGTCGCAGCTCTAAATGTCGCTCGTGTGTAGGAAGTCTTTTTTGCGAGCGGCTAGCCCTCTTTGATTAAGTCTAGTAATTTTTCTATTATGTTGCAATGGCAGAAATACGAGATTAAAATTTTTGGAGTACTACATGTAGAAGAGACAGGCGTCAACCGAGATGACCATTCATTATGTAGTCGAATATTCGAACATTTGAAGTATTGTTTGGACAAGAATCTTAAGATGTTTGTCTTGCCTATTGAAAGCTGTATCTAAAGAAGTCGGTAAAAAAATGCAATTCTACTTTAGATTATCAAGCACTGCTTTAACTGATTACCTCGTTGGTCTAGTGGTCCCAAGCGCGACTGTTGGTTGGACAGAGCGTTATTGGGTTTTCCTGTAAAGAAAATCTTTGTTGCAGCGCGGTGTTCAGAATTGTGACCGGTAGATGGCAATCGGCTCACCGCCTATTACATAGACCTTAATAACAGCATTGGTGAAATGTTGGTGTACAACTGTGTAGCTACATCTCTGCCTACCCTTTTGGGGAATACAGGTGTGATGTTATATTATTATGTTAAAACATAGAATTAGAATGTTTTTGTTACCACTTCCACATGTTAAACATACAAAACATGTATCTATTATCATCATATATTTTACAGATCAATTGAGCCATCCAAACAGTGGTCGATAACCGATCGTTGCGGTTAAGCAAAGCTTGGTTGCCAAAACCCTTTCACTGACTGTCATTCTGACGGTTGGAATGGAAAGTCAAAAGTCGCAACTTCGAAGCATCCATCCAAATCATCACCACTGACTTTTCGAGTCATGTGCGTATTAGAAATTAATTGTCACTTGCTTAAAACGGAAAACAGCGTGAGGAAACCAGCACACCTCAGAGAAGTTCTTGATGGTTTGTAAAGTCATGTCAGAGGCCTACGGTGGTTTAAACTCTGACACTAGGTTGTTCATCGATCACACGATGGGCGAGAAGGAGAGAGATTCTGCACCTTCGATTTATGAGCATAAACAAAAAAACAGAAAACCAAACGTTTGAATCGCTGGCTGTAACGAATGCTAAGCGGCGTTCACACAAATTAGCGTCCTATAAAAATTAGGCAGCGTTCACAATTAACGTTTTGCCTGTAATTAATCACCTTTGACGGTTTGCCGACCAAGCCTTTACCGACTCACCGGGCTTTTTAGTAATATCGATTAAGTTTTTCGAAGTTCAAATCGATTTGAGGTCAACGTAATTACTTTTGTTTTGTTTGGATATTTATTTGTACGGCATCGAATGGGTTTCACAATCGTATGGATTGAAAACTAAAGTATTTCGATATGCTTTGATCGAGGTTTGAGGAATTAACTTAAACTGAAAAAGGAAATGCCGGCGGCGCCTTCTAGTTTTTAATTTGACATGTAAAACAGTTCATCATAAATGATTCGAATTAGAACTTAACTTTTAACAAAAGTATTACGGGTGCTCTTTGAACTGTGTTCGAATATAATTTGTTTAATAAAATAGTTATTTAAGGGTTGAATCTGGTTAGACCAGCAGTGTTTTTATATTGCCTGCTCAGCGATTCCTAAAGTGTCGGGTTTTTAGTCTTTAGGATTTAGCGTCCATGGCAGATTTTCCCTCTTCCTTCTTATATTGATTTTCCATACTTACATAAAAAATAACTAAATGGTCGGCAACTCGCGTTTGAAGAGAAATCTTTGAAAAGCATTAACGCGATTGCGCGATTGCTACTCTATCTGATGCTTTATGGTTCCATAGGCTTCATAGGCATAATATCCCTATACCCCTCACCATCCAGGCGCACTCTGTTCTTGTTTGTCACAAGTAGATTTAGAGATTAAATAAATAAATAGATAGCTTCGGTGTTCGTATTGCATGCATTTAAAAACACATATAATTATTACAAAATAAGTTATAGATCCTAATTATCCTACAGTTTTAAATTCATTGCAAAGCTGTCAAAAAAAAACTCTCGTATCAAATGTTCCTCGGAATTCATTCTATAAGAAATGTGAATCAATTCATCAGTAATGTCACTAATTAAATATCTGTTACGTAACTTAGTAATAACTTGGATTCAATAGTTAACACCCACGCCAACAGATTACCGATAAAACAATTTATATCTAAAGCTTGGATATCGATGTTCGGTATTACCATAATTAAAAATTGTATGAACGTAAATTAAAATGTTACCAACATTTATAGGGAGGCGCTTCATAAATAATTGGGTGTTGAAAGTCTTTTACTTGTGTTTAAAACGTAATTAATTTTCGATAAAAATCTCTTTACCGAGCTGTTATTTATAATAATGAATGCACCTAACTGAATATTTTGTATGGCGTGAACACATCCAAATATTTAAAATAGTTTAGCTCTGAAACTATTCATCTAACTATCTGTAGTATAAAACATAACAATAATGTCATCAAAGAAATACAAAAATTGCAAGAGAAGTCATTCAACCATATTACAATAACCAACACTACAGTCGGTGCTGGCGTTCGAGGAAAGAAAGATCCGTTTTTTGTTGACTCGTTAAAAATGTAAACGTATTGAATTTTATCGATTTATCAACAACTTATGTCAAATTTGACGTTTAAAATCGATAAATGTACCTATTGGCAAAAAGAACCATGCTTGCAAAGCAGTTTCGATGCCTTGGCTTATGTCGCTGACCGTACGCTATACAAATATTCAGCTGTAGGGTCTCATTATCACAGCTGTTGATGATGATGTTAATTTCCCCATTGGTGATCATTAGTCCGAAATTGGTAATCATCTATTTACTAAGTTGTCGCTGTGCGAAGTAAGGGCTGGTCAACTATAAGTTACAGGTTTTACACATACATTCAAATTATTGATAAGTGTTAACTCAATACTATCTACGACGAAGCAAGAAGGTATACATAATCTATCTTCAAAGCCTCCATTATAACAGCGATAGACTCAAGTATCGAGGCATCAACACAACACGAGATCACAAGATAATGATCTGGTGGACGCTCATGTACGCGACAATAATAGCACTTGACTGTATTAACGTAATAGAAACAATCATAGTGAAAGTAATATCTAACGCACAGGCCGCGCGGTGGAGAGGACTTAGTTGAGAATATTATATAAAAAAATGTCCAACGGGCCTCGAACCAGCGACCCTTGTCAAACCGTGACATCGCTCTCCCAACTGAGCTATCGTTTGTTCATCTATTAAAAGTTATTTCCTAACATTTTAAAAAGACGCCCGGTAATATCTATCTAGCAATCATTTACAACTTTGCAGTTGTAAACGCGCCGAATGACATCCCAACCCTTTATTATAATCAGCTGGCAAAAGGCTCCTAAGTTGTTTTTATGTGAAGAATCTGCATTTTTTTTACCAGAAACCGGGAATCATCCTTAGGACCTGAGGCGACTCCATATCATTCGTTGTTCACGTCGGATCTCACAGCGTGGAAAACGATTCGATTAGGCGGGGAGACACGACCAGTCGCTTCATTATCTGGTGCTCGTATGATGAATGAGTGGCGACCACAGCTTGGAGAGACAGGTATGATGACAGTGTTTATAGCTGGGGTCAGCAGAATATCAGGTGACAGCGAAAGTATTTTGTCCCGAGGAGCTGCTTATGACAAAATTAAATGTATTATTGCAAAGTTAGTCCTACCACCTATTGCTAGCGTGATGGAAGATAGAGGACTGTTTTGTATTGAAATTTATAATAATGATCATTAAATATCAAGTCTTTGAAAGTAACCTTTTGATCATAATTTAAGCTTTTTAAAACTACACAACTACCGCTTTGGTCTAGTGGCAGTAAGCGCGGCTGCTGAGCCTGAGGTCCTGGGTACGATTCCCGGATCGTGCAGTATTGTTAGATTTTCTGTTAGGAAATTTTTGGTAGTTAAGAAGTTAGCGGTGTTTCACTCCCGTATCAGAGCACGGTGTCGGATTGCCGTTACATCGGACTATGATAGTGAAGGAAGAAGGAGTGCACCTGTGTTTGCGCATACACTTGTGCCCTATAATATCTCCTGCGTACTTGTGTAATATCCGCGGAGATAGGCCACCGTTACCGAAAATTCGGTCGGTACTATTAGTAACCATTATCAGTCATCAACATCTCAGTCACAACAAATGTTAATCTCTCCCTATGACTAGTAGTGACTACCAAAGTAGCCGGTCATAGAATCCGCCAGCAACCAGCAACATCCAATCGCTACCAGCTTCAATTAATACATATACCCACAAAATCCTATATAGCACAAATCCTCTTAATACCTATAACGCATTCACTAATAAAATTGCCCGAATACATCCCATTTATAACGGTCATAAAATCTTCGGTTATGTAGAGTCGGCACTTTGTCAGTTAAACGACGGCTTGTGAGTTGTGACCCACACTATTAAGATAACAAGAGATATGCAACTGTTTCCTTATTGCATACTATTTGGTGCCCGCGACTTCGTCTGCGCGACTAAAGGTAGCCTATGTCCTTCCCCAAGATACAATCTACCTCCTTGCCAAATTTTCTTTATGATCCGTTCAGCCGTTTAGTCGTGAAAAGGTAACAAACAAACAAACAGAGTTACTTTCGCATTTATAATATTAGTATCGATCGTTTTTACTTTCTTTCTTTCTTTCTTTAAGCACAGATTATGACAAGTTGGTACGGTCAACCGCACGTTATTGGTAACATTTGAACTACGAAAATAGTTCTTACGGCTACGACCTACGACATAAAGGCGCTGTCACTGTCAAATTGTTACCATGGACGTGGGGTTGACTGTACCTAAGATGACCTACTGATAATGGTAAAGTTGATTTTTAAGTTTTACTCTATTCACGTTTTTTGACAAGTATCTACCGGAAATTTCTAAAATGAACACTGAAAATTAAGAGATTTAACTATATACAGATAAATTTTCAAAAAGCATTAATTCACGCATAGTGAACTATAAAGTTATTTTTTTTTCCTGGACTATTAATCCGAGAGGCGCGGGTTCGATTCCTGCTCACGACCGTATTCTTTTTCTACAAAAAATTATTACTTTAGATCTAACCATGTCGTGATCTCTCGATTTCTACACAACGAAATGGCAGTATGAAATAAAGAACGGAACTTGTGCAGTTATAGATATTATGTTTATGTAATTTGTGTAATCAGTCGTAATATAACTGGTAAATTATCGAATTTGATCGTGCAACCAATAACGTTTTAAATAAGAAGGACCAGACTTCATTCTCAATTTATAATAAAATAAAGAAAACTGACCGACGCAATACACTTTCGCCTAAAATAACAATTTATCAAACGTTAACTTTAAAATAATCTAGCCATCCAATATTAGGTAAGCACATCTAATCTAAATAATCCAGCAATATCCGTGATTTGAATAAAATCACATCTAAATTCAAATGTCTCAATCTGTTAGAACAAAAAAAGGAATACCCATCACGCTAGAAACACAGTATAAGAAAATATAGAAGGCTCACTGCCAACAGCCCACGATAAGAAGCTCATCAAGCCTTCATTTACGTACGTTCTTTAGTTTAAGCATGTTTTCAATAGTGGACACCAAACCACGACAATTCATTGCAGCAAAGTTAGTCGTTTCGGTTCAGTCCCTTGTATAAGGAATGAATAGATAGCGATGATGTCACCAAAAGACGTATTAAAACGTGGAAGAAGAATTCGATGAAGTGAGCAGAGGTCGGGATGGCTTAGTTGGCAGAGCGTCTGATGTATTCATCCGGGAGATTTACGACCGTGTCTCTTTCCACAAAAATATATAACTTTAAAGTTCGCTAGGCATACGATAATGTATTTGAAAGATTTATTTATCGGTATTTACGATTTTTTTTCATAAAGACAATATTATAATCTTCCTGATCTATATTATACTTGGCAAGTACATGTTGTTAGTCTACAATTATTAAATACAATTATTTTCATATATAATTGATATTTTTTCTTCGACAGAACATCATATAATTTGGAATATCTCAGCCGACATAAAAATATTTACTTTTATTGAATAGCATTGAACCGATTCATAGATATTAGGTATCAATAATTCTACGCCTAAGAATGCGTATGCCATCAATCGATTGTGTATTGCCTAGCATGAACCTTTTGAGCCTGTCTGCTTTATGGCAATAGTTAGGGGGTGTACAGATAGCCATAACGGAACATAAAGCGTTTTTATATGATAGCTTTATTATTTTATTAAAATGTAAATTGTTGACAAGTGATGTTTGTGTGACGGGACGCCCCAGGCGTAAGAGAGTTATGGATGCTCCATTTGAATATAACACGAACAATCGTACGTGGACTTGTGGTGTAGTTTAGTAGATGGTTGAGGTATTTGGAGCCGCATGAGTTGTGAATGGACAACGGGGAGAAAGGCACGAAATATTGTATAGAGGCTTCCACAAACTTTTTTATCTAATTCCTAGATGTAAACATCACATAGCATCACGTCTGTATTACCCGAAGGGGTAGGCAGAGGTGTACAAGTTGTACACCGACATTTCACCAATGCTGTTATTAAGCCCCATGTAATAGGTGGTGAGCCTATTGCCATCTACCGGGCATAATTCCAAACTCCGGGCTCCTATCTCGATAGGAGCCCGGAGTTTGGAATTATGCCTACTAATATTTCCTAATAGAAAAACTCAATAACACTTTGCCCAACCCGGGAATCGAACCCGGGACCTCATGCTCAACAGTCGCCCTTGGGACCCCTAGACCAACGAGGCAGTCAATTCCTAGATATGTACGGTAATACCACTTGCAGAGTGCCACTGGTCCAGGAGTGATAGGGAAATTATTTAGTATTTCACTGAGGCTAGTTCATACTATGCAGTAATAGAATTACCTCCATTAATGAGGACTCTTTTCAGTTCAACCCCCCAAAAAAGGGAAAGACGTTAAATATTACATAGAGCTGCTTTTTTTAAGAAGATTTTTCCTTTATCTGGAAATCGAGAGGGGGAGACACGGAAGGGTCACGATTCCATGAAGAAAGCTGATCAAGCAATAGGAAGCTTAGAAAAGGGGGAATATTAAAAGTAAAAAATAATGATCATTAATTTGATAAACCGAGTTTTGAGAACAATGAGCGTAATTGGATATCTATGCCTCTATTTGATTTTATCTAAGATAAGGATGATTAAAAGCACTTTCTAACTAAATGAGACAAGGTCAAAGCTGTTGAATAATAAATATAATTTTATCAAGTTCCACTATTTAGAAGAGGTTTTATTGAGTATTTCAATGAAATAATCGATAATACTTGTTAATTTATATTATTGGATTTGTATTCAATTATATAAGTACGTTGTATTTACCGTTAACTACGAACAGTGTGACACTTCCAAAGCAGTTTTGTTTTCGACTCAACTCTGCACCGTGATAAGAAAATATATATTTTTTTTCTATAAATATTGATTAGTGGCTTAAATACGTGCTGTATAAAATATTGTTAAGGCACACACCGTGATTCTATCCATACTAATATTATAAATACGAAAGTAACTCTTTTTGTTTGTTTGTTAATTTTTCACGACTAAACGGCTGAACGGATCGTAATGAAATTTGGCAAGGACATAGATTGGACCTTGGAGAAGGACATAGGCTACCCTTTGTTACGCACACGAAGTCGCGGGCACCAGCTAGTATTAAATAAATACAATTTACGTATATTTTCTTTGAATACAATAATATTATAAGTGTTTCCAATTTCATCCCCCGCTGTGTGATAGAAAAAGAAAACATTTGTGTCATCAGACTGGTAACATTATTATTGAATTATGCTCACTAAATTATTCTATGGTGATTCGGGACATTCGAAGTGGAACAATTGTGTTGTTTGTTATGATATGTCTGTAGGGCATGGGGCATAACCATAGATTGATTATTACGATGTTTGTCGATGAGCCGTGACGTATTTTGTTCAAGTGACTAAATTAAAATAAATTGTCACACTCAGATAGTTTTTTCGATGAGAAGTAGACGAGCCGAGAGATATTTGAGGAACTTAGGACCAAAAATATTACAGTGCAAATAAGTAGTCTAAATTTGAATTGAAAAGTATTTTGAAAAGCATTAACGCATGCTTAGAAAACTCTAGTTATAATTTGAAAATGACGTCACCAAAAGACATATTTGTTGCAGTGGGCAGAGGTCGAGATGGCTTAGCGGTCAGAGCGCCTGGAGTATTTATTCCGGAAGCGCAGGTTCGAATTCTGCTTACAACCGTATTATTTTTCCACAAAAAATATAACTTTAAGTAGTCTAGTTCCATATACACCTATATTTTTTATAACTGGAAAAATGTAATGACGTGTACAGGATCGTAATGACACATTTCTATCAAAAAAATAAAATAAACAATTAAGTTGTAACATTTTCATGATTGGCGAAAGAAGTGTAAAAGTATAAAATTCACAGATAATGAAATGGCTGCCTCGTTGGTCTAGCATTCTACTGCCTCGTTGGTCTAGTGGTCTTAAATGCGACTGCTGAACGTGATGTCCTGGGTTCGATTCCTGGGTCGGACAAAGTTATTGAGTTTTTCTGTTAGAATATTCTTAGTAGCAGCCCGGTAGATGGCAATAGGCCCACTACCTATTACATGGGACTTAATAACAGCATTGGTGAAATGTGGGTGCACAACTGTGTACACCTCTGCCTTCGCTTTCGGGGAATACAGGCGTGATGCTATGATGTATAATGAAATAGTTGTAGTTATCTATTAACAATGATAATCTAGTAAAATTTGCAGACACTTTGTGCTACGCCATTTTAGTAGAAATATTCACACAATTCAAAAGCAAAACATTCCTTTATCTTAAATTTAATTTAATTTCTGAATTTTCTATCGGTAATTAAAATTTATTGTTGTACATATATCTGGGTAGATGGCTCAACTGGCGAAAGTTTTTTATCTAAACTACTTTTAGTTCGCTATGTCATCGCCTACTATAAATACAATTCTCATTCGCCTATATTGACTTATACAAATCCGAGTCTTGGCAGAACGTATCTCGTTCATAATTTATGTCTCGGCAATGAACTGTCTTTGATATATCGCTCACGTTTATCCCTTATGGGGTAAACAGAACCCCGGGCGATATTAATGTTGTGAAGGCGTTTAGCAGGTTGATCAAAGGTTGAAATAGTGCGCACTGACAGGTTGCTTGGACCGCCTATGATGTAACTTTTATCGAGTAACTTAGCTTTATAACGGTCACTGGATTATAGCGTGATTGCTGTTGATTGTGTAGAGAAGTACCAGGGATTTACAGATTTCCTTCAGAAATGTTTAGTTTTTTAGAATAAAAACTGTAATAACTATATTACAGTTTTCTATGAACATTAAACGCTGGCGAAGGATTACATTTCTTTACACATAACCGATCTTTTGTTTAAATTACGAAATATAAGCTATTTTTTTATGAAATGCGTTTGACAACAGAATTCGAACCAGAGCCTCCCGGATAAATATTACAGACGCTCTGACCACTAAACCATCTCGACCTACACAAAAATTTATACTTTATGATCGCCACGCATGCGTTAATACGTTTAAAGATTTATCTGACGAGTTATACTTCATCGTACACACAATATGCTTTATCGTATACCAAAACAAAAAAACAGGAGACAATTCCACAGACCAGATAATTATATTACACATATAGCCCCCAAAAGTACAGTGAGTGTGATTAAGAAGGACCTAATAGCTACATAACGCCAAACAAAATGACCATATACCCAAACACATACAAACATGATAACACATAAATAGAACTGGTATTTTTTGTCCTAAACACAAATTACAGGCTAAACACTATCTTTATAGAACACTAATTGAGCTAGTCTGACCGTGCCATTGCTCCATTTAGCTCGAAGCCTGGTTGTGTGGTCCCCCGCCCACAAACCTCCAAGTGATGATTTACAGGGCACCGCGAAAGCCTTAATTATCATTTCGCGTGGCCAACTAATTAGCAAAGGAATTGATTGGATACAACTTGTAAAGACGGTTTCTCTGCAATTTCTAAGAAAATAAATTTTGATAAGCGAGTTTGTGTATCGATTTAGAAATATAATTACTAGATTAGTGGTAGATTTTTAGATAAAAAAACTTTCGTAAGACATATTCATAATTAATTATTGTTCACCGGTTTCTACTCACGTGCATTTTTCAGGGTTCCCCGACTAGTTTCGAATTCGAACGGAGCCCTTGGTCATGAGCTGAGCCCGCGGCGATCGGTAATCCCGAAAAATGCACGTGAGTAGTAACCCGTGAACATTAATTGGGCATGCCTGATTTTTCGGAATACGTGCTAACGGAAAAACCATTTGGAGATTTTTTTATTTTAAGCTATATTTTGTTAATTTCCACTCATAAAAGTAAGAGATTACAAAATAAAAGGCAAAAATAACTAATAACCTTAATTTGACCTGAAGTCACTTGCAGTGACGTCACATGTTCATATTTTATATAATCTGAGGACTGAAGGTCATTTGCCATTCTTAGTGATGCCAGAGTATTAGAAAGAAATGTTTTCTGGAATTATTATAGTGAAGCTATTTTAATCAAAATCGCATTTCATGATACGAATGTATTTAATTTTTTGAACTAAGATTATTATGTATATTTCTACAAGTATATCAAAACAGATCTATGCCCAAAAACTTAAAAAACATGCGTTTTATATTAATAATCATCAAATTTTTAATACTAGAGCTGGCAACTCTTGTCGATTTGACGTTTGTGACCTTCATTTGACATTACCAACTGACGTGAAACTGACACCTGTTTATTTTAGTTCGTTTAGAAACTAGGTGTGTTAAAAAATTCTGAACACATTACGTCATTTGGGCAAATACTTAAAAAAAATATAAAAAATTAAATAATGGTCTAAAAAATTAAATACCCAAATTAGTTTCTCATAATTAGATAAACATTCGAAAAAAAAAAAAATACCTTATTTTTTCATGCATGCCCAATTGAGATTTTTAGATGATTGTTATCGAAAAGACGTTTGTATCCAGTAATTGTATACCATACCAGCTATGAATGCTGATGACGATGGTGTGGAGTACAAAAAAAGAGACAAATAATTATTGGAGCTATTACGGAAGCGGAATTACTTCTGTCGATTTTTTCTATAGATCATAGCATCGCGCCTGAATTCCCCGAAGGGGAAGGCAGAGGTGTACACAAATTGTACTACCACATTTTACCAATTCTGTTATTAAGTTCCATGTTATAGGTGGTGAGCCTATTGCCATCTACCGGGAAAAATTTCGGCGCAATTCCAAACTCCGGGCTGCTATTGAGAATTTCCTAACAGAAAAACCCAATAACACTGCCCGACCCGGGAATCGAACCCAAGACCTCATTCTCGGCAGTCGCGCTTGTGTCCACTAGAACACCGAGGCAGTTTATATCTATAGATCTTTACAGTAAATAAAATAACAATTCCGATAACTATGTGGCACAAAATGTTCTCAAATTAAATAGCTCACAATAATGCTCATAAAAAATAGAAACAGTATTTCTACTCATAAAAATACAAGCACGTGATTCCTAAATGTTCCGAATTCATTAAATTTTATGTCTCTGCTGACAGTTTTGGAAAATACCCGAAGAATTTAATCATTATAAACCAGCTGATATACTGCAACTACGTATCATTGTCCTCATAAAAATCTTGGTATACCGTAATGAGGTCAACAAAATAAAACAATCAGCCTCCATTTTGTTAACAATCACCTTTAAAACTGCAATCAGGGATGATTACATATCGTACTTTTTCATGTTCTGTTTTACGCACTTCTGTTTTTACTTCCTTAATTAAGACAGAGACAGCAATAGGATGTTCTCCGCCCTCTCATTCGCACACCTGATTTTAATTTCACGGTGTTCCAATGTTTTTTCTCTGATCATTTCAAAGAATCGGGCCGTTTGCTCCGAGCTATACAATGAAGATTCTTAGAATAAATTATTCGCATAATTAATACGGCTACAGTAACAAATGTTACTAACATCAGAATACTAAATTAGGAAATAACAATCGAATCTGGATTAAAATAGCGTTGATACCTAATAATAGTTTGAATAACAATTTGAGGCCAAAGTTAGGAATAAACTGCACGACACAAATAAAACGTATTACTGTGGTAATTTATAGCTCAAGTTATACAAGTCAACTTGTTTGAGAAGTTCCGAATACTTCTTCTGACTTAGTTGTCGGACACTAGGGCATGCAAAAACCGGGTGGTTTTGGAGAACCGAGTTTTTCGGTTTTTATTTTTAAAATATCCGGCTAAACCGGTTTTTTCGGGTTTTTCGGGTTGACTTTTGTAGGTAAATAAAAATGCTGAAAATAGTAGATATTTTTTATTTTCTTTCATGTTCTAGTTTACATACACGGAGTACGGAGTCAGGAAATGTGCCCAATAGGCGGCAATAGGCTCGCCCTCTGTTACATGGCACTTGATGGGATCTAAAACAGCTGGTGAAATGTAGTTGTAGTAATACACCTAGTGGCTAGTGCCTACCCGTTCGGGGATACAAGCGTGAGGCGAAATGATTATGTATTTATGTATTTTACATACATATATAATCACACGCCTCTATCCCCGTAGGGGTAGGCAGAGGTGAATTACTACAGCCACGTTTCGCTACAAATGTTTTTCGGTCACACGTAATAGAGGGGAAGCCTATTACCGTTTACCGAGCATATTTCCAGTTTCCATGATGCTACTGAGAATTTCCTAGTGAAAAAACCCAATAACACTGCTCAATCTGGGATTCTAACCAGGGACTTCACGATCGCGTGCGCTTTATGCCGCGGGATCAATGAGGCAGTCTTACTATAAATATAAACACACATAAAATACACTCAAAAAGCATAACCCTCATTCTTGGCCAAATATATTTAAAAGTAAAGCCCAGTAGTTACCCAGTAGTTTTATACCTAACCTACCCTAGGTTAGGTATAAAACTACTGGGTAACATAATGCCATTCTGAGAAAAATATGTAATTCACTACCTGCCTCTCTTATCTTTCAATTTAAACCATCTTTCACCAAGCAACAATAACAACTTTGCCGTTATTATTTCCTTTCTTTGAATATAAGGCGTAGAATTATAATTTAATGGCAAACATATATATAAACAAACTTACCTACTTAATATAAAATTCGCTGTTTAACCAAATAAAATATGTAAGTTTAAAAAAAAAGAAGTAAATGCGAAGTTAAGCGCGTAACGTACGCGCGTGATTCACTGCGATACTTGACAGAGACTAACCAAAGAAAATGGCGGCCGCGTTCACGTCAACTCAAGATGTGCGTTCCATTATACGTGCCTATGGCTTCAGAAGTGCGTTCCATAATACTTTCCTTAGATACAGTATTTACTATAAATATCACATGAAAATTATATATAATAAACACATCAAAACGGTCTAGGGATATTTTTAAAAAAGCGAATTACTATCAATATGTTAATTATTTATATGACATGTATATATTTAAAAGATACGTTATTTAATATTCTACCATTCTCTAGTAATGGTTAAGGTACTTCGATTAAAATTTCAGGATTTTATGAAAAAAAAATGAAGCATAGACGGAAACCGTATATGAATTAACTTTTAATTTATGAGTAAAATAGAAAAATCATTTAATTTGTGTTTATAAACTTGAAGTTAGTAGTCTGAGAAAGCGCCCATGATGTTCATAACACATCGGCAACGATTCGGCATGCTCAGAACAAGGTTGTCAATGTCTTGCTGCGGAATATTGTCCCATGTCCTTCTGAGGTGCGCAAAAAGTTGATCGTCTGTAGCCAGATTTTCAGGAACTTCCTTCAGAACTCTTCTTTGCAGCATATCCCACGCATGCTCAATGGGATTTAGATCTGGCGATTGAGCAGGCCAGTCTAAGGCCCTAACATTGTGTGTATGTAACCAAGCTGCTACCGTTCTCGCCGTGTGTGCCCGGGCATTGTCGTGCATGAGCAGGAAATCTTGCCCCATTTGTATTCTGTGGGGCAAGATTACGGGCCCCAGCACCTGTTGGACGTATCGTTCTGCCGTCATATTGCCCCGCACCCAAACGAGATCCGTCCGTCCTCCAAGACGAATTCCTGCCCAAACCATAATTGTTCCTCCTTGGTATGGGTGAACTTCCTGAGGGTTCTGAAGACGGCTCCATCGTCCAGGAACTCGCCAAACACGCGTCCTTCGTGAATCTGGATGGAAACCGAACCTGGATTCATCCGTGAACAGCACATTGAACCATTGTTCACGGCCCCAGTCCACGTGGTTCCGAACCCATTCTAATCGTCGTCCACGATTGCCTCTCCGTAAAGGTGGGACCCGGAGTGGTCTACGAGAGCGTAGATTGCTTTCATGCAGTCGCCTTCTTACAGTTTGGTCACTCACAAGCACTTGGTGTTCCACTCGCAGCCTTTGGACCAATTGAGTCGCCGCTGCATTTGGTTGAGCTCGCGCAGTAATTTGCAAAAATCGGTCTTGTCTGGGGGTAGTGATGCGACTTGGCCCCCGGTGCCTCTCCGCTACTTCAGCTGTGGCACGATAGCGTGTCCACAATCTTGAAATTACATTTTGGTGGGTCCCTATGGCCTCAGCAACATTACGCTGAACAGACCCAGCTTCCAGCATTCCCACAGCTCGTAACATCTCCGCCCTCGTCAAATGTTGGCGTTGCATGGCTACAATACCTCAATTTTAACTTTCTCTTTCATTTAAAAATGAAAAAAACTGTAACTAAATGTAATTCGTATTGTTTTCTAAATTTCGCACAAATGAAAATTCCCTCTCCTACACATCAAGACATTTTTATGCCACCGAAACAAAAGAATTTTCAAAAATTTGAATTTGGAATTAGTCTGAGATAAATTACAAACAAATCGGTGTATAAAAGATTCCAATGCGGCCAGTACTTTTCGAGTTATTTAATTGAGTATGAAATATCCCTAGACCGTGTTGATGTGTGTATATTAAAATTATATTTATTTTTATTATAGTATTTATAATTAAAGGAGCATGTTTTAGTTAGAATAAAGTAAAATCGTAGAGAAAAACCGAAAACACCGAAAAACCCGGCTTTATAACTAGAAAAAACCGATTTTCAAATTCTGTCGGTTATTCGATTTTTTCGGTTTCCGGTTAACCGGGTTGCATGCCCTATCGGACACCCATCAACTTCCATTGTGCGACCCAAACTTTTATTACGGATGCATAATATATTTGGTATAGCAGCTATGAATGATGTGATACATGCCGTAGTATGTCGTTAAGCTATTGTGTACCCGAGTAATGCATTTCGTGAAGTACTTAAAGCAAGAAGTCGTCCAACTTGTAGTGATGATATATATTTTATGATTTTTGTAGTTTTCCAAGTAGTTACGAGAGTGAGAAGACGTAAGTAGTAGGAACAAATGTATTATTCAGTTAAGGAGAAAACTAAAGTAATGATTGAAAAAATAATTACGACCTTAAAATAATGGTCTAGGTATGCAATTTAAAATTATTATAAACATAAAATTCAGTTTATACAAAAATAAATGTTATCCTCGGATCCGCGGAAGCTTCATAAGTTAACAACCTACCACATCGTTTTGTGTGGGTATTGAAAGTAGCGATCAAGATCGAAATCAAGATGATAAGCTACAATATCCACCTTACCGAAAACATCATGATGCAATCACCAAGCCACTCGATGAGCGTAATCCAATCATCAAAGTTACTCAATCCATTCATTACATCGACTATAGACGTGGCCATCCTAATCTAAGCAGAATATGATAAACAAACAAACCTATTTTCAATTCAAATGGGGTCAAATGAAATACCCAGTAACCTTTTATGTATACCAAGTCAAACTATTCCGACATTGAATCGGCCTTGAAAGGCGTTCAATAAAATTTGGCACGTTGTAAATTACAATCAAATCGTAATTCTGTGTTACTTAACAATGTCAATGCAAATTAGGTACTCCAGGACAATGAACCCATCAATTATACTTATTTTTTAGCTGTTGTAATAATGGCGTCATACTAGAACGTAATAAGCAATGAGATTGTATTATATGAAATAATTGAAGAAGGTTATACGACTATAAAACGCTCAAATGTTGTAATGTGCATGGTGAAACTATTGCTCTTTTTACAGGAATCATTGCATATATATATAGACTTTCTGTTATGTGTTGTTATATGTAAAAAGTCTGAAACCTTCTAACCGTATAAGCCTGTTAATCCTGTGAATTCTTGTGCATAAACAGCACAACGATGAATACAAATTTACGCATTATCTGGCATACGTATACAACAAAACAACAGTTATAAAATCTATTAAATTAAAATCAAAATATTGCTCTTTTTGATTTTAGTTTAAGGTATTAATATTATTCATGAATATGGCAGCTTTGGTGATGGTAATTTTAAACAAATGGCTACACAAATCAAACCGCTCCAAATGCCACCCAAAAAGAATATATTGGAACAAATTGATTATAAATATACGACCTTCGAAATCATGCACGTATTGTCAGTTTGTAAGTTATTTCCTGAGCTCTCATTAACAAACGTTGTATTGCCCCGAGCGAAACACATCAAACTAATTTGCTCATTATGTTTTTTTTTTGTTATCGATTCCAGCATCTCATATCTTTGATATGGTTCAATAGCTATTGACATTCACGCAAAAACTTTTATTACACATATGAGCATTGCTCGTCAATAGCGATTACAATGGCTTTTTAGGTACGGATTTCTAAAAAGGCTCGAAGATTAGTAACTTTAAGTTGAATTGTCATGTCTATTTATAGTCCTCATAAACTGCCTACAGAAAAAATGACGGAATAAACCATTTAATTGATCCTTAAACGGTAGCTACACAATAGTATAGTAATAGAAAAACTGGCTGGGAGCATGGCAGATTGCCCAAAATTATGGCAATTTAAGCAATAAGACGGTTTTATGAGGCTTAGTAAAAAATCTCGAAGCGAGACTATAACTATAATTTTCACTGATAAAGTCATCATACGAACGAAAATACAAGGCTGAACACATCGTCGCCGCAATAATTATGTTAAAAAGCCGCGCTGAACAAACAACAGATAATGAAGTGGCTCACAAAAAACACGATAATGATATAGTAGGACCACCGGTAATTTCTGTAGAAGCCCATTGACTTAATGGCTGAATTAACATAATATCTCTGTTCTACCATTAAATTTATCCACGTGGTTTAATTTCGCCTTGGCTTTATTTTTTATCGAACCCCAAATATTTGCAAAGGCTGTGTTTTCCCAACGAATACTAATATTTGTAGAGGCAGGCCTTAATGTTATACTATTTACGTGGAAAATGATGTAGTTAGAAGGACATTACAGATAACACTTTACCCGTTTATATTCATAACGACTATCAAAGTTCTACAGACGTTGTATTAGAGAACCTAGTGGGTTGTTATCGTCCATATAACAAGGTAACTGCTCTAATTCTGTTCATGTACGTGAGAATTTGAATATTTAAGTCCATAAATCCAATTACCGTGACCGATAAACGTATAGGAAACATTCAATGCAATGTGAACTAGCCTCTAAACGATTCATGAGATCTACTTAAATCTACATCCACTTAAGAGAAGACAGATGTAGTAAATATTAAGCTCATGCAATTTTAATGGCCGATTATTCAAATCCATTTCGAAAGATAAATTATGGGCTGCAATTAAATCAATTAGCATAACGAAATGAGTGGGTGGATTTGCAAAAATACATTAGAGTACTAGGCGATGACGTCTTATTAGATAGGATGCAAACCTGTAGTAACGGACAAGTGGTTTCTGCCGAACTAATTATTTTATCTGGTCCGTACATAGATGTGTTTGCTGTCAATACACACGTTAGAGCAGCTTTAAGTCTAGTACATAAGTTTGGGAATGTAATGTTAATTGGGACTATTGAGTTTAGTACAAATGTTGGTGAAGTAATATCGATGTTATTAATCGAATGAATGACGGGTGTATCGGTTAATGAATTATCACGTATACTCGACGTTGTTCTATCGAGAATGTGTTAACATGCTATGGTTATTCGAGTATGTGAATCTGTTGTACTTGCGTCATTGTGGGAAATAAATGTGACACTCAAAGACAAAGCTTATACGACGAGAGAAATCGTATAGATTAATAATTTTGACATGAAAGCTGGGGAGATGACGTAATGAGCCGTCAACGTTGTCATCTAATTGAATTCTTTAATAAGCTCCGATAAACCAGAAATAGGACAAAACAACAAAGCGTGACACGTGTAAGAACAAAAAATATTATTTGAGTACATAAAGACATTTTTAACTAGGGGTATGTTATAATAAAACAACTTTTAACTGGATTATTCGCGTGTATTACTGGTTTTTGTTTTCCTGACATTTCGAACACTTTGCAGCGTTCTTGGTCGCAGGGGTCCTCCTGTTATAATATGTAGTGATCACGAAAACCTAAGATAGGAGTATATTTTCGTCAATTAAGAAAAACCCAATGATTTGTTTTTCAAGAATAAGAAAAAATTATTTGCACTTTGTTTAATCTTTTTTCTGCTTATTATTAGGTATAGTTAAAAAAAATGTATTCGATGTCAATAGGACATCTAAGAGTTAAAACATTTAAGTTAAACCGGATCTAATATATTTTTGGCACTTCATATTTTGACTGCCATGCTTTTCGAAATTTCACCCAGAAATCGGAAAATAAATCTTAAATACAGTAAGAATAATATTAGTTTTATTTTTATTAAATTACTTATGTAGCATGCAAAGCGAGCGGACGTTTTGATGCCTATAACTTATATTAATTATATAATAATATAAATATATCAATACAATGCTTACAAACTTTCCATCAACATCGCTTCAGAAACATTGACTTATCAGCCAACACCAAAACAAAGATTAGAGTCTTCCTCCTCCGCTATCAATAATTCATCCAGACAATTTTCAGGGCATTCAACATCTTATTGTCTACGCACCCTTTATTAATTAAAACCGTTTTCCCTTCAAAGGATTCACGCTATCTTTGTTTGGCCATTTGAAGATCTTTTCTAAGTTCCATTGTAAGGGGCCTACAGATTCTCATAAATAAATTAGACATTGTCACCGCTCTTTTTACTCGTGAGACAGGACGCATTGGGAATGTCGACGCCGATTTACTAATTCATTTCGGCAAGTCTGCTGTTTAATGTTTGCGATACGATTTTCACGATCGTAGTCGTAGACTAGTCGTGAGTGAAACACTTTTATAGTATTCTAGCAACGCTTTAACGCGGTCGATTCACGTGTTATAGAAAATGGAACGTGCGAATGAACCGAACAATGCGGAACGATTAGCAAAGGAAATGAATGTCTGAAAACTAACTAAGGAAAATATCAGAAATTACTTTCGAAATTACCAATAAATCTTAGTGTCATAACATTGTGATACAAAAATTTTGGTTTTTTCATAAATAAAAAATACGAATGATTAAAAACTATGACTTATTAAGTCGTAAGCTGCAACGGCTCCTACAACAAACGGTATCTCGTCTTCTGTACCTATATTTATGTACTAGCGCAGTGGAACGAAGTTAGTGTATTTTTTGTTATTTATCCCGGGCCTTGTTTCGAAGCCAAATTTAAACACTTCGACACCCAGTAGCCTAAATAGCAACATAGCATTTAATTGATGCCGTGGACATCTCTATGAAGCTTTCATTCTTCGTAGATCTTTTAATAACGACGTAGAAATCTATTTGTATGATGCTTTACAGTCAAATACTCTAAAAATGAACTTAGAATTAGAGTATCAGGAATGCAAGATTATTTTAATCTTGCATTCCATTATCATTAAATTGGCAAAAGTTAAATGTTTTCGATGGTTTTTGACTCGAGAAAACGTTATGCTGGTTTTTTTACTTTACGAGTTACCTAGCAATGTCGATGTAGGTTATACTCAAATAATTGGACCTAAGACTTGCTTTTCGTCTCAACCTTCGAATTGACCTGAGAGCCAATAGTCCCTAAGTCATTGTAATGATCCTCTTCAAATTGCAACAATGATGAACATTCAATCCCCAAACACAGTTCAAGGAGGGTCATAATAGCGTGATTGTGCGATCAACATACGTGGGATTTGTCGCCTTTTGTAGTACACCGCATTGTAAAATTGTTTTATAGCTTTTGATACATAAATTGCTGTCTAATTTGGGAGCGTCCGTGTTTTGAACGGACACAAAAAGATCTTCGTTCGACATGTTGTGACATTCCAACGATGTACTATTGTGCTTGTAGAATATAGAACCATTATCTGATCTAGGGAGCACAGGCCTTCGGTACAAACATTTTAATACAGCTTGAAGAATTATATAGATGTTTTTAAACATGTTTGGTAACTTGTTATCAGCATAACTGTAACAAACTTTTAGACAGTGTTAAAAATGGTTTTTTTTGAAGTCGACATCAATCTGGACGTGTACTTAGTTTGTTAATAGATACCTTAACCGGTCCATTTGCATATACAATTTACCAGTGAAAGCTATTTGATATTAAGTGAATTCTTTTCTTCCAGTGCTCGCCCACACAACCTGAATTATTGACTAGTGTAGGAGTCGCATTTTCTTTTATTTGTTTAAATATTAAGACGTTTCATTTGTTTAAAGGGGCCTGAACACATTTGTATTCATGGAATCGCTTCGAATAAATTGGTTTTATTAGCCAAACAACATCTTAAAATCTATACCTTAATAATTCAAGATATGTCTTTGAAAAAGCATTAACGCATGCTTAGCGAACTCTAAAGTTAAGCTAAGGTAATTGCATTCTTTACGACACTGTATTAACTGCAAAGTTAGTCGTGTCGGTTCAGTCACTTGTAAGTACTGAATTGATTGCAATGACGTCGCCATAAGACGTGTTAAAATATGGAAGAAGAATTCGCGGTGGTGAGCAGAGGTCGAGATGGCTTAGTTGGTCAGAGCGCCTGGAGTATCTATCCGGGAGGCGCAGGTTCGAATCCTGTTCGCGACCGTATTCTTTTTCCATTTAATATTGTAACTTTAGAGTTCGCTAAGCATGCGTTAATGCTTTTTCAAAGACATATCTTGAATTATTAAGGTAATTGCATTCTTTACGACACTGTATTAACTGCAAAGTTAGTCGTGTCGGTTCAGTCACTTGTAAGTACTGAATTGATTGCAATGACGTCGCCATAAGACGTGTTAAAATATGGAAGAAGAATTCGCGGTGGTGAGCAGAGGTCGAGATGGCTTAGTTGGTCAGAGCGCCTGGAGTATCTATCCGGGAGGCGCAGGTTCGAATCCTGTTCGCGACCGTATTCTTTTTCCATTTAATATTGTAACTTTAGAGTTCGCTAAGCATGCGTTAATGCTTTTTCAAAGACATATCTTGAATTATTAAGGTAATTGCATTCTTTACGACACTGTATTAACTGCAAAGTTAGTCGTGTCGGTTCAGTCACTTGTAAGTACTGAATTGATTGCAATGACGTCGCCATAAGACGTGTTAAAATATGGAAGAAGAATTCGCGGTGGTGAGCAGAGGTCGAGATGGCTTAGTTGGTCAGAGCGCTTGGAGTATCTGTCCGGGAGGCGCAGGTTCGAATCCTGTTCGCGACCGTATTCTTTTTCCATTTAATATTGTAACTTTAGAGTTCGCTAAGCATGCGTTAATGCTTTTTCAAAGACATATCTTGAATCTTAAAATCTTCATTCAGCATTTTGATTTGATCCAAAATTTAGAGCAAACAAAAAAAATCTGGGAATATCATTTCTCAAATGATTGATCGTAACTGGTCACATTAAAAGGACTATTGTTCTGCCACAAAACGTCATAAACAGAGAATCCCTCATCAAAAGAGCTAATTCAATGGCCAGAGCAGCAATAAGTTCATCGTTGTTCTTAGACATGTCCCACAAGAACCGTACATGGTCGAACATGGCAAAACATGGGTTTTGTTTGGCTGTCAAAGACATGGCGATCGATCAAAAACGCCCGCCTGTCACAGGCCAATGATTGAGGGCGACAGTGTGTTCCCATGCGCCGACGCATCTGCCGAATTTGGCGCGACGCAACCTGTCAAAATTCGTGTTCCACCACGAATGCATTCCGTTCGTTGTCTGCTTGCTTTTTCCCACAACAATTAATGGAATTAGGTGTCAGTGTAGAGCTTTGAAAATGTTAATTTTATAGTGAAACGTCACTTGTTCAAGTTAAAAGGATTCAAACCAAAAATGAGTACGTTTACATTCAATTGGCCTAATTTAAAACTGATTGCAATCGATATAAATTGGGTAGCAATTTGTAAAAAATAAGTATTGATTTAAAATATTGGCCTTACAACCTTTTAACTTTGCAAATGTATAGCAAATCGTAAAAGGGCTTCTTCCAGGATTCAATTATAGCCCAAAAAATAACTTGACCCTTCGTTTAGTTCACACAGTCCATTCTGCCAATTTCAAAATTGACTTAACGTCGTTTCGGACATGATTTGTGTCGACATCAGTACAATGGTGTTCGTTGTTATTAAAAAGGCATGCTTTTTATTGTGCTTGCTTCGAGACGCAGTTAATGACACCTTTGGACGTCACTTGATATTCCTCGATGAGTTTTTGGGTGCTGCAATTCACAGTTGTTGTCTTATTCATGTATTTTGTGACTGAATGTTGTTCAGGCGTTGGTTAAGGACAGTGGCTAATTTCTGTATTGATGATTTTTTAATATCCAGCATTTAGTCTTTAAGTGTTTTGTTCTGTACATCAGTTATATAGCAGTGTTCTTAATCATTAAACACGCTTGAAAACCTTGCTCTACTTTCACAAATTATTTAGTTTGATTTTACAGGGAATGCTTTTCAAACAGAATAATTATAATAATTGGTCCTTTCATCCGCAACTTCTAAGAAGTTCTTATAATAATATCTTACAAACTTACACATTAAAATGACCGCACATGGCAGTAGTTCTTTTTAAAAGCCGCTAGATTCTAGTAAAATGAAATTATTTTCTCAAATAATGACTTGAACCGCAACAAATTAAAATAGATGCAAACTATATTAAAATGGTCTCACACGGGGGTCTTCTTCGAGCAGACATGACAGATGGGCGCGTGACTGTCCGTCCCGGTGCACGCGCGCCGCCATTGTTTCACTCTCGACGGGCACAGCGCATGCGCTACGATTTAATACGACACAAATGTATATGGGTGCGCTGATAGTAATGTAAGAAAAAATATCACTTTCAATTGCTTGAGTGATATCGTACTAAAATATTATAAGTCCTTGTAATATTTTTATTGTATGCAAAATGCTAATTTTGCTAGTACACGTATTGCAATATTTTTGATCCTATGAGTTTTCTTTGGAGATAAAGCTACAAAATGCGGTTGTGAAAACAATTTTTCATTTATAAAATTAGATCTTTAGTATAAATATTTTTTTTTGGTTTAGCATGAATTATGTATATTTCATACACTGTACTAATAAATGTCGGTGTTAACACCGTGTCGCTTTTTTAAAATCGTAAAATTTTATTAAAAGCGGAACATATTGGGTTAGCTGCGGACTTCTAAATATAATAAACATTTTAAAATTTACATATGCATAAGGTATACATATTTTATGCAATGTGTTTGTGTGCTGGGAACTCAACCAAAATCGCATGGACGCAACAAATCAGATGTGATATCGATAGGAAAATCATCTTTGTATAGGTATTTTGCGGAAAAATGGCATAACTGAAAAATTTACAAAAAAAAATTGTGTAGTGTATTTTGTTTTTTTTTTTGTATTTAATTGTCTTCAAAATGCTCCAATTAAGTCATATTAGGCAATTATTAACCCAACCCTTTCTATTATAACTACTTGTCTTGTCCATTCCAGGGTCTAAATTCCCGTCTACAATCAATAAATCGTGTGTAGCGTGCGCATAAGTCGGCAAAATCAGGGCATTCAGAGGAAGACCGGTTCATCTGGATTATTTAATTCGATCAGTTGGCCAAGTTCAAGATTATTCGACGTATCTGGGTGTGTGTGGGATTCTTTATATATTTTGTTTGACATGTTTGACTAGTGGTTCTAGTTAAGTAGCTTTTAAATTAAATTTAAGGACTCTTATTTTATTTAAAGTATGGTCCTTTGATAGATGAATTATAACTGTTTATCATGCAAAACTATTATTTTTGAGCAGTGGAGTTTACTCTTTTTACAGTAGCAAGTATGCGTTAGATATTCTTCTGTTTTTCAATATTAATGTTGAGCACACATGTGCATCAGCAGCCTTGTGTGTTCTCTTAAATTCTATCATAATCTAGAAGATTATAGTAGATATTTTTAATAGCATCATAGATGTTGTTTTTTTTTTTATTAGGAAATATTAGCGCTTCGTGGCTATGATTCAGACTTGGGTGACGCAGTATCGATTGCCTATTGCCATGTTCATATAAAATATTAATAATAATGAAGTCTATTGATTTATAAAGTCCGAAGGTCAGTTATGATGAATATTTTATACAT
This sequence comes from Xylocampa areola, assembly GCA_935421205.1. Lineage (NCBI taxonomy): Eukaryota > Metazoa > Arthropoda > Insecta > Lepidoptera > Noctuidae > Xylocampa > Xylocampa areola. The sequence goes on from OW285220.1 coordinate 13,026,190, forward strand.
TACCCCGTGCCAACTGTCGCCATTATATTATGTTATGTTAGTTTGAACGAGTTTCGAAGGCCTTTAGAAACATAAATGAATGCTGTTTATTATAAATTTATAGCATAGGGCCAAGGAATAAAATCACGTCAATTTACTAAAATAAAATTTTGCACCTACGTACGTACTTACTTCTAAGATTAAAATTATAAGAGAAAAGCGTTTGAAGTAGAGAATCCTGAATTACTGATATAATACTAGATACCGTTTGTTCCTGTTCATCCCGTTACAAGAATCCGGCGTTAACATGGAGTTCCATAATTAATTTAGAAGCGATGCGTTGATAGCTCTCCTTGTCAGATTGTTTAGAACCGTAGTAATCGCATAATCCCTTGTTACATAACAGTGTAACTGGAGGATTGACTGGGGAAAATCGGCTTTTATAGTTACACAGTTGCGTGTATGAAGGCTATACTATATTTAATAGGTTTTAATTTAATGGATATTTTACTGATCAGCTAATGTACCCAACATGAGCTGTTTTAAGTTGTTTTTGAACCCTTCCGTCCGACTAATCGGGTCTGCTCTAAATACTTAAAGTAGAATACGGATTCTAAAAAACATAGCTGTATGTGAAGTGTATGGCGTGGTGGCCGAGTGGTTACAGTCCCGCATCTGGCATGTTACGATGATTTCAATGTCATATGTACTTTCTTAATTAATCTAAGACATCACAGACAAACGGTGAAGGAAATCATCGTGAGGAAACCTGGGCTTATTGTCTGAAATCGTCAACCCGCAGTGAGATAGCGTGGTGATCAATGCAGTGCATTTGAACTGCAGTGTGACAGTTACGGGCTGGTTATTTTATGTTATACATATATGTGAAGATACATAAAAAATATATCGGTAAATAGTTAAGGGCGTGTTTAAAACGCGCAAAAGTGATTGACTATGGAAAGTTTGTAAGATAGCGTCGACCATATTATTATATTATTGTAACATGTAACGTCATTTTACATACAATGTTTAAATTTTGATTATATCTGCTTGAAATTGCTTGACGTAACGCCTACGTTACGTCTCTTTTGTGTAATTCTAGTATTAAATTCGTGAAGGTGATTTTAATAAAGCAGGTATCAGGTTTAGATTCATACAATGTAAACAGTCCCAAAATGAACATAAATATAAAATTTTCCTCTAACAACAGCACACAAGTTTTTGGTCCTTTGTCGTTTTGACGCCTTAAAATAAATTATAAACAGTCAAACGAACGATAACACTGATAGGAAACCTGCATTACTATAGGGTCGAAGTGATTTATACCACAAATATCGATCCTATCGGTCAATACATCATTTGTACGGCGCTATTGTCAAGCACCAGTTTTGGTCTTTTTACCCTTTATCTTACAGGCATGTGAACGTGTATAGATGTTGGTCCTAATATTCGATTATATCTGAGTTTGTTGAGCAGAGTCTAACTTCAACCATTTGCCATAGCGAAGTCTAAATCATGCGATATTTAGACACCATGAGTCAGACGAGCACAGGGACGACTTCCGTCATGTAAATCATCATCATCATCCCCCTGCCCTTATCCCAATTTATTTGGGGTCGGCGTAGCATTTTTCTGGCATGCTGCTTAAGTTTTGGCTATGATTAAAGATAAATCTTTGAAAAGCATTAACGCATGCATAGCGAACTCTAAAGTTACTATATTAAGTGGAAGAAGAATACGGTCGTGAGCAGGATTCGAACCTGCGCCTCCCGGATAAATACTCTAGGCGCTCTAACCACTAAGACATCACGACCTCTGCTCACCACCGCGGATTCTTCAACCATATTTTAACACGTCTTTTGGCGACGTCATTGCTATCTATTCAGTCCCTATACAGGTGACCGAAAGAATTCACGGTGGTGAGCAGAGGTCGAGATGTTTTGGTTATGTTTTATGACCGGCCGCCTGCCTGACGTCAACTTTCTTTGGGAATGCTGTTATTGGTGTTCACCGCGACCAATACGGTCTCCTCCTATCTTGCTATGTCACACCAAATGTTATCCATGTAAATGTTCTTTTAAATTGGTGCATTCATTCTTGTTACTTTTGTTAACCTGTTTAATGTTTCGATTTTAACATAGCACTCACCGCTGCTCATAATGTCGATATTTGGTATTAGATACACAAATTATATTCAGAACTCAGCTTACCTGTAACAAAGTATAAACTCAGTTTAGAATTTCAGCTTAAAATACTATCGTTTACTGCTCAGAATTTGCTATGATGCTGAATGCTACCTTTTTCAGATAAAATATTACATGCGCATGCATGTTTCATTACCTATTCAGCCTTTAACAACATACTACTGAGACCTTCTAATGTCCTGTTTTTAAGTAACCAACTTGATGAATAGGGTTTCTTCCCAAAGGAATTACCCCCAGGTCATCGTCATCCTCCTGACCTTATCCCAATTTATTTGGGGTCGGCGCAGTATATATCTGCCATGCTGCTAAAGTTTGGCAATATTTTATGACCGGCCGCCTGCCTGACGTCAATCTTCATTGGGAATGCTGTTGTTGGTGGTAAACGCCACAGTGACGGTCTCCTTCTATCCAGCTATGTCATACCAAATGTTATCCATGCGCCAGGTACTGATGTTATCCTACTATCATACTCCACTAACCGGGCTATAGGTAATAATATATACTACAATCCATACAAATAACTAAATAGCAAAATTATTCACAAACCGACCAAGTTTGAATTCATAATTATACATAGTTAAACAAAAACCAACTCCACACGAAACAATCCACAAGCCAAAGCTATTTAACTTTAAGAGCAGCGTTTAAACATGTGTTGAACTGTCTCGCTCACATTATCTGCGAGTCAGAACTAACTGTATGCAAATTAAATCACGATTATATCAGATAGTTTATCGTGAAACACTTACAGCGTACAATGACGGGCGGTGTTTCACGGATTACGATGAGGCCTCGCGCTTAGCGAAGGAATTATAGTCATTAGTGCTCATGTATATTATTATAGTGGTGTCGAAGGTAAATATGTTATTATCGAAGGTACTGTTAGAATAGTGTCACCCAATTTCTCTTTCAAGACTGTTTAATATCTACTTAAGTACCTAAATAGAAGAGGAAGATAAAAATTAAGGTACGTATAGTATCTATAACACACATCGTAACACACGTCACTTTTTATAACCTCTGAACTCTTGCTATCACTATTGAGATAGCAAGAGATCAGAGGGAAGAAACTTAGTAAGAAATGAATGTCTAACAACACAATAATAAATATATCAACAGTATATTTCTAAAAGAAACAATATGGGAACAAATCTACAAATCTGTACTTATAAGGGCACATAAAGGGATCACTGCAAAAAAGATTGAAATCAGCCAGGCTGACTAGACTCTCGAGATTGCGACCGTGAGATAGGATATGATGTTTCTAATACTTGAGGCACGCTTGCACTGGCACGAGTTTTACATCTATGATTAAACTGCAACGTGTTTCGAATTCTCGATAAGTAAGTAAAGAATGAGAAAAAACAACACTGTTACGATATACTCAATTTGTTTAAGTAAGCTAAGTAAATTAGAGCATAAGTTAATTTTAATTTAGAGCTATTGAAGACTCAAATATTTTTTTTTGTATTGATGAAAATGAATAATGCAATAAAGACAATGGTACTATTGTCTGTTTTGCATTACCGTCACGACAGTTCATTCTTGTGGTCAAAGGAAGAGCCATTGACCACAACAATGAACTGTCTTGACGCATATTTTTTATATCTTGTGTGGTCTTGACTACCGAAAAGAAGTGTAGCTGACACTAGATTTCGTAGATATCATAAAATACTAGGTAATAATGGAAACTTGAGTCATTCAACAGTTTTGAGCCCATCATGTGATGACTAATCTAGCTGTCAAAAATGATGATTACTAAGCGGCGTCACTTGACACAGTTAACATTGACAAAAACACAGTAGCGACACAGTAAGTTGAATTTCAAGTACAAATAATATTAATAATGACTGATTGCTTGCTCGGCACATACTAGCTTTTTAATGTCCAATTTGTCTCTGTAGACAAGCTAACGAGTTTCTGACAAGTTCTATTTATATTATTTTCATTAATTCAAACTCAAATAATTTATTGCACTCATGTGTTAACTCATAGAATAACATTGAAAATACAGTTGATTCACGCAAGGATTACAAGGTTTCCATCACCATAATGATCTACTGTAATGTATACGACACAATGCATTCACCAAATAATCCACTTTTTTTTTTAAGTTTAACAATACTATTTTATCAAACAAAGCTCAATTGAGTTGGCCTGTGAATTATTCTATGCAATTTATTTAATTGATCCTGTTGAACTAGTCAATCACTTATTTCAGAACACTTCGAATGCCAATTGAGGCACAGCTATTACAAGACGAGAAGAAGATAAGTTAAATTGTATACCAAATAGTCGAACAACCAAGTCTTATACACGAGCCATTACAAAACACTTTCCAATCTTTTACAAAGGGCTAATTTTAAAATAAAAGGACAGGTTCATTACCACCGCAAATCTAGTTATGTAAGCTATCATCGGCATCTCCCGCCGACAGACGACCGACCAATCATATCGTATCTCTGATCTTGATTGAGATTTATTAGTCACATCGTCTCAGAGACTCAGTCGGCTCGCTCTATATAAATCAGTCTTTTATTCACTAACAAACTTTAGTTTGCGGCTAATCTTTCTTAAATTTCTTTCCTAACCTTTTTATAACTTTTAAGGTTCGACGTATTATGCTTTTGGCAAATGTAAAAGTTACTTTGTAATGCTGACCTTTCCGGTTTTGGAACCAAAGCTTCGGATGATTTGTTTTGATCATTTGTTAGCGCTTCTTGTCCTTACCTAATTTGTGTGATCGTTTCAAGAAAGTGTGGCTTACTTTGTAAGGACGTCATTGCTCTTTTAAGATCAAGGTCTTCAGTGCTTTTGGTAAGTTAATTGGATGAAAAGTAGATTTCTTGGTAACACATATGTTTGTCGAGTCCATTAGGGATTTTACTGTTTTATTAGTTTTTTTAAGTAATCTAATAAATGCTTACTCAAAATAAATATTGAAGTAGTACCCTTAAGTAAATTTAGTTAAAATCGGCTCTATTTAAAGGCCATTTAATAAAGTAATGTAAACATAATTACTTCCTATTAGACTGGGAACCAACGCCCTACAATTCAGAAATTATGTTAAACCCTTAAACACTTCGCCACTTGATGGTCTATTTTCCCATTATTAACCATAAATTAATGTATCTGTGGATATGAATACAATCTTTATACAAGTAAGACTAGAGTATATTCTTGTGTACACATTTTTGTCCTTTTATGAGGGTAGGTCGTGGTAATGATTGACGAACAAGATGTTTATCTGTGAACAATGCGTGTGGCTGCTCGGGCGCAGGTCAACGTGTTCCAAATTTGAAGTATCGATGTACAAACTGATCTAACAATGCATAGAATGTGTGAGAACTGACACACGGTAATAATTTATTTTTAAGTCACAATTTTGAGCCCTTATTATTAGTTTAAGCTTTAACTGAATTACTATATTTTCTTATAAACATTCATATATTTTTGTTATTTCATTCAGATTTAAGACTTGTTTACAATACCAAACGCTTTAGTTAGATCTAAAATCGATTATTATATCAATAAACTTCAAAAAAACGTGCTCTAAGTCCAATGACGGAACACGGAAGAGCGAATCTGTTTCCAAATTAAATAAACAACTTTAATAAGCTCCATTTAAAGAAATTGCAACAAACCAATTTATCCTTTTGAGAATCGGATAGAGCAGTCGAACACGCACTGTTTATAAAAATGAGTCTCAAATTAAATAAAAAAGAAAGTATTGACTAAGATAATTACCATGATGATACGATTAAAATAAAAGATAAAATGCCAATTCACATATCAAAGATAAAAACACCAATTAGACCGTTTGGTAATATAATTTTTCTTTCACGTTATTAAAAGCAGCATTATCTTAATTCCACTATCACATCAGTTACCGGAAGTCACCGATGTCAGCGGAAATAAAAAGTACAGCTTAATTAATTTGATTATTCTTTTATAACGGAATAACGGTTATGATATGATCTTACCTACTATGTATGAAGCGGATGATAGTAATTTAAAATTTCGTAAAAATACCTCGCTGTCTCGATGTCTTAAATTAAATCAATATTGCATGAAACAGAAATTACATCCTATTAACAAAACAATCATGCTGATCCTCAAGTCCCCCTTATCCATCCTTCTTAACTCTTCAAGCTTGTTAAGGATATGTTTACCCTCGACAACGCCTCGCCTAACAGATTTGTTTCAATGACCGCCATAACCTATTGTACGCGCCATTTCACTTTTTTTTCCACCTTCCGCTATAGCTCTATCAGGATTTCAATTTTAGTCTACAAGGAATACGGTTCAATATATACTAGCAAGATCTTTATCATCAGGGTTCTCAAGCGGTCTCACTGTGAAACGAATTATGAAGTCACATGTTTGTGGTTGATTGAAAAATTCCAAAAGGAGGGGATTAACTTAAACGTTTTGTTTGTCAGTGACATTTCTAGGGGGTTGTAGCCCCTGCGATTTATGTCGTAAGCTATTTCCGGAAATGGGGATTTTGTTCCGAAACTATTTTCAGATTTCTGTAGACGTGACTGGGTTCATTCGGTGTCGATGCCAAAATGCATTCCTGGATCAGCTTTGCTAAAACAATGTCGAATATTCAGAAAGTAGCAATGCCAAAATGTAATATTCCGATTGCGCAATTCAATAAAAAAAAAATAGAGTATAGAAACAACATTTTCTTTCCTTAGCTTCATAATTGTTTGGTTTGCAATGATTTAGATATTTATTTTGTAGTATATGTATGTTTATTCTAATTGGTTAATTAGTTCTTTCTTTTTGCATATTTTTAGATTCACTTTTTTATTTAATTTTTTATTTACACGCCTTCTACATTTCTTGTTTAAGTTCTCCTCTCGCAGGTCTGCTAGAAGAGATTTCTTAAAGAAATAAGCAGTACCTTTGTACATTATATTCTAATACCTATCCTTTTACTTTTGTGTGTACATAAAACTATAAATAAAATAAATAAATAAACATTTTCATTAAATCAGTTCTATGTTTTATGTTTTCGTTAGCTGTTAACCACTCGATAGCCGCAAAAAAGGGGTACCTACGTTCAGTGAATTTCAGTTTTTCAGTTTTTGGGATAACGATATTGAAAAATCTGAACAATGAGAATACACCAAATAGGTACAAATTAAAATGAATCCTTAATTAACAAACATGATTTTGTAAATAAAATAATTTTCTACTCCGAAATGTTCCAGAACAAATATCACTCTCAAACAAAGCTCAACAGATAGGTAAATAATTAACGACGTCGAGCTTAGGGGACCCTCAGCAGCAGACGTGTGGAGAGGCAATCAATTACAGTCGACCCGGACCTCTAATCGTCTGTGAAACGAAGGTTAAATTAGCAGAGACACTGTCACTGATGGGGAACCGAATAGGGGAGACCGTTTGTTTATAAGTAAGACGATAGATTAATGAAAAGATTAGCCAGAGATTTCCGAACATAAGACCCGATAAGGTGATAATGAAAGTGATAATAACGTCGAATGTTCGCGAACTAAAATGTTCAAAGCTGCAATAGGCGGAAGGTTTTCTGGTATTATGCACGCATTTACATTTTGTGCTTGCTGAATAGACGATTAAGATGTCAGCATCATTGAAATGAGCTTACTATACACCTATTATAACTAACTTAAGTTGCTATTCATTGGCGATGATTTAGCACCCGTCTCTATCAATGAATAAGTGAGATCGTTGCTCCAACGAGTAACTACTTCTTATGGCTTAATCAAAAGCTACAGGTGTCACGGAGAATTTACGAGGTAAGAATTCAGTGTGTTAAGCACAACATCAACATACAATCGTGTACTTTCCCGTCTGACCATAAGATCAGCTTCTTACCTCCCCACATCTCGTTAAAACGGAATAATGTCTTAACATTTGTAAACGACTTGTCAATGCGTAACACTGTTTTCAACAAAATAGTCACCATTACTTCTTGCATTAGTTCCGGGTTTTGTACATGACAAACAATTTGAGAATAAAACCTTGTTTGTGTACGCAACCAAATTGATTGGGCCAACTGTTATTTTAATTAGTAATGATGAAGCTGTATATTACAAATCATAACTTAATTAAGTTTTGTAGTCATCATCGTACGGTTCTTTTGTATTTCTGATATCAATAGTTTGGCTGTCTCACATATTGATATGACGAAGTAGTAATTGTTCCTAAGTGCTATAAGAAATATCTTTCGATTTTTTGCTACTTCTCCATTATTGTTTTGAGCTAATTCTATTATCCATTCATGACGTGTTGAAGATTCGAGAGATGCCTATTTGAAGTGGCCTTCACGATTACAAATAGCATTACTATAAGCAGGGAACGAAGAAACATTTGAACAGGTTTTTCCATATGTTAATGTGTATAAAAAGGCGCTAACTCCTTGTATTTTATTTAACACATTAATTTCTGACTCCCATAACGTCGCAACATTTTACCTAGTTAATAAATAACCAAAATCCACGTTCCATTTTTAACCCGCAGCTAACAAAGTTACAAAAGGATTTGACAACAAATTATCTCATTATATCACTAGACAACGACTATCATAAAGTTTGACAAAAAAGCATTTGGTGCACTGACCAATATTAGGATCTGGATCAATAGCGATGCAGGTGGTCTCTTCTGAGAAACACCCTTTACTTAATGGGCTTCGGACAATAATATGGTCCCGTTTATAGGGGGTTGGTACAATTTAGGGCTAAACCGTTGAATAGCATCGACTGATTTACTTTTAATCGTGAGTTTGATATTATCGCGCGCCATTCAAGTGTTTTGTTACGGGCGAGCTGAGGGCCCTACCATTCATTCGTGAGTGCGCTGATTAATTGATGGCAGTTGGGAGAAATTTAACGTGATATGTTTTCGAGAATTTATTATAACTGATTTGGTTTAAAAGAGTTTAGATTGTGTATGATCTTTATTTTTCCATTTGTATGAATTCTCGTAAAGTTAAAAAAAAGCGATATTAGAAACTAGCCATGTTCTACATAATGGGTAATAATGATAAATATATGTATGAGGTCTCGAGTTCGATTCCCGGGTCGGGCAAAGTGCTATTGTTATTGTTGAATAAGTTTTTCTGTAAGGAAATTCTCAGTAGAAGCCCGGAGTTTGGAATTCTGCCCGGTTGATGGCAATAGGCTCACCACCTATTACAAGAGACTTAATAATAGCATTAGTGAAATGTACTGTACAATTGTGTACGCCTCTGCCTACCCCTCGGGGAATACAGGCGTGATGCTATATGTTCAGTATAATGATCACAATTGACAAGATTATACCTAATAGGCAAAAATCTTTGATTCTGTTTTAAGCTAACCAAACACTTTAATCACACTTTAATACCATACATAAACGTACTAAAACCACTTTCGTTTTCAACACTACTTGACCGAGTATTTTACGAAAACAAAGAGTAAGGGCTCCGGACAGTTTAGTGCGACACAGTGGATTGTGTTACTTCGACAAGAAAAAAGTAGTCGACTAAGAAACATGGGTCTCGTCTGCTGCAAAACAAAACGTTTGATCTACAACTTTCTCATAGAAGAGAAAAAAAACTCATGTATACAATTTCGCTAGGACACTCTGTAAGAGCGGTATTTGCAGCAGACATAGGGCAGTTTCATAGATTATTTACAATACTATTACAATATATTTAAGGAAAAGTTACTTTAATTTAAAAGTCAGATATGATATTTCTGAAGTTCTACGTTTGGTGACAAATAACAAAACCTTATTCGGTATACATTTCAGAGTACCAAAGGAGACCAAGACAAGCCTTATTAAACCTAATTACTAATAATATTAAGTATTATTACGTTAGGGGTGGTCAATGATATAACTTACTTAGCAAAAGTACCTGAAACACTCCTAAAACCGCGAATTAAGGATTGCCTAGCTCTAGAAATTAAATCACGCAGGATTTCCTTAATGTATGGAACGGTCACATGACCGATAAATGACATTTCCGCACATTTTACTGACTGACTGATTGACGTAATCGCAGCTTATCGACCAAGCTCAGATTAGCGTGTAAGCGCAGATATTGAAGTAACACTAACGTAGGTCGGTAATCCATTAGGTTTAAACATTGTAATATTGCCGGGTGATAAGTTAATAAACTATCGCCCACGATTATAACCTATTTCTCATATCTGACTCATAACAAATTGAATGGTTTCACTTCATGTTTCTAATAGGCCTATGGCATTACATTAAGCCAAAGTTGTAGCAGAGTACGTGACGAAAATGCTGCGAGTTATGGCAGATGACGCATCCAGGATAAAAGAAGGTCTTGGGACAACCCCACAGCCTAATCTTGTATGTGATCATGATCAGTCACCTTACCAATACTAAGTGATGATTATAAGCAGACACGGTTGAAATTAGACCACAGAGTGGTAAAGTAATGGTCTCGTGACGCCAGTTGTTTTATGGAGTACGAATATGAAGCAGTACGAATTAGTAATGTGTACGTGACTTCTATCAGCTGTGTGTCATAAAAATATGATAAAATGATTTGATGGGGCGCGGTAGAGGACCCGCCAAGTTCCCTGCATAGAGCTCATTGTAAAGATGAATAAATTGCTTTGTATGGAAATTAAGACTGGTGATTATAGTCAGAAAACGCAACAGGGGTCGCCCTTACAGATTGACCGACGACCTAAAAAGGCAGCTGGGTTAGACGGGATGGGGGAGAACCGGGTGTTGCGACGCAATTTGAAAGATATGTTTATCAACATGAACACCATTGGCAGAATTGGTGATATAATTATATGTTTTTTAAAAATGTCGCCTCTTACCTTCGATCAGTGATCGAAGCCTCTTACTAAGAAATTCTCCTTTATTAAAGACATATTTTACATGCTTAGTGCACACACACCCAGAACCGGAACAATTATCTGTAGATATAAAGCCAAATACACAATTGTGTAGTTAAAATTTAAATTCCCTTGCGTAAGATATCACGGGGTTATAAGTTAAATATATATCGGATGGGTACATCCCATTTGTCTTGTCAACGTTTACACAAAAGATTTAACGGTTTGTGCTGATCTTAATACAATTGCATAGTTTGTCAAATGCCAATGCAGACGTATGTAAATCCAAATCTAACAGTCGTACATAAAGATTTTCGTCGAAAACACCAAAATCGAAAATAAATTCATTACTATTGCCCACAAATCACCGCTTAACAATAGAACAATGCCAAAATTACCATTTTGTTGTTCACTTTTTGTTTAATAAGGAATCCTGCTGAACTTGTCACACTCGACCGTGCATCATAAAATGGCGCCGGTTTTGATTCATAGTATTGTTTTAGTTTGTTCAATCAATTTGTACGCTTGTGATCAGTTTGATCTAGGTTAGGTCACCGCAGGAGCATTCTAGTTGAATAATTTATGAGAATGACGAATAATATTTATTTGAGGACTTTCCTGTTGCACTTGCTAACTAATGTAAGAGGTATGTTGAATATTGTAGCTTATGTTATCAGGAAATTGATTCAAGGTTTCTCTTTTAGAATAAAATTATTGTTATTTTGTGGTTTCATTTCTAAGGAAAAGATTGCCTATACACGATACGAGTCTCTGAAGTTTTCCTAAAAGTACATTTGTAGACTACATTAGGCGCCACACATAAAATACTCTATCAATGACAACGATGGATCGATGGCCGTATTGGCTGTAGTCCGGTAGTACTTACTCGAACAATTGGATGCTTCATAAGATTATTTATTGAAGAAAAATTATTTTTTGTAAATTTTATGTTTCACCCTTTCTTTTTTCACTTTTGGTATCTTTTTGTGACTAGATAGCAACTATCAAATTCAAGGTTCTGATTGTATTTTTTATTAAGAATATAAAAGAGTCGCTCTAAGTTTGGTTATTTATTTTTCTCAGAGATAATTAGGTAAAAACCGCTAGACTATAGGTATAGAGTAACATGTAACAACTTGTTATACAATCTTAATAACAAGAAAGAACAATATCCATTCCGATAAACAAAACGAATTTTCGGAAACATCAGAAGTATTCATGAAGGGCAGTCTCCACAGAGGTCTATCAATAAGTTCCAATAAGATGAATTAAACGCAATATTTAAGCCACGCCTGTCACATAGCGAGTTGCGTATGAGTGGGTACTGAGCAGCGGCGACCAGGGTGTACAATCTTCGAACAAATGAGTAGGAAACTGGACAATTATAAATCGACAAAATAAAGTAGTTCATTTAAATATACCATTGTCGTATGGCAATCATTCTTTTGCAATTTGGTAGGGTTATATCATTAGTTTTTTGCCTTCGTGAATCAATAGATGGCGCTTAATGCTATTTTGCAACAGCTATCTCAGATATGTAAGGAAGACTTATTTGTAAAAGTAAACTTGAATTTATTATATATCGGGAGTATGCTGGTCGGAACTGGCTTCGCAGTCGCAGTTACTCATTAATAAATTGCATATCCGAATTACAAGACATTTATGATGACATATTAAAAACAAATATAACATTAAATAATTTAAAACAATTTATAAAAGTAATAATATTTGTACATATTATTTTCGACTTCCTGCATTGCCAAATCCATTAAGAAAACTTGATAGATTTAAGATTACTTTGTCATCCCGAATTTTTATTCACCATTATGGGAAAAAAAAAAATGCGGGAAGACGGATAAGGACAGCAATAAATTAAAGGCAATAAAAATATGTATTAAGTGATTAAAGATAAATCTTTGAAAACCATTAATTTTATTTCATTATATTCTTCCAAATTATTCATAAGATGTATGAGCAATAAAAAATGAATGGAAGAATATATTCGAATCGGTTGAATCACGTATTTATATCTTTGTTGGTTGGACCCTAAGTAGAAACCTAATAATACCTAAACAAATGTATATGCATGTCGGGGTCCTATCGTTTACAGCAATAGCAATAGAGCGGACTGTATAAATAAAGAGTATAATAAAAAAACAAAGATAGATCAAACGGCGCCCGATCGTACTACGTGACCGCCGCGGAAAATCGTCGTAGAGAAGTATTGCGCGCAAAAATGGGGAAAAGAGCGGCAACCGCCGCGTCACTTCCCGCCCCCGCGCACCCTTCAGGCTGCGCGGTTGTCAGCGCGGCAGTCATCGTTTCCTCGTACCGCGCGCCCTCGCGCTGCCCGGCGCCGTGGCATTAGTAGTGCATTCGTAATACTCTAGATGGCGTCTGTGTGCCTTGTTTCCTAAATAGAACGAGAGAGAGGTCTCTATTTCCTATATTATAAAGTACTCTGTGGCGGCGACGATGCAAGGGATTTGCTTAAACCACATGGTTCTTAAACTCGTCTTTAGTGATGGGATTGAAGTGTCGACAAAGGAAATAATATTATTAGTAGTGAAAAGTGTGAATGTTAGTGATAATAATAATAATTAATTAGAGTTTTGTGTGTCTTGTAGGCGGTGTAGCTTATTTCTGCGGCGCTTATAGTTTATCGCATTAGTAGTGAGCCGACTCTGGAAAATAAATCTGCTCAATTTTCATTGGGAATATGTCAGTTTGTATTTTTAAATGCAAAATTAGCTTAAAAATATTACAAAAATGTTTCAAAATTGTAATTTAAATTATTAAGGCTATTTATTCACAAATGGCAGGCGAAAAATCCATTGTGTGGTCCCCAAAGGACAACAAAAGCATAAATCATTTGTAAATTAATTTTAAAGTCCAAAATTGACACACTTTCTCTTAATCGATGTGGTAAAGCGTTTATCGATGTTAATTATACTCAGTAAATCGCAGCCATAAGCGGCGTTTGCGCAGGGATAATGATAGGATTTGTAAAAGCGGCGCAGGCGCTTGGGACAGACGATATGAACACAGCCTACCTATATAAAATATTTTTACCTTTGTATTCGGTTTTTGTATTCGGTTAGTGGTAGAAATGATCGCACGAAACAGATGATAGAATAATAATAATAAATATTTTTTATTTCGATAGGTTGTTAACAAAGGTTACAGGTACAGTAATATGATACAATATAATGACCATAAAGTATTATCTACTGGCACCCAAACTAGGTTTATAGCCTGTGACTTGGGGACCAGTGATTCCATAACGATAAGTAAATCAAAAACTGATTACACCAGCAACATGGCTAACATAACAAAGAATCGATGTTAAAATGTTTTTTTTTACAGATATACCGGATGTCGTCTTTCCGGCTGTCTTTCGATTTGGAGATGTTTTGCGTAGCTCTGGAAATTTAATTACGCGACTGATTCAAGTATTTTTTTTAACTTACTTCCATGTATTTACTGATATTTAATTTGCTATCCCAGTTGCAAAAAATCTGACAGAACTCTCGGTACTGCCCTAGGGAAGCGGGTGCAAACCCTGTTCGTGGTCGTATCTTTTTAATAATACTAGCTGACCCGGCAAACGTTGTTTTGCCATATAAATAAAAAAAATTGGGGTGGACTACCCCTAACATTTAGGGGGATGAAAAATAGATGTTGGCCGATTCTCATAGATACCGGATAAGCACAAAAAATTTCATCAAAATCGGTCAAGCCGTTTCGGAGGAGTATGGCAACGAAAACTGTGACACGAGAATTTTATATATTAGATTTAAATGCCACTGAAAACTTTTGATGCGAACAGCGTACTTATTGGCTAAATCGGCTACCAACGAATCGATGGTCACTTTGTAGTACATTGCGCCGTATATTTTTAATATTTTTGCTCATCATTGTCAAGCTGTAACGTACGACCCAATGTACTGCAAAGTGACCACTTATAGCTTCACTACTGTTCTGTAAGATGTGAGCATTATGTGGACATTAATGTTAATCTTTACATTAAAGAAGTACTCGCATATAACAGCCTATGACCAGGGATTATGAGTTTGTCATGCATATTAAAATGTCTTGCTGATGGTGGCGTTGTGTATTGGGTCGTTGAGTTCGTTTAGCGATGCTGATGCGCACGTCATACTCGTAAACGGGTGCTGTCTGTTGGGACTAGTCAGCTCGGATTAGCTCTGGTTATAATTTTGGCTTTTTATACAATAAAAATTCTGCCTTTTCTTCAACATTAACCTGCATTATTCTCACATTAATAAATTTTAATTTTAAAGAACATATAATTTTAAAAGAGTGTCTATGAAGTTTCTTGCTGGTTCTACTCCATAAGACCAACTTCTTGGGACCGTGCACCTAGCTTTGACTTTTCATAAGTGCCTGTAATATAGCCTATTTGAAAAAAAAAAAAATTGATTTTGACTATCACTTGAAACGATGGTAACTGAGATAGCCAACAGGTACGCTGTACTGCACTTTATGGTCACAATGACATATTGCCCCGTGACATATTTTATGACAAACGTTTTCTCGTCTTATTGAATTGTCTATTGTTGTCTATTTCGAAGACTAGCGATTTCCCGACATGCCTATTGTTATCATAAATTAGAAATGAAATAACTCTGCTATATTTGTATGTTGACGACGACTTCTGAGCATGAGGTCTTGGGTTAGATTCCCAGGTCGGGCAGTGTTATTGGGATTTTCTGTTGATGGTAATAGACTCACCACCTATTACATGGGACTTCATAACAGCATTGGTGAAATTTGGGTGTACAACTGTGAACACCTCTGCCTACCCTTTCGGGGAATACAGGCGTCTTGCTAAATGCTATGTATGTATGTATATATCTTTTTATGTCTAAAATGTGTGGTGTATGTTCTCAATCTATATATTTTCTAGTAATATGTAATTATTTCTCCTCATCCCATAACATATATTTAAGCACCAAAAACATTCAAACACAGCTCTTAAATTTGAAAATAATTATTTATCTGGCAGGCCCGGCAGACGTTGTAATGCCCTGAACTCGATTCTAGTGCCACTTACCGGGTCCAATAGTGAATCTAAATCATCCAGGGACCCACATAACACACGCAACAAATTTCATCAAAATCGGGCGCGCCATTTTCGATTTTTCTGAGACTAACGCATAGAATTTGATTTTTATATAATAGTAGATTCGTTTGTACCGAAAAAAATATTTATCCATCATTTTCTATTATTTCTATTTTCGTCTAAGTAAGTACTTCCTGTCTATTTCTAACAACCCTTTAAAACTTGTCTCCGTTCCACTATTTACAATTAATTATTAAATATCAATTACCAACGCTGTATTGGACTTCAGTAATGTAAAAAGTCATCCTAGCCAGTCGATCACTACGATCGAGATAACGTCCCATGCGCCTGAGTGGCACGGCGAAGCGCGACCGATTGATCCGATTAATATGGCCTTTATTTAAACTGTGTCATTCATTGTTAAATGGGGTATCGAATGTTTATAGGAAATTAAACTTGATTTTTATGAGTTCTCATATTAAAGGTTATTGGAGAATCAATGCCGAATCGACGCAGTACCGTCTTATGTTTCGCGAATCGCGTCTAATATGTATTGTATTTATGCCTGCGAACATAGGGGGGTTATGACTTTAGCAGTCTAATGCTTAGGTTACAATTCTTGCTTTGTAAAATCTCTCCTATCCTGTCCTAGGATTGGACTGTCCTGGGTTACCTTTTCTTTTCTCGTTTAACTCAGCCTCAGTGAGTACTAGTTATTGTTCACCGGTTACTACTCACGTACTTTCTTCGGGTTTGCCCGACTAGTTTCGAACTCGAACGGAGCCCTTAGTCATGAGCTGAGTCTGCGGCTATGTCGAGAGTCAGACTGACTCGCACATAGCCGCGTTCGAAACTAGTCGGGCAAACCCGAAGAATGTACGTGAGTAGTAACCGGTGAACAATAACTAATATGAATATGCCTCACGAAAGTTATTATACAAATACAGCGAGTACTAGAATGGATATCGGGCAATGAAAGAAACTTTTATGTAAATAGTGACAACATTTCTTGTGCATTTACAATGGAAGATTAAGGTAAACAAGGATTTCTTGAAATAAATAAAATTGGTAAGGCTGGCGAACACGCAGTGAGCAATCGTGGTGTTCAATCAGTTCAATGCTCGTGCCTTCACTTTATGAGAAGAGACTTGCTCTGCAGTGAGACAGTTATGGGCTGGTTATATTATACCAGTTATGCCCCGCAAACGTTGTTCTGCCATATAAATTTTCTGGATAGGGTCACCCTTAACACCCAGAGGTATAAAAACATTGCCTACGACCTATTCTCTACCAAATATACACAAAAACAATCATAACAGTCCGTCAAGCCGTTGCGGAGGAGTTCGATAACAAACACACGCTACACTTTTACACGAGATTTTTAAATATTAGACTGATGATTAAGAAGAGAGAAACAAAAAGGAGAACAAACACAAAAAGTAAGGCTTTTTGTGTTTGTTCTCCTTTTTGTTTCTCTCTGCCCGGCAATGAAATACGGTAACCTGGGCTAAAGGATTGACTGAAATGATAACAACCACTCCTAAGTAAGCAGGTATTCCTAATTTCCGTATTTTTTATATAGGTAAATAATCTAATATTGCCTGAATTAGAAGAACGCGAGAACGACTGCGGAACTTGAGGACCTATTCGTCTCCCGGGTCCTGGATTTTAAGTTATTTTTAGTAACAGCCCGAGTTTGTAATTGTGTAAGTAACAGCCCGAGTTTGTAATATCCGTAGTCCAGTTTAGAATAGACTAGAGAAAAAAAAAACAGACGTGAAGTGGCTTTGGTGAGGTTATACAATAGGTACACTTCTACCTCTAACCTCTAATTTGTCAGCTAAGCTATGATATGAAGCTAATGTCTAAATATAGCCTATATTATGAAGCACTTAATATTTTCGTGCCCTCGTCACGTCTTCATTGGAAGACCAATATTGTAAGGCATGGGTACAAAGTAGACCATGGGTGTAAGAAAAAAAAAGACATGCTGCGTCGACCCCAATTAAAATGGGACAAGGGCCACCTGCCCTGATGATGATGATTAGTACAAAGTGGCAAACTATGGCGCTGATGAAAATGTCACAAAAAACTTTTGTCTCCCATAGACGTCAGTTCGCTCAAAAGGTTAACCTTATGAAAACACCAATCCTTCGCAGTCAGTGGGAATGAAGTAAAGGGCCTTTACATTCTACATTCACCTGCACATTGATCATACGTTCGCTAATCGGCTTAGTGAACGTGTACATTATGGCACTATCTCCCCTTGTTTATAAACCATTTGCCTTTATGTAGGCTAAGTAGTGTAAGGGCGGGTTGTTTCAAGTTACAAAGCGGGGTTATCTTAATCTATGTGTGTTGAATATTATAAATTGTGATGCGGCTTTATAATTATTTTGCTAGGCTTGGCTGAGAGGCGATGGGAGATCATTTTGCTTCTCTTGATAATAAATTATTTATTTTGCATATAAATAAATAAATAATAAATAAATAAATATTCCACAACTATCACACAACGCCGTCTAGTCTCAAGCTAAGCAGAGCTTGTGTTATGAGTACTAGACAACTGATAAACATACTTATATATTTCTAAATGCATACATATTATAGATAAATTACACCCAGACACAGAACAAATGATCGTGCTCATCACACAAACATTTGTCCTGGGTGGGAATCGAACCCACGACCTCCGGCCTAGCAGTCAGGGCTACTAACCACTAGACCAACAGGACAGTCTCTAGATATATAGATCTCTAGGTACCTCTTTTTACCCGACTAACCCAAAAGAAGGGTTATGTTTTCGAGTGTTTGTACTCGTATGTCTATTTCTTTGGCGTTTTACATACAGCGTTACAACCTAATCAGCTTGATGGATTTTAACATTAGAGGTGTCATTAGATTCCTCTCAATTACAGAAGTGTCATAGGCTATAACAATGTTTAGATATGGCGTCTTTAAATAAAAATAGAGGGTGGGAAGAATAAAAAAATAATAGGTTTTATATCAACATGGGTTTCAAATGAAAGCTGGTCTATTTACTAGTTTTAAAATTAGTAAATAGCCAATTAGGAATATATTACGTATATTAAAACACTTTAATGCTAACTGCTATTTTTATACAAAATACGTTTAACTAAAGATGTACAGAGTTGCACAACCACACTTCACCAATGCCGCCATTAAGTTATATGTAATTTGGTGGTGAGCCTATTGCCATTACTGGGCACAATTCCAAACTCCAGGCTGCTACTGAGAATTTCCCTTAAGGAAAACTCAATAACACTTTGCACGATTTAAGAATCGAACCCAGGACGTCATTATCAGCAGTCGTACTTAGAACAACTAGACCAAAGAGGTAGATCTTAGGGCTCTTACATACGAGCGGCAGGTTCTCGAAGACAGCTCGGCGGCTCTGCCGCTGAACGTCATCGACGACACTTGACTACAGTAGACGGCTGCAGTCGAACGTCGACGGCTGCCGGCGAGCGTCACCGAATAGGTACCACCGAGCGTCGTGGACGCGCGTTTACGGCTGTTTTCTAAACGGGTCGACGGCTAACATCGACGCTCGTATGAAAAATGCCCTTAGGTTGTACGGTGCGGTGTTTGTCGAGGTCGGCTTGTCCCGAATCTTCCATCCGCACTCGCTCGCTTAATAATATTGATGTCATATGATACCTTTAAATAAGTGTTTTAAACCAAGCCTAGCTTACTTTCTAAATAATACATACAATAATCCCACACGCACACACATACGCACTAATAGAAACCTTCAATACAATAAATTGAGAGATCATGCTTCAGTATTGGAAAGTATTCCAATATTTGCCTCAATCACTGTTTACATACAATTTGCGAAGAAAATACTACCCTGTTATTTTAAGCTTGTTGTGTCATAAAACATTTATATGGCTAGGGTTGCCAATAGCATATAGGGTACACTGTCAGGCAGGCCGGCGGCGTACTATAATCCGTAGAATAAAATATACAGCATGAAAAAAAAAAATATACAAAAATCGTTATTGTCTCAAAACATTACAACGTAAGTACATTTGTAAAACTGAGGCAACCCCAGTAAGATTGCCTTTTTTTTTCTAATAGGATCGCGACTTCACGTACTCCACACGTAAGCGCGTCAAAACTCGGCTGTACGGTTTACATACAAACTTGTGAATGAAAAAAAAAAAACGAATGAGCGAGTTGGAAATATGAAAGTAGTGATTATACAGAAATTTAATCTAATTAATCTATATAAATAAATGAAAATTCGTGAATAACACACATTGTTATACTTTTTACCTAACTAACATTTTAAGTATGCTTTGAAATAAGGGGAAACATTGGAACTGCTACACACTTAAAAACACGTAATATTGCAGCGATATTTCGTGTGTTTGAGTTTGTATATGGATTTTTTGTTAGGAAATTCTCAGTAGCAGCCCGGAGTTTGGAATTGTGATCCGTTGATGGCAAGAGGCTCACCACCTATTACAAGGGACTTTTTAATAGTATTGGTGAAATGCAACATAATAAGTGTTGTGTATGATTTTAAAATTAATCATTATAAATATATGTATTTACATCTAAAACTTAAATAATAAAATTAAATCGAATTATTTACAGACTACTGTAACTAGCTGGCTTGTTTCTAGGTAAAAAAATCAGCATTGCCATCCAACGTGGCAATGCTGCCAGTCTTCTGGGCACCTTCCCGGAGGAATACTTCGCCGCATGAGATTTTCTTTATTTTTAAGTTTATAATTTTTAAGTTATTGTATACATTATAATTAAATCATTCTTATTAAAATGTGAAATAAAAATAATCCTTAACATCCCTAGGTTACGATTATGATACTTATATTTTGTTAAGGGTTAACTATGGTTGCTGTATTCTAGCTGGGTTGCATTTCGAGCTTCTATCAATTATGTAAAGCCATATTTATGTACACATGAAAGCAATAAATACTTTGATTTTGATTTTGACTTCAAAAAAGTATAATAATACCCAAGCCAAAAAAATTGGCAACCCTGTGGTAACATTTCCTAGTCCCGTACTTATGTGTGGGACACATTTCACATGTGCCGTAAGGTGGGAATTTATCAGAATTACTTCTTTATGAGGACGAGGAGTTTCTAAGTGTGTTGCGATTTGTCGTTAGTTGCGATAAGTAGAATGTTACCTAGTTCTCAAGTAGAACAGTTAGGATATTGATTTTGTTCATTTTATTCGTAAATGTTATAGAATATGAATATTTTATTATTCATACTGAGATTGACAAACAAAATATTATTATAAGTAAATGCGAAAGTTACTCTGCCTGTATCTCTGTTTGTTTGTTGCATTTTCACGCCTAAACCGCTGAACCACTTTTGATAGTTTTTGGTATTGAGGTAGACTGGACCTTGGAGAAGGACATGCTACCTTTTGTCACGTAGACGAAGTCGCTGTCAACAGCAACTAGTTTATATATAATTATTAAATTTAGTAAATGCTAAAAGAAATTAACTGATGTACTTGTAATGTAAGTAAGTTTTATGTTATTTTAGTATTATTTTTTTATAGCAAATGGCATTGTAAAGGTATGCCGAGATTGTTTACCAAACAAAGATACGTTAACAGCCTGATTCCAAACCCTCCCTAAACAACGGACTAAAAGGTCGATAAATTAAAAACACACCAGTATTTTCGTAATGAACACTCCATATAATATTTAAAAAAAAAAACAACAAAACTTAAAACCGGGAACCCTTAATCGATGGCAGCAATTATTCTCCTGTCTTATTAACTATTCACCACCACCCCAGGAACCCATTATCTCGTTAAACACGTGTTAAACTAAAAAATAACTTCGAACTCGCCTACCGAGTTCTCATGCCGATGGCTGAAATTAATCGATTCCATTAGTATCGGAACTTGGGAATTTTGAATTCAGAATTATTAATCATAGACGATTATGTTACAGGGCTGCAACTATATGACAATTGTCACCATAAGTCCATCCATTTAATACTGTTTGTACTTAGCCGATCCCCGGGCCTTAAGGCACACTGACCAGAATATGGAAAAGTATTGCACCACTATAAATTATTGGGATTCGGTGAAAAACCATATGTTCAGAGCAGTGTTCCTATTTAAAACTAACCTTACATATATTGTGGTGCAAATCATTTTTTTATCTGCCTAAGCGATGCCTACATATCGGAATTCATTATAGGATTTTATGTGCCACAGTATTTCATGTTATTTACGGCGAAAACAAAAATGGCAGACTTGACTACAGATTTTTTTTGGCTTCTTAGAAGGTTTTGGCAGGCCTGGCTCTTGCCAGGCCTGCCAAAACCTTCGTAATTATTTAATGCGTTTTTTTGCGAAATCTGTACTAGCGGGAGCACTCGCACTGGGAAAAAATATCGCATGCGGATTAAACTTGCGATTAACAGCGAAAATTACTGCAAGTCACGGCGTAACAGTGCGCGTTAGCAGTTACTTTATTAAATGTAATGTGTAGTGGTAAGGAAAATATATTAATTTATATTTATATCAACAACAGGATATTATCACTATAGATATGAATGTCCTCATTACCAATGGTAAACAAGGCAAACACGAAGCCTTGCAATTTGAAAATTTATGTATGATAGTTTACAAATGCAACCTATCGTGCATATTGTTCCGTCGTTCATGTCATGGACCAACCTCTATTTCTCTATTGCTTACATGTTTGCTTGGTCAAACTCACTAAGATGTATAGTGTGCCCAGAACTTAGATATATCTTGACTGGATTGGAACCGAAAAGAAAAAAAAAGTAACAGCGCTTTCACAATTCCTAGATAATGTAAAATATAGTATGTATTCGGCACACTGAAGATCATCCGTACTCCGTTACGTTACCCGTGGCCCTCCAAGTTACCCGTCTGAGTCAGGATGACTGAACCAAGAGAGATTTTGGATGTTTAAACAATAACAAAGGTTTTGTACCTATTTGGTATCAAACACCAAACAATCGGTACCTCACTAAAGAGGGAAAACTATTACGAGGAAAGTGACCAGAACTTAAAATAATTTGGTTTTTTAAAAATGAGTTAATAAACATACCTGTGTTGAGGACTAATGAGGTCCTAAGTTTATAATAATAATAAGGTCCGAAATCTATATATAAAATTAGGTCAAACCGACGTAGTCTAGATTATATGAAAAACTTCTACAAGGTGTAACTTTTCTGGCTGATTGTGAAAAACATATATTATGTTGAGGTACCAAAGTTTTAAGCGAAAGATTAAATAGCTACTAGGCCTACAACTACGTGTAACCGAAGTGATCCAGCCGTTTAGATATCAGAGTGGTTGACTACTTTCCTCGTAATATTTGTTTTTAGCGAGGCACCAAATAGTACCAAACAGGTATAAAACTTGGTATTGCTCAAAATTCTAGTCTCTCTTGGTCCAGTCATCCTGACGCAGACACGTTAGGTACCCGACTGGTAAGTGAAAAAGGTCACGACTACACCATATCAAATCATACAAATAAATGACGAACCAACTTTAAAGTTTAAATAGTTTATGTAAAGAAAAAGCCGTTTTTTTGCTAATAGAATCGCTCTTCACGAACGTTAAGCGCACTAATCTCAGGAATTACTGGTTCGAATTGAAAACTTGTGTTGGATAGTCCCTTTATCGAGGAAGGCTATAGGATATATAACATCACGCTACGACCAATAGGAGCTGAGCATCAATGAAAAATGTTGCAAAAACGGTTTTTTTTTTCCTTTTGAGAGCTTCCGTTGCGTGCGCTGCGTAAACGGTTAAAGCCACGCAAAAATCATGTATGACGGAATTGTTCCCCTTTAAATTTCTAAGAAAATTCCGCGACAACATATGTCTATCTTGTAACGTTGAGTCACTATAACCATTTTTATGGTAATTAAATTAGTTCTTAAATAATGCATTATTTGCGAAGGTGTGTTTATAAACATGATATTAATTCTTACCGAAATAAATACATTATTCATCACAAGTATTTAATTTGAAACAAAATTGCCCTTGACATCATTTGATTTCAATGAATATCTTAGGACATATCATAGTTTTAATTAACTTCGTAACAAAATAATGATCATGTACCACACGCGCATTTATGATGTACAAGGCAAGGGTTATGAGGGGGGAGGGCGCTGATGGAATATATTTCGGTAGGTTTTTTCGCCAAATTAACGCGGGTGAAACCGCGGGGCACAGCTAATTAATGAAAATTTGTGAAAAATACAATATAATATTTTTTACCCAATTACCACTTTAAGTAAGTATGCTTTGAAATAAGGGGAACATTCCGCCTCTTGCTGTTATTGAGTACTAAATGAACATAACATAACATAGCATGACGCCTGTATTCCTCGAAGGGGTAGGCAGAAGTGTACACCCACATTTCACCAATGCTGTTATTAAGTCCCATGTAATAGGATGTGAGCCTATTGCCATCAACCGGGCACAATTCCAAACTCCGGGCTGTTATTTAGAATTTCCTGACAGAAAAACTCGACAACACTGTGCCCGACCCGGGAATCGAACCCGAGACCTCCTGCTCAGCAATCGCGCTTGGGACCACTAGACCAACGATGCAGTTACTAAATTAAGCTTACTTTAATTAATCATTGAAAAATAAACCTATTTCCTTTTAAAACTCCACTAATGAATATTTTTGAATGAATGAATGATAAGATAACATGTTGAAGAAATGTTTATGTTGACCCTACGAATATGTTCGCATTTGTAGATAGCGTCATATCGTTCTTCAAAACTGACAGTCCTTGGCAAAAATATCGGGCTATACCACGAAGCAATTATAATTTGTCCATGGGCTATACGGCTATACCTATCGTGAATTTATAATGATATGTCTAAACAACATATAGGTTACTTTATACTTTCATTATTTTTTGTGACATTTACTACGAAGCAAATGCCCACATCAAGACAGCAAATCAACAAATTTAATTAAGTAACAGCTAACAATTTTAATATAACACAGAAGTTTTTAATAATTTCGCGTTAAACTGCGATAAAAACTTGTTTGTTAAATTGTACCTACGCATTTCAGAACGTTCACCCAAATGTCAAATTTCGGAGGTGCTATTTATAAACAACCTCTCGTAATTGCGTGTACTGTATAATATAAATTATGACATAAACTAACCTTATTTCTGGCAAATCCTGCTAGAAAACATTTATCAGATATCGTTGGACACTATAGTGAATCAATTTGTGCAGAAACATATGAATAATAAAGCAAAATAAGACTAACCTTCGCCTTGAGAGCGTAAACTGTGTTCTTCCTCCCATATTTATTTGCGGCATAAAACGCAACACCACCGCCTACGACACACACACAGGTCGTCAGGACCTTTTTTAATGAATTATCACTTTTCACATTACTAAAATTACGCGTAAAAACAGGTGAAATCTGTATTTTTCTAAATAGATTAGTCGAAGTACGGCTTAGCGTGGCCATGTTGGCAGAACGGTGGATTGACGTGTGGAAGCGAAAGCGAAATATGTGTAAGGGAGAAGAACCATGGTCCATGAAAAATAAAATCGCGCATGCGCGTGTGACTGATAATAAAAACACCATCTAAAATACTACTTATTCCGTACTCGTAAGATACATTTGTTACTAATCTGTGTTTCATACGGAATAAAACCCAAAAGCTGATGTTTTTTTCACGGCTTTTTTATTATTTATAAACAATCGCATTCCTTTCCATAAAACAATAATGGGAGTTTACATACAAAATATGGGGGCTCTGAAATATGGGGAATATCACAAAGAGCTCTGTAAATAGCAAATAATAACGGACAATTAAATTTAAATCACGTCAGGTGCACTCTGCTGAGCAGTGACACCAACCTTGGTCTTTCGCTTATAATAATTAGTATGTCCTCCAACCAATGTCCTTGCTGACTGGCCAACAGGAAGCACGGCAGTGGCGGGCTAAGACAACAACGAACGGGCGGGTATCTTTTCTCGAATCGAGTATTCCCAAATCAATAAGATATTGGGTTCTGCACTACCTACCTGTTTAGAAAATTAATACCTACATGTTTTAAGTAGGTACAGGCAACCGCACATCACTGGTAACACTTTAACCTACAAAAACTGTACCCCTACTAGATAAAGGCATTGTCAATATCAAATTGTTAGCATGGACGTGCGGTTGAGTGTATCTGTAATTGTAGTAACTACCTGTCTAGTCTGTAATAGACATAAAATGCAAGTGCTGTGGCCGAATCGTTTAGAAATTAAAACATAATCATCAAGTACATGCTGCCGTTGGAGCTTGTCCCGCAAAAGTGAGAACAAGAAGACTTAGTACTTAGGTACTACTCAGTAAACAAGATTACATTGTTAGTACTGCCAAATTAACACCATCCAGTCTATTTGCTTAATCTACTTAACCTAACACCCAAAGTATAATGCGCTCAGCAAAATCTGCTACCTATATTTATCTCCGTATTTCTTGCTACCTACTGATCGTAGAATGGCTACAATTAGTATTATTAAACAGCTGCTAAACATTCCCATCTAAATTACCTTACCAGTTTACCGCGCCCATTCCATCTATTTAGCTGCACAATTAAGTTGCATCCTGGTTGCGTTGAACACCCGACCCAAATTCTTCACACCATCTATTTATTATCTGTAGTAATAACGTCATTCGCACTCTGCTCTATGCAATTTACAAATAGCCTAGTCATTTAGACTAGAACGAACTACGGGTGACCAATTCATATGATCCTTATCGTTAATTAGAAGACCGCGCCGCAGTTGACCTGTGAATACGCTTGCTCCTTCATAAATTGGTCTTATACGCTGTAATGTTGGTCCTCTCTGAATATTAAATCATATCAAAGGATAGTGTATCACAGTATTGTTTTGCAACAATCAATTGAGATTTTATGTGCCATTTAGAGTATCGAAAGTTCTTGTCGAATATCCAGCCGAAGATACCTGCTAGACTTCATTAGGGAACTGGTATATCCTCAGTTATTAATCCTTGTACTGCACTTAACCAAACTAAATAGACTTCAAACGAGCAGCTTTATCTTATCTGGGTACTGTCCACTGCTCGGCGGTTCCACTATCTGAAGCTCTCCCCCCTCACCCAGCAATCCCACAAGTTAGACTGTTGGTAATACTACGTGATCACCTGGTATTAACAACGGTGATTTTCGGCGCACATTTATGAGGTAGGGAAAACCATCCCAATCATTAGCAGTTCACCGATGGACATAGGCCTCCCCAAGAGTATGTCACTGAGCTAGTAGCCGTGTCAATCACACTCTCACATAACTGGGCAAGACGAAAGTCTTGTACTACTCTAAGCCTCTCGCTAGTCCCTGCTCTAGGCCACATTTCTTACATAATTATCTGTTTCTGCTATGTTTTTTTCCTGATAACCAGCGATTCGTTATTCACATATTGTTTGTTAGGCTTAGGCTAAAACAAACCCATTATCAGTGCAATGACACCGCATTTGTGTGGACATAAAAATAGCGCGAGAACTATGTCTAAAAAATTTTCACGTGATTCAGAATGCGTAGGTTTGGTCACGTAGGTATCGGGTTGGTGGAGCTTTTCAACCGTATTTTTTTCTACGTATATTATTATTAATTATGTAATTTATTTAGATGAGCACCTATTAAAATAATTGTTATTAAAACGCTCTTATTATTTTTGTGGTCAGGAACCAACCCAGTGTTCAGAGTTGTTTAACTAGTGACCTAAGGGTGGCTTAAACGCTGGTCACCAGGTTATTCATATTCCACACGGTAAGAAGAACCAATTCGGGTACTTTTAAGTACAATATTATAAGTGTGAGTCCGATTAGCCTATTTATTTGAACCATTTGTTGCCTAGATAATCCTTTTATAGAACACGTGCCAAGAGAAATGCTGTACTAGACGATAAAAATAACACAGGTAAAGAGATCAAAATTTAGTTGAAGAATACATAAATATTACGAGCACCAATCCGTGTCCGATCCGGGTGTTTGTATAACGCACCGTTCAATAAGGTTCGAACAAGAATAACCCATAAAGTATGTCATGGATTTTTTTATTGTCACATTAGTCTAATGGACGGGCGGATTGAGTGGTTCGTGGCTAATAGTAACAGCCGTACAAAACGATTGATCGAAATGAAGCTGCGCTTGGCCAGGGTCGGTTTTTGGATGGATGAGCATCATTTCCTCGTGCCTCGGAGAGCACGTTAAATTGTCGGTCACGGTTGTCAAATTAAGATCTATGACAGCCGTTACGGGTAGTCAGAGGCCTGACATCTAGTCATCATCGATAACCAGATATCGTGTTACCCAGTAACTGGGATGTGGAGGTCAGATGAGCAGTCACTCCATGGAAAATACTGGTATTAAGCTGCATCCGGTTTGACAGGAAGCCGACCCCAATGTAGTTAGGATAAGGCTAGGCAGATTTATTTGTCTAGTGGACGCAAACGCCGCTACTGAGCGTGAAGTCTTGGGTTCGATTCCCGGGTCGAGCAAAGTGCAATTGGGTTATTCTGTCAAGAAATTCTCAGAAGGCTTGCAACCTATTACATAACCAAATATATGAATGTCACTATAACTTTGACGCTTACTGTACCTTTATTTAAAAAAAAAAAAAATATTTAAGGATGTGTTCAAAAGCAGTAGGAAATTTTTGTAGAAAGTAAAGCAGTTAAATTGTTTTTCATTAGGTGGTAACAGGCACAAGAGGGTAAAGTTCACTGATACTTCGAATGGTTGAAATAGTCTCGTAAAATGACAATCAACAAGAATATTATTGTTTTAGTCATTTCAGTTGAAATCTAAAATTTCCAAGATAAATTTAGTAAAATTTAATTTCTAATGTCACTTAATTTTGTTCCAGGTAAATAGTTATGTATAAGCCCTAATAATTTTCTGGGTACCTAATTCAAATTTTGTATTGTTTATGGTAATCACTACTAAGCAATTAGCGTAATTATGTCTTAGTACTGGGTAAATAATGTGTAAGATGTCTTTGAATAAGCTTTATTGTAATAATATGTAACCATAAATTGTCCTAAATTAATATCTTAATTAATCATCCCCAAATCACCCTCATTACTTTGGATAGGGTCTTCTCTGTGCTCTATAATTTCCTCTGTGTGAACGGTTGGTATTTGTGCTTCATAGTCTACCGTTACTGAGGCTTCAGGTTCAGGTTGAGGAGCCTGAATGGAATACATCAGTACTCTTTTGACAGCCTCGGCATTATCATACAGTCCATACTCAGCCTGCCATAAAATAGTTGTGATTAATTGCTGTAAGTTACCCCGTGTTCTGGGAGTTTTGAACTTCCTCAGTTTATTGGCAACATACTCTCCAAATACAGAGTATTCATCTTTTTTTTGTGAATCTTCATAGATCACTGTCTTTTCAGCTTTGGGTGCAACGTAGAAGCCTGGCAGACCAGTTGGGGAGGCAACTTCACGTTTAATCTTCCTGTACTTCATTTTCTTCCGTTTAGGCTCATATGTCTCAATGTGTGTGATTTGGTAGGGGTCTTCCTCCAGCCACTCCTCATCTGTATTCCCTCCAGCATGCATTTGCCGGACTAGGTTTATAGTTGCATCATGCCCTTCCTCTCTGTCTAGGTCAGAATCTGTATTTTCCAACACATCAACCTGCAATTCAAAATGTTATTAGGCAGGTAGTTAAAAATTTTTTTGACAACTTTACTTTGTAAACCATCATATTTTAACTCAAAATTTAGATTGTGTAAATAATTATGTAGGTACAAAAAAAGACTTCATTACTAGTGAAACCCACCAAATTAACAACAATACCTACTCAATTAATGAAACATTGTGCCAAATCACAAAAAAATCTTCCGTTATAGCTACATTAGACATCATGTATTTTGGCGGGATTATACCTATTCTTACGGCAATGTGATATTTCGGAGTGACAAATATGAAACAGCCCATGGCAACGGGTCGTTTCAGTTTCACATTACAATCAATGAGAACTAAATTACAACCGCACCGTGTTTTTATTTAATTGGCTGAAAACGCAACTTTTCAGCAATTTGAGCCAACTGGTTGCCAATAACAACACATGTAAACATGAATAAAGCGTCATAACCTACAAACCTAATGAACATTTCTGATTCATCCGTGATAAAAATCTTATCACGGTTTTATAAAGTAATTCTTATACTGCGAACACTACAATTATTATGGCAAACAATAATATTTCGAAAGCTAAACTTTGATAGAGAGAAATACAACAATAGTAGAACAATCAACACAAAAATCGATTACCAATCGCATCAGTTACGTCATTATCATTAGGTTATCGATCAAATTTTTCGATTCGATTGCATGAAATTTTTATCATCAACTTTACATTTATCCGATGACCGCTAATCGATAAATTGTCGATACCGGACTCGAATGCATGCAATCATAACTGATAAGAAAAGTATAACCTAATTTATAACAAATTAACAATATTATTATGTAGGTACCCGTTGTATTTCGATTTTAGGCATAGCACTTGTTCCGGCTGAATCTTCGTTATTAACTGATACTGAATAACGTACGTTTTTATCTTTGCGAGACCTCGGCGTATATTTTCTGCGTTTAGGCGGCGTAGTAGATTGATTCGTATCATCATCTTCAATTCTGAAATGGGTTTCATCCAAGGTCCCATTTTGAGATAGTTCCCACTGAATAGGATGTTTGTTTATCAGATGGGCTCGGAGATTGGTCGTATTTCCGAAGTATTTATATTGAGTTTCACATAATTTACACAACACTGCAACGCATCTCTTATTTTCTTCAATGCGTTCAAAGAACCTCCACACAACAGAAGAACATTTCTTCATTTTGTAAATTTGTATCGATACAAGAATGTAGATTGATAGTCAATTTGCCGCCGAAAATCAGATGGGTATTGAATTGAATCGAAAACGATTATAGGCGTGTATCGAATCAAAAATATCACGAGTTGGAACACTTAGACAAAATGGCGATCGAATGAAGCATCGAGCGACGAAGCGAGCGACCTTCATTCGATATGCAGTGACGCTACTTCGTTCGATCGAGGCATAAGCAGATTAAAACATCTATGTTACCCAAAAGTCAACCTTATTATAATGAAAGTAAGATGTTTCTAGATGGCAACAAGTGAAACACGTGATAACTGCTTACTATGTTTCTCTTTCACATCAGCCTACGGATGCGCTATAGCTTGCTCTTTCACTCTAATTCTCATTGGATAAACATGCGTCAGCCGTCAGTCTAGGTCTGCCAACTTCATAAAATTATGAGCGATCAATGGCTGGCGCGTTCCATTGTCGTAATTTTACTAACGTAGGTATTTCATTCATTTTGAAGTTTGAACTAGAAGAGCAGCCAATCCATTACTTTTCAAAATAGGTCTAAGTCGGTTTATGTAGTTTAAGCTATTTTTATTATTGTGCTAATGTGCTAATAGAATTGGACTGTCAGTGTTCAAATTTCAATTTTCTTCATTTATTGCGAATTTTTATAGGAAAATATATAATTTTATTTGATTTACAATAAATGACTGAAATATCAAATCATGTTCCGTGTCATGTTCATGCTTATTTTGCTAATAATTTCTTTCTTCTTACAAATTTCATTTTGCAATTTGAAGAAAATGGTTATCACTTGGACACTGTTATGGGTTCCTAACAACGAAAAACACTGAACTTTTCTTTAAATTACTTACTTAGATTACCGTACTTACTTATATTAATTACTTTATGTAGGAACTGATACTTAGTATTTCAATAAATATTTTATTGGATATCACGAAAACCGATCATTGCAGTTTTTTCACCAAATTTCACTAATTACGGCAGAAAAATACAGTACAATTTGCAAAACTACGAAAAAAAATGCAAAAAGATTCTCTCCGGCGGGGAATCGAACCCCGGTCTCCCGCGTGACAGGCGGGGATACTTACCACTATACTACCGAAGAATTACGAATGTTTGCGAAATTTAGATTTAGTTAATATAGAACATAACTTAGTGTTGTTGAGCTTATTCTATCTCGTATAGATAGCAAAGATGTTGTTGGGTGTGACAATCCATACTAATATTATAAATGAGAAAGTTGTTACCTTCTCACGCCTAAATGGCTGAACGGATCTTAATGAAATTTGGAAGGAGATAGATTGGACCTTGGAGAAGGACATAGTCTACCTTTTGCCACGCAGACGAAGTCGCGGGCACCAGCTAGTTAGCAATAATGTGATCTTTATATATTGAAATTAAACGGGACTTAATCGTACGTGCTCCATCCTCGGCCACACCGTCGCTTACTATCAGGCCAGTTGGTGGCCAAACGTATATCCATTTTTGATAAAAACAAGAGAGGAAACCGGCACACCTGAGAGATATCCTCGATCGGTACGGCTATTACATCCGTACTTTTTAGTATCCGTACTTTTTTATTATAGCCGTACCCACCGTACGGCTATTACGGGGGTAATTTCACTTTTGTAGGGTTACTCTGGAAAGTAATACCAAGTCCAATCCAATTTCAATGTTAAAATCAACGCCTTAAAACAATATGTAATGTTAAAATAAATTCCTTGCCTACATTAGTTAACTGCATTTAAAAGCATGTACATGTATGGACATAGATGTATATTTATTGCTCAACTGTGTAAATTTTACATGAGTAGATGTTACAATATTTTTTCATATACATACTTAATTACAGTTTATCCGTATCGGATGTGCAATTAATAATAATAAGCACATTAGTATCCCGATTTTTTATCATTTTTATGACATTTTGGCATTAAAAATGTACGACTTGACATATTTCCAATGTCAATCGACCGGATTCGTTTTCAAGAGTAACCCTACTGCTCTGAAGTTTCGGATTCGGACTGGATTCGAACCTGCGCTTCCCGGATAAATACTCCAGGCGGTCTGACCACTAAGCCATCGCGACCTCTCCTTACCATCGCGAATTCTTAATCCATATTTTAACACGTCTTTTGGCGACGTCATTGCTATCTATTCAGTCCCTATACAAGTGACGGCACCGACACGACTAACTTTGCAGTTAATACAATGTCGTAAACCTACTGGTGTGATTTTACGGGAGAGCTTGACCCCCAGCCCCTGCAGCGGCCATGTTACTGCGTCTATGAGACGGTGACAAGGTTTAGGCATTTTTGTACAAACCATTCTATTTAACTACCTCTGTGTTGTTACTAGGCCATCAATATCGATATTTAACACATGTTGATAATCGAGTGAATCGCGATTCAGATTATCCAGACGAGTGAACAATCGACTCGCTCGCCAGCTGAACAAACGAAATACATAAGTACTTATTATTGACATATTATTTGTATGATTCGCATTGGCTGATTTCATGAGCGTCTGGTAGGTTAGGGTAAGAGCCTAAACACACTTTTAAATCGTGACGTGACGTGAACAACCTCGAATTAACGTCCGAAGAGCATCCAATATCGCGTCGCGTCGGTTTTTTTTTGTGCGATGTAAGCCAATAGGACCGGCCAAAAGCTATAGCGAGGCAATTTGATGCTTCTAGTCAAAGAATATTTTCACTCACAAAGACGGCACTCACCTCACGTCTTGTCCAGCATGGCCTTAGATTTGCACCGTGCAGGAACGCTGACAGTGGTGTAGCTAGCGCTTAAGTCCTGTATCAAAATTAATTTCCTTGGGCCCTTTTTATTAAACTGCGATTTTTAACTTTGTCAGTACAGACTTTGGGGCCCTTGTGGCTCAGGGACCCCGTATCATTGGTACGGCTGATACGGCGGTAGCTAGGTACGCCCTTAATGATGCCGAAAGCGTTTTCCGTGAGACGGAATAGGTACTGGTCTACCACCTTATGATTCGTGTCATCGATAGGGTAGAAGAAAAAGCACTAAGGGCGTCCCTTGCGGGACCCTAGCTTGAGTGTGGCTGGGCAAGCTAGGGATTAGCTCTGATTGGGTCGCGTCGGGTGTTCATAGTGTGTCCCCAGGAATATACAATGAACACCCAACGTGGACCAATTCAAATAGTACCTAGTACAATATTTGTAGATTGAAGGTACAGCGTACAATAATGTAGGTCCAGTGTATTTCATTTTAACAGATTTCTACAAATGAAAACTAGCACCTTTCCGCCACGGGGGTAGGTAGGCAACAACTACAGAACGCCACCTGCTGCGATCCTTACCTACATATGCCTTTTGCTTCGTCCACGTTCATACATCTGGTCATACAAGTGCGCCGACTGCGAGTACTACACACCTTACCTTTTTGGAGGATATCACTAATAAGGTCAGTGTATATACAAGTTACTAGGCAAAAAATCTGTAAGAGGTTTAAATTCAGCAGTTCATGACCTCTTTTCCATATAAATTTATTATTTACTTAGGCTCGGTTGCACCATCTTCACTACTTATAACCGTAACCGACGAATTACTGTCTGCTTTGCCAAATTTAGATTTTCGTAGAAAAGCTGTCACAATAATCAACCAAGGTAATCGTCGGTTACGGTTAAGATATTGGTGCAACTCAACTTCACCAACAATAATATATCAGTTGTTTAACACGAAATTATCCGTGTAACCTTAATTTTTTGAAGATATCAGCCGTTCAATATTTTTTAAATATCTGTTATATGTATTGTTGGTCAACTATAAGTTGTTAGGGTAATTGTAAAGAAAACGCAGACATTATAGAATCATTTTATTTTATTTGTCGGTATAAGAGGCTGTAAAAAGTTATTGTCTAAAAGTTTCGATCAATCTTTCTTTTGGTAGAACTAAGTAGGTAAATAGGTAAATTTTAACATCCTACTTTAGAAAAAACATCTAAAGATATTTAGTATTTAATTTTAAAAAGTTTAAAATATTCAGAATTAATTTTTAATCGTTCATATATAAATGCACTAAGCAAACACGAACATTTTTAAAAGTATGCGTAATTATTGTAAAAAAGGTATTGAAAATAATTAAGTAAGTAATACTGTTGACTCCTCTTGACATTCTTATATATAATTTTCGAGAAACAAGGGGAATATACACCACGTTAAGAAAAAAAAGATATTAATTATATTTTATCTACAATTTTATATATTGTCCATTATTGGCTGTATGTAGCTTATCCCCTCATCTCTTAACAATATTGACATTATGTAATTGAGTATAGAACTGCGTGAAAATTAACAGTGTTTATTGAATCGGTAGGCTAACCCAGAGGGCAGTATATTATGGCACATGGGTATTAAATTAACATTTATAACACTCATATTTTTACACCATCATCGGCACGTTGTTATGCAAACTCACGAATTCTCGCATAAGTTTATTATAGCAGACTAATAAATAGTTCGTCTAAGTACCTTTTTTTCATCATAAAAGTTATGAGTTATAACTTTTATGATGAAAAAAGAACTGTCTCGTATTTTTTTTAATTTACTTTTTTTGCACAGCGAGAAGGAGTTTGTTAACTCGGCACCTGTATACCTTGCCAGCACTTTACGTATAGGAGAACAAAATAAAACCAATTGGCATCTGCTGAAGTTTCTTACAATCTCTATTTAATATAAAAACTACAAAAACTAGATACTGTAACGGAGAACCATTTTTTTACAATACCGAAATACTGCTTCTACACTAACATAAAGATCGATTGGTATTCATTTACAATAACGAGTCAAGTATAACGAATCCGAGAATCGAATATAATTTATTGACTTAAACGAAAGCGACAAGAAATCGGTACGATCGTGATTATTTTATATAAAAATGTTTATAAGATGAGTAAATGCTTCGTTATGTACTTATTCCATATCGCTTTCATGTGATACCTACCTAAAATATTATACATACATATAAATAAATTCAAAATATCATTCGTATAACATACGTAGGTACATTCATAAAGCTTGCTGCATATATTCACAAAAAAACTCCTGTTAAACTTAATCAGCGAACATTTGTTATTATGTTTTCATTTCATTTTAAATCATAGAGATGTACTCAGTGACCCAATCATGTTTATCGATCTTATCGTGGCGTATAATTTAATAAAAAAAGTAGTTACATGCCTATTTTGGACTAAAGCTAAAAGTGGTCCAATCGTTTTGCATTACTCAAGTACAAAATGATCTTTTGCTGGACCTCTGCCTCTACAGAACACGGAAAATATTAACATAAAAAATGTTCGCCGACTAAAGTCCATGATACTCCTGCTACAAAATCTACGCACATATCCAGAATGCGAGGGAAATCACTAAAGAGAATGTAATCGTGTAAAATCCATTCAATCACAATATTTGCAAATGCATTCATTACACACTATACAAAACTGCATGCAGAGCACATATTGTTACCGAACGGACTTAAAAATATAATACAAATAATATTGGCTCACTAAAAGTACAAGCGTATGACATCCTACACATCTACATTCGGTTGGAACTAAAGGGGTCGAGAGAATAAAAAACATCAACTAAAACGTTAACAAAATACGACTCTCTATGGAAAATAAATAAATTTACAAATTAGATACACGTTTTAGAACTACTTACTAATAGTCACTTCATCGTCGTTAATGTTTATCACTACATTTTTGGACGAGTCGTTGCGAGCGGGCCTGTACTGCTGGTGCGTAGTGGCGCAATTATAATTTTAATAGCATTTTTCGTAGTAAATCCAGCTCGAACTGGTTTAGTCCACTCCGCGGGGTATTTACCTCCGGCATGGTGTCACCAAGCCACGCGTGCCGGCGTGGGAACATTATCTATGTCGATTATAATTTTGAAGATGTAATACATAGCCGCTCGCCCCCGACGCTCGAATATAACTTAGAATAGAATACAGAAGCATGCCGTCCGCCGCACTACGTTATCCTATCATAGCCTAGGCCGAAACCAACATAAACTACATTACTCAGTCCAATTTTCAGTCAATTTCTTATGAAATTACACCTCAACACACGTATCTAAGTACAAAAACGTTTCGGAATTTCTTCTCCTCGTGTTAGCGAGACATTCGGATGCAAATTATGATGGCAGCAGACGATGTTTTAATTTTATATGATAAAATACATAAATGTCGCGTTTACTATAGATGTATAAATAGAATCGAGTGTTAATTTCTTAATTTGAATATCTAAGTTTTTAGAGCACTTTGTAAATGTGGAAAATTACGAACATTTAAGATATCTAGACACTATAAATGTTTTGTCCGTAACGGAGTCGATGGGGCTCCGATCAAATCCATTAACGAATAATTTAAGCTTAATTAAGGAAACATATTAGACGAATGCCACTTAATGTTTTTTTAAAGATACACCAATTAAAAGATTATTAGAAAATAACATTGATTATGATGACATGAATGAAGCGTTGCTCGTTCGAGAGAGTGATTCCGAAACGATAAGTATTTAGGCTAAATTTTAATTGACAGGAATCTTTTGCCTTCCCCTAACACAGTTCCACCTTACCAAACGATAATCTCGACGTTAAAAACAATGTTTAACTCATTATCGAATATAGTTAATTTAACATCTACGTTAATTTCATGATAAGTAACAGTAACTAACAACTGGAATCTTGCCGATAAACCTACGTTTTAAAGCGAACTAGGAATATAAATTGAGATAGATAATTTCAGTAGCTTTGGTAGAATAATATCATTCGTTTGATTGTTAACATGTATCGACTTTAGCGGCAACACTGCCAAACTCATCATTGAGTATTATGTTTCGTACGTACTACTAGTAAAGAAATAACGAAGTTCAAGTTTCGACAAATATTCGTTATGAACGCATCACGGGTTCAACTTTCTCGATAGTTAAATTGGAGCGCCATTCGTAAGAGAGCAATGCTACTTTGTCGTAAATATTTCACGAGTCGTTCCGTGTATCAATCGGAACGGCACTAAATAGGAATGATACAGAGATTCATGCACGTGTAAGTGTGGAACGGTGCTAGTGTGCGAGCGCGACGGCTGCCCCGACCGCGACCAGCGCCGGACTCACGCGCGACCGACCGCCTCCTGCGCGGTCGCTGACCGAAAAAACTCGACGTCCGTCGTAGACATAGTCGACATCGTCGACTCGTCCCACGTCACTTCGGTCGTGGTCGTCGTCCCGTTGTCGTGTTTTCTCCTACTCTTCGGATGCCGCTGCTTCTTCTTGGGATTGTTAGCCTTCTTGTGCTTCCTCTTATGCCTCAGGTTCGCCTTCTGCAGGCGTATGTGGCAGTTTCTATGTCGCGGCGGAGGCCGCTTCAGCTTGCCGCGATGCCGCCGCGGCGGGCAGTGCGACTGCTTGGGGCCGTCCCAGCGCCGCGTCAGCGTCAGCGCGTACGGCGACAGGTTGCCGAGCGGCCGACTCATGGGGATCTGCGTCCGTCGAGCTCTCCCCCTGTTGTCTAGCGCCAAGAAGGTTTTCTTCCCGTTGCGATATCGCGAGTATGTATTATAGTTGTTCTCCTCTATATGTTCCTCGAACACGCAATCGTCCGAGAGATCCTTCTGAAACAATGAAAAAGATGCGATTAGTTGTTTAAGTAGGCAAAATTGTAAAGACTGACTGTTTACGGCTAACATTGTCGGGATTGGGGTCAGCATTGTTACCGTGACCAACGATCGAATGGAACCCATATTCATTTGTATTGTATATTGATTTAAGAATCAGTGGCCGTAGTCCACAATTATACTATCAGAACACAATTTATCACTCTATAAATCCGCTATAAACTCCCTTTTATGTGCGGAGCGGACCACAGGGTCTCGTACAAGGAATTGGTTTGACAATTTCAACAAATTGGGGCTTTCCTTTTAGGATAACCGTATTACCCCCCGGTTGTTGTGCCGTTATGGCAGCAGGCGGGTGCACGAAGCAATACAAATTGGTTGTTTTATTCATAAATATGTATAAGTGAATCGCTGCAGGGTGTACTAATGCCTCTTAAATTGTCGCAAGACACATAATATTGAGGACATTAAATTCAATCTGCGATGGTTTGCGGGTTACTGTGGCCGGTGGGTGAAAATTATGGTTCCGTAGATTTATGGTGTTGGCAATTTGTCCTATCTGAAGTTCTTTAGTGAACGTGCCGCTCACACAGCTTGACTTGTGGTTTATGAAGTAGCTATCACTGTCTGGATACGAATTGTACGGCGAACCATACATATTAGTTTAGCTTAATCATCCTTTTACTCAATTTCATACAATCGACCGTAATATTGAGTTAGTACGTCAATAGACAGCAACCAGAGTCGTCGCGCGTACTCCCTCGCTCCTTTATCATACTATTCTGTGTATACTGTCATTATACGGTTTTAACAGAAACAAGCATTTATCATTTATCAACAACTTCTACATGGTCCTTCGAGCCACTGTGCGGGATCTCGCGAGTTTTTGAAAGTCCTCCGTCCGGAAGGAGAAGACTAGTGTCAAATCAGACCAGAAACTTGTGTAGGAACTCGTTTAGTGAATTATCAGCATTGTGGGGACAGCAGTTCTCATCGAAGCAGTATCATAACATAGCAAGACGTCAGCAGCAAGACGTCGCCATCAGCAAGGAAGCAGTATCAACAGCAGATCTGCAACCGCACACCTAGCAAACAGCCGTAAGCAACGGAGAATTCAAGTAAGATCTTTCCTTTTTAGTTTAAGCTTGATTTTAATCAATCATGTCAACTAGCAATATGGAAAGTCTTTACGATTCGCAACGCGAAATTAGTGAGGCGATGAATAAATTAAAAGTAAACATAAAAAAGGACGGGGCCGATAGAAAAACAGAAGAATATTTCAAACGTCGGTTGGACTTACTAGAGGGCTATTGGTCAGATTATCAGAACAATCATATGCGTCTTTGTGCGTATGGGTTCAAAGACCATAAATACTTCCAAAATTCTGAGCATGAGAATACAAGTGCGCTTTATACCAGCATTAAAACGTTAATCAGGGAGCAAGCCTTACAAGTAGCATCCAAGAACACTCCTCCGTCACCGATAAGGCGTGTTCATCCAAAACAGGATGAACAACAAATTGAGCGAGTAGAACAAGGTCCAAGTACTAGCCGAGTGAAAGAGTCACGGGGTTCAACTAGCAAATTGGACGATATGATTCGCAAGCAAACAGCGAATATCAAGGCTTTCAAAAGAGCCGTGAGCAACATTGATCTGGACTCCATCAATGAAAAGTGGGAGTTGGAAGACGCTCTCAAAACATTACATTCAAAATGGAAACAGGTTGATATACTCCACTGGGAAATCGATGGTGAAATGTGTGGCGAAGACGAAGAGTATGACCTTGTCTATAATGAAAATGAGAAAACATTTATCAGTCTCAAAAAATCAATCAACAAGAAACTCTGGTCGGTGTCACATAAAGAGTACAGCACTCCACAGATGGATATTCCTATTTTCACAGGCAAATATCACCAGTGGTATTCATTCAAGGATTTATTTAATGAAGCCATACACAACAACATATCCTTGTCAAACGCACAAAAAATGCAATTTCTGAAAGGAAAATTGCGTGGCGAAGCAGAAAAAATTATACAACATCTTCCGATAAGCACGGAAAACTATAGCATATGTTGGGAACTATTAAATCATCGTTACAACAATAAAAAACTTATTTTCTCTTCCATTATCAATACTTTATTGGGATTACCCAGCATGCAACAGCAATCTCTACTTCAAATAAAAAAATTACACGACCTTACTCTAGAGAGCATTCACGCCATAAAAAACTTGGGTGTCGATATCAGCACATGGGATCCACTTCTTGTGCATTTACTGTCACAAAAGTTGGATGGTGAAACATTTGGGGACTACATAAATTCCTTAAAGAATGCTAGAGATTTACCAGTGTTGCAAGAGTTCCTCAGCTACTTAGAATGCAAATTTACAAGCCTAGAATCATCGCGTAGAAAACAGGAGCATTCTACACAAAAATCGAATTATGAAACTAAAAACTCTGGGATGAAAAATTATCATAGCACTAAACAGCATAGTAACAATAATTGGAAATCATCCTCCAAAGCACTACACGTGTCGTCAACATTCAAGTGTGTTCTTTGCGGTCAACGACATGGCCTATATAATTGCAAAAGGTTCATAGAAATGACTAATGAAAACAAACTAAACACAATTTCGAAATTAAAATTATGCGTTAATTGCTTATTTAGTCATAATGGACAACAGTGCATTTCCACCAAACGCTGCAGCAAATGCGAAGGAATGCACAATTCAATTTTGCATGATGCTTGCACAATAACGAGAACGTCGCCAGCAACCAACGCTATTACAGCAAACTCACCTCAAATTAATGAAAATGCTAGCACATCTGTTTCATGCCATGTCGCAAGAAATGACTTGAAAATAAATGAAGTGATGCTGGCTACGGCGTTGATCAAAGTCGTAGCTATTGATGGATCACACCAGATTTTAAGAGCCTTAATCGACTCGGGCTCGCAAGTGTCTCTAATAAAGGAAGGTGCAGTCAAAAAACTAGGTTTACAAAAATCACGATGCAATGGTGTTGTCATGGGTATCGGAGAACAGCAAAACAATTGCAAAGGGAAATTAACTATTCACTGTAAATCAAACTATAACGACTTTTCATTTAGTACGGACGTACTCATTATGAAAAGTATGCTTGGACACTTACCTAGCAAATCATTTGATCAACCGAAATGGTCTCATATAGAAAACTTGCAGTTAGCAGATCCCGAATTTTACTCTAGCCGCCCAGTGGATTTGTTACTGAGTGCCAATGTTCATGGCATAATTTTATTGTCGGGATTGATCAGAGGAGAAAATCCTTCTCAACCAGTAGTTCAGCAAACTCAACTGGGATGGATTATATATGGAGGTGGGGAAATGACGTCATATCGATGCAATGTTGTGTTGAACAATATACAGGATATTCAGCGATTTTGGGAGATCGAAGACATTAGTGAAGAGTCAGACCTATCAACAGAAGATCAGGAATGTGTTGATTATTATTTGTCAACTACGAAGCGGCGAGCGGATGGACGTTATGAAGTCAAACTACCTCTCAAATCGGATATCAATGAGAAGTTGGGATCCTCAAAAGAAATGGCCATGGCGCAGTTCCAAAGCTTGGAACGAAAATTTAATAAACAACCCAAATTAGCAGAGCAGTATAAATCGTTTATCAACGAATACCTGGCTTTGGGTCATATGATACCTAGTCAGTGTAACAACAATCAAACAATATCTTGTTACCTACCGCACCATTCAGTGCAACGAGCTGAATCGGCGACAACAAAGCTTCGTGTCGTATTCAATGCGTCTGCCAGGACGTCTAGTGGGTACAGTGTCAATGACTTAATGTTGAAAGGACCGAATTTGCAGCAAGATCTTCAAGGATTAATTATTAAATGGCGTCAATATAGGTATGCATACACAGCTGATATTGAAAAAATGTACAGACAAATTTTGGTTGCCAAAACAGATCAGCAATATCAGCAGATCTTGTGGAGAGATTCAACAAATCAACCAATCAAATCATATCGACTGGCGACAGTCACTTATGGGACCAAGTCAGCGCCGTTTTTAGCAATGATGACCTTGCAACAACTGGCGAAAGATGAACAGCAATCATATCCAGAAGCCTCCAAGGTCTTAGCAAGTTCTCTTTACGTAGATGACTTGATTCACGGGTCGCATTGCATAGAAAATGGTCAGCAACTAATAAAAGATTTGAACAAGTTACTAAAGTCAGGGGGGTTCACGCTAAGAAAGTGGGCTGCCACTCATTCCGAACTCTTAGCCGATATTGAATCAGCAATCAACGAAAACGGCGGAGAAATGATATTTAATCTAAAATCCGAAAACACATCTAAAACATTGGGCTTACGTTGGAATTCGGTGAATGATCAATTTACTTTTAAATATAATTTCGCAAACCTAGACACTAAACTAACGAAGCGAATACTTTTGGCTGAAATATCAAAGTTATTCGATCCTTTGGGATGGATCACGCCTGTGTCAACAAAGCTCAAACTTCTATTCCAGAAACTATGGATAGATAACAAGCACTGGGATGACGAAGTTCCAGAAAACATTAGCAAGGAATGGGATACATTACGAGTAGATATAGAAAACATTAATGAATATAAAATCCCGCGATGGATCGGTTATCAACCTAATGACGTCATCGAACTTCACGGCTACTGTGAAGCATCGACAAAAGCTTACGCCGCAGTTATTTATGCGCGTATTAGGAAACATAAGGAATCTTCGGTAATATTAGTTGCTGCCAAATCTCGATTAGTCCCGATTTCAAAAAAGGTATCATTACCGAGATTGGAGTTATCTGGAGCACATTTACTGGGAAGATTGATGAAGAAAGTGATGAGCTGTTGGGGAGAGCAAAAGGTACGTGTGTTTGGATGGACAGACTCGATGGTCGTCTTGGGTTGGTTGCAAGGTGATCCAGGACGCTGGAAAACGTTTGTAGCAAACAGAACAAAAAGCATTTGTGACGTTATTAAACCAGATCGCTGGCGTTACGTCAAGTCAGAAGAAAACCCAGCGGACGCAGCAAGTAGAGGTATCTTAGCCTCTCAATTAATAAATCACAATTTGTGGTGGCAAGGGCCTCACTCATTGCAATCATTCGATGAAAATTTGGCAACGTTAAAACAAACCGTTGTTACCACTGACCAAGAATTAAAAGCAAGTCAATACAGTCACAGTCAACAAACAAACACTATCATTCATAATAGAGATTCAGAGAGCATTATGATGAAACTGTTAGAAAACCACAGTTCATTTTCAAGAATCATCAAAATTGTTGCGTGGTTATTACGAGCTACTAAAACAATGCAATTAACGAATAAAGCAGCGTCGGCTAAACACAAGTCGTTGCCTTCATATCTCACATTACATGAATTGCATAATGCCAAATCGTTAATTATTCAATATATACAAAGAACATTATTTTTAGATGATATTGAACATTTAAAAAAGCGTGGTAATGTATGCAGCAAGAGTAATTTACTAAGGTTAAATCCATTTATTGATCAAGAGGGAATCCTACGTGTAGGTGGACGGTTGAGTAAATCAAATATATGCATGGAAATGAAACATCCAGCGATAATTCCGCATAGCAGTCGTTTAACTATTCTGATTATCAATCAAGCGCATCAACTTACCTACCATGGTGGACCTCGTTTAACACTAGCCAATCTCAGGCAGAAATACTGGATCCTGGGAGGGAATAAAGCGGTGAAACAGGAAGTTAGAAATTGTGTTATTTGTCGGAAGCATACACCCAAGATGCAGCATCAGTTGATGGGAGATCTGCCGGAAGCCAGAAGCAATCCCGCCCACCCCTTCTATCACACTGGCGTAGATTATACTGGCTACGTTGAGGTTAAAAGTAATAAGGGACGTGGAATAAGAACATCAAAGGGTTATATAGCAATATTTGTGTGTATGGTGACGAGAGCTGTACATTTGGAGCTCGTGTCAGATTTGAGCAGTTCGGTGTTCCTAGCTGCGCTACGTCGCATGGCTGCCAGAAAGGGGGCCCCGCGTCACGTATATAGTGACAACGGAACCAACTTTGTGGGGGCTAACCGAATCCTACAAGAACAATTTCATGACCTACAAAGCATTTTTGATGTTAATTTATTAGCTGAGTTAACAGATTTAAACATAGAATGGCATTTTAACGCCCCATCTTGG
This sequence comes from Xylocampa areola, assembly GCA_935421205.1. NCBI lineage: Eukaryota > Metazoa > Arthropoda > Insecta > Lepidoptera > Noctuidae > Xylocampa > Xylocampa areola. The sequence goes on from OW285220.1 coordinate 13,071,086, forward strand.
CCAAGTGCCGGAGGACTGTGGGAGAGAGCAGTTAGAAGCCTGAAACATCACCTCAAGAGAGTAGTGGGTGAACAAAAGTTTACTTTTGAGGAATACACAACTGTCTTAGCACAATTAGAGTCATGTTTGAATTCTAGACCACTGTGTGCGTTATCAGAGGACATCGACGACTTAGAAGTCCTCACCCCGGCTCATTTCTTAACTGGAAGGCCTGGAACAACAATTATTGAAACGGAACACGATGCACGCACCAGGTGGACTCTATCAGCAAAGATTTCGCATGATATATGGAAAAAATGGAAGTCAGAGTACTTAACTCAGCTATCAGTGCGACCCAAATGGGTCAAAACTCAAGATAATATGAAAATTGGACAGTTAGTCACAATACAGGATGACAATCTGCCGCCTGGGAAATGGATGATGGGCAGAGTTGTAGAACTTCATCCTGGGCAAGACGGATACGTTCGGGTCGTATCTTTAAAAACTAAAAATGGCATCATAAAGAGACCAATTGTCAAATTATCTATTTTACCACTTTCACCTGACAGCGAAGGAAAGGTGAAGGAACAAGCCAAAGAAGAAGAAGATATAAAACAAGCAAGAAAACCAAGATTAAAGTTTACATCAATGGCAATTTCGTTAATATTGTTTATGTCTGTATTAACGACGTCTCAAGCAGCATTTAGCATATCTACATTACCTAACAATATATCTTTATATTTTGACTCAATTGATAACATGCAGGTTGTTAGAGACAAATGGACTCTCATCGTTTATTATAATATGTCTCCGTATTGGGATGGTATGTCAACAGCAACAAAATTTTTAAGTTATTTAAATAAAACATGTAGCACGTTATCTGAAACAAGTCGGTGCACCATGATATTACTCCAATTACAGCACGAGTACTCAGAATTACAACATTACAACCGGCTACTACTGAGTCAGCATTTTGATGCGCGCGCCAGACAGCGTCGCGGCCTTATCAATGGAGTAGGTTACGTCGCGAATGCCCTATTCGGAGTATTGGATCAAGGTTTCGCGGAACAATATAAAAAGGATATTCAACTTATACAACAAAATGAGCACCATCTCACTGACCTACTAAAAAATCAAACATCTATCGTTGAGGCTGAATACAATGTGCTGAAACGAACTGAACAAAACATACAAATTCAACATAAAACAATCAATAAACATTTAAACGAGTTAGATCGCGCAACTAACATAATTAAAGAAAAGGTGGAAAAAATAAGCGAAATTCAGGACTTCACATTGTCAGCATTAACAGCTATCAATTTAGTTCAAAAGTTAAAAGGGATTCAGAATACTTTACTGGACACCATAACAGACATTTACCACGGTAAATTTAACACGCATTTATTGACACCAGATCAGCTGAAAAATGAATTGCAATTTATTTCGGGACAACTGACCAAGGACGTGACATTACCAGTGGACAACATTCAGTCTGATCTCAAGTCAATTTATAGCATGCTGAGAGTCAAAGCAAGAGTGATGACAGACTATGTCATATTCGAGATAATATTTCCATTGACTAGTAGAGACAGTTACAAGATTTACAGAATCTTACCAATTCCTCACCAATTAGGAACTGATATGCTTAACGTGTTTCCAGTATCAGAATTCGTAGCAATCAATTTAAGAAAAGATACTTACATAACAATATCATTCATGGAGCTTCAACTTTGTTTACACACTGAAAGTTCCTATTTATGCCAAATCGATAAGCCAGTCAACTATCTTCCTATTGACGAGAAATTTTGCAATATAAATCACACTATCAATCAATGCACAGTCATCAAATCTCGGTGCAAGGACATGTGGATTGAGTTGAACGACCTGTCCAAGTACTTATATTTTTGTTGTGATACTTACTCATTAAGGATTATATGTCCAGATCAAGTTACTCACAAGCAAGTGACTGGAGCCGGGATAATTAGTCTAGAATCTAAATGCATCATCAAAGGCAAGGACTTTGCTCTATACTCACGCTCTCAATCAAGGAACATCATAAACGCTAACCCTGTAATAGAAACGCCACAGATATCAGAGCTCAATCATTTAATTAACATATCGCTATCTCACTTCACGGAGTCGGTAGATCCGTTAAACGATACTTTGGAAAACATCGAAAAACAGGTAAAGCAATTGAAAACTGCTACAGCCAATACTCCAAACGATCTATCCTGGAACTTAACAACACATGACGTTCACCAGTATGTAATATGCTATGGTTTGCTTGGTGTAACAATAGTGGTAGCAGCAGTGTTCCTGTGGAGGAGGAGAAGGGCAACAGGGAGCTTTATACGGACGGTAGTACCTACAGTAACGTTTGCACGAGAGCAGAGCACCACTGAACAACAGCCCAGTGAAGTGGATGAAAATGAAGTGAATATAGTGAAGGTGCCGCGAAAGCAGAGTACGGCTGACCGTCAGCCTAGTGAAGTGAAATGGGCATCCAGCACATATAGTTTAAATAGTACACAAGATATAGCAACTTCCCCTACACCGCCAAAACGAAGTTGTTACAGGGAAGATCTTGTTTAAATTTTATTATATTTTTTATTTTCAATATTTGTAATATTTCGCCCGGGAGCATGTACGGCGAACCATACATATTAGTTTAGCTTAATCATCCTTTTACTCAATTTCATACAATCGACCGTAATATTGAGTTAGTACGTCAATAGACAGCAACCAGAGTCGTCGCGCGTACTCCCTCGCTCCTTTATCATACTATTCTGTGTATACTGTCATTATACGGTTTTAACAGAAACAAGCATTTATCATTTATCAACAACTTCTACACGGATCTCGCGTCACTTGTTTTCTGAAGTGGTTAGCTATCATTATCTAGATAGCAACTTGTAAATTAGTTGTTCATTTTACAACAGTGGTTTCTTAATGGTCAAATATTTCATACAAGGACTTGAAATCTTATCTGAAATGGTTTGTATTAACGTTTGTCGAGGCAATTGTTGTAATGGTTTGGATATCTTCGATTAGAATAAGTAATATTTCGCAGTAGTGAAATCCACTCTCTTCTATCTAGGCTTACTGAGAGCATCGCTTACCGCTAGAATTTGTGCTAAGAGATAAGGAAAGTACTTTCGATTTGTGTTAGCACAAAGGTAATTAATGGTTGTGCGATACTGTTTGGTCTATTAAGGAGTCTCTCGCATTCATCAGGCTCAATAGTAATTTTTGTAGTTTTGGTTGCATAATTTGCATTGCTTTTAAGTCTTAGTTGATTTACGGGAGTGCGCATAGTAACTTGATTCTAATGCTAAAATCAAAGTACTTAGGCTTCGAACAAACATGTTTTGAATTAAAACTTCAGTTGTATGTACGTCTGCACTAAAAGTGACAATTACAAATTCTGGCTGATATTGAGATTTCGGGCCCGAAATGATTACAATACATAATCTTTCTCAGATATTTTTAGTATGGGCAAGCTTTATTCAACAGAATTGCGTTATGGACCTGGGTGATCGATTCTTCTCTATGATAACTTTTTCTCTTCATAAACATTTTATGGTCGTGTAAATCTGTATCGGTGGCCAGTGTAAATCAGAATTCTATAACAACATTTCTACCGTGTCCAGGCCGATATGACATTCCCTTAGTCAGGTAAGTTTATGAATATGCGTATTCAATTTAAATCGATGTTCTTGAGAAGATAAATCATTTTTTATGAACTTTCGTTTATTTAGATATTTACGTTTATATATGATGGAGAAATTGCTAGTTTTCAGGGTGGTAGGGACCTACTTGTTTTTAACTTTGGCTGTGCATATACGTTTAGGTAAAATAAATTAAAATATATATAGTAATATCTTAGGTTTGCGCGATCACTACACATTATAATAAAACAACTTTTAACCGGATTAATCGCGTGTATTATTGGTTTTTTGTTTTCCTGGTTTTTTGGTTTTCCTTTTATTTATGTTGAGACGCCTGACTTCCTACGACCACGAACGCTGCAAAGTGTTCGAAACGTCAGACAAAAACAAAGAAACAATAATACACGAGATTAATCCGGTTAAAAGTGGTTTTATTATAAAATATATATGTTTTTGGAAGCCTTTGTTGCACTTTTTGTTATAGAGTTATAAACTGTTGTTTAATGTTATAATCTTTTTCTTATCGTATGGTTCATGGACAACTTAGTGTCAGAGTTTAAACAATGTCAGAGATCTCTATCTATCTCATGTCAGAGATAGGTCTCTGACATGGCTTTACACACCATCAAGATCATCTCTCAGGTGTGCTTGGTTTCCTCACGATGTTTTCCTTCACCACATGACTTCGAAAAGTCAGTGGCGCGTGCGTTGGATTCGAACTTGCGACGTTTGACTTGTCAGTCCAACGGTCATACCACTAAGCTATCACTGCTGTATAATTACTTAGGCAAACTGTTTACCGTTGTGAGTAGCTCTATGATCAGTTCCACAAGAGTTGGTGATGCGCTGTCTTGAATTTAGGGAAATGGAAAAATTGGGATTGGTGAAGTAATACTCCTCCAGACTGTATTTCGGTCACGGCGGCCTATCTCCGAAGAGATTAGCCAAATACGCAAAAGATATTATAGTGCCTAAGTGTGTGCGCAAACACAGATGCACTCCCTCTTCCTTCACTCACTTAGTCCGATGGGACGGCAACCCGACACGTACCGGAGAAAGATCAGGCGCAGGACCGACGGCTTTACATGCTCTCCGATGCACGGGGGTGTCACACCACCAGCTTCCTAACTCCGGACTGCTACTGAGAATTTCCTAACAGAAAAAACCCAATAACGATTTGCCCGACCTGGGAATCGAACCCAGGACCTCCCGCTCAGCAGCTGCGCTTGCAACCACTAGTTCAATGAGGCAATCAGGTTGGTTAAGTATTAAATTTACAGCATGAAGCATACCTCAGGCTCAAAGTAAAATACATGACATAACCTCACGACTTCCTACTATGGGGCCAGGCAGAAACCACAGACCGTCACCTGCTACGATCCTTACATAAATCAAAAGTAAAAACCAACTGAAGTAGCATTACTATTTTATTTATACTTATATACCTATAACAGCACACCCGTATTCTCCGAAAGGGTATGCAGAGGTTACACCCAAATTTCACCACCACTATCATCATGGTCGTCCCCTGCCCTTATCCCAATTTACTTGGGGTCGGCGCAGCATGTATTCTTCTTCCACACATCTCTATTAGCTGTCATATCGTCAGTCACTCCTTTTCTAGCCATATCATCTTTAACACAATCCATCCATCGCTTCCTCAGTCTTCCTTTACTCGTGTAGCCATCCACATTCATACTCAAAACATTACCCACATTTCACCAATGCTGTTATTAAGTTCCATGTTAAGATTCCAAGCTCCGGGCTGCTACTGAGAACTGCCTACCAGAAAAACCCAATAACACTTTGCTCGACCTGGGAATCGAACCCAACACCTCATGTTCAGCGATCGCGCTTGAGACCACTAGACTAACGAGGCTGTATTTTACTTAACTAGGGTCAAAATGTTGCTAGTCCAAGAGATCTCTACTGTTACTGGCAAGGTTACCAACTCCTGGTAAGGTATTTTATAAATTTAGTTAATACACTTAGAAGACCTCATGACTCCTCACTGTCTCATCATGAACAGATTCCTACCTGTTGTATGACATAACATAGCAACGTGATGCCAGTATTCCCCGAAGCCAGTATTCCCCGAAGCGGTAGGCAGAGGTGTTTACAGTTGAACACCAACATTTTACCAATGCTGTTATTAAGTCCCATGTCATAGCTGGTGAGCCTATTGCCATCTACCGGGCAAAATTCCAAACTCTGAGTTGCTATTGAGAATTTCCTAACAGAAAATCCCAATAACACTTAGCCCGACCCGGGAATCAAACCCAAGACATCATGCTCAACAGTGGCGCTTGGGACCACTCGACCAACGATGCAGTCTTGTATGAAGAGGTTACAATATGTAACTGGACTACAATTCCTGTTAGAATACTCTAAATACGTCAGTACAGACAGTTAGTTATGTTTAATAATTGCTCATAGAACATAGGACATTAAAATCTAAGCGTGTTTAACTGATCTACATTAAATTATACTAGCGCACACGACATTACAACCTCTTTTATTTAGGAAGCTGTATCTACATAGATTATTAATTTGAGTTACTGCACTAAACGTGCAATGGAATGCAATCTATTTCAAAGACTCGCCATTAAATAATTCGTTGGTGTAATACCACCCATGGAGTTTAGGGTGCCTCAGGGTGTTGCCAACGTTGAAATAATTAAGTACGTATTACGATAAAATAAGGTTTAGTACCTATGATGGTTTATTTGTGGAATGTATCGAATCGAACGGTAAATACGCTCTGGATTTTATTTAAATAAGTATTTATCGCGAAATTGGATTATTTAATACTAATGCGCATTCAATTATTACTTCAAAGGGGACTGCTTCATGGTCTAGTGATCGTTAGCGCGGCTGCCGAGTCCGAGAGTTCAAATCGGTATACACCTAATTGGTAAATGCGTTATTGGGTTTTCCTATTAGATAAAAGTAAAGGTGGCAATAGACTCACCGTTTATTACATGGGACTTAGAAACAGCATTAGAGTAGTGTGGGTAAACTATTAAAAAATAGTACATAACTACACTTCTGCCTAAACCTTCGGGGAATAAAAGCGTGATGCTCTGTTTTTTTAAATTATAATTTTCATTTATTTTATAGAGATTATTTTTTTCTAATTAGATCAAGTTTTTATATTATTTAATTCAATTTGTGCGCAAACGAAAAACAGCTCTACAAGTCTTCACTAAAATTGTTTTCAAAACACACGCAAATTATTTCCATATTAGAACCATAAACACAACAGTGCTTTTGGCGCCAAACCATAAAGTTGGCAGCACTGCGTATTGTAACCTCATAATAGCCCACTAGAGGTCGCCATTTACCCCCGAGCTTTACTGCATGAAATTAATTTCTCTCTTCTATGCACCTTAAGCGGTTACTGCTAATCGTAAACGACACATAATTGCGTGTAAAATGGCCTACAGCGTTTAATTATGAGCTTTGAAAATTATCGATTCCCATTACATAAACATAAAGTGGAAATAATTTAGACTGGGGTGATTTGATTTTGGTTTCATAATAGATTTGTTTTAAATCAACTTTGGTATTTTTGTAAAGTCTTAGCATACCATTAAGCCCGTGTCCCCTGAAGGGATACGTAGAGGTGCACTGTTGTACAGCCATATTTTACAGATGGTATGTAATGAGCCTATTACCGTCTACTAGATACAACTCCAAACTCTGCTCTGCTACAGAGAATGATTTAACAGAATATCCTAATAACTCTACTAACCCAATAAATCGGAACCGGGACCTCACGTTTAGCAGCCGCGCTTGCGTTCACTAGACCAATGAAGACGTTTCAATATATCGGTCAAGTAATATAATTTAGATTTAAATGTCTTTTCATCTAAGTATGTGGAATAAGGAATAAGTTTTACAAATTTTTTAAATAAAGAACGTTTAATGGAGAAGTCCTTTAACTAAAAAATCTTATTTATTCCCAAATCACTATCGGAAACAGATAATATTAACCGTTACTAATAGTTTAATTAAGGCAGGTGACACACGTAATTATCAATTAAATCGCGCCTACGTGGCAACCGTCATAATATACGTTATCTTATCGCAAGTTGGAACCATTCCCAATAATAGTTACAGGATTCGTTTAGAGAATTGGTTCAGAGGGCAAATGGTGTGAGAAGTGGGCGAAGATAAGGGAATAGTGATTGATCATCGCCTATTTGGATATCGATAAAAGTAACTTGATAGATAAGATTCATTAAAATAGAAAGTAAAGATAAATCTTTGAAGAGCATTAACGCATGCTTAGCGAACTCAAAAGTTTTTTATTTAAACCCTCTATTATGAAAAACGTAACATGGTAAATGTAAGTTTAGTAGTTTCATGCCCCTACTTTTTCTTTTTCCAAAAAATAATAATAATATAACTTTAGAAAGTAAAGTTTGATTTTATATATTTGGATATTTAGATACAATCAGAACTCATTGAATTTGTAAGTCTCAATTTGTATTAACATTAAATGGCCAACCTATAAAGTAAGTTTACTTCATATGAACGTATGAAATAACATAAAAAAATACATGTTTTACTTAGAAGTAAATATGACCGCACTTACCTACTGTACACAATTTTGTCATAAAATAACAAGTCATACTTTGATATCTTTACTTGCTGTCCGCTTATGAAAAGATTTGTAAATTATTCAATTTGACTGAATAAACGTAAGTTCCTACCCGTAAGTTTATGTGAAAGCATGCATAATACATGCATGCTCGCATGCAATTTAATATTTCAAATATAAGATACGTGCTTTCAAACAAGACTAACAAGATTATTCTAATTCAATGATTCCCTGCAACATGTAAATATCGATACTCATAATATTTACATACATTTTCTAATCGATAAATCGTGCCAACCTCGAGGGTCAAACATTTTACGATCGTGAATTTATCGATACCGATGATCGACTATCGATAGTGAATAGGCTACACGACACTAACAGAGATAGGGTTATCGGGTACGATCTTTATGGACTAGAAACAATCGCTAAAGAAGATTCGAAGTCGATTCGTTTCATGTAAAGGATATAATATTGTTGAAATTAAATTTTAGTGTCCTTATTGACATGTTCCTTCGTATGTCACTTACAAAGCTATAAAATTAAATCTATGGCATTCAGTTTTTTTTATTGTAACACTGGCTTACAGACACCCACTATATGGGTCATTAGGTTGTTGGCAACATTGTAAAGATACTGTTTTATTTGTGACGGTACATTTCAAAAGGAACACTACCCACCAGATCCTTTTATGATCTTTAATCCAGAGATCCTTAAAAACTAACTTGCTTTGTATAATAAAACTGTAATCCAAAATATGCTCTTAACTTCAAAGTTTAAGTACTGGCGTCCGAGCACGGATCTTTTCGATAAACTTGTCGACTCGATAAAAGTTTTTATGTATTAAATTTTATCGTTTTATCAACACTTTATGTCAGATTTGACGTTTAAAATCGACAAACGTGTCGACAAAAAGAACCATGCTTGCACCGCTGTTTTGAGAATGCAATCTTATCTCGATACAATAAAGATATTCATACATTTCCGACACTGTGTTTCATTCCTACATTATAAAGCCACCCACAAACGAATAATTCTCACAAAAAAGGAATCAAATTCAAAACAGTATAGGAAACACTCGTCTGTAATCGGATAACAGTAGAATGCAATGTAAATGCTAAATTAGAAAGCTTTGAATCCTAATTTACGCGTCTCTAGAGTTATTTATTCTGCAATAAATATGTCAATTACAGTAGCCTAGCCGAGACAGATTTATACAGGGGTGTCACTCGTGTTTTAAAATGAAGTCTTTTGCTTACAAACTTTTTAAGTGACATTAAAGTGGGTAAAAGGGGTTTTAGAACTTTAGAATTTATTACAATAAGGGTAAATCGACTTCTGAGTATTCTTACTGTTGATTCTACTCTTGTACTAAAATACGTTCAGTGCTTCGTATAACTAATATCCCAAGTTTACTTTGATTATTGAATAAGTTGATCATAGAAGAAAATGGTTTGCTCCAGAATTTTAAAAGTTGGTTCAAAGCACAAGGCAAACAAACACACATGATATGTTATTATAATAAAAGGAAAAATAAGACGGCCGTGAGCAGGATTCGAACCCGCGCGTCCCGGATAAATACTCCAGGCGCTCTGACCACTAAGCTATCTCGACCTCAGCTCACCACCGCGAATTCTTAATCTATATTTTAACACCTTTCTTGGTCACGACCGTATTCTTTTTCCATTTAATATAATAACTTTAGAGTTCGCTAAGCATGCGTTAGTGTTTTTCAAAGATTTATCGTTAACACATGATATGAGTCGAGTAATGTATGCAATTTTGCTTAATTTCAGCCATCATACTACAAGCAAGTGAAACGGCTGCCAAACCTCAGTGAAACTGGAGCGGCCATGTTTAGCACATGCCAGGGATATGGGCCAAAGGGACAAATACCGATAGGATACTCGGTGACAAATATAAATGGCAAGATGAATTCAAGGCATTCTTTAACTAGTTTTATTCTTGCAAACTCACAAGTGCCTGTAAATAGTCTACTTAATTAAAATAAATAATTTGACTTTGAAGAGGGGTGGCAAATACTGACACGTGTGGAGCAGTAGTCGAATCATGAGTTACCTTACCATTAATACTCCTCCCGCCTGTATTTAGGTTACAGCGGCCTATATCCACGGAGATTAGCCAAGTGCGAAGGAGATATTATAGTGCACAAGTGTATGCGAAAAGACAGGTGCACTCCCTCTTCCTTCACTCTCATATTCCGATGGGACGGTAATCCGACACGACCGGAGAGAGATCAGGCGCAGGACCAACGGCTTTACGTGCTCTCCGAAGCACGGGGTTGTCACACCACCAACTTCCTGACTCCGGGCTGTTACTGAGAATTTCCTAACAGAAAAACTCAATAACACTTTGCCCGACCTGGGATTCGAACCCAGGACCTCACGCTCAGCAGCCGCGCTTGCGACCACTAGACCTAGACTACCTTACTATTAAGTCCATTACAATGGATGCAAATAAATGCAATACAAATTAGTAGACACCGTCACGGTTTAACAGCTCCTGATAATGCCCCGCAGAGGGGCAAAACACGTGTAGTACTTATTCTACTCCGCGGGGCATCATCATCCGTTAGTGGTAGTTGCAATTTTTCATGGCTACGTGCATATTTTCTGGAAGGCGGTAAACAGGCAATTTCATGACTACCGTCAATATTGTGTAAGTAAGTAGCTAGATATTGTATTTATTTGCATCCATTTGTATGATCTACATCTACAGATAATTGTTCCGGATCTGGGTATGTGTGAATTTATGTAATCTACATGTAAATATATATACAAACCTACCCACCATAACGGAGGAATTCTTACTACCGGCAACATTATACATATTTATATGACAGATAAGGTAAGTACTAATTTAAAAAAAGAATAATTACTTATCGCCTCTACTCCTAAACAATTAAGTACTACAAAAGATCACTGTCATTTTCAGTGAGTAGTAGGTACCATAGATTCTCCTCTCTAATCTCTGTTTTTAATAAATATGCGAGTTAATGTTAATACAATGAACATGAGACTAATAATGGAAGTTTAACACGATAATTAAATTAAGAGTATTATTCTAAAGCTTAAATTAACGAGGTTTAGTATCCATTTATAAGGAAGTGACGACTAGTGGCTTATGCCGACGATAGATTTTAGACTGGTTTATGGTAAAGCCATAATTAGCATAAAACGGACAGAATTAGAAAGAACTATATTACAAACTAGCCCATGAACATTAGTACAATAATAATAACTTTTAAATGTCTCACTGTAAAGCAAAGGCTCCGAAGTAATGAGGCGTTCAGCACGGATCTTAAAAAAATACGGAGGGAGCGTTGCGTACGACATGTGAGAAGCATGCCTAGTCAAACAATTTCGCATGTACACGAGCTAAACGCATACAAATACGTAAAACACATCCACTCGGCGCCAATACGCTGCGTGCGTAATCTATGCGTCGCTTATGACAAGGCAAGGTTCCATCCGTATTTTTTTCAAATCCGTGGCGCTCTGATTGTAAATGTTCTTTAGCCGTCTAATCCATTTATAGACTGATCACGCCACACCATCAAGCTCTATGCGTTACCAATTCAGACCAATAAGTTTAGATTTTTCTCGTTTTTTTTTTTACCATATTTATGCTTTAGAGTTATGCAACGACAGCGTGGATGGCATAGAAAAATGAAAATATCACAGACAACACGGTATTGGCTTCGAAATTTGAAAAACAATTTACACTGGCGTCCTGCCACTATGAGTGACGTCATTTGACATTTTGTTTGGACAATTAAATAATAGTAGGTACCTATTCTCAATTAAGAATGAGTTATGCGTGTATTACATTGCAAATAAGTGTGATCGGTGACCCATTTGCGCATGATTTGTTGCTTATGGATGCGCCACTGAACTCAAGTAATTAAGAGTATTCCTGTGATCATGTCATCATATAATTAACATTTGAACCTATCGCCAAATAAACAGTCGAAAGACATTTTCGGCTGTAACTCAGCCTATCAGGTGCCTGTTATGCCGTAATTCCTTTTTGAGACATCTGTTTTCTTTGCCGGAAACATTAGAATAAAGAGAAGCTTTGTTAATAATAACCTTAAATCATATCCATTTATCATTAAGTGATGAAGTGATTTTATCGTCTCCAAGACCACCAGTATCGGCATTATTGCATATAATGCGGCCTGCTTCCTTAAGACCATGCCAATAAACTATCGAAAAGGCCAAGGAGGTTGACAACACATAAACCTAATGTCTCCACATTTGTATTAAAGATAAACATCAACAATTCATATTTCGAATGCAAATTCAATAATCGAATGTCAGTCAAGTGAATGCGCGCCACTCGCGATGTATTCGCGGCATGTAGATACTCGTAGTTCCTGTGAATGCAGTCATATAATTTACCGGTATTTGTACGGGACATGAAATGTTTAGGATCTATTGTAAACAAATATAAAGGGTTTTCAGGATAAATGGCTTAAATTCAAAATACACAATGAATACCTACACCTTGAATACGAATGTTCGTTCTGAATTTGCTGGCTGTTGGTATAATTTCCAATCTTAAGTTAAATACTTAATAAAAAAGACACTGTTCCTAATTGGCGATGGTCGCCGCCCCAAAAACACAAACGTGACACATAGTAGGGTTGCAAGCAATCGTTAGCACTTCCCAGAAATCGGTGATCGCGATCAATAACAAAATGGATGCGGTCGAAACACATCAATTCCAGGTATTTTGATGGGATTCCGTCAACCCAATGCCTGGGCTTTTTCCGGCGGATTATTAGTGGTCAGTCTAACCTGTCGTCTGTGAATCTAGTGTTAATTTATGCGATGGCGGCGCCTCTTATGTAATTTAATGATGTGTCTCCAAATGGGTCGTGTCGGAGATCTTAAAAGTTCATTCATAATTTTTGGAATAGGCTATAGTAGACCACCGACCTTCACGATTACAGAGTTAATTGCTTCATTCTTTGTGTTTTATTAGTCCTAGGACGGTTATCTTTGGAATTTGACTAGCAGAAAATGGGCCCGATAAAATCTGCATGGGAGAATTCGTGAGGTGACAGATTTTGCTGTTTCTGTAAGATTTTGGGCCAATTTAAAACAATCTTTTAATAAGTTTGATTAATAAGTAAAAATATATGAAATATTAAAATAATCGATACAAATAAGTAATCGCATAAGCATGATACTTAACTAAAGAATAGTTATTTTATAAGTACTTAGTATTAAAAAAATAAGAATCTTCCCAATAAAGTTACTAATATCAGTAGGTATCTACTCCAAATTAGGTAGTGTAGTAGGATGATAAATATTTTATTAAAATCTTAGTAAAATACATACTGCGCCGACCCCAAATAAATTGGGATAACGGATGATAATAGTAAAATCTTATCTAAGTACTATCGATTCCCACGATTAACGCAAACGATTATTTCCTAGATTCGATAACTAACCATAAATACTGTAATTAAAATCTAATGAAATGTCAAGAATAAACCTAGACATAATTATGCAAACTTTGGATCGTGAGTAATATTTTTTAATAATTAGTTTCACTGACATTTGCATAAATAGTTCCTTCATAAAAACAAATAAAAAAATGTTAATAACGTTATGTTAACATAATAATTATGGCCAGCAATACTTTAATGATAGGTTTCGATTTTTAAAACAAATGTTTTTGCTCTGAGTCTCGAATCTCGGCTAACCTTTGAATAATTCAGAGAGTCGAGAATTTTGTTCGAAATGTCGTTTCGTTAAAATCTAATTTTAATCTTTATTTATGTGTGAGAACACTGGTTTGCGTGGACCCATTTTTATGTTTGGGAACTTTTATATTTGCAATATTTTAGTAATTTTATTGTTTGCTATTTTTAGTAACCGCAGATGAGATGTGTTACCTAACATTTTTATATGTAGTCACATATAATTAAAGGTACATATTATTGAAGAACATTGTCCTTTGACATTCTTTGATACGCGAAGAGTCAGTAATGGTCATACTTAAGAGTAGATATTATGAGGAACTGAAATTAACAATATAGTTTATTATATCAGTGACGAAGAATAAATAATATTATTTCATTATATTGTAGTAACGTGTTTTTTTTGTAATGATAAAATAAAAACTTTCTTCGTATCTTATTTCCACATTTTATAGGACTCATTAAATTCCTGCATACCGTTAGTGTGTACCGCCACTATTTTAGCGGATGGACTGTATTTAATATTCCTCATTCAAAGTCACTGCTCATCCTACAGAACAGATTCACTTCCCAAACCTTCATTCACCTCAACCAAGACGAGTCATAAAAATATTTTTCAAGATATAATCGCTTGAATTATTTCTGAAACAATATAAACAGACAGGAAAACTTATATTACCAATATTAAAGGTCGTTAAAGAGCTCGTAAAAATTACATCGGCCATCATTCACGAGTTAACCTAATTTATCAATACTTTAAACTACTAATAATACGACATTTTGAATTTATAGTCTGTTAGTAAAGATATAATGGTCTACTTATTTTTTTTTATCGCGCGTATTATATTTCTATTAATAGGGCAGGAATTTTCTGTATTTATAATCGACTAAGACATCTCTGTCATACTTAATTAGATTAGTTTGAGCAGCTGTTGCCAACTATGTCATAATTATTTAAATTAAATCGAGATTTATATTATCCGTTTGTAAAAATATTTCAGAAAAACTAATCCCTTTATTTGTTTCAACCGAACTGAGAAAAATACAACTCAAACGTAACCTTAAATGATTCTCTAAGAGGACAATTAGATGGGTGTAAGTAATTCAATATAACTTGAGTTGCATCAAAATATTTCATTTCATCGGCTGAACCAATGCATCTTAGTTCTGAGATCCATCATAGGATGCCTGAAAGACGTGCAATCATATATCGCAAATGTCGTTGAAAGCAATCAAGTGTGGTACAAAACAATGGTATGTTTTTCTAAGCTTTTTTAGTTTAACTTTTACGATTTTTTGATCTCGAAAAAAGTGATAAAACACTTCATTCATGCAATGTATTTAAAAAAGCATTGTATGACACAACAACACGTAAACAGCCTAATGATTCCTTTTCAAATTACGGAATCGACTAATTTGATATCGATTTTATTGTTTATTTTCGAATCTACTTTAAACGTCACTTCGTAGCCATTACGATTGAAGCGAGCACACTTAGCCAAACGGTTTATATTGATTGTGTTCACGTTAAAACAAAGGGTATAAAAAAGAAATAAAGGGGAATGAAGAGATAAAAAGTTTACGAGCCGTTACTTCATTGTCGTCACTAACGCATTCGGTTTATGGGGATTTAAGAACTCCCATATTAGGTTGCTGGGCGAGAACAGGGATAGGAGGAGCTGCTGTCTAAAATTTATTTAAAAAATTCATCGTCAATCATAACAGTCTGATCAATCGAAAAAATACATATTTTCAAAAGGAATATAATAAGATAATAAGACAAACTTTCTACTCCGAATCATGGTGAAGATTTCAGTCTCCGTTTTATAGAGTTGCAAAATAAAGATAGAACACTAAATAAGAAGTAGGAACGTAACAAAACGTAACGTAAATGTGACGATTTGACCTAGAGTAAAATTTAATTATTATTTTGACAGGTTTGGCATCTACACCATGCCACATTTTCTAAATTCAAATTTATCTGTAGAGAAACATTATTTCAAGTTAAATCCATCCTTAGGACATTTGCAATTAGATACAAAATTGTAAAAAATCTAATGATTTACTAAAATTCTTAGCAAAGAATGACTAACGGGACTGCTTGTGTCACAATGTTTCTCAATATGTTCATAGACATCATCCTTGGTACTATTAACAATGACAATAAAATCCATCCTTAGGACATTCGCAATTAGATTGTAAAAATAAACAATGGCTAACTAAAATTCTTAGCAAAATAAGAAATGTTGGCACTGGTTGTGACACACAGTGTTCTCAATGTGTCCACAGACATCGTCTTTGGTGCTTTTAACAGCGTGCGATGATTTACAGTAAACAATCATATCACACCTACTGAGAGTTGCGTATTATGGTAATGACAAGTCAAATGTTGCGAGGTTCACAGACACGATTTTATGTATCTTCAGCAGATAAAATATAATTATTGCTTTATTGAATATCTTAGGTTTTCGCGATCACTACACATTATTATAATAAAACAACTTTTAACCGGATTAATCGCGTGTATTGTATATTTGTATATTTTTATTAATCCGGTTAAAAGTTGATTTATTATAATGCATTATTGAATTTATTAAAATTATTTTCTTTCATTATGTACGAGGTATTTCTCAGTACAAATAATTGTCTAAATGTCCTCGACTGTTAATTTTTTAATTCTTTATTGTACACCGATCAAGTAACATACATAGATACATTTAAAATAAAAACGTACAAAGGCGAGCTTAACTCAGAATGAGTTTTCTTCCAGCAAACCTACTGGGCCAAAGGGAGATTAAGAAGTCAGAGTGATAATGTCAGTGTACAATTTTGTAAAGAAATTATTTTTAACATTATTAAACTATTCTTAATAAAAAACGATTACTTATATACAAAATAATAATATAATATATATAATACATACATATATAAATAACAATCATGAAGACAGAAAATATTCCTTAACTCTTTTTTTAAAGATAAATGGAGAAGGGCTGGCGCGAATAGAGTGAGGAAGAGAGTTCCATAAACGCACAGCACGAATTGTAAAGGAGCCGTCGTAACGGCTTGAGCTGTGACGAGGAGTTCGAAGTAAAAGCGAAGAAACTAAGCGACAGGGTTGACCTCTCGGAATAAGGTATTCAAAGCGTTCACGAAGGTAAACCGGAGAATCAGGATTATGAAGTATAGAAATCAAAACCAACGATACAAGATTTTCTTTTAAATCCGTATTAATTTAATTTTACTTGTATTAAGTCTTCTTCTTACTTAAATAAGACAGACCAGTCAAGTCTTCTCTATCCTACTCTTGTGCATTCATAAAAGATTAACAATTATCCCGGCCGTTTCAAATAATTTCTAATCAAGCAGCTCCACGGTACTTCACAGGACCAAAATCTAATTCGATACTCCCAAAAGTCGATATCATTATTAATCATTATTAAATTTATATCGAGTTATAATCTCCCAATCTATTCGGACTCGTAAACCGCCCCTAGTCGTCCTTTCGGAAATTCCATCGATAATAAAAAAGCAGTAAAATATGTGATTGTCGATATGTATACACAGATTTTTAGTGGTTTTATTTAAAACAAGCTATTTCCTAATTCTTTACGAGCGTGGCGAGACACCGTGTGATCTAGTTTAGGTACCGACACGTTCCAAACTATTTAAAGTTTCATTCAAATAAGGACATGATCGAATGGCGTGTGAAATATTTCAAATGCGTATCCGAATGCCGAAGTATACATTTTTGTAGCTTTTACAAAGACATGGGCAGTATGTGACTGTTTTTGTTTTTAAAACGGTTCTATTGACATATTCAAATCTATTGTTAGGTTGATTAGTAATAAAATGCAATTTAACGACTTGTATAATTTTATGTCCGAGCATATAAGCGTTTAATAACAATTAATATCTATAAAAAATATATCTTAACAATAGATATATTTATTATGCAGTAGAAATAAATATTATTTGATTCGATGGGACGTGAAGAAAAAACGACAGACTATCTGTAGGAATCTTCAGCACTTAAGAGAGTTTTAAAACAACCCAGTCACATCAAAATGTCGATACAAACTACACTATAAATTAAAACATCCCCTAAGAAAAAATCAAATTCCAACAGACAAAAATCAAACAGCCATAAATATGGCGTCATATTAAAACATAAAATAGGGTAAACAATCGTAAATAAAAATTACAACGAAAACCCACAATGGGGTCGTTAATTCAAGGATAAATTATGTCTATTTTGTGGTCCGTTTTACACTTTTTTGTGTTGTCCTTGGATTTTTTGTGGTGGCAACACAAGCGGCGCCTGTGGCGCGGCAAAACCCTTTAGTCTGAATTTGAAAATGGAACTAGTTTTATTTTTTTAAATACATTTTTTAAAGGCTATTTCGGTGTTGCTATCTTCTAAGCGGGTTATTAATACTCTTCTGCTCATTATCTGAGAACGCTTTATTTCGTTAAGCGGTGCCTATTGTCCGTTTTACTCGATTCGTTTTGTGTCCCGTAATGTAGCAATAAATTCTTGGCTTACTGTCCTGTGCGTCGGTCGCAATTTGCCTTACACAGATCAAATGACTATTAGTTTCCAAAAACGTAAAGTCACGATTTGATGTCATCTTACTTTAGATTGCGTATCAGATGGGAATGACTGCATAATCTAATACCGATTGCTTATTTCGTCAAAGGTTATTCTAATGACTTATTTAAAATAATCACTTGGGTGCCTAATAATTAAGTACGATACTATCTATAAAATGCACGTCAACAGTTAAATTGCGAACGAGAACCATAAAAGGCGAAGCTTAAGTTAAATTATGTATGTAGAATATTTTGCTTAAAATTATCCATTGCTAGTTCTGCATTCAAACATCTCTAAATAATAAGATAATTATTTTAACATTATAAATGTGCATTGCATTGCATTGTGACAGGTAATAAATTAAAAAGTTACAAAACGGACGCCGACTGATAGGCTTATTATGTACTTCCGGCTGTGAGACGACCGGGAGATCGTTGTAAGGCACTCCACTTATAATAAAATTATTAGGTACCTAATTATAATTATGAAGTAGTAATACTGATATCAATATTAATAGAGACGAGACACACCGTGCTAGATACTTTTTTAGTAGGTATGCAAATAAAGGCGTAAGCGAGTGAACTAGAAAATTTCGCATCACTTTTATGGGGCCTGCCAAGGCCCCTTGAGGAACTTCTGTCTCTCGGCAGATTTATGAGTTGAGAGATTTTTTCAATAATACAACATTGTGATAAATATCACAGGTATGAAAAAGTTAGAGTATGCAATTAAATTCAGGAAAATGGAGAATCGACTAAAATATCGACTAAATTCATATACAACATAAAATATGCCGCAACCGTTTACGCAATAGGATTTCAAACTGTCAGTATGGCATTCGTAATATCTGTAAACGTCATAATCCATTCAAAATGGTTGAAACGCCGACCAAGAAGGAAATAGTTAGACAGGTTTGATATGCAGTCGTAATCCTGACTAGCTAATGATTCTCACGGTCAGTAAGTAATTGGATTAACTCTTAAGCCGAACTTAACCTAAGTTGTCACTTGTAGCGTAGTTATGCTTAGTGTTTCAGTAACATAGTGAGGCGACTTAGTAGCGAGGAAAATAGGAACACGTAGGAAACTTTAACTGATGTATAACGTCCATTGTCAAAATGATAGATAGATTGTGTGCCAATTCTCATCATTTCATTATAGATTTATAGCTAAAATGGTAAATGACCTTGTGAAATTTGTAAAATTGAGTTCAAGTTACGGACTTTTTAACATAGGATAAAAATTGAGATTGGCTTTTACGTCGGTAACTGGAGGCAATGATTTGGATACATTCATGTCTTCAACGACCGTTCACAATAAAGAAAGGTAGTTATCCTTTAGGTCCTGAATGTCAACAGGTGGGTTAATCTATTATTATGGAATATTGTCTTCATATCACAGGCATTTCTAAGCACAGCGATTAATTCCAAGATATATGTACGATGCACGTACATTCCTTTTATTAATAAAATGTGCCTGATTAAAATTCTTGTGCCACGATCCTTAAGACGGCGAGAAAGTTACCTTATTGAAAGCCACCTGATATAAATGATGGATGCGCAACCGCTTCGTTTATCGTTTGTTTTAATAGCTATCAAAACATTCTATTGGCCTCCAATTAGTTTTGGATTCGGTAGCGTGAAAGTTGGACATTGAGTTGATAAATTATCGAAATGCTTGTCTTGCGTTTTAGGAAGAGAACGGTAATAAACTGGATCAACGAAGTCCGTTAAGGTAGAGATAAAGTCTCATACAATTTTAAACGGAAGAAAGTACGTAAGGTAAAGTACGTAAGTATACCACGTGTAATATATACGTGAAATATATTGTATAAGCAGTATAAGTATTACGGAGAAACAAAACTTGGTGTTCCGTTACTTGAAAGTATTTAATTATTGTTCACCGGTTACTACTCACGTACATTCTTCGGGTTAGCCCGACTAGTTTCGAGCTCGAATGGAACTCTTAGTCAAGAGCGGAGTCCGCGGCGAATGCACATTGGCAAATCCGAAGAATACACGTGAGTATAACCAGTGAACAATAATTAATTTGAAAGTATTTACATGCGATAGGTCTAACATAAACTTAAACCATGTATTATTTAAATAGAGTGGACAACATTTCGTACCACAGTAACTTTTTTGGGAATAACTACAGTTAATTATTATTTTGTAAGGAAGCATTAAAAAATAATAGTCACGAAGGGGACTCGAACCCGCGACCTCTGACATACCGTTTAATGGTTCTATTTGAGCTATCGTGTCGCAAGTTTGCTAAATAGATATCGCCAGGCGTCTCCGAAGATGAGAAAAAGGGAACTTTAAATTTAATAGATACATAACATAACATAACATAGCATCACGCCTGTATTCCTCGAAGGGGTAGGCAGAGGTGTACACAATTGTACACCCACATTTCACCAATGCTGTTATTAAGTCCCATGTAATAGGTGGTGAGCCTATTGCCATCAACCGGGCACATTTCCAAACTCCGGGCTGCTACTGAGAATTTCCTAACAGAATTTAATAGATACGAACATGCGAAACGGTAGCTCACTTGGGAAAGCCCATGACACGATATGTCAATGGTCACGGGTTCGAGCCCCGTTCTTGTCTATTATTTTTCAATGTTTCAATGTGTTGTTAATAATTAATATAGGCATGTCTGAAAAAGTGCATGGCTGAGTACCAAAATTGAAACGGAAAAAAAGTGGGCCTAAATATCCTTAATTTTCAGCCTTTATATTAAAATATGCAAAAGGTTTTATGTTAAAATATACAAAGGAGATTTGATGAAAGCTGATTTAGTCTTAAGTTAATTCCAAATTGTTTTAGAAGAGTCTCAAATATTTAAGCATCTGTAGAAGCTTCTAGAATAAATAGATGGAGTTCGTATACCCTTTTGCTTTGCTTCAGTGAAAGTGAATTACCATTTGAATAGTCGCACCATTCCTGAGGGCGCTTCAGCTATTTAAATTATTTAGCTTTATTGCTTTGTAGTTTTTGCGTAGTCGATCTACTAAAGTACTGGATAGTAAACGTTAGATTATAAAATAAAGCTGCAAAGTATTTAAAACGCAAGGCAAAACAGAAATATAGCCGATTAGTCAGGTTAAACTAATTTTATTACAGATTAATATTTTAGGCTTTCGCGATTACTACAGATTATAATAAAACAACTTTTAACCGGATTAATCGCGTGTATTATTGGTTGGTTTTTGTATTTCCTGACATTTCGTACACTTTTTATCGCAGACCGTTACGTCAGATTCGATTAATTTATTTGTTTTATTAAAGTTTCTATTTCGTTTTCAATAATCACACAAATTTTGACTCGTTTTTATAAATAAAATGGTTGATTCTTAATGTAATTTCTTGAAGCAAAATATTATTCAACATTAAATAAAATTATTCTAATTAATTGGATATGTTTGTGTTTAATTCGAGAAGTTATGTAAATTTTACGGAACTTGCAAGTTTTATCAAAAATATCTTCTTTATAAGACTTGGATGCATCAAATCACTCATCTACCTCATGACTGACACTTAACATTTAATTAAACTATGTTTAACCCCTCCATATCCAATTTTAACATTATCTTATTCTTTTACCGTCGTAAAGACGGGCTCTTTAAATTCGTGATCAAACCTTTACTCTGAAGAATTTCTGGCGTTCCGTACATACTGGAGGGTTCAAAGGGGCAATGCTTTCAGAGGTAAGGGCTGGTAATATAACTACATTGTAAATAAAAAATTGCTTAGTTTATATGTATTTTGGAATAATTTTTATTTAGTTTTCTTGTTGAAATTTAGGTATTTGATAATAAAAACATAACATAGCATAACACCTATATTCCCCGAATGGGTAGGCAGAGGTGTACACAGTTGTACACCCACATTTCACCAATGCGTTTATTAAGTCCCATGTAATAGGTGGTGAGCCTATTGCCATCAACCGGGCGCAATTCCAAAGTCCAGAGAATTTCCTAACAAAAAAACTCAATAACACCGCCCGACCCGAGAATCGTACTCGACACCTCCTGCTCAGCAGTCATGCTTGGGACCACTAGACCAACTAGGCAGTTTTAGATATTTGATGATGTTTAGATTACAGTTTTATATCCATATAAATTGTGATGGCTCTTAAAACCGATAGGAATTTCAATATTTATGTAGTGGGCAAACATTGTCTGGAATTCGTAAGCTTTTGAAAATTCACTTTACAGAAGCTCATCAATTACTCAGCAATATTATGATAGTTTTAGCTGCACAAACAACTAATCCATCATCAGCCACCAAACAGATTTCTAGCAATATTTTTCCTCCGATATTCTTGCATTCTTAAGTACAACAAACAATGTCCCCCCTACTCCATCATAGGGAAACATAGCTATCGCACTAAAACAATTTGCCCCGTATCTAACGCACATCCCTATGACAAATCGATGTTCGCCGCGCGCGTTAATGAATCGAGAACTCGCTGATTAATGGTGTCACTACATTCTTATCGCGCCCAATGTTAGTGTTGCGCCTCCTTAATGGGATCACCCGCGTTAGTCGAGTAGAAAAATGAGCTATCGATTAGCCATTCGAATCCTTTATTGTTCAATTTAAATTGGATGCTATGTTAAGGGTGGTACCACTGTTTGAGAATGAGCGGATTCGAAATATGAAGACGTGGTGACCAATAAAACAAAGTGGAAAATATTTTCTTATCACAGCTTACATAATGAAGAAAAGCAGTAGTAAAATCAATGGTCCAAATTATGCGACCATTTGGACAAAATCGTTCCTACGATGATCTTGGATCTAAAGCTCTGGGTAATTTATAGCAACAATAAAACGGAAAGAAACGCTAGTTAATTAGGGCGATTCACATTTTGTTTTGAACTTTTCCATATTTAACTTTTATGTAACCAATTAAGTATATTATCGTCGCGTAAGCATAGGCTCCCATCCTTTATTTTAATCGTAAACAAGAATTATAACCGGTACTTCACGAAAATGTAATGTTATGGTTTATGATACAAACCCCTGGTGTTAAAAATTAATAAAATATTTATCTTTTGTTTTCCCCGCTTCGCTCATGATCCAGGCACTATCCTAAAATGTCCTCGCCTTTTCGATTAGCGGGTGTCGCGCCGTGTTCGATTTATGAATCGCGTTCCATTTTTCAAAGAGACTGCTTTGAGTGATAACGTTTGTGACGCTTTGACGGAACGTTTTACGTGTTCGAAATAACTGTAATAAATTCTTGTAATGATAAATCCTTTTTTATTTGTTATATTATGAATCATAAGAAATGTCTAGGCAGCTAGGTAGCGTCAATGTTTGTTTAGAAAGGTTTTGGGTTTCTGAATTATTATACATTCTGACTTGCAAGCGCCACAATAGCTTTGGGAAAGTTAGTGTGATACACATTGGGACTTATATTAAAACTTTACGTTGTGGAGATACTATACACTAGGTACACAAGGCTTACTGCTTATTCAATATATATTTTGAAAATAAAACAACCCTGACAGTAAGACATCGAAATACAAAACATTTGTCATTAATCGTGCATATTGAGTTGTCGTCACTCCCCACGACGAAGGGCGCGCGTGAAAAATGTTAAATGGTGACAAATTACGTTTCGCGACACATTCATCAATACTTTACGAGTTATGTTTACAATTCAATGTTAAATGTCATTTATACTGTGGGCATTGTTATTTACTAGTAAAAGTTTGTTTATTGAATACAATATAAAATTTTGAAAAACAAAACTTGGTAAAAACACCTTTTATTACCTCTACATAAATACCGTTAAGCCCCATAAATATCATAATTAATATGTACACTCATAGATTAACGACTTACATCTATCTCTAGACACATTGGGGTTGCCACACAAAAGTAAAAACATAAATATTGAGACATAAATCCAATTTGGAGGCAACACTTAAGTAAAACACGGGTACAAACAGTCGTTTACAAAATTTATGGTCGTTACTTCGCAACCGACATGTTTTGGGATTTTAAGAAGATTTGCTCAGGGTATTATCATTTTGTTTTGTATAAAAATGCACAGCACCAAGACCAAACGAGTTTGTTATAAAAAAGATGCGTTATTAGGTAATCTTGGACATTATTAACGCGATTTACATAATGACATTTGTTTACTTAGGAAGATTAGGTAAATAGAAAAGTTTATGAAAAAAGAACAAGGCAATAAATTAGATTTTGTGTAGGACTGTTAAAAAAATATATTTTATAGCCCTCAAATTTCACAAGAATATACTGACCTAAGTTGTAGTATTAAGCGCAATAAACTAAAATGCCATTCACTACAAAATCTAGTAGATGATCATCATAACGACTCACACATTAAATTTAATATCCGCTCCATATTTGGTGGACAGTATACTTCTCAATTCATGACGACGAAAATAATGTCATTTATTGCCGCGTAAAAACTTAAAGTGACGTACGAACCGATTGTGTCACTACAACAATACAAAAACGCCTACAGACATTACACACAAAATGCCACCCACATACAAAAACGGACTCCCAACACTACTTAAATAGATCAAACGTCGAAACGTTTCAATTAACAATAGCCCTTAGTATTGATACAAAAACTCATACAAAAACACACAAAGTCATTCAAAAACGAATCTCATACAATTTTGTATTCTATCCGATCACAATAA
The DNA here is from genome assembly GCA_935421205.1 of Xylocampa areola. NCBI lineage: Eukaryota > Metazoa > Arthropoda > Insecta > Lepidoptera > Noctuidae > Xylocampa > Xylocampa areola. The sequence goes on from OW285220.1 coordinate 13,096,363, forward strand.
AGATGTCAACATTTCCTGTGATGTACAAAAATGGTTTTGTGGAAGTATGTGTAGGCGTCATTCATTATCGGTAATGTTATGAAGCAAAATAAGTTTTTTTTTATTCTATGAACTCAATAAATATGTTCATGAAAGAGATTTTTATCGATATATCGATCAATTGGTGATTGATCTCTATCCTGGAGCAGGTGAAAGTAACTAATAATCTTTGTTGTTAAACCGCCTCTACAGCTGTAAATCGAAGTCTTAATTCGATATTGATTTTTTATTAGGAATTGCCTATGCCTTTACTATGCCTCATGCGCAAGCTTAAAGTCACTCAGCGAGCTATGGAGAGGGCTTTGCTCGGCGTTTCTCCGCGTGATCGAATCAGAAATGAGGAAATCCGCAGAAGAACGAAGGTCGCTGACATAGCGCAGCGGATTAGCAAGCTGAACTGGCAATCGGCAGGGCACATAGGTCGAAGAACTGACGGCCTCTGGGGCAGAAAGGTTCTCGAGTGGAGACCACGAACTGGCAAGCGCCGCGTGGGACGACCAGGTGCTCGATGGACTGATGATGAAGTCGCTAGGAGTCAGTGGATGCAGGCCGCAATGGATTGCTCCCGCTGGAGGTCTTTGGGGGAGGCCTATGTTTAGCAGTGGACATTTATAGGCTGAAAAGATAATTAGAAATACTAGTGCGACTTTATTATTAAGAGTCGGCTGACCTATCTACATTTTTAAGCAAGATATTGATGTTATTCTAGTGGAAAAGTATAATGTATATAAAAATACTTTTGATACATCTTACCCTTCTGGGTGATGTGGTGGTGCGAATTTTTATTATCTCTGCTTTAATATATACTAACAACCTAAGTTCACGTGTGTCAAGACTTAGGTTTCCTTACGTAATTAGTCGTTTCTTAGATAACCCGTACATACGCATAAAACTGAAGTTAAATATTTTGAATAGGTAATATTGTTATTGAATATTCATGGAATATTAAGCAGGTCACGTTCACAGTTTAACTATTACATACGATGAGTAACTATTAACTAAATCCTAGATTATACTATTTTCTGACACAATCTACAGAGGTTTTATAAGAAAAGGTATATCATTTGTAAGTTTTAGTATTTTACGCAGTTCAGATTAAGTAATGCACAGGCACGGATCTGAAAAAAATACGGATGTAGCCTTGCCTTGTCATAAGTGAAGCATAGATTACGCACACACACACGCAGCGTACTGGCGCCGAGTGGAGGAGTATTAAGTATTTGTATGCGTTTAGCTCGTGTATAACAAGCGAAATTGAACGTAACGCTTCGTCTGTATTTTTTTAAGATTGCACAGGGTGAATCAACATTTGCCTTTGCCCACATACCTGTTACACGTCTGGCTTTTTGGGCATTATATTTATGTGTGTAATTAAATTCAGAAATCAGGAGTATAAAATGTATGTTTTATTTGTAATTAAAGACTTGCTATACACATATAAGAAACCAATGTATCAATAAATCGCTCATGTGCTCTATGGCTAACCGCCATTTTTAGTAACGGTCAGATCCAAAAAAGAAAAAAGAGAAGTAGATATAAGCAAATGTTCGAATGCAAAAGTATATTATTATATTTGACCCCCGTTGGCAAGTAGGTACTAGGACAACTCTAGTTGAAGCTCAGAAAGTCTTACACTGTATAAAATTACCAGAATGGCGGCCATGTTATTTTATTCAAATGTATTCCAAAGTCTAATTTCTATTCCCTAACCTTATAACTAGAACCGTTAACTGGCCAGTAGTGAAAACTAATGTAATTGATAGCAGTTAAAAAGTTTGTATCAAAGTAATTAGATAAATAAAATGCACTTTCCCGTGTTTGTTTAGGGGCCGAGTTCAATTACAATTAAGTAAACAGATTAATGAGCTTTCTTATTTGTTAATGTTTAGGCGATTTCTATTTTCTAGAAAAAGGTGACACAGATTATAGATCTATTTAAGTTATGCCTGAATCACTTTTTTAGGTAATACATTAGGTAGGTAGTGGCTTTGTCAGTAAAATAATACGGTAATGTCAACAAATCGCCAAAACCATATAGTCAACCCGCAACCGTCATATACCTTTAAACTTAAAAACATATAAATTATTAAGAAACTACATGTTTTATTTTGTTACTTCTTTTTGTGAAGTTGGTTAAAAGATACTAAAATGCACATATTATACACGATACAGGAAGAAATTCCTAGTGTGGGGCAACGTTTTGTTTTTCTAAAAAAAAAAAAAAAACAAAAAAAAAAATTGTATCTACTACCTATTTGACTGAAACTCATTAAAGCTATTCTTCCGTGGTTGTTAATTAATGTAAGTATTTCCTATTATAATGTTATTATGAGTATTGTTTTTTAACTAAATCTATAATATGATAAAACCAGAAGCTACGCTTACCAATAAAGTGATAATACAACCCACACACACACAAAATTAATCTAATTATCCCACTAAGATACGTTATTGAGTAATCAATCTCCCGCTTCCTCATAATTACCCCACATTACAAGTTTTAGCAGATTAATTAATCTTATTACCCTTGATTAATTAGATAAGTAACAAATCTGATACGTTTATCAGAACCGTTTGTCCAATTTCCTGTGCCATAAACGTAATTCGTATTACTTTCTAACTATAGATGGCGCTGATTTGATTATTTCATGGTTTATAGCGTACGGTAGATATCAGACATTATAGCATTTTATCGTTCACCAGGCATAAAGGCCACTTACTGCATTTTTCATCAGTAAACATATAGATGAATATTGTATATTTCAGTCTACGAATGTACCTAAGTACTTCAAATAGAAAATCTAAAAGGGTAAAGAATTGTCAGGAAAGTTTTGAGTAACAATGACTTATCAATTTATATAGAAATGTATGGAGAAAAGGACTCGCTGCCTCCACGATAATTTTGATCATTATTTTTATCTCTAAGGCAGGAGAGGATCAAATTGTAGACATCGGACCCATTAAATATATTGCAGTTGCTTTTGATATTTATATTGTTCTATAGAATTCAGGACCATGTAATATCTTTGTATAATAACTTTTTTTAACCAGTGAACAATAATAGATATGAATGATGATGCAATCCCGAAAAATAAAAGTGAGTAAGTAACTCGCGTGCATTTTTCGGGATTGCCCGACTATTTTCGAACTCAGACGGAGCCCTCAGTCATGAGCTGAGCCCGCGGTGATGTCGCAGTTTGACATCTAACATCTTTGTAAATATGTATTTGTATTTTTGAGCTTCGTGTTCAAGGAAATTCGTCTTTGTTAAGTATTACGCAAACTTATAAGTCGTAGACACAGGTTAACAATGTTCTTGATTCAAATCTTATAATTATAACAAATATTTTTCTAATATACATATATAAATAAATATAATATAAATACATAATATAAATACATATATAATATAAATACCATATGTCCTAACTCGTATCCCCTCTAAGTTCGGAATTTGCTAGCAGCTGGCAACACTAACCGGCGCGAGCTTGCGCAAGCGCTGACAAGCGGCGACCATACCGCGTTGAAAGAGAAATAGTTTGTTTTGATGATCTCTCAACAAAATCCTGGATATTTTGATCATCTGGTTAAACCGTGTAAGGTCAAATTAGTACGTTATAACTTAATGATCTATTAAATTTTAACAAAGTTAGATTACGTCGACGATTTTATGAGCGTTTGTAATAAAATCTATGAATTCAAATTTTACCCCTTCTGGAGGTCGTAGGTATCTATTTACTTAATTGAAAATTTGTAACTTAAATGTCTTTAAGTAATTTAAATGACAATATCATAATATGGTTCCACCGGGCTGGGCCAATGATAGAGCTGGAAGAAGGGAAACGTTACTCCTAAAAGTTCTAATAATTTGATGATGGAGCTAGAAGGTCGGTAACAGAACCTTAGCGTGTGTCTTTATTAGTTAGGTCTATATTTTTAGTTTTTAGACTTAGTATTTCGTCGGTTAAAATATCAAAATAAACTTTGGAATCAGTTGTTGTAAACGTTAGCATTTTTAAGGGCAGTTAAGAATCATCAACGTTTAGGTGAAAATATTCTCGATACGGAAGTCGCCATATTCTAATGCAAATAATCAGTGTACTCGCGAAAGTATAAAATTGTACTTGATAACAATAATATTTCTTAGGAAGGTAAAAAAAAAATGACTCACTAATTACTAGACTCAATAGATAATAAGAAATAACGATCAATTGTCAAAACCTTGTACGATACCCGAAAACCCATTCTAAAATCATAATATTAAAACAAAATATTATCTAAACACATGGGTCTTGGGTCCTCCAGCTCTCAGTGAATATTTTATTGGGAGCGATTCTTAGTCCAATTTCATTACATAATTGTGGGAATAAAGTAGTAATAGGTTAACGGCTACTCACATGAGCGTACTGGAACCCGCAAGCATCCATACAGAGGTAGAGGCAGGTGGACACCCCCTGGATCGTCAGGAGGCCGACCTTGTACGTCGCACGCTGAAGTATCGCTGTGGACAAACAAACAGACATTGTAGCAACAGATATAAATAAAACGACAAGTGTGTAAGCACTATTTAATATTTTCTGCGTCTATTTGAAATAAAGACTATACACAAAAAGTTGGAAGGTTTATAAAATTATTACTGATTAAAGTCAAAGTCATTGCAGATTCTTAATAGGTGAGAAAATCTTAATGAGAGTAGAAATAAAAAAAATATAAATCCGGTTAAAAGTTGTTTTATTATAACACTTGAGTTATAATAAAACCACTTTTAACCGGATTAATCGTATTCGAAACGTCAGGAATACCAAAAACCAATAATACACGCGATTAATCCGGTTAAAAGTTGTTTTATTATACTGTGTAGTGAATACTCAAGTGTGTTTGTGGTGCAATAACAATTTTTGGTCAGTGTATGTTATTTTTCCAGTATTTGACAAACAAGACAGTCCATTATTTACTCAAACTTCAATTATGTTTGACGAACACCTCAAAGAAACTGACAGTAACTGACTTAAAAAAGAGCAGCCTGTATGCTGGCCTGCACACACATAATTCGCTAAACGCAGCTAAACTTACAATGTGAATCTGTTGACAATTGACAATATTGAAATAGATAAATCGCGTGATGTCGCACAGCCATCTGTACTAAAGCTAATATAAATTCAAAACGTTTATTCAGAACCATTTAAACATCTCCGATTGTCAAGATGTACCGCAACCAGTTTATTTGTTAACATGAAACTCCACGACGAACCGAGATGATCTAAGTTCTAAACATTTCCTTACAATAAATGTTGTGACCACATTTACTACAAGGAAGTAAACACCATGACACTTACACCTCTATAGGGCTCATTATGAAAAAACATAACTGTCATCTTCAACAATCGAGTAAAAACAAATCGGAGCATCTTTTACAGGTCTAAATGCGAAATAATCTTAACTTTAAATAAACCGCGTTCCACACTCATTGAGTCGACTAAAATGGCGATCTTAATAGTCGGCCATTTGCATGACAACACTATTCATGCTTCTAATGTTGCCAGTAACAAATTCAACGCGTTTCAAATGCATCCGTAAATATGGTGGGTTTAAATGGGGAAAATGAAAAATGTGTTAAGGTCAAGATGGGCTTAGTGGGAATATAATGTGGCTTAACATGTCGTTTACGTCGCGTGGTCATTATGCAATGTAAATGTTGGCTGCACTTTAATGTCGAATCGACAAGCTAGGCTCCCAGCTTTGTCCGCGTCAACGTTCACAATTTTATTAGTTATCCGGAATCGTTAAGTTTAAATAATTATAATAGTAGCCTCTTAGAGATAAGGAAAATCATGCGTGTTGACGATTTCGACCATTTCGAACATGACCATGATTACTTAGGATGTGAAATTTATAAAGTCACCAGCTGAAACCCGCGGTTTCGCCCGCGTGGATGTCGGTTATCGCGACCAAAAGTAATCATGAAATTTTGATCTCGATCTTATGACTTGCTGGGTTTTTAATCTGCTACCTAGTCTACAAAAGCAGGAACATGGACCACGGGCACACCACCATATAATCTCATATATTAAAGCTGTCATACCTACCTTCCTCTTTTATACCGACCGAGTTTTATAAATGTGCTTAAATCGCTTTACATTCGTTAATTTCCAAAACTCACGGTAACACCTTCAGTTCCGGTTTGAGACAAATATTTACCTTCAAATCTAACTGTGAGTAATATTTGTCAATCATCTTGAGAATACATTCGTTAGTGTTTGTTTGTTTTCTGATGTTAATCTACGAAACTACTGGACCGGTTTCGGTGCATCAAGCGTAGGAGCTTAGATGTTAAATTTTGTCACAGGGATATGTGAAAATGAGCGTTATTAATGGAAATGAATAATTAATTATTAACATGGTACATATTAGCTCCTAACCAAAAGGAGTGGAAGGTATGGGGGAGACGATGAGGCTTATACCGAGTAGTTGGAAGGTATACTGCTAGCAATAGTAATAAATTTTACTTTTTTTATTTTGAACATAGAAATGTGAATGTAAGTCTGTCTATTTGTTTGTTACATTTTGAAACAAAGATGAATTATGGTATAGACATAGATTAAATTTCGGAAAAGGATATAGGCTACCTTTTGACGCGCAGACAAAGTTGCAACAACTAGATATTAATTTCTTAAAAGTAAATACGTTAATTGCCTCATTGGTCAAGTGGTCACAGCGTGGCTGCTGAACCTGAGGTCGTTATTGAGGCTTCTATTATCAAGTTAAGCAGTGTTATTCGATTTTTAGTCCGGTAGCCTGCAAAAGCCTCACCGCTTAATGGGCTAACCGCTAATCGTTCACCATCAGGCGATCCGTCTGCTCGTTTGGGATCCTACCCCATCGCACAAAAAAAATTCATTGGTGAAATGTGAGTACGGCAGTATCCTAGAGCTCTGCTCAACCTGTTGATGAGTATAGGCGTGCATAAGATTTTTTTTTAAAGTATCTCCCATTTACGAATACTCTCCTTTAAGTAACCGTGTAACATTCCCCTTATCTCATACATTTTAGCTGAAACCTGTGCGGAACAGTTTTATAGCCGCCAGTAGATGGCGCCACCGACAATGCATTATTAGCTCGCATGTGAAGATGTTACTCTTAACGGCTTGCTCTACGCATTGTACTCATTTACTGTATTAAAGCATATATAGGGTTATTGTGTATTAAACTTATTAGACCATATACAAGTTTTATTGTAAAGGTTTTGTATCTAAGTTAGATTTAGTTTTATAAGCGTTTTGTAAAGCGAGTGGGTTTTGTTGTTAGCAAAGAAAATGTTCTTATAAATTTTTGTTTGATTGAATAATAAAAGTGGGAGCGGGGTTTGAACCCACATCCTATGGAAAGGTACTTCAAGTGTTCTGCCAACTAAACTATTGCGACTACCACTCGCTAAGTATTAAGCTTAATCTTTTCGCATATGTTACTGAGATTAAAACAATATATAAGAAGCTCTTAAAGTTTCCTTATTTTGTGTTGTAATTTTGGGTGATTTTTAATTTAAAAAATAGCGCTGATATCATAAAATTAAAAGTCTTTTACTCTGTGAACTCGCTCAAAACTGTCAAAATCTGAAAATAAGATGAATTTTAATGATCCTAAAATCCTTATAACTGTCATTTATTCAGTCATTAAATGACTGATACAGGACTTACAGGCGGAAAAAACGTAGTTAAAGTACCTACTGACCCAATAATTGAGATTCACATTCGAAATTTATATAAAAAAGAAACTAAAACAAATAAATAACACTGCTAAAAAGATCAAGTATCATTAATTCAATTCAAGTATCAGATTCATTAATTCAACACTTATTGTAACAATCTGTACCAACACAACAATCACCTACATGCACATAAAATGAACATTACTATCTCCAACACCTGTTGAATACATGTCCACAAGCAAACATATGTAAAATCCCTTTCGACACAAACATTAACAAATCTCCTAGGTATAAATCCAGCCCTACATTCGGTCTAGACATCTGAAAATAGAACAAATGTACAACAAAACAGGAACTGTAGTAATTAACGTGAACACAAATAAACAAAACTTCATTTTGTAATAAAGATGCACTGACTATCTCTACTTGGCAATCTCAGAGGACAACAAGACAAAAAAGGCTTAGAAGGTTCATAAAGTACTTACTTAACCTTTCGGCTCAGTAACGTACAGATCTGTACGTTGTAACAATAAAAATCTATTGTGTCTGCAAATGACTGACGCAACAGCTATTTGTCGCATACGTTTTTGCTCGACTGCCCAATAAAGGAGTGTTATGTTTTTAGGGTTCATGTAGGTATGTATGTATGTTTGTGTGTGTCTTTATTCCACTATAACTTCTAAATGCCTGAACCGATTTCGTTAGAATCTTTGTATTTTCCAGGCGTGCTCTTTAATGTTTTTTTTTTTTTTGGTTTTATTATCGTATGGTTGATGAACAACCTAGTGTCAGAGTTTAAACCACCAGAAGGCCGCTCATACGGCTGGTTTGTTTCCTCACTGTGTTTTCCTTTACTTGACACACACACAGGGGTAAATACGAGATATCTGTATAATGTATTAATCGTTAATCATAGAAATCAATCAACGGAAGTCCCTTCTGCTCAGCCACGTACAAATACGTACTTCATAACAATAAAAATTTATTGTGTCTGCTAATTAGAGAGCCAACGGCTTGGAAAAGCGGCGCAGATAATATTACTATAAATCTGCACGTCCATCAGACGTGCCGATTTTTAGATCTTTCGATACATCCCCACCAATCTTTAATCGGGACGCCGAATGTTAAAAGTATATGTGTAACAACGCCCAAACATTATTTCCAGAACCCCGATTTTGCCCTATCTTAGGACTTTGGCAACCTCCAGCCTGCCACATGCATCATGCTCCTTAAATGGTAACTTTGTTCTGTACTGTCTTAAGAAGACACTATGTTACTCAACCAAAAAAGCTCTGAAGAAGAAAATCACTAATCGGTCACCTGTATGAATGACTCAACAAACCGGTCAACTGAAAAGATAACAATGACGTCACCAAAAAGGCGTATTAAAATTTGGAGAAGAAGAATTCGCGGTAGTGAGCAAAGGTCGAGATGGCTTAGCGGTCAGAGCGTCTGGAGTATTTTTCCGGTAGGCGCAGATTCGAATCCTGCTCGAGACCATATTCTTTTTCGACAAGAGTTTATAACTTAAGAAAATGACTATTCGATGTCTTAGGTCTTGAAGACTGCGGAGTTTGCCTTTTGCGAGACATGAGATCTTTAGCCACTATCCAGACAAGGATTGAGATATAATAAGCGAATCAAGCAGCCAGGTTATTAAGTACATTAATTTTCGTCGTGCAGACACAATCTCTGTTAATCACAACCAGCCTGTAAATATTTTATATCTTTCTTTAATTGTTTGAGCTGTTATTTCTGGAGCAGACTGAAGGTGACAGGTTTTTAAAGTTATTCGATTAAAAATTAAAGCCAATAGGGTAGTCCTTGACCCCGACATATTTAAAATGGAATTAAATTTCTATATCTGATTTAAATTCCATTTTAATTATGTCCACAATAATACATTGCGTAGTTGACGTGGTGTTAAGGATTTTTACTTTTTAGAGCATTCGGGTTATTATCATTATAGCCAATTGTTCAATTATCGTGCTGTGCAATAAAATATGATAAATACTCACGTTGAAGGAAAATATAGTTATACTTGCGACAATCTAAGAAGTCCGTTTTGTCATTTCGTTTTTGAGTGCATTTTTTCAATATAAAGTTAATCTTGAGGTTTACGAATGATACTCGTTGTAGTATAGTGTATGGGTAACATAGTAATTATTTAGGATTATGAATTCGATTTTTCAATTTCTTACGTAGACGTTCATACAAAGGTAAAACGAGAATCGTCAAATCGGTCTTCTTAGATTGTCGCGAGTTTAGTGAGAAAATTTGGACTTAATGACCGGAAATTGTCTAAATCTGGTGAGTCAAGCTCCTTCTCTGTATGAGAAGAACGCTTAGTTCTGTAGTGAAACATTTACAAACTGGTATTATTTTAATAAAACAACTTTTAACCGGATTAATCGCGTGTATTATTGGTTTTTGTTTTTCCTGACGTTTTGAACACTGCAGCGTTCAACAATAATACACGCGATTAATCCGGTTAAAAGTTGTTTTATTACAATGTGTAGTGATCGCGAAAACCTAAGATATTACTATGTTATTATTTTTGTAATCTATTTCAAATGCGTTCAAAGTGGAACTTTTGCTAAATTGAAAGTTATAATGCTATCGAGATCAAGAGATAGCTATAGGGGATGTTTAATTTAATTGTTATTAACATGTTGAAGTGACCGTGATAATCGTATAGTGCGGCTATCGGCCTGAATCTACTTGATAATGTATGTTTGAAGGAAGTCTATTGTATTGAGTATACATTTATTAGATATGTTAGACGATTATGTAGCTTTTATTGTCTTTTTAGTGCTGATATAGTTCTGTTACTACTATTTAATTTAGAGGGATTGTATTTGCTTGCTTTATGAGTAAGTATCGTCAAAGGAGTATGGGTAATGAATATAATATTATTTAAGTATATATTGTATGGTCTGCGACACAATTAGCTGGACACATCGATATTAATTTATAAAACGTAGGAACTCACATACATACATGAATCTTAAAAACATTATCTACATAGTAGCTATTATAGCATCTTAGGTTTTCGCGTTCACTACACATTATAAAAAAACGATTTTTAACCGGATTAATCGCGGGTATTATTGGTTTTTGTTGTTCCTGCGTTTCGAACACTTTCTAGCGTTCATGGTCGCAGGATGACTCCTTATGTTTTATTATAAAACATTACCTACACTCCTTTTTTGGGCAGTCGTGTAAAAACTGGTAAATCATTCTGTAGATAAGTCAATTATGTCTTAAAATAATGTATACCTACCTAATCAATTACTAGCATATTTATGCCTTTAAATAGCTTATCGTAATATTATTGGGCGTTACATAGCGTTTAATTTGCTGCTGGTAGGCGTGCGCGGGCACATAGATCTTGTAAGCAGTGCCGTAGGTGACCTCTGGGTCTTTCTAACATATAGCATCACGCCTGTATTCCCCAAAGGGGTAGGCAGAGGTGTACATCTGTACACAGTATCACGACAATTTCAGCAATGCTAATGTCATTAAGTCACCTGTCATAAGTACTACTAGGCTAGGCTACTATTCTGGGCGGTCTTTAGAAATGACCTATTATACAAACCCATAACTTGTCCGATCCTGGAATTGAACCCAGGACTTCATGCTCAGCAGTCGCACAAGCCCCAAACTTGAGTTTAAAACGTTTCCTTCCAAAGCATTGAGAGGTTCAAATAATAAAGTAAAATTTGTATGATTTTTTCAAAAAGTTCTGGTTCAATTTTGATAAAATTTATATGGGACCACCTCTGAAGTGGTCAACCAAACAATAAAAGAATCATAAAATCAATTAATTCATAATTGGCGGAATAATTGCGTAACAAATATACGAGATCGGAACCACCTCCTTTTTGCAGTCGGTTAAAAATGTGATCTAGTGGTCACCCATACGCAGACTGGCCGCATCAGGTGTTGCTTAACCTGATCACTTATCAACCAGAGATTTCACATAACATAGCGTCACACCTGTATTCCTCGATGGGGTAGGCAGAGGTGTACACAGTCGTACACCCACATTACACACCAATTTTGTTATTAAGTCCCATGTAATAGGTGAGTCTATTGCCATGTACCAGGCACAATTCAAAATCCGGGCTGCTACTGTCAATTTTCTAACAGAAATATTCAATAACACTTTGCCTGATCCGGGCATCGCACCTGAGACCGCAAAACCAACGAGGCAGATTTCCATTATCATAATAATATTGGTAACCCTATGACATTCTTATCAATGAAAATCAGTCATCCTAAATAGGTGCGCTGACTTGTTTCTCGTCGCTGCAATAAACTTGGGTCAGCCATGTCAGATTGCTCAATATTCATCACGTACAAGATGAATATTCAATTGTACTAAGTACACGATATTTACTGCTGTTATTTCTGTTTGCACACATATATTCTCCGGGGGGGTAAGCAGAGATGTACTTGTACATGCACTTCACCAATAGCGTTATTAAGTCCCATGTAGCCGTTTTTTTTTGGACGTGGCCTCTTGCAGTTAACCCATAGGGGTTTGATCTGCGTAACCGAACAATAGCTATGGCGAGATAATTTGATGCCTCCAGCCAGAGCATATTTTATATTACTACAAACTAAGCAACACAGCACGTCAGTGCGTCCCCTGCGGGACACGAGCCTCGGCTTAGGGCGTTGCTGAGGGGACAACTAGGGACTAGCTGGATCAGATCAGTTTCCTTATTATTAAGGGTCAAATTTAAAGCTACTAGCTCGGCGCGGGCCGGTTCGAGCCAGGGTCGGGGCGGACATGATGAGATATTTCGAGACGGACGGGGACCTCGCCCATGTAGCTGGTGAGCCTATTGTCATTGAAGTACTAGGCACAAATTTAAACTTCAGGTTGTTACCGAGAATTTCCTAATAGGAAAACCCAATAACACTTGGCTGACCCGAGAATCGAGCCTAGGGTTATAAAAGGACATGCTGCTACTTTGAAAAAATAATTGAAATGGATGCGATCTCAGAGGTTTCAAGACATTCGCGGTTATATTTTTTCAATGCAAAAGAAGTAATAATTTTGACAGCGCGATTGGCGCAGTGGTCGAGTGACCGACTGCTGTGTTGCGCGTCGTAGGTTCGATTCCTGCACGGAGCAAATATTTGCAATATTAAATGGAAAAAGAATACGGTCGCGAACAGGATTCGAACCTGCGCCTCCCGGATAAATACTTCAGGCGCTCTGACCACTAAGCCATTTCGACCTGTGCCCACCACCGCGAATTCTTCTTCCATATTTTTAACACGTCTTATGGCGACGTCATTGCAATCAATTCAGTACCTAATAGGTACCTAATATTCTTTTTCCATTTAATATTGTAACTTTAGAGTTCGCTAAGCATGCGTTAATGCTTTTCAAAGATTTATCTTGAAATATTTGTAAGATCTATAGATAATTGCTCCAGGTCTGGGTGTTTGTTCTTGTGAGATAATATGTCTGTAAACGCATCCACGATACAAGAAGAAATGCGTAGTGTGGGACAAAGTAATAATTAAAAAAAAAAACTGCCGTTTCATCATTCGCAAGCGTGGCTGTTAAGAGTGAGGTTCAATTCCCGATCGTGCAAAGTGTTATTGGACTTTTCCTTTTAGAATATTTTCAGCTCAGCCCGGAGTTCGGAATTGTGTCTGATAGATGGCAGTAGATTTACCATCTTAAATATAGGTATACAACTGTTTACACCTCTGGCTAACCCTTCGGAAAGTGCAGGCGGTATAAAGTGCTGTGTAAAAGTGCAGGCGGTATAAAGTGCTGTGTAAAAGTGCAGGCGGTATAAAGTGCTGTGTAAAAGTGCAGGCGGTATAAAGTGCTGTGTAAAAGTGCAGGCGGTATAAAGTGCTGTGTAAAAGAGATTACTCTTAGTATATATATACCTGCCTAGCCTTTTCCCAATTACATTGGGGTCGGCTTTCAGTCCAAGCGGATGCAGCTTAATACCAGTATTTTACATGGAGCGACTGCCTATCTGACCTCCACAACCCAGTACTGGGTAACACGATATCTCGTGGTATAACTGGTTGTTAGACTTTAAGGCGTCTGACTACCCGTAACGACTGTCATAGATCTTAATTTGACAACAAAGACCGACGGATTAACGTGCTCTCCGAGGCACGGAGGGGTCTCGGCCGTCGCGGTATGAAATGATAGTCTACCATCCACAAACCGACCGCGGCAAGCGCAGCTTAACCTCGATCGATCTGTGCGGCTGTTACTTAGCCACTAGCCCCTCTAGAGATTACTCTTAGTATATAAGATACAAATGCCCTCGTATGAAATGTACGTAGATAATGTATTCAATCCAAAAAAAAAACCTATAATCTTTCTGTCAACCATACGCAGATTACCCAATATTAATAGTCATAGTTACTGATTGTTACGACCACCCAGAAATATAGACTTAAAGTGGTATCAAATAAAATGACCCCCACGCCTATAAGACACTCGCGTGAATATTCATACATTTTATAAATAGTTTTCGACTAGTTTTAGGTTCGGTTGCACCAACATAACAGACATAAGTTTAATCATAACCGACGGTTTAATACTCCTTTATTATTTTGACAGATTTTCTATGTAAATTCTTTCAAAATTACACGTTAATTGGTTACGGTTAAAGTTAAGTTGGTGCAATTGAGCCTTAGAGTTTGACTTGCGAATGCTCCTAATTAAGGTATTTCACTTTAATTTGACATAGCCTTCGACGGATTTTAATTCATCACAAGCATTATGCCTGCATCCGATGTGTCGAAAGGTTAGGCACGAGAGTAGATAATTTTGTACACTCACCATTACATCGAGGCTTTTGTCAACTGGGCACAATTCCAAACTCCGTACAGCTACTGAATATTTTCTGACAGAAAAATCTAATAACGCCTTGCGAGAGGCCAATCCCACCACGAGAGCTATGCGGGGAAGCGGTGCGACTAGTAATGAAAAAACCATTGATAGGGGTGTTTTATTCCACAGCACAGTTTTCGTAAAAAAATCTTACCGAAGCCAGGAGGTCTTTTGTACATGTAATATGAGCGAGAGATGTGTGTCAGAAATGTGTACGAGAGATTTGTGCGAGAGATATGTGCGAGAGGTGTGTGCGAGAGATATGTGTAATATGAGCGAGAAATACGAGCGAGAGGAGTATACTAAACGCACACCTTGGGTCGAAAGTGTCATACCGTTTCATAGCTCAGTCGCATATTTTCGCGCATCTTTATTGAAAGAACATGTATTTATAGCGATAAACAATCAAAAACAAATTCGTAAGTGCACTCAAAAGTCAATGTTTCTCATATTAAACATTCAAAAGCTTTAAAATTCGGAAGCACGTTAAAAATCTAAGTCAAGTTCTCAATGGCCCTCAAGTTACAATAGCGATGTGATCGACACATTTACTTTTATTGTCACGAGCGCGGTTCACGTGCAAGTGTATCGTTAACGGATCGGCGCCTGCGGCGTTCTTCAGATGCGCAGGCGCCGCTGATAATGTAAGCGGGAGGCAGTAGCTTAGCTCCGTGAAGTTTTTGTGTCGATTGATGAATTTACATAGGTTTATACGATCACGCCTATTTCCCATTGGAGTAGAAAGAGACTATCGATTTCCACTTGCTACGATTCTGTCACACATTTTTGCTTCTTCTTTGTCAATTAACCTTTTCGTGTACGACAATGCTCGTCGGTTTAGGTTGCTTTTATGTTGTCCTTTTTTAAAAACGTCCGCCATACTGACTTTTACATACTGCTGTTGCTCGCGAGGTAAGGTAGCTTATGTCCTTCCCCAAGATATAATCTATCTCCTTGGAAAATTTCATAACGATCCGTTCAGCCGTTTAGTCGTGAAAAGGTAACAAACAAATAGACTTACTTTCGAATATATAATTTATATTATAGTATGGATTTGTAAGATAGTAAAGACTAGGATTTAGATGACACAATTTTTTTTTCTCTCAATAGAGTGAGAATCTTGTCTTCAAAACTTTAAAAGTAATGTTTCCCAATATCTTACTCAGGGACATACCACAGCGATTTTAGCGGGAAACCCATTACGGCATAACATCATAACTTTTAACAAGGAACTAAAGTACTGCCATTTATTTTTATAGTGTCTCGTATCACTGGGGTGACGACGCAATATTTTCAATTTATCGGACATGTAACTTTTAAAACCAACACGTCTGTTTGGTGTACAAGGTAATTCTGATCTTTAAAATTAAATTCATTCAAGTTACGACCTCTTTGAAACTAGAAAAAGATACTGTCTCAAGTTTTTTTAATAACGTTGAGTAGGTAGGGCGATTGTAAGACGATTTGTGGGTCAGTGTAATAGATGGAATGGTTTTAGAATAAAGGTTAATAAGTATATTACATACAATATCTAATCAGCCGTTTAGGCGAGATCCAGTTTAGAATAGGTTTTTGGATTTCAATTCTGTTGATTCGCATATATTGATTTGAACGTCTTTTACAATGAGTTATGATCTATAAAATATAACTTATTTAAGAAAAATAAGTATGATGCAAGGTAAAGGCAAAGTTGCATATTAATATCTACTTTACTTTAACTTTACTCAAGAACATAAAGCGCATATTAAGTAGGTACTACATATGAGGTGCACAACATTTATATATCTCCTTAATTTATAGGTATATACTTAAAAAATTACGCCCAACCAAAATAAAGACCAAACAATTTAATTAACATTTTTTTTTATCCTTATTAAAACAATAATAGTCATGGTACCTACTCGATAAACACAGGGTATCGATAACTAGCACTAATTCACGTTAAATAGCCGTGAATGGGGTGTCTTGTGCAATTTGCCGATACTGAGCGGCAGTGAGCGGCCGCTTAGATAGTAATGAGAGCGATTGATGGCTAGTGAGGGGACTCAGTCGTTTATTACGAATATTATCGATTAATTAATCTTTTGCTTGATTATACGACATTGAATTAGGTTATTAGCACAACTATGTGATCAGAAAACATTATTATAATGCTTGTAATAGAATATAATATATATGAAAAGATTAAAAGATTGAAGATTAAATTGATTAAATTAAATCTTCAATTATACATTATTTATTTGTAAGTTTGAAATTTAGTGTTTTTATTTATTAACTTTCCTAATATTTGGACTTAATTATTATGGTAGAAATTTGCATGTCGCGTTGCGGCAAAGTGTATGTGGATCCCTATTTTGTTATCTACACCGTCCGTAATGTACCTACATTTTATGTAAGTTAACTATTATATTTTAACTTTGCCCTTGCAAAACATCTTACGTAATTTTGTTAAAATTATTTCTGTTATTCAACCCTATTGTTATATAAATTTATCGATAAACGCAACTGGTAGCTCTACAATCTTTGCCCCCGAGGTGTAAATCACTAAATCGATACAAATCACCCTTAAATACATACGATCGTCAGTAAACGTCGCTAGTCGACAAAATAACAGACTTTAGTCGATGTTAAGTGAAAACAAAATGTAGTTTAGCGTTTATTTAATATAAGGGTCGATTCTACAAGCCTACCCTAATGATTTTGAATTAATAAGTAGATTGTGTCCGTTTTTTATCGTTCGGAAAATTATAGATTTACAAGATGAATCAGAATGTTAATAACTTTTCCTGTATTACTACCTATCTGAGACTCGTTGGTCTAGCTAGTTGGTCTAGTGGTCGCAAGATCGGCCGAGGCCCTGGGTTTGATTCTTAGGTCGGGAAAAGTGTAATTAAGTTATTCTGCATTCTGATAGGAATTTTCAGTACTAGCCTGAAGTTTGGATTTATGCCCGGTTTATGGTAAAAGGCTCACCACCTGTTACATGGAACTTAATAACTGAAATGTGGGTGTACAACAGTAGTCCTCTGCTTAACCCTTCGCGGATAGAGCGTGATGGTATGTTATGTTACCTGTCTTTAATCATAAAAGAAGTGAAAGTTTCTAACACACTTCATTGATTCACCGTGAAACTTACAATAAGAGACAATTTCACAGCTAATTCTAAAAAAATAATCATAGATCATTTCCATGAGATGGCACTAGTTGCGCAAGCGCGTAATAGCGGTCAGTCACGCGACGACCACACACGAGCGCGGACGTGTCAAGATCGGAGCAATCACTATTATTTATCTAATTAACGCTCGGATAAAGCGGGCATGAGTGTTTTTTTGTATTGTAAGGTTTAAGTATGCAATTGAATAACGCATTTGTCAAAGACTCTATCTATTGAGTTTATTTCCATTATTAGTAGTCAAACGTAGGAATCTTATTTTGTAATCTTAATTGGATACCTTTTTCTAGTACATTTTCATTATAGTTTATTAGAGATAACCTGAAACCTTCTGTTAAAATTTATTCATTATGCTTTAGTTAGCTATATTTAATAATATGCATGTGATAATATCTCTCTATATTTTGATGTCAATGTCCAAATCAAGTAATTGATATTGGTAGGTCCTGCTAGTTTATTTTATTTGCGGAACGTGGGCGTCCCTCGCAGATCGGTTCGACTAACCGAGAACGATATGACACTATCATTTCCCGTCAAGCCTTTGACCATTTGTATCCTCCAGTAAAACTAGTGGACTAAACGATTTCGAAGTTATGGCATTGCAATTTAGAAAGATAAGACTAGTTTTCCAGTAGATTTATTAAGAGCTGCTTATACTATATAAGCACACACTACGCTTGGCAGGTGGATCTGTACAGAATTTTGCAACAATGTCAATGTACCCAAGCTTTTGAGGCTTACGTGTTGCTATTATTACATCATAAATTCTCAATATAAATCGATTGTCTAGAATAATTCCACCTATCAGCTTACCGTAGCCCAACACTTCGGAATCTATCAAGTACACATTAAATCTTATAATTATACCAAGATTAATAGATTCAAACGACCGGACCCTATTCGAAACTAATTTCCACCACATAATCTGCTGTGGCATCTTAAGTAGCCAGTGTAAATATAACGGTAGGTTTTTATCAGCTAGTCACCTCTTCACCTCAGTTTATCAGTTACTGTGACGTAAGATAACTGTCTCATTTTTACCGCATTTATCTTAAGATATCCGTCCGGCTTCGGAATTAGTTGTGTAGAAATGTTAAGCGGTAGATTATTTTCGTAAGAATATAATTAGAAGGTAATTGAGGCTTTGACCTGGTAGAAGGTATTAGATTTTATGACCGTTCGATGTTTTAAGTGACAGTCAGTACAATGGCTTTCTTCGAATATGGTAGTTTTACTGGAATGAGCTGTCTTTCTCATTGTGATTTACATTAGTGGTTAAAGGATTTTTAGACCATGCAGTTTATTTATCGGGGTTTTCCTTTATTTATCTCACAAGGATTGAAAAACCCAACAGACACACAAAGTTTCCAGATGTGGTATATGTTTAAAAATGTTGATAATTAAAACAGTACAAACAATCAATGCTCTCGCAAAAACTGAATCACTAATACGATGCGTCAAAAACATTACGTCACTAACTTCAGAAACATCGAACAACCTAATAGATGCCAGGTTAACAAAGATAGATAATAATGTACCAAGACATGTCAAGTAATGAAATTATAAAGTGTAAGATAAAACCAAAGCAGGTATAAATAATAATTACGGAGAAAGTTGGTAGCATTGAGGTGCATTGAGGCCGGTTTGAGCCCACCGTAGCGTCGATTAGATTATGACTGAAAATATTTGGTCAGATACTTTATTAAGTAGTTTGTCATTGGGATCTGAGATTATGGGTCCTCTATCTTTAGATGTTGGGACATTTTAGATAGTAAATGATGTGCCTCTGGGAATGGGAAAAATATGGAGTGTAGCAGGTTTATAGTCCTTAATTAGTTGTAAGAAAGTGAGGGAAGCGGTATGTTTAATAGTAGGCTTTGCTTAGAAAGCTGGCAACATTCCGACTTCTATTTCATAGATTATTTCGTAATTATAACTTTTGTGTTACCCTTCAGGGATTGATTTGTAGAGTTGTTTTGCAGAAGGGGTCTCCTTTCGTTGCCAAAAAGGTAAATCCTTCTGTGAATCAAGGTTGCTATTAAAGACGAATCAGGGAATACGTAATAAAAGTGGATAGAAGACTCTATCCTATTCTAAGATTTTCGTAAATATTTTACTCCATTAAATCCGAAGTGTTCTCGACATAAAAGACTTCCTTCTATAAATACATGATCATGAAGAGTCATAAAAATATGCAGACAGCTATGAATCACGGGCAAATCGCCGAATTTCTGGTCATAAAACTATGGTCAATATTCTTTTGACATTGTCGCGACAGATTTTATGGGATTGTCCGCATCAAACCGCTAATAGTTCCTATTAATTGATTTATGGTCATTGACCATGACAGATAGCCCGCAAATTGAAAGAGACTATCAATTCCTCGGTGCTACGCTTCAATTGTTCTCGTAAATCATACAATTCTGGATAGTTATCACAATAAACTAGATTTGGTAATAAAAATCTGTGACATTTTTGATCAGTAACTACAGATATTTTACAATTGATATTTCCTTGCGATGCATATTTATCACACAAACACAATCGAAGTGCCTATGTTCTTAATGGGTTTCATTTGAATACTAGATCATATCAAAATAGAGTGTAATATAAAAATTACTGCATTTGTGATTCGGACAGATTAAAGCAGTTATTAACTCATAAGTATTTAAGGCGATTCGATTTGGAACTACAATATTGAGATGTAAAACAAACTTTATTGTTATCGGATGTTTGTTTCTGGTAATATATCATACCAAATGCATCTCATACCACTCACAACACGATCAGAATTACATTATCGACTATTAGTACTATGAATCACACAGTCCGCCCACAAATATATCACAAGGAGCAACACGTGACACTCTCACGATTCTGTCAGTTTGTAGGTTCCGAGGTCGATGTTCGGCCTTGTTCGGAGATTTTCGCGCGACTTTGCTCGTGACGTCACTAGAAGCGCGACGTGCGCTAGCGCACGTATAACACCCCTTTAGTGACGTACAAATGCGTAAATATCGATAAAAGCGGAACAATATTTGTTCAACATTTCGTCACATGTATGCGTAACTGTAAAACAATTGATTCTATGCTGATTATTAAAGTGATAAAAGGTAGGTATACGGTTTCATGGTCAGCAGTCAGATAAGGTCAGGGAGAACTGCATGCAAAAGTTGTTTGCTTTTTATATTTTAACCATAAAACTGGAAGCGTGTAATGGGGCTTGCTTACACGTATACAGGAATAGT
The DNA here is from genome assembly GCA_935421205.1 of Xylocampa areola. Taxonomy (NCBI): domain Eukaryota; kingdom Metazoa; phylum Arthropoda; class Insecta; order Lepidoptera; family Noctuidae; genus Xylocampa; species Xylocampa areola. The sequence goes on from OW285220.1 coordinate 13,117,413, forward strand.
TAAATACTTAATGATATTAATGCTGACGATTCTTAAATACTAAAAAATCTTTAAAATGCATATTAATCAACATAATTAGACGAAATATTGTGTACCAATTAAAATTTATTTGATCACCGAGATATTTACGCAATATCTATGTAATAGAATGCCCAACACTAATTTAAGAGTTTATTACATGACAGTCCGATTAGTGGATGTCTAGGACAGTTATACAGTGTTGGTTTGATAAGAATAGCGCCGTTAGATCTATTTTAACACGAGGCCGAGACAAAATGTCGTTTATAATCGTGAACGCCAGATGACTCACAATTAGTCGTATTTATGCTTCATATAATATTTCGCGGGCACGCGTAGGCTGGTGTTTATCGATATTAGTGATTTACTATTTTTATATGTCCCATCTCTAAACTTCCTGAGTTGATTGGATATTTTTGACTAAATATTTATAACTATCAAAAGCCATTTGTGAATATTTTTATGAATGGATAATTTATTCATTACTGAATATTTTTTGCAACGCAAATGAGTTTATTATGCAAATTCTGAGCTAACAAATTAACACCGTACGAGTGAGTTTTATGTGCGTTGCTGTGTGACATCTTGACCTAGACTCGGTAGACAGAATTCATGAGTCTTAACATTACATTATTTTTTTGTACTTTTACTTTGTAGTGACACTATTTAGAAACTGTACGTCTTATTTTAATAAGCATTTCATTAATGCACATTAATTACCTATTTTAACGCCATCGTGCCTGTATTACCCGTTGGATTAAGCCCAGGCGTACACAGTTGTACACCCCCATTACACCAATGCTATTTTCAAGTCCCATGTAATAGGTGGTGAGCTAATGGGCTTTCAATCGGACACAATCCCAAACACCGGGCTGGTATTGAGAATTTATTTACAGAAAAACCCAGCAACCCCAGCAACAACAGCAAACCCAGCCTCACCACGGAAACAAATTCAGGATCGCAGTGTGTGCTCAACATTCCCCTTGCGACCACTAGACCAAACATTAATTGCCTAGATAAATAAAATAAAAAATTGCTTAGCTGCACATAAGCTATTAAAGCTTTTTTAAGCTACAAGGTAGTGCACGTGTACTCCGAGCAGTTAGCATGCCAGACTTGGCTGCTGTGTTAAGTACGTATATTCTTAATCACTGATAGACCTTTCAACCTGGTGGTCGCCGCGACCTTACCGTCAATTACTGAATTCTGATTTAATAATTCAAAGATTGTACAATGCATTATTTTAATTTTGCACACGCTTTTATTCGTGTTGTCTTCAAAACAGCCAGCAGTGCTTATTAGTCGATATCGATATAAATTACATCACTGCACAAACAACGACATGCGTAATTTCAACTCGTGATATGTTTTACGACAATCATGTTAGTTCCTATGTAAAGAAACATTTATATATATATTTATAAAGAAAATAATTATTGTAGTTAGTGTTCATATAAAGTACAAACTAAAGTAACCACTTAAACGGCATTATTTTTAATGTATGATAAAAGTGATGACGCAAACATCACTCAGTCACTGTAGCAATCGATAATATAATTAGAAATGTTTTCAATAAAGACGGTTATTATATAACTTTCTCGTTGGTCTAGTGGTCCCAAGCGCGACTGCTGAGCATGAGGTCCTGGGTCCGATTGTCGGGTCGGACAAAGTGTTATTGGATTTTTCTATTAGGAAATTATCGATAGCTCGGAGTTTGCTATTACATGTGACAAAGCATTGGTGAAATGTGGGTGTACAACTATGAACACCTCTGGCTACCCCATTGGGGAACACAGGCGAGATGATATGTTATGTTATGAGAACTAAATATAACATCAAGCCTGTATTATGAAGGGGTAGGCACAGGTGTACACAATTGTACACCCACATTTCACCAATGCTGTTATCAAGTCCCATGTAAAAGATGGTCGGATGGTCCCGTATAACATTATTTGATAGCAGTCTCTATATTTCGGAGGAGACGTTAGATGGATGGCCCCGTGTGACATTATTTTATAGCAGTCTCTCTCTGTGCTTTGGATGACACGTTAGACAGATGGTCCCGAATGACATTGTTCGATAAAAGTCTCTATGCGTCGGAGGACACGTTAGTTAGATGGATGGTCGCGTCTGACATTATTTGATAGCAGTATGTACGCTTCGGAGGACATGTTAGTTAGATGGATGGTCCCGTGTGACATTATTTGATAGCCGTCTCTGTGCTTCGGAGGACATGTTGGATGGATGGTCCCGTGTAACATTATTTGATAGCAGTCTCGGTGCTTCGGATGACACATTAGACAGATGGTCCTGTATGACATTGTGTGATAACAGTCTCCATGCGTCCGAGGACACACTAGTTAGATAGATTGTCCCGTGTGACATTATTTGATAGCAGTCTCTGTACTTCGAAGGACACGTTAGACAGATAGTCCCGTGTGAAATACGGGCGGTATAAAAACGCTGACATTAGGTTGGCACTTAACCACATGAAAAAAACAAGTATGCATGGAATTGAAACGAGATTTTCAGAAAATCTTATTCTGCCATGTTAATGTAGCTCCTTTACTAAAGTGCTAAAGTGGAGTATTATCATTGTTTCAGTTACCGGTGCCAGTAAATATGAATCTACACGCGTTACATAGTAGTTCGCTGGCAAGCAGCCCTGTTAAGCAGTGTTGGAGATGACTTGCACTGCGGTTGCACATATGGGAAATATTGTTAACTTATTTGTTGACGCGGTCAAAATATCCATGCGTACTGTACCAGTTGATTCTTACTAGCTGATATGAGGAAAGGATAATAAAAAGGTCTCACTTCAAATAATGAGAATTTATAAAGAGTTATTAAGAGGGTACTAAAGTTGAGATAGATAATATATTAGTTGAGATAAAAAACTATTTGTATATATTTAGATCTCATGTTTTCTCTATACAATTCAGTTAGGAAACTTTAGCGTTAATAACAATAAAATATGTATCAGGGCAGTTTAATAACATTAATGTTACTGATTTCGGCAGATAATCTAATAACAATCGTACGAACACATAAAATTAAAAAAAACACCTTGTCTCACAGTAGAAATTTCTTCTGTATTGGGATGCATTTACAGACACCAATCTCACATGCACATACACCCAGACCCGGAACGATTATCTGTAGATCATTTATATAATTGTTCTCATCTATCATCAACTAATAGCCAACCGTCGTTCGACTATGATCAAATTGATGTCGTTGCCATCCTAAAACTCTAAAAAACATATCTTTTTACTTAATTACGTTCCAGGTGTTAGTAAAATATTTGATTCCATTTTATTACCCATCTAAATATGCAAAAAACACAGAAACATCTAATAAACCACTTTAATTGAATTCTGTATCATTTAGCGAATTTTTAGTTGCTGTATTAAAATTTATTACCAATTAATTAATGATATTAATAAATGTTAAATTACACACATTAACCATTTTGTTTCTCTAATCATCTAGACTATAATTCTTTTGATCATTGTTAAGCCATTAATGTGGATTTAGTAGCTCTAAATCAGTGGTCGCTAATTCATTAGCATTACTTAATATTTTTGAATTAAACATTTGTATTTTTTGCCTATCTATAGTGCATTCAATATCTGCGTCTAAATTCAATAATTCACATTATCTGTGACATGTATCAGCTTCTACAAATATAATGGTGAGGTGCACCTTGTGTGCTTGGTGTCCTAAATTATTTATCTTTGTTATATTAGGTGGTGCCTGCGACTTCCTCTACGCAACTAAAGGTAGCATCCAAGGTCCAATCTCTGGTCTTAACCTGATCTGGTCCAAAATTTGTCAAAATTGCTTTAGCGGTTTATGTGTGAAAAGCTTTCAAAGTTTTCAAGTTCCTGTTATTAATTATAAATTTTGCAACGAGACTGAAATTATTAATTTCTTTCTTGCTGTATTCATTTTACATTATAATAGGTCTAGTGCCTTTCCAATATAATTGAGCAGTACTTTCAATACCATAATTCTTATTTCCAATCTCATTCCATTTGACGATTGCGTTGTCGGAGTTTCTTTCATCTACAGTTTTTAAATACTTTTGCGACTACATTGTCATTAAGTAGGTGTTTCACCTTACTATTCTAAATGTTAATAGATTCAACCGAAAAGAGTTTATTATCTATTCAATAATTTATTGTCTGCTCCATTAAAATTGCATCGTTATTATGATAAAAAATATTAGTTTTAAGAATAGAAAGATTTTTATCTAGTTTAGATAAAAAACTGTTTGCATATATTTAGGATCTTATGTTTTCTCTATACAATTCAGTTAGGAAACTATAGCGTGGACCACAATAAAATTTGTGTCAGGGTAGTTTAATAATGTTAATGATACTGATTTAGGCAGATAATCTAATAATAATAGCAATAGTTAATTTATGGTACGGTCAAGAGCTAAAGATATTTATCGAACGATAGTTTAAGTCTAAGGAAAAGGGTTTCCACAAGGAAGTATGCTAAGACCCTTGTAATTTTGACGTATTTTCTCTAAGTGCTCTAATAACATTTTGATTATCTTGCCAAGTATTGCACCTTCTAATCACTCGATGAAGTCCGAATCGTCATTGGTTTTCCGTATTGATAAATGACTCATATTTGAGAGCTTCCTCATAAATTTTACTGTATTTATTTATTCAATCCTTTCTGCACAAAAGAGTACAAAGGCGGTCTTAATGCCAGAGGCATTGTTTTTTACGAGTTATTTCCATAGTCATTATTTTTCAACGGTTATTATATTAATCACGTGCACTCTTCGGGATTGCTCGATTAGTTTCAAACTCGAACGGAGCCCTTACCCAGCTGAACCCGCGATGATGACGCAAGTCAAACTACTTTGTTTTTTTTACTGACACTTTATTTTCATGATATGTTACGTATTTTTTTACAATTTCTATCTTTCTGATCATCTATGTTATTCGATCTGCTTCTAGTTTACGATCAGTATCATTAATGTTGCTTCTCGTTTTATCAGCACCTTTATCAGAATTCTGATCATCCTGCTCTACTAATAAAATGGTACTTAAGACATCAATTTGTTCATTGAGTTATTTTTAGGAATGTCGTACTTAAATTTGCTATTTTTACACAATTATTTATTACATCATTCAATGACTTGGTTATTTTTAGTATCTTGTCTAAAACGTTTGGTTAGGCGTCGCTTTCTTACGTCAGCTTTAGTTGTATTTGTATCAAATGTATTTAGCTTGTAGACGAACTAAGGACTCGCTGACTTTTTGTGTCTTTCAGTTTGCGGCACATAAAAGCAGTGATTGAACAGTAGTGTATTATAATGTAATACAAGTAATATCGTACATAAAGTTTGTTATCTGCGGAAGACCTAAACGTGACAATGAATTACATTATCCTCTCAAATTCTTTAGAACTGGGAGATAAAATGATGAAATGACAAATTCAAAACGCTTAAACAAAATTCAAAATTCTTACGACCCTGGCCATGAAGTAGCCACAATACTGAAACACTTTGCTCTGGACAGGGAAAGGGAATTTAAAAAATTCATTTATCCAAACATTAACAAAGCAATTACCTACGAGCTGACTAGGCCCGACAGATAGCACCCGTTCACGAGTATGACGTGCGCATCATCATCGCTACACTCAACCATTTTGAAGGGAACTCAACGACCCGATACACAACGCTACCATCAGCAAGACATTTACGTGAGTAAGACAAACTCATAACGCCTGGCAACAGGCAGTTAAATGTGTATTTAATGTAAAGATCTAAATCTCAGCCTATGTTCAGCAGTCAACAATACCGTTAAAAGTTAATTTATAGTACCTAATGTACTGTTGTATGCTCAACTCAATTCTACAACTAGGTCGTTCGTCGTAGCTCTGTTTTCTTCAAAGGGAAATTCGCGAAGGCAACAGTACTGTCTGAAACTTTGTTTAGGACTAAACATATCTCATAATATGAAATTGTGCGTGTTAACGCACTGGGTAAATAAACTGCGGCTGTTAGTTATGTTATGGTCTTAAGATTTTGTATTTAAGATCATTTGATCACTGCTAAATACGGGCGGCTTGAACAACTCTTGCTTGACACTATTTACTTGATGAAATTAGCAGTTTTGTTTTCATGAGTGAATTATTAGGCCTCTGTGTCGGTCTCAAGTCTAATATTTGGTGTGCGAGTGTGTGTGTGTCGATCCAAATACAGAAGAAGTAATAGCCGTAACAAAGGAACAAAAAATAATAAAAGACTTTAAGTTTGAAATTCATCGTTTGGATGTTGGTATTGTCAAAGTATTTTAACTGTACCTACCAATACCAATAAAGTGAAATTATTATACTACTTGGCATTGTTAAAGCCTGCAAAAATGTGATGATATCTAATAAAAGCAAAAGTCCCAAAATAAGTAAAGAAAAAGAAACACAACTCGTGCGGTTCTCTTCCTCCTCTTATTATAAATCTTCCACTCTATTTGTCCCATTGAACCACTGGATGAAAACTCCTTTTCATAAAAGAAGAAACCGCATTGAACATCTATTTGCCGAAACAATTTGCGGAAGAATTATGTTCGTAGTTTCGGTCGGAGTTACACTACCTAGTGCGTTCCCTACCTTATTATCATTTGTGTCGTCATAAACTAAGGTAGCCTTGACGAATAGTATGTACTATGTAATATAAAGTAACGACCTATTGCGATGCTAGTTTACAAATATGTAAAATTAGTTATCAAACTTTTGGCATCCTTATCAGTGTCTATGATTTTTGATATGCAGTAGATAAGTGGCATGATATTTTAGTAAAATCAATGTTTATTTGTAGGAGAAAGTTGATAGTGAGAAAGTTATTGAAACACCCTAAAAACTATACGAAGGTAGGGATTGAATGAAAGTTGCTATGGTGTTTAGTATAGTTGAAATTAAATGGAATTTAAACACACCGAGGACATTTTAAAGGCGGTTTATGCCAATGGATAATTAATTAAACGAGTAAAGTTTTTGTAAGGAAAACCAATTCTTTTATTCGTTTACCGTCCAATGTTTTTTTTAAGTTTACCTTCTAGGCAGTGGTGTAACACAAGGTCCTAATTTATTAGGTAACTTCCTTTTAAGGGGTAAATGTGTTACTGATAAGGATTTATTTAAGGATCGATTTTCGTCTTGCAAATAGTACGATTATTACAAATAGTTTGTTATTTCCACTTAATTCTTGGCTTATGTGAATGTATTTGACTTGCATATTAACCCTTTCAAAGGTAGTTACCTAATAAATTAGGATTTTATATAATTGTACACCCACATTTCACTAATGCTGTTATAAGTCCCATGAAATATGTGGAGAGCCTATTGCCATCTATCGGGCAAAGTTTCGAACTACGGCTCCTAACAGAAAAAACAATAACACTTTACCCGACTGGGAATCGAACCCAGACCTAATGCTCAGCAGTCGCGCTTGGAACCACTAGACCAACGAGCCAGAAAGTTACAAAATATGTACAATTTAACAAGGTAGTTATCTCATTCGAAAGAATAATAAAAGTAGGAAGTAATTTAATAAGAAAAAGGCTACAATATGTTCGTAATTTATACGAACATATTGTAGCCTTTTTCTTATTAAATTACTTCCTACAGTTTTCCTTCTAAAATGATTTAAACTACTAACATTTATAATCTACAAAATCTCCAAATTTTAGATTTCCCGTGGCTCGACTGACCTGTCATATTTGGAGCACAACTAATATTGTATCAACTCTGTGTTCTGTATCAGTGGTTACGACAAGCGTGACAGTTGGCACGAATCGCGATTTCCTGGGAAAATCAAAAGTAACGCTGAAGTTGAAGTAGACCAACTTAGTCTTTTAAATTAACTGGACCGACATTAAATGTACTTACTGATGAATTATATAACATACTTATTCTTCAAGATATGTCTTTGAAAAAGCATTAACGCATGCTTAGCGAACTCTAAAGTTACAATATTAAATGGAAAAAGAATACGGTCGCGAACAGGATTAGAACCTGCGCCTCCCGGATAGATACTCCAGGCGCTCTGACCACTAAGCCATCTCGACCTCTGCTCACCACCGCGAATTCTTCTTCCATATTTTAACACGTCTTATGGCGACGTCATTGCAATCAATTCAGTACCTATACAAGTGACCGAACCGACACGACTAACTTTGCAGTTAATACAATGTCGTAAAGAATGCAATTACCTTAATAATTCAAGATATGTCTTTGAAAAAGCATTAACGCATGCATAGCGAACTCTAAAGTTACAATATTAAATACTTATTCTTATCAAACTGGGGATATTTTTGTTTCACTAATAAATAAATTGATATACTTTCTTCTTTCTTTCATTAAGTTTCAGTAGGAAAAACTTTTCGTAAATGCTATATTTTAACAGCCAGTAGAACTCTACATAGTATTCAAGCTGGTGTGTGTGCGCACAATATATACGGCAACACTTGTTCATTATTGTTTCTACACAACTATGTCTAAAAACATTAATAAACAAGAGTTCAGTGCCCTATTCGTCTCGTAACAGCTGACGATTGTCTTAGATATGTTCGTATACTACGCACAGGATCCACACAATGCCCTACCATTGGCATTACGCTTGCGGCGTGACGTCAGATTAGCTAGCACTGCAGTATACGCAAAAAAAACATTCTAAATTCGTTTTTTTAGTGAATAGATCCACTTTTCATTGTGGTTACTATCTAAAACCATGGTATGTAGTGCTCATTGACATGTAGCTTCTTACTATATATCATGTATGCAACATTAGCATTAGATAACGAAATAATATCCATTAATCCAGAGGTCAAGGTAGACGAAAACATTACGAAACTATTATCAACATTTCCTTAATTAAAGATACAATGAACTGTCTTTCATAATTAAATAATTATGATAATATCAGGGTCGCCGCGAGCGATAAGTTCACCAGAATTCTGGGTCATTATGTCAAATAGCAATGTCATAATTATAAGGACATATTTTTTGTTTCTTTATGCTTTGTTATGAGTATGTTACGTAATGAGAATTACTAATAAGTAAATGTTAGTTATGTCAGGCACCATATATTTGGTTTCGTACCTAATTTTGAAGACTAATAATAAATACCTATTAACTATTTCGCAATGGTTATTATTCACATAATTCGAAATTTGGCACACAGATAATTTATAACCTGTTTTAATAACGACGGTTGTCAATATAATGCCACGCAGGCGAATTAATGAAAGGCAACTACATGCAGCTGAGATGAGAATGGTAAGAAGGATGTGACGCGGATGGATAGAATTAGAAATGAGTATATAAGAAGAAGTCTGAAAGTGGCACCGGTGACTGAGAAGTTGTGTAGAAATCGTTTAGCATGGTATGTGATGCGGAGAGATGTGACGAGGAAAGTTTGGAGTATGAACGTAGATGGCTATAAGAGTAGAGGAAGACTGAGGAAGCGATGGATGGATTGTGTTAAAGATGATATGGCTAGAAAAGGAGTGAATGACGATATGACAGCTAATAGAGATGTATGGAAGAATACATGCTGCGCCGACCCCAAGTAAATTGGCAGGGGGATGATGAGAGTTCCGGCAATAGGGGAAACTGTGATGCACAGTCAGTGAAATATACGTACTTCCAGGTACTTATGTAATATCAAATTTTTCCCACAAGCACACTCGTTGGTATCTAATCAAGTCGTTAAAGTTTTACGATCCTCTCGTGTTTGTGTATTGAGTCGTAATATTTTGATTTCTATTAGCAATTTATTTATTTACTTTGTATTGAATTAAACTGTCGTGTTTATTGGACGCTATTTGCGGTTCTTGGAAAAACATGCAACGGCCTATTGTTGTGTCAAATGTCGTGTGGTCATTAAGTTAAAGGTTTTCTAATGTTTTGTCAAAGTTATTTAGGTAACATGAACATAACACATAATATGGCATCACGCCTTTATTCTCCGAAGGGGTAGGCAGAGGTGCACACAGTTTTACACCCACATTTCACTAATGCTGTTATTTAGTCCCATGTAATAAGTGGTAAGCCTCTTGCCATATTCCGGCCGCAATTTCAAAATCTGAGCTGCCATTGAGAATTTCTAAAGAGAAAACACAATAACACTTTTCCCGACCCGGCAATCGAACTTAAGACCACAGCAGTCACGCTAAGAACCACTAGACCGACGAGGCAGTAAAGTTAGTCACATTTTTGACTTGCACACACACTCTCGGGGACAAATATAAATCATTATTACGAATATTTGTTCCGTTTGGGAACTGAACCTGCGCCACATGTTGCAGCAGTCGGTCGCGCTAACACTGTGCCAATCGCGCCGTCACGTTTACAATTCCACACTCCGACCTGCTAGTAAGAATTTCCTTACTAAAATCCCAATAATACGGAGCCAAGAATCAAAACTAGAACCTCATGCTTAGCAGCCGCACTTCCGACCAATGCACCAACGACTCAGTCCTACAGCTACTTTATTGTTAGAGTAAAAGTATTTGAACATATGTAAAGACGTGAAGAATGAATGAAGGGGTTAATGACCATAGATGAAGCGAAAAAGGTGTGTCAGAATCTTAGCAAATGGAAATCGATAGGCTCTGCCTACCCCGATGCGAAAAAAGCGTAATTGTATGTATGTATGCATGCATATATCTTTAGTTCTAGTTTTACCCATAACACCATAACAGCTTCTAGAACTACTTGCCTACTTAAACTAATAAATTAACTAGAACATAAAGTAGACAATGTATTATTTATAGGCACTCGTTCTAAGTGTTGTGCTACTACAACATAACCAATAGCGGATGACTTGCAAATTCAATTTAACAATCAACTTTAAGTTAAGTATCTGGTTATACATAAATCTAGCAAAAAATGTGCCTATAAGAGCTGGTATATGGTGTGTTTCGACGTATTTTTAAAACTCCCGTCGCGCCTAGTCTGTATTTGTACGAGCTACTTCATCAGAAACTTCTTTACGAAGTTCCACCAATAGAAAGAGAAGCTATAATGTATGAGAATTATGTGAACATAAGCTACCGGTATGAGGAATCCGTGAAAAAATCGTCTGCGTAAATTATTAAAGATACACGAAAATAATGTACAGTGGAAAAGTCCGCGATCGCATATTTACATCTTTTAAGGTTGACTAACAATAATCATCCTTGCGTACCGGGAGGGTTGCTGGTCTGTCTCTCTGGAGAGCTCTGTAAATCTGTCAATACAATGTGAGCGACAGATGTGTGCGAGGAGTGCGAGCGAACCGAAGTGTGGAACTGTGCGAATCAACGTTTATTTACCATCTGGTGATTCGCACAGCTCCTCTACAGATCAGCTTTCCCGCACAGCTTTGCCGTAACACCCATTTTACACCTCGCTTCTACGCACTGTTCTGCTGGAAAGCCATCGTAAGGCCGGCCACCTGTTGCATCGTCTCAGGGCTGGTCCATACAAAATGTAGCCAATATTTGCATGACGTGTGTGTACATAGCAGCAGGATTTATAAATGTTATTCGTTGGGGTTATCATCAGCAACTATGAGGATTGTATCACTTCTGTACAATGAAAAGCGTGTTTTTTACACAATTTCTGCTCGGCATCATTCATGAGTTGCAAGCTTGCTGCTTTGCAGTTGTTATGCTGCAGAGTCGTTGTGTTGCACAGTTGCTGGTTAACACATGTCTGCTCTGCATAGTTGCTGTATTGAAAATTCTACATTAGGCTTTAATAAGCTATGCTACACATTCTTTTTGCTATGCAATATATTGAAAGCTTGTGGCTTTGCAAAGTAGATGCTGCACAGTCGTCGCGTTGCACACTTGCTGCGTTGCACACTTGCTGCGTTGCACAGCCGTTGTGTTACATATTTACTGTGCAATACGCAAACCGCATTTGTGTCCAGGCTTATACGGAAACTTCGTTAGCAAAATAGTTGAAGTGAAACTAGTTTATTATTAGTAATAGATAATTTTGCGGTTTATAGCTGTTATACATTACCTGCAGCTCGCATGGACTGTAATGAAAGCGCTGCAAGACATTGCGGGCCGGACTTTAAACCCTCATCAATGACACCTTTCATCTATCTTGGGGTATGACAGACTAATTTAGTCTTAATTCCATTGTCGACTCATACATTGCTTTTTTTAGGCATAAACATTACATCTTATAATACAGTTATATTTATTTTAGTCTAACTGGATGCAGCTTAAAACCAGTATTTACATGGAATGACTACCTATCTGACATCCACAACCCGGTTACTGGGTAACACGAGATCTCTTAGTAAGACTGCTTGTCAGACTTTCAAGCATTTACTACTAGGACTGCCGCTAAAAGTTACCATAGATCTTCATTTGACAATGAGGAAATTTGAAATGATTGTCACCAATCCACAGGCCGACCGCGGCAAGCGCAGCTTAACCTCGATCGATTAATCTGAAGGGCTGTTACTTAGCTATCCCCCTCGTATATCGTATATCATAATGTAAGATATGATTACATTACAAAGTCCAGTAGGTACCGCGTAAACGGCAGACTTTATCGACATATCGATAGTTTGATACCTGACCGTAAAACTGTTTACGACTCCTAATGTAATAACGACAGCCGTTATTTCTATATTATAACTTTACATTTAACTGCTACTTCATTTGGATTATAACTTTTCGTTCTTTAGGAATGTTAGGACCTCTTTTACGATATGATAATGTACCTATTTTTAGTCGAGTATCTCACGATGATAATTTTAGATTTTTACTACATAGTACCTATGTAATACAATACATACGAAAGGTAAATTGAAGGAAATAAATTATTTATTCTGGCTCACACAAGACTACATTTACTCAGATTTAACACCTACATAAACTATTAAAAAATTAAGACATTAGGTATTTAAGGACTTACATTATTGGAATAAGTACTTGTAGAGAAGTACTTATTCCAATATGGAAGTATTTAAAATTAATTTAAGCCGTTTTTATATATTATTTTAAATTTGAAAGTTAAATTCAAAATATCTATAATTTATTCTAAATGTTCGCCCCTATAGGAGCAATTTCAAAATAATTTGTTATTTCCATTAAGTTCTAATTTTAGATTAACGTATTTGAAATTTATTTGTTTTAAGGAATTTACAATTATATTTTAAATTCTCCATGAGGTGGGTTCCGGGAACAAAATTATTCACCACCAAAGCTAGGACCTCACACTCTAACGATCACTAGACTAAGAAAGCAAACAAAACGACTCCCACCAAAACTCAAAATCCAGACAACCAGAATTAATAAAATAAAAAGTAAACAAATAAAGGGACAGAAGTCACTTGTATCAATCAACTTAGGGCTGTCACTCACGTCCAATTATTATGAAACAAGTTGACAGTCCCCGTCAGGGCTGTCAAATCTGTATTAATATGGCCCCACATGCAGGGGCGACACTGTCCCTTTTCACGGTTGCTTGCACTTTAATTGTTTATATTCGTATGGGTATCATTTTATTTTGACGTTTCTTTTTCTATTTGACGCGTTTCTTAGCATCGTTTTTTTAATAAGTTTATTTATTGTGTCTAATAATGCTATTTAGATAGATTTTAGTGGATAATATTATAATTTCAAATGTTTAATTATAAATAAAAATAGATCTCATGAATTTGCATTTGAATGTAAAACACTTGTCAATCTCATTTAAATCTGGAATTTCAATTACCAATGGTAATTCAACAAGAAAGTAATCATGCAATGGAGTCTTACATTATTATTCAAAATAGAAATCATTTATGTGTTTTTATAAGGCTTGATTGACGCATACGTTCTAAAAACAATAAATTATATTATTATTATATTCCTTATTTATTTCAACAAAAATAACACCTCCCACTAAGATGCCGATAAAAATATATTTTTATTCTTGTTAAGTGATACATTAAATTATTGCAACCCAATAAAAATGTCTACAAAGAATCGTTCGTGTAATTTAAAATGACATGTTTGCATTGAGCTAGCGACCGCGCCGCGGGTTCGCCTGCATCGATCATCATTCATCTTCTTTTATGAGAATTCGATTTTATGAACTTTAAAGTTACGAGCATATTATTATTGAACAAATATTTTATTAAAAATATTGGCTGCTATTTTTTTTTTCCAATAAAACTGTTAGTTTTTTGTATCGAGATCGTGATTGAAATGTTTTTTTTTCCTAAACGCTACCTATCGATAAAGTATTAAGTTGTTGGAATATAATAAAGATTTTTTCATTGTTTGGGGATATCGGTATTTTACGCATCGTCACGGTGTGGTTTTTATTGAATTCGAATAAAAGGATTACTTATATTTAACGATGATTGACAGGTTTCTTTTTAGCTGCTGTTTTACTAAGTAAAAAATTTTAAGCAAATTGATTCTGCGAATTAAATAACAATCAAATCCCTGCAGAAATTAATGTTTGTTTTTAGATAAAAACAATAGATATTGAAGCCATAGTTTTAAAAAGAACGTAGACGATTTCTTGCATATATTTGCCACGTTTTGTTTACAAATATTTTAGCGAAACAAATTGGTCAGTGGTACAACTGAGTTTCCTACTATAAATCGCCGTTTAGTTTCTCGTTAGTGAGAGATACGGCGACTCGGTACAGACAAACGCATTTTAGATAAAACCTTGATAGTTCCCACTTGTTCCCTTTGAAATTCTCATATTTGTTGCGACACATTCCTGTGTCGAAAATACGGAACAAAGAGAAATTCTGTGGTAAAAGGCGTTTTGTTTTTACATATTCGTTGTAAATGGTCGTTTAAACCGTGTCGGTTATTTGATCGGGGTTTATTTTTATCTGAATCGTGTCTATTTAACACGGTATAAAATTCAAATGTGTGAAAACCTACAACAATAAACTCACATTGTTAGTTAATGCTTAATGCTTTCTTTATCCACTTACACTGAAATAAGTTACATGGTCTAAAACCTAATTAAATTTAAGAAAAATTAGGATTTTTATTACAGTTTTAGTTTTTAGTATTTTGTAGTAATATCTTAGGTTTTCGCAATCACTACACATTATAATAAAACAACTTTTAACCGGATTAATCGCGTGTATTATTGGGTTTTTGTTTTTCCTGACGTCCTCCTGCGACCACGAACGCTGCAAAGTGTCCGAAACGACAGGAAAAACAAAAAACCAATAATACACGCGATTAATCCGGTTAAAAGTTGTTTTAGTATTTTATTTTTATAGTTTTAGTAATTAATCATTATTCTGTAAATTGTTCATGTTTACATTTAAATGAATAAAACACCAATTATAAAATGAGAATCACGAGAAAACAAGTGGATTTATCATAATTTTAAACTCAGAATAAGCTAGAAATAATCAAGGCCGGACGGATCACTTAAAATAAGTTTTTTTTTTTTAAAGAAGTCATTATGGCATTAGATACCATAAATAAATTATATTTGTATTGCGGGGTTATATATAAATATTTACTTTGTGTTAAATGGTCTAGAGTAGGTAAAAAGAGACTAGCACAGGAGTGTGGAGATTGGTACAAAGAGAGAGAGGCTTTCCTGCAGTGGCTAACATCGAACTGTGAATTATGACGATGAGAGAAAAAGAAAAATCCCATCAAATATTTGAATACCAATTTAAAACAAAAAGAGCTAAGTGTATAAACTACATAGCAGATATCTAAACATTCCTGTCATACTATTCAGATTTAATATATTCACACGCATAAATAAATAAATACTGAATATCAAAAACCAACAATGACCAATCAAAATTTTTGGTAACCCTGTTGAAAATAGGGTTGTAACACCATCATATAAAAAAAACGACTACATTCTATCTGGTGTCATTATCTTCGTAATGGGCAGAGGACCCGACTTCATAAATTGCTTGTATCACAGTTTACATCTTAATAAATAAAGATCTTTCACTACAGATACATGTATAATATTTGGTGTTATTTATGTAAGAAGAGCCTTCCTTTGAGGTGCACCGAACTTATCAGATGTTTTAAGGATATAATTTAAACTGTGAACTTGTCACCCCTTGTTGTTCTTGCAGGGATGTCGCAAATTGAAACAAGAAGATGGTACATTTTTTATTGTGCATTTGAATATGTCGTTTTTAATAAAATTGGTAAGTTGTCTATTCTTAGTTAAATTAATTTTTAATTCATGTAGTTATGAAATGTAAAATGTATTTAATCTTACTGAATGTAAAGTGTTAAGGGCTTCTTAACTGAATTTAGGGTACTGCACTGCACAGCCATCTCGTCATGGTAACAACACGACATTGTATAAATTGTATATTATATTTTTAAAGCAATAAAAAATATTTATATCCTATTCTTATTGTGCAAATTTAACCTTATACAAAATTGGAAACGTATATAAAAATCAAATATTTCAATATATAAAGTGACTCTATTTGAACGGCTATAAAATAACAGTAAAATGTTTGTTTCGGTCATATCCAAATAACTAGAATTTTTACGACGAAATGTGGTGAATATCACACGTAAATAATAGAGCGCAATAGGCTACCTCATCTATGTAATATGTACTTTCAACGTTTCGCACACACAGTTGCAAATCTAGCATCTTCAATTTATGCGATTTCCTATTTTGGTATTTATTTTGAGATGTGCACGGCCATTTTTTTTTCCGAGTTACTTTCAACTCTTTTCATCAGCAGTTCAACATTTCGAATGTCAGAGGGCTGTCTTGGTGTGCAGATAACATTGTAAAAAGGGAAAATAGAGAATTAAAATAAAATAAAAATAAAATAAAAAACTGATTATATTTTATTAAAATCTGCGTACGTGTCAGCCCTATCAAGTACCAAGTAAACTAATCCTACGTCAATGATCCTTCGGATGCGTTAAATATTATTTATTCTAGAGCTGTGATTATTTGTAGAGGGCGACCTCTATCGGCGGCGTGCGGCGTGTCTCATTGAAATCAACCGCTCGACGACTTTACTACTACTTTATTAAATTACCGTACATTTTGATGAAGAAATACGATCTTAACTTTACATTGGGTATGTATGTTGAACGTGGGACCTACGTACGTAGAATTAACGCTTTTCTATAGGTACATGTAATTTATAAGAAACAATGAAAGATTTCCCCAAAATCACATTTGCAAGACCGTGCAAATAAGATTTTTTTTTCGTCTCATAGCACGTTTCTCGGGGGAAAGTTGTTCAGTTTCACTGATAGATATTTATCCACTCTTGTCTATTTATAATGTATGTATATCAACACAGCCTTTACTTTGCTCCATAAAACATTATGATAATAATTTGAGTTTCCTTCCGCTCCAAACAGACGCCTACTCCCGTCTCAGATATCATTCAACTACAGAAAATATGAAACTTAATATTCGTAGGTGTTGAAACAGCAATCAACTGGACTGAAGGTGTTTCATTTCATTCACTCAATCATTCATACTACGAATTAAATTATAGGTGTAATTCGTACTCCTACGCACAACTTAAGGAGACAGCTGGATCTAACGGTTATTGTGATTTCCATTCATGATCAAGCTAAGGATCCTAGCTTAGTAGTCGCAGGCGCAGGTAACGAACGAGACGGATTTGTTTTCAAGGGATAGTGTTCTGTTCTATCTAATAGATTGATAGTTATCGCCTGTGGTTAGATCTGGGTCCGAATAAGATAATTCCATTCTTTAATTCTGTATGCGAATTGTAGTTATTGATATCTCTGTTACTTTAGTTCTTAATTATATTATAAATACTTAAGCTATTTATTGGAACATACAATTTTATTTTTATTAAAAAAGAACTGTCTACTTAGAATTAGAAGTTTGACGATAATAATGATAACAACCTGGGATATATTTTTCTTCATAAAAAATATAGTTAGTTGCATTCGTTTTAAGAATCAACTTAATAATAAAGAAACAGATAAATAATAAAAAAACACATTCCCAAAATGCATTTCAAATACCGAAATGCAGAAAGAAAACAAACAGTGCTGTGCAAATATAAATATCGATAAATCTGTCGATGTTCGAACATTATAAGAGTACGATAATCTCTTCACACTTCAGAAACAAATCGGTAAATTTATTTTGTTATATCTTACTAATACTATATAATGGCAGATTGATAGGTTGTGTTCAGTAAGTTAGTAATTCAGTCAAATATATATATTTCTTTCTTTCTTAAAAATTGATTGGGCTGACATCGACACAGGGTAATATTAATTATCTGCGGGGTTGTATTTTAGGGCGTTGCCAATTTGTGACTCTGATTTAATTATTGGTTAATTTTGTAAGCAATTTACATGTTTTAATATACTTGAATGGTAAAAGCAGATGGTGTTATTTATCTATTTGAACTGAGTGCGGATATTTTTTATTTGGTTTTACAGATATTTTAATATGATATATATTTATTGACATATTTATGTACGATTTTCCATTTATAGTCTAGACCACGTTAAAGATTGTTTTACTATTGCTTTCCATATTACTGAATTCTAATGAGAACCAGAACAAGAAAGTTCTGAATTAAAATGTATCAAAATGTTAGTAAGTTTTACTACGTCGCGAGTTACATCTGACGTTTCACGATAGCATAATAAAATTACTGTCCTTACACTAAAATAACGATCGGTACCAACAAAACGATATCGATATAGGCCAGTACAACACTACGGTAACAGGAAACTAATTTTATTATAGTATCGAGGTACTACACTACTTAGAATTCACTGTTATTGTTTGCACAATCGTAAATATGGCGCTGAGCTCAATATAGTTATATTTCAGCGTTATTTATCCAACAATTAAAGTTATTAGGTTAACAGTAACGGTTATATTTAACGGGTTGTTGGAAAGTTGATTATAATTATTGATTATTAGAATGGCGAGCAATTGATGAAGTGACAAGTGGCTTAGGAACGATTGACAGCGAATCGAGATCAGTATTGATATTTCTGCTTTTAATCCTGTTACTTATCTTGAGTGAGTAATGCCTAGTGGTGGCCCAGAAGTAATCGGTTACAATTATTTTGATGTTGTTTTAGTGAAAAGTATAATGACATTGATATGTTTAGAAGAATTACATGAGGAGGTTAAGTAGAAAGGTACCTGTAGTATAAAAAAGGAAAATAATTTTCAAAGAAGGATTCTTTCAAAATTATGTTATTAAATACTTTTTTCGGCATCTCTTTGTTGCTTTACTTTGATGCAAAAGCAGCAGCAAATTCTTGGGTAGGGCAGGATTTTTCGATTTTTATGTTCTTCTTCTTCATAACGTGTGATTGATGAACAACCTAGTGTCAGAGTTTAAACCACCCCGCAGGTCTCTGACATGGCTTTACACACCATCGAGAACATCTCTCAGGTGTGCTGGTTTCCTCACGATGTTTTCCTTCACCGTTTTAAGCAAATGATAATTAGTTTATAATACGCACATGACTTCGAAAAGACAGTAGTGCGTGCCTTGGATTCGAACTTGCGACCTTTGATTTGTCAGTCCAACGGTCATACCACTAGGCTATCACTGCTCAATTTTTATGTTAGAAAATTCATAGTAGCAGCCCGAATCACTTGTTTGGACTTATGCATTGGTGGAACATGGGTCTCTAACTGGGCATCTCTCCTACACAACTAACTTTTTGGCGCTTCTTAATAATTAATTTTCATAATATGGTTCAGTATATGGTATTAAGCTGCATCTGGTTTGACTGGAAGCCGACCCCAATGTAAATGAAAGCATTTCTTTAATTTACACTGATTGTTTAGCGAGAATTTAAGTTGTTACATTGTCAAATTGCTATATTGTTGAAAATCCATACTGTCTCCTGCCGTACATAGAAAATGATGTTTGCTTTTACATGCCTACCCTGTTTATATACCACAAATGTTGCGGGTCGAGGTCCTGGTGATCTGTATTACAGGTCAATATACCTATTTCAGACACCAGCTCTTCACATAGAATTTAAGACTGATATTTTAGATAATGTCTTTTATGTATTGTCTGTTCATGTGAGGAGAAATAAATGACTATTTATAATTATTGCAGATTGAAAGAATACGGTTAAGTAGATAATAATGAAAAATGCTAGGTCGCATCCATACTAACAAATAATTATCCAGTTATATTTCAGATCACGGCAGGTTTAACATCTATCAACACTAAAATAATTAAATAGGTGTAACTTGTAATAATATTTGTAATACACGTTAAAGTTGAGTCTATAATTAATTTATGAATTATTTAATTTAGTCGGTTCCGTAGTTTATATTAAAGGCACGTGCTTTGGTGCGCGGGCGCAGGCTGTTAACTACGGTGTAGCATGGTTGATACTTTGGGATACTGAAAGTAGCGGATATTGGAAATTAAAATTTGAGCTTCCAAAATGTGTTTTTTTATATTTGTATTATTTATAAATAATATAATTACCACGGGATGTACCATTGACCTTTATAAAGATTATCAGTTACTTAGAAAAATGAAGGAAAATCTCACACTAGGTTATTCATCAACCTTAAGATACGAAGAAGACTACCATATTTCTGTTATGATTATACATTTTTTTACATCTTAAAATGCCTTTTATGAATTGGGAAATCTATTTTATCCAATTTATTCTTTACCTCTTTAAGTCAAATCGTCTAGAATTTTCCAAACTACGTTAGGGCCGCCTTCTAGTCTAAACGGATGGAGCTTCATTCCAGTATTTTACATGGAATGACTACTTATCTGACCTCCAAAAACCAGTTACTGGGTAACACGATAATTAGTCGTAAGGTAGGTATATAAGACTTCCAGTAACAGCTGTCATAGATCTTCATTTGACAACCGGGACTGATTGATTGGGTCTCGATTTGAAATAATGTTCACCTATCCATAGACAAACCGTGGAAAGCGCAGCTTAACCTCGATCGATTGATCTGTGCGGCTGTTACTTACGAGCCCCTGGTACCAGTAAAAGTATACTTACCCCAAATAAATTACGAATTTAACGAAAGCATCAAGACCGTTCAGTCCGCATTTACAATAGGGTGTTGAGTGGTCCGGAGCGGGCGAAACACTCAAAAGATAATTTTAACTTAACAGCTACTGTAAGGCGCTAATAGTTACGTATTAATCTGCCGAACTTTGTGAAGGAATGTTAGTGAAAGTAATACATTTCATATTATTACTAGCTGTGCCACGGAAACGGTGTACTGCCATATACATTTTCTGGATAGGGCCACCCTTATCACCTAGGGGAATATATTTTTTTAAAGTGGTGAGCCTATTCCTATTAGTCAAATTCAAGACTTCTGGGTGCTACAGATAATTTCCTAACAGAACTACCCGGACCTGGGAATCGAACCCAGGCCCTCACCATGACCTTGTACTCACAAAGTCAGTCCATTTAGAAATGAGTGTATTATAATATAGTTCATTTAATTTTCGATCTCTATCTTCACACTTTTATCACTTAAGGGGTAAGCAGACAATCCACAGATCGGAATGCATGGTATTCTAAATACGGTCGCACTGTCGGTGTGTACAAATATAGAAATGTTTATCTAGGTCACAAGTTACTTCAGTCGAGCTATACATCGTGAAAGGACATGACTTTGAAAATGTTTAAAGTAAATTCTTTGCAAAGACATTATAGAACTCTAAAGATACAATTTTAAATAGTTTTTAATAATAATAAGAAACTGTATTAGAAAACGCAACCAAAAAACTATATTTTAACAGAGCCATTCTTACTGATAGAACAATTCATTTCAATAGACCAGACATAACATTAATAAATAAAAATACCAAAACCGGATACCTTATAGACATAGCAGTACCAAATACAATTTACAGACTACAATCGCAGAGAAGATATCGAAATATACCGAATTGAGAGATGACATAACCCGACTCTGGCATTTAAATAAAGTTATAATAGTCCCAATTGTATTATCCACAACAGGAATTATGCTAAGACAACTTCAACAGTCGATCAAATCACTAAACCTACCCCAAAATGCCTATCATCTACTGCAAAACGCAGTGATTTTGAACACATGCAGACTAGTTAGAAAGTCTCTGCAATGCGAATCCGATAATTAACTTTAATCATATTGATATACCCACTCACTCTTAACCCCACTGTTGTACACTTGGCTTAGGCCGTCAGTAACCCCGGTTCACCGAGGAAAAATAACAGTAAATTAATAATAATGATAATCATTTATTATCAGACCATAGTAAAATACATAAACAGATAAAACATACTATTAACATAATTATTCAAAATATTACATAATTCTACTTTCATACCTAATAATTATTTAATATATTTGAATGACGCTCTGTGAGTCGTCATCCAATGCCACATCATTGAGCTCTCCATTTTATTGGCAATAATAGCCACTAGGCTGTTAAAGCTATCGCGTACTCGCCGCATTAGGGACGCTATTCGTGTCCGCATAAGTGCGTAAAAATCAGGCACACCCGTCTCCGCGAACATCCCCGACGCACTGCAAAAGCGCGGTAGCATGGGGCTACCAATAACATTACCCTGAATGCGTTGTTATATTGGACTCACAGAGCATTGTACGAGGTTTTTGTATTTTTTTAAAGAGTAATCTTTAGTGTTCGCCTCTAATCGTGTGGTTGATAAACAACCTAGTGTCAGAGTTTAAACCACCCGTAGGTCTCTGACATGTCTTTACACGCCATTGAGAACATCTCTCCGGTGTGCTGGTTTCCTCACGATTTTTCCTTCACCGTTTCAAGCAAGTTATAATTAATTTATAATACGCACATGACTTCGAAAAGACAGTAATGCCTTTGACTTGTCAGTCCAACGGTCATACCACTAGGCTATCACTGCTGAACTTAGAAGAAGAGCGTTTATGCTTTTCAAAGATTTATCTATATTAGTTAAGGTAATAGCATTTCTACGACATTGTATTAACTGCAAGTTGGTTCAGTTTCCTGTAAAGGGGTTGAATAGATGCAATGACGTCGCCAAAAGACGTATTAAAAAGTGGAAGAAGAATTCGCGATGGTGAGAAGAGGTCGAGATGGCTTAGCGGTCAGAGCGCCTGGAGTATTTATGCGGGAGGCGTAGGTTCGAATCCTGCTCGCGACGCGACTCTTTTCTCACAATAAAATTATAACTTTAAAGTTCGCTAAGCGTACGTTAATGCTTTTCAAAGATTTATCTGTACTTTATTAAGTTTAATTTTGTACACGCAAAACGTTTGGTATGTATCGGTATTGTTGGTACGTTTACATCTTAGAGGACCAGACGGGAGACGCCTTCTGACTAAATATCGAACAAATTTGCTCGCCACTTTTGGCGGGGGGTGAGGTAACACACAAGCACAAAAAAACTTGTACTAAAGCGAAAATAGCTCTCGTTATTACATTAACAGTATTAAAATATATAAAAAAACTACACATAATAAAAAAATTGTGTCACGATTAAAATGTGTACTATCATTGTAACCATACAGGTAAAAGGTATAAAAGTATTTGATTGGGAATCATATGCCAGTGGCGAGAGGGGTACGCCCGCTAAAACTACTCCAGTACTAATTCCTTCAAGGTTTAAATACACAAACATTTACGTACCGGAACAACTATCTGTGGGCCATAGAAATATTTGTTCCGTACCAGAATCAGCTCGCGAAAACAGAAGCGAATTAGAATCTCGAGAATAATATCTATAATAATGTCTTAATTACACGACTGCCCAAAAAAGGTTATCAACATATTTATGTTTGTTAGTTTATCTATTCCAGCATAACTTCGAAAAGCCTGAACTGATTTCGATAAAGGTATGGGGTATCATATTAAATGGAAAGAGAGTTCGCTAAGCATGCGTCTAATGCTTTTCAAAGATTTATCTTGAATTGGTATTGGGTATCGTTAGAATCCTTTCGTTTAATAATAAGAATAATAAAGGTTTTTACTTATTATCTTTGGACCAAATTATACAAAGAAACGAGGACGCTTTTTTATGGCATAGGTGGCAACCGAGCAGACGGCTCGCCTGATGGTAAGCGATTACCGTCGCCACCCGCAACCCCAGAAGAGTCGGAAATGCGTTGCCGGCCTTTTAAAGGGTTTGGGCCTCCGGTACCCTCACTCACTCAGCGAAACACAACGCAAGCGTTGTTTCACGCCGGTTGTCTGTGAGACACACTCCATGGCTAAGGTAAAAACACGTTGTTTTACACAAGCTAATTGACTTCCAAGCATGCTGTTTCTTAATGTTAGACATACAGTGTAAACTCTTTATACTGTCTTTCGATATAACGAATAATAAATATACAAATATAATAAATAAATAACATAAAACTTCATATAACGTAGATATTAGCTTAATTTGTTTAGTTTACCACAAGACACTGATACTTACACCCACGAACCTTAAAATAATATGGACGTAGCATTGCGTACGACATGTGAGAAGCGTGCCTAGTCATCCAATTTCGCTTGTCATACACGAGCTAAACGCATACAACTTAAAACTCATCCACTCGGCGCCAGGGGTCTAAAGTAAATAAAAATAAAATACTAAAAAACGTTGCGTGTGTGCGTAATCTATGCTTCGCTTATGACAAGGCAAGGTAACATCCGTATTTTTTTCAGTTCCGTGTTTACGCCCTTTATAGCGCAATGACCATACTCTTATTACATTACATGAGTAAATATATTTTATCAGCATTACTGTTTATGTTACTTTTGAGTTATTTTTGAGGTGACAACATTACATATTAATTACTTAATTAATCATGTTTGTTAATCTTTCTTCGCCCATAAGGAAACTATAACTCAAAAAATGCTTGGTCAAATGTATTTCGTTATGAAGAGTTTACACTGTATTTACAAGTAGCATAATAGGTTTATGACTAGCACACATACGTAAATACATATCCTTTAAAAATACATAAGTAACTAGCTGATGGCCGAGTATTTGCCAGCGTGGATGTCGGATATCGCGACCAAAAGTAATCATGGAATTATGATCCCGGTCCCGCTTTCCAATTACCGCTTCATAATTGCCCATTTTTTAAGTATTAAAATGGATATAGTATGTTATCCTTAAGAGATAGACATATGCCATTGCGGACTTTTCTGTAGACCTATATGAGATACACAATTCCACCATACATCATTTTGATATATCTCAAAGGGTTTAGGCAGCGCACGCCAGAATAGCGCGCAGATGGTAGATTTTTTCCTACTTACTTGACACGTATCGTCATATTTTGGACAATTCACACAATGTCTTTATAAATTGTAGCCTATGTGTTATTCTGATGCATAAGCTATATTATTGTAAACGTTCATTAAAATACATTCAGTAGTTCCATCCATACTTACAAACTTTCGCGTTTATAATATTAGCAGGATTCTACATAGCACAACAAATCTAGCACTTCGAATCATGATGGATTGCATATCCTAACACCGCGGTCCTTCCGCGAGCTCGTACAAATGCTGCTACTCCCTAAGGCCGACTAAGAGTGCGTTTAACAGATGATGCCCATAACTCAGGCGGTAAATCGACTCTTAGAGTATTAGCAACACGATATATGGCTAGCCTCCGGGGTATGTCTGTATTAGCAAGGATTTTTCATGTGCGCTATCGTATTTATGTCTGTTAGAATTACCGCCTTGCCATAAAGTGGTTTTGTTTTGAAGAAAATAGCAATTACACGGTTCTTGCAATGGTCGAGTTGATCACTGGGTATCGGGAGTCGATTCCCATATGGGAGTTGGGGTACTTTATAACACGCCTCTAACTGTCCTACTGTAGCTAGGGCCTGTACTTATACAATTAAGGCAGGGGCACTGACATTAATTATTGTTCACCGTTTACTACTCACGTGCATTTTTCGGGTTCTACTTTATCCACAAGCCGCGACTCAGCTCATGACTAAGAGCTCCGTTTGAGCTCGAAACTAGTCGGGTAATCCCGAAAAATGCACGTGAGTAGTAACCGGTGAACAATAATGAATATGGATATGCCTCACGAAAGTTATTATACACATAGGAGCATTGACCTCACTGTGACTGCAGACAACGAAGTCCAGGTTTCTTCACGATTATTCCTTGACCATACTTATATCTGCGATGTCTAAGATTGACTAAGAAAGTAGAAATGACTTGGAAAAAATTAACATCGGTACTTGCCAAGTTTAGACCTTCTTGAGCCAAAGGTTATGGGAACCTGTGGCTTCAGAAGTGGACCCGTAGACTCTGAGCCACCACGAAATCATTAGATTACTAACAACCTATGTATACTCAATAAAAATTGCTTTCCACTTATTAGACCGAACATTAGATCAAAGTTAATCTTATAAGCTTACATTTTAACGAGTGAATACTAGACGTAAATACTGGGAGACGTAAATATTATTAATCCTTTAGCCCAAGTTATCTTTTCAATCAGACGCCATTTTACAATGGCGGCCTGTCAAAAGGATTTTGTGCTCCGCTGAAAGTTGTAATTGAAAATTTTAAGTAGACTTTGTTTAATGGAGAACGTCTAGGTAAGATAATTTTGTTGTTTTAAGTTCTGGATGACTTTTATATGTAAAACAGTTTTATGCATAAAGTTAGGTGGATTATTAAGTTTTTTATTTTTATATCGATTTAAACTGGGCTTATACTGACAGCGAGTTTCTTTATATCATTATACTTAGCAATCGAGTCGGATTAAATACAATCGGATAGCTAACAACATAGCTACTTAAAAAAAAAAGACTTATTATTATTAAAATTCATACAAGACGCCTGATTACAATTTATTGCTAGTTTCGTTTAATTCAGAACGAAAAATACTGCTACGACCACGACTGATACAAATTTATACCAATAATTACGTTTTTAAACGGAAATCAATGAACTGAATACAATATAAATAACTCATATTTAATTAAATCGGCGAACAACACCGCGGGGCGCTACATTACCTGTTTGCTTAACTCGAATAATTATTAAGTCAGGTCAAAAACGTGTAAATCGGCTTAAAACTATAAATAAGTTATGTTTAAGTTGCAACTTAGCGGCGGGGCGCTAGCGGAAGTTATCGGGATTTCGTAGCTTCGTTCACATAAACATACATACATCAGACATTTTACATCTCCCTTATAGGCTCTATGACATGTGTGTTCGCTAAATATATCGTTACGTTAAAATAAGGATACTGGTATTAACCTCATACAGAGGGTACAAAATGCGTGCGCAAGGTTTTGTTTTAATATCCCTCCTAGGAATCATGTTACACCGTATCTGAACAACGCGAATATTCTAAAAATGAAATACAGGAGAGACCTACATCTAGCTACTTTATTATTCGGTATAATAACAACTGGAACCCCAGCTTATCTATACTCCAAAATAGAGTGGCTATCAGAATATAGTAGATACCCAACGCGTGAGTCAGCAAATTCCTTGAAGATTCCAAAACATAGAACTACAGCCTTTCGAGGAAGTTTCAGATTTGCTGCTACCAAGTGCTGGAATAATTTGCCACCACCAATGCGTGACTTCAGTAGTGTGCATAACTTTAGATTAAAATTTAAATCATATTTACATAACATCCAGCACTGCTAAAAATAATAATTAGGTCTAAACTAAATAATTCTGGATTGAAAAATTGGAATACCATACTGACATTCCGCAATGCACCCAAAGTTACAAACCAGTGCCACTACTTTCATAGTACCTGTTTAGTTACTTAGTTGGTTATTGTAAAACGTTTTACAAATAAAAAATATAATTATTAAAAAACAGAACACAACACGTTGATAATACCTGTTGTTATAATTTTATGGAGCCTGACACATGAATCAATTTAATGTATTTCACTATTGTTATTGTTTAATCCCAATTTATGAATTATTTTACTTTAATGACTATTTTCCAAAAAAACAAGTTTATTGAATCTCTGTGTCTATCAGCCACCTAAGGCTTCAGCTGAAAATCAGCGCTGCATTTATATGCAGCACTATGCTGAGCTGTTGCCTTTTGGAGACACAATACCACACCGAGACTGCCATTTCGTAAAAACTGCTAGTATAGGCTAATAATAATAAAGTGCACGTTATCTGTAGGACCGCAGTCCAGTTATGCTTGTGTGAGTGTTTTTATAAATTGTGTACTTCTATTAATTCTTGTTGTGCGTGATTCTCTTTCTGTGTGTGTATGTATCTATGTTTCTAATAAACTAATTTCTTTCTTTCTTTCTTTCTTTTAATTAGACGTTAAGGTACCTAAAAAAATGGTTTTAATTAAGTAAGTCAAATACTTTCATTTACACTAAAAAATATATGAAAGCTATGATTGTCTAATTATTTGTAAATGGCATAGTGTCAATAAGACAAAAACTGTAGCTGTTACGGTGACAATTTTGAAAAATAAGTGACTAATATTATTATTTTATGTGTAAAAGTAAAATATGGTCGTGAGGAGGATTCGAACCTGCGCCTCCCGGATAAATACTCCAGGCGCAGACCTCTGCTCACTCTATTACGAATTCTTCTTCCATATTTAATACGTCTTTTGGTGACGTCATTACCGTCTTTAGACTTCGCTTTGCAAGCGTTAATGCTATTCAAAGATTTGTATTAAATTTTAAAAATATACAAATAGTTATTTAAAATTCTAATGAATTAATAAAAAGTACTTACATAGTTTATTGAAGGATTGTCCCTTATAAGAATCGACGACTTAAATGTCGATAAAAATAGACAATTAAAATTATATCGAAAGTGTCGACAAAAAGAACCAGTCCCGAAAGACTGCAACTGTTTCTTAGAACAACTAACCTGATAATAAACAGTTAATGTTATCCATATAACCCGTTCGTACTTCCTTACTACGACATACACTGCGCTCTAGATACACAAAGCCGATATAATTACAAGCCCCGAGCGGTAATGAATGCGGCTATCAGAAGCCGCGATCTTTGATGCGCGCGCGTCGCGATCAACCGCTCTTAACACATTAGTGTTACTTGTGCATCCCCTTCCCCTACTAGTTGCTATAGAAAACAAGCAACGTTGTAAGTGGGAGTAAATAAAGTGATAAAAATAGGAAATGATTTATTTAAAATATCTGTCATCAGTTTGACTAGCGACATCGCCGCGGGCTCAGCTCATGACTGAGGGCTCCGTTCGAGTTTGAAACTAGTCGGGCAATCCCGAAAAATGCACGTGAGTAGTAACCGGTGAACAATAATAATTAACACGTATAAGTCTTTAACCAATTGATATATGGTGATGTATTTGTAACGTATATGGATATGTATGTAGATATTAAGTTTAATATGTTGCCAATAGTTTATTCAGTGTTAATCTCTTTTTTTTACTCCCAGATACACTTAAGTCTACTTCTCCTTATTTTCTCACTCTCCTCTCGCAGGTCTGCTGGAAGAGATTTCCCAAGAAATAAGCTGCACCTTTGTACTTATATTTCCCATTTCTTCCACTCTATTTCTTTACTCTTATTGTGTGTACATAAACTATTAAATAAATAAATAAATATATCAACAGATATATTAATCAATCAAACGGAATCCTTCTCTGAAATCCTTCGTTAGAAAAAAGGTAATACTTAACTTAATTGTCGAGTAAAACTGTTCCTAAATCTTATTAATTGCTAATAAAAATCCACTCAGGCGCAATTAAAATTTTAACGCTATTAAAAATTACGAAATCATCTTAAACCAATAACCGTTTAAATGTCTACCTGATTATCCATTTCCGCAAGAAATTTATATTAGTAATCTGAAGCGTATAATTACAATATCGTTAATTAAAAGGTGCATGAGTGAATGAGACAGAATGATAAGTACGTGTTCAGATTATTGAACGTAAAGCTAGTAATTTGTTTTATCATTAGAGATAAGAAATCTGTACTGAGTCATGTTAAATGAAAATTAGAATGATATTAAATGGTAGTCATGTAGTTATTTGAATTAAAAGCGATAGTTTCTAGATTAACATTAGTGGGAAAACCTAACTTAAGGTGAAGGCACATAGTGGCAACGGGTTGTAAAAGAAATGTAGATACTTTGTTTGTTGGTCATTTAAATTAAACATTGAATGGTAAAACAAAACAATACTATAGTATTGTTTTTCTTTTGAATAGAGTTAATAAAATCAGAATTATGTACATCTAAACATGATTTTTAATGTTTACATATGATACAATATCTAGCTACTACCACAATATTGTGGGTAGTTATGCAATTACCTGTGTACCACACGCCCGTTCGTATGTTCTAAGTATTTGACTTAGAACATACGCAACGGTGAAAAATCGTGACTACCACCAACTTCTCTACACGTGTTCCAATCTAAGGGACATCAACAGGACCTGTTATACCGTACAGTGCTCACCACCAAGTGGCAAAGGTATTGTACAATATTTATTTGCGTCCATTGCAATGGGACTTCCATTACCGCATTGACCGCTACAAACAGATTACCAATCTGTAGCAACCTTGACAGCGTTGTCGAAAGTTCTAAAATACCTAAGTAGTAGGGGTTCATAAATAAGGAAGAACAGTGCGCGTGAGTTGCACTTAATACTTTCAGGATGCTGTTTGTAGCACAACTAAGTAATTAAGTGTTGATCGCCGGGGGTCTATTAATGTCCGCCTAACGCCTTCCTCGGATGTGCATAATAGGACGCTTATGGACCGCGACGCGGCAAAATGACTTTAGTTACCTACAGCGCGGCTGCTGAACGTTGGATCCTCGATTCGATTCCTGCGTCGGGTCGGGCTTTTTGTTGGGGAAATCTTTAGAGTTTGATGGCAAATTGACAATAGACTACGTTATAACTGTAACAGTATTAACGAAATGTGAGTAGTAGTACACCCCTGCCTTTTTCATCGAGGAATACAGGCGTGATGTTATGTTATGTTGTGTTGTTGAGAATAAAACAAGCTCTTCTGAAAACTTTTGTCTAACCACAACGTCATGACAAGTATGATTTGGATTAGTTACTGCAGTCTTCATTCGAAATTATTACCTGCAGTCAGAGGCATATTTTACGACTTTCCAGTCCAACGGTCAGACCACTAGGCCAACACTGAAACGCTTAATCTCATTCAGTATTAAACTTTAATTAATCTACTTTAATCGTGTCCCCGGACAATATGGTGTTCACATTAGTCTCAGCCAATTAACACCAATTACGGTTCAGGTTAATAACCATGTAAATTTGTAGAAAGCTGTGTTTTGTAAGTAACTGCCGCCGAGGTATAGAATTAGACGCTCTAATGAAGTACATCTTGTTGGCTAATTGTAATGAAGAGGCTGGCTAGGGAAAGGTGGTCGTGACTTTGGTCTGAAACGGGTATTTGTGGTGTAATAAATTTGGTAATGGGGCGGTAAGACTCGAATTAGTAAATGGTCGGACTTGTACATTTAATGGAAATGAAGAAAGCTTGGCAAGTGAAGAAATGCTGAAGATTTTGATGTTTTATTTATGTAGGACATGCAAAAATAATTACCAGTCCACATTAGCTTCCAAGGTTTCATTCGTGTCGATTAACGAAACGCCCATTTTCGATTCACCTTACGCCACATCCCTAAAATCGTCACTTGACAGCTGTCATGCAAGCCTCCCTAAAACAAACAGACTATACTTCCGACACTGCTGTCATCTTATCTTCAAGACCTTTGTTTCGGAAATTGTATAATTACTCCACAGATCACAGGACCCGTTGAAGCCATTGGCAAGAATCGTGGTGATTTTAAAGGAAGCCCAGTGATTTTCCTTAAGCTACGCCTTTTATAGGGAGTGGAACGTAACAAGTTGCTCCTTGTCGTGTAGGAAGCAGTCGGAGGAAACTGGTGCGTTCAGTAATAAATTGTAAACTCGCTCTGAGGACAGCTATAGGCTATTTATCAACCTAAGTAAAACCAATTGGTGCAATGTAAATGGAGACAGTGTACAGTGATCATGATTAATGTATTCCTTTATTTGTTTTCTTACTTTCTGTACCGGTCGTTTATAAATATTTCCTGGAAGTACTGGAGTGCTTGTCCATTTTGCGAGATTATTTTAGGATCTATCAGTAGCTTGACTCTAAGAGTAATCAGCCCAGAGGGCAGTATGTCAATCACTTAGGAATAGGTTTAGGCTAAACTTATTCCTCGCAAATTTCGGTTTACGTAGTTGCAACGGTTTAAATTACAATTATAACTATGAAGCCTAGATGCGAAAAAAGCTTTTAATGGGTATAACTCAGTTAGGAAAAAATCACCACTCACTGCATTCTTGCTTACGAGGGAAGAATTAATAATCTATAGCTCACGTATAAGAAACTAATGTTATCGTGTTTATCTCTCTTAAGTAATATATTTTTACTCAGTTTCCACTTGGACTCGTTTCAACTCGCGCCTAAATAACGATATTACAGCCACAGAACAGAAGATATCAATTGACCCACAAAAGCTGTCGTATTATCAGCCTAATCCAACGTAAACACCTTGATAACATCCAAAGCAACTTCAACAAAAGCTCCTATCTACCTCGTGTCCTCAATACAACACCTTGCTGGATAAGGCTTGTTCAATTGAGTAGTTAAATTATGCAATCTTCCCATCTCGTGGGCAGTTCGTAATGATCGAGTTAGCACTAACGCAGTTAGACCCGACCAGCCCAGATCTAAGATATGATGACGTGCTCACGGACTTTGCATAAAGAGAAAATCTGGGATGCAATTGAATTGGTTGTAAACGATAGTTTGTTGTTTATTGAATTTAGACAAAATGGTGGCAGGTTGGCTTTAAGCTGACATGCGCTCACACTTAATATTCCATTATATTCTACGTCATTCCCGGTCCTGCACTTAGTTACCTCTTCTGCACGCTGCCAACGGTGTTGTAGAATTACAAAAGTTTACCGAATAAAGTGATTAACCATTTTTTAACAGTGAGCAAACGAGCATGTCTTCTAACTGATGGTAAGCGATCAAGGCTGCCTAAGCTAATTACACCAACTGGGAAAAAATCTTGTAAATATCTTTCGTGTCAGCGGTTAAACTTTATACTCTGATCACTCTCGCTAAATCAGCGTCAAAAATCATGGGTATCATTTTGCAATCGATATGATGAGACTTTATGGTTAACTTGACCATTACGAACTTGTACGTCGTACCATTGCGTTGCCGTTGTACCATATTTTTGCATACATCTCTATCAGCTGTCATATGCAGTCACTCCCTTTCTAGTCATATCGTCTATAACACAATCCATCCATCGCTTCCTCGGTCTTCCTCTACTCTTATAGCCATCCACATTCATACTCAAAACTTTCCTCGTCACATGTCCTCATTTCTCCGCATCTTGAAGGCTCCCATGTCGTATTATTCTGGAGAGGTCGCTGGTGGAAGTCTGTTCCACAAGTGGTGCGTGGCAAACGATATTGTTCTTATGTGGTAGTCCGCCAATCATCAAGATGGTGTTTAAAATATTTAGATTATTGGCGGATGGCGCAGGAGAAGGGCCTATTCTTAAAGAAAGATGATCACCACACTAGCTCACTGCAGGCTGGCGATTTCACTGTTAAGTCTAGGTTTCCTCAAGATGTTTTTAACAATTCATAATCATTAATTTGCAAATATGGGTACAAAATGCATAGATGTTACATAAAATAAAATTTTCCTGCAATAGGCAGGATAACATTTCTGGAAATCATCCTAATGAACAGAAGAATGATGATATTATTGAACCATATTCCGGCTTGACCTTCATGGTTTTATTTACATAGTTTGAATAGTCTAGCTACCTCTATTACCCATGTTATAAAATTAAGCATGGTATTATTTAAAAGCCGCGTTATTTTCTAAGAAACATTCGAAAGTGAGGAAAACGGCTTCGGCAATGAGGAACTGAACCAAATACGTTGGAACATTCGATAAGCGTATTGTTTTGCAGTATCAGCGACTGAACCTAACAACAACTGTAGGCAGCACCATTATAAGAGCTTAGTACTTAAAAAATATCTTGGATACCTACCATTAGTAAACATATTATTTTCACTGACATCATTTGTACCAAAATATTCGGATCTTTTATAAATTGCTATCAAAAACTTCAGACAAATCTTTATTAAGATAATGTTTTTTTTTTAAATCAGCATTTGAAGTGATGTCTTGTAGTCACTAAGGAACAGTTAGGTATCAGCAATGAGATTAAGGACTCTATTACTAAATTCTACCTTTTTTACTGTTTGCATCTCCTACCCAAAAACCTGGATCTCCTGTTACGTTACGAATCGGTATCGGTATCCCAGGACCTCTAACCTTCGAAATAGTTCCGAGTCATTAACGGGTGTACCGGTGGGAACGTGATCCTATCTCGCACCATCTGAACTTAATATATTTGAACTTGCTACTCTCAGTGCAAATGCTTACACATATATTAGACACCGTTACTCCAGTTAATGTATCGGTGGCTTTTAGGTTAATGATCCTGAGTTCTCTAGGATGCGTTACTTTGCTGTCTCGTTGCGTATCCCCGTGTAAAATTAGTAGTACTCCAATGTATTCAAGTTTTGGTTAAATCAAAAACCTACATTACAGGTTTCTTAATTTTGAAGCATGTTTGTATAGTAAAATCTAGAAACCAATTATATTCTAAGTCTACGCTAGAAATGATTCTACCATTTAAAAGTATGAATTGTCATCTTTCCAGTGTGAATCGAGCGGATTTATTTTTAAGAACAAGCCTACAAAATTACATTTTGTATTTTGGTATATTTAAAGCCTTCATTATGAAAAATTGGGTTATAATTTGGGTATTCAATCTGTGTCTATCAATTAACGTAAGTTTTCAAGATATGTCTTTGAAAAAGCATTAACGCATGGCATTTTTCCATTTAATATTGTAACTTTAACGTAAGTTTTGCCATGTATGTTAATACAATGTTAACATTAAATAAATGAAACACGAGGCAGTCAGATTAACGTTATTTGAGGGATCAATTTAGATTTTTGACAGTTAATGTACATAGAAAATCTATTAATATTTATTGTTAGGTACGTTGTTAAAATCTAGCCTAAGTGAGGCCAGTTTAATTTTATTGTTAATTTACTTTATTTTTAGGACTAATATTTTGTACTCCCGAAGGTATATTTATGTGTCGCGAGCAGCTGACCTACACCCCTTAGTACTCCAAATGCTCTGTCCACTAACTTTTGGCGACTTCTGCTCACAAGAAGAAACTTTTGATCACTTTTAAATACGACTAAACGACATATATTTACACACCAAAGATTGTGGACTGATTATAACTTATAACTAACTTAAAACTTATAATTTATTTATTTAACTAAAATAAAATGACAGCGCGGTTGGCGCAGTGGTCGAGAGATTGACTGCTGCGCTGCGTGTCGCAGGTTCGATTCCTGCACGGAGCAAATATTTGTACGATTTATAGATAATTGCTCCGGGTCTGGGTGTGTGTGTGCTTGTGAGATTATATGTCTGTAAATGCACCCACGATACAGGAAGAAATTCCTAGTGTGGGGCAACGTTTTTATTTAAATAAATAAATAAATTAAAAAATTGAAACTCGCTTTGCAAGCGTGAAAAACGTCCTTACTTTTTTTTATGATTCTGCTAACTACATAGCATCATACATACATAGCATCACGCCTGTATTCCCCGAAGGGGTAGGCAGAGGTGTACACAATTGTACACCCACATTTCACCAATGCTGTTATTAAGTCCCATGTAATAGGTGGTGAGCCTATTGCCATCAACCGGGCACATTTCCAAACTCCGGGCTATTACTGAGAATTTCCTAACAGAAAAACTCAATAACACTTTGCCCGACCCGGGAATCGAACCCGAGACCTCCTGCTCAGCAGTCGCGCTACGGACCACTAAACCAACGAGGCTGCTAACTAATCATAACTTAAAAGATCGCTATGCAAGCGTTAAGACCTTTCATACCCTTTTACTTTTAGATTCATCCAGCTTCTCGTTTCACAATTAAACAGCCAAACCCACAAACAAACGGTTTGAAAGCATCAACACACAGTTCCCTCACAATAAATTATTCGGATGAAATCTAATTCTCTATTACTCGTTGCTTTCTCGCGGCAAAGCCTTGTAAATTAAGTCTGCTGATACTTCGATAGCAGTTTCCATGTTTATTGAACCGCTATTGAATTAAACTGTACTTTGCGAGTTATGCGCATAGGGTGGAGAGCTTCGGCCGGCTTTAGCGGATCTTAATTTGATTGGGTTCGGGCTAGATAGGAATTTTTATTTTTTTATTTGGAAATCGTAGAACATTTTGTGCCAGTAAAGACATAATAGTTCAATCAGCAATGGAAGGAGAACCCAGTTGAAGTTTTGGCGAAAATGTTGGTACTGTGATCATACTCCGTCAGTAGGTACTAGGTAATATTGTTAATTCGTAAGTGTATCTGTTTGTACAAACAACTACAGAACTGATTGCAGCAGTTTTGCTTAGACCTTAACCACAACCTGGAACGAAATACGCATGTCAAAATCCAAAATAAACCCGTGCCGTTGCAAGGGTTGCAGAAATTGTTTCGAAATCTTCTGTTGATATACTCGTAAAAAGTACGAAGCTTGACTTTTAGCTGCTCTGCATTAGGTTAGGACAGTTAATACACGAAATGGTGTTGTTTCCAAAATCCAGGCGAACGGATTCGCGGGCACAGCCAGCCATAACTGGTAACTCCCCAGTTTAGTCACGTGATCACGTCACATCGTTCGGAAATGTTCGATGGGATGGCTCGGCGATGTAGACTCAAATTTATTGTTTTTTTTTTATCGTAGTTATAATTTGACTCTGAAATTACGGGTTCATGTAAGCCCTTTCATAAGTATGATCAAATTTAAAGTTTAAACATAGATTTTCCTTTTAACTTTTACTCTTGCATAACTTGAGAAGAAGATTACAAAGTTACTTCTTTTTAACTTTTACTTGTATATAAAACTCACATGTTCATCCCGACCTGTAACACTACATCATCCAAAAAAATTGATAATATAATAAGTACACGTCTTTAGGGCACCTTTACACCTGACCGGCCGACAACGCGATAAGCTTCCGCGAATGCATGCAAAACGACCATTACCCGTTGATGCGGCGCGATCGGCCATTACGCCAGCGAATTAATTAAATTATTTCTACGAAGTAATGCTAAATTAATTTAATTGCGATTTGGCACAGTGTTGTCTTATCATGACGGTGGTTTCTCTAAGGGAAAGCAGGATTTGTGGTTTCCGAAGCTTGTTTTGAAGATATAAGACCCTATTCCTACTGAAGTAGTCGTTTTATGGTATTTACTGTGGGTAGTTTACCAAGAAAATTGTTTAAGTATAGTCTTTTGTCTCGGACCAGGTAGTTGGAACCTTTTAGCTATGAAAACCCTCAGAGCTATTTCTTAAAAAATTACTGTAGTATTGTTCGAGCAGATACCACTTCTTATTGTAGAATTTAGTAAAATAAAAAAATATTATTAAATAAATGATCACAGAAATTAAGCGTTAGTAATATTTAATTAACACGAACAGTTTAATTGTAAAACATTAAACTTGTTAAAAAAATCGGTTGAAAAGTGAATAAGATGTGTCAAGCCCTGTTTGCCGCAAAGAAATGAAAAATGTATGACAACCCGTTTTTTTATCCGCTTGATATCCTTTGAGCTTTATTATTTTGGAGCGCTTCCAAAAAATGACAAATTATATAATTAGTTAGGGCGCCGTTTATCTCACCGAATGGCGACGGTCGACTTTATGTTGTGAAAATCAATTGAGTTTTATATACTAAAAAAGTGATTTGTTATTAATTCAAATTAATATCTTATTATATATTAAAAACTTTCGTTTTTGAGTTGGTTTAAAAGTAATTTATTCATTTATTTATTTGCTCTTCGAGAGACTTACAGACTAATAACAATGTTTTATAATCTATTCTAGATATTCAAATTGCTAATTACAAGTCTCTACACATAGGACTAGGATAATGGCAGTAAACATCATAGTGTCTATTATAGCCAGGCGTAAATGGAGTTGGGCAGGATATATTCCTCAAATTGACAAAGAAAGACGCGAATATTGTTGGATTGGAACCACGCTAGCACACGACACTACGGGGACATCCAAACGTTAGGTAGAAGATAGTCGCTAACAAGGAGCTCTAGAACGCGTGGCCGGCTGCCAGGAATAGAAAAACATGGAGGAGCCCTTCACTCAAAAATTATATTCATCAATAGTATTCATAGGCCACCATAATGACAATGATATAAATTTTATTCTTTGCATTCTACTCGATATCAATATTTAAAAAGCCCACAATTAAATAACAACTTAATCAGCATTTAAAAAACAGTTATTTTTAATCGCTTCTTTCGGCGCCGTACACTTAACGCTTGATTAAGTCCGATACCATTTTGGTAGTCGTAAAGGGTAAAAATTGACGCGGTACCTTTGTATTAAACACTGGTTTATTGAGATTGACCATTAAATACTTGTATGGGCATAAAGTTAAGATGATCAGTGTTATATGTGCGTGTGATGACACTCGATGATGGAAATGTTAACCATTGATGATGAGAATGTAAGGGGAATTTAACAGGGTTTAAAAATTGCGTAAGTTAACGAGTTTAGTGGCGTTGATCGTTAAACCGAGTGATCACATTAAGGTAGTGTGTGAGAAGTTGTTTGTGACTTCTCTGTAAGAGAAGAGGCCCTTACCATGTAGTGAGAGAGGTATGAGCTTATTGTGGATGCAAATAAATACAATATCTAGCAGTGTCCGCCACCGACACTCCGATACCCCGTGGGGGGGCGAAACACGTGTAGAGCATTTGGTGGTAGTCGGAATTTTCACCGCTTGCGTTTGTGCATATATTTGCGAGCGGGCGGGTGGACAGGTAATTAAATTAAATTAAATATTATTTAAAGTTATTATATTAAACGGAAAAAGAATACGGTCCCGAACAGGATTCGAACCTGCGCCTCCCGGATGAATACTCCAGGCGCTCTGACCACTAAGCCATCTCGACCTCTGCTCACCACCGCGAATTCTTCTTCCATATTTTAACACGTCTTATGGCGACGTTATTGCTATCATTTCAGTACCTATTACGGGTGACGCATGCTTAGCGTTAATGCTTTTCAAAGATTTATCTTGAATTATTAAGGTAATTTCTTTTTCATAATTTTGTATAATCTTTTTTTCTTATTAAGGTAATGGTCTTTACGACATTATATTAACTGCAAAGTTAGTCGTGTCGGTTCGGTCACCCGTATAGGTACTGAATTGATAGCAATAACGTCGCCATAAGACGTGTTAAAATATGGAAGAAGAATTCGCGGTGGTGAGCAGAGGTCGAGATGGCTTAGTGTTCAGAGTGCCTGGAGTATTCATCCGGGAGGCGCAGGTTCGAATCCTGTTCGCGACCGTATTCTTTTTCCATTTAATATAATAACTTTAGAGTTCGCTAAGCATGCGTTAATGCTTTTCAAAGATTTATCTTGAATTAAATATTATTTATTTCAGGCAATTATTAAACCCATAGTATGTACAAGGAACATAATAGACGAACACATTTAGAATTAAATTAGAATTATGAAAAATAAAATAACAACAATAATTCAATTAAATGTATTTAGAATAATAAACCCTTTAGGTACAGTCTATAGCCTCCCTTACACGATGGACAACACGGAACACAGCAGCTACAATCCTATTATTACTTAAGGCCACTCTTGTGTAGAATGACACCCTAAGCTTCCTCAGTAATGCATGACTACCCTCAATATTGTGGAAGTAGCTAGATATTGTATTTATTTGCATCCATTGTAATGGACCTCTGCAAAGTAACGCCTGAATCTCTTCAATGAGCTTATTTGTTGCGTGTGTGAAAAGTTCGAATTATTTTATCATATAGTAAATAAGTTATAACAGTCCTTAAGCCAAAAGACTGTTATAAGTTAAAACAGTCCTTAAGCCAAAAGACTACTATATGTTATATAAGCAGAAGACTGCTATAAGTAATTTATGCAAAAGACTGTTATAAGTATTATTTATAAAAAACCTATTATAAACCTATTTATAAAAAAAGACTGATAAAAGTTACCTATTTATGCAAAAACCTGCTATAAGTTACCTATTTATGCAAAAGACTGCTAAAAGATATTTATGCAAAAGGCGGCTATTAGTTAATCGCGTTAATTAAATTAACAGGAATATGGCAAGGGAATTATTATACGTACTAAAAATATCCGAATTCCGATATCTAAAGAACTGCCTGTCTACCCCGTAAAAGGATGGTTTAACTTTTGGCACACCCAACGTGGTTAATAAAACGATATACGAGCTATCAATCACTTTTTAATAATCGTTATGTTTATTTACGGGCTTCGAGACGACTCAAGACATTTAATAAAACACATAGGCATAGATAAATCTTTTATAATATCTGCCGATAATAAATTAAGTCCAGAGACGTACGAGTACGACTGTCATTGGAAGCAATAACTGTAAAAATCCATAATAACGATATAGATTGAACTTTTGCAATGACACGATTTAAACTAAAAACTAACATACAGCGCAATGTAATGAGCATGATTAGATTTTCTCATTCAAATGTTGTCGTAGATAGCCGACGATAAAATCTACTTACGAAGCTTAATCTGCGGTTTTTAGATTCCGTACTTACCTGCAACAAAACAATAAATAATTACATAATGTTCGTAATTTATTTATATTAATTTAAACACGTGTTTGATAGCATCTTAGTAATTGGTCATCGGCGTAAGTAACACATATTAAACAAATTATTAAAATTTATTAAAAATATTAATTACGAGAAGTGTACACGAGGAAAAAAAAACAGTATATAGGAAATTGAATTACTCAATCCACTTAGGCAAATTGAAATTATAGGGGCGGATTTGCCCAGCAGTGGGATGATACATCAATCTGCCTAGCCTTTTCCCAATTACGTACATTGGGGTCGGCTTCCAGTCAAACCGGAGTGTCTGTCTGACCTCCACAACCCAGTTACTGAGTAACATGATATCTTGTGGGATGACTTGTTTTCAGACTTTCAGGCCTCTGACTACCCGTAACGGCTATCATAGATCTTAATTTGACAACCGGGACGGAGGGCTGAACGTGCTCTCCGAGGCACGGACGAGTCTCGGTATGAAATGATGGTCACCTATCCACAGATTGACCGCGGCAAGCGCAGCTTAACCACGATTGATCGATCTGTGCGGCTGTTACTTAGCCACGAGCCACTGTGAGATGTAATATTAGCTAATGCGCTCTTTTTAAACGACAATCATTTAGGCAAAGAACTTAAAAGAGATTTAGGTATACAGTAAATATGTTAAAAAAACCTGGTCAGAAAGGGGCATTTACGTCTCGCAATCATATGATCAAATAAAAAAAGAAACATGAATTATTCATGAATGTAAACATTATAATAAAACAAATACTTTGCAGCGTTCGTGGTTGGAAGATACTAAGGGGACGTCACAGACACTGCAAACTAAGTGTTCGAAACGTTAGGAAAAACAAAAACCAATAATACACGCGATTAATCTGGTTAACATTTATTTTATTATAATGTGTAGTGATCGCAAAAACCTATGATATTACTATGAATGTAAACATGTTAATAAAATTAAATTTTACGATTTTTGTTCCTAAATTACCCCAAAATCTAGCAAATTTCTACAAATAAGGAGACGGGCCATTATAAGTTTCTTCTATATTCAAAATTTGATTTGGAACAAACCGATTTGTTTTCTGAAAATTATTATATGAATAGAATCGAATCTGGATACCTAATAATACCTTCACGGATCGGATCGGGTTTTGAAACTGTAGACCACTGCCAAATAAGTCAACCCATAACTGCGAACTCTAAACTTATAGGTATATGGGGCAGGTTATATATATCTGCCTAGCCATTTCCCAGTTACATTGGGGATGGCTTCCAGTCAAACCGGATGCAGCTTAATACCAGTAACTGGGTAATACGATATCACGTGGTATAACATGGGGCAGGTTACGCGGAAAGAAAACTCTGTCCGGAGCAGATTCGAACCTGTTCCTCTCGGATCAATACACCAGGCGCTCTGATCACTAAGCCATCACCTCTACTCACTTCTCCGAAAACTTCTTCCACATTTTACACATTTACGTGTTTTGGTGACCTCGCTTTCTATTTAGTCCCTATACAGGTGGCTTCTTTCTTTGATAGGTATTTTAGTCTGTTATCAACCTTCAACCTAATATCCTGTTTTATAATAATTAAATCTTATTGTATTAAATAATTATTTTTATTAAACTAAACTCCCGATCGTCCGAACATAACTCAAACCGAGACCGAATACTAGCTAAAATCAATTTGCATACAGCATAGGTACTTTTATCGGCTCATTTTATCTATATTAATAAGTAGAGCGGCTGTCGGCCTATCTGTCTGCCTGTCCGTCACCAGACTAGATGTGTCGTGAATGATCTATAGCTTCTCGTTTATGAGATCTTGGTACACAAAAACAAATAGTCGACATGGTTTTGATACTTATTTGCCTAGTAGCTATGAGCGTTTTGACGAAATCTAGTTTTAGACTTAATCAATCATTGTACCAATCTGATTAGCCTGTCACCGTCTAGTCTAGATGATATAAGTGTTTTTTTTTTATTATGTATTAGTATTTAAAACAAAGAGTGAATCAATAATAATTGAATACAAAACAATCATTGTTTTAAAGGTCAAAGGCAGATAGATACATTATCTTAAATTACATAGGTGTACTCAAAATTGAATCAAAATCACTTATTTCCAAGCTGTTACTTACAAAAAAAAAAAACAATAACATTGTCCAACCCAGGATATCGTACCCCGTGCTTCATTTGCACAAGCCACTAGTGTGTCCACTTAACTAGGTCTATTGTTTTATTTTATAGCAGATTTTTTATCGCATGCTTGGGGCATCACCTTAACCAGTGACCCGTTTCTCTGTGCTCGCTGCAGTTCCTACCCGGATTTACCTTGAAAGGTAGACGATATACTATCCAATAATAGGATATACATTTATGACATTTATCGATATTACCAACCAGGATCCCGCAACCATAATTCAGAAATTAATAACTTTATTATTCAACGACAATACTTACATATTCCTAAGTTTATACTAACAAGTAAAGCAATTATAATTGCGATCTTTCAAAACATCGATAAATTAAATCGATAAAACAAGTCGATTGTTCTCAGTATAAACAGTATAGGATTATTTACAAAGCTATGCGATATCGATTCATTTGCAATTTTAATTTAAACAATTTCTAGTTCTTTATGACAATTTGAATACGTTTGTTTAGATTTACTCAAGATTGCTTGAAATATGCGACAAGGGCTGGGGTACACGAGTCATTTGCGGTAAGTGGACAATATATAGACATGGCATCGCTTTGCAGTCCGCCCATAACTTTCCGTTGAA
Organism: Xylocampa areola; assembly: GCA_935421205.1. NCBI lineage: Eukaryota > Metazoa > Arthropoda > Insecta > Lepidoptera > Noctuidae > Xylocampa > Xylocampa areola. The sequence continues at coordinate 13,160,994 of OW285220.1, forward strand.
GATATTTTATGAGTAAACTTTATTTTGTTAAGTTTACTCATTTTACGTTGTAAATCCCATCCGTACGTATCTATATTCACATAACATACGCGCATCACGCCTGTATGACCCGAAGGGGTAGGCAGAGCTGTAATCAGTTGTACACCCACATTTCACCAATGCTGTTATTGAGTCCCATATAATATAGCTGGTGAGCCTATTGCCATCTACCGGGCACAATTCCAAACTCCGCTACTGAGAATTTTTAAAACAGAAAAACTCAATATCACTTTGCCCAACCCGGGAATCGGACCCGAGATCTCATGCTCAGCAGTCACGCGTGGGACCACTAGACCAATGAGACAGACGTATATTCAAACACATTAATTACACTAATTTTAGACCATAAGATGAAGAAGACCTCTAATTATCCAAAATAATTATGCTCTCTGGGGTCTAAAACGGCCACTTTGAGCATGTGTCCTAAATATGAATCATTATTTGAATTGAGTAACTTCTTAAGATTCTGCTCTTTGAAACATTAGCTATTCCTATTCTGTGAGCCATTTTACGAATCTCCATAGAAAACTGTCGAATAGACGAATTACTGTTTATGAATTGCACGCAAATTATGTTTTAATTTTGTATATGAAGTGACCATTTAACGATTTGTGAAATGAATCACTTTAGGATCCTATTATGATTCAGCAAAAGTGGCCTTTTTAGACCTCCTGTTTATATTTTACCGTGGGAGAGCCATGCTTTGGCTCGAATGGGCCGGCTCGACCGGAGAGATACCACGGCCTCACAGAAAACCGGCGTGAAACAACGCTTGCGTTGTGTTTCGCCGAGTGAGTGAGGGTACCGGAGGCCCAAAACCCTTAAAAGGCCGGCAACGCACTTGTGACTCCTCTGGGTTTGCAGGTGTCCATGGGCGGCGGTAATCGCTTACCATCAGGCGAGCCGTCTGCTCGGTTGCCCGCTATCCCATAAAAAAAAAACACCTTCGTTATACATGTATCTGCCGCCTCAGTGTCACCAATAGATTATTAAAATCACCACAAATACGGAAGCAGTAAGCAATTATCATTGTCACTGATACTATAAGTATGATCGATGGGGGCAATTAAGTTGTGGGCGTTAATTTGCGTATACTAAACGATTTCCTTATGTCATTGGCGCCTATGCAAAGTTAAGGCACGTGTTATTAAACACGTCTTGTTGAGTCATTAGGAAAATATGATAAATATTATCATTGTGGTCATAATACTTAACTGCCTCGTTGATCTAGTGGTCCCAAACGCGACTGATTAGCAGGAGGTCTCAGGTTGGATTTCTGGGCCGAGCAAAGTGATATTTTTTTGTTAGGAAATTCTCAGGAGATGGGAAGTGTGCCTGGTAGATAGCAATAGGCTCACTACCTATTACATGGGACTTAATATAACAGCATTGGTGAAATGTGGGTCTACAATTGTGTACACCTCTGCTTACCCCTTCGGAGAATACAGGCGTGATGCTATGTTGTATGTGGTCATAATACTTAACTGCCTCGTTGGTCTAGTGGTCCTAAGCGCGACCGCTGAGCATGAGGTTAACAGCACTGGTGAAATGTATGTGTACACCTCTGCCTTCGCCTTCGGGGAATACAGGCGTGATGCTATTTGGTCATAATATTTGATTAGGATTAGCATAATTGAAGCATCGTCCTATAAAATGTTAGGTAGCCTGTGGCCGACTTGCACAGGTGACGGGGTCCGTCGTTATTTACGACGGACCATAACCTGGATTGCGGTGAATGCATCAGCGATCCCGAGACTCTGGTAACGATTAAGGAAGGGCCGTGTGGTTTTTAGTTGGTAGGATAGCGGCCATGATGGATCTTCCTCACTCGAAAAAAAAAAGGGTAGGGGTACATACCCTAAAGCTTAGCATTAATATGGTAGCCACAGCGCACCGCATTGCAAGACTGCGCCAAAGGATATTAGGAGACGCGGCCCGCTATCTAGTCTCTAATGTCCCAAGGCAAGATAAAGGCCTCCTCTTCTGATATGTCCAATGGTCAAAAAGGATTTAGAAAGAGTTTTGCAATGCGTTGCGATAGGTCCCCAACTTATATGTTCCAGTACCGTAGTAGTGCCTTACATTGATGTTTTATTAGTGATAGTTTCGACTTCAAAGGTACATAGAATATAAAGTCCGACTGGTTAGACAATGGATTCCAATCAAATAGGTAACATGCTCGCATGCATTTAGACTCTATCATAAATATACTTACAACTTATTTCTTTTTATTATGTATTTTTTATACATGGCCGCCGCCATGCTGCTTGAGTTAGTGTTAATTGGGATTGTTTTTGCCTTTATATAAATAATTAATGCAATTTCAGACAATGATCGTAACATCTCCAGGAAGCTAAACATCTAGACAATATTCATTATTACAAAATATCTCTCTTTTAACTCTGGTATCCTTTTGAAAAGTGGTTACAGTGCTTTGGGTGGTTTCAAGTTTCGAGCTTAGTGGAATGTAGCAAAACAATGTTACAAACGGTTTAAAAATAAAAGTCCTGAAACTTGGTGAAAGGCCGCATTGAATTTCACAAATAAACATTGTTTCTTAAACCACATTCCAAACACAAAAGGGTGAGCTGCCGATTTTAGAATTAAAAATAAAAGTCAAATAAAAATATAACATTGGAAACATTAATTAGAATTAGTCGATTTTTGGACATCACTAATCCAAATAACACATCATCCAATCAAATAAATTTAAAAAATGAACACAATTTTCACATTTCAAAAGGGCTAACGAGCGTAAAACAAGTATTGAGTGGCAACTTTAAAACAAAAATAAAAATAAAAGAACCAGCATCGCGTGTATTCGCATAAGGAAATGAGCCATCCCGGGGAATCGAACGGGACAAGCTCGCTTAATTGCACCGATTGATTGGCACTGAGCCATCTTGATAAAGCTGAATATTCCGCCTTTTTGTGGGGACATTCATTACGACATCTTCAGTCATTATAGCCAAGTAGTACGCGTTAGAGGGAATAAGTAATTACATTAATAATTGCGAGGGATGTAACTGTATTTTAGTCGATTTTATTAATTTATTGTTCTCTTAAAAGCACGGGGTTACAAATATATTTCGATCTTTTTAATAAGAATTTTACTATTCTAATTTGCTCCACAGAGACTTACTATATTTTAATATTTAATTTTAAAATTTATAATATAGGTACGATTTTTTTTGTAGGTATCAGAATTTTTTAATATTACGTTAGTTTTTCAGTACCCGAGCAGGCAAGTTTTTTGGTTTTCCATTAGAATTTTAGTATGTTTATTATAATAGTTAAGTTTATTCCATACGTCACAATAATTGACTCACAGAATACTTTTATCCGGATGAATCGCGTTTAGGTATTATTGATTCTTATTATTGCTGACGTTTCAAATATACAACTGATGTTACTAATTTTTTTGGGAAGAAAAATACGGTTCTGAGCAGGATTCGAACCTGCGCCTCACGGATAAATACTCCAGGCGTTTTGACCACTGAGTCATCTCGACCTCTGCTCACTATTCCGAATTCTTCTTCTGCATTTAGTTACGTCTTTTGGTGACGTCATCGCTGTGTATTCAGTCCCTATACTTCCATTTCTTTCCACAAAAAATTATAGTTTTAGAGTTCGCTACGCACGCGTTAACGCGTTTGTAAGATATATCTATACCTCATTCGTGGTCACAGGATGACTCTATTCGGATAGAGTGTACCTACAAAACGTAAGAAAAAACAAATACACGCGATTAATCCGGATAAACGTTATTTTATTGTATACTTGATTGTAATGTTAATCGCGAAAACCAAAAAAATTAAAAAAATTAGAATATTGATATTGTCAACTAGGCTAGGCAACCGTTTTTTCAAAATGACCCAAAAAGAAATTGCTCCTATAACTAAAGTAACAGGAAACCACAATAACAATTAATAATAAGCAATTGTTATTTAATAACAACCCTATATAACAAATTAGCGAATAACATGTGTGAATATGCATCGGAATTCAAACAAACTGCCATTAAGTGGGGCGCTGCGCGTGCGCTCCCGTCTATTTCCGTTCTGTTGTGCAACTATCGATCGAGTGTCACGTATCACTTGTTAGTTTTATTGTGGCGATTTTTGGTGATTAGGGGATGTCTAATGTCTTAGTTTTTCATTCTCTATTGAGTGGTGGCATATCACCCCATTAGAAAAGTCAGGGGTCGCGAACCCAAGGCGCCACTGAATTTTCGTAATCGTGTGTGCATTATAAATTAATTATTGGATTTTTACAGATATACCTTTGAAACGCATTAGCGCATGCGTAGCGAACTCTAAAGTTATCATTTTTTGTGGAAAGAAGGATACGGTCGTGAGTACGATTCGAAACTGATAAATATTCCATAAGCTTCAACCAACTAAACCAGTAAGGAAATTCTCAGTAGCAAGCCCGGAGTTTGGAATTGTGCCCGTTTAATGGCAATGGCAAAGGCTCACTGCCTATTAAGAGACTAATAACAGCATTGGTGAAATGTGGGTGTATAATTGTGTACACCTCTACCTACCCCCTCGGGGAATACAGGCGTCATGCTATGTTACGTATGTCAATAATGTTAATTAAACGGATTATAAGCAGTGATAGCTTAGTGGTATGAATGATAAGTCAAAGGTCGCAAGTTCGAATCCAAGGCACGCACCACTGTCTTTTCGAAGTCATGTGCGTATTATAAATTAATTACCACTTGCTTAAAACGGTGAAGGAAAACATCGTGAGAAAAACCAGCACACCCGAGAGATGTTCTCGATGGTGTGTAAAGCCATGTTAGAGACCTACGGGTGGTTTAAACTCCGACACTAGGTTGTTCATCAACCACACGATAAAAAGAAGAAGATTAAACGAAACAAGAGTATTTTTTTATTAGTTAACTTTGTAAGACTGCGCCGTACTAATACCGAATACACACGAAACATAACTCATAATCAGAAATGAACCGCCCCCGAAGGGTTAGACAGAGGTCATATTGTACAACACATTTAATTTTCATCGATGCCGTTATTAAGTCCAATAGGTGGTGAATGAGCCTATTGCCGTCAACTGGGCACCATTCCAAACAACAGGCTCTTTATTCTATAACAGAAAACTCTAATAACACTTTGCGGCCGAAAATCGAACCCAAGACCTCACGCTCAGCCGCTGCGCGTGCCACAAGATCAACGCGGGCACAAAAAATATGTTGATAGAAAAAAAACTGTTGAGTATGGTACTCCTCCTGACCGTATTTCAGTCACGGCGGCATATCTCCACGGAGATTAGCCAAGTACGCAGGAGATATTATAGTGTACATGTGTATGCGCAAACACAGGTGCACTCCCTCTCCCTTCACTCTCATAGTCCGATGGGACGGCAATCAGACACGACCGGAGAGAGATCAGGCGCAGGACTTTACGTGCTCTCCGAAGCACGGGGTCTCATACGACCATCTTCCTGACTCCGGGCTGCTACTGAGAATTTCCTAACAGAAAAACCCCGTAACACTTTGCCCGACCTGGGAATCGAACCCAGGACCTCACGCCCAGCAGCCACGCTTGCGACCGCTAGATAAAGAGGCAGTCAAACTATACAAACTATATTCCTTCTTTGGTTCGGTACAAGCGCGTGCGCAGATAATAGTTGCTCCAATTATCGCGTCATTAGCACGTTAGGTTGATTGACTGTGATATATCCATAAGTCGAACGAGTCTCGTTTGAAGTAACTGATGGATATTAACCAAATTAAATGATATACAGGGTGTCCCAGAAGTCGACGTCAACCCGGATTCGGGTAACAGGCTAAGTCATAATAGTTATCAGAAAAACATAAAATTGTAACGGAACCCAGGACCAAAATAGCAGTCACATTTAATAAAATATATTAAAAGATGTACAGAATCCAGAATTATTTGATTACAGATAAATCTTAACGCATGCTTAGCGAACTATAAAGACAAATTTTTGTGGAAAAAGAATACGGTCGCGAGCAGGATTTTAACCTGCGCCTTCCGGATAAATACTCCAGGCGCTCTGACCACTAAGCCATCTCGACCTCGAGGTCCTATGATTTAATTACTCAATTAATCACACTATTAGGAATATTGTGGATCAACTTTAATCCTAAGCCGTGATATTGATCTAAACACTCTTTCTTATAACAAATCGTTCGAATGCACTAACAACCAGTTTAAAGTTTCCTGTTTAACTACTAATAATATGGAGTAATGGTTTTAGCTATGGCCGGTAATTAGCGCCTTGAAATGGCGAACCATATTAGCGTATAACCAATAACCAGTCGACATATTAAAATGCGGCTTGAATAATATCGGAGGCTTAAGTTGGTAACTGCTAGCGGATGGAATTAAAAATAACATTATCTCGCCTGTATTCCACCAAGGGGTAGGCAGAGGTGTACAGTGTTTAATTTAATTAAATCCCATGTAATAGGTGGTGAGCCTATTGCCGCCTATGCAAACTCCGGCCTACGAACGCCCTTATTGCTACTGTTGCTAAGTTCATCATATTATTGCTCTAGTTGGAGGTTTAAGTACAACAAACAAGTCTTGCCATTAATAATGCAGAATAAACCCTTTGGGTGGAGACGGATCTACTCGGATCTTTAAGAGCGTCGAAAAACGACCAAAGATTTGACTAAGTGGAGTTTTCCTTTACACAAGGCGAAACTTATTTTGGGTCATTGTGCCAACAAACTGCCTCGTTGGTCTAGTGGTTCCAAGCACGACTGTTGACCACGAGGTCCTAGGTTCGATTCCTGGGTCGGCCAGTGCGGTCGGCAAGTGTTATTGGTTTTTCTGTTTGAAAATTTTCAGCCTGGAGTTTGGAATTTTGCCTGGTAGATGGCAATAGGCTCATCATATGGGACTTAATCACAGTATTAGTAAAATGTGTTACAACTATGTATACCTCTGCTTACCCCTTCGGGGAATATAAGCGTAATGCTATGCATGTGTGTGTATGCATGTACGTGCAAACAAAGTAGGTTAACCCTTTGGGTGCACTGTAAGAGACCACGTCGAAAAAATGGTGCTGATCATAAATCGTAGTCCTCTCATGGCTTACTCTGCATTGCAAGGGCAAGCAAAAAACAGCTACCAATCATAACATCTGACAGAGATCTGGCGGCGCAACAATCAAAGCGTTACCGCTAACGTTTCAATCTGAGATTAACGACACGTGACAGCTAACCGCAGTAGTTTAACTGCAGATTAAAATGCTAATGATTTGGAGATTAGTGTTGGACGTACAGGGAACACTCAAAAGGAGCCACACCTAATACTGAAGCGTGTCAGAAATATAGTTTATCTAATTACATCATTATGTAAAAAAATAAACATCGCTTGTAAGTCGTGGAAAACAACGTGAGGATCCGACACATCTGAGAGATGTTCTCGATGGTGTGTAAAGCTATGTCAAAGACTGGGAGGGTGGTTTAAACTCTGATACGGTTTTTTATGAACTACACAATCAATAGAGTCAAAAGCATTGTCTAGCACAGACCTCTTTGATTAAAATTGACACGGATACAAATTTGTCTTCACAGTATTTCTGTTCACAATATTTTTGAGGGAGACTATCTATAGCTGCTGTATGAGATAGTTCGAAGGTCTCGATAATAGTGTATTAGCATTATTAACCAGAGCTGTGAACAATTACCATTTAGATTTACACCTAAGATCACCATCTTTGTAGTATTGTAGAAAGTAGGCCACCCACCGAATATCAGTCAGTGCTTCACAGAATTCTTCAACATTCATATTTGGGACACAAAACCGACTAAACCTTCTACACATTTCCGGACAGTGTAAAAACGTTTTTGCCGATTCCAAGTCTTCACACCGCCTATATTACTGTCCGGATTACCACGGATTACGTTTTGAAACACACTTCAGTCTCCATCTGGGTTTACTGAGAAACAATATTTTAATTTGATTTTTTCACGGTGATTAGTACAAGATGAATTGGTTGTCTGTGATATATATTTTGGCCTAATTTGTGTCTATATTAGGTGCTGTGTTCCAGTTTAAATATGTTTGCTTGATGGTGGGAATCTGTGTTTTTCCCTGCTTCGTTGGTCTAGTGGTCCCGAGCGCGACTGCTGAGCATGGCATCCTGTATTTGATTTCCAGAACGGGCAAAGTTTTTTGAGTTTTTCTTTTAGCAAATTCTCAAGTCAGTATCAAACCGGAGTTTTGAATTGCTGTAGAGGGCAATAGGCTCAACACCTATTTATTACATGCATATTAAAAATTGAATCGGTGAAATGTAGGCGTGCAATTACTAGGTACACCTCTGCCTACCCCTTCCGGGAATACTGGCGTGATGCTATGTTATATTATTTTAATTTGGGCAAACGTGCGAGGTATAAATTTCTAGACAATTTTGTTTTATGTTGGCTTCTATCTTGGACGCCGGTATAGGTTTGTAGGGGACCGTGTGGACTAGAAGTCTAGGCGGCAGGAGTACAGTATAACCACACTCCAAAAAGAAAGGTTGGCCTGCACAAAGTTAGAACTTTGATAGATTGTTAAAGTAAATGCAGCTGCGGTTGGTAAACGCAGCTGCATCCTAAAAATCTGGTAATCTTTAGAAGAGGATTGTGTTGGTTTTACTCCTTGTATCTCTACAAGGAGTAAAACCAACACAATCCTCTTCTAATGAAGAAAGACCAAGAATTAAAGAATACCAACGAAACATTGGTTGGATTGTTTGATGGGGGATATGGCTAGAAAGGGATTGATTACCGACACAGGTGATAAAGATGTATGGAAGAAAAAGATGTACTGCGCCAACCCTAAACAATTTTGTATAAAGGCAAGAGAAGGACGGGATTGGGGTGAAGTCCATGAAGCATTCTAACATTCAAAAAGAACCGGCACCCATATACAACAGTAGGCGTTAACGGCCGATATGGCGACGATATCTCTATTAAATACTCAATTCAATCAGGAAGACTCAATACAAATGATTTTACCCAAATTGGTACAGTAATGAGATGAGAAATATCACGCTAGCAACTTTCAACGCTTTCTAAAGAAATAATTCAGAAGATTGAATATTACATATAACATTACTACTGAATATAGTATTGAACAATTTAAAGGAGCATCCAGATATATTACTAATAGTTGGTAAGCAGACAAGTTTATTGTAATAGAGAGGTTTTAATACAAAATTTATAGGTGTTCAAGCTTTGTGAATATAATCAGTTTTATAATTTCATTTTGATAGGTAATCATTGGTCTCCTTTTAAAGTTAGACTCATTTGCAGTCAAAAATATATTGTTCAGGTAATTATGTTATATTTTATTCTTGACACATGATCATCTTTATTCAGCCTTGTTATCTTTTATTAGGAATCGGTGAAGTTGTAAAGTTCAACGGTGAAGATTATCATGTTTCTAAAAATAAGACTTATCTAAACAAAAAATCTAATTGAAGATCTGTGCTTACATACAAACTATGTACTTAGGTAAGATTATATTTCTGATAATCAAGAAAAAATATAAAAACATACAAAGTCAAAGTCAAGTCATTTAATCCAATTAGACCATATAAAGGTAGTATTGAAAGTCAAGAAATGCAACGTTCCAAAGTGTAGATTCCTATGGAAAAGAAACTCCATGGTTACTCTTTTAAAATGTTGTGTTACAACAATTAAAAATATTGTTGTAACACAACATTTTAAAAGAACTCGAAAAAGGCTCGAAGAGGTTACTCTTTTAGAAAGTTGTGTTACAAAAATTAAAAAAAGAATTGTAACACATTTTAAAAGACTAACCATGGAGTTTCTTTTAAAACGTTAAAAAAAAATTTGATACATTTATGAAGATTAAAAAATATTACGTTACATTCACAAAAGGGTTAAATCAGATTTATAGTGTTCGCCGATACTGGATTTCATTATTTATATTTATTTATTGGGGGCCCATGCTATCTACTGGGCACAATTTTGAATTCCGGGCTTCGTCTAAGATTTTTTTAACAGTAAACCCCAACAGCTTTAGCCATAAATTAACCAAGGGCCTTAGATTCCCAGGCCATACTTTGTAAGTTGTAGAGCCAGGTTCGTTGAAAATCCTACTACCTTACGTAGTAGGAATCTACTGGGCACAATTTTGAATTCCGGGCTTCGTCTAAGATTTTTTTAACAGTAAACCCCAATGGAATAGCTCTAGCCGTAAATAAACCAAGGGCCTTCGATTTCCAGGCCATGCTTTGTAAGTTGTAGAGCCAGGTTTGTTGAAAATCCTACTACCCTACCAATATTGTAATTGCGAAAGTTTGTGAGGACAGATGTTTGTTACCCTTTCACGCAATAACTATTGAACGAATTTTGATGAAATTGGCACACAGGTAGTTTATAACCTGGATTAACACATAGTATACTTTTTATCCCGGCTTGATTCAATTCTGAAGTCAATCCAATTCCGCAGACGAAGTCGCGGCAGAAACTACTATACCAGGAATCCGTGTACAAAGCCTAACAAACTCTAGAAATCAAAAGTGCCACAGGAATATCGATTCGCTACCTTAATAAACTGTCAATTCACATTAACAACAGCCGGTTGACAATGAATTGGTGTGGGCGAGAAAATAGCAAAATAAATAGATACGTCATTATACTGAGGTGGGCTGACTATAAATAAATATTGAGTTGGGGCTGTAATCAGCCGTGCAGGGTTATACTCGACTGTTTAACTAAAATATAAGGAGTTTCGTATGAGTCTTTGATTATACCTATATAATATATAGTGATTCATTGTCAAGGCTCAGTTTGACAGTGTAAACACGCGTTGGTTAAGGTTTCCGTATAAGAATGCTTTTTATGCGATATAACTACCAATTAACAGTGTTCGATTTTCTCTATTACTGGTGCAGTGAGATTATGCTTCTTGCCAAATTTCATGATTCTAGGTCAACGAGAAATACCCCCTCCCCCATAGGTAATAAAAGGGCCGTTTTTTTTGTATTTACAAGCTTGATTTTTGTAACTCCAAGGGATCGTATATCTCCACGCATTACTGAGATAAAGGGTCTTGACAGAGAGATAGACGGACAACCAAGTGATCTTATAAGGTTTTCTATTATCCTTTTGAGGACCGGAACCCTAAACAATATTTAAATATATTATTACCTAAAATTATACCTACCCTTGACACTACCTACTACATAGATGTAAGTTAAGCATAAGTACCTATATTATAATACACTACTTACGTAGTAATTAATAAATAATCTGTGACAGTACTACGGCTATCAATCTGCCTAGCCTTTTCCCCATTTCATTGGGGTCGGCTTCCAGCCAAACTGGATGCAGCTTAATACTAGTATTTTATATGGAGCTACTTCTTATCTGACCTCCGCAACCCAGTACTGGGTAACACGATATCTCGTTGGTTGTCAGACTTTCATCTGACTATCCGTAACGGCGGTCATAGATCTTCATTTGACAACCAGGACTGACAGTTTAACGTGTTCTGCGAAGCACGGAGGGGTTTATATATTAAATTATGGTTACCCATCGACCATATGGATGACCGACCGCGGTAACAACAGCTTAACCTTGATTGATCGGTCTGTGCAGCTATTACTTAGCCACGAGCACCTCTAAACTAAATTAAGTGTAATAACCTATATTATAAAACACTAGTTATGTAGTCTCTTTGTGACAGTACTACGCTTATATGCTCACGTATATACCTCGTCACATACAATGCAATGTATTAAGCGATTCGCGTCGCCGCCCGCGTCAACGACACGCATTAGCCTCATCGTAATGTTGTCTCTAGTTAGTGTTTTATTTCTTTTGTGAGACTGTACTTTTTAAAATAGGAATAGTTAGCCGATGGAAATGGATTCGTTTGAGCTGTTTCTATTAATATTCTAGTTATATATATATACAATTTAAACTTAGGACCGGTATTCTTTATTTTTGAAGGGAATATAACATTTTTATTATAGTTTACAGGTCTGCTCAGGTTTATGAAAGAAATGGCCAAAGAAGTAAAGCTGGAAAGAAAATACATACTTATCACATTTTCTGCGTCTTTTATGTTTCAATGCAAGTCAGGAATATACGATAAAAATGAAAATCACGAAAGAGGACATCAAAACTATTTATAAAATTATGGCATAAATATGTTTATATAAACAAGATGCTGTTGTCAACGCATTTAATTAATTATATCTAATAATTATTGTTTACTTAACACCTCTTGTAAGTTAGTACGTACCAGTTGAAACCAAAGATAATGTAAAAATAGTAAATACGGCATCCTTTTGAAATAGAATGTAGAAGTACGGAATATACTCAGATGGAGAAGTATGAAATATAGGTGCTCTGAGGATTTGACGGCTATTAAAGGCTCCCATTCTTCTTGACAGCTTATAAAATTTAAAAGACAAAATTTTAATTATATATAAATATAGTAAAATTTCTAAGACTACCTTTTTGAAATTTAACATTTATGTTTGTACACGAGAAAGCGTAAACAGGCTTGTGGGGAGCCATTTTGTGAATGTTGTTTGTTTAATTCGGTGGTTTATACTTCACGGTCTAACAGTTTCTGTTGATAGAGGGGAAAAACCTGGTGGTAGATGCGATTTTTCAGCGTTTGCATACACGTGCATATAATATGTATTTGTGGGTGGGCGATACAGAAGTAGGAAGTCAGTGTGAAAGGAGATTTTTTTATTGCATCTTTTGTAATGGACTTCCGCATGGTGACGTCTGATTCTAGAAATATGCACACCCTCTCTACAGTTTTAGTAGGAGGAGGTAAAAAGGTAGGGGTTCACCAGTGTCTTTTGATTATCAATTGGCGAGGCTTTAATTGTATGACCTTGGCTGTTTTACCACTAGACGGCACCGGAACGGCTACAAATTGTCGATGCAAGGCGGCAGCATAATGTATGAAAGTCAAAACAAAATGAGCCGGAACGCAACAAGCCCGTCTTGTTTCGATACCGTCTCGCCGAAAAACAGTCATTCCATTAAAAAGCCATACAGAGGTGAAAAATACCGTTTTGCATATCTCCACTTGCATAATCTTTACATATTATTGTCCACTTATCGTATGCAAGGATGACCACAATTAATTACTTATGTAAACAGTAAGCAAACAGATCGTAAAGTACAACAGTCATTACTGTGGCGTGTAAATTGATATTATTGTTGAAATATATTGTACATTTAAATTTTATTTATACATAACCGCATACTTGTAATGTTTAGACCAAGTCCAAGATATAAGCGAGGAGGTAATCATAGATCATTCATTATTTTGTAGTGTGATTAGACACATGATGGGAGTGAGAGCGCAAGCGCCGTCGCCAACTTCTTCGAGGAGGTGATGCTAGTGAAGGAGGCGGCGGAAAGGGAGAGAGAGGCAATCCCCGCTCACCCCTGCCACAGAAGGCGAGCCAAGCGCCGGAGGGCACTCAACGATCTCCGGCCACCGTGAGCCGTGGATTGAGGACGGCGGGCATGGGTGATTCGCCGCCTGATCATCAGTCCAGCCCGAGACGGCCATGCACGTGCGACATAGGGGGGTGTTCAAGCAGGCTAACTGTGGCCAGCCTGCACAAATCCCGGAGTGATCGTTGAAATATATTCAACGAAGCATAACCTGCCGGGGTCGCGGTGATTGCTGCAACGAACCCGGGACCTCGGCAAAGGTTGAAGCAGGACCGTGTGGTTTTTAGTCGGTAGGGGTCCGGCACAGTGTCCATGATGAATTTTCCACACACATAAAAAAAGTGTAGTTGCCCCGTTTCCGATTTCACCTATCCTGTAGTAATACTCCCCCCGACCGTACTTCGGTCACGGCCGCCTCTCTCGACGGAGATTAGCCAAGCACGCAGGAAATATTAAAGAGCACAAGCGTATTTCCAAACACAGGTGTGTAAAGTAGAAAAAAGATTAAAAGGGCGTTTTACTGAATACGTCCTCAATTTTTTTAGAAAAACCGACCTCTTATTCCTTGTACTGCATCAAAACAGCAACCACATTGACCTGCTTCTTGCCAAACTAAAAACCGCCAGCATCAAGTTGCATTAGTTAGGATACATTGACAGATACAAAATGCGCTTTAATTAATTGATAACTACTCTACGCATGTCTGTGTGCAGTGTGCATGTGTTGTTTGCGATTTTTCTTGGGTTAATATCCGCTGTGTCAGTAAGAGCTCAAAGTTTTACTTGATTCTTGTTTGGTTTAGTTGTGGAGACTACGTAACCAGCCCATAATAGTCCCACTGCAAAGCAAGTACCTCTTATACAAAGAATGAATTTGCAAAAAAAAAAAAATATATAAAATCTCACACACAGTTACCGTTAAATCTTTTTAGTTAACGTTTATTAGTCTTTCACCAATAAATCAAAATATTTTTTGCCTTATTTGGGAAGAGACTGGACCCCACACAGAGAATCCTAGTGTGGGATCCAAAGAACTTGAAGAAACCTAGCACTTAAGGCTCTTATGTATCATCATTATTGTTTAATTATTGTATATTTTTACATATTTGATGGTCGTGATGGCCGAGTGGACTCGGAACCCTCTCTTGAGCCACAGGTTCTGAGTTCAAATTTGGCATGTATCAATGTGACTTTGTCAATTATGTACTTTCTAAGTTAATTTAAAACATCACAAAGTGGGGAGGAAAACATCGTGCGGAAACCTGGACGTGATGGTCTGAGATCGCCAATCCGTAGTGAACTAGCGTGAAGATCAATGTTCGTGCCTTCTCTCTCTCTATATGAGAAGAGGCTCTTGCCCTGCAGTGAGACAGCTTTGGGCTGGTTATATTATGCTATACCTATACCTATTAATGTTCACCGGTTACTACTCACGTGCATTTTTCGGGATTGCCCGACTAGTTTCGAACTCGAACGGAGCCCTTAGTCATGAGCTGAACCCGCGGCGATGTCGCGAGTCAAACTGGAGCTGCATCGCGCCGCGTAGCGTTTCGCACGCGCCGATTATGTACTCGGTGTCGGAAGTACTCGTGTGTTTCCGCCACTCGTCGTGTCCGAGATATTGTCTATACCATTCATGCCGGTGCATACTGCGCTGACTGTGTCACACTCCAGGCTTAACTCACTTTCATATGACGTGGACTTCAGAGCTGGTTTCCAAGCAGGGGGGCAACGTCCAACCACTGTCTCTGTTGAAGTTCTTATTTTATACCTATACCTACTTTAATTCTTATATTAAGATAAGACATTACAGACATATGGTGAAGGAAAACATCGTGAGGATACCTGAGGTCTGAAACTATCAACCCGCAGTCTATATTATACAAGGTTCCTTATTATAATAACCTGCAAGGTTCACTTCAAAAAAATAAGGCGTTAAGTACTTACTTTATAAGGTAAAAATGAGTACCGAACAAGGTAGTAACACAATTTTATGTCGTACCGGTCAATTTGCTTACAAATCGATACAAATTACATTGTGGCGTCAAAATAGGTATTTTAACATCAATTATGTGCTAAATAAGGCGGGGTTTGACGACAGTGGCTTGTCCTGCAATATCTTAATAGTTGTTCGACAAGTCCCTGAGATATAGAAATATTAAAGTTTTGTTGTTAATTGAATAGTGTTTGGATAAAATATGTTTACGTTTGGTACTGGTTAGTGTCATTATAAAATTCAATGTTTTATAATTATGCTGGGTATAATCGAATTCGTGTCGGAACCGTGTCTCGATAAAGATATATATATATAGACACAAGGGTTTAAAAAAGAACATGATTACCAGTACTTCACCTCAGCAAAACCTTTTATATTGGTTTTCACCATGCACCGTTAAAGAATCAATAATAAGATTTCTTTGCAGTGTAAGGCGGAAAATGAAGACATAGTCGATTCTAAAGGCGGCAGCTATAGTCTATGGTGCTCCGTGGCGTCCTTGGTCCCCGCACTGCTTGTTTTCATTCTGACAATAGCGGTTCGCGCGTAAACGTTGTAAAGTTATTGAATTGTTTTCTATTATTTTAATAAATGTAATTATAACATAAACCTGTTTAGATTTCCACATCCTAACCTAGGAAAACATAGTGGTAAAACACCTCTTTATGTAAGTAACCACCATTTATTTAGTGATACCATGTTTTTAGAACTACCCCGACTTTGGGTGATTCTACAACTTGTTTTATTTACATTAAAAAGGACTTCCAAAAAGGAGGAGGTTATCAATTCGGTTGTATTTTTTTTATTTTATTTTATGTTTGTTACCTCAGAACTCCGTCATTTATATAGGATGGCAAACTGCCGTTCGACCCGCCTGATGGTAAGTAGCTACCGTAGCTCATGGAGTACGTATGGATTTTCCAACATCAGGGGTAGGCTTGCTGCCAACACAACGCTTTCTCAACAAGCACTTACGACTTTGGGCAATGTTAAGAACACACCACTAAAATAGAGCAGTGTTTTTTGGCTATGAATTTTTGCTTTACTTTTTTTGGGGTACTTGCGACTGGGGAGTTCGGGCAGCTCCAGATTCTCCAAGCCCTATCATTCCTGAGGCCATGATATACTAAAATAATATGCCTGCCTTGTTGGTCTAGCGATCGCAAGCGCAGCTGCTGAGCGTGAGGTCCTGGGTTCGATTCCCAGGACGGGCAACACTTTGCCCTTTTTTCTTTATTGAGTTTTTCTGTTACGGAATTCTCAGTAGCAGCCCGGAGTCAGGAAGTTGGTGGTGTGACACCCCCGTGCTTCGGAGGGCACGAAAAGCCGTCGGTCCTGCGCGTGATCTCTCTCCGGTCGTGTCGGATTGCCGTCCGATCGAACCATGTGAGTGAAGGAAGAGAGAGTGCATACACTTGTGCACTATAATATCTCCTGCATACTTGGCTAATCTCCGTAAGATGGGCCGCCGTGACCGAAATACTGTCGGGAGGAGTATCATTATTATTAGTATTATATACTAAAATATATGAATGTAGACCCCTTAAACCTGTTAATAGTGGTGTCTCGCCAATCGCATATAGTTACTAGAGCGATCAGCCACAAACATGCGGTCGAGTCGAATCGTACACCGATCGCCTAAGCATCGGACAAGAGAGTGGAGTCGCCTTGCGTTGTATTTGCTTTGGTCTAACTAATGTTGTTAGGAGAAAGGAACGACTAAAGCATTTAGTCTTGTTTGATGAGAAATCGTACAACTATAACATTAGACTTCTTAAACTACTATCGTAGACCACGATATCGCTTACCAACAGGTGAAGCGTTCAAACGCAAGCCAATCCTACTATAAGACCTTTGAGTTATAACAAAATGATGTATGGTGGAATTGTGCATCTTATATAGGTCTGCAGAAAAGTCCGCGATGGCATATGTCTATCTCTTAAGGATAACATACTACGTCCATTTTAATACTTAAAAAGATGGGAAATTATGAAGTGGTAATTGGAAAGCGGGAACGGGATCAAAATTTCATGATTACTTTTGATCGTGATATCCGACATCCACGCGGGTGAAGACGCGGGCATCAGCTAGTTGTGAATAAAACAATAACGAAAATAAAAAATAAACCTCTCTCTCTCTCTCTCTCTCTCTCTCGAAATTAAACATGTATGAAAAGAGAGTAAACGATAACGGGACGACTGATAGAAAGACTGGAAGAGAAAAACATATTGGCCTAAACAACTTGGGAACAATGAAGGAAGAAGAAGAATTTACAATAATGAAGAATGCATATTTTTTTTTGTAATTATTTTAAGATAAAACCAATTATAATACACTAAATGTACCATCAAAAAATTTACTCAAATACGGAGACTCCATGCCATTAACGAGCGACAAGCGGACAATTAGGTGACACAATTGCATTGCGGTGCGCAGGCGCCAGCTCGCGACTTATCAACCACCACCAACATTATTACCACTGAATAGGACTTAAAGAAGGCTCAGTCCTTACAATCTGCACAGTACGACCGACGTGTCCTGACCGCCCTGAATATACTTCTTCCGACCGTATTTCGATCATGGCGGCTTATCTCCACGGAGATTAGCCAAGTACGCAGGAAATATTATAGTTCACAAGTGTATGCGCAAACACAGGTGCACTCCCTCTTCCTTCACTCTCATATTCCGATGGGACGGAAATCCGACACGACCAGAGAGAGATCAGGCGCAGGATCGACGGCCACCAACTTCCTGACTCCGGGCTGCTACTGAGAATTTCCTAACAGAAAAATTCAATAACACTTTGCCCGACCCGGGAATCGATCCCAGGACCTCACGCTCAGCAGCCGTGCCGGACCACTAGACCAACGAGAAACTCAATATAGGAATCCGCCCTGAATATAGGCATTCTTCCAAAAATATTCTTCAGTCATCCGAATGAACTTCACATCTATGAACTACGAATGAACAGACGAGTGAGTTATAATTTAATTGTATTAAGCAACTTCAAAAATATCTATAAATTCTCTATAGTGTGCTTAAGGACACATATAATTAAATTAAAAAATAATAATTAAGAATTAAACGCCACAATTACAAGTCCTGGGGACGAAGACATTATATGTGTTGATGAAGTACAATTTACCTGTAGTTGTTAGTATTAAAAGACGGTGATACTATTGTTCTAAACAACCTGAGACACCATTAGCAGAAAGAGCTTGCTCCCCCGTACTTTTACTGGTTAATATATTTATAGGTAGAGAGGAGCCTTGCAGGAGGTTATTTTTTTTTTCTAACGCTGTCTCCGTTTTTTTTTCTTATTCTTCGTCTATAAGTGAGTGCGTGAGTTTTTTTCTTCTTAGATAAAATTTACCTTCTGTGCCCACTTTGTGTTGTCGTATAATTATAATTGTATAAATTCTTACGTAATTATTGTCAATTTATACATTCCTACATTCATTATCTTCATTGATATACTTAGCTTGACTGTGTTTTGTTTAATTACGCCATAATGGATGGTTGATTTGACACTGCTATTTTAAACATTATAATTATTTTGCAATAGTCTACTAGTGCTATGAACAATATATTAACATTTCCTTCATTTCATACTCGTTAATCTCATCATTCGTCATTTAACCGATTTATGATAGAGAAAAAAATTTGGACGATACTGTGTTTCCCAAAGGGTTCATCAGAGGTGAACTGCATACCACCGATGTTGTTATTAAGGCCCATGTTGATAGGAGGTGAGACTATTGCCATCTGCCGGGCACTATACTAGACTCTAGAGCCTAAGGGCTCTTACATACGAGCGGAACATCGTCGATGACAGCTCGGCGGTAGCTGTCGACCCGTATTGGCGACTACTCGGCGGCAGCCGTCGACCCGTGTCGACGACAGCATGGCGAAAGCCATCAACGCGCGTCGGCAACGTGCGTCGGCAACGCACGGCGGTATTCCTTGACGCTCACCGGCAGTCGTCGACGATCGATTGAAGCCGTCGACTGCAGTTGAACGTTGTCGTCGCCGCGCAGTGGCAGTCATCGGTCCCTAACGTGCCGCTCATAAGTAAGAGCCCTAATTAAAAGCGCCATTTTTTGAGGAATAGGTTTGGAGTATATGCTCCCCTCTTTCTTCCTTCTAGACTATCAGCAGATGTGGACATTCTGCTGGAGCTGCGGTGAATGCAGCTGCGATTCCGGAACTCCGGTAAAGGTTAGAGGAGAATCGTGTAGACAACGTCAGCGATGAATTTCCACAAAAAAAGTAATGGCCCACCAGATATCTTCAATTCATTCCTCATCACTCGCCATCTTTTGCGCTAATGACAGTCAGACCAGACAACGTTATCTTACATTATTTTTTTCAGCTTTATAATAGTCGGCTGACTCATGGCGAGCTGCCAAAACTTTTTTAACACATATTAAGGGGAAGTATCGTTCTTAAATGTTGGTCTAAGATTTGAAAACACGTGTAAGTATCTGTGTTTTTTTCTTTTGTTTTACTGAGTTTTGTTTGTACCCAATGTGGCGTTTTGCTTGTAAACTGAAGATTTTAGTAAAGAAAGAAGGAATTTTGTTTTTAATTAGGTTTGTCGACAGACATTTTCTGTTATGCATTGGACAACCTTGATATAATGTTGGTGTCCAATAGTGTATGTAGGTATATATTTGCCCACCCGGGGAATAGAGGCGTGATGTTATTTAGCCAAAAGTTAAAAGAGTGTTTGTTATTTAACAGTTTTTTTTTAACTTTAAGAGTTAATGCGTTTGAAAAAGATATCTAGGTAGATAAAGCTATAACATATTGATAATTTAAATAAACACGAGCAATGTATATATATGAACATAATGCAATACTAACTAAACACCTAGATTTATAAATATACCTAAAAATATTTTCTATTATAAAGAACCATTACTCGTGGAAGTTTTCACGAAATCACTTACGAACATCGATTTTTGACACAGCCGTGTGTGACAAATTATTGTAATAAGTAATTGCGAATAAATTTAGTATGTTGGTACATGACCGTCAAGATAGACGATAATGAGCAACGGATATGCATAATTTAAAGATGAATGGAATTCCTCGCCGTCTTCCGTGTTTTCTTAGAAATACCTACAATGTAGGCTACAGTTAGTCCCTTAGAAGTGAAAGAATTTAAATATATATATTTACTTCAAATCAAAGTAATAAAAATGCTCTCAAATGCCTGGCAATGTGTGTCCGCATTTATAGAATACCAAGGCATTTTAAAACAATGAATAAAACATTTAAAACTACATGTTATAGATGGTTAATCAAATATAGTTTTTATAGCTTAAAATAATTTATAGATATAAAAAAATTGATGCATCCTTACCGACTTGCCTAACTTTTAAATTTGTACATGTTTGAGCCATATGGCTATAACATTGTATACCATGTTTTACGCAAATAAATATTTCATTCATTCATTCAAAATTACTCATCAAAAGCTTTTTCCAAATTTGGCTAGAAGCAAGGTCTCACAGCACCAAAAAGAAAAAATCTGAGAGTCGTTAATTTGCAGTTACATCACATTTTTTGTACGGCACTTTTTTACGCGAATAGGTACGACTCACACTAAACTGGGTCGTTTATTTATTCAGTATAACCCTTAAGTAAATAGGTGTGTGGTCTCGCAATTCAAGAATGACACGTGACAATATAAATTGACGCTAAACATATATAATATTTTAAACGACTAACCGTTACATTTCTCACTGTGTTCTAAAATGTACTAACAAAACGAACTGTCTATTCTTTTAATTAACACTTCTTTAGTAGACATTTGTGTGGTTAAGTTTTTATAAAGTTTCAATGATTTTGTTCTGATAATAGAGGTAAGGCAATAAAATAAACTTTGTGTTTAAAGGCTCCATTACACCTACATAAGCCACGCGAGACTGCAAGCTCACCCGATATAGCTATGCTATATCGCACACGCACAATAAAAAGTGGCATGCAAGTTCATATTAGATGGACTAGATGACGCAATGTCGTCTCGCATCTGTGTGAAAAAAGCCTTTATTCCACTGATGTTAAGCTTATTCTGTTTCCCAAATGGCAGAGTTGTGGTAACGTTTGACTAGCACGTTCGTTATGAACTCAGGATGACGTTGACTATGACTATGCTAAATAAATATTCTCACTTATGATAAGCTTATTGCCACCAGATAATTATAGGCAGAATAGTTTTATATACGTACCTAATGTACTTTGCCAATATAATTACGCGTCAAATTAAAATTCATAAAAACTCATTAGCGCGTAACATTGTTGAGTTGATATCACTGATCAGTAATGGTTTATCTTAGTAAAAAATTCGCATAATGTTCTCTCCTATAAGCGAGCATCAATCTATCGACCAAATTTCCAATACATCTATGCAAAATCTAACTAAAAGTTATCAGTAACTTTTACTTAGAAACAACATTAGGAAAATTAAAAAAAAATCGTGACACACAACAACCTTAAACCAAGAATTTTCAAATAACTCCGTAACAAAGCTCTCCCCATTATATTATCTATTTGCTATGTCGATCTATATTTTTCACATAAATTGATTGTACTACGCACCTTCCTTCAGTTTTATACATCATTTATTTCTCAAAGATTTATAAAATCACATGACTCACAATGTTTAAAAAAATAAATGCTGGTAATTGTTTAGATAGTCCAGGCGCTCGGCGTGCAGTTATATAGTCCGTGACAATTCCGATTCTGATGAGTGGGTATCTCGTAAAAAAACTTTAACGCTCATACTCTAAAATATATTTGTCAGAAAATATCAAGGGCAAATGAAATAATTTTTAACTTACTGAAAGTTTTCTCTTAAAGAACTGCTTACGAACTTACCTGAAAAGTGAAACAAATAAAATTAATATGAGATATTGTGTTGTATAACGTGATAATAATTCTAATTTCAAAACCTTTTTAAACAGAAGTAATTTTATAAAATTCATTGGCATTCAAATCAAGAAATGAATGCCTACAAAAATATATGAAAGTTACTACGAAACAGATAACAATAGTTGAATGAAGCAAGACAATAAACGTTCAGTTACGACTCAATAAACTAAACAGAAATAGAATAGCGAAGATAAAAGATACCGCAACAGCAGCACATTATCACAGTCGCCACTTCAAAGGGAGATATAAAACGGTTCAGTGATAATGATATATTTTCGCGACACGATTCTAAATATACACAATTTGGCATAGAATCGAAATAACATAACGCAATGGGTTACGCACCTGTTGAGAATATGCTATTGAGAATAAATCATGGCGGCAATATCTTTCAGCACACTATTCATCTCTCTCTAACTTAATAAAACCCCAATAACCCTATCTCCTTCACCAGACGGCCTTGCCAAAAAGGTGAATACCCGCCAACTATTATTTCTGGTATAAAAATAATTTAAACAATAACAAGAGTTATGGCAATTGAAAGAGAATTCGAAGATGGCGGGTAAAACTTTCCGTATCATAAACATATTAAAATAGATGCGCCTGTCTGCCTTAAACCCTGAACTCTTCAAGGAAACGTGAACAGACATTACACACGTGCTAATGCTACAAATTCTTGATGTTTGCGGTCACCAACATTAAGTAGTACTATTTTATTTATCCTGTACCAACGTGCTTGACCTAATGGTGACTTTAAGCATTCACTTGCTGTTTATAGAAATATACGAGTATATTAAGTCTTGTAGTCTGAAGATGGCTTTAAGTATTTAAGAAGGACCCTTTTCGATCTGGAAGGTATGACCTTCACCTTCAGTATAGATTCTTCGCATACCAAATATAAATTTATTTGACTAAGAATGCACTGATTGAGATTTCATAGGCATGACCGCGCATGACAAGCAAGTAAATTTTCGAGAAAGCAAAAAAAACTTATACTTCTTGTCTGTAACAAAGGCCCTAAATTGCGTGTAGTAAGTATCTTCGGATTTTTGGTCGGTAAGAGACAGACACAGAGTCTAGAGTCGCCTAAAAATTGTGTATACATATATATATGTGTATATATATAGCAGAGAAATCAGACCTATATAATGTTTGCTAATATTACTACCAGTTCTGAGGCTAAGTTGAAGCGTGTATACAGAATTCTTGTTAAAAATTTTCATTGAAGATTCTGACTCGCGGTGTTTTTGCGATCACCTTTCGCGCCTGTCAATGCATCCATCAATCAGCCATATTATGTTTGGCAGTGGATTCAAATAAGATGATTAACCTCTTTTAACTCCATGTGCCTACCGATCGGCAAATTAAGAAATCGTCTGTCAGTACATAATTAGCCTTTAGTTAAGTGGTTTCATCAGGCGAGACTTTTGGACATATAAGTTTTGCAAGAAGTATTGTGTTGGTAGTTTTTAAGAGTCATTTGATTTGGAGGTCGTGTTAACATTCACGAATGTTGATACTGAAAGCATCTCATTTTGAAATATCTTTAGCTTATTGCAGATTTATAAGACCTATTTACTTCTCAAATTCTTAAAAATCATATTTTACTTGTCGTATTTCTACTTACAATAAAACAATTTTTAACTGAATTAATCGCGTATCGTACTTTGAAGTGTTCGTGAATGGAGGACGACTGCAAAGGGTTCGAAATCAATAATACACGCAATTATTTAATTCGGTAAAAAAAAATTGTATTGTAATGTGTGGTGTAGGGTTTGTAGAACATTAGTTAATACTGTATTGATAATTGTAGTTACCAGCAAAAAATTAAGGCCATTGTTGTCTTAGCTATTGACATTATCGGAGGCGTGGGCAGCTTGGTATATGCCTAAACGTGACGTGTACCGTCATATACAAAAATAAGCGTTCACGCATGAACTATTAGTGGATCTAGTGTAGGATGTTTAAATATACTGGCATGAGAATTATGTTTAGAATGTATTACATAAGTAAACTGGCTACAAATTCAACTACGAAGAATAATAATATCTTCAAAAGCTTCATTGAAGTTAACTCCGGTCAGTATTTTTTTCGTTTCTATCTTTCTGTGGATACTGTAATGGATCATATTAATTTTGGCAGCAATTTAGAATAACATTGGAATGACTTTGAAACTTCAACATCCGGAGAAAATGAGAAGTTTGACAACGTAATTGAAACTGAAATGACATTGTTTGAGTAACAATTATGGAAAAAAAAGACAGCAGTATTTATTTTTCTGGCAGTAAAAGAAAATCTTGCAGATAGTCTTATAGCTCTTTCAAGATCATCATCGTAACATTTTTAGGAAAAAAAAAAAAAAAAAACTCCAGACATTTGCGTAAAGTCGTTATTGTTTTTATGGGCGCTCTGATTTCTAAATGTTCTTCGATATGAATACACGCTTGGAAAACATTCCATGAATATGTCGTAGACTCTGTGTCTACGTGCAAGGTGGTTGACCGAAACCATTATAAAAAAAACATTGGCATCATACCAATTTGTCACCGCATTTTTATCTAGCGATGTAGGGTAGTGCGCGTTTTAAATCGACACTTCACGTCTTGTAGAGCATTGGTTACAAATGGCTCAGACGTTTACTACTGGGCAAAGACCTCTTCATATTTTTACTTCGATAAATTGTCTTGTCTTGCTATTTTCACCACGATTAGCATACATATTGTTGGCAGCTGGATCACTCTATATATCTCTTGCCATTTCTTAACTACATTGTGGCTGGCTTCCACTCTAATCAGAAAATAAGCAGTTTAATACGAGTATTTTACTTGAAGCGACTGCCAGTCTGACCTGGAGGTCGAAAACGTGTTACCTAATAACTGAAACGTGGACAGTTCAGTTATTGAGAAACTCGTTTTTTGCTGGTACGAATTATGACAGAATTTCAGTCATCTGATTACCCGTAACGATTTTCATATAGCCCGTAGGCAGCGGGCTATATGAGAATACACGTCAACTATTGCGGCCCGCAGGAGTGGAAACCGCGATTTTACGTGTCATCCTTGCGCAGGGCTCATGCTAATCTTCGCAGAATCGTTCCAATTTAAGTAATTATGTAATAATTCGACAACTGAGACCAACGGTCTAACGTGATCTCTGAACTGTGATTCTAATCGAGCATTCCATTTAAAGTAGTTCATGCTACACCGTGCGCCAATCAGGATCTGTTCGGGGTCATCATAAATCATTCTAAAACCTCTATCCTAGCGGCATTAAAACCGTTAAGGAGCCAATATAATAATATATTTCAACTTCTAACTGTTTCTTTCCTTCATGTGGTTAATGGCTACCATGTTAGCAGAAGTGTTCAATCCAGGAGCCTTAGACTTAGTTTACAGATTGCACCTATTGACAAAAATCGGACTAATGTGGTTTCCTCTGAGGCATTGATGTCAATAATATTATCGGGAGGTATTGAAGACGGAATTGTCCTCGAAAATAGGTCACAAGTGGGCGGGACCCGGATAAGAGCACTGTCCATGCACTTGTCAATGAACGCATGTTTGCTTCCTTCAACCGGAGCGGAGCGTGGCAAGAAGCCAGAACAGTCATTAGGACCATAGATAAGATTAGCAAACTTTTTGAAGAGTTTCTTTGCATAATATCGTGTGTTATTCATGGTTGTGCTGATGATATAATTGTGCACCCATCATGATTAAGGGCTCTGTTTGTGTCAGAAACTAGTGGAACTACTCCGAAACGCATATCAGTTTCAATACAACGAGCTTTATTTTTAGATAGATACATATTATCAAGTAAGTGTATGGTAAGATTTAGGCCATCGTATATTCTACTGAAGTGTCCAATTCTTGAGCTTACATGCAGTTTCACAAGAATGGAATGTATCAAGAAAATTTATAATATCATACCCAGTCTTATCTAGGACAACCCGGACGACAGCTATGATAAGCACTGTGGGTGTTAGATTCTAAATTTAGTCTCCAATGCTGCTTCAAATGCTTTCGGATATTCATCAAGCCAGAAGCAACTCATCTCATTCCTTACAACAATCCTTCCATTCAAAAGCCACTGAACTTGTATAAGGGCCAAACATGTCACCACCGTCAAAAGAATACTTGAAAGTGTTGAATTTTAATACCACAATAAACAATTCCCGCACTATCTCATATCCGGTGAGAAAAAGAGATCTTTATAAACACCCACAGTATTTTTTGTCATAAGACGTAATGCGTCTGTTTCATTTCATAACGGGTCGTTGACACCGCGAATCAGTACCGATAATAAGTAATCACGATTTGAGATACGTATATTTGCTTCGTACATAGAGATAGTAGTATTTGCTTTCGTTTTGCGTTCCTCTTTCTCAAGGCCAGTAGGCCTCAGTTGTGGAGAACTGTACGAAATTTGTTGAATTTGGTGCAAAATTTGTGTCCAGTTGTTGTTTGTTAGTGTCTCTTGGATAACTAGGTCATTAGGCTATCAGTATTGTATTGCTCTGAATGTTATTAAGTCTTGGAATTTTGTCTCTACGTCATAATAACATGTGTGGTGTGAATAAGATTTAAGAAAGGTAATGTCTGTTTAAATATGGTTCTGTAAATTTGGTTGAAAATAGATCACAAGCTAGCATTTGTGAAGTGTTTATTTTACAAGAAAACATTTTAGGGAAACATCGAGAGGAAACCTGAACTCAATAGTCTAAAATTACCAATCCGCAGTGAGCTGGCATGATGATCAATGATCGTGCCTTCTCTGTATGAGATGAAGCCCTTGCCTTGCAGTTACGAGCTGGTCGAGTATCCAAGCACAATGACAATAGTGTATGGTGTAAATTAAGCCAAACATGACTTTTTTATAGATGCCACTATACTAATATTGTTTATTTATATATTTTTAACAATGCCATTTAGTAAAGCAACAGGTTATGAAAGCCTTGTAATTATGTTTTTTTTTTCTTTTGTGTCATAAGGTGCTCAAACTGCCAAGTGTCAAGAGTTGTTAAAACAACACGTAGGCTTTTGAGTTGGCTTAGTAACTGCTATTCTAACCCTACTATAGCCCTTAGGCTGATGTGTGATCCCTACTATGGCCTCAAACCAACCGCCCTGATTATCTTAATGCGATTATTGTCCGACCCCTAATGTGGTGTAGGATCAATCTCTCCTTTTTAACAACAGTTTGGACCGATGTCGGCTTAACAGGCCCTCCGAAGCCCAGATACGCTAAGATGAAAATTTTATGAAATTATGGTTACAAAACAGGGATGAGTGGCGCAAAACAGGGATGAATGGCGCAAAACAGGGATGAATGGGGCAAAACAAGGATGAATGGCGCAAAACAGGGATGAATGGCGCAAAACAGGGATGAATGGCGCAAAACAGGGATGGATGGCGCAAAACAGGGATGGATGGCGCAAAACATGGATGGATGGCGCAAAACAGGGATGGATGGCGAAAACAAGGATGAATGGCGCAAAAGGGAGGAGGCTATACCCTACCCTGGCATTTTAAAAGTTGTGATTGAATTAAGTAAAGTTTTTTATTGACATTAAAATTGTAAATTTTAGGCAACACTGGATCCCGCACTAGGATACCCTGTGTTGCAGAATCGAGTCTCTTTCACAGGTACAAATACATAGAAGGTCAAGTGCAAAGTTTACATAGTTGGATGATTGTGAGAATATTAAGGTGCATGAGTGTGTGATGACGATGGTAAAGATGTATCTCTTAGTATATTATGTTAATATATTAATGAGCTACTCAAGTTTTCTAGTAATGCCATACAAATTATTTAGTACCTTTTAAAATTAAACAAAACCGTTATTAGGCAAATCTAACCAATAACACTGATTGCGAATGTAGGACGCATCGCTAAAATTTATATTAAGTCACGCACATTTTGTATGCAACTGTGTAATTTAATATGGAAGACGATAAGCTTATTTTCTTCGTAATGCAATCACGTCTTATTAAGGATATTTGGTCAATTGTATATTATAATTGACCCTTGGAGTGTTTATGTTTACTAATCGGAATCCGAGAAAATAGGGGCCAAGGAAATCTTAAATGAAATATAATATGTACTAGCTGAGCCTCGCAAAGTTGTTGTGCCATAATAAAAAAACTGGAGAGGGCCGGCCCTATCACCTAGGGGTATAAAAAATAGCCTACGACCTATTCCCAGACCTACCAAATATACAAAAAAAAAAAACATAAAAATCGGTCAAGCCGTTTCGGAGGAGTTCGATAACAAACACTGTGACACGAGATTTTATATATTAGATATATGTAGCTTCAGTGTAAGAAAAAGGGCACTTACTTTAGGCGGTTAATTTAACACACTATAGCATCATGTATCATGTCCCTGTCCTCGATGGATAACACAAAGGTTATCTACTTGCTATTATAAACCCTTATTTCAGCGAAGCCATTATTAAACAACATCTTGAACTTGAGCGCATAACAAACTATTACGAAGAGTCTTACAACGGTTAAAGTTACTCTCAGTAGAGCAACATTTATACCTTCTTATGGCTTTATCTCTTAGCCCCATCAATTCTTTATTAGCAAGAGTAAGCCAGGGAGCTGGAGTGTGCGTAATTCGTCAAGAAGGTGCGTGACGGTCATATAAACTTATAATGGACTCGTTGAGATTGCTCACCATCTAGTTAACGCTGCCACAGTGAACTAAACGGGACCAATCAATCTCACCAGCGTCATGTCGCAATGCCTCCAGACCTATGCCCCTGAAATCCTGAAGGAAAAGATATTGAGGCTTACGTTTACGCCCCATTCTGGGACATTGGATATGCCTACACGCTACTGTGGCGTAGTTTGTAACAAATAAACGTCACTTGGTAGATGTAGGCACTAACATTAGTTTCTAAGTTGTTTGTATATTAACTCAAATCGACTAACGGTCTGAAATAAATGATTTTATTTATTAAGTCTCTCGTAAGGTGGTGAGCCAGTTGACATCTACCGAGCACATTCTCTATTGCCATTTACGGATCATGCAGATCAGTGATTTACTGCTAATAACAGCATCGGAGAAATTTGGGCGTAAAACCACCTCTGCTTTTGAATAGTTTTTCATAATATTTCCATGAGTATGGTTCTTAATCTCATATTTGCGAGTGCCGTGTTGTCGTAAAGTCCAGACGAGCACGTGTGACGTGTCAAAGATTGCGTGCGTTTAGTCGCATGCGCGTATTATTTTACAATGTCTGTCTCAAGATTACGTTTAGTGCATAGAAGAGCGGGCTGGAGAATTTTGAGGGTATTAAAAGCGATAAAGCATCACAAATATTTATCTTTTAAAGATGTGATACAAACTCAGAGCTGAACTAAAAGATGTAGTAGAAAATTGCAAGTTCCATACACTATTCAAAGTAACAAGTTATTAAAAGCGTTATTGATAGACAAGTTTAGCTTAAACTAGTAACATTCAATTTATGCTCGTAACTGAACGTAAATAGTTATAGGGTTATGAACAGTGAAAGGTTATCGCCAGTTATGATAGTAAACTAAGGTGAATTGGCGATTATTAACGGCTAAGTGAGGTGGCAATGTAATGTTGGTGATGATAAGTGAGAATTACGCATTTAAATACACGTACCTAAATAAAATTTTGAAAAAAAAATTAATGTACAGGGTAGTCTAAATTGTACTGAATAATTAAAACGATTTATTAACAGGGATAAGTCTAAATCGTTCTCAATAATTAAAAGATTTAAATAGTGACTTTTCCTAACTATATTGGGGTCGGCTTCTGGGGGAACAAGATGCAGTATTTTACATGGATCCGACGCCAATCTGAACTCCACAAGTCAGTCACTAAGTAACACGTTATATCGTGGTGACTAGTCGGCAGGCTTCCATATGAAACAACAGTCTAAATACAAATAAAATCTTAATATAATCTAATCTCGGGTTTGATTCCACAATCTCTCACGTCTATTGTAATGAATTCCATAGTCACTATTTTAGAAGACGCTATCGTCTGGTTCATGTATGATAGGCCATTGAATGTAACCTGACACTTGAAAAGGCTCACGACACGTTTTCTAAACCAACATGTGTTGCCTAGTATGAGTAAATTGTTGATAAATAATAATATTTATCAAATACTCGAAGACCTAACAAAAGTTGTGCTGCTCCATGACAAAAAGCACATTTAGTTTTAAACTAAATAAAAAAATTACGGGCAAATTTTTTAATGTTTTCTTTAATACAAACTTAATCCCGTCAATTACGAACATAATAAAAATAATCAGCCAAATCAGTCGAGCCGTTTTCAACTGACGATCTTTCAGACATGCGGCAATTGATTTTTATTTAGGTACTCGTAGGTATAGCGTTGCCAGGCGTCCGGATAAAGGCGGACACAGGCTTTTTGGTTGCGTTTCCGGCCAAATTAGACGATGTCAGGCTAGTCCGGCTTAGTTAGGCTTTTTAAATTTGACCATTTTGTTAACATATGAAAATTTTATGTTGAATGAATTAAAAACCTAGTTTTACTTGAAAATATTTTTGTGTAATACATAGACACGAAATAGACAAGAAAAATTTGGAGGGAACGGGCCCTTTTACCTAAATGTCCGGCTAAACTGGCTGGACCGTCCGGCTTTTCGGTTTTAAGATCTGGCAACCCTACGTAGGTATATAGAAGATTTTTGTGATAGAGTGCAGGCTACTAACATAGCTTTACACAACATCAAGAACATCTCTCAGGTGTACTAATTTTCTCGCATGTTTTCCTTCGCCGTTATAAGTAAGTGATTACAAATTTAGAATGTGCGCGTGAAAAGTCAGTGTTGCATGCTTTGGATTCGAATTGATACCTACTTAGTAGTTTATCAATGCTTTTGCATAGTGATGTAAAATCCCATATTTTTCAACCGACAAAAAAACGGAGAACATTCGCACGTCAACGCGTATTTTTTTATGCATTACTACGAATATCTTTTTACAGAATTGTTAGATTTTGGTGATTGTAATTTTATTTTGTTATTAGTCCCATATCAATTTCACTTTTCATTTTCATTTTTCGTCGGTATTTTTTTTGTGAAAAAATTTATATGAAACCAAGACTGATTGAGAGTTTCAGACAAAAAATCCTAATCCAGCTTGGATACCCAGGTGTTGCTACTGGTTAACTGTCTCCACCTCCTCCAGGGTAAGATCTTCGGGTCCTGGCCAGCCAAGAAAATACAGAAGGAGCCGCTAGTGGCGCCATCTCCAAGTAAATAGGAAGAGGTGCGTATCATATCGAAACTCCCAGACCTCGCCTTTGTTTATTACTCTCAGATGAATTACTTGGCCTATGACATCAATTAACCTAACCTTACCACATTGTACTTGAAATAACGATAAATCTTTTACTAAGTATTACATTGCCAGCTTTGTACGATAAGATAGGTCAGAAGAATATCCCCGGAAAGCATTGTATGTTATTATTTGTGATCGGATCACACAATTTTGCAAATGAGTTTGCCGTTTAGTTCGAGATGAAGTTTGTTCCGTTTGGAACCGAGATTTTGGTGTTTACATAAATATAGTAACCTATTTGATAAAGATGGAGATATTATTATATAATTAACACTACATTTTATCTGTAGTGTACGTGTGGCTCGTCACGTCAAGGAAAGAATTGTGAAGATATAAAGGCACCGGTTTTTTTTTAAATAAAACAACTTTTAACCGGATTAATCGCGTGTATTATTGGTTTTAATTTTTCCTGACGTTTCGAACACTTTGTAGCATTCGTAGTTGCAGACAACTAAGGTAGCAAGCGCCATAATATCACATATTATTTTAGTGTACCGAACGTTTGTCTATCAGGAAAAACAGAAAATCACAAATACCGTTAAACCGATAAAAAAAATAACAATATTATAAGGTCACTACGACACCATTTTTATATTATTGTGTGGAGATCCTCATGGATGCGTTCTACCTGATGGTGAGGGATATTCCTCCTACCGACTCAAAACACACGGCCGTCGCAGCACATACGACCCCTTCGTAACACCGTTAACTCGAGTAGATCAAACCAGTGTCCGGTCTTTGTTATGCTTCGTCACGGCGGAAGATAAAAGCCTACCCAAAAATCGTCGCGGTGTACATCACACACTTTTGGTTCTTAAAGTTTCCCCCACCAGTGATGGTGGTGATGACACTTTTGTTCACCAGAATGTTTACAAAGTAATAGTGCTGTGAAAAATGTTTAGTGTACGTCAACTGAAGAAGTCCGAAATAAAGTCTATATTAGTATTTTTTACACGACTGCCCAAAAAAGGAGTTTTATGTTTTAGGGTGTATGTACTCGTATGTATGTTTGTGAGTTTCTTTAATCCACCATAACTTTTAAACGCTTGAACCGATTTAGTTGTATGGAGTATCGTTAGAATTCTTACATTGTCGCCGGGAACATGGGCTAGTAAGATGAAAAAAATTGTGGCTGTGGTACACAAAAAAAGGTGTAAAATAAAAAAGTATCACACATGGTAGCAGTGCTGTACACTAATTTTTAAATAATAATTTTTTTCAGTATTTATAAAATGAAAATAAGAAATTCTTAGTCCTTATAATGCCTAATACTAATTTTTATTTTTGCAACGCTCCTTAGTACCTGCAGCAAGAGTCGGAGGTTCAAGTACTTCTCATCTCAAAGACCTCACAAAAAAAAAAACATAAAATAAATTAGCATCGAAAAATTTAATCATTAAGTAACAATCTTCATAAAAAATTTCCATCTTTTTATTGTTTATTGCAATTCATTACCTTGCTAAATGCCGTTGAGGGCAAGCTGTGTATCTTAATAATGTCATTCAGTCTTCAAAACTTGGCACGTAAAGCTATTAATTCAACCAGAGACAAGTGAATTTATTGTTTTAATGTATGGGTTTTCTTAATAAGATTAATCGAGTCCTCCTGCGACCATGAACGCTGCGGCGTGTTTTGCAGTGTTCGAAACGTCAGGAAAAACAAAAACTAATAATACACGCGATTAATCCGATTAAAAGTTATTTTATTATAATGTGTAGTGATCGCGAAAACCTAAGATATTTATATTGATTAATGTTTACTTGTGATAATGTGTGATTATTTCGCATTAACGAGGCATATGACACACACGACATAAAAAGTCCTTCGATAATTTTAAGCTAAAACTAACTTAAATGGAAAAGATTTGAATGATGCAGCACAACAGTTGATTAATTTTCAATGACATAGCACTTACGCCTGCATCTCCCAGTGGGCAGGCAGAGGTATGTTTTGGATCACCCGCATTTCACCGATGCAGTTTGTAAGTCCTATGTAATAGTAGGTGAGCCTATTGCCATTAAACGGACACAATTATAAATTCCACTAATTTTCTAACACCAAAATCTAATAACAGTTCTCGACCCGAGAATCGAATACAGTACGTTATTTACGACCTATTATCAACTTCCCCATAAATTATATCCGTTATCGAATATATACAGTAAAGTACATAAAGTTTTAGTTTAATAACGTTTCAATACAAATTCATTAGTTTAAACAATAAAATTTACTGTTCACCTATAAAATTCACATAAACTGACTCACGCTTTGTTCATATAATAAATATACATATAAATTGTTCCCGACTAATTAGTGCGCTATAAAACAATAGAAGAATTTATAACACAAAATAATGTCAACCAGAAATGTTCTACCAAACCGTAAATAATGACTAAATAATAAAAAATTCACGTTTAAAAAGGAAAAGTTCAAAGACCACGTTTCAGATAAAATTTAATAGGCGAAACAATAATATTTGCTCTGGTAGGAGCTATAAAGCGAACGAACGCTTTAAAAGCGAAAGTTGAATGGCCAACAGGCAGTTCTGTACCGCAATGAAAATCAGGGATGGTTAACCGGATACCCCGGGAACACCGCTTTTATATTCATGAACCCTCGACGAGCCTATTACCCGGCACGATAAAATATTCAATTATCCGCTCAAGTACTTTCACCTCGGGGTTCAGTGACATTTTAAAATGAAAATTCAGCGAAAAAAGATTAAAGCCTTCATATTCAAAACGGTGTACGTTCTCAATTTGCAAATTATTATCAAATTACTGACTAAACACACGTCTGCCTACGTCGGAGGTCAGTCGTCGTTTGAGCGTAGCGTTCGAATTTCAAACGCGGTTTAAACAGGCGCACGTGATTGGTGGTCGTAATTTTCTCTACTCTATTATTATGTGAGATGAAGTGATCAAATTTTGAAACAGAAAATTGTGGGTTTTTGACTTTCGCTCTCGCCGGTGTTTGCTTTTCGTGCGTTGTATAATTTTATTAGACATTATTAAGTCATCCATCTGACTTTTTGGTTGCACGGTCGTGTATTTAAGAGCATTACGTACGAAATTATTATCATGTTATAAGAAATTTATTAGATGGTCGTTATTAATTGTGACGTCATACTTGGTTTTTGTGTTTAATTTCTAAATGTTATTGACAATCTCTATAACTTGTTCGTCTAGTTTATATTGCCGAAACGGCTGAACCAATTTTAAGAAAACATCATATCATAATATATTCTAAAATATATTAAATTAGACGAACATTTTAAACTTTTATTGAGGTATTCTGCATACCAGTTCTCATATAAATTTTCTATCTATATGACTATAAGTAGGCTTTTTGCCTAAGCCTTGATCTATGTTCTAACATCCGTCGTATATATTAGTTTCAATAATAAATTATTGCCCAAGGTTCCGCAATGAATACTAACCATATTGGCTAGCAAATATTATAACTTTGTAGTTAAAATAACTAGACAATCTTCGTTCGTAAGATGTTCTCCTTTCTGGGTCACAGTTTGATTAAGGTTTATAATTATTAGAACGTGTACAAATATAGCGGATACATTTGTCTGTAGAGTCTAGTCTCGTATTGTCTTCATGGGGAATGTTGTTCCTTTTCGATTGTGAAGTAATCTTTTACAATAGAATTAAAATGTGTTAGTGACATAGCTTTCAAAATAGTTTTGTGTTATTTAAGCGTAGAATGAAGTGATTTCTTAGAAATATTAGTTTAGAAATCAGAGCCCTTCAATAAATTATGTATTTGATTGGTGTGAAAATAAATATAATTAAAATAAATAAATCGATGTACAAGCTAAAGTAAAGTTGCTGTCTTTTACTAAAAGGTACTGTCGATTTTAGAATCGTGTCCTAAAAATCCTAGAGTCAGTTTTAGGTATTATTATTTTCTATTGGAATATTCTCGGAACCAAAGAGTTTAAGAAGAAGTTAATACTGGGAAATATATTTTAATTAACAACATTTTTCGTTAATCAAACAAAATATTTATTATTTTTTATATAAGGATTTTCTCTGGAAAGTTTCACTGCTACACCTCCTTCAACCGAAAAAGTTCAACAACGGATAAATAGCGGTAGTTTAAAACACTTCAAAGGGAAACGTTTGATGTTTTATAAAAACAAAGCTAATTATATTACCTTAGTACCTTTACATATGAAATATTTGGAATTATTTCACCTGCGCAGACGAGGCATCGAACCTGGGCCACGTCGAGTTCCAATAACAATAAACTTTGTAACCGTTCAGCTATTTGTTTTAACTACAGGTTGTTTGTTTTCCTAATCACATAAAAGACGTCTGGATCATATACAGTATGATGGGAAAAGTTTTTCAATTGGTACAATTTTTTATTTTAGTTTTTGTTTAAATTTTTTTGAATGAAAGGAAGGAGTATTACAATAATCAATAATTTGGACACAAAATGTTTAGTTTATGTAAGTGATATGTTTGGCAAATTGACAGTGTGTTGCCAAATAATATTTGAAAAAAGAAGTAAAATAAAAAAACAATACGTTACTAACTCAGAAAAACTTAAAGAACAGCGTATGAGATGGTACGGGTGTTATGAGGCGAGGTGACGAACATCTTGTAAGGAAAGCGTTAGCCCTTCCAAACACCAAAAGAGGAGTGGGGCGTCCTCCAGCTACTTGGTGGTCCACCGTGTCAAAGGACTTGAAGCTAGCCCAATTGACCCAGCAGGGACAGACTGTCCTGGCGCATGAAAGCGAGGAGAGCCGACCCCAATAATGGGATTCAGACAAAAACAAAGAAGAATACGTTACTAACTGCTACGCCACCCCAACGTCGTATATTTAATAAAAGGAAACTAATTTATAAGAGAACTTCCTCGTTGGTCTAGTGGACTCAAGCGCGACCAATGATCATGAGGCTCTGATTTTGACTCCCAGGTTGGCAGTGTTGTGTACAACTGTGTACCTAATCTTTAGTGGAATACAGGTGTGATGCTGTATTATGTATTAGTATTAAAAGATTTCATTAGAACTCACATTATAGTGCCAGGTTTGAGCCTTCATGACTCGAGCGAGAAAAGCCGCAATGAAATCTAGTTATAAATAACAGGATCTCGGAACACCCTAAGCATTGCATGTAGGCGCGCCACGCATTGATTCCAATATCGATTAGTAGTTATTTGTGTGCACCCGCCCTAACGGTGCCGCGGCTGCTCATAAACAAACTTAAACTGATTTTAATTTTCTACTTATACTGGGAAGGATGGTTTTAATGAGGATATGCTACTGTAATTTTCGTTGATTAGAAATAAGTTGAAATTTTTAATTTTTAATTTTAATATTCGAGGATGACTTACCCACTATGGGAAGACAAACTTATCAATATTTTCCTTTTTTATGTATTTATAAAAAAAATATTTAGAAAAAG
Source organism: Xylocampa areola (assembly GCA_935421205.1). NCBI lineage: Eukaryota > Metazoa > Arthropoda > Insecta > Lepidoptera > Noctuidae > Xylocampa > Xylocampa areola. Next base: position 13,198,193 of record OW285220.1, read on the forward strand.
TATAGTTTACACAAAAAAAAATCTGTTTCTCGTTTATAATGTTATAATTAGAATTTATAAATAAAATATAATCGGTAAAAAGCTGGTCGTCAATGAGAGTAAAAGTTGCGATGCGTGCAAATTGTTTAAAAAGCGAAAATGAATACCTGTATACATTCATTTTTGTACTTTAATAAAATTATGATTATTATGGTGATGGGAGGTTCGGTCGTTAAATTATAAAAATGCTAATAATCTTATATCTCGCCTCATTAATGTCCTGTCCAGTAATTAAAATGTTATTTGCACAAGCTTATAATATCATTAACCATAAAATACGATATCCGGATTCTTTTTAAAACCTTTTATCATGAAAACCATATCAATTATGTCACATGCATTTTATGTCTTTAAATGTCACAAACATTAACTTTAGAATCATGTTTACTCCATTTAAGAGAACAATACGAGTAATTATAACATTCATATTTTTATTATTGATTTTTTATTATCTGACCTACATAACGTATGGTTGATGAACAACTTGTGCCCCCGTAAGTCTTTGAAATGCATGTACATACCATCGAGAACATTACTTAGGTAAGTATGTTGGTTTTCTCACGATGTTTTCCTTACCGCATATGCCTTCGAAAAGTCAGTAGTGCGTGTCTTGGGTATGAACTTGCGATCTCTGAAATGCCATTCTAACGGGTCATACCGCTTGACCAGTGATAGTCAAGCGGTATGACTACTACTATTTTTAGCCTTTAGGGTTATGTACCAAAATAAAAAAGGAACCCTTTTATTGGGACACGGTATAGTTTTAATCATGAAAAATATTTAATTACATATTTTATGTATTATTTGTGAGCGAGACGTCACGTATTTATTTATTTATACCTATATATTTCATTTGATTTAAATTTATTTCATAGATATTTCTGGAAATAAAGTATAGCTTAGTACGTTTTAAATCATAGCTTAATATCAAGAAGTCTTATCCACAATATTCTAACCTCAAAAATTCACCCTATTAAATCACATTACAAGAAAATATTTGTATTTATTAGTAGCATCACAATCTGGGGTGAGTTATGGGTCCATCGTAAACCTGGGTTATGTCGTATTACTGTTTGGCAGGGTAGAGTTTGGGCCACCCGGAAGATATGTCAATGGGCGCCTTTCAAAGACGAAGGCAAAGAGTGGGTTGGAGTATGAAAGATGGGTGACGTTTTAATTGTGTTATTTTGTATTGTGACTTTGCTTACTGTACTGTAGATATAGCTCATAGGAAACATTGATATAAAAACTATGTAGTATAAGTATTGTAAGCTTATTCTAAGAGTTACTTCCACCCCGACCCTTGCTCGTGCCAGCCCGCGCCACTGAGCCAATGATTTGAATCCGATCCAGCCAGTCCCTTGCTGTCCCACCAGCGACGCCCTAAGCCGAGGCTCGTACCCCGCAGGGGGTGCCCTTAGCGTGTTGTCGCTTAGTTTACAAATTGAATGCCCTGGCTGGGGGCCTTATAATTGTTAAGGCAACCACAGGAAAGCCCGGTTAAGCAGTCGACAACCTCCTAAGTTAACTTGCGAGATGCCAACACAAAAAAAATAATTAGAGTTACTACCAAATATCCTCGCCAATACTGATATTGCGTGGCCGCTCTGACCGCTAAGCCATCTCGACCTCTTAGCTTCGCGGCTAGAGCGCCTGGAGTATTATTCGGGAGGCGCAGGTCGGTAAGCACAAAACATGAAAACTTTAAAGTGCGCACCGCGTGCGTCAATGCGTTTACAAGTTTTAGATGTACTCTCTAATAAGTATTTTTGTATGTAATTTTATTTATTATCTTTTACAAAGTCTCTACTTCCAATACTTCCAAGTAGCAGAACTTGTTCAAATATTAATCCAAACCAAATAACAGAAATAAAGTATTCCGGATTTTATGATCAATAATAATTCAGACTGGCTTCAATAAATAAAGATTTACATTAAATCCGACAACGCTCCGTTGTAACTAAACAAATATACAACAATGTATGGCGATTTAAAAGCTTAATAGATTATCATTCTGGAAAATATGACCATGCAAATCAAATGAAAACAATCGTTTGGAGTCATTTACCTCTCCTACTATATTCTTAAACCTGACTCACTGGTCTCGTGGTCCCAAGCGCCACTGCTGAGCATGAGATCTCGGGTTCGATTCCCAAATTGGACAGTGTTATTAAGTTTTTCTGTAAGGAAAAGCCCGGAGTTTGGAATTGTACCATAACAGCATTGGTGAAATATGGGTGTATATCTGTGTACATCTCTGTCTACCCCTTCAGGGAATACAGACGTGATGCTATGTGTTAATTTTTTTTTTATCTGCCTCACTGGTCTAGTGATCGCAAGCATTTGAGGTCTTGGGTTCAATTCTCGGATCGGGCAAAGTACGGTAGCATTCCGGAGCTTGGAATTGGTGAAATGTGGATGTACACACTTGAGTATATCTCTGCCAACCCCTTCGGGAAATATAGGCGTGATGCTATGTGTAATTAAACAAAAACACTCATTCACAGAATAAACCTAACCAAAGTGGCTAACAAAACTGATTGTTATCAATAACAAAGATTTATAATTCAGTGTTTCTACCTGTTACATGTGTACTTAATGAAGGCGGTGCGTTTGCGCAGCTTACGTGAAGGGGGAGGGGGTAGATAACAGATTTGTTAATGGAGCTTCGGAAGAATTGATAGGACATACCTTCAAAACACAGAAATATATCAGAATCCTGATACATTTCTGTGCTTCAAAGATATTTTGAATTTTGTTACGTTGTAAAAAACAAAAATTGAAAAAAAAAACCGTGGTTGAAGTGGAAATATAGTAAAAGTTAATTGGTAAGTTGTATAGTATTATAATTTTGATTATATTAAATGTATTTAAGACACACAGGCACAACGGAAAATTTAATAAAAAAAAGGATTATGTTATATCTTATTTTTAAAACTTTTGCTCCAGTTCGAAATAGAAACGAAACAAAAAAAAATGGAAAAAGAATACTCTCGCGAAGAGGACTCGAACCTACGCCTCCCGGATAAATACCAGGCGCTCTGACCACTAAGCCATCTCGACCTCTGCTCACCACCGCAAATTCATCTTCCATATTTTAACACGTCTTATCGCGACGTCATTGCTATCAAATCAGTCCCTATACAAGTGACCGAACTAGAGTTCGCTAAGCATGCGTTAATGCTTTTCAAAGATTTATCTTTAATTGCGATCTCATCAATATTTCCGCTCAATTGAGTATTTGAGTTATAAAAGCGAATTTTACTTACAACGTGTTCTTTATAATATTACGACTTTTACCGGTAGTTCGCTAGTTAATAGTGGATACCGTTCTTATCTTTAATTTAATGTATACCCATGTAAATTTTATGTATACCCATTTTTTTTCAACTACGAGTAAGTTTGTATAAACTTGACGTGACAGAGAAATTGTCATCTAACTACCACAATTAATAATATTAGGAGAAAAGTGAGTCTTATCCACAATATATCAACATAAATGTATTATTACGAAATTTGTTTGCCAAGTGGGTCGTGTGAGTGGTTTACTGCCTAAAGTTGTAACAGCTGATAACAACCGACCTCCGTCTGTAGCCTTTCTTATTTTACTAACAGGGGTGACACTTTTGGAAACTTTTTTGTATACATATCAGATTTCTAAAAGTTTTACATTTGAGATAAACGTCCATCTAAGTTCATGGACGTTAAACTCTTGAAAATAATTCCTCTCGATTGATATTGGAAATATGTCCGTTTGTACATATAAATTCCAAAATGTCTAAAAAATTATGATAGATTCGGGATAATATGAAGACAACATGCTTTAAAATTGAGGCAACTGTAATGTAGGTAAATTTATTTTAAAATAACGCGTTGTTTTAAGGCATCTATTTAATATTCGGATTGGAGTGGAATTGTTATTACCTTCAAGAGTAACCCCATAGTTCAAATTGATCTAATATAAACTTAGTTAAAATAATAGAACTATGCTTGCGTTCAGTTTGAATTTAGAAAGTTGTATTGATGATTTTTAATAATTATTTTTCTAAAACATCTAAATATTATTCCTGTCACTTCTTTTTCAATTCAAACTGATAATGATCTTTCACAGGATGTCCCAATGCTTCCGCCTTTATGATCTTAATTGTGTATCATATTGATTAGAACATGCTCGATTTGAACCTACAACTTGTGGTTTAAGAGGCGGGCCCGCCACTTAGTTAAATTCATTAAAATATAATGGGTTATGTGTGACAGAAATGAAAAATACATTTTACAAACACTAGTCAAAGAATTATACATTTTTCAAAATAAGTAAGTACAGTCTGTCAAAAAAGTCAACACAAGTAATTTAGTGCTGCCAGTACAAAGTCAGTACTTTGACAGTAATTTAGTGCTGCCAGTACAAAGTGAGTACTTTGACAGTATTTAGTGCTGCCAGTACAAAGTCAGTACTTTGACAGTATTTAGTGTTGGCAGTACAAAGTGAGTACTTTGATAGTAATTTAGTGCTGCCAGTACAAAGTGAGTACTTTGATAGTAATTTAGTGCTGCCAGTACAAAGTGAGTACTTTGATAGTAATTTAGTGTTGCCAGTAGGTACAAAATGAGTACTTTGATAGTAATTTAATGTTGCCAGTATAAAATCGGTACTTTGATAGTAATTTAATGTTGCCAGTACAAGCAAAAGCACTAGTTCCCAAAATATTATTTTCATGACTTTCTTGACAGACTGTAGCAGCCCTAATCAAAAGTGACACGCGAAACTTAAAGTTTTGTCGTTCGTTTTCCAAAGCCGCATAAGCCCGACTCGTGTAATTAAATATTTTGGAATTCACTCTCTTGAGATGGGTTTTTAATCACAAACGAACTTTGATAAGTGAGAAATGGGTAAACGTATTTTTAAACTTTAATTTAAATTGCTTGTTTAATTCGATTTTTATTACATATCGTTTTTTTTATTAACGTTGTGGTTTTATGATAATTTGTGTGGAAATCGACAGTTTTAGGACTTGCCAGGAGTTTAAGTTACACCAACGTTGGTGGTAGCACCAATTAGAGTTGAGTGATAATTAACGTCACAGTCTCTGTGATCTGACACAAAAAAAAAAACATTGTGACCTGAGGAATCATCACTAAAATATCATCGTTCCAAAACTACTTTACTACAGATATGTCGTTACGTCTTTTTTACAAACTTTTTGGCAAACGAGCAGACGGATCGCCTGATGGTAAGCGATTACCGCCGTCCATGGACACCCGCAACCCCAGAGGAGTCGCAAGTGCATGTCCGGCCTTTTAAAGGGTTTGGGCTTCCGGTACCCACACTCGCTCGGCAATACGCAAGCGTTGTTTCACGTCGGGTTTCTGTGAGGCCCTGGTATCACTCCGGTCGAGCCGGCTCATTCGTGCTGAAGCATGGCTCTCCCACAGTGCAAACAGTGCAGGGTGTCTCTCTGTGTGCATTTATTATTATTTAAGTATTATTTAATAAAACAAACATTTTAAAATCGATTATAGAACTATTTATTAAGGAAGATCTTGACCGACTTGAAATTCTTGGAAAAATGATACATATCCAGCGCAAAATAAAAAAGTCTAGCGTCAATTATTGTTAGGCTGAGATAAATAATACATATTTGTGCTCGTGACTGTACAATGACTACACAGATAGAGGAAGCATTCCTTCTATATCTATATGTACCTGTACGTCTATCTGTTTTACATACCTAATTAGGTGTCTTAGTAATACGAGCTAGGGCCGGTAGTAGGGTTAGGGTTTGGCAAAATCACGAAATATCACAAGGGGGAGGGAGGTGTAGTAAGATATGACGTGTATTTAAGATTATATTCTAAAATTTTTAAGATTCTTTGAAGGTACTAAAAATACACGTGATTTTGGGTGGAAGTGGGGGGTTAGTAAGGTTTACTCACCACATATCACCAAGAGGGTGAGGGGGGGGGGGGTTAAAATGCAAAACAAACATCACGTGATTAGTGGATGGGCCCCTAGAGATGTTGTCGGTGAGTTTTTAAAAGTTTCTGTTTATATATTTAATTTAGTGCTCGTGCTGTACCCCTCGACGGAAATAGACTCGCCACCTACGTGTATATGGGTCTTACTAGCAGCATTGGTGAAATGTGTGTGATAAACCGTTCATCTTTGCCCAGCCCATTGTAGACTACTGGCATGATGCTATTTATAAAGTCGGTGATCGTTATGCAAATAGTTTACGACATTGACATCTACTAGAGTAGGTACAAGTCGTAAAACTTTAATAGCTTTTGTAAACAACTGTAGTGGACATATTTTCCTTTTAGTCATATCATAATATAATTATTTAATGAGACAATCACAACAGGTATCAATACCAAAATTATATAGTTATTATAACAAAACAACTTTTAACCGGATTAATCACTTTTACCGGGTGACAAGGTCGCATACATAAAAAAAACGGATTAATCGCGTGTATTATTGTTTAGCAGTGTTCGAAACGTCAGGAAAAACAAAACCCAATAATACACGCGATTAATCCGGTTATAAGTTGTTTTATTTAATGATATAATATAGTTATTAATAACATTCGTTTTAAACAGATCGATAACCTAGCGTAATCGGAATCGCACAGCATGACTGACTACGTCAACACTTCTCTAAACAATGTTACAAGTAATTAACAACTTTTTATTTCAGACAGTAGATGCAAGCTTTGATACTGAGTGTGAAGTCCTGGGTTCAATTCCCGAGTTAGGATGTGATATTGTTTTTTTAATTTTATTAAGTAATTCACAGTAGCAGCTCGGAGGCAAGAACAGTGCTCAGTAGACGGTAATAGGTCTCAAAACTTGAGACATTAAAACAGTGATAGCATTGGTATGCCTGTTGGACTGACAAGTCAAAGTTCGCAGGTTCGTATTCAAACCCACTGACTTTTCGAGTCATGTGCATATTAGAAATTATCACGTGCTTAAAAAGAAGGAAACCTGGGAGATGTTTTCGATGGTGTGTAAAGCCATGTCAGAGACCTACGGGTGGTTTAAACGATGGCACTAGGTTGTTCACAACCACACGGTGAGACTTAACTCAGGACTTGGAAGCAGGAGTATACTTCTAGGCAGAAAAGCCTACAGGGAAATAATTAAAAAAAAAACACATTTACTAACCGTAGGTACTTGATACCAAGTCGTTACTGTTACACGTGCCGTAGTTTGGTGCCAAAGATATTGTATTCCACTTGGAGTGCTGCCTAGCGCGTAAAGTTAAGTGGGCGTGAAGAATTGACGATACCTACCAGTTTAAGAACGGTTTGAAATGGTTTACGAAAGCACATGAAACTAAGTGCTATTACATTTACGAATTTGATTTTGTCGTAGTTTCCGAGTGGTTACAGGCCCGCTTCCTGAACCACAGGTTGTAGGTTCAAATCTAGCATGTACCAATGTGACTTTTTCAATGTCATATGTACTTTCTTAGTTAGGTTAAAAAATGGTAAAAAAAAACATCACGTTTAATGGATGGTCCCTTAAGGGCTGATTATGTTATGTATGGTATGAAGTGACAGATGGGTAGACTTTCCAAACATAGTCGACATAAGGGCTGCCTCATTGGTCGCAGAGGCGAGTGTTGAGTTTGACGCCGTGGGTTCGATTTTCTGTTTGAAAATTCTCAGTAGCAGTTGGAGTTTACCTTGATGGGCAAGGCTCACCACATATTACATGGGACTTAGTAACCGCATGGTGAAATGATGGTGTAGAACTGTGTTCACCTCTGCCTATCCCCTCGGGGACTACAGGCGTGATGCTAAGTATGTAAGCGACAGGGAAAGAATATTAAAAACAATGTTTAGAAACGAAAATACGTGAGAAGCTCCCGAACACTCCCGAAGTTACGAGTACAGTCGGCTTCCTTTCAAACCGACGCTGTCCGATCACGCCTTCTTTTTGCGATCCATTAAACACTACATTACAGAACATAAAAATCCAATTAATGTACCTACTATTAAAACAATATCAACAAATACAGGACATTAAAAATACCGACAGTCGGCAGGACCGAAAATGATAAGGTTTATTACATATTTATCTCATCGTACAGCGGGTTTGGGGCAATCAAAAGAAGATGTAGGCAGTAAATTTTTTTACTACGGCCTAATCTAAAATTTCGCCTGGATTCGCTTTGATCACGGGATAAAGCTGGCTATTCATGATGCGATGGCGATAAATTCCGATTTTCTTTTAAATTAATTCCAAGTTCAGTGTGTATTAGCGTTTCCATCCGTATATTTAAATTAAATGTCTGGTCATTAAATATTTGAGTTTGAAGTGTAATGAAATAAATAAAAAAGTATGTCTATTAAAAAAAAATTGAATATCTCAGCCCTGTTAATATAGAAAGCATAATTTTTTTAGTAACAAGTCACCTTTCAATAAGAAAAATTACTATATCAAAATTGGTTCATCCACTTGGGAGCTACGATGCCACAGACAGATAAACACTTTAAACTTATAACACTCCTTTGTTTTCGTCCGGGCGATCAAAATAATATAATATGAATTGATATAATAAACATCTAATTTCGAAACTCTCATAGCAAGATATCTATAATAATAAAACTTATTCATATAACTCGTTACTACATACCTTCAGTCTTGCACGTGCCAATTCATTTTTCCGTTACTATAATAAAGACGTATCGTAAAAAAAAAAATTAATAGAAAACAAGTTATGTAGTCAATTCGTAAAATTTGTCGGTTTATTGCAAAAAATGCCTTTATTGGTTCAACGAAGTTTTTGAACGAATTAAAATTCACGAATCAAACGAGATAATACTTTCAACAAAAAAAAATACAAGAGATCGTGACAAAAGTATAATTAACCTCTTGATTAGCTAATAATATAAAGTTTAATTGCCTAACTTTGATGTTAAAAACTTTATTATTGAACGACCTAAAAAAAACGGTTTATCGTTCTTACTTTAACAAGATTCTGATGGACAGGTGTCCTTAATTACGAGTACACAGTTAATAAAATTGGTAAGCGTTGCAAAGTATTAGAAGATCAATTTCTAATTTGCATTTCCGCATTGTTAACAACATAACGCGAAGCGAGCACTAAATTAATTTAGTGCTCGCTTCGCGTTATCCACAGAATAAATATAATTATTATATTTATTTATTGGATAGAAAATAAGACCGCAAATCTACACCTGCGTAATTTTTTTAACAGTCGATTAAATGTTATAAAATATATACCAAATCTATTTTATTTTCTACGCATGTTGCTTTTTACGAATCGCGTCATCAACAGCCCGCTGTAAGGGTATTAAAAAATGTTTACGAGGGCCGAAAGAAAGGATGTTAGTCGACAAAATTAATGTTGTGTTTATCGAGTGGTTCCTCATCTCTATTTTATTGCTATGAGAAAAACGATAAGTGACTATAAACCATTTGATGGGGAGAAAAGTTTGTTGAATAATAAAGTCCCGTCTATTTTCGCGGCAAGACTATTATAATCAGCCCATTACTATCCCATTGGTGGAACTCTTCTCATGAAGAGATGGCACGAGCATTGATCACCGTACGCACTGCCCATTAATAGAACTCCCTGACGTATTCCTTGTTATTACACGACTGCCCAAAAAAAGTTGCAAAATCTGGTCACGCTCGGTTGTCGGCAATAAGCTCATCTTCTGTTACTTAATAACGACATCAGTGAAAGGTCAGGGTACTACCGCAGTGTTATATGATCTCTGACTACAGTATACTTCTGCTTAGCAATCCGGGGAATACATGCATGATGTTATGTTTATCTTGTTCTATTAACTACCAATACTACTACTCCTCCAGACCGTATTTCGGTCACGGCGGCCTGTCTCCGAGGAGATTAGCCAAGTACGCAGGAGATATTATAGTGCACAAGTGTATGCGCAAACACAGGTGCACTCCCTCTTCCTTCACTATCATAGTCCGATGGGACGGCAATCCGACACGACCGGAGAGAGATCAGGCGCAGGACCGACGGTTTTACGTGCTCTCCGAAGCACGGGGTGTCACACCACCAACTTCCTAACTCCGGGCTGCTACTGAGAATTTCCTAACAGAAAAAACCCTATTAAGCTTTGCCCGACCTGGGAATTGAACCCAGGACCTCACGCTCTGCAGCCGCGCTTGGACCACTAGACCAACGAGGCAGTCAATATCTACCAATATAACTATCCTGTAAATGTCCTATTACGAATCATGTAAATAATAAACTTCCTAAATACTGGAAAGTCCATAAAAAATAAATGATTCGGTTCAATAACTAAATAGCTCAATTAAAAGAAACCAAACATCAGTTTGTAACAAAAGCTCATATACACAACAAACTTAAACTATTACTCAATTAAAAGAAACCAAACATCAGTTTGTAACAAAAGCTCATATACACAACAAACTTAAACTATTACTCAATTCAAATGCAATAGAAATTACGCAATCAATATTACCCACCATCTAAATTAGTGCAACTTAAAATAGGGGGTCATTGACTTTAATCAATCTTAGTATAGCAAAAATAAACAGAACACTTTCAGACATAATATTTACAAGCTGTTAACACATCACAAACATACTATTTCTCTAGAAAAGCGAATAGTTAATCACTTGGTTGGCAGGTGGTGGATGGTACATAAAATAAATACCCAAAATGCCTGCGGAATAGATCGGCAGATATTGCAGCGATGACATAAATGGCTGGCTGGTTCCGTTTAGCTAGACGATTACGTACGGAATTCTAAAATGGTTTGTTTTGATTTTGCTTGTGAAGATGTGAAGGAAGAAGAAAGCTTTACGTGAATGGGTACTTTGGTTACTGTATACGATAGAAAAATTTAAGAAGGAAAGAAAGAAAAATCGCCTGTTCTTCCCCAAGACAGTTAAGTATATAAGGCATCAACAACGTTTTGTCAAAAAACTAAATAATAAAAAATACTCTTTCTTAATCTATGCACGACGTAATCCATTAATAGGTAAAATGCAAATAAAACGTGTACAACTTATTAGGCTATGAACTAAAATAAACAATATCAATCAATCTGCCTAGCCTTTTCCCAATTACATTGGGGTCGGCTTCCAGTCAAACCGGATGCAGCTTAATACCAGTATTTTACATGGAGCGACTGCCTATCTGACCTCCACAACCCAATTACTGGGTAACACGATATCTCGTGGTATGACTGGTCGTCAGACTTTCAGGCCTCTGACTACCCGTAACGGTTGTCATAGATCTTAATTTGACAATAAACAACTAAAATTAATATTGTTCATTATTGTTAATTTTAGTTATTAATTATTAATAACTAAAATTAACAATAATGAAGTGAAAATAAAACATATTGCAAATTGGAGCAGTTGTGTGTCCGTTCAGCTATAACCTCTTGGCATTATTAGAAATGCCATAAGCACTGGTTTTCAGCGATGACATAGAAGTAAGTACACTTTTAATAATAATTTATTATTTGTATAAGTTCTCTTTTATTAAAAAGACAGTCAATGGTCACAAAAACGAACGCACGTACCACTGACTTTACTTATTAATAATGTTCGTATTAGAAATTAATTACCACATAAGTGAGTACTGAAAACGGTGAAGGAAAACATTGGGAGGAAACCAGTACACTAAGATATATTCTCCGTAGTGTGTTAAACCATGCCAGAGGCTTGCAGGTGGTTTAAACTCTGAGACTAGATTGTTAATAAGAAGAAGTGGAATTGAGAAACCCATCCGTATTTTTTTTCCACAAAACCTTAAAAAATGGAATAAATAGAGATTTTTTTTTAATATCATAATGTAAGGCACACCTTAATTTGAATCACCTTAAATGCCTCTACAATACCTACCACAAATATATTATTACTTAGTGATGGAAAAAAAACATGTAAGTACCCACTTTAGTGAAGTGGTACGTACGGTATGTTTGCCAAACGTCAATAGGTCTATATTCTTAGATTGCTATCTAAGAAAAAACAAAATGTTGAGTAAAACACTTGAGTTACGAATATGTCTGCACTAGACGTTTACGAAATAAAGTTTAAACAAATCCAAACCCACAATCTTTTTTTGCATTTCTTATATAAGTAAATTTCGTAATTCAAAATGACTGACATTCTTTCAACAACTGTCTTTTCTTCAATATAGTCTATGCCCAAAAATCCTGACGTCTCCAATAAGGAATACAAATTTGTCCAGGAAAACGGCGAGGTTACACATAAAAGGCGTCGGTTTCGCGTCGTGGGCGCATTCATCAATCTTCATGCGTGAGCGCAAAACAAAACTGTATTATTAATATATGCGGAACTTGTCACGGGAGATTTAATGGCCTGTTTGTGGTCTACTGGGGTTTAGCAAAAGTGACACTTTATTGTATGCAAAGTCGTTATATTTTTTTAGTCTGTACTTTGATCTGAAAATCTAGGAGTAATCTATACGTCATCGAAGATCTACAGTAAAATAATGAGAGGCTTATAAAGTTAAAGTTAGGAAGGCTGTATAATCCATACTAATATTATAAATGCGAAAGTAACTGTTTGTTTGTTATCTTCTCACGACTAAACAACTGTACGGATCGTGATGAAATTTGGCAAGGAGATGGATTGTGTCTTGGGGAAGGACATAGGCTACGTTTAGTGGCGCAGATGAAGTCGCGGGCATGAGCTAGTTTATTATATCTCGTATAGAGAAGGCATGAGCATTAATTACCATGCTAACATACAGCGGGTTGGAAATTTCAGTATTTAATGTCGAGGTTTCCTCACGATGTTTTCCTTCATTATAATTATGTCGGTGATGTCTTAGGTTCAGTAAGTATATACGATGTTGATAAGTCACATTGCAGGTTTGAGTCCACCGTTTGAGTTTTGATTTCAAGGGGCAGGCCCATAAACACTCAGCTCAAAAAAAGATGACTTTTTCGTATTTTTAAAGTACACACTTCTTGATTCTTGGTTCTTATTAATAAATCCGATGTTTCGCTTTGATACATTTTTCTGTCCGAGAACATCGAACGAACACTCACTCAGATTTCACTTTCAATACTAATTATAATAAACCAAACATCTCAATCTTAAAAATCACATTAACTCGGGCAGTTGATTATTCTCATTAACTTCTCCCCACTTTTCATTCATCCTTACACTGATACAGAAATCAATTAACAATATTTCAATTAACTCAAAAATATAGAACATTTAACGTTCCACAGTGTTATAAATTCAGGGTAAATCACTATTCGGGTTAATTACAAGATGTGGTTTTAAAATGTATAAAAATAATAAAGACAGAGATCAGACTCTTATCTCATAAATTTTCGTGTAATAATAATAATTGTAGGATCAACTCAACGCCGCACTTACGGCGTGACTTCAGATCCACATCGACGACATAGTATACGCAAAAAAAATCCTTTTTTTTTATTGATTTCTGATCTGTCACCCTGTATTAGTTTTCCTCCTTCGATTCCTTTTTATAATAATTCTCAGGAAGATTTTGTTTTTACTTTTTATTATTTATTTGGAATAAAAAACAATACCTACGCCCAGAAAAATTGGCCACTGTTTAAAACCACAGCCTGTATTACGTCTCCACTTCTTGTTATCATGACTATTTTATTGAAACTTTATGTCCTTCTTATATTTTTACGTAATCACCATAAAAATTGTAATGTTTGGGGAGACGCTATCGCCTATTTAATACGCTGCTGGTAGAATTATGACTTACGTGGAAGAAATGACCAATCAGGGAGATTAAAAGTAACGGAGTCAATACACAGAGTGGGATACCAAAATTAGTATATTGTTTTAGCGAAGTAATTTTTTTATATCGCTGCATAGTATATCAATGAATTCAGAATCTCGTTGTTTTAACACGTGGTATTTTGGAGCATAAATATAAAAACAAAACCTAACGCCAATGTACGCAATAACAACAAGATGAAATTAATTAATAAAATAAAAAGCACGCCTGCAAATTATATAAATAATTAATTTATATTTTACTCCTTTTTGTAGTAGCCACTATGTTACCCGGGATAATGTAAAGATGCTAACGATACCCCATAAAAATCGATTCAGGCGTTTAGAAGTTATGGTGGAGTAAATAAAATCACAAATATGTATGTATACTTATTTATTACATACATTATTAGAATACATGAACCCTAAAAACATTACACTCCTTTTTTGGGCAGTCGTGTAAAAGCATTCCAAGTGCGCAATGCAATGGTGGGTTCAATTACACATACTCGTATTGATATTTGGTATTCGTCATGACAACTAATTAAATCGTATATTTTTACTACATTTTATTTTTTAAGACACAGAATTGACCTGACTTGAACAAGTGAAACTAATGAAAGAAAATATAAAAACAAATTGTTGAGTGAATCATAAGAGTCACTTGAAAAAAATTGCGTGATTGACTAGTAGCAAAAAGCTATGAAGTTTTTTTCGAGTGTAAATAAAGTACCTACTAATTTTGCACCATAGAGAATAGACATTGATGAGATCTATTCAGTTCTGTACGTCGTCGTAATAACAATCTTAATTTGTATGCCAAATGTAAGTTTAATATTAAAAACAATTATTTTGCATTTTTGTTTGGCATAATGACGAGTTTTGGTATAGATTCAATGACATGCTTTTATGCTGACTAAAATAATGTTTTCGATATATTATCTTTCTTTTTTCAAAAATGGATCTACGTTTGGCCACCAACTCGTCTGATGGTAAGCAACGGTGTAGCCGAGGATGGAGCACGTAGATCCAGAAGAAATCTATTCACTCTAAATAGAGTAGATAGATTTGGGGAGAACGATAGTTGGGGAGTTAGTGCAACTGCCCAGACCCGTCTCCCACAACGGTTGCACAGGACACTTGGGAATTTTAATAAATGAAAGGACTAACAAAACTTTGCCAGAAATTAAGATCTCCCGTCTGAAGTCTTAATCATAATAATATTACGGCCCTAATTTATTTGATACATACCCCATGGCGATAGCAGGGACCAAATAAATAATAAAAAGGACTTTATTAAAACACAAAACGATACAGGAGGCTGAAAAAATTAATAAAAACCGTAAAAGAACAACAAAAGCTACCAATTTATCGAAATTCATTCAATATTTTTCACCCCATCGCGTGTTAAAAGGTTATTAAACAGGGCACCCATAAATCAATAAGAATTTTGATTAATACGTACCTCACTTCGTTCCGATGCATTAGGGTAATATATTTGTATACCTAATCCCTTTAAAAAGGGGCGAATGGACCATTTTTAACGGTATTTGGATATCTAATGACTTGTAACGTCTGAGCATTATAGACTATTAGGATAATTTGAAGTTTTTTGATTCACTATTATGTACTTACAGTGTTTTCTTTTTTTTGTATTTTTTGTAGTTATGTCAGTTTAGTTTACGGGTATACAGCACGCGATTGGTTGGTTATTTAATAAACAGTTTTGATCATGCCAAAAGGTAGCTGTTAAGAATAATACTATAATGACAGTAATTAATTTTAAGACGTAATTTTGTAAATACATAGTTACTTATGCAAATTTTTATATCTGCTATTTAAAATCTATGTCAAGGGGTTTAAGTGGTGTTGTAATATTAATTACTTTTATGTTTATAGGGCCACCGTTTAAAAGATATTAAACAGATTGTTGACGACGCTTGTAACATATATAACCAAATTTTTGTATTAAAAATTTTTACGTTGTAAGTACCTACTTTTTACTTTTATAAATAATAAATGCTTTTCTACTTTAGACGGAGATTCAAAATTGAAAATGAATAACATAGCATCATAGCTTCACGCCTGTATTCCCAGAAGGGGTAGGCAGAGGTGTACACGGTTGTACACCATATTTCACCAATGCTGTTATTAAGTCCCATGTAATAGGCGGTGAACCTATTTCCATATACCGGGCACCATTCTAAACTCCGGACTGCTACTGCGAGTTTTGTAACAGAAAAACTCAATAACACTGCTCGACCCGGGAATCGAACCCGAGACCTCATGAACAGCAGTCGCGTTTGGGACCACTTGACTAACGAGGCAGTTGGTCTAGGAGATAAAAATACATTAATAAGCCAGTTACAGAGCAAAAAATGTTTTTTAATTTCCATCCGTAACACAGATATTAAGAATGTTACGATTTGCGTTAAAACAATCATAATACTTTTTTTCATGTGAATCACAATATAAATTGCTATCAAATTAGCTGAAAATTGCACTTGAAAACCATTACGTTGGCATCTTCTAATTTAACTTGGCTACAAGCCAGTCTATTCTAGATAATAAAATTTATCTAATTTCTATTCAATAACGATTTATGTCATAAATTTTTTATAGGATTAAGATATTTTAGTCACAATAAAAACGAAAATGTCACTTAATAACATGTTCGTCTTATGCTTATTTTAAGTATAACTTTATTTTTTTATCTATTATAAGGATAAAATTACAATAAAAATCTAGGTATTTCACTAGCCCTATTAAAAGCTTATGCAAACCAAGATCATCGAAATGCTTTAATCTGAATTCATTTTCAGTATTGAATTTTAATTCTTGTTTAACCACAAAATGCATATGGCACGGACATCGGCATGACGTATCACCTTGATCGAGTTTTGACGCACTTTGCTTATGCAACGAGTACATTGAACCCATCGTTTGTACGTTTGTGGAACGTCGCTAATTCTCAAATATTTACATTTCATACTTACCTGCATTTTGCGGCGCGGCTGTAAAGTATTTTAGTCAATTTTATCGATCGTTTTATCGCTCGATACTGAATTTGAATGAGTTATTTTTGCGTTTTTGATTTTTGTTTGGTCCATTTCGAGTTCATTTGCGTTTTGCGTTTCTGCTGATTTTCTTTTGACCATAATATCTAACAATAATATAAGTATGGACAATAATGATAAGTTTGGACAATAATATAAGTCTTTTGGAAAAAATATTAACAGTAGGTAGAAAATGTCTTCTTTTGGTTGGTTCAATAATGAGTATAACTAAAACTATCACTAAAATTCGAAGAACCGCCTTTTTAGTCTATGCGATGGCAAGCGGGGCAGGTGAGCGTGAACAATCGAATCTAGGAAGATGCATTAAATACACCAATAAATAACATAATACATTCTACCTAACAAAGCTACTAGGCCCAAAACTTAACATAACATAACATAGCATCACGCCTGTATTCCCCGAAGGGGTAGGTAGAGGTGTACACAGTTGTACACCCACATTTCACCAATGCTGTTATTAAGTCCCATGTAATAGGTGGTGAGCCTATTGCCATCTAACGGGCACAATTCCAAACTCCGGGCTGCTACTGAGAAATTTCTAACGGAAAAACTCAATAACACTTTGCCCGACCCGGGAATCGAACCCGAGACCTCATGCTCAGCAGTCGCGCTTGCGACCACTAGACCAACGAGGCAGTGGCACCAATTCTAATGTAGCAAACTAAATTAAATTTAGAGCATTGCTGTCTTTTACTAACCATTACTATAAGAGCGGGACGGGATGACGTCAAATTTAAATTGAATCATGTCAACCTAAATTTCCATACAATTTTAGTTTGACGTCTCTAATTTTAGTGTCTACTTAAAACTGTGCCTACTAAAAACGTTCGCAGATTTTAATTCGACGTGCCTAAATTCTAATGTGACATCTCTTGGTTAGTCCCATCTTGCTCATATAGTAACGGTTAGTAAAAGACAGGAATGTTCTAAATTTAGTTTAGTTTCATATATTAGAATTGACGCCAGTAGCTAAGCCCAAAACTTAGCTAGTAACTATTCAATAATCTTGTAACAAATATTACATACAAACACTCATAAATAGGGAGATAACATATATATTATATATGTATATACTACATAAAAACAAATAACGATAATAATATTGTTATGAATGAGCACTCAAATACTTATAACGAATAATTAATATATATATAATAAATTTTAGAACCTATATTGTTATGTTGCTGTGTATTCTACATATTTGTAATCACATGAATGCAATAAAACGTTTTGAGGTTGGAGTTCAATTCCCGGGTTGGTCAATCTATTTCGGATTTTTCTGCTAAGAAAGGCTCCGTTGTTTCCTGGGTAGTTGCCCAGATGACCGACAGCATTTCCACGTTGTATTAATAATCAATAACATTAACTTCAAAACATTTTCTTACAAAATGTATGTAGCAATAGGTACTACAGTATGCTTCTGCCTGATCCTTAGCGGAATATAGGCGTGATGTTATGTTGGAAGAAAAAATACGATAACCGTATCATATTTGTCTGCCAATAACATACAATTAACGATAGTATCGCAGGAGGTCGTGATTATCTTAATAAAATATATCCTTTTGTTCATCCCGCTTCCCGCGTGTGAGGCGCAGGCGCAATCTCGGCGCGAACACGGTCTGTTCCCATATGATATAATTTCCTTTAATAATAGCGAATATTTTGAGGCTAAGCTGCTTAATTAAAGCCAATTAATTAAATTATCATATTAATCAAGTCATCTGTTTTACTGATAACTTGTTAATTAATTTTAAAAGACATGACTTACGATAAATATTATGATAACGTCATGAAAACCCGCAATATTGCTAATTCCATTGCACAGCGATGCGGAGGAATACTTTGACGCCTGAGGGTTTTTTTATGTAGGTATATAATAAAATAATTATTAATTTAATTTTATGTATATAGTGTGTAAGAGTAAGTTTATTTAACAGGTTAGTTATACGCATTTAATAAAAAAACCTTGCCCCACTATAGGAATGTGTTCCTGTATCGTGAGTGCGTTTACAGACATATAATCGCACATGCACACACACCCAGGCCCGGAACAATTATCTGTAGATCATACAAATATTCGGTCCGTGCAGGAATCGAACTTGCGACACGCGACGCAGCAGTCGGTCTCTCGACCACTGCGCCAACCGCACCGTAATGTACTCCCTTATAATAAATATATTGCAAGTTATTTATTTTATTCATTTGCTCTTCGAGAGACTTACAGGCTAATAACAATGTGATATTATATACACATAGGTATTCTTATGAGTTTCTTAACAATAATATTTTTATAATATTTTAAGTTATTTGTGCAATAGCCCCACTGGTACTGGGAAACACGGAGGCGTTCAAATGAAAAGTTTATTAATAAAATTATAAAATAATTGTGAGACTAATCATTACCAATATATAAAGACAGACATATTGGGGTCAATTATGTGGTAACCCATCTACCTAAACTAAATTTAGAATATTGCTGTCTTTTGCTAATAGTTACTATATGAGCAAGACAAATAAAAAAGGTCGACATGACTAAATGTAATTTTGACCTTTTTCAATTGATCCCGTCTGACTCTTATAGTAACTGTGATCTAATTTTAGTTTAGTTTGTTACATGACAATTGACGTCAGTGTTTATTTTAATTTCATTTTATAAAAAAAAATGGCAATTAAGTATGTAAAATTTTGATAATCAAAATAGCTACCTAATTGCAACACTATACCTACACATACACAATAAAATAAAAACAAAACTCATATAAAAATAAGGTTGTTTTCTGGGTTGCCTAGAAGACCGGCAGCATTGCCATATCAAAATTTACAAAAATTTGGGCCTAATAAAATATGGTGAACTGGGAACAAACCAGATAAGTTGAGTAGATATCTGGAGATCGCGTCTGAGATAAGAGCTGACATCTTATTTAAACCATTTATCATCATTCATTAGTCTGAGTCCCGCCCCGGCTGAGATTTTTTAACTAATGGCGGGATATCGTTAGGGGGTTCACTGTCTCTTAAACTATAGTACGGTTATTTGAATTTGGTTGAAGCATTTTATGTCCCATTTTGAGAGCTTTTAACTTAAGATTGATTTTAGAGGCGCGTGGTTTAGTACCAGCCACACAGATCGATCAATCAATCAAGAAAAATGACTTTTTGCAAATGTCATGATATGACTCAAGATAAATCTTTGAAAAGCATTAACGAATGCTTAGTGAACTCTAAAGTTATTATATTAAATGGAAAAAGAAAACGGGCGCGAACAGGATTCGAACCTGCGCCTCCCGGATAAATACTCCAGGCGCTCTGACCACTAAGCCATCTCGACCTCTGCTCACCACCGCGAATTCTTCTTCCATATTTTAACACGTCTTATGGCGACGTCATTGCAATCAATTCAGTACCTATACGGGTGACCGAACCGACACGACTAACTTTGCAGTTAATACAATGTCGTAAATAATGCAATTACTTTAATAATTCAAGATAAATCTTAGAAAAGCATTAACGCATAACGCAAAAGACTGGCTTAGTGGTCAGAGCGCCTGGAGTATTTATCCGGGAGGCGCAGGTTCGAATCCTGTTCGCGACCGTATTCTTTTTCCATTTAATATAATAACTATTTTTCATGATATGACACTTCAAAATCCCATACATTTACAGCCGTACTACCATATTACATGTATTTTTAAATTCTTTGATACGACACTAAATATCAACATCATTGAAATTGACTGGCTCAGTGTACGCCTATCGGCGGCGGTGTGAATGTGTTGTTTTGGTGCATAAGCACTGCGTATGTGTGTGTTGAAAGATGACTCGAAAAGAGTTTGACACCTACGAACGAATGAAGTCGCGTGATGTGACATTAGATCATGTGCTTCCTAGAAATATGGGCTAGCAATAGCTATCGACGGTTTGCAAAATTACCTGGACTTAAGTTGACCGCCCTTAGCCGTACTGTCACCGTACCGTGTGATATACCGAGATACTGCCTCGTTGGTCTAGTGGTCGCAAGCGCGGCTGCTGAACATGAGGTCCTGGGTTCGATTCCCAGGTCGGGCAAAGTGTTATTGGTTTTTCTGTTAGGAAATTCTCAGTAGCAGACCGGTCAGGAAGTTGGTGGTGTGACACCCCCGTGCTTCGGAGAGCACGTAAAGCCGTCGGTCCTGCGCCTGATCTCTCTCCGGTCGTGTCGGATTGCCGTCCCATGAGAATTTCCTAAACGAAAAACAAAAATAACACTGCTCTACACGGGAATCAAACCCGAGACCTTAGCGCTTAGGACCATTAGACCTACTAGTAATCGCAACTGGCGCGAGTGTATGACGAGATCTAAATATGAACGTGGGCGAAGCAAAAGGCATATGTAAGGGTCATAGCAGGGGTACCGTTCTGTAGTTTCTGCCTACCCCCATGGGAAAAAAGCGTGATATATAATATATAGTAGATATATAAGTACATACATAAACTCAAACTTTTTCCCGTACTTACTCAAATTTAGTCTCAGTCTCTAGTCTCATACATATAAGACTAAAATTTTACTACCCATTACATTTTACAATTATTTTTAATTTTAGACCATCTCGCCAACAAAGACAATCACGCGCAGCTTAATAGTAACAATTATAGCTTTTTCCTGTTTCTTATACGTATCTATTTCACTAGTACTAACTATCTAATAACCATAATTACTATACAATTACACCATATAATTTAGTTGAACTTTGGCAACAAAAAATGCTCTTACGCAGATCAAAATATCACTACAATTATAATTGCTGATCATTATAACACCGTTATAATAAATTGCTATTGTAATTAGTGAATTCTAATTATGCGTGTGAGTTCAATTTAATTGTAATTTTAATTGTTATGTTACGTAACTCAGTAATGCTTAAGTCTCAGTTAAAGTTACGGTATTTTTAATTGATGATTTTTAAGCGTTTACTACTTTGTACTTACATCGTGTCTGTGAGCTTTTTTTGGCAGCTTATTTTTACAGTTTTATATGTTTGTTATATCTAGAGTACCTCCTAATCGTGGCTGGCCAAGCCTGAGGTCCTGGGTTCGATTTCCAGGTCGGGCAAGTTTTTCTGTTAGGAAATTCTCAGTAGCAGCCCGGAGTTAGGAATTTGGTGGTGGGACACGGCACGGGGCCTTGGAGAGAACGTAACGCCGTCAGTCCTGCGCCTGATCTCTCTCCGGACGTGTCGGATTGCCGTGTCATCGGAATATGAGAGTGAAGGAAGAGGGAGTGCCACCAACTTGCCTGTGAAGCAACTGTGTGGCCGAGGATAGATCACGTAGATCCAGAAGAAATCTATTCACTCTTAGTAGAGTGGCAACAACGACAATTGGGGAGCTGATGCAACTGCCCAGACCCGTCTTCCACAACGGTTGCACCGGACTACATCTCGAAACGTGACTAGGTCATTTCACGGCATGCCTTCGTCCGGTGGGTGGTAACCAATATTTTTATAACTCAATCCAAGATGAGTTAAAATATTTTTAATCGGATAAACTGTGGTTACTAAAGATGAACACGAGCCAAGGTTTACGAACCCCTGACGAAAGACTCCATTCACTATTGAACAACAGTGGACAATACATACAAAATAGACAACTTCATACGGTCTACGGTGTAAGTTTTAAGCGAAAACGGCTAAGGAATAGTCTCGAAGAGATCCGCCTACTGAGCTGTCCCCCCTACCTCTGCTCAATATAATAGTATTTCTGCCAGAAATTTAATATATTAAATATAAATTAAATAAATTTTATTTATTTACTAACCATAGTACTAGCAAGACGACAATTGGTCCTTGAACAGTATGAAATAAGAACAAAATAAAATTGTTGTAGAAATTTAAATGATGTCTTAAATGAATCCTTACCACTTACACATGAACCTTTGGTTGTGGGGGTGTGTGTAGGGTAACAAGAATTACACTCACAGAGGTTTCAGATAAATAGTCCTTGAGGCTTTCAGGTAAACAATGCGTTTATTTTCCTTTCACACAACACAACATTAATGTTTATTGAGGCACAAAGATAGGTAAAGCACAGAATAGAAATATGAACAGTTATTTTATTTTTTGTAAGCAAATCGGGTGTAGGTAGACGGCGATGTCTCCGCGGCATAAAAGCGACATGCGTCCGGCGTCAAGCATAGATCGTGACTGAGGAAGGGGGGCGCGACGGTGCGCGTGCGCAGCTGTGGAATGCACCCAAAATTACGTCACAGCTAATAACAATGGACCTCGGCTAGATTGCGCGTCTCCAGTGTACCGTTTTAGTTGTCTACGTCATATTATGATTTTCTTAGTTAAGTTATGTTATAGTGTTTTTGTACTAAAGTCAAATATTGTGTTTATTTAAATGTAATGCAATTTTTAAATGTAATGTAGTGTTTATATGTAATGTTGTGTTTATATGTATAAATATATGTGAGTCACCCACATCACTCCCCTCCAGAGACCGTGCTACGGGTGATAGTAGTCCGGAAATCGAACTCGACGTCCAGAACGTGTGGTTATAACTACTGGAGTAGAAGGTGGTGAATCGGATTCCTGTGTGGTAGTGGCATTATTTGTGTCGGACAGTATGTAGGCTGGTTTTATACGGTCTACTGATACTGTGACGATTTTGCCCTTCACACGGAGCTTAAAAACTTTGGCACCTCTTTCGATCACCTCAAAGGGACCAGTGTATGCCGGTTGAAGTGCACCTCTCAATGTATCATCTCGAAGGAAAACATGAGAACAAGATGCAAGATCCTTAAAGATAAAGATTTTATCTTTTGAGTGATGTGAGGTTGGGACTGGCTGTAAGTGGTTGGCGAATGATCTGATACGGGCTGTGAAATCAGTGATATCAGTTGTGCACTCGTCAACTTTATGGCCAAAAAATTGACCCGGCAGTCTTAAAGGTTCGCCATATACTAGTTCAGCGGAAGATGATTGAAGATCTTCCTTGAAAGAACTTCTTATGCCAAGCAGTACGAATGGCAAAGATTCGGTCCAGCTACAATCGGCGTGGCACTTGATCGAGGCTTTAAGCTGCCGATGAAATCTCTCGACTAAGCCGTTGCATTGAGGGTGGTAAGCAGTGGTTTTGCGATGCTTAAAACCAATGGTCTTTGCAAGATGTTGGAATAATGAAGACTCAAATTGTCTACCGCGGTCAGTGACAATATCGGTAGGACAACCGAATCGAGCTACCCACCCCGACAAGAATGCTTTGGCCACAGTTTCCGCTGTAATATCGGTAATAGGGACAACTTCAGCCCATCGCGTAAATCGATCGACGAGTGTCAGACAGTACCGATATTCATTAGAAGGGGGCAATGGTCCGATAAGGTCTAGGTGGACATATTTGAATCGCGCTGAAGGTAAATCGAGGGTACCCAAAGGGGCCGAAACGTGTCGATTCACCTTTGTGCGCTGGCAAGCCAAACATGCCTTAGACCACTCGCGACAGTCTTTCCTTACCTGTGGCCAAATGTAGCGTTGTGCTACAAGTTTTGCACTTGCGTTCGCGCCGGGGTGGCTTAGCGAGTGCAACGAATCAAAAATTTGTTTGCGCAATGATTTTGGAATGAAGGGTCTGGGAGTCGTTGTGCTGACGTCGCAGTACAATTCAATACGACTTCCAGGCATATTCAGTTTTATAATGCGCAGAGCAGTCTCTTCAGTCATTAACTGAGCAAGTTCAGGGTCGGAGTCTTGAGCCTTGGCTAGTACATCTAAATCTACAGGACTTTGCAATTCATCGATGCGGGAAAGTGTGTCAGCAACAACGTTATCTTTCCCGGCAATGTGCTGGATATCAGTCGAGAATTGTGAAATGTAGTCTAGATGCCTATACTGACGTGGCGAACAGTTACTTTTCCGCTGACGAAAAGCGTAACATAGTGGCTTATGATCAGTATAGATAGTAAAGTTGGTAGCTGCAAGCCAGTGCTGGAAATATTTTATACTCTCGTAAATGGCAAGGAGCTCTCTGTCATACGGAGAGTATTTTTGTTGTGAAGGGCTCAATTTACGAGAGAAAAAAGCTAAAGGCTGCCAACTACCATCCTTAAATTGCTGCAATACTCCACCTAAGGCAAAATCAGATGCATCCGTGACAAGACCCAACTTGGCTTGAGAATCAGGATGCGCTAACAAAGCTGCGCTACACAGACTCTCCTTACACTCCTCGAAGGCCGTCAACGAGGTTCCGCTTATGTCGACAGGCTGTGAGGCTTTAATATTGCCGACCAGTAAGGCATTTAAAGGCGCTTGTATCTGGGCAGCACGGGGTATGAACCTCCTATAAAAATTAACCATGCCCAAAAACCTTCTAAGCTGCCTGGCTGTTTTGGGTACTGGGAAGTCTCTAATAGCCTGCACCTTACTTTCCAAAGGCTTAGTTCCGTGTTGAGAGATATGGTAACCTAGAAATGTTACCTGTGATGCACCAAAGACGCATTTTGAGGTGTTTATGAGCGTGCCGTAATTCTTCATCCTCGTGAAGAGTTGGCGAAGGTGTTCTTCATGCTCTGCTTCATTCCTTGAGTACACTAAAAAATCGTCAAGGTACGGGTAACAAAAATCTAAGCCACGAGTCATTTCGTCAACAAACCTTTGAAAAGTCTGACCAGCGTTCCTCAGACCAAACGTCATAAACGGAAACTCGAAGAGTCCGAAGGGTGTAGTGATTGCAGTCTTCGGGATATCCTGATCAGAAACTGGAATTTGGTTGTAGGCTTTTACAAGATCAATTGTGGAAAATATCCTACAACCAGATAGACTGTGGGAAAAGTCATGAATGTGTCTGATGGGGTACTTATCAGGGATCGTCCTTGCGTTCAGTAAACGGTAGTCGCCACAAGGACGCCAGCCGTTATCCTTTTTCGGGGCGAGGTGTAGAGGTGACGACCAGGGGCTTTCTGAAGGTCGAGCCGTTCCATTCGCCAACATTGCCTCGAACTCAGCCCTGGCAATCTTTAATTTGTCCGGTGCTAATCTCCGCGGGGAACACGATACTGGGGGGCCTGATGTGGTACGAATGTGGTGTACGGTGTTGTGTTTGGGTGTGAATGGAGCGCCTGCCGGTCGTGTTATGTCCTGAAACTCACATAATAAATTACGGTATTTGCTATCCCCAGTCACAACCTTTACACTGTAAATTATGCTTTCAGCGCAAGGGATTGAAGCTATAGCTGCCAATTTTGTGGTACCATCAATTAAGCGCTTATTGCGAATATCAACAATTAAGTTGTAGAATGACAAAAAATCTACTCCTATAATGGCTTTAGTGACGTCAGCTACAATGAAACGCCAAGCAAAATCACGACGTAAGCCTAAATTAAGCACAACCTGTACATAACCATACGTGTCGATCGTTGATCCATTGGCCGCACACAATTGGTAGTCAGTCTTCGCACGACGACATTGAGGGAGCGCAGATCGAGGGAAAACACATAAATCGCTTCCTGTGTCCACTAAAAATTGAACTTTCGATCTGTGATCTGTCACGAACAGGCGACCAGTTGTGGAAGGGCAATCTTCAGCCGCCATTATCGACTGCCCTGGGCATTTCCCGACTTGAAGTCACAAGGGCGTATGCACTTCTTCGCTTGGTCACCGAATTTAAAGTGGTACCAGCAATGCGGGAACTTCCTGTAGTTCGACTGCGATCTCTTAGAAGGAGTGCGACTTCTGTGGCTTGGTGTTTGTCTGCTCTGGGGACGCGATCGACCGTGCACTTCTGTGGTCAGAGCGTCGACCTTCCTCGTCAGCTCCATAATAAGCCCCATCATGTCCGGCGATGAATCTGGTTTTGGCCTAGACGTTGAAGCGACTTGTGGAGCGGCGGGTGCCATATCGTGGACTCTGTCTGCGAGATCTGCGAGTTCCGTGAGAGACAGGCTCATTTGTGACGCGATGATGGTCTGCAGATTGCTTGGCAGACGACTAGTCCATATGGTCCTCAAAAAGTCTTCGGGTATTGTAGGTCCTGCCAGGTGCTGCAGATGTCGCAAGAACTGGGAAGGTTTGCGATCACCTAACTCCTCCAGCTGCAGAAGCTGCTTTGCCTTCTTCTCTTTAGATACAGAGAGACGCTTGATCAGCTCGCTCTTAAGCTTCTCGTATTTACCCGTAGGTGGTGGCGCGGTGATGACGTCCTCTACCTCCGCAGAGTATTGACGGTCCAGGTATGCAAGCACATAATGAAATTTGGTGTAATCATCTGTAATCCTGGCCAGCTTAAATTGGCCTTCAATTTGGCAGAACCATATTGTTGGTTTTTCAGGCCAAAAAGGTGGTATACGGACACCGATTCTAAATAATTCCATTGACGTATCGCGGTCAGTGGAAACGCGCTCACATTTACTTGCCCGCCTGGATTTAACGCTGTGCTGCGAAGTTGCCGTATCACTGTCGTCGCTGCTCATTTTCAACTCCCTATCCTTCAAATGTTCTGCAGGGGTCACCAATTTGGTTGTGGGGGTGTGTGTAGGGTAACAAGAATTACACTCACAGAGGTTTCAGATAAATAGTCCTTGAGGCTTTCAGGTAAACAATGCGTTTATTTTCCTTTCACACAACACAACATTAATGTTTATTGAGGCACAAAGATAGGTAAAGCACAGAATAGAAATATGAACAGTTATTTTATTTTTTGTAAGCAAATCGGGTGTAGGTAGACGGCGATGTCTCCGCGGCATAAAAGCGACATGCGTCCGGCGTCAAGCATAGATCGTGACTGAGGAAGGGGGGCGCGACGGTGCGCGTGCGCAGCTGTGGAATGCACCCAAAATTACGTCACAGCTAATAACAATGGACCTCGGCTAGATTGCGCGTCTCCAGTGTACCGTTTTAGTTGTCTACGTCATATTATGATTTTCTTAGTTAAGTTATGTTATAGTGTTTTTGTACTAAAGTCAAATATTGTGTTTATTTAAATGTAATGCAATTTTTAAATGTAATGTAGTGTTTATATGTAATGTTGTGTTTATATGTATAAATATATGTGAGTCACCCACAAACCTTTATAAGGATACCTAATAAATTAGGACCTTGTTTATCATATGGCAATATGTCGGTCACTCCTCCCTTTGTAAAATATTGTTAGCGTGTAGGATTTTAGTGTTGTTTAAGCTTAGGTTAGGTTACGATGGGGATGACATGTCTTATAAGGTTAAAAGCCCCTTAAAAATAAGGAAAAAAAACACGTCTTACGGTGACGTCATAGCTTTCTATTCAGGCCCTATACATATGTGTAGGGTCTCTTAGCTGGTTCTTCTTAGCTGAATTTTCCTATTCCAAAAAGAGAAATTGGCTTATCAACTCGAATAACTGCTTCACCGTAGATGCTTTTATACCTAAAAGCATCTACGGTGAAGCAGTTATTCTAATAAAATTCGGTTAAGGTATAAATCCGCTAATATTTTACTTCTTAAACCCCACTTACTAGTAACACAAACAATATATTAAACAGAGAACTTACTTAAGACAGCGGCGAATTGACAACCTCCGCCACTGCAAACTTTGCGATCAACGAGCAATGCCCGTGTCCATTATCTTGGGGGAAGCGCGCGTGACGGGCTGAGAGAGGGAAAACGGTTCCACGGATTATCAAAACAAAGTTGATTGTCGGGAAGTGAACGTGTATGGAATCGCACGCTGAATTGCGATTTGATTACCGGGTTTGTGTAGCAATTATCGCCTCCGGTGCCGATGATGTCACCGTGTATCAGTGTGTAAGAAAAATTCGGAGTAATGAGCATAGCCCGGTTAGTGGAGTGTGATATTAGGATAAAATCAGAACCTGGCGTATGGATAACATTTGGTGTGACATAAGTAGATAGAAGGAGACCGTAACGGTGGCGGTTACCACTAATAACAGCATTCCCAATGAGGGTCGACGTCAGGCAGACGGCCGGTCGTAAAACATAGTCAAAACTTTAGCAGCATGCCATATATAGGTATGCTTCGCCGACCCCAAATAAATTGGGATAAGGGCAAGGGGATGATAATGATGAGTAAGCAAAGATCGAGATAGCTTAGTTGGTAGAGTTCCTGGAGTCTTTACCCGGGAAGCACAGGTTGATCACTGTATTTTACTGTAATTTCATTCTACAAAGATTGTTGAATTTTAGAGATCGATATTTATGCTTCCGTTAAGATTACATGATTAATCAAAAGATGCCTTTAAAAATAAATTTGAAAGTTAGTCATCATATTAGATAGCCTAAACTTGATTACATTAGATTTAAAATAATTATACACACTCCTTAATATTTATTTAACTAAACCCTCATCTTATTTACATGTTGAGCCCAGAAATTGTTTCGCGATGACTCACACGAATGTCATTCACAACATTATTTGCTCAGCCAAGCCGTGCCGTGTGTAACAATGCAAGCAGATACATACAAATATTTGTTACAAAACATAAAACTCCCTTCATTAGGGCACCTTACAATGCGGACAAGTGAAAAGAAATCAAAACGAATAAATAGTAGAGCCAGTGCGATGTATTAAAGTACCTGCCTCTTATAAAAACGCGACATATTTAACTTATTTTATAACTTAACATCACGCCTGTATCCCCCGAAGGGGTAAGCAGAGTTCTACACAGTTGTATACATACATATCACCAATGCAGTTATTTAGTTCCATGTATGCTGGTAAGCCAATTGCCATTTACCGGGCACAATTCCAAACTCCAGACTGCTACTGAGAATTTTCTAACAGAAAAACTCAATAACACTGCGCGACCTGGGAATCGGACCCGAGACCTCATGCTCAGCAGTAGCGCTTCGGACCACTAGACCAACGAGCCAGTTGGCACTTATTTTATATTTTCTTTAATACTTAAACAGATAATTTTAATGCATAAAACATGCTAAATAGAATTCCTACGAGAGAATACAATGTAGGGATTCCCAATCTTTTACGCTAAGTAGCTTTTTGGAGGGGACAGGTCTTATCAGGCGCTTTTCAATAACTTTATTGATGTAAGCTAAATTATTAGGTAAAATAACGTGTCACGGGTACGAATCTTGTACAAAAAAAAATTGTTTTTTTTTGTTTTTGCATATATGTATGTCCGTCGACGCAACCACACCTTAAATAACCTAGTTTATTGTTTTTTTTTTCTTGTTTAAATTCGGTTTTTAATGCTTACTACATTGCATGGGATTAAGTAATACCTTGAGTCCATGACCCGTCCAATTTGTAGTATCCCATCTTACGATAACGTCATTATAACATCAACATATCGAGTTACCAACATAATCAACTACGGTACCAACATTACCATATCAAAGTCACCGTGGTTACCACAGATAATTAAATACATTTCACATTTGTTCGTTGACTTTAGATTAGTAAGTGAGTGTTTCAAGGAATCTTAAGTTATATGGCCCTTTATTACAGTGTTTGGATGTGAAAACAGCGATTTAAAAATGGTTGTAGATCAATAGTAATTAATATTTTAAGTTATCGGATGCAGTACTTATAACAGAAAACAACTTTTAAACAGATTAGTGGCGTATATTACGAGATTTGTTTTTTCTGACGTTTTGAACACTGCAGCGTTCGTGGTCGCTGTCTTATACATCCAGCCGTCAAGCAGAAACACACAAGAAAGTTTTTTTTTTACCTTTTTTAAGTTATTGTTTAGAAAATCTATCAAAACGGTAAAATTATTTTTATAAAAGAAGTCATCAGATGTTTGGAATATCAATGTTTGTGATTTCATTCTTACTCTGATCGAAATAAAGTTCTAAATACAAAACTGCCAACTGTGTTACTACAAGTACAGTCAATTAAAGAAGAAAAAGATTAAAGTCGGAATACAGTTATTAAAACAAAAAAAAACTAAATTGACCTGAATAATGTAAACTCATTTTGTATTATGATGGTGTTTTTTGTTATTTTTTTATTTAAATCCTTAGTTAACTCGCGGAAAACCCGCTTCCGCTCTTCTACTCGCGTATTTCGAAGCTTCATTTTATCGACATCATACTTAACATGGTTCAACATTTACTTTCTTGGATATGTCTGTATGTCAAGGCTGGATGCTATGGCCTTGGACACCGTTATAAACAATGATACGAGATAACTGATGCTGTGAAATACGACCGCTCAGAAATATTTTTGAATTTTTTAAAATTAAATATGGAAATAAATTGGGGTAAGGGTAGGAGTATGGTGACCGTTTGTGACCACAGAAATGAATATAAGTGCTAAATATGCGAGACCGTTGCCGCGCTTATGGTGTGTAGACCACAAACACAGTATACGAATAATCTCGCGACTCGTTAGTAAATTACAGTTGTCATTTCTGTTGACTTTTTTATTTAGACGTTGACTTTTTATGTAGTCGTCATTTCTGTTGACTTTTTATTTGAGACACAGGAAAGGCATTTAAAGGTTTTGATACAATCACGCCTTTTTCATTGGGGTAGACAGATACTATTGTTACC
This sequence comes from Xylocampa areola, assembly GCA_935421205.1. Classification (NCBI taxonomy): domain Eukaryota; kingdom Metazoa; phylum Arthropoda; class Insecta; order Lepidoptera; family Noctuidae; genus Xylocampa; species Xylocampa areola. Next base: position 13,229,564 of record OW285220.1, read on the forward strand.
AACTTATTATAATGATGCTACACTTGATTATCTTCAGCTATATGTATAAAAATAAATTTGTTTCCTGGCCTGTACGCGCGTTTTTATAGAATCTCACAAAATTCAGATATATTAAAAACACATGCAATACTAGCTGAACTAATAGATATAGTTATTTATAGTGGAATGACAAGATAAAATTAATAAAAAAAATAAAAAGTACCCGAGCCATGTTTTATATCTTACTAGCCTATGTTACCCGGCATAATGTAAGGATTCTAACGATACGCCAAATACATCGAAATCGGTTCAGGCATTTGGAAGATAGGGTGAAATAAAGAAAATCACAAACTTACATACATACATACATGAACCCAAATGAAAAAAAGTTCTGTTATGTTTTTAACATAACAGAACTTTTTTTGGATCAGTCGTGTAAAAATATCACGAGCCAGAATCTAACGCCATTTGGAATCCTAATTATATTTAATTTATTAGGTCTTTTTAAAATATAATATTGGTATTTTAAGATTTAATAATCTTAGAGAACAGGTTAATACTGCCTCATACTTATTAGTAATATCTAATATCAAAGTATAACCAAACACGCATCCGTAGACAGGAAACGTGTGGACAAACACAACAGTACTCGTGCGTACGCGCAGAGCACAATACACGTTGTGTACACGCACACAGTTGTACACACAATACAAAAATGTGTGTTTAGTACGCAATGTCCAAAGGCAGGTAAAGTGCAAAACCAAAACAGACGAAATTTGAAATCTGCAAACCATATCCTCTTGACGTCATCTTAGCTGGTTTCTTTTTTGTTTATGGTATTTAGTAACTTTTTTAAATTGATATCTTACTGCTAACAGACAGGACTTCACGCAATACGTAAGTGATTACAATAATATAGCTTTTTTTTGGTTTATTTAAATGAAATAATGAATGAATAATTAATGGTAGGTAATAATTTACTAAATGCGTACTTTTAAGTATCTTATTATTAAAACTGGCTCGGTTTAAGTAAAAGTAAAAATGTCAAAGTGTAAATAAAAATATATAAACCTAACATTCTTATATAACGTCCTAATTTATTAGGTAATTTCCTTTGAAAGGGGTAATATATTACTCAAATACATTCACTTAAGCTAAGAATGAAATAGATATAACAAATTATTTGTAATTAACATGAAAACTGCTCCTTGAACGGCGAACATTAAGAAAAAAAAGTATTGTAAAAATTCGAATTATGGCTTAAATTAATCCTTATCACTTACACATTGACCCTTAAAAGGAAATTACCTAATAAATTAGGACCTTATATATGTATAAAAATGCAAAATTTTACAATTAAGACCCATCTAAATAAAAAAATTAAAAATATTTATTTAAAACTTGCCAAACATTAATTATACTTAATGGTGTTCATAATTTGCGAGTTAGGCGCTCATTGCAGTAAAGGGGACGGGGAGAAGGTCTAGCCACGATGATTTCACCAGAAATACGATTAACAAAATTCAAGATAAATCTTTGAAAAGCATTAACGCATGCATTTTTCCATTTAATATTGTAACTTTACGATTAACAACTTTACAATTTAAAAAGTTCGTGTAAACATCATTAATTTGATTTTCACAGAGATGTGTGAAAATTCTAACCATGATCACAACCAACTAATTGCTTGCATTGGTTATATCAATGAAGAAATTTACGCAAATATCTCAGTGGTACAAAACTTATGATAACAATACAAATACTCTGTGGTTTTCGCGCAAATTGGAATTCCTGTATTGTAGGTCGATACAACTAGTGTTTAAGTAGTTGTAAACTTTAATTTTGTGGGTACTCGGGCATTTCCGTCTCTTGTGCCAAACGAGATTGCAATTTAGAGCAAATCCATTAGAAACCATAGTTTATTTCGTCTTTTTTATACTCCGTTCCTCAGTGCGGTGAATTGTCACTCATCTAAATATAATTTCCTTTGTACAGTTTATGGTCAAATGTCTTGGACCATTCTTATATCTGCCTAGCCTTTTCCTAATTAGATTGGCTTCGGCTTCCAGTCAAAACGGATGCAGCTTAATACCAGTATTTTTCATGGAGCGACTGCCTATCTCACTTCTACAACCCAGTAGTTGGGTAACACGATATCTCGTGGCATGACTGGTTGCCAAACTTTCAGACACTACTCGACTACTGATCTTGATTTGACAACCAGAACCGACGGCTTAACGTGCTCGCCGAGGCACTGAGGGGTCTCGGTATGAAATGACGGTCACCCATCCTCAGACCGACCGCTGCAAGCGCAGCTTCGATCGATCGATCTGTGCGGCTGTTATTTAGCACGAGTCTTGGAATATTCTTGTATAAGGCAAATCTTTACTACCAAAACGGCTGTTGATGGATTAAGGCTCGTGTAGGATTCGGTGAAAGTCCAATAAAAGTTTCTGATTCCAAACAGTATAAATAAATACGACATGGTAATCAATTTTATGCCTTGCACGCTCCAACGGACAAAATAATGCAATAATTTACCTTCTAGCCAGGAGACATAAAGCCGATTTCAATTTTCGAACACATTATGACTGATTGTCTACTGTTTAACCAATGCCAATGGTCAAGTTTAGGTAGATCCATGGATACGAAAGAAGGAAATGAGGAATGACGATTACAACACGAGGGGTTTCACACTTTCTTCCTACGCAAACCCATTCATTGCTGTATAAGCCGCGATTTCAATACTCCTGCTTACAAAGTATTAATTGTATCCGGGACCCGTTAGAAATTAAGCAAGATTTTGTGAATGTAAACAAGATTAATCATTGTCTAGTTGTTACAATTACAATCAGGTATTACAAGTATTAGGACACGTGGGCAGCCCTTACCGTTCTGTTCTGTAATATCTTTATACCGAGGCTTTAACAATTAAATACGAGCTGTTTAGTGCAAAAATCGCCCACACAAGGAGTTGCAGTAATCTATGACTCAATCAGAGATGCTGGGAGCTGTTCCCTTTCTGTTGTAACTGTTCTTTTGGATCTGTTATAATTCTTTATTTGATGGATGGTAGTAGCCGTGCCTGCCTACCACTCGTGCACTAGAAATCTACTTGGCGGTGGTTCGCTTCAGTGAGGCGTCTTGGCGTAAATCTAATAAACACGTTTGGCAATTTGTTATAATAGCCACATATGTTTAGGAGGAACCGTTCGTCTATGCTATTGTTTATAAATTAACAGTCGCTAAGCCAAGTCAGAGGCCTACGAGCCTTCTTTTTAAAGAATAATTAATGTCTTTGCCGTTTCCTTAAAAGCAATCAGTCACATTATATTCCCTTTTGCTAGGCATAGATCGTATGGCTAAAAAGGCTATGGGTGAAAACAAAATATTAAATTGACAGTGATTTTCACATCTATGTAGTTATTAGTAGTAAATTAGATGATGTTATTCCATGTTCATAAGCAAAAATATTGAATGTTTTTTTTTTAAACATAATAGGTTGGATGTTCAAAATCAAAGTATTTATTGCAGTCATGTTTTCCAAAAGATGTTACAAAGTTAGGATGGTAAAGTACGACATGAACCCGAGCGTAGCAATTAGTAGTAAATAATTATAATGCTTAAGGCTTATCTCTCCACTAAGTCATCTCGACAAAGTAGTGGTCAGAGCGCCTGGAGTAGTTATCCGGGAGGCGCAGGTTCGAATCCTGTTCGCGACCGTATTCTTTTTCCATTTAATATTGTAACTTTAGAGTTCGCTAAGCATGCGTTAATGCTTTTCAAAACAAAACACGAATAATAGTTAAATAGTTAAGAAAAGGAAATCTCACTGTTAGGTATCTTATCATGAAAAAACTCTTTCACAGAATAGTATGCTTTACTAATTAAGTACTTGGTTAAATTGTTTTTAAAAATGTTGTTGGTTTTTATATCTTTTAAAGCTTGTGTCTATATATACCTTTAAGATATCCGTATTTCGAATCTTTGAAGAATGGTGTAATATTAAGGATTTTATGCAACTAGTATTTTCATGATCATAAAATATTATTAATCTACGACGTTATTTTGATCTTGCTTGTTAGCAAATAGATTAATGCTTGAAACTTCTATAATAAATTCCTCTATAAGAAAAAAGGAGATGTTCCAAAATGTATAGAGTTCCACCCAGGTCTGTCTGGAGCATATTTTTAAATAGCTTAATACAAACAACAGTTTTTACTTGTACATTTCCTTTTAAGTGTTTTGGGCTGACGAAATAAGAATTCGCACAGTAAAACACCAACATGACATCACATTTGACATAATAATTTCTATAGAGCGTTACCATCGCCAGATAATTGAACTATTCTTATTTTGCCTCAATTCTCATGATTTTTATGTACTGAACATAGATCTAACCCCATTTTAACATCTCTATCTCCTCGTTTTAAACCGAAACATCTTTTACTGCTGCGATTTTTATGATATACAGCGTAACGTATGTTCAATCTAGCAAACATCGCTATTATAGGAGTAGGAACCACTGTATTAGCAGTAGCTGCACCGGTGGCGGGTGCGCTGAATGCGCTGTCAACTGTCAGCGCGCAGGAAGCGGCGCCCACGCATGCTACGAGGAACGACGCCATGTTGGAAGCGAGCAGCGGATACATTTTAAAGTTTTATTCTGGTATTGAGCTATGATTAATCTTTAACCTTTAAAGGCATTCATAGCTGGTTGCTTAGCTCGGACAGTCTGGACATGGGTGATCGCTACAAGTATTTCTAAATGATCGTCATTGTTGGAAACATGGAGGCCTATGCTTGGCAGTGGGATGATGCAAGCTGACAGTGACAGAAACACCGTCATCAGTCTCAGTTGCTGTTAATTAGTAACGATCGCTCTACCAAGTTAATGGCCGGCTACGGATGATTTGAACAACCCCAGATACCAGTTTGGCATAAGCACATGAAAGAAGGTTTTCAAAGTTCTTGGTGAAATTGAACAAAACTATCTGGAGTAATGAAGAGCTGATAAAAAGTAAATAATTCGTAGCTTTTAATGTATAATTGTTGCTGTAATTGCAGTAAGTAAGTTAAGTTAAGTTGGTCATTACCGTCGAGGTTAAATTGCTAGCCGAGCCTTAAGCGAGGGTAGCAATGGTGCCGAGACGTTGTATTGATCACAGCTGACGCGTCTCATACAACATAAACACACTTGCGAAGAATAAAAAGTAAACAATGACCTAAATATGATAGTGTTATATTGTTTTTCGTGCACCGTAACCATGGTCTATGCATGCGCAGAAGGAAAGACTTACGAACAACTGCCAAACAGCCTAATATTTATTTCAAAGCTCAGACGCTTTATCAATTTGAATGTATCTTAACTATTTTGTGATTGAGTATGCAATAAAAACATTATTATTTTCTAATTGAAAGCACGCTCATCTCTCATCACTTCCACTACATCTCTATAATTGAATCAACGTCCGCCAACATTGATATATGTAAGGGAGATACGTGAACAGATTACTAAATTAGCCTCTAAGATTTATCTCCAGTTCACTTCCCATTTGGTGTAACACGCATCCTATCGGCAATTCTTGGACATCACTGTATTTTGCAGCGGAAATACTCGTAGGTATTATATAGGCATCAGACTGGATGAGGTGAAGAAAGTCGGCCTGTTCTAGGTTTCTTTTTTTAGTTCCCTTATTAGGTGATGAGTTTTGATATATTCACGGTACAAACAAAATGTACAAGGAAGTTCAGATAAAGCTGTCACACTCATTAAGACATGCGTGGCGAATGAGTAAGGCGTGGAAGTTGGCGATGTGACACCCCCATGCTTCGGAGAGCACGTAAAGCCGCCGGTCCTGCGCCTAATCTCTTTCCGGTCATGTCGGATTGTCGTCCCTTCGGAATATGAGAGTGAAGGAAGACGGAATGCACCTGTTTTTGCGGATATACTTGTGCACTATAATATCTTCTGCGTACTTGGCTAATCTCCATGGAGATAGGCCGCCGTGACCGAAATGTGGCCGGGAGGAGTATTATTAATAAGATATAAGTACAATGGGTAAGGTATTCTACAATATTGTCATATTTATTAAGATTAATAACTGCCAGGTTATTGCGCAACTAACTTACAATGTCTTCATTGATCAATATCATACACTGCGCCATATATTCTTAAAAGTAAAAATCCACACTCTTTTTGACTGGCAAGATCAACGCAATGTATATTGTCGAACCGTGAAAATGGAAACTATTGTCAGTGAAAGTCAGTTGCGAAATTCCTCCGCTAGTCATTTTCCTGGCACTGTCTATACAAGGTAATATTTTGTATCCTATTCTGTCACCGACATCATTAGGGGACATGTCTGAAATTTTCAACAGAAATAGTTGTGTCGTCGGCCTATTAAATTGAACATGCTGAGGCAAGGGGTCAATGTTTCTACTAGGAATAGGTCCTTAGTTTAGTTTTGGTTAGCAGTTTATTATTTCTTGCCACATCACCAGTTATAAGTACAATCTGTTGATCAATCTGTACCTGTGCCATAGTTAAGGAGATGACTTTACCGCCAATAATATTCACGAGTCATTAAAAAAAAACAATACCAAAAATAAAACGTGTGCTGCACGCCTCACATAACCAATCCGTGCAACACCACCAAAAAAGGGAAGGGGACTCGCTAATTAAGTACCAGACACAATAGGTTTTTATTGATAAGAAGTATAATTATATACCTACTTCTCCCATTCGTAGAATTAACAATGCTGACCACTCATTCTTAGAGCCGTTTGGGATTTTAGGGGGTTTAAGCTGTAAAACTCGCAAAATGTTTAGAAGGGAAAGTTTTACATCAATTTTATAATTATTCTATGGTGGAACAATTACGGGCAGGTCCTGTTATGTTTATGTTATATTGCTTTTATTGGCCATCCGGTATAAACTAAAAAACACAAACGATGCGGGCAAAATCATGGCCGGAAATAGATTATTCCAATAACACAGGAAAATAATCGCGTACATATCATAAATATATAAGCCACGTACCTTAACGACTATCTTACGAAGAAATAAACACTACTTTATATTTCTTACAAGTCACAACCGCGCAATCAACACCTCTGCTTTCAATCGGAGGTGTCATAGCGTAACGGTATCGTGCCGGCGTTCCGGTAATGTCACATTGTTGGCTCATCTGTCACAGCTCCAGACAGACGGCAGACTCGCCGGATCGGATTGCGACATCCGATATTATTGCCGTCTTTATGGTTTGAGAACGCCTTGTCAATATTGAGATGAATATGTGTGTTGTGATTTGCTGTAGGTTTGCGATGTTGTAGGGTTTTAATACGTTCATTTTTTTTTGTACTAACTTCTAACCTATTGAATACACTTATTTACTAACTGCACACTATACATCTCTATACCGCATCGTTGTCTTCTGGGAAGGTGCCCAGGAGACATATTTTAATTTATTGACAAGAGTATTGTAAATTTTTTATCTTTACATGATACATGACATCTTACAAAATATGAGCAAACCCGAGGAGCAAACAATGTTTATCTTGCTATGAGATTAGTTATGTCGGCGTTCATATTTTGAATGGTCAGCGCGCTTAGTGCAGTGCGGCCGATGAACCAGCTGCTGCGCCGCGTGTCGCGGGTTCGATCCTTGCACGGAGCAAATATTTGTATGATCTGCTCCGGGTTTACGATACAATTAGAAATTCCTAGTGTGAGACAAAAGTGTAGTGTAGTTTAAAAAAAGTACGATACTTTACTTACAAAACTTAAAACTTAATCCTTAGGCTCCGTACTTACCTGAAACAAAAACATAAATAAAATTAGGATTTTTCTTAATAACTTGGTGTTAACTTTGCATTTACTTATATCAATCAAAATCAAATCAAATCAATACTTTATATACCTATCACAAAATATATTCATCATATAAACACTCGTATTCTTTGACATAAAAGTATAAACGGTATTTAATTCAAAATAATAACAAAAACAAATATATATATTTTTACTCTGTCTGTTTTTTCCGGCTAATCTCCGAAACGGCTACACCCATTTTGATGGCACTTTTAATGGCAGATAGCTGATGATATGAAACAACGAAGGCAACTTTTATTTTAGATAAAAAAGTAGCCTTCCGGGTCCCGCGGGCTGAGTCTTAGTTTCAGAGATTCACGCCACCACGGACGAAGCTAAACATTAGAGTTACATTCAATATTATTAGTTCATAGATTTGAATTGGTCCAATGAAACTAGTTAAGTGCTTTATTTCTAGTGGGTGTAATCACCAACCTTCGTCAGCAGTTTGCATATATCACAGAAACAGTAAAACAGGCGTTTTTTATTGTTACAGTAACCATTAACATAATCTATTATTTGGCCCAAATTTGTCACATGTGACATTGATGACATTATTTTATTAGGGCCACCTATGAACACGATAATAATATTTTATGTCGACCAAGTGCCACACTAATAAAGGCCCCTCTTCTAGGTATTAATTATTTTCAACTATGAAAATTATTAAATATAGCATCTTGCCTTATGCTTCTCTCATCTTGCATATTGCTCTTATTCCACAAGAGGATAGGCAGAGGTGCACCGTTTATAGTGTAGGTACACCCACATTTCACCGATGTCGTTATAGGAGGTGAATATTTTGCGATTTACAGGGCATCATTCTAAACCTTAGGCTGTCAGTATATCCGCGTGTCGCAGGTTCGAATCCTACTTACGACCATATTTTTCTTTCCACAAAAATTTATATCTGTAGAGTTCGCTACGCATGCGTAAATGAGACTGAAAGATTTAGCTGTATTTGGCAGAATTACTTTACAAAAAATCCCAATAACATTACCTGACCCAGGAATCGAACCCAGAACCACAATGGGAGACGCGCCCACTAGACCAACAAATCGGACTGATTCTTTCGAAAAGTATTAAAAATTATTAAGTAATTATATTTTCATAATCATTAAAAGCGTATTATCTTAATTTTGTGTAAAAAAGTTAACCCTCAAAGATCTTTTAGGACTTTTATTTCTGAATTCCAAGGTTAAATTGTTGTAGTTAAAGTGTAGGCCTATATCAATTTTTACGTCTTATAATAAAATAAATAATAATAAATATTCCACAACTATCACACAACGCCGTCTAGTCTCAAGCTAAGCAGAGCTTGTGTTATGAGTACTAGACAACTGATAAACATACTTATATATTTCTAAATGCATACATATTATAGATAAATTACACCCAGACACAGAACAAATGATCGTGCTCATCACACAAACATTTGTCCTGGGTGGGAATCGAACCCACGACCTCCGGCCTAGCAGTCAGGGCTACTAACCACTAGACCAACAGGACAGTCAAATATCTATCTTACTAAATTAAATTATCGAGAAACCTCGATTCCTCGTTGAAACACATAAATTGGCGAACTACGACAATGGGCTGACAATGTGACAAATAAAAATGTACCTAATATCATAAATAACAATTAGTGCGTAGGTTTCAAATGTTTTCCACTATCAAAACTACCCAATAAAATGTAGAATGCCCAAATTGAATTAACAATTTTTTTTTTATTTTACCATCGCTGACAAATATAGAATTTTATGGGAAATTGAACAAAAGCAACTTTATTATGTATTTCTGATCAACATCTGAGCGATAATTTATAAATATAAGCTGTCAAATGTGACAATAAAAAACTTAATCTTTTTGTTCGAAAGAATTCGAGCTATAAATTCGGCAATAATGTTTTTCTTAAACATAAATGTTATCTACATAACATTTGAATAATAAAAAATTACATTGTAGAAGCTAATTTTGGAAAACAATATAATTATAACGCCGCGGGATTTTTATTAGAACAAACTTCTAAAAATTGCTACTCATTCATATATTTCCTTTTGTTACTTAATAAACATTAAGATGGCTCTATATTTTTTACAGTTTCTCTCGTGTCGGTGAGTCAAAATGTAAGTCTCAGACAAAAGGGTAATGTCTTCGAGTTTTTTCATCTGTTAAAATAAAGACAGCGCGGTTTGCGCAGTGGTCGAGAGACCGACTGCTGCGCCGCGTGTCGCAGGTTCGATTCCTGTACGGAGCAAATATTTGTACGATCTACAGATAATTGCTCCGGGTCTGGGTGTGTATGTGCTTGTGAGATTATATGTGTGTAAACGCACCCATGACACAGTAATAAATTCCTAGAGTAGGGCAACGTTTTCTTAAAAAATTAATAATTTCTAAAATCATTTATAAATTAATTACTACAGTACTTACTGGTTTATTAATTAGATACGGTCACTGACATTATTTCAATGAAAGTATTGAAAATCTGTACAAAAATTGTGTTAGCAATTTTTTTACGTGAGAACCATGTTAATTTAATTAAATCAAACCTTGATATTAAAAATAGCCTTATCAAATTCCCTTATACATCACTGATAATGATACAAAAGTACTAAAGCTAAAATTTTGTAACGAGCACTTCCTACATACCAGACACTCTATCTCTTTTTCTCAGTCGGCCTACAATGTACTACATCCATCACTTTATCTTCTGTTTGGCTACAGATAATCCGTCGGCGCGGTCGCGATTTACAGCCGACTCAGGGCTGCCACCTGACAGCTTTCGCCGTCAACACAAGTGTCTCGATAAATGTAACTCATAAATATATTTTGTAACGCGTTTCACGATTATGTTTTAGACCCTGGAAAGTACAAGTCCAATTCCGGTGTAAATTCGAAATAGTCATGTTTAGAGATTTGTTGCTGAAGTTTCCGAATTCATATTTGTGGAAAGTTTTCGACTATGTTTCGCTTGAGACATAAATTGCGATGTCTAGGACATTTGTGTCACGATTTGTTTCTTAGTATCTCTCTATAATTGAAAGCCAAGCTTATATGCTGACAAGAATGAAAGGTGCCAAGATGCTTGTAATAAATGTGGGACAGTTGTAACACTGAACGCTAGATTTAGTGCCGCGGGTATTGACACAATCATTATTTTAAGGCCTCTAGCTTTCGCCAGCATTATTCCGTTCATGTTTTATCTCAGCAAGACGCATACTAAAATATCTAGTGTGACTGTGACAGAAAACATGACGTTCAAACGCAATCTAATACGAGTACTTTGCTGTCATGTATAGGCCACAAAAGTTTGTAATTAGGTATAAATAAAATACACATAAAAACTATATTTTAATTGTAAACCTTGCACCTGAATAATGTTTAAAATGTATATCAATGCAGTATTATCTTCTTAAGATTTATCTTAAATTCTTATTCGTGCCAACCCTATAAACATGTCATTTTGACGTAAATACTTCAGCTATTTGCTGCCACATCGCCGCGTTACGTCTGCTCAACTCTTTGACGTTACGACGTGATGATCGAACGCCTTGAAAGAACGAAAATGGGTCAATCCATTTTAATGATGGCATGATTAATCCATAAAATATATTTCCTAGAATTATGATTATTTTCTAAGATATTTTTGAAACGCATACTAAGGGAACAATGAATTATAATTTTGGGACGGTACTCTATCAATCATTTATTTATTTTCCGTAACGTGGGTCAGTACATTTTAGTGTTAGGTTAAAGAATAAGTATCATCATACACAAGCTTACGGCATGCAGATGTCTAAGAACTCAACTACTGATCCAAGGTGCAGGTTTAAAAGCGTTCGTATTTTATGTCCGCAATTTTTTTTAATCCCTTTTGAAGATTATGGCACGGATGACTTTTTTCTCCCTAACTAAATAATCATTGTCTAAAATCTAAAAGCTTTTGTACTTATTTAAAATAGGTTCAATAATACGTCTCATACGAATCAAAATTTACTGTGACTGTAAGCGAAACGGTAACACTTCACCGTAGCAACCCTAGAGAATTCCCTCAGAATTATGTTATCAATGGACAAGAAACTCTAGGCTTACAGGTGTTCCGTACTATCGAGACGTTTTACAACGGGAATAGAATGGGTTTCCTGGTATTTTAAACCAGTGCTTTTAAATATTGTCTCTTTATTTTAGGAAGGCGTGAACGACACATATAATTACTTATTACAGCATTTGAATCGATTTAAAAATTACAGTTTTACGGAATTTGAATCGATTTAATCTTGATAATGACGTTAATTTGTTCTGAAAGAAATCGATAATCGAAAATTCACTTTCCGATTCACGTTAAGTACGTTACATCTCTAAAAGCATAATTTGACACCTGTCGTGCAAGCCTTCAATTCATGTACTAGACTTTAACACTATATCTGACAAATGACTATCACTTTTTTGAATAAACGTCATTATACGATATCAGATATTCAGGTAACAGTAATACGAATTATATTTCAGCATTTTATTGTGAAAGTTGTTAGTTTTGGGTGTGTTCCACTTATGGTCGTAGAAACGCTTTTAACACTACAAAAAAGATGAAATGTGGATGAAAGATTCGAATTAGGTAGCGGTAGTCGCGGTATCTTAGTTGGTGGAGCACTTCATTTATAAATCCAGGGGCTTTAACACTTTTATTTGTATTTGACACGTGTAAGTTTTTGTCGCGCTCAGTTCACCGTCCTTTGACAATGATTACAACTTATTCTTAGAGCTATTCAGGAGTTAATTCTGAAAAGCCCGCTAATGTTCCGAAGTAAAAATTTAGCTATTAAATAAACGTAGTTTTATAAATAAAATTACATGATTAAGCATATTTTTTATAATTTGCTCTATAAATATAGCACGGCTCACCCGTGCTATATTTACGTGCAATAGTTTAATACATTATGATTTCATTGATCCCAAAATGTTATCTGTCGATTCAATTCACACTACCTAACCACGTGGTCTATGCAAAATCAGACCGAATTTGTGTTAGCCAGATAAGTGTTATCAACAAGTCGACAATGTTATCAATTAGGTGCTAACTCTACGACAGCCTGAGAATCGCTTGGGTGGTCAAACATTTTCCACAAATTCAGACTTTAATTTTAGATGAAATAAAGTACAATTTGCGCTGCCCATCTCATGTCAAAAATGCAATTCAAGCGCGAATATTATTACCGCATTAGTATTTTTTCTTGTAATAATAATTGGTGTATTTTATTCGAATGTGCCAGTTTTAATAATAAGTTTTCGATTATGAGTAGCACCTACTTAGCGCTGCCGATGAAATTAATCTAAAATATATTTATTGCGGTCCTTTTTTTTTCAAATTCTTTTTTTTTACCTTCATCTTAACTCAATGGATTCTATAATTTCTAGATTAATTGCTCATTTATATTTATTTATTTATAATTGATTATTTGTAGTTATGTCAAATGATCTCAATAAAATTAATATCGACATTAATTTCTCTACTAGCCTATGGCTTAATATTATAATGAATGACCTAAATTTGTTTTGAGTTCTCCATATCCGTTTAATAATAATTTGATTTAGCACTATCCGCTAGGTTCGATCGAGCCATAAACAGAAAATATTAGAACGCACCCAAAAATGGCGGTGCCAAATGGCGGGAAATTATGACATTTGTTGCGTTACAGCGAAACTGTTTAGGTTATGTTGGTTTATTAGACTTAAATACAATGGACGCTTAAGTACGTGTTTTTATTGTATTTATAACGACAAATAAATTACTTAATACGACTTATGGCTGTATTGTTTTAACGGACCCTATTACTAAGCGAGACAAACTGTTTGACATGCGACATCGCCGCGGGCTCAGCTTACGAATAAGGGCTCCGTTCGAGTTCGAAACTACATAGTCCGGCAATCCCGAAGAATGCGCGTGAGTAATAACCGTTGAACAATAATTATTAGGGCTGTATATTTTTAACCGTAATAGTTAGTAAGTTAAATTTTTCACTGAATATGTGTTAAGTATTATGCTTTTATAATATTTGGAAAATATAATCAAATTCAAAGGGTACTTACAATGGTGTCTTTTATGTTTGTTTCTTGTTGCTTTGTATTCAAACCGATAATGCATAGTATAACACTCTAATTTTGGACTTCAGAACCAGTATCTAAAGTGTGGGACATTGGTTTAACTCTTAAGATATTATTGGTGGTTGGTAGAATCCACTGTTATGTGGGTATCTTAGACATGGTCATAAGGCTGTATGCCATAGACAAGTGTGTGTATACCTCAGGTTTATACCGTAAAGAAGGTCATTACTCTTTAAATAATCTCTAATATTTAAGCACTCTCACGCCCCGATTACAGAATCTTATAAGTCACAAAACGGAATAAACAAAATCAAAAGAATATTAAATAAGCCTACTAAGTATTCAAATTTCTTAATTAATTACTGAGATTATTTTATGAGTTTGTAATTAAGTTGTTAAAGGTGCCGTCTCCATAAATAAAGATGGGATTTTATCAAAGAATATAATTATTTTCGCTATTTCTGTTATTTACACGTTCTTCTGGTTATGTTTATGAAATTAGTGTATCATTATTACCATAACATACGTCCAAAGGTCAAAATAAGTCTTTAAAGCATGTTTTTTTTTTATAGGATAGGGGGCAACCGACCGGACGGATCGCCTGATGGTAAGCGATTATCGCCGCCCATAGGCACCCGTCACCCCAGAGAAGTCGCCAGTGCGTTGGCGACCTTTTTAAGGCTTTGGGCCTCCGGTACCCTCACTCACTCGGCGAAACACAACGCAAGCGTTGTTCCACGCCGGCTTTCTGTAAGGCCATGGTATCACTCCGGACGAGCCGGCCTATTGCCAAAGCATGGCTCTCCCACGGTAAAAATACATCTTCAGTCACTACTCTACTGCTACGGTGAAAGTACCGTCAAAATAGGTCCAGCCTTTTCGGAGATTAGCCGGAAGAAACAAACTTACAGACAACAATTTTATTTTACTATAAGTACCGTATTTACTTTCATATGCATTTAGTAAAAAGCTGTTATTTTGTCATTATTACAAACAGACACTTCAACTTTATTTATTTGTATATATTTTCCAAAGTAACAATATATTTACGTTATAATTTTTTCTGGAAAGAAATATAAGGTCGTGAGCAGGATTTTTACCTGCGCCTCCCGAATAAGTACTCCAGGCATACTTCAATTTTTTTTTTATATATATCGCATAGTCGTATCGTAATGCCATATCAGTGTGAGAGAGGCTTTACTCTGAAAAATTAATTGAATACTAAATAGAATAACCAGGTGGTCTTAGGATGCACCAGTTAATTATATCGTCATCATCATCAGGACTTGGAGGGTGGGCAGAACTAGATTGATATAGCTGTTAAGTACTATGTTATTAAACTATCAGTTTGTATGTACAAGATGCAAGGTTCCATTGGCTACGGGATCCGCTTACTAATAGGCGGGCCGTAAGATCGTTTGACATCTTATTAGTAAAAAAAAGTTAACCAAAAGAAGTTTGTTTAAATGGCATGCGAACTCTTATATCAATATTTAATTTGTGGAAAGAAAAAGAGGTCAAAAAAAGGAAAAAAAAAAAACTTTCAACCAAAAGATTTCTCTCTTTCGTATACGTATATTTCTAGATAATTTATTAGACCTTTGTAATCATAATTCCTTTGTATGATTCAGCCATTATCATTTCATTGCCATAACTGTGTTGCGCATTGGGAACCTCTAATGTGACATATGTATGTATGAATAAATAAATTGCATGATAAAAGCCTCCCCACCCCTCCTCTCGGCTTAAGGGTGTGACAAATCCTTGCAATGGGTGTCAAGCTTACGTGTCGATATTTTTCGGGATCGTCCGACTAGTTTCAAACTCAAACGGAGACCTTAGGCATGAGCAGATCCGCAACGATGTCACGAGTCAAACATAGATTAATGAAAACATCAAGAATTACTGGTCATTATTAAGTTTTCAACCAGGGATTATAATGATTCCTAAAATACCGGTATTTTTGGGATCTGTTATTTAAACCGGTACTAGAACCCACATTGGAACCTTTAACAACCTTTATTTTACCGGTTCTTGAACAAAGATAATATAAAAGGGAGGCCGAACTTGTTTGAGTTCACACGATGTCTAATATAATCGCCGACACTGAACAATATCAACTACCACGGTTTTACCTTTCTTCTTTTCCAATTCCACCTCCAACAACAAAGGCAATCTGGTATTCTAGGTATTCTCTGATAATTTGAATTCGGTAAGTTCGAACCGAAACGGAAACCGGAACCGTACCGGTTTTTAAACCCTGTCCTTCGGGCAATACAGGTGTGATGTTAATTTAAGTTATAAATAATTTAAAATCTCACAGATTATTTCACTCTAATCATCGATATTTATCGGTCATTATCAACGTACAACACTAAACCCATTTCCATACTCAACGTTTTAGTGCTTATCCAATCACTGAAGGCTACACATTGTCAACCATTCTATTCATAATTACACCACTAAAGTTAATACTTGTGTTGTTTAAATGCAGATTTACCTAGTGATGTTAAGTATTTAGTTGCGAGTTTTCTAGGAAATACTCAGCAGCAGTACGGAGTTTGGAATTGTGCCCGGGTGATGGCAATAGGCTCACCACCTATTACATGAGACTTAATAACAGCATTGGTGAAATGTGGGTGTACGACTGTGTACACCTCCGCCTTCCCCTTCGGGAAATACAGGCGTGATCCTATGTTATGTTAAGTGAAGTACGATAGTTAAACAAGAAAAGGAATATAAACATTTATTAATTATTCCGTAAAGAAAAATTTAACATACTAAGCATGATTTGTGGATTAATTTTTGTTCAAAGAATAATACTGTCGTCAGCAAGATTTGAACCTGCAGTCCCCGATGAATTTCAGGGACTGAATACGATACGGTGACGTCACCATGTATAGAAAAAGAATGCGGAATAGTAAGCAGAGGTTGGAACAGCTAAATTGGCAGAGCTCCTGGTGTATTCATCTGGGGGCCGCTGGTTCAAATTCTACTCACAACCGTATGTTTCTTTACACACAAAAAAGATAACTTCGGAATTCTTCTTCTTTCATGTAGAACCAAATTAAGGTCGGAGTTTTTCAAGCCTTTAGTCTTGTCTTAATGACTGCTACTAAACACGCTTAGATGAAACATTCTTAGCGATCATCCTTTTATCTTTGAGTGTGGAAAATCTATCATGGACGCCGTGCGGGAGTCCTACCGACTAAAAACCACACGGTTCTAATCTAACCTTTACCGAGGTTTGGGATTCGCAGTTGCATTCACCACGACTCCGGTAGGCCACTCAACGGACAAACCGATCGACGATCGTTTGCAACGGACAATGAGAACCTAGGATTATTATAAATTTCCAACTTTTGTAACCGTCCTACGACATGCATGCTAACTGGTTGATGTCAAGGAGACATGTAAAACGTATTACCTACTTGTTTTGACATGGTTATAAATTTGGGTCACGTCTCCACTGATGGTCACGATTGATGGGATCAATCTCTTAAACTAATATGGAAACTGGTTCTACTGGCCATTTAATTATGGCAGGTTAATTATTTAATTAAAATTATCAGTTTTATTTGTAAACTGGGTGCAGGTTTGCAGTGTTCATTAATAACTTGAATGGTAAGTAGGTACTTTATTTAAGTATAATTTCTAAAATTAGTAAACATTTGAGATTTATTTTGTTTGTTATGAGTGAATTCCTAACGAATACGAAGGTATGTTAGCAAGTTTTGATGATGTCTACACTGACAATGTGTTTATTATGACAATAATCGCCTAAACCAAGAATCGAATAATCAACTTTTTCAATCTGTCAATTAAAGCAACGATAAATAAAAAAGACAAGCTCATTAAAATATACGATTTATTTATTAAAAGAGGTTGTATAGTAAAATTTTGGGATTAAAATACTATTGATTTTGGTAGAATCGATATAAATCACACAAAACTTACTAATTAGCAGTTTCGCTTTGATCACTAAATGTGTTACTTCTATTGACATATTTATAGTCATATACTCGACTATTACATCTATATTCAAATTCTTTCGCCGTGTAAAATCTCGCTACACTATATTCCAAGCCTATTAAAAAGATTAATTGAATAAAAACTTTTATCGCGGCCATAATCGACTAATAATTTAATCGAATACCAAACGTCAATTAGTCGATTTCAGTAATATTTCATGTGTAATGTTGTATTTTATGGTGTTTTGATGTGTTATAAAAGTAATTAATATAAATGAGATGTAATCTTATTAGTTAGCTGGAAAAAGTAAATTAGTATAATTGATTAAATAGGAGTGTTCGCGTAATTACACCACTACCCAAAAAAGGAGTCTTATGTTTTTAGGGTTCATGTATGTTAGTCTCTTTATTCCACCATAACTTCTAAACGCCTGAACCGATTCAGATGTACCATATGGGGTATCGTTAGAATCCTTATATTGTTCCGGGTAACATAGGCTAGTAAGATTAAAATGTTATAAAGTGGCTATGGTACACAAAAAGGTGTGAGATATAATATTCATAATTCACACATTGCCGGCGTGCTTTTTAGTTAATTACATCTTGTTTAATTATGTAGATTGCTCTAATAAAGTCAGCAAGAAAAAAATGCTAAATAGTAATTTACTTCGTGCTTCTTTAAGAACCATTCCATATTCAGAGGGCTATCCAACTAACTGTGTCTGATGAAAATCTTTGCATTTTAACTTGCAACTGCGCGCTGGTTTTGTAGTCATAAATGCGGCTCGCGTAGCGTAAAGTATGGTTCGATTCCCGGATAGAGCAAGGTGCTATCGAGAAATTCTCATTAGCAGGTCGAGATGGCTTAGTGGTCAGAGCGCCTGGAGTATTTATCCGGGAGGCGCAGGTTCGAATCCTGTTCGCGACCGTATTCTTTTTCCATTTAATATTGTAACTTTAGAGTTCGCTAAGCATGCGTTAATGCTTTTCAAAAATTTAACTTGAATTCTCATTAGCAGTTTAGAATTTGGAACTCTGCCCCGGTTGGTATTACTCGGCTCGCCACCACTACACATGGGACTTAATGACTGTATCGGTAAAAGGTGGTTGTACAACTGTACTTCTCTGCCTTACCTTTCGAGGATACATGGTTTATTTTTTATGGGTTCGGAGGCAAATGAGCAGGCTGATCGCTTAATGATAAGCAGTTACCGCCACCCATGGACACCCGCAACATCAGAGGAATGTTATAATGTATTTTGATTAATCTCATCATCATCATACATAGCCTGACTTCACCCAATGCAGGCGTCTCTCTGCTTGTGCCAATCTCCACTCTCCTGGGCTAGTCTCATCCACGTTTTCCAGCGATAGTAGCAATATCATCCGCCCATCTTGTCGCCGGCGACCAACACTTCTAGGTACATTCTGTCCTTGGACGTCTCTCGGTAACAGCTTTACTCCACCTATCATCATTACGCCTTGCCAAGTGTCCTGCTCATCACCATTTCAGTTCCATCACTCGTTTTCCAACTTCAAAGACCTTTATAAGTCTTCGAATCGACGTTTGGAACTCGATCTATCAGTTTTACGCCGAGCATGGAGCGCTGCATGGCTAACTCTGCCTTAACATAGAAATATCAAATTCGTTTTCAAACAAAAGCAAACTCATAATAATATATTATTTATTTGATATCTAAAGATATGTTACACTTGCATGTAAGGCGGCCCATTCATCGCCCGTATTGGTTTTTAAACCTGATCACCTACCGGCTCGTGAATAAATATTAATAAATAACTTCGTAGCCCGGTTCCGACTACATCCTACATGTTATACGGGAACATGGAATTGATACACAGAACGACTTTTCAACGTGTTTGTCAATAAGATGTCTGAGACACGCACGCACGTATTATGATAGTTCATTAGGACACATGTGAACTAAGTTGGTCATTATATTTAAGTTGATTGCAGCCCGAGAGATAAGCGAAGCTTGTAATGCAACCCTAAAGTGTGTTAAAACGTCGCACTTAAGAAACTCGAGAGCAATGGACATTATTCTCTCGGCTGCATAACAACCCTTGCCTGTGGCTCGGGCTGCAATCCAGCTTCAAATCTTATGACCAATTAGGACACTTGTTTAATAATAAACTATATCAGCAATTCTTGCTTAAGACAGTGAAGAAAAATATGAGGTAATCAGAATACCTGAAAGATGCTTTCGATGGTGTGTTAATCCATTCCAGAGGCCTACAGGTGGTTTAAACTCTGACGATAGATTGTTCATCAACAGCACTATCCCAAGGCGAAAATAAATATGAAAAATGTTCTAACAATTCCTCTAATAAATTATTATGAACAGTAACAATAAAACCGGTTAATTGTGTTACATATTATGTTCAAATAACAGGCACAATAAATGTATAAACCTTTCTTATTACATAAATATTTATTGACTACATACGTAAACTGGGCCAATAAAATGGACTACCAATTTTATTACAATCGTAATCAAAGATGGAATGATAAAAGATAGAAAAGATAACGTTTGTAGCTGTTAATTTATGTTAATTTATTGTGGTATTTCTTGAACCAATTATCTGTGTTAAAATCTTAACTGTGTTTAATGTTATTTATGCTTAGATAGGTGGAAACTCTATAATATATTATGACAATAATTAAAAAAGTTGTTCCAAAATAAAGACAGTATTGTATTGTATTAAATAATAAGATATACATTTTAAAAATAGAATACATATAAATCAGAATATTATAATAAATAATTAGAGGTACCCTCTAGAGCCGTAAGCACCAATAGCTTGGACCCTGTTCCCGATGTTGGTGACCTGCAAATTTTTATTATAACTACAAATATATATTGTTTTATTATATTAAATAAGCATGCGTTAATGCTTTTCAAAGATTTATCTTGAAACATATTGTTTTTTTATAAGGTATATATTTATATACATATATACTGTATATGCTGAAACAATAAATAATCAATTATTATTTTGTGTATTTTGCCATTTAACATGGCAATGCTGCCAGTCTTCTGGGCACATTACCGGATGACAGCAATGTGGAGGAGTACTTCGGCGCCTAAATCACGTTTTTTTTTCTCTTTCTCTTTTAGTAGTAGTGTAGTCAATATAATTTAGGTTTTATTTTTGTAAATAATTTAATTATTATCTACAAATATTTCTGCAAAAATCAGCACATAAATAATTAGAATAATACAAACAAATAAAGCAGAAAGATGTTAAAAGTACTAGAGTCTCCAGAAATTATAGATAACATTACAATTGTTACAAGAGAATAACTTAATTTTTTACATGAAAGCTCTATACGGTTTCTTTTTGAATTAATTTTAGAGGTCTCATCAGTCCTACAAACACAGGGAGCCTATTATATTATTAAAACATGGCATTGTTTTGCCTCTATACAAATAATTGTTTACTGCTACCAGGCATTTACATAAATTAAGACGTTACAATGTTTTTTTAAAAATAACGTCCCAATTTCTATATTTAAATAAAATTTCGTAGGGCTGTCAGCGGGCAGTTTTGGTATTTTTATATATTATGTAACATGCAATGTTTGTATGTCAGTTTAAGTCAAATCTTGCAACTGAATTTTAAAACTTAATATATTTAATCGTATTTTTTTTTCACGTCGTATATAAAATTTTCTCCGCAACAAAAATAGCATTGTATGGAAAGGCTGATGAAAATTTTAATTTTCTACGTTGTGTAAAGTTCTTACGTTGGAAGAAAACAATAGTATATATAACTAACTTTGTAAACTCACTATAGTGCCTCGTGACGTAATTGACATTCCTAAGTTTTGCAATTTATATACAGTTGCTTACGAGTTAAATAATCTAACGATACACTGACACCTAAAATTAAATAAAAAAATACAATACTACTTCCTGTAAGTTGCTCAATACTGTCTCGCTTTATGCTTGTGCTTTAAACGTCTTTAATTATTGTTCTTCTTCTTATCGTGTGGTTGATGAACAACCTAGTGTCAGTGTTTAAACCACACGTAGGCCTCTGACATGGCTTTACACACCATCGAGAACATCTCTCAGGTGTGCTGGTTTCCTAACGATGTTTTCCTTCACCATTTTAAGCAAGTGATAATTAATTATAATACGCACATGACTTCGAAAATACAGTGGTGCGTGCCTTGGATTTGAGCATGTGACCTTTGACTTGTCAGCCCAATGATCATACTATTAGGTTATCACTGCTATTCTGCTATTATTAAAATGCCTCTTCTACAGAAATATAAATCATTAAATGATGATCATTTTGTTATTTTGTTTTACCCGTTTCGAAAAACGCACAACCCTACTTTTAAGACCATATACACAAAATCGACACGTGTAAGATAATGCATGCATGCATCGGTAATGCAGCGCCTTGCATTACATACATTCATTGTACCTGCCGACCCATTGTCAGGGAGAAAGTGGCTCATTCACTTTGATTTGAGCAGTGGCATTGCACCTGAATAATTCATTATGATAACAGAAACCGATATAGATTCGAATCAATGAGCATTGTTTAATTTTTTTAGGGTTCCATGTGTTTGGGGCTAATTTGGTCTCAACGGTCACCTGTATAGGGACTGAATAGATAGCAATGACGTCGCCAAAAGACGTGTTAAAAGATGGATGAAGAATTCGCGGTGGTGAGCAGAGGTCGAGATGGCTTAGTGGTCAGAGCGCCTGGAGTATTTATCCGGGAGGCGCAGGTTCGAATCCTGTTCGTGACCGTATTCTTTTTCCATTTAAAATTGTAACTTTAGAGTTCGCTAAGCATGCGTTAATGCTTTTCAAAGATTTATCTTTAATTGTTTGTTTTATGGATTTAAAATAAGTGTAGTGTTTTAGTAGCATATGTGACATATATTTTATGCACGTTTTTTTGAAAACCTGATTGGTGGTTACGGACACAAGGAATTTATTGTCTCAGTTCAGTTCACGTAGATCAGCGCGAAAATTGCACAACTCTCTTTGAATGGCTCATACATTTTATTTGATGGTTCAAACATAGCGTTGATAGATATATATAAACATAGCGTAGTAGTTAGGGAGATGTTTTTTTTACTTTTTAAAGTATTCACGCTGAAATGGTAGTGGTTGCTTTGTGCGAAGAACGATTTGCCCTCAGTAGTACTTTATAAATATAGAGAAAAATTTAAAATAAAGTGTCAAATCGAAAGCGTGAGAAACACAGTAATTCTGTAGGTATATCTAGTATCTGTAATATGTAATACAGCAGGTTCTACTCAACCGCATGGCCGGGGCAACGACCATGCGGCCTGCTGGGCCGTCCATGCTGCGCGAACCTAGGTTGGAGGTCAATTTTGAGTTTTAATTTTCATAATTATTCTGCAAATTTTTGATTTTCATAATAAAATATTAATCTTTTATACTACCAAGACAAAATCATTTGACTGCGGGCAAAAATTTCCGCAAGTATGACGGTAAATTGGAAGTTACACAATATTATTATCCTTGCCAGCGAGTTGTGCAATTACCCCGTAGATCTGTGACCATGATAGACATACGTATGTTTTACAATAACTTCTACTTCATGATTTCATACTTCCATATCTTTTAAATGAATGTTGATGCCGCTTGCAGATTTTCTATCCTTTAAGGAAAATAAGCTATAAAGATGAGCCATAAACACGATTACATATAAATTTGTTTATTCAGATCCACAAAAGTTCTTATAAAATAAATGTATTCTACGGAACCCTGTGTAATAAAACGTCTCAGATTATACACATTTTATAACAAATATTTAATGATGAAATAAATTCTTTGAATATTTTTGTTCTCTCATCGATAATAGTTTCCTTTGAAAAGAAAGTTCATTTGTTAAATGACAATAGAGTTTTGATAAGTGCATCGATGCGTTACCAATAATATGATTTATGCCTATTCGATATTGGAAATCGATAATTGTGGCCGTATATGTAAAAAGTGAGGACATTTGAGCCGATAAGACACCTATGTCTTATCTTGGTCAGGAAAATCCATTTACCGATTCCACAATTCTAAACTCCAGTCTACTACCAAGAATTTCTTAACAGAAAACTAAATAACTCTGCACGTCCCGAGAATTAAACCCAGAACCACGATCAGCAGCTGCACTTGTGACCACTACACGAAGCTGAGAAGCTTTTAAAAGCAGTAGAACACAACTCACTCTTTCATTCAGCTATAATTTTCACGTCACCTACGCAATACATCAAAATCACTTGAACGAACTATAAAAAGGTGTTCCAAATACAAATGTCATTCGTAATAAAGTAAACGATATATCAATAAAATCGGAACCCAATTAAATTATCAAGAAATGTCGTTCAATTTAATTATCCTTTAGATAGCATAACTTAATTATCTTGCGGGTGATACGTGTTCCAACTAGTTGAACTGTCAGTTGCGTAATTACTACATCTTTTCTGCAATGTGTTGCTGATTAGAATGACATGTCCCGTCCCTACTAGGGAGTAAATGAATGACATGAGTGAATGATATGTATTGACAGCGGAATGACTGAATGACATATGTATGTTTGTAGCTACTGTTATAAAAGGATTTAATAATAGAAAGCAATGTTATTTATGCATTATTATTTTTATTGTTTTGTTTTGTTCTTGTTTGTAGTTTTATCATACCCAAATTGAAGGATAGTACTTTCGGGCATTCATAAATACCATTAACTGAGTTACTTAAGTGTAGACCTATTCTAATAAATTATAACAAATTATGTAATATATTTTAAAACAATTAATAATTATAATTAAGTGCTTAACATAGCATCACGACTGTAATCTCCAAAGGAATAGGCAGAGTTTACACTATTGTAGTTACACCGCAATTTCACCAGTGCCGTTATTTAGTCTCATACAGTAAATAGGTGGTGAATTTATAGCTTTTCGCCATCTGGGAACAATTTCAAACTCCGCGCTACTACTGAGAATTTCTAACAGAAAGACCCGATGACACTGCCCATCCGAGAATCGAACGCCAATAGATCAGTGGGGCTCTTCTAATTAAATTAATTATGAGTAACTTCATAAATAATAATAATAAATAATAAACTGCCTCGTTGGTCTAGTGGTCCCAAGCGCGACTGCTGAGCATGAGGTCTCGGGTTCGATTCCCGGGTCGGGCAAAGTGTTATTGAGTTTTTCCGTTAGAAATTTCTCAGTAGCAGCTCGGAGTTTGGAATTGTGCCCGGTAGATGGCAATAGGCTCACCACCTATTACATGGGACTTAATAACAGCATTGGTGAAATGTGGGTGTACAACTGTGTACACCTCTGCCTACACGACTGTCCTGTTGGTCTAGTGGTTAGTAGCCCTGACTGCTAGGCCGGAGGTCGTGGGTTCGATTCCCACCCAGGACAAATGTTTGTGTGATCACGATCATTTGTTCTGTGTCTGGGTGTAATTTATCTATAATATGTATGCATTTAGAAATATATAAGTATGTTTATCAGTTGTCTAGTACTCATAACACAAGCTCTGCTTAGCTTGAGACTAGACGGCGTTCTGTGATAGTTGTGGAATATTTATTTAAAAAAAAAAAAAAAAAAAAAATTATTAATTTTTACTGAAGTAAGTATGTACTTCGGCAAGGTAGGGTCAACACAAAAAGAGACTGACAAATTAGTATTAACCTAACAAATTAAGGACAACGAAGATTGATTACAACGATCTTACCTTTATATGTAATTCTATTTAATTATTCACATAATGGCCGACATAAATTCATGTTTATTATTGCATATTATGTATTATATGAATAATGTAGGAAACTTATTAAGTTGTTGAAGTAGGTCTTCGGCTACTTTATACAATATATTAGACGATAAATATGGATAAGGTGTGTGTAAAATATTGGATTAACCTAATCAAGTTTGCCCCCTTGCCACGTATTCCGATACAATTTGGAACTCAAACACTATGTTCTGAAACATTTAAGTTTGATAGATGCAAATAAATATCTACTTCCACCATATTGTGGGTAGTTAAGTATTTAGTTACCTGTGAACCACCCGCCCGCCAGCAAACATATGCACACATACGTTAGCGGTGAAAATTGCAACTACTCTACAGGTGTTTCGCCCCTCCGCGGGGAAGCTCTCTTTAGGAGCTGCTAGATCCAATAGACTATCGCGTCGGTGGTGGACACTGCACAACTTCCACAAGGTAACGACTGAATGTATTCAATGTCTAACTTTGCTGCACGGTTCCAAAAAGTTGTACCGTATTAAGATCTTAACGATCTTTTTTTTTAAACAAAAATGGATCTACGTTTGGCCACCAACTCGCCTGATGATTAGCGAAGGTGTGGCCGAGGATGGAGCACGTAGATCCAGAATAAACCTATTCACTGTTAAGTAGAGTGGATAGATTTGAGGAGAACGATAGTTAGGGAGTTGATGCAACTGCCCAGACCCGTCTCCCACAACGGTTGCACCGGACTACATCCCGAAACACGACTTCATGGCATGGCTTCGTCCGGTGGATCCCATTCATAAATAAAAAATAAAGGCATAGGAAGTCACCGTCCTTTAGCAATGCCAACAACTTATTCATAGAGCCGTTCCGGGTTTATTTTGAAAAAACCGCTGTTTCAAAGTCAACATTTGCCTAATAAATAACCGTAGAATTTTTTAAGTAATTATATATGATTAAGAATATATTCTATCTATAAATATGGCACGGAAATCAACAGCTTCTATAACTACAAACGCAGCACTAATATTACATTTCAGACACATAAAACAAGAACACAATTACTGTGAAAACCATAAATCATCATTGTGCGTCCAACTCGTTATGTCAAACACATTATACCCCGAAGCGTGCAAATCGGCTAAATATATTCCTAATACACTTAAACTATGCTTTATGGACGCACGGACAGACCGACAAAGAGATGTACTTAGATAGACTGGTTTAACTTATAGGCTTAGATAAGGCTGGGTGCCGAAGAGCGAGATATTCCCGGATTGGCGCGCAATCCGATTTATGAACGAGCTTCAGTATTATGATTGTATCTGATTTTGTCTTGTAAAAAGATAGTGAAATAAAAGATTATGTTATTTTGGTATCAGGTTAAAAATCTAATGTTTATCGGCTTCTACTTAGAATAAAGCTGGATCCGGTCTCGGGGATTCGATTCTTGCATCGAAAAAGTATTTTTTATGGCCTACGTAAATGTTCTAACGGGTCGTTGAGCTCCTTAAATTATACTTTGACTCATGGATGTGTGCCGTCAGTTAGGACTGTTCAACTTGAAATTGCTACGCTCTTTCTTCAAAATGCCTTTTCAGACATGTCATATCACCTTACGTGTTGATGTCTGGACTTTAAAATAGATGACCGTCGAGTTAGTTTCGATATTTGTTCTCAGAGGCAGACCTTCTAGGTGACAAGTTTTGAAAAGATCTTTTTACGGAATGCACGTGTGCTTTTCAAAGAAATTTCAGGCAGATTGATCAATACTTTCGCGTGATCAGAGGGCTGGCCTGTTTTACGGTCAGAGCATTAGCATTGCCATTCGACGTGTCTTCTGGGCTCTTTACCAGAGGATAGCAATACGGAGGAATATTTTGACGCCTAAACTAACTTATATTTTTATTTTTAGAGTATAAACAATTTTATTCCATTTAATTTCATATGGTGGTGATCTAAAGATAATGGTTCTGAATCTGGGTATGTGTACATGTGTGATTTGGGTATTTGAACGTACCACACAGGAAACGTACAATACAGGAAAAAATCCAAGTGTGTGGCAAACAAGTGGCAACAATCTTGTTAAAAAAAAACGGAAAAGAAAGTAAGTAAAACCTAAAAAACTAGGATTATATGGTTATCGTACGACATCTCTTAAAATATTTTTTTAAATTCAACATTTAGAGTGCCAGTCAGTCATTTAGCACTAGATCCTATGTGTGATTTTTTATTAACACCTTGTCCCAAAACGACACCAAACCAGACAGTACTAACGTGTCGATAACCGAGTTTTATTTTAATATCTTTATGATAGATTTTATCACCATGAAAGTGCTTATTTTGATGAATTACACGCACAAGTCTGGACACACAGTACTAATTTTAAAGTACATCTAAAATTAGAAACACAAATTTCAGTTTCGGCAATTCACTATTTACTATTAGTAAGTACTTGTGTTAATAAATAATTTATATAACATTGTATTCAAATGATGACACAGAAAAAGGTCGTATTGTGCAAGAGCTATGAACAATGAAACTGAAGTATTATGGTGGAAATTAGAAAAAGGGCAAACACCTTTCAAGGCCTAATCATTATTTTTGTTTATCATCATCATCATCTCGAACACTTAATCACAAAACTGAGTGTTAATTACTGAATACCAATTCCAATGTTAAATCAACGCCATAAAACAAAGTGAAACGTTAACATCATAGAAATTGCAATTTTAAAGCGGGTTGGCTCATTATTGAATAGATTGAGGCGTTACTATGCGGAAGTCCATTACAATTGATGCAAATAAATACAATATCTAGCTATTTCCACAATATTGAGGGTAGTAATGCATTACCTGTGCACCGACCGCCCGCAAATATATGCACATACGCAAGCGGTGAAAATTCCGACTACCACCAACTACTCTACACGTGTTTCGCCCCTCACGGGGCATCATCACGAGCTGTTAAACCGTGCAGTGTTCGCCACCGAGAACAACAACACGAGAGATTTATTTGCATCCATTGTTGGCTTATTATTATCCCAATAATTTTTCAGACGTTTAGGCATTTAAAAGTACGAATTGACATATTTCCAATGTCAGTCGCGCAGATTTATTTTCAACAGTAACCCTAGTGATGCATATTTTACATTGAATTAAAAAATAAGCGGTAAGTAGAAGTAGCCAGATGCAGGCTTTATTGTAGATATTCTTATCAATTATTGTTGACCGATTACTACCCACGTGCATTTTTTGGGACTTTCCGACTAGTTTCGAACTCCCTTAGTCATGAGCTAAACTCGCAGCGATGTCGCGAGTCAAACTCATATTATACAAAAATAGACAAACATTGCTGTGAAACCCATTTGTCTGCGTTTACAGGGACCAGTGATCAGGCTTGCCTAATGTGGAACCTATGACAAATCTGTTGTATTTATTTATATTTTTCTGTATGTGTCAATGAACAATTTCGAGATCTCTTATCGTTTGAGAGGAAGCCTTATGTATTGTTATGACAATTATGTAATATCTCACATATATGACATATTGAGTGCCTCGTTGGTCTAGTGGTCGCAAGCGCGGCTGCTTAGCGTGAGGTCCTGGGTTCGATTCCCAGGTTTGGCAAAGTGTTATTGGGTTTTTTATTAGAAAATTCTCAGTAGTGGCTCGGAGTCAGGAAGTTGGTAGTGTGACACCCCCGTGCTTCGGAGAGCACGTAAAGCCGTCTTTCCTGCCCCTAATCTCTCCGTCATCTATCCGGTCGTGTCGGATTGCCGTCCCATCGGAATATGAGAGTGATGGAAGAGGGAATGCACCTGTGTTTGCACATACACTTGTGCACATCCTTGGCTAAACTCCGTAAATACGGTCGGGAGGGGTCTCCCGACCGTATTTACGATAGCCAAGGATGTGCTTGATTATAAAAATCAAGTATTTTAAAAGTCGTCAAATTCTCCGTTTTATGTGGCACGTTACACTATTTTACGTGAATGGATGAATTTTGTGACTTTTGTGATTTTTGTGATTTGATCTTCATCGAAACATTTGAAAATCAAGTCACAAAAGTGAAGAACATGCTTGTATCATGAGTTGACCTAAACTCTAGAAATAGATAATTTTGCTATCGCTTCAAATAGTTATCACCACCAACGCCCCGTTCCACCTAATCCATAACAGTGAATAGCGTGACGATATAACAATCAGTAGCGATCTAATCGCTATTGTATCTCCACCTTTAGTCCACCCACAGTTGAACACTACCTGCGTCTGCGCAAGACATCCCGACGTTCGTTAGCTAGCTACCGGGAATCACAGTACTTTATGTACTTTACATAACCGTCATAATATATCGAGTTGTTAGTGCCAATGTTCCGATAACGGTGTAGGCAGAGATCCTAGCTGTGTCGATAGTAAATAACAATAATGGGTTTATAAATTTCGATTTTCGAGGTGATATATTGGTGGCGGTAAAGGGAAATTTTGTTGGATCAACCTACGTTATAATTGTAGTATTGTATGTAAAATGGGTTTATGTAGGAGGATTTAGTAGTTTATTCAATGGACAGATAGATTATATGGTCAAGTTCCCAAAAATATTAATATCTTTACTAAGTTGTATAACTGAATAGCCTTGCTGTAGAAAAAAAATATTAATATTTATTACGGTCCTCTTCGATCATCATTCAATAAAAATAAAAATAAACATTTCGAAAAAGTCACCCTATTTAAAAAAATATTAATGGATCATTAATTGATTTACCATCACCTTCAAATGGCTTGATGAAATTTAATTAGGCTTAATTGTACAAATTTTAACAGGATTATTTTAAAATATATATTATACAGCTAATATTGAATTAGCATTTTATAGAGCTGTATCACTTTCCTTTTTTTATGGGATAGGGGGCAACCGAGCAGACGGATCGCCTGATGGTAAGCGATTACCGCCGCCCCAGAGGAATCGCAAGTGCGTTGCCGGCCTTTAAAAGGGTTTGGGCCTCCGGTACCCTCACTCACTCAGCGAAACACAACGCAAGCGTTGTTTCACGCCAGTTTTCTGTGAGGCCGTGGTATCATTCCGGTCGAGCCACCCCATTCGTGCCGAAGCATGGCTCTCCCACGGTATAAATTTCCTGCCCGTATTCCAATTTATTGCGCAGATTTTTCTTTCCTTCATAAATCTCTATAACCGGACATGTTAGTAGACATCCCTTTTCAGCCATAATGCCAATAGCCGGTCATAATGTATAAGAATATATTTTTTATTAATTATTGTTCATACTACACATACACTTTGACTCGCGACATCGCCGCGGGCTCAGCTCATGACTAAGGGCTCCGTTCGAGTTTGAAACTAGTCGGGCGATCCCGAAGAATGCAAGTGAGTAATAACCGTTGAACAATAATTAATATGAATGTGTCTCACGAAAGTTATAATACAAATTTTTTTTTTTACTTATTATAGGAAATCGAAGATGAAGATAAACATTTATTTGCCAGAAATCTGGTCACAGGTTATTACAGTCTCGGTTTAGTACATCATGTTTCGCTGCTCTGGGGGCATGCAAATTATAATAAAAATATGAATTTACAATAAGAATGTCAATAGGACTTCTATTCCATTGTATATTATTATTGTCCAGAATTGTATTCCATGTATTATTTAATTAACAATATTATTTTCTAATTGAAACCACATATTCATTAATATTAATAATTATGCAGCTACGACGTTGAAATGCGATACTTTGTGCTAATGAATAATGTATCAAACATGGTAAAAAATAACCAACCCAATTAATAAGGAGTGCAATAAATTTAAAAAAGAAAAGAAATATCTACATATCTTTAATTTTTTGAGAACTGTCTGGTGCTTGCGACTTCGCCTACGCGACACAACACGACTCTTCGTGGTTCAATCTAGGTATATCTGTGCCAAAATTTATCAAAATTGGTTCAGCGGTTTAGGGGTAAAAAAACAACAGACAAAAACGTAACAAAACAACAGACAGACATAGTTACTTGCGGATTTTCAAAATTAGTTCAGATTATTAATTTAAGTATTGTATTATAAGTATCTTACTTCGATTTAATCTATCGTCTATTAAACGATAAAGTGCATCTCGTAATATTTTACACCCACATTTTAGCTACCTCTTCCTAAAACCCAAAATTCCAGATATCACGCTCAATAACCGCGCCTTCATTCACTAAAGCTTCGGGTCAGGCATTCAGACAACAGTAATTCTATATAAAGCCATATATTCACTGTCAAGCAGTTGTGTCAAGTACTTGATGTAAATATGCATCTGACTAATAGCACCATGTTTCACAAGTTAATTTCTGATTTACCTTATAATTTTTCAACTTAGATACACATCGCGATTCTTCCTTATAATCACTAGTGAATGATAGCAATCCTTTAACTTACAAAGGTGTACAGATATTATAAGATATCTGTATCTGATCGCATATCTTACGATATCGCTCCTCATACAAACCAATGGGCGTACACATGGCGCAAATGTTGTATATTTTATGGTTAAGTATCTGCAGATACTGAGCGATAGCGGCAAATACTGCCAGTTACATAATTTGAAGTGCCGGCTGTACAATGACGATAATTGGAAGTCAGATTTTCATATATTATCGTATTTTCTGTTTGTGTAATATCTACAGATACTATGAGATTTTTATGCGCAGATACTAGAAGATAATATTTTATATTATGTGCCCCGTGTGGGATAAACTTGTAGACGCAAATTGATGTTCACTTACGCAATATATACTTATCTGTTTATTTGAAGTAACTACGTAATTTGCTTGACCATCCATTTTAATTATAACAGTTAGTTAAGAAATCTTCTTTGACTTTAACATATGGAACGGAATTACTTCAGTAATGTTTGTAATTGACCTGTTACTAAGAAATGTTTTATTAACTAGTTATAATTTGTCTTGATGTTAATGATCGAGAAGATTAATCTATGACAATTATTTTTAATGTGATTTGAAAATAGCTTGAGGGCAAATAAAGTTCTGTTATGATGTCGCCTTTAAAATACCTATGTAGGCTTGAAAAAAAGCTTTCCACAACGTACAGCCAACAAAAGAGATAAGTATCCAGGGTCGTCAGATACAGTTTTAACTTTCTTAGAAACCGATGGATGTTGTCAAATGTAATTTAATTTAAAAAGTAGTTAATAAATAGTTAATTAATTGAATTAAGTTTCAATCGAATACATCCATCGGTTTATAAGAAAACTTCTACTATATCTGACGACCCTGGATACCTATATCTTTTGTTGACTGTACAAGTCCAGTGATCACATCAAACTCAACATAGAAGAACAGTTTTCATGGCAAATTTTATTATTGTCACCCATTTTAGGGTTCTGATCCGAACAAAAAGGAAGCCATCCTTTGGGTTCATCATTACGGAAGCATATTATAGAGCCCACGACATTTGTTTGTCTGTCTATCACAGGGCTGTATGAGCTGTTTAAGTCGTAGTAGCTAGTTAAAATCTCCACAAAATATGTGTTATTACAGCATTTAAAATAACAATGACCGACTGGGGGTATGGGACCCTTGGCCAGTTTTATTATCTTCTGATGAAAATAAAAGCACAAATTACATAATATACATAGTGTCTACTCAACAGATATTCAACAACTTAACTCTAAATTACGTATAACCGCTACTCCGCTACTGGTGCATAAAATTCTACTAATAAAAAGCAATCATTTCAAAATGCTACGTTTAAAATTACAAATAGAGTTGACCACAAGGTTTTTGGCTCACAATTTGGCGGTATATCATTTTTGGTAAGTCAAGTGTGCGATGACCAGTTTGCGCGTACGATGCACCTGTACTAATAACTTGCAAAGATTAACGATTTGTTTTGCAGATGCGACATTAGTCTATGCTTTAAAGTATTTTATTTTTTTCAATGATGATCTTCTATATTATGTTGATGTCGTTTATTACTGTTTTGATTTTTTATAATATTTATTTGGCGTGTATTTTTTTTAATACTGATATTTCGTTTTACTTATTAAGCTGAAGCTTAAAAATATACATTTACTAAGTACCAGTACAGAATAAAAGAATAAAAAACTAATCTTTATAAAATAAGCGAAAATATCGTTCGAAAATCTGTATCACGAATTATATATCAAAATCCAACTAAATTATAAACACATGTAAACACACTGTTTCGCCTATTGCTTATCAAAGTAGGTACATGACTTTGATTATATTTACTACTCATTCACTTCGTAACCGCGCACCTATGCTAATAAGTTTCAAAGATTATTAGGTCTAGACACGTCAGCTGCCAAGCTTTCTCTTGCTGCCTATTATTTATGAGCTTTTAGTCACGTGACAGCAACTTCCTTAGATATTGTAGCATCCAGTGAGATTTATATTAATGCACCTGCTTTAATGAACAACACAAAGTAATATCGACGAAAATGGACTCTTACAAACCTACATTTTAACAGTATTTTAGTAATACATGTACTTAGTTATATTTATTTATTTGAATGTGCATAGTCTGTACACATGATAAATAATTTACATAAAAAAATGATTCATACAAACATTAGCTAGACTAATAATTTAATTATATAAAATAATTATCTACAAAAATAAGAGTCGACAAAGTTATCTTTTGCTTTAAATAGTCTGACTCGTCACTAATCCGTAACAATGACTAATTAATAAAAAAGACCTGTCACTTCCTCAACTATTCTGCCTACAAACTAATAACCAACGCATGAACGTGTAGTAACTGGTATAATGCGTAATAAGATTGGCCGCAGAGCACCTGTGTTAATAAGTAGGAGATTGTACTTAGGTACTTACTAAACCTTTGGAATTTTCAATGCTTGGGAATAATGTATTCTGTCAATAATAATATTGGTATCTCCGGTTTGATAGTAAAGTTATACATTTTTGTCGATAGAAAAATACGATCGTCAGCAGAGCTTGGACTTGCAGGAGGGGCAATGAATAATCCAGTCGTTCTACAAGCTAAGCTATCCCGACGTCTCACCCCTGAGTATTAAGATGCCGTCATCAATAGATGACACAGAAGTTCCTATAAGACGTTATGTAAATTACGTGTTAATGTGGAAGAAGAATTCAGAATAGCGAGCGAAGGTTAACATAGTTAAGTTGGCCTGGAGTATTAATTGACGGAGTTTCAAACAAAACCTAGGACCGCATGGATTTGAACCTGATGTATGTTTCCATAAACATAGTCGATAGAATTTCAAACACGGAGCTCACAAATAATATTAATTCTAAAATTATCTTTTCAAATCTTTCTGTATTGAACGTGTATTCATTTGTTTTCTTTACAAATTCAAAATATTGGCAGATATTAGGTTGAATAATAATTGTTTCAAAGACAATTAAGATCGAAACGCATGCAATGATCGTTAGCAACAATATGTAACAGTTATGCCATTTAAACAGATTCGTTACACTCATATACAATGTACCACTATAGATAAAATTGATAACCTACCGCAAAAATATATGTAATATTCAATTACAAGCGAATTTATATCAATTATGACACAAATTTATTTGTGTATCTGGAAATTTATATGCTGATAAGGTAAAA
Source organism: Xylocampa areola (assembly GCA_935421205.1). Lineage (NCBI taxonomy): Eukaryota > Metazoa > Arthropoda > Insecta > Lepidoptera > Noctuidae > Xylocampa > Xylocampa areola. Next base: position 13,264,900 of record OW285220.1, read on the forward strand.
TACTCTCACTTTTCGATATTGTGTGATAGTTTATTGTAATCGAGTAAATCAAGGAAAATTAATGATAATAGTGAATTTATTGAAGATCACTGGACTGTCTCACCGTCTAATGGCTGTTCAGCGCAAGGTCATTAGTTTGTTGCTCATGTCGATTTATTCATTTGTTTTTCTGTTAGTAAAATCTCAGTAGTAGCCCGGAGTATAGAAGTATTATACGAGGCATTGAAAATTATTAAGAAATCAAGAAAATATACGTTCTGCTAAAGATAAATAAATTATGTTTCTCATGTTTGTTTAACTTCTGATGGATTTGAGGATAAGTGTATTTGAAAATAGAGGCTATAATTTATCCAAATATCAGAAGCTAACCGCTGTTCGTCTCCGCCAATCTTAAAAGAATACTATCCAATTAGTAGCTAGATGAAACAACAATAAAACACTATAAAAAAACTTATCAATGTGCAATTCAGCAAGACGCATTCGAAAAAATATGACTTTCGACATTTCATAATCATAATGTGTGTTCGGAATTGGATACGTAATCTTAATTATGACAGACACTAACTCTGTAAGCAGTAATGAAACGCATTTAGAAATCCATTATGAACGATGCCTCATTCGACTTCTGTGAAAACTATTCAAAAATAGGTTATTAAATAGAACAATATTGTTGCCAGATGCATCTTCATATCGCAAGTCTCAAGAAAAGGGTCCTTAGGTCTTACCATCTCTAAATTCACCACGTGTTTGAATATTGGATCAAGTACCTATAGAATTTCAATCATTCATTTTAGCTTAGGCGACAAGTCCCAGAAAAGACCGAGGACTAATTAGTCACTAACATGTTTAATGTTAGTGACTAATTAATCCTCTTGGATGTAATTCCCAGACTGATTGCCTAAAATTAAGACGGAGTTGAATTAAAGAAAGAGATAAATGTGGTATTCCTATTAAACATCGATAGTGCATTAAGACAAATAATAGCATCGTGACTAGAATGTGTTGATGCAAATAGCTATTAGAAAATTGTCCTAAATATTTTGATAATCATGCTGCCAAAATTTTGAGAGAGTCAACGACACCGTTGCGTAAGAAAAGAAAATTAAATTGAAATTATTGTTGCAGTAAACAATATTTTAATCATTAATTATCTCTATTCATCGGACTCATTTGTAGAAACATGAATTGTAACTACACTCTACTTCTTCATAATTCATGTTAATATTTCTGCACTGAACAAGAAAATTCAAATTTCATAATAATTTCACTTGGCAGCCATTGATCACCCTATATTAACAATTTATAGGTTATTCTTGCTCGTTCTAAAGACCACACAGAACCAATTACTCATACCTGTGGACACAATTCTGTTCAAAATTTGTACAAGTTGACACCAACTATTATTTGAGTTCAAATCGTGTTTGCCTTAGAAAGTCATTGTAAGTATCTCACGCCGAGCATATTGTTGGCCAGCCTGGTACAATACTGGCCCAGCCTAGCAATCTGGCTTCCCTATTCAGCTCCTCCATTTTAATATGTCTTAACTTGGGGCTACAATGGTGCATATTAATATTTGCCGTCTCCTGAACCGTGTCGGTTGTGAAATTCTGTGTGGCGCTAAGTTTACTGAACTTTCTTATCTCCGTTTCATGTTTCCTTGTTGTTTCAACATGTGCGGCATCGGTAGCATGTTTTGTCAAGGGTGGGGAAAACAAATATTTTTAATATCTATCAGCTCTTCTATCATAAAAGTTTTTATTTACTTTAAGTAACATTTTAAATAAATCCCAGTACTACAAAATTAATTAATAAAAAAAGTATATTTTTTATCGTAACACAAATTCTTTGCGTGTACATTCCAAAGCGAACCATCTGTTTTACTACTCTTTGATAAAATTCGTAGCAATTCGATACACATTGACATTCTCAATGTCATGGCGACCAATAATTAATTAAAATAAATAGTTACATAGCGTTCATAAGCAGCTAATGAGATCGAAAAAGATTGCGTTTTCGTGAAACGTGATAGCTGTGTAAAAAATAACGGTTTTTTAATGGGTCTAACCATTGGATTTTGTGGGGAAGCACGCGTCGCTTACTCAGCTATTTGGGTTATGGCTAAATACTTGGATAAGCAGCTTTTAAAATACCGATTATTAGACGATTCCAATTCAAATTATTTAAAGCTACATCCGCCGAAAGACACGGAGAACATAGAAATGTTCTTTGGTTGTCAAGGTTACCGCTGCTGTTGCCAACATATTTATTTTTCCACTTCCCCGAGACCCGAGATATTTGAACTACGGCTACTAAAGAAGCCTTACAATAGGAAGTAGTCTATCTCTTTATTGCCTAAGATTACAGCAACACTCAATTTACTTATCAGATCACTTAAACAAACGATAAAGATCTTTTAACCGAATCGTCGAACTCGTAAAAAAATCTCCAACACCCATAGAGCTCATTACTTTAAATTCAATTTCGTCACATAAAGTAATACCAACTATAAACGTCGAAATCGATTACAATATCGATTGAACTCGGTACTGAACCGAAATAAAGATGTCCAATGGCTGGAGACGGTTACCCAATCCAATTGAAATGAAACGATTATTCGATTAAAAATCGTTTTGGAGTACAAATTCGTGGAATGCTGTTAGACAGTAAGATTTGTTCGTAACTTGTTATTTGTAACTTTTATCACCAAATCTGAAGTTTCGGAAACGCTACCTATAATGTATATATTATGGAATACACGGAAATGTTATCATAGTTTAAATTATGTTCTCACTTTTAGTATATTAGTATTTAATATTAAATATAAGCCGAGTTGTTTGCTAATAGTACGGTAAGTCACGAAATATCAATTTTCTTTTTAAAATTGCGAAGTAATTTATTGATTCCGAGTAATATTTGTAACTGTAATTCATTCATTTTGTTAAAATGTATAATCGTCCATTAACATCGCATTTTTGGGAACAACTACCAATTGATAGTCCTTTTGGAAAAATTTACGGCTTAAAGTTAAATCATTAGATGGAAACAAATATTAACTAAGTGGATTACTTCTTTAGGTTGTATAGTTTCCTAATCGCCTAGAAATACTGCATGGAATGCCACGGGCCAGTAAAACAGCAGCCACAATAATCAATAACATCTACACGACACTTTTGCTTATATATTTGTTACAATAGATTTCCATAACTCTAGTTTAAAGTTTCATACTTCTTTACTCAATTTTATCGAAAAATTCAAGCTTTGTGATAGGTGTATTGTATGAAAACAAGGGGAGACGGTACATAGATATTTTCAGTCCCGATTTTTTTTTAACCGTTGCCCCACACTAGGAATTTCTTCCTGTGTCGTGGGTGCGTTTACAGACATGTAATCTCACAAGCACACTAACACCCAGATACGGAGCAATTATCCGTAGATCGTACAAATATTTGCTCCGTGCAGGAATCGAACCTGCGACACGCAGCACAGCAGTCGGTCTCTCGACCACTGCGCCAACCGCGCTGTCAAGAAGTACGTAGGGTAGTATTGCATACATGTCAATGGATTGGTATTGGCAAAGGTTTTATTGCATGTAAACATAAATAGTGTTTGACATAGCATCTAGCTTGTATGTTCCGAAGAGGTAGGTAGAAAACTATACATATTTCACCAATACTGTTAATTCCTATGTAATAATAGGCGTCAATAAGCACCGTGCGGGTTGCTACCGAGAAATGAAAAAGTCAAAAAAGCTGTTGCCCTACCTGGGCATCGAACCCAGGACCTATCATTCAACAGCTGTGATAGACCAGGCAGTTAAATGGATAAAGATAAATCTTTGAAAAGCATTAACGCATGCTTCGCGTTTTCTTTTTCCATTTAATATAATAACTTCAATAAAATAGTGGTTCATATTAGCTAGTATGATTAAAATTAACATTTTAAATCAGCTTAACATTCCAAGCCACTTACTCGTATAAACTAGAAAGACCCGTCAACGGTATTTTTTAATTATGAAAATAAATTTGACTGCTTGCGTTTGAACCACAGATAAATCAAGCTACATCAAAGGGATGTTGATATTACAAGCAAGTATGCTTATCTGAATGGTTTACGACAATCTTGTACATACATGGAATATTAATGTTGCCAGCAAATAATTCTCGACGCATTTAAAATTCAAATCAGAAATTGGATTTTTTAACCCACCTTCACACACCCATCTTCGATAATCGTTTGGAGATGATGAAGATGTTGTAAAAGGAAGCTGGAGTAGCATAACAGGTGTAAATTGCTATATTAAAAGGGGCCGATCAATCTTTCTGTCTTCACCGGCGCGGGCGCACAACGCATGCATATGGATGCGTCGTTTAGTCGCGCGAAAATTTGTGCCGTTTCGGCCCTGTTGATGTCACCTACTTGGGGTTTTTGGAGTTTTTTATTTACAAATTAATCTTTAAAACGCGTTATCGCATGCGTAACGAAATTTAAAGAAAGAAAAATACGGTCGTGATCAGGATTAGATCCTGCGTCTCTCGGATAAATATACCAGGCGCTCTGACAACTAACCCATCCCGACCTCTGCTCACTATTGCGAATTCTTCTTATAAAAAATTAATACGTCTCTTGCGCTCAGAGTATTTATTCGGGAGGCATAGGTTCAAATCCTTCTCACAACTGCATTTTTATTTTTTATTTTTTTGATGTCACCATGCGTTCAGTGATATAAGTAGGTATGACATTATATAAATTTACCCGTTTTAGAGTTCCAAATTTTAAGGGTTGAAATTACACTATGAAATTAGCATCACAATACGAAATCAATGTTTCTCTACAATGTCCAAAGAGCTTTTCAAGCGATATTTACAAAAAACCGGTTCGGGCATAACGAATATTTATAAATATAAACCTAATCATAGTCAGAAGGCGGCAGTTATTAATATTAATAATATTATTTAAACATAATATAATATTAGAAATTATTCAAAGACCAATTATGGCTGTCATCGTGCTTTTTCATTTATTAATATCATTACAGATAAATTGTTGAAATGCATTAACGCACGCTAAGCGTACTTTAAAGTAAAAAAAGTGGAAAAATAATACGGTCGCGAGCAGGATTCGAACCTGCGCCACCCGGATAAATACTCCAGGCGCTCTGACCACTAAGCCATCTCGTAATGTAATATAGGTATATATTGATTATGCTGTAAATATTGTATATTAATGTGATAATTAATAGCTTTATTATGCCAAAACAGATGTTAGGAAAAAATACTCTATCAGGATTTTTTGCTAACACGGCGAAATAATAGTCATTCTGTAATACATTGCCTCGTATATCATAAGTTATCACTTAAGAGCAAAAATATTATAAAACTAATGACGCAATATACTTCAGTCACTCTAATTTCAATCGATGTGAATTATGTTAGCCAATATGAGTACGTCAGCATTACAAAATGAGCTTAAGATTTGTGTGAACTAATTATTAAGTTGTAAGATCGCTTTGATGAACTTTAGACAGGATCTTCCAAAGATATAATTAGTAATAACATTTCGGTTTAAAATATTCGTTATTTGATACAACTTCGCGGCTCTCGATAAGGTAAAGCCTTATTCTTCTTAACAAGTATTATCCACAAGTCGCAAGCAGAACAAACCTCCGTAACAACGAGCCAGTTGTACCTTCTGTCACCCGACGCGACAAGGATATAACGAGAATCGCGTTTTCGGACAGCCCCTGTTTGTTAGTAGCGTAATGATACCGCTGTCAGCTTTACACAAGTCTTGTATGGAAATTTTAAGCCTTTTTTCGGGTCGGATCTCTTTGGTGCAAAATGTTTTTAGAAATAAAAAATGAGATGTAGTTTTATATCGATGTCGGATTATGCATAATAAAGCTCTTACAAACAGATACGACACGATATTACGATGCGGTATTGCGATATCTATTCTTAGTACAGTCACGAGCACAAATATGTATACAATTGCACTTTTTAAACTGCATTTAAATAGTTATCTGAATAATATAGAAGTATTAATTTTTGCCTATGTATAGAAGGAATGGTTCTTCTATCTGTTTTACTTACCTAATTATCTTAGTAATACAAGGTAGAGATATTTTCGGTGAGTTTTTAAAAGTTTGTGTTTACATATTGGTGCTCGTGACAGTACATTGTATACGAAGTCGCATACGCACCTAAATACTGCTGCGAGATGACGGACCGCGAGTATTGAGTTCGTATTCCAAAGTCGTGTCGCAAAGATGCGTCGCAAAGTCAAGTCGTTCCTGTGATGGATTTCTGGTTCGTCTTCACTGGAGGTCACACCTAATGCGTTTTCGTAAAGTCTTTAGTGTAGGAAGTGACTAAGCAATGAAAGGAATGAAACAGTCAAAAGGTCAACTGAAACTGAAAGTATCTACAGTTAACTAGAGAGTAAAAGTGAAGTAGTTTTACATTTCCGTCTGCCTCGCGACGTTGCTGCGGACTCAGTTCATGACTAAGGGCTCCGTTCGAGCTCGAAACTAGTCGGGCAAACCCGAAGAATACACGTGAGTAGTAACCGGTGAACAACAATTATTATAAAACGTGAAGAAAGTTGTAGTAAACAAATCAGTCAACTTAAATACTTCGGGTTGGCCTACTTTAAATTTCACGGAAAAAAGTTTAAAGGAACTTTCGAAACTATAAATTTTCTTTTTGAACATACATAAGCCTGTACCTCTAAAGGGTTAGGTAGTACGTACGTACATTTATACATCAATTTATTTGGGGTCGGCGCAGCATACCTATATCTGGGATGCTGCTAAATTTTTGGCTATGTTTTATGACCGGCCGCCTGTCTGACGTCAACCCTCTTTGGGAATGCTGTTGTTGGTGGTACCAGCCACCGATACGGTCTCCTTCTTTCTAGCTATGTCAGCTATTACATCCATGCGCCAGGGTATGATGATATCCTAATATCACACTCCACTAACCGGGATAAATTACAACGCAAGTAAAACAGTGTAAGTGCCAATAACCATTTTGTGCACACTGCACTGTAAAAGGTACCCGAGGGTAACATGTTACTACGTTGCTGGTAAACGATATAATAAATAAATATGATTTGCTGTAATTTAAAACCTGGAAAGTTATTAGATATGCTGTTTTAAACGATATCTACACACCTCTTCTCATAAGAGGAACAGGGTAATGATACGAACTATATGTTATTACTAACCATTTAATATCTACTAGTTAACTGCTAATCCACGATGTGATACAAATCAGAAGGACAATTTTGAGAAATGTGTGTTTTAATATACCACTTTACGGGTCTCTAATGTTTGGCAAATGTTTTTTTTTTTTCAAAATTTCACTCCACAGTAAACGTTACGGAAAAAATCATTTCGTAGTCTTTATTACTAACTGCTCGTTTTTTAAAAAACTGTTTTTGCAAATAGTTCTTTTTACACACTACTTTTTTTCTTGCTAACGAAACCTACGTTTGCCAGAAAAAAAACAAACCATATTCAGGTAAATCTGGCAAAAACACGTGGAGAAACTGAAATTTAAAAAAATTGCTAAATGATTAATACGGTCGTGAATAGGATTAGAACCTGCGCTTCCAGGATAAAATACTCCAGGCGCATTTGTCTTTCCACAAAAAGTAAACTCCATATTTTCAAAGGTTCGGATATATTAGTTTTATTTGGTCATAATTCAGTTTCAGTTTTTGAGAAATAGCTTCAGTTTTTATTACTGAATTGTTACGCTCTTTACTTCGATCTTAGCGATATTTTTTGTTCCGTATAGCGTCACTGTGCGCGAGTTTCATACCGCGCTGCTAGTGGGCATTCTGTTAATTTCCTGTCATACTTCCAGAAATAACCGTATTTAAATCACACACATTACAGCAATCAGTGCACTTAATCACTGCTTAATGTGCTAATCATGCCCGACCTCACGAAAACATTGGATCATTAATAGAATTTTCTTATTGACCACATTACTAACTTTTCCCGACCCGTGTGGGAATCGAAACGGGTTTAAATTAACGGTTGCGTTAATATAAGATGTCGTAAGTCGATAATTAATATCAATATTAACATTAATATTGACAGGTCTAAGGCTGTGTTTTTTTATCACAAATAGATCTTTGACGTTTGGCCATCAAGGATATACAAGGTGTTGATCAATGACCCGTGGCATATTTGAGGATGTGATTATCCAGTAATACTGAACACGAATAAATAAATAAATCAATACATTAAAAAAAAAAACATTTTTAATATTGATATTTTTTGTAAGCAAATGAATTCGTCCCGTGTGCTATACGCTATTAAACCCAACATGTGCAAAACACACAAAAAAGGCATTCACCGTCCTTTGACAGTGCCAACAACTAATTCTTAGAGCCACTCGGGTTTTAACTTAAAAAACCCGTTAATATTTCGATGTGAAAATTTGGTGAAAATAATCGTAGAATTTATAAAGTAATTTTACATGATTGACGTATACAGAGAAACATATAATGAGTTTGATCGCGACATCGCCGCGGGCACAGCTCATGACTAAGGGCTCCGTTCGAGTTCGAAACTAGTTGGGCAATCCCGAAGAATGCAAGTGACTAATAACCGTTGAACAATAATCAATATAATTTTACATGATTAACCATATTTTTTATCATTGGTTCTATAAACAGCTTGTATAAGGATAGATTACGACTAGGATAACCCAAGTCCGGTTTAGAAAGTCCATGGTGAGTTTTTTATAGAAAACTCGGAAAGATATATCATTCATGTTTCAAATACGTTGCACGCCCTAAAGAAATTCTAAATCACACGAGACATCAAAAATTCTTTCGTATAGCTCGTAAAACATCCCTGGCTCCCCAAAACAAAAGGAAATAAGCTAAACAGCGAAACCGAGAAACCGACACCATTCACCATGTATTGTTCTGCCCACACCGAAGATGGCCGATTATACTCATATACCAATCGCATGCGCATCAGATGACTGATTTATTAGCCAATGATGGCGGCGACCGATTCGAATTTTGAGATAGAACTTGCTTCTCTCTGATAGCCCAGTTTAGTGTCCGCATATTTAGTTAGAACGACGGTGGAATTTCAGAAAAATATATTTAGATTTTACTTTATCATTGAATATAGAAATTGAAAATGTCATGTTTGCCATGAGTAAAATTATTATTTAAATATTTTTTTGTTTTTGTTCTGCCTGTTGAACTGCCTCTTTTGTCTAAGCGCGACTGCTGAGGTCTTGGATTCGATTTCCGGGTCAGGAAAAGTATTATTGGGTTTTTTTGCAAGGAAATTCTTAGTACCAGCCCGGAGTTTGCAATTGTGCCCAGATATAGGCTCATCATATTGAACTTAATATAACAACATTGGTGAAATGTGGGTGTACAACTGTGTACACTTCAGCCTACTCCTTCGGAGAATAAGGCGTGATGCTTGGTTTTGTTTTTTTTTGTTTTCTCTATTTAGCCTGTTGTAAAATGCGAAGTTTTGCCAAGGGTATTTTATTTATTTATTAAACACAACCGGAACGATTTTCGTAGGAGGTGTTCAAAACTTTTTAATACTGCACCGTTCTGGTCTAGTCATTTTTGATGCAGCAGCGTCAGAAAACGATGGTCCAATTCTGCATTAAATATATTTTCCTTATGTACTCATAGTTCCCACTACATAGTATAAAACAAAGTCGCTTTCCGCTGAACGGATTTTGATGCGGTTTTTTTTAATAGATAGAGTGGTTCAAGTTGAGTATATAATTTGTCATGTTTTTGTATACATTGGCTAAATTAAAATGATATTTGTTGGAGGTGTCGGAAAAAAATAAGCCGTCTGGGAGCTTTCAACGAAACCGCTGCCTAACCCCTTTGAGATATAATAAAATGATGTATGGTGGAACTGTGTATCTTATATAGGTCTACAGAAAAGTCCGCATGTGCGATGGCATATGTCTATCTCTTAAGGATAACATATCTTAATATTTTAAAAAATGGGCAATTATAAAGCGGTAATTTGAAAACAGGAACGGGATCAAAAATTCATGATTACTTTTGGTCGCGATAACCGACATCCACGCGGGCGAAGCCGTGGGCATCAGCTAGTCTTTAATATAAATAAATTGTAAAATACACAGAGTTTTTTTTTTGTCATAATCATTGCCGTTCCATCGGACTAAGTGGAGGAAGATGGAGTGTACCTGTGTTTGCGCATACACTTGTGCACTTCAATATCTCCTGCGTACTTGGCTAATCTTCGTGGAGATAGGACGCCGTGACCGAAATACGGTCGGGAGGATATTATTACTATTTTTATGACTATCATACTTCACAGACAGTTTAGTAGACATGTTTTTATGTTATTATTAGCTGCGATGTCTTGACAATAATAAATTATTGTGTCCCCTTGAAGTTTTTTTTTTCACGCTAGCTCTAATAGTTTTTGTGACGATATTTTGTGCCTATCGTGTGAATTGAACCTTGATCTCTTATGCTGAATGTAATAAAGCTGTCATCGCATAGATAAAAAAAAATTAGATAACATATGGAAGCGAATTATTAAACGTCTGTATTATTACCAAATACTATATTAAGAGTAGGTACCTATGTAGTTTTACTAATCATGCTTTTATAATATTTTGACAATATGTTTGTATATATGTAATTTGTAATTATGAGCACGTGTGCGTATTAAGACTTCACATGTTTTTCAATATTGCAGTTCGTGTCTTACTATTAGCATCATGTGTTAGTAAATATAATTAAAATTATCTTATTTGGTTGTAGATATTAATTACACAATAATTATATAATGAAGAAAATGGTTTTTTGATAGATCTTTACAATTACTGGACAGATAAGTGCTACTACAGACGAGATTTTGGCTATCGTCGACCCGCCCGTCGACTGCCGTTAACGCTCGAATTTAGCCATCGACATCTCGTATGAACGTGGTCGACGGCTTTCGTCGGTGAAGTGCCGCTCGTTTGAACGGGTCCATAAGCATTAATTACCTATTTCTTATAGAAGAGATTCTGTATCAATGTCATTAGATAATAACAAACCGGCAAGGTTACGCAAGACCGGAAACAAACTTAAAAAAAAACTTATTTCTATTATAATCTGTGCAATACAAAATCTCGTTTTCGGCTGTCGCAACCTTGCAACCAGTCGGTACTTTGATGTTCCACCAATCTTTCTATTTGTTCTGTATCTAAAAATATTAGAATTAAGATCTTCAGTACAATGCAATCACAATCTGCGGTACGATCGCTGCCAAATCACCCTCAATAAAGAAGTAATTGATATAATCAGAACAGTAGATTACACGACAAGGCTTGACCACCACCACGTTAGAGATACACCCAATTTTTCACATACACAAAGACTTTACAGCTTTAAGCTTGGTAACAGAGTTCATTTTCGCTCGTTGTTTAGTTTGGAAGCTGTAAATATAAATTTGTATTAGGTCCATGTATAGCGGGTGTGGACTTAAATGTTGCAATCAGGGGAAATTACTACCGGGAAGTCGAGAATGGTAGGTTAATTTTTTTGCGATAATAAAAATATTATAATGCCAACTGTTTTGTTTCTTTAAAATTGTAAGGTTTTTCATTTGGAAATTGGTAATTAGAGTAACGTCTTTGGTTTTTTTTTTAGTTATACTTTGGGCATAATAAAATCATACTGCATTGGCAACGTCTTATCAAATCCTAATTTATACATTTAATAAGTGTTTTTTTTTTGGTTTTTGGATAGACGTCTCGGAAAAACTGAAGCTGCCCACAAGCCAAGTACCACCGTGTAGAAAATCGTAGTCACTAACGGGGACTTCCTGAGCAAGGTTGCCAAGGAATCCTAGTTGCTTGAGGAAGCGCTGTGTTAGCAATATGGGGACTTTACAAGTTGAATGCTGAAGGCAGAGGCTGAGGCCGTTCGTTTTCTTAAAGCAACCACAGGAAAGCCCGGTTTAGCAGTCGACAAACTCCTAAGCTGACCTGTGACATGGCCTACATGAAAAATTACTATAGCGGCAGCGGCGCGGCGGGCCGTACGCTTGTGCGACTAGAGTGGTAAGAAACCCCTTTAAAGAAGCGTATCTTATAATGTGGGATAAAATTAGTTACACTCCTCAGTCCATATCTGGTACATCAATTATTGTTTTTCAACCATTATAAAGAGACACTTCATTTCTTTAGAGCGAATATAAGGTATTCATCACACACGCGCCGGATGAAGAGAGCGGAAGGAGCCATTCATACAATAATTATAAAGACTTGAGCTTGTCAAAGTTAACTCTTAAGATATTTCAAATATACAAGGTGTTGATTTATACTCGAGACATATTTTAGGAAATGACTATACCAACGATACTGAACCCATAACAATAAAAAGAACAAAAATAAAATAATAGGGTAATAAATGACCACTGAAACTTTAAAGTAATTTTAGTTATTGAAAAACTAAATCAAATTGGTCTAGTGGTCGCAAGCGGGACGGCGGACCATTAGGTCCTAAGCTCGATTCCAATGTCGGGCAAAATGTTATTGGGTTCTTCTGTTAGAAAATCTCAGTAGCAGTTTGGAGTTTGGAATTGTACCCGGTAGATGGCAGTAGGATCACCACCTATGGGACTTAATAACAGCATTGATGAAAAGTGGGTGTACAACTGTGTACACCTCGGCCTATCCCTTCGGGGAATACAGACGTTATGCTATGTTTCTTTGTTATGTAGAGCAAATCCTACTTAACAGCACAAAAAAAAAAAACATTTATTTATGGAAAATACTTGTTTATTAGGGCTTAGTAAATTTTCAAAAGATATTTAGAATATTTTAAATTTTTAAAATGATGTTTACGATATTTCGTTGACTAAGTTTTGAAGCTGACTGTCTATTTTTACTCTTAAAATATTAATCAGCTTTCTTTACAACGCAGGCGTTTATTGCCTTTCTACAATTGTGGCCTTAGAACAATTAAGCTATTGATAACTAACCATTTGTTATGGTTTCGAATTTATAACAGAACGCCGAGTTATATTTTTTTTTATTGGAATTTATTCGGCGTGAAAATTCATGTTTTAATTAGTGGAATAACGGTATATACAAGGTGTTAAGGCTATATGGGAAATATTACTTTACTGTATAAAAATGCGGTTGATTTGAACGAAAAAAAATATAATATGTACGGGTCGACTTGAGACAATTTTTTTTAAATAAAGCTATTCTGTTGCACACTGTACCAGACATAAGCTCGCACATTTTGTCATACAAAAATAACATTTTAAATCTTTTTGATGAGGCAGTTACTATCAGCCAGGATTAGAGATCGGGATAACTTAGTTGGCAGAGCGCCTGGAGTATTTATCCGTAAGGCGTATATATGTATTTCTTTCCATTTAAAAATAGAATTTTATTCTTTTAAATGTTTTTTTTTTACTTATTTCTCATGCTTTCAATAATTAAGACAAAAAAAGTTAATGCGCTCGCACATGGTGGGTATTACATATCACAATGGAGATTATGTGATAGGCATAATTCCTATATAATAATAATACTTTTCCATATTTCGGTCACGGCGGTGGGACGACAATCCGACACGACCGGAGAGAGATCAGGCGCAGGATCGACGGCTTTACGTGCTCTCCAAAGCACGGGGGCGTCACACCACCAACTTCCTGACTCCGGGCTGCTACTGAGAATTGCCTGACAGAAAAATCCAATAACACGTTGCCCGACCTAGGAACCCAGGACCTCACACTCAGCAGCCGCGCTTGCGACTGCTAGATCAACGAGTCAGTCAAAATTTAAATTGCTATAATAATTTATATGGCTCTATGTATAAATGTAGTTTCTTTGCTATGAATTAAGTTGTCATCTATATCTATATATTTTTTAAATGAGATGTTGGTAATTACGAGTTTCCAGCATCTCATTTATGGTGGGGTCAACCTTCCCTGTTCTTCTCTACCACTTCGCTCTGTCCTTAACATCATTGTCGGAAATCATCCCACCTCGTCTTCGGTCTGCCGTGATCATGAATTTCATGTTAATCTAATCTCAGATAACGGACCGAGCCAATCTGCTAATCAAGCTTAACATAAAAATGGAATCTACGTAATAAATAGAACACGTATATACAACCTGTGGTTTAAAAAAGTTGAGAAGTATAAAGCAACAAGTAATAAGTTGCACAAAACCGATAATAACGAAGACGTCAGTGCCCTATTCGTCTCGCGACAGCTGACGCTTATCTCACAATTTTTCGTGTACTACCCACAGGATCAACACAATGCCACACCATTGGCGGCATACTGTAGCGTGGCGTTTAATAAGATATCGACGTAGTAGTATATGCAAAAAATATCAGCAGTAATTAACATGCCTCCATAGTGAACTTTTTTATAACATAACATAACATATCCTGTATTCTCTGAAGGGATAGGCAGAGGTGTACATAGTTGTATACTAACATTTGACCAATGCTTTTATTAAGTGTAGGCACAATTCCAAACTCCAAACTGCTACTGAGATTTTGTAACAGAAAAACCCAATAACACTTTACCCGACCCGGGAATCGACCCGGGGAGCCGAGGACCTCATGCTCAGCAGTCACGCTTGGGACCACTAGACCAACGAAACAGAACTTTTTTTAAGTTATACATCAATCCTTAAATTTATGGCTACTGTCTACCACAGCCTGTATAATATTATTTCAATCAGCCGTCACAGAACGAACGGCCTTAATCCCTGATCAACTCGATGACATCAAATCTCTACAACAATTTCACAGATCATTGATTTCGGCTCACTTACCACGCACATTACGAAATCGACACACTTATCGATAAAAACAAAAAAAAAAAGTAACGCATACCGAATACCAAACTGCTCGATAAGTCGATAGAAACTGTCCGCTATCAAAGTACGAAATCTCCATTAAGGAGTTCACACAGTTGTTATTAGACTTTTACGATCTCAATCTTAGTTGGACCTCCTCAACTAGCGCTCCGGGCATTTGAAATCTTCCTATTGAGTCATTATCGCAATTACATTTAACTGTTTTTGAATATCAGTGGCGACGGTTGATTTTAAAACGACTTCAAAAATGGAGGTTCTGTATTTGATATGTATGTATGTTTGTAAGTCCGCGATTTTATCAAAAACTACTGATACGATTTAGATAGGGGTTTCGTTACAAAAATCAATAATTAAAAGCAAAAGTTTTGTGATATGTAGGTGTAGAATAGTAAAGGTATTCCTCTGCCTACCCTTCCGGGAAATACAGGCGTTATGCTATGTTATAGTGTACAGTATGAATTAAACAAGTGTGCCGCTCTGAAGTCGTCTACGAAAACCTACTCGGTAGTCCATAGTACGGCCAAAACAGTAGTGCGCATGCGCGACAGGCGGAAACCCTAACTTCAGAGGGACACACTCATTTGATTCGTATTGTACTGTATGTTATTTTTTTAAGAGAAGCCGGTCTGATTGGCTTTGATATGCGCCTACGCCACTAGTGAACACCAAATATGTAATTACGGACCAAATTAAGAGTGATATTAACATCTATGGTGTTATTACAGAACTATTTGAGTGTCTTTCACGACATGTAATTAATCTGTCTCTATTATTTTCTATAGTAAAAACAGGACAGGCCTGATTTATGTCACTGGTCTAAAACTGGTTCAGGTTATTTAACTTACGTCTAGGAGACGTCTGGTTTGCATAAATATAGTGAGTATCACTCACAATGATAGCAAAAACATGGAATAAAAAATCCCCATACTAATTTAGTAGAGTAGAAAAACAAAGTTCATTATTTCGTGTCATTCTGCCTATATTACTAGGCAATTTATTAGGGCTCGGTCGCATTGATCAAGCAGAACTTACAAGTACACAATAATTTAACACGTCGAATTTGCATTACGGGCGCTGTCATGAGTCGAAAGTGGATTGTATATTTAGTCGTGTAGTCGTTGCTTTACCAGTGCGCCCGAGGCCTTAGAAATGGTACTTGAACGATAGCTGGTAACATGTCTTTAGTTTTAAATAGGTGTACAAGGTGATAGGGTTGCACACGTACATATTATTATTATAGTACTCTATTACACTTACATATAAAAATTACATATATTGAGAAGAATTAACACGATTAAAACAATTAACAAAAAGCTACCCTGCCATGTGTAAATCCTACTCGTTATGTTACCCGGGACAATGTAAGGATTCTAACGACACACCTAAATCGGTTCAGGCGTTTAGAAGTTATGGTGGAATATAAAAACTTAGAAACATACATACTTCAACTCTAAAACATAACACTGCTTATTTTTAAGTCGATAATCAAAAATAAATCTTAGGACGTACCATCGTGCTGTCTTCCAATCCTTTATTTCTATAAAATTTGAAACAGGCCCAAGGCATTTTATGGAAATACTATTAGATATAACTAACTAAGTACGCATGATTTCAGTTACCGATAAAACTCCAAAATATTGGCACACCCCATTTTTATCTGAACCATTTAGCTTAATTAGTATTTTACTATGTAAGAATTTAAAGTGATTGTTTTAATATTAATGGATTACAACACAAATCCCTCCCGAGTTGAGACGCCACACAAGTTATTCCTCGTTCAATTTAACGACATATTGTTATTACGCTGCTACATGTTTTGCGACATACATTCAGTACGTTACCGGTAAGTAAGAATTAATTTCCATGATCTTCTACTAATATGGGTAAGCTTAACTGTATGGCAATTAGCATTTTAGGTACCCAGACATAACACCTATAGTTTAAAGTTTAATTTGCTAACCTGGCATATTAAATACCTATCTCGGAATTTTATTGTCAGAAATGTCCATTATTGTTCAGCTGAAAAAATAAATTATAAATACTAAAAGTAAAAATAAATATTTCGATATGAATATTCTGTTCCGAATTCTTATAGATGTTCTTAAAACTCCTTTGAAATAATCTGTGAATAAGACTAGACGTTATTATTGATTGTAAAAATACAGACTTTGTGTCAAGGTTGTGTATGATTGCGTAACTCGAGTACAGTGCCCCTCGCGTTTATCATACGCTTTAAATATTGACTACGAACGTAAAATAATACTTTATTGCCCTGTAAAAGATTTCGCTGAATATTTCATATGAAACGGGACACAAGATACATTCCATTACTTTAAACAAATAAAAAAATACTGTTAAAATTATTGTCTCCACGTTGGTTTTTTGTTTGTCGGAAAATATAACTTCTAAATAGATAGTACCGAACCTACACGTTCTCTTTCAATTTAGCATGGAAGTAGGAATCGCTAGTATCTACGAGAAAGTGTTTGTAGTTACTCAACAACTTAGCAACGACTTGAACAGACCTCATCTTTGTTCATGGCACAGAATAGTAAGCTAATGGAGTGGACGAATGACAAAATACCTGTGCATTACTCGCTACGAATCTACGATGACAGTGCCGGCTCACCAATTCTGCATGACGTGACACCGGCGATTGCCCAATAACAGATCTTTGGCATGCGCACTTCACGATTCGTTTACTCTGTGGTTAACGTTCCATATTACCTACAGTAATTATCATAGGTACTATAAAAAAACATTACAGAATTTCTATCAAGCCATCATGTTATATAGGCAGTTTGGCATGTGCAAACCCAAAAAGCAAATAGATTCTAAAAGTCTTCCGCAAAACAAAACGAATGAAAAAATCAATTGGTGTAATTGGGAACACCGTCAGTGTACCGATGTCGATTTGATCTCGATAGTGCGTGCCGATCACTGGTGATTGGTCGATAACGTATCGACAAAAAGTTTGGAGCAAGAAGCTCCGGTAGTTGTGAAAGATTACTGTTTGTAATGGCAAATACGAGCAGGTGTAAAAATACACATTTTATGTCCTCTTAGACTACTCGGCTGGTTTTGGAAAAGTATTTTTTTACCAAATCATGTGAATATTCGCTTTGTAAACTTTGGTGAGTTTTTTAAACTACTAGTGACCTTGGTTGGTATTCAATGTGATTGTACAAAAATCCGACGAGAAAAATAATTTACTTAAATTTACACTTAGAAGAAGAAGCGCAAATGCTATTTCTAAATGTTAAATATAGACAAGGGTACTTACTGTAAACGCTGTTGTAATCTGTGGTGCCGTTGACTGTGCCATCCGGCAGCAGCTGCAGATAGCGATTCTTGAGGAACATCTGTATGGTGCGGGAGGTACCAGTTATGTGGCTTAGGTTGGCGGAACGCTGCGCGCGCGGCTCGGGCGCGGGGGCCGCGGCGCAGGACGCGAGCGCCAGCGCCGCCAGGAGCAGCCGCAGCGGGCGCGTGCGCGAGCGCATGGCGCGCCGCGCCCATGGCAGCCGCCCGGACGCCGTCACTGCACAACACCGCTTCTCATACCCCGCTCAACCACCCACGACTTCCACACCCCAGTTTCATTCAAATATTTATTTCTTTATTTATAACTCAGTTCGGTTGACTCTGACACGCATCATACCCAACACCCTCATATTACTTTTATTGCACCATATTACTGACAGCTTCTCGGTTTACCAGCGCCGCAAAGCCGGGTTGTTCACACGATCTGAAACAAAATAATTTTGTGTTTAATAATAGAGTGTGGTGGACAAATTGGTAACTGATACAGTACGTAGTCACGAACACTTGTTTAATGCAGGTATAGCAAATAGATTTAAGCTAACAATGTCTAGACATTACGATGAATTTTAGGATAAACGAATAAAGGTGAAGATATTTATAAGTAATTTTATTAAAATAAAACTGAAGTCTTGTTCTTCAACCAAATAAAATGTTTAAAGGACACGAGTATAATAACAGCAAAAGCTGAATATATTGTTGAACATCTACATCGAGACTGATAAGTGTCATTACCTACCTACATGTGTTGGAGACCGCGACGTCGCGAATAAAACGATTTCATTTGAAACAAAGTGCGAAATTCAAACAGTCATTGTACAAAAATACAGTGTGTGTTTCAACACACACTATATTTTTGATGATTACAAGAGCATCGAAAATAATATTGTGTAACAAATTATCTAATACGCAGAATGTTGTTAAGATTAGCATAGCAATGAGGAAGATTAGCAGCCGTTACCAAAGGATCAAATCGGTAAATATTTAACGTGCATTTTTCCATTTGTCAAGTTTGCAAGATCAAAATTTTGCTATAGTCTCTTTGACACAATATTTATCAGAAATCTATTGAAATTTCAAAATATCTTTGGCAAATCCACCAAGGTTTGGCTGATAATATTAATAAACGTCAACCGAATATTAACTCCACAGTATTACCCTATATTCATTTCTCAATCTATCAGTACTTGTAATTAAAGGCTTATGTTTAACTCATCACCGGATATAGTAAAATGAACACTACTGCAAGAAATAGTAAATGATCACCTATCAGATTAAACCCCAATTTTAATGTGAAATCATAACCAAAAATGTTTTATCTTGCTATCCAATTAAAAATCTATGACTCCAAACGAATGATGACAGAATGCTTGCCTCCTCTAAAACACTACGACTGTAAAAGATTAGTTTTTCTAGCACTCCCCGGCCGCTGCCGCGGCACCGCTCGCTTCGCTCGCTCAGCTTGTGCATAGTTTGGTCACAGTTCTAACCTCACCTAACGCATATTACATTTAGGCAGTAATAGCGCAATAAGATTTGGTGATCATTTACTACATTCGGTGTTTGAATTCATTTTGAAGTGCAGTCATAACTAAAACAGCTAGAAGTGTTTAGTATACGTTTTTGGTAAGGGAGCTAAAGGTTTCAAAGTATTTTATGGTGGTTATCATATTTAATCCCGTAATTAAATGTAAGAAATGTAAAGTGGTAGAAAATATTTATGAGAAACCGCACAAAGGGGCATTAGTACCATTATCAAAAATATTGATAAAAATTCAGCCGATTCAAACATTTAAATTGACAATACATACAGAAGATTATTAGATATTTACAACAAACAGGCCGTCGAAAACATATTCTTTATACAAAATATTGTTTCAAAACAATGTGGTTGGACGAAAATAAAAAAGCAATTTTAAATACAACTTATTATGTGTCGGTTGCCAAGGAAAGTAGATAACGTATTGCTACTGATCGGTAAAATTGTAGGTCGACAATCTGTCCGACTTTCAACATTAACATGCGATCGGATCGCAGTTGAGGCGGTCCACCACTCAAAGATAAGGAGCCAGTAACTGTCTGTATTTGTAGACCTACTCGGCCCTAACGAAGAAATCTTAGTTTTCGTACTGTCTTGTACACTTTCGAACATTGCCTATAACTTCGAAGTCAAACTAACGTACTAGCTGAACTAAAAGTCACTGCATTTAAATTTATTTTCAACAGTATTTTATTTGTAGATAATATGAATTCGATTTCCTATCTTCTGCTTTAAGATCCAAGTGAACGAGATGTAACAGCTCTCACTGGCTGTTAACCTTTCAGATTTACTTTTAATATCACCGACTTTTACATACATCAACGAGTTTTATATGAGCAGGTGTTTTGGGAATCGAATTTTGGTGTACTTACATTAATCGTCATATCTAAAACATCGTATTTATGGAATCTTTTCTGTCGTACGTAACATTATCACGGGTGGCGTTCCACATTCTCAATTGTTTGATGATTTTATTGATTCATACCACTTGAGTTTTGACGTGATCAAATCGTGAAGAGTAATGATCGAATCTAATTGTTATGTTCATATGGTTACAATATGGTACTTAGATCACGCCGTGGTATTGTATCAAATATTCCAGTACTTTGGTAATAATCTTTTTCTTTTTCTACAGTGAATGTTATTATTTCGCTCATGAGTTTCATTTACATCTTTGTGACCTAGAGGTAATTCTTTAGTATTTTGTTAAAAATACTTAGAATTTATTATTTCTTTTCGAAAGTCGATGCTTACATCAAAAACAAGATTACTGTGACCACAAACAAAAGTTACTTTTAATAATTTGCGATTCAAGCTTAATATTTAATTCTGAACGGGATTTGATAATATTTGGTGTGACATAGCTAGATAGAAGGAGACCGTATCGGTGGCGGTTACCACCAACAACAGCATTTCCAAAGAGGTTTGACGTCAGGCCGGTTATAAAACATAGCTAAAACTTAAGCAGCATGCCGGATAGGTATATGCTGCGCCGACTCCAAATAAATTGGGATAAGGGCAAGAGGATGATGATGATGATGGGAGTTGATCGCGCTTAAACCACATTTATTTACTTCTACGTTTCGATCAAGTTTCTTCTCCCTCTCCTCCCGAGGATGACATCCGCATTCTCCAGTATTCTCGTGTCACGGTCAATGCAACAACTTGATCGAAATCGATGTTAGTTTTAGCGCGATTAAGTCCCGTTTAGAATTAAATAACAAACAAAAGCGGTCCCAATAATTGATGCCTAGGACTTAACTGTTATCTTCAATGGATTCAATAAAGTCTTCTTTACTATAATAGCTTTCTCCTCAAAGGTAAGTTAAGCCAGTAACATAATCTAGTCTCAATTTGTCAACCTGTTTCTTGTAATTGAATAGACCGAGAAACTTGTCGACAATGGATTGAGATTGCAAGTTGATTGCATTTCTTACTTATCGAGTCTCTCTAACTGGTTCCTTTGAAACTCAAGTTCTATAATTTCAGATTATATTCGATTAGTATTTTTGGTCTAGTATCTAACTGCTTTATTGGCATTGTGGTCTTAAATCGCTGAGCGTGAGGTTCCTGGATTCGATTCCCAGGCAAAATTTCCTTACCTACATGGAAATCATTAGGTTTCTCTGTAGGAAATTCGCAATAGCAACTCGAACTTAGGAATTTTACCCGGTTTATAGCAAAGTTATAGGTTTCAAGATATACATGAAAATAAATATGATAGAGAAACAATTTCTTTTTTTTTTGCTATTGAAGTCGGTAAATATTATTAATATTACCAGCTGCGTCCCGCAGTTCTTTATTTCCGCAGTAGTTTTTTTACTGGGAAATTTTCAGGATAAACATATCCTATAAAAATATCCATTTCCAAGAGCTAAATTAGCTATGTACCAGCTTTTATCAAAATCCGTTAAATATATTTTGCATGAATGACATTTAAATTCACAATTAATAACATTAACAAATAATAACATTCGCATTTATAATTTTAGGAGCATATGATAATTAGTAGTAGGATACCATTGATAATACAAAAAGCCCTATATATACCATAATATAAAGTATTAATATCAACATTGCCAACAAACTATTACCAAATCTTCCAACAAAGCGATTTCTATTTAGATTTTAACGACTGTATCATATTTTAACTCTTACAGTGTGTGTAAAATCTTTTACAACACCTCTTTCATTATTAATTCATCATCAGTGGGTGTGGGTTGATGTTCGTGTTATTTCTCGTTTATTGCTGAAAGGCCTGTGAATATCAGCTCAAAATCATCAATCTGCACTTCTGTTGCTGTTTTTTTTTTTTTTTTTTTTTTTTTTTTTTTTTTTTTTTTTTTTTTTTTTTTTTTTTTTTTTTTTTTGAGTGTGGATAATCCATCATGGACGCTTTGCCGGACTCCTACCGACTAAAAACCACACAGTCCCACTCCAACCTTTACCGAGGACCCGGGTTCGTTGCAGCAATCACCGCGACTTTATCTCTATACCGTGCTTCAGTAAAGATGACGTCAATAGTATAGTATTGAATGAATACGGTATCGTTACTCTTTTAAACCGAGAGAATATAAAAAAAAAATCTTTTATAACACAATCGCCTTATTAGTGTATCGTTCTATGCAATAATATTGTTCTGAAGTGATCTAGTAACCTTTCCTCACTTAGTTTACGATAATTTTCTTTTGGGTTTCCTATTCTACAATTAACAATAGGAACAGCTAGAACACTTTGCACATTTAACTGTAATTATTAAGATCTATCAAAATTATCCTGTAACAGAACTGTGAACAAACGTACTGTTTCTCATCTTTCGTGGAAAACAAATTTTTTTTAAGGTCTTTTATTCTATATTTAACTCTTCGGATGGGAGAAGCATAACATTATACTTCTTAACAATAAAAATCTATTGAGTCTGGTAATTAACGCGCCAACTGATTAAACTTTTCAGTTTAAAGATTTAATAATTAAAATAAATAAGAAATATATTCATTATTAAAATCACATATATATTATCTACAATTTTATCATAATGTTAATGCTTAAGCTACATTGAATAGATTCAGGCGTTACTTTGCGGAAGTCCATTACAATGGATGCAAATAAATACAATATCTAGCTACTTCCACAAAATTGAGGGTTGGACCATACTAAATGAGCAGCTTAATGTTTCCTCCTCCCCACTGTTGCGTATTTTTACATCAACAACCAATTAAATAAAATTATTATTATCTCTTAAATACCATAATTATTATTCTTAATTTATTCATTACATATTTCTTTACATCCATTTTTCTTTATAAAATAATTTATTACAGATAAAATTTTCAATAAACTGAATCAAGTTTAAAAACACATTCCGTAGTTTTCCGTTACAACATGTGGGGGGGAGAAGGCATAAATAGAGGTGTAGGGTGCGGTTTTGGCTCACTCGGTGGCGGACACTGCACGGTCTAACAGCTCCTGAAGATGCCCCGTGGAGGGGCGAAACACGTGTAGAGTAGTTGGTGGTAGTCGGAATTTTCACCGCTTGCGTATGTGCATATATTTGCGGGCGGGCGGGCGGTGCACAGGTAATGCATGACTACCCTCAATTCTGTGGAAGTAGCTAGATATTGTATTTATTTGCATCCAGCTTAAGCTACATGCGGCATGCGTAAGTAATTCACGGATACTTGTTGTATCGCTTCAAGAAGACACTTAACTATTATCTCAACTTATTCAAACTACTATTGCGTCAACAAACGAGTTAAGATAACAAAAAGATTCACGCGATACATTCGATTACAATAAGCTTTCTATGCATCTGAATTGTAGATGTTTAGGGTTCTTCGGGCATCTAAGAAAGTTTAAAGTCAGAACTACACTACGCACACACGTACGTACGGTCTGGGCGCGTTGGAGCCAATAGGTACGTTCTATGGGCCATTCTTCAAGTTGGACTATCCGTGGTAAATATTATTTTTAATATTTTGTAGTTAACTTAATAAAAAAATAAAGAAACATATTGGCCATGAAAATGACTCAAGAATTACCCTTACATGGGACGCGATGTAACGGACGCGACGCCGAAACATTTTCACTCGTATGCCTCTCGCAGACAGTATAATTTTGGACGTGCCGCGCCGGCGCCGCGCCCTAATGTAGGTCTAGCTATGACTTCTTTAACAGACTACAGTATAAAAAAATACTGACGCTTCTTTAATTATACTTGTATCGGTCATGGAAATAAAATCAGAGACATTTTAGAAAAAGGCGCTTTTAATTTTTCATTTAAAAGGGGTACCTATTTCCACGACAAGACGTATAAATCATTTCATGTACCATAATTATTCTAACCTTTCCCAAATTACGTTCATGCAGACTCCCAATCTTACAGTGTTCATAATATGAGTATTTCACTCGACGCGACAGCCGTCTGACCTTTTCGCCCTCACCACTCGCAGTTACCGGTAAATTCTATCTGCATAAATCTATGTACGGAACCATTAAAGCTTTTCTGTACACCTTCACCGGTACTCTTCGCTTATCTACGGGTAGAGCCGGCGAACTGAGCAATCTATCTTTATTGCTGTGTAATCTAAAGATCGGGATTATAATTGTTTGATTTTACATTTAACTTTGAAATTGTGCCAACATTACAACACATTTCTTTTGAGAAGTTTCGGCTGACAATAGTCTTAGTTCCTCTGCATTTGCTAATCAATGAATTTGGTAATAGATTTATCGTGTTTTGATAGTTCGATGTCTGTTATTGAAATTTCAAACTGTTTCGTTGGTATGCCGTAATGAAATGTAAATTAAATTCTTAACTTTTTATTCATCGTTATCTTTTCTGGCATATTGCCAGGGTTCCCAAATTTCAATAGATTTTAATGAAATGTTTTGTATATATTTGGTAGGTCTGAGAATAGGTCATAGGCTATTTTTATACCGCTAGATGAAAAGGGTGGCCCTTACCAGAAAAATTATATGGCAGCACAACGTTTGCGGGGCACAGCTAGCAATTTATGAAACCTAAGTCAGTGATTTAGAACAAAAAAATATTATAGATATTAACAAATTTTAGAAGCTGAACACGAGTCTCAAACTATTTACAATAAACTTACATCATAAGAGTTCAATGAACTCTCCATATTGTTTCTTTTTCAATGCATTAATCTTACATTTCAATCAAATACAGTATTCGATTTGTATAATCTTAAGAAATGGCATTAGCATACGATTAATAATGTCAAATGCCCAGCTGGTTTCCCATAACTGATTTAATATTATTTGAATGACCTTGACATGCATACAAATGAAATATTTAAGGTCATAACGATTCATAATCGAGTATTAAATCGATTTAATAAAGAATTATTCAATGTTTAGTGATCAATAAGTATTAGGGAGCTGTCAATTGAATTGTCGATAAATCTGGGTGGTCATAGTGATGTGCGAATGAATTTTTAAAATGTACTTAATTATTTTTTAAGGTACTTAGATTGGAATGACTTCCAGTCCATTTGGGTACTGCTTAGCTTTTCCTGGGCTACGCAGAAAGGGACTCAGAGTTCGTAGTTACGTTCATTAATATGTTGTAATCGCAAAATAATTAAAAATGTCTAAACAAGTTCACGGCACATTGACTTTGATAAAAGGGGAGTATGAATGAAAGAAAAAAATGATAAACAATTAAGAATGAATTCAATAAGCGCGGCATTATCTCGAAGAGGTGTCAGTTGACAGTGACAGGCGACAGATAAACTATGACATTATTGAATAATTACCCCGCGCCCTCTTGGCTGCGGCGATATAGGGAGATATGAAAAAAAAAACTGCTAGTTCATATATTTTTTGCATCTTTTTTTTTATTCGGAAATCTTTCGCGTTAGGGGTTGTTCGACAAAGCAAAAGGAAATAAATTGAACAAACATGTAAGCAGTTAAAAAATATTAAAAAATTGCAATGAAAACTAATTTGGTATTAATTTTCATTGGCCTCAAATGTATCTCATAAAATTGTGTGTAACGCGTAAAAAATTGCAGAATGCGGCCCAAACAGGAAAATAAGGTGTTTCAAATACCCAACGTAAGCAGATTCGCTTAATTTTATGAGATTTTTATTAAGAATTAAGGTTTAAATATTAATAATATTAAGCTTTTAGTTCTTCCCATTTCTTGAAACATAATTATAATGTTAACCAATGACGTAGATTATAATTTACATTATTTATAATTAATTAATTTTTTTGAACTTTTCTACACTTGACTTTATATGTATATTTTAAAATGAAGTAGAATATTTAGTGTTATAATTTTTTTTTCTATTCATCCTATGTATACTGTGACTATTATCATATTTTTGCAAATATCGTAGAGGAGGTCGCCATTTGAAGGTTAATATTGCTACACACAATCCACAAATGTCCCCAATGTAATTTTGGGTGATACATTTTACCTACAATAAATTCGATTATTACCAGTCGGGCACAGCAATGTTTGTATATGTAATCTAACAATAATCCTCGGAAGTACTTGTATATATTAATCAGCCCCCTCATATTTATAATTCCATTTACCCGATACATTTCTAACACGCATTAAAACATGCAAAGCGAAAACTAAACGTTAATTTTCTTGTGGATATAAAGTAGAAACATCGGACTGCGAGCGAGTAAATATTCGCACCCGCCGGATAGAACTTCAAGCATTCTCCAACTAAGCTGTCTTGACTTCTTCTTCTTATCGTGTGGTTGCTGAACAACCTAGTGTCATAGTTTAAACCACCCGTAGGTCTCTGACATGGCTTTATACACCATCGGGAACATCTCTCCGGTGTGCTGGTTTCCTCACGATGTTTCCTTCACCGTTTTAAGTAAGTGATAAGCTGTCTTGACTACTGAGCATATGCCCCTATCTCTTTTTGCCATTCTTCCCTGGTCCGTGCTAACCGTATCTAGGTCATCCCCGCAGTCCTTCGCCAGGTCATCTGGTCCTTTTACTGTTGGTCTTCCAACACTTTAGTTTGCTGTCTCTCGGAGTCTTGGCAATCAGTTAGAACTCTGCTCAACCTGCACTGGCCGACTACTGGACAATTGTCGACGGACATAAGAGCCTGACTAGATGACTAGAGACATACCGTTACAAAGTTAATTATTTGTTTAAAAGTTAACAAAGAGTTTAGTATAACTTTCTTGTTAACATAAGTGTATCGCTCACGAATTGTTTATCTAGGTTAGTGGGGTTTGGCTTTACAAAAAGTGGAGAATCGCACATTATTTTCTCAAAATCGATGTTTTGATTTGAATCAATGACATCCATATTAATTATTGTTCACCAGTTACGACTCATGTGCATTCTTCGGGTTTGCCCGACTAGTTTCGAGCTCGAACGGAGCCCTTAGTCTTGAGCCTCAGGGCTAAGGGCTCCGTTCGAGCTAGATTGCCGGGTCCTACAAATGTAATTTGTTTTTACTGTTTGAAAAATACCAGAGGTAGATCGGCGCTTCTAATGGTGACCTTTACTTTATAATGGTATATACTTCTCTGCCCAAGTCTTCGGAGAATACAGGCGTGATGCTATATTATGTTACAGCTATACACTGAACATAGCATCACGCCTGTATTCCTCTGAGGGGTAGGCAGAGGTGTACACAGTTGTTCACCCAAATTTCACCAATGTTGTTATTAAGTCCCATCTAATAGGTGGTGAGCCTATTGCTATCTGCCGGGCATATACCAAACTCCGGGTTGCAACTGAGAATTTCCTAACAGTAAAACTCAATAACACTTACTCCGTCTCGGGAATCGAACTCGGTACCTCATGCTCACCAGTCGCGGTTGGGACCACTAGACCAACAAGGCAGACATACACTAAGCTAATCTAAACATTGAACGCAAAGTGCATCCAGAAACCGTCTTAATTCAGATCCAGAACCCCTAACAGATTCATACGTGGACACATTTTATTAATAAACACACAGTCTCATGTTTTCATTTGCTAATCGGGCAGTTTGTTGAGCTATTGAATAGTAACATCTTTATTTGCCTGAATATTCAGACTGGACGGCAGTGCTGTTTAGCGATTAGTTGTTTTCCAGTAGCTGGATACAGACAGTGCTGCTGGGGAGTTTGGTGCACCGATTTTTCTTCCCAACTAAAACATTAGGAAGCGGTGTAAGGTGGACATTTTGGGGACTGTCTTAATGTTTAATGTTCAAAAATGCTAATATTTAACCTAGTTTGGATAAAGTAATTTTTATTTTTATATTCTTGCTATCACCTTTTATATAATAACTTTCGTGAGGCATATTCATCGAGTCAGACTCGCGACATAGCCGCGGACTCAGCTCATGACTAAAGGCTCCGTTCGAGTTCGAAACTAGTCGGACAAACCCGAAGAATGTACGTGAGTAGTAACCGGTGAACAATAACTAATATCACCTTTTATACCCCCAGGAGGCTAGAACATAATACAACACCACGCCTGTATTCCCTGAAAGGCTAAGAGCTGTACAGCAATTAATATATATTTTTCCACCTGTTGTGCTGCATGCTATGCACCACTATATCTATATATATATATATATATATATGTGTGTATTATATTAACACGAGCTATAAGTACAGAGGCCCTCTTTACAAACCATTTGAGTCCATTAAATCCTGGAACACAAGCTATTTCGAATGACAAGTGTAGTTTCATTGTAAATTGTTCAACCGAAACTTGGCTCGTAAAATTTATCGCGAATGCCGATTTGTGGCCGTTCGACCGTTTGCGACGTTTTAGAGCTACGCGTATATACTTAAGCGATTTTACTACTTTACGCTATGGTTGACGTCGTATGCATATAAATTTGTATCGTCCATATTACATTTGTTTCAATGATAGATTTTTTTTTCTTTTTGAGTTGAGGAAACCTTGTTGCCTCGTTGGTGTAGTGGTCCTAAGCGCGACTGCGGTGCGTGAGGTCCTGGGTTCGATTGTCAGGTCGTGAAAAGTGTGTTTGGGTTTTTCTGTTAGAAACTCTCAGTAGGAGCCCGGAGTTTGGATTGTGCCCAGTGGCAATAGACTGGTACATGGGACTTAATAACAGCATTGATGAAATGTGGGAGTACAACTGTGTACATATCTGCCTACCCCTTCGGGGAATACAGGAGGGATGCTATGTTACGTTATGGTTATGTTGGGGCAATAAAAACATTGTCCCACACCAGGAATTTCTTGACATGTCTAGGTTTAGTCGTAGGGGTAGTTAAATGTTGTCACTCACACTTAAAAAAAGCCTTTTTACACACATTATAGTCTTAATAAAAGATCTGTCTTCATTTCCTAAGAAGAGCAACCATTTTCCTTATTAATTAATTCTTCAAACTATTAGGTACAACCCAACTGAAACACTGATACTTTCTCCAAGCATAAACCTTATCGCATAGCAAACCGTTAAGCAAAATAAAACAATACAGCGACTCTCCACATTTTGAGAAACCACCACGGAACACGAGAAATGACGGCCCATGTCGATAGATCAAAGCTGACGAACTAAAACGGTCCAGGCGCAGCTGCCAAAATATTGCTAAAAAAATCAGGGATACAAATAGTGATCACTTCTTATTGACGAAGTTTAGTTTCCCTTCGCTTATTTCTGGTCATTACGTCACGGGGTCAGTGGACTCACGTTATCTAAAGAGTGTAGTTATGAAAATCGGCCGTAATATGTTTCATGCTTCTAAGAAGAGGAGAAGAAATCATTCAAAATTGAGGGCTTCAGAAATACTACAAATAAACATTTAAAAAGAAGCTTAAACATCTTTGAACATCCTACTAATATTAGAAATGCGAAAGTTTGAGGATGGATGTTTGTTACTCTTTCACGTAATAACTACTGAAGGAATTTGAATGAAATTTGGCACACATGTAGTTTATAATCAGGATTAAGACAGGATCCTTTTTATCCCGGCTGGACCCAATTCTGAAGTCCAAGCAGACGAGATCGCGGGCAGAAGCTAGCAATCACAGCACCCCTAAAATACTAACCCTTCGACTCTTCCTTATACTGTTTTAGATATTTATTTGTACTTTACTAAGTTCTATCTATAGAAACCCTTTAAACCTAACACATAAAATATATTTCATACCATTACTGTATGTTTCAACGACGACTCTTAAAACAGTAAAGTATATAGATATTTAATGATTCCAATAAAAATTTGACCTGTTTTTGAAACGCAAAACCCAGTTCCTAATCCTACCAAAATACTATAATGACTCTCAAAGTTGTTTAAAAACAGGTTACGAATCAAAATAGCCGGCGAACGTTAGACCGAAAACCAGAAGCGGTAGCGACAACTGACAATGCATAACTTCGGTCTGTGTACAGAATTAGCGTCGATATTTTGCGGGCGCGCAGCATCGGAACCACACACACACAACGCACAGAAAATCCACTTTTTTGTGAGGCACTCACCTCACTCATATATATAATATATTTATTATATATATGAATGAGTAAAGAAAAATCAGCACAGACTTGAGCAAAACAGCACGAACCTAACAAAACGGTTTTTTCGCGAATTATGGGTGAAGCCCGCAAATGGCCGCGCAGTAAGTGAATGTGCGTGCTTTTGTGCGCTGAGATAGATAGCACTGTCGCGGGTTGTCGGACCGTGGTGTATTTGTGTGGGTGTAGCTCGCATATTGTAAGTACCTACAATACAAGCAAAGCTGTAAGTTTAAAACATTTTCTATGCAGAACTGAGTACGTCCGTAATTTTTTAGGTCGTGCTAAGGTGGACATCGCACGATTCAGCGTTTGCGTTTGTCTAAGTTATAGTAATATCTAGCTGATGCTTGGCTGGTGCGGGTCCTTCTTCAAAGTCCAATCTATTTCTATAATTCATCGAAATTAGTTCAACGGTTTAGGCGTAAAAACGTAACAAACAAACAGACAGCGTTACTTTCATATTTATAATATTAGTTTTGATGGAACTTCTGCGGTTGTTTCTTGTGTGTTCGAAACTATTCTAGAGTAGATCATGAGTTCAGCTCCCAGTTCGGTTCATTGAGTAAAACATTTTGTTACGTAAGTTTTAGCGCCTGTAAAGTATTTGTGAGGAAGAATTTTAGGTATTTTATTCAGTTTTTGCTGTTCGGTTTTCGAGATAATACGTTTTTTAAAGGAAAGATTTTAAATTTCTAACCAATATTTGTAATATTGTGACTTGATTTGTATTGCAATCGATCTATTTTATTGATCTGATATGTGATAGGATTAGGTACCTACGATGCAATACAAACAACTAAGTATTAATCGTATTGCATACGCAATTATTTTTTGGACGATTTTAGGTGTTATTTTGATCATTTTTATTTTAATGACTATAAATAAATATGAAATATAATTGAACAAAAAAACCTAATGCTAACATTACACAACAAAGCATCACGCCTGTATTTCCCTAAGGAGTACATAGAGGTGTACACAGTTGTACACCCACATTTCACCAATGCTGTTATTAAGTGCCATGTAATAGGTGGTGACGTGAATCTATTACCATCAACCGGGCACAGTTCGAAACTCTAGGCAGCCTAGAGTACTTAGAATTTTATAACAGAAAAACTTAATGACATAACATAATTAAACAGAAAAACTCAATGACATAACATAATTAAAAACTCTGTGACATAAAATAATGTTTAATTTTCAATTAACGGTATCTGGATTCTGGTTCAACCGTAATACATTTGGTGTGGAGAGCAAACAATGATGACAGGTGCATCTATCATCGTCATCAGATAACCTGTTCCCCACACTCTAATAGCTTCAAGATAAGGAATAATTCTAACTTTTAAACTATCGCGTTACATGATATTACTTTAAACTAACAGGAATTATAAATTAAATAAAACAAAAATGCCTTTCATTTCCTGCAAGAACAAAGTAAGTAAACTAATCTTAACCTACTACAATACAAGTTATTAATTTGCAAGAAACCCTCCACAGGTGAAGGATTCCTCCAAAGAATTCCAGCACTTTCTATCTTGAGCTGCTTGCATCCAGCTTTGGCCAGCCGCTTTATTGATGTCGTCTGACCATCTCGTAAGTGGTCTTCCTCTGTGGCGTTTCATACTTAGGCCTCTCCACCGTATCACCCTTATAGTCCACCGCTCGTCTGATAGTCTTGCCACATGCCCCGCCCATTTCCATTTCAATTTTTAAGCATAGTTTAGGACATCGGTGGCTGATATGCTTCTTATTTTTTAATGTCTTTTTTTTCCTGATTTTACGCATACTTTTACAGGAATTAACGCGCAATAAATACCTTTGAATCGCTTGACGTTTTGACCACTGATATGGTCACAAGCAGACTGCTTGTCAAGTTAATTCCTGTTAGTATATTAAAGTAATAAGGAGTAATTCATCCAGAGTATTCACACAAAATAATTATGAATGCGTTTTTTTTTAAGTTTAACCCACTTTTGTCAAAGGCTGTTACGGGTTAGGTTATTCATTACCCATAAATTAAGAAGAAGATGAATGAAATAATATTTAGATCAGGAAAAACACAATTTAAAAAAATATTCACAGAATACATTTTTGTGCTAGGAAAAATACGGTTGTGATCAGGAATAGGACCTGCACGTGCCGGATCTACTCGTACTACTTCAGGCGCTCTAACAACTGAACTATCTTAACCACTCAGAACGCCTGGAATGATATTTATATATATATATTTATATATATTTATATTCGCCTATTTTATTCACCATCCAGAAGGTGTAGGTTCAAATCCTGAACACGACCGTATTTTTCTTTCCACAAAATTTTAAATAACTTTATTAGAGTTTATTAGAGTCCGCTACGCATTAATGCATTTGTAAATTTAAGAATTTTAGTAATTTTGGGGTTATCAAGCAACAGATACGCATTCTATTTCTTAATATAAATAAACAAATAAACCAGTATTTTTTATCTTTCATACAATCGGTTCATGGTCTAGAAATTTGAATATCTATATCTAGTCCAAGTCTAATCTGTCTATATTATTATCTACCTAAGTGATAATGTTTTCTTAGAATTCATTAAATGCACTTACAAAAATTTCCAAATTCGGTCATTTTAATATAAGATTGAGAATGATCGATACCATTACTATAGTTTTTTTTTTGTTTTTTATGCTTCGGTTCCATTTCTCTTAACTTAAACAACATTATTTTAAGAATATGCGAACCCGAGACAGTGTCAAAATTTATTTGGGGTCGGCGCAGCATATTCCTGTCCGGCGTGCTGCTAAAGTTTTGGCTATGTTTTATGATCGGCCGCCTGCCTGACGTCAACCCTCATTGGGAATGATGTTGTTGGTGGTAACCGCCACCGATACGGTCTCCTTCTATCTATGTATGTCACACCTAATGTCAGACTCCACTTACCGGGCTACTTAGTAGTAATAAACGAGTAAACAAAAATTAAAAAATTACTAACAAAATGTCACAAAGTTACACGCACGCGCACCTGGAAGTCCTTGTACTGTGTAGAACATTTTAAACACACCCTCATTTTACCAATACAATGTTATAAGTCCTATGTAATAGGTAGTGAACTTATTGTCATCTACCTGGCACAATTACAAACTGCTCCGCTTCTGGGATGCTACTGAGAAACTCAAATAACACTGCCCGACCCGGGATCGAACCCGAGACCTCATCAGACACTCAGCAGTCGCGCTTGGGACCACTAGACCAACGAGACAGTCCAAAGAAAACAAGTGTTACGTAACATAAAAAAACACAATATTAAAAAATACCTCTTCGATAATAATCCATAAAATTCGATAATAATGAGTCGATTAATATTATAACTTGAATGGAATTACAGACACATTAAGAATTCTTGACAATACAGTCAGTTGGACTGGTTTGAGACCTAGATTTTTGTCTAGATTTTTACGAGGTCATAGACCCTGTTGACATACTCAGTTTATTTTGATTTATCATTAAAGATATAGTAGCTAATACTTTGCCTGATAAGTGTGGAGAAATATAATATGTCCATGAGAAGTAAGGCGTATTTTTCAAACCAAAATTAAACGCAGTTTTCAAATATGTAAATGAAGAGGGTAACTGGTTGTTAGTCACTATGCTGTGAAAGGGTTGTAAAATATTTTATTATGTGATAACCAATAAAGTATTTCTTTTAATATATTCTTAAGGGCTAAAATAAGAAAATCATATCTCAGAAATTGTACACTTTTGCACAAAAAAATCATGGATTATTAAATAGGGAATAAATTATCCTAAGACCCTTTCACGGGATTGTGATCAATATGATCAGCAGCTTTATATATTTGTGGATACATTAAAATTTTGAGTATGAAAATACGTCTACCTTTGGACATATAGGGAATGACGTTTCATACAACTCTTCACGAGATCGTAACGTGACCCTGTATATCTGCCTAGCCTTTTCCCAATTATATTGGGGTCGGCTTCCAGTCAAACCGGATGCAGCTTAATACCAGTATTTTACATGGAGCGAACGTGGCCCTGTATAATATAACTCATTATATAATTATATAAAAGATAATAACAAATTGTATAAACTGGTAATAAAAATAACTGACTTAGTCCTGAATCAAGAAATAAGGAACTTATTTACTCCAAATATTTCATATATTCGGTAGTTCTTAAGAGAACGAATGCCGGTAAAGTCAATACCATGATCATATATAATTATATTTTTTTAATACATGTTGAGGCCATGTAATGCCTATATTAATTCTATTTTTCAAAGAAACATTGAAAAAATAATAGACAAGAACGGGGCTTGAACCCGCGACCTTTGACGTTCCGTGTCATCACTCTACCAACTGAGCTACCTTGTCGTGTTCAAACCTATTGAATTTTCAATCCTCTTTGTATACGTCTTAAGGAGACGCCTGGTGATATTTATCTAGTAATCATTTACAGATTTACTAAACTCAGCGTTACCACTTTGCAGTTGTAAATCGCCGAACAATATCCCAATCCTTTATAAATCATATATAATTATATTTTTTTAATACATGTTGAGGCCATGTAATGCCTATATTAATTCTATTTTTCAAAGAAACATTGAAAAAATAATAGACAAGAACGGGGCTTGAACCCGCGACCTTTGACGTTCCGTGTCATCACTCTACCAACTGAGCTACCTTGTCGTGTTCAAACCTATTGAATTTTCAATCCTCTTTGTATACGTCTTAAGGAGACGCCTGGTGATATTTATCTAGTAATCATTTACAGATTTAATAAAAATATACATATATTGATATATTGAAAATTCAATAGGTTTGAACACGACAAGGTAGCTCAGTTGGTGGAGTGATGACACGGAACGTCAAAGGTCGCGGGTTCAAGCCCCGTTCTTGTCTATTATTTTTTCAATGTTTCTTTGAAAAATAGAATTAATATAGGCATTACATGGCCTCAACATGTATTAAAAAAATATAATTATATATGATTTATAAAGGATTGGGATATTGTTCGGCGATTTACAACTGCAAAGTGGTAACGCTGAGTTTAGTAAATCTGTAAATGATTACTAGATAAATATCACCAGGCGTCTCCTTAAGACGTATACAAAGAGGATTGAAAATTCAATAGGTTTGAACACGACAAGGTAGCTCAGTTGGTAGAGTGATGACACGGAACGTCAAAGGTCGCGGGTTCAAGCCCCGTTCTTGTCTATTATTTTTTCAATGTTTCTTTGAAAAATAGAATCAATACCATGATCTTTATGACGTAAATTAAATTGAAACTTACATAATATTTATACTAAGAGGAAATGCTAACGTTAAAGAATTTCATACGTGGACGGCCGTGATCCAGGCGGGTGTAAGAACAAATGGCCCGCGCACAAATAAACTATCCAAAAACTGCTTACGTAATGTTACTAGACGGCTTACGAGGCAGTCTATATGAGAAATGATTTCGTTTTACTCCAAATTCGATTAATATTGGCCACTGACATCATATATTTGTCTTAAACCGCAATTTTATAACAATGGTAATAAAATAAACAACAGGCACATAAAAAATAAAAAAACGGTTTGAATTCGAAAAAGAATGAAATAGGAATGCATAAAATACAAATTCAAATTTTGAAAATGGAACCCGCTGATATTTACATAACCGTTTGCATTTTGTCTATGCAGAACAAGCTGGGCTTATGTTATTGGTCACTGACATTATTTTGTTCGAATGACGATATTGTGAATAACGGGCTATCAAAAATTCTTAACAAAAGAAAAACAATTATTACAAACAAATATTTGAATTCGGAAAAATAATGATATTAAAATTCAAAATTTGAAAGTGGAACTCGGTAACAATTACATGACCGTTTGTTTTGTCTATGCACTGCCAGTATCCCACACTAGCAAGTGACAGCACTCGTCATATAAATATTGGGCAACGTTGTATCATATAAATAACAAATTACTTCAATAAAATTCTATAGAAGTTGTAATTTTTTTCAATAACTCTAATTGTAGTTTATTAGAGTTGTGTAACAGTCCAAATGACATCTAAATAGGCGTCATTTTCGCCAATTTATTGCGGTGGACGAGTGATACGAAATCGCTATTAAAAAAACTTTTATGACTTTTGACGATGGCCACTCAACTTTAGTATTGTCATATGTCCCGAATATTGTGCAGATGTTTCTAGTTGAAACTTGAAACTTCTGAATCCCACGGGAAAATGTCTTCCCTTCAATTATTTCCTTTCAGTGTCCATTTTGGCCTAATTAATTGCATTGTCTATTGGTCTGGTGGCCCTAAGCGTCCTAAGTCCGGCTTGGACAGTGTTATTGTTCCTTAAGGAAATTCTCAGAAGCAGTGCGGAGTGAATTGTGTCCGGTGGATGGCAACGGGCTCATGAAATGGTATTTGTATCTGTTATAGACGATTTAAACAGTATGTCTAAGAAAGACTTGATAATGGCTAGCTGAAATGTGAGTATATTTGCAACAGTACCTGTCTCTTCCGGCACTATGTTAAGCTATGACATTTAATTATCAACATACATAGCATCACGCCTGTGTGCCCCGAAGGGATAGGCACCCACCGTCACCGTCGTACACCCACATTTTACCAATGCTAATATTAAGTCCAATGTAATAGGTGGGAGCCTATTGCCATCTACCGGGCACAACTCTAAACTCCGGGCTGCTACTGACAATTTTCTAACGGAAAAACTCAATAACACTTTGCCCGACCCAGGAGTCGAACCCGGGACCTCATGTTCAGCAGTCGCGCTTGCGACCAGTAGACCAACGAGGCAGTTTTTGAATTCTCAAAGCAGCGAGAAAAGAGCAATTATTTAATTCTCTAAATTAATTATTATTGTATATCTGCTTTAATTCAATTTTTTTATTATTTTCCATGTGTCTTTATCAGGGGCCCGTGGGTGCTCGGGGGCAGCACCAGCACGCATAAAAACTGACCATCTTAGTGCCACCAGCATCTTAGTGTCGAAGTAAGTGTAGTTGTGATGATGCGCAACATCTTTCTGTCCTACTGCCTGTCCGTTCGCATCAAATATGAGTTCTACTGGATTTAGAACCAATTTTCACCATCATGTACATAGAATATATAAATTTTTCGAACGGTGTGCATTTTTCTTCTCAAATTTAGGCAGTTATTTTAAAAGAGTCATCAAATGGCTTAAGCACCCACGGGATTTTCTAAAAGCCGGCCCTGGTCTATAATAAGTTACGAAATTGATAAAAACTTTAAGTCTTCCGGAAACGTCATTCTTACTATAAACAGGGGGCACTAGAGATTGATATTTTACATTTTCTTACGTTCTACGATCTAAATAGAAATAAATAACTTGTGACGTTAAAAAATGTATAAATAAACTAACAGTTGTAAGGTCAAAGAAATCAAATAACGACGTCACATTCATTCAAATAACTTAAATACGTATCATGAATATTTAATGGTAATATAATTTA
The DNA here is from genome assembly GCA_935421205.1 of Xylocampa areola. Lineage (NCBI taxonomy): Eukaryota > Metazoa > Arthropoda > Insecta > Lepidoptera > Noctuidae > Xylocampa > Xylocampa areola. The sequence goes on from OW285220.1 coordinate 13,303,120, forward strand.
CATTTACAGAGGCGCTTAGTTATAGCCGCACAGATCAATCGAGCAAGGTTAAGCTGCACTTGCCACAGTTATTCTATGGATGGGTGACCGTCACTTCGTAGCGAGACCTCACCGTGCGTCTGTCGCTTTCGTCAAACGAAGTATGACAGTCGTTACAGGTTCTTCGGTTTCGTTAATTGAGGTAAAGCGCGGCAATTTATTATCGGCGCGGTCAATTTATGCAGGGTGATCGCTTGGAGCATTTTCTCCGTGCGTGTGTGCGTTTGCGCGTGTGTGCGTGCGTGTGCGCGTGTGCGTGCGTGTGCGTGCGTGCGTGTGTGTGCGTGTGTGTGTGAGAGAGAGAGAGAGAGAGAGAGAGTGTGTGTGTGTGTAAAATCTATCATGGACGCGGTGTCGGGTCCTATCGCCTAAAACTTTACCTTTACCGGAGTTCCCAAATCGCACAAGTGCAGGGTGGCACAGCTGGATTGCACAAACATTCCAAAGATACGCATTCGTTAGAGCGCGTCGCGCTGCCGTCTTACGCCTGTCGCTGATCTGGCCACGAACCATCCAAGTCAGGCTATGGCTCAGAGTGGCCAGAGATTTGCCGGGATTGAGTGCCCTCCGGTACCTGGCACGTCTTCTGCGGCAGGGGTGTGACAAGTTCACCTCTCTCTCTCCCTTTCCGCTGCCTCTCGCGAACATCACTACCTCACAAAAGGTGGCGTCGTATTCAACTTAACCCAGGCAGCTGGTGGTCCGTCCAAGATATCGACATATGTGTCAAGAAATTATCAACTGTGCACAATAAATTATCAGCTGTGCACTACAAATTATCAACTGTGCACTACAAATTATCAACTGTGCACTACAAATTTTTGAACAGGGTTTGCAAGCTTTTTTTGTACCAATTGATGTAATTGGTGAAAGCCATTACGATGGTGTATACACAATAAAAAAATAAACATGTGCAGGCCGGCCACAGCCTGCACAAATACTCCAGAAAACAGCGCTGGCCCATGCACAAGTTGGCGACTTGGACCTGTCGCTGTTCCGGACCACCACCAACGAAAGACAACGTGAAAGAAAAATCCTCATCAACCATATCAAACACATGAAACTTTGTCTCTATTTTAATATCCTCATACCTAATTTTATCTATGACCTGAAATTTACCAGCTTCTCAATGCGTATCATTCACAGCTCCCATATTAAAATTATTATTAACCTGCCGAAATGTCACTGCCAGCAACGGTTGACTGGGGACAATTTATAGCATTCTTTATTTGGTTGCTTGGGCTAAGATTAATTGGACAGTAAATGTCTTTGGAAAAGCGTGCATTATTTAGATATCATAATAAATCTTACGCTGGAAAGATGTAGAATACTTTGCTATGCACTCCAAAGTCCAATGAAATATGTCCACCTATAAATTGTGTTTCGTTTTATTGAAAGAAAATCGATGCCTGGCTTAGGTGTTATTTATTCATTTATGCTGTTAAATAACTCGTTTTTATTGTAACGCTTTATGCGTTATTTTATTTTATTATTATTAGTGTTTTGATCTTCTGTTTGTTTTTTTTTTATTAGAATAACACTTAGGATGGGTAATTGGGTTATTTATTAGTAGTATTTTTTTCTTATCATTTATATAGATTATTATCAACTTGTTTTTTTAATTATGATTGAAAAGGAAATAAATGTTAATGTAACGACTGACATGGGAAATAGAAGAGAAGAACATATTGCGCTAAACTCAAATAACTTGCACAGCAAGTAACTAACAGTGCAGCAAGTATCTCGAATTAATTATGGATTTATTTAAATGTGGGAAATACATAAATTAAGATATTTTATTAAGGCTTTTAGCGTTTTATTAGGTCATCTAAGTTTTATTACATTTTTTATGTAAAATGGATGTTAGTGTAAAATTAATAATTACTTAAATTAATAATATATTGTGTACCCGTAGTAAATTATGTTGTATTTTTTTAGAATAATAATTTTAATTGATTTAAAAAGTAATGATTAAGTTAAAATTTCACTATGACATTCTGTCAGATAACATTATTTAACATAAAACTATAAAGTTGAAGTTCTCCCAGTATATTTACCAGTTCGTATTTGTGTCTTGTCTGCCCATGCCCTAATGCAAATATAGTTATGACAGTAGTTTGTTTTGCTAATAGATGCTTGGGAATCTTCGATTGCCTTAGGTTAACACATCTACAAAAAAATGCCACAATTAATTAAAAATATATAAATTGATCCACGATTTGTGACAAATAAATAATTTAAAAACCCAATTAAGTATCATATAAAGCTAAATACTACTCTATTAACTATCGAAATCGAAGGTGTGTTCATCTGTCTGTAATCTGTATGTAACTTTTCATGTGTAAACCGTTGAACTGAACTTGATAAAATTTTGCCACAGAGATAGCTTGCTTTCTAGAGATAGACACAGAAGGCTACATTACTGCAGAAAATTGTAAAAAATATAAATACCAAAGGAACAATATAACAGGAAACCAGTTTAAAACAGCACCTCCTGAATATGTAGAACACTTGAAATACCTTTCAAAATCGATTATTTTATCATAACAACATAGCATCACGCCTATATTCCCTGAAGGGCTAGGCAGTGGTGTACTTACACACTTATACACCCACATTTCACCAATACTGTTATTAAATCCCATAGGTGGCGAGCCTATTGCTATCTACCGGGCACAATTCCAAGCTCCGGGCTGCTACTGAGAATTTCTTAACAGAAAAACTCAATAACACTGCCTGACCCAGGAATCGAAACCGGGACCTCATTCTCAGCAGTCGCGCTTAGGACTACTAGACCAACGAGGCAGACATTTTATCATTCCTGTCATTTCACGCATAAAAGTATTTGATATCGTCTTTGACATGTTTATTGTTTTGGAACAACGCATTAAACCTAGATTAAATAATACACGCAGATAAGACCAATTGCACTTATCTTTATTGTTCAAGGAAAATATCTCATATCTTTAGTTTTTATACTAAAAATCAGGTTTGTAGACAAACAAAATGTGTGACTCATATTTTATAATAATATTTTCGCATACCGTTATTAATTACTTGACTGTCCTGTTGGTCTAGTGGTTAGTAGCCCTGACTGCTAGGCCGGAGGTCGTGGGTTCGATTCCCACCCAGGACAAATGTTTGTGTGATGAGCACGATCATTTGTTCTGTGTCTGGGTGTAATTTATCTATAACATGTATGCATTTAGAAATATATAAGTATGTTTATCAGTTGTCTAGTACTCATAACACAAGCTCTGCTTAGCTTGAGACTAGACGGCGTTGTGTGATAGTTGTGGAATATTTATATTTAATTCCCGTGTTTAATTTGGTGAGCTTATGATCGAGTTTGGAATTGTGGTTGGTTTATGATGTGTTGCTGATGAGAATTTCCTAATTGCATGACCAGGGATTCGATCTACCTAAAAAATATTTTTGCCCCCTAGGCAAACGAGCAGATGGATTGGCTGATGGTAAGCGATTACCGTCGCCCATGGACACTCGCAACCCCAGAGGAGTCACAAGTGCGTTGCCAGCCTTTTAAAGGGTTTGGGCCTGCGGTACCCTCACTCACTCGGCGAAACACAACGCAAGCGTTATTTCACGCCGGTTTTCTGTGAGGCCGTGGTCTCACCCCGGTCGAGCCGGCCCATTCGTGCCGAAGCATGGCTCTCCCACGGTGAAAATATATATATCGTTTCCTCCGTTTCCTTTCTCGGCGGTTTTTTTTTGTGAAAAGGCTTTTTATTCTAAAACAGTGACCATGTTCTTATTAACGAAAACCAACCTATAAACTATTATTTTTATGTAATAAATTAAATTATCTATAGCCTGCCTTCACGACTGCCAAACTTTACTACTAAAGAAATAAATTTCCTAATTTTATTAGTCCTACCAGCCCTAGCTACGCGATCAAACGCATCTTCACTTAGCTAAGCGCAGTCATTAACATCAGATTGAGTTTTACGACAAACGTGTGACATCGTAACTATAAACGAACCGTTTACAGTTTACTATGTGATGCACCGAATACAATAAAAACGTTGACAAACGCATTCTGAATTAATTCTGTGTCCATTATAAACTAAATGTGACGTTAAATGCAATGATAGTAATGCTTTCAAATGGTTATGGGATATTACTGATGGAGTTGTGTACGTCCCATACAAAGTACACGGAATAGTTCGAAAGAACCGTTGAAGGTTCTACGAGTAAACTAAAAAGAGTCGGTTCTTTACTAGTTTTCTTTCTATCTACGTTTGGTCACCAACTCGTCTGATGGTAAGCGGTGGTGTGGCCGAGTATGGAGAATGTAGATCCAGAAGAAACCTATTCACTATACCCTTGATTATGCCTAGTATTTAGTACCTAATAAATTCGCGAAATCTAACGACAGTTAATACTATTCCGAACTATAATAAACAGGCTAATCTTGGTATTTCGATACCCTTAAAATCGCTAGAATCGAAATAAGAGCCATTCAGACTTACCACTTTTAACATCGCCAAACAGCGATTCAAGGCGCTTTACGGAGACTTCATACAGCGACTGAACACTGAAACGCACGATTAACTACCGCGATCGATCGGAGAATCACCAGAACGCAATGAAGTATTGATGTAGTCACCCAATCGCTAAGTGCTGATGCTTAAAGTAGCAAGTCTACGAGCCTCTAAACACTTCAATAGCCTCTCAAACTTTCGTAACTTCAATAACCTTAGAATTAGCTACTTTCAGGTCCTTACGGGTGCAACTGGTCAAACACAATGCATGACAGGATGTTATCTTGCACGTATGCTCCGTAATCACTATGGCATTGCGAAGGTTCTAGCAAAACCCCATTTGGCAGTTAGTTCTGCAGCGACCAGCGGCCAACTTGGGTCGGGAGTTGTTTTAGCGATTTTCATATTGTTGAGAACAAACAATTGAATACAAACCAGGCAGTGTGGACGCCCAACACTAATTTCTGCGGCTCCCATAGCGATTTTCAAAGAATGATAGTAATTGTAGATGAATCTCTTTTTATGCTAGTTTCATTGCGTAATAAAGATGTATTACTACAGATTGGCTGGTTCCGTTTTATAACTGTACAGTTAGTAATGTCATAATATTCAGTAATTGTGTGTAATAAAACCACTTTGGTGCATGTTGTAAAACAAATTCTCGCACGTCTCGTGAATCTCATTGGATTTTCGTGCAATTACGACTACCTCTTTTTTCGTAATTGATTTATTAAATCGTGAACCTGTTAAATTGAATTTGGTTTTGCTATACCGGTAATTGATTTATAAAACTCCAATAGAGTGTGAAGCGTTGATAGAATGGAGCTAAAGATTGGAAAACGAAGTCGTGGGCCGCACCTGGTTATGGTGAGGATTATAAATACTGTCCCATGTTCTGTGTAAAAATGAACTTTTTTTAAATTTTCATTACGTTAGGCATGCGGAATTCTGATAACAGTAGTAATTAGTTGAAGTAGTCAGGAATAAAAGAGAAAGCTTCTACCACCTGACTCCTTGGTCTAATAGTCTCATCCGTGGCCAAAACCAGAACCTGATGCTCAGCAGCTGGCAAGAGATTCTGGGTGCGATTCCTAGGTTGGGAAGTGGTTTTTCTCTTAGGAATTTCTCAGTAACAGCCCGGAGTTTGCCCGGTAGATGACAATAGGTTCACCAAATGCTTTATGAGATTTAATATTGGTAAAATGTAGATGAACAACGATGATAATACATGAATTCGACAAAAAAAACCCCGACGTAATCCTCAAACTTTTAAAGGGACATCCTTGAACCAAAGAAATGAAAGGCTATAAATATATTTGAAGTACCCTCCAAGTACTTAGTATGCACGGTAGTGTATGAGTCGAGGTGTCAAGTACATCAATCAATAATAAAATTAGTTGATAGCAGAATGAAGTAATAAAACAATTATGTTGGGGTCTAAGACACGTCGGCCATTCTAATTAGATGTCGAGTACTGTCTGCATGTTGTATTGATGATAACGCACTTGAAATGTGGGAAAGACTCCTACTGTACTTTTAATGATAATGCATTTACATATTGACATTAGTACATCCAATATCAATTCAAGAATGAGAGGTTATTGAACATAGATGAAGCGAAAGAGGCGTGACGGAATTGTAGCAGATAGAAATTATGTAAATATGGATAGTGTTTCATTATCCACATTCAACATTTAATTATAAACAAAGGTATATAATTACTAATTTACACACAATTGCAAACAGATAAAGCTGCAATCGGGAGATGATTTAAATAAAATAACAATTTCGCGTTCGAATTTAATTGACATCAGTAGATTTATTGGGCTAAGATGTTATCAATATAAAATACAAGCTATTTAAACAAACGTGTTTTTGAACACAATTTGTTTTATGTTTAACACAACTAAGATTCCATTACAATTATTAAATCTCGATTTATGTAACAGGGCTAATGAATTTTGTTGCAGATAGATATACTGTTATACGTGTAAGTAATGGTTACCGCTTTTTGAACCTCAGGTTAAACCTGACTTGTACCAATGACGTTTTTTCAATATAATGTATTTTAGATGATACGGTAGACTATACGCTAAAGGAAAACCTCGTGAGGAAATCTTGGAAATTTCCTCGCTGTGATCTCGCGCGGTGATCAATGCTCGCAGAGGGGCCCTTGCGCACCATTAGACAATTATGGGCTGGTTATGTAGATAGAAACCACATTCTCATCAATATATAAACAAATAATTATAATTAAGAAAACAAACATGTTCATTAGCAACGGGTGGTCTAAACTGTCAACAATCATAAAGCTCTCCTAGAATCTTAGATATATTTTGAGACGTGAGGCATAAAGATTGTAATAGGTTGCTGACATCTAAGACATGAATGTTTATTAAATAAACATAAACTAGATATCATAATCTAACTACCATACTTATTGATGAAACAGGAAGGAAAGTAATGATAGTTATGAAATTGCAATTTATTGCAAGAATTTACATCACTGTATTCTTTTCGGTTCCCTCACATTATTGTGTTAAATCAAAAACATAAAAAATTAAACACACAGCAAGGGACTGGCTGGATCGGATTCAAATCATTATTATTATTTAGCGAATTTAAAGCTACAGGCTCGGCGCGTGCGGGCACGAGCAAGAGTCGGGGACTCGGGGTGGGAAGTCCCAAGTAAAAGGTGGTGAGCATATCTCCACTCTGACTGCTACTAAGAATTTCCTATCAGAAAAACCAATAACATTTTATCCGATTTGAGAATCGACCTTAGAAGTCAGGCTAGGAACCATAAGACCACCGAAGTAGTATTTGAAGAAGACGTTACAAGGTGTTCAGCTAGGTTATTAGGATCTAACCTGTCAGTGTGTGTGTCTTAAAATGTGGTGTTTTTATTCCGAATTAGAATTTCTAACGGAGTCAGGTGTGTAATAACCATATAATTTGTAAAACTTAAAAGATACCGATGCTTAATGACAAACGTTTTCCGGTCCACAATAATGATGAAAAATTATTAACGGCATCTGTAATTGATAACTTTGAAATAAATAAATAAGTTTTAAGTAGTGAAACATCTAAACAGGTAAATGGGTCAGGAGTTTAACGAGCTTTTACTGAAGTTAGTTTAGTTTAAACAAGTGATTCTAGGCTCAACTGATAACAAACTAGAAACACCTTGAAATTGTTGCTATACTTAATTGATCTCTTCGACATTCTAAGGAATATTGATTTGTTATTGAATAGTTTTATTTGTTTATTGCTATAAATATTCGTGGTACTAGGTTCTTAGAACATAGGGGAATTACTATATGGTTTCAACTTAATATAGAATATTTAGAGGACACTGATATGATGAATATAATTAATTGGCAAATGGAACAGATCTTTCGACTACTGATTGATTGGAACTCAGTACTAAACTTAATGGCATTACAGTTACAAGTATCGTTATTAAAGAACAAGTGGTGCTACTTCAAATTATGTGAATACAATTGTAATTAATAGCATATTCACTAATGTAAATTGAGGTTGTGAACATTTCAAGAATAAAGATATTCATTCATAAAAAGCGTAAAATAGCTCACTTCTGTAATATTACGAAGGATTAGGTAGAGGAAGACTTTTGTACACCCACATTTTACTAAGCAATGCTGTTATTAAACCCCATGTCATAAGTGATTACCCTATTGCTGAGCACAATTCCAAACTAAGGGCTTCTGCTGAGAATTCTCTAACAGAAAAACCCAATAACACTTCCCGACCCGAGAATCAAACTGGTAATTTTGGACTGAGATAAAAATGAAGATAAATTAATTTCGTAGCATATTTCACACCAAGGTAAAGTATAGCTTTTATTTATAAAAAAAAAACAATTATTTTTTAATCACTGGGAATCGATGTGTCAACAAGAAATCAAACAACACTTTGTTGACGATCTTGCGCAGATTATTCAATCAATTATTACATTTTAGTTGAGATTCGTTAAATCCGAAACCAGTTTCTTATGGCGTTCTGAATAATAGCTGGTAGTATCAGGCCTTAACATTCCTAGATCACATGATCTATCTACATAACGAGGTAATCAGTATATCTATACTCACAATAGCCACATTAAATATAAAAGATAGTATTAAGCCTTAGAACTGGTAGTAATATCATTCTAAATAAAACAATGGTAATTTTTTTTATCGTTCTTAACTTATGCTAATCCAACTATATTCCGCTTATATATAAGAGTATGGCTCTAATAGCATGAGACGATACAGTTAGGTTATCGATTCTTCTGAAAGCCAAAAATATGTAGTTTTTTTTTTTTGAATACCCAAGATATTGCCGACCGTGTTCCTTGGGGTACCCCTTCAACCATCAATGATGAAGATGCATGTGTGGATAAAAACTTAGGGAATATATTGTCTGTATAATAACTTTCGTGAGACACATTCATATTAATTATTGTTTAACGGTTATTTCTCACTATGTCACTCAATATTTTCTTTTACTTTTTGTAATCTATTCTATGTATATTAATTCGGATATCTAGCTTGGCAAATAGCAACACATTTTTCATCATCGATTTCGCTATACCTATGCCATAAAACTGGTTTTGACAATACATCATCTCTTCGACCGTTACTATCACCATGTGACTCGTCTACCGTATGTCTAGTTGTACCAAAATAACACGTGAAAATTACCATATGTCTAATACATTGCCGTTTTAATCTGAGATGAAATTAGTACCATGTGGCAAAAAAGTGACGTGTATTGAGAACAGGTTTGTTAAGTCATTAGTGGAGTGTTTGGATGTATAAGCAAAGCTTGTCCGTTCTATTGTGATCTTGGAATTTTGCTTACCATGAATTTTACCATATTGATTCTTTTAATTTACACCTTTTTGGGACATAACTACCGTTGAGTTATGTGTGAGCGGATAAAAACTAAGCAAATTTCTAGTACGTGACTGAGGTACATCCTTTAGTAGGTAAAGGAAGGTTAAAGATGTTACCCAGAAACATTAAAACTAAGCCATTTCTGCTCATGAGAGTCAAGGTCAGCTGTAATTTAAAAAGTGATTTTCATACTAACTTCAGGATCAGTGAAAATATAATAAAAGATGAATAATTGACACTTTCACAGCCTATGTAGCCAAATCAAATGCTGTTTATAAATTCCAAAATGTATGGAAATAACACTGAGTGAATCAATTATACCACTGACAATTAAAGAAAGTGACATTGTCTAGGGCAGCAGGTTGGAATGGTAACACTCTCAGTAACTCTCTGTGTCTCGGCTGTGTCCACGGTTACGTCACATCATCCCGTTACTCAGACGTTGGCAATTAGCCGTGGCACAAACATCTGATTACTATTTTTGTTTGCTATAAACATGCAGACGCATAGACTGGTACTGAGTGGCTAGATGAGAAAGAATCTGTGAGATTAAAACTTCGTAAGGAATCACAGACCTTGAGAGATGTTCTTGATGCAGTAAAGCTATGGCCTACGGGCGGTTTAAACTCTAGCAATTAAGCTAACGATTGGAAGGGAGATTAAGAACGTTTAAGATAGGGATTGGATGAGAAGCGGGGTATTGTACTCAGTGGCGAGATGTTCGTGAGACCAGGTCCAGCATTGCTATAAGTTGACAATGATGAACATGGAGAATAGATGTGGAGACAGTTTTTGAGAGGAGAGAGAAATTTTAGGCAGTAGTTTTTAGTTGTATGAACTACATATATACGAATAAAAATTCACTGTTAGATTTAAGTATTTTCTAAGGGACGCCAAATTAATTGAATCTGTTGAAAAAAATATAATTTATTTATTTTGTTTTGTGATCTGTGTGTATTTTTTTTTTAATTGAGAGTATTTCTGCGTTAGGTACCATAAAGTGATTATGACATCAAAATGTAGGCAAAAATTATGCCTCGATTTATTATAAGTACCGCCGGTAGTAGTCGCCGGCGCAGTTAAAATAGTCTCGTATGATGATCAGAGGAACTCGACGAAAGATTTGCAACGGCACCAACGATCATAACATTCACGAGATGAATTTTTATGCCTATGGTATGCTAATAATTTTTTTTTTTATACGTATGTGTTAAAATCTTTATTGTATGAACAGGCATTTTTACTTTTTAAATTAGTGACTTTATTTACATAGAAACTGATAAATGTAATATTAAAGATACATTGGTTATAAAAACTATTGGGAAGATGTTAGCTGAATCAATTAATGTTGTCTTTATAGCGTGTCACTTCTAATTAAAGTTTTTTATAAACAAAGGTATTGGAAGCTGCATGACGTCATAATCCCAGAAAAATCGCAAAGAGTATTGTCAGAACCTCTACAGACTTGACACTTTTAGCATCGGGGGTCAGCGATTTGGCGACTGCATCAATTCTATTCCGCGTTTGTGCGTCTGCATCAATACTTTGAAAATCCGACAAAAATTGCTGATCGCCGATGTTTAGTGGCACGTTTTCCTACTTTTATTTATTATTCAATGTATTTTTCTTTTTTAATTGGAGATTACGTTCAAGGATCAGACACGTTCGTCTAGTCAGGAAATGAGTTTCATAAGATAAAAAAAAAAAAACATTGTTTGATGATGGCGAAAAATGAGAGCATTTCCTGTTCTCATTTCAAAAACAAAAATGATTTATTTCGTCTTTTGCGTAGGTAAGGCACTTGTTTTTAATTTTGAGTGAAGTGTTTGTGCATTCTTCAGTTGGAATATTAATCTATGCTTATTGTGTTGACAGACGGACATACGGTTCAGCTAAAATAATCCATTATTTTGTATCTTCAAGAGCAAAATGCTGTAACAACGTTTCGGTTTTCGTATATTGTGCAATAAATAGATTCTGCCAATTGACGGCACGATTAGCGCAGTAGTATAGGGATCAGCTTTTGATCCGCGGGTCGCGGGTTTGAGTACCGGTCGTTACAATTTATATAGGTATGGCTTACAGATAAATGTCTTGGGTCTAGGATTTTGTATCTGTAGACACACCCACGATAAGAGTTTTTTTTTTGCATTAAAGCTGGATACCTTATTAATTATTGTTCAACGGTCGCAACATCGCCGCGGACTCAGCTCATGACTAAGGGCTCCGTTCGAGTTCGAAACTAGTCGGGCAATCCCGAAGAATGCAATGAGTAATAACCGTTGAACAATAATTAAAATCAATTGCATTTATTTATGACAAAAAAAAATACACCACAAAAATGAAAACCTAAAAAACACAAGACATTCATACCCTCGTCTCATAACAGCGCTTTCCATTCATCCGCAAAAACATCGCATTCAGGCATCCAAGAGTATATTGAGCATGGAACTTAATAATTCCATCAATGAAATGTGGGTATACAGTACAATACGTCTGCCGATCCCTTCGGGGATACAGGCTGATGTTATGTTTTGGACGACAAACTAACGTCCCACTACATCCTGTTCGAAAGGAAGCTGACCTCTAAGTCTCCGTTGTTGATAATACTGACTTACCCCGGATAAAGAACAAGCTTCAACAAGTATCAGGGGTCAAAAGTCCTCCAAAAACACGGTCGAAGAGACCCCAACAATCACCAACTATAAAATAGAAATGAAATCCGTGTCGACAATCGACATGTGTACCTTGTAGTGTCAGTCCTTTGTACAGTCAGCAGAATAAGTCGGTTAACATTTAATTTTAAAACGATATTTTAATTCTTATTTTATTTTCTTTTAATTTACAACCGTGTTCTATTTTTGATTTCGAATTAAGTTTTTTTTTAATTAATATAATTACTTTTATTTGTAGTCTATTAATAATAATATTTGTATTTGTAACTTGAAATTATGTAATTAAATTAGTGTAAGTTGTTTTGTTCGTTCCATTTAAAGTAAAAATAAAATATTTTTAGAGAGATTATGATTGAGTAGCGAATAATGTAGTGGCATACATACATTAAACATATCATACAATCGTTATTTTATATAATTATACAAATACAAATAAATATAAATAAAAAGCTTTAGCTATGTTTTTCGGATATGGAGGGAAATCCAATGTGGTACAATGGGACTGTCAAACCTGTCCACTATTATTACTGATATGGTGCATTACGGAGGCTGCTCTTTCTCTCATGATGGAATGAAAGCCATCAGTGCGAGCCTCCATAAACATACCGGACGCACTACAATATTTCGGTAGCCCCAACAATTATATTGTATGCATTAAAAGAGACTGTGACCTCTGAGTTCGACTCGTTTTTTTTTTTCATAAACCTATGGAAAAGCTTTGTAGAAAAGAATATGATTTGTGAAAGAGTTTTGTAAATACCTATTTACAGAATAAACAATTTGAATTTGTATACTTATGTTGCTAACTGTACGTTTAAATAGTTACCGGGCTTAGATATCGACTGGGTGTGGTCCCATATGGCGGTAACCTGTAACATATATTTACGTAAAGGTGTGTCCCCAACAGGCATTTCGATTCGCGAGCCGGCATCGGTATCGTTGAAACAAAAGCTCGCGAACGCATGCTCGCGGTAGAACGTATACTGTATTTTAACGAAAAGTTGCAATCTAGCTGTCCCCGCCTAATGGAGGAGTATCTTCTTCGAATCCAGCAAACACTTTAACCTTTCAATCTTAACAATCGGTATTATTGGTATCTTCTTCAATCTTATTAATTGCTATAGATAGCTTTCATTCTGACAGTTTGCGCTGATCTTAGTCCACGAAGTGGAGAGATCCCGCAGATTTTTTTCTTTTGATCAGGCGGCACAATCCGTGGCAAATTGAAGAATCTGCCCGGCTAATTAGACGGATTGGCGTTCCTTTTTGCCCTACTTAATAGACTGATGGCGTTCCTTTCTTATCTTTAAATACTACTGATCACTGAAGTATCAGAACTAAATTGTCCAATCGAAATCAAAGTGTAAAAACGAGTGTCAATTACAAAATTGGGTGATCAAAGCACGACAAAAGGGGGTGCGAAAAACACAGGTGAACGAACTCTTGAATTGATACAATTCGTAAATTACCACGAGCTCTATAGATAGCAAGGTATTGCGATCAATGTATCTCGCAAATATTTTTTGTAAACTCTTTTGGTTTATCTATGTACTGTAGGTTTGGGAGTGTGTGCATGTAAAACTTATGTCTATTGACACACTGATAATGTCGAAGAAATTCCAAGTAAGAGCACAAAATATAAAATAATAGTACAGGTGTAACGCAACGCTATTATTAAAAAAGGTGTCTCAGATAAACTTTGTCTTTTAAGTAATATTTTAGACTAGGTTTTGCTCGCGACTTCGTCTGCTTAGACTTCAGAATTGGGTCCAGCCTCGATAAAAAGTGTATCCTATGTGTTATTCCAGGTTATTTAATATCTGTGTGCCTAATTTCATCCAAATCCGTTCAGTAGTTATGGCGTGAAAGAGTAACAAACATCCATACATACAAACTTTCGCGTTTATAATATTACTAGGATAAGTAGTATTTTCGCAATCATTACAAATTAGAATAAAACAAATCCATAAATACACATGATTAATCCGGTTTAAACTTGTTTTATTGTCTTTTATATCCCCTCAAGACTCCTTTAATACTAAGTCTTAAAGTGACTAATTGTACTAGCTTGTTGCACTCGCCTGTCACACTCACTTAATTCTAACTTATATCTAAACGATTAAAAGATAATTGATGTTTGATCAAACGCAACCGGACTGTACCGGCTGTCTCGTTAGAGAACCTCTTTGTTAAGATATATCATTGAATAGTTTCCGAGCTAGAATATAAATATGTGGGACAAAAATAAATTGTACCGGCTACCGTGTCGTGGTAATACTAGTTTATTTATACGTAGCGAAATATCGGGGAACTATGTATTTCGTACTCGATACAGTAAGTACCGAGTACGAAATACATAGTTACACTTTCTATTAATAAATACATTAAATAAAAAGTTCTTTATTTTGATTCCTAAATAAAAGACTTCTTTTTCTTCTATTCGTATCTTGCAGTCACTTTTTATTGGGCAAAATAGCCTGAAACACAGGTTTTAACCTAGTTCAGGCAACTAAGCAACAAAATCAGGACATGCTACCGAATGTTTTTATCTGTCGTCGTAATATAATTATTTTTATACCTATGTACTACACTAAGCATAATTTTAAGTTAATTTTGATGTATTATAATTGGGTTTTTATATATGTACATGCGCTTTATGTTTTTTGAATAAAGTATTATTATTATTATCGTGTAGTTGATGAAAAACCTAGTCTCAGAGTTTAAACCACCCGTAGGTCTCTGACATGGCTTTACACACCATCGAGAACATCTCTCAGGTGTGCTGGTTTCCTCACGATGACTTCCTTCACCGTTTTAAGCAAGTGATAATTAATTTATAATACGCAATTGACTTCGAAAAGACAGTGGTGCGTGTCTTGGATTCGAACTTGCGACCTTTGACTTGTCAGTCCAACGGTCATACCACTAGGCTATCCCATGCATGAAACCTATAAGTTTATTAGGTACATCTAACTTCTATCTTGACTTTGTTTTGTAGTTGCTGTCGCCGAAAAACAGGTTATTGAAAACGGCAGTGACTTTAGTTGTTCATACATTGTTCAACTTTTTTATTACACGATCGAGATGGAATATTTATTCGAATTCAAAACTGTATAATTTTTGTTGCATTATGTATGAAACATTACGTATGTATCTAATTCGATTTAGAATTGTATATTATGGTTCACGCTTGACACTACCTCGGAATTTCAGTGTTCAATTGTTCTAATCTAGACGTTTGAATCTTTTGGAAACACACGATGGTGTTTTATGCATGTGGCCGCTGCAATTAGAGCTTTGTTTGTACATCTTTACAAATTGAATGAAATGATGACTCGTCTCGTCTCAGTCTGACTCGCGACATAGCCGCGGACTCAGCTCATGACTAAGGGCTCCGTTCGAGTTCGAAACTAGTCGGGCAAACCCGAAGAATGTACGTGAGTAGTAACCGGTGAACAATAACTGAAATGATGAAGTCAGTTTTTACATTTAATTTATTTCAGGAGTAGATAATAATTATATTTTGTAACTTGTAGGCTAAGTGACAAGATAATTATGAAAAATACTAGTCTGCTTATCATTTCAACAATAAACAATGATAATTAATTAGTTTGTGGATGGCTACACAAGTAGAGGAAGACCGAGGAAGCGATGGATGGATTGTGTTAAAGATGATATGGATAGAAAGGAAGTGACTAGGGAGATGACGGCTGACAGAGTATGGAAGAAAAAGACATGCGGCGCCGACCCCAATTAAATTGAGATAAGGGCAGGAGTATGATGAATTAGTTAGCTACAAATAATCACAATAAATTTATATTTAACTAGCGACCCGCCTCGGCTTCACACGCGGTGTGACACCGATTTTTTTCAACATCTTCAACAATCATCGTCATATTTCAACTAATTTACACAAAACCTTAACGAATTATATACCTAGCCCTTCCTCATGAATCACTCTGTCTATTGGTGAAAACCGCATGAAAATCCATTAATAAATTTTTGAGATTATCGCGAACAAACAGACAGACAGACGCGGCGGGAGACTTTGTTTTATAATATGTAATGACTAGATACCGCATATATCAACGTCGAATTAAAATACCCATTGAGATCTCCATTCACTCGAATAACATTTTGACAGATTATTTAATTTATTGTGCGACAATACGGCATTTTTTTCCTATTTTCTGATATTTTACTATGTAAACTGTGACAGGAGACTGATCTAGGATTGCACGCCTACTTTGGGAATAATAATTGCACGTGTACATCAGGCGGTATTTTCAATATATGTAGGTATATCTATGTTTTTTTTGATTTTCATGCATAAAAAAAGATTATGACACGATAAAAATATAATAACCTAATACCCGTACAAACAATACCATACCAATAATAACATTTTATAATACACTACGCTACCGATTAAAATCTAAACTACTCACAGAAGCAATCGTAAAACAAAGATAAACCTCTCGAAGCACCTCGTCATAATATAGTGCGTCAAACGTCTTCCGTTAGTCTATTATCTGAGGTAATGCAACAAACAGTTATATGTTATGCGTTTTTTGACTGGGCGACCGGCGGCGGGCGCTCGGGTTTGGCCGTCGTATGCCAAGCAGGCCACTGGCCGACCGTCGCGGTTAGGGTTGCTATTTCAAGCTGTATTTTATTCATTACAAATATTTTGAAATTGGAATGTTTTATATTTTTTAAAGAACTTTTCCAAACGCCAGGAATTTCCTCTGTATCGTCGGTGCATTTACAAACACAAATCTCACATGTAAATGAACATATAATAATAATAATAATATTCCACAACTATCACACAACGCCGTCTAGTCTCAAGCTAAGCAGAGCTGTTGTTATGAGTACTAGACAACTGATAAACATACTTATATATTTCTAAATTGCATACATATTAAAGATAAATTACACCCAGACACAGAACAAATGATCGTGCTCATCACACAAACATTTGTCCTGAGTGGGAATCGAACCCACGACCTCCGGCATAGCAGTCAGGGCTACTAACCACTAGACCAACAGGACAGTCAAAGAGATATATTTGCTCGGTGCGGGAATCGAACCCGCGAAAATGTTGACGGCACGCATAATGTTGACGGCGCAGTAACGCAAATTTTTTCACCGCGTGTCGCGGGTTCTGTTCCCGTACGGACCAAATATTGGTATGATCTACAGATGATTGTTCCGGGTCTGGGTGTGTGAGCATGTGAGATTGTGTCTGTAAACGCACACACGAATCCCACGATACAGGACAAATACCAAACTATTGTGGGGAACTTAAAAAAAAGATCGGTACAACCGCTTATTGCCACCTACTTCCCTTAGTTCTCATGACTTCTGGGACATCTACCATGTTTGGTCTCTGCATCACCTCGAGGTTGTCTGACAGAGAATGCCTATGGCATTAATACCGCCTTTGTACTCTTTTGTGCATAAATAATTATATAAATAATATAGCATCACGCCTGTATTCCCCGAAGGGATATGCAGAGGTGTACATAATTGTACACCCACATTTCACCAATGTTGTTATTAAGTCCCATGTAAAAGGTGGTGAGCCTATTGCCATCAACCGGGCATAATTCCAAACTCCGGGCTGCTACTGAGAATTGCCTATCAGAAAAACTCAATAACACTGCCCGACCCGGGAATCGAACCCGAGACCTCCTTTTCAGCAGTCGCGCTTGAGACCAATAGACTAACGAGGCAGCTTATTGAATAAATAAACCGCTACAATCGTGTTATATATACCAATAACATCAAATTTGGTAACTATTTTTACAGTTATTTCATGGTAATTACCATACAATAGTACCTATAACAGTTAGGTATGCAGATTGCGCATTTACTTTTGTCTTAAAACTTATTCTTCAAGTTTTGGCCACTAAACTAACCAAATTACGTTTTGTCTTCAATATTACCTTATGAACAGTTTATGGATTTCGTACACAGAGTACCTACTTTATTAAAGAGGCTACGCCGTCTGTCTGTCTGTCACCAGGTACCTTTTGAACCGTTACAGGTAGGCAGATTATGTTTATGTCATTAAATCTGTAAATATTCTATTAAGTATGCAATTATAACAAAAAAAAAAACCATGGAACAGAATCCTAAGTACGTGAGTTCGCACTGGGCCGGTTTTTTAAAAGATAATTAGAAAACAATTGTTTCAGATAAGGTTTTTTTTTTTAAGAAAAACATTTATTGTATTCCCAAACACCGGATGGTATTAGGAATTTCTTAACAGCAACACCCAATAACACACCACGAAGACAAGCTGAGGAGACCACTTGACCAACGTCGCATTTATTTATTACACGATTGCCCAAAAAAGGAGTGTTGTAGCCATGGTACAAAAAAGTGTGAAATATGGCGTGTTTGTGTATGGTAATAAAACTATCTTTATCTAAATAAAAATGTTATGTACACATGACAGGCGTACTTTTTTTTACAATATTGTTATTATTACAATATCATTACAGTTTTATTTTCCATAATATACAACATGTACTTTGAAAAACCATCATAACTATGTACAAATATTTTTTGGAAAATAAATTTTTAATAATATTGTAATAATTTTAATTTTCTTTTTAATTAATTTCATCTTGTTTGCCTTTCTATCCATTTGTTACTTTTTGCCCTAACCCTAAAATAGCTGGCGCTATCAGCCAATCAGTATCTGTCAACCCTATAACTCGTTTAGAATGTCCTACCGTTCGCTAGCACATGTGAATATGGTCCAGCAAACTATTAACAACGAAATATCTAGATACTGTGATGTAATACACTTTGTACAGATAAGCGAAAGGGTTCTAGAATAAAGGACAAGTGTTTACATTCATAATTGCTCCACTCTATGGTTTTATATAAAACCTATACGCTTTTAAATTAAATATTCTTAAAAAACCGTGTCGGTGGCGGTTACCGCGAACAACAGCATACCCAATGAGGGTTGACGTCAGGCAGGCGGCCGGTCATCCCCCCCGGGGTTCCACCTTGTCGTGGTGGGGGGGCTCTAATAGCCGTAGCTTGGTCACCCACGGTGAAGCTAACGGAACCCGAGGAGGGCCGCTCCTCAGGGCTTTGCCTTCAAGCCCATGTTGGAGCGGCGCCGGCGTAGGTTGCGAGCCTTATGGGGGGTGTCGCAACTGAGGTGGGCTGCGGCGTCGTATGGGCGGCACCGCAGCTGAGGGATGGGGGCCGCGGTAGGAGAGGAGTGCCGGTATGTCGATGCTCCGCTCTCCCTAACTGCCGCGGCCTTGACGGGGCCGCCACCGTTGGATGGCGGACGCGGTGGGGCCGCAGGGGAAGAGGAGTGCCGGTATTGCGAGGCGCTCTCCCTATCCTCTGCGGCCGTAGTGGCAGGCGGCGGGGCCACAGACCTGACCCGTCGCAGGGGACCTTGGGCGTCCAAACACGGGGTCGTCTGGCGCCCATTGCACATGGTCTCCGAGGTGGTTGCGGCACGCCATTAGTCTGGTGTGCCGTAGTGGGGGGGGGTGCAATACCCAACCCCGTGAGTTCGCGGTTGTGTGCGAGAGCGTTCCCGCGTCCCGCCCTCAAGCAGCTGAGGAGGTATACTGTGGAGTTTTAGTGGGTTCGAGTCCCATAACCGCTCTGTCTCCCCGTGTCAGAGCGGTATGCGAGGGCATTTCACCACATAAAAAAAAAAAAACGCCGACCTCAAATAAATTGGGATAAGGGTAGAGGGATGATGATGATAATGATAATTCTTAAAAAACATTCGTACGTATGGTTAGGTGATGTTAAATGTCGTGATAGCTGGGTGGACACCGGCCCGTCTCCTGAGCCACAGATCGTGGGTTCAAACCTGACATGTACCAAATTGACTTTTCAAAGCCATCTGTACCTACTTTCTTTATTAATATAAATATAACTCGTCGTTCATTTAGTGGTCCCAAGCGCTGCTGAGCATGAGGTCTTAGGTTCAATTCCCGGGTCAGGCAGTGTTATTAGCCTTTCTGTTAGGAAATTCTCAGTAGCTGTCCGTAGTTTGCAATAGTGCCTGGTAGATGGCAAAAGGCTCATCACTTATTATCGCAGACTCAGCTCATGACTAAGGGCTCCGTTCGAGTTTGAAACTAGTCGGGCAAACCCGAAGAATGTACGTGAGTAGTAACCGGTGAACAATAACTAATATTACATTAGACTTAGTAACAGCATTGGTGAAATGTGGATGTTCAGGTAATCCGACACGATCGGAGAGAGTTCAGGCGCAGGACCGACGGCGTTACGTGCTCTCCGAAGCATGGGGGAGTCACACCACCAACTTCCCAACTCCGGGCTGCCACTGAGAATGTCTTAACAGAAAAATCCAACAACACTTTGCTCGGCCACAGAATCGAACCCAGGACCTCACGCTCAGCAGCTCTACTTGCAGCTACTAGATCAATGGAGGTAATACATTTTTAATAGGCATGATTACGCAAATTACTACGACCTATGACTTGCACAGTCCAATGGTCTATTACTGTTCATATATATATTTACCTACGTTAACTAATACATACACAAATACATATAGTTTAGGACCAGTTACAGTGGGGTAGTAAATATGTTTCAAACATAATATAGCATCACGCCTGTTTCTCCCAAGGGGTAGGTAGGTAACACATCAAGTCCAATGTAATAGGTGGTGAGCCTATTGCCCTCTAGCTGAGTGGTTACGGGGCCACCTTCTAAGCCACAGGTCGTGGGTTCACCAACAAAGTGACTTTGTCAAAATCATATTGTATTTTTTTATTAATATAGCTGCCTCGTTGGTCTAGTGGTCCCAAACGCGATTGCTGAACAATGAGGTCCTGGGTTCGATTTCCGAGTCGGGCAAAGTAGTTATTGGGGTTTGTTATAACAAAATTCTCAGTAGCAGCCCGAAGTTTCGAATCGTGCCCGTTAGAAGGCATTGGAATTAAGAACAGCATTGGTGAAATGCGGGTTTGCAACTGTGTACACCCCTGCCTACCCCTTCGGGCAATAAAGGCGTGATACTACGTATATATAAAAAACCCACAAAAGTAGTTATAAAAAAAGGCTATCACTGCTACAACTTAGTAATTAATTGTACATTTTTATGAACGTACAGAGATAAAGGTGCGTTGCTTGTGCGGTGATGGCGAAGTTTACTAAATTCGCCATCACCGCACAAGCAACACACCTTTACCGTACGTTCATAAAAAT
This sequence comes from Xylocampa areola, assembly GCA_935421205.1. Taxonomy (NCBI): domain Eukaryota; kingdom Metazoa; phylum Arthropoda; class Insecta; order Lepidoptera; family Noctuidae; genus Xylocampa; species Xylocampa areola. Next base: position 13,324,468 of record OW285220.1, read on the forward strand.
GTACAATTAATTACTAAGTTGTAGCAGTGATAGCCTAGTGGTATGAAAGAAATAAAAGAAATTATTTATTTTAGACTCAGTGCAGAGTAAACTTAAACTAAAACATTACTTAATGTAAGGTACATGTGAGCACCATAAAATTAAAAATATTATTTAAATGACCGTTGGAATTTCAAGTCAAAGGTCGCAGGCACGCACCACTGTGTTTTCGAAGTCATGTGCGTATTACAAATTAATTATCACTTGCTTAAAACGGTGAAGGAAAACATCGTGAGGAAAACAGGACACCAGTGAGATGTTCTCGATGGTGTGTAAAGCCATGTCAGAGACCTACGGATGGTCTAAACTGTGACACTAGGTTTTTCATCAACCCTACGATAAGAAGTAATTACTAAGTTTGACTATGTAGTAAAACTAATATTACCTGTGTATTTTAAGAAATATTTGTAATGAAAGATTATATTATTTACTAGCACTGCCTGCAACTTAGAGGACCCGATAGGAGACGGCTTCTGACTAAATATCGAACAAATTTGCTCGCCGCTTTTGGCGGGGGGTGAGGTAACACACAAGCAATAAATAACTTACTTAGTGTAAGTGACAATAGCTCACGTCGTTACATTTACAGTATTAACAGACACAAAAAAAACAAACATAAAATTGTGTCACACACGATTAAAATCGTGTACTATTATTGTAACCATACAGGTAAAAAGTATAAAGGTTTGATTGGGAATCATATGCCATAGGCGAGATGGGTACGCCCGCTAAAACTACTCCAGTACTAATTCTTTCAATGCCTGCAACTTGCAAATAACACTTTAAATTTTTCAGTCATATCTTCTGTACCCTGCAAGACGATATCTTGTAGTTTCGAACAAATTGAAATAATTTTAAATAAACTGTTATGACGCCCGTCACCTTAGTCATCCTGCGACCATGCTGCAAATTGATCGAAATAACAGGAAAAACAAAAACCATTATCACTCGCGATTGGCCCGCTTAAAAGTTGTTTTATCAAAATGTGTAGTGATTGCGAAAACTTAAGTTGTTACTATTAACAATCAGCTGATTCAAAGAAGAAATATTCAGAGTCCATCCTTGAAATATATGCACGTGATCTCGACCTAAGTAAGACACACTTTCAGATTTAGCTAGCTGTAGTAGCTAGCGGATCTAGAAGTCGAGGCACGAGTGAAAGCGGTTTATGAAATATTTATTTAGATTTTGAATTAAAGTTTTGACTGTATAAAATACTTTTCCCCGAATGACACGCTTTGCTAGCATCTTGCACAAGAGTGCTAATTTTACGGCACATTCTATCGCTCTCTCATGAACCGCTTTCTTTATGCCTCTTATGGATTAGCGCCCCATAAAATATCTGCGAAGTTGTACCTACGTAGATATGGGAAAAAAATTGGATAGCTGAACGGATGTTAAAATTTCCTTCCCAAATAGAACTATTTCTTGATTTGCGCCAGGAGGGACAGACGCCAAAATAACATTAAAAAAGCAGGAGTACATAATAATAGATCAATTCAATTTATAAGCTTGTTCAAAGTGTCGATGTGATAGATATTACTTGTAATTCTTATAAAAAAGGAAATAGAGAACCTTTTGCCTAGCACATAGCTTAGTACTTTTCCTATCACTGCCATACAATTGTTAAACTACAAGTGCAAGATAAAGACTAATAACATATCTAAGCCTAATCACGTGCTTAGTAATTTATTACTTGACCTAAGAGTAGGAGCTATTTTAATCGTATCCTCCGAAATGAGAGATTTATTAATTTATAAGCTACACAGGTCTGAGTTCCCGCTCCGCTCTCCGCTTGCATTGAGCCGCGCCCGGCCCACGGCACTTGCAGTCCGATTCGATTTTAGGTCGTCGCCTTACATAACAATTGAATAATGGCACATACGTACGCACGCCGTCCGCCGGCCGCTAACACACACTGCACACAGTTGCACTTGTCATACAAGTTTATGTATTTACTCATTATCTCAAGTAAACATAACCGTGGGTCCACTACTTTACTACGGGAAGCAGTTTGTTACGTACACGTTGTTATATTTAAAATTCCGGAAGATGTGAACGGGACTTTATTGGGGTGTTTGCTCGGAAAACGTGCAGTATTACTTTTTTGTATTGTATTTAGTCATGAGACCTCAATTTAAACAATTCAAAGAATACAGACTTCTGTGTCTTCGACAAAGAATATGGCAACATGATTGGGTCTTTGGTTGTCGCAAGAATTAGCCAAATCTTTCAACGTATGCTTGATGAATTACCTAGTATCAGAGTTTAAACTACCAGTAGGCCTGAGATGCTGCTTTAGACGAAGTTTCGAAGACGTGCTGGTTTCCCAATGATATGAACATGTTTTTCATAATGATGTACGTGTCGAAACATAATTTATATGCGATTTATAATTAATCAACGGAACAATGATTATTATGAAGATCTTGTCGCGCAAATATAGGTAGGATTCTGTGAAGGGGGCCGGAAATTAGCAAGATCCGGATGTTATCTGGTGTCGGTTGGCCTTGCCAAGTGGGTCTAGTAGAACATTCATCTATGCAGTATAAAATTTATGGTCTTTTAGTACCAGACTTGCCAAGCGCGTGGAATATGGTAATGGACCTGTGCCGCAAACATTCAAAGACAAATCAGAAGGCTGGTATGAAAATGGATACAAAGTCTTTGTAATTTTTTGTGGAATAAAAATTCGGTCGTTGCGACCACCACTAGCTAACTTTATTCATAAATATTTGTTATAGTATGTAAGATATTGAATGAACTGCAAAGTTAGTCATGTCGGTTCAGTCACTCTACAGAGAGTGAAGAGACGATGGTTTTACCTTAAGTGGTGGCGGAAAGATTCGACACATATCGTGGCAATGATTAAAAAATAGATCATATCGTAATATAAAAAAATATAATAATAATATTTAATTACAAAAGTTGAAACTCCGACACTAGGTTGTTCATCAACCATACAATAAGAATAAGAATGTTTGTCCTCTTCTTTCTTAACACATTTTGTATTCAGCTTTAAACAACTATTTTGCATAATCGGTTATTTTTTGTTTTGTCAAATCAAACGAATCCCGAAGAATGTACGTGAGTAATAACCGTTGAACATTAACACTATTTTTGCTTTCATAGTACTTACTGTTCAGGCGAGTTGGTGGCCAAACAGAAATATATTATCTTATATATAAAATTCTCGTGTCACAATGTTAGTTACCTTACTCCTCCGAAACGGCTTTACCTGATTTTTACTAAATTTGATATGCATATTCAGTAGGTCTGAGAATAGGTCATAGGCTATTTTTTATAAGGGTGGCCCTATCCAGAAAATTTATTATATGGCAGAACAACATTTTCGGGGTCAGCTGGTAAAAATATAGCTTTTTGACATCGGCAACCATCATCATCATCGCCCTGCCCTTATCCCAATCCATTTGGGGTCGGCACATCATGCATGATTCTTCCACTTTCTAATTGTTTTTGAATTTGCATGCTTCTAAATAGGCAATATCTTTGTAATTAATTTTCCTTTCATTCTTTTTATATTGAAGAGATATGAAATACGTAGACAGAGTAATGAATATGAATATTGATGGATGGAGGGAGAGAAGACCTAAGGAAAGATGGTTAGATAGAGTGAAGGATGACATGAATGAAAAGGGAGTGAACGATAACGTGACGACTGACAGAGGAAAATGGAAGAGAAAAACATATTACGCCGACCCCAAATGACTTGGGACCAGGAAACAACAGAAGACTAACTTTAAGAAGAAGAAGAAGAAGTGTAACGTGTGTACATAAATAATAATAATATACATAAGTCAATACAGATAAATCTTAAAAAAACATTAACGCATGCTTAGCGAACTCCGAAGTTATATTTTTTTTCTGGAAAAGGAATACGGTAAGTTTCTTGTAAAAGGGACTGAATAGATGGCAATGACGTCACCAAAAGATGTATTAAAATGTTGAAGAAGACTTCGTGTTGAACAGTGGTCAGAGCACCTGTAGTATTTATCCGGGAGGCACAGGTTCTAATTCTGCTCGCAACCGTATTCTTTTTCCACAAAAAATTATACATAAATCACTTAGTGCAAAAATCTCCATAAATGGCACCTGATCCCCAAATAAGTTCCTACTGTGCAGGGTCAAAATACACAAGTCTATAAATTCCCCATTCAATACCCATGTCTACAAAGCTGTCTCGGCGCGGCTACACTTGTTCCCATAACCTATGGTACCATAGAAAGTCCATTGAATTCAATGTGGACAGATGCATGTGTTTAGCCGAGCCGTTACTTAGATATTGTCGGACAAATCGTGGACTAAAGATCATGGGAACATGTCCGGTGTTGGAGACAACTTCACTTGCCTTGTTTTGTATTGTAGTCAATAAATAATGTTCGAGAATCAGTTGCTGGAGAGAATAAGGTGGATGTCGATGTTCAGATTATGTTAGGGACTCTCTCGACAGCAGTTTCTTGTTGCGAATATATGATGATATATGGAATCTAATGGATAAAGATTAAGCTGCGTGGTCTGTTTACAATATCTGTAGACAAAAACGAACAGGTACATTATTTTTCTCTGATAAAACCTCATACGGTTCGACTTTGTCTTGTTAGTTGTCAGCAAGCCACATTTGGGCACACAATAGACAATAATAAAAGCAGGGTCGCCATTGTCGGACACGACGAGGTGGACGATCGTTTGTCAATGACACTTCTTTACCCCCAGAACTCTTTTATTTAAGTATGAATCCTCTTTAATTTAAGTAATATGGAGGGGCTCATGGCTAAGTAATAGCTGTACTTATCGCTCGAACGAGGTTAAGCTGCGCTTGCCGGTCTGTGGATGGGTGACCATCATTTCATACCGTGACCCCTCCGTGCCTCGGACAGCACGTTGAGCCGTCGGTCCCGGTTGTCAAACTAACATCTATGACAGCCGTTACGGGTAGTCAGAGGCCTGAAAGTCTGACAACCGGTCATACACGTGTTACCCAGTAACTAATTTGTGGAGGTCACTGGTTTGACTGGAAGCCGACCCCAATGTAATTGGGAAAAGGCTAGGCAGATATATAATAATCCATAATCTCAGCTTCGTCCACTACTAGCAAGTTAGATAGATGGTATCGAGCTTATGCATTTTATAAAGAATGTGTTTAGCGACTCTAGTCGCTCACAAATGTATGATGAAATAATATAACGTGAATTATGCCATTATGCTAACTTCAATTCATTGAATAATTTTATCACCACGGGATCATTCGATAATTTGAAATTTCAACTTCTACGATAAGGCACTTTGCATACCGGTCTTCTAAATATATATTTATCTTACGTTATGTCATATTACGTGTACAGCAAGGTTTCATAAGTAAACTGTTTTATCTTATCGTATTGTGCTGTTCGGGACTTGTAAGGGCTTCTGTCGTCCTGTAACGAGTTTTGAATATAAATGCTGGCTATAATATTTGATGAAGACCTAGGAAACAATGGATCGATTTCGTGAAAGATGATATGGCTAGAAAGGAGATAGAGAGTACGATGATGATTTAGATATAAGTATTTTTTTCTCGATGTCCTTCTTATAAATTCAACTACGGAATGCGACCTATTAAGAAATGTATATGGATGATGGATTTCAATGCCTTTTGTTATTAATTTATTACTTCTAACGTCGGAAGCTGTTACCTCAATTTCAAACAAATAATGACGTCACTGGCTTAACACAATCCACATATATCTTCAAGTAATTGTAAATTACTGTTGTCTAATTATATAAGTTAAATTCTTAAAATAAGTTAAATTTCGTTAAGTAAAGTTGTATGTTTGCTTGTAAATTAGTTAATTACGATTTACCGACTTCGAATACCGATTTTCAATGTTAAACGAATAGGTTTTAATAGCTTAAGGTGGTAATTCAGTATGTTTTACTATGAAATTTAAAGTTTATAAGTCATAATTTATACTGTTTACGTTAATTTTACTTTTGCATGAGCAGTGGATTGCCTATTAGTATAGTATTAGTATAGTACCATTGGACCAGGAAGTCAAAGAACACAGGACTGAACCTGAGGCACATATCATTGACTTCAAAACTTATGCTTAATATTATGCCTAGAAAACCTAAGAAGTCTTCTCAATTAAGCCATTCCAGCCATGAAGCCTACTGGTGGTTTTTTAGTATTCCCTTACAGAAAAACCCAATAATATTGCCCGACCCGGGAATCGAACCCAAGACTTTACGCTCAGCAGCTTGCGAGCACTAAAGCAAAGAGACTATAAAAAACCTTAAACTGTGTAAAAATATAATCATTAATCCTGAAAAGTTTAGTGATGTCTTATCCCCAGCCAAACACACGATTAAAGGCGATGAAACTATACATCAGTACTTAGTCGATACATTGAAAGTGATAGTGATTAGTGGAGCAATCAGACGCACTATTTACAGCCAGTTATAAATACCCGCCACTGTGATCTGTTGTCACTAGTTAAAACACGATGGCCGATTGAGAGCGGTGTTGTAAGTAACCTTGTACCTATACGAAAATGAATTGCTTGTAAAACAAACAACAAATCGACAAATTTTTGTATTGGAATTCCGAAAATAGAAATGGGAATTTGAATATATTTACGATCATTATTAAATACGCCCATTTACGATTCGAAATTCTATTTAATATTAATTCGTCGAATCAATACACCCAATATTTTAAATTACGGAAGCACATATTCGAAAATTAAATCACGTTCGAAGTCTTTACCGCCAGTAATTTTTGGTTTGCAAAATACAGTTTTCAACTATATTGACGCAATATTGAAATGAAAAAAATGTCAGCCTTCGGTAACGAGATCTCATTTTAGGGGTCAACTTGTGACGAGAATTACGCGAAACGCAAACCGGAACACACGTTGCAAGAAGCCGGTCCGGCAACTTGGTGCTCGACTTTTTAAAATATTTGGACTGTCTTTTTTTTTTTCATTCATTTAATGACTTACGCGTGTATTTAGTGAGTGCAAAGGAGATTTGTTGCAACGTCTTAATAAAAGCCAAAGGACATTAAGGGACCTGTTTAGGAAGACGAATATTTCTGTACAATACGACGGCTGATAGAGATGTAGGTAGGTATGCATGGAAAAAATTGCTTCGCCGTCCTCAAATAAATTGGTTTAAGTTTTTGAAGTTATCGAGGTAAGTGCTTGCTTTTAAGAACTTTGTAGCACGTATAAATTTGTCGGGCAATTTTCGTGATTTCTAAAGATCCAGAGCCTGACCAGATAAATTCTTCCAGTTTTGTATTTTACTGTGGTATTTATATCGAATATATATGAAAATCTCGTGTCACAGTGTTTGTAATCAAACTCCTCCCAAACGGCTTGACCAATTTTTATGAAATATTTTGGGTAACTATATTTGGTAGGTCTGAGGCAATTTTTTATACCCCTAGGTGATAAGGGTTATTCTATCCAGGTTTTTTTATGGCAGAACAACGATTGTGAGGAACAACTAGTTTATTATATTAAAAAAATAGAAGGAGTGGAGAAGAGTTAGCCAAAAAGCAGACAGTAGCAGATAAACAATTTAAACAATTTGCAACATAAAATCTCGGGTATACTTCGCGCAATAAATTGTAAAACAATAAAATGTACAATATATTATTCGCCTTTAGGCAACCGCGGCCGAAAACCGAAGCCGAATTCACGAAATGCTTCAGCTTATCGGCGATATGTATCATGAACTCACTGCCCCGCACTTAATGTTACAAACATTTAAACTTCAATATGAATTCAATGGACACATTATTATTACCGAAACCTTTAGCCGAATGTTACACTTTTTATTTATTTTTATTATCTGTACAATTTTCGCGTGTTTAATATCCGTGTATATCAATGATTTTACAAGTTAAGTTATAGTGAAAAAATATGCCTCGTAGGTCTAGTGATTGCAAGCCCGGCTGCCGAGTGTGATGTTCTGGGTTCAAGTCTGGGCAGACTAACGTTATCTAATTACCAAAACAAAAAACACTTGTAAAATAATAATATTGTTCATCATCAGTAGGCTCTTATATATATATATTATGTTAATATTTAACTTTGATTGATTGAAAGAAGTTCACCCGATCAAAAGATAAAAAATAAACTAAGTAATATCGGCTCAAATCTTTCACTATAACGGTATTTATTCGTAGTACAAGATAAATTACAGATTATTATTCAAGAATTAATTCAATGAACTATATTTCTTCGTGGAGACAGAAGAAGAACAAGTTGTTACCATAAACGTAGCATACAGATGACCTACAAAGCCTGCGATGGGGATGGAATCTTTTACGGAAATATCTGATGTTAGACAGGGAAAGGTTTATTTAGGTTCGGTGAGCATTTTTGGCAGAAATTGTGTGTCTTTGTCAAAAATCACGCTAACATAAATTTGCTATATTGTTAGTGAATCCATATTTTATAGAATTTTAAAGTCTTATGCTGGCTGCTTACGTGCTGTGTTGGTGTCTGTGAGGTTTCATCTAGAAATAATCTAAGAAAACATTCATTTCATCATCGATAAGTGTCAATATTTCAACGTTGGACATAACTATTGAACGCACACATTGACGTAGCCAAAAATATTCTAATTCTATGGTTATTACCTTTAAAGCGGTGTACCTATGTGCGTGAGTTTTGGATTTAACGATTTGAATTATTATACAATTGGTTTGGACTATGCACTTTTCATATCAGTGAAATAAACTTTATCAGCGTGATAAATGATTCGCACTTAAGAATCGACATAATGAAATTTTTGTGTGGACATTGTCCGATGACGTCATAAGACGTTTTTGGATGTGAACAAGTGAAGATTCAAAACGTGTCGATCGATCCATTCATCATGCTTTTGGCATGAATCATTATCAGAGAGTTTTCATCATCATCACTGCATCCTAGTTCCATCCCACTGCTGAGTATAGCACTCCTCAATTATTAGTAACATAGCATAGCCTCACGCCTGTATTCCCCCAAGGGGAAGCCAGAGGTGTACACAGTTGTGCACCCACATTTCACCAATGCCGTTAATAAGTCCTATGTAATAGGTGGTGAGCCTATTGCCATCAACCGGGCACAATTTCAAACTTCGGGCTGCTACTGAGATTTTCCTAACAGATAAACAATAACACTGCCCGAACCATGAATCGAACCCGAGACCTTCCTGCTCAGCAGTCGCGCTTGGGACCACTAGACCAACGAGGCAGTTTAATGCCCCCTTTTTTAATTAATTTATTCAAAGTAGGAAACTTATGAACGACGTCCACGCAGCCATATTGCATGCAGACTATCAAAGCTATTTTCTATAAAATGGACTTGGATATAATATCATGTTTACCTAAGTATCTATCACAAAAACCTTGTTGTGAACTACAAGATCTTCGAATTAGTTACATTAAAATAAAGTCATATAATAAAAATAAACGTAGGTATTTATCATGATATCACATGATTCAATACCTTTTTTGACTGTGGAACACAAACGTTCGATTAAATGAAATATTTATTTGAAAACTCAATTCGAATGGCATCCATCTATTTGAATGCATATTGATTCGTTCCACTTAGCACCGTGAAGCACGTGTCACTTAGGAAATTTTCCCAAAAATCATTAAATTATACAGTGTATTCAGGGCCCTTCATCGGGTCCGGTTATTTAGTTTATACGAGTAATAGTCGTTTGTGTAACTTTCCTATGGTCTTATCTCGAGTTTCGGATGCGCGAGCACATTCTACAGCTTTTTGGTCGTTAAAATGCTGCTTTGATGCGCGAAACGAACTTTACAAAATCTATGGTACCGGATTTAGTTTATATTTTTAGGGTTATATTTATTCCCTTAGAAATAGTTTTAAAGTTCAGTACTAAATCTACGCAGAAATAGCTATGCTATATTCGAGAGAGTTATATATATATTTTTTTTATCAAAAAGCGGTTTTTTCGAACAGTACTTTACCAAAATACATCCACGTCGATTCGGAAGTAAAACAGTGAAAGTGTAGCAGACAGACAGCGAGACGGACAATCATTTCAATATATATTATCAGTAAGAATTTCATTTATACGTAAAGCGTATAAGTTCATATCTACGCTCCACCCGTACCGAATTGGCTCGACAAACGTGAATAAAATAGAGCAAACAATGGACATATTGAGAAAAATAGCCAACCTTGAGACATTTTCGTGGACAGTTGTTACGAACATCTGTTTTTAAGGACATTTAGTGTGTAACTTCGATTTGAGAATAAAATCAGATCTTGACATATCGACAGTATGGCCACCTTTCATAATCATAATCATATTCTTTATTGCAAATCCACAATGTAAAGATAAGATGGTAAATAACATGAAATATAAATAATATGGTAGCAATCGTGGACCCTGATGGGCACAGCAAATAGTAAATTAGAAGAGAGGAAGGCGTTGTATATATAGAAATATTTGTGTATGCTCAAGTATTCATATTCCTTTTTAATGTATCTAAGTATGTATAGTATTGTTATTATGTTTGTATTTTTAGATATAAGTATATTTTTGTATTTTAGTACATTATATTATTAGGTTATCTGTTCTAAATTTTGTATAAATTTATTGCGTTATATTTATTTTATTGTATTAATTTATTTTATTGTATTGTTATATTTATTTTATTGTATCCTTTAATGAGTGATATATTTACTATATTTTATTCCAAATATGAATAAGTTATAACAATGTCTAATGACGTTATATTTGACGACAAATTTTGCTCCGCGATTTCACCCGCTATTTTCTTTTCGCTCGGCTCCCAAGGGTCGTAGCCTCGTATCGTAATGTCTTCAAAAATTGGGCTATCAAATGCTAAAGTATTAAAACACTAGAAGTTGCAGAGGTTGGCGCGTTAAAACAAACTCTTCAGCTTTTTTATATTAGTATGGATATTTTCCGTTGCTTTCGGTTTATGGGCTACTTAAATTTCATGTAGATTTCATTAAGTTAACAAATTTAGAAGATGAATATCTTTTTTTGTATTACATATTATTACAAATGCGAACGTTTGTGAGGATGGATGTTTGTTACTCTTTCACGCAATAAATACTTAACGGATTTGAATGAAATTTGGCACGTAGGTAGTTTATAACCTGCATTAACATGTAAGATACTTTATATGCCGACTGGACCTAATTCTGAAGTCCACGCAGGCAAAGTCGCGAGCAGAAGCTAGTTAATCTATATGTATGGAGCGTGGTGCACGTGGCAACGTCGCTATATGTATATTATATCGCTTAAACCAGAAATTTTATTTCATCCAAAAAATAAATATGGGCAAGTATAATATAAGAATTTAAAGTGAACACACATTCAATTTGTTCCGGCTGACGGAAATTTTATATAGGTATTATAATTTACAAATAATAACGTAATTGTACAAATACTTCATACGTGACGTCGAGAAGAAAATACAATTTTCTTGTAGAATTAGTACTCCCCCGTACTATGCTACAATTAAAACCAAAAATGCAGCCCAGATATAACGCTGGTAAACATCAATATACCTAATCATACACATTAGGGCGGAAATCTTACTGCAACCGAATATCGATATGACTTATGTTTATTTAAGTAGAGCTCTAATGCGCAATAGAGGACTGGAAAAAATCGTAACGCAAGTGACTTATTTTAGTGACGTGCCAGTGCTAATGACACCTATGAACTCGGAAGCTATTTTACTATTTTTAGTGACGCTCCGAGCTACAACTTGACACTTTCGCAACGAAACGGTATCATACCGGTAATCCGCAAAGATACATAAATAAAGATACCTAAATTGACATTGAAGAGACAAATTTTATGTGTTATAACACATAAAATTTGTCTCTTCAATGTCAATTTAGGTATTAAGGTTTTCAATTTTGGCTGAATCTAGTCTTTACTATACGTATAGAAAAAGCTGTTTAAAATTTTTCCTCGAATGTCACCTTCGTTCAGCAGCATTTTAGCTCCCATCCCAAAATTAAGGTTAATTGACTATTCGTCTAACGTTATTGATTTTAGAACTGTCTATTTGTTTGTTAAAATAACCGAATAGCGTATTAATGGCGATTGGGCGATGGTTCTCACACATTAACCATACACTTCGAATAGATTCCGTGTCGTACTCGTGTTTATCAATCATTCTTAAACGAGTGAATCTAATCTCTGAGTACGATGCGTTTCTGCTGGTCAATAAAATTACGCACACTGACGTTAAACGTATGCAAATGTTTGTTTTTGACTTCCCAAAGAAGTAGTGATTTATTTTAATAGCTTTTTGTTATCCGTCGTTGATATCCGTGATTTCTAAGCTTTTAAAGACAGAAAGTACTAAGACTAAGGTCGCGTCATAATCATCTCAATCAGTTGTGTTATTTTAGGACCATTAGAGTAGATAGATAGTGTATATTTTATTGCACACCAAGAGGGCCATTCCACAGGCGTATTCATTGCCTCGGTTGAAATTGAATAGATGATCACTAGGTACATTGCGTTGTATGTTTTAGCTTGTCTAATAAGAGCAAAAATATTATAAACCCTACGATGCAATGTAGGTACTTACTACAAAGTGACCATCAATTCAATGTCAACAGATATAGCTATTACGCCTTTTGAAGGGCATGTAGCGATATTATAACAAAAGGGTTGAGTTCTAAATCTATCTAGCTACTAGGAAAATGTTGCCCCATACTATGAATTTCTCCTGTATCGTGGCTGTGTTTACAGGCACATAATCTCACATACACACACAACCAGACCTGGAACAAAAGATCCGTAGATCATACAAATATTTGTTCCGTGCGGAAATCTAAACGACGACACGCGCTGCAGCAGCCGGTCTCTCTACCACCTTACCATCATTAATAATTATTTATATATTACTGTAAAGCTAGCCAAACTAGTCAACTATTCGGAATTCAAATTTCCTCATATGAAACAAATAATGTAAAGAACGAAATCTATATCGATAAAGTGACGCTACATCACTCAGATTGATACAATCAATCATCGTGGCTAGAACGGAATTGTAATGATAGATTCAACAATTGAGATAACATTGTAGTTTAAGATTCTGTGTATTGTAGTATCAACTGTGTCGATCGTAGTGATTGCGTTACTTCAGGATTATCATCCTTATCACCTGTCTATTAGGATAAGGATTGCTCAATGAAAAGTAGAATTTAGGGTTAGGGATGACGATTTTTCCTGAATAAAAAACATGGTCAACTGCGAGTCGGACTCTAAAAAGAGTCTTGAAAGACAAACAGATATACCGACAAACAGACAGACAAACAGACGGACAACGAAGTGATTATTTGTTTATATGGGTTCTGTTTTCCTATCGATGTACGGAAACCTAAAAACTTGATGTTTGAATCGATACGAAACGACAAAAAAGTCGATGTCTAAAAGACAGATTTTTCTAAAATCGGCGTCCCTAGTGTTGGTAAATAGCCCTTATTCCTTATCGATTCACCGATAATAAATATTATTTTATTTTGTCATCCGTGAACCTTGGCAATTTTGTTGGCAAAACCAAATCAGTGTCTTATTTAAAGATAACAATAGAAAAGAGATTACGGTAACGAACCGCCCGCAACTACTAAAATTTCAAGTTCTAGTAATATCTTAGGTTTAAGCGATCACCAACACCACGATCATCCTACGACCATGAATGCTACATAACATAGCATCAGGCCTGTATTCCCCGAAAGGGTAGGCAAAGGTGTACACAATTGTACACCCACATTTCACCAATGCTGTTATTATGAAGTCCCATGTACCTAATAAGTGGTGAGTCTATTGCCATCTACCATGAACAATTCCAAATTCCGGGCTGGTACTGAGAAATATATAACACTTTCATCGACCCGGGAATCGAATGCGAGACCCCATGCTCAGCAGTCGTGCTTGAGACCACTAGACCGTCAAGGCAGTCATGAACGCTACAAAAGGTTCTAAACGTCAGGAAAAATAAAAACCTTACCTTAACCTTACACGCGATTAATCCGGTATTTTTTTAAGATCTCTTACTAATTGTCTTAAAACATCCATTACTTTTCAGTTTCCTCGTGAAAAAATATATTAAAAAAATACCGCATTTCATGGTCGTATAATATTTTTAAAAAAAACATTATGACTTAAAATTAAAACCTTATTAAAACTAATGAACAAGCTGTATACTCATTCACCAGATGTTAACAAGTATGTAATAAGAGTGTGGAGCGAAAATTAAAAAATGATACCTCTAATATATAGAAATCTCGTGTCACAGTGTTTGTTATCGAACTCCTCCGAAACGGCTTGATCGATTTTTATGAAAAGGTCGTAAGGTCGTAGGCTCTTTTTATACCCCTAGGCGATTAGTGTGTCTCTATCCAGAAAAATTATATGGCAGAACAACGTTTGCTGGGCACATCTAGTGACATTATAGTATTAATAATAGGCAGTATGTCAACAAGTTTCCGCGTGACTCCGAGATATTATGACTGCATAGTTCGGCTTTACCTAGTACCTTATGTCACATGAGACTGAATTAATTTGCATACATACGTATCGTTGGCGCGTAGTTCTCAGCCTAACCCTGAACTGTACATAATATCTAACTTTGTATAAATAAAATTAAACAAATTGTATGTTAACATCAAACGGGAACAGTGGTCAAGGGCGTATCTTCATCGCAATACAGTTCCAAAAATATCAGAGAATCAACAAGTCGCCCAGTGGGACAAGTAACAAAAAAATCTAGAAAAAAAAATCTAAAATTTTGTACCCCGAAATTTCGGCAACACATTTTAAAAGTAATCAATCAAACTTGATGTTCACTACTGCCGCCACATTTTCGCTACAGATAACAAGAAACAGGGCAATAGATAAGTAATTTATATCGCAGCCACTATCGTGCGTTGTATACTTTCTTCGGTTTATCATCGTAATCAAATCAGTGCCAGATACCGGTAGGCGTAAATCGAGATAGCGAAACGAAAAATTCCGTGCGATTCTAAGCTTTGTGACAAAAACTCATCATGGCCGATTTATTTTTAGTATTGAAGAAAAATTTTCACTGCGAGGTCATTGTTTCACAGACGGCCGCAGACGCTGTTTTGTCTCGCACACAACTGAATATAATGCATATGTACTTATTTATATGGTTAGCGTTTACATAATTTGTCATATTTATTACTGAAGTATTGTATAAATGGCTTCGTAACAGACTGTGTGCAAACTTGGACATTGTATGAGACTCAAAATGTTTTGTAAATTTAATTGCACGTGTACAATACATGAGTTTTATCTCATTATGTTGGCTTATGTCAATTTTGTGAATAACACCTTTATTCACAAAATTGACATAAGCCTTGTAGTTTAGTTGAAATTAGTTGACAAAAAAAGTAAAATCACTTACTTTAGGTAAAAAGTAAATTTTAATTACAGTAAGCATACGAGATAAATATACTAAAACAACTTAGTATTATCAAACGAAGCGAAGTTAAAAACTTCACATTGTCAGGTAACCGATGCCGCTTGCCATTAACACCTTTTTCTTTTTACACGGAACCCGGAAGATGCGATAAAAACCCGCACTTCTTCGATATCTTATCGATACCCACCCACGTTAGTTCACACATCGTTAGTCTTTAATAATATTGATCTGCAAAATTATTTAGTTATAGCGCGTATAATTAAGCAAAAACACATAAATCGTATAAATATTAGCATCGGACCAATAAAATAGGTGGTTCGGCCAAAATATTATGCATATATGTTAAGTGGTTGCAAATAAGCTATTAAAATAAGATAAAGTGTTTTTATTATTATTAAGTGTGGTGACTTCATCCTTGTTAGCCGTAGTATAAAAGAAATGTCACCTGTTCCAATTTTTTTATCATTTTTTTATTTGTCTAATGTCTAAGGCAAGGGCGTTGTTTATATTTTATGTAGTTTTATGTATGAAGATACGACTAAGGTAAGGTATAATTAGCAGTTTTTCTTCGTTCTCTAGTTCTTATAATTTTCTACATCAATTAATTTTTTTTATAACTAAACATCTAATGATCGACCGAAATGTATAGCGGGTAAAGCGATAACATATGAATTTATAGGTTATAATGGCGCTTGCAATCATTGAACTCGGGCAACACCTGCAATGACAGGTTGTTGGCCCAACGCCTACGACAACCATTATGTAATCGGTTCCCTTCATTAAGAATTGAACGAGAGGATCAGCAACTAACTTAGTATCGTCACAAATCGCATAGTAATCCTAAAATTAAGAACTAACATGAATAACGTATATTTATGTAAAAAGGGAGAAACGTCTTAAAAATCTTGAAGTGAAAGTATTGTCATGAATCGGTCGGGATTTAAGTTATCTGCTCGGAATTGCATATTTAATTTAGTTTAGTTTTTATACTGAACACGTTAAGTATAAAAACTGAAATACAATTTTGTAATTATGTCATGAGATGATAGTGAAAAGGATTTTCACGAAAACTGATCTCAGGATTACTTACCTAAACCAAATTTAAAAATCGCAACTCATCATACATTTAAAAATTATTTCATTTTATTAATAAAACGCAAATTAATAAAATATTTTAATTTCATAAAGCGTTGTTCAAACGAGAGTGAAACTACTTTTCAAGTATCAGGCCATGTAAATATTTGTAACCCTTTCCCTATTCAGTAACACGGCGATTGTTTCAACTTATAAGATTTTAAAATAATCATCAAATCATGTATTTTTCCTCTCCGATTTAAATAAACAGAACAAAACTGCTTTTTAAATATTATATCCTAAAATATTTGTTAAATAAAAGAATTGTTAGCGTATTATTTTTTCTAGACGACTCGGTGATTCCCGCACTGTGCCGATATCGGATAATATGTACCATCAAAAAAAATCTCACCGTTCAATATTTTATTACCTAGTAAGCAAAACTTGTATTTGTGTAAGTTATATAAATATGGTCATTTAAAAAAAAAACTATATGCTACTATTCAGAAAATTTTATTTTTCGTATTTCTAAACTTTTAACTTCACCTTAAGGATCAATTGTGAAAATACGATCTAGCATGTGCATTCGTATGAACACGTGTAACGATTCGGTTTGCTAGTTGCGGACTATTTCTAAACTAACTCCTACCTTTCAGTACTTGATGATACTTCGTTTATGAGCTATGCACCGACTATAAATACAAACAGATTATTATTACTAACTTCGACGACGGATGCACTCACAAAACTCACTTTCGCTCAATCTTCACTCACACTTTTTTTCTTAAAATATTATTTTTACGACTTACGTCACTTTGCCCGTGAGCTTACTTCCCTTTGAAACAATTAACGAACCGTTAAATATTTTATTCACAAATTATAAAAAAAAAACTAACTGTTTGGATGACCGCCGAAAAGGGCAACAGTACATGTGATAAAATTCAAATAACACACACTATTTATGAAATTAGTTATGTGACAAAACTCACCTGTTCAAATCTCTATACACTGCTGAGGACAGATGTTGCACATTCAAAATTTTTGAACCAATAAACTGTGTTACACTTTAAATTTTTTCTCCTGAAACCGAAATACTTTAGTTCACACAAATGGATGTTTTTCAAAACCGCGTGAGTTTCCCAACGGCGTGTCACTTTCGTACAGTTTCCGACCAGATCGTGTTCACTTGTGGTTATTGTAACTCTAACTCGAATAACTCAACACTCGTATTATTGGTGCAAATAGACATCACACAGGGAAGGTAATTGATACTAGTAATATTTCCCACCGACGTTTCTCTGCGAACTGAAAATCACGCACATTATTAGCTAACACATGAACCACTTAAAAATACACTCTTTAAATTTCGGCAACAAAATATCATAGAGTAATAAAAACGCCAGTAGCGTCACGAGAGAAAAATAAACAAATTAAAAATAACCACACTGTCAATAAGAAAATTAAAAGAATCGATAAAGGACGCGATAAAACGTGTAAGTCTGCAAATGTTTACTCAAATAAATTCGTGCGTCGTGTACAACGTATGTTGAGGCGCAAACTTACAGTGCGCCTCGGTGCCAAAAGAGATTTTGTCAAGCAATTAGCAGATAACTGTCGTCAGATGGAGCGAAAAAAGTTTTTTTTTTTCGGTAAGAAACTGTTCGCCCCGAGCGTTTCGTAACAGCGAGCTCAGCGCACAAGTCGTTACTCTGAAATCGTCCCAAATCAGCGATCACGTACGCACGCCGCGTGGAAACAGACCACCTAGGCACTAAACACAAATTTTCACCTGTGCGAAATGATAAAATCAACTTTTCCACGCGGTCCGGCCTTCACTGCATTGTTATGCAATTACAAAACGCCGGACCGGCTGCCAAATCGTGAAACTAAGGTTTTCGAACGCGCGAAGTTGTTCGGAAAAACGTTAACCGGAAAAATCCTAACCTCAAATAGTGAAAGCGGCGGAAAGTTTTTGGTAATACTTTGAGGTTATTACTCTATGGTATTTTATGTTTGCCGATCACATGTTGGTCAATTACCGGCTGCGATTTATCGTGAGCGTGTTTGGGTGCGCGCTCGGCCGACTTCGTAGAGCGGCATAACGTGACCGGCGCGGGCGGTAACTCGCGCGATACTGAGGCGTCGAGCCCGACTGCTATCTGGACTCCGCGGTCCGATATACTTTACGTCTTCAAAAAAGCTCGGCCTAACCCTAACGTGCTAGCGGGTACCGTCAGCAACGAAAACTGGTATCCGACTGTACGGTCATAAAAAACGTGGACCTCGTGTTTTGGCCATGTAGTTTAATGGAACATGACGACACGTATAGTTCGGGGAACCGATGCATCATCAATGACAAAGTTGTAAGATGTTTTTTATTTCTGAATTTAACATATTAATTTAGGCCACAAATTTTTATTAAACGAAGTTGTGACGAAACGTCAGGAAAAACAAAAAAAAACAATAATACATGCGATTAATCCGGTTAAAAGTTGTTTTATTATAATGTGTAGTGATCGCGCAAACCTAAGATATTACTAAACGAAGTTGTCCTCTAAGAACGTACTAACCTATTAATCAGTTTGCAGAAAATACAATAAAATTGATCTTTTATGACTTATGTACTTTGTGCGTAGCGTCGTCGGTCAATGGATAAAGTGATGTTTATGTACTATTTTTTATCAATTAGTGTATTAAATTTATTGCTCACGAGAATAATGACCACTTAATATTGAAGGCTGGTGTAAAAAAAAACGACTCATTGACTTCAAGATAAGCAATAAATTATGAAGATATTTCAAAACAGGATATCCTTTTATTTCCGATTTCAATGTTACCATTGCTGGTAAAACTTGGATGGGAATAGCACAGGCCTATGAAGGTTGGCCTAAGCAGAGAGACGCTATGTCCAGTAGTGGTTATCTTCTTCTTAACGTGTGGTTGATGAACAACCTAGTATCAAAGTTTAAATCACCCGTACGTCTCTGACATGGTTTAGTGGTTATTTCTATGGTCTATGAAGGAGCTATTTTATATGGGTATATAGATCAATCCTGGAGCGACAAAAGCGTCCACATCTTGTACAGGTGTGTGTTGCTTCAGGTGGAGTTTGTTTATGCCGTGCCCGTAGCCCAATCCCAGACGAGAAGTGAATTAATTTCTAATTATTTAATTTTCACACTTGTTCTTTACGTGCTAAAAAGGGGTAGAACCCCCCTGAAATAAATATTACGGCAAAAAGCTTGGTAACTACACTAGCTAGTCTTATCTTCATCAGTAACCAAGCGAATGTCTCGATTTGTCATGATGGTTTCACTAAATAATTTGCTTTCACTGTATTTTTGAAGAACTAGTCCAAATTCTTCTTAATGTTACGAAAACCGCTGTTTTGGACGTACGTATGTGATTTTGAATGACTTACCTACTAAAAATATATATGAAGCCCTTGATACCCGTTGTAATCGCTGGCTACTACTACTATAAGTATATATGAAGCCCTTGATACCCGTTGTAATCTCTGGCTACTACTGCTATAAGTACGTACGTACAATTATCAGTTTATTCTGTGTCTCTGGTCAGAAAACGACGAGATCGTAACACTTAGCGCAGTGTGATTGTAAATGGGAGAACGCATTAAAGGGATGACATCTTTTTCAACTGAGCATCTTGGTGCTTCGGAGCGCATGTTAGTCTATTGGCCAAGTCAGAGGCATGAGCTGCCTGAACCAATTTGACGTCAATGTTTTCCAATCTGCCTAGCCTTTTCTAACTCCGTTGTCGCCTTCCAGTCTATCCGGATGCAGTTAAATACCAGTATTATACATGGAGCGACTGCCAATATGACTTCCACAACTAAGTTAATGGCTAACACGATCTCTCGTGGTAAGCGTAGAAATGGTTGTCACACTTTACGCGAATCGGTTATTATCGATCTTCATTTGACAACCAGATTTAAAGTGCTCTCCGAGGCACGGGGATCTCAATATGAAGTGATGGTCACCCATCCACAGACTGACCGCGGCAAGCGCAGCTTAACCTTGATGACCGATCTGTGCGGCAGTTACTCAGCGACGGCCCCTTCTTGGTTTGGCTTATAAACACGTGAAAAAAATATTGACTATGGCACATTTAACTTATTTTTTCTAAAAGAGTTCATACTTATAAGAAGATTAGGGACTCTTTTTGGCCTTGTACAGATGTTTCATAATATTGTTTGTTGACTGCCTCGTTGGTCTAGTGGTCGCAAGCGCGGCTGCTGAGCGTGAGGTCTTGGGTTCCCAGGTCGGGCAGTGTTATTGAATTTTTCTGTTAGTAAATTCTCAGTAGCAGCCCGGAGTCAGGAAGTTGGATTTATTTTTCGCTTTTTTATAAATCAATGTTAAAATGATAAATACTCCTGAAATTATAGTGCACAAGTGTACCTAAGCGCAAACCCAGGTGCGGAGTGCACCTGGGTTTGCGCTTATCTACAATGACATAGTAAAATGTCAGTTACGCTTAAAGTTAATTCGGTGCAACTGAACCTCAATTTACGTTTACTTGTGCGATAAGTGTAACCCCCTACACTTTTTTTTTATTATAAACCTGTAGCGTCCCAATGCAGGGCAATGGCCTCCGTTCCCTTAGTCTTCTCATTCTGGTCTAGAGCAGTTTGGGCTAGGGCTGTCCGGTGCCCGGGAAATCGGGAAAATCCCTATAATTTTACGGTTTGTCTTTGGCCAGTAAGTAGCTGTATCTACTTTACAGGATTCGAACCTGCGCCCCCCGCATAAATAGGGACTGAATAGATAGCAATGACGTCGCCAAAAGACGTGTTAAAATATGGATGAAGAATTCGCGGTGGTGAGCAGAGGTCGGTCGAGATAGCTTAGTGGTCAGGGCGCCTGGAGTATTTATCCGGGGAGCGCGGGTTTGAATCTTGCTTGCGACCGTATTATTTTTCTTTAGCTCTACGTTATTGTTCCGAATTCCCAAAACTGACTCCTGAGTCACAGGATTACCTAGTTTAGGAGTCAGGGTCTACCTATGTGCTCAACCTTTTTATTATATAAAAGTCTAATTTAATCATATACTTTTGTAAAAGGTTTGTGTATGAATAAAGATATTTTTATTTTTATTTTATTTATTTTTAAATCTACTTTTTTTTTTAATAGTAGGTACACAGGCGGTCAAGATTTAATTATTTCCTGTGCTCCACCATCACGTTGAATGTAAGTCTTTAGTCTTTATAAAGCAAGATATCGGCTTTGTAAGTTCCGAACGTAAGTATGGCGGCTCGATATGGGCCACACGATGAGAATACAACATACTTATCACCACACCTGTATTCCCCGAAGGGGTAGGCAGAGGTGGACATAGTTGTACACAAACATTTCACCAATGCTGTTGTAAGTACCATCTAGTAGGTGTTGAGCCTGTTGCCATTTACCGGACACAATTCTAAACTCCGACTTGCTAATAAGAATTGCCTAACAGAAAAATCCAATAATACTTTTCGGATCTGGGAATCGAACCCAGGATGAAATGACCCAGAAATGTAATGTAACATTTTAGGCCAACGCACACGTCTGAGAAATCTCATATGCTCACATACCTAGATCAGGGACATTTATTTGTAGATCTATAAATAATTGTTGCATGCGGGAATCGATCCCGAAGCACGCGGCGCAGCAGTGAGTACTGCGCACCCCGTTTCCCGTTTCGAAATTTCTCTCTTCACAGAGCAATTTTTACACAGAGGGAATAGCGTCCTTTAGATTTTCTAATGTACTCGACATTACAAAATCTAAAGCATATCGTTCGCAATTTAATTTATGTTACTCCAAAACCCAGCTACGCACGGGCATGCAGGGCACGGTGTCAAGTGTCCCATTGTCTGCGGAACAGATTTTAGTATTTTGTTATTGTATCCCTACCTGAGCACGTTTTTCGTACTTCGGGCAACCTGAGGCCGAAGTATATTTAAAAACGTCCAGGTCAGATTTCACAGATAATGAGACTTATGTAGCTGAGTTCTGAACTGACACAATTTAAGTCAAGAAAAAGAAGAGAAAGAGTCAACAAGAGTTAGATTTGAGAATCGGAACGATAAATCCGAAGGCCGCAGTACTGTCCAGTACAGCTCAAACCCACGAGACCTAAAATTCTTAAAGGAACAGATAATTTGACATAGGACCCATCTCAGAGCACCCGTAGCAGCCTTGTCTTGGATCAGGTGCTCAATGTTTACCCCCTTTGAACGTTTGCATAACACTTGTACAAACAATATCAGCATCACCCCCCTGCTCTTATCCCAATTTATTTGGGGTCGGCACACCATGAAATATTTTCTCACTTTCTAATTGTTTTTGAAATTACATGCTGCTAAAGTTTTGGCAATGTTTTATGACCGACGTCAACCCCGTCAACCCTCATTGCACATTGCACTTCATGCTGTTGTTCGTGGTAACCGCCACCGATACGGTCTCCTTCTATCTAGCTATGTCACATCAAAAGTTATCCATGCGCCAGGTTCTGATTGTACTAACAATATCTGCGATAAAAAAAAAACCTCGTCTAACTTTCGTTTTACTAGTTGACATGTTTATATTTGTCAATATATTTCGCTCATCGGCCGAAGCAAACAAAACACCCATAAAGTTTGGTTAGGACTCAAATCTACAGTGTGAGTGCGGTGTTTCTTCGCAGACAATAGCTCACCCTACATCCTGCGTGCAGTGTCAATTGTTACCAGAAGGAGCTTATGATCGCTTCTGAGGAGATAATTCGTATTGCAGAATAGTGGGCCATCAAAATTTAAGTCCTTTTGCTGTCGTCTCGCTAAGAAGAAGTTGAACTGCTTATTGTGGCTGAGCGGATGTGCGCCATATTTTTGAAGGAACAGGTTGTGGTTATGGGCTCAATGGTCGCATGTTTTATTTGTTTTTTATCAAATATTTTCTTCTTTATCTTTTATATTTAGGTATATGTGTTGTGTATTTCTTTATTTGCTGGTAATGTTGTAAAATATGGTTTAGAGATGGGTAGTTCGCGAACGATTGAAGGAAATGGACTACTTCATTTCGCAAAATAAATATATCTCTCATTCAGTAGTCATTCGAATGTGTCTTTACTTCATTTAGTTCAGTTGTAGTTCAGTCTTTCTTTACGCTCGTGATACGTCAACTGCTCAGCGCTCGGCAGCCGGCGCACTTCCACATACACATTCGTGTCATGTCTGGCTCGTCCAGCTTAATACACACAATGACGACCTACCAAACTTAGTCGAAACTAGGTACCAGATCTGCACTTTTTTGCTTACATTCATATTTATGGTTGACAGTCCTAAGCCTATATAAAGTATGAAGGAGTATCGATTTATGTATAAAAAAGTGAACTAAGTGAAGTGCATAATTTGTCGTAACTAAATCACTCTATGCGAGCTTGATATCTCATCTCATGGACTAGTTCTGATCTGCTGAACTAAATGAAGTACTGAACTAAATGAGTGGACTACTTCGTTATCTCAATTTATTTGGGGTCCGCGCAGCATGTATTCCTGTTCCACTTTCTAATTGTTTTTGAATTGCATGCTGCTTAAGTTTTGGCAATGTTTTATAACCGGCCGCCTGCCTGACGTCAACCCTCATTGGGAATGCTGTTGTTCGTGGTCACGGTTTTTTAAGAATATTTAATTTAAAAGCGTATAGGTTTTATATAAAACCATAGAGTGGAGCAATTATGAATGTAAACCGAACAGGATTCGAACCTTTTAACACGTCTTATGGCGACGTCATTGCATCAATTTAGTCCATACAAGTGACCGAACCGACACGACTAACTTTGCCGTTAATACAATGTCCGTAAAGAATGCAATTACCTTAACAATTCAAGATGATGACGTCGCCATAAGATGTGTTAAAATATGGATGACGAATTCGCGGTGGTGAGCAGAGGTCGAGATGGCTTAGTGGTCAGAGCGCCTGGAGTATTTATCCGGGAGGCGCAAGTTCGAATCCTGTTCGCGACCGTATTCTTTTTCCATCTAATATAATAACTTTAGAGTTCGCTTAGCATGCGTTAATGCTTTTTAAAGATTTATCTTTAATTGCTTTGAAGATTGCCATATAGAGGAAATTCAATTGAAGGCTTCTATAAAAGCTACGTTTAAGGGGAGGCTATATTCCGTAAACCGTTTGATTATTACTTTCAGTGTGTGTATGTGGTCAATGGTAGAGACATTTTTCATTAATCCCGCTTGTTCTATAGGCTGGTTCACATCAATATTCATTGATACTCGACTTAGTAGGGTCGATGCGAATACTTTGTTAAGGCAGGGTATAAAACTGATGGGTCTCTAGTTATTTAGTTAGTAGAGTTATTTCCAAGCATGTCTTGTCCTGACATGTAGTCCTATATAATTAGTTTACTTCCTTTTATGTGTCGTGGTAGCCAAGTGGTTACAGGCCCGCTTCCTGAGCCACAGGTTGTGGGTTCAAATCTGGCATGTACCAATGTGACTTTTTGAATGTCATATACATACTTTTGTAGTTAATCTAAGTCGATAAGTAGTTAATCTAAGTTCAAGGAAAACATCGTGAGGAAACCTGGACTAGACAAGGCAACCTTTGCATGGATAGGATATGGAAAAAACTATCGAGTAATTTGAGGTTTACAAAAACATACCTAGGTACATACGGTAATAATACTATAGATAGTCGGGATATAAGCCTAGAGCTGCCCACCACAATAACCTGTGTTTTCGTGGGGTTGTCAAGCCATAGGTACCTCTTGGCCTCGGTTAACTCTCTTAATGGCTCTTTGTTAGCTGTGTGGGGGAACTTGTTGGTAAAGATCATCTGCATAAGGGTAGTTAGGAAGAAGAAGTTGACTAGAGATAAAAATTCTGAAAATAGCGAAAAGTAAGGGAGATAAAACGCCGCCCTGTTTGACTCCAGCCGTAGTATTGCACCAAGAAGATGAGATATCTTCAATACAAATACGTTGTCGACGTCCACACAGGTAACTGTAAAAGCAATCAAATAATTGCTGATGGAGATATGTTATTGGATAGATTCAGGCGTTACTTTGCGGAAGTCCATTACAATGGATGCAAATAAATACAATATCTAGCTACTTCCACAATATTGAGGGTAGTCATACATTACCGGTGCACCGCCTGCCCGTCCGCAAATATATGCACTTACACATGCGGTGAAAATTGCTACTTTTTTGCTTTTAGACCGTGAAGTGTCCGCCACCGAGATATGTTAAGCGAGCATGGTATGTCAAGCAAAACATCGTAATCTACAGCATTTAAAAGCATTACTAAAATCTAATATTAACTTGATAAATTGAAAAATGTATTAGCATTTATTTTTCGTTTGCCATTGCACGAGCACTTTTCATCTTGTATGATATTTACAAATAAATTGTGAGTTCCGCCGCCTATAGTATAAGGGTTAATCATAAAGGATAATCAAATAAAAAGGTTTAATCAGAAACCTTCGTTTTTTTTTTAAACTTAGCGCACCCTAGGAATTTCTTCCTGTATCATGGGTACGTTTACAGACATATAATCTCACAAGCACACACACACCCAGACCCGACGCAATTATTCATAGATCGTACAAATATTTCTTGCAGGAATATTTGCTCCGTGCAGGAATCGAACCTGCGACACGCGACGCAGCAGCCGACCACCGAGTCTCTCGACCACTCCGCCAACCGCACGCATTTTTCACTAATGTTGTTATCAAGTCCCATGTAATAGGTGGTGAGCCCTTTGCCACTAGACCAACAAAGCAGTCAACCCAGGACCCATTGCCGTAACGCAGAAACACAAGAGATGTGAGATATCTACTTGTATACCTAATTCTGCGCATTTGACCTATACTAACTTATTTATATCAACCGGCATTCTGAGTTCGGGCTCACGCGGCTACCCCGTAGCAGCAGTAGTGAAATGTGTGTGTATATCTGTGTGCACCTTTGCCTATCCCCTCGGGGAATACGTCACGCTATGCTATGCTACATCGAGCTTGTAATCGAACCCAACCTCATGCTCAGCAGCCGAGCTAGCGACCACTTGACTGAACCAATGACGCTGTCAGTAATAATAATTTGTGCTAAGACAAATTGGACTGTTAACGACTTGCACCCTTAGGTTAAGAACAATTGATTTTTTATATCTATCAAAATGCAGCATAGTGGTCGTATCGTCGGTCTAGTGTTCCCAAGCCTCACCGTTGAGGACTTGGGTTCGATTCTTAGGTCGGGCAAATTGTTAATGGGTTTTAGAAAATACTCAGTAACCGCCCGGAGTTTGGCATTGCGTAAATGGCAATAGGCTCACCACCAAACCGTACTTTTTAACTAAGATGTAGAGTTTTTAAAGTCAGGGCTTATATAGAGTGCATAGGTAGAGTTATTTCTTAATTATTCAGAGGTCAGAGATAGTGACAAATAAAAAACTTTTGTATTTATTTATTACTTCATCACTAATAAAAAAAAAAAAAAGTGATCGAGGACTGAACGGGATAAATAGGGCCTCTCGGACTCAACCCATTTTTCAGCTCAACACTCATATCAATCCAAGATCCTATAACAATAATAGAGATGTATTAATAAAAAACAAACAAAGTGTCGTGGCAATGTTACCAGTCTTCTGGGCACTTTACCGGATGACAGCTATGCGGAGGAATATTTCGATGCCTAAAACACCTTCATTTAATTTTATCATTAGTTTGTTTGTACAGAAGCGTTTTACTTCTTGGTTCTTTTTATTGGTTAAGTAACGGCCGCACAGATAGATCGATCAAGGTTAGTAGCGCTACGCTTTGTTGCCGCAAGTAGACTGCGTTTCGTTGCCGTCGGTCTGTGAAGACCAGTGACAAACTGCCCAAATCCGTCGCCCGCAAGCTACGGCTCACGGTGGCCGAAGATAGTTGGCTGCACTCCGGCGCCTGGTACGTCTTCTGCGGTAAGGGTGAGAGGCGTTCGCTTCTCTCTCCCTTTCCACGTCCTTCGCAAGCATCAACTTCTTGCAAAAGGTGTTTAGTAATTTTTAACCACCGGAAAAAGGAGGTTATTAATATATTATACATGGTATACCTACATATATTTAATTATATGTAGGTACCTAGCTAAGTTTTTTCATGTATGACCAGGAATCACTTAATACAGAGAAATCCAATTTTTACGTTTATTTTCCTATTGGACGTATCTGCCTTGAAGTTAGTAGGTACCCTTTAAATTTGAAAACAAAAAAGCCATAAGTGTGGAAAAAGTTGTGTGGATTTGTGCAGTGGCCATCTCGGGCTGGACTGCTGATCAGGCAGCGAAGCATCCATGCCTACCGCCCGCAGTCCACGGTTCACGGTCGCCGGAGATCGTTGAGCGCCCTTCGGCGCCTGGCTCGCTCTGCGGCAGGGGTAAGCCTCTCTCTTCCTTTCCGCCGCCCCTTCGCGAGCATCACCTCCTCCCAGTAGTCGGCGACGGCTCCCTATGCGCTCTCACTCCCGCAGGTAGATTTTATGGATCTACGTGTTCCATCTTCGGCCACACCGTCGCTTGCCACAGAAATATATCACCATAGACATATATCACATATTGATGTCAGTGTAGGGGGCGTGGTTTGACAGAAAGTTGGCACGCGCGAAATGTAAGTAAACAGGTAAACAGTGACTACAACCATTCTATCCTGATATATTTCTATGGTCGCTTACCATCAGGCGAGATGGTGGCCAAATGTAACTGTCATTTTTGATAAAAAAGGTAATAAATAAAGTCTATAAAGAAATAATTAAAAACTCTATAATATAAAAATGCAATGTAGAATTGGTTATGAGTCAGGCAGTGTTATTGGGTGCCGGTTCATTGAAAAAGGTTCAATAAATAATTGACTAAATACAGATGTAACTTAAATAACAGCATTGGTGAAATATGGCTGTAGAACTGTGGACACCTCTATCTATCACTTCGAAGAAAACAAGCGAGATGCTATGATAAATTGCAGTGTTTTAGTTCCAACTAGCGTCGCCATCTATTAACTAAAACAAGATATTCATGTTTTTAGTATTTTATTGCCATCTATGTTTAAGAACGGAAACTAATCAAAAACAAGAAACCGTACTTATTAGTTGGACGGTTTTTAAATAATAATCGACTAAGGAAGATTTTACCAATGGCGAATATCGATATCGTGTATTGAGTCAGCCCAAAATTTAGCGACGAGTTTGGCACTTTTAGTAGCTTCCATCAGCTCCTCTGATGTGCAAGCAACAGGACAGGCAGGACACGATCTCAAGTGTCCCTTCGTTTGTGGGGCAACACCACATTTACACTCCAGGGCAGAGTCATCAATAAATCTCCACCTGAACAAGAGGACGGTGGCTTATCTCTGAGGAGATAAGCTAAGTACGCAAGATACAATATAGTGCACAAGTGTACGCGCAAACACAAGTGCACTCCCTCTTCGTTCACTCTCATAGTCCAATGGGACGGCAATCCGACACAACCGGAGAGATCAGGCGTAGGACCAACGGCTTATCGTGCTCTCCGAAGAGAATTTCCCAACAAAAATAAAATCTAATAACATTTTGCCCGATTTAGGAATCGAACCTCACGCACGAGCTAGAGGCTCCGAGGAACGAGGCAGTCATTTTAATGATGATGACGTTACTGACTTACAATGTGCACCATTAACTCAATAAATTTACTTTTTTTTACTTTTTCCCACCCTAAAAGATGCTTCTTTATCGTGGGTGCTATAACACACCCATAATCTTACATACACCCACCCGGATCCGGAAAAATTATCTGTAGATCATAAAAATATTTGCGGTGGCTGAAAATTGAACCCGCGACACGCAGGGCAGTAGCCAGTCTCTCGACCGCTGCACCAACCACGCCGCGGACACGGTTTTTATTGTTTAATTTTATTTGTCCGAATTGAAACCAATATTTACGTCCATACTGTAAAATATTGACTGAATAAATGCTTATTTTTATTTTTTATTTATTTAAACCGATTTAATAGTACTTTTCAGCACTAGTCACATTCGTTTGGCAGCTGTCATTCTAATCAAGCTATATTTTTTGGATTATAGCATTTCGATGATAAATAGTTGTTTTAAAAAACCGGAAATCAGATTCAGTTTTCAGTTTGACACTATAAGAAGAAACTAAAAATTCAGAGTCGTTACATCACTAAAGATATAGACATGGCGATTGGCGGAATATATTTGTGTTCTCGTTGTTACTTGTTAGACCGAGCTTTTATTTTTGCTATTGCATTGTTATGTATAAATCGTAAGTACACGTTGCTAACACGTTATTGTATTTTCTAAATGTTTAGAACTTTTTTATACAGTATTAGTAGTACTGTTATCCGTAATACATCGCAAAGATACTTCGTAAATCGGCGTTACTTGCAGGAAAGAAATATGAAGGTGGGATGAATTTTTAGATATTAACAATTTTTAACCTTATAAAACTGTAAGGGGAATATAATTTTTCACGGTTATGTTCGACGTGGTCTTTTTAGTTAGTAATTGTTTAGTTTTCTTCCAATTTACGTTTTTGGTACTACTGTAATTTAACTAATTAAAACTAGCTTGTGAATTTTGCTCTCAACGTTGTGATTGAAAGAAAATAGTTTATAGAGGACCAACTTTGAGTTCTTTCATGCTCTTGTTTGCGTTACTCGACTGACAACTGCACCCCTAAGACGACCCTCTGACCGCATTTTGTCTTAAAAGATAAATAAATACTGCAATTACTATCGAATATGTTGGTGGTCGACCGGCCAAAGGCTAAAAGCATCTATGAAACCACGTGGCAATTAGCGCGACCCCTAAATCTACTAAGATTCTACTAGTACTATTGTATATCTTTCAGTTAGTAGCCTCTTACTCTTATAAATATATCATTCTCAGTTATGGAAATGATGCATATTCCTTGTATTTTTGATTTGCTAACTACCCTTATTTTATATACACCAACCATAGGACGACATACTGTTTGCAAGTTTTAATCCATAATGTTAGATACCTAGGTTCTAATGATAGCATTAAGGTAGGTACTGTAAAATGATGTTATTAGCTTCGTTTAAACCATAATTGTCAATGAAAACATGTTTTACTTAATTACTTAAAAGTTGACTATGTTGTCTGAGACCATAATCAAATATATACTAGGTATTATACTCCAATAATTTGACCTAAAATGACTCCACCCCTAAGAAAAACCATTGACCAATGTGTCCACTTATATGCCCCATAGTTGTATGATGTACAGGTGCAACATAACAAAACTGTTTAGGCCTGTCACATTTGTTATGTAAATTCATTAAATAACTTACCATCATGCCTATATCCTCAAAAGGTCAGGCAGAAGAGTACTGTTACTAAACCCAGATTTCACCGATAAACATATTAAGTCCCATGTAATAGGGGCTACCCTATTACCATCAACTGGGCACTATTCCAAGTTAGTAGTCTACCGGGCTTGTAAATTCAAGTACCTTATAACAAGTAGTAACTACCTATGGATTCTCTCTTCTTATCCATAACACATTTTTTTTCTAATATCTGATCATATTATTATCTGTGAAGGGTCTCACTTAGACGTTTATTTAATGTTTAGTTATATACATAGCATAGCATGTGGGTCATTCTTCGAGTTGGATTCAAATTTTTCATTTCTTAATAATATATATAAATTTAGTTCATTAATATGAGTTCATTGATATACTAACTATATAACTTGTATTAATGAAAATTTTAATATTTTTGAGTTCATTATAAATATTAAACCATAAGATATAACCCACATAGCAAGTAAATCTGATAATTTAATTTACAACTTATTCAAATATTATATACTTTTCTTTTAGATTGGAACTCATGATGGTGTCTTCCACTGTGATGAAGTCCTTGCATGCTACATGCTTAAGCTTCTACCCCAGTATAAAGAAGCGGACATTATCAGAACTCGGGATATCAACAAGCTCAATGAATGTGACATTGTGGTTGACGTAGGAGCAGTCTTTGATCATGAAAAGAAACGCTATGATCATCATCAGAGAGAGTTTAATGAGACACTGAGCACCTTAAAGCCAGAGTTTGGAGATAAATATAAAATTAAGTGAGTTGGAATTTATTTATTAACCTATATTACTGATATTATGAATGCCACCTGCTAACAACAATGTGTTTTTGAGTTAGTTAAAAACCTGTTTTATTTGTTAAAGTTTTTGAATGCAATCATAAATATTTTGATTATGATATCTACTGTTAATTCAAGATAAATCTTTGAAAAGCATTAATGCATGCTTAGCAAACTCTAAAGTATATATTATATTATAATATATTAAATGGAAAAAGAATACGTTCGCGAACAGGATTCGAACCTGCACCTCCCGGATGAATACTCCAGGAGCTCTGACCACTAAGCCATCTTGTTAGAATTCTGTTCGCGACTGTATTCTTTTTCCATTTAATATAATAATATCTACTGTTAAATTATCAAAATATTTCTTTCTTCAGATTAAGTTCTGCGGGCCTAATCTACACGTACTATGGGGAAGATGTTTTGAAACAGTTGGTCCCGAGCGACGCACCTCTTAACTCAACTGACTTGTCTGTGATCTATCAGAAAGTCTACCAAAACTTCATTGAAGAAATTGATGCTATAGACAATGGTGTGCCAATAGCTTCTGAAGAACCAAGGTACAAAATACGCACGAATTTGAGCCACAGAGTTGGGCGACTAAACCCAGAGTGGAATTCTAACCAGACAGTTAATATTGATGAAATTTTTAAGAAAGCTATGGTACTAGTTAGTGAAGAGTTTCTTTACACCGTTAATTATTTCATATCTGTATGGCTTCCTGCAAGAAGTTATGTAAGGTCAGCATTGGACGGTAGATTTGAAATCCATAAATCTGGACAAATTGTTGAGTTTAAGGAGAGATTTCCATGGAAAGAACATTTGTTTGATTTAGAAGAAGAAATGAATATTGGCCATGAAGTGAAATATGTACTGTTTAATGACAAACCTAATTCATGGAGAGTGCAAGCAGTTCCAGTGAATCCCACCAGTTTTGTTACTAGGTAAGTGAATAATAAAAGCAAGGCTCGGATACCGGTATATTTTTTTAAACGTTTTCGTCTTTAATATCTAAAAAACGCTTTGTAGCGGTTACGTTCGAACTGAACATTATAAATAACGTTTTTGAAGAAAAACAAAATTAAATCGTTCTCGATCAATAAAACGTTTTTAACCGTTATTTTTATATTTAGGATTGCTCGATATGAACGTAAGTACGAAAATTATTTAGTTGGAATTTCACTGCCATGCAGCTTAGTTTCTTTGTTTGTTAAAGCTTATACTATTGTAAATTATCTTGTGAATATTGTAGGTAAACAGTGTGTAGTAGAGGAAGCATGGATGATTTAGGATGAATGATGCAATTAAATAAATGCATACGGCCTAGCTTAACTAAACAAGTTCATACTTGTCGCCGCATGTTCCGCGCGGCGCCGTCCTCCGGAATAAACCGGTTTCTGATATTTTTGAAAACGTTCTCATTTCGTTTTCGTTCCGAACAAAATGTTGCATGAAGAACTGTTAGAAGCGTTTTAAAAACGTTTTTTTAAATAACGTTTCCGAGCCTTGAATAAAAGTGAACATCAGTACTTTTTGATATCCTTATCATTCTTATCCCAAATTATTTTGGGTGTGAGGAACTTTTCTTTTTTCCATCTGTGTCAGCCATCACACTTGTCACTCCTTTCTTCTAGCCATATTATCTTTCACACTAATCCCTAGATTATTTTTTCTTCCTCTATTCTTGAGTGAACCTAGGCTAATCATCTAAAATCTCTAAACCATATGGTGATCAACGCTTTTTCATTTTGATATATGAAGTGGTCTTCCTGCTACAGTAGGTCAGTTACACAACTATGTCATAGTGTTTTGGTTTAATTTAATTGTTATCAATAATTATTTCAATTTCAGGAAACCTCTGCATAAAAAATGGTGGGGAGTAAGAGATGAAATTCTTAGTGAAGTGGCAGCAATAGAAGGCTGTATATTTTGTCACAGTACTGGGTTCATTGGTGGCAACACCACGAGAGAAGGTGCTTTTAAAATGGCAGTTGCTAGCTTAGAAGCTGAGGAATAATTTGTTACATTTGGCAATAAATTTACTGACACGAAATATTTAGCTATGAGTTGTTCACTGAAGCTTATTTCCTTGATAATTAAAAGGGGGCGACAACATAAGAACTAAGTCCACAGTTAAGTATGACTCTCCTCATAAAATCGAATGTGTTTGAATGGTCAATAATTCAAGGTACACTTTTAAGATGAATTGGCAATTGCAGTAGGTATGTTAGTATAAGCAACCCAGATGGTGTTATTCATCTTAGTGGTGCATGCACCCTTCTGTTAAATACAACATATAGTGACATTGCCCTCATCATAGGCTCACAAAGACACATCTATTATTGCATTGGGCTAGTGGCCTCAAGCATGGCTGCTGAGTGTGAGAGCAGTGTTATTGAGTCTATTATGAAGTTCTCAATATCAGCCTGGAGTTTAGAACTGCCTGTTAGATGGCAATAGGTTTGCTACCTATTTAATATTAAAACAGGATTGTTGAAATGTGAGTGTACTCTGTACTCCATGGTATAACCTTTCAGTATATATGAGAGTGTAATATTATGTTGTTTATGCTTAACACCAGGTGAGGTGGCTGTGAAATGCAAGCCTATTAAGAATAAAAAAGCAGTGGTATTTATTTATGGAACTTATTCTTGCATTATTTATCTATTTACTTATTTACAAGATATAATTACTCAAATTCAAATTGTTTATTCTTTACCAAACCCTTTTACATGTGACTTTTTTATCTATAAAACGCTGGCATTCTCTGAACACAAAACTTGTAAAACAAACTCAAAGGTCATTGTCTCTTTAAAGTCTAGACATAATTTATGGTTATGAGAGTGTAATCATGTAAGGTGTCTGGAAACGCCTTTTGAAGAACTATGCTACGTTACTACAGTTTTATTTCTCAAGGATCTAATTATCGCCTGGCTTAATGAACAACTTAGCATTAGAATTTTAACTGCCTGTAGGCCTCTGACACCACCATCGAGAAAATCTCTTAGGTGTGCTGGTTTCCTTACAATGTTTTCCGTCACAATTTTAAGGAAACAATATTTAATTTCTAGCGTCTCTAAAGGTTGTTGTTTCGATTGGGTTGTTTGTGTCTCTAAAATGTTTTTGTTATATTAATTTATTTTATTTATTTATTGCTCAAATGTGGTTCAAGCTCGAATGATGTTATTCACAAGTTTAGTTCAGCACATTTACAACACATCTTTATATAATTTATATGTATACATTTGGCTATGAAATATGAAAAAAAAGTAATGTACTACGACAGGAATTTTTGTCTTGGTTTGTAGTAGTTTAGTTTGGTCTGTCTTTGGTTATGTTGTGGAAATTGTATGAACTGTATATATATTATAATATATTCATATTTTTGTATTTATTTTCGCTTTTTTATGGAATACATTGTCGTTCGTTACATATTATCTAAATCCTTTCATATATTAATACAAGTAAATAAAATTGAAGAGTCTGTTTGTTATTTCAAAATAATAGTTTTTTTAAGTTATTAACACGATTCCTATGCTTATAAATCAGTTTTTAAGTTTTTGTCTGTCTGTTTGTTCCGTGTAATATTTGAAACGGCTGGACCGATTCTGCTAAGATGTTACTGACACGTAGCTGACTATATAAGGATTAACTTAGGCTTAATAATAATATAATTATACGCGGGTAAAACCGCGGGGAACCGCTAGATTTGGAATATAAATCGATATTGTCAGAATCGTTTTGATTTTTTATTTTGTGATATGTTTTCGATTTGCCCCGTGTGGCTTTGGGTTTTTGCGCTATGATAATTCTGTCTTAACCTCTCGTCTGTCGGGGCGCACAGCGTGAAAAAGGCGCCGTCTGTCGGAAAAATTCCGCGCGTGCGGCTTGGACGCTCCGTTTTTTTCGATATTAAAATTTGTGATATAAACCTTATCCTGTATGATTCTTGTAACTTATGAAGGTAATTAGGTAACCAAACTATATACTAATTACCTTACTGACTCCCTGGCATGTTTATTTTGACTACTAGAAGTATTTTTTCCCACACATTATCAATAAATATGACACTGTAAAGAAAAATATTCATAAAAAAATAATACCAAGATGTTTTAGACTTTTATTTATATATTTTTATAATAGAATACACATTCTTTTGAGTGAACATAACAAAAACATAGGTTTATTATATAAAAACTTGAGAAAGATGAGTTCGAATATCATCATTTATGCACGAACATGTGGACGCAGATCTACGTTCCGACACTCACCACTTGGCGTAGATCTAAGTTCCGACACAGACTTTACAGGATGTTCCTAAATTACAATTATTACAAATTTTTGCAAGTTTATCTAAATAAAATTAACGCTCTTAGTCTTAGGTATGCACATACGTTACGCAGATACATATTGTAACTTAGTCTTAGGGTTGTAGTGTGTGGTGTTCACGCCAACATTGGCCAATACACAGGAATACTTGGCACTTAGCGCAAATGACGTTAACTTCTGTTCGTTTTTTTTTAATAATACATCGTACACATCGTCCTCGTTTATACCGTGATGACGATTTATTGCCACGAGCTTCCACTTGAATGTGATCAGGAAAGTGATCAATGCCATCCAATCGGACTATACTAGGATTTGCAATAGCAGACGGTCTGATTCTTTGGACTGACAGATGTTGTTTCACTAATTGGTCAGCTAATACGTAGCGATATTGACGGTGGGATAATTTGCGATCGTTAGCTGTGCAGTTACAACGGTGTATTATAAAGGTATTTAGAACACTACAGTTCAGTAATCTGCGAAATACCTTTATGTACCACTTCAAACCGCGTTTTCTTTCTAATAAGTACATGGAGAGTTTCTGGTCCTTCATGTCGACGCCCCCCATGTACTTATTGTAAGAATGAACCACAAGCGGTTTAGTACACGCTTCACCTGCTCGCCGACCGGGTGCTGTATCAGCATTATGACATGTTGATATCATGGTTACTAATTTGATATCTTTCCATGCTAACACATTAATATTGTTGCAGTGTCGAGCCACTATGTCCCCTTTTTGCATACGCCTCTGATCTAAAGCTTTTATATCATCGGGTGTATCTACTCGTCGTCTATTCAACGTACCAAATGAATCAGTCCGATTTTGTTTGAGGTATTGTGTAAGGGCTACACTATTGTAAAAGTCGTCCATGACTAAACAATGCCCTTTATTTAAGTATCCCTCCACAAGCCGCAAAACTACTTTAGAGGTGGCCCCCGTAAATCCATGTAGAGGCTCGGCTGATCCTGATTCTTTGCCAGAATATATATAAAGTTTTAATAAATAGCCAGATTCAGCCTCACATAACTCGTAAGTCTTAATCCCGAAGCGTGCAGCTTTTGTCCTTATGCATTGCACCCAGCTCAGCCTTCCTTTCCATAATAATAGGGATTCGTCCAAGCTGAGGTGTCTTTGTGGAGTATAAAGCTGTCCGAATTTCTCATTACAATGCTGCACAACGGGGTCTATTTTAGCTGTTTTACGATGGTTTCCATGGATATTCATGTCTAGATCATAGTTGTCCACAAAATGTAAGAATCGCATTATAAGCAAAAAACGGTTTATGCCCATGATTTTACGAAATTCCTGCATCGCCAAAACTCCAGTGGTCCAATACTCTTCTAGACGACTTCTGTAACATAGACCCATGTACAGTAGTATACCAAAAAACTTATACAATTCATCGACAGTTACTTCTTCCCATTCATTAAGCCGCGATCGTGAATGGAGGCCTTCAGCTTCACTGATACTGACAATGGTTTGCCAAGCATAGTCATTAGTCTCCTTGACAATTTTTTCCATAAAGCTGCGGTCCCATACGGCGGTGAACAGTTCGATCGGATTAGTCGACGTTATTGTTGGCCCAGGTTGAATTGCATAGATTTCTTCGCTACCGGTGAAGGTCGAAAAGTCATCAGACCAGTGTAAATTATCTGATAATAATGCTGAACTATCATCTACTTGTTCATCAATATCGTCATTCGCTTCTAAAATTTCTCGTATTTGATCTTCTGTATATATAGGTTCTTCCTCATCACATTCACTGCCTGAATCAACAGCTAATTCTGCAGCTAATGAAGGAAGAAGGATATCTTCATTATAGTTAACTGCCTAAAAAAAAAAAAACTTAAGCTAAACTGCGCAACGAGTTGGTCAAAAATTACTATAATATAATCGAGAGTCAGCATAGTGTTTTTTTGTGGTTCTATTACTATCTAGTTTATTCAATTACGTATAATACACTTCACTTACCTCTGGTGGTGCAGCGTCTAAGAATTCTGGTGGTGAACTAGAGTGCGATGGTTCTGGTGGTGTAACAGGGTGCGGGGGTTCTGGTGTAATAAAGTGCAAAGCTTCTGATGGTACAACTGGGTGCGCTGGACGTATATTACGCTTACCCGTATAGGTAGACACAAATTCCCAGAAGCTGATCGAGTTACTATAACCTGTTCATTTGACAATATCCGCACAGTTCCGCTAGGAGATCTGTTGACCATAAATGCTGTTATATCCTGCTGTTGATTTTGAAGCCTTGGGGTATCTTGTCTTCCACTGCCACCAGGATCATTGTTTCGATCCATATGCATTATTTTAATTTTTTTAATCATGTAAACTCAAATGCTAACAAATCTGAAAGGGTATTTTATTGTCTTTCCAGGCCACTGTAGAAATGTCTGTTCCTTCAACACAGGCAACGTTCTCAACTGAATAGCCACGTTCTTTTTTTGAGATTTCTTTTTCTGAGGGTAGTTTGCAATCAGGTATTCGGTTGTGTCGAATGGTTCCTAAGCTCAATATTCCTTGTTTTGCAAAATATTCAAGTAGCAGCAGGGATGTGAAGTAGTTGTCAAAATATAGGCGGTAATTTTGATTACGTGATATTTCACGAGCTAGCCTGACGACGACATTTGCAGCAGCACCCAGGTTCGGCTCATTGGGGCCAACTACATTTTCAGCTCCAGTTTCTGGCTCAAACTTGTACGCAAACCCGCTCACACCGCTCAGGACATAGATTTTGTAGCCTCATTTATGGGGTTACTTAGGATTATATCTCTTGAGGTTGTGTCTAGCTTTCGTGGAACAAATCTGTTCATCCACGCAGAAATACTTCTCAAATGGGACATCGAGACAAGTTTCATTTAATTTCGACACAATTGGCCTGATTTTGTAGAGCCGGTCATGGTCTGCGTGATCGCGAGGAACCATGTTCGAGTTGTCGTTGAAGTGAATAAATCTTCTGATTTTTTCAAATTTATTTACCGGCTTTGTGTCTTTTACAAGAGGTGTTCTACCACTCCAATGTTTCGTCACTCTTGGTAGATGCACTAACGACATAATGAAAACCAGACCAATAAATTGCTGGATATCTGTCTCTGTGACCCGGAATGGCATGTTAGTGTCTTTCTGTACGATATAAAGGTTAGTTTGGTTGGCAATTTCTATAAAAAGTTCCTTGGGAAATATTTTGTAAAAGAACTGTATCGGACTATCAAGTTCTAGAAACTCTGCTGGCAAGTCTTCGTCACCTGTAAAGCAGAGTTGCTGCTCATTTAGCTGAAGGTTCTTTTTTTTCCAACGTAAATTCAATTTCTTTTTTTTGGTTTGACTGCCTCCTGATTATCCAGGTCTGGATGATGGTCCTGGTTGAGGAACGGTTTCAGACAAAGTTGGCGGTTCGGAAACACTACTTGAATTCTCAGTAATTTCAATGATTGTGTCAATATTTACTCCATCAACCTCTTCAAAATCATCCACTTCTAATGGCACCTCCAAATCCGGAACAAAATCAGGATCTGCGATGCTGTCGTCATCACCGTCGAATCCATCTTCACTCTCTGCATAATCAAAGACAAACTCCTCTATTTGTTCGTCTCCTAAACCTCTGGATGCCATCCTGTCGCAACAATAAAAAGTGCTCAATATACGACACTAAATGTACATTTTAACACAATGTACCAGAACTGGCACAAACATAAAACGACAATTATTTTCAACAAAATACGGAAAATTATTCAATGTCTACAATAAATAGCAAAGAACACACACTTACCTAGTAAATTCACAACACAAACAAACAGTTGTCACAGTTACAATATTTGTCGTCTAATATCAAAAGGAGAACAACCACTTTCAAAGGAGCTCTGGTACTGATACAAAGTTCTTTGTACAGGTATAAATTGTATGTCATTTGAAACCTTAATACAGTAGCATAATTTATGATTTTTATTTGAATTGATAACTAGTGGGATTATCAAGATAATTTGGCTTGAAGTTTGAATAAAAATACCAAAAATCATAGAAAACTACGAGTTCCTGTATTAATATCATACTCAAACGTGATGACTGAAGGATAAACTAATAACGTTATAAGTCAAACCTACCAATTATTTAGAAGGCCGAATGAAGAACTGAATAAATACACTAGTTTTTTTTTTAAGTTGATTATACATAGGAATGAAATTATAACCGAAGAGTTATATAGTACAGATTAAAAAAAAGATATGGAAATAATAAATAAAACACGTCGATTGTATGTATATTATGATTTATTCTTCCTCATTCTCCAATTCTTCCCTTACTAAAATGTCATCCAGGAAAATGGCTGGTGCAGTTACATTTTGGAGCCGTGCCCACCCTAAAAACCATACTACAGTCATTGTGTGGGCACAGCAACCAACAGTTCTCTTGCCAACAATACAATTGCAGTAATAATCTTTTATTAAATTGATAGGGTCATCTGTGGTTTGTGA
This sequence comes from Xylocampa areola, assembly GCA_935421205.1. Lineage (NCBI taxonomy): Eukaryota > Metazoa > Arthropoda > Insecta > Lepidoptera > Noctuidae > Xylocampa > Xylocampa areola. The sequence goes on from OW285220.1 coordinate 13,365,005, forward strand.
GGCTTGGGCTAGTAAAATGTAGACAAAATATGTTTTACCGGTATGATGTCTTGACTTTATTCATGTACGTCAGGCTGGCCCGGCCCCATGGAATTTAATAATGAGATTGTTATCAATCCAATGTACCCGGGTATACTAATATATGTAACACCTTCATTTTCAATGTAACTCTTTTTAAAAGAAATTACGTGCACTTCTTAGTGGCCGGGCCAGCCTGACGTTTTCAGCCCGGCCACCTTGTTTCCCACTAATCTACAAAAAATACTGGCAATATTGTGCTACAGATGAAATGTACCCTATAATTTATGCATATGTAACACAAAATCGAATCCTAAAATGCAATAGCATACGAAATATTAGCGGTTGCAGGTGGCCGGGCTGAAATTATTTCGTTAATATAAAACAGTAAAACTGCAACACCTACCAAAAACTAATACCAGTACATAATGAGATATAGAGATATAGAATACATGTAACGCTTTCATTTTAAATTATAATACATATTTAGAAAGAATAATCACTTGAAATTATATTTCAGCCCGGCCACCTAAAAGCGGTAATATTCCCTAAAATCTTATGCCAATTTGTACAGTAAAACCTGATACAGCTATGAAATGAAAGTTACATTCGTTTCGTTTTAGTCGTATACCTTTAAGCCTTCTGTTTGACTAGATTATCAAAATCTGAGAAACTTGCCGAAGAGTGACTATCATTTATTAACTAATTTCAGGACATTTGGTTTGTTGAGTGAAACAAAATTGGTAATTGTCATATTTTTTTAATAATCATTTTTGAAATTAGTTAGACAACATTTGTACTTATATTAATTAGGTACTATAACAATTGTTAATTATAAATAATGTGAAAAAAGGTTACACATTGATAATAACACAGTTATCAAAAAATTATAGTAATATCAATATTACCTTAACATCGAACATTCATTCATTCAGAATATTAGAAGATAATTTTTGGTTAAATACTTATTATACCTTGGTAAAAAATCACAGATTTTCATAATGATTTTTACATCAACTTTGAATTTAAAGTTTTGAAAACTTTCAATTAAAATTATGCTAATATAATTATTACAACAATTCTTAAATAAAGAGAGAACCATAGTTCTTTCAGTGGCAGCTAATGGAAATATAGCTATGTAGTATATATAATTTAACATAATATTAAAATCACAGCTAAAAATCACAATGTTAACTTGTATAATTAAACGTATGCTAATATAATAATCATCAATCTATATCTGGCATTTGTACTATAAGTATTTTGACTAATTCAAATTTAAATATATTGCTTATTAGAATCGATAAAAACGTACTAATCACTTGATTATGTTATTTAATCAAGCTAAAATGTACGTCAAGGAATGTAAAAATATTAAATCCAAATTACTTTTTTTAACACTAGACTGTAAATCGTCATAACACATCCACAGATCTTGATTAAATAAATGGCATTTATAATGTCCTAGATTTTCCCCCAATACTACATATTCAATAGCACCTACAATCACATAAATATTAGTTCTAACTTTGATAGATAAAGGTATATCGTTCAATATTATTTGATCTGTTCCATTTAAATCAAAAGATATAATATTCTTTACATTATAGCTGGACAAAACAGTGCCCGGGCAATCGTGTTCACAATCCTTCGAAATAACGTCTATACAAATTGAGTCTTCTAGGGCTGATATTCCAAATGTTTTAATTACGTTCATATTAATGGGTAAAAATGGTACTGTTCTTTGAAGTTGAAATGCACATTTTTCTTCGGTACATATTTTTGTAAATAGAGCGCTATAAAATAATTCTAAAATCATTTGTTCAAACAAATTTGCGACATTGCATTCACAATTTATATCTATTGTATTTTTCGAGGATAGTTTGTAGTACTTTTTACATATGGTATTTCTTAGTTCGTATACTGCGGCTTCAGATATGTTTTTGTTACCTATAAATTGTATATAATTACATAACATATTATTATTATTTTCAGTCTGATCTATTTCTAATTTAAAGTTATTAAATGCAATATAACCATAAGCTATTAAATATGTAACAGCATCAAAACCACATGTATTTGTTAAAGTGGAACCAGTTACAATATTTCCATTTTTTATAAATTTTAACATTTTATAAATCGGTACGGTAACTGGCTCTTCAGCTTGTCCTTTCCAATTTTCTACAAAACTTGGCATATCACTGAAAATAGAATCTTGAGGAAATAACCGTTTTTGGTGTGTTCTTTTTTGACGATTCTTTTTGATTTTAATCTTTCGCTCTTGAAGGGGCGGTGCCTCATTATTTTGTAGTTCACTAGCAGCGATATTAAGCTCTCCATTTAAATGATTAATATGTATGTTTAGAAATTCGTCAATCCTGTATTTTCTTACTTTAGTTTTGAGTAATAAATGTTTTATTGTTTTAAAATAATCCTCTGATGCACTAGACGATGGATTTTTGTTTTTTGAATTGTATAATGGAGCCATAACGTTTGACCACATGGGCAATTTTCCCAATAAACGTTTTAGAGTAGATATTAGAGGCGGATAATATAATTTGTTGGGGCGTTCACAAGATTCCTCTTCTTGTTTATTTTTACAAGCAACAATATTATCAAACCATACCATAAAATTGCTTACATCTAAAACATTCTCCTCATTTAGGAATCTTTCTTCATCTACGTAATTGTGTGCGTTGTTAGAATCTTTTTTATCAATTGTAATACCTTGAATTCTTCTTTTCAAATTACAGTGGGCATCAAAGCAAATTTTTGAATAAAATTTAGTTAAAATAACAGTTAACATATTTTCAATTATCTCTCTTATGACTACGATACACTCTGCTGTTTTAATGTAAAGAATACAACGAACAAAGAAAAAATTTACATTTTCTGTTGTATTATTGAAGCACGAAAGATTATGAATAGTTTTGACAAAGTGACTTGTATCTATTCGCATATATACTACAGGCAAACTATTTGTATGTCCCTCCAATGCACTGTAAGAAGCTTCTAAGATTAAGTAAGTAATCTTTTGTAGATTTATATGAAGTAAAGCATTGGATTGTAGCAGCAATCAAAGCTGAGGAATCGTCCGTGATTATTTCTGCAGGAGGGATAATTCCATTACTGGCCCATTTACCCAACCAATCCGCAATGCTATTTTTAGTGTGAGAATCACTAAGCATTTGTGAAATTGGAATAGATTTTAAAAAGCTATCAGCAGTTATTAATATAACATATAAGAATAATCTTTTAGTAAATTTAGTCCCATTAGGTAACACAATTGGTTTAATTATAGAGCCTGTGGCATCTAATGATATGGTTGGTCGACCATACTCTTGAACATATTGTTTGTAATATTTTATTTGTTCTTCTAACCAGTAGTAAATATGAAAAGTTGGTTTCATTAAAATTTCCTGAATTACGGAAGAGTATGTTGAAGTATTTGCCATAATGACAACAGATAATATTTGATTGGTATGGTACCATTTCTGCTTCCTTGTTTCATGACGTATTTGGCGTAATGCTCCGACTGATGGCAATACAGGTGGTTCCTTATCTTGAAATATCATATCATGACTCGCTATTTGTTTTCTAACTATTGTTGCTGAATCAAATTTTAATTTCTTAGATAATGTTCGTCTTGAGTACGGAGTGAGTCGTATTTTTTTTAAAGGATTATGCTTAAAATTTGGTTGAAGTTGATCAATTTCACATAAAAAATCAATAATATGATCAGTCTTATCTTTATTTTGAATTTTCACTGTTGCTTGACACTGAGTGCAACGTCCGTAGAATGTAATGTTAGCGCCTTGAATAACATGTCTTTTAAATGCTACAGTACAAGGTAACTTATAAAACTCCCAGAGTTTTTTTCTTAAAAGACCGGACCTCTTAAATTTGGGAATAGCTCTGTACGTCTGATATCTTGCACTAGGTTTATTTTTATCGTGTCGTTTATACGTATAACTTAAGGGTTCAATTTTCTTCCATTCATGAACATCAATTGGAAATTTAAAACTAATTTGATCAAGTAAGCTTGCTTGTTGAATAACTGGAGAAGACCCTGATGATGATGTTGACGAAATTATAATACTATTGGTATTATCTTCATTTCTTTTAATCTTCGAGTTCTGGTTGTTTAAAAAGTTTCTTCTAAAGCTGAGATATAGTGCTTTTGGTGACATCACATAGTTTATATCTTTTGCTATGGTATTGTATATAATAGAACTATATCTTGTCGTGGTGATCAAGCGTTTATGTTTCTCAAATATTTGTTTTTGAGCCACAATATCTAACGCACTACGTTTTCCCATGGTGTAGGCACGCTCAACTGAAATAAAATATATTCATTTTAACTATGGTTTCGTAATAGGTATTCATGTAGGCTAAATAACTACATTAATATTTATTTAAATACAAATTCCCTAAAAAGATAAGTGTATGCAGTAACATTTGCATGCATTATCAAGTATATACATAAATCTATTAAAAAATATTTTAGCACCTAAGGAAAGAAAGAAAGAAAGAAAGCAAAGAATGTTCATAAGAATCAAATTTACTTTCACAAAACTTATAACTTTTGGGACATTAGAAATATATAAGATAGAATAGAGATGGGGAGAGGGGCGCGTGTCGCGGGACGAGGAAAAGAATGCGGTGAGCGAGGGACGTGGATCGCTGTGGCAGGCCGTACAAGGGGGAGTTACAAGAAGCGCGGGTACAGACGAACACCGTCGACGGTTGCCTGATTACAATGAATAATTCACTAAAATCCAATATATAAATCTTACAGTAATTAATAAGAAACTGATTAATTATTGATTTCACGAAATAAATAAGTACACAATAATAATAAGTAAATACATAGGGTAGGTACACAACAATAAGATTCACAAAAACTAAACACTTACTGTTAGTAAATCACCAAAATTATTACCTATTGACTATAAACGAAAGGATAAAATATATTTAGTTGATGGCATTGTATGGAGTTTTATTATTAAGTAAATGAGTGTTTAGATTTACTTTACTTTACCTGTATATTTTTTTAAATAATTACTTAGCTACCCATTAACATTGTTTGTCGATATATTTTAATTTATCAAAACTATAACTTACCTTAAAAACATCACATCACAAACAACTACACTGCAACAACTGATCAAATTTTACACTCACAGTAATATTAAAACGTAAAATATTATGTCAGAAGTGTTGATAACTACACGGCTCTTGCGCATCTATTCTGTCTACTCGGGGAAAATATCTTACGACTTAGGTTAGGACGCGACACAGGCGCCGTCTAAAAATCGGTGGTAGCGTCTGTGAACTATTATCTTTGTATGGTTATGTTGTGAAGCCAAAAACGGAGAAAATATATATAGGTTTAGGTATTATGTATCCAACAATTATTATGTGTGATTTATACTACTTAGTTTATTAATAAAAATATCATAGTAACGCATTTTGTTTCACTCAACAAACCAAATGTCCTGAAATTAGTTAATAAATGATAGTCACTCTTCGGCAAGTTTCTCAGATTTTGATAATCTAGTCAAACAGAAGGCTTAAAGGTATACGACTAAAACGAAACGAATGTAACTTTCATTTCATAGCTGTATCAGGTTTTACTGTACAAATTGGCATAAGATTTTAGGGAATATTACCGCTTTTAGGTGGCCGGGCTGAAATATAATTTCAAGTGATTATTCTTTCTAAATGTGTATTATAATTTAAAATGAAAGCGTTACATGTATTCTATATCTCTATATCTCATTATGTACTGGTATTAGTTTTTGGTAGGTGTTGCAGTTTTACTGTTTTATATTAACGAAATAATTTCAGCCCGGCCACCTGCAACCGCTAATATTTCGTATGCTATTGCATTTTAGGATTCGATTTTGTGTTACATATGCATAAATTATAGGGTACATTTCATCTGTAGCACAATATTGCCAGTATTTTTTGTAGATTAGTGGGAAACAAGGTGGCCGGGCTGAAAACGTCAGGCTGGCCCGGCCACTAAGAAGTGCACGTAATTTCTTTTAAAAAGAGTTACATTGAAAATGAAGGTGTTACATATATTAGTATACCCGGGTACATTGGATTGATAACAATCTCATTATTAAATTCCATGGGGCCGGGCCAGCCTGACGTACATCTTTATTCTGGCTCTGATCAAAAGATCATTTTCATTGAAATAGCCGACATTTGTGATGTGCCCAATCCTTTCAATAGTCTCACACACATCAATATTATATGTTCCATTTTCTCGGATATGCTCACCGTAGTAAGAACGAGCTTGCTTTATTTGGTATGTACCCAGTGCAAACAATATAAGATTTTCCATTGTTAGCACTGGGAACATGTTTAATTCAGACAAATCTCCATTAATTGGCCTGAAAGCAGCTCGTCTCCTATTCACATTATTTTCTTCAATAAAATCGCCAAGTTGATTGGGCACATCCATTCTGACTCTAAATCCTGTTCAGGATTGCTGTTGCATCAGGTCTATCTGTTATTAAAGTGTGGAATGCATTAATTAATGCAGCAGCAATCCTGAAATCAGTCATAACATTTTTGCAGGTATTATTAAAATATGTTTGTCGGAGTAGTTTATAGTCTCTTTTGAATTTGCCATTAATAACCTCAATAACCCATCTACATATAGTTACACATCGAGATTTGTTTGCTCGTATTGTTGGCAATTGTGTTTCACCTTGTTCTAAGGACTCTGGTTTATGAGGTTCATAATTATAACCTCTTAGATCATCCATTGCATCTCTGAAGCCACGGTCCAAGATAAACACGTCACCTTCCCTAAAATACCTCCTGAGGGGTCTAGTTTCTTCTGCAAACAGATCTTTCATAATAGTAGCATCCGATACCGTAGCAGAATAAGGTCCCCAGACATCTATGATATAGCCATTTGATGCTACAAGCAGAAATGGCTTAATTTAATTCCTATATTTATGGAGACTGTATGTTTTTTTCTGAAAATGATAATTTGAACTTTTTTGAATATAGACATAGGTTGCATCGGCAATCACAATTGCTTTTTCATTATTGTTCCCATATAAACCATTAGGGATTAAGAGATTTTTGTTTATTAATTCTTCCCTGTTTAAGCACTGTAACCCTAGGTGCTGAGGCTGAAATTCGGTGCTTAATACCTGGCGAGCTTTTTTCAAATAACGTGCCAATGTGGTTACTGGTATTTGGAGCAAAGTGCTTAATCTCGAATATGAATCCCCTGTCCGCAATTTTAATAGATAAATGCAAACAATTGTATTTGCTTTAGTAAGCGTACTTAAGGCGGGACATTCATTAATTATTTGCATTATTTCTTCTGCAGAATGACCCAACCAATAGTGGCACAAATGAGGGCTCCATGTTTCAATATTATCAAAATCTAATTTAAAGCCCCGTCTCAAATCACTTAAAAGATTCAACATATCTTCAATCTGTTCAGCAGTGAATGTCGTGATAAACTCATTTTGTTCGACTATCCCTTCCCAATTATATAATCTTATATGTTCAATGCATACGCGTGCTGATATAGGGACAAATACTTTAAAATCTGATAACAATCTTAGCCTTATTGTTTTTGGCACTCTAAGTCTTTCCGTGTTCAGACAATTCGGATAAAAACAGTGTTCCGGGGTTGCAGCTGTACGCTTATAATTAGGCAATGCCAAATTCACTGGTCCATTAGGTGTTTCTCCTGTATTTGAAATTGTTGCTTGAACTTGCTGCACACCTTCCTCTTCCTCAGGCACTGGTTCCTCAACAACTTCAGCACTGCTTGAAGCACCGCTTTCAGTTACATCTAATTCTCTTCCAGCATCAGCAATAGCACTGCGATGTATATTTCTCTTCAGAGCAACCCAGCATGCATAACACACACGAGCTTCTGCTGCGAGCTAAAACAAAATGATAATATATTTGATAGAATACCAAAGAATGTATGAAATACATAAAAGGAAGTTATGTAACTGTATTTTAATCTCTCTATTTTAGAGGGATTCAAATAGAGTTACATAATATTGTATAGTTTACCTGTCGTGGAAAAATTCTTCTCAAGAAATAATCTCTCTGGACAATTTAATCGAAGTGCATTACTCCTGATTCTCAATATAGATCGACCACACCAAGAGCAAACATGTTGGTGACCTAATCGTTGTTGAGAAGACACTGTTTCATCCAAACTTCTTTGAACAGCAATCATGCATTGATTGCAGAGGAAGTCTTCATTGTTGAACTAAAAATATTTCATATTGTTTGCGCACACATAAGCATCCCTTCTACACTGGGCGAAACATTTATCTCGTCATCGTGTGGCCCACTCATTGGCTGCTAATGGCGTGATATCACCAGCGAACCAATCAGCGGGCGTCTACGTATTGGTGGGGCATAGGTGACCACATTCGCCACGCTCTTTCGGTAGCATTAACATCTACGTCTCATATTTTATATTATTTCTTGTACCTCCAAATGTTAAGAAATTAAACGCAATTGTACCGAAGATATCCAGCATTCTTCTTTCACCACCTCAATCGACGCTCCATCAGAACCAGCGCACTACGCCTACAACATAATTTTGGACCTCCGTACCCGGATTTTGGAATTTCGATCGAGAGACGCAATTTGGTGAAGAAGATTTCGCAGCGGAGATATACAGTGCATCATCGGTGAGACGTGTCAACCAAAATACCCAAACCCTTCCTTTCTTCATCTGAGTGATACCTACTGTGCTTTCTCAATTCCAGTGCTTTGGATAGTGCTTGCCTGCTTACGTGGTGTTTTCGCGGTTGGTAATTACATCCAGTTTACGCAAACTTCTCACTTCTGGATTCTGTAAGTGCTTACTGCTTTTCACTTTAGCGCAATATGGCTTTATCTGAACAAAAGGTAGACGCAATGTTGAAAGATCTCAGAAAAAAGCGGGGTATGATCAAATGTAGGTTAACAAACTTCAAAAAATATGTTTTATCTTTTGAAAACGTAGAATTAAGTGTTCATCAGCGGGCAGAGTTAAAGTTGCGTATAACAGGTGCTCAAAGTTTAATGAATGATTTTAATGAAGTGCAGAGTAAAATTGAGGATCTCGTCCCCGAGTCTGAAGCTGATAAAGTGATGGAATCACGGGTAGACTTTGAAAAGGAATATTACGTTGTTCTAGCAATGGTCGATTGCATGGTTAATCCCGATAATTCCGATGAAAAGTCCGTTAACAAGTCATTTAATTGTTCCTTAGTGCATGAATCATCATGTAATAGTAATAATCATAATGAGTCCGTGAAATTACCCACTATATCTGTTCCTACCTTTGACGGTTCCCATGAGCACTGGGTGGAATTTCGTGATACATTTCTATCTCTTATTCATAACTCTAAGACAATTCCAGCTATTCAGAAATTCCACTATTTAAAGGCGAGTTTAAAAGGTGACGCAAAAGTCGTGATAGAAAATGTCGAATTTTCTTCAAATAATTACCAAGTAGCATGGGAACTTTTAGTACACAGATTTAACAACACGAGGTTAATAATTCAAAGTCATATTAAGGCAATTTTTTCCGTTCAGACTATAACAAAGGAGTCACCAATGCAATTAAATAAACTTATTGACTCAGTATTAAAGAATTTACGTACCCTCAAGCTTCTAGGTGAACCAACTGAGCATTGGGATACGTTAATAATTTATATTATTGTTTCAAAGTTAGACCCTGCCACTGAGCGCGAGTGGGAACAATTTAAAAACACATTTTATAAAATACATACCGATTCAAAGATAAAATTAAACGACCTATTAGAATTTCTTAAAGAAAAGGCGGATTTGTTGACAACACTTATAGTTAACCACAGTAAATCAGGTACCCATAGTGACACGAATAAAAAATCAACTTATCAAAATAACAATTCATCGTCCAAAGTTCATTGCAACATTGTTTCCGAGAATAACAACAATTCTAATAGTAAATCGCAAAATAAAAAGTCACGTATTTATAAGCTATGTTTGTTATGTAATGGTCAACATCCATTGTATTCGTGTCAACAGTTTCTTGACTTATGTGCACAAAAAAGATTTAGTTTTATTAAAGATAAAAATTTGTGCATTAATTGTATGCGTTCAGGTCATTCTGTGGGGACTTGTATTTTTGGTCCATGCCGAAAGTGTGATAAAAAACATAACAGTTTAATTTGTGACGCAATTAAATTGGAAAATAAACAAGACATTGTTACGTTAGTTACCTACGACCAAGCTTCGTGTACCGTTGCAGCTGATAACGCACACACGCATAGTCATTCATTGCCGCTACATAATATGCACGCGCAAAGCAATTTGTATAGCAATGATATTTTTTCTACGAATCAGCTGGTTCTTTTGTCTACGGCTGTCGTCGAGGTATGTAATAATGTAGGTGAGTATAACCGAGCACACGTAGTCTTGGACAGTGGTAGCGAGCGATCCTTTATAACGCAATCATTTTGTGATAAATTAAATATACCTATTTTACAGTCCACTCAACATATTCACGGTGTAGGTAATTCTATTACGCAATGTTCGCAATCTTGTAATGTTGAACTAAAATCGCGCGACGGGAGCTTTACTGCCCGAGTTCAATGTTTGATTTTGCCTCACATAACATCGAAGTTACCTACAACGTCTTTCAATTTAAAACATTTTAATATTCCTCATAATTTATTGTTAGCAGATCCTACATTTTATGATAGTCAAACTATCGACTTGCTGTTGGGTGCTGATTTGTTTTGGGAATTAATAACTGAAGGAAAGATGCGTCTCAAAAATGGACCTTTCCTTCAAAATACCAAATTAGGTTGGATAGTGTCCGGTACCATACAACCTATTCCATGTAAACAAATCAAGCATGTTAACTGTAACTTTTCATCACATTCCGCAGATATGACGTCACTCGATCAATTAGTTAAGAGTTTCTGGGAATTAGAAGAATTACCGGCAACTAAAGGTAAATTATACACTAGTGAGGAGTCTGCCTGTGAGGAACATTTTCTCCAAACCACGGAAAGGCTTTCCGACGGTCGTTTCTGTGTTCGTCTTCCATTGAACAATTCACCTAAAACATTAGGTGATACACGCGCGCAAGCTGAACTTCGTTTTTACGCTTTAGAGAAACGACTTCAACGTAATTCGAATTATAAAAGTATGTACTCTAATTTCATTAATGAGTATATCAGTTTAGGTCACATGAGTCTCGTTAATACCTACGGTAATCCGCATTATTTTTTACCACATCATGGTGTGCTTAGAGAACACGCTACGACAACCAAGTTACGCGTAGTTTTTGATGCAGGTATGGCGTCTAGCTCAGGTGTCTCCTTAAACGATTTGCAGATGATCGGACCTGCTATACAGGGCGATCTAATTTCAATTTTATTACGATTTCGCGAAAAAAGATTCGCTGCTTGTGCTGATATAGAAAAATTCTATCGCCAAGTATACGTAGCTAAAGATCAGCGTGACCTGCAGCTGATCTTGTGGCGGGATGACCCCTCAGAACCGCTGAGGGTGTACCAGCTGAACACCGTGACGTATGGTACGGCCTCTGCACCGTATCTTAGTTGTAGGTGTTTAAAAGAATTAGCACATAAATGTGATGTTCCGTACATAACCGATACTATTAATAATTGTTTTTACGTTGACGACTTATGTATAACGTCGAATAGTATTTTAGAATTAGAAAATATTTGCGAAGGTACTAGTAAAGTTCTAAGTTCGGCATGTATACACTTACGTAAATGGGTTTTTAGTTACGACCGCGCGAGCCCTAATGCAACGGCGAGTACCGTTACGCACGGAACTCAGCATTTATCTTTATTCGACAATACTGAGCACAATAAAACTTTAGGTATTGGTTGGAATAACATGTCCGATGAAATCCATTATTATACTAAAGTAAAACAGAATAGTGAAACATTAACTAAACGTATTATTTTATCGTGCGCATCTCAGATATACGATCCGTTAGGATTGCTAAGCCCGGTAATAACCGTGGCTAAAACATTATTGCAGAAATGTTGGTTATTAAAATTAGAGTGGGACGAACCGGTTCCTGACGACATTTTGCAAATATGGAACAGATTCATCGATGGATTATCTTCCTTAGATTGTTTACGAATACCTCGTTATGTTATGTGTGTTGACCCGATTCACATTGAGTTACATATATTTACGGACGCGTCGCAAGTTTCGTACGGTACCTGCGCCTTTGTACGTACTATCGGGGCATCAGGTGATGTTACAATGCGCTTGCTATGTTCCAAGGGCAAGGTCGCGCCTACTAAACCAACAACTATACCTAGGCTAGAGTTGTGTGGTGCGTTACTAGGGGCGCGATTATTTAACAAGTTAAATGGATCGCTACGGTCGAGTTTTGATAAAGTTGTCTTTTGGACCGATTCTACCATCGTTTTAGGTTGGTTAGGTATGCCTAGCAATTTACTTAAACCTTATGTTCAAAACAGGACGGCAGAGATCCACGAATTGACCAAGGAACATCCGTGGCGTCACGTGGCGGGCAAGGATAATCCAGCCGATTTAGTGTCGCGAGGTCAGAGTTTGGACGCACTTAGCTCGTCATCTATATGGTGGGAGGGCCCATCCTTTCTGCATGATATTAATTTTGAAGTACCTAAATTGGAAAGGTCCAACATAATAAATAAAAACTTACCTGAAGTTAAATCAACTAATGTTTGTTGTCACGCAGTTGATCAATTGAGTGATAACTTTTTTATGTTTTCGAGGTTTTCACAGTATATGAGAATGAAGCGCGCTGCTGCTTATATGATACGGTTTATCTATAACATTCGAAATAAAACTTGTAGGCGAAGTGGTTTACTGTCTGTTGACGAACTAATGACTGCCGAGTTGACATTAGCAAGGTTGAGTCAGCAAGAATCATTTTCTAATATTTATGATTCTTATAAAAATAATAAAAAAGTAAAAGGCTTTAATCAACTTTCAAAATTAAATTTATTTATTGACAGTAATAATTTACTTCGTGTAGGTGGGCGTATTCAGAATTCTCCTAATTTTAGTTATGATAAAAAGTTTCCAATTTTACTCTCTGCTAATCATCATTTTTCTATTTTACTTTTCCGGGCGGAACACCAACGATTACTTCACGCAGGGCCGCAACTCCTTTTGTTTACGTTGAGAGAGATGTGGTGGCCGGTTGGTGGTCGTAACCTCGCTAGGAAGGTTGTGCATTCATGCATGCGATGTGCACGACTGCGACCGACAACCGTCACTCCCATTATGGGAAACCTACCACAGGAGCGCTTAAACCCGGGGTTCCCATTTCTACGTTGTGGCGTCGACTACGCCGGCCCAGTGTTCACGTTAACCCGCAAAGGCAGGGGTGCGAAACTTCAAAAATCGTACATATGTTTATTTGTATGCTTAGTTACACGCGCGGTTCATTTAGAACTTGTTAGCGACCTTTCATCGGAATCATACCATTTAGCTTTAAAGCGCTTTATTGCGCGACGTGGTAAACCAAGCGATATATTCTCCGATAATGGAAAAAACTTTGTCGGCCTGATGAACGAGTTTAAAAAATTTTTAGAGTCTTGTTCTGAAGAAATTAAAGAGTATGCAACTTCTCAAAATATTAATTTTAAAATGATACCTTGTTACGCTAGCCATTTCGGGGGATTATGGGAAGCTGGAGTGAAAAGCTGTAAGCACCATTTGCGACGCGTGGTAGGCAATGCGCATCTAACGTTCGAGGAGTTCAGCACAGTGTTAACTCAGATCGAGGCTGTCCTGAACTCTCGTCCCTTGAGCCCTCTATCTACAGATCCCAACGACTTCCTTCCCCTTAGTCCAGCTCATTTCCTGGTTGGACGTCCGCTGACTGCACCTGTGACGACTGAGCTGCACGACGTGCCTGCGCATCGCCTTACACGATACCAGCGAGTGGAGCAGATACGCCAACACTTTTGGACCCGTTGGTCCAAAGAATACGTGTCGGAACTGCAGACAAGGAGTAAGTGGCACCAACACAAAGGAGATCTTCAGGACAACATGTTGGTACTACTCAAAGACGACAACTTGCCACCATTAAAGTGGAGCCTAGGCCGCATCTGCAAAACGTACCCTGGAAAGGACGGTATATCCAGAGTCGCAGACATTCGCAAAGCGGACGGCATAGTACGTCGCGCATTCTCAAAAATTTGTCCACTTCCTTCACCTGAATGTTAGTCGTCACATCTCCGCAACTTTTGAGCGACTTCGTTGGAACCTGCTGTTGCTTCCAAGGCCGGGAGCATGTTTGCGCACACATAAGCATCCCTTCTACACTGGGCGAAACATTTATCTCGTCATCGTGTGGCCCACTCATTGGCTGCTAATGGCGTGATATCACCAGCGAACCAATCAGCGGGCGTCTACGTATTGGTGGGGCATAGGTGACCACATTCGCCACGCTCTTTCGGTAGCATTAACATCTACGTCTCATATTTTATATTATTTCTTGTACCTCCAAATGTTAAGAAATTAAACGCAATTGTACCGAAGATATCCAGCATTCTTCTTTCACCACCTCAATCGACGCTCCATCAGAACCAGCGCACTACGCCTACAACACATATACATAAACATCAAGAATACTTTGGACAATAATCTTTGTATTGAAAATGTATTAAAAACTAAATACCTGACGTTCCGGGTGCCACTGCTGTAATCTCTGAATAATTTCAGGTCCAATCTCTTCTAACATGTAGTGTCTTTCCCGATGTGATGATAATCCACAGTTCAAACAAGAAGTTCTCTCCATGCCTGTGAATAAAGACATATACAATAGAGACAAACTCATAATTATTTGATGGCGCAAAAATAATTTTATAATTGTAACGAGATATTTACCGTAAACTGATGTTAATAGTTCCAGGTAAATCAAAATCCGTAGGGTAGCCGTAGTTGTTGAGGTTTTATGCCGTCCGTTACTATCCAAGTCGCAAAAACAATCAGAATCCGTGGGGTAGCCGTAATCGTAGGAGTTTGTAGATCATTCGTCAAAACCAAATCGCAAGAATAAACGGAATCCAGGAGAAATAGCTTAATACGTAAAATAATCGCAGGAAAATACAATAGTTTCAACAAGCAATGGCAAGTGACACTGATTCAGTGACAGTTGTCAAGCGATTTTTCATTCACAAAGGCAAAGGAATCAAAATCGATTCATTATCGATTACACTGATTGAATGTGTTGATTGAAGTTAATAAGTCCTATAAATTGGTTTAACAGCATTACTTACAACTGCTTATATATATAAAGGCATTTTATTCTATATTTTTTATCAGTAAGATCAAATTGATTATTTTTATAAATAAAAATAAGACAACCGATTAAGATCTATTTACCTTCACCGTTCCTTTACACTTAATCTATGATTAACTTAGATATTACTTTAACATACTATTTTAGCCTTACCCTGCTAGTCACCATTCAGATTTTTTCGTATAATACTCCCAATATTATGCGTAATATAATATATAAAATTCAAAAATGTACAACTCAGTACCATTTTGGTTGATCTCCTTTGTAAACAAACGTATTCTATGAAACACCAAACTGTTTGATTCAAATTCGTTTTTCTTGAAAAAGCGCCATCTGTTGGCTATAAATTATACTAAATATTGAAGCGCGCTATGTTCCCGAACGAGAACTCTGTTCTATTACGGAAAAAATATTTTACTTTGGATTTTATATGGAAAAAATTGGTATGTTCCAGTACTGTCCCACGGTTGTATAAAGTGATATGTTTATGTTTTTAAAATATGACAGTTATTCAGTCCCATTGAGAGCTTTCAAATCACAATAATTTCCTAACTCTATCACAACACTTCATTTTTTAAGAAGTTCTCTTTCGAACTAAATGTTAACTCAACTTTCTTAACAACATTTGATGTAGGAACTGTATCTCTGTCGACTTTTTATGGTTTACAAATTTTAAAGGATATACGAGGGTGCGTTTTTAAGTTCGCGGAATGAGAGGGTTGGAGGGGGGTGATTAGCCTCATTAGAATCGTCACGTGTTCAGTGACTCATAATTAGTATAAATACCAGGTTTCATTGTGATTAAACAATTAGGCTTTGAGTTATCGTCAACCTAGCAACATAATCGGAAGTGAAAAGTGAAACATGGAAAAAATCGAATATCGTGCCGTTATAAAGTTCCTTACCAAGCAAGGAAAATCAGTTGCGACCATAATGAATGAGATGTCATTGGTTTACGGCGACTCTTGTCCAGGAAAAACCATGGTGTACAAGTGGCACAGTTTATTTAAACAAGGAAGGGAATCCCTTGAAGACGACCCGAGGCCGGGCAGGAGCATCGATGTGACCACGCCAGAACTTATCCAAAAAGTCGAAAAAATTGTACTCGACGATGCTCGACTAAAGAAGAAACAACTCGCAGAAATGGTTGGAGTATCTGATACAACCATTTTTAAAATTCTGCACGATCATCTTGGCATGACAAAGGTCAGTGCAAGATGGGTGCCGAGAATGCTCTCGCCGCCGCAAAAACAACAGCGCGTAGAGTGTTCACGTGCATTTTTAGACCTCTGTAATGAAGACAAGGATGCTGTATTGAGTAGAATTGTTACTGGAGACGAAACTTGGGTTCATCATTATGAACCTGAGTCGAAACAAGACTCTATGCAGTGGCATAAAAAGGGCACAGCACCTCCCAAGAAGTTTAAGGTGTCACAGTCAGCTGGGAAACTCATGGCAACGGTCTTTTGGGACTCGGAAGGAATATTATTGATCGATTATAAAGATAAAGGTGTTTCTATAACCGGAGAATACTACGCTTCAATATTAGAGCGACTCAAAGAAGCCATTAAAGAGAAAAGACGGGGAAAATTGACAAAAGGTGTGTTGCTTTTGCACGACAACGCGCCCGTCTACAAGAGCCGCGTTGCGTTGGCTGCCCTGCATAAGGTGGGCTTCGATATTTTGAATCACCCACCCTACAGCCCAGACATGGCCCCCAGTGATTATTACCTGTTTCCAAAAATGAAAAAAGAGCTGCGGGGTAAAAAATTTACCATCGATGATGAAGTCAAAACAAGAGAAAACATTTTTTTATGAGGGTATAAACAAATTAATTGAAAGATTTGAAAAATTTATCAGTCTTGCAGGTGAATATATTGAAAAGGAAAAATAATTTGGTTTTTTTATTTCCACCCTTTATCCCCCATTCCGCGAACATAAAAACGCTCCCTCGTATAATAGTTAAAAAAGTATAAACAAATTAATTGAAAGATTTGAAAAATTTATCAGTCTTGCAGGTGAATATATTGAAAAGGAAAAATAATTTGGTTTTTTTATTTCCACCCTTTATCCCCCATTCCGCGAACATAAAAACGCTCCCTCGTATAATAGTTAAAAAAAAATTTTACAGTAACATGTCTTAACCTCTTCATTTGCGACGTTTTCAATAAAACCTACATAGAACTTCCAAGTTTCTTTTTTCGTAATGCTTAACAATCACCTTTATTATTTTTAACAATTTCAACGGTTTCTTTTTCGTTGAAAGATATCGTGGCTCTTTCTCCTCCAGTTTGAATATTGTTACATTTCTTTTTTTCTTCTTCTCTTTGTACTCTATTTGTGATTCCCGTAATCCTGTTTTCTAGTTCAACTAAATTTTCCGTTATCTTGGTCTTGTTTTCTACTTTCATTTGAACTATATTCCACGGTTTGCTTAGTTTTGTTTTCTTCTTCAATTGTATTATTTTCTGCTGTTATAATTCTGTTATCTTCTATTTGAACTCTATTTTCGGTTTCCATAGTACGCGTTTCGCTTTCCCGTTCTATCTGGTCCAGTACTTGTTTTAGTATTTTCTTGTTTTCGATTATTTTTTGCATTATTTCTGATTCATTGTCATAAAAATCTCTCGCCAAGTATTCTAAAAGTTGCTCGTCATCGTCAACACAGTAGTCCGAAGAATCGTGCAGGGGAAATATTTCATCGTCAGTGTCTGTAATATCATCATTAGAGACAGGCTCTTTTCTTTTTTTTTATCTGCCTTAGACCTTCCTTTGACGTCGACGGAATTGGATTGTCTGTGTCCTAGCTACCTGTAGCTGTGGTCCAAAAAAAATCGTTAAATCCGTAAAGCCTCGGTTTTCAGGTAAGAATGTAACGATGGATGCAAATAAATACAATATCTAGCTACTTCCACAAAATTGAGGGTAGTCATGCATTACCTGTGCACCGCCCGCCCGCCCGCAAATATATGCACATACGCAAGCGGTGAAAATTCCGACTACCACCAACTACTCTACACGTGCTTCGCCCCTCCACGGGGCAACATCAGGAGCTGTTAGACCGTGAAGTGTCCGCTATCGAGTCACTAGTAATGGACTTCCGCAAAGTACCGCCTGAATCTATT
Organism: Xylocampa areola; assembly: GCA_935421205.1. Taxonomy (NCBI): domain Eukaryota; kingdom Metazoa; phylum Arthropoda; class Insecta; order Lepidoptera; family Noctuidae; genus Xylocampa; species Xylocampa areola. The sequence goes on from OW285220.1 coordinate 13,383,476, forward strand.
CAATACCTAAGAATGTAACGTTGGATAAGATTGTGACTTTATTTTTATTAGTGACATTTTATTTATTTGTGATTTTCATCTTTTTCTCAATTAGTTTCTTTTCTCAGTTACTGTCTCCTTTTCGTTTATTATTCTTTAAGCTGTTTGTTATAAGGCACATGAGATTTGATATTTAAGCAATTGCAGAAACCTTTTAAAGTTTCTCTAGTTGCATTGAAACAAAAACAACTAAGGCATCGGAATTTGATACTGTTCTGTAGTTCTGATCAATCTGTATTGTTGACAATTTGATGCAAAGACATCATTTGAAGTACTGGTATCAGATTTTCTTTTACAGAGTAGGTTTTAAAAGCGTCTTAAGATATATAAAAGATTAGTATTGTAGTATTCGATTTCTGCAAAACTTTTTAAGCCGTTCAGCATTTGGTACTGCCTTGTGAAACAACATTATCAAGGCGTCGTTTTATTGCCGCACCCACTCCATCAGCCGCTCCTTTTCAATGCGACGCCACGCTCAAATACCAGGTGGAGTAAGGGAACCCTTTTTCTTTTGTGAGTTTGAAAAATAAGTAAAAAAAATGTTTCTATTTTTATTGGCTTGTTCGGCCGTCCAAAAAGAAGTGAATCCCTATAACATTCGAAAATTCTGTCCTTACGTAAGCTAATACCGGCTCTAAATGTGCCCAAATTGCTTCTGGGCCATGCTCTTTATTGGGCGAAATGGACGCAAATGTATGAGGCTTTGATGCGCCCTAGTGCATAGACTGCACTTCTTTTATTAGTTTACAGGTATAATTTTCGGGGAAGTCAATATGCACTGCAACTTCATGTACTGTTAAATTTTTTATGCAAGTTAAGTACTGAGAATATTGATGTTTAATATTATAAACAACAGGTGGTGACTAGTTTATACGGCCTTTTGGTGTGATAATGTTTTTGCAGTTTTTGGACAGTTGTCGTTAGTGATGCAAGAGACTCAGTCGTTTAAGGCCTTTAAGAAAGACTGACTTCATTTTACACGACTTAAACCACTCAAGTCTGGAAAGAAGACTAGAGTTTCCAGTCCTTAGAAATAAGACTCAGTCATTATACTAAAGGACTAAAAGACTTAACGACTCTAGCTGTTTTTAAAAGGACTCGCGCCTGTGTCGTGCTTGATATTCAAAACAGCTCAAGCCCTTAGCTTAAAATAAGATGGAATCTGATTGTATAGTTTGATTTTATAAACCCGTACAATAAATGGTCTCTAAATTTAAACAATGAAGTAGATAATCAGACTTTTATTGTAAAAATAACCTTAGTATATTATTAATATAAATAAAATTACACGACGTTCATCCATGACGATAGGCACATTGGTGCCTTAATGCTTTCATTTCCTAATCTGTTTCTTTTTTTATTAATTAGATTGCCAGACTTGGAGAAAGCTTATTCACTAGGAACCCTTGACGCTGGAATAGATAATATATCATAAGCCATTTGTGTCAGACGCGGTAAATGAAATGTTTGATTTGACCACCATAGCAAAACTACTGTATCTTCTGGCTCAAGTGGCAACGATAAGTATTTAGAAATTTCATCTTGCGCTCTGACATTTTTTGCATGTACACAGTAGAAAACATGTCCGTTATTTTAATACGTCGATTGGTGACGTCATTGCTTTATATTCAGTCCCTTTACAGGAAAACTGAACCGACAAGACAAACTTTGCAGGTTATACAATATAGATGCATACATACATACATACATAGCATCACGCCTGTATTCCCCGAAGGGGTAGGCAGAGGTGTACTCAATTGTACACCCACATTTCACCAATGCCGTTATTAAGTCCCATGTAATAGGTGCAACCGGGCACAATTCCAAACTCCGGGCTGCTACTGAAACATTCCTAACAGAAAAACTTAATAACACTGCCCGACCCGGGAATCGAACCCGAGACCTGCTCATGCCCCGAGGCTCAGCAGTCGCGTTTGGGACCACTAGACCAACGAGGCAATATAGATGCAATTACCTTAACAACTACCTATAAATCTTCGTGAAACATTATCGCATGGAGTATTTATCCGGGAGGCGTAGGTTCGAATCCTGCTCACGACCATATTTTTCTTTCCACAAAAGTTTATAAATCCTATCAATAGTAAACAAAGCTAAGAAATAAATATACATTTTTCATAAATATATATTTATTTATGAAAAATGTATATTTATTTCTTAGCTTTATACGTTCTTTAATAAAATGATACTAAATTAAGCAGTAAAAACAATGAAATAAGTAAAATTAAGTGTAAATTACTATAATAGAATTTATTCGTATTTTTAACCATGTTACAAATTTCTAGAAAACACTAAGTATTGCTCTGAAACATTTTCTAAAAGATCACGAATATAGGAAGGAGGCTACTACATTAACCATTTACGTTTTTCTTCGCCACTAGGATTTATAACCTCTCGCGATATTTTGCGTTTACCGCCAAATTTAACGTATTTTTCTTTTTTTTTGTCTATCATGTTATATACTCGTACCGTATTCAAGGAAATTTAACATACTTTAATTCTTCGATACATCACCATAGTGCTTTCTATATCAAAAAACAAAGATATCATAATGTATACGTAAGGAGGTAGCACGCTGTCCACCCGTGAAAATATGGCCCCACACATGCGTCATATTGCCAATCGACCGACTGTCGGTTCCTCCACAGACGAGAGGTAGTTGTATTATTTATTTTGTCAGTTTCATCATGTTCGTCTGAGAGAAAAACTACACTAGACTCCCGAGGCGTTAAGGCGCTAGTCCTTTTAGTCTTATAAGGCTTTTTTTTAGTTGTATAAGCGTTTTACGTAACGACTTAGTCTTTTTAGACCTGAGGTTAAAGGACTTCGACTCGATTAGTCTTCAGTTTCAGTCTTTTGACTCCAATACTTGAGGGTTAAAAGACTAAGTCTAGTCGTGAGTCTTCAAAAATGAGTCCAGGCTTTTTTAAAAGACTTATACGACTGAGTCACTTGCATCACTAGTTGACGTAGAAGTTTCATCTAGAATCTAGATTATAAATCCTTGTTCCTTCTGCAAATGTGGAGTTTCTTTTCATTAAATTTTCTAAGTTCTCCTATAATCTATCTACATTTGTTCGATTAAATGTCGTTGCTCTCGCGAGACTGCATGGCTCACGTTTTTTTAAAGTTAGTTCTTGATTCCGCTTCCTAAAATTCAAGTCCTTGCCTGCCATATCATTTTTTTTCCATGGATCTTTGTTTTTTAAATTATTTGCAAGTGCCATTTGATATGCCATTCTTCGGCATTCCTTCGTACACGATCTGTAAAATAGTAATGCTCAATATTTAAAAGATTATTTTAAAATGTTACCTTGCTCTGCACTAAAGGAGGAGCTCGTGGCTAAGTAACAGCCGCACAGATCGATCGGTCGAGGTTAAGCTGCGCTTGCCGCGGTTGGTCTGTGGATGGGTGACCATCTTTTCATACCGAGACCCCTCCGTGCCTCGGAGAGCACGTTAAGCTGTCGGTCCCGGTTGTTAAATTAAGATCTATGACAGCCGTTACGGGTAGTCAGAAGCCCGAATGTCTGACAACCAGTCATACCACGAGATATCGTGTTACCCAGTAACTGGGTTGTGGAGGTCAGATGGGCAGTCGCTCCATGTAAAATACTGGTATTAAGCTGAATCCGGTTTGACTGGAATGTAATTGGGAAAAGGCTAGGCAGATATATATACCTTGCTCTGCACTAAAAATCTTATTAATGCTATAATTTGGTGTCAAACGAGCCTCATCAACATAAAAATCTTTGGTATATGGTAATAGCGCCTTAGTGTAATGAAAGGAATGCCTGAAACTTTCGACACTTTTCTCATACTCATGACATTCTTGATATTATTTTACGTGGATTTGCTGGACGAGCCCTCCTGTAGAAAAAAAAAACAACAAAAATTATGACATTTCATTAAATGAATGGGTGGGAATGGGTGGGAATCTTATTGGACTTAATATAGTACGCAGTGGCTCACCTCCACTGTGTATTCAAGTGATTTGAGCCAATGTGTACTAAACCACCATTTTGGATATATCTCATACACCACGCTGTTGCGTAAATGGAGGTACAGTAAACACCAAAACGGTCTCAATTAAACTTAGTTCGTATCGCAAATTTTTTTTTGATGTAACGAGAGGTTAATTAACAAATACAAAGCATATCTTACCTTAAAACTCACCTTTTCACTCGTAAAAACAAAAAACTACTCACTACACGTATTAGTTCAGTCGGAGACGGAAGCCGATTGGTTGTATCGTGTACGTGTTTTGAGACTTTTCGAAGAGAGAGAGAGATAGTTCTCTATATCTCTAATATTTCTAACAAATGGCCACCGCCACTGTTACCGCTATAGCCACTGTTGCCGCCTCGACTCTACGTATTGTCGACTTAAGACGTTCTTATTATTGGCGGCTATTGGATACGTCGTCAAAGGCGCGATGATCGTGTGAATTATGTTTAAAACTAAGAGTAAGCCTGTATAATTGCAGTTTAGCTTCAAACGCGAATATTTTATTCGTCATTTGTCCGATTATCTTGTTAGGTCCCTGCAACTCCAAATTAAGATTGTTAAACTTCAGTGTAATATTGGTCAAAAAAGCCGTAAGTACCCAGAATTCATCATTTTGAAGTTGGGGAATATTCTTTAGCAGTAAGAATAGAATTATAAAAAAATCGTTCTAGCACTTTTCCTTTGCCTAACCACCTGACGGCAGTGTGTAGGACAACGTCGCCATAATTTCGTGTATCGTCGTGTAATTCTTCAAGTTTTTTAAATTTCCGATGGTCACGTTCACGCGCACGAGTAAAATTTATAATAGTTACATATTTATGACTGTTTTCATCACATCCATCAATTTGTTATTTGAGAATTGACATGCCTAAGTTTCTTGATGCAGTAAGCAGTGAATGGGCAGCAAATTAGGCAAATTCCAGTCTCTTTTCATTAAAGCAATCAACCCATTGTTTGCACCCACCATAGACGGACAACTATCAGTGCATATTGTGGTATAAAATATTGCATGGCTTTAATTTTTATTTTATCATTAGCGTGTCTCACATGTTTCCCTTTTAGTATTCTATTGACATTATTACACCAGCTATTAATAATCAATTTGATTAATAAGCGGGTAACTTATTTTTTAATTCTTTCATTATGTATATCACATGATAATAAGTCGAATTGCACAATATTCTCATTAAATATATTCATATTTCTGGATAGCCCACTTTATGAGGACAAGTTTTTAATATGTGGTTTATTATATTTTTCGCACAATTAATAAAGCTTTGGAACGGATGCTGCAGTGAGTTTTTTGTGATATCTATCGAAATGAAATAGTTATCTGATTGGGGCTGAGTAGTGTCACATAATTCATTATTACATGTGTTACATGTCTTATATACATATATTAGTTTTTGTCTTTATTATCACATACCCCGCCCGTTTGGTTTCCTCCTGTGAACTCCTCCCTGCCAAAATATCAGTATTTAAATCTTCCTCCATCTGCTCATCATTCGTTGGAGGAGTAGTGTTTGCCAGCAGAACATCCAAATTGTGGAGCGTTTTACTTAGTCTTCTTCACAATTAGAGCCCCCAAGGAATGATTTGAAGTTAAGTTATTAACAAGTAATGTCTTGTAAGTACTTTCAAATTGCAGGCATTGCAGGGGGTTTATATTTTTAACCCCGTGGCTCACTGAGGAAAAAATAGTTTTCCACGGGGTCTTGGTTGAAAGTTCTCAATAACAAACTTGTAATTTTGTATTCTTGCGATTAATATTGCCACAAATCTTTCACCGTATGAATATTGTGAATCCAATTTGTTATCCTTGGAATTTTTATTATCTCATTTGGATTGAACACCACCCCTTTTTTTAGTTACAGTTTGGAACCCCATGGAACGTAAAATTGGCACAGCTTTGTTCCAAATGTTCCGAATTAATTTTACACAATTTTTGTAGGTTTTATGAGATTTTTTATAAATCCTCCATTAAATTAATCAAAAAGTTGATTGATGAGTAACAATAAGTCTGCTGTATCTGAAAACTCTTGAGGTAGAAGATGATTTCCTGAAAAATAAAGAAAACATATTTCAGAACACTAATGTTCTAAAATTATTTGATAATATTCGATTTTTTGAGTTCCTGAAAATATCGATCTTATTGTAATGTCTTTTTTAAAAGGTGTGCTTGTGCTAAATTTTTAACAAGAAATAGCGTGATCTCCTAAAACTAAATATAAAGTAAATAAAGTTTAAATGTCTCGGGCGCCTGGAGTCACAAATAGTACCTGATAGCAAATATGCGTAGAGATTGGAGCCTTTAATCTGCCGGTGGGGAAATATCTAACAAAAGTCAATGCTTATCGAAGTCAAAGTCAAAGGTTTTTATTCCAATTAGGCAAAATTACATGCACTTATGAATCGTTAATTGATATTAGTTGCACGGTTCCAAAAAGTTGGTCTTATGGAGAAGAACCGGCAAGAAACTCCATAGACACTCTTATATTAGATTTGTTATAATTTCGTAAGATTTCTTTTACACCAAAGTTAAATAAATATAAATTATAAAGTACAGCATTATGGTAGGTAGTAATTAATTACCCTATTGTCATTATTGCATCCTTAGTATTGATATTAAATTAAATATAAAAGTAGTAGTTTGAGGTTAGGTTGCCGGAGCCAAAGGAAAAATAGGAATCCAATTTGAGTATTTTGTTTGGGTTAGATGATTACTCCAAATTAATAAAAGAGATTATATAATCAAAAAATATATGGAAAAAAAGGCTTTCCAATAAAAATATGATTCGCTAAAGTTGCAATGTGAGGAGGGGTTAAGCAAACAACAGTGTATTACTCCGAGAATCAACTGCAGAACTGAACTCCCTTCTCCTTTATTTGGTGGCATATATTTATATACATAGATAGTACGTGACTACGTTCTAATACTAAGACTACGAAAACAGCTTATTTACCTTAACTTAAACTATGTACTATACGTGACATGCTGATGTACAATATACGTGACTTCACACCACAAAGTAAATGGGACATCTAGCGTCTCACAACAACAAATCCATGCATAAAAATATATGGTAAATTTATATTGCGAAGGGAACCACTGCCCTATCACATAATTTTTCCATGATATAAGACGGATTAAAAAATCCAAGACGTATAATTTAAAATATATTAAGAAGACATGACTATTGAACGACAAACGATCGTAGAGTGCTACTCTCAAACGTCAAAATCACTTATCCCATGTTGTCATGGGATAAGTGAATTTTGAAGGCAAGTTTCAATCTATCAAAATTACTTTTTTATATTGACAACAATATTTTTCTATGAAATCAATTATACAACTAGTGACATTGTTTGCGGTTACTCCTCCATCGCCTTCATGCCATACATATAAATATAATTTTTTATTGTTTTTAACATGAAAAGTGTAATTATGTAGCCCTAGTTTCATTTTATAGTACTGCTCTGAAACAAGTAGCTTAAACAATACATATATATCCATTGACACTACAATCACATCGTCCGAAATTTGGTTAATAGCTTCTGTTTTTGCTGCTCTAGCTTCATCTTTTTTTATAATATGAAGCTGATATACATCGTCAGTAATGTTCCCTTGTTTGTGACCAACACAAATGTCACACTGATCTTTACGCGGCTTAAAAATAGAAATTTTTGTCTCTTTTTAAATCTCCTGAAACTTTTTTCTCTTCACTGCATCCACATTATTAGTCTGGCATCAAGAAGTATAAACAGAATGCATGTGGCTAAAAGATTCAAAAGACTCTTCAACATATATCCTGGAACTGGTTGCTCGGCAGTAGTGGCTTGGAACTTTCGGTACACATTCTAACCACTTATGAACAGAATCAGATTTGAGCGCCCTAGTTGTAGGTTCCGATGTATTAGGGACCTTATCTATTCTTCGAACAGATGTTTCTTCACTACTTTCAGAAATATTTATATTAGATCTAATCCAAAGCTGAAACACATCTTTTTTCAAATCAAACGACGCCAGAAACAATTCCTTACAAACACGAAACTTGTCACCGGTAGTGCCTGGTAAATAGCAATCAAACCCAAAAGATTTTTTAAGTACATCTGAAGATTTTCGTCGTCGTAATATGTTTCGTGCCTGAATCAGTCCGTTTATGTATGATTTTTTAGCGTCCCATGATGGTAGTTGCCAAAAATATTTGAAACAATCGTTTCTAATTTCATCATTTATTGCAGCACACAAATAACTCCTGTCTGATTTCTTTTCTGCCCCGTGATTACATGGCTTTTCTTTTAGCTGCCTGTCGCTTTTCGAAATTTCTTCTAATTTTGTAATATTATCAACTTTCTTGACCTTGTGTTCCTTATAATGTTTTCCCAAGAGCCTCATATTTTGTTTTGCTTCCTCATTTTTGTCTCACTTATAAATGACTCTTCTTCAGGAATATTACTAGAAATATTCTCTTTTTCTACAACTATAGGCTCTAAGCAACCAGTTTGATCATTTAACTGATAAGATACTTCATTCGAATCACATGGACTGAGTATTCTATTGCTAGGTATTTCAGAAACGTTTTGAGTTATCAAACAGGGGTTAACAATCTCACTAATATCAACTGTTGTAGTTGTTATAGATTGGGTAGTACCTGTGTTAATTGCAATAATTTCCGCTCCAGCCGTTGAAATGTTATCTGGATGTTCAGAATGCACACTAGTAATGTCCGTCGTATCTTGGTCCTTACTGTTGGAAGTCAATATTACAGAACGTTGCAACAGTAAAGCTGATTCTCTTTCGAGTTCTTCGGCCAAACGATTAATTGATTCTTGACGTTCATCTTCTCTACACAAAGATATTAGTTTCTTGCTTCTATAAAATCTTGACATATTTAAAAATATATCTGAGAGAGATAGCAAAATAAAAAGCGTTAGTACACACCACACACCAAGCTTTAGTATACCCAGATAAATAAACGCAATTTATGCAAAATGCTGTGTCCGATCAGAATAATATTATAACAAACCACCAACAATTAGTTCATAATTATTAACTATTTTGTTACACTTAGCACATAGCACACAGTCATTATTTTTATTAAAAATTATTAGGTAGTAGCTATTGCCAGCCAAAGCCCGCTTTAATTCAAAATTATCCCACGGGAACATAAAATCGGGATAAAAATTATCCTACATGTTAATCCAGGTTATAATCTATCTGTGTACCAAATTTCATCCAAATCCATGCAGTGGTTTTTGTGTGAAAGAGTTACAAACATCCATACATCCTATCACACAAAATTTAACCAGTTTAATTTACTTACTTTATTTCTATTTCAAACTGCAATAAACACACAACCACTTAACACAGTTTATTATAGCGCAAACTATTTATCATGCGTTCTCCTTCGCTGCTAGGATTGTAATGAACAAATACATCAAAAAAAACTCTCTATGTGACACTCGACCTGTGCATTTTGTGATCGAACGAGTCTGAACTTGACCGAAAAAGTCGCTATGTGCAGTAAAACACATGTCGAGCGCAATTTTTGATTCCACTTTACAAAACTTATTTTAGCTATGTGAATTATAACACTTAGCGTATTTATAAGGAACTTTCTATGTATGAATGTCACATAGCGATATTCCGTAACTAGCCGTAACTTTTTAAATATTGCATCAATCACATAGCTGTTTTTACAGTATGTGCGTATTGAAATAACGATTAAAACTGGCTATAAAACCGAAAATCAAAAAAACACACATAGCGACTTTTGCACGCGCAGCGACGATATGTAGTTTTGCCCTCTTATAAAATATGCAACAAAAAGAAATTGACGTAAGCTGGCTTATGCCTTTTTTCTTCAGTTGGTGCGATATTAGATCCGCACGACATTTGCGTATGCTGATAAGATGTACCTACTGGTGTACAGATAAATTCAGACATTTAATAGAGAGTAAAGACAGGTACTACTTTAGGTCAGTGGGTCGTCTTAGGGGTGGACTTTCGTTTTGTTGAAATATAAGTATAACTGCATAAAAACTTACCGAATTGATAACATCCGAAAACACATTGCGATATTCGTGGCATATTTTCAACACAAAAAAAATGGAAAGGGATAAAAAAATCCGTATTCAGAAACCGTGGTCAATCATTCAAGCAAGCAATCAGTCCGTATTAGTAAGCCGTATTTATCGTGGTGGTAGAAGAAATCAGGATGCCCAGTTAACGAAGCAAGGTCACAAAATTTAAACAGGAATATCAACGTAGCGCACTTTCTCAACAACACACGAAAAGTTTTCAAAAGTGACAACAGTGACAATAAGAGTTCTAGTATAGCCAGTTCATAATTAAAAAGTCCTTTTAAAAATGTAACAGACCAGCTTTTTTTACACATCTACGACAATTAATTACATTATATTTTTTTGAACAAAAACATTGTAAAATATTCTAAAAGAAATTAAAAATGTTTTGTGCGGTTGACTATTCCTCATTTGCAACATTATTCAAACTATCATTTGGTTACACTGGTTGCATAGCGATGCGCTTGCCATCTAGTAAACTGAATTATATTCACCATGTCATTTGTTTTACTGTACTTTCAATTAGATGGCGCTTCAGGCAATTGTAAATTTATGGAATTTAATTTGTTTTTAGTCACACCCCTATGGTCACACCTCTGTCTGATAAACAACACAATGGCGCGTCATTACTAGTCAGAACGGCAGTGATTGGCCGTTCATACGACTGATGAGACCCCGTACCCTAAAAAAGTACTCTGTGCCGTACCCCGTCTTGTCCTCCCTTCCGCTAACCATGTTTTATGCAAATAAATGTGATACTGATTGCGTGTAATCCAATCTAGCTATAAAGTGGCGGTATAATCTAGATATAAAGCTATAAGTGCGCGGCTGCTTAGCGTGAGCTCCTGGGTTCGATTCCCAGGTCTGGCAAAGTGTTATTGGATTTTCATATTAAGAAATTCTCAGTAGCAGCCCGGAGTCAGAAAGTTGGTGGTGTGACACCCCCGTACTTTGTACGGGGGTGTCACACCCGTTTGTACTTTGTGTAGAGCATGTAAAGCCGTCGGTCCTGCGCCTGATCTCTCTCGGTCGTGTCGGATTGCCGTCCCATCAGAATATGAGAGTGAAGGAAGAGGGAGTGCACCTGTGTTTGCGCATAAAATTGAGCACTATAATATCTCCTGCGTACTTGGCTAATCTCCATGGAGATATGACGCCGTGACCGAAATACGGTCGGAGGAGTAGTATAAAGTGGGTTTTGAGCAGCAGCCTGTTATTGCTGAATTACTTTAACTTACCTGAATAGCCACACTTTGCCGTGCAGTGCTCGGTTACGAATAGGGCTACCTCATCTTCATCGGTTGGTGCCAGGCAGGCGGCCGGCTGTACATTTTTTGGCAAAACCCCTGTAATATGTTAAGTGAAAAAGATTCTCTAATAGTGTTCTAATAGTGTTGTTGTGTATGCCATTGAAGTTTTTTTAAATGTAATGTGTAGTTAAACCCTTTTCTTAATGCAAAATTTACGATTACTAGATAGAAGGCCCAATGTGGTACGTTGGCCCTTTGGGCGTTTTTGTTGAAAATTATGTCACATTGGCCATAATATTTAACTACTTATACTATATATACTTATAGAATGAGAAATATATTAATTAAAACATTTTGTTTATTGATTCCTTTAGCATTCTTTCAAACCGGAATGGTTTTAAATGGCTTAGTGTTTATCTAATACTACCCACATACAATACGTATTGTACAAATAGATGTTTTGCTTTCAGCTTCTCCTTTAAAATTTGAAGCTGATGAGATATTAAACAACTGTTGTTTAAGTACGTTGAAAGAAATATTTGATGATGAAGAGTTGAATCAAAGCAATCCAAACAACTCCTTCCAGAAAAATGTTCATATGACATCTGTTCAACTGACTCAAGCCATGAATAAAGAACATGATACTGATTCCCACCTTAACGACATTTTGCCAAAAGGAACTAATATAGAGAATGTGTCCACTTTGCAGTTGTAAATCGCCGAACAACATCCCAATCCTTTATAAATCATATATAATTATATTTTTAAGACGTATACAGAGAGTATTGAAAATTCAATAGGTTTGAACACGACAAGGTAGCTCAGTTGGTAGAGTGATGACACGGAACGTCAAAGGTCGCGGGTTCAAGCCCCGTTCTTGTCTATTATTTTTTCAATGTTTCTTTGAAAAATAGAATTAATATAGGCATTACATGGCCTCAACATGTATTAAAAAAATATAATTATATATGATTTATAAAGGATTGGGATGTTGTTCGGCGATTTACAACTGCAAAGTGGTAACGCTGAGTTTAGTAAATCTGTAAATGATTACTAGATAAATATCACCAGGCGTCTCCTTAAGACGTATACAGAGAGTATTGAAAATTCAATAGGTTTGAACACGACAAGGTAGCTCAGTTGGTAGAGTGATGACACGGAACGTCAAAGGTCGCGGGTTCAAGCCCCGTTCTTGTCTATTATTTTTTCAATGTTTCTTTGAAAAATAGAATTAATATAGGCATTACATGGCCTCAACATGTATTAAAAAAATATAATTATATATGATTTATAAAGGATTGGGATGTTGTTCGGCGATTTACAACTGCAAAGTGGTAACGCTGAGTTTAGTAAATCTGTAAATGATTACTAGATAAATATCACCAGGCGTCTCCTTAAGACGTATACAGAGAGTATTGAAAATTCAATAGGTTTGAACACGACAAGGTAGCTCAGTTGGTAGAGTGATGACACGGAACGTCAAAGGTCGCGGGTTCAAGCCCCGTTCTTGTCTATTATTTTTTCAATGTTTCTTTGAAAAATAGAATTAATATAGGCATTACATGGCCTCAACATGTATTAAAAAATATAATTATATATGAAGGCTCATTTGTTGGGATTTCCACATCTATGATTTTTGTCAGTATTCCGTCAATATTTTCATAAACCTCTATCTTTCCTGCATGGTTTTCATTTTCAGTCATTAAGTCACTGAAGTCATTTGAGTTCAGATTTGAGTCCAAGATGTCAGTCAGACCTGTGAAGTTACCAATATCTCCGGATGATAGAAATTCGTTGATATTAGAGGTGTCTTGAACTGGCGTCAAAGTCTTAGAGCCACTATTGATCCGTCTTTCTGTCGTTAAATTATTTAGAGGATTCATTTGCCTCCAGATATTGAATAATCCTTCTAAGGATTTATCCCCTTTCCAAGTTGGACTCCTGTTGCTGTAAAAAGCTTTGAGATTTTCAGGACTTATTTGGGATTCAAAAAATTTGAAGTGGCTAATGGTATCTGGTTGTATTTGATTAACATTATTTGGTTTGGCTGTTTTTTTGGGGTGACTTGTTACACACTTGGAATAATCAACGCCGTTTGCATCAAAAGGTGACAACCCACATTTGCGAAATCCATTCTTGATTGAGTTAGGATCTAATTGCATGAGAGATTTATGTAGCAGCGGACAGAAATGTTCCTTGCGAAGTTTCATGAACTGGTTGTCATTTCGCCAGTCATATACTGATCTCTTCCATATCCTTTTAAGAGGTCGAAAAACAGCCACATCCATCGGTTGGATTAAATGAGTTGCATTAGGATATAATGCGACCAATTGGATGTTTTTTTCCCGACATAAATTACTTAGTGGAAGCGTCGTGTGTGAGCAATGTCCATCTAAGAAAAATATTATTGGGAACTCAATATTAGTTTTTACGATCCAAGGATAAAAGACATTGGCCATGTATTCATAAAATGACTCGCCTGTCATCCAACCCTTTGGAGTAACTCCTAATCCCCAGTCCTTTGGTGCAGTATTTGATATTTTGTATGGTATTGATTTTAACTTGAATAGCACCATTGGAGGTGCCAATTCTCCTGCTGCGTTTGCCGTGACCAGGACTGTCACGCACTCTTTTTCACTGCTAGGAATAATGTTATAAACATTTTTTGCGCCTCGTTTTGCTAACTCTCGGTTATCTGCTGGTGACAAAAAGAAAGCGCTTTCATCACAATTAAATATTCTTTGGGGATCTTTTGCTGCCTCTTCAAGATGTGTCATAATAAAATAATCTTCCACTTCTTTAAACCATGCTCTTAGGTTGATCTCTTTGACTAAAGCACGGGTTTGCGTCAAATTTTGGGCCACTCGCTGGCCTACTTCAGGATGTCGCTTTATGAACGCTTCAAACCAGTGACGACCTGGTCTGTCATTTTGAAACGGGTTCTCTCGCTTCATTTTTTTTACAAGTAAACTGACGCTATCCAAAACCTGTGCCTTAGTCACTGGAAACCCACTATCTGCCATAAAAATAATCCGGTTTCGTAAATGATCTTCTTCTTCTTTCGATAAAACCGTAGCCGGTCCCTTGGAGCATTCAACAGCATAACGGCCGCGTATTTTATCATCCAACGTTGACCGTGGGATACCGTACTGCCTAGCAGCGGCCGAAATTGAGGCCCCGTTTTTGACTGCCTCCATGGCCTTTAATTGGGCCTTCTGCCTATCAGTCATGGCTAGCTGAAAAAAAAGAAAAATAAATAACACGTCTCTTTCTGAATTCATATTATTAGAAATATAAAATATTTTCACGACTGAATACTAAAACTCGCTGGTAATTATTTTATTTAAAAACAAACTACCCTTATACCATATCGGAGTACCTAATAGATTTACCAGCGATTTCCAAAACTAAAATTATTTATCGCTTTTTTGTTGTAATAGGTACCTAAGCGAAATTCTAAGTCTATGGTAATACCAAACACAGAGAGTCATTACCACTATTTTTACTGTGTGAAAATCACGACATCGCGCATCGTAAACATTCAATAAGCGGGTTAAAAATCTAATATTGAAGCCGATTCAAAAAGTACTCAAGCAAAGCAAAGGAAAATGACACTTAAGACAAGGCAATAAGAACCGTGACGGATTTAAATGCAACTGTTAATGCATGTCCCAGTTTCCGGCAGAAATATATACTACAGTTTCAAAAGAAAATGAGACCTATTTCAAGGCAATAAGGTCACATAACGGATTTCGGTGCAGCCTGTATTATCAGGTTGATCATGAACCAATATCCGGTAAAATTAAATACGAAATTAACGGGTACTAGGTCAAGTAGGGGTTTGTGAGTACCAATAGATGTGACATGTAAAAATATTTACTTTTCAATAAGATTCACCTCAATTTATAGATTATATCGCTAAATAATATATTCAAATATTTTAGAATATTAACACTCTTACCTTAACATTATCCATCGCAGTATGGCTAGCTGATCAATGCGACGTGTTGGTACCGTAGTTCACTGACAGAACTTTGAGTTTATAGAATAGCAAACTTTTGCGGTCGCACAGTTTTGACGCCATTAAACTTTTTAGTCAGTATTGCCATTCAAATTGTCAATATTACCGAGAATTTATTGCCATTCGCAAACGTTAAGTAGCGATTGGTAGAAAGGGACAATATAAAAAAAATGACTAGTTAACGGGTACTGGGACACCAACGGGAATACGTACTTCTACCTTACTTGGTGACACAATACAACTATAAATACTAAGTTTCAGCCTGATCGGTTCATTAAACTTTGAGATATCGCTGCATCCATCCACCTGCATCCATGCATGCAATCCACCTGCCTGGATAAGCTTCATCTAAGTAGGCTCTTACTTCCCGGCCATAATGAGCAGGGCACCCATCATTTTGAAGCCACATCACCGCTCTTAGCTCACTCGGAACTTTTTACGGAGCGTGGGTAGGGTTTCTCGTAAAAACTCCAAGTAATTATTGGCATTTAATGTAGGTGGAAGCTCGACGGGACCCACAATCTGGCCATTAAAAATCCCACACCATAAATTTATTTTGAATTGGTACTGGGACCTGTCTTCTCTTGACACATACGGATTTTCTAATTGCCAACTATGTAAATTATGCAAATTCAAGTAGCCGTCCTTTCTGCAGGCTGACTCATCACTCCATAACACCTTATTAAAAAAGTTTGGGTCCTCCCGATGCATTTCAAGCATGCGGCGGCAGAATTGAACTCTCGGCAGGTAGTCTCTAATTAAAAGAGTTTGCATGCGTCGTACGATGGATGGTATCCATACCTCTTAAGTACTGAATGAACAGTGGACTTCGGTATCCCTGTGCGCCGTTGTATCGCCCTAACCGAAGTTGTCGGGTCTTGTTCTCGTTCCTGAAGCACTATGTCTTCGTCAACAACTTGAAGCCGTCCACCGCCACGTTGACCAGGGAGTCTGCCTTCCATGTAGGAGTTATGCACTCTGGTAAACATTTCATGGTGTGGATGTCTCCTATCGGGAAACCTTTCCCTGTAGAGGGTGGCAGCAGCTCGGGAACTTTGGCCAGCTTCTCCGTAAATAAGGTGCATCTCAGCATACTCTCGCTGCGTATAACCAGGAAAAACGCGGCGGTTGGCCATGTTATAAAACACAAAAGTCCAGGTGGTCGCCAAGTCGTCGTAGTGATCACAATAAAAAATCCAATTCGTAAGGCAAACAAAGTCTGGGGTCCAAGGCACAAAACAGTCGTCAGTACGAAACAATAATTTGTGAACATAGAGATGCGTTGCGCACGGTTTAAGGTAGCGTACTGACAAGTGTCGCAAATAAGGTTGAGAGTGAGACACAAAATCACAATGCAAGAAAGAGCGGGATAGCACATGCGCTTCTTTTGTTAGACAGTAAATATGATTAAAGGACTCAGTTTATGTCCGCCGGCACTTACTGCTGTTAGAACTGTTATGTGTTCTTTGCTTGTACCGTGAGTTGTTCGAGCATGGCGGCCCCTTTCGCCTAATTACTTTGGTTTTAGAGAAAGTAACTGAAGTCTCATAAAAGTTCCAGATGAGTTCTGGCATTTGTTCTAGACCTAATGTCTTTAGAGTAGACTCCAATAGGCTAAAATATTATGTACGATAATGATGCTCAGTAGGTTGAGCCTTTTTTATATGATAATCTATGCCGTTTTCTAAAGTTTGCAAACCAATCAGGTGCTGGAAATCCACTATTAAATGGTGTTGATATCCCATTCAAATGAACGAAATCCCTTACAAATAAAAACACTTCCTTTCTCTACAACTCAAATCCCCATTTTTGTAATACTGCAAGTCCGGTCGCCAATGGGTTTCTATTTCAAGAGGCAAAAGCAGTGGATGCCTTAGAGTACTGCTTTTTATTCCAGTTTTATGTAAGCGATTGCGCATCGTAGCGACAGGTATTTTTATATACGATATAATAAGATTCACAGTGAATTTAGCTTCATATTAAATTATCAATAAAAAATTGAGATAACTAGAATAATATTGGTACAGAGCAATTCAAAATTATACTTTATTTATTTAAATTTCTTTATTCGAGTGACAAAGACTCTAAAAGTAATGTTAGTAATACTTTACCTTTTGAAAATAATAATAAATGTAATTATTATTGTTTCTCTAAGATTTTATGATTGTTGCCTTTTAATGTGACAGATTGAAAGAGACTAGGGTATAAAGCAGGGGTGTCAAACTCAATTTTGCAGAGGGCCATATATTAGATTAAGAATGTGTAGGTTCAAATTAAAAAAACTAAAACATACTGAATTATTTTAACACCTTTATTTATTTAGTTATTTAAAGTTGTTACAAATCATACCAAAAGTAAGAAAGAGGGTAATTATTTTAAGCTCGAGGATCCGGATACCTGACTTCTCTTGTTTTTGACAATCTCATTGATGTCAGGTATCATATTCGTAGTAGTTATTTTAAGAATTGATTGGAGATGTTCATTCGTAAGTCTTGTGCGATGTTTGTTCTTATTTATTTTCATGACGGAAAACATCTGCTCACATAAATAGGTACTACCAAACATACACAGAATACGTGCTGCATGCTTTTTTATTTCTGGGTAGTTATTCAAACTCTTGAAATACTGTGTATAAAATGTAAGAGCGTTAACTTCTTAAAATGTTTCCTTCATAATGCTGTCAGATTGAAGATCTATCAACTCCATTTGCAAATGAACTGGTGCCTGTGAAGCTTCAAAAGTGAATGGATTGTTGAAAATTGGGAATTCCATTTCATTCATTTTGTGGAAGTCTTCAAAACGTGTGTTAAATTCCGTAATCAGATTTTGCAGAAGATGCGAAAAGTCGTCCAATTTTTTCTGGTCCATTGTGTCAAATGGTTTCAAATGTGGGAAATGATCCAAAGTGTGGTTTTTTAACTGATTTTCCCACAGTCTTAACTTTGTTTTAAAGGCTTGTATATATGAATACATTTGAGTGATAATCAAATTTTTACCCTGTAACTTTACATTCAGATTAGTCAAGTGTTTATTCATATCTACCAAAAAGGCACAATCAACCCACCAGTCATTGTCATAATCAATTGGCTTGCCTTTTTCTAACATGAAAGCTTGAATAGGGTCAGAAACGCAAAAAATCTTTCTTAAACTGCCCCTCGACTGAGCCAACGAACTTCGGTGAAATAAGGCACATCGGAATATTTTTCGTCCAATTCTTGTAAAAACTGCCTGAACTGTCGGTGATTTAGTTCTCTGCTCCTTATAAAATTTACAATTTTAATTACAGGTTGCATGACATGGTCCATTTTTAAATGTTTGGATGCTAATGACTCCTGATGAATGATACAGTGAATTCCCACAAAATTCCCTGATATTTTCTGTTTCAATTAAGTCACAACGCCCGAATGTTTGTCAAACATGGCGGGTGGCATGGGTGCGCCATCCGTAGTTGTGCTGCTAAATTTATTCCAGTCGAGTTCATATTCTGCTATCAAATGCTCAATTGCAGAATGAATATCATTTGCTGTCGTAGTACCTGTCAATGGAACGCACTTTAATAGTTCTTCAGTTATTTCAAAGTTACTGTTAATACCTCGTATAAAGACAGCAAGTTGAGCTGTATCAACAGTGTCAGTGCTCTCGTCAACAGCCAGCGAAAAGTTTGTAAATTCCTTAATTTTCTCCTTCAGTTGAAGAACCAAATTTTGAGATAAATCACTTATTCTTGAAGCAGCAGTGTTTCTCGACAGTGAAATATTTTGAATTATTGACTTTTGAGATGGAAATGAAACATCGGCAACTTTTAATAAACAGTCTTTAATAAAATCACCATCAGTGAAAGGTTTTGATTTTTTCGCGATTTCTAATGCAATAATGAAACTTGATTTCAGGGCGTCTTCGCTCTCAGTATTAGCTTTAGTAAACATTGATTGTTGACCTTGAAGTTTAGATTTTAAAGATGATAATTTGTCCATTCTTATCTTATCAGTGAAACAATCAAATTTTGATTTATGATTCGTATCATAGTGTCTGTTCACGTTAAACTCCTTACAAACAGCAATAGTTTGATTGCAAATCAAACAGAGTGGTTTATCTTTCCATTCTATGAAAAAATATGCAATTTCCCATTTTGACTGATAAACTCTGCACTCACTGTCAATTTTACGTTTTTGCGACATTATGCACAATCTTAACAATTATGAAACTCGAATGAACACCAAACTGTAGGTAGGTACGTACGAAATACTTGACGCGACTGCTCGTAACAAAGACTTCAACCTGAGTGCGCGTGGGAGGGCCGCAGTATGCGGCTGCTCGGACGAAATAGAAGACGACTTCGCGCGCACACGAGTAAGAGAAAAGCATAACTAACACTCTCGCTCGTCTAGTGAGGCGCTACTCTTGAAATTAATTTTAGGTAAAGCGCGCGCATTTTTAAACCTGCGTAGAGGCATCGAGTGCAGTTTAAAATCTCTAAAAAACAAGATTCATTTATTTGTGATATATTGTGATCGCGGGCCGTATCGAAATGGCCCGAGGGCCGGATTTGGCCCGCGGGCCGTATCTTTGACATGACTGGTATAAAGGGTCGACTGAAACTATGATTTTTGAAACAATAATTTATATTATATAATACTTAATTATGGGTATAACTAACTGCATGTTGTATTAAAACATAGTTACTTTTTTTGTTTTTTAAAAGTTTTCAGTTTATAAGAAATTTACCTTTTCCAATTGCTTATTTTGTAGATCTTCTAGCCACGCTGTAATTCTGTTCGATTATTACGGTAGGTGCAATAAAGTGAACTGTACCTGAAGCAAATTCATCAATTAAAATGGATAAATATTACGACAACAGTCATAAAAAAAATCTTAATTGGAAACTTTTGACAAGTGAAATATGTACATTATTAGTACAGAGACCGGCAAACATCTTGAGCGAAAAGCGGCGTAGTGGAGGAAGTTGGCCACTTTAATGCAAAATAAATTATAGGGCACGGTTGGCTAATTAATTGGCCTTCTGCGCTATATGGCACAGGTTCGATTCCCGCACGCAACAATTATTTATTAATTTTAACTTATTTGAAGGACGCAGATATTTCTTTCACCCTGATGATGTACATGTGAAATTATATGTCGAAGAAAACATCCTAGAGTAAGATTACCTATATAAAAAGAAAAAAAGCAGACATCTCCTGAATGAATATATATTAAAAGATTTACATTAAATCCTAAGCGGACACGCAGAAGTGGTAAAAACTATACCGGTTTATATCAATTATGTTCAGTAGAAATCAATCGAACTGCTATCACAGTGGGTGGGGTGACTACTTTTAGTTACAAGTTTTAAAAATTAAATTTCACATAGTTTTAGTGATACAAATTTATTTATTTATGCCTTTTGAAAAAGAAATACAATTTCATAAAGATAAAAGTATTGCCTTATAAACACTTTCTACCAAAATTGCTTATGACACAAACTATATTATACGTAGTTTTCTTATGAAATATTTGTAATCTGTGCAGAGTATGTCAAAAGGAACTTGTCAATATTAAATATGATTATTATCTAGCGGCTGTAAAGTGATTTTTCCTTGTATTTATTAAATATTAAATAAATAAATAAATTTTTTATTCAGATAAAGTGCAATACAATTTACAAATTTCTTATAATTAAAATAAAGCAGACATTGCATAATTGCCTGAACTGTGCCTCAGGCTATGAAGTGCATAAAGTTTTATAAATTAACAATAAAATATACTTAAACGTGTGCTGGCTTATGTTGAAGTCAAAAAGAAATAAAACTTAGTCTATTTTGAATAAATGCTTTTAAATCTATTTCTTTTTTATTTTATATTTTAAGTGCAATATTATAATTATTATGAAAACATAATTAGACAAAACATATTTATACCTTTCTCTTTATTCTTCTAAATTAGCATACAGATTGGGAAATGAGAAATTAAATAGGTACATAATAATATTTTTTTTACTACATTAACACGAACTAAATATAATCAGACTTCGTTTCATTTATTGACATATTTTTCTACAGCTAATTTGTAAAAAATAACTAACACCTAAATTTAACATCTATCATAAACTTAATATTAACTTAGATTTAAATTCATCAATTCCCTCGTCTGATGGTGGATGCACATAAATCCTGCAGTGCTTGCGTGCTTTGCACTTATTTCTTTGAAAACATCTAACATCTTTTGCTGGTTCTCAATAAGGAGTATCTCATTTTCCAAACGCCTCTCTTCAATAGCGATAAAACGTTCGGTTAGGCCCGCCATTTGTGACTGCCTTTGTGAAGGTGGTGAGCGCTGGATCACACGGCGTCGTGCCGTTACTAATCGACGCCTACGAGGTGCTATGAATATACAAATACAACAAATTACCAAGGTAAAAATAATTAAGGAAATATGTATAGCAGCTACACAACTTTATCTCTCATACCTCTTTGACAAGGAATAGTATACATATAGTAGGTATAGTATGTGGACTGAATATTTGAGTTGCTGTTGAAAAAATTACAGAAAACACCCAACATCTTAGTCTAACGTGGGAATCAAAAGTGAGACCACTACTTAATTATATAAAGCTTCTTACACTAAACCAAGAATTAAGTTAAACTTACATAAAGCGGCAATTGGGGCATTACTCCTATGAGGCACTGCAGGTGGTGATCTAGCCTCAAACTTAAATACGAAAAAAATAGTTAGTTATATGTCCATTATAAATTTATAACATATAATAATGGTCTCCAGACCGATATTCGGCCACGGCGGCCGGTCTCATTGAAACCAGCTAACTGCGCGGGAGTTGTTTATAGTGCCCAAGTATGTGCGCAATACACAAGTGCACTCACTATTCCATCACTCTCATAACCCGATGGGACGGTAGACCGACACGACCGGTGAGAGATCAGGCGCAGGACCGACTATTTTACGTGCTCCTCCGACAGCACGGATTATCTTTCTTGTCGGACAATCAGGTGATCAGCCTACCATGTCCTAGCCCAGCTAGAAACAACACCTAAAGTTGCTGTTCCGCGCGGGAATCGAACCCGCGACCTCCGGACCGAGAAGCTAACGCTCTCACCACTAGACCACGGAGGCAGTCTATATATAACATATTATTGTAATACATATTTAAAACCTCACCCTTTGTTCTATAGTAGGCAGGTTTTCCATTGGCATATTGTCCCTATGCCAAGATGCGCCTGGTTGTACATCCTGCAAATATAAATATATTTTATTTATTTGTGATAAACAACCAGTTACACATTGTATCTTAACTAATTAATTATAAAAAAAAAAAACAAATTTTTAATGTGCAACTCACACCATTATCCACAGTTTATATATTAACATAATATTGTAATTTGGAATCAACAGTCTTCTTTAGGCCTCTGTGACCATCACAGTATTATGGTATTTTATTGGAATTAACTTACTGGTATTGAAGGTGTGGCCTGTTCAGTCTGGAGCATGCCTGCAGTGGCATGTTCTACAGGAAGCACATGCACACATTGCACATGACCCTACAAATTAAATTTAAATAATATAACTTCACAGTAAACAGTTTTCATATCATGTAATGTAATTTAAATCTGTTATACCTGAAGTATGCTCTCTGAATCTGGTGTTGCATTAGTCTCCTGTTACATTTTGTATGTTCTGCAAAAAAAATCTGAGTTAACATTGATGTGGGATATAAAATAGGTATGCATGTAAAATGTTTCATTATACATACCAAGAGTACAGCATCCGAACTTTCAGGTAAAGCAACTGGCACATCACAAGTCAAATTAAAACTTGGCCCAGGTTGATCAGCGGATGGCTAAAAATGTTATTATTGAAAATTAGTTTGATATTTCAGGAAATATGTAACTATATATTTTGGCCACATTAATAAAAGTTACTAATTTGCATAAATACATGAATAAGGTCAATTTCTAGCTCCCTATCACCAGTAACAAAACCTTCGCCACCCATTACGGAAATAATTTTCTCATCAATTGCAGATAGAAACCCTTCTTCTACAGCACCACCACCTGTTTGTTGTCTAGCCATCCGTATTTGACTAGCCTTTTTTCTTACCGCTGACTTCTTATCCTTCCAATACTAAAAAAATATCCAACACAAATATCAAGATTTCCCATGTTATAATGAATGCCAATGTATGTATTGGATATTTACTTTGTTCAGAAACAGACTAAATATACATACACACATACCTAAGCTTAATATGCTGATGAACCACACCAGTAATGTAATACATTGTGGGGGATAGATTTCCGAGGGTCTTCAAGCACAATAAAACACCGTAATATGATCAGGGAGGCAGCAGGAAGCGAGGCAGAGTAGTTTCCTTTTCCTTAGATGTTGCTCCTATGAAGCCCGAGTACCGAATGAATGCACCGTTTTTTTTGGACGTGGGCTCTTGCAGTTAACCCTTAGGGGTTTGATCTGCGTAACCGAACTGAATGCACCGAAAACGGGTGCTCCTTTTATACGCTTCCGAATGTACCTTCTAGAAACTTCCATACCTCACCCCCTCTGACTATTTATTTCCATTTTTACTTATATGTCTATATTTACATAGCACTGATATTCACTAACTTATAAACTAAATCGTTTTACATGTTTATGCACATATGTGAACATCCGACGTCGCTAGCCTGCGGAACAATAGCGTGTTTTCTGAAGCGCGCCTAGTACATTATTGCGCCCCCCACCTCAGCAACTATTCCTGTTCGATCCAGCCAGTCCCTTGCTGTCCTCCCTCAAGCGACGCCCTGAGCCGAGGCTCGTACCCCGCAGGGGGTGCCCTTAGCGTTGTCGCTTTAGAATTAATTTAGTCGTATGCCCCTGGCTGGAGGCCTTAATAATAGTTTATTATTAGGGCATCCACAGGAAAGTCCGGTTAAGCAGTCGACAACCTCCTAGGTTGACCTGCGAGATGCCACTACCAAAAAAAAATTAAAAAAAAATCAGCAACTATATAAGTTCGCCCTCATTGGCGTTCGTATTTCACCGACCGATCAGCCTCCTCGACGTACTCTGTAAAATCTACGAGAAGCTTATTTATAAGCGACTCAAGGACTTTGCCGATGCGAAGAGCCTCATCCCCAACGAACAGTTCGGTTTTCGTACCCAACACTCGTGCGTACAACAGGTCCACCGCATCGTCGAGCACATAAGCGCCGGTTTTCAGCGCGGCACGATGACAGGCGCGCTCTTTTTCGACATAGCGAAGGCTTTCGACAAAGTCTGGCACAACGGCTTATTATACAAGCTGTACCAACTCGGCGTGCCCGACCGTCTCGTGCTCATCCTACGGGACTTTCTCTCGAATCGCACTTTCCGCTATCGCATAGAGGGCGCACTATCCGCCCCCCACTCTATCCGCGCTGGTGTCCCCCAGGGCTCCGTGCTCTCGCCCCTCCTGTTCACGCTCTTCACTAGCGACATCCCCAAAAATAGACAGGCCAAGTGAGCTCTCTTCGCAGACGACACTGCCATTTTTTACTCCGGTATCGTGCGCGACCGTATAGCTAGCACTCTCCAAACTTCCGCCAACGTACTAGGCGCTTGGTTCAGGAAATGGAGAATAGAAGTTAACCCCGATAAGAGTCAAGCCGTACTCTTCGCGAAACGGCGTAGGATCAGACCCCCCGACCCCAAACCGATAACCATGTTCGGCAAGCCGATCCCTTGGGAGAAGCAAGCCAAGTACTTAGGAGTCATCCTAGACAGACACCTGACCTTCGGTGAGCACATAAGGTCGGTGCGCTCGCGCGCCGCCTTCGCTCTGGGTAGGCTTCACTATATTATGAACGCACGCAGCAGATTGTCCCTTAAGTGCAAACTGCGCATTTACACCACGTGCATACGCCCCATCATGACCTACGCCTGCGTAGTGTTCCCACACGCGAAATCTTACCGCCTCCATAAGATGCAGACCCTCCAAAACCGTGCCTTACGTAAGGCCACGGGAGCCCCCTTCTATGTTAGAAACGAAAACTTCCATCTCGACCTTAAGATTCCCACTATCCAACAGTTTATAAAACGCATTTGCAAGCGTTATTTCGAGTCTGCTGAAAAGCACCCCAACCCTCTTATCGCGGCTGCCGCCCGATACACTCCCTCCCAGATAAGTAGAACTCGCCGTCCTAGGCATTCACTATTGTACCCCGATGACGCTATAACCCTGCTCCAAGAGAGCAGTAGGGCCACCAGCACAGTACACAGACACAGACCGCCGTCATTTCGGCCTCGCCGCCGAGGCCCGTCGCGACATCCCCGTAATGCACCTAATGCATCACCTCCCCGACCCTTGCTCGTGCCAGCCCGCGTAGCCGCTGAGCCTGTAGCTTTAAATTCCCCTCATAATAATAATTATGATAATTCTTGTTCGATCCAGCCAGTCCCTTGCTGTCCTCCCTCAAGCGACGCCCTAAGCCGAGGCTCGTACCCCGCAGGGGGTGCCCTTAGCGTGGTCGCTTTAGATTTAATTTAGTTCGTATGCCCCTGGCTGGAGGCCTTAATAATAATTTATTATTAGGGCATCCACAGGAAAGTCCGGTTAAGCAGCCGACAACCTCCTAGGTTGACCTGCGAGATACCATTGACAAAAAAAAAAAAAAGCGTTCGTATTTCATTTTCTTGGTCGACGTCGGCGAATGCACACACATGTTAATTATGTACATATTCCTGTCTAAAATAACATCTACAATGTTATTTTTATACACAAAGCTTAACTTATGGAATAAAACACAAGAAAAAAGTAACGTTTATTTACCACTTTTTCAGCAAGAATTATGGTGAAAACCCTTAGGGCGAGATCCCACAGTTTTTTAATTTTAGGATATAATAAGCCTTGACTTTACAGCTACATAGTTTTTACATGATTATATATTATACTTTTTTAGCTATTAAGAAAACAAAAAGGTAAACAAACAAGTTTTCAATAAATTTGTCCTATACAATTTGCAAACATTTTAGATAATGATTAACTTAAGTAATTCATACATAACAGCACTATTCTAGCTTATTTACTTTATAATTTAACCGAAATACATAGGTTAAAACTAATAAAAAACATATTAAACATTAATTTACTTAGTTCATCAAAAAATATATTGGACGATTACCGTTTAGGCCGGCGCACAGTGGGTCGAAACTATGATTTTAGTGACTTAGGGCTCAACTTTGCTTTTTCACTTTTTTTTTATGCGGATGGGTAGAGCTCATTAACCTCAATAATAATTGTTCTGATGTATTTTTTCCTAAACTTTATACTTTGGGTAGAAAAATGTGTTTTGTTATTTTTTTGTATGGAGCGGATCAAATAACCTTAAATTCCTGCTAAGTAGCGTGTGATCCCGCGTTGAAACTTTATTTTTCATATACCTTGTCTAGTCTATTATCATTTGATGCTATTAACGTGTGCATAAAGTTGCAACTCTGCCAAATAAATGGATCGAAAAAAATGAAAAAATATATCGAATAAAAAGCTACATTTTTTACTTTCGTAAGTTCTTTTAAGTTAAATTTGATATGGAATAGTAAGTAAAAGCACGTAATAATACACATAGTTACTTAACAACTAACAACAATACATTTAAAAGGTCCCTAATTAGCTTAAATTTACTAATATATGTAGTATTAGTAAATTTGTAAATTTAAGCTAATCACACTAATCATAATACATTTAAAAGGTCCCTAATTAGCTCAAATTTACTAATATATGTAGTATTAGTAAATTTAAAGCTAATCACACTAATCATAATACATTTAAAAGGTCCCTAATTAGCTTAAATTTACTAATATATGTAGTAGTAGTAAATTTAAGCTAATTAGGGATCTATGAATTTCAATTTCTTTGTTTTAATGACTTTAACATGTTTATGAAATGTTATTTTAAGTTAGATTTAATACTGAATAGTAAGTAAAGATAGGTACATAATAATACAAATTAGTAAAGGTAAACTAACATTACTACAACTAACACAAGCAAACTAAAAACTAACTATAAACAACATCAAACATTACTATTTCCTTTCAATTATGAGTTTGACATTTATAAACTAATAAAAAAAACAAGAAACTTACAAACTACCAAAAAATCTTATTCACTATCGCTATGACTATCTTGTAAATTATCTACATCAATAAAATCTATATCGGATTCTGTGGGAAAAATCAGCAGAAGCTCTTTGACTTTTGGAGAGAGAACCATTATATTTTGTTTCACCATTCGAGGTCTTAGACTTGTGATCTTTGGATCAGAAGACAAAAGAAGATTGTGTATAATATCCTCATTTGTCGCCGTTCTACTTACCTTTCTAGAATGACTCTCTCTATATTTCCGGAAATCTTTATTACGAGCTTCCGCTGCCTCTTCCGACAGTTTACCTATAGGTATGGCACCAAAGTGCTTAATTATATCACTCCCATGTACTAACAATTTATGTATACTGGAAGGCATATAATACCAGGGATATAAGTGAACGTACAATTGTGCAGTATCTCTACAAAATTCGGAAAACTTAGAAAGATCCACGCTCTCTCCAGATGCAACCGTCTGAAGAATCACATGAAACCTTTCTATTAAATCTTTATCTATTCCTGTTATGCGAGCTGTTGTTTCTGCATCCCTAAAAAATCTTCTGGCAGTATTGCCATCATTGGTTGTGCCTACTCCTTGCTTGACTACGTCAATAAGTAAACCGCATTCTTTCTTAAACGCTTGCTGTATAGCGCTCTTTCTGAGTGACATTTTTTCTTTGTCATCGCCCCTGCAACTCCATTTTTTGAAGTCCAAACGATAAGCTGCAAACAAAAAGAAATATCACTTAAATAAAAATCTCACAAGTAACTATATAACGTGAAAAAAATTATGAACTAATAAAATTATATTTACCGATATGAAGTAAGCACTCCATGCTTCTTATCCAGGCATGTAAAGATGACATTCCATACTGGAACACTTCTTCGTTGTTCTCTTTTTGAGCAAGTGACTCTAAATTGTTCATCTCTGACGGTTTTGCTTTGCAGATATCACAGACAGCTGAAGATGTGTCTGACAAATATGACGATATTTTGCCGTCTATCATCGTCAAGTGCAATTGATGCTTAACTTCAACTTGATTGAACTTGATTGGCTGAAGTCTTTCTATTTCTTCGGTTATGCTAGCTTTTATAGTTACCACTGTTGACTGCGTTTCTTTGGTAAATTTGAACATTATCGGACGGCAATAGAAAGTTGATGAGGGTCGATCGTTTTCCCAAACAATTGTTCCATCACATTGTTGAAGCCTTATAGGAACTAGACTGGCCATGAAGATAGTTGAGTCATCAAACTCTGCTTCAGTCTTTTGTTTATAATTACTTTGACCTGAGGCTCCATCAAAACCCCATTTGCTTATTAGCAGTAACTCAGTTGGCGAATCCAAATCTAAAGTAATCACTTCTAAAAGCCTAGATACCGTCAAGTTGAGTAAAGCTTGCAGTTTAATAGCAGCTCCTTCTTCAGTTATAATTATGTCTTCTTTCCCTGGATAACATTTTGCCTTCGCTTGTTTTATTTTATAATAAGAAGGGTATAAATCAGACCTATTTTCACTTGCTGCTTCTCTTAGGCTTATATACTGCCACTTACTTAATTTAAGTGAAACTAATAAAGACAGTGCCTTATCGGGTGAATATGTACTACTTTTCGGTTTACTTGTACTTAAACACTCTTTAACTTTTTCTAGATCTTCGGGGTGATTTAGTAAATGGTTCATAATTTTTCCTACATCCTCATTTCCGGTGTTTCTTAAACTAGCAATTGTAGTAGCTTTAAGTTCATCCGGGGATAACGAAAGCGATTGGTTAATTTGATCAACGCGTCTTCGTTTTTGCCTGGAGCCCAATTCCTCGAAAGGTTTTCGAGGTGTAAATGTAGATGTCGAAGCTTCTGTAGTAGATGGTGGTAGATTTTCGACATCTTCAGTATTACAAATCTCGAGCCTTTCCTGTTCAGTGTTCACAGCTTCAGGTATCATTCCTTCGGGCCAGTTTATTGCACGTTCCAACCAATCACCATTTTTTCTTACAAACTGTGCTAACGTGCGACTACTTCGTTCCCATCTTGCACTTATATTTGAACAAAAGCGCGTACAGAATTTTTGGAGCTCAACACTGTTCTCTTCGGTCACGTTTATTTTATGTTGTAGGAATTGAAAGAATTTTTGACTATCCGACAGTGACTTGACCTGCTCTCTTAAAATCATAAATAAATCTAAATTGTTAACTAAATTATCCATTATAACGAAAAAGGGACGATCAGAATCACGAGATGTTAGTAGTAGTAAAAGCGCAAGTAGTGACGACTCCACCGCCGCGGCGGTGGAGTCGTCACTACTTGCGCGACTTTCATTTACGGTTAAGGTCCATGATTCTGTCATGCACATACATGTAAACAAACCTTTGACCATTGCTGCCAAGTTTTAATGCAGCCACTGCCATCACTGTTTAGCTTGACGGCTACTTCTTGCCATGCCGCTCTTGTACGGTCTCGGGCATGAGATGTACGAGTATGCCCTGTCGCAAGCCAACGTCTCTCTTCCAAACACTCTATTAATATCTCCACTTGTGCATGGGATGGGACCGCACTTCTTGGCATGCTTGAAATACACAATGTTATGTTACAACAATAAAGACAAACAAACATAATAGGTAATATCTCGTTCCCGTGGAGCACAATAATATTGTGAGTTTGTGACACAATATTATTATAGTATTACCAGTGAAATGTCATAATACTTACATTTCAGCTTATTTATGCTTTCAGTCACAGAACTATGTTTCAAACAATCGCTGATACAAAGAACGAAATATCGTAAAAACACCAATAACTTTTAAAACTTGAAAGTCAAGTGGTTTTGTTTACAAAAAACAGCGTCGGTTGTGGATAGCGGGGATAGCGCGTCACCGCGTCGCGTTGCTTAGTTACGAACTAGGCAAAGGAATCGTCGTTCAGGCTTAAAATATAATAATAAAAATTGAATAAGCGTTTATAATTATGAAATTCGTATATAATTTCACTCTATTCCTTAAAATACTTAAAGATTGACCTATAGTATATATTTTAAACCAGTAAAACTCTCAGTCGAGATTGATTGATTGTGATTGAGAGAAATTTGTTTCAAGCCCTAATTCGTCTACTAAACAGCGACGAGACGTTACAGCCTAGAGTTCGTCGACGACCATAACCGGGTTAGTGAATACCGTTGGAATTAACGCCACGCGCTCGGTCGATCTCAATGCTGTCTCGACGACGAGCTCGTCGTGGAGTACAGCCAAGAAATTGTCTCTTAGAGAAAAGCATAGCAGAGATGATGTAAAACAGTGTGAAATGAACTGTCAGATTGTTGATTATAGTTCGAAATTTTGTCGCATATCTGTATGTCTTAACAATAATAACCTAACTTTATTTTACTTGTGAATAGCAAAAAAAAGATGACAATTTTGAATAAAGTAATTTATACTAAACGACTATAATAGTCGACAACAAAACGAGATTATGAAAGAAAATAACCGAAATTGATCCATGAGCGAGAGAAGCGAGCTCGGGAGTTTCGTGTATCCTGACACGGACAGGTAAGGTTTGAAGAGCGTAGCGAGCGAACTACCCCCGTCATCCTCTTCGTGTTTAGGTTTTTTCTAACCTTCCAGACATAAAAATAGAAGCCCCGCGAAGCGGGCTCCGTCGACCCAGTGATACTAATGCGTTTTTTAACCTAATTTTTGTTGTGACACATCATAAAAAATGAAGCATACCCAACAACACCAGCTAAGAAGTGCAGTGAAAACTTATGGCACCGTATTAAGTAGGACATTTGCCACCACTTTGTTGTTGATGTAAAAAAAAAGACAATGATTTTAATAAAAAAAAAAAAAAACTTTGATTATGGGAGCTCTATACGAGTCCTCTTAAAAAATCAACCGAAGCTGGTAAAGAGCTCCCACTAAAACGTGTCGCGCCGTTTCTGCACCCGCCTGGCCACGGCTGCGGCGACCCCTTCGGGCCACCTGGCCTCAGCTGAGGTGACTTCTGCCGACCAGCTGGAGACAAATTCGGCGACCCCGTCTGACCTGCTGGAGTCGGGTGTGGCGAGCCCGTCTGGCCAGCTGGAGTCGGGTGTGGCGACCCTTTCTGGCCAGCTGGAGACGGTTGCGGCGGCCCCTTCTGGCCACCAAGCCTCATTTGCTGCCAGGGCACCCGTACAGGTTACGTCGCCGGCAGCCAAGCGGTTGTGCAGAATCCTGATTAAAGCGTTCCGGATCAAGATTGTCGCCTGCTCTCTCGCTAATGCCGCCTGTTCATCGGCAGATCTGTTTTGACAAAAAAAAGATAGGAATTAGTAAAATTACTAGAGAATTTCAACAATGAACTATAAAACTAATAGTACTTATCAATGTTTTTAATCCACGATCGACTTCCAATAACTATCATCATCTCAGCCGAAAAACGTCCACTGTTGGACATAGGCCTCTCCCAAACACAATCACGACCAGTGGTCGGGCCTTCACTAGGTCCTGGATCATCAATGACTATAGCTATGAATTATAATAAATGCAGATTAGTGAATACTATACCAACAACGAGTACCTAGTAGGTAACCTACCTAATATGTTTTTGATATTATGTTAGATACACGATTCAAGGGTAAGCAGTCAGCAGGCAGTAATAAAATAATATTTTTTGTAATCAGTATTGGAGATCACTCATGATTCCTAAGCCTGCCAATGTACTAATGAATCAAGCCTTACTTACTCGTTATCTTGGCGACGGCGGCGATCTCGGCGCTCCGATCCACAAAAGCTATAAAAAAAGAAACCATGCATGAAGTAACTTATCATTATTGCATTCCTAGCACGGCTGCCCCATTTCAAAATCTAGTAACCAAACCTTACAGGAGAGCGCATAAACGTAATATAGGTCAGCCTTTAAAAAGTATTTATGTTAAGTAAAAAAATACTATTGGTTGTAAAAAATACTAAATAATTAACACATAGTACTAGCATTTTTTTGATATAAATGTGTATATTGCATATTTTAAACCCCTTACTAATTTTGATAATTGACACGAGATAGTTACGTTTATCTAGAAATTGGTTTCATAACATAGTAAGAGTACTTGCTAGGTTTTGTTCTGGTTTATTGAATATGATACTTAGCATATCGGCTGTGAAATATCAAAACCCAGTATCTGCATAAAACCAAATTTTATAGGAGAGCCGAAATACGCTTTCATATCTTTGACAGCTTGCCGTTTCAATATATTAGTCGTACCTTCCTGGGAGTGATTGCAAAATTTTAGGTAGAAAATAAGGTTTAAAAAATATATGTTTTAATGCATCTATCACAAAATATGTACGTAGAGGAGCAGTTACTAATAAAAATATTGTTTTCTTAGATCTAACTATTTGAGTGTGACAATTTCAAAACCTTGTAAAATCACTTGCTTTGTTTTCATCTAGTTCTTAAATATACTGTGTGGGGACAAAAATCAAATTAATAGACCTAGTAAGATCACTTGCTTTGTTTTCATTTAGGTCTGAATTTAGTGAGTAGGAACTAAATGCACTTTTATAAACCTGGTAAGAAACAATAGAATAAAACAACGAAATACATGGCCAGTGATTAAGCAGTTTTAATGAAAAAGATAAAAAATAACAGATAATCGGAAAACAAACACTATTTTTTCACAGTTAAAAATTAAAAAAAGCACTCAAAATATTTGAAAACAGTCAAATTTAAATAAATTATTCGCTTATTAGTAATTGTCCACCAGAAATTAAATCAACTGAATTATTATTGATCGGTAAGCTTTGCCAAAACTCCCTTCTGTTCATTGGCATTAACTGTAATAAAGTTCTTATTATGCCCTCCTTTTTACTTTCTTTAATGCCTCTTGGAATATTTTTTAAGGCTAGCATGGTCAAGGGATTGTGTTTTTTCATAAGAAAATCTAATTCGGAATAATGAGATTCAAAATAATCATTCTTATAAAACATATTGCGGCATCCTTTTACAAATTGTACTTCAACCAAAGAACTAAGCAAAAAACTATTCATAGGATCAAGGTCATCATTACGTCGCGGTATGCGTTTCTTTTTTACCCACTCATACGATTTTTGGACATCGATAACTTCTATATTCGATCTGCAACCCAAAATTACATTCTTATAGTCTTCAAAATCGTACACAGCATCTTTTTTTTTAATCTGCCTCTCTATATTGCCATGAACTCCATCAGCTGACATATGAGTGTGTCCTTTAGTTAGATATTTCAAAGTCAAAGTTTCTAAATTGCAAAACCCAGAGTTTATTATAGTAACAAGTGATGTAAAGAGGATCCAATTTTTATTTTGAGTTGTGCAATTATCACACCACAATATCAAATGATTAATATCTCTTTCTTTTTCGATCATTGCTGTAATTGCATTAACAATGTCATTAGCATCTCGTCCAGAATAGGCTTCATGCCATACAACACAAATACTATTAACATTAGTTTTCTTTCTGATCGGTGCAAATGTTAAGTTGAAAGTTATCATTCTACTTAAAAAAAAGGATTCTTTGACTTTAGGCATGTCGGGTAACAACATAAGTTTTTGTAAATCCATCGAATAATATCTCACAGAGGAAGTATTTTCTACAGAGGCATCTTCTTGATACTTTTGTATTGCTTTACTTGCTTTAGTTTTATGATCCTCGTATGCAGTTTTAACATCCTCTGGAATGTCAGCACCTTCATTTACTTTAAGTCTTTCTTCATACAGTCCACAATCTACACATTTATCACCTTTTGGATATTTGAATGATATTTTCATAGTCTTCAATGTCTGTCTATATATTTCTTTACACAATTTGAAATTAGGATTTTTGGTTTTAAAGTCGCTAAAAATTTTATCAATAGTCAATGTCCTAGGGAGATATCTAATGTTAGGTGCATTGCTTCGTCGGTAATGGCTGACTGCGGGGTTATAACTAAGAATATGAGCTTCAACATCGTTTCTGGCAATTTTGGCCTTCTTACCTCCCCTGTTTTCCTTTACATTTTGATATAGTGGTTTACGTTTAATTGCTTTGCTTAATTCTGTAATAACTGAATCATTCTTATATCCTAAAGTGTTCAATAAAAATTTTCGGCATACCTGGACATCGGTATTATTTTTTTGTAGAAAGAAGAATCTGGTTTCATTTTTCTTAGAATTAGAGTCTGGGTTATCGCTATTTATTGTTCTCCTTTGTATGTTTTTGATTACAATACATTTATTTAAAAACTGTCTTCGTAAAGCATAATTCATGTTCCAATAATTATTCCATATGACTTTTCTTTCATCCACAGTAAATAAGTTACAATTCCTTTTACATTTATCGCCACAACCATTTCGTATGAAAGAGTATTTAGCTTTATTACGGATTATTCTTTTTTTTTCTATATTAGCACGAGCAGGATTTACGGATGCTTCTTGTTGATCGTTTCCATCGCTATCATTATTTATAACTCTAGAGTTACTGTTATTGCAATTTAAAGCTGTGTTTATATAAATGGGTGCTGGATAATTAGCAATAAAATTTACTGTATTTGTGTGCGTTGTTTGTATATGCGATGCAGCAGATTCCTGATTAGTAAATATAAGCGAATTCGGGTAAGTTGCTATGAATACTGAATGTTGCGGTAAATTACATGGAAGAGCCGGAATTCTATTCGAAATTGGAGGATTACAATTAGTATCATCATCAGATTCACTAGTTTCTTCGATGTAGCGTGTTTTAATATTAAGATACTTTTCAATTGAGAAATTTGGATCCGCTACCGAATCATCACTGTCCAACAAATTTGAAATATCCGAAATATTTTCGATAAACTCTTCCATGCTTCCATCACTTCTCTGAGAAGAACATGATAACGGATTGTCGTAGAGGTTGAATGAAGCATCTTCAGTTACCAAAGGAATGTTATCAGTTGAGTTAGAAAGCGAAAGGTTGTTGCAGGGTATATTAGTGAGTGAAAAATTGGTTTGCAATGCATTCGAAGATGGTATTGTTAGGGTCTGAGGGTTGTAAGCAAGATTTTGTTCATGCATTTGATTACTGCTTTCTGATGAAGGCAAACTTGAGGTGTTTTCATTTAATCTGAAATAAAATACGTTATATGTATAGCCATGCCATCACCAAAACGTTGCTTAGTGTAGTGTAGTGTAGGAAACAAAAAGCAAAGAAAACAAACCCTTTCCTTGCAAAGAAAACATAACCCTTTCTTTGCAGTCGGGTAAAAATAGAGGTAACTTTACGGAACGTTTTTTGTAGCATCAGGTATTCACAGGGTGTTTTAGAAGTTCGTGGTCATTTTTAAGGTTTTTATTGGTATTTTTTTAGTAAATACCAGAATATTAATTAGAAAAAGTCAATATTATTTCTCTAATCAGCTACTCACCAAACACAACCCTTAAAACTAACCACTTACTTCTGAATCAACCTGTATAATACCAGAGTAAAGAGAAAATCACAATAGTGACTACCTCTTACCCCCGGTAAATCGTCGTAAGTACATAATAATAATATGTTATTATGTGTCATAGTAGATTGCAGTAGAAACTGTAATTTATCATTACTCTCGTGGTGCAAAAAAACTTATGAAACTAGCTCGCAGGTAGCAGAAGGTACATAACATAGCAATACAATGCAATAAAGTATATTGGTGCATAAGCAAGATCCCACACCCACCCAGTTCCCAGTTTCTAAACATTCAATATTGTAGTTCAACGGATAGGTAACGTTATTTTTCTTATCAGTACCTATCTTTAATCTTTAGTTATAGAAACAAATCAAACTTCCTAAAAACCAAGCAATTAAACAACTATTAAAACCAAACAAGACACAAAACAAAATTTCGTCAGTTACCAACAAATCTTACATGTTTGTGTTACTATTTTGAGGTTATGCCTTTTATTCATAAAAAACCTTGGAAAACAAAAAATCTTGACAATATTATACACTGAAGCGTACTTACATTTCACCATGTTGTTCTTTTAAAGCACTGAAGATCAATTTTGACCTATAAAACTGATTTGTACTCATTTTTATAGACAAAAACACGCACTTGCAACGACTTCTTCTCACTTACTAAAGTTGCGCGGGAGTTTTGACGTTTATAACAACCATTTCATTGACTTAGTATCTACATGAACCATTTTATATCCAAGTAACTACAAGCACTTACTAGGTTTTTAAAATGGTTGATGTTAGATACTATGTTTTAATCTTGTAATTTTTGCATTTTGAATACGTTTACTGTAGATACTAGGTTTCCGACTTTGTGTAACTTCGTTTTTGATAAATTTTTGGGAGTTTTTGCTATCCTAGTATGTGGAGAGTGGTCTATAGGGTCAAAAATGCAAAAACACGCTTTTTTTAAATTTATCAGATACTAGGTTTTGAAATTGCATAGCCGATATGTCATTGAGTAAATACTAGTAATTGTATAGCGTAATAATAAAAATTTAAAAACAAAAGTCAATAAAAAAAAAAAAAAAAAAACAATTATTTGGCTATGTTTGCCGCAGCCGAGCTCTATTCAATTATAAAAGTATAAAAAGGAAAACAAATTGACTAATATGATGTTTAATTAAATTAATTATAATTATTTACCTTGTTTTATAAAAAAGGTTTCTTGATCCAACGATAAACTCCACTTGTACAACAGAGTTTAAATTAAAATCTTAAATGGGATCATTATGTCTTACCGCTCTCTTTTTTTTTTGGCCAATCATGTCTACAAGTGATTTTTATAACTACCCCTACTTTGGAACTATATGAACTTGCGGAGGTACTGTCGGTAAGGCAACTGTATATTCTTGCTATCGTTCTCCGCCAACACAAGCTGCTGGGTTTTGACCCAGATAACCCAATGTTGGCTCGGCGTCGTAATTTTCAAATATGTCCAACAGAACCAGCCAGAACAGCTTTTAGCGATAAATGCTTCTTTTTCCAGGGTCCACGTTTTATAACCTTACTAATAAATTACTTGCAATTTACCCAAATAAGACACAATAATGTAGAAATAGTGTCATGAAATGGCTTCTGACACTTAAGTATAAGGACACAGAAAAACTACTCATCAGACATAGAGATATTTAACACTCACGCACACTCACTTTCAGACACCCCGACAACATTACACATTTACTCAAATTCAGACACAATTACCCACAATCACACACTAACAATTACACACTCACTCTAATTCATACAGAATTACCCACTATCACACATACACACACACTCCCTTACTCACCCAAAAATACATAATCCACTCATCTTGCTCACTCCCAAACACGCAACACTAAACCGTTTAAGGCTTATCTTGTCCGGGTAAAGGAGTCCAGGAGACCCATGACACAAGTTTTTGACTTAGTATGGGCTGCTCCTGTCTCCCTTCTATAAACATTGTAAACTTGTAAAATGCTTGTATCATATGGGAGAAATAAATAAAAAATTATTAAAAAAAAAAAAAAACTTATATTTTTCCTTGATTGCATCACCGTATCCTTAAAATCTTGAAAATCATAAATATTCTTTTGCCTCTTCATTTTCAATTCTATATTGCCGTGAACGGCATTCGCGGACATGTGAGTATGACCTTTTGTTAGATAGCTAATTGTTACCGATTTAACATCATTCGAGGAGTTATTGACTATCGTAATCATTGCTGTGTAAAGGGTCCAATTTTTATTTTGGGCTGTACAATTATCAGTCCATATATACAAGTGCTCCATATCCCTATTAGCCTGTAAGAAAGCATATATAGCGTTTACAATATCACTCGCCTCTCGTCCAGATTGAGCGTCATGCCAAAGGACGCACGTGGCAAAATTGCTGGACTTTTTTTCAATTGGGCAAATGTTAAATTAAAAGTAACCAAACGACTCATGAAAAATGCATCTTTAATGTCAGGCATTTCTGGTAAAATGATCACTTTCTGCAAATCCATTGAAATATATTTAACTCTGTTTGAGTTTTTGTTTGTTCCATCTAATCTGTATCTTTGTAAAGCAGAGTCAGCTTTAGACTTATGATTTTCACATTTTGTTCTTATTTCTTCAGGCATTGAGTTAACATCGCTGTACTTTTTCAGTTCTTCTTCATACATCGAGCATTCTACACATCTATCGCCTTTAGGCATGTGAAATGATATTTTCAGTTCTTTTATTTTTTGCTCGTATAATTCAATCCCACATTTAAAATTTGGATTTTTTTGCTTAAATTCTTTGTATTTTGCTATAATGTTAAATGTCTCGGCAGATATTTAGTAAATGGCGCATTGTGACGGCGATAATGACTAATAGTGAGCTGAAAAGTCATTAAATGTTCGGTTATGATGTTTCCATTAATTTTTCTTCTATTGCCACCCCTATTTTCTTTGGAAACAGATGCATTCAGCAGTCCTTTTTTTATAGCTCTACTTAGCTCTGTTATCACGGCATCAGTTTTATAGCCAAGAGTTACCAAAAAAAAAATTTCGACACGGAAATTAATTCGTTGTCTTTCTTTGGCAATGAAAAATAACGACTTTCGTTTTTAAAAAAAAGTCTCATTAGAATTTCTTATTTGAATTTTACGTCGCTTTATTGATAAATGATAAATGATAAATGATTTTATTTCTGTAAATAGATCTGTTGAAGACACTTTTACAAGTCATTTTTTTAAACTAGATGGCGCCGGCGTTTCCTATCTGACTGTCTCTGAGAAGAAACGCCGAAACAAACTCAGAGGTCAACGTCTCTTTTAAAGTCCAGACATAATAGTATGTACATATCTATGTGAGTGTAACGATGCAGGGATCGTCTGGAATGGCCTTTTGAGGAAAGAGCCATAGCAGCTTCGAGGTGACCTGTCCTGTCTGACGGCACGTATGCATCAGTCATCGTGTAGCTCAACCATAACTAAGGGAGCTCAACGACCCGTCACAAGACGATACCAGATCAGGAGGACATTTGCGTAGGTCACATAAAACGACTCAAAACCGCCAGACAGTCTATGAGGTTCATGTATGAATGAATTTCTAGCCCACATCGTACTCACATTCACATTGCAAATAGTGTCTAATAGACTAACAATATTATCAAAAAATGTCAAGAATCAATGTCAAAAAGAATAATCTTAATATAATAAATTCATTAAAATATCAGAAAATAAATTAATTAAACATTACAATGTCAACAGTGGTAAAAAAAATATCAAAAAATACAGCAATTATTAATGAGTGTCTAAACATTAGAGCGAGCGGCACAATCCCAAGCATTTTTATCTTCTACGTAGTCTTTGATTTTATAGTAACCCTTTTTGCAAAGAGTCTGCTTCACATATGACTTAAATTTGTTGAGACTCAATTCTTGAATATTGCTTGGGATTTTGTTGTAGAAGCGTACACTTTGACATCTATATGAATTACTAATTTTTTGGAGCCTAGTTGATGGTAGCACGAGTTTATTTTTGTTCCTCGTATTGAGACTATGAACGTCGCTGTTTTTACAGAATAGATTAATGTGTTTCTTAACATAGATCAAATTTTCATAGACATATTGAGATGCGACCGTCATTATCCCAATTTCTTTGAATTTATCCCTCAGTGAGTGCCTATAACTAAGGTTATAAATTGCTCGAATAGCCCTCTTCTGCAGCACAAATATAGTTTGAATGTCAGCAGCATTTCCCCACAACAAAATGCCGTACGACATTACACTATGAAAATAACTAAAGTATACTAATCTGGCTGTTTCTATATCAGTTAATTGACGTATTTTATAGACCGCGTATGCTGCAGAACTGAGTCTGTTCGACAACTTATTATTGGAGATATGTTTACACATTTATTTAGAAAACTACACCTTGATACAAAATTTTGATCTCAATATTTATCCCAAATTTCTTTCCGCCATTCCTGTGAGTTCTTTGTTCGTTTGTGTGAGTTGTGTGTTCTTGCATTTACCATCACAATTACTGTTTATTATCATGGGATGCTTTTTTTTATTTTTATTTTGTTTTTCAGAAGAAGTATCTTTTACAGACAGACGTAGACAATTCAAAATCAGGATCTTCAACCGAGTCGTCCAAATCGCTAACTGTAATTAATTCTCCAATATTTTGCGATGAGGAAGTAGATGGTTCAAGTAAGCAGTTATTAGCAGACAAACTGAAGCAAAGAAAAGAAAAAAATGCAAGACACACAAACAAACCGCAACCTTTCTATAATATTATTTAAAAGTCACCAATAACCCCTTTTTGAAGCCAAAACCAACAAACTAAAACCCAAATAAACAAACAAAACAATAATAACGAATAAAGCAAAGAGTTAGCATCATTACTTTGTATAGGTATATGATATCAGTTCACGTGTTTATTACATGCCAAAAGAAATATTGTAGGTATATTGAACTTACACTCTGTCTCTAAATCACTATCCATATTGTTATTTTTATTAGATCTTTTTTGAACGGTAAAATTGCATTTGGCGAATCATTTTTTGAAGTACAAACTAACACAGGGACACAAGTTACTTCGTTCGCGCATCGACGCCAATTGAAGCACGAGCGAGTGACACGTGTGTGACTTGCTGCGGATCCCCCCGCCCAACCCCGCCCTTCTTTCATATTGGATTCTTGCTTTCAAAAACCTAGTAAGGTGCAACGACCATTTAAAAACCTAGTAAGTCCAGAGGTTTTGAATTGGTTGAAGTGACTTACTAGGTTTTAATTTGGTCACGAGGGAGTGGATAGTGCACTTACTAGGTATCGATGCTTAAATATATCTGCTTTTAAGTGAGTTTTTAACGCTGATGCTTTGTATTCGGTAGGGACTTACAAGGTTAGGAAGATTATGCAATAAAACGATTTGTGTAAAAAGTGTTCCTTACTAGGTTTTGAAATGGGGCAGCCGACGAGTCCTCTTAAAAAATCAACC
The DNA here is from genome assembly GCA_935421205.1 of Xylocampa areola. Taxonomy (NCBI): domain Eukaryota; kingdom Metazoa; phylum Arthropoda; class Insecta; order Lepidoptera; family Noctuidae; genus Xylocampa; species Xylocampa areola. The sequence continues at coordinate 13,424,931 of OW285220.1, forward strand.
GAAGCTCGTATAGAGCTCCCACTAAAACGTGTCGCGCCTTTTCTGCACCCGCCTGGCCACGGCCGCGGCGACCCTTTCGGGCCACTTGGCCTCAGCTGAGGCGACCCTTTCGGGCCACCTGGCCTAAGCTGAGGCGACTTCTGTCGACCAGCTGGAGTCAAATTCGGCGACATATTTATTTTACAAAACTGCTAGCCGATTTACAAAACAGGTCTGTTATGAAAAACAGCTGAACGACGTTTAGCGGTTTTACATAATTACTGAACTATAGCACGCAGAATTGTATGAACGTTTTGCGTTTATCAATGCAGCGGGTCAACGATCAGAGATTATGTAAAACAGTGTGAAATGAACTGTCAGATTGTTGATTATAGTTCGAAATTTTGTCGCATATGGCTCTGTATGTCTTAACAATAATAACCTAACTTTATTTTACTTGTGAATAGCAAAAAAAAGATGACAATTTTGAATAACGTAATTTATACTAAACGACTATAATAGTCGACAACAAAACGGGATTATGAAAGAAAATAACCGAAATTGATCCATGAGCGAGAGAAGCGAGCTCGGGAGTTTCGTGTATCCTGACACGGACAGGTAAGGTTTGAAGAGCGTAGCGAGCGAACTACCCCCGTCATCCTCTTCGTGTTTAGGTTTTTTCTAACCTTCCAGACATAAAAATAGAAGCCCCGCGAAGCGGGCTCCGTCGACCCAGTGATACTAATGCGTTTTTTAACCTAATTTTTGTTGTGACACATCATAAAAAATGAAGCATACCCAACTACACCAGCTAAGAAGTGCAGTGAAAACTTATGGCACCGTTTTAAGTAGGACATTTGCCACCACTTTGTAGTTGATGTAAAAAAAAGACAATGATTTTAATTAAAAAAAAAAAATCTTTGATTATGGGCGCTCTATACGAGTCATCTTAAAAAATCAACGGAAGCTCGTAAAGAGCTCCCACTAAAACGTGTCGCGCCGTTTCTGCACCCGCCTGGCCACGGCTGCGGCGACCCCTTCGGGCCACCTGGCCTCAGCTGAAGTGACTTCTGCCGACCAGCTGGAGACAAATTCGGCGACCCCGTCTGACCTGCTGGAGTCGGGTGTGGCGAGCCCGTCTGGCCAGCTAGAGTCGGGTGTGACGACCCTTTCTGGCTAGCTGGAGACGGTTGCGGCGGCCCCTTCTGGCCACCAAGCCTCATTTGCTGCCAGGGCACCCGTACAGGTTACGTCGCCGGCAGCCAAGCAGTTGTGCAGAATCCTGATTAAAGCGTTCCGGATCAAGATTGTCGCCTGCTCTCTCGCTAATGCCGCCTGTTCATCGGCAGATCTGTTTTGACAAAAAAAAGATAGGAATTAGTAAAATTACCAGAGAATTTCAACCATGAACTATAAAACTAATAGTACTTATCAATGTTTTTAATCCACGATCGACTCCCAATAACTATCATCATCTCAGCCGAAAAACGTCCACTGTTGGACATAGGCCTCTCCCAAACACAATCACGACCAGTGGTCGGGCCTTCACTAGGTCCTGGATCATCAATTACTATAGCTATGAATTATAATAAATGCAGATTAGTGATTACTATACCAACAACGAGTACCTAGTAGGTAACCTACCTAATATGTTTTTGATATTATGTTAGATACACAATTCAAGGGTAAGCAGTCAGCAGGCAGTAATAAAATAATATTTTTTGTAATCAGTATTGGAGATCACTCATGATTCCTAAGCCTGCCAATGTACTAATGAATCAAGCCTTACTTACTCGTTATCTTGGCGACGGCGGCGATCTCGGCGCTCCGATCCACAAAAGCTATAAAAAAAGAAACCATGCATGAAGTAACTTATCATTATTGCATTCCTAGCACACTGTATGTTTTGGATAATTCATTTTTATTTTTTGTAATAAGATGCAAAAGCCACGTCGGGTGCCACACCATGTTAGTAACAATTATCAAGCCTTCCCCATACACTCGCAAGACCGTACATATTATTATATAAGACTATAGATATTCATAGGAGCATAATTTTGATGAAGACCCCCATTTGCAAAGTTTTCAACAAAGTACTCACCAAATCCAAATGGCGCCCATTCTTCTTCCAAAATTCCGAATTATTATCGATGAACTTTTTCTGCAACGAATAAAAATCATGTATTACACAACAATATGACCAATTACAGTTCGAAACTTAAGAAAACATTTCATTAAGTAAACATTCTGATAAACTTACAATAGCTTCCAGACTCCAGAGTACGGTAGACGAGTAGACGAAGAAGAGGAACGAATTGGCGGAACTCGCTCGGACCGAGTGTTGCCAGGGCATAATTTTCAATTGCCGTCATAAGTAACCGAAATTGCCGGGTTTCTATGGAACATGGTTTTGATTGCCGTAGCATGAAAAGGCAAATAACTGGAATGTTCCAAAATGGTATCAGATAAAAAAAAAAAATGATTAGGATCAGTTCTAAGTAGTGTCAAGTCATGTACTCGTCTACTTGAGCAAGGCAGTAATAAAATTGCTGTATGGCGGGATGTTTGAAAATGATTATTAATGTCTACTTTGTAATTTGTCAAAAATGAATATAATTTACTAACGTCCCAAATTGGTGGCTTGGCTGACTTTGGATTCTTTAAAGCAATTGACTTTAAAATATGTTTTACAAGAGCATGCGCACTTAAGTGACTTGATGTTTCAACATTACAAAGTCTAGAAACGACAGTTTTGTGTAAAAGTATTGTATGACAAATTATCAATTAAATATAAGTCGGATAAATATTGTGCTAACTGAGAACCTGTGGGATTTTTCGTATCAATATTTTTGGAATTAGACCATTTAGTCCAACGTTTCTAAGCCACCTCGTATGTTTTTAAGGTAGACTTTCGCCAGGAGTTTCTAAGCAATGATAGTTGTTCAGTGTTCCATGTTTTAATCGCCTCGGACCACCCCCACATTTCCAGACTTCGAGACAGGTCTAGAGATACATAATTGTATATTACGTGGGCTGTTGCCGACGCAAACAGTTCTAATACAGGGGTGCCGAATTTTTTTTTTTATCGAATTTCTATCAAGGGTAATGATTTCGTACCTCCTTCTTTCCGTAGATAATTGACCGCTGTCCTGTTGTCGCTCTGTATGAGTATAGAGCTGTTGCGGAGTAGATGAACCCTGGCCCTGGAGCGCGTGTAGTATGGCTAACATCTCTTTTTGATTGCAGTGTAGTGTTCGTTCGTCTTGTGACCAAGTACCCGAGTAAGCTTGATTGTTCAGTTGTGCTCCCCAAGCTTGATCCGATGCATCTTTTGTCAGGAAGTTCATCGGGGGCGGATAATGTAGAGGTGTTGATGACTGACAATTCTGAATCCACCAATTTAGTTCGTTGTGAACATTTTGTGGTAAAGAGTAGGTCTTCGGTGATGGGTTTGGTAGTGAGTTCATGAACATTAACAAGTGTCGATGATTGAGTCGGCCTCGAGGAACAACAAAGCTGGGAAAGTTCAGGAGTCCTACTATCCTCTGTAATTCTTTTAAGGTTATTTTTCCCTGTTTGAGAACTTGACTCACTTTTTTGATTATTACAGAAGTCTTTTCTTTTGGTAGAGACTTTAGATTGTTCCAAGGACTCCACGTTACCCCTAAATAAGTTGTACTCTTTTGAGGGCACAGAACCGACTTCTCGAAATTGATTTGCCACCCTAGATCCTGTAATGTTTTTACTGTCAGTTTGACATGATCGCGAAGTATGTGTACATTTTGATGTACCAGCTTATAATCGTCGAGATAGACGATGATTCTGATATTCCATCTTTCGCGTAAGATTTGAGCCACCCAATTGGTTAGTATAGAAAAGGTTTTGGGGGCAGTGTTTAACCCGAATGGAAGACAGGTCATCTCCATCAATTCTTGATTGTAACTGTGAAACGAACCTCTGCCACTGGTATCATACCGACTGTTTGAGTTTTGACCGTGACTTGTGTGGGTGATTGGAATACTGGTATCCACCCCGCGAGGGTGGGTTATTGAAGGTATGCATAGGTAACCCTGGTTCATGAAAGGTACAATGAGTTCCACGCGATGGAACTGCTGGTTTATGTATGCCTTGCCCCCGCGAGGGGCCGCGATTATACTGATAAGGTTTTATTTTAGAATAACCATCAGCTTTTGCAGGCCAAAAAGCCTTACGAACACCGCCAGCACTTTCTAATGCTGCTGTGAAATGTGCGGGATCAAATATATAAGTTGAAGATGGGGGTATTTTGTTTAAAGTTGATTTTACTAAAGGATCTCGGACTTGGCTAGTAATGGTTACTCGACGCATTTCTATGCTCTCGGCTCGATGGCCGCAAACTATTTGTAACAAGTCTGAAGAAATTTTATGTAAGTCACCGTTTTGAAATAACTCTTCAACCTTTCTGTTCAAATTTTCAAAATTAACATCAGTATTTCCAGCCCAAGAAAGGAGCTCACGAATACTTTCTTGCCATGATTCTTTTTGTTTTAGAATGCAGTATGTTAGAGCTGCTTATGATTTATCAGCATGAGCCAGATGACGTAAGGTATCATATATTTTTACCTCATCGTTTATTTCCAAGTCTATGAAACCTGTAGTATGATTATATAATTTTTGTGTATCAGCGTATCTTACTTCTGACCAAGACGTACTACCTAAGCGTTGAACGTCGAGAAGCATTTTTAAATAACTATCTGAAGTTTTCTGAACTGATGGTTCCTTTAACTTGGTCTCAATATCAAACGTAAAATTTTTGTTAGAGGACTGACATACGTGACTTTCGCTGAGAAACTGTTCATCGTTAAAATTATGGTCTTCATATAATTCTCCACAAATTTCAGAATATATTGATGCTTCAGCATCGTCATGGCAAGTTGTATTAACATTACTAGTTATAATATGTTTGCGAAGCTCACCCACTTCCTTAAAAAGTTTATCCATCATTCGGTTAGAACATCGAGCGCGCTTACTTTTCTTATGGTGAGAGCGGCGCGACCGCTTTCCTCGTTTGTTTGAAGTAGATGAGCTTGAAGAACTGCTGCTTGTGGAGCTACTGCTGGAACTACTTCTATTTCTTTTGAACACTTTACTCGGCCCAGCCACAACATGATGCTCTGCAGCCGAGTTATTTTCATTATCATCCATTACTGCAGTGCCGGATTAAGCCAGCGCGGGGCCTGTAGCAAATTCGGCCAAGGGGCCCTTGGTTTGTTTTAGGTTCTCAAGTTTATAGTATTAAACTCAGATTAGAGAATAAAACCGAAAATGTGTGTGTGTGACAACTCGGAGCGGCTATGTAGGAACACGTATATCTGTGTCCGTGTAATGATACCCGTTTTTCAAATAAACTCCCTATATTTTTTTTATTACTTTTACAAATCAAATTGGTAGGCTATTTTTTAAACTTAATATTAAAATAGTTCAAACGTATAATATTTTAAATATTTATTAGGTACAATCAAAGTTACATACGAACAATCGAATTCAAATTTATATTCATTTTAGTAAATGACATCCATGATACTTGTGAAGTTGTGAAAGAGCTATTTGAGCCAATTTGCCTATGGTCAGATAACTGATTGAGGTTGAGCCATGAGAACTGACAAGAAACTTTAGCCATTTTTTTTTCATTCGCCAGGGGGTAACAATTGTTGGTGATACAAAAATATGGTGGAATGTAAACTGATGCAACTAAAAAAAGAATTATCAAAATCGGTTCATAAACGACGAAGTTATCCCCGAACACACATAAAAAAAAAAAAAAAAAAAAAAAAAAAAAAAAAATACTGTCGAATTGAGAAACCTCTTCCTTTTTTGGAAGTCGGTTAAAAATACAATGCTAGACTAACAATGTGAATCAAACATACAACCTTAGCAACCTTATTCTGCAATAGTTTTTAATATTGTCGTTTAGTATTCAAAAGTCGAGAACTAGTTCCTAATTTAGCTATATAATGCAATCGTACTTTTAAATAGTTTTCTTCTATTAGTAACTTTATTAGATTCACTTTGTGGTGATGTATGTGACCATTCGAAAGTTTAGTCAATTAGTGCGAAACAATTATACACCTACAGATAGTTTGCCCAATTAAAAGGAGACAAATTTTGATAAAATCTGACAGCACTGAATTTTGTATTCGCATTTGAATTTGTATTTGCTTTGGTGGTTTCACTTTCAATCAATCAATCACTTATTGCGTTCCATAATGTACATAAATGGTCTTATAAATATAAATATACAGAAGCATTATGGACCATGTTAGTCATCATGAGAGACAAGTAAATTCTCAAGGCAATTTCTGTGTTTGGGAAACACGACTCTAAAGAATTATTTAATAAAAGTTTATAAAATTGCAGTTCCAGAGACTCTTGTTTGTTGCTGTCAATAACAGTAGCCACAACTGGACTAATTCGTTGCCTAGGCTGTTCTCCAAATCATCTTTGTAAGCACTGACCATTAATGAGGATTTTTCCAAAATCTCTTTTGTTGTAAGGGATTTTAGCTGTCGAAATAAACCAAAAACACTAGTAATTTTATGATATACTTTCATACGTTTAGTTAAAGCAGACAGTACGTTATCAATAATGACAATGAACAATGTTTGATTTTTGACAAAGTCGTCGAGTGTAGTAAAGCCGCTGAAATGGTCGTACTTTGTATTTCGCTTGATTCGTCTTGATGTGTGTTGCTGGTATTCTTCACAGCCGGTCAGATCTTTGGCTCTTGCTTCAATATCTGAAAATGTGGATCGCACTGCTTGAACGTAGCTAAATAATGATTCATAAAGGGCGTATCCCGTATTAAGGTCTTGATCAGACGACTGCAGCGAAGCACTAGTCGCTTGCAAGCGTTCTAGGATTCCATTCCACATTATTGTCATTATTTCCGTTTCTAACTTATTCATCGTTGAAACTAGTCCGTAGGCTTTATTACGACACTCTACTTTTTGATTCACGCTATGGAAAATATCTTCCAAAACTTGCTTAATAGTGATAAAACCGCATAAAAGTGCCTTCGTAGCATCAGCTCGGGCTGACCACCTAGTGTCCGATAACCTCTTTAAAATCTAAATAAACGATAAATAAACGAAATCGAAGAAAAGTAGTGCTTCTGTACAGCAGTCGGCAGCGCACTTAGCAACCAAATTTAATGAATGTGCAAGACAGGGAATGTATTTTGCGTACTTATTTATTTCGTTAATTCGGGCTTGTAAGCCGGTGTATTTCCCACTCATGTTGCTGGCATTATCGTAGCTTTGCCCACGACAATCTTTGATATCAATGTCACTCTCACTTAAGAAATCTAGTAAACTTTGAGCGAGTTGTTCAGCAGTATGACCTTCCATGTCCAAGAACTTAACAAATCGTTCCACTGATCCCCATGGCAGAACATAGCGCACTATCAGAGTCAGTTGGTCTACATGCGATTTATCTGGAGTAGAATCCAATGAAACTGAGTAGTATTTACATCTCTTAATTTCGATAATAATTTGATCCATTATGCTTGATGCAATTAGATAAATAAAGATTCCTCACAAGTTGTTTTTGATAAATAAGACGTATGTCCCTTTCCTTTATTAGCATGACTTTGATTATGTTGAGCCATAAAAGCGTCAAATTGGGTTATTATTCTAACAAGCCTAAATAATTCCCATTGTGAGGTGAACCAACAATTTCGTCACTGCCACGAAACGCAAGACCTCGTTCTGCCAAAAACTTTATTACTGCAATGATTCGTATTAAGAGTAGCCTCCAATACTTTTGCTCAGTCTCAATTTGGCTGACAAGCTGAGAATCAACACGCGTATTCTTGTTCTTGAGGTTTAACAGCAAAATTATGGCTGTCTATGCGGAGTGCTTTCCTCATGTCTTGTCAACAAATTGTGCGCATTCTTCCAGTCATCTAATCCGTCCTTCGTAAACCGTGGTGACGAACTATCTAAATTCGTAACTTTACAAACAAAACAGGAAACTCGTCCTTTGGTTTCCGAATAACACAACCAGTCTCTGACGTGAATTTTATTCGTTAGTTTATTTTTATAGGTGAAAAATGACTTTTGGCTGAATCGTGGCTTATTTTCGTTTTCGTAAATTTTCTTTGAAGTCAAAAAATCACTATTCATATGTTGCAGTTGGCTGCTTCCTTTTCTAATCCTATAATCTCTATCAAAGTTGCTCGGCCATTCACCAATATCGTTAGAGTATATTTTACTTCCGTTAAGTTTTTGACTTGAAACTGTCGTAACATTAGAATCATGTAATAATATGCCATCGACTACTTTTTGCATGCCTTATACATGATATTTTACGCTTCTTTACGACTTCTTTTTTCTAACTTTTTTTTTACGGTCGGCCAGGCGTTTGTGCGCGGGGCCCTCCAATTCGCGGGGCCCATAGCATTTGCTACTCTTGCTACGTGGCTAATCCGGCACTGCATTACTGTAAACGAATATAAGTTAGATTGTATCGAATATCAAACGCAAAACCTACCGTTAAATTACGTCGTTTTTAATTGACACAAAACAGTACGAAATATTCCTGGTAAATTTCAGTTGTAATTAAAGTAATAATACGAACGGGATAACCGTTAATGTAATGATCACATACTCAGTACAGTTCAAGATTTAGATCAAATAATATTTTAATCAGTGAGGGTACTTAAAGAATTCCGCCCCGACTTACTTTTGTAGAACAGCTATAATATTTCGAAGAATTGATCAACTTGTTTTATAAGTAAAGAAATATTATTATTTAAAATTAAGGATTTTCAAACTTTAATTTAAATATAATCTTAAAATTATGATTAACTTTTGGCAACAGTCGTAAGGACAGAGTTGCTGCGTTTAAGTTACTTCGACGGAAAACGAAACGCCAATAAAGAAAAAGTCACTCGACACATTTTATGAAACAAATGGCGCGCGACCGCCAGGTGTCGCCACTGAGCACTACAATTGAGGTCAATTTATGTAGTAAAATGGTAAGGAATCGACGGAAACGGATATGCTCTCTCAATATAAAGCTTCCAGTGACGGTCAAGTAGTTTAATATAAACTTTTGTGTTGCGGAGTACCAACGTTCAGGAAATATGATATGATATGTATTTTACGTGTAAATTTGTTGAATAGTCTATAAATAGTAAATTTATTAAATAAAAAATAAAAACCATAATATTTAGAAGTAAGAATAAAATACTTTTTTGCAGATGAACAGATTAAAATGTCTTTAATTGCTAGCGACAAGCTAACAACTTACAGGATTTAACGAAGGAAATCACTATAACTTCTCGCGTAATATTTATCTTTTTTTTATGTGTTTGGATAGAATTGAAGGAATGCGGAATAGGCGCTATTGTAAATAATTGTAATAACTATTATGAACGTAAAACTTATGGTGTGTCAATAACAATTTAAAATATTGTCCATAAGAAGGATCCTTTTTGAAATCACGATGGTAAATATTCAGAAAGATTATTAAATGCACAATATGTTATATACAAAAATCTTAATATTACGTTACGATACATAAAAAAACATGAAATTTCGTATCACCAGTAGTACAAATATGTCATTTATAGTTAATAAAAGTATTTTCATACCGGACAAGTTACATCCATCCATGAGCATTACTAATAGAATAGAGCGCAATATAAATTTTAAGCAATTATCGTTTATTGCTCCCCTCGAAATTAAAAAAGACTAGATTAAGTATCAATAACATTTTAGCACAGAGCCATCTAGTGTCTATTTTGAAAATCATAGATGTCGGTAAATCGTAAATTACTCGAAAGTTTGTGAAAAAGCCAGATTAAATCCGACAGATGGCAGAACTATGCAATTGACGAATTTGATCAAGTAATGTTATAAACTTTCACCGATACCCAACTATTAATCGTTTCATGACACTGTCAAAAAGTTTTAAATTACCTCGTCGGACCATGTCTACTTCGATAATTAATATAAAATGAGTAAGTTTTGAATGATTTCATAATTATTTATTATTGTTACAGATCATCAAAAAAGAACCGTACCAACTACACCAGCTAAGAAGTGCATTGAAAACTTATGGCATCGTATTTAGTAGGACATTTGCCACCACTATTATTATTATTATTTCATTCTTTATTGTACACCAAGTTTCTTAAATAAATCTTAGTACTAAACAAAAGTACAATGGGCGGCCTTATCGCACACGGAAATTTCTTCCAGGCAACCTTGGGATGGAAATATGGGTCCTGGATAAAATATATTTGGGGCAACATGTGGTGTACCTACTTACATATGAAATAAAAGTACTATTGTACATAAATACAAACAGAGAAAGAACAAAACAATACTATATACATATAAATGGCAGATAAGTGGAGCACAGTAATAGCGTAACTACGATGACAAGTAGTGTTCCCTTACGAGTTTCTTAAACAGCGGAAGAGACTGAGCACGTCGAATAAAAACTGGAAGTGCATTCCACAACCGTGCTGCTTGAATCGCAAAGGATTTTTCAATGAATTTTGTGGAATGCACTGGCATCTTCAGTCTTAAGTTCTCTGATGATCTCAGGACTCGTGTATGGGTGTCACTTAGGAACTCGAAGCGGTTTTTTAGATAAGAAGGAGTTAATGGAAGGAAGAGCACACTATAAAGAAGCGAAAGGATATGAGTATTTCGGCGAAGGCGAATTGGTAACCACTTGAGCTTAGTACGAAATTCTGAAACGTGATCATATTTGCGTAAACCAAATATAAATCGAATACAAACATTTTGGAGTCGCTCAAGCTTATTTAATTGGTCCTCAGTAAGATCAAGATAGCTGGCATCAGCATAATCGAGGATAGGAAGAAGAAGGGATTGCGCTAGCGCAATTTTAGTGGCAATTGGAAGAAAGTTGCGTAACGTTCTCAAAGATCCAGCGGAGGCAAACAACTTACGGCTAGTTTCTTGTAGATGAGCAGTCCAGGATAAGGTTCTATCAATTATAATCCCCAAGTTCTTAACATTTTCACTAAATGGAATAAAAGTATTATCAAAAGAAACTTGAGGAAGTGTGGTCCAATTGATTTTAGATATCATCCTGGAACTGCCCACCACAATAACCTGTAACCCGTACCTTTTGCTCCACTGAGAAATTCGAGCCAGATCCATATTAACAGTGTTAACAGCGTCAGAGAGTTTTGCAAGAGGTGCTTTACTATAAATTTGTAGATCGTCTGCGTAAAGGTGGTAGGAAGAAAGTAGTTTGTCAGAGATGGAATATATAAAAATTGCGAAAAGTAAAGGAGATAGAACGCCACCTTGTGGGACACCGACAGTAGTATTGCACCAAGAAGACGAAGTAGTATCCTCAATGCAAATACGCTGCCGACGACCTGACAAGTAACTACGAAACCAGTGAATCGCCGATGGAGATACATTATGAGAGCATAGTATGCCAAGCAAAATATCGAAATCTACAGTATTAAAAGCATTACTGAAATCAAGCAACGCAAGTACCGTAAGATTACCGATTTCCATGCCTGACCTGATATCATCCGTAATATGAACTAAGGCTGTGGTAGTGCTGTGTCCAACACGGAAGCCGGATTGGAAAGGATTGAGAAGATTGTTTTTCGATAAGAAATTGTTAAGTTGTGTGTGGATTAGACGTTCGAGGATCTTTGAAAGGAATGGCAAGATTGAAATGGGACGATATTCAGAAAAGGATTTGGGGTTGGATTTTTTTGGTAAAGGAATAATCTGGGCGTCTTTCCAACTACTAGGAAAGATACCACTAGTTACTGAGGAATTAAAAATGTGCGATATAATAGGAAGGATGACGTCAAGGATAGGGAGGATCATCTTACGGCTGATATAGTCACTTCCAACTGCATTGGAGGTTATTGATAAAATGCTCTTCTTAACATCACATGCGGAAAATTCACTAAAGACGAATGCCGAATAATTGGGAGTCGGAAGAGAGGAAAGATGTTGTAAAGTTTTCAATTTTGTACTTGTATCAAAATTGGACGAGGCTGTGAAATGATGATTTAGTGAATTTACGTCAACATTTTTAAGGATAGTTGCTTCTTTGGATTTCCCGACCCCCATTGTTTTTAAAAATTTCCAGACCTTAGCTGGGTCTCCGTTTTGGACGGAATCATGGATATGTTGGCGTTGAGCATTCCTACACACCTTATTGCAGTGATTGCGCATCGAAACATATTTCTCTCTGTTATCGTCTGTCGGCCGACACTTAAGCTTATATTTAGCTGCCGCTTTCTTTGCTAAAAGGACTTTAATTTCGTTTGTAAGCCATGGTGAAGGCAGATGCTTGACCTTCACAGGCCTTGAAGGTGCATGATGATCGTACAATCTTATAAGATTCGAATTAAACAAATTCACTTGGTTATCGACTGACGCTGTAGAAAAAATAGGCGTCCAATCGATATCTTGAGCATCTTTACGAAGACTGTCGATGTCAATTCCACCAAAATTGCGCAGCATGAGGATCTTAGGCTTAGCCTTAGGAGGACGAATCTTATAAGATAGGAAAATCAGGTCATGGTAAGAAAAAGCGTCCGCCGAGCATTGGCCATGCTTGGCTACGTGATCGGAAGAAGAGACGAAAATTAGGTCAAGAAGTGAAGGAGTAGAATGAGGGAAGTGATGAGTAGCGTTCAAAGGAAGTACATCCAGATTGCTACTTTGTACGATAGAAAGAAGGGAGAGTGAGCGGCTATCCTTTTTAAGGAGGCATGTGTTGAAGTCTCCCATAATTATGCTGTGTCTGTAAGAAGGGATGAGAGTTTCCAAGATATTTTCAAAGGAGGAGAAGAAGTCAATGCGCAGGGAGGGACTGTAATAGACGCCTAGAAGTAACTTAGAGTGGTGCAACTCAACTTCAAGAAACAAATGTTCGCCAGCGTTCGATGGTGGTGGCTGTGATGACACATGAACAATAGAATAAGGAATATGCTGACGTATATATATGGCAACACCGCCACCACCACCAACCGAGCGGTCGTTCCTAATAAGCTGAAAGCCGGATAGGGAATACGAAGAAGAAGAAAGGCATGGTTTTAACCATGTCTCTGAAACAAGAATAGCATGAATATTCTTACAGTCAAAGTTAGCCAACAAATCGGGAAAATGAGCCGGAATACTCTGGGCACTATGTTGTCGATGTAAAAAAGGCACAATGATTTTAATAAAATATATATATATTTGTTATTTCATTAAATGTGGGAGCTCTATACGAGTCCACAAATTAACTGAAGGTCGTATAGAGCTCCCACTACAAGGAGTAGCGCCGCCGATGCTGCCATGGAGCCCGAGCTCGCAGTTCGGCGGCTACCGTGGCAGACATCAGGCGATACATTATTAATTCGACGGCTTCTCGCAATATGTTGACTGATAGCTCCCAGTAGTATTCCTCTGGACGAAGGATGTCGGCCTCCTCCTGACGGAGGATGTCGGCCTCCTCCTGTCGGAGGCTGCCGACCTCTTCCTCGGGCCGGACCTCTTCAGTAGATCTATATTGACAAAAAAAAAGTATGGAATTTAGTAAAATGATCGGAGAATTCCAACCATGAACGATAAAACTAGTATTCGATAAAATGAGTAGTAGTAGTCCTTAATGTTTTTAATTATCAATCAACTCCCAATAACTGTCATCATCTCAGCCGAACGACGTCCACTATGGGACATAGGCCACTCCCAAACACCATTACGACCAGTCATGCGCTTCGCGCATCCAGCATATGTCCGTGAGCTTCACTAGGTCCTAGGTCATCAATGACCCTATCTATGAATTATAATAAATGCAGAATAGTGAATACTATACCAACAACGAGTACGTAGGTACCTAATATGTTTTTGAATACCTATATATTACGTTAGATACACAATTCAAGGGTAAGCAGTAAGCAGGCAGTAACAAAATAATATTTTTTGTAATCAGTATTGGAGACCACTCATAATGATTCCTAAGCCTGCCAATTAGGATATCGAGAACCAGTATAGATAAAACAACCGGGATTTTCGGTACCGTTTCTAATCAGAACCGGGATTTCCCGGGATTTTCGGTACCGTAAAACGCTGCAACTTTGCCTTAGTTTTATAGTAAAATGCATATATTTCGAAAAATCAAGACAAATTTTCATCTTTATCTGGTTGGGAATAAAGTTTAGATTATTTGGCATTGGCAGTGTACTTAGAATGAAGCTTAATTCGTTTTTTTTTTAATATAACAGTTTCAATCACTAGGCAAAGTCGGGCACTGCAACTGTAACATTGCCTGCCTCAATTTCGAAAGCTTAAACGACATAAATGCATCATTCTTGCACAATAAGTTAAACCTAATAAGTAGTACTTAGGGATAGGAATTGCAAAACAGTCATTTTTTGCTTATTCCACTGGAATCAATGCTAGGCAAAGTTGTGTTCGACTTTGCTGTTAGTTTCATACGTTATTTGATTTTGTATAGGGTTGTCGCAAACACCGTGCAGTAAAAAGACCTAAAATTTATTTGATAATGTATATTTTTAAATTCAGAATATTAAAATTAAATTGTCTTCTCATTAAGTACTTATAAAATTAATCAACATTATAAATTTTTAACAATAATGTCCAAAAAATTTAATCTTAAAATTATTTTCATTGGTTCTGGCATCTCCCATTTCTTTTGGTTTGTAAGTATAGTATTTTTACCTTAAGTATGTGGATGAATTATTTCCTTTCAACCTTATTATCATAGACTTAAGTCACATGACCCGCCTTCTTGAGATAAAAATATTATACATCGTTTAAAAATAATCAAAATAATAATCAACATTAGGTTATCTTCATCAATAATCTTCTTTTCTGTTTTTTTTTTTTAAATTAACTAAAGGTAAACGATCTTGACGTATCTTTTTATCTAAACTTGCATTTAAAAAATCTGCAAATATATGTAAAAGTTTTGTAAACTTTAAGTTATATTTACATTCATTGGTAAGATTACAGATTTATTAAATGCATATTAAGAAAAAGGACCTGTCAGGATTGTTTGTTTACCTTTAGTAAATTACCGAATCCGACGGAGTATATTTCTACTGATTCACTCATTATGAGTTTTGGTTCTTTAGTCTTTTGATTTAATAATCAAAAGACTAAAGAATCAAATCTATTATATATTGGATGCTATAATTATATATTGGATGTTAAAATTAATATCCAATATAAAATATTTATTATCGAATTAATAAATATTAGACATTGGAATTTTAGTGTCTATAATAAATTTTAATTCACCACGACGACCAACTAGTGGTTTAGGTAATTTTTTTTCAATATCAAGCTGTGTAATTACCGATACGTCATCAACCAGGGGCCATGAAAAACCTCCTTTTGAGTTCTTTCTCAAATATTTTGTAGTGAATTCATTATCTTTATAATCGATTATTTTACCCACGTAGTATTTGGCATGTTTGCCGCTCGAAAATTTTACCAAAACGTATTCTCCAATTCCAAGTTCAGATGACTTATCTTCTTCCATTGAAATCAAATCGCTGTCATGAAAGCTCTCTGTATCGCTATTAGAGGGTATAAATGGACCATCGTCGGAATCATCATGTAAAGAATATAATGAAGATTGTGACGATGTGCTAGAACCATGATCGTTTTGTTTATTTAATGAATTTAAAACTATATTTGACAGTATTTTTATTTGATTCTTTTTTTGTGACGCTGTATTTTATCAACAGGTGATTTACGGAACAAATAGCGGTCTTTTGAAATGTGCAGGTTTTTGTCTACACAAGTACTAGTACCTGGAAAAATTGCCGAATTAACATTTCCGTCTAAGTTTTCATTGCTTTTCAATGGTGTATTGTTAGATAAATTATTAGAACTCAATCTGAAATCATCTGTAGAAACAGATTCTCCTGATCTAGTACATATTTTTTGTTACGTCGTTTTGAAGTGTAACTGGAAGAGGGTGATCTGGAGTCCTTCAAAAAAGTTAAGAGCGTTTCATCGAAAGTCGTTTGTGGTTTTCTGTTTTCTTTATATTCTGGAAGTTTCCTTAATACTGCTTCTGGTCGTAGGGGATATATACCTGTTGCGTTGAACCCGTTCTTGATTATTGCGCACGAATTCATTTTTATTGTATCAATTAATGTACGGAGTAATTCTGGGAATATTTGTTTGTTAAGGGAATTTGCTGATGGATGTCTGACTTTCCAATCTAGTAGAATATATTTCCAAGCTCTTTTTAACGGTCTAAAAAAAGAGACGTCTAGGGGTTGAGTATCGTGCGTTGAGTTCGGGGGTAAAAATACAAATCTTATATTGTTTTCCTGGCATTTAGTTATAATTTGTATGTTTAAATGTGATGATAAATTATCTCCAATCAACACCTTAGGTTCTTGATTTTTTTGTGCCCAAGGTAAAATAATATTATTAAACCAGTCTTCGAAACAGTCGGCATCAAACCATCCGGACTTTGTTTTATTAAATCTTGCGCCAGGCGGCCCACCTTCACACCAATTAGTCCATAAATGCACAGATTTATATACCACATACGGCGGAAAAAGTTCTGGATAGTAGATGGCAGCAAACATAATTGATATTGCAGTTTTAGAATTATTTAAAATTTTGTTTGGGTATTTGACTCCCCTTTTAAAGATACATTTTTGAGTCCCTGGGTCATCCGATAAATTTGTCTCGTCGTAATTTACTATGTTATGTGGTTCAATGTATGCAAGACTTTTTTTAAGATTTTCGAAATACTCCTCATATTCACTTATTGTTTTAGCAGCACGTGAAGTTTTATGTTTTGTGTAGATCGCAATGTCAATCTCTCTTTATGCCGACTCAGAAAATATCGAACCCACCTTTCACCCGGTAATTTATCGTAAAAAATCCAAGATTTATTATTTTTTTGTAAATAGTTATGTACTATCATACGCAACTCAAGACGAGTCAGTGGACAGCCATATTCTCCACAAAGTATTAGGGCATTTGCTATTTTACTCTCGTCTTCTTCACTTAACCTAACCGGAGAACCAATTTTTTTCATATGAACTAATTTAACTTTATTAACAATAGTTCGCCGGGGGATCCCAAATTGCTTTTCAGCCTGATAACTCGACAAGTTTTTATTTTTGACGAGCTCTACGGCAACATTTAGAAGACTGTCTTCATAATCCTTATACTGTCTGGACCCTGGCTTTCTTCTGTGTCCCATTTTGAATCTAAAAGAAAGAAACCACGACTGAAATATTACCGCTCAGTTACTTTACTGAGTTTATAGCAGTTAGATAATAAAATGTATGCTTTGTTATATCATTAATCATGTGTAAATAGCACACGTTAAAATTCGACACACAAGATGGTGCAAGGACTCGAAACTATATAAAAAATTCTAAATAAATTCAGGCGTGTAGCAGTTATGCTAAATAAAACAATGTATAAACATACATACATAATCACTAAAATCATCCTCCTTTTTTGGGTCGTGTATTCAACGTCGCTAGCGACAGCCCTAGCTCAGGGAAAGTTGGGTATACTAGATCGACATGCTCGTTACAACTTTGCCTAAATATTAATAACTTTTTTATTTTTCACAATACACATTCGATATCAATTCAGAATTATATGATAACTTAAAACAAACATATCAGCATCGGAAGTTTTTCGAAATTGTAAATATTTTATGACTTACTGAAAAAGTTTGTCGCGTTGCGTCGAAGCCAGCTACAGCACGTTGTGTTTGATAAGTCACTGTCTTGCGGTTTCAATCAAAATAAACATGGCAGCCGATTTTTCAAGTTGCCAGATGACGATTTTAATAACTACTAACAATTCGATGTTGCTAGATACAATATTTAAAAACATATTGGTAAATTCATATAATAGGCAAAGTTAGATATGCGAGGCAATATTGCATTGATTGATTGATCTAAAGTTGCATCACCTAAACGAGATTTAATTTTGTTACAAAAAGGGCCAGCTGAGGAGAAAATTCTCTCTGGCTCCACGCTAGTAGGTGCAATTGTGAGAAGGTGTTCGTAAGCTTTTGTTAAATAACGCCAACGATCACCTCCATTTTCAAAGAGTGACACTCGATTTTAACATTTTGATCTAGACTGTCATTGTGCGTTGATCTTACACGTTCTTTTCTTATCTTTTGGAGCTCCACATTTAATTCATCACTTTTCGTTAAATCTCTTCTTTGCACTTTAGGTTCATGTTGTTCTTCCAATTGAATTGAATGAGATGAGGCTTGAGGTGTTTCGGTAGAAGTCGGACAGCTGGTGCATTTTAGAAGTGATACAATTTGGTTGCACATTTGATCGCTATTTGGACGGATAAATATACTTGTATCGTCGCTATTTATGTTTAAAAAATATTCTTCAGGGTTATGCAAGTAATTCAGTATAGTAGCTCTATTAAACGTCTTTCTGAATAGCGTTTTTTCAGAGCTGATGCCATTTTTCTGCTTAGAAAGGAATTATTAATAAATGTGTAGGTGTCATTCAGTAGAGCAATAAAGATAACAAATAAAAATATTTTACTCATGTTTAAATCACATCCATATTCCCTATTCAGAAGTTGTATCCAGTACTACAGGATTGCCAACGAATTTGTTTGCTTCTTCTATTTCCGTAGCTTGCTTTTTTACCTTATTCCTTAATTTATATATTTTCTATTCACCAGCAAATATTTTCATATGTAGGGTTAAGTGCCCAACTATTGACACTTTAAATCTAGTCTTTCATTTTCATCAACTTATACATTCATACACCATCAACACGATGGTGTATGAGAGACAGTTTGATATCCATATAATACAATTAACGCCCCCTTTTCAACTCATACAGTACATTATTGATGTGATACTTTACCTGTGTCACCGCCTGAAAGATGTCAATCTTTATTTAACACTTAATTCAGCAGCAACATATGAACCATACGCATCAAATGGATCCTTCTGATCTTGTTCATCCATCTTTTTTTTTGGCATGTTTCATTAGATCAAATATTGCATCCAAGTTATCTATCTTCTTTCTTTTGTTCGGTGGGGCAGGTGTGGACATTGGTGATGAAGGCTGTATTTCACTTTCCGCCTCACAGCTTTCGTCTTCCTATAAATACATATTTTTATGATTGTAGGTTACTAGTTCGGAGCAGGAACGGAACGAATCAGTGAAGAATTCGCTCGACGATGGAATTTTCCACATTGCATTGGAGCTAACAATAACTATATCACACATATTTATACAGAAATACATCCACACTTCACACATACGTCCTTATTTAAACTACATACACATCAATAAACTTATCCTTTAAACACAACAAATTACAAACATTCTTATTGTTTTTTTTTTGGTTCCTTTTTTATACTTAAAATGTCAAACTTTAGTTGTTAACGAATTGTCAACTTTTTATCTGAAAGTTTTGGCTATACTTATTTAATATTGTCATTAAGTCGAGTAATAATCAAATAATACCCACGTAAATAATTACTGTTTTATGCGGTGAACTACAAATTTATCAAGTTTAAAATTATGTATGAGTGTTTGTGAATGAGGAAGACTGACCGACTGCCGTGATACAGTACTAGTACGGAGGTCAGTGCGAATCAAGCTCAAACAACCGTAACATGTAAAGTGTACTCAAGTTAGTTTAGTACCTATTTAGTTTGTTTTATTTTAGAAATTTAAAAGTATTAAAGATCGTATACTTCTGAGTGCTAATAACAAGATTGTTGACAATATTTATTTATTTATTTATTTATTTAGTTTTATAGAAAGCTTACAGACTAATAATGAAATATAAATAGATTTTGATATTTAAGGACATTTGCTAATAACAAGCTTCCACATGTAAATATGTAAATATTTCACTAAATAAAAGATTCCTAGAATATTATACAATAGAAGTCATGCCGAGTTAAAAACCACTATGATGAAATCTGATATAAATGCATATTCATATATAATTAATATTTACGCCTTTCACCAAAGTATTCCTTGTTCATTAGGTTTCTAATTTTATTGGCACTGGTGCAGAAAAGGTCAATTTCCAGATGTGATGGTAAACTGTTGAATGCTTGAACACTACGTGTGCAGAAGGCATTTTGTCTATAGTTTGTTGCTGCAGATGGTACCTGTAACACTGGTCGCTTTCTAAGCCTATTTTGATTGGTACGAAGAGATATCTTATTAAGCAGCTCGGGACAATCAATCGAGCCATTTGCGATGTTCGCTAAATAACAGACATCATTAATGTTTCGCCTTAACTCCAGTGGTAAAAAATGGTATCTTTTACAACGGTGTATATAGTCGACCGAACGTTGCTGTGCCTTAAAGTCTAAATACCGCAAAAATTTCTTCTGAATGGACTCAATACGGGATTTGTACACCTCATACTGAGGGTTCCAAACCTGAGATGCATACTCAAGGGGGCTGCGCACATAAGAACAGTATAGTATTTTGATTGGTTTAATGGAGCGAAAGCTCGAACAGTTTCTAATGATGAATCCTAGCGCTTTGGACGCTTTCTTTATAATGGAATCAACGTGCTCATCAAAGTGAAGTTTGCTGTCATGTACTACGCCAAGATCTCTGATGCTGTTTTTTTTACTTATTTTTTGACCATTTAGCAAGTATCCTGAGCCAATCAAAGATTTCTGGCGGCTGAATGCTACGTGGAAACATTTAGATATGTTTAATTGTAGCTTATTAAATCTGCAATATAGGATGAATCTGTCAAGGTCTGACTGGAGTTGCTCAATATCGGATAGTGTACGTACTAACTTAAGTATCTTCATGTCGTCAGCGTATAATAGTACATGTGAATTATGAAAGCAGTTTTTTATGTCTGAGATAAATATGTTAAATAGTAGAGGCGCTAATATAGAGCCTTGAGGTACTCCTGATGGGACAGATTTCCACCCAGAAGTGAATCCACGCAACACTACAGCCTGCACTCGATTGTCTATATAAGATGAAAACCATCGAAACAGGTCACCGTGTATTCCTGCAGATAGTAGCTTCTGCAGAAGTACACGGTGATCTATACGATCAAAACACTTGCTATAGTCTGTGTATATCACGTCGACTTGGTATCGACGATCCATACCGTCTGTTACAATTTCATTGGACAGTATCAGGTTGGAGGCGGTTGACCGTTTCTCGAGAAATCCGTGCTGTTCTTCACCAAAGTGACATTTCAATGCGAAATTGACTTCTTTGTAAACTAGTCGCTCAAGAACTTTGGCGAATAAACATAATTTAGATATAGGTCGGTAGTTTTCGATATCCGATTTATCTCCAGTTTTATGGATTGGCGTTACAAATGCAGACTTCCATATTTTAGGTACACATCCCTCTCGTAAGGATCTCTCAAATAGAATGCAAACTGGCGCGATTAGACTCTTTGCACAATTTATTATGAAAATAGGAGGTATTAAGTCAGGCCCACCTGATTTACAGGGGTCAAGGCCCTTTAACAACTTTAGTATCTTATTTGGACACACATTAACTGTACTTAGACAGACAGAGTTGGCGGTATGGCTATCTACATAGATATTTGTGTCAACATGTTCCGGGGTAGATTCTTGAAACGTAGACTGAAAGTATGAGGCAAATAATTCAGTGATACCTTCGCCGGTGTCAGCGGACGTGTCCCGGTAATGCAATATATTAGGTAAGGTGTTACTACCTTTTTTACTTTTTATATATGACCAAAAAGCCTTAGGATTACTGGTAATGGAGGATTCGATTTTTTCCATATATGCATCAAAGCACTTCTCCTCTAAAAGCTTGGCTCGATTGCGTAAGATAGAAAAATAGTGGTAATCTGAAATATTGCCATAGTTTTTATATTTGCGATGGTGTTTATGCTTTTCTTTTAATATTTTTACTAAGGCAGTACTATACCAGGGAGGATGTGATGACTTTTTAATTGTTTTGACGGGAATATATAAGTCTCTAAGTTCATATAGTTTATCATAAAACACGTTAACTGCTTGATCCAAAGATACAGAAGATAGGGTAGTATACCAGTCGATCTCATCCAATGCAGATGTTATGGCAGGGTAGTTGCCGCGGTGAAAGATGTATTTATTGTTATGTTTTTCCACGCATTTATGTATTTCCACGAAGTCAGCAGTAATTATTAGTGGTTTATGGTGCATATCTACGGGCAACGCCAGAGGGCCACTGCACTCGTTCACTTTCAATGAACCATTGGAGAAAACAAGATCCAGCAGCCTACCATTTACATTACGCTCACCATTTAACTGTGACAAGTTGCAGGTATTTATGGTATCAAAGAAATCATTTATATGTTGGGATGTAATACTTGTAGGATATAAATCGGTATTACCGTCTACACTGTGCCAATTTACGTCATTACCAAAGTTAAAATCTCCAGTTATAATAAATGTATCTAAAGGGTGGGTGGTTACCAAATGGTTAAGTTTATCGTGAAAATTCTGTAGCTGAGTTGTATATGAGTTGCCAATATTTTCTTTGCATAAATATAGGCTGCAAATATGAATATTGTAACTTACTGCAGGTCTGGACCTCTTCAAAGTGATGGTTACCCATATATCCTCGGCACTAGTACGCCAATCACTTCTCTCCATAACACAGAAATCATTCTTCACCGCGATTAGCACTCCACCACCCCGTGTTTGCGCAGTTCGAGAGTAGTCCCGGTCTCGCCTCCACACAAGATACCGACCATCAAATAGCTCACTATCACCAATATTGTCCACTAACCAAGTTTCCGTGAATATAATAACGTCATACGAAGTCAAACATATATTACGATATAAATTATTGGTTTTTGTGCGCAAACCACGTACGTTCTGATAATAAATGTTAATCATTGTTAAGCTTCACACTGACTAAATTACTAATAAGTATAAAGAAAGTAATATATATTAATAATGAGCAATTTTTTATGCGTAAACAAGGAAAATACCGATGACAAAAAAAAAATATAATGGAGGTAATAGGCATAAACTTATACGGATCTAGTAAGCACAGCAGCGCATAGTGACCAAACACACACCAACTGGAAACGGCTACTAATGAACTTTGAATAGAAACAAGCGAAACTTCGTGGGCCCGATCAGGTGTAACTGATACAACAAGACACTCAAAATTGAAACGTCCACAGCAAACAATAAGGTCTAAATGGGCATGACTACACTCAAATGCATAACGAGATTTTTTACAAATTAATTTAAACTGCACTATTAGGCGACACAGTGTCTGTTGAAATACTTTAGTAGCACTCTCAAGAACACGATTCTCAAAGTTGTTTTTGTTATTGGACAATTTTGCATTATTTGACATAGACATCAACAATATTTTTATTGCATTACGACAATAATGATTTGGGCTTATTTTATTTTCATAAGGTCTTTTTCTGTCTTCAACACTATTGTGTGAGATGTGTCGGTCTTCCTTGCGTGTACTTTTGAATGCTTGACCCAAACATATTGAAAATTCATTTCTGCGGCCGCCTTTTTTGCTTTAGATAGCAAAGCTTTGTTTTGTATTGTCAGATGGTCGTTGACATAAATTCGTTGGTTTCCTGGCAGGTTAATTTGCCCCGTAGTTAAGGCAGTGGTCTTGAAGGTAAGTCTCGCAGCGGCTATAAAATCCTCCTTCACGTAGCGGTTCAAGAAACACACTATGATAGGTTTCGTGTGGTCTTTTTCACGGGTTGGTACCCTGGTAACAAAATTAATCTGTGCTTTAGAGACCGGATAGTTAATTTTTGTACCGATTTTGCTAACAATCTCAAACAGGTTCTCGTTATTGGTTTGGGGTAAACCTTTTATTTCAATATTATTTGTTCTAGTCCACTGTTCCTTAGCGTTAGATTCCTCCACAGAGTACTTTATAATATAGGAAATAGAGACCTCTCTCTCGTTCAATTTAGGAAACAGGGCACACAAACGCCATCTATAGTCTTACGAATGCACTACTAATGCCACGGCGCTGGGCAGCGCGAGGGCGCGCGGTACGAGGAACCGATGACGGCCGCGCTGACAACCGCGCAGCCTGAAGGGTGCGTGGGGGCGGGAAGTGACGCGGCGGCTGCCGCTCTTTTCCCCATTTTGGCGCGCAATACTTCTCTACGACGATTTTTCGCGGCGGTCACGTAGTACGATCGGGCGCCGTTTGATCTATATTTGTTTTTTATTATACTCTTTATTTATACAGTCCGCTCTTTTGCTATTGCTGTAAACGATAGGACCCCGACATGCATATACATTTGTTTAGGTATTATTAGGTATCTACTTAGGGTCCAACCAGCAAAGGTATAAAATACGTGATTCAACCGATTCCAATATATTCTTCCATTCATTTTTTATTGCTCATACATCTTATGAATAATGTGGAAGAATATAATGAAATAAAATTAATGGTTTTCAAAGATTTCTCTTTAATCACTTAAATACATATTTTTATTGCCTTTAATTTATTGCTGTCCTTATCCGTCTTCCTGCATATTTTTTTCTCCATAATGGTGAATAAAAAATCGGGATGACAAAGTAATCTTAAATCTATCAAGTTTTCTTTATGGATATGGCAATGCAGGAAGTCGAAACTAATATGTACAAATATTATTACTTTTATAAATTGAGTTAAATTATTTAATGTTATATTTGTTTTTAATATGTCATCTTAAATGTCTTGTCATTCGGATATGCATTTTATTAATGAGTAACTGGGACTGCGAAGCCAGTTCCGACCAGCATACTCCCGATATTTAATAAATTCAAGTTCACTTTTACAAATAAGTCTTCCTTACTTAACTGAGATATCTGTTGCAAAATAGCATTAAGCGCCATCTATTGTTTTACGAAGGTAAAAAATATTAATATAACCCTACCAAATTGCAAAAGAATGATTGCCATACGACAATGGATGTTTAAATGAGCTACTTTATTTTGTCGATTTATAATTGTCCAGTTTCCTACTCATTTGTTCGAAGATTGTACACCCTGGATTCCTCCTCTAGTTTATCTAAGCGAGTTTGTATGGCATCAACCTGCTCCTGTACTTTCTCCACCTGCGTGAGACGTGTTTCTAATTCCTTGATCTTTCCTGTAAACTCTTTTAGTTCCTTATTTGTTTCACTTAGTGATGACTTCAAGTCAACGAACTCCATACGTAGCACAGTTATCTCATCTTTCAAGCATTCTAGTGGGGCTAGTTTCTCAGAGAGAGCTCTTATTTCCTTTAAGATGAGCGATTCTGAGTCGGGTCTTGGGGACGATGGGGGCTGAGTAGTACTCGATAATTTGCATTTGCTGCAACGCCATATCAGCCTTCTGTCACCCAGCTTCCGATATCCGGCTTCTGTTATTCCCGCACAATGGAAGTGGTATTCCATGTAATTGTATATTACATGTAAGGTTTGTTTTTTTATATTGCTAATAAACTTATTACTTACTTACTTACTATTTTGAAATGCATCTTATTCTAAAAAGACGTAAGAGCCAAATGACGTCATTTATTCGGCTAAATTACTTTATGTCTTTGCTTACATTCAGACCTCTATTAAAATTGCAACTAGACAATAGGCTACTTGTCAAAGTTCTTGATCTCGCGTACATATTGTTTGATATTTGTAAATTCGAACTGACTAATAATAGTGCTATTATTCAAGAAAAATCTTTGAAAAGCATTAACGCATGCTTAGCGAACTCTAAAGTTATTAATTAAATGAAAAAAAATCGACAAGATGGCTTAGTGGTCAGACCGCCTGGAGTATTTATCTGGTGGGCGCAGGTTCGAATCTTGTTCGCGACCGTATTCTTCTTATTTAATATAATAACTTTAATGCTATTATTATCTCCGTTTCGTAATTAATTATTCATTAAGAAAGTTTCTGAGGTATTTCAAGTTGCCGACAGTAGTAACTTGGTGAAAGTAGATTATATAACGCCACTGGAGTACATGCATGCAAAATGACTGTTACAATACTGCAGAAACACGTAGTGCTAAAGCATTACTAGCATCACGGGAACCGTATGCAGACACAGCAGTGGGATATGTACAAGTCAAGCGAGAAGGAAACTTGTGCATCGTCCAATGTAGTGACACCCGAACATAAGGTCAAAGCGAAGTTATATCTAGTTACGGCTGTAATCGATGAATCTATCGAAAAGATTATAACGATGGAATATAATAAGCTGTTAACACAATCCAATATTTCATCTGGGGGTGTGTACTCACCAACACCACCACCAGTCTGTAAATAAATAATGATGAAATTAATAAAGAATGTAGGTTAACAAAACTATTAAAAGAAATACATAGTAACTAAGCTGTGTGTAGATGCTTGATTGAAAATAAAATATTGGGGCTCACTTTTAAGTTATTCGTTCTAATTTTATTGCAACATTTACGTGCATGTTTATTTAAATTCTCCCATCTTAACCGTAGCTGTTGTGGTGTCCAACGAAAATTTGTAGAATTTAATTGCTCGGTTACCTTATTCCATTCTTCGTCTTTCAACTTATTGCTGGTGGCGTTTGTGGCTTTTGATGTGATGATTTTGCTCACTTCTATGAATTACAGTAATGCTTCGGTTTCCTCTTTTGAAAGCGACTTGCTCTTTATCTGTAATAAAAACGTTTTGTCCATAATGTTGTGTAGGCGGGAAAATCTACAGACAAGTCTGCGACTAGACATAAAATGATACAACACTGTACTACAACGTAACTTACCACTAACGTCTCCGTTCTTTTGTTATGCGCTATGTTAACCTTAGAGCTGGTTCACATTAGGTCGGACCGACAGTTTTACCGTTGACTGACTGTCGGGTGTTGCTGTCCACACTACAAGCTGCCAATCCGTTGTGTGTCCATGTGAGTTGGATTTTGTATACGATGGACGACGACGACGTTACACAAAATACAAGATTACGAGATTTTATTTCTCCTGAAGAAAGACTATCCATATGTTAAAAGTAAGTAAACTGAAAAATGAAATAGTGGGTAGTAAGTACGAATTATTTATTAATCAACGCACATAATATAAATCTTTTTCAGTTAAATCTTTGAAATGCATTAACGCATGCTTCGGTTAGGTTCGCACCTTCATGTTATAAATTTTTGTGGAAAAGAATACGGTCGCGAGCAGGATTCGAACCTGCGCCTCCCGTATAAATACTCCAGGTGCTCTGACCACTAAGCCATCTCGACCTCTGCTCACCATCGCGAATTCTTTGTCTACATTTTATTACGTCTTTTGGTGACGTCATTGCTATCTATTCAATCCTTATACAGGTAACCGAACCGACTTTCAATTTCTTTCAAAGATATCTTTGTATTGTAACAACAGGTCAGTGAGGATGATTCATTCATTATTTGTAATTAAAGTGCCTTCATAGGTTTGTAAAGAAATATCAAAAGAATACAATTTAATACGGTTTATTGGTACATAATTGATACTAGGATCAATACGAGAATTATCGTTGGCTGGCTCTCTTGGACGAACTGAACGTGGCGGCGTATCCAATTTATGTAAAATCCATCGCCCGTTTTTGTTCTCTGGTGGTCTACATGGATCCCGGAATTGTGACGGGAGTGTCTATCATTGGGGTAACCATGGTTAATTCCTGTGCCCATTTTAATAAGTCTGGCAGCGATTCTTCTTCAGGTTGTTTCTCAAATATAACTATTTTAGCTGCTTTCAATGATTTATTTACATTCTTCAGTTATAGAAAACTGAAAATCGTATCAGGGTTGTCAATGAAATTCCATGTCGTCTGTGGAAGATTCAGTACGATTCCGGTTGATTCCAGGAAATCTATGCCTAGAAGAGTGCGATTATTGTTGGCTTTGCAGATAATGTTACAGGTCGTATACGTTGGCCTATAACCATGTCTGCTTTTGTAGATAACAAAGTTGTGGTTTATACTGTAGCATCTGCTATTTTCTTCAAATTTTAACCCTTTTGTAGTAACATCTTATATAATTCTGTACCGGCAATACTTATTCCAGCAGCTGTATAGATATAAGCATATACGGTTTCACTTTTTATAGATATTTAAATTGTAGGTATCTTAGTATTGTTTTCAACTGTGGCTTGAATCTTACAGAATGTTACATGTTTTGGTGGCGTTTCTTTATTTTTACAAGTCACACAGTAACTTCTAACTACACCTGGTGTACCACATCCGTAGCAAGTAATCTTGTCTTTGGTTTTTGATTACTCATTTGTTTTCATTTTTACCGATCTATAACGTGACCTTTCTTTCCACAGTAAGTGCAACGTTTTAAAGGTTTACGTTCACTCAAATCGGTAATTTCTCCAGCCTCCTTTGCTAAACTTTCAAGAAGACGCCCTTTCCCAGTAAATTTGCAAATGTCTTGATATCATGTCTGGCTATTTCTTTCTTGTAAGATATTTTCAGAAGTCCATACACCATATCAAGCTGTTCCTCTTCTCTTTGACGTTTCGCTGGTAATTGTGCTAACTAGGCTCGCTTTTCACGAGATCGATTTTACACCCATCCACCATGTAGCGGCTTTATCGGTTAAGATAAGTGTAAGTCCCTCTAACGCGTCCTCTCTCGATCTTCTTGAACACCGAAACACTTGTTATAAACTCTTCCACTTTGTTGTAACATCTTTCGCTATTATACTTGGCTTTGTATTAAGATTGATCCAACTGGGCCTCCACTAGAGCAGGGTCACCAAATTCGCAATGAACTCATACAATTGCTTAATAAAATTTACTGGTAAGCAAGCATATTTTATTACCTACTGCTGCATCTTGAATTATTTAATTTAATACTTTATTGTAATATGTCTTCCTTGTTTCAGATGAAATCTTATTATTTCCCCTTAAAATTTATTATAAGGGGAAATAAAGTACAACTTTTTTTTGTAAATTTTTTCTTTTATTTCTGTTCAATTAGAATTAAGCTCTTTGAGCTCGCCCAATATTCCGTAAAGTGTTTGTAGGCGGAGATAGTTAGCCCGAAAATCTGGCCGCGCCGGACGAGGCCGCCGTAGGGGTCGCCTTGAGACTGTAAAAGTCAAATTGAGAATTAAGCCACGGATACACTAGGGGACAAATGGAGCGACATGTTGCGGAACATGTTCCTCAACAACTACGTGGAATGTGCCGACATACATGTCGCGGAACATTTTGTCGACCACACTTCTCAGTGTTTATAGAAATGTCGCCCGATGAGGTTGTGGCTATTAGTGCTGCGTACATAGTAATTATATCGAGTGTGTTGAAACGTAAGAGAAAGAGAAGGTGGTGGATGCGGAATTTCTTATTACAACGAGAAAGAAGAGTTAATATTCTAAGTGATCTCCGAATGTCTTACGGGTCGTTTGTGAATTTTACTCGCATGTCATCATCTGATTTTGAAACTTTATTGCAAATGATCGCACCTTCCATAGCCAAACAGGATACAATATTACGGAACGCTATTAGTCCTCATATCAGACTAGCCATTACATTGAGGTACTTGTCGACTGGAGATTCTTATGCTTCTTTGTCGTACACTTTTCGAGTGTCAAAACAACTAATACGTAAAATAGTACCAGAAGTTTGTAAAGAACTGATAAAAAAATTGAAGATATTTGTAAAGGTAAGTTGAAGAAAACGCATACATTTTATTTATAATTGTATTTTAATCTTCAGTAAAGTAAATTTTAAAGAGTACAAAATGGATATAGCGATCAACGTAAATTAATTAGTATTAGTGCCATCAATGCTATTAGTGTTCGAGGAATCCATATTTGCAAGTATATTTTGTATAATATGCTCTTCAGAAGGCTCGGGGCTAATATCACTGGATGCAGTGCTATAGCCCTGTTGAACAACTGACTGGCTTTGATTATTATAACTTGTACGGTATTTTCCTAAGCGTGCATCTAATAAAATATTATTAATATAATATTTAGCCATAATTACACTGTGTTCGTCATTTAATGCACGTAACTCAGTTACTACGTACTGTCCATAAACATCGAATTCATCTCGGGACATCATTCTGTTTTTAGCAGCATGCAGAACTTCATAAGCCTCCTCCAATCTATCTTCATTGGGGTGGCTCCTCTTCCGAGTTGGTCGCGACGATGAAGGTGTTGGTGCAGGGGTTGTGGGTTGCTCTGCTTGATCAATGGTAGATTGCGATTCTAGTTAATGAGGAGATTGAAATTCCGGAACGGTAGATTGAGAATGTAGAACGACATCTTCATCCGCAGACGAAATCGAGTTTTGGCTTTGTGGACTCTGAAAAATTAATGATATAAATATTAAGTCAATTATTATAATAAGAATATACTAAGTATAAAACACGTATTAAATGGAAAAAGAATACGGTCGCGAACAGGATTCGAACCTGCGCCTCCCGGATAGATACTCCAGGCGCTCTGACCAACTAAGCCATCTCGACCTCTGCTCACCACCGCGAATTTTTCTTCCATATTTTAACACGTCTTAACGGTGGTGAGCAGAGGTCGAGATGGCTTAGTTGGTCAGAGCGCCTGGAGTATCTATCCGGGAGGCGCAGGTTCGAATCCTGTTCGCGACCGTATTCTTTTTCCATTTAATATTGTAACTTTAGAGTTCGCTAAGCATGCGTTAATGCTTTTTCAAAGACATATCTTGAATTATTAAGGTAATTGCATTCTTTACGACATTGTATTAACTGCAAAGTTAGTCGTGTCGGTTCGGTCACTTGTAAGTACTGAATTGATTGCAATGACGTCGCCATAAGACGTGTTAAAATATGGAAGAAAAATTCGCGGTGGTGAGCAGAGGTCGAGATGGCTTAGTTGGTCAGAGCGCCTGGAGTATCTATCCGGGAGGCGCAGGTTCGAATCCTGTTCGCGACCGTATTCTTTTTCCATTTAATATTGTAACTTTAGAGTTCGCTAAGCATGCGTTAATGCTTTTTCAAAGACATATCTTGAATTATTAAGGTAATTGCATTCTTTACGACATTGTATTAACTGCAAAGTTAGTCGTGTCGGTTCGGTCACTTGTAAGTACTGAATTGATTGCAATGACGTCGCCATAAGACGTGTTAAAATATGGAAGAAAAAAAATTCGCGGTGGTGAGCAGAGGTCGAGATGGCTTAGTTGGTCAGAGCGCCTGGAGTATCTATCCGGGAGGCGCAGGTTCGAATCCTGTTCGCGACCGTATTCTTTTTCCATTTAATATTGTAACTTTAGAGTTCGCTAAGCATGCGTTAATGCTTTTTCAAAGACATATCTTGAGGTATAAAACACGTATTGTATTATAACAAACATCTGTTA
Source organism: Xylocampa areola (assembly GCA_935421205.1). Classification (NCBI taxonomy): domain Eukaryota; kingdom Metazoa; phylum Arthropoda; class Insecta; order Lepidoptera; family Noctuidae; genus Xylocampa; species Xylocampa areola. Next base: position 13,456,231 of record OW285220.1, read on the forward strand.
GACATGAATCCTTAATTATTAGTACGCAAAAATAGTATTTAATGTATAATTATTTATTTAAAGGTCCCAGCTACTGCAAATGAATGGAAAACCAAGGCTAAAAGCTTTGAAAATATATGGAATTTTCCGCATTGCGTTGGATCTATAGACGGTAAACACGTTTTAATCCAAGCTCCTTCGAATTCGGGAAGTGACTATTTTAACTATAATGAACAATTTAGTATTGTCCTATTGGGTATTGTCGATGCAAATTACAATTTTATCTATGCAAATTGTGGTGCTAAAGGAAAATCTTCTGACAGTGGAGTATTCCAAGAGACTGCTTTTTATAAAGCTTTAGCTGATAACGAACTCAACTGGCCAACTCCAGACCCAATACGACAAGATGGGCCGAATATGCCTTACGTACTTGTAGGAGACAGCGCCTTTGCACTGACAGAAAACATGATGAAGCCATATCCCGGTAATCATGACGTGGGTACAACAAGACGCATTTTCAACTATCGATTGTCAAGAGCTAGAAGAATTGTCGAAAATGTGTTCGGTATCTTAGGTGTTGTATTTCGTATATTCCGAACTCCCATAACCATCCTACCCATTAATGCTGAAGTTGTTGTAATGGCGTGCGTATACCTCCATAATTTTTTAAGGCGAAATAGTCAATCGAGATCACTGTACAACCCACATGGGACTTATGATTCTGAAAATGTGGATCACGATATTTTAGAAGGATCTTGGCGCAGAGAAACTGGCTCTGTTAATATGTCGAATTTAAATGCTATGGGAAGACGCTACCCTGAATCTGCTATGGCAATAAGAAACAAATTTGCTGAATATTTCATGAGTGAAGAAGGACGTGTTCCCTGGCAGAATAATTTTTAAATGAATAAACTAGTATTGTACAATATTTTTTCTTTTAATGTTACTGAACAACGTCAATCCTTTTAGAAGTGAAGTTTTGTGGGCGAGGTGTGTACAAATCTTACTCGTAGTTTATGTAAATAATATAGATACGTATTAATTTGTTACTTTTCCTTTCCTTGTGTGTCCGTACAATAAATTATAAATAAATAAATTATAAATAAAAATAATCCCGTTTGCGCTAAATTTGTCGCAGGTGATGTGACCGTGATTACTGATTACAAATGACAAAATAACTAAAGTATGACTTACGTTTGTGTCCAAAGTGTCCAAGCTTCCAGAAGTTGAGGCTCCCTTTAGCAAAAATTTCATTGCATCGTACGCAAACCATGCACTGGACTTAAATAAATAAATAAAAATAAATAAAATATCTTTATTCATACACAAACCTTTTACAAAAGTATATGATTAAATTAGACTTTTATATAATAAAAAGGTTGAGCACATAGGTAGACCCTGACTCCTAAACTAGGTAATCCTGTGACTCAGGAGTCAGTGTTCTGCTGTCACTGTATCAACAATAATAACCCTTTAGAATATGTATGTGAGGTACGTACTATTATTTTATTTATTTTAGATATTGAACTTAAGTTACTAAATAAAAGTAAGATTATTTTAACATTTTATGATAAAATATAATTTAACAAGATAATAAATGGACTTCACGTCCTCTCGTCCACTACCAGTAGTTTTTGACGATTTCACTTTCTTCCTTTCTCGGACAAATTGCGAACGCAGGGTATGAACTTTGGTTTCTATTTCTTTTCTAGGCAATTTAAGCGTCTTGGCAATATCCTCCCATGCATCATTTTTCTTTATTTTATTTCGATAGTCACGGTGTGAAGTATCCCACAACAAGTCACGACTTTCGTAAAGCTCTATAAGCAAAAGCACGGTATCATTTCCCCACACTACAGACATTTTAAAGGCACGTTGCGTACGCGACTACACTCAGTGACAAATGGCGCAACACTGACGCGGGACACGTGCGCTCGCTCTCGAGGCGGGAGCAAGCAACATGCCCCGCGTCACGTACAATGTTGTGGGTCATGTTGCGGGACACTATGCAACGTTGCAGCGTCACGTATATTTTGTGTTGCGCGTCATGTTGCGGGACAAAATGTTCCCTAGTGTATCCGGGGCTTTAACCATACACACATCACAAGGACCATTTCATATCAAAGTAAGTAACAGAAACACTACCATGTTTACCGAGTTATAGGCACTAAATGCAATTTTTCGCATCAACTTCAATCAATAGATTTTAGTAAATTACAAATATGTTTTTAGTTAGATATAAACTAGTTTAAACAGCTGCCTCGTTGGTGTAGTGGTCCCAAGCGCGACTGCTGAGCATGAGGTCTCGGGTTCGATTCCTGGGTCGGGCAAAGTGTTATTGGGATTTTCTGTTAGGAAATTCTCCAGCAGTAGCAGCCCGGAGTTTGGAATTGTGCCCGATAGATGGGAATAGGCTCACCACCTATTACATTGGACTTAATAACGGCATTGGTGAAATGTGGGTGTACAGCTGTGTACACTACACCTCTGCCTACAGAGCTAACCATCAGTTTCTGAGAAAATAGATGCCTCAGAAAATTACATGATCTTGCATAAGGTACATATATTATCCTGAATTTACCTTCAAATGTCAAACACTAATACTTTGCTTAGAATTTTCTATGTATAAGGGTTACATATAATAGGGTTTTTCAACAGACAAGATATTCTGATGATAGTATCTAATTAAAATATTTACTGGGCGACTGTCGACACGACTTGCGTCGGTGTCATTGTTGTGTTCTGTTGGAGGAGTTGGACGAGCTTCATGGGATAATAAATCACTGGGTGACTATAGTAAATGGCTGTGCTGGCCAAACGGGGGCTTCAGCAGGTGTGGGCTGTTGCAACTGGTGCGCAATCTATAATAATGCCACATAATTAACAAATATATAACTAATACTACAACTACTTTCTATGTTGGCTCAGCGTTACTCCCATAATGCTCATAACCCTCGGGTCATTTTGGGAGAGCTGTCGGTGCACCACCTCGAACTCCTGTTTTACGATCTTCAGCTTGTCAGGGGCGAGTCATCTAGGAGTACAATAAACGGGCGGTCCGGTGGTTGTCCTTATGTGATGAACCACGCTGTGAAGTGTACCTGCCGGAGGAGTGATTTCTGGAAAATCTCTAAGAAGGTCCGAATACTTGACTGCCCTGTCTGTGATTGTCTTTACAGAAGATATGTGAAGTGATTGAACTAGGTTTACAGCTGCTGACAGGGCGTTTGTTACGACAGTTTACCACCAAGTCGTAGAACGATATAAAACCGACTCCGATAATAGCCTTGGTGACGTCGGGTACTATGAATCTCCAGGAAAAGCCACGGCGAAGTCTGTAGTTCGTGGCCGCCATTATTTCAGGGCAGAGCGGGAAAAAGCGCAGATGGCACTTCATGTGTCGTTCGTCTGTCTGTTATAAATAAGCGACCACTGGTGGAACTTCGGCAATCATGTGTCGCTGGCATTTCCTGACTCTGATTTAAAATTGTAGGGTTTCAAGCATTTCCGCGCCTTGTCTCCATCTATGGTGGAAAATATAGGTAGTGTATTTTCTGTAATTTGACTGGGAACGTGCTGCTTTTTCACGACGGTTTACATCTTTCGACCGGGGTCTGGAATCTTGTTCAAAGGGCCTGCAGTTGACAGCTGAGTTCAGCAATTTATTTTATCAATTTCTCAATAATTGCGTTAGGAACAGTATCCGTGAATGTTGAGGCCACTTGCGGTGCTGGTGACTCTGCACCAGTGAGCAACGAATTCAAGAATCTTGTGGTTGAGACTGGGATTTAGAAGATTTTATTGTTTAAATCACTCGTAAGGTCCAAACTACGTAATTATATTCTATATAAAAAAGTAGCGAATGCACTATTCTCGGAATTTGTTTAGGAATGCAGTCCTCTATTGTTCTCGCGGCCGTCGTGCTACTGTCACTTTGGTTGGGGATCCGGCTCGATTATCGACCATATTTTTATGTATTAAAGGTTCACTTTTGGATAAGAGATATGGGAGAGGGGGGCATAATGGGGACGTTAAGGAAAATACACAGTAAAACAATCAACGCAATGTATTTATTAATTAAAACTAATCACAACACTTTCGTTACTTATTAAACTATCATTTGGCATAGAATTTGGTTAAGTAAATAATCATATGACGTTATAATTTAAATTTTTTGAGACTATAATGAAAACCCCATTGTGCCCCAGGGTAGGGGCAGTATGGCGTACGTATTTATTTTGCGTCACAGTACAAGCAGATGTGGATTTCTCCTATATTGTCATCGTCTACACCAGCACAAGCTGTATGAGCCCACCGTCCACATACTTGGCAGGCCACCCAACCTTCCGAAGACCTTAAATAAGTGTGGTTCAAGTCAAGGCAGTACAGGCACATGGTATCCTCGTCGGTATTCTCTACACCAGAGGGAGCTTTTTGGGTCTTCTGTTTCTTAGAGTTCTTCTTTAACTTGGGGTCATTTGGATTAGAACACTTCTTCGTTTTCTTAAGTTGTTCTCGTTCTTCTAACTCATTTTCTAGGGGGTTGAAGTGAGAACAACAGTTTTCCCTCGGTGATAGTTTTTTCTCGTTTGGTTTCTTTGTTCGACTGTCGGGATTGCGAGAATTTCTTGAGGCGAAGCATTTGCAAACGAAGTTGACAAATCACGACATACTTTTCGAATCGGAGATTGGATTAGGCTATGTTCATTAAGTGTTGATGGTCCAGGCTGAGGCTGAGTTGTTGTTAAAGCAGGCAAATCTGCTTCAAGGGGATGTTCTTCAAGAATAGGTGGCGGCGGTTGTTGCTGGATTCCGACATTTAAAGGACCTGTTTCAGACTCATTGTTTGCTAGCGGTACGTCTGTGGTTGATGCAGCTAAGAAATCTGAATCAGTAAAGTTATTCTGATTGAAAGGCCATATGCCACATTTTTGGAAGGCTTTGATTGCTGTTGACATTGTTGCAGCTTGAATATATGCATTTGCAAATATTTCGCTTATTTGAAATGTTGTTATTATTCGCCCCGGGTGTGACCTTAACCAATCAGAGCAGGCATGGTCATAGTATACACTTAAAGGTTTCATAAAGCCAACATCTAAGGGTTGGAGCCTATGGGTGCAGTGCGGGGGAAAGCAAAGCATTACAACGCCATTATTGCGTGCATATTCAATAACGGATATGTTTTGCGTATGTGTTACATGACCATCTAAAAGAAGCAAGGCCGGGTTAGTTATTGACGCACCAGAAAACTTGACAACCCGTGGGACCAGCTCATAAATATTTCAGTTGTCATCCATCCTTTAGCGTTGCATTCTCCTATCGTCCCTGGAGGAGCTCGATCCAGCAACTCTTGCTTCATTCTCTGTCGAGGAAATATTAGCGTAGGAGGCATGTAAGTTCCTGCTGCATTAAAACATACCTCAACCGTAACCGTCTGCCCTCGTTCTGCTGAAGAAAGCGATCCTACCTGTTTTCTCCCCTTTTCTGCAATAATTTTGCTCTTCGTTTTTGAGACGCATGATATGCCAGTCACATCGCAATTAAAAATTCTGTCTGGCGTTAAATTATATTTGTCATATACTTCCCCGAGCAGAGAATAAATTTTACCCACAGCCACTTTAAAGCCCATTGCTCGAGCTGCCGATGTAGCTTCTGGTTTTCGGATAGATAAATCTGGGTGGCGCTTCAAGAATCCCTTTAACCAATCTACGCCAGCTATCTTTTTATCATGATTAAAATTGTGAGCTTTCCAATTTTTTTCCGCTACCTGATAAGCTAGCTTCCGTAAGACGATAGTGGTTAAACCAAACAAACGTTTCTCCATTTCTATAATGTACTTTACCAGTTCCTCTTTTTCTTGTTTGGAAAACACGGGCTTGAAGTTACCTGGAGTAGAGTCAAGAGACAGCTCGCCTTTCCTTATTTTAGCGACGTGACGCTCTAATGTGGTCTGAGGTACACTATACAGGTGAGCTGCTTTTCTATAGCCAGCAGTTTTGCTTAAGACTGCATCAATTGCCTGTTTCATGTTTTCCATGGACCAACTAAGTCTCGAACTTTTCTTCTTATACGTTCGTACCATTTTTATACCTAAAACAAAATATTTTCTATTATCAAATGAACAAGAGCGATCCTTCAGTTAATTTACAAAACAGGGGCATAATGGGGACAACGGTTGCGGGGCAACGGGGTACCCCATCGTACCCCGTAGCCATGTCCCCGTTATGCACATTATTTAAAATAACAAACCAAATAAAATGAGTGACGGTTAGAGTATTTTTGTTCAAAACATATCAATAAGTAATTTATTTGCAAAAACAAAATAAATACATGATAGTAGCCACATAAACACTTACCTTTTTATATGCGTATTCGTAGTCACTCAAAATTACATAAAATTACGTCCAAAATCGTTTTTTGGTTTAAAAATCAAACGCGCGCAGTCTAGTCGCCGGTCACTGTCAGACTAAAGGGAGATACAAAATGGCTACCTATTAGGGAAAAAAACACATCTAGAGCGTATAGTTTTTTGTAAGTGTGGGTGGCCTCGTCGTGCCTCGCGTCCCCGTCATGCCCCCTTCTCCCCTACGTTATTAATTTCGGGCGTATGAAAGTCCGATCCCTTAATTGTGTAACAAAATACATCTATATTATTATTTAATCTGTCACAAAACAACAACCATTGTGTTAAGGAAAATATTAACATTTAAAGCAAGTCTTCTTTTCATACTCATAGTTTCACAGATTACTTAATTTCGATGTCATGGCACTCTATCGGCGAAATCCAGTCCGTACTGGTTCACATTATCTTAGATTTTCGCAATCACTACACATTATAAAAAACAACAATTCACTATGCCACTACAGAAAACCAGGTCACTGGCCTTCCTTGATATACTACTTATCCGTAATCTAGATCATTCTGTTGGTCATACAGTGTATAAAAATCCTACCCACACAGAAAGATACTTGAACGGTGAATCTCACCACCATCAGTGTCATCTTGTCAGTTAACTACTGCCGCCAAATATTTGTTACAGAGAGCACAAGGCATCTGCGACGCCGACTACCTGACAGGGGAACTCCACTATGTGGAGCAAGTTCTCAAACATAATAACTTACGAGCTCCACATCCCCGTCGCAGAAGCCGCCCACAGCCCACCACAGTTTATCGCCGACCTGCTGTCCTTCTATCAAAAGCAAGCCACATAGAAAGATCAGCCAACTTCTTAGACCGGTGAAGTGCCACATATCCTTACAAAATGCAGGGGTCTACAAGATTGATTGTGATTGTGGGCTTTCATAGATAAGGCAAACAAAGCGTAGCATTGGCATCAGGATGAAAGAAAACATAGCTGACTTCAAGAATTGACGTTCAACTAAATCTCCAGTCTTTTAACTTTTGAACATAAATCAGATAAACCCAACCATTCTACGTTTCGATAAACCCCACTTGCTCGCGAAAGAAAACCGATATGTACCGAGAATGCTCCGCGAGGCTATTAAAATTAAAAATCACCCGAATATCAATAGAGAAGATGTTTGGCAAATACCACCTATTTGGAACACTGCACTGAAAATAATCAAGTCCCACACACATCTCAAGAATAATCAAGATACTGTGAGTGATTACTGCGTGCATCGGAACACCTTTTAGTTAATAATTCGATAAGATTGTAAAAGTATCTCTAAATTTGAAACGACTGTTACCTCTTAGTTTGTTTCGGTATTTCTTCTCATGGATAGGATAGTCTTAGGAAATACCGCCGCGATTTAATTTAAAAAAATATCAGTGACAAAAATAATTTTATAAATTTTATGTACGGTATACTAAAATAATTTTAAATAAACTGTTGATACGCCTGACTCCTTAGTCCTCGTGCGACGAAGAACGCTGCAAAGTGTTCGAAACGTCACGAAAAACTAAAATCAATAATACATGCGATTAATCCGGTTAAAGTTGTTTTATTATGATGTGATCGCGAAAACCTAAAATATTACTATTAAGATATAATTTTTATGAATTAAAACTTCATATGACTGTGATATACTTCGTGATTTGTGAGCCATTTTTAATGTTCGTCTATTTTCGTGATTTTTTCGAAGGCTTCATCGAGCAGAATCCGAATGAAGTATTTTAACACACTCAAACAGTATTTAAACTGTTAATTTTATAATCACACACAATTCTACGCGTTAAAACGAAAAGTGATTTTGACAGCTTTCGTAAACAGCGGTGCTAAAGCACCTAGTTGTGTTCAATTATTTAATTTGTTTATAGATCTAAACTACGCGTAAGAATTCGTTGAGGAACGAATAATACCATGTTATATAATTTTTGTTTTCAGGAGGAACCGTGCCATAAAATTAATATAGAACTTTACTTAAGGTAAGTTTAATCTTATAATTATACTCTCTCCTTGTCCTATACGATTGTTTAGAGACTTACATAATAATATTTAAATAATCAACTGGCTTATTATAAATAGTTGCAACATAATAACAAACTTAGATTGATAATAATGTCAATAATAATGCCCCATACAGTACGTAACAAAAACCCTGTTTTTCCTTGAAGAGTTATATACATATAGGCTTACCATTGATGAAAATCTACTCGAAAAATAATCAAGGAGTAGCTAGTTATTTTTTATAACCGAAATTTTTTTAAAGAGACACCTTGAAAAGAAATGTTTTAGCATTTGAATTCAGAAGTAGTTATCTAACTAGACTACGGCCGCATGGGTATGGCGGCGTCTTTGACAAGTTGCCTCACATGCCGCCAAAATATTTCAAAGCACGCCGCCGTGTTTGTCGGAAGTGGCGGCTTAGTAAAAATGCCTACCCCTTTTTCTAAATCGCCGCCGCCTCCATATTAATATTAGTATTTTTTTTTATTAATATAAGTACAATTGTTTTATCTCACGAAAGCGGGTGAGCCATACTTGTAGTTGTAATGCGTGTAGACACGCGCTCTTGTGTGCGTAACTACCGGTAGCGTTAGCAAGCTCATCGCTAATGAAAAAATAATAAAGTTATTCGATTTTTTCTGTGTATAGATAAGACATATACAATACAATAAAAAAGAAACTTAATTTCAAGAACCATTTAATTTTAGCAATATCTTGAATACAAGTTATATTTTATTTAAGCTAGTATTTCAAGAATCGTAACTAGAGTCTTCTTCAGAGTCAGTTTCTTCTTCACTGTCATCTTGTAAATTTATTATTAATTCAGAATCAGTGTCAAAATATTTCATATATTCAGATTCTTTTTTAATGACACTTTTGCAAGTATTACGCCATGTCTCACTTGTTATTTTTGTAATACTCTCTTGGATAGGTTGTTCTGTATTGGTCATATTTTGCTCAACGTTTCTTAGAGCAATGTAGTTTTTAAGGACCCCCCAGATGTTTTCTATGGCATTGAGCTCAGGGTGGTAAGGAGGGAGACGTAATACTTCAAATCCTTTACTTTTTATGTAGTCATCGATTTTGTAAGTGATAAAATCACTTTTATGGTTTATTATTATGTCATATAACTCAACTTTGCGCAAATTTGTGTCGAAATGTATACCCTTAGAAGTGAGCCATTCTTGCATCTCAGATTTTGTTGACGCTGTTGTCGGCAATTTCTCAGCACGTGTATTGTGGTACGATGCATTATCAAGTACTATTACGGAACGATCTGGCAAATTTGGCAGCAACTTTTCATTCAGCCATTTTACGTAATTTTCAAAACTCATGTTGGAATGGTAGTCTCCAACTGTGGAATTAGCTTTGTAGATTAAGCAAGCATTCTCAATAAATCCGGCATCGGTTCCAGCGTGTACTAAAATAAAACGAGTACCTTGACTTAGTTTTTTACAAAATGGAGATGGTTTATCTTTTTAGGCCCAGGTGTTATCTCGAACATGTGTTGTCAATACGTAACTTTCGTCAGTATAGACAATAGGCCGACCTTGAGAGTGGTATTCGGTATTCTTTTTTAAATATTTTATTCTCCACATCTGGATATCATGCCGTTCAACTAATACGTTCCTATTGTTATCGGTTTTGCGCCACTTGTAGCCCAATTTATTTAATAACTTACGTAGCGTTGCGAGACACCCATCGAAACCAACTTTTTCATTCAAGACTGACCTTAGTTTTGCCAATGTTGGAATTTGTTTTTGTACGATATGAAAATTTTGTATAATGCTCCGTACAACATCAGCTGTAAATCCATCAATGTCTACTTTATTTCCTCTCTTTCTTCGGTTTTTCATTGGTGACATAAAATTCGAAGATGTACTTGCGACATCTCTTCCTTCTTTTAATATTTTTTGCACTGTTCTTTCACTTACCCCCGTCGCTGCTGCAGTGCGTTTTGTTATATTACGCAAATGTGATAAATCACAATTTGGTTCTCGATGAAGTTCCGTGAATTCATATTCTTCTTTGAGAAAACTATAAATATTAGCAATCATTTGGCGAGCCTAAAATAAACAATACATTATTAAAATCTTGTTTAACATGTTCTTATTAAACTAACTAATACGTTAATTCATTACACAACATAAATACACACATGAACATTAATTTGCCTTACCTCACTGCGAACAACTTTTCTCCGTTTCTTCGTACCTTCCATGCTGACGGTATTCGATAAATAATTTTGGCGCGAACCAAGAAGCACTACTGACTCGGACGGCGATTCGGCCACGACTGGACGCTCCTGAGCTTACGCACGCAAAGACAGAGTGCATGTACACTTACACACACAAGTATGGGTCACCCGCGTTCGTGAGATAAAACATCTATACTTACTACTACAGGACATTCTTGATATTTTTTCTCTGTTGATCGCTATAATGTGACGAACTAATATCGTACAAGCAAGAATATTTTTGCACTAGAAATATAAGTTTCTCTTCGTCCATTATGTTATTTCGTAAAAATAAAGTAATTAGAACTACTTTAAAACACGTCCGAAATCTCTCGATCCTTGCGTGCATAATGATTACGTAATAATAAATCAAATTTATCCAGGAACTATGCAGGTCGCAACTTGTCGACAAGGAGTTGAGAACCATACGTGTGCAGCGTTGTTCCGCCGCATTCAGCGTCGAACGCGGCGGAACAGCGCTGAACGCGACAGAACAGCGCTGAACGCGGCAGAATAGCGTTGAACTCTATCTAAAGCACTCGCATGATAAAAACACATTTGTTCTTATTTTATACTTGTTTGCCGCGAAAGCTGAATGGATGCGTACGTGTCTCCATCCAAAATCGTTGTTTTCTATGGACATAAGCTGAATATAGCTGAATAAGTGTATAGCTGAATATGTAATAGAGATAAATTTGTGTTTTAAGTTTGCATAATCCTAAATTTGAAGAAATAAATTATCGTTAAATTTATGAACAGCAAACAGCTTAGTGTAAACACGTGACGAGCTCAGAGTTCACGACCTTAGTGTAGGCACATGTGTAGGTGCAAACAATATGTTGCGGTGGCGCGGCGGTGCCTTTGATATAACTTTCTATCTCTGTCTGACCTCGCGTCAAAGCTCCATGCAGTATTACAGAGGTAATAAATCACTATTATTTTACAATTATTTATTATTTAATTTGTTTTTTTAAAGAAGAGTTTTCCCAAATGCTTTATTTTATTACATATGAATATCGATTCTGATAACGCAGCTAACAGGAACAACAGGGTTTTTGTTACATATTGTATAATCATGGTTGATTGGTCTTTTGTAGTGTCTAGCAAAAACAGCAGAGTTTTGGGACCACCTCACAGCCTTTCTGATGATATCAATACTAACGCCGGATCTATTTGCGGCAGACGTAAACGCATGTCTGGTGCTATGCTGTGAGCTGTGAATATGGTGGTATCGATTCCAGCTTCCTTCAACTTTAACTTGATCCAACGGCTTATAGTCTATGTTGATGCATAAAAATGTGGATTTTTTAACGTCAACATTGTTTTTTCTATATTCTGTCTTATAGAACTTGTCTGATAAATGTAGGATTTGATGGTAGTGACAGGATAAATTTCATTTTTGTTTTAGGTTTTGCACTGGTTGTACAGTTCCTCTTCTAAGTGTTTGAATGATGTCAGGTATATTTCTACACCACTGTGAGAGAATTTCATATTAGATATCTTTATCATTCACAAGATTTGAACACGATGACCAGTAGTTATTGCCAGTATGGTGACCAATTTTTTGGTTAGGTTTTCCAGTGTGGAAGTGATATGACTTGAAAAGGAGTGACTGACAATATGAGAGCTAATAAAGATGTATGGAATAAGAATAGAATAGAATAATCTTTATTGTACACCAATGGAGTAACATTTATAAAATTAAATTATTAATTAAGGGTACAATGGTGGCCTTAGCGCTAACAGCGATATCTACCAGACAACCTTTGGATGAACAGAGAGAGGTGAATAATTGCAAATGGGGGCAGTCAGTGGTGTACTACACTATTTTACAATTAGTAGAATAAATAAAATGTATATATAAATAATAATGTTTTAGGCATATACGAAAAAGGTAACAACTAATCTTTGGAAGATAAGAAATGCTGCTTGATTAACTTTTTAAAAGTATCAGACGTCTGAGCTCTTTTTACGGCCACAGGCAACGCATTCCATAAACGTACCGCGTGGACGGTAAAAGACTTGTCGTAAAACTTTGTAGAATGCGTTGGCATCTCAAGCCTCAAGTTCTCCGATGATCTTAAGTATCGTGTATGTGTGTCATTAAGGAACTTAAACCGTTCTTTGAGGTAAGAGGGGATTGTAGGATTGAACAGAATACTGTAAAGCAACGATAAAATATGGGCATTCCGGTGAAGACGTATAGGGACCCACTTGAGCTTAGTGCGAAATTCTGAAACATGATCGTATTTGCGTAAACCAAATACAAATCTGATGCAAAAGTTTTGGAGTCGCTCAAGCTTATCTAGTTGTGCCTCAGTAAGATTAGGATAGCTTGCATCGGCATAGTCTAGGATCGGAAGTAGGAGAGATTGAGCAAGCGCAGTTTTAGTGGCAGTGGGTAGAAAATTACGTAATTTCTTCATAGAACCTGCTGATGTAAACATTTTACGACTTACTTCTTGCATCTGATCACCAAGAAAGGTTTTTGACTCATTTGGTCCATGAGTATCCCCAGGTTTTTTACTGTATCGCTATAAGGAATTGTGGTACCACTAAACACAATCTGGGGAAGTTGGGTCCAATTTATCTTATCGATCAACCTCCGGCTGCCGATAACAATAACCTGGGTCTTCGTGGGGTTCACATGTAATCCACGACCTTTACTCCACTCGGAAACTTGCTGCAAATCTTTGTTAATCATGAGCATGGCCTCCGATAGCTCTCCTAAGGGAGCGTGAGAATATATTTGCAGGTCATCCGCATAAAGGTGGTAGGTTGAAAGAAGTTTATTGGAGATGGATTTAATAAAAATAGCGAAAAGTAAAGGAGAGAGAACGCCCCCCTGTGGTACACCGGCAGAAGTATCGCACCACGAAGAGAAAGTCCCTTCAATGCAAATACGTTGCCGGCGGCCAGACAGGTAACTACGAAAGAATACATGCTGCGCCGACCCCAAATAAATTGGGATAAGGGCAGGGGGATGATGATGTTTTCCAGTGTAGAAGTAACACTGGAAAGCTTAACCAAAAAATTGGTAATAGCATCATTGATTTCCTCAATAAACATTTTGCTGTTTATATTGCCTTTTATTATGTTAGTAAGAGATTGGCCCAAGCAGATCATGAGGTAGCCGGTGAGTTTCTGCCTGTTGACTATTCTCTTGTCCCTCTTAACAGATGGTTTTTTTTCTACCATCACTTTTGGCCAAGACAGGCCAACTCAGGTCGGATTGGGTCACCCAACTCCACCTTTTCGTCTCCTTTTAAAAATCCTCTGGGATTTGATCATTTTCTGAAATAGATTTACCTAATTTAGAAACGAAGTAAAGTGTCTATCCCCTCTGGGATACCTAATTTATATATTTGAGGTAATAATGCTCCTGTTAACCGTATTTCGGTCTCGGTGGTCTATCTTCACGCAGATCAGCCAAGTACGCAGGAGATATAGTGCACAAGTGTATGCGCAAACACAGGTGCACTCCCTCTTCCTTCACTCTCATAATCGGATGGGACGGCAATCCGACTCAACCGGAGATAGATCAGGCGCAGGGCCACCTGCTTCACGTGCTCTTCGAAGCACGGGGGTATCACACTACCAACTTCCAAAATCAGATAAGAGACAAGTCTCGATGTACTCATACAAAAAATAAAACTTGTTAGAAATATATTCTAAATAATAAAATCATATTTACAACGAGCTGTGCCTCGCGGTTTCACCCACGCATAATTATATTATAATTAGCATAAGCTACTCCTTATATAGTCAGCTACCTGCCAGTAAACTCTTATCAAAATGGGTCCAGCCGTTTCGAAGATTAGACGAAACAGATAGGCGAACAAAAAAAATTTGACCTGATTTTTAAGCATGGTTATCGGGCAAATAACTGTATGAGAAACATGCAGAGAAGTGTTCGCGAACCGGACACCGATCGGCAAGGTTTCGATATTGACGATAGTTCAAGATAGATCTTAGCGAACTCTAACTAGCGATGCTTAGAGGTCGAGATGCCTTAGTGGTTTTTTTTTTGGATGTTAGCACACCCCCTGATATAATTTTTCAGGGTCCTTGATTATTTAAAATAATTGTTATTACTAATTCAAATTTTAATATATTGACCAATTTTCTTTAAAATGTAACTGCAGTCGTACGTCTGCTGGACAGTACCCAAGTTTTTTTTTGTTGTTGTTGGTTTTTGTTTTTTTGTTGTTTTTGTTGTTCTTTTTTGTTTTTCTTTGTCGTAGTGCCCAGGAAACCTGCTCCTGCCCTTCTTGGCTTTTTTATAGTCTATTAAATTGTTTTTTCTTAATTATACTAATTATTAAATTATTTAGTAGTCGCATCGCTTAAAACGATGGAGGTACACGGCATTGCTGCCATGTCCGGTCCACGCTTGACTTTTCCAGTAGGACACGCCAAACCTCCCAATTTTTCGGAATGCCTGGCGCACGTCCGGAAGGAACAACTTGGTAATCTTGCCCTTTCCGGACAGGGTATATTATTAGTATTGCTGCCAGGCATTCAGGGTACGTTGGCGTATCGCCCGTCTGGCGTACGAAAGCGGAAATCTGTCGTAGTCTGCTGCCGTTTTCTTATAAAGGGCTGCGTGCTTGGCGAGTTCATCGGCGCGCTCGTTGCCAATGGTACCGACATGAGCGCGCACCCACCAAAGCTTGACTGTGCAGCCCTGTTCGGCAGCCCGCGACAGACTTTTCCTTTTTTTATTTTGCGATTGTCACCGCCGATTCGAAAGAGACGGTGCGATAGGCTTTCGCGATCTTCAGTGATGATCTCAGGCGCTGGACGATGTACTTCTTCGACGTGCTGTCGACCCATGCACACGATGCGTCCAGGGGACTCGGTTCGACCGCCCCGATGTATATGTGCCTGACGATAGTCAGGGGTTTAGACCCGGAGATATCCGGGCCTAAACCCCACGAGCCTTTTGCTTCCTTAGCCAGGCCTTTATACACCGCAGCGGCCTTCGCGCAGACTGCTTGGATGTGGTCTCGGAACGTCAAATTCCTATCGATGATCAATCCCAGTACTCGGATATGTTCCACAAATGTTAGTGTAACGGTCTCCATGGTGATACGGGGCCACCATAAGCGATGTCTTCTGAGGGGAGAACCGCAACTTTACTCCATACCCCAGTTGGCGACCTTCTCGAGTACAGGATTTACCATTGACTCTAGCTCCTCGACCGAGTAAGCTGATGCAACGAGGACCACGTCGTCAGCAAAAGCTTGGACGTGGACCTCTTCCCCCTCTAGCGATTCGAGGAGCGTGTCGAGAACAATGTTTCACATCAGCGGTCCGCTGATACTCCCCTGTACGCAACCCCTAGTTGTGGTTTTTGTGACCGAAGCGCCGGAATACTCGATGGTGATGGCTCGGTCGGTAAGGTAACTACCGACCAAACCGTATACATCCGCAGGACAGCTTTTTGCCAGCAGCTGTGCCTTAATTTGCGGCCACCAAGCATGATCGAATGCACCCTCTATATCCAGTGACACTACAGCGACGATTTTCTTCTGCGTAATCGCGTCGTGCTTTATGAGTGCCACCAAATCATAGAGGGCGTCCTCGGTGCCGCGCTGTGGCAGGAAGCCGTACTGCCTAGTGTTAAGGTGTCCTCTAGCCTTCAGGTGCCACAGGAGACGGTTGTTTATAATTTTTCTAGGACCTTCCCCATCACCGGGAGGAGGAGGTCTATTGGTCTGTAGGCCTTCGGGTTTGTGTAATCACCCTTAGATGGTTTGGGAATCACACAAACCCGGGCTCCCTTCCATCTTATGGGGAAGAGTCCTAGCTCTAGGCACTTGTTAAAAACGGCGAGGAACACCCGGCAGTCGGCTCCAATCGCTGCCCTGCAGATGTCGACGGTTACACCATCACATCCCGGCGCTTTCTTGGGGTTCATTGTCGACAGCACGTTGAAGAGCTCCGAACCCGTGATCGGTGGTCCCGATGGAGCGAGGCAATCAGACGGCGTTTCGCGTTAAAATCCCCGCCGATGATGACTTGTCCGGCGGGGGGTATCGCCATTGAGAGCGCCTTTAGGTAGGGTTCCAACGGTTCGGAGCCCTCGAAGTATAATGACACGAGTGTAAGGTGTTCTCCCCCGGGTCGGGCCACTTTTACGACCACGAAGTTTTCAGTAACGAACTCTGTGTCTGTACGAGCAGTTTACCCGTACACTGAAATGTGTGGATATAGTTCCACTTATTGTCATGAAACCATACAGTATATAATGATGTTTTTCTACATTTGCAGACTTAAAAGTTTGTATAACGAACTCTATTTTTCTCTTTAAACCGTTTATTTGTTCTTCAAGTTCACAAGTTTATTGTTACTTTTTAATATATCATTTATATTTGTTTCCGGAATGTAGACATCTTCAGCATTGCTTAATTCCATTTTGCTATGCATCTTGTAGTGTGAGTGAATAAGATGGTGATCACCGCGCATCATGCATCCGGTTGGTAAGGTGATCGTCCCCGTATTACGTATTGTCTGTGACGTTATTCCACCTGGGCAGAAAATGCGCATAGTGCATTCCTGCTGTGTAGTTTAATCCATTCATTATTGTAACTTGATATCTCAGTGCGGCAACTTGATGCTCCTGGTAACGGTTACGTAGCGCGTTGGTTTATAACTAAATGTTCTTATGGTATAGGCTTTCCGGATTGAACAATGTACGCTGCATGTAAAAGTCAATTCTCTTATCCACTACGCATAGTCCGCTTCTTGTATGATTTAAGGTATCAAATTTTGCATAATTGCAATTTTTGTAGTATTGAGTTGCATTTGTATGCGATGATTTTTAAGTAGTTAATAGTTTAATAATTATAAAATGTTCGTTCAAAATTTGCAGAATTGCTTTTTCTTGTAATTTGAAATCTATGTCATTTCGTTGGCCTTTGTACATTGCAAGGAATGTGTCGTGTAGGCATTTGTTCTATAGCAGCTATGTTTTTCCAAAAATATCATCTTCCTTATATACGGTTTGTAATGATTATATGTTTTGTAGAATGATAATGTTAGCTCACGAAATCTGCCACGTCGTTGACGATGACACAGACCACTGCGCTGGTAATGTTGTTCACAGGATCTGGCACGTATGTAGTTGACGATGACACAGACCGCTGCGCTGGAAATGTTTTACAGGATCTGGCACGTATTCAGTTGACGATGACACAGACCGCTGCGCTGGTAATGTTGTTCACAGGATCTGGCACGTTTTCAGTTAACGATGACACAGACCGCTGCGCTGGTAATGTTGTTCACAGGATCTGGCACGTATTCAGTTGACGATGACACAGACCGCTGCGCTGGTAATATTGTTCACAGGATCTGGCACGTATGTAATTGACGATGACACAGACCGCTGCGCTGGTAATGTTGTTCACAGGATCTGGCACGTATTCAGTTGACGATGACACAGACCGCTGCGGTGGTAATGTTGTTTACAGGATCTGGCACGTATTCAGTTGACGATGACACAGACCGCTGCGCTGGTAATGTTGTTCACAGGATCTGGCACGTATTCAGTTAACGATGACACAGACCGCTGCGCTGGTAATGTTGTTCACAGGATCTGGCACGTTTTCAGTTAACGATGACACAGACCCTGCGCTGGTAATGTTGTTCACAGGATCTGGCACGTATGTAGTTGACGATGACACAGACCGCTGTGCTGGTAATGTTGTTCACAGGATCTGGCACGTATTCAGCTGAGGATGACAGATCGCTGCGATGTTAATTAATGTTGGATGTTGGTTAGCTCAGGACGTGGCACGCAGTAAACGATAACACTGAAGAGCGTTATCATTCCAGTTGTCGTGGTGATACTCAGTGTATTCATAATCTACTTACGATATAAATGCGCCTTCTCAATCCAACTGGGGCGACCCGCTTCTGGGAGACCATTTGAACCGATTCGCTATCGTTAGTCGAGGCACTAAACACTGAAGATCCGGCTCTAAGGACGATTATGTGGTCCATAGGTCGCTGTTTCACATCCGGCTCGAAGGACCAAAAATGTACGAGCAGTTTGCCCGTACAGTGTCCACCTGGACCACAAACTCATCCCTGAGGACCGCCACCGCAGCCTAAACGTTCTTCGTTCGGACGCCAGTCTTCTGGTATATCCGGATACCGCGCCGGTGCGACATCTCTCCAGTGCTTACGGCTCCTGCAGCAGAAGGATGTCGCACTTACGTTGCGCGGCAATCCCGAAGACTTCATCCGTGGCGTCCTTCCATCTCCTAAGATTGCCCTGGACGAAGAAGAGGCGCGGTGCCCGCGAGTTCGTGTCTACTCGGTGCTGACTGAGGAGACTTTAGCAATAGCTGACCGAGGCCCTAGCTATTGCTTCCCATTTGGCTCTCACAGGACACTCGTCACTGAATGTTCCGTGGTCGGTGCTCCCCTTTTTCGCCTTTATGCAGTTGGCATATGTTGGGGGACCAGGTGGGACGACTCTTCGTTTGGGACACTTCCGAGCGAAATGGCCCGACATGGCACAGTGCGCGCACAGGTCTCCGGGCACTTCGGCTTTGCACATACCTCTACTATGCCCGAAGCCTAAACAACGGCCGCACTGCTGCCACCCGATGAAGAGCCGACCTGCCTCAACTATGCGTCGCCATAACCTGGGCGTGCACTCCAGGACAACGTGACATTGCAGGGGATTGCTTGCTTTAATACGATATCTCACTTTCGCATCCTCCTGCAAAGTCAGGCCCTCGAAAAGCTTGGAGTTTTGCCCATGCAGCGACGATTCCGCCGCCATCACATCCCAAATTATGATCTGTGGGAGTCTTTTGGCAGCGTCCTCGACCACCAGATACCCCGCGACCAACTGCAGTTGCTTGCCGATAGTCTCGGCCTCCTTCCTCGAGGCGCAGCTTAGCACCACCTTCTGGTTTCTAGTCTTCCTGATACGCTGCACCCCGATGCCGAGCTGTCTCGCATCGACGCCCTTCGCATCTTGACCTGCTCCAGGATTTGGTCCGCAGTTGCTGTGGCAACTTTGGAGCTTGCCAGTAGGGTGTGGGAGGGCGTTAGCTCGTAGAGGCTGGGGCTTCGACCCGCGACTTCGGTGAAGGTCGGTCTTCCTTGACCGTCCTCCAATGTCCTCTGAAGGCGGGAGACTTTTAAAGGGGGGTCGTTAAGGGGCTCCGATAAGTTGGTAGTAGGAGCTCCCTGTAACGTTGCCATCAGTATTCATGAGGACCGCCACGACCTCAGAGCTCACCGCCTTTGGCAGGTCTGTAACTTTTTTGAGGACATTAGAGGAAGCATTGGTCAGGGGTCGAATGTGCTCGGGGACCTCAAATGCAACCATTTTCGTTGCATTGTTCGTCTTAACGATGTCCCCAAGCACACCCATTTTCTCTTCCAGGGCGGCCGTGTGCTCCCTTTCCAGGTTAGCGATTTCCCTAGCACGGTCCGCCCTAAGCTTCTCCGCGACGCACTCATGTCGCGATCGGGAGTCGGCAAGCCGAAGTATCATGTTATACATTTCCTGCAGGCTCCCGACCACGACTTCCTTAATCTCCCTCCGAAGATTCCGGGAGCTCACAACTGCTTTTTTTATTTAGCCAGGAGAACATTCGCTCTCACCGGAATCTCACGGATCGTGACCTGATCTGAAATGCTGGCCAGGCTGACGCGTGCCTCGGCCACAGCCTGACTCTCCCCTCTATCTCTTTCAAGGGAATCATCTCCCTCGAAGGACGGATTTAGGCTGTGTGGAGAAGATTCGGGTCCCGCTGATGACGGCTCCACGGATTTTGGAGTCGGCTCAGACGGGATGGAGAACTGCCTGGAGATGAGGCTAAGTGCCCCAGACAAGCCAGCACCACAAGAAGGCGCGCCGCGGTTGCCAGAAGTGCCCCTGACCGATTTCATTTTCTGACCGTTCAGACCGAGGTGATGTGGCCAGTGAGAAACGGGTGGGTGGTCAATTTTTTTACTTTCTGTGCTCAATAGATAGGTGCGGACGAGAGGTATATTATGAGACCTAAATTGGGTAATGTGTTGTGGAAATTTTTGAAAATAAACACGAAAAACCGCTGCTTTTCGATATTTTTTATATATAAAATTTAATTTTGTATGTATTAATTAATTTAAAACATAAAAAATATATTTAAGAAAGCTAACTCGTCTTCGGCGATTGGGCTTCGAGGGGCTTGAGAATTTAGATGGGCCGCCCTACTCCTACCACGATCATGTCCGCGTGCGGGAACTCCGCTGCTCACCACCACATCAGCACTCCCACCACCTCTGCCACCACGCGTACGCACGCCTCTCCCACGACCAGCTCCAACATGCTCCGCGTGTTCCACATGCTCCTCTTGTCACACTTATACAATGTAAATGCAAATAAAACGCATGCATAATAGTAGAACAAAGTATACTAAAGTATATATAAACCGAAAATGCAAAATTAACAAACACCCATCCATCCATGTCGCATCCATAATCATATTATCAACTAACGCAGGAAAACATGGCTGACTCGCTGACCTTGACCTCGAAACACGGAGAGGCAAGCTGCCAGATACTGGCCGACCGCGCACACGGTATTTTTATTTAGTAATTAATGATACGTAGAATAAAATATTTACTACATTAACACTTTTAAGTTATTGTTATTTAACTAAATAATGATAAAAATGGCATTTTACTTAAAAAATATGATATTCCATTTATAAAAATGAGGGAATGTGATGTCATTGATCTGCGAGATGGCTGCTACTGTTCGATAAATTAAATAAGTTCTATACAAAAACCATAATAATAAATCTATAATCCACCAATAAAAAAGTGTTTTTTTAAATTACTTACATATTAGTGATGTAACGAATGTTCGCATTTGCATTCACGAATATTCGCATATTTTTTTGTCATTCGCATTCGTATTCGCAAGAAACGAAATGAATGTTTGGCGAATATATTTGACAAACAAAAAGAAAATTATATATGGATTGGATGGATCTGTAAAGATAATACAACTGTTATGAAGTATATTTTTTTATTGACATATTAATATTAATAATATCTAGGTCTAATAAGTCTTGTTAATGTACTGATTTAGCAGATTATAACTACTAGTTTTAATTCAAGATAAATCTTTGAAAAGCATTAACGCATGCTTAGCGAACTCTAAAGTTACAATATTAAATGGAAAAAAGAATACGGTCGCGAACAGTATTCGAACCTACGCCTCCCGGATAAATACTCCAGGCGCTCTGACCACTAAGCCATCTCGACCTCTGCTCACCACCGCGAATTCTTCTTCCATATTTTAACACGTCTTATGGTGACGTCATTGCAATCAATTCAGTACCTATACAGGTGACCGAACCGACACGACCAACTTTGCAGCTAATACAATGTCGTAAAGAATGCAATTACCTTAATAATTCAAGATAAATCTTTGAAAAGCATTAACGCATGCTTAGCGAACTCTAAAGTTACAATATTAAATGGAAAAAAGAATACGGTCGCGAACAGGATTCGAACCTGCGCCTCCCGGATAAATACTCCAGGCGCTCTGACCACTAAGCCATCTCGACCTCTGGTCACCCTGTTAATGCTTTTCAAAGATTTATCTTGAATTATTAAGGTAATTGCATTCTTTACGACATTGTTTTAGCTGCAAAGTTGGTCCTTCCATATCTTAGTTTTTAGTTTTTCTTCGTCTACTTTTAGACTATTTCTTATATTAAAATATCTGTTTGGTGTCATAGCCTTTTTTATAACTTGAATCCCGTATTTCTGAGACCAGAATAATGCTATTTTTGGTAAGTTAATAGCACTTATAACCATCTGAATACCAAAAAAGACTTTCAGTTCTTAGACTGTTACACCCAAGGTACAGCCTTTTCTGAGTTTATTGGTTCTATTTGTAGCAGTTGTCATTTCTGCCAATATATCATCATTGACATATTGTGTGAAATAATCTTCAGGTGTCCATGACTCAGTCTTAACTTTTTTGTAACTGGGTCGGTAAAACAGGAGTTCTAAAGGTTCAAACTGACCATTCCATGCGTCGGATATAACCGTAACTGCTGTTTGACGTGAATGTCCACGGGTACCTCTAGTTCCCCCCCTACGACCAGTTGGGCGGGTGCGGTTTCAGCCTCGGCTCCTTCTCTCTACTACAGAAGATTGCAGAGATACTTCTGATTGTGAATCTACTTCCTCATTTGAAGAGCTGGAAGATGAAGTACTGGATTCTTCGTCTTTTTCAGGTCGTGGTGTAAAAGCCGTATCCTCATTTTCATCAGCATCAGAGAGATCTATGTCTGATTCTTCGAGTCGCGCTAAAAGTTTGTTATCGCGTAAGACTGTAAAAAAAACTCTTTGAGAACCAATGTAATATCTACATGACATAAATAAGTCAATTTTCATACTGAGAACCATTGTAATACCAGACATTAAATTAGTTTTTCTGACAAATAAAGTGATTCAATAATAATTTTCGGATAACAACTTACCGCGTGCATCTGAGCGACGTGCCATCTTCCTCGCGCCGCCTCAAAGAGAGAGTTTTTTGACGTGTCTGTCAAACTCAAAATGACGTTTGGTGCAGTGTTGCTAGTTTACTAAGGTTACACAACTACCATAAAACGATTAGTTCCGAACACAATTCACCGATGACTTAGAAGGAATTTTTAATTCTTCATGCAATATAGGTATGACGCTGGAATCCAGGAGGCTATATATAATATGTATTTTATTTTTCTAACAAAATCAAAATATCTTTAATCAAATTAGACCATTTGAAATGGCACTTCTTGAACGTCATACATTACAATAAAACAGTCCTCAAAAACGCCCACCCTTCACCTATGAATTAATGATAATGAAATTATATGTTACTATAACAAAGTTGAAAATTAGAATAATAATGAAACTGGCTGTAACCTAATATTCGCCTAGCACGTGGCCCAGAATTCTTAATAATTAAACTTTATCCAACACATATTCATTAATATATATTTTTTATCAAAACATCTATAGGATTTAGAATTGGATCATTAATGCCTCAATAGCATTTTGAATAGTACTAAAGTTTTGTTATAACTTAGCTGCCGACGTAGCTTTAATTCGTTTATTTGTTTGGCGGGTAACTCAGCGGAATTTGACTAGGAATCTCCGCTTTTTACAAACAGTGTCAAACCACTTTTAATAGGACCCCGTTTTCTGAATAATTCCTTAAACGCCTCACCCATATTGACGATTTATGGAAAGAAAGAGTACTCACGATTATCCTCCAACCACTGTGGTGAATAATGCGCACCACGCACGTTGTTCCTATAAAGATATTAGGCGATTTTAGTACAAATAGGACAAAGGTGTATAAGTATTTGGAAAGGTCTTACTCCCCTGAACGAAGGCACTCCTCCCGGCCGGCCGCTAGTGGTCGTATTTCTCCAGGCTTGAAGGACCAAATGTTTTGGTGTAGCAGCAACTTGATAGTGTGTCAGCAGAGTGGAGACGTTTTCAGGTCTCAGAGACGAAGTAATAAAAACAATAATCTCGTTCCAAAAAATTATAATGAATCGGCTAATTTCCATTTACAGTTAGGTACACAGACAATATTGAAGAATACACCACAGACTAAAATATCCTCGGATAAGAAGGAGAGAGTATAATATACCTATTATAAGAGATCTTCCAATAACACCAGACAAAGTTCGAGTGCGGGTCGGACAATATATATATATATATTTTAAAATGTAATATTATTATCATTTTGAATCTAAATCGTAACAGCTAGGATCAAATCAATGAACTCTATAAATAACTCACTGGTCGGGCGGGCAGCAATACCACCAAGACAACTATATATGGATACTATATATATAAATAAATCAAATCGAATCAAAATTTCTTTATTCAAATTAGGCTAAAAATTAGCGCTTTTTGAACGTCAAACATTAAGACAGACCCCAAAAAAGCCCACCATTCACAAAATTTTGAAATTATGAAATGCATAATATTAATCACTATTTCGATATTAATATATTGAAAATTTTATATTATGAATGTAAAATGGGATTTTTTCATGTGACTCGGTGTTTCGTTCATCGTTGAACACACTGCTTGTTCTTAATTATCTAAATGATAAATGATTTTATTTCTGTAAATTTTTATAAGTTTTTACAAGTCATTTTTATAAACTAGATGGCGCCGGCGGCGTCACGGGCATTCTATTTTGGTTAGCTATATTGAGAAGCACCCAGTACGCGTTCACTATTTTCCCTGCTGTAATGGGGTTATAGTTAAATGCAAGCACCGCAAGCAAATATCTGAAAACATTACATTATTGAATTTTAGTTACCTTCAAAGTGTAGAGATCGTCTAAACTGAAATGACGCGCCCTACTACTTAGGGCCGCTTGCGCGTTCTAGAGTTAATTTATTTAACTCCGAGTTAACTACTAACTCAGGGTTAAATAATTAATTTTTCTTGCACTGCCGCTGAGTTAACACTTAACCATGGGTTAAATAATTAACTATTAAACCCTCTGAAGTTGGGGGTTAAATTTTTAACTCTGGGTTTAAAATGTCGAAATTGTCAGGTTATGCTAGTTTGTGTTGTATGTTTAAAGAGAAATAACGTTGTTTTGCCACGATGAGTGATTTTTTGTTGTCTGATGATGATGAAGAAATTGTCGACTATATAAGTTCAGATTTTTTTAATAGGAGTGTCGGGGAACGGATTGATCATTTTGATTTTCAGAGAGATAAAGCATTTCATAGAAGATTTCGACTTGAAAAAGAAAATGTTCTGTATCTATTAAATAAAATCGAGGATAAATTAATACAGCCTACACACAACAGGTAAGCTAACTATGTTTTGTTTTTAGCATATGAATATTTAACAGCATAATGCAATAGAATATTCACACAGGTAGTCGCAGATAAATATTATACCTACCTGTTAATATACCTTTCATTTCATGACATTTATTTTTATTTTGACAGTGAGGCTTTGTCACCTATGAACCAGTTACTATGTACATTGAGATTTTATGCCACCGGAAGTCAATTAATAAGATGTGGTGATTTTATTTGAGTACATGAGTCAACAGCGCGCAGAACAATCCACAGGGTGACGGATGCCATTGCCCGATTGTATTCCGAATTTATATTTATGCCAACTACTGAGGAAGAGCAGAGGCATGATGCGATGGAGTTTTATCAAATCGCTAGGTTTCCTCGCGTTATTGGAGCTATAGACTGCACACATGTGAGTATTAAGTCACCAGGTAGAGTTTAATAGAACATATGGAGCTCAAAATAAATTAGACATATTTTACAGTGCATTCAAATTGATCTAGAGTAATATATTATACATGAAGTTATTTTTATGTTTATTTTTTAAATAAACTTGCAGAA
Source organism: Xylocampa areola (assembly GCA_935421205.1). Lineage (NCBI taxonomy): Eukaryota > Metazoa > Arthropoda > Insecta > Lepidoptera > Noctuidae > Xylocampa > Xylocampa areola. The sequence continues at coordinate 13,482,279 of OW285220.1, forward strand.
ATATAATTATTATTTATTTTTAGGAGGAGACACTGCTGAAATTTATAGAAACAGGAAAGGCTATTTTTCTATAAATATGTAGGCAATATGTTCTTCAGATTTAATGTTTAACGATGTTGTTGCAAAATGGCATGGATCTGCTCACGACTCTCACATCTGGGACAATTGCAATCAACGCAGACATTTTCTACAAGGCACATATACAAATTACTGCCTACTTGGTGATAGTGGATATGCGCAAACCCCATTTATGATGACACCGCTGGGAACTGTAAATTCACACAATGAATCTATATATAATGAATCACAAATAAGAAGTAGAAATACCATTGAGCGCACATTTGGTATCTGGAAAAGAAGGTTCCCTGTTGTAACCAGAGGGATACAAGTACACTTAAGCAGAATACCTGGCATCATCATAGCTACTTGTGTTCTACATAATCTAGCACGTCTACGAAATGATAGTGAACCACCTGCTGATCCAGAATATCTCCCTATATTTGAAGACAATGGGCAAGAACCAGCTACCTCATTAACAAACAACAATAGGAACACACGTGGATATCATGCTCGTGAAGTGCTAATAACTCAACATTTTGGAAGATTGAACTAGTTATCATCATTTTTATAATAACAACCTGGCTTGTATTTTAAAAGTAAAAAACAATATACTTCAATTTTATTTATTTTTCTTGTGTACATTTTTCTAATTCCATATTTCTTAATTTTGCATTATGGGCATTTTTTGCCTTTACTTCTTCTAACACGATTGACCGTAACAAACGGTTCTGTTCTACTTTTTCTTGTTCTTCTTCAAGCTGTATTTTCAAAAGTTCTTTCTGCATCCCAATTTTTCTGAAGTGAAACGGCTGGAGACGGAGAACAGTCGGAGAAGTTTTTGGACGAGGTTAGCGCCATCAGTTTTTTTATTTTCAATTATTTGTTTATATTTGGTTACTATATCACAAAGAAGCGAACTGTAACTACTTGTGAAATTTGGGCCACGTAAACGAGATTTCTTTTCCATTTCACAAAATAATACAATAATCACACAACAATACAAAAATCGTCACAAAATACACGCGTAAGCAAATTATAAGTACACTGATTTGACAGATATTTTATAGGTCTCCATTCAACATAGTACGACCAAAAACGCCATTTCACTTTAAATCTGACATTATACAAGGGACATATGCGAGTTATTGAGGTGTGAGAGAGAGACCAATACTTATGTCGTTCGTCATTCGTTCTTTTGTATTTGGCTGGATGTAACCAGAGTGAAACTGACTTTTATGTAATGCTTTAATAGGTTTTGAATTCATGGTAATTACACAATAATTATTAAGTGATTTATGAGTTTCAGTTTACATTTTTAAAAAAACTAACAATTTTTGAATTGTTTATTTTACAATTAAATATAATTAAAGAAAGAAAGAAAGAAATTATTTATTTTGACCTCGTAAGCAGGTTAAACATACAGAAAATACACAAATCATAAAAAAAAAAAAAAAATTAAGAATACTAAAGGACCTGCACGAGACCAAAAAAGGCCCCTATCTCAGCATAAGCTACTCCATCGAAATGAAGCAGCGCTGGTTTTCGGATAGGACCGAATATTGACAGTGAAATCACGGGCAACCACGGCGTACGCAAACATGCAAAAGGTGAAAAATTGTGATAAATACATATAATTAAACTATTACATAGTCAAATGTAATGAAAAATTTTAACAATAATTTATTAAATAAATATGAGCATAGTAATAAATAAATACTTGTAAATTATTTAACATCAGTCGCATTATAAGTGCAACGTTTGCCGTTTGCGACGTGTCCCTGCCCTAGTCTCCGCAACGCTAATTTGTCTATGACATGACAAATTAAGGGAGATCATGGCAACACTAAAAGGACGCGCAAACGCGCTTATCGCGACACGATGCTGTCAATATGATAACATCACAAAATAAATATGCAAATAGTAACATAATGTAAATAGAATATAAGTGTATTGATTAAGTTGTTTTCTAGTGTAAATATGTATTTTTAAAAGGTACCTACTTTCAAACGAAGTTTGAAATCTGTGAGCTGTACAACAAAATGTGCCAGTGCGATACAGTGTTGACGTAAAGTGTAGTTTCGTAGTTTTTGTGCTATTATAACAGCTGCAATTCTTACCGAAAAGTTAGCTATCCAAACAAGTTCGCTGCTAAACTAACCTACGCTGCTAAATCATCGTGACACAATGGTAGGCAGATCATGGGTAAGTTGAAACGTCTTCTTTTTGTTTATTTGTTAAATATAGTTTAAATCTTGTTCTAAAAGTGTGCACGGTTTTCATAGCACGAAATGGCGGTGGCAGGTCGTTCCAGCAGCGAGTAGCAGCAAACTTGAAACTTCCACGAAAGGCTGCAGTTCTATGCCTCGGCGTGGTTAAAAGATAGGCTGACGCTCTTGTGTTGTGCTTATTGAAGTGGCGCGACCAAGACAGTTTGTTGTACAGATAAATGGGTTTTTGTGTTAGTACAATATCAAATAGTAAAGTGGCCAAGTGAAGCTGTCGACGTGCTCGCATCTTCATTAAATTGCCGGTATTTAAAAATGGTGTGATGTGGGATCGAGGTGGGACATGAAAACAAAAGCGGGCACATGCATTTTGGACTCTTTGAATTAACCTCTCAGTTCTTCCAAGAATACAGGTCCCATACACAGTGTCAGCGTAGTTCAGTTTGGATAAAACAAGTGACTCACAAAGCATGATACGCATATCCACACTTATGTAGGGACGAATCCTGTAGAGAAGCTTAAGACGGTAAAAACAGCTTCGTACAGCCTCAAGAATATGGGTTTCAAAATGTAGCTGCCCATCAAATACAACCCCAAGATTTCTGGCTTCCTGGACCTGTTCGATAGGACAACCATCAATCCTCAGATCAAGACTATAAACCAGTGTTTTATTTATAGCTTCTCTGGAACCTAGAATAATAAATTTTGACTTGTTTGGATTTAATACTAGGGAATTTTTGTTTGACCAAACTGTGATCCTATCAAGGTCCTCATTAATACTTTTTACAGCATTTGCAGCATTCTCAGGATGGAAGGAGAGGTATAGCTGCAAATCATCAGCATAGAGGTGGAACTTGGTGTTAACTAGACAGCTGGCAATGTCAGCGCTGTATAAGATGAAGAGCAGTGGTCCAAGGATGGATCCCTGAGGCACACCCCTGTTCACCTGTCTCGGACTAGATGACAAAATATCTCCACTCCTATCATCAGTGACCTGCACAGACTGAAACCTATTGCTGAGGTAACTATGGAACCATTTTACAGTCTCAATATGAAATCCATAATATGACAACTTAGAAGCAATAGTGAAACATTTATGGAGTCAAAAGCGCGCGAGAAATCGAGTAGTATCAGCAGAGTTACCATACCCTGGTCTCTGGCGTCCAACACATTGTCCACCACATCAATTAAAGCTGTAGCTGTGCTATGTTTTTTGCGAAATCCTGATTGCACCATAGGTAAAATATTAGATTGTTCTATATATTCTCTAAGCTGGTCGCAAACTACCTTCTCCAAAACCTTAGAAAGGCATGGCAGCAGACTAATTGGGCGAAGATCCTTGGCTAGAGTAGGGTTAGGAACTTTAGGTATGGGTCTAACTATAGCCATTTTCCACAGGTCCGGGAATGTAGAAGTTACTATTGAATAGTTTATGATGGATGTGATTGCAGCAAGTGACTGAGGAAGAGTCATCATCAACATCTCCAGTGAAATATTTTCACAACCCAATGCATTTGATTTAAGGCTACGGAGAAGATTAAGAACAGTGTCCTCTTGCACAGTTTTGAGTTGAAAATGGCAATTACTAAATCTGTTAAACTCAAAATAAGTTAATTCAGAGATAGCAACCATACCACTGCCGGGTACTTCCAAGAAGTGTTGATTTAAACTTTCCGTGTCATGAAAGAAGAAAGGTAAACCCTGCACTGGCTTAGTAGATGTGTTAATGACAGACTTAATGTGGCTCCATAACTTCTTGGGTTGTTTAATAGGACCCCGTTTTCTGAATAATTCCTTAAACGCCTCACCCATATTGACGATTTATGGAAAGAAAAAGTACTCACGATTATCCTGCAACCACTGTGGTGAATAATGCGCACCACGCACGTTGTTCCTATAAAGATATTAGGCGATTTTAGTACAAATAGGACAAAGGTGTATAAGTATTTGGAAAGGTCTTACTCCCCTGAGCGAAGGCACTCCTCCCGGCCGGCCGCTAGTGGTCGTATTTCTCCAGGCTCGAAGGACCAAATGTTTTGGTGTAGCAGCAACTTGATAGTGTGTCAGCAGGGCGGAGACGTTTTCAGGTCTCAGAGACGAAGTAATAAAAACGATAATCTCAAAAAATTATAATGAATCGGCTAATTTCCATTTACAGTTAGGTACACAGACAATATTGAAGAATACACCACAGACTAAAACATCCTCGGACAAGAAGGAGAGAGTATAATATACCTATTATAAGACATCTTCCAATAACACCAGACAAAGTTCGAGTGCGGGTAAGGACAATATATATATATATTTTAAAATGTAATATTATTATCTTTTTGAATCTAAATCGTAACAGCTTGGATCAAATCAATGAACTCTATAAATAACTCACTGGTCGGGCGGGCAGCAATACCACCAAGAAAATAATTTATGGCTACTATATATGGATACTATATATATAAGTAAATCAAATCAAATCAAAATTTCTTTATTCAAATTAGGCTAAAAATTTGCGCTTTTTGTACGTCAAACATTAAGACAGCCCCCAAAAAAGCCCACCATTCACAAAATTTTGTGATTATGAAATGCATAATATTAATCACTATTTCGATATTAATATATTAAAAATTTATTATGAATGTAGAATGGGATTTTTTCATGTGACTCGGTGTTTCGTTCATCGTTGAACACAGTGCTTGTTCTTATTTATCTAAATGATAAATGATTTTATTTCTGTAAATTGATCTTTTGAAGACTTTTTACAAGTCTTTTTACAAGATTTTTTGCAAGTAATTTTTATAAACTAGATGGCGCCGGCGGCGTCACGGGCATTCTATTTTGGTTAGCTATATTGAGAAGCACGCAGTACGCGTTCACTATTTTCCCTGCTGTAATGGGGTTACAGTTAAATGCAAGCACCGCAAGCAAATATCTGAAAACATTACATTATTGAATTTTAGTTACCTTCAAAGTGTAATACCTTAATTTCAAGTAATATTTCATTTCATTTATAAGTAGTGATAGCCTACTGCTATCACCGTTGGACTGATAAGTCAAAGATCGCACGTTGAAAGCCAAGGCACGCAACATTTTCTAAATCATGTGCGTGTTATTTCAATACAAAACTGAAACGAGCATTTAATACTCCAATGCACCGCTCCACTACATTTCGGGCCATAACATGCATTTCATAAAAATTATGGTCCGCAGTCCCTTCTACTATGTTCAGTATTGGTGTAATCATAGTAGCCCGTAATGGATACTGATTGCGCACTGTATTACTTGTTGGTGATATGAATTAAAACGCCGGTTTTTGGACATTAGACGTAGATATTTAATTTTGCTTTACAATACAATTTAGAATTTTGATCTTATTAGAAACGTTTGTCACCGGACGTTCTGTAGACGTAATGGCGCGCTCGCGCCCCCTCTCGGCCCGGTCATGCCATTTTAGTTCGTTCAGAAACGGCTCAAACAGATACTCACTGTCAAGTCGTTTTTATTATTATTATTATAACTGTTTCAATAAAGTGCTCCCTTCTTTTAATTTGTTTCTTCAATATACAGTACGTAACAAAAACCCTGTTGTTCCTGTTAGCTGCGTTATCAGAATCGGTATTCATATATTCGGTATAATAAAAATGCCTCTCCGAGGCACTTTCCTACGCTTGATCTCTCTCCGGTCGTGTCGGATTGCCGTCCCATCGGAATATGAGAGTGAAGGAAGAGGGAGTGCACCTGTGTTTGCGCATACACTTGAGCACTATAATATCTCCTGCGTACTTGGCTAATCTCAGTGGAGATAGGGCGCCATGACCGAAATACGGTCGGAAGGAGTATTTAGTATTTATATAAAAAAATAAAGCATTTAGGAAGCTATAAACAAAATCAAATGAAATATTAAATAATAATTGTAAAATAATAGTGATTCTGGCTCTGTAATTCTGCACGGAGCTTTGACGCGAAGCCAGAGAGAGACAGCAAGTTGTATCAAAGGCGCCGCCGCCACACTGCATATTTGCACCTACACTAAGGTCTTGAACTCATCACGTGTTTTAACTCAGCTGTTTACGGTTCATCACCTTAACGATCTTTTTTTTTCCTGGGATTATCCAAACTTTAAAGCACTAGTTTATTAAAATGTGTATTTGACGGTCTCGCAGATGTTGTTCAATATGCCCTTGCATCTCTATGCACTTTTCACGCCGTTTAATACAGGCGCGAGCGCACGGGCCAATTGAGTGGCCCACCGCCGCCAATCCACCTTTCGCCGTATTCCGCATCTAAATAGTTTCTCACAAGGCGGGAAAAGTGTGATGGTTCGCCGTCATATTGAAACCACATACGACGCACAAGATCGAGATTTAAGACGTCAAGCGTCTCGCTCAGCTCTTCTCGCAAGAAGCGAAGGTAGTGTTCACCATTCATTGTATGGTGTAAAAAACATGGCCCGATAATTTTATCACCGATAATTCTCGCCCAAATTTTAAAGGAAGATTAACGTTTGGGCTGGTTGTGGATGCCTCTACCACACCATTGAGTCATGTGTTTAACCGGGGCTGCTCGCATCTGTACACATAGTATTAAGGTCCGAATCACATATCTGTAATAGAGAAGGTAAAGAGGCATAATAATTTAAAATTAACAAACCTTTGTGTTCGGTTGTTTCCATATTTAAAATGGCATACTTACAATGATTACATTTAAAGAGTGGAATCCCTTTTGGTTATAGTAGCACTCATCATGCATGATGGGATATTGCCACATGACTGCCATCGATGTAGCCTAGTACGCCCGGAATCTCGAATCAATAGAATCTATACCTTATATAATAAAAAAAAATTGTTGCTTTTTTCTCACACATATAGTAATAGTTAATGTAAACTGGAGGAGCGGAACCACATACTACAAGCAAATCTTTGCTTAAAAGGAGATTCCCAACTTAACAATTGTTATTTACATAAGCTGATGAAATAAACATTTTTTTTATTTTTTTTTATTTATACATCACTATATGATGTATTACTTACCTATTATATACAACCAACGCTTGTTGCGTAATCAGATTTTTTCATTATGCAGTTTATGAGATCGACCATGTGACGATTATATTCTGCCACTATAAAAGGTCGATTATTGACAAAAAGAGTAACGCGACGGATATCAGTAAAAAATTTTTGAACTGAGTCGATAACGTCATCTGACTTTCTAGCCTTTACGGGTAATTTTAATCAACCACTCTGCGATAGTATTTTCTTCTTCATATGTCAAATACGGTGTTGGCCCACCTCTTGGAATATTATATTTATTTGCGACTGTTCTCAAAGACATTGTTTTAGTATTGATTTTTTCTAAAGCCTCGTCAAGGGAGTCTTTGGTGTATGGAGATATCTTCAGCATAATTTTTTCCTCACGAACCTGATATAAACGAAGAAAATAATTTTAAGTTAATTTATTCAAAATTAAAAAAGAAAATATTGTAAAACTGCACATAATGATTTGAAAATTATAGTAATTGAATAGAACGCTTGTTATTATTACAGAAGATACGTCTTCTATTCATCAACAACGCTATTTATTTATTTTTAATTATATGTATTGGCATAGGAGGCCAATAACTATAAGTTATTCAAATAATTGTGACAGCTATTGGCCACTACAAAATTATGAGGTTATAATGAAAATAGGTTATTGTGCACCCTAAATCTGTTAAAACGCATAACAAGACACTATTTTATAGAGTTTGAATAACGGCACTAGTACATATACTTTATAAAATATTGCATAAAAAAAAGTAGCAGTCTTAACATTTATTTAAGAAGATTACTTACGTTTGTACCTCCCAGCAAAACATCTCACGACGAAAAGAAACCAGTTCACATAGCGGAAATTGTTAAAACTATTTGACAGAGTATGAAAGTATTGCCATTAATGCAGTTTTTTATCTACTATTCTGGTAGGTTATTGCTTATTTTTGGCCGTCAAAGTTGAAATGGCCAATAACTGTAAGTGTTTCCCCTATTTTTTTACCAAATAGGGTCGGAGACTTTAAAAGACTCAGGCTTCCTTTTATTGGTAAAAGAAATAATTATTACCGTTTTTTCGACAATAATTGACCACTGAAGGGGTGATAAGACACCAACTTATTTTTTATAAAAACGTTGCTCCACACTAGGAATTTCTTCCTGTATCGTGGGTGCGTTTACAGACATATAATCTCACATACACACACCCAGACCCGGAGCAATTATCTATAGATCGTACAAATATTTGCTCCGTGCAGGAATAGAACCCAAGGAAGGAATCGAATTCGCCAACCGCGCTGTCATCCTTGTGGGCATCCCCTATTAAATTTTCATAGTGGTATCAAGAAGAGTTGTTAAGGCCACTCTATTGCGTAACAATGCTTCGATCCAATTAATGGTCGCATGGTCAATGCTGCGCTGTTTCAGACTGTTAACTATGACGTCTGTTTATATATTGTGAAATGCTCCTTCGATGTCTAAAAAGGCACCAAGTGCAATTTCTTTATCCTCAACAGCTTTCCCTATGATATCTACCAAGTTAATTAAGGCAGACTCCGTTGATTTGTCTTTCTGGCAGTCATGTGTCACGTGTAGGGGTTTGTTATCCAAGTAGGTTGCCCTGATGTGTAGGTTGAGTACCTTCTCCATGGTCTTTAGCATGAAGGAAATCTACAGACCTATCATCATCTTCTTCTTTCTTCTTCATCTACAGATCTGTGCCTGTCTCCTGCTTTGGGGATAAAAGTGACAGTGACCCTGGTCCATGCTGTGGGTATATATCCCCAAGCAAAAGCTCTAAATGCCTTAACAAGTGTTGGCAGAATGATATTTAGTCCTTTTTGCAAAAGGGCAGGAAAAATATGAGCGTCGCCGCATCTTTTGTCATGGGTGACCTTCGTTGACTGAAAAAACATTTTCTATCAAAACTGGAATGCAATGTAAAATAAATTATTATCAATGAAATTTATAGATGTTTACATAATTCATTTTATTTCACAATTATAAACTCTTACACAAAAATTTTTATCGTTTACGCGTTTTGAGAGGAAGTTAGAGTCAGTAAAGGTAAATAAAATATTTATAATTATATTATATAATTGAATTTGGTAAAAAATAAAGTAAATTAAAGAAAAAAAAAGTACTATTTAAGTATTAATCCCCGCTGTAAATATGATATAATTTATTACTGTATATGATTTAATAAATAAATAAAAAACATTAAAATTAAATTAGTTTTGAGGACGGCATTGTTTCGTGGTTATCGTAAAACGAAACGTTTCATGAGGCATGAGCATATTTGGCAACCACAGAAAAATCATCAATGAACCGATTGGCTAGAAATAATAGCCAGCTCAATTCCTGCACTCCCAAAGCTTTTTTCAATCCAAAAAAAAAAAAAATTTCTTTTAATCCAAAGATTTTCGCCGGGACCACCATCTGATGATGGTATATAAAACGAGTTTACAAAACCTGGAGATCTTACATAGCTTTTGAAAGCAGGTATTTCATAATGTTTTCAACTAAGAATTGCTACGTATGAAGGCACCGAGAGTGCCACAGGTTCAGATTTCCTTTTACCAACTTTCTTTATTATAATACCTGCGTGAATAGAGAGGGATTAAGTTTATGTTTTTCCGCGACCACGAAATCAATATAATAGTCAAGGAGCATTCATATTAGTACTTGAGTGTTTGTTGCTATAATACCTAACGGCACGCGCGCTTTGTCATCCATGTTGATAAAAAAGAAAACTTGATCACGGCCCAAAATTTAATATAAAGATTCAAGGTTTCTTATCATAGCAGTACATCCATCAGCTGCGCCACCGAAAACTGGAATCTCCTTTATGACTTCAAGTATACCGGATTGGTTTTCTTCTACTCTAGGCTAATCAACAGCATCTCGAAGTTTTAGAGCTGCTGCTAAGTCGGTATTATTTTAACAAAGTTCTAAATTTTTTTGTTTTGGAATCACGACTTTTTTGTCGTTCCGCTGCGCTGCGTTCATATTTCGCTTGAATTTGTTTTTTTCCTGCTAAATATCTTTCCTCAAAGTTGCTTTTCCTTTTACTCCTTCAACTTTAGCTATATCAGTGTCGCGTGCTAACTAACGCGCTCTCAGATTCTAGGACTACAATTTTATACCTAGAAGCGTTCTGACTAAGCTTTGGTTTAGGTATAGTTAGTCGTTGGCATTTACTTGATTGTATAACAATATATTTAGTGTCTTCTGGTATGCCTTGTTTAGTGTTTCCCTGCAATTAAAAATAAACACGTAATATGTTGAATATGGACATGTAGAAGGCGTCTCTGCGTAGACCCAATTTGTGTATTTGGAAGACAGCAGAAATTATTGTAGGCTCCACTACAGAAAATAAATGCCGTTGATCAATATATTTAAAATTACAAAGATGAAAATTGTGCATGTGTTACTCGATACAATTTGAAGTGCATAGACAGATCAACCGCGCAAATGGTAAGACGACGGTGGCGCCACCGCTTGCGAACATCACTAAACAATAACGAGCCGGCAGGGTTTTTCAACATGCTCCCGGCCTTGGAAGATGTTCCGGCTTCTAAAGTTGATTTCTTTAAATAAATGTCCCTATAGCATATGTATGCATCAGAAGAGAGGTCACTAACTAGTTTCAAATGAATTGCTCGCGTAACAAAACAAACAAATACAGGATTTAATTAATTTTGCGCCTATGTCTTTTCGGTTTAGAATGAACACTGGCCCATAGTCTACTCCAACACGAAATAACGGAAAAGTTGCGGTAATGCGCTCCTTAGGTAGGTCATAATAAGTGAAGTCAAAGTTTTACCTCTAACGCGTTTACAAACAATACACTTAAGAGTCACCTTCCGCGCTAAGTTTCTGCCTGCCAGCGGCCACCAATCCTCGCATACTCGATCCAGCAACGCTTGAGGTCCTGAGTGCAGGGACTGAATGTGTTCATGCCGAAATAAAAGACTAGTAAACATATGTTTACTCGATAAAAGTATTGAATGTTTTTATATTCGAAGTCAGGTGAAGTTTCTTTCTGTATTCTCCTGCCTACTCGAATTAAATTTTTATCGTCTAAAAGCGGATTCAAAGGACATTAAACTGCGTCCATACATTGTTCGCCTAGAACCAATAACAAAGGAAAAATATGTATTGTATTTTAAATATGCGTATATTCTCCCATTTAATCTTGTTTTTATAGCGGACCAGCTGGAGAATCGTAATATTATAAAATATGTAACAGATTTTGAGGTTATAATCGAATAAGTGAATGGTAGTTCTATGTGGTGTTTAATGTAGTATAGTAGCACTGAAGACTGAATATGTACGGTAGACTGAAATAATTTTAAATAAACTGTTGAGATGCCTGACACCTTAGTCCTCCTGCGAACCATTGTTCGAAACGTCAGGAAAAACAAAAACCAATAATACACGCGATTAATCCGGATAAAAGCTGTATTATTGTAATGTGTAGTGATCGCGAAAACCTAAGATATTACTAGATAATTATGCAGTTTTTGTCCCATAGACTAGGATAACTGAAATATAAAAAATGAAAAACCTATGTACTTTCTTAGCAATAGTTTTGCAAAGAGACAACTGTTTCATTAATGTATATTATGAAAATAGCAAGATATATATTCTAAATACTCTTCCTGACTGTATTTCGGTCGCGGCGGCCTATCTCCACGGAGATTAGCCAAGTACGCAAGAGATAGCGTATACGCAAACACAGGTGCACTCCCTCTTCATTCATTCTCATAATCCGATGGGACAACAATCCGACACGATTGGAGAGAGATCAGGCGACAGCTTTTCGTGCTCTCCGAACCACGGGATATTTTAAATATGTAGATATACCAATCTAAATGTACAGCGATTTACCCATTAGGTAGAAGTTTCATCGATATGTTCCTAATAAGATTGTTATCTTTTTAATTTGTTTATCAGAAATAAAAGACAAGTTTTATTTTAATGTTTATTGTTGCTGTTCCTCTACATTAGAAATTAAAATATTGTCTAAAAATTTTGTGCAGGGTGATATTATTTTGATGTCTGGCAAAGCCTAAGTACCAAATAATAGTCATAACATGGGCGTGGCAACCAATAGTTCTGCGCCCAACGATACAATTACAGCAATATTGCACTATTGCTTGTCTGCCTATTTGTGATGGACCAATTACAATATAAACAAAAAAAAATATGACTTATATGACGACTGTGTATTTTACCTTGTAATAACCATACCGTTTCAGAACTTATTAATTCTAATTGATCCATCACATCCTGATCAACCTCAATAATATATGAACCATCTTATCTCACGTGTTCGCCATAGTATGAACGAGCTTGTTTAATTTGATAAACTCCTAATGGTATTAAAATCAAGTCATTATATTCCATTTCGGGAAAATCTCAAAAATCATCTATCTCTAAAATCATTACGTCACCTCCTCTGAAATACTGACGCATGGGTTTTGAGGGATCACAAAATTCATCAAGTAAAATGTCAGCGTCTGATTTTGTAGCTGCATATGGGCCCAGTAAATCAATTATATAGCCATCGCAACATACTACCATGAACGGTTTGACAAGGTTTCTATATTTATGAATGGAATATGTTTTCTTTTGATATGCATAATTGCTACTAATTGTTCCATCCATTATTATTATAATTGCTTTCCTGTCTTCTGTGTTACTACCAAGGTTTCCGAACAAAGACTCTGGAATGTAAAGGTTTCTTCTGGCAACTTCGTCTCTACGTTGTAGTCCTAAATGTTCTAGCACCAAGCATTCCACCATAACTTCTCGTGCTTTAGTTATTAGTTTTCTAAAAGTACTTCTGCCAATATTTAATAATGTTGAGATTGTATCATCTGAATAAGCTTAATTAAATAAGCACCAAGTGATGTAGCACGTTTGTGAATGTCAGGAAGTTCTGCCGCAAGTTCTCTGAATTGTTCCTTTGTTCGTCCCAGGCAATACCACACTAAATGATCATCCATTTGCTCAATATTTTCAAAATCGATGATAGTCTTTAATATGAGTCCGTCAGTTTCGGTATCACCGCTATTGGATCTATAAAGGCAAGCATAGAAGCGGGGATGGTCGTCGCTATCTATACGGAGCCATAAGGTGGAGAGGTCCCTTCAAGATTCCCAAGGCGACGAGAACTGATATCGTCTCTGATATACACACACACTCCATCCTTGAACAAAAAGGAGTGTTCAAGTCCGTACCCAGGATAAGTAAGGCAGGATGTGTCCACTGATGACGATATCTGCGTCTCGGTCAGGAAGAGCAAGGCTGGCTTTACTGTCTCGAGATGGTGATGAACAGCATTAAGGTTGGTATGTAATCCCCTTATGTTGCGGCCTGGGCTTCCACGTTTAGGTGCGTTGTGTCCTGAACGCGGACGTACAGAGAGGGATTCTCCAACGCTAGCGCAGTCGGGTTCCTGGGGTAACAAACGATTTTTCAACTGCGCCATCATAGGGGGTTTGGACCTCCGGTACCCTCACTCACTCAGCGTAACACAACGCAACCGTTGTTTCACGCCGGTTTTCTATGAGGCCGTAGTATCAATCCGGTCGAGCCGGCCCATTCGTGCCGAAGCATGGCTCTCCCACGGTAATTTAATGTATTTCCTGTTTCCTTTTTCCTCATTATTCAAAAATAATATTTTCAATTTGTGTTCCTCATTAACTAATTCGTGCTCCTTGTTTGCGATGTGTTTTTGAAGCGCCACTAACTCTAAGCGAGCTTTTGTCAATTGGTCCAATTTTGCAATCACTCCTGTCTCGATAGATTTTTGTTTAACAGCTGCTTTCAAACCTGGACTAATCTTAGTTTTTAAGGATTTTGGATTCCACGAAGACCAATTATTTTCTGAAAACTTAATAAGTTTTAATTATTTTTTATAATTAATTAAATGAATTGATAACAAGATCAGTAAAGAGATTATTACACTTATCACACTTTTTTGAGTGTCTTCAACGTCCATATACTTGCACGGGTTGATGGTTGGCCAACAAGGGCCTTCATCTAAAAATAAAGTTAAGAATATCATGTAGTGTTTTTTCATTCTATATTAGCTATCTAAATAGTATACTGAAAACATTAAGAAGAAAACACGGCATAAAAAAATAAAATTGACGTACCATTTTCAATTTTATTATTAACATTTTCCTTCAGAACTGGTAGGCAAAATAATCATTTTCTAAAACAAAACAAAAAAAGAAATATTAAGGTCCGCCTTTCATATTATAATTTAAGACAGTTGAATATCTGGTAGGGAGATATCTAGAACCTTAGTTTTTGATAAATCAAAGCCACATATAAGTTAGTTCCGCGAGCAGGAACTAAAACACATTTTTATGCAATTAGAATTAATAAAGTGTACATAAATATAATGATAATTAAATTACCATAAGAATACTATACCTTCACCTAAAGTGAAAGAAACATTGTTTAAAGTTTGCATTGGCAATTCTTCCAGGATAACTTTGACAGTCTCTCTTAGTATTGGTTCTGAAAAAAAAAAACAAACAAAGATGTTGGTGAGATGTGTGTGTGAGTCAAATCTAGCTTTATTACTTTCCATCATGATTAAAAAATAACTAAAAATATCTAAGATCTCATACCTGGAATGTTGTCACTGTCATTGCGAGCATCTAGCCCAGTGATGTTGGAGCAAATCGCCATAACCTTCTCCTTAATTTCCGTGAAATCTGGGCCATTTTTATATAGCTATTGCCGATGTTTTGCCATTGATTTTTTCGTTTTTTTTAATGCACTCATATTTGATCTTTAAGCTCTTCGTGTCACGTGCTGTAACGCCCGAAGCGGCAATAAATAATGAAGCAATTATGTTCCAAGTTGTTTCCTTTCCTTTATTTGTGACAGCGCCCGGCTTTTTATTTTCTATTATTGTGCGATGATTCACCACCAATTCGGTCGAACTCACTTCGCTATTACTTAAATTCGTAGAACGTTCGCGTTTCACAATATCTTGCATATTTAAAATAGCAATTAAAGTTATTCAAACGGTAAGAAAATAATAACACGGAGCCAAGCCGAAAAGATTTAAGGTTATGTTTTACCGTTGTATTTTGGCAACCGCTGTCATTGCTTCGAAGTTCTCTATCTCTTTCTAAAGTAACCAAACGTACATAAGCGCGTCTCCCTCTCGCAGATGTGTGTGAAGCTAGTCACAAAAATTAGTCAGATAATTAACTAATCAAAAGCACTATATGGGTCGGGAACCAAACTATATATTAAATTCAGTGTTAAAGATGTTTCTATATATTTCATAGGAAACATTATTCTCAGTATATGCATCCAAATATAAATGGAATTAATTTCAAGAGTAATCCCAAAACTTTAAGACAGAGAGACAATTTTTATTGGTTATAGATCTTTATAACGTATTTTAGATTATGTAAATATGTGCCAAAAAAAACAAGTACTAAACGAATAGTTTAAATATTTATTGATTGATTTCACAGTAAGTTTTAGTTCCAGTATGGTGGTTATACATATACACTGTAAAACAAAACATAGATGTGTACATAAGAGCGGCCTTTACAATGACAATTGGATTTGTACTCGACACTTCAACTCTCGCGCAAGAGCGGGAGAATTGCAATAATTATCCATCCATATTGTGTGCCCTTTGCCCTCAAGAACATGTAAAAGCCTGAGGACTAAGGCTGGAATAATCCCAGACAAAGGCGTTTGCTCATGCTGAGTGAGGTCGTGACCTGCATGGACCTCGAAGCGCCACAACTACCCGGTTTGGGATACGCAAACCTCGAAGGTTTTAATGCTGACTGATGCCGCCTTATTTTGGATAAATTGGTTGATATCAACCAACCTTTCCACTAAGTCAAACTCTCAACTAGTGCTATATTCTGGTGCATCTTATATAATGCCGAAAACAACTTGAACAACTTTGCCTGAGACCGGGTCATTAACTGATGACCTATTCCTGTGTTGTCCTGGAAATGGCACTTACTCAAAAGCAAGAAACGATCATACCCCATCGCGCATGAGAATCCGGGAGTTCTGAACAGGCCAGAATCCCTTGACCAGTACTCCTCGAGACGAGTCTTCTCGGTAATCCCGGTAGCTAGGATTATCGCGAAGAACACGTACAATTCATGCACGGTGGTATCACGCCAGTGCGAGATCCGGCTGGCAGGACTCAAACGGCCGCTGTCAAGCATGACCGTTACTACCTCTTGAGCATACCTATTTTTGTCCCGAGCTATATGCGCCATTATGTCGGCATTCCAGATGGCCGTGCATGCCGCATATGGCCAATCAAAAGATATTTCTGGGCCACAGTCAGCAACAAAAGGTTCCCGGCGCGATGTTGGTGAGATGGGCGGCTGCGGGCACTCCTCAAAATTAAATTTACTCTATGGCCCGTAGGTCGAGAAACCAGAAAGTGGTGGTGGCGACATACCTGCACCCGAACTTGATGAAGTTTTAAGTGATGGTGATGGCGAGCTCCCGGCTGGTGGCAGCGAAAAGTTCAGGGCTTTACTAATTTTGTCCCAAAGTGGTGCGCATCGTACTAACATAAAATACCTAAAACAAAGTTAATATTGCCACTGCAAATCTACAAGTAGAGGGTAAGTCATTCTCCTACAATAAATATTTTTCCTATTGATAAAGGAGTAAGCCATCACCCCCAAACCCTCGCAAACCGTTTTAACAAGACGCATCGTACTAGCACAAATATTCTAAACCATAATCAATGTTGTCACTGCAAATTTATAAACCTCATCGTCAAAAAGACCTTGAAAAGCGCCGGCTTCGGAACAACCACCAGTGGCCGGTCTTCCTCTTCCTCACTTTCCGAGTCCTCTTCGCTGCCTACAATTAAAACATAATATTAAAAAGGAAACGTGTATTTTAGGAAAAACATGTCAAATAATAACATATTTACACACCGTAGTTGATCAGGTCCTGGATTTCCTGATCAACTAGTGACCGAGCCGGACGTCGTACTACGCGTAGCGCTTAAGTATTGCTGCAAAGAAACTTTCACAAACAGAATGATCAAAAATTTTTGGAATGCGCTAAACCCGATTCCAATTTAAATTACATCGCCAGTGAAGGGACCTTGGCCGCCACTGGCATCGCAAGTGGCGGGGGGACCTCAACTATCACTTGCGACGCCAAAGGCGACGCCGCAAGTGGCAACGCAAGTGGCCAGGGGACCACAAGTGCCACAGGCGATGCAAGTGGCGAGGGGACCCTGTCGGCCGTCGCTAATCTTGATACTCTCTTGTGGCTGCAAAGAAACCATTACAATCAGTATGATAAGGAACATAGGAATCTTGTGCTAAATCCAATGTTGAGTGAACATACATCACCGGCGAGGACACCGGAGATGAGCTCGGCGTAGACCCATCGCCGATTTCAACGAAGCTGAAACATACATGAACATTATAATTTCATGTTGTATTTCATGTTTCATGTTGTACTACGGTAGGTACAATTAACTCCACAACATAGAAAGAAAGAAAGAAAATATTTATTTTGGACTCGTAAACAGGTGAACACATACAAATAAACAAATTATAAAAACTAAAATTAAGAATGCTAAGAACCTGCACGAGACCAAAAAAGGCCCCTATCTCAGCATAAGTTACTCCATCGAAATGAAACGGCGCTAGTTTTCGGATAGGACCGAATGCGTTAGTGAAATCACGGGCAACCACGGCGTACGCAAACATGTAATAGATAAAAAATTGTGACAATAAAATAAATAATAATTGAACTGGGTGAGATCGTGTATTATGTAAAATTTAACAATACTTTTATTAAATAAATATGTGCATAGAAATAAATAAATAAATGAAAATAATTTTACATCAGTCACGTATACTTAAGACGATTGAACGTGTATCTCTGCCCATGTCTCCGCAACGCTAATTTGTCTATGACAACAAACTAAGGGAGACTATGGCAACACTAAAAGGACGTCCAAAAGCATAGCCATAACCTATAATATTTATATTAAACTGTGGCTTGGTCTCATCGCGACGCGATGCTGTCACTGAGTTATCATCACAAAAGAAATGTAAATATAATAAATATGTTGTTTTATAGTGTAAATATTTGTTTTTTGTAAAAGGTACCTTATTTTATGTAAAGTTTAAAATCTGTGTGCTGTACAATATGAATGTCATTATGCGATTCAATGTTGACGTACTTAAAGTGTAATTGTAGTTTGTGTGTTTTATAAACAACTGCAATACTTTCTGAGGAATCAGCCACCCAAAACTAGTTCGCTACCAAACCAACCCGTCCAAGTCATTGTGACATAATAGAAGGCAGATCAAGGGTAAGTTGAGATGTCCTCTTTCTGTTGTCTTAATAAGTAAAATTTATACTTAGTTCTAAAGATGTGCACTGTTTTTATAGCACGAAGTGGCGGTGGCAGGTCGTTCCAGCAGCGCGTGGCAGCAAACTTAAAACTTCCACGAAAGGCTGCAGTTCTATGCCTCGGCGTGGTTAGCAGATAGGCTGATGCTCTAGTGTTGTGCTTATTGAAATGGCGTGACCAAGACAATTTGTTATAAAGGTAAATGGGTTTTCGTGTTAATATTATGTCAAAAAGTAATGTGGCCAGGTGAAGCTGTCTGCGAGCTTGCATCTTCATCAAATTGCTGGCATTTAAAAATGGTGTGATGTGGGAACGAGGTGGGACATGAAAACAAAAGCGGGCACATGCATTTTGGACTCGCTGAATTAACCTCTCAGTTCTTCCAAGAATACAGGTCCCATACACAGTGTCAGCGTAGTTCAGTTTGGATAACACAAGTGACTCACAAAGCATGACACGCATATCCACACTTATGTAGGGACGAATCCTGTAGAGAAGTTTGAGACGATAAAAACAGTTAAGCACTGCCTCGAGTATGTGAGTTTCGGAATGCAGCTGCCCGTCAAACACAACCCCAAGATTTCGAGCTTCCTGGACTCGTACAATAGGACAACCATCAATTCTTAAATCTATATTATAAAGCAGTGTTTTATTTATAGATTCCCTGGACCCTAGAATAATAAATTTGGACTTGCTTGGATTTAAAACTAAGGAATTTCTGTCTGACCAGATTGTGATCCTATCCAGGTCCTCATTAAATCTTTTTACATTATCTGCAGCATTCTCGGGATAAAAGGAGAGGTACAGCTGCAAATCATCAGCGTAGAGGTGGAACTTGGTGTTGACTAGACAGCTGGCAATGTCAGCACTGTACAAGATGAAGAGCAGTGGTCCAAGGATCGATC
This sequence comes from Xylocampa areola, assembly GCA_935421205.1. Classification (NCBI taxonomy): domain Eukaryota; kingdom Metazoa; phylum Arthropoda; class Insecta; order Lepidoptera; family Noctuidae; genus Xylocampa; species Xylocampa areola. The sequence continues at coordinate 13,501,897 of OW285220.1, forward strand.
CTTGTGACACGCCCCTGTTTACCTGTCTCGGGCCAGAAGAAAAAATATCTCCACTACATACTTGGCCGGCGATGGGACTCCAATCGCCTCCGCCGCATCACCAATCGAGGATAGTTCCGCGGTGGAAGACCCCGGTTGAGGGTCTGCCTGACGGCAGAACCACTCTGAGTCTAAATAAAATCCTCTGTAAAAAACATAGTAATTATACATTTACTTCCAACATTTGAGTTTTCATAAAAAGAAGTAAGAAAATGTTATGATTACCCTGGTAACTTTGGTGGTAGTAGTCTCTTCTTTTTGGGATGCATAGGGGTCTCCAGAACTATACCCGCTGGTAAATCGGTAATAAACCCATGGAAAGCAAAATTTATGATTAATCGCGATCATGTACGTTCACGAATGGGCCACAATGCAAAAAAAAACATTACTACATTTGTAAATAACCAGGAATATAAGATATTCTTCCGATACGCACCTTGATGCCAGCGGGCGCTTTGGGTTTACCGGGAGGGCTACCATCGCTTTGTCCTCAGGCTCCCCCCTCGGCAGGGCACCAGCATCGTCTTCAAGGTCGTGGCCGCGACCCCGGGTGCGGGCTCCCGGCAAATAATTTATGCATATAAATTGCTTCACCTAGTAACAAAAACTATATATCACTGCACTGTGCCCCATCCACCAACTCAGCAAGTCGAGCAGATGTGGCTGAAGTTAAGCTTCCACACGCAGTCGGTTATCATCGGTACTGCTTACAGGCCTCCGTAGCTGTGACATACATTTATTGAACCAATCAGAAACTAAAACTCACTTACTTAATAAGTTCTTATCATATTCCAAATCAAATCAAATTATAAGCGAGCCAGCACATTTTACAGATCATAGCGAGACACTAATAGATATTGTGTGTACTGACGTTTGCGTATCTGACCACTCAAAGACATACTACCTGTAATTTTCTATGATGACTTAAATAAAATAACCTGGAGGATATCAATGAAATGGTAGCAACATTTAATTATTACATCTTAACATTGATTTGACGTACATTTACATGCACCCTATAAGAAGATTTTGATTAAGGATACATCATATCCATTGCTAACAGTTACTGTTAAGCAAATGATCAAGTTGCGTGACAAATGCTATAATAAGTCTAAAATTACTCAATCCGATTTACATATTAAGTCCTACAATGTCCTGAAGTACCTTGTCCGAGCTGCATAGTGAGAAGTGTGCATATTTTAAAACTATAAATCTTAATATCAAACCTAAGAAGTTATGAAAGCATATTAAATCAACTATAGCCATAACTCAAAATCAAGACCTATATTACCACATTTTTGCAATGACCCTGATACTACTAATCAACATTTTTTGGATGTACCAGGAAATGGTAAGATTGCAATGTCAGATATGACTTATTTTGAATTCCATAGATATGAAACTACCAATTTTAAATTAAAACCAGTAATCACGATGTTGTGCTTAAACTACTACGCAGCCTCAAGTCCAATGCTCAGGGTTCTGATGGTATTTCTTTGGAGATGTTGATGATGACTGTCCCTCGAACACTTGCAGCAATAACGTGTATCATCAACAGGTCCTTGTTCACCTCTTCATTTCCGGATCTGTGGAAAATGGTAATAGTTAGACCCATACCCAAAGTAAACAACCCAACTGGTGTAAAAGGACCTTCGTCCAATTAGCCTCTTGCCTTGTCTCTCCAAGATCCTGGAGTATGTTGCGTGTGACCAACTTAGAGAATACCTTGAGCAACATCAGATTTTACCAATGGCTCAATCAGGATTTCGTAGAGGGCACAGCACAGCGACAGCCCTCTTAGATGTAGTTGAAAATATACTGGAAGCCAGGGACCAGGGCATGGGAACCATGCTTGTCCTCCTAGATTTTTATCGTGCGTTTGACTCTATCAAGACATCACTCCTTCTCTCCAAGCTGTCGTACTACGGGTGTCATATTGATACTATCAAATGGTTCGATAGTTACCCGACGCGAAGAGTCCGCTCGCGGAGCGCCGGTGGCGCCTAGCGTAGGGTTACCGGCAGCGTTAGTCCGCGAGCGACGAGTATTAGGCTCGGTGCTCATACCGCTCAGTGTTAAATAATAAGCTGATGCACGTGACAAGTGACTTATAAACTCGAGCACTATACCTATATTTGGTGATCTTATTTTGTTCTATTGTTTATTTTAATTACAAATTCGCCGTATTGTAATCGTGCTTATTTAGTGGGTTATTTAAATAACCGTCCGCACGTATGTTCTTTAATATAAAAACACAATTTCGTACGACGCTTGTCATGTGTCGTAATTCGACGCCGCAATCTGACACACGGGGCCGATTTTTGATTTGCTTAACGCCGATTCCAATAGAAGATTAGGATCATCTAATGTCGCCGAACTCTTCTTCTAGGGCATTAATCACGTCTGTGGGCTCAGACCCGGTACGCAGTAGATCTTTAACGGCAGACTTTGCCGCGCCACGAAGCGATGCTAGTATGGCGTTTTTGAACGTACCTACTATACGTGGACGGCGGTAGGTGCGCCGATATGCGAGCCTATCGAGGCAACCCGGTGGTTGCCATCAAATACGGAAAGAACATAATTATTATTACGTGGCCATTAGTGGAAATGATTGTTATAATAACATCTGCGAGATGCATAATTTCGGATGCAGTGACGGCGTTAGTAGGCGCAGGTGGGGCGATAGGCGCATAATATTGCGCAGTGGGTGAGCTCGCTGCCGCGGGTTCGTACGGTGCGGGAGGCTGGGGCGCCGCTAACGCAACGAAGCCAGCCGTAGTAAACGACGTGGAGGGCTGCGGTCGCGCACGTGTGAGCCGGCGCACAGTGGGCTGAAAATCGATCAACTTATTAAAGCTTTTATTATTTTGGCAGTAATGGGTTAATTATCGTATATTTATCAATTTAATGCTACATCAGTGTTTCATTTAAGGTATTTCTTTATAATAAAACAACTTTTAACCGGATAAAACGCGTGTATTATTGGTTTTTGTTTTTCCTGACGTTTCGAACACTTTGCAGCATTCATGGTAGCAGGAGGACTAAGGTGTCTCAACAGTTAATTTAAAATCATTTCAGTCTACCGTCTACATATATAATTGATTCATAAAATTATTTTTGTCTCTGATACATATTTTAAACTAAATCGCGACGGTATTTCCTAAGACTATCCCTGAGAAGAAATACCGAAAAGAAACCCAGAGGTCACAGTTATTTTTAATTTAGAGATAAAATTTAATAATTATAATATTTTTTAGTAATAATAGCAAAAAACCACCACAAAATTCAGTGAATATAGGGGACGGGCGGGCAAGACGAATGAGCTAAGATTGATTAAAAAAAATTTATAATAACAATCCAATTCTTTAATCAGTCTTATGTTTATTAGGAACATTGGTAATTAAACTTTATATAAAATAAACAAAATTGACAATATTATGATAAGAAGGTAGTAATGTCGTCATTTGCCATTTTAGCCCCTTCCGTCCGACAACTTGTTGGAGAGTAGACGTGTGTTTGATTACTAAATTAAATATATTAGCTGCAGATCATTATCTTATGAATTTAAACTCTTAAAGATAAGGTTAAAGTGATCAGTATCGCATACAACAATTCCGCTGTTTACGTCGTCGCAGCAGTGCTACAGTGTTGGAAGTGCAACAAGCGGCCCTCTTCACCCCCTTGGGGGAAGAGTTCAGTGGGCATAATTGCTTTCTCGCTCGTTACGATCGGGACTTGTGTGACGCAGACGCAAATCGTTCATACTAGACTATAATCTTAGTGATAGGGTTCATTTTGTATCAGCTACAAAATGCCTCGTGTACAGCGCTCGCCTCCGCCTGAGAACGCAACCTCGAATGTATCCCAAGCATTGTCTGACTCGGACATTCCACAGCTGATCTCGGGAAGTCCTTACGAAAGCGTAAATACTGCGACTCGAAGTAAGCGCCCCTGTCCATACTTTTCGCCCGGCACGGAATTTCAAGATTTTAAGAAGGAAATTCATGAAATGCTATTGACCTGGAAAAACGATCAAGAATTATTCTTCAAAAAACATTGTGATGACCAAAACTCCTCTTTACATAAAATAACCAAAGAAATAGCTGACCTTAAACTCCAAGGCCTGGCCATCCAAAAGTCTAATTTCGAAATTGAAAAAACAGTCACTTTTATTAGTAAACAATACGATGACGTAAACAAACAACTTGAAGTACTGAAAAAAGAAAAACAGATGTATGTTGATTCTATGAAAAATCTGGAAATGCAAGTACAAGACTTACAGCGGTCAACTAGGCAGTCTAGCATAGAAATCCGTAATATTGCACCAGACAAAGAGGAGTCAGCGTCGGATCTTTCTTCAATGATTACCAAGTTGGGATCAACAGTCGACATGATGTTGGATGTAACACATATCCGGGATATTTATCGCCTTCCAGGCAAAAAAGATACGATTAGACCCATCGTTGTTGAGTTCGCGAAAGTTCAGATGAAAAATCAAGTATTGGCATCCGTCCGCAACTACAATAAAAAGCACCAGGATACTGACCGTTTGAATACCCATTGTTTCGGCTTGTCTGGAGATCGTCAACCTGTGTATATATCAGAATATTTGCCTCCCAGCTCTAGAAAACTGCTATTTGCGGCTAGACAATATGCGAAGCAAAATAAGTTTGAATTTTGCTGGACCAGTAATGGAAATATATTCCTAAAAAAATCACCAGGAGACAAGCAAATCCTGGTGAAATCAGAGCAAACTTTACGCGAATTACAAGTGAACCAATGACTTTATTTTCTAGGAGTCAACTTTCTAGTAATTAATTTAATATTAATAGATTTCTCTTGTTTAAACTTTAAATTCAAAGTGATTAATTATAAAACTTCATGTAAGTACGAACGGTCATTACATAACTATTACATTTACACAATAAATATCTACTCATTTACTTCACCTGCACTCACTTCCACATATTTACACGCTTACACTCTCAAATGCACGCAAACGTCCTTTACTCTTGAGGGTATACCTCTAAGTATTCTTGCAATAAACAGAACACCACATGCGCCTGGTTCATATTTTTGTGTAATTAATTATTGGAATTCGATAATATAACCTCAGAGATTATGACAGACATTGACACATCCACACAAATTAAATGCCTTAGATTGGATAACCCCGGGTTGTGTTCTTCTGTGCTGAAATATAACGCTAACACCACTAATTCTCTTACTATAATAACGGTAAATATACGCAGCGTTAATTGTAACTTGGATAGTTTTCTCTTATTTGTTTCTGAACTCGATATATCAGTTGACGTCTTTATTTTAACAGAATCTTGGATTAACGACCAAAGTATTATACCTATAATAGCTAACTACACCTCAATAAGTACTAAAAACAGCCTTAACAAAAATGATGGTATCATTGCCTATGTTAGGGAAGAATTAAGCTATACCTATAATGAACCAAATATTGAGGAGGGAAATTGTCTTGTTGTTGACTTTTCTAATAGCTATTCTATTGTATGTTCATATAGACCGCCGTGTTTTCACAACATTACAAAATACATTGATTCATTAAATTTAATATTGCAGAACTGTAACACACCAAATGTCATATTTACAGGTGATATTAATTTAGATATTATAGCTGAAGACTTGTCTGCCAATACAAACCAATATCTGAATTTGATGGCTTCTTATGGTTTGAAACAGGCAGTAAACCAACCGACTAGAGTCAAAGCATGTTTAGATCATTTTATGGTCAAAACCATATGTCCTGTCCAATCTATAGTATTCAACGAACTTACAGATCATTCCCCCATCCTCCTGTATTTGGAAAAAACCAATATATCAAAACATAAATTATTGCACACCAAAACAACAACTTGTATAGAAAATATTAAAAACGAATTATGCACAGTACAATGGGACGAATACTATGAAATAAAGGATGTGAATCACGCTGCCGACAATCTGTTAACTCTTTTGCAAAATTCTATTAATAGTAATACGAGGACAATACAAGTTTCAAGAAAAAATAGACCACTTAAGCCGTGGATCACAGCAGGGGTACTGAAATCAATTAGGCAACGGGATAAACTTCATAAAAAAAGTAAAACCTCAAGTGACATACAATTAAAAACATATTATATTGCGTATCGCAATAAGTGTAATGGAATAATAAAATTATTGAAAAAACAGTATTACCAGTCACAATTACGTAAGAACCACGGCAACATCAAAGAGACTTGGAATATAATAAAAGAGATATGTCATCTCAACAAAAAACACCAGTTTCCAAAAGAACTTCTTGCGATTAAAGATAATGCTAATGACTCTCTTAATTTTATTAATGATTATTTTACTTCAGTAGGCAAGAATCTTGCTAACATTACCCTGGACAATCTTCAAACCAATGAATGTACTTTGGCATCCAAAGCAATATCCATTAATGCACCTTGCAATTCTATGTCGCTCACTCCCACAGATCCTATGGAGGTAAAGGATGTTATAATGGGTCTTAAAGCCAATAGTTCTCCTGGCTGGGACAAAATACCCACTACAATAGTTAAACAACTATGTTTAATTATATGTGCCCCAATTAGTCATCTTTGTAATTTGAGCATAAGCAGTGGAATATTTCCTTCTTCCTTTAAGAAAGCTATCGTTATTCCTGTTTTTAAGTGCGGTGAACCCGATCTCCCTAGTAATTATAGACCTATCTCGCTGCTCAGTGTATTGTCGAAGATACTTGAAAAAATTGTCAATAGGAGGCTAATGAAGTATTTAGAATCTAATCGAATCCTTTCAGACAGACAATACGGGTTCAGACATAATCGATCGACAGGTGATGCAGTACTTAAGCTGAGCTCTAGTATAACGTCTTACCTGGACAAAGGAGAAAAGTGTGTGGGGGTATTCCTGGACCTACAAAAGGCATTCGATACGGTATCTATTCCTATCCTAATATCGCGACTCCAGAACTCAGGTATAAGAGGAGTCCCTCTTTTGTGGTTCCAGGACTACCTTTCAGGTAGGGAACAGTGTGTTAGGATTGGTGAGCAGCTGAGTAATGGTGGTATCTGTACTTACGGTGTTCCTCAGGGAAGTACCCTGGGTCCGAGCTTATTCTTACTTTACATTAATGAGCTATGTGATATTAAAATTAGTAATGCGGAGACTTTTATGTTTGCTGATGACACGGTCCTCCTATTTCACAGTGAGTCGTGGGTCAAAGTCAAAGATTGCGCTGAGAAAGGGCTGAGTCTTATTACACAGTGGCTGGAGAGAAGTTTATTGACTCTCAATCCAGGTAAAACCAACTACCTGTGCTTTGGCATTACAAATTCAGGAGCTCCTAAAGATTCCTTTTCAATCAGAGTGCATACATTTCCATGCAACTCTGTTACTGCCTTTAACTCCCGCGCGAAGTGCAAATGTCCCGTATTGACTAAGGCAAAGTGTATCAGGTATTTAGGCGTCATAATAGATGATAGGCTTAACTGGGGAGCGCACATCGAGGCAGTCGTGGCTCGCACCAGGAAGCTTATATATATATTTAAGAATTTGCGCACTGTAGCTAGTAAGGCCCTCCTAGTCAATATATATCTAGCTCTTGGACAAAGCGTGCTCACTTACTGCATCTGTGCTTGGGGTGGGGCTTGTAAAACTAGGATGATACATCTAGAGCGCGCACAGAGGGCGCTATTGAAAACTATGTTAAAACTTCCTTTTCCCTATCCCACTGCTGATTTGTATGAGGACGCACAAGTATTGAGTGTTCGCAAGCTATACATTTTTGAAGCCCTCCGCCGGTATCATAAGTTAAGCATTCCATCAATGCATTCAACTTTAAAAAGAAGAGAGCGTTGTGTACCCTCTAGGGTTAATACCAAATTTGCTCAAAAGCAGTATGAATTTCTTGCACCATTTCTATATAATTCACTAATTCGGTTTAAACAAAACATTAAAAACTATACTAACTTTCAAATTAAGATAACAATCAAAAATTGGTTAACTCACATGAACTATGATAGTATTGAATCCCTATTTGTTGTTCCGGTATAATGCGTAAGACATATACACTTAAAGTATTCGTGCATATCATTACAAGTATAAAAGACATTACATTGGCAAACACGTCTTCTCACTCACGCACACCCAAACCTATACACACTCACTCAACCACCCACACACGCAAACGCACACTCTCTCACTCACGCACACACGCCCACACACACACACACACACACACACATGAACACACACACACACACACACACACACACACAAGCGCGCGCGCGCGCGCACACGCATCGTGCGATTTTTGATGCCATGCGATGTTTCTTTTTTTTGTGCTTTGCTTTGTACTCTTTTCTTATATAACTTTTTATTTTTATTTTTGGTTTTTATATAATGTGAACATAGATCATTGTAAAAGGAAGGAACTGATCTCCAAGATACAGTTTTTTAACTAGTTTGGAGGTCAGGGACTTAAAATTGTGGAACATGTATTAAGTTCATAATAAAGATTATTATTATTATTATTATTATTATTATTTAAAAAAAACTGCCATTATCCGTTTTGCCCGCCTAGGTCGGGCAAAACGAATATCGCAGTAGGGCAAAACGGAATCTGGCTATTAATCAAAACATTCGTCACAAAAATAGGACCCACGTCCCATGTACGAGGAGCAGGCCTTATGGGTCCACTCTTGGCATGAACTGCACTCTATCCAGTCTTCGATTGGAGGATGAACGTACAACTCCTGAGATACAGTGCACCTATATTCTTTACTGTTTTCCTTGGATACTTTATTACTTGTTTTTATATGTGTTTCTTTTGAGGGTCCAGCTTTGGGAGTATCAAATTAGATTTTTTTTATTTTTATTTATTATTTATTTAACACTTTGTGCACAACAAATTGTACAAAGGCGCACTTAATGCCAAAGGCATTTTCTACCAGTCAACCTTAGGGTGATGCAGAGATAACGTGGCGGGTGCATTAAAAGATTGAAAGGCATTTACGAAAGCAAAATATTATTCAATATACTTACTTAAATAAGTTGGAATATAATAAATACAAAAATAAAGATACGTAAAAAGAAATAAAAAAATAAAATAAAAAAAAGACTCAGTGATGAGATAATTCTGCCAGTTTATTAATGAGATGTTTGCGAACTTTAAATTTAAACGAATAGCGACTTTTAGCCATCCTGATATTCTTAGGGAGCGCATTCCATAGGAGTATGGACTGAACAAAGAAAGAAGAGTGCAGAAAATTAGAACGATGAGAGGGACATTGTAAAAGACGATTATACGATGAACGAAGATTTTTATTGTGATTAGAGCAAATATAATTAAAGTGAGACGATAGATAAGAAGGCGAAAAAGGAGAATCTATGAAAGAGAACAAAGTAGTAAGCGCTCTTTGTTCTCTACGCAGACGGATAGGGAACCATTTTAGACGCGTACGAAATTCAGACACATGATCATATTTGCGGAGATTAAAAACGAATCGAATGCAGTTATTTAGAAGTCGGTCAAGTTTATTGAGGAGATCTGCATTCAGGTCATAGTAGCACACATCACCATAGTCGATTTTTGGGAAAATTAAAGTCTGCATAAGCATAGCCTTCGTATTTGATGGTAGTAGATGCTTTAATCGGTAAAGAGACCGTAACGTTCCTGTGACCCTCTGACTTACTTTAGTTATTTTTTTCTTTACAGAAGCGGCTTCTTGCTTTTTCTTCTGCTCTAATTTAATCGGTGTGCTGGTCAAAACTTCTGCTTTTTGTGGTTTCCGTCCTTTATTGTTTCTTTTATTTACCTCTTTAGGAATAGGTCTAATTTCTTGTAGAATCTTCATATTTGAAATATTTGCACAATCGTCAACATTTTCATGAACTGGAGGGTCTGCAGCTGTATCTTTAGGAAGCTCAACAGGCCCTGGAGGTAGAGAACTAGGTTGTTCTTTGTCCTGCACATCATTGCTTGTTTCTCTCTGAACAATATTCTCTCCTAGTTCTGGCTCAGTAGCGGGTTGACCAGGCAGCTGGTAGATCTCAGATGGTGCAAAATGTTATTCTCCAATTGCGTGCCTGTTGAACGGATAAATTCCACTGGAACGAAAACCGCTAATAGCATTCGCTGGGGTTGCCCCTTTTAAGTACGCGTTTGTAAACAGTCTTGCGACATTATATTGATTTATCTTATTTATTATACGGCCTGGTTGAGCCTTTTGAAAGCTGTTAACTTCAATTTCAAAATACCTTTTGATGGGTCCATAGACTGCTACATCCAGGGGTTGCAGGTGGTGTGAGGTATGAGGCGGGATTGAAAGGAAAATTACATTGTTTTTTGAGGCGTAATCTAGGGCAGCGTAGCTCTTGGTGCTAGACTCGTGATTGTCAAGCACCAATAAAGCTTTTCGATCTTCAGTAGGAAGAACTTTTTGAACAAAGAGCTGAAGCCAGTTTAAAAATTGTTCAACGTTGATCCATCAACTGTCGGTGACTGAAGCTTCTGAGCCTGGTTGACAACCATCAAGCAGTCTTCGGTCAAATTTCTTCCGTTTGAAGATGAAAAACGGGGGTATAAATGAGCCCGTAACACAGCAGCAACAGATGATTGTCGTCAACACTCCTCTTTCATTGCTAGAGACAACACCAACTTGTTTTTTGCCATAAATTGACAAAACTTTTGGCGGTTTGTTAGAAGTGGTAGTCACTCCTGTCTCATCCATGTTAAATATCATTTCAGGAACTATGTTGTGTTTTTCTGTAACTTGTTCCAGTAGTGTATAAAACCTGTCTACTGCCGGACGATTAAAGCCTTTTACTCTTGCAATTGATGTGGGCTCAGGTTTTCGTAGTACCAATTCAGGATTTCGGGCTCTAAATTTATTAAACCAACCTTTTCCTGCTATATTCCAGTAAAAATGCCTTCTTTGCCAATCCTTTTTGCAAATTCCCCAACAACTTGAAGAAACTCATTTCGTGTCAAGCCATAGAATATAGAGTCCATTTTCTTGACATAATTTACTAGATCGTTTTCTTCGTCAGGTGTAAAAACGGTTTCAAAACGGCCAAGCTTCTTTTGAGATGTACCTGTCTTTAAATGCCTATATAAGGTAGCAAATGGGATTCCATATTTCTTGCTAGCACTTGTAATCGAACATGTCTGGCCTTCACGCATAGCTTTTTTCAAGGACTCTTCAGACCATCGGGCTCGATCAGTCTTCCGCTTATAGTTGTACACCATCTAAAACAAATGAAATAACTTACATAACACAAACACGACACCCCTGGTCTTTTATAAACGTTTTCCATAAACTATATTTATAATTATTTTATTTACATTACTTAAATACAATAAATAATTCAATAAATAAATAAACATAATAGGCGGGCAAAACGGATACAATCCGTCTTGTCCGGTTTCTTTTTGCCCGCCAGGTTCATTTTCGAAACACCGTCAAGTTACACCACGTAAACATTAGGTTACAATTAATAATATAAAGTAATATTATTTTATAAATAATATTACTTTAATTGCACATGAATTTTGAATATAGTAACTATTAAAATGATTTGATCACGAATAAAGTACAATTAGCAATATAATTACCTTTTAAAATCAATTCTTTTTCCGTAAAAATTAATTTTCGGCGACTGTAGACGCGTTTCTTGCATGTCACTGCTTGCGCTGCACTGAACACATGAGGTTGGTAATAGCGGATCGTGCGACACTATCTTTATCTCTTTCTAGCCATTACACACGATAATATTAAAGTTATTCTTTTTGCCCGTCCGTCCCCTACTAAAAGACAAATAATAAAGTATGAAAATCTGAGTGGCCGAAACCCTAGTACCCATAATCGCGAATATCCGGAACTTAAAAATACAGCTAACCGGCTGTCAAAATCGATTAATAATATTGAACCTGTCGTAAATTTATCCACGAAATTTCCACGATCCCGTGATGGCGCTGGGGTAGGTAGCAGAAAGTGCTGCAGTCACTGCGCTTGACGTTGCTCCATCGAAAAACTTGGGTCTGGCTGCGCGGTCGGCACGGGCTTGCGAATCCGGGACCCAGAAGACCTCAGTAGGGTTGAGGTGGATTTTCGACATTGTTGGCACCAATGTACACACAGAGACAGAGTAAGAGGGTAATATTTTAACAATTAAATAACTTACGCCAGATCAGGATGTTTATTCCACGAACAGTGAATAAAGAATGAATCTACAGTCTTTTTTTTGACTTGGCCTCTGGCAGTTAACCCATAGGGGTTTAATCTCCGTCACCGAACAATAACTATGGCGAGAAAATTTGATGCCTCCAGCCACAGCATATTTTATATTACTACAAGTAAAGCAACCCAGCACTAAGGGCGCCCCCTACGGGACACGAGCCTCGGCTTAGGGCGTTGCTGGCGGGACAACTAGGGACTAGCTGGATCAGATCAGTTTCCTTATTATTAAGGGTCGAATTTAAAGCTACTGGCTCGGCGCGGGCCAGCTCGAGCATGAGTCCCCGACCCTCTACCGGGGTATCTACAGTCCCAATTACATCGATATTTAAAACACAGAATTTTCGGCATCACCCGCCTTGGCTCTTCTAGCCATATTTTATGGCATCACCCGCCTGGGATATAGCCCTAAGATTGGGATTAACGATACGCATGGTGGCCAGCCAGCGCTTTAGGGAGGGGATGTGGATAAAGCCTAAACTAAATCAACATTATTATACGGTCGGTTAATCTTTTAAACAAGATATTGCGGTATCAGATGTCCGATCATTGGTATAAATTAAATGAGTATACTTGGTAAAGGCAACTATAAATACAAATGCATATGTCTACGCGAGACACTGGAGCTTCACGCTCAATAAAACGAAGCGATATGTTGCAGTACTTGATTTTTTTTAATAACTTGCCCTATATTACATTGATGTGGTTATTACGAATTATTATTAGCAAGTAAAGTGGAACATGTCTTTTCGATAGATCAAAGTTACGAGTCATTATATAATAAAAAAGGAAGGTAGAATTTTTTCACTAAACGAATGATTTTAGGTGCAAGTACCGACATAAAAATATTAAATTAAATATAAAAATGAATAGCAGTTAGTTGCCGCGCGGTGGTCGTGTATGATGATTCCGTCAGGCGCCAACATCTTCCCCGCCGTTAAAAGTCTCCAACTTTTAACCTTCTATTAAATGTTCGGTTGCTGGTAACGGGCAGAGCCGTGTGAAGGGCCTGCGGTAGCATCCATGGGCTGTTTGGACATCTGCTACGCGACTCACTCCGTCGGCTCCAGGAAACAACCTGCTGACTCGACCCATTCGCCAACACAATGGGGGCAGGTTCTCCTTCTGCAGGAGCACCAGGTCACCAACTTGTAATGGAGTGCTCCTGGTCCGCCACTTGGATCTCTGCTGCAGTTCAGCAAGGTACTCCCTTTGCCATCTTCTCCAAAAGTGCTGACGGATTTGATCAAGCCTTTGGTAGCGTTTCAGCTGGGTGGACTTGCAGTCTTCGTAGTTCGGTGAAGGTAGCGCGGTGAGCGGACGGCCAAGCAGAAAATGCCCTGGGGTAAGGAAAAGTAGGTCATTTGGAGACGAGGACAAAGGATAAAGTGGGCGACTGTTCAAAATGGCTTCTACTTGAGCGAACAGGGTTGATATTTCCTCAAATGTTAAGTGCGTATTACCCATTATACGCCTTATATGAAATTTTGCCGATTTCACCCCGGCTTCCCAGATACCACCAAAGTGGGGAGCATATGCAGGAGAAAATAAAAATTTAATCTCTTCTTCGTTCGAAAATTCTGTAATGGCCCTTTGATTACATCTTAAAAAATTACCAATTTCCTTAGCTGCAGCAACAAAATTACGGCCATTATCGCTAAATATTTCAGCAGGCTTACCCCGACGGGATATAAACCTGCGTAAAGTAAGGATGAAAGCATCCTTTGAAAGGTCAGTTACGGCTTCCAGGTGGACACATTTGTATCTCAAACATACGAAAATACATAAATAGCATTTTGTGACTCTTGATCCGCGTCCCTTCCCATTTAAGACAAAAAAGGGGCCGGCAAAGTCTATTCCCACACTTCGAAACGGGAAATCCACCGTAACGCGCTGAGAGGGCAAGTTTCCCATTATGGGTGATAAAGTCTTGCCCTGCGCTCTCCTACACGTGATGCAATTGTGCACAGTTCGCCTGGCGAGGTGCCGGCCATTGATAGGCCATATATACTCCCTGATGCTAGCGAGAAGGAGCTGAGGGCCAGCGTGTAATTTATGTAAGTGTTCACGCTCAAAAATTAGCTTGGTGAGATGGTGAGATGAGTGTAGAAGAATAGGATGCTTACTGCCTAGCGGAATGGATGAAGCATCCAAACGGCCTCCTACCCGAATCAAACCAATTGTGTCTAGGAAAGGTGTAAGTGCTAAAATATTTGATTTTGGACTAAGATTTTTCTTCTTGGAAAGTAAACCGTACTCTACAGGAAAGGATTCCTGTTGGGCCTTACGACACAAAAGATGGAAGGAATCTTGTAACTCCTGTAAGCTTAGAGCCTTTACGCGCTTAGAAGCGGGATTTCGTAGGTTATGCATGTACCTCAATACATAAGCGTATATTCGCTTTAACTTGTGTAGTTTGCTAAAATCATGAAATGGAATCATTGACAATTTATCGACATTAATATTAACATTAATTTTTATTTCAGGCAGATCGCACTCTGACTGGGACTTACTGAGGGATAAAACAGGCCAAGAAGATTCTTCGTGCCGCAAAAATTTTGGCCCTGTCCACCATAGGTTATGATCTTTGAGTTCCTCAGGATAAACGCCACGTGAGACAAGATCCGCTGGATTATCGGAGGTAGGTACATACCGCCAGCAAGAAAGGTCTGACAGTTCCAGTATTTCAGCGACCCTATTTGCCACGAATGTCTTCAACTTTCGAGAGCTGGTATGCAACCAAGCTAGAACGACGCTGGAGTCACACCAATATAACTTGCGTTCTATTGGTAGCCTCAGAGAATCAACGACAGCCTTGCACAAACGAGCAGCGAGCAATGCAGCAAGCAATGCAGCACATAGCTCTAGACGAGGTATCGTACAGGCCTTGACAGGTGCTACCTTTGACTTGGAGCACAAAAGATTAACGTGCACATTACCTGCTCTGTCGATGGACCGGACATATAGACAAGCGCCATAGGCTCTTTGGGAGGCATCGCTGAAGGCATGCATCTCCGTCACTACAGGTGAATCACATAGGACCTGCCTTGGCAGTGTCATTAAAGATATATGCGGTAAACTGCTGGAAAACTTACGCCAAGCACCTTCTATATCTCCTGAAAGAGGATCATCCCAACCCACTTTGTCAAGCCATAACTGCTGCATCATTAATTTGGGTATGACAATGCAGGGGCTAACAAAACCTAGTGGGTCGAAAATCTTAAACGAAGTTGACAATATGTAGCGCTTGGTAATTTTATCATTATTAGGAGGAATTTCGAAGGAATAATGCAATCTATCTGTTTTTGAATTCCACCCTAACCCTAAGGCATTTGAGGATTCACTTATTATTAGTGTGTCTGTAGAATTTTCAGATAATGACTCAAGAATCTTAGAAGAATTCGACTTATATTTCCGTAAGTTAAAACATCCTGACCTTAGTGCATCCGCTATGGAAGTTTGAATATGCTGTAGCTCCTTTTCAGAGTCACACCCAGTTATTAAATCGTCAACAAACAGGTCATGTTGAATGATTGTTTTAATAAAGGGGTCGTTGCACTCCTCGCCTAGCTGCCAAAGACACCTAGTACTTAAATAACTAGCGCTTGCGAAACAGTAAGTAACAGTATTTAATTGTAAGGTCTTTAGGGGCAGATGCTCATCTTCCCTCCACAAAATAAGCTGAAGATTCCGATCGGTCTCGTCTAGACTGCATTGGCGATACATCTTTTCTACATCAGCAGTTAAAAGGTACTTGTAGAGACGAGCTCGAATTAATATGGAGAAAAGAGAGTCTTGAATTTGAGGCCCAATCAACTGTATATCATTGACAGAAAGGCCTGAAGTGGTGCGAGCTGAAGCATCGAAGACCACTCTTATTTTCGTCGACTCGCTGTTTTCCTTAAACACAGGATGGTGAGGTAAGTAATAGCAAAAATTTGATGTTCCTTTTAATGAAATTTCAGAGAGGTGACCCAATTCTGCATACTCGTTAATAAATTGTATATACTGTGATTTAACTTCAGGTTGTCTCCTAAAACGTTTTTCTAAATTATAAAACCTTTTTTTTGCCATATTATAGGAATCACCAAGACAGTCAGGTGAGTCAATTAAAGGTAACTTGACACAAAATCTGCCATTCTCTAAGCGGTAGGTGTGTTGCAAAAAATGCCTTTCACATGCCTGCTCGCTTTCACTTAGATATGATTTTGATGGGATTTCTTCTAACTCCCAAAATCTATTTAAATTCAATTCCATATCTTTACTATGAATTGAATTAGTTAGAGTATGATTACATTTAATATTGATTTTTGCTTGCAGGCATTGTGGCAAGGGGCCTCCAACCAACCAGCCCAGCTTGGAGCTGTGTAACCTAGGTAGTCTAGGACCTAATGACCGCTGCTCACCACCTATGATGTCCCAAAATAAATCTGAACCTATCAGTATGTCTACGAAACGAGGTTGATTAAATTTGGGGTCTGCAAGGACTATATTGTTAGGAATGTTGAACGATCTAATATCAATGAATGAGTTGGGTATTGAACCTGTTAGCTCATTCATTACATAAAAGTTAGAAATGACGCAAAATGATGTATTCTTTGATTTTAATTGGGCAATGCAATATTCAGATATTGTTGCTGAATGATTGTTGCCAAAACCAATGATTCTAGTAGCGTCAATAGGACAATCTTTCAAGGATAACCTTTCCTTGAGATCCTTACTAATAAAAGATGATTGGCTGCCACAATCAAGTAAGGCGCGAACTGTTTCAGATTTACTAGTCTTAGGGTTAACGACTTCAATTAAGGTAGTAGACAAAAGGGCTTGTATTTTGCCATGGTTATTGCAGGTGACTAATGTCTCTGAAGGACTATTAGCACTAGACGTATTGTCGTTTGTAGCAGTAGGAAGATGTAATATTGTATTATGTCGCTTGTTGCATTCACGGCAACGACCCAAACGACATTTAAAACTAGGATGGCCCGACCTTAAACAATTAAGACATAGTTTTAGTTTCGTTGCCTCAGCTATACGCTCATTTATGCTCTTTGCCTTGAACAAAGGACAGTCGAAAATTCTATGATCAGCATTACAGCACGGACAAAGGCATGATGAGGATAATTGTGTTTGGTTACTATTACTAGTGTATGCATGAGACTTAAGGTGGGCGTGTTCGGATTTGTTAAAGGTGTGATTGTCCAGCTTGGACGCAACTAAGTGGATTATAATGACATCCCAATGCTCAGTAGCTAATCCTAAATTGGAAAGGGCACGCAAATTTTTAGTCACGTGGTCAACTAAGAAACGCAACGACCTCTCAGACTCCTTGGTTATAGCATGTATGTTAAACAATGCACTGAGATGATGACTTATTAATAAACGCTTATTGTCATAACGATCAAGTAGTAGGCTCCAAGCCTCTGGATAGTTATTAGAAGATACTTCTAGATTCGATACGGTACGTGCGGCCTCTCCTTCTAGGTATGAAATTAAATAATGGAATTTGTTAACCGTACTTATTCTATTATTTTCATGAATTAAAGATCGAAACGTATCACGAAATTCCATCCAACGGAAGTATGATCCATCAAACTTGGCTATCTGTATTAAAGGTAGCTTGAAACCCATTTCGCTATGATCAAGAGCACATTGCGTTATGTTGTGAGGACTACTTGAGTCGTGGATGCTGTCATCTTTACCATGCAGTTGCAGTAGGCTTTCCGCCGTTACAATATTACTAATAAATTCCTCTTCAATATTTTCTCGCTCTTCAAGTTCATCCTTCAACCCACTACAATTAAAAATTTCTATTTGACTTTGTAAGTCGTCAAATTTGGAAGACAAAGTTTTAAATTTGGTTAGCTTTAGCGTAAGTTCCGCTCTTTGTGTTGCAGTAAAAGTATCTAGTCGTGATAACTTATCTAAATAATTTCTAAATTTCGTGACTTGGCCTTTGACAGAACTACGTTTAACGTTTAACTCCGCCAAGGTCTTGGCAATATCATCCTTCAAACTCATTGTAATCGTAGAACAAAAGATCAAACGAAAAAGAAATTAAACGTTATCAAGAATAAATTTGAATTTATAACGTTAATCAAAAGTCAAATAATGGAAAATAATAATAATATATGCTCACGACCCTCGTTGGTGATATCTGCTGCCCGGAAGGCTGATCGGCCTAATCGAGGCTGCTCGGGGTACAGCGGCAGCCGCAAGCAACACGGGCGCGCAACGACGTGCGGGAAAGCCGGGCACAATCTGGAATGTTCGGCGGAATAGTCACTAAACGGAAATAGATATAAGGCACGGCAACCTTTAGCAATGATAATACTAGAGAAATAATTATAAGGTAAAAAAATATATTCTTATATCGACGGGTCCTACGTATACTAATGCAAGTGCAAAAACACAACTTTACAGGAGAGCGGTTTAAAGGTTCTAAAGCTTGTAACTTTGACATACATCAATAGAAACTCTCGAAATTGGAAATGTTATAATTGAATATCATAGGAAAAAGACTGCATTATTACTTTTTCATATTTTTTTATACTTTAGAAAATAGCGTCACTTGCATTGATATAGCTTGTTTTCTTTACTATATTAGAACATGTAAACTGGTACAAGTGACCACTTGTACCAGTTTATAGTGTACTTACTTTTTTGCAATTTAAGGAAATCAGAAGGGCATTACCTTATTTAACGTGTACTTTTTAGTCTTTTGATTAATATTTAAGCTTATAATATTAAAAAAACATTTTCTTTTATCAAGTCTAAGCACTTACAACAGTTTATTATGTACTGAAAACTACTTGTAACAATTTTCAATGTTGTACGTTTATTATTTTCTTAAAATATTTAATGGGTATAACAGTAAATGAAACAAAAAATTTAAAAAGAATGTCAATATAAAAGATTATGGCAAATAATTTTAACCAAGTAAGCAGTTTTTATTAATTTGAATCATCATCCTTTAATTAACATGTCTCAGCTCAATCTGATCTCACCTATGCTTAATCGGTACTGTTATTCTAAGTTTGTTATGGCACGCTTATAAAGTAAATAATAAAATTCTTCTTAACTTAGTTAGGACCTATCGTTTATTTCATTAATTACGTATTCATATTTTCATAAATACTTAATAAGTAAGTACTCGTAATCAGTCTAATCAGTGTCTCGGACATTATAAAACAACATATCAAATTAAATATTGCTTAGTCACTTATTTAAGTAGCATAGAAACTATCACAGTAATGGCAGAAAATAAAACAATAAAAAGAGAGAAAAATCTTTGAATAGAAAGCTAGGCTTGTTTAAATACTACTCAGTTTTCTCGGTCCCTATTTTCACATTATTGTAAAATATGTGGTATCGCTCAGGAATCACATTGGTATTGCAAATATTTTGAAGATCTTTGAATTTTTTCTTGTCAATTGGTAACAAACTTTTGTAATCTACATCTAGCTATCAAATTTTGTATACTGGTTCGTGTCAAACGCATATTTATAATTAAGAATAAATAAATCTTTGGCTTGAACATTGACTTTACAAATGTTACTCCACATAACATGTTCCCCAATAGAATTCATCTTCCAGTTATGAAAAAGGTGAGGCAAGACTCCAAATCGAAGACGAAAGATTGTGTTAGTTATTTTTTTTACGTATGGTTTTGCATTAGCCGTCGATATTTTGAAGGCTAGGGTCTACTGGTCTAGAGTATAAGTTAAAACATTTCTAGTTTATTTTTCAATTACGGAGTGAATGTTTTTTCTCTAATTTTGAGTATGACCAACAACAAGAAATCTATCGGTAATGTTCATGTTAAATTTCCAAGCGCAGAACATATACATAAAGAAAATCATCCTATTTCGATTTTAGCCTCCACAATTGTTCAATCAGAATTTAAAAGATTGTCAAATTCATCTTCGGATTGTTAGTAGAATAGTGAAAAATAAACTAATGGCGAAATCATAGGCGTTAAGCTCTCACTTTCATCATCAGGAAGTTTAGCCTGCTTTAAACACACAAAATCTAATTCAGAAATATGATTGACAATCACACTAATGTCCTGTACGATGTAGCAGTCAATTGTCAGAACCTGACGAAATGCTTCATACATTTTGATATACATTTTCAACTGTAGGGGTTACCTCGAACATGTCTTATAGATTGCTTAAGCTAACAATCTTATTGATGAATGACAAAGAAAAATTCAGCTTAAAATTCCGCACTCAAGGTAAATAAGGGGGGGAACCTTAAAAGATATATAATAATAATGTGGTTAATAGCTGATAGATTAATAAATAATTATGTGTTTTGATTGAGTTCCATTGATTGTAGGAAAATAAAAATATTTGTGTTAAAATAACGTTACTTATATCAGTTTACAATATAATTGACCACAAAAAGATCAAATGAGACCTTGTATACTGATACAAGTGCAAAATTGATTAAAAAACATTAATAAATAATAAAATTATATTTCATTTGCCTAGTGTAGTTTCTTTACTAGGCTTATCTATTAGATGCTCAATTTCAAAATAAATTTTTTCGTATTAATCTGTCGGTTCCGTGGTTCTGTACGTTTCCAAAATTAGGTCCAATTCTTCATATGTTTTGCAAGATGGTACCTTAACAGATTCTAAAATAAATAAACGTTAGTGTGAAAATACAATATTTTCAATATAATTATAAATAATCGTTAAAATTCACTTACATCACTATACAAAGTACGCATGTAAACAATATCAACTTTGTGTACTGGTACAAGTGAAAATATAGATAAATTAAACATAATTTAACTTTATAAAATAGTTTAATCTAGTAAGAGTTAAAACTATTTATCATTACAGTATTTAAAATGTTAAATTGATAATTACCTTCGTAATTTTCTGGAGATTTTACTTTCCTGCCATTATTTTCTAATAAATCTAACCCGTGAACGCTTTATTGTTGTTATTTGTTATCACTACTACTAATTACCAAAAAAAAAACGGAAACTAAGACGCATCTCAGTTATACCAGTGTAGGGTGTATACGCTGCATCGTCGCCGCGCGCATACTGGAGTAAAGGTCACTTGCGCTCACGCGACGCGTCGAACGCGACTACCTACACTGGTGCAAGTAACTTGCATCAGTGTAGACAGTAGCGAAGCCGAAAATGATGTCACATATATCAGTTTACAAGTTTATATCTTCGAAATTATTTGATATTTAATTATAATTTTTACAGGATACAAAATATAGATAATTTTAAGGCTTTTGATGCAATAAAACGGTTTTCGTCATTTTGTGGGTTATACCAGTATACGTAGGACCCGTCGATATAGATGTAGGTACTTTAATATTACTTATGTTAGAAATTTACTTAAATTTTCCTTAAAATGGCATGAAACTAATAATAACTCGGTTTATGGGAATAAACATCCTTATTGTTGGTATATTAGAACTATAAAATAACGGTTCAATGAAAATATGATGCGATCAATGATGACGCAATATTGAATTTAGGAATGTGGACTTTGAACCTTGAATTTGCACAAGTAGAAACCAAAAGATAAATGGATGGGTAAATAGGCTATGTGATCTAACGGATATTAAGGAACAAAGGAAGGGCACTTAGCTGCATTAGTCCTGCTACGCTGCGGTATGACGCCGTCACAATCACGCCAAAGTCTACTAGTCGCCAAAGGTACTAAGTAGGTTCTTCCTGATGTATTCCCTCAATAAATACGGCTGGTTTCCAAAGGCTGGTTGCGGTGCGGTGCTGACCGGCTGATGGCTGCGGCGCTGTGCTGACCAAAACCAGCTAGACCTTGGTACTCGTGATCTGAAGATTGCAGGTTCGTGTCCTGTCACGGTCGCCAATTATGTCTACGCGAGACACTGGAGTTTCACGCTCAATAAAACGAAGCGATATGTTGCAGTACTTGATTTTTTTTAATAACTTGCCCTATATTACATTGATGTGGTTATTACGAATTATTATTAGCAAGTAAAGTGGAACATGTCTTTTCGATAGATCAAAGTTACGAGTCATTATATATATAAAAAAGGAAGGTAGAATTTTTTCACTAAACGAATGATTTTAGGTGCAAGTACCGACATAAAAATATTAAATTAAATATAAAAATGAATAGCAGTTAGTTGCCGCGCGGTGGTCATGTATGATGATTCCGTCAGGCGCCAACAGCATATTCAGCGTTATTACGTTTACCGTTCATGCGCCCAGTTATGTGTATGTATGGTGTGAAAGAGGATTGCAATTTTATCTATAGGATGAAGAGTAACTTGAGCAACCAGACATTCCCTTGGTTAATTATGGTCAAGTGTGGAAGAGTTCACTAAAAATTGTAATGAGATATTCTCAATAGTAATTTTACTGGGACATGCTACGAGATTTCGACTAAAAAAGTCGGCAGGGGAAAGTTCAAACTAAAACCTTTCCTCTCATATTTCTAGGTGCTGCAGATTTTGAGAGGGCATAAAATTTTCTGCGATTAGGCCTAGGCCTAGGCCTAATAGTTCCATTTTCTATTATATTTCCTAACTATTAGACTGTTTTTTTAAGAGCATTTTTTAATGGTCAGAGAAAAAACAGCACTAGTTAGTCTTTCCAAAACATATTCTAAATTAGTTAACCCTTCTTCTACAGTTGCTGACATAACCAGCACATCGTCATTATAAATGAGAGCAATTTTATTCTTATAGTCACCCAAAGCTTAATTAATGTCGCGCTGATAAACAAACGGTGCATTTCAAAGCCCAAAAGGCATATGTAAAAATTCAAATTCACAATCGGGTGTAACGAACGCAGTTTTTTTATCGACGCTACAGACACGGGTAATTGATAAAAGCTTGCTGTCATATCTAAGCAAGTGAAATAACCCGCTTTGCCTATCTATCTAACTGATCTGCAATGAAAGGTAATGGAAAATTATCTCTAACAGTATTTGCGTTTAACTCTCGAAGGCGACGCATAATCGGTCGGTCCCATCTTTTTTCTTGATCAATAAAATGTAGCTGCAAAATGGCGATGAACTGTCTCGAATTATACAGTTTTGCTTTAGATCATATATAATTTCTTTAACCTTTTCACGTTCCATTGGTGACTACCGGGTGACTACGCTGGACAATTTTATCTTCATTGTTTAATCTAATACTTATTGACCGGTTTTGACTCAAGACTCTGATCAACAAGGTCGGTATTTATTTTTGTGTTCGACTCGGCCAAAAAACATTTATTAATAATCATATTTCTCGAGACAGTCATCTTTTTATCTATCAACGTGATAGCAAGACCAGCAATTTGGACTAAATCACAACCGATTAAAATATCAAATTGGGTTTGGTGATTTTCTACGATATAAAGTTCTAATTCTACACGAACTCTATCTATTCCAACAATGGTTATTATACTTTCAGAGCACGTGACATCAACACCACATAATCCAGTCAAAATCGTATTCACTGTGTTTCTTTTGCCCTTCGATCTAGAAATGCCAGTAATAAGAACTTCAATTACCTCAGTATCCGTGGCTTCAGGCCGCACTCTCTTGAACAGCGTCCAGCCCATGGTTGCGTAGTCCACCTAGCTGCTTGCCTGCCCGGAAGTGTAGTCGCGCCATCTCTGGACATCGTCAGCATATTGGAACTCTTCGTGAAACGTCTGGATAAGGTCTTGCTTCACTTGCTCCCATGTGGTAGATTGCAGAGACCACATATCGGGCCCTGTCTTTGCTCTGCCTTTCAGTTGCAGTATTGCCTTCATGCAGGCTTCTTGCGGCGATATGCCATATAGATGCAATAGTTTCTTCAACATGAGCACACCAGTCCCTAATGTCGTGTCACCGCACATGGGGTCAAATGACGGTAGGTAGAAATTTCCACGATCCTGTGATGGCGCTGAGGTAGCAGAAAGCTTGCTTTGTGATAGATGTCACCAGACTCATCACTTGCTCCATCGAAAAACTTGGGTCTGGCTGCGCGGTCGGCACGGGCTTGCGAATCCGGGACTCAGAAGACCTCATTAGGGGTGAGGTGGATCCTACCGCTGCTGTCGGCGCATCATCGCCGTTGACGACACGTTATCGATGTGCGACATCATTTTGTTCGTGAATGTGTATTTCATAATAGAGTTAAGTTAGAATATGTACTCGTATCTACCTCTGAAATGCCAGCTGATTTGCTTACAAAAAGTCTTTGTACCAAAAAACATTATAAGATTCTGAGATAAATGGGTGTTGAGGAAATATAAGTTTTGTTTTAGTTATTGTACTAGTTTTAATATTTCCTATTGTTTGTATGTTAATAGTTAATAGTTTATTTTGTTACGACGGGATGTTAAATATGTATCAAAATAAAATACTTGGTAATACTGGCACCTCTGTATTTCTGTGTACAACTTTCTGTTGTTATTAAAAATAAAAATCAGTTTGTCTGTGGTAAGCCACCCTGATGTTTTATTATGCTCGGGTAATCCACACTATTTGGCCATAATAAAAAAAGGAAATTAAAGAAAAATATTTATTGCCAATTATTATACAAACATTACTATTATAGACTCTTATAAATAACACCATTCACACCAGGTGCACAATTAAACTTTTACAGCTTGCAAAACATGCATTTCTTGCTTTCTTTTTTTATCATTAACAAGATGTTCCATTTTCAAACATGTGTTCTTTTTCTTTGAATTGCTGCTCTTTTCTCGCAGTCTCTATTTGAAGTTATACAAGTTCCAAATGAGCAGAACTTAACTTATCAAGTTTGGAAGTGACACTGGCTTAATTTCCCATATCTGGTTTCAATATATTTGACACCCTTGTTTTCAGTGCTTTTGGGTGCCAATTGTCCCATTTGTTTTCTAAAAAACATAAAAAAATATGTTGAAGTACACATATTCACATATAGCTATAACACATATTTTAAATAATTATACTATATAATAATAATACTACTCAAAATTAAGTTCTACAAGTAGTACTTAACCACTATAACGCAGGTTATTTAACCATGATTTTATATAACCATGTTATATAAGGTCCTAATTTATTAGGTAATTTCCTTTTAAGGGGTTGATGTGTAAGTCATAAGTATTCAAATGCACAAGGAAATAAATTGCCAAAGCACACTTTAAATTAATAATAATAAAAAATTATAATGTTTCATTACTGCTCTTTACTGATTATGCTGTCCCCGAGCCGCGCGGAGGGAACTACCGCGACATGCCCCCCCCCCCGCAAGCCCGCGCGCCCCGCCGCCACCCCGTCTCCTCGTCGCGTCAGCTGTTACTACCTACTTCTCTCATCGTGTGGTTGCTGAACAACTTAGTGTCAGAGTTTAAACCACCCGTAGGTCACTGACATGGCTTTACACACCGAGCCGCGCGTAGGTAAATTACCTGAAATGCGCGCCGCGCGCCCCGCCGCCTCGCCACAGTATTTTACTACTGAGTACCTACTTATGCACGGCCTTTTCCCGCGTTACAGCCAAGTGACCCAAGTGACCCGGGGCTCTAGAGCTAGAAACTACATTACTAGGAAAGGCCACGAAAAAATTCAGAAAACTTACAGACAATGACGTTGCAACTTTTCTTTACGAAACCTTCTCGAATAAAAAAAATGCAAATGTAAAAATTTTACACGAAAAACCTGTATTTCTAAATTCCCATCACACTCAACCAGGCTTTGGATTAGACTGACAAATAATTTTAACGATTAGGTACTAGAAAGTTGTCAATGATCAAATATTACGTTTAATTGATAGTATGCACTACGTAGGTATTAGCTTGCATTAATGTTATGGTTATAACAATAACTTGGCGTGTTTAACAGTTTGAATCATAAATACATAAGTACAACATACATAGCATCACGCCCGTATTCCCCGAAGGGGTAGGCAGAGGTGTACACATTTGTGCACTCACATTTCACCAATGCTGTTATTGAGTCCCATGTGAGCCTATTGCCATCTACCGGGAACAATTCTAAGCTGCAAGAATTTTCTAATAGAAAAACCCAATAGCACTGCTCGACCTGGGAATCGAACCCGAGACCTCAGCAGTCGCGCTTGGGACCACTAGATCAACGAGGCAGTTTAAGTACAACTATTTTAATTTATTTGTTACCTACTTACCAATAAATTAAATTAAGTATTCACAAAATTTTTGAAAAAACCCTTGTCCTTGAGATCACTTCACTTACGTATTTACTCGAATGTACCTCTCTACGAGACACTTATTTAAACAAACTCAGTTATAACAACACTGTTTGGTTGAAGACTTTAATGGGAATCACTTAGGTATTTTACAACTGTTACGAGATTATTATTCAGATATCACAAAATAGATCTGTTGCAACATACTGATTGTTCACCATAATCTCCAAATATCGCAATTATTAGATTTTTGAACCTACGATTTTTTATCGATTGTACAAAAGCGTCGCGGTCATTCCGCTGCAACGTCACCCGTCACCGAACCATCGTACATAACTGCACCGCACCATGCAGCTGACTGAAATTACGAAGTAGTTACGGAAGTATTTTTGAACTACTCGGTAGGCATGGTCTTTCTTATGCTTTGTTTATCGCCGACAGAACAAGCCGATATTCTTTGATGGTATCCGACACAAGCGAAATTAAATACTAATTTTAGTAGGTACGTGACCGTTAAAGAAGCCGACGGTGACAGTTCGCACACATACTTCCCGGAAGGAAGAAAGAGTAAGCGTGTCGTCGATTAATACGAAAGGAAGAGATAGCACAACAGACGCTGACGCCGCCGCCACTCCCCGCCGCCCGCCGCCCGCCGCTCGCCACCGCAGCCCGCTGCGAGTGATTGTATGCCTACAAAGTAATTCAGTCGGCGCCGGCGCGTTTGATGATCCGATGACGACAAAGCGTTGCAGCACGGCGCTTTTGTACAATCGAAAAATTCGTAGGTTCAAAAATCTAATAATTGCGCTATTTGGAGAATACTTCTGTGATGATTATAGGGCTCTGCTACGTCACTACGAGCTTAGTGGAAAACAACAAGTACGCCGCAACAGATCTAAGTAGATACCTAAGTGATTCCGTTTTAAAGTCTCCAACCAAACAGTGTTGTTGATACTGATTTCGTGTAAATAAGTGTCTCGTAAAGCAGTAACTTCAAGTGAATACGTAAGTGATGTGATCTCAAGGACAAGAGTTATTTACAAATGTTTGTCAAATCTTATTCTAATTTATTGGTAAGTAATTAAGTATTCAATTAATTAAAGTCGTTGTAGGTACTTATGTGTGGTTCAAACTTTTAAACATGCCATGTTTCTGTAATGACCTTTGTACATTAATGCAAGCCTATGCCTACGTAGTACCTACATGCTATCAATTTAACGTAATTATTGACCATAGCATTACACTAATTTGTCAGTCCAAAGCCCGGTTTATGCGTGATGGGAATTTCGAATCACAGATGTTTTCGTGTAAAATTATAACATTTAATGATCCTGCAACTTTTTTATTAGTTAAGTTGTCATAATGGATAGGTATACAACGTCACTATCTGTAGGTTTTCTGAATTTTGTCGTGGCCTTCTTTTACCTAGTAATTACCTACGATCATGTGCCTCGGCTGCCCGGTGCGTTGACTGTTAGCGCGGGAAAAGGTCGTGCCAACTAAGTAGGTAGTGATAGCCTAGATGTATGACCGTTGGATTGAGTCAAAGGTCGCAAGTTCGAATCAACGACCACTACCACTATCTTTTCGAAGTCATGTGCGTATTATAAACTCATTATCACTTGCTTTTAACGGTGAAGGAAAACATGTGAGGAAATCAGCACACCTGAGAGATGTTCTCGATGGTGTGTAAAGCCATGTCAGTAACCTACGGGTGGTTTTAACTCTGAGACTAGGTTGTTCAGCAACCACACGATGAGAGAAGTAGGTAGTAACAGCTGACGCGACGAGGAGACGGGGTGGCGGCGGGGCGTGCGGGCTTGCGGGGGGGCATGTCGCGGTAGTTCCCTCCGGCGGCTCGGGGACAGCATAATCAGTAAAGAGCAATAATCGAACATTATAATTTTTTATTATTATTAATTTAAAGTGTGCTTTGGCAATTTATTTCCTTGTGCATTTGAATACTTATGACTTATACATCAACCCCTTAAAAGGAAATTACCTAATAAATTAGGACCTTATATATATAATAAACAGAGTAAGCGAAATGAACTGATGTCCAGTATATTTTTATAGTAAAGCTGCAGATAATTACCTTTTTGTATTTCATTCTCGTCCTTATTATCAAAAATAAATGACTCGTCCATATCCAAAACCAAGTATATACAAGATATATTATTGATACTGATATTTTGGTGATATCTACTGCACCATTAGGTTCTATAGTATATACCACAGGTCTTTTTTCCTCTATGTCCATTAAAACCATGTCGCTGTTAATATTGGCACTGTTTTTTTTTTAATGCTTTTTTATTTGAAAGGTTAAGACAAAAGACTTTTATTTGACTAGTACCTACCACTTTGAATTGTGTCACTGTCGTGACGAGCTTCGAGCCCTTTTATATTAGAGCAAATGCTTATGACCTTTTCTTCGACGATGGTGAATTCACGAGCTTTTGATGAACCCCCTCCTGTTCTATACATCTCCAGCCTTTGCACAAAGGGTTTCTTTTTAGGAGCGTTTTCTATTCCGTCATATTTTAACTTTAATGTCTTCCAAGAGCGCTCATATGTTGAGATTCCACATGAGTTCAAGGAACTTACATTTTTTTTCCATGCAAATTCTTTATCCTTGTTTGTAACAGCGTCTGTCTTTTTATTTTCTATTACTTGCTTTTACCTCTCGACTAAACTAACAAGTAATCGAACCTCGGCATTATTAAAGTGCGCTGGACGTTCCCTTGAAAGAAAGAAAGAAAGTTTTTTTTATTTAACACAGATACAAGACACACAAAAATAAAGAGGAACAAGGAGAAAATAATAATAAAAACAAACAAAACATAAAACATAAAATAATATAAAAATAATGATTAAAAATAGATGAAAAAAGATATTTAGTTAGGGCAACACCGACGACATCGTATTCGGATATGTGTTCCGGCGTTTCATATATCCGGTGTAGGTG
Organism: Xylocampa areola; assembly: GCA_935421205.1. NCBI lineage: Eukaryota > Metazoa > Arthropoda > Insecta > Lepidoptera > Noctuidae > Xylocampa > Xylocampa areola. Next base: position 13,531,306 of record OW285220.1, read on the forward strand.
GCAGTAGTGCCCTGAGAATAATATTTCAAATGTATACAATTTTAAATGTTTGTTCTAATAAGGGAAACTGTGTGTCTCACCTGTGCCAAACCCGGACATTACTCATTAAACGCTGTGATAAAGGTATCACAGCACTGATATTACGTAGTACCCGTTTGCTTGGTTTCCATTATTTCAATAAAATTATAAATCATAACTCGAAAAACACCACACCACAAACCCAACAAACAAACTCGTGTCGTATTATAAAAGTAACATGACGCTGACGCTTATTTGTTTGACATTGACAGCAATCAAAGAAATAGTCCGTCCCGTTCTAACATTCATTTATTCTGTATATTTGTTTCAACTCCCTGAAGTAAGCGTTTTCACAGCTGTCTAGAATCAAAATCCGCCAGATGCAAATTCGTTGAATTCACAAAAAGCGCATTATTTGTCTTAATCAGTGAATTGACGGTATTTTTTATGATAGATTTAAAATAAAATACATAAAAACATATTACCTACTCAGTTTTGTTGTAATTGTATCAAAATATTAGGAAAACCGTATGAATAAAATGGATTTGGCGGATATTGATACTGAGTTGTGGATCTAGCGGTTTTAGTAACTAAGGCCATTGGATATAGCGGGACTTGATATTAACTAGCGAGATTTTAGTATTGTATCCTGTATACAATACTGCTCTAAACAAAATAAATTTATTTTATTTCAAATTAACCATTTTATATACCTAATTCTATAAGTATGTTGGAAACTCAATAAAACAACATGAATTGAATGGTTTTTTTTTTTTTTTGTTTTTCCACTACTATCACACAAACGCCGTCTAGTCTCAAGCTAAGCAGAGCTTGTGTTATGAGTACTAGACAACTGATAAACATACTTATATATTTGTAAATGCATACATATTATAGATAAATTACACCCAGACACAGAACAAATGATCGTGCTCATCACACAAACATTTGTCCTGGGTGGGAATTGAACCCACGACCTCCAGCATAGCAGTCAGGGCTACTAACCACTAGACCAACAGGACAGTCAAATGTACTTTAATGTTAATAAAAAATATGAATTACTTAAATGTGAAAATAAAATGTTTAGTATTTCAAAGTATCTAGGTTTCTCCAATCATCGCCGAAGTGTTTTTTTAAAAGATTTGTGACATCTGATATTTTCTTTTCATTAACTTTATTGCCTCGTGGCAAAATTACAGGGATACAGTGAGAACAAGTTTTATTTTTCTTTGTCACGTATTTAGGCTGTCCAATATCACTACGGTAAGCTTCCTCTCCTTGTATTTTAACGTTTTGTCTTCCATTTTGTCTTTTGACTTACGGACTTAATAGATGGTCTTCGTAATAAATGGTTGCGTAAGTTTGTTGTATTTCCGCATGTTTTGACTTCGATATGACAATACTTGCATACGCCACTTGATCCTTTTTTTACAAAGTGATACCATGTATCACGTTTAGTTGACATTTTAGGCTAAAAAGAATAACAATACTTTGACAAAAATGCAAAGTGCAACGCAAATACACATTTCTCGATAAATCGGTTGCAATCAATCTAATCACTTTTTTTTTTTCAAATATAAGTAAATGCTATATGAGCACGATACTATTTACTTCATTACTATAATTTTTTACAGTAAAAATAATATTTTCCACAGTATATTTTTGATAAATAAACTCACTCACAAGAATAGATAGGTTAGGTTTGACACCCGGATAGAAAACAGTGTTGCCAACCTTTACCAAAAAGTTTCCCCACGTTTTTTTCTGAATTTCCCTAAAAATCCCTAAATAGAATTTTATATGTACCTACATACTTATTTAGTACCTAATTTATATGTATACATACTTATTTAGTACCTAAATGTCTCTAATCTGATTAGAGAGAGCTGAGAGTCATAAACAAACAAGAATCTCTTGCTTGTCGTCAAAGAAAAAAATGAATGAAGGTGTGAGGTGAGTGAATGATGTGTGTGTGGTGAAGTCATGGACTTGGTGAGGTGATTGAGTGACACGAATGAATGAATGCGACGCGCAGTTCACTCGTTTCATATCGTGCGTTCCTTTCTACGCAGAAAACTGAAAACACACGCTTTGTTTTCGATTTTGCAAGTTTTGTTTGAAATCCCAAAAAAGTTCCCACAAATTTACAGTCCCTAAAAATTCCCTTTTACACTTCTAGCCCCTAAATTTAGGGACAAAATCCCTAAGTTGGGAACCGTGATAGTTTTTTTTTAACGCAAGTAACGCCACCTTGGAAGCGTTCATAAATATTTATTCTATGATGCGTTGAAATTATTGACCAAGTACTACCAGTTGCTTTTAGGTCCGACAACAGCAAAAAATTAAAAAACTAAATACCGCAGCCAGTTGAGAAATATTATTTATCGTTAGTTCTTTGAATTGATCGGTCCGATTCGGGAGGTTTATGAATCGATTCATTGCATCGATATAGGGTTCAAAATCGATCTGAAAATTGATTATATTACTCTAAATAATCGATTTTTCGATTAATCGATTTCAAATCGACATGCCTACTCCGCGCACATATTCAAATCTTAAAACTAAAATCGGTTGCCTACACCTACGTAATTAAGAATTAATAGAATAAATATTTATTAAATAGTACACATTGTCGCACATAGTGCAAAACTCGTAGTATCAATGATCCGCCATGTATTGCATTTCTTCTGCTAAACGAACTACCAACATGAACTGGTGGCTTTTAAGCCAATGTTCAGTAACGCATAAAATTCAAAAAATTCAAATTCAAAATTCAAATATTTTTATTTCAAATAAACCATATTACAGGCACTTATGAAAAGTCAAAACTAGGTGCACGGTTCCAAGGCGTTGATCTTATTGAGAAGAGCCGGCAAGAAACTCCATAGACACTCTTTTTAAAATAAATTGGTTTAACAATAAATAAGGTAATGTGAGAATAATGCAGGTTAATGAGCAGACTAAGAAAGGAAAGTAAACTCTTTTAAAATGATTGCTAAGGCAGTTAGGAGCCGACCAGTCCCGACAGACAGCACCCGTTCACGAGCATGACGCGCACATCAGCCTCGCTTAGCTCAACCATTTTGTAGGGAACTCGACGACCCGATGTACGACGCCACCATCAGCAGGAAATTTTAGCGAGCATGACAAACTCGTAATGCCTGACAATAGGCAGTATGTATGTAATATGAGATTAAAACTAACATTAATATCCACATGATGCTCACATTTTACAAAGTTATATTTTATGGAAAATTTCATAAAGAAATAATAATGTAAATTTAAGACTAGTAGGTTCGATACTAGGTGTTATATAATCGATATGTAAATTTACATACCCAAGTGTCAAATAAAATAATAATACAATTGGATTAATTGTACGTCAATAAAATAAATTGTATAAATAAAAAAAAAATGACAAGATAAAGGAAAAAACATAGAAACATTTAAGCCGAAAGCTAACAAAATGTCGCCATAATCAAGTAGGCAAGGGACGCCAGTGGGACGCAGTGTGCGGGAAGGAATCGTGAGCCAGGCATCCCTATCTTCCATATAATGATTAGTACTATAGTACGCTTTGGACATTAATATGCGTTTAATAACAATCTTAAACTTGAAATCCGGCAGTTCAGTTTATAAAAACTCAATGTTATTACTGTTCATGAACAATTTAAGGTCTTTACACAACATACCTTGAATATTTTAATGCACTAGGCTGAGAGTATTTGAATTTTGCTTAAAATTATTTAAACAAGATTCTGCCGCTATTGTCTCAATTTGTAATTTAAATTAAATTGAATGTCATTATTTTTAGCCAAGTACTTGGCTGAATCAATAAAAATGTCAATAAATTGCTCAATAGAAGCAACAAGTTTGTTAGCCAAATTGTTGGCTGAAATATCAATAAAATAGCCTAGCGATACAGCTAGTTGTTGTTTACAATATTTTGAAAGATAGTAACTATCTTTTGTCACATATAAAAACCATCATTCACCAACATTTACCAACATCATTGTTGATGTCAATTAAATGATTATCATTATTATATGTCAATGTATGGAAAACCATATTTAACTTAAATCTAGCAATGGTCACTTCCTGTGGCAAACTCTTACTATAAGGGAGTGTGAACATAATAATTTGTCTTGATATGAGATTACATAATTTATTACAATAATGAAGTAGACTTTGTTCACATTTCCTCGGTTTCCAATCAATAATATTAATGTTGTATCCTGACTAAAATATAAAATGTATAGTTTTCTCCAGTATTTCAAGGTAAATTAAACCAGGCATACAAAAAGTTGTGACTGAATGTCCCTTGCAAGAATTTGATAGCAAAAATCCTTTCCGATTTCATCACTAACGGTTATACGGCCGATGAATACATTAACGTTAAACATGAAAAATAGTAAAAGAAAGATTCCTCTTCAAGTATATAAAATGCAAAAAGACGACGTTTTCATGATTACTATATATTACTAAACAAAAAATTTTTTCTCGCAAAGTGGATGTGACAAAAAAGTAAGTTGAAATATTAATAAAAGGAAAAGGAAGTGAAGCACTCTTTCTTTAAGAAAAATGAGACTTCAGATCTCCAAGAGGTTAATATTGAGAAAAAAGTCAAAAGAACTCTGCAAGAAATTTCCCTAAATGACTTTGATTTGCTTTTGCCCAATGGCAAAGAAATCGCTCAAGCCAAATTGGATGATTTAATAAGGTCCATGTATGACTTAATACCAAAGAATTGTTTGAACTTTTGTGAACCACTTTTGTCTTTGGGCAATGCTCAGATTTTAGAAGGTGTCGACGGATTCAACAATTTAATGGTTGACTTTGAAATTGACGCAGACAGCCAAGTTTGATGTTGGCATGCCTGTACCACTTAAACTGTAAAAAATGTATGGCTTTTGATCGAAATAATTTTAACCGTATGAGAATGGTTTTCCTTTCAGTATCTATATATAATTTCATTAATATTGAACGCTATCAATGTAGCTAATAAGTGTTTAATTTTCTGGGAAGAAGACATATCATGCTGAGATCAATAAACAATAAACTTTCACTATGAAGACAATGTATGCATAAAATTCTTCAAATTATAAATATGGTTGTTCCCTTCCTCTGACGGATGGTCAAAGTAAGGCAAGGCACATAATATTAAAAGTCTATTTCTTGTTTATCTGAATACACTTTGGCTTATTTACCATGAAGTTGATAGTTTCTAAAGACTGGAATACTACGGGGAAGACTGAAGGAGCAACATAGAGGGATTCAGATGATGGTGGGGGGAGGGCACAACTACAGGTGAGGTTATTTGTCAGAGACTCATACCTCTGTTCGTTGCACCTCACCAAATCCACCTGTTCATTGGCCTCCTGCAGGCGCTCACTTAACAGCTGTTGGCTAGACTCACACTTACTAAACATTATTTTAGTGTGATTTCCCGGCGTAGTTAAAGCTCTCTGAGGTTCAGCGTGTCAACTTCATATATTTGCCAATTATATTCTAACTTACTATTGCAACTATTTAACTGTTTAAGCAAATTTAATCGTTCTTTTCTAAGACTAATATTGCTTTTATAAAGGTTTTGCTTTTTTAATACATTTTGATATTTATTAATTATTATATTTATCTTAATATACTTTTTTACTTTGTTGTGACTAGATAATATAGGACGTTTAGCAAAGGTTTCATCCCCGGTCAGGTCTAAGTTTAAAATGGGCTTTTCAGATACCAGATTGGATGCATTACCAACCAACTTATAAAAAAAAAAACAACTTATTAAATAAAAGTTATTAGTGTACCCTATCTGTTTGCTAGCTTGAAATGATTCGTAGAGAGAAATTGCCTTGTGGGCACACAATTCGACTTCAAGTTTATTAATGGCACAACATTATTTTTTTCACTGGTACTCCCAACATCACCCTAAAAGATACACAATTGTTTAAATGGCTTCACCACATATTTGAATGTACCATCCGCTAGATAATGTTTGACGTCGTAGAAAGTCTTCTGCTTTCTTCTTCAGCAAATGCTTAAATTTCTTATAATAATAATATATTTAATAAAAATAAAAAATATTAGTAGCTTACTGGAATTGGAACTTCAGACGGTTTTCAAAATGAAGATAACTGGATTTGCTGCGATGCACTGTAGAGACTGCCCTTAAAGTTACATTAGTTTGGTAATATTTCTTCTACAATGTCGGTGCCTCTGCCCTTTAATCTTCTTAACCGGCATTATTATTTCCCATCCGCAGCTCTTGCTTCTTTTTGCAGCGATATAATTCTTCTTTAATGAAATTGTTGGTACACTTGGTGTGCAAACGTTATGGTTTAAAATCTTTTGAGCACTATTATTCACTGTTACTATACCACCACAGCACTTTGTGTTCATTCTTCTGTGTACTAGAGGTAAGAGTGCAAGATTCTCTTTTTCAGTTCGATAGCAAATTATGATAATTCTTACATTTGCCGTGTCTTGATGCCGTTATTGAAATACAAAAGCAATTTATTAACTACACGAATTTCTGCACAATATGGTCGTACTCCTGGTGAGATTGGTCAAATTATCCTATATATTAAGGTAAGGTTCAGTGTATTAAACTCATAAAATCGTTTAAATGAGACAAGCGAGGAAGGAGTTAAATATCTCAAGACTTTTGCCCGTTGCAAGGTAACATCAGCTCAGAACAATATGCTCACACAAATAATTCAAAAGGCTCTTTTTCTAAATTAGAGCACTTAATGCTGCGCGTGAAATCCATGTGGACAAAGTTTAAAGGACGATGATTCTTTTTGTGAAGACATGGACGAACGACCTGTAATGCCAGATAAACTGTTCCTAGGAAGCATTCGAGGATTCAGTATCCAGTAGAGTGACTTATTCCAGAAAGTTTCGCCGGCAATTGAAAATGATTTGCACGGACAAGATAATCAGCTGTTGCTTTTTATTACGGGCAGTGCAGGTACTGGTAAATCGTTCTTTTGAAATTAATCGTGGAGAAAATTTAGGGTGGTTTCGCACCAACAGTTGACACACTTCTGAAGCCTAACTGTGTGGAGGTTGGGTCATTAACAGGGGTTTTAACACTTGTCAGATATTTGGCTAAACACGACATAGTATTTTTTTGCTTTCGATTGAGAGACGAAATATTATGATATACAAAAAAAATACGGGGACTTGAGAATAAACGACGTAAATGGCCCTATATAAATTAGCTTATCGTCGATGAAATTTCTATGGTGTCTTACGAAAACCCAGGAATAATTCACCTAAGACTTCACGAATATAAGAACAGCGACGAATTATTCAGTGAAGTCAACATTTTGCTCGTTGGTGTAATTTTTCAGCTTCCTCTGATGAAAGGCCATTGGTGTTTTATGTAGCCGTCGTGGTTCTCAGCGGAAGTCAATTTGAACTGACCATACATATGCGACAGCGAAATGATACCGAATTCATTAATTTATATAACAGTTTCCGGGTACGTAAACTAACGACGGCTCAGCTGGAGTTACTATGCGAGAGAAGACACGTCCCTTTAAATGGCGAATTTGTGGATGAAGTCGCCGTTTGAGAACTCTCGCTACGTATGGCAGGAAACCACCAGACAACGTAATTCCCAAATCGTCAATAATTGTAGTTTTCTGTCATTGATAAAAATTTGCGTAGAGTCCCGAGTGATGTTGAGACGTAACATTTCAGTCTCTGAAAGACTAGTGAATGGAGTAAATAAAGTGAATAGCATAATAAAAAACAAAGTTTTTTTTAAGAAGAGATCGTCTGGAGAATGGGGTGGTACCGGAAACCATGTACGTAAAATTTGGTGATGAAACTATTGATTTTAGGCTAAGGGCCCATACAGGCGGTCAGGCCGCGAAAAACAGTGGCCGTGACTCTGCCGCTTGGCGCATGAACTATCTTTTCTGACCTCATATGCATTGCATAATTCATCGAAAAGTACTGCCTACTGAGAGACTAAGCACCAAACATATAATGGATATTTATTTCAAGATTGTAAATTCCATAAAAGGAAAATCTCTCCAAAGGCGGCTCTTTAAGCATTAATTAGATTGAGAAGGAACCAGAATTCGCATTACACACTGACGGGAGATGGTTGAGTCGAAGCAAGTTTTGGCAAAGATTTCGTGGTATATAGAAAGAAATAATAAAATTTCTTGAAGAGAGGGGTGATGATTATCAGCAACTGCGTGATTCAGACTGGCAATGTGATTAGATAGCATTTTTTGCAGATTGTACCGCAAAACTGAGCATATTAAATATATAACTACTACTCCTAAACAGCGTCTATGATAGTAGACATCAATTTTTTTTTTTTAACCTGTTGTTATCATCAAGGATCACATGAAAAAATTTAACACAGAATTAAGGCAGTGATATCAGACTTCGAAATTAGGTTTAGTGATTTCAATAAAATTTAGAAGTTGGCGGAATTCATCAGTTTTCCCTTAATCATTCCATTGATCATAGTGGATGTGATGGTTATCCTCTGGTCTAGATTTCTGGGCATTGGTTACCAACGAGAAATATCCATATTTGAAGAAATGTCTTGAACAACTGCATTCGTTTTTCTTGCCATGCGTAGCGGAATTGACAATCGGACTACAAAATACTACAAATTACTGCATCTTATTTTATCAGAAATGTTTAAAAAAATGTTTATTATTCAAAAGTAACATCAGTGGTAGAAACGGTAATCGGTGAGCCACAAACTAAGCGTAGCTTGTATCTTGTAAACATCATTATCATCATGTATCATTATTAATAATTTGTTATCTTCATGTGTATAAGTTTTAATTATTTCCAATTAACAATTTTTCTATAGTTTTTTATCTTTAACTTTACATTCTATTGCAAGTCTAAGAGTCGATTTCACCAATGACGCTAAACGCGATCAATTCAAGCTAAACTCGGTGCAAACGTTTAACTGGGTTATGAGCTCCAGTTTGTATTTCACCGACCTAAACTGATCCCAGTTAAAGCTTAACCGAGTTTAAGTTGTGAACGCTCGATTTGCGACGATTAGCGTCCTTAAACGCGTTCAAGAGCTGTCACACACATAAAGTTAAATTCACAGAATATTGTTATTCTAATTGTTTGGTTATTATTAAAAATGAAAAGAGCATTGGAATTAACTTTTGATGAAACCTATGATGAGGATCAATTTATTATTCGTCGGCCAAGATGGATACGTGAGAGAGAAGAACACTTTGACACCCTTGATGACAAAGACTTCGTAAAGAGATTTCGTCTCACGAAAGCAACAGTTCTGTCTCTATTGGAGTCTATTGAAGACCACCTAGAATTTCCTACAAACATGTAAGGACAACAAAAGGTTTTATTTTGCATTATGTATTTATCGTTTGCTGCAACAACTGGCTAATTTGATTTATTTTTTATTCAAGCAATCACAGCGTGTCTCTTATAAATTAGTTGCTATGTGCTCTACGTTTCTACGCAACTGGGTGCCATCGAATGACTGCTGCAGATTATGTGGATTTAGCACTTCTACTGAACATAGAATTGTGCATAAAATTAGTGCTGCAAAATCAAATCTCCAGATGAAGCTTTATTCTTATATTTCACATTATATAAGGTCCTAATTTATTAGGTAATTTCCTTTTAAGGGGTTGATGTATAAGTCATAAGTATTCAAATGCACAAGGAAATAAATTGCCAAAGCACACTTTAAATTAATAATAATAAAAAATTATAATGTTTGATTATTGCTCTTTACTGATTATGCTGTCCCCGAGCCGCCGGAGGGAACTACCGCGACATGCCCCCCCGCAAGCCCGCACGCCCCGCCGCCGCCCCGTCTCCTCGTCGCGTCAGCTGTTACTACCTACTTCTCTCATCGTGTGGTTGCTGAACAACCTAGTCTCAGAGTTAAAACCACCCGTAGGTTACTGACATGGCTTTACACACCATCGAGAACATCTCTCAGGTGTGCTGATTTCCTCTTATGTTTTCCTTCACCGTTAAAAGCAAGTGATAATGAGTTTATAATACGCACATGACTTCGAAAAGATAGTGGTAGTGGTCGTTGATTCGAACTTGCGACCTTTGACTCAATCCAACGGTCATACATCTAGGCTATCACTACCTACTTAGTTGGCACGACCTTTTCCCGCGCTAACAGTCAACGCACCGGGCAGCCGGGGTACATGACCGTAGGTAAATACTAGGTAAAAGAAGGCCACGACAAAATTCAGAAAACCTACAGACAGTGACGTTGTATACCTATCCTTTATGACAACTTAACTAATAAAAAAGTTGCAGGATCATTAAATGTTATAATTTTACACGAAAACATCTGTGATTCGAAATTCCCATCACGCATAAACCGGGCTTTGGACTGACAAATTAGTGTAATGCTATGGTCAATAATTACGTTAAATTGATAGCATGTAGGTACTACGTAGGCATAGGTTTGCATTAATGTACAAAGGTCATTACAGAAACTTGGCATGTTTAAAAGTTTGAACCACACATAAGTACCTACAACGACTTTAATTAATTGAATACTTAATTACTTACCAATAAATTAGAATAAGATTTGACAAACATTTGTAAATAACTCTTGTCCTTGAGATCACATCACTTACGTATTCACTTGAAGTTACTGCTTTACGAGACACTTATTTACACGAAATCAGTATCAACAACACTGTTTGGTTGGAGACTTTAAAACGGAATCACTTAGGTATCTACTTAGATCTGTTGCGGCGTACTTGTTGTTTTCCACTAAGCTCGTAGTGACGTAGCAGAGCCCTATAATCATCACAGAAGTATTCTCCAAATAGCGCAATTATTAGATTTTTGAACCTACGAATTTTTCGATTGTACAAAAGCGCCGTGCTGCAACGCTTTGTCGTCATCGGATCATCAAACGCGCCGGCGCCGACTGAATTACTTTGTAGGCATACAATCACTCGCAGCGGGCTGCGGTGGCGAGCGGCGGACGGCGGGCGGCGGGGAGTGGCGGCGGCGTCAGCGTCTGTTGTGCTATCTCTTCCTTTCGTATTAATCGACGACACGCTTACTCTTTCTTCCTTCCGGGAAGTATGTGTGCGAACTGTCACCGTCGGCTTCTTTAACGGTCACGTACCTACTAAAATTAGTATTTAATTTCGCTTGTGTCGGATACCATCAAAGAATATCGGCTTGTTCTGTCGGCGATAAACAAAGCATAAGAAAGACCATGCCTAATTGCCTACCGAGTAGTTCAAAAATACTTCCGTACCTACTTCGTAATTTCAGTCAGCTGCATGGTGCGGTGCGGTGATGTACGATGGTTCGGTGACGGGTGACGTTGCAGCGGAATGACCGCGACGCTTTTGTACAATCGATAAAAAATCGTAGGTTCAAAAATCTAATAATTGCGATATTTGGAGATTACATAAATGATGAATATGGTGAACAATCAGTATGTTGCAATAGATCTATTTTGTGATATCTAAATAATAATCTCGTAACAGTTGTAAAATACCTAAGTGATTCCCATTAAAGTCTTCAACCAAACAGTGTTGTTATTACTGAGTTTGTTTAAATAAGTGTCTCGTAGAGAGGTACATTCGAGTAAATACGTAAGTGAAGTGATCTCAAGGACAAGGGTTTTTTCAAAGTTTTTGTGAATACTTAATTTAATTTATTGGTAAGTAGGTAACAAATAAATTAAAATAGTTGTACTTAAACTGCCTCGTTGATCTAGTGGTCCCAAGCGCGACTGCTGAGGTCTCGGGTTCGATTCCCAGGTCGAGCAGTGTTATTGGGTTTTTCTATTAGAAAATTCTTGCAGCTTAGAATTGTTCCCGGTAGATGGAAATAGGCTCACATGGGACTTAATAACAGTATTGGTGAAATGTGAGTGCACAAATGTGTACACCTCTGCCTACCCCTTCGGGGAATACGGGCGTGATGCTATGTATGTTGTACTTATGTATTTATGATTCAAACTGTTAAACACGCCAAGTTATTGTTATAACCATAACATTAATGCAAGCTAATACCTACGTAGTGCATACTATCAATTAAACGTAATAATTGATCATTGACAACTTTCTAGTACCTAATCGTTAAAATTATTTGTCAGTCTAATCCAAAGCCTGGTTGAGTGTGATGGGAATTTAGAAATACAGGTGCTTTCGTGTAAAATTTTTACATTTGCATTTTTTTTATTCGAGAAGGTATCCTAAAGAAAAGTTGCAACGTCATTGTCTGTAAGTTTTCTGAATTTTTTCGTGGCCTTTCCTAGTAATGTAGTTTCTAGCTCTAGAGCCCCGGGTAAATTGGGTCACTTGGCTGTAACGCGGGAAAAGGCCGTGCATAAGTAGGTACTCAGTAGTAAAATACTGTGGCGGGGCGGCGGGGCGCGCGGCGCGCATTTCAGGTAATTTACCTACGCGCGGCTCGGTGTGTAAAGCCATGTCAGTGACCTACGGGTGGTTTAAACTTTGACACTATGTTGTTCAGCAACCACACGATGAGAGAAGTAGGTAGTAACAGCTGACGCGACGAGGAGACGGGGTGGCGGCGGGGCGCGCGGGCTTGCGGGGGGGGGGGGGGGGGCATGTCGCGGTAGTTCCCTCCGCGCGGCTCGGGGACAGCATAATCAGTAAAGAGCAGTAATCAAACATTATAATTTTTTATTATTATTAATTTAAAGTGTGCTTTGGCAATTTATTTCCTTGTGCATTTGAATACTTATGACTTACACATCAACCCCTTAAAAGGAAATTACCTAATAAATTAGGACCTTATATAACATAGCCTAAATGCATGTATATATTTTAATATACATATACATGTATTTCAGGTGGAGAGAATCCAGATTTTTTTCGAATCCGAAAACAATTTTTTTTCCTTAATGTTCAAGCCATCTGCAATGCCAAATTGGAATTTACTGATATTGTTGCTCGATGACCAGGGAGTACACATGACTCATATATTTTTTACAACGATTATAGAAGAGCAATGTTCGACCAAGGTCAATATGGAAGTGCTGTTCTTGTTGGAGATGCAGGCTATGCATTGCAATCATTACCATGATGACTCCATTAGAATAGTGCAATACTCCCGCTGAGAATTTGTATAACGAGTCACAAATAAGGACAAGGACTTGTGTAGAGAGATTGTTTGGAGTCTGGAAAAGACGTTTTTCAGCTATGGCTATTAGTTTGGGAGTTTCATTACAAAATTCCTTTTCAATAATCATTGCCATGGCTATTTTACATAATATTGCAACAAGAAATGGTGAAGCCACACCTAATGATCATCAAGTGATTAATCCAGCTTCTTGGGATGCTTTATTGGCTCTTGATAATATAAATAATGGAAATATAGATGTAGTTACATCACAGAGGACCAGTCCACAATATAGACGCCGTAATGAATTTGTAATGAATTATTTTGCAAGGGTAACTTTATGTTATTCTAACAACAGCAAATTAAAACAGTATCCCTACTTATTATAAATTTAAAGGTAGCTATTTACGTTATTGATCATAGTTCCATTAATGATTTGATTACATTGCACATGTTGGTGGTAATCAGCTGACCACCTATTGCATGGGACTTCATAACAACATCGGTATAAATGTGATGTGGGTGAAAATCATCACCTGTACCGATAGATAAGGGAACACAGATATAATTAAAGAAAAATCTTTAAAAAGCATTAACGCATGCTTAGCGAAATCGAAAGTTACTATATTAAACGGAAAAAGAATACGGTCGTGAGCAGGATTCCAATGAATAAGCTACTTTAAAGAGTACTTCGACCATGGTAATTATTGCAATATAGCCTAAAATAGAGTAATATAATAAGTATTGTGCTGAATGTTTATAAACAAACCTATTGTTTTGTCTTTTCAGATTAGCAAGATAGTTAATTTGTTGGAGCGGATTAGCCTGGAAAAGGTGTACTTGACGATGAACAAAACAATTCCGATAGATTAACAATAAAACAATATTTTAAAATAAAGGGAATTGCTCAGTTTGTTAGGGTGATCTGTCGTGTTGTGTCTGTTTTCATATTTAATTCATGCTCTTCCACAGCATGCATGTTTGCATTTATAAGAGTATTTACTCTTTCTTTGTTAAGACTTTGAACCTCCCGATCGCGCCTTAATCCAGGTCTTCTGCGACTTGTTGTAGCCATAGGTGCCATCATACTCGTATGTGCGGTATGGGTGCTGCAATAAAAAAAAAAGATATATGGTATTTCGCACATGACCTAGTGAAATGAAATGACAATGTATATTCTGTAAATAGGTATTTTAAAACTCTTTTACATGTCACTATGATTAGATGGCGCCGTCATGTGTGTTGTCTATATCTATACTAATATACTATTAAAAGTATTTGTTTGTTTTTAATCTGTAAACTCTGAAACTGCTGAACTCAATGTAATTCCTACTACGTTCATAATTTAACTTCTCAATTGTATAGGAAATCTGTAAAATAGCCCTATTATAAAGTATTTTTACTTTATCTAATATCTATTCAGTTTTTAAGACTACTGCCAACATGTAGATAGACTAATGATTGTATAATTTACAACTAACCTTGGTGGAGTCATTGGTGCTTGGTGGGTCTCTTGCTGATCCACATAAACTTGCACTTCAGGCGTTGGGCTTTTGGATCTGGTCATAGCCGGGTTTCTCATTTCTCTCAGCATACTGGGTGTATACTGAGACTAGTCCTGAACAAAAGTATCACATCATTTGAATGATAAATAAAAAGTCAGAAAATAAATTAATGAAAAATTCATGCTTATAATTCTTATAATAAAACAACTTTTAACCGGATTAATCGCGTGTATTATTGGTTTTTTGTTTTTCCTGACGTTTCGAACACTTTGCAGCGTTCGTGGTCGCAGGAGTCCTCCTGCTGTTTTATTATAATGTGTAGTGATCGCGCAAACCTAAGATATTACTTATAATTCTTGTTCACATTGGTGTACTTACTACTGTCAATACCCAATACCAGTCTTGTAGGCATTCTATTGTTTATCTTATTGCTTCACACTTAATTTCTCAATTTAGGCTACTCTGGTGCTCACAGCTTTGGGACTGATAAAACAATAGTATGACGATCGAATCCCGATGCTAGAGATTGCTGGAACGAACCCAGGAAAGTACTACTAATACTCGGTAAAGGTTGGAGTAGGACCGTGTGGTTTTTAGTCGGTAGGAGTCCGGCAAAACGCCCATGATGGATTACACACTCAAAAAAAAAGTTGCTCACTGCTTCAAATACTCTTTAGAAAATTTTACTGTGTAACAGACTATTTGATATAAATAAAATATATTAACTCGGCTACAATGATGTTTTATTAATAATTAAAAAAAAACAGTACAAAATGACAAATGAATAGGTACGGCGTACGATACGTAGCACCGCAACACTAAACTCTGTCTAAGTCACTCAGATGGTCTTCAAAACTGGTGCAAACATTATTAAATCATCAGATAGGCAAGCATCTTCACACGCACTCTGATGAAATGTATGATGAATAATGATCATCTGTTGAAATGTAGATAGGCGCATTTCGCAGTCCAAAAGGCGTTCTGTTAAATCTGTAGTTTCCAAACGGAGTAATAAAGGCCGCCTTATCTCGATCACCTTCTTTGACTTTTACTTGCCAATAGCCAGCACGCAAATCAAGCACTGATATGAAAGGTGTAGTTTTCGCCGCATGTAAAAGATCATCGATCCTAGGAATAGGATATATTATCGAAAATCGCCGTGACTGCCGATCCGGTATCACCTTCAAACTTTAACTTAATGTTTTGAATCAAAACACTAAAGTTTCAACTTTATATGAACATATACATATTTTTCGACTTAACCGTCATCATCACTCTCACCCGATCCCCCGGTTCCTACAAAATTTTTCTTTTTACACATTCGGTGTATATGGCCTTTTTTGTTACATTTCTTACACGTATAACTAGAAAACCGAAACTGAGACGTTTAATGATTTTATATAGCCGCACACGGAACACTTTTCCTTTTTAGCACTGGGTTCTTTTGTGTAGCGATTTTGTACAACGCCTCGCTCGACGGCGGGCTTTGTGTCGACCCCGACGATACCGCTGCTGCATCATTGCGTGCGCTGCGCACGCTCTTTGCTACGTCCACCGCTTTCGCCAGCGTTAACTCTTGAAGGTCACGCGCAAACAGCTTCGTTGTCACTTGTTTTTGGCGTAAAATGGTTGTCAAGAAGTTTCAAAACATCCTCTTATGGCATTTGCGTTAGTTCCTTCGGTAACGCTAAATCAGCCGCCAGTTTGTAAGTGCTGGCAGTGAATGCCCTCAATGCATATTGCCCGTCGTTTCACTCCCGTTGAATCCTTTACATCATGGATTTCGTTGGCAATGTACCATTGTATATACGTTGTTTATAGTTTTGTCACGTATGGATATTATGGTCAAAACTAGATAATATTCCAAAAAGAGACATTTTTATATTTTATTTTTTTGAACGTGGGCATTTGTCGCCCCTGATACGTATGCGAGAGGGACAAGTGAAACGGCCTATAGTTTGTAGCACACTGACTCTTTATTGACAAGCGACTATATTTAAATAGGAGTGGATACGACCACCCACATATTACATACAACACACTGACAGATGTCTACAGAGGACAGGTACGGCGGACCACAGAACAAGCTAATATTGTCGTTACATATCAAACTTGCCTAAGTCCCCTACAACGATATTTTGTAGTCTGTGGCTAATATTATACATTATGCATAATTTAATACCTTAGTATTGTTCAAATGCGCTAAAGTCCAAAAAATCCCATATAAATAGAGCTCTAAAACAACACTGATACTTCATAATCGCCTAAGTCACACGTTCTGTGTAGATCAAACTCACTTACGTCCAATTCGACCAATCAGAAGACGCCGTGTGATGTGTCATGGCTGAATATGACTGCCATTTTGGAGGTAAACTTTAATGTGTCGGCGTCGTGTTCGTGAGATTTTATTAATTATGGAGAATCAAATAAGAGTTGTGGAGCCTGAGTTAGCTAAAAAGAAGCTAACGTTGAAGGAGATTGAGAATCGAGATAAGAAGAAGCGGGAATTGTAAGTATATTCTTAAAATTTTGTTTGTTTTAAGTTGGGTGATAGCTCAGCAACGGTCACGAACGTCCGACTCCGAGGCCAATACAGGGTCGGACTCAGTACGTTGACTGAGTGATTCGTAAGATTTTTAAGTAACTTTATGAATTCTACTAATATTATAAATGCGAAAGTTTGTGTGGTTGTATCATCATCTGCGTAGCCTTTTTTCCCAACTACATTGGGGTCGGCTTCCAGTCTAACCGGTTGCGGCTGAATATCAGTGTTTTACGACTGCCATCTGACCTTCAGCACCCAATTACTGGGAGACACTGATACTCAAAGGTTAGACTGGTTGTCAGATTTATTAAGCTTCTGACACCCATAACGACTGTTGTAGGTATTCGTATGACACCCGGGACCAACTGTTTGTATGTGTGTATTTTTGTTACTCTTATCACACAAAACCGACTGAACGGCTTTCGATGGAAATAGTCTGTAGATATTCTTCTTATTTAAGATTATTACATTTCATTCCGATTCTAATATCAGACTTACGTGAATGAAACTGCGGGGCGCAGCTAATTTAATGAGAACAGTTTTATTTTGTTAGGTACATATTAATTTTTTACCGACAAACTTTTTATCATTCATACTACTTTTTTTTTTTATTTTAGTTCGATTTATTATTTTAATGAAACTATGTTATCATTTTACTTAACTGTACCTACGTCCACACAATTATATATATCCGTTTCCAGTTTTTCATTATGTACTTTTTTTTTGGTATTCTGCGAAAAGCTTGCCGGAAAAACCAAATTGCAAACACGCCAATAAAACCAACTTCAAATGTGAATCTTTAACTTCCAATGATATATTTTACTTTCACAAAAGATTTTATAATAACCCTAACAAACTTGCTCAAGACAACTATATTTTACGAAATGTAGTTATTACTCCTGTTAAAAGAAAACGCCCAAGAAACAATACTCGAATTGAGCGTGCTTACTCGAAACAGTATTTTGTCACTAAGTATAAAACAAAGGAAAAAGTGCTGGTGTGCCTTGCTGCCTTTTGTGGTATTCTAAAAATTAAACAAGGTCGTATAAAAGGCGTTACTAATCGATACATATCCACAGGAGAGGGACCGTCAGAAAATCGCGGAGGAGACCGAAAACTTCATGATTTCCGTTCGAAGAAAGAAGCTATCCAAACATTTATAATGAAATTTCAGCTACTAGAAAGCCATTACTGCAGAGGAAGAATAAAACGAAGAATATATCTTGATAATTCAAGATATGTCTTTGAAAAAGCATTAACGCATGCTTAGCGAACTCTAAAGTTACAATATTAAATGGAAAAAGAATACGGTCGCGTACAGGATTCGAACCTGCGCCTCCCGTATAGATACTCCAGGCGCTCTGACCACTAGGTCGAGATGGCTTAGTGGTCAGAGCGCCTGGAGTATCTATACGGGAGGCGCAGGTTCGAATCCTGTACGCGACCGTATTCTTTTTCCATTTGATATTGTAACTTTAATATATCTTGATCCAAGCCTGAATATTTCGAAATTGTTCAAAATGTATGATGATCAGGCGAGCCCAGGATATTCAGTGACTAAAAGTTTCTTCAGAAAGGTATTTAATACATCCTTTAATATTGGTTTTGGCTCTCCGCGTCAAGATGTATGTTTAGACTGTTTGCAGCTTTTAGAAAGGCTTAAAGTAGAGCAAAACGAAATTCAGAAGCAGAATTTGCGCACGCAATATAGAATACATAAATTAAGAGCAAAATGCTTTTTTGGCAAGTTAAAAGAAGAGATTCCGGAGATGCTTACTCTATCGTTTGACTGTCAAAAAAATTTACCCTTACCAAAAGTCGCTGACCAATCAGCTTACTATTCTCGACAGTTATACCTATATAATTTTACGGTTGTTAAGGGAAATTCTCATAGTAACCTAACCAAAGACAATGTGTATGCATATGTGTGGACAGAAGACCAAGCATCAAAAGGAGCTAATGAAATAGCATCGTGTGTATACCATTGCCTCAGTCAACTAAATCTTGATGGCAAAAAATTTATACGGCTGGTGGCCGATGGTTGCGGCGGTCAGAATAAAAATTCTATACTTCTAGGTATGGTTGCTAAGTGGCTGCACGATACACTTTACGGCATTGATCATGTAGAAATGATATTTCCTGTAACGGGGCACAGCTTTATTCCACCAGATCGAGTATTTGCTTTATCGGAAAAAAGAATAAGACGCTTAAAAACGATAACTGATTCTACATTACACTTTCAAATAAGTAAATCAAAGCGAATAATTTTAAAGAAAACGCATCGCCATAAAATTCTAGTTCGCGGTGAAATATCGTACAGAAATGATATAAGCAACTCACTTTCAATAACGAAACGTGGAAAAAGCATTGCTGAAATCTTACCCCATAGAATACATGGAAGATTTAATGTTAAAATTGAAAAATTGAACGATGTTAAGAAGTTACTAGAAAAACATTTTGGGGAGACTTGGACAGAACTGCCTGAATTAGAATATTATAAAAACGTATTATCGCGTAATGAAAACTTACCTGAACTTGAAGAAGGTGACACGGTGGATAATAATGCACCCGAATACTTGCCAGATGAAACGTTAGATTTTGTATGACTGAGAGAGTTGTGATGTCCATGGAATAGATGGACTGTAAAACCTAGCGATCTCTGATTTTGTAATTTCATTTTTATAATTTGTTAACAAAGTCGTCTTTTTTAACCGACTTCCAAAAAGGAGGAGGTTATCAATTCGGTTGTATTTTTTTTTTTTTTTTTTTTGTTGTAAATTACGTTATTAAACATATGTGTAATAACCTTTTTTATTTTAATTTAAGGGACATTAGATAAATATACCTACATAGGTCCGTCAAAACTCAAACCATCCCTAAGTACGTCCCTTTACAAATTTAGTTACTTCGAACCAGCCTAAGTCACACTGTATCTTTTCATAATAGCTTATGTCAACGACAGTTTGTTTCAAACTAGCCTAAATCCGTGTGGTACATAACATAAGTGCTTATGTCCAACATAAAAACCAGTTTTTAGTATAAAACAGTTAAATATTTTATATATTTGTTTACCTAGTATTACTTCTAAACCATTACTCTAAAAAGTTAGACGGTATGGCATTGATAAGCTCTAAGATAATTGTGATTATAGTAACTGACCGATTTGCTGAAAGTTGTTTAGGTGCGACTTAAGCAAGTTTGATATTTAACGACACATTATAAAAAATAAAAAACATACTTTGTACTTTCCTTCGTCGAACTTTTTGTTCACTGTCTTAGTTTCGTTCTTACCGACTGTAGCGCGGTTAACATCATCTTGTAGCAAAAGTTGTAAATCTTTTCCGCGAGCACCTTGTATTTCATATGCACCTTTTTCTTTGGAAATCGCATTCTTCCCTTTAAGCCAATTATTGCTTAGAGCTTAGTTTTCATGCTGTTCTTTTGAACGAGCCTGTTATGAACTTTTTTAATGTAATTTTTGTTTTTATTTACTGCTAAGTTATATTGATGTTTGATCGAATCACACAATACATTCTTATGAAAGAGTTCTTTTATAACTTTGTTTTTTTCTGAAAGCGAAATGTCCAAAGAATTGAAAAAGCACTCAGTTTTCCTATTTGGCGTTAGATGTCTTTCATTTGATGTGTTTTCTTTGTCCTGTTCTTCATTCTGTGAATGAGCTGCTTGTAGAATTTTGTATCTATATATTGATTTCTTTAGTGCTTTATTTAAACAATTTTTTTTCTCAAATGTTATATTTCATTGTTATTTTCGTGTTTACGAGATACCAGAGAAGTGAAAAAGAGTATAAATCTGTATATTACAGTTTTAGCGAAAATCTGAGTACCTACTCCAGAGGGTACATTGCCAGTTATAGTGTAAACTACGTCTTTCTACGTTTGTACTACGTGTAGCACAGTGCCAAGATATCAAAAAAACTTTTTGATAATTTATTTATTAATAATATCACTAAAAAACTATTATTTAATGTGAAATTGACGGAAACAGTTGCTCTTGTTGCTTTCTCCCACCACAAAACACAGATATGCACATTGCACTTCACGCAAAAAACTTTGGTCCTTCCCTCTTTGGTCCTTCCCTCTTTGGTCCTTCCCTCTTTGCAAAACCTACAACGTGATTGTTTATTTGCCGATTTTGACGCTGTCAACCGGTCGTTCATTTGCAGGCTTCTGTATCGTCCTTTACTTTTGGCATGCTTCCGCTCTGCTTAGCAATTTTTCCAGCCTGACACAGTCCATCGAAAAACAATAAAATCACAAACTCTTTTAGAGATTTTTTTGGTCGCCCATCTCGTTTATATAGGAGCCAGCCGTTGTTTATATATCCAGTAATTCAGAAAATATACCTAAGTACCCTCGTCGGCTTTTGAATGGGGTCTGATGCAGTGATAAAGCATATCGGCAAAATCTACGCCCCCCGTGTGCTTATTGTTCGTTTCACAAGTTGATGTTTTATCCTCCTTGGAATAACTCCGCATCTTTTCAATAGAATGTGAATCAACGAACGAACTAGGTGTTACCACCTTATTATCATTACGTTTCACGACAGCTAACTTGTTCCTATTGCACACAACTTGGGCTTTATTTCCCCTCTTTTTCGTATCTTGACAACCTCTGAGCCAGTGTGTATAAGTTTTTCGTTAGTTTCAAAAAATTGTATTTAAAAATTTTACTTATTTGAGCACAAACGCGGCTGCACTGTTTCTGTTAGGGAATGGCCAACAGCATCCCGGAGTTTGGAATTGCGCTCAGTAGTTTTCAATATTAAATTAATCTGTTGCTTTAAATATCTACACATCATAGTATGAATTAGAAATAAATCATATGGGCTGTTTGTTAGCACACATAAACTATATTTAGGGGCTACACCAGATGGGTTTCTTGGTGATGACACCAATAAAATTCTACACGAAATGAAAAGACATCACCCATAACTGTGCCTTATTTAGTGACAGATAGTGCCAGCCTTGGAAGTAAACAAAAAAAAAAACAAATCCATATTTTTACCAGATTCAAGGTCAGCTAATATTGCACAAAGAGGCTATATTATAATATGATTATACATATATAGGTACACATACAAGGACATAGAAGTCATTCATATTTCAAGAGATGGTTATTTCTTCAGAGGTATGCTAGCAAAATTAGGTAAATATTATGATAATTATTTTATTATTTGTACAAAAATTATGATCTAATAAAAAAAACAATTTTATAGGAGTATACTAATGTGTTATTATTTGGTATTGTAATAATATTGTATCAGTGTTAAATAAAACAATATGATTATTAATTATTGTCTTTATTTACATCTACAATCTTTTAAAAATACGAAAAATACTCTAGAAGCTAAAGGAACATAAAATGACTTAACTATAGGTGATTGTAAAATTTTATAAGTTTTTGTTCCTGTACGTAAATATGTACTCTCTGTTGTGCAAGTCTCTGGTCACGATTGAGTATCACATCTGGATACTAAGATTTTCCATTGCAAAAGGCTGGTGTCAGGACTGCACACGCAAACAAACCTCTAAAGCAGGGATGCACAGACCACGGCCCGCGGGCCGCATGCGGCCCGCCGGTCGAATACTGGTGGCCCGCCGACAGCGCAAATAATACTCTCATACATTCGAAAAATATTGAATTCTATTCCAGAATAAAACCAAAAAAAATATGTTCGAAAATTAATTTGAATCTCGCGCGCGCGCTCTTAAGTGCGCTTATCGGTGCGCCGTGCGTGCGTCGGTAACAGCGGTCGGTAATGTTCGTGCCGATCTCGGTTAAATTCGTTTTCTTGAGGAAGCGCCGCGGCCGGCGGCGCGGTGACGACGGCAGCGCGGTGGCGGCTTATCCACGGGTTATATTGTTAGAGCAAGCGAGATAGCAATAGCAATTAAAAGTAAGTACTAACATAGTTACGTAAGTTGTATCACTAACAAACTATGGAACAAGTTTCCGAAATAAACGATTTATTATTATTATTATATTATAATAGCCCCGAATTCCCGATTGCTCGCGTAGGTAGATACACGAAGCTTCCAGAGTCGGTTTCGAGATTTCTCCAGACAGTTTTCGACTCTATACGCGCGGTATAAAAGCCACGATAACCGCAGCGACCGACAGTTCGGTTTTAATTTGAGTGAAGTGTCAATAGTTCTTGTGTAGATTTTAATTAACTCGACTAGCCGGTGTCATATATTTTTATCCACATTCAACGTAGATTTTCCGTCAAGTGCCGTGTATAATTATTAATTGTGTTGTGAAATCGTATGTAAAACTCTGTTATTAATAAGTGTTTCCCTACATGTTTAATCAATTATTTTTGGTATTTTAAAAAAGGATGGGTAATTTAAGTAGGTACTGTAATTGTTTTTAGGTGCTGTTTTAATCATAGCCAGGATTAGAACGCAACATGGACAAGCCAGGGCCTAGTAAAAAATGTAAGGTTAAAGATGAAAATCGGCAGTTTCAAGAAATTTGGACTGAGAAATACTTTTTTGTATGGTCGCATAACAAAGTCGTTTGTTTAATTTGCGAGAATTCTGTTGTGATTGCAAAGGAATATAATGTAAAAAGGCACTATGAAACGCAGCATCCTACTTTTACTAAGTTTACAGGCGAATTAGGAAAGCAAAAAATGTTGTCTTTAAAACGGGAGCTTACTGGTCAGCAAGCTATGTTTACAAAACCCATTCAAGATTCAGAAACAGCTACAGAAGTTAGTTATGAAATTTCTCGGATGATAGCAAAGCGAAGTCGCCCCTTCAATGGTGGGGATTTTGTAAAAGAATGCATAGAAATTGCCGCTAAGAAAATGTGTCCAGACACAGCAAAAAAGTTTGAGAAAATTAAACTGAATCGTATGACTATCCAAAGACGAATTATGTCTTTGTCAGGTAATATTGCGGAACAATTAAATGAAAAAACTAAGATCATTGAATTTTTTTAATTAGCGCTCGACGAATCCACTGATATTAGTTCCACAGCTCAACTTCTCAATTCATACGAGGTGTTACTCAAGATTTTGAAGTCTTAGAAGAGTTATTAGGAATGTGTTCATTGAAAGGTCAAACCAGAGGAGTTGATATACTCAATGTACTTTTGGATGAGTGTTCAAAAACTGATTTGGACTTATCAAAATTATCGGGAGTTGCGACTGACGGTGCTCCTTCGATGATTGGTGTCAATTCTGGGCTTGTTACTTTGCTGAAAAAGCATCTACAAGAAAAAAACATAAACGCTGAAGATCTCATGCAGTTTCACTGCATTATACACCAAGAAGCCTTCTGTTCTAAAATAAATGAATTTCAAAATGTCATGAAAGTGGTAGTTCCGACTATAAATTTCATAAAATCACGGGCAATTCAAACAATTCCTTGATGACATCGAAAGCGAATATGGAGATTTACTGTATTATACAGAAGTAAGGTGGCTAAGTCGTGGATTGACACTGGAACGATTTCTAAATTTAATAGAAGAAATTGGAATATTTCTGGCGGAAAAGCAAAGGGATGTCCCGGAACTTAAAAATCCTGATTGGTTGTGTGATTTGGCTTTTTTAGTTGACATTACAAATCATTTGAATGTCTTGAACACACGGCTTCAAGGCAAAAATCAACTGATATCCCAGCTCTACGCTCATGTATCATCCTTTCAATGAAAGCTGACACTTTTCAGATCGCAATTGAATTCTGGAAATTACAATCAATTTCCGAATTTTAAGAAAATGGCTGAAAAATTCAACAAAACTGCGATTAATTTCAGTTATACAGAAAAGCTAGATATTTTGATTCAATCTTTTTTAGACAGATTTTCGGAGTTTAAAAAAGTGAAACCTCTGTTGGACATATTCAGCAATCCTTTCACGACTTCAGTTGAAAATGCGCCAGAGTTAATGCAGTTAGAAATTATCGACATTCAAAACGACCAAGATTTACGCAACAAATTCAACGAAGGAGACTTGCTGAACTTTTAGCCGCTGCATTGATAAAAATACGTACAAAGAGTTGCGCATAAACGCTCTGAAATGTGCCAGCTTATTTGGTTCTACCTATATATGTGAACAAACCTTTTCAATACTAAATAATAATAAAACAAAAAATCGAAACCGCCTTGCAAACGAAAGTTTGGAAGCAGTTTTACGTGTTGCTACAAGTAAATTTGAGCCAAATATAAAAAAGATTGTAAGCACTATGCAGTGCCACGCTTCAAATTAATAAATTCTTTTTCAATTTTAATACATTATTTTCAATTCTTTATTGTCTTTAATTACCTATACTTCTGGCGGCCCGCCATCAGTTCATAATTTGCCCGAGTGGCCCCTAGTCTTAATAAGTCTGTGCATCCCTGCTCTAAAGTGCTGTTGAACCAAACTCCTTTTTTAAATTATCAATGACCCTGGTATAAAGTATTATGAACGAAACCATATCGCAATTCAGGCGAACCACCGAACGGAAGAACGCCTATCTAGAGAGCTTTGGTGTAATTATATCTTCATCTAAGTAGATTTGGAATTAATTCACATTGAAATATACAAAATAAAAATATTGTATTTTACTCGGAGATAATGAAAGAATTAAACAGCTGGTATATTCACTGAAATATTTTTAATTGCAAATAAGTCTTGATCGTTAAAACCTCTGTCTGCCATTACACTGTCATCTTCATCACACATATTTATCAATTAGCTACGTTCAATCATCTGCTATGTCTTTAGTTGCTCCGCAATCACCAAAAACTTAATTGTGTTGGTGATTTTGTATGAGCTGTATTAATGTGGCTCGCTGAAATGTAGGATTGCTTAGCTTGGTGATTGACACTTACGTAGCATCTATAATCACCCTAGTTGTGCTACTTTCAGCTTTAAAGATTTAAGGCATATACAAATCTACTAAGTCCCTTTGAGGCCAAATATCAATAAGTGACCTTAAGTCGTGAACAAAATAGATCCATGGTATAATAATGTTTGAGACTTCCGTTTTGATAGTTTTAAACATTTTAGATATTTCATAGCCGGGTTTGTTTCTTCTTAGCTTTATTCATATTATGCGAAACTAGTCTTCTACAGACATTCCTACGACTTAACTCCAGTGGTATTATAAATGATGACCCATTGGTAAGTGTGCTAAGTACCAAATGAAATTTTGCATATGATTTCAATCCAGTGTAGAGCAGTCGCATGCACATGTCAACCTTTCAACTATTCACAAATCAGTAGAAAATATTTTTAGTAGGTTTCTAGTCCAGTAGCAATATTTTTTGTGTGTCCCACATGATTTATATTTCTCTGGATCTACATCTACTAGATTACCTGGTATACATACATTTTTATTTTAGTATACATTTCTTCTAATTCCATAACACTAAAGTCGTCAGATCTTGATGCCTGAGCAGAAGTGGATGGTTCAAATACTTACTTTCTAATGTTGCGGACTATCAAACGATCCTCTCGAGCTTGTGCTTCTCGTGAAGGAGTTTTAGTTGTACATTTAAAGGCAGATGGGACTGCAGTTTTCTTCAGATAATGATGCTGATTTTCAATGCTTGAAACCAAGCAAAATTGATCAAATTTTCTTAGATATAATATTATAGCTTAAAAGGAACAGTTCATGATTAAATAATACATAAATGTTTAATTAATTGTTTTTTGATAGTCTAATAATGATTTCGACATAACCTCGAATATTTTTCTGTTTTAAAGTTTCTCCTTCTAATCGTCTTTAACCACAACTTTCTTATCGCAACATCTTTTGGAAATTGATGTGCACATATTTCCTTGCAAAACTACTAGTACTAGGTACTTCACATATCTTAGGCATTGTGAAAATAGTTATTTATAACAACAAATTCTGCGTACTTTGATCGCTTGTTTTGATTAATGCTAGCGCCATTTTGACAGTTGCCAACCCCATTGTCGATACAATATATCAAGCTACGGCTTTGAGAGCATGTACTAATACTTGTTCGAGGCTAATAATGTAGGAATTTAGTTTAGTCACCTCCATGAGTAACTTTAACTCCCTGATATTGCGTAAAAAACGTTTGCAAAATGTTCCTTACGATGAGTTCTCGAATATTGTGCTCCAAACATGCAAATTAATATTTTTTTCGTTATTAATGAAACTTTATCTGGCTTCATACGAGGAAAAACTTTTGTCAGCAAGACTTTGTCTACTTTAACATTACGCAAAAGAAAGTTTTGTGCTTGAACTTGTTTTGTTTGTCAAAACACTGCTATCACTTCTTTTTACCATCGTCTACAGTTGTTCTTTAGAGTAAAATCCCAGACATTTATAACATGGTAAATAATCAGTCTTATCAGGAAACCTACACTTCTTCACAGGTTTGAACGCAGTTTGCGAATTGCTAACATAATTACCCTTTCTTTTCGTAAATCTGCAACCGTTTTTTTACATTCAAGGCTATTTTTGGATGTGACAACATTAATTGAACTTCAGCTTCAGCTAAATGATTACGAACCATATGGCGGGAAAATTTTAAAACAAACCTTTCACAGTATAAATAGAAGTCTCTTTCCCTAACACGTTTACCTTGTAATTTATCTTCAGAAAATTATCTTGCAGAGGTTAGCTTTCTGTTACATCCTGCACATAATCATACATACACACACACCCAGACTCGGAACAATTATCTGTAGATCATACAAATATTTGCTCCGTGCAGGAATCGAACCTGCGACACACGATGCAGCAGCCGGTCTCTCGACCACTGCACCACCCGTGGCGTCGTATAAATGTATCTACGTTTGGCCCCCAGCTCTCCTGATGGTAAGCGACGGTTTGACACATAGATCCAGTAGAAATCTATTAGAACATTATAGAACTCTCGCTTCGAATATGTCTAGATTGTAATTCTCAGGAAACACGGAATAAATAATTATTTATTTTACAACCAGCAGTTGCACATTCTTTGACTACGGCACTTCTTCACTGGCAGTGTGTACGCGGTGGGTATATTCCCAGTAATGACGGGAAAAGTCCACTCGCGGAGCGCCGGTGGTGGTAGGGGGTTACCGGCAGCGGCGGCGATGGCAGGGTTAACGGCAGCGGCGTTCCGGTCACGACGAGTATTATGCTCGGTGCTCATACCGCTCAATGGTGAATAGTAAGCCGAGGCACATGATACGTGATTTAGAAACTCGAGAATATTCGGTGACACACGAAGGTCTTCTTTGGTATTATTGTTCATTTTCATAGCAAATTCGCCATATTGCAAACTTTTCACGGGAACGAACTTGCATTGCCTTGAACATTGCATTTAAATAACCTTATGTCTACCCTTATGTTTTTACACAATTTCGGTCGACACACGTCATTTGAATACATTCTATATTGATAAAAGTGTTGTAGCGACACTGCTGACGCATTAGTTTTATATAGCGATGCGCATTGCATTAGCGCGGCGCAGCAGTCGTCTCCCCGCAACCACTGAGTTAGGTCGTAGTTTAGTATATTCTATATTTTATATCTGTATATTTAACTGGTACCAGTAAAGTTTATTATATATCCCAAATGGACCTTCACTTATTCATACCCCCACATTGGTGACCCTTCGACATTGAACATGCAGCTTTCGCTGAGGACGCCGTGAAAACGGACCACGCGCACGGGAACTACGTGGCATCGACACACGTGCACAGCGTGGCAACTAAATACGCGCACGTGCAGCGTGGCAGCAGAGGACGTGCATGGAGGTAACCTGAACACGCAATATGGGAGGCGACTCGCCCTTTTTGCTGTGAGAGCATAAGGGCTGCGGACCTAACTTGACACCAATTCACGGACACACAACAGGGATTGCCAAGTATAGCGACCACCAGGAAATACAGCTGGCACAGGAGTTTCCGGGACGAGAGGCGTAAGGCGTATCAACCTTGGTGGCGAGGCCCTATTTCGCCCCAAGACGAGGATAGCGCAGCATACCCGAGGACAATGAATGACATGGCATATGGCGGCGGCACTCTACGGCACAGTGCGCGCATCATATTGGCGTATCACACTTGGAGGCGAGGATTAATACTGCACCAGTGCTCGATGGTGCAACCTGTCATCACATGGCTCCGGCATGGCAGAGCAGCATGGTGGACATCGCGGACATTGATTTGCTGCTTCGTACGTTTAGCTTCAAAAGCGTCTTATGAAGTGCAATATAATTCAGTGATATTTATTGTTTTGTAGTAGGTACACTTTTTTGTCTTAATAGTAATTTTATGTTGTGGTAGTCATTGCAATGTATTTATTCATAATTATAATTTAGTTGTTCAGGTACACATGACGTTTATAAAATTTCTGAGGCGCTCAAGTAACACGATAGCTATGTTTATTATTAGTACTTACCAGTTCATTGTGATTCAATCATGTATGATTCAATTAAAATCATTATATTTTAAATCGAAATTTGGTAACTGGTTTTAGAAACATTTTTTTTGTAAAGGGGGGAGTATTGTATGGACACTGCTGACGCATTAGTTTTATATACCGATGCGCATTGAATTAGCGCGACGCAGCAGTCGTCTCCCCGCAACCACTGAGTTAGGTCGTAGTTTAGTATATTCTATATTTAACTGGTACCAGTAAAGTTTATTATCTATCCCAAATGGACCTTCATTTATTCATACCCCCACAGTGTCAAAAATCTGGTTTCATTTTTATTACAGTAACATGTAGTATGTTTTTTCGCCATTAAACTAAAATAAAATAAAAGCGACTAAACGACTAGCTCAGTTATTTACTTAGTATTTACGACTCTCACGGTAAAAACGTGGCTACCGGAATAGGAGGCGGCATCAAACGCACTCTTGATAGAAAAGTGTGCATTGGTAACGACGTGATTGACGCAAAAGAAGCTTATACATTGTTAAAGCAATGTTTGAAAGTTACTAAAATATTCCTGATTGACAGTGCCGAGGTGGAAAATGTGGCAAAAAAAATTGAAATTACCAATACTAAAGGGCACAATGCAACTACAATAAATATCTACCAGCCTAAATAGAGACTCAAACATAATAAAGAGATATAGGTTGCTTTTTTTTTGTTTGAGGGCTTGAGAGGTCTGTGTACCTGTTTTTCACCAAAATCTCATGTTGTAATATTTGGTAGAGCTAATGCTGACGAGTTACCCATAACTCGACCTGCGATTTCAAAAAATGTTAATGTGTTGCCCATAATTCTGCCTACGACTTCAAACAATGTTGATCAGCTGCCATTATTTCGGTCTGAGACTTACACTACATCAACGGCAGCTGCAACGGAAAGCTCCAAAGGATATCAAATAACAAAAAGCGATATAGTTGAAGCCGTTCATGAGCATTTGCTGTTGCTGGAATTTTCAGAGCAATTTAATAATAGCGATGATAATATTGACCTAGACACTATTGATGAACTGGATTTGATCTTTCGAGCAGAAGACGCTGAACATCCGTCACAGGTCATCAATGTCGAAAATACTCTAGGGAGCCCGGTATCTGATACCGATAAATGTTTATTTGGAACTGTCGTTGATGATACTGTTGACAAAAATGCAAATATATCTGAACCTTTCGATGTTGTCAATGTGCAGCATTTAAATATACCAGAACAAAAATATTTTTTGGGCCAAAAACTGATGCAGTTTCCTAATAGACTCCAGAGTCATTATATTGACCCAAAGAAAGAAATGATTACAATACTAAAATACAAGACACAACCTGTAAAACTTTTATCTTCAGCTAAAGATGTCTCCAAGAAAAGCTGAATTTATATTGTCTCAAGGAAAGAGGTGTTTGAAATACCA
Organism: Xylocampa areola; assembly: GCA_935421205.1. NCBI lineage: Eukaryota > Metazoa > Arthropoda > Insecta > Lepidoptera > Noctuidae > Xylocampa > Xylocampa areola. The sequence continues at coordinate 13,562,295 of OW285220.1, forward strand.
CCAAAGAGAACACCTGTCGAACTTCCTTCTACAGCTAAAAACAAAGTTCCTACTGAGAAACGCTGTAACGCGATAGTGCTGTTAAAGGCAAACACATAAATATATAAAATGTCACAATAGTCAATAGTCAATAGTCTTCTATATTTAGCGAAAAAGCTAAATGTATTTCATGCAAAAACTGGTTTTGTTCTGTATGTATAGATGGAGGTGTAAGCTCTGATTATGGGAAGCATGCCTGGAAGGTAGTATTCTCTTTGAGTTCTTTATGTGGTCTCATTTGATATTTTTTCGTACAGAATTTATTGATATATTTCTTTTTGTTTCAAATTGATAAATCATTTACAACGAACTGATACCGGATCCTACAAAATCAAATAGGTCAAAAATATGGTTGTACTTTATGACGTGGACAAAGTCCTAACCAGGTATGATTTGGAGAAGTTTCATGTTGATGATGCCAAATGGCCTTGGCCCATTACTAATTTTATTATGAATGTTGTAATTGTTAATATTCTTCATTTATATTGAAATAGATAAGTTTCCCAAATTGTATTGTCAACTAATTAAACTATTATAATGATAAAGTAGCTACGATGTCCCTTGGTTGATTTAAGATACATACCTTAAAGATAAAAAATTACAATACTCGTAAAATGCCAAATTTGAAATTTTTTAATTATATTCCAATGCTTCTCTCAAAAGATTTGTTTTATTATTGTTTACTCATACGAAAATAACTTAATTAACCTTATTAAAGTAGCTAGGTAGTAATGAACAACAAATAAGTGTTACAACTTTAAGCTGAGTAACAAATGTGATTAATAGTTAAATATGTTCCTTTTCATACCTAAATAAATATAAAGATTTGTTAATATAGCATGATTTACGATATTTATTTTTCCTTTTTTTAATGTGTAAATTGGGCCTTTTGGCCTCGCTCTACACTACTGAAAGCCTTGTTTTATTTCTGACAATCAATGTTGTCGTAATTTGACACACGGGGCAGACTTCTAATCTTGTTCAACGCCGATTTTAATAGAAGATTAGGGTGGCCGAACTCCTTTTCCAGGGCGATAAGGCGCAGACCCACCGCTGCGCATGCTGTGCACGGGCTCGCGGCTCATTTTAGCTGCGTGGGTTCATTTGTTTGACAACGTCGTTCAACATTTCTACTGCAGCACACGCTATACACGAATATTAACAAAGGACTATGTACAATTGAAGCATTGGGTGCAAGAAGGACGTTACATAAAAAAGTAATTTTTGAGATAATTGAAATTAAAGTTTTTGATGTATCATCAACATCTTAATAAATTAAGATAAATTACAAGCACTTTTAAATTTATTATTACCATGATTCAGCCCCCCCACCACGACAAGGCGGAACCCGTGAGGGGGGGGGGGGATTCCCACCTAGAATCCGTGACATCGAGAAAAAGACAAAATGTCATGTATTGTAACAAATAAAATGATGACAATATCATAAAAAAAGGGAAAAAAGGAGGACCTTAGAGTCGAGACTAAATTACAAAAATATATACCAACAGAATTGAGAACCGTCACTGCTCATCTGAACTTACTAGTAATGTTGTCGTCAACATCAAAGGCTTTGGTATGTATCCAAGGCCTAATTATATCTGAGGATGCAACATTTTCATAATTGTTATTTTTCTTATTAAAACCAGGTACATTATTTATCCTATATCTATTGTTACCCAAGACTTCTATAACTTAATAGGTGCCTAAACTTGGACAGAAGCTTTGTGCTCTCAGCTTTATAATTGTAATTAGACCGTGCCAGTTTGATTAAATCACTAACTTCGTAATGAGTAGTAGGGGTACCACCAGCATCATATCTAGGTTTTTGTACTTTCTGATCCTTTTTAATCGATTCGCATATTTCATTCTGTAATGATGACAAGTCTTTGTTTTGTGAATCAGGATGTTTTTTTTTTTTATCCGAAATGAATCTATGTGCCAAGGATGAAGCACGTAGATCCAGAATAAATCTATTCACTCTTAAGTAGAGTAAATAGGTTTGGGGAGAACGGCAATTGTGGAGTGGATGCTCCCCTCCCATGGGCAGTTGCCCAGACCCGTCTGCACAACGGTTGCACCGGACTACATCCCGAAACACGACTAGGTCGTTTCACGTCATGGCTTCGTCCGGTAGGTGGTAACCAGCCGCGGCAGAAGCCTGCCACCAGAGTTGTTGTTACGTGTAGGGATTCCATTCTAAGGGTGCAACTCCTACGGACGCGGGCAACTCAGCCCCCAAAATATCTAGATATCATATTGGATTAAATATCACGCATTTTCTACCCAAATAAATCTTCTGTCACAGTTTTTTTGGTGATCGCATTGATAGTGTTGTTGATGCCCCACTGAATTTTCCCCAGGCAGCTGACACAATCGCGCTCGTTTCCGTTAAAATTTTGGGCCAATAATGAATTTAAAATGTTTGATTGAACCTTTCGGCTTGAACATTGGCTCTGGGACAAGCGACTGCATTAAGTACATGCTTTATACCTAAACTATCACAAAAAGTTTTAAAAGTTGCTGATGTGAATGAAATGCCACGATCGGAGATTATTCTAGCCCGTAGGTACACCAAAGGTATAAAAAATGTGCTCCAAGATTTTAATGGTACTCTTAGTTTTCGTATCTCTTGATGCTCTTATAAATACGTACTTTGTGACCCCATCTACAATCGTAAGAATATAAGAATTGCCAGATTTACTTTAAATAAATGGACCTAAATGATCGATATGAATAGTGTGGTCACAATTAAGCTATGGACTAAGTAGTTGGGCACATCTGTACGAGTGACAGTTTTTCATCATTAAAAGAGTATTTATAAGACTATACTTGTGGTCGTAATTTTCTTTATCAATGATTGCATCACGAATTGTTTCAGATCAGTGTCGCGTTCAAGCGGGCAAGACCATTAAATTGGCATACTTGCCTCACGGAATTGGGAGAGCGAGAATTTTTAACTGATTCAATCTTGCGCGGCTTTGGCTTCCCTGTGCCATTTTCAATTATATTTCCAAGGTATTCCATAGTTTTTTTATTATTTAATGAAAAGCCACCATCAGAAACATTATCAATCATATTAAATGTAAACGTTCAAGACCTTTTTCAGTTTCAGATGGTATCAGGATATCGTCAATGTAGACAAGAGCAATCTTTGTAGTCGCCGAGGGCTTTATTATTTCCCTTTAAAAAACCACCAGTAAACCATGCGATGCTTGCAAACCACTAGCAACAACCCTCCTTTCCTCTGCTGTACTAGGGAATTTTATGTAATTGTCCATGATTTGCTGAACTATGGCTTGGGATAACTCCTTCACCACCTTACTAACGGTCCGCTGTCCCAATGCAGTATTGTAATCTTGACCAATACACCTTTGATAACTGCCAACAGTATAAAGCGTACTGCAGTCAACACCTGAAACACGGATTTTCATGAATAAGTTGTGACCATGTAGGTAGGTAAGTATTTAGCATCAAATAAAAAGGAGTAATTTATTACTTATGCACTGGGAGACCATGAAACCGACTTCTTCTTAAATCACCCTTTACTCCTTAAATCAGAGTAATGGCAATTTCGTTAATCATACAAAACAAATTTAAAAATTTCCGTCTTCGATGTCTTTGAAGTTCATTAGGTCATTGTCATGAAGCGGATTGTTCGCATCCCTTAATCTCCGCCTGTTGATCCATTCTGTGTCCCGACGCGCTCTTCTTAGGGCTTCTAAAATAATTATTTCTCCAAAATCCATGTTGATTTTGTAAAATTGCTTCAAAGTCTTAGGGCTTCTAAAATAATTATTTCTCCAAAATCCATGTTGATTTTGTAAATTTTTTATAAAATTCGACAAATTTTCCAACAAGTAGTGTCGACGTAATCGATAAGATTTGTCGGATTTATCGAGTGTCGATATACCACGAACAGTGCTACCGGTATCTTTTTTCAACACGTTATGTCAAATTTAACATTTAAAATCGACAAATGACTCGAAGGAACCGTGCTCGCACCGCTGGGATGGAAATACTGCACGGCATATGGAGGTCTTAATATTTTCTTTATTCGACGCATCAGAAGTCACGGAGTAATACGGTACTTACTAAGGCCCAAAACGCCATTGGTGATTGAGGGAGCAAGTGTTTGGGCACTTACTGGGTGTAGGGCGAAGTGGAGTACGAGAGTAAAAACTTCGGTAGCTGTATTGCGGAGAGTAGTGGATGGCCACTCCTTGATGGTCACTGCCTTGTTGCTACCCAAGTCATTTTTGTGTGTTCACACACAGCACAACAGTATTTTTGGCGGTTTTTGGGGAGCGGCGCAACACGCGCGCGCGTTCGTGGTGCACTTCTTAACAACTTATTTATTGGGGCGGGGGGGATGCGGAAACAGGAGGGAAGGTACTCTCCCTTGAGTCGATTGATTGCGATAGTGATGTGTATGCGCGCGTGTGGTATCTGTGGTGCGTTAGTTTATTTTCCTTATGTTATATTTATTTTCTAAATGCGTATGTTGACAGTGATAGCCGCAGCTGTTGTACGCCCGCAGGATAGTGTTGCTCCGCGTCCCGCCCTCAAGCAGCTGAGGAGGTATACTGTGGAGTTTTAGTGGGTTCGAGTCCCACATAACCGCTCTGTCTCCCCGTGTCAGAGCGGTATGCGAGGGCATTTCTCCACATGACTGTCCGAAAATACCAGGTAAGCAATTTTTTGCATAACAATCTAAACTGTTATACAATAAACCATGAGAAACATTATGATATACACTTTTAACTTCAGCTTTCGTGATACCGAGTAGATGTGCTTTCATTCGAACTCTTTGTAACTACGAATTTATCCATTGACTTGTTCATTTATGACGCAAAAATCAATTACATCAAAAAAATCAAAAACATAATTGTTAGGGTCAATTAAATAAAAATGATTATTATTACATGTTCATGTGTGTAATGCAATATAAATATAAATGTGTAATGTATAATATTTAGCTTATATCTATAAGTATTTTCTTCCTGTGGCAAACCGTTTCTGTAAGGAAATGTGAATATCACGATATTATTTATATTTAAATTTAAAAGTTTATCTGGTAATGAAGGAATCTAGTTTTGTTTACATTTCCCCTATTTCCAACCCAATAAAGTTCCAACTTAATAAAGTTGTGTCTTGGCTGAAATTAAAACAATTTTTTTCCCATGATATTGAGATAAATAAGAGAATATAGTAATTAGTAATGGTTTGATTTTACAAATTATTTGATAGCAACTGGTCCATATCTTTACCAATTTCATCACTGAATACAATTTGAGGTTTATTCATGGATTCAATAATATTTACTTTGTGTTTTGGCTGTTGAGAACTGCAATTATGTGTTGAATTGCCATTTGTACATTAGAGCTACCACAAACTGCCCCAGAATTAACCGGTGAGTGCATACCATTGACCAGGCTGTTGTTTGTCACTGAATGTGAGTGGTCATCGTTACCAAGTACTGTTAGACATGACAAAAGCTTACGATAAAGTGCAATTCGACATCCTACTTAATAAGTTACAAGGAATAGGGATCCGCGGAAAATCTTACGAATGGTTCAAATCATATTTGGAAAATAGAGAACACCAAGTCGAAGTAGAATACTACAACAAACATGCAAAACAAATTCAATACATTCGGTCGGATAGCAAGCAAATTAACTCTTCAATCCCCCAAGGGAGTGTAATTGGATGCCTCCTATTTATCATCTATATAAATGACCTCCCTACAATCATAAATGAGTCATGTGTTCTGTTTGCCGACGATATCTCAGTACTAACTTCTTGCCACGACAATACCAACTTAACCGAAATACTTACAGCTATACTCAACAAAATAATAACTTGGATGACAGAACATAACCTTGAACTAAATTTCAATAAAACTAAAATCATGTCCTTCTATCCACATCAGAAAACTCCTTTAGACATAACATTTATTTACAATGACGAAAAAATAGAAACAGTAAAAGAATTCAATCTACTCGGCTTATCCATAGATACACATTTAAATTGGAAATCACATATGTATTATGCCTATGCATACGCATGGTTAAACTATGGCGTAATATTATGGGGAAATAGTACAGACGCACCAACACTTTTCACACTACAAAAACGACTGATTAGAATACTAGCCAACATAGATAACACAGACAGCTGCAAACCCCATTTCCAAGAATATAAACTTCTAACCCTACCTTGTATATATATCTTGAAAATGTGTAAATTTGTTAAAAATAATCAAAAACTCTTCACTACACGAGAAAACATACAGACTCACTACACACTACGACACAAAAATAGACTAAACCAGCCAGGTTCTAAGCTAAAAATACACTCCACAAGCACTTTAATAATGTCAGTTAAAATATATAATAAATTACCAGATGAAATTAAAAATGAACAAAAATTTAATATCTTTATAAATAAATTAAAACAATTTCTAATTCGTAAATGTTATTATAATGTACATGAATATTTAAATGATAAATTTAATAAATAAACTATAATACCAAAAAAACGCAATAATAATCTATAATACCAATAAAAATAATACATGTATAATAATGTATAACTGCAAAGTGGTAACGCTGAGTTTAGTAAATCTGTAAATGATTACTAGATAAATATCACCAGGCGTCTCCTTAAGACGTATACAAAGAGGATTGAAAATTCAATAGGTTTGAACACGACAAGGTAGCTCAGTTGGTAGAGTGATGACACGGAACGTCAAAGGTCGCGGGTTCAAGCCCCGTTCTTGTCTATTATTTTTTCAATGTTTCTTTGAAAAATAGAATTAATATAGGCATTACATGGCCTCAACATGTATTAAAAAAATATAATTATATATGAAATACATGTATAATTTAAATAAATATTAATGTATAAATCTAATATATAAGTATGTAGTAAAAATTATATGATACAAGTAGTCGTAAGCCCACCTACCTACACAAACGAAAGAGTAGATTAATATTGAAGTTGTATACAAATATTTATAACAGCCCTCCTCCAAATTTTTTTTATTTTTGTTATGCCCGACAGGGCCTGCAATGCTCCAAAACTATTGTATGTATATTCTTATGTACCTAACACCTAAGTTCACATTGTGGAATGCAATAAACGTATTGAGTATTGAGTATATGAACCCACCAGCTCCCTCATGGCCAGCATGTACTCCCTCATCTGCATTTCGGAGCTTTTATATATATTGGTCATAGATTTTGAGATCTTTATTACTTTTTATATATTTTTTCAGTTTGTTCCTGCTACAGTTAACTACCCTACAAATTGAATTATTGGAGTTCTGTCATCTAAAGTATCTCTACAAGTCAGATCAATTATGATTGAGGGCTTAATGGTAAGGGCAGCAGATACACTATATGGGGTAATGCCAACCAATTCATTGAAGAGACTTTGGACATAACCGCCGCAATGATTGCGGCGGTTATGTTGTTTGGTCTCTAAATACACAATTTTGTTATTTGGCTCATGTAGCTGATGTTCTAGTGGTGGCGAATCTAGAGAGTGAGAGTATAAACGGCTGTATAAACGGCTTGAATTCGGAGTAATTACCAGAGTACGTTGGTACATTTATGGTAGGTAACTGTGTATTGGATTTTTTCGTACAACACTCGTCTTTACCCTCGTTTTCACAATTAATTTTATCTATCACCTCCCTGATGACGGTGAGCGTATTGATGTACTTTTCTTCTACATCATTGTCAACATCGAGGTCAGGTTCTATGGCGCATATCTCCAACGAGTATTCTTCGTACTTTTGGAATGCATTACGAAGACGCTCTTCCTTTATAATTAACGCCTGTTTAGAGAAGTCCTTGTATACCTCTTTGTCTTTGAACATGTTTTCTATTTTCGTTATGGAACCTTTGATTGACGCTCGTTTCCTGACGAGCGTTTTTATTTGATCTTCCATTATTGCAAAGCTGATAGAAAACTTGTTTTGCACACTGTAAAATTGTCACTACAATAAAATAAAAAAATGTGAATATTGCTAGTTGCGACGCGTTGCGATTCGAAAAAAATTGCTTCGGACTTCCGTCCGGCGGGCGGCGCGTACTTCTTGAGCGCGATGGACTCGCCCGTCGCTGGTTGGCTCGACAGGTGGCGTAATTTCACGAGAGCTAATCAGACGCGTCCTGTTTGGCGCGGCGACGAAGCTCACCTCGTTTGCGATGCAACTCGAACTATATAGTACCGGATATTATAGTTGCTCGAAGGACCATGTTGGGGAACTTGTAATATAGATAAAAGAAACGATACTGATTATGAAAACGTGTGCTCCATTTATTAGTCGTTGACAATTAGTTACAAAAGTCAATGAATGATGACGGATGAAACAAAAAATAATAAAATTAACTAAATGTTGTGTTGCCAACACTAGAGAAAGTACATGATTCAGAGCTTGTTCGTACTCTGTGCTATATTTGTTGAACCTTTCTACAATGAACTGGAGCCTATCCCGGGCAAGTATTGCATCAGTGTATTGTTGATGAAACTGCGCCATTTTGTTTTTAATTATGTTTATCTTTAACGTATCTAGTAGCTCCTTTTCATTGTCATCTCTTTCCCTATCCATTTGGTCACACAACTCCCTAGATGCCTTTAGTTTGCTCAATGCCAGTTGGAGTGTGGACGCCTCCTGTCGAGCAGCGGCCTTACGAGTCAACATGATTAATAAATAGTAAGACAGGTAAAGAAAGTGAGAGAATATGAGATAGGTAAATAGAAATAAATTTGCAAAAATTTAAATCAAAAATATCTTTATTCAAATTAGACCATTTGAAATGGTACTTTTTGAACGTCATACATTACAATAAGACATACCGCAAAAACGCCCACCCTTCACCGATTCGTAGTGCTTCACAGGACAGAAGAAGCGGCGCAACAAACTCCCCAGCAGCCAAAGATTGAGAAATTGGGTAACTAAATTAGAATGAGGTTATGTTTACGTCCAATATTATATATTCAGTATTATTTATAGAGGAATAAATATAAAAATAATAATCGGTTATCTACTAATACACTATCACTAGAAATATCAATAAATTAGTATTTTAGTACCTGTTTCGAGATCACAATGCCACAAAATTTATGCCGGTTACCGCCACCGATTTTCTTACGATCATAACACTTTTTATCACTTATTTCGTTAAAACTGTACACAAAATACGATTATTACCCCTAGTAGTCAGTGAATAATTGGTACTGGGCATGTTTTTATGAATAATATGTTTTACTTCTTTTCTTGTACGATATTTCGACGACTATCAACAGACTCTTTGGAAAACATTGGGCAAGATGAAATTCTATGATCAGCTGAACAATACCCGCATGAAACATTGTTTTCTTTTATTACATGAAATGACTGTGTTCTTTTAGGGTTTTTATCTATTTTGCTATCGAGATTCTCCAAATCACGGAAGAGACTAAAGCCCTTTGACTGAATAGACGTCTCAATATACCGTTTGTTATACATAGATTCTAATTTTTCCCTTAGCTTCGCTTGCTTTATAATTACCAGAAGTAACATTTAGGGTTCTGATTAAGTGTTCTGCGTTTGCGGTTAAATATCCTTCGAAGTAATACATTTTTGTGCATCATCAAGCCCTTTATTATTATGAATTAACCCAACAAATAAGTGTCGAATGGTCTCCCACTCGTGGTCTTTACTGGAGAACACAGAAATTATCACTTCCGGAAACTTCTTAATTTCTTACGCCAATGATGGGTAGCTTGCCACCTGAGCGCATTATGCCAGCCTTTCCTTTCCAATCTATAGGAATGGACTTTGCAGGTCCTTTCAATATAATTAATAAAAAAGGCCGCGGAGGCCGTATATCAAAATGTTATTTATGCTTATTCATTTGCTTAAGGTACAAATGAGTACACTTAAAATCCGATTCATCAAAAGATGCGTTTATTTCAAGCTTACGACGATTCGTTTCTCATAGGGGAAACCTACAGAGGTCTTTTCCGACAACGGCCGTAATTTCGTTGCTGCCTCTTAAGAGGTTGGTCAGTTACTGAAGTCTAATGCGAAGGGCATCACTGAATTTGCAGCGGAAATGTAAATAAACTTTCATTTTCAACCACCTTACGCTCCTAAATTTTCTGGTTTGTCGAAAGCCGGCATTAAACCGGCTAAGCATTTTATCAAACGCGTCATGGGCAACACCAATCTAACTTTTGAAGATTTGTCCTCATTGTTTGCGCAGGTCGTTTGGGAAGGTATAACGAATAGCCGATCCCCATCTCCACTATCTTCCTGTCCTACAGATTTCCTTCCTCTCTCCCCAGGGCACTTCTTAATCGGCCGGCTTTTAACTGCACCGCCAACACCTCTCACCGAGGACACAGCTCATTGCCGATCAAGATATGAAGCCATGGAGAAAATAAGACAACAGTTAGTAGAAGAAGAGATGGCGACGAGAATTCATTTCAGAACTCCAATTAAGAACCAAGTGGCGAGAAAACAAGCAACAAATAAGCATAGGAGACTTAGTCATAATTCAAGAGGATAATACGCCCCCTCTGCACTGCCGCCTTGGGCGCATCGCTAATCTGTATCCAGGCGACGACGGAATATCGCGCGTCGCCGATATTAATAGAATCATAGGGACAATCAAACGAGCATTAACCCGAATTTACCCCCTGCTGGAGTAACCGGGCCCGGAGTATGTTCACGCCGCAAACTAACATCAACTTTAGATAGACAATAGTTGATGTTAGTTTGCGCGAGTGACAACACTAGCGGAAGTGGCACATCCCTCAAGAATCAACAGAAACACTTCCGGCAATAAAAAAAAGCACGACACAATGCTCGCATCAATATAACAGTATAATTCAATTCATTAAAGTAAATATCATTTCAATGTAAAATCTGTTTTAATAAGCGATTGAACACCGTTTATTTATTAATATTAAAATTATATTTTATTTTTTGTAGAAAAAGAATACGGTCGCGAGTAGGATTCGAACCTGCGGCTCCCGGATAAATACTCCAGACGCTCTGACCACTAAGCCATCGCAACCTCTTAAGGTTCGCTAAGCATGCGTTAATGCTCTTTCAAAGATTTATCTGTATTCATTATTATTAGTTACACATAACTCCGATAGAATCCACTCCGAAATCAAGCAGTTAGCAACTTAACAGATTTTATTGCTACAAATCTAGATAAAGGTAATAAATGCATCTCCTATTTTTAGATCTAGCAAAGGCCTTCGATACGGTTTCTGTTCCTAAATAAATAAATAAATAGGAAAGAATTGGTATAAGGGGCACACAGCTCACACTCTTGACTGATTATTTGACTGACAGAACTCAATGTGTTACATTGGGTAGCTACACCAGCACCGACCTTCCAGTTACCTATGGTGTGCCGCAAGGTAGCATACTTGGTCCGACTCTTTTCCTCGTTTATATAAACGATCTCCTGTGTTACAACTCATTTCATGGAAAAATTATTGCATACGCAGACGATACTGCTCTCATTTTCCGCTAAAACATGGAGTGAGACGTTTCAGCTAGCCCAAACTGGTTTTAATTTTGTAAAGGAATGGCTTTTTGATAATGTGCTCACATTAAATACTGACAAGACTAAATACCTGACGTTTTCAATACGTGGGGTTTTACACGCAAATCTTAATCTGATCGTACATAATTGTTGTTCTGATGACGCAGTTGTTTCTACATGTTCCTGTAAGGCATTAGAACGATCAAGAGAAATTAAGTATTTGGGTGTTATAATTGATGAAAATCTTAGTTTCAAAACACATATTCAGGTATTGTGTAAGAGAATTAGAAAGCTCATCTATGTTTTCAAAACATTAAGACATATAGTTACCCCATCAACTCTAAAGCAAGTTTACTATGCGCTCTGTCAGTCACTGATCACATACTGCATATCTTCGTGGGGCGGTGTACCCAAAACGACTCTAAAGCAACTAGAAGTCGCACAAAGAGCCATACTAAAACTCAGTAATTTTAAATCATTTCGTTACCCAACCACACTTTTTTACGAGTTTTGTGAAGTCTTGACTGTACGCCAACTCTTTGTCTTGAGTATTATTTCAAAACAACATCCTATTTTAGACTACAGTCCGATCCTGTCAACAAGAAGAAGGGGTTTGTCGGTGTGTAAGTCATTGTTGCAACCAAGAACATCATTTGTTCGACGATTTTATCCTTTTTTAGGCCCCTATATATATAATAAAATAAATAAAAATATTGAAATATATTCAATGAATAAATTAACTTTAAAAAAAACGGTTATTCAGTGGCTTTGGAAGTTATCCTATGAAGAAACTGAAGACTTACTCACTGTCTTAATGTAGTGTTCAAGATTAAGAATCGAACAAATAAAATTATTGAATTTTATACACACCCTCTTACATACACACATTCACTTACCTCATCTTACACACCCCGGGGCATTAACCTATTAGTTTTTTATTTTTTATAGTATACCTTTTAAATTTTACTTATTTTAGTTTTAACTGAAAGGTTTATCATATTTTTGCATAAGCTCACATGTGCCACCTTATTCGAGGGTTTGAGGCGCTGCTTGCTGAAATACAGGTCATAAACCTAGTTCGGCAGCAGATGCTAACTGCTAGACACAATTGTTTTGTATATTCTAGTTGTTACATTATAAGTAGCTTATAAGCAATTGTGTAAACATGTTATTACTTTTGGTTCAATAAAGATTATTATTATATATATTATATATAGGTGCGTAGCTCACTTTTTTTTTGTTTAAGGCATTTCGCAGGTCAACCTAGGAGGTTGTAGACTACTTAACCGGATCCTCCTGTGGTAGCCTAAATAATTTTAAGGACACAGGGATGTCAACCTAAAAACTAAGCGATAACACGCTAAGGGCACCCCCTGCGGGTACGAGCCTCGGCTTAGGGCGTCGCTGGTGGGAGAACATACTCGTTAAGATTTTTTCTAAAAGGGCACCTGACGTTACAAAATGTAAAGTCCAGATTTTAAACCCAGCCAGATATCAAAATTTAAATAAGCCGATTGTAACAAAACATTTTGAGGAATATAAAACAATATATGAATTATAAATATCAGAGAAAATCCACAGCGCTTGTTTAACAAGATAATCAACATACTCGTATCAAACAGATGCTTCAAATTCCTCAACTAAATCTCCATTCCACCAATGAATACCCAAGCCAAACTATGCTGTAATAAAAAATTAACAAAGACGAAAGGCAAGAGCTATTTGAAGGGAGAGAAAAGAAAAAAGAATTCCAAAAAAGAAGGAAACTAACAGAAAACGAATACCAAAGAATTGAAACAGAACGATAAAAAAAAGACAGACTCTAAAAAAAGAACTTCAGGCATGAAACCGAAACAAATAGATGATGATGATATATGGTACTGCCACGCATGTGATACAGAACGTTGTGAAGATATGCGTCAATTTGGCGAAAATGGTTTCATGAACAATGTCTGCGGTTAACCAAAGAAGATATAGATTTTGATTGTACGATGTGCAACTAGATTAAAAAAACATATTGACCTCTCAAATTTTTGCATTTAGAAGATGTTACAGGGTTTGTTTAATTAATATTTTTTTTAGCTTTTAGTTGGGCCAAAAATTCTAACCAATGCTGCATTATACGTCTCTAATTTGAAAAATCGCCTAAAGATATAATTTTAAAATTTTGTAAATCGATTCATTCGGTCATTTACAAAACAGTTGGATTGCCATTGCGATACGTTTAACAAAAATGCTACAGCACTCTGTGGTATTAGGCCCTTAAAGTTGGCCAAAAATGTTTTTTTTTTTATTATTTGTAAACTACTCCTTATTACTGATCCTTTAAAAGTTAAGTAGTTGGCTAAAAAAATGGCCGAAGAACTCCGCACCAGCTCGCCAACACGTGCCGCACGCTCAGTTGGAAGTTCCCGTCGCTTACAGTGGTAGTGTGATTAATCGATTCGCTCAAAATTTACTTGTTTTTAAAACGTGATATTTTAGGAACAAACGGTTTTGTGATGGTTTTTGTGATGGATTCTTCTCAGCCAGTACCTATTGTTAACAATTATAAAATAATTGCTGTTGACAAAATGTAAATGACTCAAAATACTTGTATCCATGACAATATTTCATCTGTACAACGAAAAAAGGGTGTAGCTATCATTGACCCTGGGAATTTTGGGCATATAGAAATGGTGTGGTAATTAAAATTAACTGGTTCTGAGAAATTGGGATACTGTCTAAGTATTATGTATTCGCAATATAAGGAAAATAAAATGGAATATACATATTCATGTTGTTTATCTTCTGGATAAGCTAACACTATATGGAACATGTTCTTTTTCTACAAAAAATTCAATCAATTTTAATCCATAGGTCTAAAAGTAAGTTGTCATAAACTATTACAAAAATTCTTACTTTTCTATGTTAAAGAGACTTATTTTTACATTATTTAGCATTCTTTAAATACAAATACTATTATTAATTATAGTTTAACGGTTATTCCTCACGCGCATACTTCGGGATTGCCCGACTAGTTTCGAACTCGAGCCACCGTTCACCGGAGCTCTTATTCATGAGCTGAGCCCGCGGCGATGTCGCGAGTCAAACACAGTTTGACGATTCCCGAAATATACGCGTGAGTAATAACTGTTAAACTATAATTAATATGAATGTGTCTCACGAAAGTTATTATACAAAAACAAATACTATTGTTTCTTGTAGAGTAGACAGTCTAGAACAAATTTATAAAAAACATAGCCGCACGTACCCGCTCCTTTTTTTTTTGAATTTTTTTTTCGTTAGTACCTTACTATCTTGTATAAATATTCGTTTCTAAGATTTAATCATATTTTGTTACAGGGACTTCAGGATTGAGGTTTATGACTCGGAATGAGTTGTATGCTATTATGCAAGGTTCTAATGAGTCAACATTTGACGGAAAATTAACGTTTTTGAAGCAGCAACTGCTAAGTTCCTACTCTGATGATGATATAAGAATTCGTGATTTAAAGCAAAAGATCGCTAATATACAACACAATTTCAAGCAAAAATGGTTAGCAGCACGTAAAATCAAAGCAAGATTCGAAGGAAATAACGTAGAGTAGCTATCCGGATCAATATCGTTACCAGCTACAGGTATGTGTCTGAACCATTTTTTGTTTTTGTTAATAAGGGTTTCGGTTTTCTAAGAACTTGTTGACACTCAGGTAGCTAGTTCAACTATAATGGTGTTTTGTTATGATGATTGTAACTAGCTATTGTATTGTTAATTTGAAACTCGTTAGTTGTTATTGGTATGGAAGGATCTAAAACAACCAGTTGCAAGTTGGGAAACTTGCACCGAACCCTTTTTTCTACCCAAATCGGCCATTGGCCAATTTGATCCTGCCTTACTGTCAATGGGGAGAAATGTTGCCCCTTGTGTTTTTCGGCTTGACCTTCGGTGATTTTTATTAGGTTTCAAGCCATAAAGCTTGCATAAAGTCTCTCCGATCTCAAGTCGAAAATCTGCTGAAGACATTTGTTTGTCACTGCAGTTTTTTGCCTGCCTTGCTCTTCGATATAACAGCCAAAAATTTGCCATAGTCAAGTCAAAGAAGTGATAGAACATCCGAACCTGCCATCTTTTCCTTCGTGTCAAAATTTTATATCTTACCATGATACTGTCAATCAAATCTACGCCTCCCATATGCCGATTATATTCTCCGACGACTTGAGGGCGATTAATGTTGATGTACTTCTTATTGGCCTTATCGTAACGTCTGACTTGGGCCTTCGGCAATTCATTAGCAAAAGATCATACGAGCGTTACAACTTTGTTGTCTTTCCAATAACGTTTGACACATCAATTCTGTCCATATTCTCCACATATTCTATGGCTGGGCAGGCAGACACTAACAAACCTATAGGCTGGGCAAATTCCCTAATCTTACATCGTTTTAGATTTCTAAAATTTTGTAACTCTGTTAGATCAGAGTTCTTTTTTTCAAAACGTAGACGTAGTTTCCATTTGTGAGTATCTATTACGTAACCTAAATATTTGCAGGACTGTGAAGGTATTGTAATACTCTTCTCTTCGTTAACAATAAAGCCTAGTGCTTGTAATAACATCCGAGTGATCTCGATATTTTGCTTGCATTCTTCGTAGGTATAACAAGTAAGAAAGAAAACGTTGGAGAAATCGACGTCTAAATAAATAAATGATATATAACCACACGACCGTAGCAGTTTAATTACAGGTTTCATCAGTTTTGTAAATATGAATGGAGCCGGATACCGAAGGGCAAGACATTAAATTCATATAACTTTTCATCAATAATGAACCGAAGGTATCATCTCCTTGAATCTGGATGAATATTAATAAGAAAATAGACATCCTTTAAATCTAATGTTGCGACGTAACATTCTTGTGATATAAGTTTCAGTGCGGTTAGTATGTCTTCTAATTTGAAATGTTCTGAATTTATGAAATATTTAAATTATTTAATAGTAATATCTTAGGTTTTCGCGATCACTGCACATTATAATAAAACAACTTTTAATCGGATTAGTCGCGTGTATTATTGATTTTTGTTTTTCCTGACGTTTCGAACACTTTGCAGACCACGAACGCTGCAAAGTGTTCGTCGAATCGAAAATCGTGTAATACACGCGATTAATGCGGTTAAAAGTTGTTTAGGAGTGCTTTTGTAAAGGACCGCAGATATAGGATTCGTACACTTTTTACTCGAAGCCGTAAAACAGAGCAACTATTAGCTATTTGAAAATAGCTTCAATGCTGTAGGTATATACCCGACGTATCTAGCTTTAATAATAGTGAAGTGTGGTTCAGATACGATCTATCATGGTGAAGCTACGGTAACTTTTTTGAAAAATGGAAAACGTACAGCTGCCCCACATGGGGTAGCTTCGTACATAGTGTCGATGGCTCCTACGTATAGTGAGTCATCCGCAAAATTCTAATTTAACAGGCGAGCGTGTCAAAGATAAATTGTTTTTTATGATAAACTTCTTGTGTTTGTACTAGTAGTAGTAGAATTATGTTTTTTTTTTTATATTTATGTTTTGATAACTGTGTGGTTAATTATGTTTTTTTATATAGTTAACCTAATTTATTAAGTTTTTGATATATTGTATTTGACTCAGTGGTGCTGGGCTTCGCCTTCCGAAGGATGAGGTTTCGACTTTATATTATAAGTGTGAATTAGCCAACGATTATTGTGATTGTTTTGTATGGACTAAAGCGGACGGTTTGAGGGGAACCAATGAAATCGTAACAGTCGTATTCAAATATTTAACAATGCGAGCATCTAAAATTAATAATGATGATTTACAAGTCACATTTTACTCGGACAACAGTTGCGGACAACAAAAAAAAAACAATTTACGTTTGCGATGTATATGTATGCTGTATCTGCTCATAAAATGTATAGTCTGTCAGGCATACGTATCTAATAAGTGGGTATACGCAGAACGAAAATGTTTCAGTTCATTCAGTCATAGAAAAAGCTGTAAAAACGTTTACGTTCAGGTCGTATGTAGGTAAAATTGCGCGAAAAAAGGCCAACCCTCCTTCTAGGCAAGCGTGCTCCGTCGTAGACCGCATCATAGCTTAACATCAGGGAAGATGGCGGTCAAAAGCAAGGCTATACCTAATAAAAAAATTGTGTTACTCTGATTTTACCGATATAAAAGCTTGTCAGAAGAAAGTGGTGGACTTTTCTCCAAGAATACCCACCTTGGGGGAATCAGATTAAGCGACATAAAAGTTATTAAGTATGAAAAGGTAGATTTATTATTATTTTTAGTATTTATTATAAAATTTCAGTCTCTCAGACACAATTTAAAGAAATTGAGTACTATATGAAACCATTGTACCAGTCTAGACTAAAATTAACAGAACGAAAATACAAAGACTTAGGGCCGATTTTTCAATCCTCGGATCGGTACCAATAGCTACTTAAATAATAAAATGATTATACTCTTTGTTCGTCGGATAAGTGGTTGTCAATTTTTCAATGCGTATTTAACCTATAAATAACTATCTGACCGAATAACTCAGCTGTTAAACAGTTGAGTTATTCGGTCAGATAGCTATAGATATTAATCGGTTACGCTAACATCAGTCTTTTGTAACTAAAAATTTAGTGTTATTAGCCACTTCTGTTTTGCTTTCGTGGTAAACAGACGTACCCTCCGTGCTCTCCCTTTCAATAGTTCCTCTTGCCTGTTATATTTTGACCATTGCTTTTTTTCTGGTCTGGTTTCCTCTGATTTGCCCCGTGATTTCATTGGCTTGTGATACTGGACTCTGATAATACCTCGTAATTACCTTGGCTTGTGATATTGGATTCTGGAAATACCTTGTGATCATTTTGTGTGTCTTACTGGATTTACTTTGTAAATACCTTGACAAGAACTGTGTGTGTGTGAAAAAGTGTGGTGAATCTTCGTGATATTACAAGCTGTAAATTGTAAGTAAGAAGAGAAAGAAAGACAGATATAAAAGAAAAAGTTTTTATTATGTACAAGCACAGGAAATTACAAAAGAGAAAGTAGACTTTAACAAATTTTAAAATAAACCTATAAAAATCGAACATGACATACATGTACATAAAAAGAAATAACCTGTGCCAGGCCAAAAAAGGCTCCTATCTCAGCATAATGCTACGACATTAAATCAAAACCTTGCAAAAGCATTTTGCACACGCTGTATCATCTTTTCTGTTCTACCGAGGATGCAGGTCCCATACACAATGTCAGCGTAATTCAGCTTGGATAAAACTAGTGAATCACATAGCATGACACGCATATGCACACTTATGTAGGGACGTATACGGTATAAAAGCCTAAGACGATAGAAGCAGTTGCGCACAGCCTCCAAAATGTGGGTTTCAAAATTAAGCAGCCCATCAAACACAACTCCAAGATTACGAGCTTCCTGAACTTGTTCAACGGGACAGCCATGGTCTTGAGGTCAAGATTGTATGCAAGTGTTTTGTTGATGCATTCCCTAGACCCCATTACCAAGAACTTTGACTGATTTGGATTTAAAACCAATGAATTTCTTTTCGACCATACTGCAATCCTATCCAAATCTTCATCAATATTATTTACAGCTTCTACTGTCTTCTGGGAGTGAAAGGAGAGGTACAGTTGCAAATCATCGGCATAGAAATTTGGTGTTGACCAGACAGTTGGTAATGTCTGTGCTGTAGAGAATGAAGACAAGTGGACCAAGAATGGATCCCTGAGGCACACCCCTGTTCACACCCCTCGGTTCGGAAGACAACATATTTCCCTCTCTGTCATTTGTCAATTGAACGAACTGGGACCGGTGACTCAGGTAACTATCAAACCATTTTATTGTATTAATATGACACCCATAGTATGACAGCTTCGATAGAAGGAGTGTGGTGTTAATCGAATCAAAGGCACGAGAAAAATCTAAAAGGACTAGCATGGTTCCCATACCCTGGTCTCTGGCTTCCAAAATATTCCCAACTACATCCAGGAGCGCTGTCGCTGTACTATGCCCTTTACGAAATCCTGATTGTGCTGCGGGTAAGATCTGATGTTTCTCAAGGTATTCCCTAAGCTGGTTAGACACAACCTTCTCTAAAATCTGAGAGACAAGGCAAGAGGCTAATTGGACGAAGGTCCTTTGCACCAGTAGGGTTATTAACTTTTGGTATTGGCCTAGCTATGGATCTATTGATGATACATGTTATTGCTGCTAATGTACGAGGGAGTGTCATCATCAACATCTCTAATGAAATGTTATCAGAACCCTGAGCATTTGATTTGAGGCTGCGTAGAAGTTGAAGTACAACATCTTTATTAACTGGTTGAAGTTGGAACTCAGCAGTTATGTTAAATCTGAAATCATAATCCCACCACTACCCGGTACATCCAAAAAGTGTTGATAAATAATATCAGGGTCATTACACAGATGAGGTAATATGTGGTCTTGTTTGTTTGATATGGCTATTGTAGATTTTATATGTTTCCATTACTTTTTAGGTTGTTTAATGTTATTATTAATGAATGTTTTAAAATAAGCACACTTCTCACTCTCCAGTGCGGCTCGAACAAGGTACCTCAGGTCTTTGTAGGACTTGATGTGATAATCAGACTGTGTGATCTTGCACTTATTATGGCACTTGTCCCGCAACTTAATCATTTCCTTAACAGTATCTGTTATCCATGGGCATGGTTTCTCCTTTATTAAAACTCTTTTTTAAGGTGCATGCAAGTCAAATAATCTTTGAATAAAGTAATTAAATGTTGCTACCATGGAATTGACATATTTTTTTTGTTCTTGACTTTCAATTAACTCCCAATTTATTTTGTTTAAGTCATCATGGAAAATGTCCAACAATATATCCTTAAGTGGCCTAAAAGTAATCCAATGTGGAATAGGTTTTTCTAATTTGAAATTAAATTCTGCAGAAACTATGGCATGGTGACCCAATTCCGGTATATGTAATACTGAAACCCCACACACGCGAACATCAGTGTATACTATATCTATTAGTATACCTAGACACATATCGTGTGACTTACCTGTACACTATGAGTTGCATACCTTTTGCGATGCTTCTTTACAGGCATATAGTGCTTGTGTGTACATTCATTCAACATCACAGAGTGGTAATGTTGCTGTCCATCTCATTCTGGCTAAAAGTAAGGTAGCGCCTTTAAAGGGCATGACTGTACCAAGATTAGAGCTTTGTGGGGCTCTATTGGCATCTCGTTTAGCATTAAAGGTTAAAAACGCTTTAAGATTACACATACATACCTGCAGCTTCTGGTGTGACTCCACTATTTTTTTAGGTTGGATCAAAACACCAAAGTCATCTTTAAAAACCTTTGTTAGTAATAGAATTAACGAAATCACTGATACTATCAACGCCAAAGATTGGAATTACATTCCAACTAAAATTAATCCAGCAGACATAGGATCTAGAGGTTGCAACGCCATTCAGCTGAAAAATTTTAATCTATGGTGGACGGGTCCAGAATTTCTGACAAAACCTAAAACACAATGGCCTAATCAACACAATACACCACCTATACCCACTACTTTACCAGAAACTAAAGTGCAATGTAATATTATTCATCATCTTGATGAAAATAAGTTTATTTATAAATTTTCTAGTTTTTCTAGGCTGCAGCATGTCACAGCTTATATCTTGCAATTCATCAATAATTGTAAGCATCCTAATAATAAAAACATTACTTATCTAACTGTTCCTGAATTAAACTCAGCTATGTTACTTTATGCAAGATTATTCAACTGAATGCATTCTCAAGTGAATATTTAGCATTAAAAAAGGGTCAACCTTTAAAGGTCACAATTACTTAATCTGAATCCATTCATATCACATGAAAATTTAATAAGAGTTGGAGGCAGACTGTCAAACTCAAATTACAATTATGATGTTAAGCATCCTATTATAATTCATGCGTCTCATCATGTTACACAGATATTATCATACATTATTAATGCATGCAGTACCTCAATTACTGCTTGCTACTATAAGGCAAAGATTCTGGGTAATAGGCGGTCGCAACCTTGCTATAAAAATTACACACGAGTGTCATAAGTGTTGCTGATTCGCTGGTAGAACTATTCAACCAATCATGGTGGATCTTCCTCGAGAACGTGTACATGGGGAATATCCATTTAGTAATACAGCTGTAGACTATGCTGGACCCATTCTAATCGCCAACAGGAAAGGAAGAGGTAGCCAGCTTATAAAATCTTATATTTGTATATTTGTGTGCTTGGCAGTGAGGGCAGTTCATATTGAACTAGTTACTGATCTAAGTACTGAAGCCTTCATGGCTGCATAAATCGGTTTGTTGCTCGCAGAGGTCGGCCTGTCAACATGTACTCAGATAATGGTACAAATTTCGTTGGCACTTGCAATGCACTCTCCTCCTTTCTTAAATCAAGATGTAATGACATTAGTTTGAGTGCAGCAGAACAGGTAATAAATTTCAAATTTACTCCTGCATATAGTCCCCATTTCAATGGTTTAGCTGAAGCCGCAGTCAAATCCGTTAAATGTCTCTTAAAAAGGATCTTGTCTCTAGCTCACTTAACATATGAAGAATTAAACACGACTTTAATTCAAATAGAAGGAATCCTTAATTCTCGCCCTCTTACTCCATTATCTTCTGACCCAAATGATATGACTCCCTCTCATTTTCTAATTGGACGAACGATTATGATGTTGCCTAACCAAATCAGCGATGAAAGAGAGACGCATATCAACAACTTAAAGCGGTATAAGCGGGCTCAAGCCTTGACCGTCCATTTTTGGAAAAGATCTCAAACGGAATATATTTCAGAACTGCAGAAGCGAGCAAAACGGCAGCGCAGTGAAGGGGAGCAACTGCAGCTGGGAGACCTCGTTGTGGTCAAAGAGGACCGCCTCCCACCGAATCGCTGGCTGCTCGGCCGCATCGTTCAACTTTATCCTGGCGCTGACGGCATCGCACGCGTCGCCGACGTCAAGATCTCGTCGGGCCTACTACGAAGGGCCTACAATATGCTCTGCCTGCTGCCTGTTCTACAACCACATTTCTTGGATCAAGCTCCAACGGGGGGAGCCTGTTAACACATCACTACGGCCAAAGACGAGGGACGTGCGGGGGACGAGCCGGCAGCCAGACGGCGTCGCTCGCGCGCCCACACACTCCATCACAGCCGCGGCGACGGACGGTCGACTTTTCTTTCTCCACGCTCGTCACCATACCAACTTGTCGCGTCGCGCCGCGTGCATTTTATTGTTATAATTTCTTGGCAATAGAAAAATATAAATTCAAGGTGTCATTATTAATCATTTACCCGGGACGGAGTTACACCCCCAACAACCACAGTTAACATTTCAGTCTTAAAATAGTAATCACAAAAGATCTTAATTTTAAGGAATTCGTAAAACAAGAATCAAAATTATAATATGTAAGTACTTTAAATTAAAGAATGGACAGATAGACAAAGTGGGATAATTACTCTTCTTCATCACTGGACATGGCTAGATTTATGGCTTATTTACCCTAGTAGATGAATCGACAAGAGTACCTAACATCGATTCATTAGATCGACAGACGCAACAAAAATGTATGTTATCAAGATCGCAATCGCACGGTTGCGATTGCAGGCAAAACGATGTATGGTAACGATTTGAACGTACATCACATGCATGTTTACATAGATAGACACTATTACGGGTAATATCATGACTTGGAGTGTTATCTGAGAATGTAGTATAAGTTTGTATTCACTTACCAGATCATGTGAATAAGTTTCGATTGAAACGGATGAAAACGACAAGCTATTATTATTATTACATTTAGGGCATTGCGACCTCACGACCCCTTTCGTGCCACAACCGTAGCAATATAGAGACTTATCATTACCTCCGCACTTATTACTTAACTTATTACAATCTTCACGTACGTGTCCGTATTGTTTACAATATACACATCTATGTTTCGCGACATGTTGATTCGGACGCGAACTCGAATTACTATCGTTAGCACTCGTTGAACATCGCGACGTCACGGCTCCCGTAGATGTATTTGATGAGGGCGCGTCGCTGATTGGGCTCGACGTCGCTGGCGCTGCGGAGCGTCGCGGCGGCGGCGGCGGCGGCCGGGCCGCGCCGCCACTGCAGCCGACGTATGATTTCACTGATCGGGCGCTGGATGGCGCCGGGCCGGGCTGCGGCTGGGTACGCGTATCGGCTTCTTCAATCTCTATAGAACGGGCGAGGCGAAGCATACGAGAAAAATCCTTAAATTCTTCCCTCCTCAGGTGTTTTCGAATACGTCCGTCTAGTAGGCCGTAGACCATATCGACTTGCGCCTTTTCCGATATATCACCGGCAGGGATTTTAGCTAATAATGCGCGGCACTTAGCCACGAACACGTCCGTATTTTGGTCGCACTGTCGTTGTTCAAATAGTTCTTTGTAGATCTGGTGCGGGGGTCTCTTGTCACCGTAGGTATTATTTAATAAATCAATGGCAACTTCCCATGTTTGTATTTCCTTTTTCACACCTTGGTACCATATTGCAGCGTTATGTGTGAGCAACATAGATAGGCCCCTGAGGGCGTTCTCTTCAGACACGTTAGCGCAGTCCTTGTAGCTCTGGATTGCGTCTATAAAGGCGTCCACGGACTCGCCGGCGTCACCGCCGAACCTGGCGGTGCAGTGCGTGAAGGTTCCGATGCCGACCCGTGATTCCGTAGAGGCAGGGACTGGGGATGACGGCTGGCGACTTATTACTTTCTCCAGCAGGCGCTCGAACGCTTCCGTTTGGGACTGCTGCATGGCGGCCATCATGGCGGCCACTTGTCCCGATGAAAAACTTGCGGCGTTGTCGGTGCCCTTGTCATCGTCGACGTCCACGGCGATCTCGTCGTCAGAGGGCGTCGCTTGATCTCTGCGCGTACGTGGCATGATGATGGTGAACACACGCGAATGAACTAGACGATACCGATAGGTATTGAGTTCGAACGAGCACTATAGGTATATACCTAACACTCGCGGCACGTTGGGCAGCCACTTGTAGTGTTCGTGTTAGTCAATTAAAAACCCGTACACCACTTTAACTAGTTTATTGTCAATCACCACAATCACCATGAGTCAGTTACACTTAACGCTAATAGATTAATTATTATAAAAGTTTAGGTACGTTATTTCTAGGAATAAAAAACAAGACGTGAGACACAAGTTGTTATGGAGCGGCGCGAGAGAGGTGTGTGAGGTGCGGGCGGTGTTACCGCGTAGGGGCCCGCCGGCGATGACAAGCGTCGGCGGCTAGCGTTGTGATTGGTTGTTAATACCGGCGCAACGCGCCGGGCTCGCGTGGCGGGCTATTTAAATGAGTTAGGTACTAGTGCGCGCGCTACAAAGTTCAGTTTTCGACTGAGTATGTAGGTACCTATGTATGTATCATCGCAATTTTCTCATAAACTACACTAAGGGCCGCTTGCGCGTTCTAGAGTTAATTTAAATAACTCCGAGTTAACTACTAACGCAGGGTTAAATTATTATATTTTCTTGCACTGCCAAGAGTTAACGCTAAACCATGGGTTAAATAATTAACTATTAAACTCTCTGAAGTTGGAGGGTTAAATTTCTAACTCTGGGTTAAAATGTCGAAATTGTCAGGAAAAAGCTTGTTTGTGTTGTATATTGAAAGAGAAATAACGTTGTATTGCCACGATGAGTGATTTTTTGTTTTCTGAATGAAATAAAAACCAAGTGACGACTCATAAGTTCAGTTTTTTTATAGGAGAGTTGGGAAACGCATTGACCATTTTGATTTGCAGAGAGACAAAGCATTTCATAGAAGATTTCGATATGACAAAGAAAACGTTATCAATCTATTAAATAAAATTGAGCATAAGGTAATACAGCGTACACACAACAGGCCTACTACCTTTTGTTTTTAGCTCATAAATATTTAACAGCATAATTCAATAGAATATGCACTTAAGTAGTGGTAGGTAAATATTATACCTATAGGCCTTTCATGTGATGACATTTATTTTTATTTCGACAGTGAGGCTTTATCGCCTGTGTAAATAAACAATGCAACTAATACTATGTAAATTGAGATTGTATGCCACTGGAAATCAATTAATAACATGTGGATATTTCATTGGAGTACATGAGTCAACAGCATGCAGAACAATCCACAGGGTGACTGATGTCATTGCCCGATTGTATCCCGAATTTATTTATACTCCTCGGTGGAAGAGCAGAGGCATGATGCGATGGAGTTTTATCAAAAAGCTAGAATTACTTGCGTTATTGGAGCTACAGAGTGATATGTGTGCACATGTGAGGATTAAGTCAGTAGGTAGAGTTAATAGAATATATGGAGCTGTACATAAATGAGACTTGTACAGTGCATTCAAGTTGATCTAGAGTAATTTATTAAACGTGAGTTAAAGTTCGCTTAATTATAGGTCGCCATTCATAATAGTACGACCAAAAACGCCATGTGACTTCAAATCTCACATTAAAAAAAGACGTATGTAAGTTACTGTGGTGTGAGAGAGAGAACAATACTTATGCCGATTGTCTTTCGTTCTTTTGTTTTTGGCTGGATGTAAGCAACACAAAAAGTTGCCAACACGTGGCCTAACATTCTCGGGTTAGTTGACTCTAGGTTAATTTATGTACGTGCAAGATAAACTCGGTGTTAAAAAAGTTTAATACTAACCCTGGGTTAGTAAACTCGGGGTTATTTAGTTAACTCACAATTTCCGTGCAAGTGGCCCTAACTGGTTAGGTACAATAAATTAAAAGTGAATTAATCCGTCTTCTTCTCGGCCCCGGTTTGTCACTTTCCTGATGCTGCATATGCTTTTCTAAAACGACATCGTATTTTGAAATTAACGAGACCAGTTCTAAAAAATTGCCTTTATTTAATGAAGTTTTGGACTCATCGTGTCCTCTTAAAGGAAGTTCCTGTTGTGCTACGAGTAAATGACAAACAATATCGACTAATCTTTGAAATACACTACGGTTGTTATCAACGCGCGTGTTATATTTTGAAATTTCCTCAGATAACTGGCGTGATATAGATGTCTCAATTCGTTGTTTACCAAAATTACCGAAAGAAACCATTGTACACAGGTGTTTATGGGAATTTGCGTGCCTTTTAATGGCGCCAGATATGTTATTTAAATCATTATAACCAGATGTATTCCAAACGGAATCTTCATTCGAAAAAAATATGCAGCACCAGCAATACAACTTCTTAGTGTGCGAACAGCCAACAATCCAACTAGTTATATACACTGATCTATAAAATTTTCGTTTATGCGATTTACTAGTCTGAGAAATACACAGATTAGGCGTCGGTTTTAATGAAGAAATTAACTGTTTTTTTCTGAGCAAAGTTTAAAGATTTTACCTTATCTTCGCCAATCAAAACTTGAACGCATTTTAAATCCTCACAAGGTACAATTACCTCCATTGTAAGTCACCAAAACAATTGTATCACTGAGAAAATCTAAGAAAACACACAAAAAACTTTAACAACAAAACTTTTCCCACTCAAGCAAATGAAACTGAAGTGAGTTGCACTCGGGTGTCGGGAACTACTTACGCAGAGTTGCAGTGTTGTCATTTAGGCAAATAAAGTCGCCAGGTATATGAAAAATCTAGCTAGATGTCGCAATTTTTTTAATTTTAAGATATTTAAAGTTATTATATTAAACGGAAAAAGAATACGGTCGCGAACAGGATTCGAACCTGCGCCTCCCGGATTTAAGATATTTCTTGAACAATTAATTTCGTTATTTTAAAAAGTAACTAGTTTTTATTGTTGCTAAATCTTAAAAAAAGTCTCCAAACTCGATAAAATCTCCAAGATCTCACAACGTCGCTAAAACGGCAACACTGCAGAGTTGGCAAGGTGACAAGGTGACGCATACGCGTGCAACTTCTTATGCATGCACGGCTTAAATCTTCCATACTGATCGATTTGTAGACGCACAAGGTTCTAACTCGTTATACGGCACATCGCTATAAGTGCGAAAGTGACAGAGATAGTATTTGAAAGCCCGGCAAAAGCCGGTTCTTGTAAGCGAGATAGCTATATGTAGATGCTGCAAATGCGAAAGTCTGCGCGCGAACAATCGCGATGTGTAGTAGTGTGGCAAAGGTAGATACTTTGTGTTATTTTGATAAGAATTAAGCGCACGAACTTTCAAATAGTTCGGGTTTGATATTGATTCTCTATAGAGCATTTTAGTAAGGCATTTGGGCTTATATGAAGGTACCGCCACTGCTTGTAGCCCGGGTTTTCTTTATGCAGGGAGGTTATATGTTCCCATTTTGCAGTTCTTGTTTGATTCTTAATTGTATATTTCAAATCTTTTGAAATTAAATTATTTCTAATACATTTCATTACATGAGGTGGGTCGTACAACGGGATAATCACCTGGTTATTCATTAAAATGACGTTGTCTCGGGGTTCTTCTGCCTTTCTCAACAGGATACCCCGTGTTTCTTGCAAGAGATATTTAACACAGTTTACATTATTAGTGCCTTAATCGCATACAGTTGCTAGCACAATAAGACGTGTATCTTGTAGCTCAGTGATGACCGATTTTAACTGTCTCGCAAGTTCCGGCCCCTTTGTTGCAGCTTGCGAAAAAGTGTATGCGACAGGTTGCTTATAATTTTTTATTAAACTTCTTATCATAAACACCTGTGCATGATCTGCATATTCAGGTAGTGTCTTTTGGCCATTTGTGACAAAGCCACTAACCCTGTCCTTTCTTTCATTATATGTCACAGTTAGTTTGAGCGACATTTCATCAAACAGAACAATACATAATTTGTGCTCCAATTTCATTTTTCCTGTAGCTTTCTTTATCTGTTCAATCATATTTTTATTAATCCATGGATTTATGTCTGCCATATTTATCAATTTTATGAGAGTTTGACGTGATGGAAAAATAAAGATTTAAGGACTTTGCTTAAGGATTCACAAAGCAAAATTGTTTTCTTCTAGCTTGAATCGGCGGCCTTTGTTACCCTTTTTATGCTCTCTGAATTGCAATAAAGTTAAAAAAAATAATGTACTAGGCCGTTTATCCAGGGTTTTCAAAACTGGGGATTTGTAGTTATGTTTAACAGTGCCTTGATTATATTTGCTTGTTTTTTAACCTTACTGCGGCATTTACCAGGTTTCACTCCAACTAGCAAAAGTCTTCTGTATACAGAAGTAACTCGATCTCAATCTAACTCAATCTGAGCAGGCCCTATAGAGCCTGCTCAGATTGAGTTACTGCAACACGTTTCACCTGCTTCTTTGTCACAATTCTTGGTCTTTGCATTTTGCTAGTCTCTGCATCTATAAAAAATTGAAAAATCCATAATTAAAATATTAATAAATAAGGGTATATTTTAATTAATTTGCCAAAAAAGAATTTACAGTCATTAAAGCTTTGTTGTAGTATTCGAAATGTACCCTAAATTTTATTAATCCTTTCTTAGCACCCTTATCACTATAAGGGTGCTAAGAAAGGATTAATAAAATTTAAAATTAAATTTAATTAATTAATTTAAAATTTTTGAAAGTCAAAACATTTTATTTCAAATTATCTTTCATATTCATATTGTTTACATATCATAATGTACATAGTATAGTAAAATTAAATAAAAGAGTACTTAGTAAAATTAAATAATCATTATAGACCCTGTAGCAAAAGTAGGAGAGAAGGATATATTTATTAATTACACTTGTATAAAAACTATTATTTTGACACTATAAACAGACACTTCAATTTTATTTATTTGTATTGATATTTTTATTATTATTACATATAATATTACTTGTATTATTATATAACATAAAATAGCATCACGCCTGTATTCCCTGAAGGGCTAAACAGAGGTGTACACAGTTGTACACCCACATTTCACCAATGCTGTTATTAAGTCCCATGTAATACACTACCAGGCACAATTCCAAACTCCGGGCTGCTACTAAGAAAATTCTAACAGAAAAACTCAATAACACTTTGCCCGACCCGGGAATCGAAACCGAGACCTCATGGTCAGCAGTTAGAATAATTACAAAAATAAAATTATTTAAAATAAAGTATGTTCTTCGGAAAATCTACAGTTATATTCGAAATCCTAGCATTTAATTTGTCAAAATATCGATAAAACATCAGTTTAAATTATAATAAATTACGATAAGCAAGCGGGCACGGATTAGTACGCAGGGGGGGACAGTTATTTTACAGGTATGGTTTACTGTTTACAGCGCCATCTATAGCATGGCCCCAAAAATAAAATCTATTTCATTTATTATATTATTTTAATCTATTTTTTTTCGTGTCAATAGATGGCACTATAAGCTTTCAGTGTGGAAATTTCGTCGTAAAAAATTGATTTTATCAGTTGACAACACCTTCGTTGCCGTCATGTCCGAAATTTCTAATGAATGATGTTCGTTTCAAAATTCACCGGTATTACCTTGCGCGTACGCGTGTTATGGTTATTATTGTGTATTTTGTGCTTATGTCCTATCTTCTCCACTGAGTCTGTTGAGTTAAGCTTCGGTTCCTCCAGCTTAGTGTTGAGTTTTGCCATTAGTGCTACTTTTGCAAAAAGACACTATTTATTTGTGTTAAAGTTGCCCTAGAGACTTTCGAGCTCAGTGCTTTAGAACACGATGCCTAGAAAGTGTGCTTTTGGCTGTGAATCTTCGGGTAAATATGGAACACGCACGCTTGTATATAAAGTTTACATGTATAAAGTTGCAGGTCTTTAGTTAACATTAATTTGAGTTCATACCTATGCCATTAACTTTAGCTGATAGACAGGGATCTTGACCAATTATTGCTACGAAGTATGATTCAAAAATATTCCTATAACATTATAAGTACACATACAATAGACGGCATTATCTTACTAATACATGTAAAATCCCTTATAAAAAAAGGTGTTTTTTAGGTATGTCCAAAACGACAAAAAAGAGGGTGCTGGGTCCTTTGTCCCGAACCAAATATATACATATTTGTGTCCTAACAATATTCTCCACTTTAATGCTGTTATGATGAACCCGAGTAGGGTTAAAGGCACTTGAATTCCAAAACCTTTCTACCTCAGACAACCCACTGACCAAATATTTCTAACATATAGTCTATATTCTACTTTCCACTAGTTTATTTGAAAATTTTAATTATTTTATTTAATATTATTAATTTAGTAACCAACATGCATTTTTTACGGATTCGGTTCCATGTGTTTCGAAACCCTGACAAGTTCCCTAACCGGTTTTGGGCTTGGGTGAACAGTGATGGTGGAAAACTGGAAACGCCATTGGATTACGAATGCTTTAGGAAGAAGAGAGTCTATATGAAGAGAACTACCTATATTTTAAAAACCATGACCGAAATCGTTTCAACCGATTAAATGCACTGACCATCTCCTTTAAAACTCGGTAACTGGTTTTGTCTATCATTCAACATACAAATCATCCTATTAACATCTACTGCTGAACATGTCACATATTTGTTTCCTACTTGTTTTAAATTTAACCAATTAATTCTAATATATCAAAAATGTACCGTTCTGCTGACTAGTTATTATATAATATTTCATTTTTGCATGGTATACCTAAAACGATAGAAAAATCTTATGTTAAATTATTACGATATAAAAAAAACAGCGTTCACAAATATCAAATCATTTCCAGGTCCAACTTCTGATTAAACTGATTAAAGAGTGTCATCAAGTGTGGAAACAGAAGCACCATATTATCATGTTGGTAGTAGGCCAGAGTCTTCAACTTCGTCTTCTGTTTACTTGGAAGGTCTGTAGTTTCTTTGAGATTGGCCACCATGATTGATTTTCAGGGAGTTGAAATTGGGAGGATATTACTATTTTGTTTAACATAACAAACTATTTTTATAAGCCAATTCTGTCCCACTGCAGGGCAAAGGTCTCCCTACTCCACATACACTTCTCTCCTACTTTTAAATGCAATTAACACAGCTTACTACAGTCTACTGCTACCATAATAAAATTTAAATTTAAATTGTATTAAAAACTTATGATTGTATTTATATATCCAGGTGTTCCAGAATCAGATGTTCCGCAGCAAGCTATAACCAATTAGCCAGATTCTGTTCCATCAACATCATGTAAGTTTTATAAATGTTAGTCAACATGGCAAACATTAATTGATGTACGAGATGTCCTCTCAATTACACACACACAGGCAGACTGGTGATCAGTGATCACTATGTAGTTTTTAGTTTACAGGAGAAAGCCGCAGCTTATCTAAAACGTCTGATGAAATGTGGAGAAAACTTCCTAAGTGTTTACGAACAAAAGTCAGAAACCAGTATCCATATCCTACAACAGCACTTTTTCCAATATAAATATGAGAGTGGAATCGAGATGTCGGTGTTCTTGTCGAAAATTCAGGAAATGCAGAACCAGTTAAAGCAACTGGGCGAGAAAATTTCAGAAAAGTTCACGATAACTA
Source organism: Xylocampa areola (assembly GCA_935421205.1). Taxonomy (NCBI): domain Eukaryota; kingdom Metazoa; phylum Arthropoda; class Insecta; order Lepidoptera; family Noctuidae; genus Xylocampa; species Xylocampa areola. The sequence continues at coordinate 13,594,420 of OW285220.1, forward strand.
AAGTATTGATGTGTTTGCCAAATGAGTACCAACATTTTGTGTCATCGTGGGAGTCTGCACCTGATGATAAACAAACATTCGACAATCTGGTGTCCAGATTGTTAGTCGAAGAAGAGAGAGTGAAGGAAAAGACCAAGGAAGTCCAGGAAATTTCATCCTCATCTGCGTTTGTAGCTAAGAGAAACGTAAAGTGTTTTAAGTGTGGTAAACTTGGACATTTTCAAACGGATGTAGAAGCACTAGAGACAGTGAGAAAAAGATGAACGATAATAAGTGCTATAACTGTGGTAAAACAGGACATTTTAAGGCGCAGTGTCGTTTTAAAAAGACAAAGGAAAATAAGAATATAAATAATGCGTTTGTAGTTTCGAACTCGGTTTATGGACAATATGAAGAAACAAAGTAAGTGGCTAGTGGACTCGGGGGCAAGCGAGCACGTGTGTCGTGATCGTTCATTGTTTTCGTCATTTTTAAGTGTTTCGCAAAGGTCGGTCATTGTCGGTGACGGCGCTGCCATTACTGTGCAAGGCTATGGACAGATGGCGGTACAAATCAAGAACGGAAGTGTTCGTTCCCGATCTAAAAACAAATTTATTCTCTGTGAACCGCGCCTCTGACCGGGGCTATGTCATGGTGACAGATGACACTTCGTGCTAATTTTACAAAAAAGTCGTTGTTTGTGCTATCGCAAATAGAATTGAGAACTCTTGTGGCAAGTGTTGCAAAAATGTTAAAGTACGATTTATACCAGTGGCATGAAAAACTAGCTCATCAAAACTTCGATCACGTGAAGAAAGTATTGGAGAAAAACAATATTGAGATTAAACAAACTCGTGTGCCTCAATGTGAGAGTTGTTTGAAGGGAAAGATACACCAGTTACCATTTAAGAAAAGTGAAAATATAAGCACGAGGACATGTGAGATAATACATGGGGACACCTGTGGGCCCATGGAGGAAGAATCAGTCGGCGGGTCGAGATATTTTGTTGTTTTAAAGGATGACTATTCGAACTTCCGAACTGTTTACTTTGTCAAAGCTAAAGACGAAATTAAGCATTGTCTAGAGGACTTCTTCAACAAGGCAGAGAATATTACTGAAAACAGGGTCAAGACACTACGAACGGACAATGGATTGGAATTCGTAAACAAAGAAATGATGGATATATGTGTTCAGGACATAGGGTTGACTGTGTGTTGAAGATGTATTTTTATGAATTTTGTAAATGAAACGACACAACTGTTTCGTAGCTCTGTATTGAGGCAACTAAAAACTTAAACGATCGGACATACCGCCCACCAAAAGGACACTATGTCCTTTATTGTCCTTTTTTTGCCAAAAACAATTAATTGGGCTACATAACAAACTAATCATCGTATAAATTTTAACACTAAATAGGGTACTTATAACAAATATATAAACGAACTTTGTGGACTGTATGTAAAGAAACAAAAACATGCATCGCATAATAAATAACTAAGTACTAAAATGTCTTTTTATTACACGATCTAATAGTAAAAGTGACGTATTATGACACATCAACTTAAGTAGCTAGCTAGCATTGTATATAAACAAGTAAAGTAGTATGTATAGTAATACGATGGCACGCAGGTGGCCAAGTAGATACGACTTGCTATCTCGATAAGCTAAGTACTTGCTAAATTGAATGGAACGTATGTAGTTATACATTAGTTATTAGTTTTCTACCTTGACAAACAATATCCTTTAACAAGTATCTGAGCATTTTACACTCTTATAAATTAGTAGGTAGGTACACATATCTAAACTCATGTATAATGGTAAACAAACTGTGTTACAAGTAGCTGACGACTTATTGAGCTTCTTTAGGCAAGAATATTAACTTAGATAAAGCCCTTTTTAATTCACCTTGTCCCTTACACTGCACTGTAACTACTCTTACTAAATCATCTTTTCCAGGATGCAGGGTTTTGATCTTTCCTAGAAGCCATCTCGCGGGTGGCAGACCTTCCTCCTTGATGACAACAATGTCTCCCACAGTAGGTGCCTGGATAGCTGATTGCCACTTGGTCCGTTGTTGCAGAGTGTGCAGATATTCTGAATGCCATCTTCGCCAGAATTCTTGAGTCATTTTCTGTACTAACTGCCATCTAGTTAATAGGTTAATTTTTGATGTTTCATAGTCATAATCAGGAACACTGAGTAATGGCTCACCTATTAAAAAGTGACCAGGTGTGAGTGGTGACATCGTCTCAATAGTATTGTCCAACTGGCACAATGGGCGGGAGTTTAGACACGCTTCTATTTGTGTTAGCAATGTCGCCATTTCTTCATAGGTAAGTGTTGTGTTTTTGCTGACCCTAGCAAGATGTTTTTTTGCAGATTGCACCCCCGCTTCCCAGAGGCCACCACAGTTTGGCATTCGTGGCGGGATAAAATGCCACTTAGTGCCTTCGGTTGCTAAATGTTCCGAAATTTCTTTAGAAATGCTGTTTTCGCCTGCTTTGAAAAGGTCTTTGAGTTCCTTTGCTGCGCCAATAAAATTAGGGCCGTTATCGCTGAACAGATGATGGCACAAACCTCGACGTGCTACGAATCTCCGAAATGCAGCCAGGAATGCTTGAGACGTTAAGTCTGTTACGGCTTCCAGGTATATGGCACGGGTAGCCATACACACGAATAAACAGATGTACCCTTTTGTAGCATGGTGTCCTCGCCCTTTCGATGTCCGTATTGATACTGGACCCGCATAATCAACTCCACTGTTCAAAAAGGCTCGCTGTGGGGTCACCCTTACAGCTGGCAATTCACCCATTAACTGGTTGTTTGTCTTGCCTTTATTAATAATGCAAACCTTACAACTTCTTATGCATTTTCTTACAGCTGATTTTAGGTGAATTATCCAATAATTACTTCTTATGTATGTCATCATAACTTGTATACCACCATGTAAAGTTTGTTTGTGAGCTTCATTAATCAACAATGTAGTGATATGTTGATTACTCGGTATTATTATGGGATGTTTGACTGTGTCTGGCAAATTAGCGTGTTGTAAACGGCCACCAACTCTCAGTATATTGTTTTTATCTAAAAATGGTGTCAAGCCAATTAGAAAACTTGATTTTCTCACCTTCCCATTTTTCTGAATGGACTCGATTTCTCTTTCATAAATTGACTGCTGATAGTATTTTATGCACATTTGCAAAACAGTGTTCATTTCATGTGTAGTCAAATAGTCTTCTTTGTTTTTATTTTTTAATAATCTTCGCCAATAAGCAAGTACTCTTTTCATTTTAGTTAGATTAGAAAATCTTTCCCAAATTGGTTTTTCTTCATTTTCTGTTGTTGTTGTTGTAAAACATGTTGATTTTGATTCCAAATCTGTCTCTGTATTTTCTGGTATTTTCATATGAATTTTATTTTCAGATAGCCATTCTGGCCCTTGCCACCACATCTTTTCTTTCTTCAGATCCGTTAGAAACATTCCTCTGGATGCTATATCGGCAGGATTTTCTTGAGATACAACATGATGCCACTGTGTGTTGTTTGTATTGTCCTTGATTTCCACCACACGATTTGCAACAAAGGTCTTCCATTTTTGAGGTTCGCCATGAAGCCACGCCAGTACTATTGTTGAGTCTGTCCAACAGTAGGTTTGGTTATATGGAATTTTCATGGCTGATGTGACTTGTTTTAGAAGCCTTGACAACAATAGTGCTCCACAAAGCTCAAGACGAGGAAGAGATACTATTTTTAGTGGTGCAACCTTTGTTCTTGAAGCAATTAGGCTTGTGTATACTGTACCATCTTGTTGTTCTACTCTGCAGTATACAACCGCTGCATAGGCTCGAGATGAAGCATCGCTAAATCCATGCAGTTGAATTGCTTTTATATTGCTGCTATATGAGTGTAACCATCGGTTAAGAGAAATCTGGTTGACATTCTCGAAATCGTTTCTTATCTTCAACCAATCTGCAGTTAGCTCATCTGATAATGGTTCATCCCAGTGTGTGCCAACTAACCATAGTTTTTGAATTAATATTTTAGAAAGCACAATGCTTGGTGATATCCATCCTAACGGATCAAAGAGTTTTTGTACATCGGACAAAACATTTCTCTTGGTAATGATAGATGGGGGTGAATTGAGACTGATTTTGTAGAGGAATTGATCAGTGCCTAGGTTCCATGTGATGCCCAATGCCTTCACAGTACCATCTAGGTTTATATCAAGTTGAACGTTTGAAGAAATGTTGCTTGGATCAATCGACTTCATGAATTCGATGTTGTTTGATGACCACTTCGCCAACTCAAAACCTCCTTTATTTAACATAGTGTTCAAGACGACACTACTAGCGACATCTGTCTTTCGTAATGATAGTTTGCGCACTGGTGTGAACTAAGCAAGCTGTCAACTGTCATCGGATGGTTTCAGATGGGTGCGACAAGGGCAGCACATTCAACAAACTTCACTCCTCTCGACAAGCTCGTTACCTATGTCGGTTGTACGTTTTTATCTTGTTAACATTTTATTTAAAATAAACGTTGTTATTTCGTTAAACTTAATATAAACTTCATTGAAGACGACCCTGGCTGTATTTCCCGAAAAATCCGATCACAAGCTCAAACATTGGTCCTTCTGAGCCAAATATCGAGAACTACGTGGCCACGTGGAACGTCTGCGGAAAACTCGTTGAAAGAGGAACTAGAAGGGCAGGATCAGCGGCGAGTCACAAGCGGTCTGGTGATAAAACCCATTCTATCCTCTCCGGTTCCAATAATTTGCGTTAATCTGTATTATTTTTCGTGTTTTAGTCGTGTCGTGTTGCGCCGGGACTGGTGCTGAACAGAAAACTGTAAGTACTCTTGCCTTGTATAATCTGCCAAAATGAGTGACGATGAAGGGTTTCAGGTAGCCACGACTCAGGAACGTGTTAAAATTAAAGGTGATAGACCAAAATCTCCACGGTTAGATATAGGTACAAATTCAATTAAACGCCTCGTTGATTTAAAAAAGCAGCGAGGTATACTTAAAGGAAGACTAACGTTATTTGAGAAATACATGGCTAGATTTGAAAGCTTAGAATTAAATCCTGTTCTCAAAGCGGAATTAGATTTACGAATTCAGTCAAATACCGTTATATTTCAAAATTTTAATAATATACAAAGTGAAATTGAAAGCTTAGTTACAGACACTGACCTCATGGCTCAATTAGATTACAGAGAAGTATTCGAGGAACAGTATTTTTCTCTTATGGCTTCTGCGAAGTGTATGTATGACCATAGTGAACAAAAGCAAGCTTTTTCTTGTGAAAGAGTAGGTGATCTTAGTCCTGTATCGATTAGGCTACCACAAATAAAACTACCTGCCTTTGACGGTTCATATGATCAATGGCTAGAATATAGAAACTCGTATGTAACCATGATTCATAACCGTAACGATCTTAATTGTATACAAAAATTTCATTATTTAAAATCTTCACTTAGTGGTTCCGCCTCTCATGTTATCAGTGCATTAGAGTTTACTGCTCCTAACTACTCTCACGCATGGGATTTACTTGAAAATAGATTTCATAATAATCGTTTATTAGTACAAAATCATGTAAAATCGTTGTTTGCCGCTCAGTCACTTCAAAACGAATCCTGTGCTCAAATTAGGAAGCTCATAGATTCGACATTACGTAATTTACGTGCACTCAAATCGTTGAATGAACCAACCGATTCATGGGATACGCTCATTGTTTATTTAGTCGTTTCAAAACTTGACCCATCCACGGAGCGCGAATGGGAGACGCATAAAGGCTCACTCGTGTCTAAACTAAGTGATTCGCATAACAATATTAAGTTAGATGATTTACTTGAATTTCTTCGAAACCGGGCCGATATGCTAGAAATGATAAATTCAAAAAACAGTAAAACCGTTAATTCGTCTAAACCAAGCACTAACGATTCCAACAGGTTTAATTGCAATCAAAATAAAAGGCAGTCTCTCTCGAAATCGAACCCGCAACCCCACATGCATTCATACGTTTCTACACAGAGTAAACAGAACTCGTTTATAAATAAAGAAAATATTGTTTGTGAGTTATGTGGTGCCAACCATTTCTTATATGCGTGTGCACGGTTTTTAAATATGTCAGTGCAAGATAGGCATACGATAATAAAAAATAAAAAACTTTGTCAAAATTGTATTCGTTGTAGTCATTCGCTAAATGAATGTTCATTTGGCCCATGTAAGTTGTGTCGTGAAAAGCATAACACGCTTCTTCATAATAACAATGTTTTAAATGAAAGTGTAGGTATGGTCGAGTCCACACCTAGTGCGCGATCAAACATCGTAAACAGATCAGCTGATGCGCAAGTACATTCCGAGCGAAACGTACTCATGTGCAATGCCGCGATACAACCGGTTTTGTTATCAACGGCACTGATTGATGTCCCTGATTCAAATCATGAATATCATACAGTTAAAGCACTTCTTGACAACGGGAGTCAAAATTGCTTAATAACTGAATCGTTATGTAATCGTTTACAATTACCAATTATACAGTCCACAGTTCATATCTCGGGGGTAGGACAACTCGTTTCAAAATGTTCTCACACCTGTAAAATAAACTTTCGTTCAAAAGTTAATGACTTTATCACGGAAATACAATGTTTGGTTCTCCCAAGAATTACGTCAAAGTTACCTTCGATAAACTTTGATTGCGAGTGTATACGTATACCTAAACATATTTCACTCGCAGATCCCACATTTAGTGTCCCGTCTGACATAGACGTTCTATTAGGCGCAGATATCTTCTGGGATCTATTAAATAAAAATAAAATAAGGCTCAGTTCTGGTCCGACCCTATACGATACGAAGATAGGGTGGATCATATCTGGCCCTATTCGTATGAAACGTTCGTATAAAATTGACAAAGTTCAGTGTAACTTAGTTCAAATTGATTCACAGTTACGAAAATTTTGGGAGTTGGAAGAATTATCTGACTTACCTACTTTGATGTCAAAAGATGATCGTTATTGTGAAGCGTTATTTATAGAGACTACTCAGCGTGATGAACACGGTAGGTTCTGTGTGCGCGTTCCTTTGAAGGAATCTGCGAATTCTTTCTCGTATCGTACACTATAGCGAAAAATCGTTTTATTTCGCTCGAAAGAAAGTTAGATCGTTCGCCTCAGTATAAAAAACTATATTGCGATTTTATGCGGGAATATGAGGCACTTGGTCACATGTCCCCGGTGTCAAATGTTAAGGATTTAATGAGTCAACCACATTACATTTTACCGCATCACGGTGTTTATAGAGAGAATAGTGTCACAACAAAATTACGTGTTGTATTTGACGCAAGCGCAAAAACATCATCTAACATATCGTTAAATGATATACAATATATAGGGCCACCGTTACAAAATGATATTTTTTCAATATTACTTAGATTCAGGCAATACAAATACGCAGCATGCGCTGATGTTGAAAAAATGTACAGGCAAATCTTAATTGAAATAGATCAGCGTAATCTACAACTTATATTGTGGAGGGAACATCGAGATCTACCTTTGCAATTGTTTACGTTAAAAACTGTGACGTACGGCACTGCGTCAGCGCCTTACCTTAGCATGCGGTGCATAAAACAGTTAGCACAAGATTGCAATGATGATGTGGTTGCTAGGACAATTCACGACGACATGTACGTCGACGATTTGATTACTGGGAACGATGATCTGGACTCGTTATTATCTATATGTAATAAAATGGCTGCAGTATTGCGTAAAGGGTGTTTTCCGTTACACAAATGGACGTTCAGTCACAAAGTGTGCCCTGAGAGTACTAAAGATTTAAACATCGGTGAAAGTCATTTATCTAAAACGTTAGGGTTAGGCTGGAATACGGAAAGTGACGAATTACATTATACTACTGAATTCACGCAAAGTGAGTCAGCTGTAACAAAACGTATTATGTTATCAATAATCTCACAGGTGTATGACCCGTTAGGTTTGTTAGCACCTGTTGTAATCACAGCGAAAATGTTATTGCAAAACTTGTGGCTTCTTAAATTAGATTGGGATGAAGCAGTTCCAGTGAATATTGCAAATGAATGGTATAGGTTCGTTTCCAGTTTGCAATATTTACGTGATATAAAAATACCTCGTTACATTACAAATATAAAATCGAAATATAAAGATCTTCACATATTCACAGATTCGTCTCAACATGCCTACGGTGCATGTGCATATATTCGATCGTGTTATCAAAACTGCGAGAATTCTATACCTATATCTGTACATTTATTATGTGCAAAAAGTAAATTAGCACCGATAAAAACGGTGAGCATTCCTAGGCTCGAATTATGCGGAGCACTTGTAGGTGCAAAATTATACAATAAAATAAAAGGTTCCCTACGTTTAACTTTCGATAAAGTTTATTTTTGGACAGATTCGACAATAGTTCAAGGGTGGCTACGTATGTCTCCGCACTCACTCAAAACATTTGTCCAAAATCGTGTTGTACAAATAAATGAGTTAACTGACGATATAGTTTGGCGTCATGTACAGGGCATAGAGAACCCTGCTGACCTCATAACGAGAGGCGTGAGTATAGACTCCTTAAAATACGATAACAATCATCACTGGTGGTGCGGGCCTAAATTTTTACGAGAACCTAGCATTAATTGGTCTTATAATAATGTGGAACTAATAGCTGTCGAATTGCCTGAAACTAAATCTCAGACAATCAATTTACTATCTAATCAATCAATTCAATTAATTGATGTTGACCGTTTTTCATCATTTATTCGTTTACAAAGGGTTTTTGCATATGTGTTGCGGTTTATAGATAACATGCAAGCGTTAACTCCCGGTGGCAGTCGAAGCCGTAAAACCGGTTTGTTATCTATAGATGAACTACAACATTCACTAATTGCTTTGACGCGTTTCGTACAGCTGCAATCGTTTAGTGATGAATATTACAATCTTATAAATAATTTGCCGTTCAAATCTATTACCAACAAATTAGTTTACAAAATAGCTGGTCTAAATATTTTTTTAGATAAATTGAATATAATTCGTGTGGGTGGTAGAATATGTAACGCTACCGACTTTAGCTATGATAAAAAGCACCCGATATTGTTAAGTGGTAAACATCGTTTTACGAGGTTATTGTGTGAATATGAACATAAACGATTACTTCACGCAGGACCTCAACTTCTGGTATATTCCATGCGTGATAAGTGGTGGATACTGGGAGCTCGAAATTTAGCCAGGCAGGTGGTACACAATTGCGTTATATGTACACGCATGAAAGGGAAGACATTGACCCCGATTATGGGTAATTTACCATCCGAGAGGTTAGAACCAAGCTTTCCCTTCATGCACTGTGGTGTAGACTATGCAGGGCCATTGCTTATATTGGACCGTAAAGGCAGAGGTGCTAAGTTAATAAAAGCATATATTTGTTTGTTTATTTGTTTTGCAACTCGGGCTATACATTTAGAGTTGGTTGGTAGCTTGACCACACAGGATTATATCTTAGCTTTAAAACGTTTTATATCACGTCGTGGAAAGCCATCTCAGATATTTTCAGACAACGGGAAAAACTTCGTTGGTGCTGAAAAAGAACTATCCGTAATTTTCGAAAATTCTAATGATATTTCTGATTTTGTTAGTCATAATCAAATTCGTTTAACCTTTATACCTCCTTATAGTCCTCATTTTGGCGGGTTGTGGGAGGCGGGAGTCAAGTCCTGTAAGTACCACTTGCGGCGGGTACTGGGAGATGCGAAGCTGACGCGCGAGGAGTTTGAAACAGTATTAACGCAAATTGAATCTGTCCTCAACTCCCGTCCATTGTCCCCTCTGTCCTCAGACCCACAGGATTACCTTCCTCTGACTCCAGCTCACTTCCTGATCGGCCGACCGCTGACTGCGCCAGCTTACGAAGACTTGACGACCCTGACGCCTACAAGACTGGGACGCTACGAACGAGTGGAGCAACTCAGACAACATTTTTGGCAGCGTTGGTCCAAAGAGTACGTGTCAGAGCTTCAACGGCGTACTAAATGGAAGGTAGACAGTGAAGATATCACCCAGGACAGCCTAGTTCTTATCAAAGAAGATCATCTTCCGCCTTTGAAATGGAAACTGGGCCGAATTACGCGTGTGTTCCCTGGGAATGATGGAGTTTCACGCGTCGCTGAAATTCGTACAGCGGCCGGCATAATACGGCGGGCCTTTTCGAAGATTTGCCCGCTACCCGTGCAATAGTCGACTTATTGCACACCGACTTCTTCATGTTGGAAGCCTGGACCGTGATGCTTCCAAGGCGGCCGGCATGTTCAAGACGACACTACTAGCGACATCTGTCTTTCGTAATGATAGTTTGCGCACTGGTGTGAACTAAGCAAGCTGTCAACTGTCATCGGATGGTTTCAGATGGGTGCGACAAGGGCAGCACATTCAACAAACTTCACTCCTCTCGACAAGCTCGTTACCTATGTCGGTTGTACGTTTTTATCTTGTTAACATTTTATTTAAAATAAACGTTGTTATTTCGTTAAACTTAATATAAACTTCATTGAAGACGACCCTGGCTGTATTTCCCGAAAAATCCGATCACAAGCTCAAACACATAGCTTTGAGTTGATAACTAGCTTCTACGGCTTCTTCTATAGTGTCACAACCTGACATGACGTCATCGACAAAAAAATCAGACAGTGTTATCTCAGCAGCTAATGGATAGCTATCTCGTTCTTCGTGTGCAAGTTGGATCAGAGTCTTCACTGCGAGATAAGGAGCTGAAGTAGTCCCAAAGGTAACTGTAAGTAATCTATAATCTTTTATTTCTTCATTGCTATTATTTCTCCACAGGATTCTATGAAAATAAACATCTTCCTTGTTTAACATTACCATTCTGTACATTTTTTTTATATCTGCAGCGAAACAGACAGCGTGCATTCTCCAGCGCATGATTATGCTACGTAGGTCTTCTTGGAGCACTGGACCAGGTAAGAGTTCATCATTTAATGATACACCATTTGTTCCTTTACAGGATGCATCGAAAACTATGCGGGTTTTCGTGGTTTCTTTGTCTTCGCGCAGGACTGGATGATGGGGTAAGTATACTGATTTTCTTGTATATATTTCCTTTTCAGGTACTTCTTCTATATGACCTAAGTTTTTGTAGTCATCAATAACTTTTTCATATTCATATTTTAACTTAGGCTGTTTATTAAATCTTATTTCTAATTGCATTAATCTTGTTTTAGCTATTTCTCTCGTGTTACCTTCAGTAGATTGAATACAATTTGTTTTAAATGGTAGTTTCACTATAAATCTTCCTTGTTCATTTCTTGTGTATGTTTTATGATAAATGTCTTCACATAATTGTTCTTCTTTAGTATTCTTTCGCCTTGTGGTTGTATCTATTTCCCAGAGTTTTTTTAACATGTTATCGACATCTATCTGGTGATGCATGACGAGAAATGAATTTTCATTTTCTGTTGTGTTTATTTCTCCAAATAATATCCATCCTAGGGTTGTTTTTTGAGCACATGGAGACCCTGGTGGACCCTTAATTAATTCTTGTTCAACTATTCGTACATATTCCTTAACACCAAGTAGCACATCTATCGGGCCTGGCTTGTTATAATCAGGATCAGCAAGATCAAGACCCTTTAGGTGCTGCCAGTTGTGAACAGTTATTGTTTCGTGTGGTATTCTCGTGGTCAGTTGCTTGGGCATGACGTAAGCTTCTACGTGCATGTTGAATTCTGGTTTCCTTCTCGATAATAAGTTTAGCTGAACCACGTGTTTAATTGGTGCTTGCATAGATCCCACACCTGTAACAGTGCCTTCAATTGATTTTCTTTGGAGCTTCAATAATTGAGTTGCCTTCTCACTGATGAAGCTAGCTTGCGAACCTTGATCTACGAGAACTCTTAGCAGTGTCGCATGTTCCCCTTTTCCTTTTGCTTGAACTAGTGCAGTTGCTAATAATGCTCTTCCTGATACTCCAACACCAACATGAAGACTTGTTACAGCCTCCTTGTTGTCTTCTTGTTGTTGAGATGTCGATGGTTGTATTGGTTCTGTGGGAACCTTCGACGCCTCTAATTTGTGAAGTAAGGAATGATGACGTCTTTTACATATACGGCAAGTAACTGGTACCTTGCATTTGTAAACTGAATGACCAGGAAGCAGGCAGTTGAAACAAAGTTGTTTTTCTTTCACATAGTTGTAACGTTGAGTAAGATCCATTTTAATAAACTCCTTACAATGACATAAGGTATGCTTTTCACTACAAAGTACACAACTTTTATCCTTAACAACATTTACGGCATGGTACGATCGCTCTTTAATTGTGCGATCTTTATTTGTTACTGGTTGAATCATTTACAGAGTTCTAAATTTCGATTCTAAAAATCCTTTTAACTCTTCCCATGATGGCACTTCTTCGGACTTGTCCCTATAAGCAAAAGTTTCCCACTCTTTATGTGACTCCTGGTCCAATTTCTGAATCACCAGAAATATAATAATCGGATCCCAGGAATCGGTGTTAATTTTCAAGTTTTTGAGGTTATTTATGCACTCCGTCGAAGTATCTAGCAATGTCTTCACGCTGTTAGCTGTCTGAGCGGTGATTTTCTTTTGATAAAAAAGTCTTTGCAAAACAGAGAACACAATAACACGTTTGTTGCCGAATCTGCCCTTTAACAATTGCCATGCTTGATCGTAATTACTCGTACTTGCCAGAAAAGTTTGGAAGTTGAATCCGAGGCAGTTTAGCTATTGAACACTGCCCTTGAAATACCGAAGTTTCCATTGATGTTGGTTGTGGTTTGCTCAACATATCTGTCAAGTCTGCTTGTAAGCAAAGGTACAGGTCTTCAATGACGAAGAAGTCGTCGTTAAGAAAATAAGAAATATCACCACGCTTGTCTCTCGGAGTACACTGCGTCAACATCTCATGAGCTTTTAAGCAAGCTCAAAAGAAGAACTCCAATACTCTTCAATGCACTTCACTCTAACCCTTATATAACCGTCTGTAAGTCTCACTTTAGGGCATTTTTTTAAATTAACTTGGGTTTTTTTGTAATAGTTTTGCCACATCTTCTAATGTATTTAAATATTTTTGTTGCTCCGCATTTAAAGTAGCAATTTTAATGTTTTATTATGTTGTAAAGTACTTGAACATCACTTGTGTTATGAACTTATGAATTGTTAACCACACTCGTAGAAAGAAATATATCTTCATAAAAAACTGCACAATTTTGCGTAAACAAGTTGTCTTCTTATCTCTGGAATGCGGCTGCCTTTTGTTCTCAGCTCGCTCGGTTCACTAATGATTCACAGGTGTGCAGGTAGCAAGTAACTATTCGGCTCGATTTGCGACCATATGTTCAGGACGCAGGGTTGACTGTGTGTTGAAGATGTATTTTTATGAATTTTGTTAATGAAACGACACAACTGTTTCGTAGCTCTGTATTGAGGCAACTAAAAACTTAAACGATCGGACAATATGTTCGAAAAGATCATTCATCAAACTAAGGTAACCTATACACCTGAACAAAATGGCAAAGCCGAAAGGGAAAATAGAACTCTGGTTGAAGCGGCAAGGACAATGCAACATTCTAAAAACCTACCTAAGAAATTGTGGGCAGAAGCAGTTAATACTGCTGCATTTGTTTTGAACAGAACAGGTAAAGAAAAAGAAGGGAAATCACCTTATGAAATATGGACAAATAAAACCTATGATATACATCAACTGCAGGCTTTTGGTTCACCAGTATATATATTCCATAGGAGAAAAGAAAAAAAATGGGATAGGAAGGGTGAAAAGGGATTGATGGTTGGATATGGGGAAAATAGCAAAGGTTATAGAATATACTGTTCAGAGAAAAATTGTGTTTCTACAAAGAAAGATGTCATTTTCTTAAACGAAGAGAGAAATGAAGAAATCGAATCAACGGTGATGTTGAATTTGAATAATAGTGAATATATGCAAGAAAATTTATCAGAAACTGTGACAGCAAGCGAAGAAACTGAATGTGAAGAGTTTCAAGATACTCAAAGTAGTTACAATCATTGTGAGAGTGAGTCACCGAGTGAATATGAACCCTCAGATGACAGATCATTGGAAGATGATGACACACAAGTCCAAAATGAAAGACCCAAGCGTATAAAGAAACAGACATCATTCTACATGTGTCACAATGTTGTAAGTGAAGACAATGAGCCCATTTCATATAATGAAGCAATGAAAAGTAGGGAAGCAATGAAAAGTAGGGAAGCAATGAAAAGTAGAGAAGCAGGTAAGTGGAGGGAGGCAGTTAATAGAGAATTGCAAACTTTGAAAGATATGACACCTGGGACTTTTGCAATGTACCGGTAAATGAATGTGTAATTAGTAGCAAATGGGTTTTCAAGTTAGAAGGAAGTGGTAATGACAAGCAATATAAGGCTAGATTAGTTGCTAGAGGGTTTCAGCCGAATAGTTACTTTGATTTGGGGGATATTTATGCACCCGTAGCAAGGTTACCAATATATCAAATGGATCTTACTGGGGCATTTTTGTATGGTGAAATAGATGAAGATGTGTACATTAGATTGCCAGAAGGGGCTTATTCTGGTGAAAACAATATTGTAAAATTGAAAAAGGCATTAAATGGATTAAAAAGTTCACCAAAGTGTTGGAATACAAAGTTTAATAATGTAATAGCTAAAGAAGGTTTTATAAGGTCAAACTCTGATTCATGTTTGTTTATGAGGTGTAATTATAAAGATCGAATGTATATGTTGTTATATGTCGATGACATTTTGAGTTTTGGTACAAATGAGAAGCATATTTCACATTTAAAGGCTAGTTTAAATAAAGAATTTAAAATGAAAGACATGGGACCAATATCAAAATTTCTAGGCATAACTGTGAAGCAGAATTTGGAAAGTGGTATTACTGAACTGGATCAAACAAAGTATTTAGAAAATATTCTCAAAAGATTTAATATGGAAAACTGTAAAGAAATGTCCACTCCTATGGACCCAAATTTTAATGCCAAAATACTTGCACATGGTAGTGTTTCTATAGATAAATTATAGGATGCTTAATGTATGCAGCATCAGGTACTAGGCCTAATTTATGTTATCCAGTTTCTATGTTAATCAGATACCAAATAAGCGCAAATAGTGAGTTATTAAGTGCATTAAAGAGAGTGTAAAGATATGTGAAGTATAGTTTGGATCATAAATTAGTTTATATGTGTAAAGATGTTATTTTGAAAGGATATTGTGATGCTAATTGGGGAGGTGATCTCAAGGACAGGAAGTCCACCTCAGGTTATATGTTTAAATTGTCAGATTGTCTTGTTTTCTGGTGCTCTAAGAAGCAAGCTTCTGCATGAATCAAAACCTCATTAGATATGCTACAATACTGTATATATTGCGATACTAAAAATGTTTATACTTAAATGGCATTTTGAATGTAAACACAAAAGTACCGTTTTTTTACCTATTTTTGATTAATTTATATAAAAATTTTTGTTTCGTAATAAATATAACTATTAACCATGATACCAACCTTACCATACCTATTTACATTAATCTAGCAAAGAATATTGATACCCGTACATACATATTCATTCTATAAACACGTAAACAAAATTTACGCGGGAAGGAATGCGCGGCGCCGCTGTGGAATGTGGAATGTTTTGTTAAACAAAATTAGCCCGAATAGCTATATTGTTTTTGTTATGCGATCTTGATAATCTAATCTAAACGATAGATAACTCATAATAACGCTAAATGATATAGTTTCAATAATATAAGCTTATCAAAATAGGTACTCAACTCGCGAGCTACCTACAACTTTGTTGCAATACTGTTCGTTACCTATTATTACGTCATTCAAATGAATTGTAAATTCGAATACTTAATTTCATTACGAATGCATTATAAACAAAAAAAAGGGTACACAACAATAAAATTATAACAATATACCGCCAACAATTACGCGGGAAGCGCGCGAAATTCCGTTATAAGTACCTATATTTACATACGTAAATGCTGTTACTAGGTGGACAAAAATTACCTACTATGTTATTATTTAATGACTTTAGTTCATCCTTAACACATATTAATAGGTCCCGAGTGGATTAAAACGATATAAAATACATTTTAAAGCATAAATATGATACGTGTAATCGATGACGTCAACTCACCGCACGGCGGTTAGTCCACAGACGCGCCATTTTTGTTACTAACCGCCGCGCGGTTAGCCCACAGACGAGAGGCGTCCTCTACAGAATCTGAATATGTATCATTAAGTATGGCTGCCAGTGATGCGTCATGGCTTATAAACTTACTAACTGATTTTGGTTATGAAAATGTTTGCCCAGTTGTGATATCTTGTTACAATCAGTCGGCTATAATAAATGCAAAAACAGATAACGAATGTAAAAGATCTGGTCCGAGAAAATAAAATTTGTATTAATTATGTCAACACAAGTGAGCAACCAGCTGACTTGTTAACAAAGGCTTTAGGTAAAGAGCTGATTGAAAGAAATTTAGATAAGTGTGACATTATGAAGACAACTGTAAAGTTATATAAAAATTTAAGATTTGATTTGTGTTCTTTATAAAAATGTATTTATGTTGAGAAGGGGTGTCAGAATAATAGTGGCAACATGAAACATTTATTAGTTATCCTGTAAAAAGGTGGAAACACTGTCTCTATTTTTGTCTATGTAGTGTGTCTAGATATATTATAACTCTTTGTAATGTGTAGTCAGTTGTTTAAAATAAAACGGCAATTACTCTTAACATACAGTTTCTTTATTTAATAACTACAGTAATTTTTCCGATAACAGCAATATTAACCCCAATGATCGATATTGCAAAGTGTTGTGGAAGGTAGTCTGTTATGGAACACGTTGTAATGGTTAAAAATTTAATTCTTAATTATTAACCTAGATGGCGTTACCAGACACAACTGAACAGTAAAACAACATAGAAAAATACGGAACGTTTAATCAAGGCTGTGAGGGTGGTAGAAAAATAAATATACCCAAGGGAAAGGATTAGTTTGGGGAGAGAAAAAATAGTACGGACGGACTGTGACGCTTCGGATTATTAATTTGGACATTCAAGTGATATACTTTATTGAAAAGCTTATACTTAAGAATAATCTCATGTTGTTGGTGGACTATAGGTGTGATTAATTGAAGTATTGTGTACGAGTAATAAAGTCACGGGGTAAGTGTTTTAATCATTTAGATAAGGGGTTTCGTCATGGCAGGGATGTTTTCGCAAGTAGTGATTGTTCATGTTTTGTTCTCAGCTTGCGGAAACGCCCCTGAAATCTACCTCAGCGTGACTCGCGGTAAAGCACACAGCTTAACAACGGATCGGCATATTCGCCACAGTTCTAATTAAAGGTTTGGTCTCGGGCTTAGGCAGTGGCAGCGATCTTGGGTCGCAAGTTTGGATTTCACGCTTACCGATTCATTCCGACATTCTATTGAGACTAAGCGCGGCTCCGCATATGTCCCATAGCTTATGTAAGGTTATTGTTAACAAATTGTAAGAAAGTCAGATGTAACATTATATTCAAATTGTCAATTGTGTTTATCTTTCAATTGAGCTTACCGTAAACCCTCCCCAGAATCAACGTAAGACAAAAATGTTTACAAATAGAGCCCGAAAATAAGTTTTTCTATTGATGAGATGATGATCCCCTACAAAGGGACGAGAGCTGGATCAAGAAGGCAGTACATTACAAATAAGCCTCATCCTTGGGGGTTTCAGTTTTTAGTTAGAGCTAGAGTATCTGGCATAGTTTATGACTTTTCCTTTATGCTGGTGAAACAACTTTTGATGACGTGAGTTTTACGGAAACCGAAAACAAATATTTCGGACTGACAGAAAAATGTGTACTGCGTGTGTCGAAAACTATTGAAAATCCAGCTTTGACAACCTTGTTTTTTGACAACTGGTTTTCTTCTCTTGAACTTATACCATATTTGAGAAGTGAGTTTGGCATCTTGTCGTTGGGGGTTATCCGTAAAGATCGTTTGAGAGGAGGTAATATAATATCGGACAAAGACTTGCTAAAGAAAGGAAGAGGAAGCTATAAGGTTTTGGTCGATAGCAATAAGAAGAAGTTCATATGCAGCAGATAACAGGGAAACTTTTGTAAAAAGATATTGCAAGGCCTCTAAGCGTAAAGTAGATGTCAAATGTCCAACGGTTATATCAGAATATAACCAGCACATGGGTGGTGTGGACTTGGCGGGAATGTTTGTTTCTCTTTATCGAACAGGCAGTAAGAGTAGGAAGTGGTATAAGAGAATATATTACCATTTGGTAGATATTTTCGTCAACATTTGCTGGCTAGTATATAGACGTCATTGCAAAATGTCGAATGAAAAGAAAGGGTTATCTCTTAAAGATTTTAAATTAAGCATTTCGTACACGCTTTTACAAAAAGGAAAAACGGTCAGTAGAATGGCAACTAATTCGGTGAAAATTTAACAACCCGTTGTGCCAAGGCCCGAAAAGGATATCCGCACTGATGGCTTACAACATATACCTATTGTTGTAAAAAAGGGTCGTTGCAGGAACTGCACAACGGGTCAGACAGATCGTAACTGTTTTCGTGAATTTTATACGTAATAGACTACCACGGCTCAATAATTAAATTTTATTTACTTTTAACCTTTGATCTCACAGAAGTTCCTATTTAAGTTCAGTATTTTTTTTGTTTAAAGTGAAATATTGTTTATAAGTTTATAAGCCCGAGAGTCATTTTGTTTACTTTTAGATACGAAGTTCGCAATGACCTATTTTGTATTTATTTTTTAACCATCTCAATACCTTTTTGCTCCGGGGTTTTTTCCTCCTAGGAATAAGGGAATTTTATGTTAGGACATTAGTAATAAAACAAAATTGTTCAAATTCTTAAGCTTAAATGGAAAAAACATTATTAATAGAATATTAATTTCAGAAAAAAAAGGACATTTGCTGCATGTGTTCAAAAGGGCGTCTACAAATATCTTCAGAACCAAATACGCAGTCCTAAGAAGAGGGGAGCATCTTTCAAATCTAGTTTAGAGAGTGCTGAAAAAATTTAAAAATCTCTGCAAAAGGTCACCAAGAATATGAGCTAACTAGCACAAATATTTATGAGGATGCAATTCAAAGGGTGTACTAAGAAGTCTAAGGGCAGGCGTTTTACTTTGAAGACAAAGTGATGTAAATGTCACTATATAAAAGGAGTCCTAAATGTTATACATTATTATCAAAGTATTTTACTTTACTATCAATAAAAACTATGAAGCGACTTTTATCGGAGATCAAAGTGCAACCGGGAATCAACAAAATAATATCTGAAAACATTAAAAAGACTACCTGTGTCATGGATAAGGAAGATCGACTTTTTACTTTAATTTTCGACGAAATGTCTATAACGGCCCGTTCACACATGGGAGTCCGTTTTACTGGTACGTTTTTAACGGATACGTCATAAATTCATGCTCTGTTCACACATATGCACCGTATAACATTCGACGGATCCGTCATTACTAGCTGAGATGTTTGAACAGAAAACTCGCAGTATACCGCCGCTGTTCTACAAGGATGGACGCTGTCGTGTTGTATTGGTACTATCGTCGGAGAAGGAAGATAAACGTTATTGGCAACATCCACTTATGGCCCAAAGATCTAGAGAGGGTGCTTACAGTTTACTCATGAGTCAGTTACGAGGTGATGAATCGAAATTTTTCAATTACTTTCGTATGTCTGTCTACTTTTGATGAACTTCTTAAACTATTGGAAAAGGATTTAAAAAAGCAAGATACTCATTGGAGGAAAAGTATCTGCCCAGAAGAAAAACCAGCGATATTTTTAAGGTACGTACTTTTATTTTTAAAACTCAGACAGATCTAACGTAGCATCACTGTATACAGATTGTAATGGCGATAGTGCACTATCAGTAGACTGTGGTCTGCTAGCATCACTGTATACAGGTTGTACTGGCGATAGTGCACTATTGATAGTGACTAGCACCAGATGTTTGTGTATAGACTGACCAGTCATAAGTTGACTGGCCAACTCTCCTATGTTTAATATTTTGTAATAGGAGTACGCCTTCTTAAGAGACACGAAACACTATTACACCGCTGAAAAATATTCTAAAAAATAGTAAAAGCGGAGATACGCGAGTGCAACTTTGTGTAGTGATAGATCAGTGTCTGATTCATACGTGATATTGTTTGTGAAGTGATTGTTCACCAGGATCACCAGCTGCAGATCTTGGACTTTGGAGGGTTATACCAAGCAGGAGGTTAGTGTTTTTATCTATACCGTCATCATCTAGTGCCAGAATAGACCTATATCCCCGACCAAAAATTTCTGCAATCGGGTGAGAACTCACTGAGTTATAAGACCTCGAGTTTCTCAAAAAAACACGTGGAAAAACCGCATGGCATAACCTCTTGCCAGTACTTAACCTAACATATAGTACACGAGGCGACAAACACGCGGTTACGGCCCTCAGTGAAGACTTCGAAGACGGACCGAAGAATTGTTTTCCTGCAGCCGAACATAGCCTGAACAAAACGCAGCACCTTGAGCAGTCAGGTAAGCCCTGGAACTCCTCAACCCCGCATCCTACATTCCTGATATTAGGCTTGTCTGATCCAGGATACCAAGACCCTTCCACATCCCCTTATACCACCCTCCCCCCCGTACCCCTTCCTTTTACCCCCACCCCCCCGAGTCATATCTCCTGAACCAGTAAAGATAGACCTATCGTGATTGGTGTCTTCTGAACCAGCAGGAGAAGACGAAGCAACTGGCTCCACCAGAAAGGGGAATACCCAAACTCACTCCCCAACCCTTCCCATATACCCCCCCCCCATAACGATATCCACGACATAACCCCCCCTCCCCCCAAGTCAACCCACAAAATTCCCCTCCCCCCACCCCCCCTGAGCCATATCTCCGGAACCAGCAAAGACAGACCCACCGTGATCGGTGTCTTCTGAAATGGCAGGAGAAGACGCATCAACTGGCTCCAACAGAAAGGGGAAGTTCCTTATTTTCCCGCACCCCGTTTCCATCCAGGGCTACCTCACCCCCCCAGCGATTACCCTGAAACCAGCAGAAAAGGGGATCACTCCAACACCACACAACACAAGAAGAGACACGATTGAAGAAGTTCACAGTCTACCACTTGCATAGCATCTGCACGAGTTCCACTGCAAGGTGGTACTTTCGCGGCGTACTCCACTTAAGGACCTAACAGCTCCGCAAACCATCGGCGGTTAAACTAGTCCCAGCGAACTGCAGCCCACTAGCACGCGCAAAAGTGAGTCCATCACAATTAAAAAAAAAAAAAGAAAAACAAATTGATATAACAAACATCTCAATTAATTAAGTAGTCTATAGTAGTACTTACGTAGTTTTTACAACATGTCAACCAAACGTCAAACTGCCGCACGCGCTTCGGCCTTGGAGGCGGCACCCACGGCCACGCGATCACTTCGCGAAAAAGTTCTAAAAAAGGCCGTCAAGTCTTCGACATCAGAGAGGCTGACGCATCGACAGCGAGAGGACCATGCCCTAACGAAAGCGTCATCGGAGGCAGACGTTGCTGACCAGCACGCAACAAAAGTACTCGCAGGTGCGACCAATGCAACCCAAATTCATCAACCATCACAACACCAAGAAGCCCAGTCAATCGCGAGTGCAGGCTCATCCATCCCGGAGCCTGAGCGGGCGGCTGACGAGGTAACGGAGAAAATCATCCAATGGGAGCAATTAGGCATCTCTCCCCCTCGCCCGATCGTGTCGGACGAAGAAAGCTCCGCTGCCTCGTCGACCGGCACAACCCCGAACAGCCGCATCAGCCTGCTGTATAGAACTCTAAGACGAGGCACAGGAGTGGAGATGGATATGGCTACTAGGGAAGCGAATACCCTACTTCAAAAAGGCAAGGATGCACTGGAGGCCTGTGGCAACATTAAAAGAGAGTGCAAGGCTGTGGCCCACGAGTGCCTGCAGGGACTATACGAGGTGGTCCTATCACTGGCAGACTCGAGGGCTAGATACAGCTACAACCTAGAAAAAGAGCGATCTAGAAACGCCCAAGAACTTGTCAGGGTAGAGAGGGCACACGCGAAAGAGATAGCGAACTTAAAGCAGAGCCTTGTCCTGGAGGTGGTAGATGCTCGTCGAGAGTTAAAAGACACCCTGAAGGAGGCAAAGAGCATCCGCTCGTGGCTAGGCTTCGAGACCGAGGCCCCCTTCCGGGAGATAAAAGACACGGCTAAAACAATCAGGACCCTGGCGGCAGACCTTCGAGACGAGAGTGAGAAAGCCAAAGAAGATGGCAAACTCGCTAAAGTCGACCAGAAATGGGAAACCGTAGCGGCGGGTATAAGCCGATTGGAGGCCAACCACTCCAGTGTCTCCAATCAGCTGGACACTCTGCGTCAAAGCCTCAATAAAGTCACAGAAGACCTCAAAATGCCTCCCGTAACCACAGAACCAACCTGCGACCATCAACCACCCACAGAACAACTACAGACCATGGAGAAGTGCGTCAAAGAGATTTTAAATAACACGGCAGCACTCTTAGCAAAACCCATGCATAACCCCCCACCATCAACAACGCCTGTGGATCTAAGCAACCAACTGAAGCCGCTGTCAGAGAGACTAGATATGGTGTCCTCTGACCTCCGAGTACTGCGGGATAAGGAACCACAGGTGCTAGCCCCGGTCACCCCGAGCTTAAGTTCCGAGCTGGTAGTGGAGGAGGTCAAGAGGACCCTGAAAGATCTCCATAAAGACGTCGAAAACCTCACTAAAGCAGATGGGCCGAAACAGCGCCAGGGTCCGCGCACTTTTGCCCAGGTCGCTCAGACGCCAAAAGTCCCCAAGACCAACTTCACCTTTATCGTCACCTCCACAGATCCCCAGCACACCGGGGACAACATAATCGAGAGAGTCAGACTCGCTCTGGACCTCAAAAAGACCGGAGCGAGGGTCGACACCGTAAGGAAAGCACGGAACCAGAAGATAGTTCTGAATTGTGCAAGCAATTCAGACTTGAGGCTGGTTAAAACCCAAGTACAGTCAAGTCAGGGACTTAAAGTCCAAGAGCCCAAACCCAGCAACCCACTAGCGTGCATCAAAGGAGTGCTGTCCAGCTACACAGATCAAAAAATAGTCGACCTTCTCAAAGTGCAGAACAACCACCTTCTGCAGGGAGTCGATGTGGCTGGACAGACTCTTAAAGTGCGCTACAGAAAACGAGCAAGAAACCCCCACGAATGCCATCCTGTTCTCGAACTCCCCCCAGACATTTGGAAACGCCTAACGCAGGCCGAAAAAGTCCATCTGGGGATGATGCGCTGCAGAATTGAGGATCAGTCCCCCCAGTCCCCCAGTGGAAAGTGTCTTGGGTATGGTCACAACAAGACCCTATGCAAGGCACCTAAAAAACTCTGCAGCTGCTGTGGTGGCGAGCACAACGGGCGGGACTGTAAAGTTCGTGCTGATGGGAAACTACCAACCTGCACCAACTGCAAAACAGCACGCAAGGATGGCAATGACCTAGCACATACGGTCTTCAGTGACGAGTGCCCTGAACGTCAAAAGTGGGACAATATAGCAAGATTGCGAGTCTCTTACTGCTAAGGGCAACCAAACAGTCCCCTCGACAGCCGGAAAGATCACAAGGCAAGCTAAATTTCATCCAGGCAAACCCGCAACGCTCCAAACTGGCAACAGCTGAGCTGCACCAAGTGGCGAAGGAGAAGGGAGTTTCTATCGCACTAGTTCAGGAACCCTATACGGGCCGAACAGGAGTGATGAAACAAAACCCCGGCACCCAGATCATCCAGTGCACCCTTCATCGCCAAAAGCCAATTAAAGCGGCAATCATCGTGTTCGGGAGCAGCCTGGAGGTCATTCACGACCCCCAGATCGTAACCGAGAATGTTGCAGCCGTATTGCTTAAGGTTGGTCAGCTCAGGGTTGGAAAGCTATCGGTGTATTTCGAGGGAGACCAAGAATTGGGCCCGTACCTAATAACCGCAAAAAACGCAATTGCCAAACTACAAACAGCCAACATAGTGATGGAAAGAGACGTTAACGCCTGGAGCCAGTGGTGGGGAAGCAGTCGCGAAGACCACCGAGGGGCTGACTATAACGCGTTCCTGAATGAGCGAGACCTCCAGATCCTCAACACGGGCCAAACCCCGACCTTCGAAACGCACAGAGGGGATAGGCTATGTACGAGTATAGTAGATGTTACTGTGTGTAGCCTGTCACTGTTAGGAAAAATCGAAGAATGGCACGTCGATAGAAGCCTGATCACCTCAGACCACAACGCCATAACCTTCTCAATGCGTCTAGAGAAAGCCTTGGAACCCTTAAGACCAATCTCGGCACGCATTTACAACACAAAGAAGGCAAAGTGGTCAGACTTCATCACAAAGTTTAAAGCAAGCCTAAACGCACACGCCATAACAGCCAGCAGCGTTTCAACAGTATCAAGCCCGGGGGAACTGGAGGTTCTGCTCGGTCAGTATACAGAAAACATCCACCTCAGCTGCGAAAAGACTATCCCTAAGCTGGGATCCCCCAAACCCAACTCAACGCCCCCCTGGTGGTCCCCTCTTCTCGAGCGCCTCAAAAGGGAGGTGCTAACAAGAAAGAGGAGGATCCGAAACGCAGCCTAAACCAGAAGGCAATACGTCATCGACGAGTACTTGCAGGCAAAAACCAACTACCAAGCTAAAGCGAGTGAGTCGGCCACAGAAAGCTGGAAGGAGTTCTGCTCGACGCAGGACCGAGAAAGCATGTGGGACGGGGTCTACAGAGTCTTGAGGAAGACTGCCAGAAGGAAAGAGGACATGCTCCTTAGGAACACCGAGGGCGAAACACTCAGCCCAGAGCAATCCGCGCACCTACTGGCCAACACGTTCTATCCCGACGATTCAGTAGACACTGACTCAGAACACCACACATTGCTCAGAAACCTCACAGAGAGAAAAAACTTGGCAGCAATAGAAGGTCTGTCGGATGATGACCAACCCTTCACAACTGCGGAGCTTGAAATAGTCCTACAGGCCCAAAACCCTAAAAAAGCTCCCGGTCCTGATGGGTTGACATCCGATATATGCACAGCTGCAATAAATTGTAACAGGGAGGTGTTCCTAGCACTGGCGAACAAATGCCTATCGCTATCGCACTTCCCAAAACAGTGGAAAGTAGCCCACGTGTTCATACTGCGCAAGCCTGGCAAAGACGACTACACCCACCCAAAGTCGTACAGGCCAATAGGTCTGTTATCGGTGCTGGGCAAAATAGACGAGAAACTCTTTGTGAGTAGGGTCCAGTGGCATCTACTCCCCAAACTCAACAAGCACCAGTACGGGTTTATGCCACAGCGAGGAACCGAGAACGCCCTCTATGCCCTAATGATGCACATACGTGCGGAAATCAAAGCAAAGAAGATCGTGCTTTTGATATCACTGGACATCGAGGGAGCTTTCGACAGCGCATGGTGGCCGGCGCTCAAACAGCAAATGGCAGAAAAGCGCTGCCCCAAAAACATCTACGCCCTCGTCAACTCGTACCTAGAAGACCGCAAAATCCAGGTCAACTATGGCAGAGAGTCTAGCGAGAAGGGCACCACAAAAGGATGCGTCCAGGGCTCTATAGCCGGGCCGACGTTCTGGAACCTAATCCTAGACTCGCTACTACACAATCTGGCTAGCAAAGAGGTATACTGTCAGGCCTTCGCGGATGATGTGGTCCTGGTATTCTCAGACCATGCAGTCAGTTCCTTGCAGCAGGAAGCCGAAGACACGCTGGAAACGGTGGCTCAGTGGGGGGATCGAAATAAGCTACGTTTCGCCGCGCATAAAACCAATGCGATGGTGATAACGAAGAAGCTCAAATACGACTCTCCCATAATCCACATGTCCGGCGTCCGGCTAGATCTAGTCGAAGAGATCAAGCTGTTGGGCCTAATAATAGACAGCAAACTCACCTTCAACGAGCATGTAGCCGCGACCTGTAAAAAGGCCGCGGATATATACAAACAGCTAGCTTGCGCGGCAAAGGTGACGTGGGGTCTAAACAGAGAGATAATTAGGACCATCTATGTGTCGGTGATAGAGCCAATCGTGCTGTACGCAGCGAGCGCGTGGGCACCCCCAGCTGAGAAACTGATGACCAGAAATCAGTTAGACTCACTGCAAAGGGGATTTAAAAAAAAAATTGTAATAGGTTTAACTGGAATTCCAAAGTTTGGTCATCATCAAGCAAAGCCAAGGACGGCAAAATACCTTTAAAGAACGATAAATTGCGATCATCCTGCTCAATTTTCTTCGGTTTTATCTGATAGTCAATGTATGACATCATTTTGGCATCAATTTCATTAAAATTTCTTTTGGCTGGTGCTCTGCGTTTTGGCGGGGGGGCTAGATTTTGTTTGTCCTTTTGACTGTCATTGTCAAGTTGTGTCATTGTAGTCACACTGTCATCTTCGTTTGTAGGTTCATTCGATGTCGTGGTGCCATCTTCGGTGTGTTCTTTAGTTTGTTTAGCAGAGACGCTTTCGTGCGTTTCACCAGCAGCAACAACTTTTTTCAAAAACAGCATCTGATTATGGTATTTGCAGGGCTTCGTGTTTGAGACAGCGGAACCAGACGTCTTGCAATTCTTTTTGTCTTTTAGTGTTCTCACCCAAGCATCTCTCATCTGTCTCCACATTTTCATAACAAGTTTTCCTAAAACAATTAATTTAATTTTCAGGTATGCAGCATCCGGGTGTTCATTTAAAGATCTTCATTACACCTATCGCGTTGGTGTATCGACTGTTAGCAACATTATTAAAGAAGTTTCAAGATGCATATGGAACAATTTAAGTGAAAAATTTATGCGACTTCCTACATCAGTCGACGAATGGGAACAGATAGCAAGTGGATTTAACAAAAAAGATAATTTTCCCCACTGTCTCGGAGCTGTCGACGGAAAACATATCCGACTTAAAAACCACTAAATAGCGGTTCACTGTATATCAATTACAAGGATTTTTTTTCCATCATATTATTAGCGATCGTAGACTCCGACTATCGCTTTGTATACGTCAGTGTCGGATCTTATGGAAAAGAATGCAATTCATCAATATTCAAGGAGACAACATTTTGGAAAATGATGCTAGACGGCAGTCTACAAATACCAGCACCATGCCCATTAACAAGAGACTCAGAAACGCGAGTTCCTTATGTGGTCATTGGAGACGAAGGTTTCGGATTACACGAAAATTTACTAAGGCCGTTTTGCGGGAAGCATCTGGACAAAAATAAGCGAATATTCAACTATCGTTCGTTTGACTAGAGCTAGGAGATACGTTGAATGTGCCTTCGGTATCTTAGCTAATAAGTGGAGAATATTCCATCGGCCTCTAGACATCGATAAAACAACAGCTGTATGGACTGTTAAGGCATGTACTATTCTACACAACTTTGTAAGGGACAAGGAGGGCTCAAACAGTGATAATAACGTATCTGAAGAATTTAGTTACGAAAACCTACCCCATGAAGTAAGAACACGAGGTGGTAATACTGCTAATTTAGTTCGAACAGAATTCGTGAACTATTTCATGTCCGAAGCTGGATCAGTTCCATGGCAGGATGAAGTTATTTAGAATGTAATTAAATAATAATACAGACACTTACCGAACTCTCGTCTTTGTCTTTGTTCCATAGCCTCAAAATCCTCCGGTAGAACAATGCATATTTCGCGCCAACCTGCAATACTTGCAGTATGGTCTTTGTTTTTTATTTATCCAGCGTCTTGTCCCAAAGGACTGGCTTATCTTCCACCAAACTAATTAACATTTCCTTGTCTATTAACTTTTCCCACTCCTTGGTTGACATGGTTGATCAGTGATTATAATAATTATTACACACAATGCACGCGCGCGTTCTCTAGGAATATCAATAGAAAATGTGAGTCAAACAAAACCTGTCGCATCCTGTCGCATGTCGCTCCCCCTCCTACACCCCGCACACCCCGCCCGCCACGCACACAGTATCTATCCGTTAAAATTCTTTTTTTTACTGTTCCGTCGTCCAGTATTCGATGACAAAACGGAATGTAATTTTTTTACGGAACGATATTTTTTACTGTATACAGAATACTGTGCCATGTGTGAAGTCGCTCATACAACTACATACGCCATCGACGAAAAAAAACGTACACGATAAAACGGAACAGTAAAACGGAGACATGTGTGAACCGGCCGTAACGCCTAATATAAATTACGATCCAAAAAATGATCGTTTGAAAGGATTAGCTGATTATGGCAAAAACATTATTGCTGACCATGCCTTAGTGTTCATGATGAAAGGAATTCGAATAAACTAGCAGCCAGTCGCCTACTATTTCACAAGCAACATGCTTCAACATAAATTTAAAAAAAGTTATAAAAGATGTTGCAGCACATGTTCAAAACAGTAATACTTTGCACAGTATGTGATGAGAGTGCAGTTAATGTAAGTGCTATTAATGCACTAATTAAAGAAACTAAAAAAAATATTTAAGAGATGAAAAACAATGGAAACGAGACATATTTGAAATAAACAAGAAGAATATAATACAAATTTATGATGTTCCTCATCTTATCAAGGGACTGCGAAACAACCTATTAACCAAAGACATGAAATACCAGCACGAAAATAAAGAATACTTATTCAAGTGGGACTACTTGCGAATGTTATATGCAGCTGATAAATTGCATGGAGAATTGCGACTGGCGCAAAAGTTAACCGAGGAGCATGATACTCCACAGAAAATAAAAAAAATGCATGTGAAGACTGCAACACAGGTGTTCACAGCGTAGCTGTTGAAACTTAAACTTTAAACTCGCCTCACCATCAACTTTAGGTACAAGCCGAAACAATGTTAAATTTATAGAAAATAAAAAAGAAGGCCCGATAATTGGTTTTGTGGAAAGAACTGTGCCATCAGTATTTAATTTCATAAAAACTATTGAGGGCATAGAAACACTTGTTGTCACAAAAATATTGCGTAGATGCATTTTTCATAAGAAATTGTTATCGAAAACTTCTTCGGAAATATTAGAAGCTATGGAGTGAGGAATGTTGCACGTAATTCAGTTGCGTGGGAAGGCGTATTTAAAGCGTATTAAATAATTATAACTTTCCAAACTCCATTCACTCCAACTGCGAAGAAGATACAAACACTTACTTACAAACGACGCTTCTGATATTTCCGAACAACCAAAAATTTATTTGCCAAAGAAATTACTTGGGTCTTGATCAAATGTCTTAAAAATATTGTAAAAAATGCATTTATAAAAGCTAAAGAATATTATAAAGATAAAAAATGCTTGTGTTATCCATCTCAAGATTTGGTTAAGTGTTTCCATGAAATTCAAAATTGTACCACTTCATTGTTGAAAACAAATGTGCCCAAAAGTAAATAAAAAAATTCGATTAGGTTGCTTGTCGAAACAGAAGTTGAATATCCATTTCAATACAAAGACCATAAAGAGAAATTTAAATAATATTTTGCGGATACTACTATCAATGACTTAATATTTAGTTAGTACAGATCTATCAACCGTTTTAGCCGGTAAAATAAAATATGATGGTGAGGATGATGAAATTAGCTGCACAGGTATAAATCAATAAACATGAATATTTTAATAAATGATTTATAAATAATGAATATTTTATTTACACTTGAACTGAAAGGTTATATAAAACCTCGGTGTAAAACATTTTACATTTTTGTCAGTCATTTTACATTGTGCATATTGTCTTAGAAAATACTACAGTATTTTATTAACATTAATATATTTTTTTTTTACTGATACAGTATGAAAGCTACAATGATATAAGTAGGTATATGTATGTGTATACTACACCAGTACCTAGTTATAAAAAGTATATATAGGTAACGATAATTTAGGGGCGGAAAACCAGATGGTGCTTCAAACTGAACATAAAAAAATATCCGTAAGAGTGCTCTCGTTTTATAATATATTACTTTACTTTTTGTTAGTACGGCGCGATTGGTCATCGAGGAAGGGACCTGTGTAATTTTTTGTCGCGTTCCTATTATCGAGCGGTCGTATGGTGAAATCATTATTATACTGCGACCACATACTTTTGATTCGCTTTGTATTTTTTGTTCACAAGGTAAGGGTTTGTTTATTATTGTTAAACAAATTGTAATTAAGTAACTTCACAGTAGAGACATCAAGTTTATGATATGTCAAACTAATCTGTCAACTGCTACCGCTATTCTAAAAAAGTATCATTCTGAGAATTGCATCCAAGTGTTTTATTACGTTATGGGCCTAGACCCATATTTTCTAAAGTATTCAAGTCGTTTTTATCAGCGCAATGGCTGGAAGTTTGGTACATTGTTAACGTGAAACTTAATAGACGAGAAATTTGAAAAAAAAAATGTATGCAGCCGAAAATTTCTTGATATTGGAAGGCGTCGCGTCGTATAACAAGAAAGAAGATGGCGGTGAAAATGCAACATCTAGCGTTGAAGGTCAGAAAGCAAAGGCAAAATTAGTGATGACCATCGATTCATGTTTGTATGTGCACATTAAGTGTGAGACTAGAATTCAGGGACTGTGGAAGAAGCTAAAATTGTTTCTCGTCGATTCAGGATTCACACGGAGAATTAGTTTGTTGCGAAGCCTTATTTCAATTCGTCTGGAAACTAGTAAGTCAATGACTGCTTATGTGACTCAGCTCACAGATACGGCGCATAAATTGAAACTAACAGGCTTCGAGATTAATGAAGAATGGGTTGGATCATTGTTGATGGCGGGTCTCCCTGAAAAGTTTTCACCAATGATAATGGCCATTGAGCATTCGGGTATCGCCATTACCGCTGACGTCATAAAAACAAAATAATTGGATATGAGTGAGAATATTGGCAGCATTGAGTCAGAAAGAACATTTTTATTATCTAAAGGTTGGCAACGAAAAAAAGAATCTAGTAAGGTTGGGAAAACTGAAGCAACGTCAAATCATGATGATGATTTCTTTATTTTTTCTGATACTAAAGAGGAAACTGAATGTCTTAAAACTAAATTAAAATCAAAATTTTAATTGAAAGACTCGGGAAAGATAAGGCAATGTTCAGGTATGAGAGTAAGAAAAGAAAATAATGTACTCTTTGTAGACCAAAAACAATTTGTAGATCAGTGGTTAAGTAAATTTTATTTGCAAAATTGTAACCCAGTTAGTACAGCAAGTGTTTTATTAATTATCAAGTATATATGAATGATTTTTAATTGTTTGTAGAATAGATATATACTGTATAATAGTTTGTTTGTATACAGTTGTGTTAAAAAAGGAAACGTTATAATTCTGCAGCTTTAAAGAAAGCAAGAGAAGTGAGGTAGATACCTTTTAATTATTGATTAAGCAGATAACTTATTCGTAAATAAATCAACAGCTTTAATATTATTATTTTCATTTTAGAATAAAAAATCGTCTCAATCGCGCAGAGGAGGATAGCACCTTTAGATCCAGTCCACTAGCCGTACCAGTAATAAGTCAGATTTGGTAACAGACGCTGTATGAAACATTTTATCAATTTTTGATTTAAAACAGACGTTTCTTTAAATTTAATTTTAAATGCCATGTTTTATTATGACTTTTTCTGGGACGATTACATAGTTGATGGCAGAAGGATGATTGATTTTCAATACCTTTGGACAGCAACGCAACTGAAGCAATACTCGACCTTAATGCTGGGGTGGTATCAGGTTCAATAATTACGGGAATTGAGCTATTAAACAGTATTGTTATATATTGGACAGTATTGTTGAACCAATATGCTTTTTATTCAGGCGATCGCTTTCCGAGGGTATAGTACCTATAGTCTGGAAATCGGCTTTTATTACTCCAGTCTTCAAAAAAGGAAACAAAGCTGATATCTCAAATTATCGCCCGATATCCAAAATTTGTTTGTTTTCCAAAATCCTTGAAAGGCTGGTTTATAAAGATGTATACGCTGCTATGAAATGTTGCTTTGGTGATGAACAGCACGGTTTCCTTAGAAAACGCTCCACCTCATCCAACTTAATATTATCTCATGAATATATATCGGATGGCATGGAACAGCGTGCACAGGTTGACGTCATTTACACTGATTATAGTAAATGTTTCGATCGTATTGATCATCAACTGCTTTTAGAAAAGCTGTTGGCTTCCGGTATACATGGAGATTTATATAGGTGGTTTTGTTCTTATATAGAAAATCGGACTCAGGCTGTGGCACTTCAAGGATACACCTCAGGATGGAGCTCTGTGCCTTCAGGTGTGCCTCAGGGATCTATTTTGGGACCTCTCTTATTTATCTTGTTTATTTCTGACGTACAGCATTGTTTCAAGCATTCATATATTCTTCTTTATGCCGATGATATGAAGATTCACAAAATTATTCGTAACGTATTTGACACACTCTTATTACAAGCCGACCTACATAGATTTGAAGCATACTGTGGCAGAAATAAACTTCAATTAAATGTATCAAAGTGCTTCTTCATAACGTATACACGACAAAAAATTATCATCAGCTCTAACTACACACTAAACAATCGAAACATTAGTAAAGTTAACAGTATAAGAGATCTTGGTATAGTACTGGACAGTAAGCTCCTATTCGACCAACATATTGAGCATGTAGTCAATAAAGCATCTAGTGCATTGGGTTTTATTATGAGACAATCAGCCTGTTTTCGTTCTATCAAGCCTATAAAAATCTTATATTGTTCGTTCGTACGTAGCCATTTAGAATATGCCTCACAAGTCTGGAACCCTCAGTATGAGATTTACAGAACTCGTATTGAGGGGGTCCAGAGGAAGTCCCTGCGATATCTTGATTTTAAGGCACAGCACTACTCAGATGATTACATGCATCGTTGTAAAAGGTACCACTTTCTGCCTCTTTATTTGAGACGTGAAATAAATGATATATGTTTTTTAATAAACATCGCAAACGGCTCCATTGACTGTTCTGATCTGGTATCCAAATTAACACTACGTACCAAGAAAATTGGACTTCGTCAACGGCCACTATTGGATATACCTTTTGCAACGACTAACTATAGACATAATTCCTTCTTCTTAAGAAGTGCATATAATTTTAACAAGTTAGCGCGGGAATTTGATATTGACTTATTCTGTACTAAAGGTGTGCGTTCGCGCAGCGGAATGTTGTTGAATTTAAAGATATTAATTATGCAGATATTTAGTGTATGACGTCGTATAATTGTGTATGGTAAAAAAAAAATTGTGTACGCAGCCATTGTGGAGAAATTCACCAAAAACTGATTCCGCTGGGCGAACGTTGTCCTGGCGGAACTTATTTTAATCCATAGACTTTAGAAGAAAAGAGGTGTGTCCAAAAATTAGTGTGTATTTGTGTGTAATTGTGTATGTATGAATAAAATGAGTGCATGCATAAACTTCGGAGAAATTCAAGTTTCCGCTACGCGAACGTTTGGCCATTAGCTAGTTTTCATATAAAGCGCTTACATAGAGAGCTGTAGATTTTTACATACGTTGTTTTGAATTTGTTTATATTTGTTTAAAAAACAGATTTAGAAAAAATCGTAGGGCTTAAAAGATAAAAATATAAACGTAAAATACACTTAATAGGTCTTAGTTCTTAAAGTATGCACTTTGGGGTCTAGATTTTCACGTTTATACAAACCTTGTAAGTATCTGAAACATGTTGCCAAGTATCAATGATGTTCCGTTAGTAATTAAAGAGTTAAAGGACAATTTTACCATGAATAGATCACTGTTTACAAAACAGTCAAATATCACGACGTTCTAAAGGAATTGCATGGTAAAATGTATGCCAAAAATTAGTTTATTCATTCAACTATTCACATGCAAAATTTCATGTCATTAAATTTAGTAATTAAAGAAATCAATTAAAATACTGACGAAGCATCGAAAACCTACATAACCCGACCAAGTTCGGATAGCTACAAAAAAGCGTCCATGCAATATATTTAGGTAACATCCCAAAATTTACCGTATAATACCGGTATTGAATTGGTATAGGTGATAACACAATTGTTGTTTCGATATAATTTAAAGGTCATTTATTTTTGTACACCAAATTTTTGTTCAATTGTTCTGATTTTTCAGCTCCAGAATTGACTGGAATAATTCCGGAGTTCCGATAGGTATTCACATTTTTTAAAAGTTAATATTTTGATTTAATTATATTCTTGTGAACGCACGTAATTTAACGTCTGTGGAATATTCCACAAACTGCTAGTCGAACAGGACGCGCGCGGCTTCCCGCTTGAAACGGTACTTCCATCCTTGAAGAAAAGAGAGGGCAATAATATGTTTTCATTGGCCGCGGCCCGCGCGTATTCGTTTTTGCTGTTGAACTTGAACCTGATTTTGTTTTTTATCCCCAGTCACAAACAAATGTGCAGTCAAGGACAATGTGCGTATGCGCTGTTGTTTTGCTATGCATCGCCAATTCTCGATAATAATAATATTGACAAAGTGTGTTATTAATGTTATAGTGTAACAGTGAAGCTTAACATAATTATGTAGTAGGAATATTGAGTCAGTGATAGTGAGAAGCTGATCACAGATATAAGGTAAGATTTTATAATAAATTAATAACTATACACTTATTCATTTACGTAGTTTATGAGGCATATAAATTATAATAATTGTGTTACGTTAACATTGGACAGACACCATAAACCCAAGTTAATATCTACAGATTGATCTAATTCTATTTAGAATTTAAATTCATAATAATAAATTATACTAGACATATTATAATGGCTTTTTCACTGTTCGTGCTGTGCGTCTGTGGAACTCACTCATTCGTTACGCGATAGCCCTTCGTTGGTAGTTTTGGAACATTTTTTGTCAATATAAACTGTAGTTTAAGTATATATTTATAAGTATGTATCATTTGAGTATATATTATGTTTATGTATTTGTTATTTGTTTAGTTTCTATCTGTAGTTTATTTTATGTAGGTACCTATAATATTATAATTAGAGTAGTTTATCTTTTTTTTCCCCCCTTTCTTACTATGTACACTTGTTTTCTGTCCTGTTAAGAACTATCTCTCTTTCGCTCTAGGTTTGCTGTCAGAGAACTCATTAATGAGTTAAGCTCGCCTTTGTACATTATATTTTTTTATTGTAAAATTTATGTATTATTTTGGTGTGTACCTTAAAGTATAATAGTAATAGTAGTAATATATTATAATAAAATCGTAACCAAGTAGATGTTTTTCCTGGTTAAAGACAAACTACTGAATAGAAAATTACAGAATAACTACTGAATTAACTAAACGACCGACTAGATTGTAACGAAATGTTGAAAATAAATATTGTTATTGAATAATCACCTTATATTTATTACCAATATGCAAAATACATATACGTATAAGGCAGATGTTTATTATTGACTTTCTTTTTGTGGGGTTATGTGTAGAGATGGCAATAACGGCTGTTTTTCAATAATTAATTATGCATATGATTCTATATCACTAAGACATACTCCCCTTAAAAGGAAAGCAACTAATAAAGTATCACAATTTTTCATTATCTTTATGTAGTAATCCATGTACCTATGTAAATGTATACTTTTTATTAATGTTTCAGATTATAATGGCGTCTTAATCTCACTAGAAGCGAACACCTCAACGACCTAATTCTACAAACCAAACCAATTGATTCAACGCATCGCGCGGCGCTACCGACGCCGACGGGAGGAAAAATTTAAAATGGCCGGCAGAAAAAGTACTATACCGTTAAATAATATGAAAGTAGTAGTACGAATACATAAAGACACGTTTGTTAAATCTGTTCCTCCTGTTAGCCATGAAGTGTATGACAGTATACAAAAGCAGTTAGCTGAATTATTTAATTACCACATGAAGAAACCTGCCATACAATTGTCAATTAAACGCCATTATAATTATTTTTTTGACCACTGTGAAAACATACCCACCAGTAAACATTATTTTGATGATTCTGATGAAAACAATGTTGATATTACAGACGAATCTGATGAAGTTCAAGTAAAATTTCTAATGGATTATTATGAGTACAGAAATATAGAACCAACAAATCACAAGTTGTTAAAAAATAATTGGACGAATGAGCTACAAGACCACATATGGGCAAAAACGGATATTCAATGCACTTTTTCATTTAAAAGCAATTACGTTCCTTCAAATTTAAAGCTAAATAATATCAAATGTGATGGCAAATGTACCCAATGTGGAGCAAATATTTTAGTCACTATTGATCCAATAACTAGTAATTTCATAGATGTTACTTGTTTGCTAAGCCGATATAAAAAAGATTTTGTCCATGATTCGACTATAAAGAATAAACTTAATTCTGTAAGAAAACAAAAATTAGCAGTAATGTTAAAACATAATAAGGCATTAGCAGTTAGAGCCAAGATGGCAGACAAAATTATAGGCATAAATGATCCATGTGAACCTCCAACATTTCCGAAATTAAGTACTTTGAGGCGTATACGACACGAAGTTAAAAGGGCACTCCAATTCGATAAGAATACAATTCTCTCCATTTATGCTATGTCACAAAGTCCACCTTTTGATTCTTTTGTTCAAAAATTTAGTTTAGTCCCGTTTTTTTTATATTTTTGGACCCAAGAACAAGGTAAATATTATGATGAAGTATTAAAAAATACACACATCGTTTTATCCATCGATGCAACCGGTTCGATTTTTCAAGTAATTGCACCGCCAAATGTTAACGATAATTTAAGAACTAAAGAACCCAAACATACCTTTTTGTATGCCGTTGTGGCATACACTGCAAACACAAGTATACCTTTATGTTATATGGCGTCCCAGTCCCATACTACTGAAACCATAGCCACGTGGTTAAGCACATGGGCGCGTAACCGTAATACGCCGAATGAAATTATCAGTGATGATTCGTCTGCCCTATTAGGAGCAATATGTCGCAGTTTTTTAAACACCGACACAAACAAATATTTAGCGCAGTGCTTTTCGATATTAGAAGGTGAACATAATTCTATACCAGCATGTTACATTAGATTGGATAAGTCTAATTTTTTCAAAAAATTATACAAACAAAGCTGTTTCGATAAAGCGACAGAAAAATGTAAATACTTCTATATAAATTGTATAAAAAAAATTCACTTGCTTAAGTCCTATGACGAAGTCAAATCAGTAATCAAAGATATCGTTACTGTATCTTTACATGAATATGTAACCCTAGATTTAGATGGGCATTCATGCAAGAAATATGATCAAGCTGTAGCGTGTTTAGCGAATATAAGCGAGTATAAGGTTGACATCCAAGATTTAGATAACTGTAACGATGATGAGGCATTATGTTCTGTATTAGCCGATGAAAAGAATGACACCAACAATGCAGGTACAAACCCACTCATTCAATATTACGACAATATTCTAGAAACCGAAAAATTGTATTTAATGTTAATTGACCCGAACGAACATAAAAACGAATATTATCTACCAGAAATAAATGATACATTAAAAAGACTATTGAGAAAGTTGCCAATGTGGAGTGGCGTTATGGATAAGTATTTTCGTAATGTTAGAAATGTTGGGAGTAGCTCAAATGTTGAAAATCATTTCAAAGATATAAAGACCATATATTTCAATACAAAGCAGGAGCGAATACGTTTAGACGAATTTTTAATACAACATTACACTTACATTAATGGAATGATCAAATTAAATAAAGCTAAATATTCTGAAACTGCTACTAAGATAATTAAGAATAAGAATGAACATATGATTTTAAATCAAGTTAAACAGACGAAAATTATAGGTGATTTCGAGGAGCAATCTATTTTTCAAGACAATCCTGTTGAAATAGAAAACTGGAGAGGTCTAGTTATTCCCAACACAAAAACTATCTCGTCGAAGCCTCTTTACATCTTACAAAATGGTAACGTATCAATATCGAAAGACATCAAAAATGTAGTGACTAATACCTGTGCATTTGACGCAGTGGCTCAAGCTTTCGCAGTCGCATATACTGACCGTATCTCTTTCCGTAATTTTATAGATTCCTTGATTAGCAAAGATTCATTCACTCGTTTTTTTATCCTATTATCTAATACGAAAAAGAATTGCAA
Source organism: Xylocampa areola (assembly GCA_935421205.1). Taxonomy (NCBI): domain Eukaryota; kingdom Metazoa; phylum Arthropoda; class Insecta; order Lepidoptera; family Noctuidae; genus Xylocampa; species Xylocampa areola. The sequence continues at coordinate 13,632,628 of OW285220.1, forward strand.
AACGTTATACGCAAAACGAGAAATTTTACTAAATCCATTGTTTAATGTTAATGACAATACACTTGATGCAAGACAGTGCCAAATTATAGATTGTGCATGCAATGTCACAAAAATAATTGAAGACATCTGTTTGCCATACTTTTCTGGAAACAGAAAGAAATGTTGTTCAAATAAAGAATGCCTTGTTTCCATAAATGACAGCAATTTTAAATGTAAATACCTACCTTTAAACATTGATATCATTAAGTGTAAAGGCATTGCCAAATTGCAAGAGTCTGTAGAATCTGGTATGAGGAGTGACAATCCTCCTATTTGTAATTTTTGTGGAATAGGCACTGTCGATTTTAAATATGATTTAAATGATTTAATTATCTTTGAACTACATAATTTGTACATAAATCTAGAGGACATACCTCGTAATATTGAAATAAATAATAAGCTATTTTTAATATTGGCTATTATTGAATATGTTCCACCTTTACAAATGCCAGGTATTGGTCATTACAAGGCGCATTGTTCGAGACCCCCGTACACTAATAAATCATTTCAGTGTTACGACGATTTATGTAGCAAAATTCAAAATAGTTCCAAAAACATAATGCCTCATGCAATAATTTATACAACTGAATAGTCTAGTTATGTGATCTGTGATTGTTAATCTGTGATTTTTTTTAAGCTAGTGTACATTATACTTAGAAATGTTGAGGTTATTTACTGTATTTGCTACTCATTTAAGAATATTTTCTTGAAAATACCTTTTTTATACCAATGTTTTAGTTTATAAGCACTTTCTTAATGTTGATCAAATCTAAACAACTGAATAGTCTAGTTATGTGATCTGTGATTGTTAATCTGTGATTTTTTTTTAAGCTAGTGTACATTATACTTAGAAATGTTGAGGTTATTTACTGTATTTGCTACTCATTTAAGAATATTTTCTTGAAAATACCTTTTTTATACCAATGTTTTAGTTTATAAGCACTTTCTTAATGTTGATCAAATCTAAACAACTGAATAGTCTAGTTATGTGATCTGTGATTGTTAATCTGTGATTTTTTTTTAAGCTAGTGTACATTATACTTAGAAATGTTGAGGTTATTTACTGTATTTGCTACTCATTTAAGAATATTTTCTTGAAAATACCTTTTTTATACCAATGTTTTAGTTTATAAGCACTTTCTTAATGTTGATCAAATCTAAACAACTGAATAGTCTAGTTATGTGACCTGTGATTGTTAATCTGTGATTTTTTTTTAAGCTAGTGTACATTATACTTAGAAATGTTGAGGTCTTTTTCTGTATTTGCTACTCATTTAATAATTGGTATTGAGTTGTAAATACCTTTTTTATTTTATAAGTACTTTTTAAATGTTGATTTATTTTTATATTAGGCAGACTCTCAAACCTAAACAACTGAATAGTCTAGTTATGTGATCTGAGATTGTTAATCTGTGATTTTATTATTGAAGCTCTAAATATTTTACTTACCCTTATATTCATAATCGTTTATTAAACCTATGTTAGTTAAAACACATTTAAGTTTATTGCTGTCGTTGCAAGCGTTTGTTAACGTTATTATAATTACTTATTTAAGTGTGTAATGAAACATAATTAAGTATGTACTTAATAAAAAATTTTTTTGTACACGGATATTTAAATAGAAAAGTACTTGTTAATTGAAGATTTGTTTTTATCGTAGATAGTTGGGTTATTATTAAAAAAATATTTTTAATTAAAGAAATGCAATTGTTTTATTTTTTCCTAACGCTTGTGTACGGAACTGTACCATATTAGTAAATACTATATTGGAAGGTTAAGAACGTCTCTTAGATATATGGCTGGGCCGCTTTTTTGTAGCTATCCGAACTTGGTCGGGTTATGTAGGTTTTCGATGCTTCGTCAGTATTTTAATTGATTTCTTTAATTACTAAATTTAATGACATGAAATTTTGCATGTGAATAGTTGAATGAATAAACTAATTTTTGGCATACATTTTACCATGCAATTCCTTTAGAACGTCGTGATATTTGACTGTTTTGTAAACAGTGATCTATTCATGGTAAAATTGTCCTTTAACTCTTTAATTACTAACGGAACATCATTGATACTTGGCAACATGTTTCAGATACTTACAAGGTTTGTATAAACGTGAAAATCTAGACCCCAAAGTGCATACTTTAAGAACTAAGACCTATTAAGTGTATTTTACGTTTATATTTTTATCTTTTAAGCCCTACGATTTTTTCTAAATCTGTTTTTTAAACAAATATAAACAAATTCAAAACAACGTATGTAAAAATCTACAGCTCTCTATGTAAGCGCTTTATATGAAAACTAGCTAATGGCCAAACGTTCGCGTAGCGGAAACTTGAATTTCTCCGAAGTTTATGCATGCACTCATTTTATTCATACATACACAATTACACACAAATACACACTAATTTTTGGACACACCTCTTTTCTTCTAAAGTCTATGGATTAAAATAAGTTCCGCCAGGACAACGTTCGCCCAGCGGAATCAGTTTTTGGTGAATTTCTCCACAATGGCTGCGTACACAATTTTTTTTTTACCATACACAATTATACGACGTCATACACTAAATATCTGCATAATTAATATCTTTAAATTCAACAACATTCCGCTGCGCGAACGCACACGTACTAAAGCAAACACAGCAAGACGAGTTTTGGCCAAATCATTTTTTTTTGTGTGATTAGTACCTACGTTTATCTGAGTTATAACGACCAATTGAATCAGTACTTCATATTTACTTAGGTTTAATAGCACTGTATTTGTTTTTGTTTTGATCTTATTGTGGCACGCAGCACTTATTATATTTTTTTTTTTTATATAAACACCTTAATTATATCTACGTGTGAGTATATTATCTGTGGGGGCTTGTTATTAGCGATATGATTGCCTAATATTGTTAACTATAATGTTGTATTAGTCTGTAAGCCTTCTTAAAAATTAAATAAATAAATAAAATAAATAATAAATAAACTTAAACGAGATCATTGCATCGATGGATTTACCAACAATGCCATTTCGATTATATAGTAAAAAAATACGATTGATGCTATTTCCGACTTGTGGAAGCCTGCTGCTGAAGAAACTATGGGCAATGCTGCCATATGGGAAATTGAAGCGGCAAAATTACGAAGCGATGTTAACAATGCAGGTATAGCAATGATACCGGTAGAAGCGGATGCCCGTTGGAGCAAACGTTAGTATAAAATAAATATTTATTCTGCCCTCTCTGGTGTTGCAGCTATAATCGGAGAAAATAGTGGTAAACTGCTACATATTGGACTCGCAATAAATATTGTGTCATTTGCGCCCGAGCAAACAAAAAAGGTCAGCCAGCAAAATCTTCAACCAGCACGGAGCAAGCGACATTAGTTGAAAGTTTTAAAGATTCCATTAGGGACACAAATTAAATTTACAACATACTGATTGCAGATGGCGATTCTAGTACCTATAAAAGCATATTGGAGAGTCGACCATACACGGATATCCTAACTCAAAAAAGAAAGGATTCACAAACCATTTGTTGCGCATAATAATGAAAAGAATATGCTATTTCAAAAAGATACTGCTATTTCCCTGAATGAACGTAAATTTTTAAATATGGGCCGACTGAAAAGGCTACGTACTGCTGTTCGTGTTGCTATTAAACAGAGACAACAAGACATTAGTTCCAAGTTCAAATAAAATTGAAAACCTGCAAAAAGACATTTTAAATAGCTCACACCACATCTTTGGAGACCATACAAATTATGATAATTATTACTGCACAGAGAGGAAAAAAGAGCCTAATCTAGTCCCACTAATATCAACGCTATTCATGAAGCTTAAAAAAAAACGCTTATCAATTCGCTTATAATTCCCGAAGCCTTTTACATGCCTACACCAATAATCGCGCAGAACAATTCAATGGCATTGTGGCTAAGATGGTAGGAGGGAAACTACCAACTATTGATCAAGTGTCACAACGAGAAGAATCGATTTAATACAAAGTGCCTCGACGTACTTTACGAAACCACTTGAAATCGGGTGTATTTGAAAAGAAGATCAGCAGGCTCTTCAAGACTTTCACCAAATCTCAAGAAAAAGGTTTGGCCAACCGAATAATGAGTCTTGCTGAAATTGGAGTATCATTAATTCATAAAGTAGTTCATAAACAAGCATACATTTTTGTCAATAACTACCAAACTACACTTGGGAGCAAATAAATCGAGCCACTTCCTTTTTCACGCATTATGGTTATTATTTTTAGTATTATGGAATGCATCGATTCGAAACATATATCGCTTAACCCTTTTTAAGGCAGTGGATTTGGACAAAAATTGGCAATATAGTAGTATTGCCAATTTTTGAAAAAAATACTGGCTATTTTTATCTTTTCGGAACATAAATATATGTTTTACTTGATGGCAAGCTGGAGATGTCCTGTCAACGCAGTGTAGCCAGCCCTATAGTTTTAACTCTAGGTCTACTTTTTTTTTAAATTCTCTCTTTAGTTTAGGCCTCGAAATCAAGTTTTTATTTAAGATGCTGGCTTCTTCTATTTTATTGGCCACTGATAAATCGACAATCAAGCATTTAGCTTTAATAGTGAGGCTAGTCAACACAAATTATGAAGTGGAAGACAAATTTCTAACTGTAATACCGATCACCGACGGCTCAGCTAAGGTTTTATACAAAAAATATCCGTACCAAAATAATTTGTTACGATTTTTATCAGATGGCGCCAATGTCATGTTCGAGGGGAATAATTCGATAGCCACTCATTTATAGCATGACATACTCAATTTTTTTAACATGAAATGTATATGCCATTCATTTGCGCTTCGCAAAGAATTTGCGAAGCGTCTTGAAGATTTTTGGCGCGAAGTTTTCAATCACATCCAAAATTCATCATATACATAAACGTTTTGGTGATTATAAAACTTTTCAGGCGTTTACAAGTACAAAACCTCATAAAATATTGCACCCTGCACAATCCAGATGGTTATCACTGAACGACGTCGTGAATAGATTGTTGGAACAGCTTCAAGCTATTAAATTATATTTTCAATCAGCAGTGTTCACAGATCGTCTTCTTTCTGCTCAAAGCATTTTAACAAAAGCCATGGAACCAACAAAAATAAAAAAATGAAGGCAGAAAAACCAATGTTTTAAATTATATGATCAGATACACCGCATATGTGACAATTATAGAATGCTTTATACAACCTGTTTATTTAGAACTAAAAGAAGAAGAGATAATCAAAGCAAAATAAATTTTAAATGCCAAAGAACAGAAAGTATTAAGTGTTGATGTAAATGACGTGCGGATCCATTTGCTGTTATTGGAAACATATGTAGGTGGAATGGTACCAAATTTAGTTCGGTTAAAAAGGGACACTCAAGAGTTGGAAGTATGATAAACTGTCAAACTTTTACAGGAAATGTACGCTAACTTTAATTTTGATGAGACTGAGACGCCCAGTGTTATAGAATTTTGGTGCCATGTTTCCAAATTAAAAAAAGGCGACGGATCTGCAAAGTTTCCACTTTTATCGACTTTGACCATAAAGCTTCTCTGATTGCCGCACAGTACTACTACGGTAGAACGCTTGTTTTCGAGCATTAACGTTATGAAAACGAAACTAAGAAATAAACTTACTTACTACGACCGCAATAAAAGATACCTTGAACACAAAGTCATAATTAAAAATTGTTTCGAGTTCAATGTGACAAATGACCATTAAAAATATGTTTTCGATTTCAATTTCAACAAAAATAAAGATGAAACGAAATTTAAAATGACATACTATCTAACATATATCATCAACTACTATCTCATTATTATACATAGGTACCTTAATTGTTGAAATGATGGGCTATTTTCCCTCAAAAATCACTACTCACATTTGCTTTGAAGGGGAAAAAACGGTAATTTTGTGTAACGTGTAACAAATCTAGCTCATCTTGAAAATCTTGTGAGAAAGTGGTAAGAGTTTGCACTTATTTAATAATAACGTATGTTACTTGTACCATCGAGAAGTATTTCCTAAAATTACGTTTATTATTTTGATAAAATTTTGTATTTGGAGAGAAAAGATGATGATGATATAGAAAATGCACTAGAAGGGTTATTTGGCTTGACCGATGACCCCGATATTTCGGAGGACGAATACGAACAAAAACCGGATAATTTATATAAATACGAGAGTGTGACGCTTTATGATATTCTAAGGGGTCCGAACGAATCCGTTTCTACTCAGGAGAGAAACAATTTAGAAGAATCTTCTAATTAGCCATTAATATTTGGTCTCCATTTAGACAGCCGCAGTAGCAGCAACAACAAATCTACTCAGGTGACAGACGAACTCAGACGACGAACCTGAGACATCAATTCAACCCCAACATCTAGTCTCCATTTAGACAGACGCCGTAACCGTATCAATGACTCTTCTTCTCCTGAACCACGACCCAGCTGACTTTGTATAACTGGTACTTCATTTTCTGAAACTGATGATTCGGATGGGGAAGATTAGTGGAAAAAAGTTATCTGGTCTTAACCACCTGACATTGATGATTTTGACAGTGTTCCTTTTCAAGCAACTCAGTTCCTTTCTTCCAGGACCTACAACATATTTCTTTTCTTTGATGACGATATTTTTACACACATTGTAACACAAATCAATCTCTATGCTGCACAAAATCCTGCCTCTCTCTGCTCTGCCGCCTCGCCCCGCTCCGGCAGACAGACAGCCTTATGGTGTTGCCGATTTGGCATTTATAATGCTTAATTTGGCATATTTTTAAACCTGTTGGCATTAAAAATTTGTCCTTGGCATATTGCATATTTAAGCATTTTTCGAATTTTATGTACTACAACTGCAACCCTTTTGTATCAGGTTGACAAATTGTTCAGTGTTCACACCTCTTCGTGATATTTATTCTGTGCAAAATGAATGAAGAATGAACTAAGCTCATACACAATATTTTAAAATATTATGTGAGATTATTATGGTAACTCAAAATTAGGGACTTTCCCGAATAGTGAGAGATTTTGTTTAATTTTCCGAGTAAGCAATCTGTAATGTTTTGTTTCATTTGAATTCGGACTATTACATAACAAGTGAAAGTACCGAAACCTGTAATAGCTTTAAAATAATCGTTTGAGCTTGTGTCCTGTGTGTGCTTTAAAAGCAGTTTACGATTGACTCTAGAGGAATAATATGCCTCCAAAATATGAACAACATTATCGAGAAGAGTGGGAGAAGATGAGTGAGTTTAAGCACTGGCTAACACGAGCTAAAGAAGATTCGACCAAAGCTTACTGCAAATACTGTAAGTGCAACATTATAGCCAAAGTCTCCTGTTTAAAACAACACATTGTTACATCAAAACAAGCGAAATATGTTGCGCCGATAAGTAAAAAAAAATTGATTTCCCTAAGGTGTATATTCAAAGAGCAGAGTGTTCACTTGCGTTATTTATAAGTGAACATGCATGTATGTTAACAGTGGAGCACTTGTCCGAAATATGTAAGAAAACATTTTCTGATAGCCTAAGGGCCGATATTAAATTACACCGAACGAAATGCACCAACATCATTAAATATGCATTGGCACCACACTTTATTTCACAACTGGTTGCAGACATAGGCGATAATAAGTTTAGTATACTGGTTGACAAATCCACAGAGATTTTAGTCACAAAAATTCTCGGCACATCAATTGGATATTATGACAGTTCACATAAAAAGATTATCGCTACATTTATAGGATTGGTTGAAGTTAGAAAACGGGACAGCTGGTGCCATAGTCAATGGTCTTAAACTCTTTTTGCAGAGCTTAAATTAAATATGAAAAACTTAATAGGGATAGGAACTAACAATGCCAGTTCTATGACTGGTGTCAACAATGGTGTTCACAACTTATTAAAAACTGAAACTGGCAATGAAAATGTGGTTTTGGCGCGGTGCCTTTGCCATTCCTTGCAATTAGCTATCACACATGCGTCTGAGGAGTCACTTCCAAGAAATATTGAGTTTTTAATCCGAGAAACTTAGAGATAACTGTTTTAGCCATTCCTCCAACCGACAGTTGTTTTGCAAGGAGCTTTACAACACCATAAACTGTGGAAAAGAACCTTTGAAAATACCTCAGGTATGCAGTACGAGATGGTTGTCTATTGAGCCTGCTGTCCGCCGGGTTATAGATCAATGGCTGGAACTAAAAACGCATTTCGAACTTGTCAAACATAAAGAAAATTGTTATATGGCTGAAATGCTTTATTCTATGTATAACGAACCTATTAATCATTTGTATGTGCTATATTTATTGCCTATTTTAGATGAAGTGCAAATGGTAAATAAAAATTTTGAAAGCAATGACCGAGACCCGACAAACTGCTGAATGATTTGGTTGAACTGGTTGAATGAGTCGCCAGAAGAATCGTATTGCCAACTGTCGAAGCGATATCTATGTGTGCGTAACACGCACATACTTACCTGCGTACGTACGGCAGACTGCACCGCGTCACCGCCGCTCCCGCGCTCCTTACTCGTTCTCGATCATTGACCGCGGCAATACATGTACCTACATTATCTCTTAATTTTATGTACTTACCAATAAACGGCATCAAGAAGTTCGAGTCTATATTAATTCATCATCATCTCCGAATACTCCTCGCCGAACCACCAACAGCACGAATAGATTTGTGGACAGCTACAAATCTTGAAAGCTATCTAGACCCATCTCCATACATGGGCTATGGTTTCGAATTGAAGCTGACTGAATACGAACTTTTACCAGAAGCCGAACGTTACTTGCGGCACCGCTGTAAGCAGTTTACACTTAAACTTGCACAAGAAATGCGATCAAGGTTGGCAAAAAATGTAAAGATACTACGAACAATTAATATGATTTCTGTACAAGAAACTTTAAAAGCTATAAAACCACCAATAATAGAACTCGCACAAGAGTTTGGCTGTCAAGCCAATGAAACTGAACGTATAGTTGTACAATGGAGGAATATTCAACATATTCACTCGGTTGCACAAACGATCTTAAATTTTTAAAGTCAACATTAAATACTAATCTTCCGTTAAACCATTGCACAATACTAAATATTTACAGTTTTTAAAGTTGCATTAAATTTAACTAATGAAACGTCAAACTAAACGGTTACACAAATTTTACATTGCACGTAACGCCATTAGAGCCATTTTGCGCCTAATGAGCCGTTAGTTTGACAGTCCGGTGGTTTAAATTTTAATTGGTCAAGAAGCGTCCATTAAAGCAACATTAAAATATTTTTTCAGCGTAGTTTGAGTGTTTAACTGTGATAAGTGATTCAAAAATGTCTTTAAACAAGTCTCTCATCATTGTCTGATGAAGAAGATGTTCCCCGCCGCCAAATTCCAGACAGGATAAATTTATTTATCAAACATGATGGAAAAGAGTTTCGTGTAAGGTACCGAATTTCCAAAGAAACAGCTCTTCAAATTCGAAACATGCTTAATTTGGAACCAGTGACCCAAAGAAATAAAGCTATCGATGGCCCGACGTAACTTTTAATATGTTTGAGGTCTTCGCCACAAGATCTTTCCAGCAGGTGATCTAGTCAATGTCCACAAATTAACAATTTGTCGAATTGTACAACGAGTCACTCGAAAACTAGCAAATTTAAGCCACATTTATATTAAAATGCCACATGGCCTCTCCATGTGGCATTTTAATATAAATGTGCAAACCCCAATTACGAAGAGTTGCTGAAAATTTCTATGAACTAGCTTGATTCCCACGTGTTGCTGGGCTTTGGACTGTACCCATATTAAAATTATCAGTAGAGGGGGTGCCCTATCTGAACTTTATCGTTGCAGAAAGGGATATTTTTCATTAAATGTTCAAGTGGTATGTGATGCATCTCTGAAAATTAGAGACATCATTGCTCGCTGGCCTGGATCTGTTCATGACTGCACAATTTTAAGCAATTCCCACTTGTGTGCAGATTTTGAAATAGGCCGATACAGAAACTACCATTTGTTAGATGATAGCGGGTATTACAATAAAAACTTTCTGTTAACCCCTCAAAAGTTTCAAACTACGAAGATATGCAAATGAATTGAAAAAGAAACAAAACAAAAAGTCAAATTTCAAAACTGACGAATTGCTGGCCTTAACATTGACATGACAATCGTGCGTTTTATTTAATATGTAATATTCTTATAAATGTGGCATTATTGGTAAACTTGTATTAACAAAACGCTTAATTTCACTCTTTTCATTCAGTTGTGTCATTAGTTAAGGGCAACATTGTTTAATGTCGACTTAGTGTTAATGAGGAGCTTTGTGCAACTGACTGATTGACTGGAAAAATAAATGTTCAACTGTCGAATTTTGGTCGGAGGTTCATGAATACAAAGACTCAGCGGATAATAACCCATTTTCGGAGTTAGCTTCATTGGCCATATCTTTTATTTCTTTGCCACACTCGAATGCTGAGATAGAACGAGTTTTCAGCCAAATGAATTTTGTCAAAACAAAATTAAGAAATCGTATGTCACTACATACACTGAACTCAATCCTACACATCAAATATGGCCTTAAAAGATCAGGAAAATGTTGTAATTCCTATAACGTCCCCGAAGATGTTTTAAAACAGATTAGAGGGGTTAAAGAGTCACTTGTGATGCCAATGACTATTGATTTTGAAGATGGCCCTTCAACATTAAAAGCACGAGCACACGACGAAGGCGACACTGATAATGATGACATAAAAGTATTATTTGATTTACCTTGATGATTAAATTTACTTAAAAATATAAGGGCTGTTTGAATTACACTACCTACTTACAATAATTTAAATTTTTTATTCAATTAAACTTGCAGTTTTGGCAGTTGGCATTTTTTTATAGCATATTAAAGTGTGATCTAGCACTTTTTAGCATTATCACCGCCAAAGTCTAGCATTTTTTCCATTTACAAAACGGCAACACTGCTTAAACTAACACTGTTAAAGCAGTACGTATTTTGTTCTCGACACTTTCGTTCGGAGTATTTGTTTCCAGTGTTATTGTATGTTTGGATGGAGGAATATAGAAAAAAAAACTATGAACATGGCAGATAGAGGTACGTACCATATTTGAAAGTGTAATTATAGAGATTTACTATTCACCTTCTGTGTTTAACAACTATATCAATGTATGTATTTTTTAAGTCTAAAGTTTTTCTTAAAATCATCAAACAAAGGAGTTTTTGTTTGTATGTCCGTTCTTGTCGATTTATGAGCCTTAAATATTTATATAATTTAGACTATTGACAATCAGTACGACAAGTAGTACCATTAAACCGTCTGCATACATCCGCCATTTTGTTTTCTACGACTTCAAAGTTAATGTAAAAAATTCCTGAATTATTTTAATTCATACATTTTTATATTTTTTCTTCTAGATTCTTCGGAAACTATCAAGAAATTTCCGAGAAGAGCATTGTTTGACATTCTCAATGAATATAAAGGGAAGAAAATGGATGATTTTTTGCTGTTGGAAGAACATCTAATTAAGATTACATACTGTGTTTAATTCAAATTTGTACCATAAAAATTCGTTTAATAGTTTTGACCACTTTTATTGTATAAATATTCCTATGTGCGATGGAAGCTGCCCAAGTTGTAGCTTTACTTGAGGCTGGACACAGACAATGTGAAGGGGTCCGCAGACTTCATTCGAGTCGTTCAAAGGTATACAGCAGTATATAGCAGGTATACCGCAGGTCTCTGGAGACTAATGCTTTTGTTCGTCGACCTGGAACCGGCTGACTACGGGCAACTACGGAACGTGACGACCGCTTTATTGCAACCAGTTTGTTCCGCGACCGTGGAATTAATGCTGTTCAAGTACAGCAAGCGTTATGTGACGTTCGAGGTTTCGAAATCAGTAGGTGGACAGTGAGACGAAGACTAAAGACGCGAAATTTAAAATCACACAAACCTGCCTGGCCCAAAATTATCTGTAGCTCAACGCCGATCTCGCCTGGAGTTTGCTCGAGAACACATCATATCGTGTCGAGTCTCTTCCCATTTAGACGCTTCTATAGTTGATGTAGCAGACGAGCATAATATTGTCCTGTATTGTGTCCTATATTATACAACAGCATGAGTTGCAGCCTTTTGTCAAATCTGTCAATAAATCTTTACATTGGGACAAAGAACTGTTATAATATGCCTATCAAAACCCAGACAAATAATAATATAATATATAATAGATTAAAACAAAACCTCGATTCAACAAAATTTTGAGTAAGGTGTGGCTGAAATGAACGAAACAAGATGATATTATTTAAAGCAACAGGTGTATTTCCATGTGACCCAACCTTAATTCCCGAAGAAGCATATCTATACCCATGTTGCCGCCATAAACTTGAATATCCCAAAACAAACGGTTTCTTGTACCAGAGATAAACGGGAGTCCTTCCTTTGCCACGATAGTAGAAGTTCAGAAAGCGACGCTTCTTTTTTAGAAGAAACCCAAAAAAAACAGTCACCGTCTTTACTGTCTTAAAACCTAATTGGGAAATCTTTGATCCTCAAGATGACGTCCTACTACAAGAATTAAGTATTTTTTAAATCTAGAATAAATAAAGAAAAACCTGATAAACATCTTTTGAAACACTGATACCCACAACAAATTATGCGAGAAAATCAATAAACTATATGGATCAGAAGGCCACTAAAGATTTATTTGATTCCATTGAAGACAAGAAAAACAAAGGAAATGAAAGAAGAAAAAACGATTTCTGAAAAATGTGTTTTTTTTTATATTATTGAAATATTTGTTCAAATTTGCGAGTCCGAGTTCTATTTTTACCTTTTATGTTGTTTTAAGTCAAATTGGCTTATTTAGTTACTTTTATTATTTTGTTCTTAATGATACTCCAATAAAATTCAATGATTTGTGATAAAAAATAAAGAATGGTTTCGAAACGATCTATAAAATTTTTTTACTTAGGATAACTATAAAGGTTAATAAAGAATTTATTACCATAAGTTTTTTTTGTGGAAGTTTAAAATTTTGGTAGATAATGACGCCCATTGCCTATTTTTACTGAAGTTTAGAGAGAAGTAAATGTATATTCTCTCTCCGCTTCGGTAGCGGAGAATGCGGCGGGGATCACGGATGGGGCTCGACGCGGCGCGGCAGCAGAGGAGGACGCGGCGGGGGCACGGACGGGCCGGCTCGACGCGACGAGCAGTAGAGGAGGACACAGCGGAGGTCGTGGACGGGGCTCGACGCGGCGCGGCGGTAGAGGAGGACGCGGCGGAGGTCGCGGACGGGGCTCGACGCAGCGTGGCGGTAGGGGAGGTCGCGGGTGGGGCTTGACGCGGCGCGGCGGTAGAGGAGAACGCCGCGGAGGTCGCGGATGGGGCTCGACGCATCGTGGTGGTAGAAGAGGACGCGGCGGAGGTCGCGGGTGGGGCTCGATACGATGCGGTAGCGTCTGAGAACGCGGCAGGGTTGCAGACGGAGCTCGACGCTCTGAGACGACAGTAGAGGACTCGACAGGGAGGCCCAGGCGAGATGCACTGCGACGCGTGTTTGAATGCGCAGATCTACTAGCTTATAGGCTTACTAGGTTAACATCAAAATAATGGTCACTTTGTAATATATTGCATCGGTATGTTTTATAATATTTTAGCTCTTAATAGACAAGCTATAAAACCACACAATGTACAAAAAATGCATCACTACCTTATTCCTTTATTGTCAAACTGACCATCAGTTGGACGTAATATAACAGCGATAGCCAATACACTTGATGATGTCATACGTGCCGGAGCAGCCATCTTGCGCATCGATCGTTTTATTATCACATTAACATTTCGTATGCTGTTTCACTTTCATAAATAAAAATCTTAATTAAAATAGGGAGAATGATTTTTTGAATCTGGCACTAGATATAAACAAAAATCATTATTTAAATATTGTTTTATTTTTATACATTAAAAACATAATTTTTGTAATCAAAAAACAACCCATATATTTTTTTAAACCACAAGCTTTACTGAACAACTTGCCTCGCTTAAGTAACACATGAACGCCGAACAATAAAATGGGTCATTGTCATGTTCAATTCTGAGGTCAAGTGGCTCGGGATAACATTATATGTTAAAAGTTTTGTCCAAATATTTATCACAGATAAAGAAAATAGTATCTATATAGTATAATATCTACAGAAAGTGGCGTGCATTGCATATAGGCAATAAGCAGTGCCTACCTCAAAAGAATTAACTAAATGCAACATATATCACAGTTTACTATATCTGTATAACTTAATTAGTAATTGTACAAAATATAAACCAAACAACAACCCACCTTTAACTATTACTACATAAACAAAATAAATCAATCATCATACTCAATAATAACGTAACTTTATACTAGATACTCAGGCACTTGAATTATTGCTTGTAAAATTCTCGAACACTTATGCAATTTCTACTTATTCATATACAACAATCAACATAAAACTATTTCACGATTTTACCAACAATAACAATACTTGCATTTGACATTACTTATTTAGTGGCATTAAATAGCATGCACGGTGAGAACAATTAAATAAATAACTTTATATTTGATATATCACAGCATCTCTATTGATCTTTGCAAATTAGCCGCGTCGCGTTATAAAAGAAAGGGATTGTACGTATTGTTTCGTTTGGTACTGCAGTGTTACAAACATAGGAAAATTCCCCTTAAATTAAGGAGAAACTAATTAGGTAGATTAACCAAAATAACCATCAGAATTTCCAACGTTTCCGGTGGATTTACCAAAAATAGTTTTAATACAAACCTTGATCTGACAATTACAAATACGCCAAAAAAATAAACAACAATATCGGTTCAGCTGTTCTCAACATAATTATTAGTATTCTACTAAACCTGGAATTAGTTTATTCAGAATCAGTAACAGAATCGATTTTAATAATTTTAACACCATGTTATATTTCGTTAAAATAATATATTTAAACACAATTCGCATTGGACACGCGGGCTTCCAGCTGCTTTTGCGTTTAATTTTATGGGTTTTCATTTTTTTTTTAATTTTTAATTTTATTTATAATAGGTTCTCTAAATAAAAACATTTGACCCGAGTCCCGTCTTTCGTATATACTAAAATTAATGTTGTATAGATGACCAACACCAAATAAGTTAAGCATATATTTAAACTAAAATGCAATCATTTGGAAGACCGTGGCGTCAAGTGGGTTTACTCTTGAAAATAAGTCCACTCGATTGACATTAGAAATATGTCATTTCGTACTTTTAAATGCAAAAATGACCTAAATATTATAAAAAATGGGTACTTATGTACTAATAAACCAACATACTTTAAAATAGAGATAACCATGTTGTAAGTAAATTTCTTTTAACATTACACGTTGTTTTAAGGCGTTAATTTAACATTGGAATTGGTATTAATTTCATGAGTAACCTCCCAAGGTAAAATAAGATAAGATATTTTATTATAAAAAAAAAAAATAGAGTAAATAATGAGAAACAAATGGGTAACATAATAAAAAAATGTTAATAAACATTATTTCCGTGATTACATGGTAAAAGGAACGAACTCAGCAAATGCAACCTTTTTACACGACAGTCCAAAAAAGAGTGTTACGTTTTCAGGGTTCATGTGTGTATGTATGTAGGTTTCTTTATTCCACCATAACTTCTAAACGCCTAGACTAATTTAAACATTTGGGGTATCGTTAGAATTCTTGCATTTTATATCTGAAGAATATTTTGATCTGTTTTAATGAAATAAAAAAAGCCGCACTAATAATGTTTTACGCACACCACGCCATGGATGCCTCCATCTATCAAAGTCCACTGGTAAACATAGGCTTCTCCCAAGTCTCGCCACTATGATAAACTGATCCGAGCCCAACCCACTGCTAGACTTAGGTCTCCCCCAAGTTTCGACTCTATGACTCAACAAACAAAGATGAGATACAAAAGATATACACAGGAGAATTTAGATACATATTATAATAGCTATGAATGTGAAGAAATAAAGCAGGGGGACATACATAGAGCCTTATTACAACCTACACAGTACGTTTGTACCCGTTTCTTGCAGTGGGTGCACACGCGACGTAGCCGGCCGCTATTGCCAGGCAGAAACGGGTACTCCATCAGGTGATGATGTTTAACCTCAAATAACTTATGTGGAGGAATTGCAGGTACAACACGGGCAGAATGTTTTTCAAGAATTGATTTTACTAAAGATGTTCTGAAACTGCGATGACTGAAAGTAGAAGATGAAGATTGTTTCACTAAAATGTAAGCGTTTAAAACAGATACGTTGAGGAGTCTACGAAAAAATTTTTTGTACCAAATCTTTGTTCTTTTTCTTTCGATGGGGTACATTGCTAACATTTGATCCTTTTTATCCACCCCGCCCATCATGACGTTGTAGTCCACAATCAGCGTGGGTTTAGGTCGCCCATCTACATAAGTAACGGTACTGCCATGATATGTAGAGATCATTGCAACTCTGTTTTGATCTCTCCATAACATTAAGTCAACATCGCCTGACGTAAACCCAGTAATCTGACCGGGAGTCATGTTTTCTTTAGTAAGATTGTTTAGAGCCTCGGGCACAAACTGACGATTGGTCCTCAGGGTACCAACGCAATCAAACCCTAAGGTTTTTAATTTTCTGGCGAGAACTGGTGAATTGTAAAAATTATCCATCCACAGCGTGTGACCCTTGTTTTCAAGACCTTGTATTAGTCTTAAAACAATTGTAGGGGTAAATGCGTCCAACGGATCTCGACTCTGCTGCACTGAAGAGTGTTTATGAGCGTGAACTTCAAACCGCCACAAATAACCGGTTTGAGATTCACAAACTTCATATGTTTTAATTCCTACTGAGGCGGCTTTATTGGAAATAAATTGGTTGATGTCCAACCAACCTTTCCACTGCAAAAGTGATTCATCAAGCGCAATATTTTGACGCATGTTATACATGGCTTGAAATTTGTTGTTTAAGTGTGACAGCACCGGTTGGATTTTAAATAGTTTCGCCTTGGAAGCGTCTAATTCTAGCGCACAGAGGTCTTGATTATTGTTAAAATGCAAACACTTATTTATCAATTGAAATCTTCTTAGGGGCATCTGTGCACTAAAACCAGGAGTATAGAATATGTCAGGATTGGTACTCCAGTAATCCTGAATTTTGCTCTTAACCACAGTCCCCATCGCGAGTATGATGGCAAAAAAAACATATAGTTCGCTTGCAGAGGTATCGCGCCAATCACAGATACGACTACTGGGTCTAAGAGAGTGGTTACTGAGCCTCTGTTGTGCCACTTCCTGAGCATACCTATTCGTTTCCGAGGCAATGTGCTCCATAAATTGCCTATCCCAAATGGCAGTGAAAGTGTCATAAGGGTCGAAATATGGAGTTGTTGGACCAACATTGTTGGCTGAAAACTTTTCCCTCCTCAATTCTGGTGAAATTTGAGGATCTGGAAAAGCTGTCCATCTAAAATCATAAAAATTGGGATGCTGAACTTCTTCACCGGTAGTTGTAGAATCGTTGGCGGCGGAACAACTAGAGTTGGTGGGAGAAGTAAGATCTTCGGTCTCTGGTAGTTCCACCGCGATCCGGAACGTCCTGGAAAGCACGGGAGCTACCATCTCTTCACCATCGCTCTCAGATTCCGGTTCGCTTCCTGATTAAACAAATGATAGGTATATTGTCACAACCACCAGAAATTACAAAATGTCCATCAACACATAACTCCTATTACTTACCATAATTAATTTTTGAATAGTCTCGCAAAGTCTGACGAAGACGAGCACGCTTGGTAGGTGTATTCAAAGGTGAACTTTGACATGAGCTATCAGTACCACTATCAACCAACCTAGGACAAAAATAGATTTGTATTACTAACTTTTAAACTATCGCGTTGCATGATATTACTTTATACTAACAGGAATTAACGCGCAATAAATAGTTTTGAATCGCTTGACGTTTCGACCAGGTTGCACTGATCGTGGTCACAAGTAGACTGACGAAGCATTCAAAGATATTTATTGCGCGTTAACTCCTGTTAGTATAAAGTAGATTTGTATTGTTCTTCATACTAGTATAGGGGTATGTGTCAGCAGAGTTCCAACATAAGTAAAATATAAATATGAAGAGTATGACACTTACATTTCAGGAGACGGAGAACAGGCTGGAGATTGGGGTGGTGCATCAGTTTCAGTGTGTGGCTGCGAAGTATCATCAAACAGAACTTTTATCCCTATAACTTTTATGGGTGGTGTCGTTGGTGCTGGTGCAGGGGCCACCAATACAGCAAAATCAGACCTAGTAAAAGAAAACCTTGTACTAACAAGTAATACAAACAAATAGATACAGTACCTAACATCCCGTTATTAAACTGCTTTGTTAGTCGAGTGGTCGCAAGCTAACTGTTGAGTGTAAGATCCTGGGTCGGACAAAGTGTTATTGGGTTTTCAGTTAGGAAATTTTCAGTAGCTATCCGGAGTTTGGTTTACTGCTCGGTTGATGGCTGAAGGCTTATAATAACTGCAACGGTGAAATGTGAGTGTATAGTCACGAGCAAATATATATATTACCAAGGACAGATCGACAATAATATCTGATGACATGATTTATGCTTTCAAGATGGCACTAAAAATAATTGTGGAAGGAACAAGTAGATATCTTGCTAATAGATGGCGCTGTGTATCGGCAGTACGCTTTTGACGTTTCTGAGTGATCGCACGTAGTGCAGTTTGTTGTGAAGAAAAAAAATAAAAAGGCAAGTATTTTATTGGTTTCATGTTACAACTACCTCAAAAAGTGTAAGTGCATGTTATTTCCTACCATGTGAATTTGATTTTATAATCGAATTTGTGTTAATTTTACTTTTACCTTGTAGTGTGATATTTGGTTGTTATTATAACCTCAAAACTATCGATATATATAATACATATATATATATATATATATATATATATATATATATATATATATAATTATTTTACTATGTCAGTGTGTTTGTTTCTGTGGCCATCTTTGTGTTCATCTAAAGATCTGGTTTATATGGCCATAATATTTTTATTGGATAACTAATTTTTTTTTTGTTTTCTGATGCCATGACCAACTTTGGAGCGGCGTTTGAAGAAAAACAATCCTAGAAAGGGACATTTGGGCCTAGGAACTAGATTAGGTTTCGGAAATGAAAGAAGACTGTCGTCAAATACAGAAAATGCCGTCTATGGGATTTCCCTTAACCAGGACCGATCTGCGGACTATCGTATTTAACTTTGCACAACAGTTCAATTTAAAACATAAATTCAATACAGAATAGCAAAAGGCTGGATATGATTTTGTGACTGGATTTTTAGAAATAAATCAGGATACAAAAATTCGTAAATCGGAGGGAATATCCATTGCTCGCTTAAGAGGTATGAGCCGTAATGATGTAGAATCATATTTCGACCTTTTGGAGACCGTTTTAAAGGATAATGAATTGTTTGCTGAGTCTTCCAACATCTTTAACATGGATGAAACTGGTCTCCAGCTGAATAACCATCCTGGGGGTGTTCTAGCTAAGAAAGGAAGTAAAGCCGTGGCCACAATAATGTCGACTGAAAAGGGAGAAACTGTGACCGTGATAGCCTGCTGCAATGTCGAAGGAGTATTTTTGCCTCCCGCTTGCATCACGAAGAGCAAAAATTAAAAAGCAGAGTATGAGGATGGCTTACCACCAGGTTCCGTTCTCTACATGTCACAAAAATCTGCCTACATAAATGTGGATATCTTTATAGCTTGGCTTAAAGATCATTTTATTCCTCAAAAACCAACTGGTAAAGTCTAACTGATTGTTGATCGATGTATCGCATTGTTCGGTTGAAGTTCTAGAACTAGCCGAGGCAAACGACATTATTCTTTTTTGTTTGCCAAGCCGTTGAGTGGTATCACTCATTATCTCCAACCCTTAGACAGAGCTTTTTTCAAGTCCTTAAAATCTTATTTTTATGAACAATGTCGAAATTGACTTAATAATCATCCAGGTCGAAGGATTACCCGATCACAATTTGGAACTCTTTTGTCAGAATCTTGGGGAAAATCTACGACACAAAGGAATGCGTCTTCTGTTTTCAGCTCTTCTAGAATATATCCATTTAACCCGTCCATTATTCCTGATTATGCTTTCATATCAGATTTCTATAAAGAGCAAAATAAAGCACCAATTCAACCCAACGATGCCTCTGGAAGTGAAATCCTAGAACTACTTGAGTCGAAGTCACCCCAGCCAGGAACGTCAAAATCTGTTATAGACACAATCGAAACTCCTTCTAAATTTCTTTCTGAATTAAATCCAGTGCCAGAAATTGATAACTCTGCAAGAAAACGTGCAAAACAAATAGCAACAGTACTGACTTCGGAAGAAAGTATTAAAGACAAGAAAGAAAAAATACAGAAGAAACAAAAAAATTAAAAGAATAAAAAAATATAAAAATCCCAAGCCCCGTTTGATTAAAAATAAATCAGAATCAACTTCTGAAGAAGATGAATGTGAAATATATTTGGATAGCGAAGATTCAGCTGGAGAAGACTACGAATATGATTGCATAAGATGTGGTGAAAACTAGTTCAAAACCAAAAAACGTCTCATCTAATCAAATGAAGGCAAAGGGAAAAGGAGGAATATGGCCATCTTCAACGATTTGCCAGTTGTTCAACGGTTTCAGACCATGACGTTCTAACATTGTATTCAGTAACATGCTGTACACACAAGCTGTGGGAAACCTTTTTACATAAATAAATAAAACCACAGACTGTCAAAACCCAAGATTCGAATCTGGAGTTGTGGTGTCTATTTGCGCATTCGTTATCAATATTTAAAAAATTTCAGTAGCGTATTTTGCGACGGAAATCAATTTTCTAACCTTTGAAAACGTATGGCCTCCATTATTTTTTCATTTGAGCACGTAGGTACTGCGCAACATTGGAGCATTTCTATTCTTAGTTTTTTTTTGTATTTAATTTTATTAAAAACTCCAAAATAGAAACCGAAACTTTTGATAGCTGTCTGGACCTGACGTCTCAGTGCTGCCGTCTGGTGCCTCAGTGGACTCTAAGTTTCGATAGTACTACTGAAAAACAACCATGTGTATATTTATGCTCGTGTCTGTATACTTTGTACAGTACTTCTCTGCCTAACCCTTCAGTGACAGGTGATGTTATATTATACTTAAGTAGAACTACGTACTGACTCCAAGTGACTCCTCTCTTCTTCTGGAGAGGGCTCTCTAGGGGCAGGCTATGTGGCAAAGCCTCTACTTCGACGTTTTTCAACCTGGAAAAATAAACCAATACATTTTAACACTCAAATGGATTTCAAAAATAAGAAATATGTATTAAATATTACAATGAACAAAAAATTTATTAAAAGCATAAAGGCTTACCCAACTGCATGAAGTATTTCAGGGGCCGCAGAATCTGAAAGGACAGGCCTACCCCCTCCACGTCCGAGAACATTATCCTCCACCACAACCTGGGCACTTCCACCACTCCTCCCACCACGGGTCCGGACTCGTTTCCTCACACTAATACAATAGAAATGCAAATAAAACACATGCATGCAACAATTATAGATAATACAGTTTTAACAGGGTGGATTTTTCAGATGGGACAGTTGAATGACCTTAACCGTTATGGCTACAAGAAAATGTTTTAAGGAGATAGCCCTAACTTTTGAAGAAACAATAAAATACGTTCGCGAATAAAAAAAAAACTTGTCAATTTAAACAAAAACTTTTTTCTTATAATATTTAAGGATCAAATGACTCTATGGATTGCTACACATATAAGTGGGTTGTCTTATTACTGAACTAAAATTATCGCTAAAAGCCGACCGCCGATGAGTCGGCAGTTGCCAAGCAAAGTGATTATGTGCGGCAGCAGAGCGGTTTGTATATTCCCGAACATTCAACTACATATATTCGACGTTACCGCCCGGCTGTGCCACTTGTGTGTAGCAACCCTATCGAATTAATTTAAGTCAAAGTAATAGGACTTTAAAAAATTGCTAAAATCTTTTCCTATACAGTCAGCGACAGAAGTCAATTAACACTCATCAAACCTGCACCGACTGTAGTGCTGGTTATTGTGATATGATGAAATGACTGCGTGTTTTCTGAATTTATTTGATGACAAGATTGTTATATTTAGCATAGATAATTAAATAGTTGCAGGGCTAAGCCATTTTAAGAATTTGAATGTGTTCAGCGACTCTTGTCGCTGACCGTACATTTATTGACTGTAGCTTACAAAATAAGTGCTTTTCTCGTGAACTACACATGCCAGATAAGTTTTCAGTTTATTATTGTCATTTGTTTTACTATTTACCTGTATATAAAAGCCATGATCACTTCCTACAGAATGTATAGGAAATGTTTTTAAAGATGTATTAGAATATTTAAAAAAGCATAAATGCTGACCCAACTGCAGGAAGTACTTCAGGGGTCCGAGAATCTGAAAGGTCAGTCCGGCCCCGACCAGATCCGCGTCTATTATCGTCTACCACAACCTGGGTACTCCCACCACTCGTCCCGCCGCGCGTCCGTACTCCTCTCCTAAGACTTATGCAAACGAAACACATGCATAACAGTATAAAAATCTGTTCCATTCAGTATGGATTTTTGAGATGGGACAGTAAAGGTAGGTTACCCCATCTCAAAAATCCACCTGTATACCGAAAATGCAAAACAAAAACAAACCTGTAATGGGAAACAATTGTATAATATAATAATAATAATAATAATATTCCACAACGCCGTCTAGTCTCAATCTAAGCAGAGCTTGTGTTATGAGTATTAGACAACTGGTAAACATACTTTTATATTTCTAAATGCATACATATTATAGATAAATTACACCCAGACACAGAACAAATGATCGTGCTCATCACACAAACATTTGTCCTGGGTGGGAATCGAACCCACGACCTCCGGCATAGCAGTCAGGGCTACTAACCACTAGACCAACAGGTCTTTCAAATAACGTACACAGTATAACGTACACGAACGCCCTAACCATATTAATCAACCTCTACATAAGAAAACCCATCATAGATTTGTTCTTTATCCTAGTAAGATATAAATATAGCAGTAAGCAGCTTACATTCCAGGAGACAATGGACACGATGGACAAGTTGGAGAAAGGGATGGAGCATCAGTTTTAGTGTGTGGCTGCGAAGTAGATTCAAGGAGACCTGAAAATCCTTTAAGTTGCGTGGTAGTTGACGGTGGTGGAGAAGCAGGAGCCGACGATACGGTTTGATCGAATGATCTCGATGTAGTCCTAGAAAATAAAACCTTGTTAGCATATTTTATTATCCAAATGATATTTACAGTAACATACATCAAGTAGAAGTTCCGTGATTTTAGAAGAAGATTCCGTGTCTTCTTTTCTCGTTCAAAGAACTCTCCAGCGGCAACTAGTAAAACATTAACTTCAATATAAACGATATTTATCAAAATCCCAATTTTAAAATTGAAATATACAAAACAATTTTAAATAACGATAAATATAAAATTGAAACAAAAAAAAAACAATAAAACTTACCCGTCACCTGAATCAATTGTTTGGGAGACCGAAGAAAATGAGTGGGCAGCCCTACCCCGATCCCGACCGCGTCGATTATCCTCCACCACAACTTGGGCACTTGCACCATTCCTCCCACCACGCGTCCGTACTCGTCTCCTCATACTAATACAAATAAAACACATGCATAACAACACAAAACTCTGTTCTATATACCGAAAATGTAAAACAAAAAACTTGAAACGAATGAGATTGTTTTCTTTTTGTATACGAGTAAAAACATTAAATCCACCAAAGCCTTAACTATTCAACCTCCGCATGAGTATGGTCATCATGCATTGTTTTTCATCCTAGCGAGACAAATAGAATAACCACCGTGAGGAACACTCGCAGCCAGATCGCACCACTGAGAGGAAATCTCCTTGGAGCGTATAGCTTGCGAGCGACCTTGAAGATAACAGTTGAAACACTCTATTATCAACGAAGAGACGTTAATGAAGGATACAATACCTAAGAGCATGTCAAAACCAATTGAGTTGTAAGAACTGCTGAAACCAGTAAAAAACTGTTAGACGCTTTTTCCATAACCAGTGGTATATCGCCGGTGATTTTATCAAGTGCGGTTACAGTGCCTACTAGGGCCAGAACCGAAACCAGACTGGTATCGACTCAGCAGGCTATTAGAGGAGAGGTAATGAGACAGCTGTTTCTGAACAACGCTCTTTAAGGACTTTGGATAGAACTGGTAGGATAGATATTAGTCGAAACTGGGCTACAGAGCAGGAACTCGACACTATAAGAATTGGTTACATCAGCCTTTTTCCAAGCTGAGGTCAAGCATTATTTACTATGTGGACTATGATGGAAACAATTATATTTAGTATAGCAGTTTGAGTTGAGAGTTGAAGGCCATAGTTACCAAGCGCTTTCGTGGAGATGGATTGGATAAATTTCTTAATATCTAACACAGTAATCAAGTGAAACAAGATTTAGTACCACTGTAACTGCTGTTATGATCGATCTTTTGCTTGACGCTTAGCCAACACCAAGAGTCTTCAGAAATTGCCATACTTGTGGTGGGTAAAAATATTGAAATCTAAAATAAAAACATGTAAGCTTACCCATCAACCGAATGAATAATTTGAGGGGCCCGAGAAACTGAGCTGACCACATCCTGGGCACTTCCACCACTCCTCCCACCACGCGTCCGTACTCGTCTCCTAACACTAATACAATAGAAATATAAATAAAACACATGCACAAAACCAGAAAATTTTGTACTATATACCAAAACTGCAAAACAACAAAACTATACCAATATGAACATCAAATATACGAGAAAGCCTTAACCGTTTCAAACAAACTCGGCGTACGAAAGGCCATCACGCATTGTTCTTCATCCTAGTAAGATATAAATAGAAGAGTAAGGAACTTACATCCCAGAAGAAGATGAACAGGCTGGAAATAGTGATGGTGCATCAACTTCAGTGCGTGGCTGCGAGGTATCTTCAAGGAGACCAGAAGCTCCTTTAAGTTGCGTGGGTGGTGACGGTAGTGGTGATCCAGGACCCGTCGATACGGTTTGATCGAATGGAGACCTGGAAACAAAAACCTTGTTATTACATATCATCATCATCCTGCCTTTATCTCAATTCATTTTGGGTCTACATTCTGTCATTAAAATAAATGTAATGAACGCCATGACATCGGACATACAGGAGAAGGCACTTTGTTAAACAACAACTTTTCTTGTCTGTGAGGAGCCTGAGATCCAGATAGACTTAAGAATAATGGCAAGGTAACAAAATTGTGAGAATGTTGGCTAGAAAATAAGTAGAACAAAAACAGAATTTATGTTCTGCGATTTCGGTGGTCTGTATAGTTTTAGAACCATAGCTCTAGGTGGAGAGCTTCTACCTATCCGATTTTCGGTATCTTAGTTCACTCGTACAAAGCGAAATGGTGAAATAGACCGGGCCGTAAAGCATAGAATTACGACAAAGTGGATGAAATGGCGGCAGATCACGGGAATTTGCGACTCCCAAATTCCCCTTAAACTTAAGAGGAAGATCCAGTGGATTGCATTGCATATAGACAAACAAGCAGTGCTTACCTCAAAATATGTTCAAGAAAACGCTGGTGTGTAGACATCGTTTGTCATGACATATGATGCGAAGAAATTATCATGTGACGAGAAAACTTTTGAGTATAATGTGGATGGCTACACAAGTAGAAGAAAACCGAGGAAACGATGGATGGATTGTGTGAAAGATGATATGGTTAAAAAAGGAGTGACTATCGAGATGACGGCAGAGGTGTTTGGATGAAAAAGACGTGCCACCCCCGATTAAATTGGGATAAGTCAAAATAATTTAAACAATATACAACCTAAGTCTAATTGTATGAAATAAGTTCATAATAATAATGTATACATTAGACAAAAAATAAAATATTGGGAAAGGATAAAAGCTTACCCGTCTACTGAATTAATTATTTGAGGAGCCCAGGACACTGAACGGGCAGTCTTACCCCGGCCCCGACCGCGTTCAGTATCCTCCACCACTACCTGAGCACTTCCACCACTCATCCCACCACGCGTCCGTACTCGTTTCTTCATTCTAATGCAATAGAAATACTAATAAAACACATGCATAGCAGTGAAAAAATCTGTTCTAAATACTGAAAATGCAACAACAAGCTTAAACGAAAATAGTATTTTTTGATACAAGTGGTCTAAAGTAAGCATTTCATACGACGTTTTTCAACACACTCGCGGAAAAATATATATTAATTCCTTAAACTAATTTTGTTATTAAAATGGGGCGTGTATTTCCGTTTTGTTGCGCCGAGCCCGCTCTATACGCATAAGTGGAAGAATAGGCACTGACGAAGTTACCAAACAGCCCAATTGAAAATTTTATAATAATATTTTTATTTATCTACATATAACACAAATTTGGCGACATACATAATTTTATAATAAAACAACTTTTAACCGGATTAATCGCGTGTATTATTGGTTTTTTGTTTTTCCTGACGTTTCGAACACTTTGCAGCGTTCGTGGTCGCAGGAGGACTGGACTGATCAGGAAAAACAATAAACCAATTATACACGCGATTAATCCGGTTAAAAGTTGTTTTATTATAAAATTATGTATGTCGCCAAATTTGTGTTATATGTAGGAAAATAAAAATATTATTATAAAATTTTTGATCGCGCAAACCTAAGATATTACTATACATAATTCTAATTACCAATAATATACGCAATTAATCCGGTTAAACGTAGTTTTATTATAATGTGTAGTAATCGCGAAAACCTAAGATATTAGATACAATAAAAACTATTTGCTGGAATTTCAAAATAAATGTTACGGTGCTTTGCGGCTTATTTTGTAGAAAATTTATGTAAACTGAAAAGAACGCGTGCGTGATAAGCTGCATCATGAGCGAGTATGTAGAAAAATGCTTTTAAAATATAACAATACGAACATCAAATCCGTGAAACCCTTAATCATACTAAACAACCTCCACATAAGAATGGCCACCATACATTATTCTTCATCCTACTAAGAAATAAATATAACAGTAAGCAACTTACATTCCAGGAGACGATGTATAGGCTGGAGAAAGGGATGGTGCATCAGTTCCAGTGCGTGGCTGCGAAGTAGCGTCAAACAGACTAGAAGGTCCTTTAAGTTGTGTAGATGATGACGGGGGTGGAGATGCAGGAGCCGTCGATACAGCTTGATCAAATGTAGACCTACAAAAGAAAACCTTGCTAAAGACTTAATTTAAAAGATATTCAACCTAAATCTAATTTTATGAATTTGAATACTCAAATCGATTTGAAATAAAGCCAAATATACGATGTGTATAATTATAAAACAAATAAAAAATTTAAAAGGGTGAGAAAGCTCACCCGTCAACTGAATGAATTATTTGAGATGCCCAAGAAACTGAGCGGGAAGCTCTTCCCCGGCCCCGACCGCGTCCATTATTCTCCAACACACGCACGGCACTGCCAATACTCCTCCCACCACGCGTCCGTACTCGTTCCCTCACACTAATACAATAGAAATACAAATAAAAGGTACTAAATTCTGTTCTAAACGCAAAAAATGCAGTACAATGAAATATATTTTTTTCATATACGATTCCAAACATTAATATTATATAATAATATAATAATAATAATATTCCACAACTACCACACAACGCCGTCTAGTCTCAAGCTAAGCAGAGCTTGTGTTATGAGTACTAGACAACTGATAAACATACTTATATATTTCTAAATGCATACATATTATAGATAAATTACACCCAGACACAGAACAAATGATCGTGCTCATCACACAAACATTTGTCCTGGGTGGGAATCGAACCCACGACCTCCGGCATAGCAGTCAGGGCTACTAACCACTAGACCAACGAGGCAGTCAAGGGCTTAGTGGTCAAAGCGCCTGGAGTATTCATCCGGGAGGCGCAGGTTCGAATCCTGTTCGCGACCGTATTCTTTTGCCATTTAATATTGTAACTTTAAAAATAATATTGTTTTACTTTTATTATATTTTGATATTAGGTTGTTTGCCAACTTCATCAGTGCCTCTCCTTTTATCTGCACGCAAATAAACCACACACTCGGCGCACGAATATAAAATTCCGCGCGCCTTTTTTATAACAAAATTATGTATAAGTAATCTTATCACTTTTTCTTCTCGCAAGTATGTTTAAAAACGTCATATGAGACGCGTGAGCTGTGATCATTACAAGTCTCGGCACTATTGCTACCCTCGCCTACATCTCGGCTGGTAATTCAACCTCGAGTGTAATGAGCAACTTAGCTCATTTGTGTCATAATGTACTATTAAAATATACTAAACGATCATCAAATCCATGTAAGCCTTAACCATACTAAAAAACCTCCACATAAGAATCCATCGTGCATTGTTCTTCACCCCCTTGAGGGACTCGTGGCCAAGTAAACGCCGCATAGATCGATCGATCGATCGAGGTTAAGCTACGCTTGCCGCGGTCGGTCTGTGGATGGGTGACCATCAATTCATACCGAGACCCTCCGTGCCTCGGAGAGCACGTTAAGCCGTCGGTCCCGGTTTATCAAATTAAGTTCTATGACAGCCGTTACGGGTAGTCAGAGGCCTGAAAGTCTGACAACAGGTCATACCACGAGATATCGTGTTACCCACTTATTGGATTGTGGAGGTCAGATAGGCAGTCGCTCCATGTAAAATACTGGTATTAAGCTGCATCCCGTTTGACTGGAAGCCGATCCCATGTAATTGGGAAAAGGCTAGGCAGATATATATTGTTCTTCACCCCATTGATATAAAATAGTAACAGTAAGCAACTTACTTTCCAGCAGATAGTGGACAGGCTGGAGAGAGTGGTGGTGTATCAGGTGCGGCACGTGGCTGCGGAGTACTTTCAAGCCGACTAGGAGTCTCTTTAACCTTCATGGGTGGTGACGGTAGTGGTGGAGTAAGAGCCGGCGACACATCAAGATTGAATGGTCTCGAAGTAGACCTAATGAAAAAACATGTTAGAAATACATTCAAATTAATAATATTTACATTATTAATTAGCCTATAAAAAATTTACATGTCTTTTGGGCTTAAAACCTATCCACGGGCTCCTGCGTCTCCTCTTCTCGTGCATATGACTCTTCAGTGGCAGTCCAATTAGTAAAACCTCCATATAAATAATATTCAATATAAAAATAAATAAAAAATAAAAGCTTACCCGTCAACCGAATGAATAATTTGAGGGGCCCAAGAAACTGAACGGGCAGCCCTACCCCGGCCCCGACCGCGTTCATTATCGCATTCACTTCCACCGCTCTTCCCACCACGCGTCCGTACTCGTCTCTTCATACTAATGCCATAGAAATACTAATAAAAATACATGCATAACAGTAGAAAATCTGTTCTAAATACATACAAAACAACAAACATAAAAGGAAAAAATATTTTTTACCATACGAAACACAACCTACAAACATTAAATCCACGAAACCTTGTACCATACCAATTAATCTAGTCATAAGGATGCATTGTTGATCGGTGTAGTAAAATACAAATAGAAAAGTAAGCAACTTACATTCCAGGAGACCGTGGACAGCCTGGTGAAAGTGATGGTGCAGTAGTTTCGGTAAGTAGCTGTGAAGTACTTTCGAGCTGACCGGAAGTCCCCTGTTGCATGGGTGGTGACGGTGGTGGTGGTGCAGTACTTAGTAAAAAAGAAAACCTTGTAAGTAATACAATAAAATTTACACGACACGAAATTTACATGACAGACTTAAAATAGAACTACGTACGAGCTCCTGCCTCTCCGCTTCTCGTCTAGAAGGCTCTCCAATAGCTGGCCAACTGGTATAGCATCAGTTTGAACGACAATCAAACTAAAAATTAAAATCAATACAATCAATGCCTAGGTTCTATCTTTATGGGGATCGGGATGCGTTCATGTGCATTCGCAAAGGAAAGATGCAAAGCGATTGACAAAACTAGAATGTAAAACGCATGTGGTTGGAAGAGCCGGGTGAGGTCATCAAAGTGCGCATTGAGAACTTCCGCAATCTGATGACCCGACCCAACTATTGAAACTACATATACGAAAATGGTCATCTTGTATTGTTCCTCGTCCTAGTAAAATATTAATAGAAAAGTAAGCAACTTACATTTCAGGTGACGGTGGACAGGCTGGAGGGAGTGATGGTGCATCAGATTCGGCATGTGGCTGCGAAGTACTTTCGAGCTGATTAGAAGTCTCTTTAACTTTCATGGGTGGTGATGGTGGTTCAACAATCGTCGATACGGTAGAATGAAATGATGTCGATGCAGACCTAGTAAAAAGAACCTTGTTAGAATATAATTACATTAACATTTACAATAACAGACTCAAAGTAAAACTACGCACGTGCTCCTGCATTTCCGTTCCTCGTGCAGATGGCTCTCTAGTGGCTCGTCTACTGGTAAGTCATCAGTTTTAACGAAATTCAACCTGAAAATTTAAATCAATACAATCAATACCTACGTTATATGTTAATGGGGATTGCGATACTAATGAAGAATACTGGAAGGAGTGCGAGTGATGTTAACCAAATGAATGAGGCGCATGAGGATGGAGAGGGTGACAACACTTGTGTATGGTAGCGAAAGTGTAGAGATGAGAGCATTGTGAAGTATAATTATGTGGAGTAACTTTGAAATATATGAACAACGTAATTAGGGAACGTTGTGGATGTGGAGTGAAAGAGGTTGTCGTGACGTGGCTTGAAAAGTTATGATATGATAAAATTAATTAGATCATGAGCAGTTAAAAAGAAAGGATGAAACGCGATTGATAAAACTAGCATGTAAAGCGAGTCGTAACGGTTGAGACGGAACGGACGGAAGAGTTGGGTGAGGCCATCAAATTACGGATTGAGAACTTCCGCAATTTTATGATCCGCCCGACAAATCAAACTACGTATAGGAAGGCAGCCATCTTGTATTGTTCCTCGTCCTAGTAAGATATTTATAAGTAAGAGACTTACATTTTAGGAGACGGTGAACATGATGGTGAAGATGATGTAGCATCAGATTCGGCATGTAGCTGCGAAGTATTGTCGAGCAGATCAAAAACCCTTTCAACTTTTTTGGGTGGTGATGGTGGTGGTGATTCTGCAATCGTCGATACGGCAGAATGAAATGGTGTCGGTGCAGACCTAGTAAAAGTAACCTTGTTATTAATATAATTACATTAACATTTATAATAACAGACTTAAAGCAAAACTACGTACGGGCTCCTGCATTTCCGTTTCTCGTGCAGATGGCTCTCCAGTTCTTCTGCTGTTAAATCATCAGTATTCACGAAATTCAACCTAAAAAATAAAATAAATTCAATCAGTGCCTAGGTTCTATGCTTATGAGGTACGGGATGCATAAGACATTAGAAGGAGAGCAAGTGCTAGTTACCAAGTGATTCGGGCACATAAGAGGAAGGGGGCGAGGGGTGTTCTGGTGGCAAAACTTTTATATGGTGGTGAAAGTGTAGAGAAAAACTACAACATAAAATCTATTTCTTCATTAATTAAAAGTCTCCGGTATTGTCTGTATTTAAATAAATAAGAATACATCGTGCTCAATAATTATATCTCAAAACTAAATATGTATTAAAATGAGAGCATTAAGAAGTATTAACGTGAGTGCCAACACTAATATATCAGGCGAGTGTGGATGGAAGAGTCGATGCGGGCCATCAAAATGCGGAAGTTCTCAAAGAAGGACAGGTAAAGAACAACCTAGACTAAACTACAAAACCCGAAATTACTAATATCTACAACAACTTGTCGACTATACAAAACACTGTTCGGAACTTTTCAAGCAAGATTAACTTATAGTTAAAAAATATTACATTTCAGGAGACGGCGGACTGGCTGGAGAAAGTGGTAGAGCATCAGATTCGACACGTGTTTGCGAAGTATTTTCGAGCTGACAAGAAGACTCTTCAATTTTCATGGGTGGTGACGGTGGTGATGGTTCAGCAATCGTCGATACGGCAGGATGAAATGGTCTCGATTCAGACCTAGTAAAAAAACCTTATTAGTAATACAATTAAATTAAAATTTATAATAATAGACTTAACGTAAGACTACGTACGGGCTCCTGCATTCCCGCTTCTCGTTCAAAAGACTCTCCAGTATCTGCCCACCTGGTATAGCCTTAGTTTTAACGACAATCAACCTAAAAAGTAAAATTAATACAATCGATCTAAATTCTCTATTTATGGGGATTAGGGTGCATATGGAGGACATTGGAAGAAGAGCAAGTGCTGATAACTAAGTTAATGGGAGGCATGAGGGGTGATGGCAACACTTATGTATGGTAGTGAAAGTGTAAGTGATCACTTCTCAATGCTCTCATCTTAACACTAACATATAGGTCTTAGAAAAATAGGAAAAGAGTCTGTATGGAACTTTGTGGAGTGAAAGAGGTTCTAGTGGCTTGAGAAAGTTACGAGTATGTTAAAATAGTTAAATGAAAGCTGATTGTAAAAAACTAGCATCTAAGGAGAGTATTAATATATGGAGGAACGAGGTGTGGTGTTCCTCCATTGAAAAGGGAGGATCTTCCAACCAGGCGGGTGATATTGCCTGGCGGGCTACGGCCCAACGGTTAATGTCTGGAGTTTGTGTATATACAAACTCGCCGACAAACTTTGATTGCGCGATGTAGCGTGTTGTGCGCGTAATATCCATGTAGCAAGATAGATGTCGCTACAAATAGAAGAGTCGGTATGGGCCATCCAATTGCGGATTGAGAACTTCCGCAATTTGATGGCCCGCCCCGACTAATCAAACAATGTTTAAGTATGACCATCTTGTATTATTCTTCGTCCCAGTAATATATAAATAAAAAAGTAAGCAACTTACATTTCTGGTGACTGTGGACAGGCTGGAGGTGTTGGTGCATCAGCTTCGACACGTGGCTGCGAACTACTTTCGAGCAATTCACAAGTCCTTTTAACTCTAATGCGTGGTGGTGCTTGTGCAGGAGCCGTCGATACGTCAGAATGAAGTGGTCTCGTTGCAACACTAGAAAAAAAATATTGCTAACTAGCGTCTCCGTTGGGATTGGGATGCATATAAAGGACACTGGAAGGAGTGAGTCCTGATAACGAAGTGGTTGGGACACATAAGGGGTGGGGGGTTTTTGTCAACACTTATGCATCGTGGTGAAAGTGTAGACATGAGAGAATTGAGATGTAATATAACAAAACTAGTATATGTATGAAGCGAGTGTGGATGGAAGAATCGGGGCGGGCTATGAAATTCAGTAAGTTTTAAATAGGACAGGTCAAGAGCAAGCTAAGCGGATGAGCAGGAATGAAGAAGATAATGAACATAGATGAGGCGAAAGGGGTGAGTCAGAATCGTAGCAGCTGGAAATTCATAGCATTTGCCTACCCCAATGGGTAACAGCTGTTATTGCGTCCAGCACATCACTCGTCTCTTGTAGGACACGTATATGGCAAAACTTTTGACAGGCAGACTTACATGATTTCCGGATTGTACCAAACTTCATACGATACGTGTCAGAGGAGTTAAAGGAGCGTTGGAATGAAAATTTAAAATCACGCTCACTAACATGTAAACAATTATATTTCTCTTCTCTTGTGATTTAAATTATTCTGTTATCGTTTTTACGGAGTTAAAACAATAATGATACAGCAAAAATATGGAAGAAGAATTCGCGGTGGTGAACAGAGGTCGAGATGGCTTAGTGGTCAGAGCGCCTGGAGTATTTATCCGGGAGGCGCAGGTTCGAATCCTGTTCGCGACCGTATTGTTTTTACATTTAATATAATAACTTTAGAGTTCGCTAAGCATGCGTTAATGCTTTTCAAAGATTTATCTTGAAAAAATTACAATTTAATACTACTGTACTATCATCAGATCCACGAGAGTATCAACTTTATATTGTTATTCATTCTAATAAGATAGAAATATAAAGCGCAGAAATGTAAGCAACTTACATTTCTGGTGACTGTGGACAGGCTGGAGGGGTTGTTGGTGCATCAGCTTCAGCACATGGCCGCGAACTACTTTCGAGCAGATCACAAGTCCTTTTAACTCTAATGCGTGGTGGTGGTTGTGCCGGAGCCACCGGTACGTCAGGATGAAATGGTCTCGATTCAGAACTAAAAAAATTATTGTCAAATAATCTAAATATTATTTACAATAACATACTTCAAGTAGCTCTACGTACGGACTCCTCCGCCTTCTCTTTCCGTGCAGAGAGCTCTCCAGTGGCAGGCCAACTGGTAAATTCAACCTGAAACCGAAAACCATTAAAAATATTAAAAATGGTTTTGATCATGGATATAAATAAAAATGATATTTCTGTTATTATTATTATATCTTTGTTCAAAATTAGTAATTTACCCTTTATAGACACACACATGCTCATGCAAACACATCCAGAACCACCCGAACAATATGTATAGATCATAAAAATATTTATTCCGCGCAGGAATCAAACCCACGACACGCAATGCAGCAGCAGAACTTTCGACAGGTGCACCAATAGTGTCGACAAATAT
Source organism: Xylocampa areola (assembly GCA_935421205.1). Lineage (NCBI taxonomy): Eukaryota > Metazoa > Arthropoda > Insecta > Lepidoptera > Noctuidae > Xylocampa > Xylocampa areola. Next base: position 13,667,369 of record OW285220.1, read on the forward strand.
TAGAAATTTTGAATAAATAATTGGAAAAGCATTACAGCTAACTGGTCAAGTGCAACTGGATGAAATCTGGCAGCCTGAGAATTTGAATGGGTAGCTCTACCCCGCCCACGACCACGTCTTCGCATATTGTCCTGCATCATAACCTGGGCACTTCCACCACGCCATCCACCACGCATCGGTACTCCCCTCATACAACAAAAATGGAAATAAAACACATGCATGCACAAAAGTTCCATTAGGAATACAGAAAATTTAAACAAAAGCAATCCTAAGACAAATAAACACAAAAATATATGTGATCATTATTTATTCGTGAATTTGATATTCTTAAGCATTTTCATCTTAAGCCGTTTGTCTAAAGTCACCGTAAAAGAGCCGTGTTGACGGCCGCCATACATTGACTCGTAATATTGGTTATCTCAGTTGACATCCAAATGATGGTCACTTAGTACACTACGTCATGTTTGCTGGTGTTAAAGAACATACGATGCAATGTATACAAAATGACCATGAATTCGATGTCAACCGAGATAGCCAGTACGTCTGCTGACCGGTTATCTATGGCACGGCACTCGTCCAATGGCAGAGCAACGACGGCGGTGGACAAACGCCCTTATCCATACGAAGTAACCTATGCGTAAGAGTGACCGTTTTGTATCGTTCTTTATTCAAATAAGATATAAATAGAAAAAGTAAGCGTCTTACATTCCAGGAAACGGTGGAAAGGGTGGACATAATTGTGGTACATCAGCTTGAGAACGAGGCTGCCAAGTACCATCAAGCAGACCAGCCATCTCCATATCATTTAAGGGTGGCGGTGGTGGTGCAGGAAAATAGAACGGTCTCGATGGGGACCTACTAAAAACATCGTGGTTAGTGATGCAATCAATATTAACATTTATATACTTCAAGTAGCTTTACGTACGGGGTCCTGCGTCTCCTACTCTCGTACAGAGGGCTCTCCAGTGGCAGGCCAACTGGTAAATCCTCAATGTTAACCATATTCAACCTAAAACCCAAAACCAATAAATAAATGTACTTGGTTTCATTATTTTATTAATAAAAATATCAAAAATACCATCCATTATTATTTATATCCTTAAAAATCAAAGAACATTTTGATTAAGAATATGGATATATATTTTAAATTTCTTTTTAAACTGTGTCATATACTAAGAACTTGTCATGTGTCGTGGGTGCGTTTAGAAAGACAAATCACACATGCTCAATTGCTCATGCACACACACAGCCCAGGAACAATATCTGTAGATTATTCAAATATTTATTCTGTGCGGGAATAAAACCACACGCGGCTGAGCAGCTCATCACTCGACCGCCAACCGTACCGTCAAATATTAGAGTATTAAAATATAGAAAAGCATAAAAGCTTACCTGTCTAGTGCAGCTGGATGAAATCTTCTAGCTTCCCGAGAATATGAAAGGGCTGCCCTACCCCGGCTAGGACCACGTCGGCGTACATCGTCCTCCGGAACAAACGGGGCACTTCCACCACTCCACCCACCACGCGGACGAGTATCGTTCACTCTACCTCCACTTAACCTGATAAAAAAATAATAGAAATAAAACACATGCATGCAAAATAGTTTTATGTATGAAACACTGAAAATCATCTACCTAGCCTTTTCCCAATTACATTAGGGTCGGCTTTCAGTCAAACCGGATGCAGCTCAATACCAGTATTTTACATGGAGACTGCCTATCTGACCTCCACAACAGAGTTACTGGGTAACACGATATCTCGTGGCATGACTGGTGAAAAATTTATTAACATTTTTCTATTTATAACCCAAATTAATGAAATTAGACAAAAAGAAAAAAATTATATGAATTGAAATGTTTATTAGTCATATTTCAACTAACACAGTGTATTTAACAGGTTCACTTGTCCACGAAGTAGACACAATCGACATGTACCTACTACATGTGGTACATGGGACTGTGAACCGGTAATCACATTTTTTTTAAATCTTTGCAAAGAGTTTGTAGACATCAAATTCTTTTCTTTAAAAATACTTTCTAACAGCGAAAAGTTTTATGTGTAAACACAGGCAGACCGATGTTCGCGAGTTTCATTCATACATAAACGTAGGATAGAAAAAGACCTACAAAGCCTACTATGGGAATGGAATCTCTTACGGAAATATCACATGTTAGAAAGAGAAAGCATATTTAGGTTCAGTCAGCACTATTGGCAGATGTTGTTTTCTCCAGTGTCACTGTCAAAAATCACGCTAACTTATATTTGCTGTATTTTCAGTGAATCCTGTATAATTTATACAGTTTTAAAATGTATAAGCAATGCCTACGTGTTGTGTTAGTGACGGCGATGTTTCTTATAAAAATAATCCAGAAAAAGATTCATTTCACAGGTAAATTGTCAACGACAGCATATATTTTCATGGCCATATTTTGGAAACATCTGTCTTTAGAAAATTTATTTTGAAAACCAAATCCTATCAAGAAAATAGTGAATTTTCTCTATAGTAAAAAACAATGGTCATAAAAGCAATATTGAGTACGTTGTTCTAATATAAATTTTCATTTCATGTATACAAAATAGTGACTTGTCAGTGTCGACTATTGTGTCGATGAAATTTTAGAACAAAAAGTTCCGATATCAGAATTTATTATAAGTGTAGATCTACCAACTACCTTTGCACATTGATAATTTTTCCAAAATTTTTATTGGGTACCTAATACGTGTAATGTAATGTTTGGAAACGTTTCTGTCTGTTTGTCGGTGTGTCTGTTCGAACGTTTATAACATATAAGAAGCTTAGCGTAGCTTAGTGGCCCAGGTTACGTAATAAATATATTTCATCACGCTATTACAGTAGTCCCCAATTGCGGTTCGAATCCGGACCGCCAACCTACTTTGTGCGGACCTTAGTTTAAACGCGAACTCTCTTTTTCCATTTATTATAATAACTTTAGAGTATCACAATTTTATAATATATTTTTTTATACTATAAGGTTTCCTGTCGATGCTAAGGAAAAAGAAAAATGGATGAGACTAATTGATAAAGAAAAGAATAAAGATAAAGAAGAAAAAATAATAAAGAAAAAGAAGAAATAAGAAAATATAATAGGATATACCTTTTTTTTTTCGGGGGAAGCCTTCAAAAACGCGCCCGGCCTTTTTGGGTAAGACCGGGGTGTGTGAGATTCTTACCTCACTCAAACCACCTCGGCGGTCACAATCAGCATATGGATGGAGGCACTTAATAGACCAGCTCCAGCACCCCCGCTATGCAGCGCCTATTAAGACACATCCCTGGAGAGACTGTAAAGGGGTCTCCCCAAAGCCTCGCTGTGCACGATAGCACGTAACCACTATGCCACCGTCTTCTCTGGGATTACGATGGGTAAATAAGCACCCGTGACCCCCCCCAAAGGGCCGCCTGTCTTAAATCATACAGGCGGGGTTTCGGCTGTTAGGCGCCGAGGCGGTTGCCTCCTAGACGCCCTCTTCTCCGAGAGGGATCGGCCCTCTCACAATCCCGCTCGGCGGCCTCTTTATGGACAACAGCAGTATCACAAAAGGAAGCCATTTCTCTCCAGTTTCCTAAATGTGCCAGCGTAGACCTCACTACTGCTGGCAGAAATAGATCTCGCCCGGTTCTGGCTCTTAGTATCCGCCGTTTAGCGGTCTAGGCAGGGCACACCTCAAGCGTGTGCTGCGGCTGAGTCCAGACCACCTCCGCAATGGTATTAGGATAGGTAGGTAAAAATCATTCAGTCAATCTTCATCTCAATAAGTCATACTCTATACACTGCTCAGGGTCCCTAAAAGCTGTTTTCTTAACAAAGTACCTATTACCAATGAAATATAATTATAGTATGAGCGCATGAAATGTTTTTATTATAATAATGTAATTAATTAATGAAGTGAATTAAATAATAACTACGTTGGTGTTTTTTTTTTAACATAATTTGATTGAAATTATTTTCATTTTGTATACCAAGTCTTTACATCTGAAATACTGTTTATCGATAATCGATATGTGTTAATATTTCCACGTTGTACATCACAATTGCACGCACACATTGACAATTTAAAATCGGTAGCACTATTTTGAGCTCTATGTCCTTCTATGGGGTAGCAAAAATATTCTAATTCTATGCATTCATACGAGGTTTTCAACACGCTAGGAAAACATATATAAAATCGAAAAAAACTATTTTTTTTTTATTACAAAATGGCGCGCCAATTTATTTCTCGTGTTGCAGAATATTAAAATTTAAGTTTAAGTGGATATTCTTCCATTTATAATACGGGTTTATGTTATTTTGTTTACAAAAATAAATAATTTGACTAATCGAAATGTTTATTTCTAAAATTTAAACTATTCTCATCAATGTTATAAACATCAAATCTCTTTGCTGAGATTTAAAAGTGAATGTAAAGGTGTCACGCTGTTATTTCTGTCAGGTCGAAAAGCAAGCGTGTATTCAAAGCCTCATTATGAACCTAAAAGCGGTTCCATAAGAGCCACTTTACGAGCAAGTGTATTGAACAAATAATGTTTTGATTGTTTATTCGAAAATGAATGTATACGTAATGAAACCATGTAGGACACACGACATGTGAGAAGCATGCCTAGTTATCCAATTTCGCTTGTCATACACGAGCTAAAGGCATACAAATAATTAAAACTCATCCACTCGGCGCCAGTACGCTGCATATGTGTGTGCGCATGCGTATTTTTTTTAAGATCCGTGAATGAAACCTTGACATTTTCGCTGACAAATCATTTTTTCTACCCTTGATTGCTTGATTTATTCATATTTAATAAAAAAAAAGAGGCTTCAGTACTCGATCGTTTTAATAATGTCTCCTCTATGATGGCCAGCTGCCATATGGACAGCCAGATAGATGGCCAGCTCCTGGCCGATGTCAAAATTCCCCGAGTAGCACGCCGCCAGCTCCTGGCCGATCGGGGTACACTTTTGTTTACGTTATCGATATCTATTAGACTGGGTCGAACGCGCTCCAACTTAAACCAAAATGTAGACAAGAGAATAAGGGCGCAGAGTAATACAAAAACGAACCTTTGCCCCATATAAGTTTGATTCATAATCGCAGAACAAATGCCGATTACGAAATGATACGTAATTTTTGTTGCGGAAAATAATGATTTTGTTTATTTTCTTGATTTCTAAATGTTTTGTTATTCATAATTATTTGTTATCTTTATTTTATCTTGTAAAATCTTTGTCCGTAACACGTCTTCGAACTGAATTATGAATAGAAACTGTTATCGCCTGGCACATGCGTCACCGAGCGCTCAGAACGAAGTGTAAACATCCCGTTTTTTTGGCCGGCGCACTCGGGCGACCTGATCACGCAATCTGTCGCCGAGTGTGAAAAAAATGATATTTGGGAACGTGTGGTTTTTTAAAAGTTTATTGTAAAATGATAGGTATATTATTAAGCAAATAAAACAAAAACGTTACATAGTATTTCATTTTTAATATTTTTCTATTTGGACGATTTTTTTGAAAATTCCTTTAGGTTTTTCATTTTCCGATAATTCAATTGAAATAATTTAACTCTTTTCATAACGATTCGATCGATGTGAGATGTATTCGTATAGCTCCCATACGAAAATTATAGGTAAATTTTGAAATATGACCCCGGGGCGGTTTTCGCGGGACCACCCACGTAGTTAAGTGCTACTTGACGCCATTTTGCAAATTGTTGCTTGCCATCTGAGCGAAAAACGAAAGATATAATCTTACGATAAAATTAAAGAACTAATACGTCATATTCAAATCAAGATTGATATCTTGATTTGAAAATAAACAATTATATCGATTTATTTTTATTTTAGACAAACTTTATGCAGCAAGTAGTAGACATGTGTAAGGTATGCGATTGATGCATTACGCGTAATATTACTCGATCGCGTTTGTACTACAGTAGGTACAGACGCGGTAGGGTAATATTACGCGTAATACATTAATGGGATACCATTAGCATTACACCTAACTCGAAGCTTCAGACATCACACTAAAAATGACGCGCAGCGCTGTTCGGACTTGGGCGAGTGAGATAGCTAGGCTCCGGCCAAGACTCTGTTGCACGTTTGGCCGGTCTGGCGCTTAATTGAATTCGAATCTAGAACTGTATTACTAACACATTAAGGTTTACGTTTATTTCACACCACCTCGTAATATTTTAAATTTTAATCTACTGTCGCCTTTAATTGCACACATTTCATCGCTTTCGTTGATTTTAATAAACATTAGTATTTGACTGCGCGGTAAAGGATAATGTAACGAAATTTCAAATTACATCAGTATAGATGAATATTGTTAGTGACAATTACAATGTAAATAAAGTTAGTGTAACTAAGTGATACTATACTTATTTAACGTGTAAATAGTAATTTCTTGGATGTGTAAATAGCACAGATTTCTTTTTTGTGAGTAGCTGATATTTAATAATGTGTGATAAATGAAAATAATAAAAACCGATTATAAGGGCGGGTAAAAAATTTGAAAAAAAAAATCGTTAATAATTATGACAACTAAAAGAAAAAGATCCCTCTTTGGAATCTCTCTGGAGAAGTTGTTCCAAGCAAAAAGGCGAAATGTGGCTACTGTTCCCGTATATTGGCAATCTCTTCCAGCTCTATCGGAAGTCTTAGTCGACATATGAAATATATGCAGCCTACAATACAATTAAACAGCAACATACAGCTGACTTCTGTTCCCGAACTTCGCGATGGACCGGTCGACAGTGAGTTAGAATTAGAGCCGGTTCCCTCGTGCTTCAAAATTTTGATATACCATAGAGATTTTCAAATACGCAAACTCAGCAGGCAGCTCCTTTGATAGCAGACTACATGTTATAAAAAAAAAACACTACCAAGGAATCGAATACAACAGCTTGCGAGCAACTTGTTAAAATGATTGCCTAAGGCTATCATGCCCTTCGAATGGTTGACGAAGTCGAGTTCCGAAATTTCATCGAAGTGTTAAACCGGTTATACCCTGCCGACGCGAAAAACTCTCTCGGAAAGCTTACTTTCTAAGGTATATAATTAGTTTCTAGAAGCTGTTATAAAACAAATAACAAAAGCAGTAGCTATTTGTATTACAACGGATACCTGGACATGTATTGTGCAGGACGGATACATTGCCATCACCGCGCACTTCATCGCGCACAAGCTGTGCACTGACATATTAGGATGTATCGAATATGAACAGAGACACATAAATATCTACCTTAAAACCTTGCTAGAAAATAAGTTTCTTGAGTGGAACATACAACATGACGTGAATCGGGTGGCGCTCATTTTCTTGCTATGCGTACACCATTAATTTAGTTGTGCAATCAAATATAAAGGAAATATCAGACACCGTGAACAGAGTTAAGGCTGTGTAGTGGTATATTTTCAGAGAAATACTCCAGCCAAAAATAAATTTATGGAGATAGAAGAACAACGCCATTGAAACTCAAACACGAGGTTGCGACAAGATGAAGCTCCACATACGATATGCTCATGAGATGAAAAAGTTAAAGAAGCTCGTATTGCCACGTTAGCAATAATGCGACCAGACTTAAGCTTACCGCAAAACGATAGGACGATAATCGAAAAAGCGACAGAGCTTTTAAAGATTTTTTATGACGTTACTGGAGAAATCAGTGGTGAACAATATGTGTCTGCTACAAAATATATAGTGTTTTGTAAAATCATAAACAGGACACTGAACAGATATTCAACAACTATAGAAAATATTGAACGACTACATAACGCACTGATCTCACAGATGCATCTAAACTTTGGAGAAGTTGAGAGCAATGTGCTCCTTTGTGAGACAACAATATTAGATCCGCGATTTACAAAAAGTGGGTTAAGTAACCCTTCCAAATTTGACAGAGATTCATTAAAATTGAGAATTGGAAAAGACCGAAACAGTTCCATGGAACCAGTCCAAGAGGAACCAGTTGTAACCAAACATCTGCACACTCTGCTGAATCTGACTCGGTTTGGGATGAATTTGACGCTGAAGTTGGTGTTCTCGTACCTCAAAACCCGACTGCAGCTGGTATTGTCGAGTTTGATAAATATATAGAAGAACCACTCATTAAATGAACGGAAAATCCACTGTTTTGGTGGAACGAACGCAAAAGCGTGTGTCCCCGGTTGTACAAATACATGCTGAAACGTCTGAACTTCACGGCACATCCGTGTCGTGTGAGCGTGTGTTTGCGAAGGCAGATCTGACATTAAATGAAAGACGTACTTAAGACACCTTAAGACAAAAACAAATTCGCAGCTATTATTTATTAGCTGTGATTAAAAAATATTAAAATAATTTGAAAATCATGACTATAAAACGAAAAATGTACAACAAAATACACGCAAAAAAAACTATTATTGTATATAAAGTGGACTTTTGAATACGCCATTATCCATGTGGTCAACTATGGTCGTAATCCACGTACATTGCCAGTCCTAAGCTTGGTTTTTAAACCAATACCAATAGACATGGGTATTTCGCGAACGATTAAAGGAAATGGACTACTTCATTTCGCAAAATAAATATATCTCTCATTCAGTAGTCATTCGAATGTGTCTCTACTTCATTTAGTTCAGTCGGCGGCGGGTGCACCTCGTACATATTCGTGTCATTTCGCCGGCCGGTCGGCTCGCGGCGCCGAAATGGCTGTATTGCTCGTCTAGCATAACACACACAAGGATGACATGACTTACCAAACTAACCAACTTAGTCAAATATATTTTTGCAGGCTAGGAATATTATTATTAGACGTTATTCTCTTTGTGAGAGAGTTTATATTTGTATGAATTAAACAATGAAGAGTGTAGTTAGTCGATACTCACACACAAATATTAACTTTATTAACATAATAATATAGTTCAATTTAGCGTACAAAAATGTACGTAAAATTTACAATAATGAAAAAATATTATTATTTTACTATTTTCGTAATTTCGTCGAAAGATGCCGCATCTCTCTCTTAGTATTACAATTGCAATCAAAACTGAGCTTTTTATGGGCGAGATAAAGCGCATTATAGTTCGCAAAAATGTAATATTGTATTTATTAGCTTAGTTCTCGAATATCTCATGTTTGGTTTTTAATCATTTCTTATTCGCATAGTTTTGGACAGTACGATTTGAGCCTTGATTTAGGTCGAGGTCATAACTTATAACTGAATGCACCTGTGCGTTAACTTTTAGCTAACAGTAAATAAATAATTATAATTAATAGTTTAGTTATGTGTAAATATTTGTGTTAAATAATTATCTACTTTGACTTCAAAAATGGAGACTGTAAATACTGTAAATAGAAAGCGAAGTGCAGTTTGAAACCATTTTGTAGAAAACGGACCTAAAAAGGCAAAATGTACATATTGTTCAAGTGAATTATCTGTGTCGGGTGGAAATGTGGGGAACCTCAATAGACATTTGAAAACAAAGCACCCTGAAATCAAGTTGGTTGAAGAAAGGCAACAGCCTATTAGATCTGTAGAGCCAGAACCCCAGTTACATACAGCTGAAGCTCAAGATATACCACGGGCGACTTCTTCTAATCAGGCATCAATAAAAATGTATGCTCAAAGCACGAAATCAATACCTCCACGGCGCACAGTGGGTCGAAACTATGATTTTAGTGACTTAGGGCTCAACTTTGCTTTTTCACTTTTTTTTTATGCGGATGGGTAGAGCTCATTAACCTCAATAATAATTGTTCTGATGTATTTTTTCCTAAACTTTATACTTTGGGTAGAAAAATGTGTTTTGTTATTTTTTTGTATGGAGCGGCTCAAATAAACTTAAATTCCTGCTAAGTAGCGTGTGATCCCGCGTTGAAACTTTATTTTTCATAAACCTTGTCTGGTCTATTATCATTTGATGCTATAAACAAATGCATAAAGTTGCAACTCTGCCAAATAAATGGATCGAAAAAAATGAAAAAATACATAGAATAAAAAGCTTCATTTTTTACTTTCGTAAGTTATTTTAAGTTAAATTTGATATGGAATAGTAAGTAAAAGCACGTAATAATACACATAATTACTTAGCAACTAACAACAATACATTTAAAAGGTCCCTAATTAGCTTAAATTTACTAATACTACATATATTAGTAAATTTAAGCTAATTAGGGACCTTTATTTAAAAATGTGGATATGAAATCAATTAATTTCTATTTGTGTGTTTAATTAGTGTAATTAGCTTAACCTTTTACCTTATAAAAAAACAATGTTTTTCACTTTTAGTCATTACTGTAATATTAATTAGGATAATTAGTTAATGAGGGTAGTAGAAAAATTAGTAAACATTGTTTGTCACTGGATTCTGGAAGTATAAAATGACCATAATTTATTATATACTAACTAGTGTTCGTTTATTCGTACTACTACTAACATCTCGTGATTCTGATCGTCCCTTTTTCGTTATATTTTTTTTTATTAGTTTATAAATGTCAAACTCATAATTGAAAGGAAATAGTAATGTTTGATGTTGTTTATAGTTAGTTTTTAGTTTGCTTGTGTTAGTTGTAGTAATGTTAGTTTACCTTTACTAATTTGTATTATTATGTACCTATCTTTACTTACTATTCAGTATTAAATCTAACTTAAAATAACATTTCATAAACATGTTAAAGTCATTAAAACAAAGAAATTGAAATTCATAGATCCCTAATTAGCTTAAATTTACTACTACTACATATATTAGTAAATTTAAGCTAATTAGGGACCTTTTAAATGTATTATGATTAGTGTGATTAGCTTTAAATTTACTAATACTACATATATTAGTAAATTTGAGCTAATTAGGGACCTTTTAAATGTATTATGATTAGTGTGATTAGCTTAAATTTACAAATTTACTAATACTACATATATTAGTAAATTTAAGCTAATTAGGGACCTTTTAAATGTATTGTTGTTAGTTGTTAAGTAACTATGTGTATTATTACGTGCTTTTACTTACTATTCCATATCAAATTTAACTTAAAAGAACTTACGAAAGTAAAAAATGTAGCTTTTTATTCGATATATTTTTTTCATTTTTTTCGATCCATTTATTTGGCAGAGTTGCAACTTTATGCACACGTTAATAGCATCAAATGATAATAGACTAGACAAGGTATATGAAAAATAAAGTTTCAACGCGGGATCACACGCTACTTAGCAGGAATTTAAGGTTATTTGATCCGCTCCATACAAAAAAATAACAAAACACATTTTTCTACCCAAAGTATAAAGTTTAGGAAAAAATACATCAGAACAATTATTATTGAGGTTAATGAGCTCTACCCATCCGCATAAAAAAAAAGTGAAAAAGCAAAGTTGAGCCCTAAGTCACTAAAATCATAGTTTCGACCTACTGTGCGGCGTGCCCAACAAATTGACGAGCAACTTATTAAAATGATTGCTAAGGGGCACTATCCCTTCCGTATGGTCGAAGACGATGAATTTAAAAAACTGATTTCCATGCTTAACCCACAATATGCACTTCCAACTCGGAAAAACATTTCGGAAACCATTTTGCCCAAATTATATAATATATGCCTAGAAAAGGTTAAAAGTGAGATCCAAGAGGGGCAAGCTTTCTGCTTGACAACAGATGGTTGGACCTCTATCAACAATGACAGTTTTCTGGCCCTGACTGTACATTATATTATCGCCACGTCAGAGGAAACTAAATTGAAGTCCAATTTAATCGGATGTGTTGAATATAATGTACGACACACGAGCGACAATTTAACAGCCTACGAGATAAAATGGCAGAATGGAATATAACAGGCTATACAACAGCTATTGCGAGCGACAATGCAGCCAACATTACTGCTGCAATAAAAGATACCGGTAGATGGCATATACCATGCTTTGCTCACTCAATTAACTTGTGCGTGCTAGCCGCTCTGACGCCTCTATCAGAAACGTTGGCAAAAGTTAAAAGCGTCGTCGAGTTCTTCAAAAGAAGCTCTCACGCTCAATTTAAACTAGGAGAGATGCAAAAACAGCTGAATCTTGCTCAACTTAAACTAAAGCAAGATGTCCCGACGCGATGGAACTCCACCTTTGACATGCTGCAGCAGCTGTTATCAAGCAAGGATGCCATAATCGCCACTATCGCTATAATGCGACAAGAACTGGCGTTAAACAATGTTAAATAGAAGGCGCAGCGTCAATTTTAAAACTTTTTTACTACATAACAGTCGAAATTAGTGTCGAGAAGACCGTTTCGTTGGCTAAAGTAATCCCCCTGTGTGGTATCATGAAGAATCATTTGAAATTGAATTCAAATAATAACACACTTCCACCGCAAGTGCAGTTACTTATATATACACTCAATAAGAAAACAGAAAAGCGTTTCTCCAACATCGAGAAACACGTCCTTTATAGCGAGGCGACGATATTAGATCCTCGATTCAAGACTAAAGGATTCAGTGAGCTAAAGAATTTTGATCAGGCTGTGGCTACATTGAAGAAGAAAGTAGGTAAACTGCAGCAAACTACGACAATGCTGCCTTCAATTGCAGAGCCATCTACATCCACGTCTGTGTCGACTGCCACGACTTCTATATGGGACGAATTTGATAAAGAAGTGGCAAAGTTGACACCCACCAATCCTTTGGCTGCTGGCATTGTGGAGCTGGATAAATACCTCCAGGAACCACTCTTGCATCGCTCCAATCATCCACTGCGCTGGTGGCACGAGCGACGGTCGTTTTACCCAAATCTTTTTAAATATGCCTTAAAAAGACTGCACCTAGTGGCGACTTCTGTCCCGTGCGAAAGAATTTTTTCTAAAGCCTGTATTAAATGAAAGAAGGACACGTTTAACAACCAAAAAACTGTCCCAATTGTTATTCATAAGCAGTAATTGCAAATAATCAGCAACGGAAGAACAAATAATAGTGTAAGTACGTAATTATCCTGTAAATAATTTTAAATCACTGTACATATTTCGATTTTTAAATACGCCAACCTAGACAAACTAATCTAAATAACTATCAGTAGATAAGACGTATAAAACAGAAAATATACTTATACTAAGTACCAGATCTCTTCTGTTTTTGCTTACGTTCATATGTTATAGTTGACAGTCCTAAGCCTGTTTAAAGTATGAAGGAGAATCGATTTATGTATAAAGAAGTGAACTAAGTGAAGTGCGTCATTGTCGTAACTAGAGATGACTCTATGCGAGATTGATATCTCATCTCATGGACTAGTTCTGATTTGCTGAACTAAATGAAGTACTGAACTAAATGAGTGGACTACTTCGTTGAGTGAAAAGATATACTTCATTCATTTCTTTTCACTGTACATTTTGCGCATGTCTAAATACCAATACTTTAGTATGAAGGGAAATCAACTTTACTAGCTAAAGTGACCGAACAGAACATTACTTATGGCGACGAAGCATCGCGTTTGCACATGCACACATACCCAGACCCGGAACAATTATCTGTAGATCATACAAATATTTGTTTCGTGCAGGAATCGAACCTGCGAGACGCGACGCAGCAGCCGGTTTCTCGACCACTGCGCCAACCGCGCTGTCAAAATACACTAATAGGAGATATACTTATAGGAGCCTCGGGTCTGATTTTGATGAAAACTAAACCAATGATGCTGGATTTTTGATTAATCAATATTGTGGAAAAATACACACAATGTATTATTACACCATCCGATAGTGTCGCTTATAAGAAAACAAATTATGGGAAGTAATGCTCAATTTTAACAAAACTCTATTTCGTTTCAATTGTTTACTATAGAATAGTATATTTTCTTTTACTGTGACCTTGAAAAATTCAGCCTGTATATCGCTTTCTCATTTTACATGTACATAGGTTTTTGTATACCGGATAGGTACGTGGAGCGGCGGCTCAGGCCGCAGCTGCTGGTGGTGCCGCGTGCGCGCACTAACCTGCTGGGGCGCACACCGCTAACCCGCGCGCTGCGCACTCTCAACACGGTAGCGGATACGATAGACATATTCACCTGTACACTAAGTGAGTTCACAAGGGCCACGTACTGTGTAGCATGTAAGGTATAGTTAAGAAATAAATATTATAAGTTACTTTGTCGCATTAGATTTTATTATCTGTAATGGCAAAGCAAACGTGTGTGATAAATAAATAAATATATTATTGAAGTTCGGTACACATTGAATCAATCGAAAGTGGTTGAAACATTACAAGATGCGCGTCTTTAAATGACCTAATAATATCAGTCCCAATCGTTGCTGTCAAAATATTCTAGGGGTTTCGATTCCCAGATCGGAAAAAGTTAGATCAACTTCGTCAGTTGGTAAAGACGTAGTAACTACTTGCTTTCAATGAAGGGACAAGCAGAAGAGTACACTGTTGTACACGCACATTTCAGCAATCAAGTCTCTTCTAAAACAAAAACAAAATCTTAACAATTTATATTATTTTCGTAAACATCTTTTGTATTTTTTTTTGAATTTTTTTGAATGGTTTTTTCTTTACTCTAGTCTAGGTCTGAGGTGACAGAGACAAAGTCGACAATGGAGTGAGGTTACCCAGAAGAAGCCTGTTCACTCTAACTTTGAAGAGATTAGGGTTGAATTTTGTTTTTGCTTGTCTATCAAAACATTACGTGTTAATAAAACATTTTACAATGTAACTCTACTCAACTAACAGTTTATAAATGCTCCTTGTTCCTTGTACTCTTATCTAAAATAAACAGTCATTTGTTTAAGTTTGCGACGCTCAACGCCGTCATAAATCCAGTCTGTTTATATTAGGCGACGCGCCGTTATGTTCTCTTTCAAGTGGTTTCAAGTTTAAGATAAGTTGGAGAGGGTGGCTCGGGTTTACGCGCGGGTTTCACTAGATAAAATATAACAGTTATAAATTCTTCCATACGAGGTAACATGATAACCTTTTCTAGATCCATAAGATGAAATTTATAAAAAAAGCAACGCCTGCTATGTGGAGTTATATTTTTTATCACATATAATGATATTTTTTTATACATGTTGAGGCCATGTAATGCCTATATTAATTATTATTACCCTTAAAAATTGAAATCTGTACATTTACAGATCTACTAAACTCAGTGTGATTGCTAAATAAATATCGCCAGGCATCTCCTTAAGACGAATACAAGGAGGATTGACAGTTCCATAGATTTGGACACGACAAGGTAGCTCAATGATGACACGGAATGTCAAGGGTCGCGGGTTCCAGCCCCGTTCTTGTCTGTTATTTTTTTCAATGTTTCCATTAAAAATAGTAATTATATTTTGTATTTCACACCTTTTTGATGTTTTGTGTTCTTACATAAACCTTACAAACATTACACTCATTTTTTGGGCAGTCATGTAAAAATAATAGTATGAGGGTTATTCTTATTAGTCCTGAAATATAGCTTATATGATCATCTCCATAATCTTTACATTCTGTACAATCCATGTGTCCAATTTCCGGGTTGGAGCTGTGAATATAAACTTTACACGTAAGTCGCACTGTTAGTGACTTAAATTTGCAAAATTATTATTTTTTACGAATTTCCTATTAAACGTATTGAAATTTATATAACATAGCATCACGCCTGTACTCCCCGAAGGGGTGGGTAGTCAAAGATGTACACTGTTGTATACCCAAATTTCACCAATGCTGTATTAAGCCCCTTGTGGTGAGCCTATTGCCATCTACCAAGCACAAATCCAAACTCCGAGCTGCTACTGAGGATTTCCTAACAGAAAAACTCAATAACATTTTGCCCGACCTGGGGATCGAACACAGTTAAATATCATATCGAGTGTAAATACATTTTATAATCGCTATATACATCGTTGTGTCATGCGGCTTTGCACGTGTTTGCAACCAAGATTGTATATTTGGGAATTAAAACGACTTGCTTGACCCGTGGGTGTGCTGCAGGAACGCACGTGGTCTAAAACAGTGACCTACGTTAACGGTATTCAAAATTCGCGATGTATTGGGAATTCTCAATACATTCATGCGTTTAATGCGATCCAAGTTCTTGTTTATTGTCCACATTGTTCTTAGTTATTTATTTTCATTAGTATTTATTGTAGATTGCAGTTTTTTTTCTTTTATTTCGTAGTTATTGATGAATTTAAATTTTCTTTAGTTTTCGTTTTCTTTTATTTTTAGATAGTAAGATTTTATTTATTTTTATTTTAGTTTTAGCTTGTAAGTCTTTTTAATTATTTTTAAGTTGTACTTAGTGTTAATTTTGAATACTTTTAGATTATTTTTTATTATAATTTTTTGAAGATCTTTACTTTTCATCTTATCTTGCATAGAAACTTTAGCCTGTGGAATTACGCCGCGGCTATTGCAACACAGGAAAGGGCTACAGAAGCAGCGAAGCGATGGCTTCTTATTCCGTCTCGGACACCCAGCTGCCCATCATGTGGGCGTCCGATAAATACGGAACGCAATATGACCTACAAAATGGGGTTTAGATGGCGTTGCAGAAGGGCCGGCTGCAACGTCTTTAGGTCTCCTTTAAAGGGGACATTCTTTGAAAATAGCAATGTGTCAATTTTAAATACATTAAGACTCTTGCTCTATTTCTTCCGTAAAGACAAAGTGTCACATGCTGCTAGGGACCTGGGGGTGACACGTAAAACTGCCATACAATTATACCACTACTTGCGTGAGGTCAGCGAGGTCGCTGAAGCTCATGACCGCGAAATGATCGGCGGAGACAACGACATAGTGGAGATCGACGAAACCCATCTTTATACTAACAAATATACGTGGTCCTTTGGTTGCATCAGCCGATTAACCAAGCAGATACACGTGGAGCTCATACCCAACAAAAATAGGGCTACATTAGATCCAATAATTCAGCAAAATGTTAGACCTGATTCCTTCATTATGTCTAACCAGCACCGGGCATACATGGGCGTGCACTTGAGGTTGGGCATGCGTGGACATTCCAGTGTTAATCACAATCGTACATTTCTAGCAGGGATAGTCATATCCCTGTGGATCCCAGCCTAGGATCCCAGTACCAGTCTACTAATAATGTTCGGAGCAAAATACATACCAATACAATAGAGCGGCAATGGTTGGAATTAAAACGCCATTGTCGCATCCGTAGAAGTCCGCGGCGGTTAAAATATTTTAAAATGCCTACCCACGGACGCTGCCAGATTTCGCCGTTTGCTGCGTGACATACAAAGGGTATACCCACCTTTTCAGGAAAGAAATTGTTGCTCTTGTCAAGAACTATCATCGTTAAAAATGACGGAAATAATTTTATTTTTTTGAAAACTGTACTACCTTAAATTTTTTTAAGTGTAAGACCGTTTCTCGTTACAGTAAAGTTATGGGTCAGTGGGTCGTCTTTGGGTACCTAAGCGACCTGTGGGGTGTTCTTAAGAGACACACATGGTTGACTTTTAATTAGAACCTTAAAGGGAAGTTCTACGGGTACTTACATGGTTATATTTATTACGTGTATGTTCTATTACATTACAGCATGCTTATGCCTTTACAGCTATTGTAGTAACACCAGTAAACAAATCACGTAACACGTACAATGAGAATGTCCCTCCGGAGTTGGTAGAGAATTTTCAACCAGATGCTGAGATTGAAACACTGAGTTGTTAAATTAAATAATTGACGGTGAAATGCCTAAGGAAGAGAAATAAGAATATCAGGTACTGGAAATATTAGGTGTGGCTCCTCAGCCAGAGAATGTAGGAGAACTACATATACAGATAGCCCAAAGGTGGGATTTCACTTCCCCTGGGTGGTGCAAAACAGGCAACATAACTCTGGTGGGAGGCTTCTGCCGCGGCTGGTTACAACCCACCGGATGAAGCCATGCCGTGAAGCGACCTAGTCGTGTTTCGGGATGTAGTCCGGTGCAACCGTTGTGGGATACGATTCTGGGCAGTTGCATTTACTCCACAACTGTCGTTCTCCCCAAATCCATGCACTCTACTTAGCAGAAATCTCTTCTGGATCTACGTGCTCTATCCTCGGCCACACCGTCGCTTAACATCAGGCGAGTTGGTGGCCAAACGTAGATCCATTTTGGATTAAAAAAACTAACGAAAAATTCCTATGAACCAATTGAAAACAAATGGTACCATCAAAATTAAACCCAGAGGTTAGTGCTACGGTTAATGAAATGTCAAGAAATCGAGACTAGCATATACATAAAAGGCAACAACAAATTGGAAAGAAGGAAGGTTGCCCCTATGGAAGCTTAAATCGCCATAGATTTGCTTTAGCTTTAGTGATAGGACCACATTTAAGTACAGATGATTAGGTCAAAAGCCTATTCAGATGTTTCTATAATTAAATAAAAGGCAACAACAAATTGGAAAGAAGGAAGGTTGCCCCTATGGAAGCTTAAATCGCCATAGATTTGCTTTAGCTTTAGTGATAGGACCACATTTAAGTACAGATGATTAGGACAAAAGCCTATTCAGATGTTTCTATAAAATACGACCTCCAGAACCTGAATTTCACAATACATGGGATCCACTAGCTTACTCAATTAGATCGAAAATAACTATATTAACGAAAGTGATTTGAAAATGGTTACCAAAAAGCCTGTGACATTAATATACTATAGGCCAAAGAGCGCAAATGATCTTATTGTTTATTCATACTAATATTATAAATGCGGAAGTAACTCTGTTTGTTTGTTTGTTACCTTTTCATGACTAAACGGCTGAACGGATCGTAATGAAATTTGGTAAGGAGATATATTGGACCTTGGAGAAGGACATAGGCTACTTTAGTCACGCAGGCGCTAGACGCAGTAGCTGGCACTAGCAAGTTTTTTATATAAACGATAATGTTAAGAATATAGTGATCAAAGAAGACTGATAAGTTCATTAAATCTTCGGGTTCAAATAGATGCCAACCTTTTCCTAAATGTACCCTTCTTTAACAAAAGAATAGGACTATGTCTGGCTACAGCTGTAGTTAACCCTGCATTAGTCGCGTGGGCTACATATGTAGCCCACTCCCACCAAATTGATAATTTCTCAGAATCGGTAAGCGTCCTGCGTCCCCAGGTACTTTCGAACGAACGTTCGAGAGACGCGCTCAGTGCAGTCGCGCGCGGTTGTGTCACAGGACTTCAGCGAAGTGCATGGACTACAATTGTAGCCCGCGCGACCAATTACATAAGTATTTTTATCATGTCAAACTTTTGTGTTTTTATAAATTTTATGGTAAAATTAACTTTAATTCGTTATTTAAACTTTGTTTATTAGTTCTGGATTGATTTAACATAAGTAACTTTTTATATTTTAGCATAAAAATGTATAATCGACGAGCTGCACAGATTGAGGCATGGCTGGCTGAAGATGATACCGAAAATGAAGCTTATGAAGCAGAGTCAAGCTCTGACGAAGAGGTGGATAATCTAGAAGAGCAAGACCATCATTCAGAATCGGAGCAGGAGCAGGACATCCCAGGTGAGAGATCAGACGAAAGCTCTAAAGATGATGAGCCGCCTCAGCAACGCACGTGCAGTGACTTTTATATCGGAGTTGACAATACATTGTGGTCAAAAATGATTCCTCTGAATAGAGGAAGAACGCGAAGTCACAATATAGCTTTTGTGCCTCCTGGGCCTAAAGGAATAGCTCGACAAAACAAGGTATTGATGACTGTATGTCCCTTTTTGTTGATGATCAGATAATCGGTCTTATTACGAAGTATACCAATAATAAAATTCATTATATTAAGAATAAATATGCAAGAGAGATGCTAGACAGACAAATGAAACTGAAATCAGAAGCTACATTGGGATTTTGCTAATGAAAGGAGTAATTGCGAGAAGATCAAGTACTGCCCAAATATTTGAACACGTAAAACACACAGGAATCGAAGCAATTTATTTGACTATGTCCGAACAAAGATTTAAATTTCTGACAAGGGTTTTACGCTTTGACGATATAGATTTATAGAATATCGCCAAGTTCGTGCAAGCATTGATAAGCTAGCCCCTATAAGAGAGATTTTTGATTTGTTTCTTGCGAACTTTCAAAAGTATTTTGTTCCTAGTGCTGAAATGACGATGGATGAACAGCTGTTAGCTTTTCGAGGCCGCTGTTCTTTCAGGCAGCATATTCCAAGCAAACCGGCAAAATATGGAGTGAAGGTTTTTGCCCTTGTTGACGTTCACTATCCTTATACATTTAATTTGGAAATGTATGCTGGCCAACAACCAGACGGTCCGTTTCGCTTGAGCAATGAAAGACACGATATTGTAATGAGAATGGCACGACCTGTGTTTGGCAAAAACATGAATATTACCATGGATAATTGGTTTTCTTCACTTCGAGTGGCAAAACAACTTTTTGAAAATGGCACTACTATGGTCGGGACGGTACGAAAAGACAAACGAGAATTCCCTAGGGAATTTCGTGTCGCAAGAGGAAATCCACTATGTTCTTCCAAATTTGGATTCCACCCACCATGTATACTAGTGTCATATGTGCCAAAACCCAATAAAATTGTCATATTGATGTCAACGATGCACAACGATGGGACAATTGATGCTGATTCTGGAGACAGTCGAAAGCCAGAAGTAATAACTTACTATAATAGGACGAAAAATGGAGTTGACCTTGTGGATAAAATGTGTTCGTTGTATGACGTTTCGAAGAACTCTAGAAGATGGCCTCTTACGGTCTTTTTTGATTTGCTCAATTTGAGTGCACTTAACGCATTGTGCATTTACACAGCAAACAAAGCCTATGAAAGGCTCCTCTGGCAACATTAGAGCGGACAGCTGATTTGAAATTGTTCCCGTAGATTTTTAATTGTAATTAATTGTTTTATGTAACTATTTATGGCTAATTCCAATTAATCACTAAGTAAATAACTTAATTTAAGCATTTCATGTATAGTTGTAGTAAAATAAGTGCAAATTACGTGTGAATATCAAATGTGAATAGTTGACAGTTACCGGCACAAGTGAATCTTGCATTGTCATCTTGATATCAGGTACAATACTATTAATTTTACTTTACAGTGTATCGTTTACGTGTTATAATACTTTATTTAATTAATTTTAGACGGATATATACGTCTACGAGTTCATATGAATGACTTAGAAACGTAAACATAACCTAGTTTTGGTGACACAACTTCTTCAGTTATATCTTAAATTTCCTTTCGTTACAATTTGTCACCTGTCCACCTCTTTTTCTACAACCTGTTTTCTTTTTCACTTTTATTTCATCTCTATTAAATCATGATTATGACGCGTAAAGCCTCTGCTCGCCAGGAAGAATCTAAACTCCATCTGGCTTTGAGCAAATTAAAGGCTTCTAAGGAGTTGTGTGTTCAATTGATGGGTGAAAGAGATGACAATGAAAGAGAATTGCTAGATATTCTAGATAAGAACAAAAACTTAAAAGTGGAAATGGCTCAGTTAAATACTCAACTCACTGAGGTCATTGATACCCGGGATAGGCTCCAACTTGTTGTTGATGGGTTCCACCAATGTAGCATTGAGTATGAACTAGCTCTCAGTCGTATACATTTATTAGAACAGCAGCTACATGAGGCTAAAAATCAAATATTATCTCTTGAATCTACAAACCATAACAACTTAGCTGAATGGAATCAAAGCCTGTTCGATGAGTTGGTGCCTGTCGCTCCGAGTATGGTTTCTACTTCACATAATATAAATCCCTCTGACACAATTGATAGTGAATACAAGTCATATGAGTCAGTGAGGATTCTTAGGTGCAGTGGAAACAAATTAAAAAAGTATATAAAAATTAACAAGTACATAACTAAAACAAAAAAATTAGTTAAAAGACAAAAATTCTTCATCAAAAATGTTAAATTGAATAGGGAAAGGTTGCAGCTTCTTAAACAGCTTGATATGTACTCATTCAACTTGGAGCAGAGTACTAGAAAATACAAAATTGACACAGAAGACCTGCGGGATGAACTTGAACACCTTAAGGAAAAACTTAACTCAATGACCCACAAGTATAATGCCTCAGAAAAACAAATGAAGGAGTATGTATTGGCAATGAATGAGCTGGTGGCCTCACAATCAAACCACTTTGAGTCTAGTCAATCACCAGTCAACATCCAGAAGTGTGACTCCAAACACTCACCAGATTGTTCATTGACAATATATAATGACACCTTGCCGCAGTCCTGCCTTTCTTTACCTTCTTTACCATTTACCAAATTGCATAAACAGAGTAATGTTAGTAATGATATTGTTATATTTAGTGATGAAATTGGAAAGGATTTTGGCCATTTACTGTCAGATAAATATACGGGACACTCAGTATTAAACCACTGTATGCCTGGATTTTCCTTTTCAGACATAATGAATAAAATTATTAGTTGTAACTTCAACTACAACACCACTATTATAATTTTTATTGGCAATAGGGGCTTTTGGCCATTTACTGTCAGATAAATATACGGGACACTCAGTATTAAACCACTGTATGCCTGGATTTTCCTTTTCAGACATAATGAATAAAATTATTAGTTGTAACTTCAACTACAACACCACTATTATAATTTTTATTGGCAAATAATGTGAACAAAAGAGAATTAATTAAATATTACAGTATATTGTGCAAATTAAATATAAGAAAAATTGTCCTTTTCACATTCTCTTATAGCAAAAGTTTGCCAGAGGAAGAAAATAACTTTAGATATAAATTAAATATGACATTGCATACTTTGACATACAATAATAATGTATTTCATTTAATTGACACTAACAATTATGTTAGTAAAAACTGTTTCTTGACAAAAGATAGGTACTATCTTTCAAATTATTATAAAAGACAGATAGCTGTGTCGCTATCTTATTTTTTATGTATTACAGCCAAGAATTTGGCTAACCAAGTTACTTCTATTGAGCAATCATATGACATTTATAATATCCCAGCCAAGGACTTGGCTACACAAACTGACATTTCAAATAATTTAAATTATTAATTGAGACAATAGAGGCAACCTCTAGCTATGATAGTATTATCTGTTCAGCTCCTAATATAAGGGCATCATATAAGGGCATCTGAGACATTAGAGTTAAACTTAAATATAAATAAGAACCAACATGTCATGTCATAATCATACCCATCAAATATTTGCAATAAAAGTAATTATACAAAAAATTGTTTAAACATTGTACATCAGAATATTCAAGGGTTGATGGGTAAAGACCTGGAATTGGAGTTGTTTATGAATGGTAGCTGTATAGATGTTATATGTTTAACTGAACATTGGTTGAAAAGCAGTCAGTTCATGTTCAGCTTCAATAATCACCGGGTTGCTAGCTCATTCAGCGGAGTAAATATAATACGTGGTGGCTCTTTAATAATTACACACAAGACCATTAAATGTAAAGAAAGATTGGATATAGTGAGCCTCTCTGTTGAGCGAGTTATTGAAATAGCTTGCATTGAATTTGAGCAGTACATTGTAATGAGTGTATATAGACCACCATGCGCACTATATGATACCTTTGAAAAGATCTTAGAGGATGTTTTATTTAAATGCTCACAATCAAATAAAACAGTTGTTATCTGTGGAGACTTTAATATAAATATATTGGAAAAATCTACTGTAACTTCTAGGTTTCTGACTTTACTGAAGTCATATAATTTGTATAACATTTTCTCTGAACCTACTAACAAATTAATAATAAACAAGTTAGATTCCGACCACTGTGGTCAACAAGTCTCATTACCACAAAAAATATATAAAGTTCAGAGAAAACATATGACATATGTTCTAGTAAATGTTAGCCGTTTAGGTTGCTTTAAAAACAATCTTATACAAAAACTACCTGAGTTGACTTACCACGACCATCCAGATCAAGCATACACTTTGTTGTTTAATCTGATTAATAATGAGTTTCAGAAGGTATTTACCCCAAAAACGTTATTGGTTGGTGACCGCGTTACTTTCAGTGATTGGGCGACTCCTGGTATTTATAAAAGTAGACTAAAGTTATATGAATTATATTCCGAAAAATTATATAATCACAATCCGGGTTTTAAAGAATATGTTAGAAACTATTTAAACGAGCCTGTTCCTCTGCTAAGACCATACAATTAAAAAATAAAATAAAAATATCGGACAATAAAATTAAGACTACATGGAACATTATTAATAGCGAAACTGGCAGGACCACGGTACGTAACCGTGACTTCTGCTTGAAAATTAATGATAAAATTATAGAGGCGGATGTGGAGGTGGCACATGAGTTTGAATTATTTTTCACTAATATTCCCATTTTAACAACCAAAACTCTATTGTCTTCTTTCATTTCTGCTTATTCAGTTCTTAAACAAAGTGTAGATGAATGTGATAGATCTTTTGAATTTTCAGTTGTTAACGCGAAAGATATTAAAGAAACGTTTAAAAGTCTCGACTTAAAGAAAACTGCAGATTTATGGGGTATTTCTGTACACACTATCTCAACAATAATTGAAGCTATCTCTCCATACTTAGCAACTGTCTTCAACTCGTGTGTCACATCTGGTGTATTTCCTGATTTGATGAAGCAAAGCAAAGTACTGCCATTATTCAAATCTGGTAGCACGTCTGATCCCACGAACTTTCGTCCTATTTCTATATTGCCTACGTTAAGCAAAATTTTTGAAAAACTTATTTTAACCCAAATGTTAAGGTATTTCAATAAAAACAATTTGCTACATAAAAAACAGTTTGGCTTTACACGGGGTCGTTCTACTACGGATGCGGGCGTGGAATTGCTTAGGAGCATTTACGAGGCCTGGGAGGATTCGCATGATGCTCTCGGTATATTTTGCGACTTGTCCAAAGCTTTTGATTGCGTACAACATAGTACACTTATTATGAAATTACATCATTATGGAATAAGGAACAAAGCTCTCGACCTTTTGACTTCTTATCTGAACAATCGAATTCAAAGGGTCGATGTGAATGGCAAGAGATCTTCTGGGTCTACTGTTACTATGGGCGTTCCGCAGGGTTCAATTCTAGGACCGTTTTTATTCCTCGTTTATATTAATGATTTACCTTATTATGTTAAAGATAATCCCGAGATGGTATTGTTTGCAGATGACACGTCTTTAATTTTCAAAATTAAAAGACAGCTTCTTAATTATGACGAAGTAAACAATACACTATCCAAAGTCGTCTATTAGTTTAATATTAATAATCTTCTCCTTAACGAGAAAAAAACTAAACTTATGAAATTTACAACGCCTAATGTTAAATATGCTCGGACCAATGTACTATTAAACGGATTAGAGTTGAGCCCTGTTGAGTCTACTGTATTTCTTGGTATCACTATTGATAGCAAATTACAGTGGGGCCCGCACATAGAAAAATTGACAGGTAGGCCTAGTTCAGCAGCATATGCTGTAAAAAAAATTAGACATTTAACTGACGAGGATACAGCCAGAATAGTTTATTTCAGTTATTTCCATAGTATTATGTCGTATGGTATTCTTCTGTGGGGAAACTCTGCAGATATTAATACCATCTTTGTCTTGCAAAAGAGGGCTATTCGTGCTATTTACAACTTGGGTCCTAGAGTATTCCTCAGAGAAAAATTTTAAGAGATCAATGTCCTGACTGTAGCCTCGCAATATATATATATGAAAACTTAATGTATGTACGCAAAAGCATTCAAAATTTTGTTAAATTGTCAGATGTACATACTATAAATACTCGGAAGAAACACAACCTTGCTGTACATGCTACTCGTCTCCACAGAATAAGCAACTCGTTCATGGGTCAATGTATACGC
The DNA here is from genome assembly GCA_935421205.1 of Xylocampa areola. Taxonomy (NCBI): domain Eukaryota; kingdom Metazoa; phylum Arthropoda; class Insecta; order Lepidoptera; family Noctuidae; genus Xylocampa; species Xylocampa areola. The sequence continues at coordinate 13,693,155 of OW285220.1, forward strand.
TTTTTTAACAAACTGCACATTAACGTTAGAAATTTACCCTATAAAAATTTAAGAAAGCTATTAAAGCTAAACTATGCCGAAAGATCTATATCTCGGAATGTTTAAGCGATAAAAAGGCATGGGGAGTGATATGAAAAATGCTTAATTATATTGTTTTGATTTTACCTGACATTGTAATTTGAAAAAATTTGGACATTGTATAATGAAAAAATTGACATTTAAATAAGATAAAATTGACATTGTAATATCATAACAATTGACATTCTATTAATTGACATTTTTTACTGTGACATTCTTAATAATACAGAAATTGTGAATGTGAGCATCATGTAGGAAGTTTTTCTTATTTTTTATTTTTTTATTTATTGTTATACATATTTGAAATCTGGCGGTTTTGAGGTTTTTATATGGCCTACGCAAATGTCCTGCTGATCTGGTATCGCCTTGCGACAGGTCGTTGAGCTCCCTTTAACATGGTTGAGCTACACGATGACTGATGCATGTGTGCCGTCAGTTAGGACAGGTCAACTCGAAACTGATATAGCTCTTTCTTAAAAAGGCCATTCCAGATACCCTGCATGGTTACGCTCACATAGGGATGTTTAATGATGTCTGGACTTTAAAAGAGACCTTGACCTTTGAGTTTGTTTCGGCGTTTCTTCTCAGAGGTAGTCAGATAGGAAACGCCGACGCCATCTAGATTATAATGACATGTAAAAGAGTTTTTAAAAGACCTACTTACAAAATAAACAATTTCATTTCATTTCATTTCAAAGGTGTTCGCCGACGTGAGTTTCTGATTGACTTGGCTCTGGCTTGGATGAAACCACTGGCACATAAGAGACTCGAAAAAAAAACATTACCAAGAGTACTAACAATCAAAATAAAAGATTTTCTTGGAATTATGCACACAGAAACCCAACCAACTTTCTCGGCAGCGACATCGAGTAATGTTGTGCGCCGTTGCCATGACTGTGGAAGAGCGCGCAGTAAAAGCACGAGAAAGATGTGCACCACGTGTAACAAGTTCGTATGTGGGGATCATTCGAAGATTATGTGTCTATCCTGTGCAGAAAATAGAAGTTAGAAATTAGTTCCTAGTATTTTTTTTATTGTGATCTCAATTAGAGCGAATTGATTGATTTTTGTGCCAATTTAGAGAGGTTTTTTATATTTGTTGATTTTTTGTAACACAGAGGTTATGATTAGGTTATGTTAATCATATTTAGTTCAGAAAACTGTACTGATTATATTTTCATATGTCTAATAAACCGTTTATGCTTATGAGTTTATTTATTTCAATTTGAAAATGGACTACGTATGTAGCCCGCGCGACCATTCTCGTTACTTTTAGGTGCGCGACTACTGCATGGTTAATAATTTAAAATTACCTAAAGGTCTGCGGGACTGTACTAATTTATTTATATCAACAGGAAAGCCATATAAAGCTGTAAGTACAATCAGCCGTTGGGACAAGAAAACAATGGAAGAGAATGGTATTGATATTAGTACGTTCTCAACACACAGTACCCGCCATGCATCTGCTGCTTATATTAGGGGTGTTAACATTGATGATAATTGGAACAATGAGCCTATTCACATGTATAATATAAGAAGCGATTTCCACGATAGAAACACGCGTTTCAAACATAAAATTGTGGTACCTAAATTTAGATTAGCAAAAACAAATAATTCATTTATGGGAAATGGTGTACGTTTTTATAACAGCCAAAGTCAATAACTGATCTAACCGAGACAAAGTTTAAAACCCACATTAAACGCGTACTTATTCAAAAAGCCTATTATAAGACCAAAGACTACGTTGCCGATAGGGATGTTTGGCTATAACACCTTCTGCACATGTGGCTTCCTTGGCTACTCACTGACAATGTACGTTTCTATCACAGTTCTAATGAAATTTTTGCTTTGTTTTTGGCATAATATACCTCTTTCAATCTTTGCTTTCTTTTTTGTTTTTACCTTTTGTTAAACTTACTTTGACGGATATTATGCATTGTTTTATATAACTTCTTTAGCTTCAACATTTTGTAAATGTGAGAACGCCGTAAACTTCTCAAATGCGCTATTCATTTAATAAGGCTTATGTAATTATCTTTTATATTAGTGACTGCATCCAAGATTACGTTGTTTTTATATCCCGCCCAAAATTGTATCTACAGAAATTGTAAAAGATATACGGTTTAAAAGAGTAACCATGGAGTTTCTTGCCGGTTCTTCTCCATAGGAAGCGACTTTTTGGAACCGTGCACGTAAATTCTGACTTTTCATAAGTGCCTTTGTATGGTTTATATGAAATAAAAACCTTTGACTTTGACTTTATTGCTATTGCCACACATTACATGGGACTAAATAACAGCATTGGTGAAATGTGGGTGTACCACTATATACACCTTTGCCTACCCCGTCGGGGAATACAGGCATTACAGGCGTGATGCTATGTTATGATATTAGGAGAGCCGCTGGTTGCACTGGGGAGTGCAAAATTTTATGAAAGACCTATAATCAACAATAGAAGCTTGTCTGAAGCTATTTTTAACTTTCATAAATAATATTAATTGCCACTTGAATTATACTTTCTTTTATAATACTTGCCAACAATTTTGATTGTTTATTTGTTAAAATAATAATTTTAATTATTATGATATTTTTCATAGATGTTTATTGATTTTATAACTGGTCTTCGAACATCTAGGTACACTTATTTTCTATCACCATTGACCGGAGACAACGAGTATAATTGAATAGTCAACCGAACTTACCTGCAAGTGAAGTTCGATGGAAATTATACGTAGTAGTTAGTCTCGTCCGAAGACGATGAGTCCCGCCCGACCCAAGCATTTCATGCTATATCGCACACCTAGATGAAGGGTAGCACAACTCAAAATAATCCAAAATTGAGTTATTGCAATTATCGGAATCAGCGCCGAAAACTACATAAACTCCAAAGACACCTGTGTACAAACTTCATTCCTAAAAAACTAGATGGCGCTGTAAGTCAGTCTTTCTGAGTAGCTCCACGGTCACCCCCCACCAACAACAGTAACGCATCACCAGTTACGACATGTCAGCCGCAGGGGAATATGCTGTCAACTCGCACAAAGACTAAATTATTTCGACTTAGTTTTGTATTCGTGGCAAACCGCAGTAATAAAGCGTGAATTATTTTGAGTTGATTTTGTATTCGTGATTGAATCGGTTTTGTTTCTTGGGTGTTCTTCAAACTATTTCCACTTATACCAGTATTGTTGACGAATGTAAGTAATTTTTGTTTTACTAACTAATAATAGTTTAGTGTTGGTGAAATTATTTGGAACTATTTGAGTTGGTCTGTTATTGCTGGTTAAATTTAAATTCGCTCTTATTCTAAAACAATAAATGCTATTGTTTATTTTGTTATAGGAATATTTAGAGTTGCCTTTGTATTTTTGAAACTGATTTAATAAATTTTAATTCTTTAATAAAATACTGCAATTTATAAACTTTTTTGAGTTACTTTGGTATTCGTGAATTTTATTAACTTCGTATTTTTTTGCTACAGATGATGAGGGGCCGTGGCCTTTTACTTCTACAGAAGGTGATGGAGACCAGTTCAAATGAGCCTGAACGCAGTCATGTGGAGAAACAACTCCAAGAGAATTCCACAACACCTTCAAATACCACCATGGTGATGGAAGAAATCTCTGAAAATGGCACCATGGAGTCACAAAAGAATCCAGCAACGTTAGCACCACCATCAGCCAGCACCCAGGTGAAACCATCGTACTATATTTCTCCGGTTAACAGCGAATGTAGCGATTTAGACGATTCAGATGCGGATCCGCCCTTCAACCCACCTCCCAAAGAGAGCTACCGTCCATCACTCGTCGTTCCAAGAAAGAGGTATCGATCCTCCAGTACTACCTCGTCTTCCAGTTCTAATAGTCCCAACAAGACTACACCACCAACTCAACTCTGCAACTCCGTGCCATCTACCATGCCGGATTCTGCCAATCTTTTAAACGACAATCCGGTTACTGAACCATCCACCTCTCAACCGATCATAGACCAGTCTGCTGATCCTGAAAGCCTACAAAGAGGTAAAAAAAAGACAAGAAAAAGATCTCGTTCCTCCAGCTCCTCCTCTAGTTCTAGCTCATCCTCTAGTAGTTCCAGCAGCTCTTCAAGCAGCAGTAATACAGAAATAGGTAGTAACTCTGTGCCGTCTGCCATGCCGGATTCTCCCAATCTTTTAAACGAAAATCCACCTGTTGAAGCTTCTACTTCTCAACCGATCATAGACCAGTCTGTTGATCCTGACAGCCTTCAAAGGGGTAGGAAAAGAACAAGAAAACCAGCTGGTTGGCTCACAAATCTTAAGAAATCTCGTCGAAATACCGGAAAGGCTTATGTAAGTTCAACTAATAAGAGAGTCCCTGAAAGAGCGGTTAAGCCTCCATGCCACGATAATTGCAAATTGAAATGCAAATCTAAAATAAGTGAAGTATTACGCAAATCTTTGTTCGACAAATTTTGGGGACTAGGCGAACTTCAACGGCAAAGAGAGTTCATTGTAAGGCACACACAAGAGATTAAGCCTAAATATAGATACAGCAGTACCCAAAATTTTAGGGCACTAAATTCTGCATTTATTTTTGAAGTTGAAGACACTCGTATTAGAGTCTGCAAGACTTTTTTTAAAGCTACACTAAACATAAGCGACCAATGCATTAGGACAGCTCTTTCAAAACGACAGGAGGGCGGTTTCATAGAAGATGACCGGAGGGGTAAGCACGGACAGCATTCCACCATAGATAATGAAATAAAAGAAAGTGTCGTCACTTTCATTAAGTCTATCCCCAGAATAGAATCTCATTACCTTCGAGCACAAACAACGAGAGAATTCATTCCAAGCGAAAGATCACTTGCGGATCTATACCGAGATTATAAAGATCTACGCGAAAATGAATGTTTACCATTTGCTTCGTCATCAACTTTTAATCGTATTTTTAATACACAGTTTAATATTTCGTTTCACATCCCCAAAAAAGATGCGTGTGATCTTTGTGAAACATTCAAAAATGCTATCGGAGAAGAACAACAAAAACTGCGTGAGGCTTATGACCAACATTTGAAAGAGAAAGTGTTGTCCAGATCAGAAAAGGAAGCTGACAAGAAAAGGACAGATGTAGTTGTTGCAGTTTACGATCTCCAAGCCGTGATGCAATTGCCAAAAGGGCAAGTATCCTTGTTTTTTTATAAATCTAGAATTAATTGCCTAAATTTCACGATTAGTGACTTGTATGCAAAAGATGTAATATGCTTCTTTTGGGACGAAATCGAAGGCAAACGTGGTGCTGTGGAAATTGGATCCTGTGTACTGCAATATATACAAATGGTTGTTGAGAAAAGTACATCGGGTACCGAACTGGACCTTATATTTTATAGTGACAACTGCTGTGGTCAGCAAAAAAATAAATATCTGCTGTCTGCCTACGCATTTGCTGTTGCAACCATGAGAGTAAACTCAATTACTCATAAATTTTTGATTCGTGGTCATTCGCAAAATGAAGGCGATAATGTGCATAGCGTTATCGAAAAACAAGTTAAACGATACACTAAATCAGGCCCGATATACTGTCCACAACAATACGCGACTTTAATAAGAACAGCTAAAAAGACTGGGAAACCTTATCATGTGGAAGAACTTACACATGACAAGTTCTATGATCTGAAAGCCCTTCAAGAAGAATGGGGAAACAATTTCACTGTTAATGTTGACAGAGAACAAATAAAATGGCACGATATCAAACAACTTCGCGTTGAAAAGCAACAACCAATGTCATTTTTTTATAAAACTTCTTATGAAGAGACAGTTTTTAAAAAAGCGTTTGTAAGAAATCAAAGACGCACACAAGATCACCAATTTTCTCCAACTTTGACACAAGCGTATTTGCAAAAAATACCATTGGGTGCCAATAAAAAGCGGGACATTACGGAACTAATTGATAAGAATATTATTCCACAGAGTTACGTCAATTCTTATTACAAAAATGCACTAGATTTATAGAATAAAAATTACGCGAAGAAATTTCTTCCAAACAATACCTACATACATAGGTGTATGTCGGTATTGTTTGGAAGAAAATCTGAATACTTATGTTTTTATGTTTTTTGATAACTATAGATAATACTAAAAAGTCTGATTTAATTAAGTAAAACAGTTTACAATTCTGTCGGTGAGCCTGTAACAATACTATTATAGTTTTAGATGCCTATAATAGATATTAGGTAAAGGTTGAAAATAAAAGTCTGATTTAACTAATAAGTTTAATCCTCTCGATGAGACTGATAATAATAGAATAGTTAAGTGTTTTAGATGCCTTTATTAATGTTACCTTTTTGTTGTAGTTTTTTTTGGTTATTTAAGTTAAGTGAAAACAGATAATTGTTGGTACCTAGTACCCACATTTCTCATGCCTGTTATGTTGAGTAATAAGTACGTGTTTTTGTAACTAAGTCATTCTTAAAATATCTTCCAAAGACTGTGCTATTTATAAAAAAATATACTACTTTTCCTGTAGTTTATAGACTTAATGGTCTAGTACTGATTAAAGAGAACTTAATACCTAAATTATAAGAAAAATGTCTACTTTGTTAAACGTTTTACTAACCTGTTCAAAGTTTAATGGATCTCAAATTAGAATAATGTAAGGTGTTCATTCTATTTTCCGAACAAGTGATGTGTTTTTGATTATCTTTATTTGTTTGTTACCTTAATACAAAATAAAGATGTGTCTTAATTAAATATAATGTTTTACTTCATTATTATAATAATTATACAAATAATAATTTAGATACACTACTCTTTATGTAAAGATTTAAAAAAAATATATTCACATTAAGACAGGATTAATTTAAAAAAAATCACTAATATGAAATCAATTTGAGTTGATAAAAATATTGAACAATGATTTAGTCACGATTACTAATATAACACGAAAAAAAATAATTAAAAATGTATACGTGTATTTGAAGGTAAGTAATTGATCAAATTAATATCTTAGTAAAATAATATACAACCTCATCCAACAATCATTTAAATCGGTCAAATAGAAAACGAGTAAAACGTTTTTTGCTGTTCCTGAAAAAAGAGGTATTTTGAGTTGTGCTACTCTTTATCTAGGTGTGCGATATGTAGATACCTACATGAGCAGTGACCCTATGTTGTAAAACCAATAAATAGCTATGGACTTAATCAAGATAATTACAGAGACAGAGGGCAGCACACGTAAGAGTGCGTTCCTGTTTTATTTATTCCTTCAAAATTATGTGACGCCAGGGACTGATGAGACCGGGACTACACTTGTTTGCTATCATCATCTTCGGACGAGACAAAAATTTCTTATAATTACCGTCGAACTTCACTTACAGTTAAGTTTGTTGGAATAATTGCGCGGATAATATTGCTTTTAATCAGAGATTTAATCGGATAGCTATTCCAGATCAGTTGTCATGTGACATCACAACTTTTAACCTTAAATTTATAACTTTAAAATTACAACTATTTAGACTTACTAATAATGATGAATATTAGTATCACCAAGAACTGACCCAAGCATTAAATCCGGTATCACTAGATCAATATTACAATTTCGTTCTATAATCCGATAATGGCATAAAAAATATGATTGGTAGAAATAGTATAAGACTAACTAAAGAGTGGCGCTAGGATATGTGTTTGTTTCCCTCCCATTCTTAATCATCACATCATTAGTAGTGGTAGCCTAATGTATGACCGTTGGACTGGCAAGTCAAAGGTTGCAAGTTCGAATCCAAGGCACGTATTATAAATTAATGATCACTTGCTTAAAACGGAGAAGAAAAACATCGTGAGGAAACCAGCACACATGAGAAATATTCTCAATGGTATGTAAAGCCATGTTAGAGGCCCACGGGCGGTTTAATCATCACATCATCATTAACATCATCTACAGGCCCCAGTGCTGAGTATATTTCGACTGCAGCATTATTTGGAAGGAATTTGTAAAACTTTGTTGATAATATGAGCACTTGAATGATACATTTTATACAGCAAAATTTCAAAGGTATCTTGGAGCAAAACGTTTGCTTTCATTACGCAATTTTAATGTAACTATTTATGAAGAAATAATAGTTTAATGAAAAAAAAAATACCGAAGTAAATCATACTTTCTGCATTCATTCAGTCACTATATCGTAGAAATTCGTTTGTGACACAATCATACACTTCTTTAATGTTTATGGTTCTCAAATATCGTAATTATTATCGTATGTGTGTGTATTCTTTATTCATCCGTTCATTCATTTTCAATCTTATAAGCAATCTTTATTCATACTCAATAATGCGACAACATTGGGTCCAGGGCCCATATAAAATTGCTCAGTTTGTAACAGAAAACAAACATTAAAATTTTATACTTTGCATTTCCTACGCGTGGCCCCGGATAAAACTAGGGATAGTGTATCGAATGTACAAAACACGCTTGCTACGCGCAATAGACGGAAGAAACTGAACCGCCGAAATCGATCGCCGTGAAAACACGGCCCTCAACCCGTAAACGGTAGCGACGGTGGTTGTCAAACATCATTATCAACTGACGCTTAAGATCGTCCATCTTGTATTGTTCTTCATTCTAAAAAGATATAAATAGAAAACTAAGCAACTTACATTCCAGGAAACGATGAAAAGGGTGGACAATGTGGTGGTTCATCAGCTTGAGCATGAGGCTGCCAAGTACCCTTAAGCAGAGCAGCCATCTCCATATCACTTAAGAGTGACGGAGGTGATGGTGGTGCACGATATATTGGTATCGATGGGGACCTAGTTGAAAAATACTAGTTAATAATGCAATCAATATTAATGTCTACAATAACACACTTCAAGTAGCTCTACGTACGGGATTCTTCGTCTCCTCTTCTCGTGCAGAGGGCTCTCCAGTGGCGAGCCAACTGGTAAATCCTCAATGTTAACAATGTCTAATCTAAAACACCAAAATCAATAAAAAAGATATGGAGTTTGATTGCTTTGGATATATAAAGAAATTGATTAATTTATATTTAAATTTTAAATACTATGTCTTATACTAGGAAGTTGTCCAGTATTGTGGGTGCGGTATCGTTTATAAATGATAAATAATTTTATTTCTGTAAATAGATCTTTTGAAGACGCTTTTACAAGTAATTTTTACAAACTAGGTTGTGCCGGCGTTGTACTATCTCTCAGAAGAAACGCCGCTAACACTCAGAGGTCAATTCTTATTTAAAGTCCAGACATAATAGTTTATCTGTGTGAGTGTTCCATTCAGGGATCGTTAAACTAAGGAAACGATACGTATTCCTGGATTCTCTTTTTGTGATCATTGTTTTTTAAATGACTGTCTATTTCTTGATAAAAGAAAATAAGCATTAATAAAGCGTAAAGGCTAACCTGTCAACTGCAGCTGGATGAAATATTCTAACATCCCGAGAATATAAATGGGCAGCCCTCCTCCGGCCACGACCACTATTTCGTCTATTATCCTCCACCAATGCACTTCCACCTTGCATCGGTACTCGCCACGTCATCCTCATACAACAAAAATGCAAATAAAACACATGCATGCAAAAGAGTTTTATGTATGTAATACGGACAATGCAAAAAATGAGCCTAAAGCCAAAAGTTATAGAGGATGGAAATGATATAATTTTAAACAAAAAATAAAAACCGCCTTCAAAATTCCACTACACTAAAAAGTTCAAAATAATATCAAAATTTGCTTATAATAAAATAATTTTAAAATAACAATATATAATAATAATCTGTTAATTTTGGAGTCGGTGCCTGTACTGGGAGAGGGTTATTGTTTTCCTCTTGTTAGTCACTTATGTTCGTTGTGCTGTGGTTATGTTACCGGCCTTTGTATCTGGTTGTAAACCCCACATACATCAGGCACCGACTCCAAAATTAATAGATTATTATTATATATTGTTATTTTAAAATTATTTTATTGTAATCAAATTTTGATATTATTTTGAACTTTTTAGTGTAGTGGATTTTTGAAGGCTGTTTTTATTTTTTGTTTAAAATTAATTTATTTTAGTCTTTTTAGTTTTAAGTCTAATATATATATTGTATAGGTCATATATAAGTTTGTATACTTCATACATAAGTTAATTTTGTAATTTAATAATATGGGTAGGCCTTCGAAAGCCGCTAGGACTTATTAACTGCAGCGGTGAAATGTTTGTGTACAACAGTGGACACTTCTGCCTACCCCATCGGGCAATACAGGCAGGCATGATGCTATGTATGTATTGAGTGGCATGAACTATACATGGATAAGCGATTACAGCAATTGCGAGTGATTTGCTGTGATTTATTGAAGAGTTCCATTGTCTAACTTCGAAGATCTTCATCAGATCTTCACTAAATTGAAATGGAACCATTTCTGGGGACTACTCTTGCAAACAAATATATCGACGGACATACATTCAAAACAAGGTAGCTACTGTAAAACGTTGAGGAGTTCCCTTGACTGTCCTCCGTCTTCATCATCAGACCCCTAATGACAGTCGCAACCCATCTAGGTGTAAAGTTCTCATCAACACAAATTAATCAAGCCCAAACACCAGGTAATTGCTGTAAATCGTTAGAGTTCCCTAGATCGTCTTTCGGCTCCATCATCAGATCGACTCCAGAACTTCATTAAATATTTGTGCTTTATAATACTTAATGAAAAAATTAACAAAGGCACTAGTCGCCCCTACGATTTGCGAAGGTTTCCCTAGATTTCTCGGGGATGCCATCATCAGATTCTGGTTTCCTTATCATGGTACCACCGTTGGGATATCTTCTTTCAAACAAAAAAAGAATTATCAAAATCAGTTCATAAACGACGAAGTTATTTCCGAACACACATAAATATATATATATATATATATGATCGAATTGAGAAACCTCCTCCATTTTTGGAAGTCGGTTAAAAATGGGATAGTCTTGTATTGTTCTGCTAATGCTCCAAGAAATATTTCCTTATAAATCCTACAAATACAGAATACAGATATTGAGTTGTCAAGATATGACAAATCAACTGATGACATTACATGATTCAGTTATCTGTTAAACTGGAGCAGGTTATAGTAACAATACGCACTCGCTCAAATCTGCGGTGCGAGCATGGTTCTTTTTGTCGACACGTTTGTCGATTTTAAACGTCAAGTTTGACGTAAAATGTTTATAAAACGATAAAATTCAATGCATAAAAACTTTTATCGAGTTGACAAGTTTGTCGAAAATATCCGTGCTCGGACGCCTGGATATGTATTAAATATTTTTATATCCCCAGAACAGCTTTGAACAACGTGTTACTGACCCGAGTATTTGGCTATATACAATATTTTTTTTAACCTTGCCCCACACCAGGAATATTTCTTCCCGTATTGTGGGTGCATTTACAAACACATAATCACACATGCACACACACCCAGACCCGAAGCTACGACTCGCGACGTAGCAGCCGATCTCTCGACCACTGGGCCAACCGCAGCGACTATAAACAATGTTCGCCGTATATAATTTGGGCTAAAGTCCTAAACATATTTTCCATTCAAACCAAGTAAAGAATTATGGATTCCAAAATCAAGAAGAGCCAATAGCAAGAAAAAATTAAAGAGACACAGACACTACTCATGATCAGCCATCTAGCATTTTGATTGTCAATTAGTACTAACATCTATGAAACACATAAAAAATCAAGGATTGACTGACACTTTTTTCATTCTGTGGGTACTTTAGTAAACATTCCATCTACCTCGTTTGCTGATAATGAAAAATACGCTCTGTTCCTTCCACAAACACCTAATATTATAATAGTAAGCACTAGTGCTAGTAGCAAATATATGAATCAAGACGTTTGGATTAAACTAATCGTTCATCGTTAAAAAAAAGCCCCAAGAAAAAATCCTTTTAACGGACAAACCAACATCGTTCGCAGAGCGCATGTTAAAATAAATAAAAATCATAAGACCATCACCATCTGAAAGGCTTATTTCTGGCCGGTACCTACTATAAAAAGGTAGGTAGAATGCCGATAGAAAAGTTACCATAACGAGCAAAGGTTCGAAGGAATGATAGCGTGTCTAATTAATATTTGTTTTTCCTGGCGTCTTGAACAGTTTGCAGCGCTCGTCGTCGTTCTTATTTTGTAGTTTGATTGATTGTATTAAAAGAAAATAATGTAAAATACATTTTCGTAGAAATAAAAATACGGTCATGAGCAGGATTCGAGCCTGCGCCTCCCGGATAAATACTCCAGGCGCTCTGACCGCTAAGCAATCTCGACCTCTGCTCACTACCCCGAATTCTTCGTTCACATTTTTAATTCGTCTTTTGGTGACTTCATCACTCCATCTATTCAGTCCCTATACAGATGACAGATATAATGTATTTTTACATTTTATTAAAGTACACATCCCACGCCGTCGAGCTCAAAAAGTAAAGGCAGTTGACTCTAGGTGCGGGCCGAACTTTGAACATTATTCTAGTACAATACACACAAGTAAGCAACTTACATTTCAGGAAACGGTAGAAAGGGTGGACATAATGGTAGATCATCGGCTTCAGTATGAGGCTGCCAAGTTTCTTCGTGCTGACCAGTCATCTCCATTGTTCGCATAGGTAATGACGGCGGTGGTACTTCAAAATCTTGCGATAAGGTAAGGTCCATTGGAGACGGTGAAGAGCTGGTCAAAAAAATCTTTGTTATTAATGCATACAACATAATATTTACAGTAATATACTTAAAATAGAACTACGTACGAGTTCAAAGTACGTGACCTTCTCTCGCGCAGAGGGCTCTCCAGTGGCAGGCCAGGTGGTAAAGCCTCCATGTTAACCATATTTAACCTAAAAACCAAATTCAATAAGTTTTAACATACGCAAATGTTTATTATAATATACTCCCGAAATTTCGGGGTTCATTTCCACGGACACTAGCCAAGTACGTACGCAGGAGATACATTGGTGCATTCCATCTTCCTTCACTCTCAGAGTCTGATGGAATGGCAATCTGACATGACAGGCGCAGAATCGACAGCTTTACGTGCTCTGTTACACCGCCACCTTTCTATTAGACATGAGTCCGATATATCATATCGTAACTAAAAGCGGATATACACATATATCATATCGTATCAATATGTCACACACAGAAAACCGTTTTTACAATATGGATCAAATCATATCGAAATAAACGAAAAACGAACTATCCATATCCGTTTACATAGCTTACTCAATTTCTCATACTCATATCTATCCCGTGGTTAGATATTCGCCTTCTCTCTGTCCAACTGATTACGTTACCTGGTGTGAAAACGAGACGAAGCGAATATCGTTCAGCGTTTGCTGTAGATATCTAAAAACTCTATATCGATATCTAATAACGGTTTTTCATATCGGATATGTAACCGTTAACAGAAAATACCAAAAACGCCTACTCCTGTCTACTTCCTATCTCTGGGCTATTGAGAATTTTCTAACAGAAAAATCCAATAAACTTTGCCCGATCCGGGAATCGAACACTGTCATCGGATTCGACATAAAAATCAGCAGCTGCGCTAGCGGAGCTAGACCAACGGGGCAGCACATTATATTATTAGGGCTAAGTTTTATTATAATAAAATTAATGTTTAAGGTTAAAGTATCGTTTTGTTCATTAGGTTATGGGCCCAGTCACGTCTGTTAATTACTAGAGTTGATGAGAATCTTGTTTATATTTGACAATACGTTAATTTTATTTTTTTATAACCTCACTTTTGCACGTTTCAAAATAGCGACCCACCCCGGCTTCGCACGGGAAGCACAAATTATTTATTATTACTGAAATAAAATATAGCCTATTTTAGTCTGCAATAATATATCTTACTAATCATGAAAGAATTTCTATCAATACGCCAACCGCGCTGTCTAATATTAGAGTAATAACATATTAGAAAAGCTAACCCTTGAACAAGGTGCAGTATTCCAGAGTTCTGGGAATACGAGTGGGCAGCAGTACCCCGGCCGCGATTACGTCTGCGTCTATCGTCCATTCCACCACTGCGCCCACCGCGCTTCCATTCTCGTCTCGTCACACTAATACAACAAATAAAATTAAAAAGCATAGTAGAAAAAATTGGTAATACACTTCTTAGGGCCGATTTTTCAATCCTCGGGTAAAACTACCAATAGCTACCTAAAGAATAAAGTTATTAAAGTTAAACAAATAAACCTAACCCAACAAATTCGAACACCAAGCTGCATTACTCTTGAAATTAATATCAATTCCAGTCTAATTCCAACGTTAAATTATAGGCCTTAAAATAAAGCCTTAAAATAGTGACAATGTAATTTAAAAATAAACAAACTACCTTCATCATAGTTTTTGCAATTTTATAGCAAAGGCTAAGGCTAACCACCACTAGGCCCATGTCAGGCTTTATGTAGGACCGATAATCGAGCCGACTTTTTATTTATATTTATTTTCTCACCAACTTTTTATAGGACGTGTGCGTTGCGCTATTGCAATCACTACGTTCTATAAAATAGACACAGAAACAGACTCCTACAAAAGATCGGTCACCGATTATCGGACGTGGGCGGGCAGCATTGTTGGTGACATGTGTGTGTACAATTATGTACACCTCTGCCTACCCCCTCGGGGAATACAGGCGTGATGCTATGTTATTAATTTATTGTTAAGACATTTTGGACATAATAAGAATTGACATATTTCCAATATCAATCGAGCGTATTTATTTTCATAAGTAACCCTGAAGGTCTCGAAATAAAAACGCACACGAAAAAGTCTCATTAGTCATACTTAAAAACTAGAAAAAGTAAAAATGTTATTTTAGTTCATATTCAATATTCATAGTATTATGATAACGTATAGTATTATATTTAAATTGTTTTTCTCATTAACCTAATGTAGGCTAGGTTTTAATTTAAAAAAACATAGTGACGGTACTCAAAGAAAAAAAAAACAACAAGTCCTCTAAAGTTATTATATTAAATGGAAAAAGAATACGGTCCCGAACAGGATTCGAACCTGCGCCTCCCGGATGAATACTCCAGGATCCGGGAGGCGCAAGTTCGAATCCTGTTCGGGACCGTATTCTTTTTCCATTTAATATAATAACTTTAGAGTTCGCTAAGCATGCGTTAATGCTTTTCAAAGATTTATCTTGAATCAACAAGTCCTCATTATGTACCTATATCAAAAATCAAAACAAATATGTACACACTACACACAAATGGCCGAATCACTGACCTTGACGAGATGGTGTGGCGCCCCAGCCAGATATTGGCCGACCATGTGTTGCGTTGCGTGTTTATGTCACAATATTTTTGTAAAATATAATCTACATAACAACATAATTACAAGTGAATACTAGGTATTAATTTCTCAGTATCATTTGTTATTGTATGTAAACAAAGGTACTTATGGCTTTAAAGTCTTGAATGACTATTATTTCTAATCAAAGTAAACAAACATTTCTGTCCAAAAAATATATAAACCTATACAATAAAATCTGTAACTTACCCATTCATGTTTCACTTCACTACCACAAACTTTCACAATTCACTCGTATTATTAATAGATTCAACAAAACCCTCCAATGTTAATCATCGCAAAATGCGTAGCACGTCCGCGCACAACACCGATTACGAATTAATGTTATTTTTATTTAAAGTGAAGCTGAAAATGTATGTCGCGTCATGTCGTGTCCTTGTCTTTTGTTGCCGTTGTTTCACAAGTTAGAGCAGGATCGATATAAGCGTCACTGTTACGCATGGAATACACATGGGGTTCGGCCAGAGTCTGGCTGAAGGCTGCCCCTCGGGTGGCAAGCAGCCAGATACTGGCCGATCGCCACAAGTGTTAGTTTCGATATAAGTTTTAGACTATATTGATCTTGCTCTAACGTATGAAATTACGTAGACTAAAGACAAGGACAGGAGGCGACGCAAAACGGATCTTCATTTTATAGTAGTTTCATTCATAATAAACATAATTTTGTTGATAGTGACGCAACGTATTTTGTGGCAGATAGCTGATATGATAAGATATATGATATGATATGGATGTTTTTATTATTGATTTCGAAATGTTTTTGGTAGGCAACATACTTTGTATACTTCGGCTGGTAGACTTGCATTTTATTGTGAAATGTAAAGTTATATTATGTTTAAATTTAATATAACTTGTGTTTAATGCAAAGTAAAAAAAAACTTTGTAGGTATTTCTATACAAAAATATTAAATTATACACCTTAAGTTGTAAAAGTACTTGAGTTAAATTTTAAACATTAACTGTTATCGCTCGCCAGTCGCCGTTCGAGTCAAACTGTTCTCAGAACAGGAATGTAAACATGCCTTTTTTTTTTTGCCAGGCGCGCTCTAGTTCCAAGATGACGCAATCTGTTGTCGAGTGTGATAAAAATAGATGGGAACGTACCTATGTCGTTTTAAGTATGAACTGTTAAATAATAATTAACTGTTATAATATTTTGTACTAAATTTGTTTAGGTAAGTGTTACTAACAATAATTGTGGACTTAATTTTTTCTGATCAAATAAATGAATTGAAATATATGGCGAATAAAACAAAAACTATTTATACTATAACTATATTGTAAATAATTGTTTACATATATGCATATATCGACGAATATTTTTCAAAATACTGGCAAATTTTTGATTATCCTATTAAAAAAAAAAATTAAATACAAATAGTATACCAAGTTAGCTTAGCTATTCAAAGATTAATTATAATATACTAGCTGTGCCCGCAACTTCATCCGTGTGGATGTCGAAAACTAACACTCAGCCTGTGGAACCCTAATTCGGAGTAACTTAGGCTAATTACAATATAATAGCTGTGCCCCTTGGTTTCACCCCGACAATTTGAGGAAAAAACCTACTAAAATATATTCCACCAGCACCCCCCCGTCATGACAGCGCCTAGCACATCGTAAATGCGCCTCCCTCATCGGTATAGTGGTCCCAAGCGCGACTGCTGAGCATGAGGTCTCGGGTTCGATTTCCGGGTCGGGCAAAGTGTTATTGAGTTTGTCTGTTAGAAAATTCTCATTAGAAGCCCGGATTTTGAATTGTGTCTGGTAGATGGTAATAGGCTCACCACCTATTACATTGGACTTAATAACAGCGTTTGAGAAATGTGGGTGTACGACTGTCTACATCTCTGCCTACCCCTTCGGGGAATACAGGCGTGATGATGTTACGTTATAAATGCGCGCGTGGTACTTGATCATTATTTTGTTGCAGAGTTATTTTAAAACAACGATATCTCCGAAGATATTCTTTGAAATCAAATTATGTAAAGAGCACTTTTGATGTATAATGTATTTATTTGGATAAGGATTAATATCATGTTTATAAAAACACAATTTTTCAATTCGAACCAGTAGTTCCTGAGATTAGCGCGTTCAACCAAACAAACAAAATCTTCAGCTTTATAATATCAGTATAGATATGTTTCCTTTTGTTCGATAATTTGTTGCTATCTTGTAGGTAGCGACATAATCACGTTGCTGTTGAAATCTAGGGATATTTTATCAAACAAATGCGTAAAGTAGTTTTGGCAGTCCTCTCTTGATAATAACCTATCAAACTTGTTTGTTGTCGCAATATTTTTTGATTATAAAAAAGCTTTTTAGACTTTAGAAAGTGTGGTGTGGAGAAGCCTCTGAAAGAATGGTTCAGACTCCTCACCTCACACTCTTACCGGGTCTATATAGGCGGCACGTTTAGCGATGAAAAAATGGTCCGAGGGTACCGCAGGGCTCAGGAAGTGGTCCCGTATGCTATTTAATGCATGTAAATAGCCTATGTAACGTGCTACAACATTACTCGGCGCATATGTTCGCAGACGACCTGTGTGTCTTGCGAGCCGGTACGGACCTCACTGAAACGTGTCAACCAGTTCAGCAAGACGTGGACGTAATAGTTAAATGGTCTCATGATAACGGAATAGTACTAAATTCCCATAAAACACAATACATAATTATACATTCACCCTACTTACCATTAATTGTATTAAAGGAAAATCCTGTACCATTACACCCTCACACTTTTGATTGCATACATGGTAACTGTGTCAATTTTGGTTGCTAAAAGAATAGCAAAAGAACCACAGGCAATAGAAGGAACAAATATAAGAAACCCGGAAATAATATGTAATAATTCAAGATATGTCCTTGAAAAAGCATTAACGCATGCTTAGCGAACTCTAAAGTTATATGTAATATATTAAATGAAGGGAAAATATTGAGTGAGGAAGAGCTGAACACTCCAAAAAAAAAAAAAAAAAAAAACAAAAAAAAAAAAAAAAAAAGGAGAGGCAAAAATACGAAGACAGGAAAAGAAAACAAGTATTTGAAGAAATCTGATATTGGTTATCAAGAAATGTATAATACTGATAAAGATTCTAGATATAATTACGAGATTCGAAGTATTAACAAGACTGAAAATAATGATAAGACTGAAACTGAAACAATCAAACACAATAAACTAACAAGAATAAAGATGAATACCAAATAGAAGGAGTAAGTGATAAAAATAAGGAAGTATACGGAGTAAACGATGCAGTACTTGTCAGGTACTTTAGCAGAAAAATAGACCTACTACATTGGATTCATTGCGAATATATTTCAAAAAAGCAACGAGACCTATTATACCGTTAATTTCTTAAGAACAATTAAAAAACCGCATCTTACATTTTTCCAACCAACAAAAAAAGGTATTGACGATATAACGGAACTATTAATCATAAAAAAAGTAAATTTAGAAGGAAGCAATGAGAATGGTACAGAATTTAACTTATCAGACGAAAATGATAAAGTGTATTTTTAATATATGTAAACACCGTCTAAGTGTTTAGAAAACTGTTATTTTTATACAAATTGATTGATCCATATATGCCTAAATCTATTGTAGAAAATTAGTTTGCTCATTCAAGACACATTCTCGTTAATGAAATATTCGATTTTATTTATAGTTAAATAATATAATATAAATTTATACATATAATTTATATACAATATTTAGAGTTATATAATTATAATAATATATACAACAGTGTATTAAAAAAATTGCCGCATTGAATGCCGAATACCAACTAAAGTAACAAAAATTTGGAAATGTTCGTATTTTGTAGATTTCAACAAAATTACGAGAATACAATTTTCTTTATTTGGTTTGCTCACTAGGACCAGTTCAATTTCTTATTAAGTCCATAAAAGCACAACAATGCCACTAAAGTTCAAAAAATTCACATTTGTATTATGTAAAGTATTAAATCTAATAAGTCGCGGAGGGAAGTTTAGTGACAGATTTCCAATACATTTTTAATGACCGATAATTTAAAGTGTTTTTTTACTAGAATGGGACTAATTTGTTTGGGCTCACAGTATCACACACACGCAGCACGCAGCTCACAGTACAAGCGTGTATCGATCAGACTTTTTTTTATATTAAAGTTGTTATTTGTAGATCTCTGTTTATATATAATTACAGTTTAGGATGACATTTATAAAAAAAATTAGTTAGAGCTTAGGGCTGTATAGTTCAGTAGTCAAAATAAGCTACGTTGGTAGCGTTAACTCCATAAATTATGACTAGTTAATGAAACTACCTCCTGGTCTAGTGGTCTCAAACGCGACTGCTGAGCAGGAGGTCTCGGGTTCGATTCCCGGGTCGGGCAAAGTGTTATTGAGTTTTTCTGTTAGGAAATTCTTAGTAGCAGCCCGGAGTTTGGAATTGTGCCCGGTTGATGGCAATAGGCTCACCACCTATTACAAGGGACTTAATAACAGCATTGGTGAAATGTGGGTGTACTATTGCGTACACCTCTGCCTACCCCTTCGGGGAATACAGGCGTGATGCTATGTTTATGTTAGTTATTGAAAACTCAAGCATCCCGTCAACTCTTCAAAAATCCTTTCGTAAATACCCGAATGCACTTTTATATACCTTTTATTAAATAAATAAATAAATAATAATAAACAACAACAACTATTGATATTAACCTATCAATCATAACATGTTATCGAACAAAAGGGCACATATATATTATAATTAAATGTAATTAAACTTGAAAACGAAAATATTATTGAGTCTGTACCTATATAAAATACGAAGAAACTTCCGCGACCTAATTATTAGCAAATATGACATCGATTTGTTATTGTAATCGACATACAAGTTTTACTATGATGTATAGTCGACCACCAAATTGCTTTACCTCCAGTTGGGGATTCAAATACGCCCGTGTACCTTCTATAAAGTGTTCAAACCGGATAAACCACTTGAAATTTGCGCTTAACGGCGCGCTGCCTTAATGTAAACAAACTCGATTTATGACGGCTTCAAGTGTCGCAAACTTAAACTAATGACTGTTTATATTAGATAAGAGTACAAGGATCACTTACAAACAGTAACTTGAGTAGGATTACATTGTAAAATGTTTTATAAATACGCAATATTTTGACAGAGAAGCAAAAAAAAATGTTGTTTACGAAAATATTGTTTATTTTCAAATCAAGATTTTTTATTTATTTATTTATTTCACACTTACATATTCTATCATAACAGGAGCTTAACCTAATGCGACAGAGAAGTGAATTATGTTCTTAAATATAAATTAATTCAATTAAGCGTAGGTATTCACACAACACATTCTAAAAACATATGGCAATTAAACCTCTGAAATATCGTAACATACTATCCTATATGCGGTCCTTGTGAAGTCGTTCAACGAACAGGAAAACAAATCAATATGCTCAGCGATCGCGTTGAGCGTGCGCAGCGCGCGCGACATTGGCGCTTGGTGTAAGAGGTTGGTGCGTGCTGTTGGCACCACCAGCAGCCGCGGCCGCCGCCGCCGTCCCACATACTCATCCGGCACGCACAAGCAAAGCTCTTCCAGTATTGCCGGAATATGATTTTTTCCGCGTAGCAGTTGAAATAAATAAGTAGCCAGCGTAACTTCTCGTCTAGCTTCCAGTTTATAATAGCCCACCACACCAAGCAAAAACAATGTTGGATATAGTAACGGATATCCTGGGTATACACTATATAATTTAAAGTAAATAAATCTTACGAATTTGGTCTGAATTCTTTCCAACATTGCTTTGTACTTGGCTTCATTTGGACTCCGCATTGCATGCCAAATGACTTTTCACTAATGCCTCATACAAAGCTTTTAAAGCTCTGACGTTAGTGAAATCAGTGGCCTGACGTAAAACGAATCCAAGATTACGGTAGGCTTTCTTACAAACCTCAACAATATGTTTCCTAAAAGTTAGATCTGCAGTAAAGTGAATACCCAAATCCCTGATCTCTGTAACACGCTGTATGGGTTGCCCCTCCATGTGATACGAGCAGTGACTAGGGGTGCGTGTACGGGTGAAGGACAGTATTGAGCATTTTTTTACATTAAAATATAACTTGTTCTCTTTACTCCATTTAATAACATTATTTAAGTCCTGCTGTAGCAGACTATGATCCACAGTCTTATCCTTAACTATCATGCTCAATTTGAGGTCGTCAGCAAAGAGAAGGCACGTGGATTTTTCAACTATTTTTGGTAAATCATCAATCATAAGAACAAACAGTAACGGTCCCAAATTACTTCCCTGACTGACACCAGATCTTGTGTAATAAGGCTCAGAATGGTATCCGCCACAGTCGACAATTTGGCGTCTCTCGCGCAGGTAGCTGGCAAAGAACTTTAACGTGTGAGAAGTAAAACCCATGTTGGCCAGCTTAAAGAGCAAGACGTCATTGTCGACTGTGTCGAACGCCTTCCGGAAGTCCAAGTATGCAACATCTACCTGCAGGCCAGCATCGACTGCTGGGATCATAGTCGCCATTTGATGCAGGAGATTGCCCGTTGTACTTCTTCCCGGGCGGAAGCCATGCTGTGCTTCAGATAAATGGCCGCTCACCTGTGCGTACAAGCTGCTGTGGATAGCCGCCTCAAATACTTTTGCGGGTGCTGAAAGAACAGCTACAGGTCGATAATCACTAGCTTCCTTACATACTTTACCTTTTGGTACCGGTACCACTCGTGTCAGCTTCCAACGGTCGGGGAACTTTGCCGTTGCAATACATGTGTTAAACAAATGTAACAATGGTTCAACTAATGTTGTTCCACAGTCCTTAAATATAACAGGAGGATAGAGATACCATCCGGCCCCACTGAACGTTTGGCAGGTAGGTGCGCGAGGGCGCGCCGCACCTCGGACCGCTCAAGGCGGCCGAGGTGCGTCCACGCACCGGCGCTGCTCTGAGTCCCCGAAGCACTTACTGCCGCTACATCCAGAGAAGCCGGCTCCGTGCTGTACACTGAGTGAAAGAACTGTGCAAACTCATCTGCACATTCGTGGTCTCAGAGCACATACCCGTTTCTAAATAATTTATATTGTCTGGTATTACCTTTTTTCGACCTAACATAGCTCCAAAAATCTTTTGGATCCAAGGCCAGATGCTGCTGTATGCGGTCCCTATAACTGTCATGCGCTGCCCTAGTCTCCGTTTTGACTCTCGCCCTGCACCGCGCAAACGCCTCGTAGTCAGTGGGTGACTTGCTCTTCTTATACTTTTTATGCAAATTCTATTTAGCGACAATATTCTTAATAATATCGGATGTATACCAAACTGGATAAATACGATTGCTGGTTTTCAAATTCTGCTTTTTAAGAGGTATACATGTGTCAAAAGTCTCCGTGATCTTTTTATAAAAGAACTTTAAAGCCAAATCAGGATCCCCAATTTTATAAATATCATTCCAATCTATTGTAGACAATAAATAATATAATTGAACAAAATCTGCTTTGGCAAAGTTCCACTGCTTAAATAATACGCGATGTTGATGAGTGTCAGTTGGAGAGGACATTGGCGGCGAAGGCGAGGGAGTCGCGGAGACTTCGATGGCGACCACGAGCGGCGGGTGATACGCATCCACTGGTTGCAAGCCTTCAGGCTCCGCACCAACCGTCACACCACTACGCCCGCTCAAAACTAAATCCAACTGCCTGCTATTACAATTAGGTACCCCGTTACATTGAACCACTTCACAATAGGCTATAAAATACTCATAACAATTACAAATATTACTATTGCACGAAAATAAATTAAAATCTCCTAATATTATTACATTATTATTATATTTGTTACATATTGTTTCTAATATTCTAAACAGTAACATGTCCTCATTAGTCATCGATGACATATGTATTTTTTTATTTTATTGTATAGTCTAATAATGTATCTTTAGTTTTTAATACACATGTCTGTAACATTATTAAAGCAATCGGCGGAAGAAAAAAATATTTTGTCGGCAAAAATTTCAAGGTTAAAATCGAAGTCACGTTACGTAAATATTTATATTCGAATAAACAATCAAAATGTTGTTTGTTAGTTTTTATTTGACAGATAATAGGTTCCTAACATCATCTTTCTATGAATCTATCACAAATAAAATGTTCCAAGGAGATTCCAATTGGAATATGAATGTAAGAAAAGTAAAGGCACTTTACGCTTGCACGGTTGGTCGCCCTAGTCACCAGACACGACATGATGGATATTTGCCAAAAACTTCCAGTAAATTAAAATGTCAATAAGTTTGACAGTACCTGACTGACACTTTGATCTTGTAAGCGAAAATAGACCTTGTCATATTATGATGTACAAACGAAATTAGCATTAGGCTGGTAAACCAATTGTATGGTCGACTATACTTAGAGCTAAGGTATACTCGCGAAAGTACAAAATTGTATTGTACGTTTAATAGTAATAATATACTTTGTAATAGCCGACGCGGCACTCGGGTCCTACCTATTAAATAAACACATTATAAAAAACTAAAATATAAAAAAGGCTGTCATTGGTGTGCTTGTGAGTTGTGTGTAATTCTTTCCCCAAATAACTTAGCATAATGCCTGTCTGTGTAAGGGTTAGAAAGAGGGGTACTTGTACACCCATATTTTACTGAGCCAAACAATAATATTTCATATATACCGTAAAACCTTACAAGATTGCCCAACTAATCTGACTTTACCCGGCAAGGTACTTTTCACAAATACTTAAAAAACCTTTTAGTTAAAAAAATTTTAGCTAAATTTTTTAGTTACGTTTACTATTTAATCGATGGAAGAAATTTGAATATATTAGGTATGTACAAATTAATTCGGTCCGCTTTTGTGTTGTTAAAAATAGATTTATTTTAATACAAAATGAATTTACATATTAATCAAAGTATTGTCCATCGATAATTACTACTTTTTCCCACCTCTCAGGCAATTTTCGAATTTCATCTCGAAAAAATGTTTCGTCTTTTGAGGCATTCCAACTTCCGACCCAATTTTCTATTTCTGCAAAAAAAGTGAACCGGTGACCTGACAAGTCGTGCTGCATCCGTCAGAATAACCAATAATCAGAAGGAGCAAGGTCCGGAGAATACGGCGGGTGTGGTAGAATATCCCACTTGAGTGTTTCTAAATATTGTTTGACGACGTTTGCGACATGAGGTCGAGCCTTATCGTGCAAAAGATTAACTTTATCATGTCTTTGTTCATATTCCGGCCGTTTTTCTCGTAATGCACGGCTCAAACGAATCAATTGTAGCCTATACCGATCGCCCGTAATAGATTCGCCATGTTGTAGCAGCTCATAATACACAACACCCTTTTGGTCCCACCAAATACACAGCATAACTTTTGAACTCAAATTTTGCTTTGGAGTTGATGTTGAGGTCGATGGTAACGATTCGCCTGGCTTAGCGTAATATTTTTTCTTCTAGGAATCATCGTAGAATAGCCATTTCTCAATTCAATTCAATTCATGAGGGACCCAGTTTCCTTGCTTTTTAATCATTCCTATGGACTTTAATCGTACAGAAACTGCTTGTTGAGTCACTCCCAACGTATCAGCAAGCTGTTCTTGCGTTTGACTCGGATCTTCGTCGAGTAACACCTCCAATTCTTTGTCTTCGATTTTTTTTGGTTGTCCTGGGCGTGGTTTATCTTCAACGCTGAAATCACCATTCTTGAAACGTCTGAACCATTACCTACATGATTTATCAGTTGGAACATTATCACCATAAACTTCCACAAGCATTCGATGCGCTTCAGCTGAACTTTTCTTCCAATTAAAGCAAAAAACTAAAACCTCCCGCACATGCTGCTTGGTAAACACAAGGTTTGATATATTAAAAAAAATAAAAACAAAGTTTTTTTATGAAATTCAAAGTGATAGAAACTGAATGTTATTGACAGATGTCTAACCTCTCTGAAATCACCGAGATCAGCTGTCACTATGAAACATTCATATTCAGAGCCATCTTTTGAAAACGGACCGAACTAATTTGTACACCTAATATCTCCGGCAACACTACGGAACGGATTTTGCCTAATGTCACTTCAGTCGGCTGTCAAACTGTGTTGAAGTAGGTGGTGTATTTTGCGGGCCAAAATTCGTGTGGAAAACTTTTTTCGGAACTCGGTTTGTAATTAATTAAAGCAGGTAAGTACGATTTTTACCACTGTTAATATTAAACGCAAAATCTCGCTTAAATTCGAAAATATGATGGTGGGCAATGTCATATTAGTTTTTCTAAAGCAGTCGTTCCGTCATTGCCCACCAAAATATTACCGTTAGGGTTGTTACTTCTATGTTAAAATAGATCTGAGATGAGTAGGTACTATGTTTTAAATTATTTTCGATACTACCTAAGTAATGCTGATAGAATGAGAGTGTATACAAAGGACTGAATAATACATTTTTACATGTGACAAAAATGAAAATTTTGTTGCAAAAAATACATAGAATGTATTTGCAAAATAATTTGTGTTACGTTTTAGTGTTACTAAAAGGTGTGACTAAAATCTTAAATTTTGCCTACAAATACAAGAAAAAAAAGAAGAATATTAGGATCGAGAGCATACAGAAATTATTCTGATGAAATGTTGGAGTTAGCGGTTGACATGCTGGAAAATAGCAGGAAATGTCAAGTCGGTAAGCAGAAAAGTGGTTCGGGATCCTTCGACGGACAATATTGAACAAAGTTAAAAAAATTCACTTGAAACCAGCTGGAGGACAAAAGAAATTTACTGACGAAGATGAAGAAAAACTGGTAAATGTGTTGTTAGCTTCAGCAGATTACGGCAGCCCCATGAAGAAAATGGATTTAAAAATGTTAATCTTTAAATCATACGAGGGGCGTTCAATGTATTCTCGGTATGGGGGTGATTTAATAATGATGTGGGTAATTTGACTAATTAATTAAGTAATGTCATTATCTGAGGGTATAAATATGAAATTTCATATAGTTCTGATCATTAGTTTGCTAGTTACCCTTAGTCAACGACAACTGGAATGGCTAACGTGACAATGTCGAAGAAAATCGAGCACCGCGCTGTGATTAAATTCCTTACCAAACAAGGAAAAAGTCAAAAAACTATTCACGAAGAGATGGTGGCTGTTTACCAAGATTCTGCACCTTCGTTATCGACAGTATAAAAGTGGTCAAGTGAATTTAAAAGGGGCAGAGAGAGTATTGAAGATGACACTCGCTCGGGCGGCCCGGTTACTGCCTCTACGGAAGAAAACGTGAAAAAAGTTGAGAAGTTAATACTGGAGGATGCCCGAATGAAGGTCAAAATTATAGCAGAGATGACCCACCTCTCCGTTGGTACCGTACACACTATTCTTCATGACCTCCTTAACCTCTCAAAAGTCAGTGCAAGATGGGTGCCGCAAATGCCCTCGGCGCCTCAAAAACAAGTGCGAATCGAGCGCTGTAGAGAGTTTTTAGAGCTCTGTGGTGAAGACCCATCAAGTATTTTCGATCGAATTTTTACTGGAGATGAAACGTGGGTTCACCATTATGACCCTGAAAGTAAGCAGGAGTCCATGCAGTGGCACAAGAAGGGTAGTGCCCTCCCTAAGAAATTCAAAGTCGTTCCGTCTGCCGGAAAAGTCATGGCCACGATGTTTTGGGACTCAAAGGGAATTTTGTTGATTGAGTACACAAAAAAAGGTGAAACCATAAACGCAGCATCCTACGCATCCACTTTGAGAAATTTACGGGAGGCAATTAAAGAAAAAAGACGGCGTAAACTGACCGCCGGTGTGTTGCTTCTTCACGACAACGCCCCAGTCCACACGGCGCGTGTTGCCAAGACTGCTGTGCGAGATTGTGGTTTCGAAGAAATAAACCACCCACCCTATAGTCCAGACTTAGCCCCTAGCGATTATTATTTGTTCCCTAATTTGAAAAAAGATCTTCGGGTAAAACGATTTTCCAACGATGAAGAGCTTAAGGCGGCCATAAATGCGCATTTTTCAGATAATTTTTTTTACAGGGTATTGAAAAATTAATTTCGAGATGTAACAAATGCATTGAGGTTATGGGGGATTATATTGAAAAATAAAAATAATTTTATTTGAATTAAGTTATTTTTTCATACCGATACCGAGAATACATTGAACGCCCCTCGTATATAGAAAAAAAAACACGGACTGATTTGTTTGCTGGCAAATTATCCAGTGATACGTGGGTGGAAGGATTTTTACTACTGGTGATGTGGCAGATACTAAGCCCGCAACTGGCAGGGGTGGTGAGTATGCTGTTGGCAGGGTATCAATTCGCACGCCGCCTTTTTGCAAAGACTGTCCTGCACTTTGGTTCGCAGGCTTGGAAGCACAGTTTGCAATAAGTTGTGTGTCACAAGAAAGCACAAAATTTAATTATGCTGTTGCTCAAATTCAAATCCTTCAAAAGAAGGCTGAGGATTTAACACGCATGGTCCTGGCACTCATTATCAATAGTGGTGGGAACAGTAGCCTACTTAGTCGTTCACGTGGATACAGCTCCAATCGCTCACGTAGTCGCTCACGGCCACGTTATAAAGATCTCTGTTTTTATCGGGCTGTGCAAACCACCGGTTTGCGCCCAAGGCCCGCAAGTGTGAGCAACCTTGCAACTGGTCTGGATCCGCACCTAATACTCAGGAAAACTCAAGCAGCGGTCGGTAGAGGCGACTACTGACTGCTCTCCAGCAAGTCGCCGTCTTTTTGTCACGGACCGGTCATCCAACCAAAAATATTT
Organism: Xylocampa areola; assembly: GCA_935421205.1. Classification (NCBI taxonomy): domain Eukaryota; kingdom Metazoa; phylum Arthropoda; class Insecta; order Lepidoptera; family Noctuidae; genus Xylocampa; species Xylocampa areola. Next base: position 13,721,344 of record OW285220.1, read on the forward strand.
AGTTGACACTGGTTCAGACTTATACTGCATACCTCCACTGTGTGCGAAGGGACGTATGCACCAAGCCCAACCTTACACGCTGGTTGCCGCAAACGGCACCAATATCAGTACATATGGGTTAGTGCGGCTTAACCTTAACTTGGGACTGAGGCGTGATTTTCACTGGAGTTTTGTTGTTGCAGATGTTGACACCGGCAATATTGGGTCTGATTTTCGATCCCATTTCCACCTACTTCCTGACTGCAGCCACAGCAGACTGCGTGTTGGGAAGACGGGACTGTTTTCCTCCGCAGATCTCCGTAATGCAGATCAACCAAGTGTAAAGGTCGTATCTCTACCCCACACTAATTATACCGCAGTTCTGTTCTATCACGCGACCACCAGGAACACCTCGGGAACCAAAGCATTCCACTGTGCATTTCATAAACACCACAGAGGGTCCTCCGGTGGCAACTCGACCACGCCGGCTGGCTACTCTCAATCTCCGCGCAGCTAAAAAGGAGTTTGATGAAATGGACCGCGCGGGTACCGCTCGATCCTCAAGCAGTTCATGGGTGTCTCTCCTGCATCTCGCACCCTAAAGGACTTAACGTGGCGTGACTACCGCGCCCTAAACTATTCCTGACCGGTATCCGAGACATTGGAGATTTTGCTCAGAATTTGGCTGGCTCCAAGGTGTTCAGCACAATCGACCTGGTGAAGGCCTACCAGCAGATTTCAGTCCACCCAGGTGATTGCTATTATCACACTATTTGGGTTGTACGAGTTCCCGTATATGACTTTTGGTTTGCGGAATGAAGGGCAGACTTTTCAAAGATTTATCGACTAAGTGGTGCGAGACCTTGAGTTTTGTTACGCTTACGTTGATTACATTTTAGTGCACTCCAGTGACCAGGTGCAACACGCCAGGCATCTTGATACCCTGTTTCAGAGACTGCACCAGTATGGCGTTGTTTTCAACACAGCTAAGTGCGTGGTTGGTGCGAAAGAGGTGTCCTTCCTTGGGTACCGGATAAGTACAGCAAAGACGCGCCCTCCCGAGGACAGGATCCGTGACCTGAAACAGTTGTGCCCAAAACAGTTCAAGGTATGCGCCGGTTCCTAGGCATGATGAACAATTTTCTTGCCCCGCCGTTTTTTGCCCCAGGCTGCAAAATACCAGGCACCCTTGGTCGACGCGGTCGCCGCTGTTCAGGGTAAGGCGCAAAACCTTTCCAATGGACGCCTGAGGTAGAGCAGTGTTCTGGAGAGTGCAAAAAGAGTTTGTCGTCCGCCACAATCTTGGCTCATCCGGATTGCAATGCCTCGCTTAGACTCTTCACAGACGCCTCTAGCACCCACGTAGGCTCCTGCCTGCAACAGCGTGCTTACGATTACACCGACTGGCAACCGTTAGCCTACTTCAGTAGGAACCTAAACCCTAAGCAGACATTTAGAAGCGCAACACGCGATTATTTATACAGACCACAAACCCCTCGTCTACGCTTTCACACAACGTCGCGAAAAGTTGCCACCATCGCAACTTAACCAGCTGACGTTTATAAGTCAATTCACTACAGACATACGATACATTAACTGATTAAGTATAGTGATGGTCGACTCGAGTAACTAACTCGAGTTAACTCGAGTTGGGCGTAACTCGAACCCACTCGAGTTGAATTCTCTCTGACTCGAGTTCGTAAACCGAATGGAACCGACATGGAGCCAAGTTTGCCGATCATTTGAGTGAGACTATATTCATTCATTCAGTCATAACAAAGCAAGTAAACAAGTGTCACATATATGTAGATTTGGGGTTAACTTTAAACTGCCGGTTCTTGTTGTACATTTTCGTGTTATATTTATGTTCTGTTTTTGAAAAATGCCGGGTCCTAAAAGAAAATCTTTAGTTTGGGAAGTATTCGAATCGCCAGTGAGTGGACGTGTTGCGTGTAAACAATGTTCAAATTCATTCAAATATAGTGGAAATACGACCACATTATTAAACCACATTAAAAAAAAGCATCCTAATGTTGCCATCGAGGAAAGTCAGAGTTCATCATCAACATATGAAAGTAATACGAGTACTTCGACCAATTCATCGCAGTCACTGGTATCGACAACCACATTGCTCCTCGAAAAAGGTTAAGGCACACTCAAACCCGTCTTACTGTGCCAAAAAAATAACGCAAAATTCTGGTGATAACGCTTTAATTAATCTTATAGTAAAAGATTTGCAGCCATTTCAGATAGTGGAAAATTCAGGTTTCCAAGAATACTCGAAAGCATTGAATGCTGATTATCAATTACCGAATAGAAAACAATTAGCTCTGATGGTAGATGAAAAATATAAATTGGTGCCCGAATCTTTAAAAAACGAGTTACAAGATATATCTTATTTAGCGTTAACATCTGATATTTGGACATCAGACAGTAATAAAAGTTTTGTAAGTCTTACTGCACATTACATCTATCAATATAAGTTGAAATCTGTAGTTATTTCGACGTCAGAAATACAAATACACCACACGGCTGAGAATATTGCATTGGCTATTCAAGAGGTAATGGACCAATGGCAAATAAGCTCAAAAGTAGTAACTATTGTCACAGATAATGCTGCAGCTATGAAAAAAGCTGTAAGTGAATGTTTGACTAAGCGAAATCATTTTTGTGTTGCTTATACACTTAATCTTGCGGTTAAAGACTGCATAGAGAAAGAAACTTTTAATTTAGCAGGCAACATTTCTAACTGTCAGCTACAACAACTTTTGGCAAAATGTCGAGCAATTGTTTCACATTTTAAACGTAGCACAAAAGCTTCTTATGCCTTACTCAAAATGCAAGAGCAACTAAATGTAAATCCATTGAAACTCAAGCAAGACGTTCGGACTCGTTGGAATAGTATTTTTTATATGCTCGAACGTCTATTAGAGGTTAAAATATCTCTTTCTGCTACTTTGCCACAGCTGGATTCATCTTCGCCAAATCTGAATTCCAATGAATGGATAATAATAGAAGACTTGGTGGCACTTTTACGCCCTTTCGAAAATGTTACTGTGATTTTATCAGGAGAAAAATATCCAAGTTTGTCTTCTGTTATTCCTCTTGTACTTGGACTAGGAAATGCTATAGAAAACAAGACGCCAGTAACGGAATTGGGCAAGAGTTTAAAACGAAGTCTTTCTGCAGTAATAGAAAAACGACTTGCAGTATATGAGACTAATAGAACAGCATCAAAAGCCACCTTCCTCGACACTCGCTTCAAAAAAAAAGGTTTTACTTAAAGATAAATCTTTGAAAAGCATTGACGCATGCTTAGCGAACTCTAAAGTTATTATATCAAATGGAAAAAGAATACGGTCGTGAACAGGATTCGAACCTGCGCCTCCCGGATGAATACTCCAGGCCTCTAAGCCATCTCGACCTCTTTTAGAGGTTTTTCCATTAAATATAATAACAAAAGGTTTTACGTTAGAGAGTAATGCCAATAATGCGCAAATGTGGGTAATCAATGAATTATCAAACATAAGCACCTATCAAGTCCTACCTTCATCTAGCCCAAATAGCCCTAGTACTTCAATTGTTTCTGCTGTTACTGCTTTGGGTAAAGACGACATTTGGGGAGTTGTAGATAAAAAAAAACATGAAAAGTAGTGCTCCCCCAACTTCATACACTTCGGCAGCTATGATGGTTAAACAATATATTGAATTACCATATCTTGAAAGAAAATGCGATCCACTTCAGTTTTGGAATGACAAGAAATGTTTATTTCCGCGGTTATCCGAAATTGCCCAAAAATATCTTTGTATGCCAGCCCAGCATCGTCAGTCCCTTCAGAAGGTTTATTTTCAAAAGCTGGGATTTTGTGCAATGATAGAAGAAACCGCCTAGCACCAAAAAAGGTTGACCAAATCTTATTTCTCAATAGTATTCCATAATTGTTTGTTTTTTTATTTTTTTATAAGTACTTTAACAATATTTTATTACTTTATGTTTTATTTAACTTTATTTCAAAAAGAAAATAATATTATTTTTGTTAAAACTTATAAGAAGTTTATTTTAGGTATTTACGTAAGAATTTTATATTTTTTTGTCAATAACTAATTGTTGGGAAAATATTTTTGTTTTTGTTTTAGTATCATTTGACATTTTTCTTTATAGGAACAGTTACGTACCTACGATAGAATTAAGAATAAAATATAAGTATATAATTTAACTAAGGAAAAAATATTCTTTGTGATACTAATAATCAAATTTTCTGAAAATATTGTGATTATAAAACAATTATGAGCCTGTAAATGTACCTATGAGTCGGTAAATTTCAAACGTGGCCATCTCCAATATCCATCAATTTTGAGTTTAAGCGCTTAATAAAAAGTTCAAAACGCACAAAATAAGCCTGTTAAATCAAAATAGTCCATATCTCGATAGAATTAAGAATAAAATATAAGTATATAATTTACATAAGGAAAAAATATTCTTTGTGATACTAATAATCAAATTTTCTGAAAATATTGTGATTATAAAACAATTATGAGCCTGTAAATGTACCTATGAGTCGGTAAATTTCAAACGTGGCCATCTCCAATATCCATCAATTTTGAGTTTAAGCGCTTAATAAAAAGTTCAAAACGCACAAAATAAGCCTGTTAAATCAAAATAGTCCATATCTACTCTGAACAGGAGAAATAATGACGGTTAATTCAAACTTTTTTTCAAACTCGGCCATCTCCTGCCGTACTATTAAATCATAACACGCCATATCCATTTCGACCAATGACAATGCAGTATAAATTTTTAGGCGCCATTGTGTTGTGATGTTTTGTGGGTATTGTACAAAATGTTTATAGAAATGAAGGTTTCTCGTGCACTTGTTCTTAGGTTTTTTTTATTTTTGCTTCAGGTATTCAAGCCCAGGTTTACCAATTGTACCCCAATGCACGCATAACACTAAAGCTTTCCAATGCAAGTCCCTAAAGTCTAACGATTATTTTTTCTTTCACAAATTATTTTATTCTAGTAAAAATAAACAGCATCAAGATAACCTTATAACAAAACATTGTAATGCTACCTCAACTAATCGTAAGCGACCAACAACCTCTACTAGAGCTCCTAAAACCGTAGCACTGAAATATTTTATACCACGATACAAAACTGGTCATATGATCCCAGTATGCCGAGAAAGATTTTTGAATATTATTCGTTTGAAGAAAGGGAGAGTACAAGGAGTCATGAAGAGATATTTTGAGAATCCACATGCAGCTACTGAGCGACGAGGAGGTGATAGAAAAAAAAAAACTCTATGCGGCCATACGCGAAGCTATTGAAAATTTCATTAAAACATTTCAACCATTGGAAATACATTACGCAAGAGAGAAAAATAATAATCGGGTTTACTTACATCCTAATTTAAGTATCACAAAAATGTGGATGATGTATAATGACCAAGCATTACCGGGCTTTGGTTGTACTAAAGGGCTGTTCAGACGAGTATTTAACACAAGCTTTAATATAGGTTTTGGTAGTCCAAGACAAGATGTTTGTTCCACATGCTAACAACTTTCAGAAACCTTAAAAATAGAAAAGGAAGGTTACAGTAAAAGTTTCAATAATGACTCAAAAAAGGATTCATAAATTGCGTGCAGACGCATTTTTTAAATATTTAAGAGAAGACCGCGATGATTTGAGTACAATAAGCTTTGATTGTCAAAAGAATTGACCACTGCCTAAAATACCTGATCAAGCTACTTATTATGCTAGACAATTATACATTTATAATTTCACGGTGGTCATTGGGTCATCATTACAGAAACTGACTAAAGATAACGTGCATGCCTACACATGGACGGAAAATGAGGCACAAAAGGGGTCCAATGAGATTTGTAGCAGTCTTTTTCACTGCTTAAATAACATAGACATGACGGGCAAAACTGTAATAAGAATGATGGCAGATGGATGTGGTGGCCAAAATAAAAACATGATGGTTATTGGAATGGTGATGAAGTGGTTAATAAACGCCCCCATCAGCATTAAAACAGTGGAACTGATATATCCTGTGACGGGACATTCGTTTTTGCCTGCAGATCGGGTCTTGGCCTTAACGGAAAAACAAATTAGACGGCTAGAAGTCATCGTAGGGCCAGAAAATTATAGAGAAATATTTTCTCAACATGCAACTGTCCACCATCTCGTCTCAGACATACCCGTTTTAGACTGGAAGGATACATATAAAGAAGTCCTTAAACCAACGCAGGCCTGGCACTTTCAGATAAGTAAATGCAAGCGTGTGATTCTCACAAGAAAACGCCATACAGTAACAGTGAGAGGTGAAATATCATATCAAAATGATTTAAGCACAAGTAAAAGTATCCTGAAAAGGGGTAAGCAAATCCAAAATATTAACCCAAAAACTATTACCCCTGGTGCCCCAATAAAACCCGCAAAATTGACTGACGTAAAACGGCTTTTGGATATACATTATGGAGAAGAATGGGAAAATAAATACGAAACTTTGAATTTTTATAAAACTGTGTTGAGCGGAAACGAAAACTTCTACCAAATAGACTCAACTCAGCACAATGAAGAGTTGATCTCTTTGTCTGACTGTAACACGGAAGAAGTTTTAGATTTTGTCTAATGTTGTTAAACTTAAAACTATTTTATTCTTGTTTCCCTATTTTTTGTCTTTTTCTTAATAAGAAGTTATTTGAATTAGTAATCCTGCTTTTTATTTGTGCCAACCCTAATATACCTTGCAGCTGCGATGTCAAATCAAATTCAGCCATCTCCACCATGACGTAAATCATAAGTAGCCAAATCCTGTAAGTGCAAATCAAACAGAGCCATATCCAAAAGTTATTTCAAATTTTTTAATAAACTATTTTGTTTAATACTGTGCACTTCATTTAATTACGAATTTAACATAATAACATTGAATTTAAAACCAAAATATACATGTGGGAATGGAACGTTAGCGTGATGCATGGAAAGGAATGTTGAGTGTGTGAGCGGGATGAAGGTAGGTGTAACAGGGAAGGGAAATAGAAATGGTGGAGAGAACGACGGAAGGACGGAAGAAAGACGCGACACGACGAACGTAGTATTTTAATAAACGAAGACAATAAAGTAATCCAGTGGTTTTATTTCGAACAATATCCCACAATCTTGGGGGCTCGTCCGGGATTGTTCGAAATAATAACGGAAAACGTAAAAATCAACTCAAGACGACACCGACGCCACGAGGTTGGTCTGCAGCACACGAGGTACCTACATTTCATACATTATACACGAGGACGACGAAAAGACGGTGAAGACGCGATGGCAGAGGAGAAGAACGGGGCTGGCATAATGTTTGGAATGGGAGATGGGAGTATTTTTCAATTCAGCGGGGATGATAAGACTTATTCCTCGGTGAAATGAGCGCTCGATATCGAAGAGAACGCCGAGATTTTTGGATGGACAGACCATCAGCGGTTGATTATGGCGCGTAGATCGTTGACTGGTACGGCAGCGTTGTGGTTACGCTCCGAAAAAATGCATAAAACGTACGACGACCTGAAGGCAGCACTGCAGAAAGAGTTTTCAGAAGCAGTCAACGTTAAAGAAATGCATGAAATTATGTCGTCACGTAAGAAAGGGCGTGAAGAAACATACTACCAGTATATGCTCACCATGAAAGAATTAGGCAAGCGTGCTAGATTTCCAGACTATGTGGCGATCCAGTATATTGTAGATGGAATAGTCGATAATCCTGTGAATAAGACTATTTTATTTGGTGCAACGAGCTACTTTGCCCTGAAGAAAAAATAGCTATCTACGAAAGCATGAAGAAGGCGCAGTCGGCTGCACAGAGATCATCATATACGTCGCAAAAACCCGGAGCCAGCATAAGCAAACGATGCTATAACTGCGGTGAGAATAATCACGTAGCTGCTGCTTGTACTAATGGTATAAAATGCTTTAGGTGCAATCAGTTTGGGCATATTGGCCGGCATTGTACCCAAGATGGCGGACAAGGAACCTGCGCTGCTAAGAAAATAAGTGCAGTTCGGCAAACATCGGGCTCGATCGGCGGACATGAACAGCATCGAAAAGGGGGCGGTGCTACCGAGCAACAACGGAAACCGCCGAACGAAGGTACGAACACGAAGCAAGTTTACTTCAACTCGGCACAAGACGGCGCCACCAGCAACCATACTGAAGGAGGAGCTTATGTTGCGTTGGCTGCCAACAACACGAAGTTATCACGAAGGGAAATGCGATATCCTAATATTGGCGGAACTGACAGTGAGACTAATACGATTGGTCAGAGCAATAAGCTGACGTCAGATAGCAAAAATAGCGGGTCTGTCACTGACAGTGACATAAGTGACGTTGATGTATACGATGTCAACAAACAACACGATAGTTCTACGCGACCACGAAAACCTATGAAAAAGGTGATCTTCTACGGTATAACGGCGACGGCACTTGTAGATTCAGGCTGCGATGTGAATTTGATGTCCGACGCGTTCTACAATAAACTTGGTGTGACAGATTGTGATACAAACACGAACATTACGTTGACCGGATTAGGTTCCTCCAAGGTGCTATCTCACGGTTCAGTGACATTTAAAATCATGATTGACGGGTGTGAATACGCTGGAGTTACGTTTTATATAATTTCTAAGGACACTTTGCCATTTGAGGTTATACTAGGTAGTGAGTTTTTAAGAAACACCGTCATGTTTATGAAAGATTGTTCTGTGTGGTTGACGCCCAAAGATGAGGAATGGTTGGGATGTTTAATGTCTAATTGTGATATGATGAATGATTTTCCATTTTTAGGTCACATACTGGATCCAGCTATGAGGAAAGATGTGCAGCAGTTGGTAAGTAACTACCATCCCCAACAGGTTAAAGAAGCCCCTATCCAGATGAAAATTATTGTAAAGGATGATGTGCCTGTGAGGTTTAACCCAAGACGAATCTCACTCATGGAGCAATCGGAAGTTGAGAAACAAATAGATGAGTGGTTGGAAAAAGGAATCATTCGTGTAAGTTATTCTGAGTACTCTAGTCCTTTAGTTCTTGTACGTAAGAAATGTGGTTCTTTAAGAATTTGTATCGACTATAGAAAATTAAACCAGAAATTAGTAAAAGATGAGTTCCCACTTCCACTCATTGATGATTATATTGATAAGTTATGTGATGCAAGAGTGTTCAGTGTATTGGACCTGAAGGATGGATTTTTTCATTTGAGGATTTGTGAAGAATCCATAAAGTATACTGCTTTAGTAACCCATCATGGACAATTTGAATTTGTTCGAGCTCCTTTTGGTTTATCAATCTGCTCTAATTATTTCATGAGGTTTATCACTATAATCTTTAGAGAACTTATGGCAAAAGGCTAGGTAATGATTTTTATCGATGACATTTTGATCTCAGCAGGAAATGAGAAGGAAGCCTTGGAACGACTAGATGCAGTTCTAAAAGTTGCATCTCAGTATGGCCTCCAGATTAATTGGAAGAAGGCTGAACTAATAGCAAAGAGTGTTACATTCCTAGGCCACAGGATTGAAAATGGTGAAGTACGACCCTCAGCAGAAAAAATTGAAGCAGTTATGAAGTTTCCTGCACCTCACACAATAAAACTGGTACAGAGCTTTGTAGGCTTATCTTCATATTTTAGAAAATATATACAGAACTTTGCGCTCATTTGCAGTCCATTGACCACCCTATGAAGTAAGGCGTTCCATTTATATTTGGTCAAAGAGAAAGAGAAGCATTCCACAATCTTAAGCAGAAGTTGACAAGTAATCCTGTACTAAAAATATATAACCCACGCTTTGAGACTGAACTGCACACAGATGCATCGAGTCATGCATTAGCTGCAATACTCATGCAGAAAGACGAAAAGGGTGAGTTACATCCTATTTATTATATGAGCCGTTAAACTAGTGAAATTGAAGAAAAATATTCTAGTTATGAATTAGAAGCTACGAGGGTGCGTTTTTAAGTTCGCGGAATGAGAGGGTTGGAGGGGGGTGATTAGCCTCATTAGAATCGTCACGTGTTCAGTGACTCATAATTAGTATAAATACCAGGTTTCATTGTGATTAGACAATTAGTCTTTGAGTTATCGTCAACCTAGCAACATAATCGGAAGTGAAAAGTGAAACATGGAAAAAATCGAATATCGTGCCGTTATAAAGTTCCTTACCAAGCAAGGAAAATCAGTTGCGACCATAATTAATGAGATGTCATTGGTTTACGGCGACTCTTGTCCAGGAAAAACCATGGTGTACAAGTGGCACAGTTTATTTAAACAAGGAAAGGAATCCCTTGAAGATGACCCGAGGCCGGGCAGGAGCATCGAGGTGACCACGCCAGAACTTATCCAAAAAGTCGAAAAAATTTTACTCGACGATGCTCGACTAAAGAAGAAACAACTCGCAGAAATGGTTGGAGTATCTGATACAACCATTTTTAAAATTCTGCACGATCATCTTGGCATGACAAAGGTCAGTGCAAGATGGGTGCCGATAATGCTCACGCCGCCGCAAAAACAACAGCGCGTAGAGTGTTCACGTGCATTTTTAGACCTCTGTAATGAAGACAAGGATGCTGTATTGAGTAGAATTGTTACTGGAGACGAAACTTGGGTTCATCATTATGAACCTGAGTCGAAACAAGACTCCATGCAGTGGCATAAAAAGACAGCACCTCCCAAGAAGTTTAAGGTGTCACAGTCAGCTGGGAAACTCATGGCGACGGTCTTTTGGGACTCGGAAGGAATATTATTGATCGATTATAAAGATAAAGGTGTTTCTATAACCGGAGAATACTACGCTTCAATATTAGAGCGACAAAAAGAAGCCATTAAAGAGAAAAGACGGGGAAAATTGACAAAAGGTGTGTTGCTTTTGCACGACAACGCGCCCGTCCACAAGAGCCGCGTTGCGTTGGCTGCCCTGCATAAGGTGGGCTTCGATATTTTGAATCACCCACCCTACAGCCCAGACCTGGCCCCCAGTGATTATTACCTGTTTCCAAAAATGATTTATTTCCACCCTTTATCCCCCATTCCGCGAACATAAAAACGCTCCCTCGTATGACGGTCATTTTGGGAGTGAAGAAATTTCGACCTTATTTATTTGGCATAAGATTTAAGATTGTTACTGATTGCAAAGCATTTGAATTAACACTCAAGAAAAAAGACTTAACCCCTAAAGTGGCACGATGGGCTATGATGTTGCAAGAATTTGATTTTCAGATTGAGCATAGAGCAGGGACTCAGATGCGACATGTTGATGCGTTGAGTCGCTACCCATATGCTGGAGTAGTAACAAAAATACATGACAATCTACGGATAGCTCAGGAAAGTGATGAGGCTCTGAAAGCCATTATTACAATTGTTAAAGAAAGACCTTACCAAGACTATTGGATTGACAATGGCTTGCTTTATAAAGGTGATGACAAGCTATTAGTTGTGCCAAAGAGCATGGAATTGGCAATTATTGAAAATGCTCATTCTAATGGTCATTTTTCAGTAAAGAAGACATTAGAAACAATCAATAAGAATTATTACATCAAGAATATGGATAAAAAGGTGCAAGAGTTCATTTCAGCATGTATACCCTGCCTCTTGGCAATGAATAAATCGGGGAAGAAAGAGGGATACTTACATGTTATTGACAAAGGAGATATGCCTCTGCATACCATACACCTTGATCACATAGGACCAATGTCGGAGACCAAGAAACAGTATAATTACATACTGACAGCGGTAGATGGTTTTACAAAGTTTGTCTGGTTATTCCCAACAAAGGGTTTGACATCACTGGAGGACATTAACAAGATCATGATACACCAACAAACCTTTGGAAATCCAGTAAGTTTAACTACTGATAGAGGTACAGCATTCACGAGCCAAGATTTCAGTGATTACTGTCAGGAGAGAGGTATTGAGCATGTGAAGATTACTACAGGGGTGCCACGGGCGAATGGTCAAGTTGAGAGAGTACACAGGTCAATTATCGCTGTACTTACCAAAATGGGTATTGAAACCCCATCTTTATGGTACCGGCATGTTAGTGCTGTGCAGCGTGCCCTTAACAGTACTTACCACAGAAGTATAGATACCACGCCGTTTGAATTGTTACTAGGAGTAAGAATGAAGAATGGTGATAAAGAAATCTATGATTTGATACAGAAGGAAGAGATAGATAGTTTTGCATCTCAAAGAGAAGACCTTAGAAAGAAGGCTAAGCAGCAAATATTAAAAGTGCAAGAGGAAAATTGTAAGAATTTCAATAAAGGACGAAAAGAGAGTACAAGATATAAAGTCAATGATTTAGTTGCTACGAGTATCAAGCGCACACAGTATGGAACTTGTATGAAGCTAAAAGCTAAGTTTCTAGGCCCTTATCGCGTAACCAAAGTGTTAACGACGTGCTAGTAATTTAAATAAAATAACAAAATTAAGAATCTTCCTTAAAACTAATTACAAAAATTAATATTACATATATTTACTGTAAATTTCATTGGCATTGTAACATTGTGAGAGGGAGCGCGCGGTGTACGGACGGGGGTGCGGGACGGGTTCCAATACTCCATCTTTAAATTATTAGACAGTCCGAAAAGCTACTCGACGCACAGTGCACGCTTCCTACGCTCAAGTTTTGTATACCTACCGTTCGCAATATAAACTCTTTTAGTACAAATCTGGTTTTACTCAGCGGATTCTTCACCCCAAGCCCAACAAGTGGTCCTTCGAGCAGGATCTTCATGTTTAATACTCCGCCGTCGAAAAAAACCATGGTGAACACCCGCAGTACCGCGAGTAAACAGCTGATAAGAGAAAAGGAGAAGGAGCTTCAGACAAAACTACAAATGGTCACCGGAGCACAGGAAATGCCACCGCCTACACCTGCAACAAAGAAAGATGATGATGAGAACAAGATGGAGAAATCTCACGCTGGGAGCGTAGTGAAATCGGAACGATTTGAAAATAAACCGCCTTCACAAGTTTCACGTCGTACTGCAAAAACAAAGAAGTCGTCATCATCTTCTATACAAGCCCAAAAACGGAAATTGGAAATGGCGGCAGCCAAGGCGAAGGCGCGTATTGAAATGGAGCTTATCGACAAACAATTAGCGGCGGACCTCGCCGAACTAGATGAAGAATACAGTCCACCATCAGAAACATCGGAGCCTAGTCACGGCGCTGGTAGCGATATCGAGAGGTGGGTGGAGCGCAGTCAACAGGAACTAGATTTGCAGCATGCCACTATGCTTGTAAACAAAGGCATGCCGCTCACGTCGGCTTCCGCTGACACTAATGGACCAGTTCAGCAACTGGCGAGCGCACTTAAGGATTTGGTCACCTCCTCTACTGGTCAGCAGAACACTACCCTACTCAGCCGTATTAGCACGCCAAAAGAACTACCGATTTTCAACGGAGACCCGATGGAGTGGTTGCAATTTAAACAGGCTTATGAAGAATCCACCGAAGTATGCAATTTCAGTGAAAAAGAAAACCTATGGCGGCTACGTAAATGTTTACGTGGTGCTGCACGTGATGCTGTAGCAGCACTACTCATAAGTGCTTCTTCACCTTTAATTGTGATGTCTACATTAGAACTGCAATTCGGGAACGCAGACGTCATCTTATACCGCATCGTAACAGAGATAAAGAGGATGTGTAATCTATCGGCGGATTATTATCGTGAAATTGTGCCATTCTCTATTAAAGTGAAAAACTACGTAGCGGCGGTACATGCTCTCGGGCGAGATGAGTACCTACAAGGAGTGGAAGTAGCTAATATATTATTATCCAAGCTACCAACGACTCTTCTCTCCAAGTGGACAGACTACAGTTACCCACTTATCACCGTCAGCTCACCCAGGCCTAGACTGAATCTATTGTCAGATTTTCTTACGGAAGAGGCAGTGAAAATATCTACTTGTAGTGCTACTTTAGTGCATCAGAAGATAGACAATACTAAACGTAAACAATACGATAAAGTGAACAACATTCAAACTGTTTTACTAAAAGACGGACAAAATGAAGACAAGTGTCGTTACTGTCGTACTTCAAATCACAAGTTAACCGAGTGTAAAAAGTTTAAGAAATCACTACGTAAGGACAGATGGTTGTATGTGAAACGTTACGGTATTTGTTATAAGTGTTTGTTATCGCACCATCGCAGGGAGACGTGCCCTGCCCCGAGCTGTGATATAGACAATTGTGGACAGGCTCATCACCGGTTACTGCATTACGTTCCGCGTCAGGACAATAGTGTACCCGTGCCAGTGTCAGAAACTGAAATTCCATCCGAAACGGTAACTCATATAAACATTAACAGTTCCGTGTTGTTGAAAGTCGTTCCTATAAACATTAGCGGTCCGAACGGCATCGTAAGTGCGACTGCTTTGCTTGACGACGGCTCGACGGTGTCACTGATAAGCGCCTCCCTCGCGGCGCAGGTGGGGCTACGCGGACGCCGGGAGTCTCTTCGTGTGCGTGGTGCGTGGAACAACACTGAGCTAGTGTGCGTCGCTCAGCTGGTCAATTTAACTCTATGCGGTTCTAATGATGAATTGTTTACAATCAATGCGCGCGTTGTTGATAACCTTAACTTACCTAAACAAAACGTAACTTCTATAAACTATAAAAACTATAAGCACTTATGTAATATTAGTCATAACTTATGTACAGAACAACAAAAACCACAAGTTTTAATTGGCCAAGATAACCATCACTTGCTCTTACCTTTGGAAACCAAGATGGGTAAACCCAATGAACCCTGTGCCACCCGGACCCCTCTGGGTTGGTGCCTGCATGGAAGGGTACCTGCTAACTCAACTGATTCTGTACGTCACTCCACGCTGTTTGTAACTAGTGACGTCATGGAACCCAACCGTATCCTACAAGAGATCCAAGAAGAAGTACGACGGTCGTTCACCATCGAGTCCATGGGAGTAACTACTAAACCAAGGCAGAACTCGGATGACTTACGCGCTGAGAGTATTCTAGAACGAACTTCTACACTTATAGATGGTCAGTGGCATGTCGGCTTACCTTGGAAGGATGAGAAGAGTGTAATGCCAGATTCATATCCAACTGCTATGTCTCGACTCAAGGGTGTTGAAATTAAGATGAATAAAAACAAAGAATATGCCCAAAGATATAAGGAACGCATACGCCATTTATTCCAGAATGATTATGCTAAACGATTGAGCAATATTGATGTTACACCGAAAACTTGGTATTTACCTCACTTTGGCGTCGACAACCCAAATAAAAAGAAACTGCGATTGGTATTCGACGCAGCTGCAAAAACAAATGGCGTGGCACTTAACGATTATTTAATAAAAGGACCTGACCTACTGTCATCTTTATTCGGTATTATGTTACGATTTAGAGAAAACCGAATAGCTGTATCAGGAGACATAAAAGATATGTTCCTGAGGGTAAAGATACGAGTTGAAGATCAAAACGCCCTTCGTTTTTTACATAGGGATGAACCTGAAGGGCCAGTGAATACTTACGTTATGACGTCATTAATCTTTGGTGCTAATTGCTCGCCGTTTATCGCCCAGTATATTAAAAACAAAAACGCGCAGCAATCTGAGTCATCTATGCCTACCGCAGCTGCTGCAATATATAAACAACATTATATGGACGACTATATCGATAGCTTACCAGATGAAAAAACCGCTATACAACTGGTTCATGACGTCACGACCATTCACAAGAATGGCGGATTTGAAATATGCAACTGGACTAGTAACAGTAAAGAAGTATTAGACAGCCTACCTAAAGATAAGCTGGGAGACGCGGCTGTAAAGTTTAAAATCGGACAGGATTACCAAGGTGAACGAACTCTTGGATTAATATGGTATCCTAGTGATGACACATTGAGATTCGACGTATCTTTCAAGCGGATTCCTGAAAATATAATTAACGGCACAGAAAGGCCTACCAAAAGGGATATGTTACGTGTGATAATGTCTATTTTTGACGTCTATGGGTTTTTAGCACCGTATACTATCAATGGCAAAATTATAATACAAGAAACATGGAAACAAAAAATCAGCTGGGATGATACCGTAAACGATATTGTGTTTACTAAATGGTTTAAATGGATAACACAATTACAATCGTTACGTCACGTGCGCCTACCTAGATATTATCCGATGGCGACAGCATACGCGAGTGCGAGTAAGACAGAGAGTGAACCGATCCCCAGTCAACTGTCGACGCAAACACAGCGAGGAGCTCCCGCGCAAACCATCGAACCTACAATAACAACTGACTATACATGCCTACAGTTGCACATATTTTGTGATGCGTCAACGAAAGCAATGTGCGCGGTGGCTTACTGGCGTTGGGTACATAACTATATTGTACATACAGCGTTTATAACTAGTCGATGCAGAGTTGCGCCCGTCAAGCCGGTATCAGTGCCCCGTTTAGAACTTCAGGCGGCTGTACTAGCCGCTAGACTGGCTGAAACAATAACAAAAGAACATAAAATGAAAGCTGCAAGAAATTTTTTTTGGTGCGACTCGAGCACGGTACTCACATGGATACGTAATGACGCTAGAAACTATAAACAATACGTGGCTCATCGTCTCGGGGAAATAGACGAGCTAACCTGTGCAAGTGAGTGGCGATACGTACCAACGAAGCTCAACGTTGCCGATATTGCCACCAGAGAATCTTATGACTGTTCTTTATTGAAAAATGAATGGATATATGGACCTACCTTTTTAAGCAGCGATGAAAAACAGTGGCCTTGCGACTTTATGATTCTGGAACCTGAAAGAAACGAAACGAAATTAGAAATAGAATGTATTCATAATATTCAAATAGAAAACAAAGATAAAAACTTACCGGTGCCTGACGCTACTCAATTTTCCTCTTGGTTACGCTTACTTCGCGCGACTTCTATTATAATAAAATTTATAAATAAATGTAGGAGACGTACTTACGAGTTTGATGACAGCATGGAGAAAGCTGAAATACTATTACTGAAACAATCACAAGTACAGTCATTTGAGAAAGAGATAATTGATATAATAAATAAAAGATGTGTATCAAGAACTAGTAAAATACTCACATTATCACCTTACCTCGATGAACATGGAGTGATGCGCGTCGGTGGCCGTATTGGTGCTGCTGCTGATGTGCTACCTAAGACGAAAAATCCAATTATATTAGACGGAAGAAGTCACATTGCTAAATTAATTGTTAAGTATTACCACCATTATTATGCTCACGGAAACCAAGAGACGGTAGTGAATGAAGTCAAGCAAAAATACTGGATCACGAGACTCAGACCTGTTATAAAAGGAATAACATCTCAATGCATGTTGTGCAGAATTAAGAAATGCAAACCAGAAGTACCAAGAATGGGAGACCTACCTGGGGCTCGCATGGCCCATCACCAACGCCCTTTTACTTTCTGTGGCGTTGATCTATTCGGCCCTATGGAAGTAACTGTGGGCAGGCGCCGAGAGAAGAGATACGGTGTTCTCTTTACATGTATGACAGTACGCGCTATCCACCTGGAAGTTGTTACAACACTTACCTCAGACTCATTTATAATGGCTCTGCGAAGGATGGCTGCAAGACGTGGCTGGCCACAATACTTATATTCCGACAATGGCACAAATCTAAAAGGGGCGGATACAGAGTTAAAGACGTCAGTTCAAGGATTAGAGGAAGAACTTCTGAAGAATGAGGCTTTAAACCACGGCACTAAATGGACCTTTATACCACCTGCGAGTCCACACTGGGGTGGGGCCTGGGAACGACTAATTAGGAGCGTAAAAACTAGTTTGAAAGTTGTACTCAAAGAACGCGCTCCGAAAGATGAGACATTGAACACGCTGTTGGCCGAAGTTGAAAATATGGTTAATAGCCGGCCATTGACTCATGTGTCTGTAGACCCGAATAACCCGGAAACTTTGACTCCTAATCATTTTTTAGTGGGATCATCGTCCAGCTTACCTCATATTGGAAAATTTGATGAGTCTGATATCTACCTGCGAAAACAATGGAGAATCTCACAAAGATTAGCGGATATGTACTGGCGTAGATGGGTCAGAGAAATATTACCAGACATGCTGCCCCGGAAGAAATGGCAACAAGATCAAACAAATTTGCAAATAGGTGATCTTGTACTTGTAGTGGATCCAGATAGCCCTCGTAATCTATGGCCTAAAGGTTTAGTACAAGAGGTTATTCCTGGCAAAGATGGCCGAGTAAGGATGGTTAAAATTAAAACGAAGTCTGGATTTCTGACTAGATCGGTAACGCGTGTCGCTCGAATCCCGATGAGTAATGAGTGCTGCTGAGCAGCACTGGGGTGGGGCGTGTTAACGACGTGCTAGTAATTTAAATAAAATAACAAAATTAAGAATCTTCCTTAAAACTAATTACAAAAATTAATATTACATATATTTACTGTAAATTTCATTGGCATTGTAACATTGTGAGAGGGAGCGCGCGGTGTACGGACGGGGGTGCGGGACGGGTTCCAATACTCCATCTTTAAATTATTAGACAGTCCGAAAAGCTACTCGACGCACAGTGCACGCTTCCTACGCTCAAGTTTTGTATACCTACCGTTCGCAATATAAACTCTTTTAGTACAAATCTGGTTTTACTCAGCGGATTCTTCACCCCAAGCCCAACACAAAGTAAAGAGAAATGACAGATATGATGTAGAAAAGGCAGACCCTACAGCTGAAGGCCCAAACAAAACCACTACATCAGCTGATTTCATGAAACCATGGCCATCTAATTTTTAGCTGAGCAGTTAGGTAAATACCTATTTGAATACTATGATGTGAAAGGGAAGAATGAATGTTGTGATGGTGTTTCGGTTTAGTTTAACAATACAATGTGTTAAGATAGTTTTTATTATTCTGTTATGTTAAAGAAACTGTATTTAAGTTAGGTATATGTAAACCATTACAGGTATATGTAAACCATTAAAGGATTCTTCAGTAAATTTAAATTTATTTTAAGTTTTGCTTGATAGAGTTGTTCAACTTGCTATTTTTATTTTATATACAGGGTAATATCTAGAAGTAGAAATGTACCTATTGTAATATTATGTTATAAGTTAATTTGTAAGCATGTCTGAGGTCAGACAAAATGTCAGGACGGCCGAATGTGGGAATGGAACGTTAGCGTGATGCATGGAAAGGAATGTTGAGTGTGTGAGCGGGATGAAGGTAGGTGTGAGAGGGAAGGGAAATAGAAATGGTGGAGAGAACGACGGAAGGACGGAAGGAAGACGCGACACGACGAACGTAGTATTTTAATAAACGAATACAATAAAGTAGTCCAGTGGTTTTATTTCGAACAATATCCCACATACATAAGCATCTTTAAAAATCTTTTTGTGAAATACAATTCAGTTTTCTGGAAAACTACTTATCTTGGAGATGGCCACGTTTGAAATTTAACGACTCCTATGTACATACCTGCATCATAATGTAAAATAATATTAGTCTGATTTTATTTTAAAAAGACTGCTATATGATTTCATAGTTTTATTAATAATAAATATAAATATTTTTTTTTATTAAAATTCAAGCCAAAAATACATAAATAAATGATTTTATTTCAAACAATCATTTTCTTTCTTACTTTAGTTAGTTAGTTTATCTCTCCCAATACATTATAAATAAATAATATAAAAATTAAAGAATTGAAACAGATAAAAATATCATTTGTCTATTTTTTTTTTTTAATTATTAATACAAAGCTGATGGAGTAAACTGGTAAAAATTAAAAAAAAAGCATTCACTTGTCCATCCCGTTAACTCGAGTTACGTAATTCGAGTTCAACCCGAGTTATGTGGATTTTAACTCGGGTTACATCGTGTTTTGTTTTTTCCGAGTTGGCACATCGCTAATTAAGTATGATGAGTACACACAGTGATTCTGACATAGTACTCGTAAGTGTTTACGCTACCGATGCCACCGTAGAGTCATCACTTTTATTATATTTCTCACTCAATTCCAAAGACTAATACTCCCGATAAAACTGATTTGGGTAATGCAACAGAAGAGACTGACTTAAACCAGAATGTTAAAAACTCAGTTATTAGTGAAATTATAAATAAGAAGAAGGCAGAATACGAACGCATTGATGACTATGAAGTGTTTCCAAGTCAGGACCCTTCGTATTCTACGAGATTAAATCGTGATATTGTTGATGATTTGTTAATGGTGAAACAAATTTATTTAAGAGTATCTCCCAATAAACGAAATTAGCTATTTTTGACGGAGGAGGGTGATATGATATATTTTTAATAGGTAGGTAGGCGGTTATATTATGTTACTTTTTATTTCATGTTGTTTAGTAATTGAGGTGTGTTTAGATTTAGATCATGCTTTTAAAGTGGACTGATTACATAAAAAAGTATTGTTACATAATTATAATAAAACAACTTTTAACCGGATTAATCGCGTGTATTATTGGTTTTTTGTTTTTCCTGACGTTTCGAACACTTTGCAGCGTTCGTGGTCGCAGGAGGACTGATACACGCGATTAATCCGGTTAAAAGTTGTTTTATTATAATGTGTAGTGATCGCGCAAACCAATAGATAATTTATTTTTGATAACATTTCGGTTTTTTGTTAAGCATTCTTTATATTTTTTACATCTTTTTATGATACCTAGTTCTAACTGCTAAGTACCTTGTTACTTTACTTCGCGTGCCAAATTATGCCAAAAGGAAAAAAGAATAATCGTCTTCTTTCGGCCTATCATTTATTATCGCTGTTTAGGTGTCTACGAAAAACGTGGCACGCATGGTTGTCATACAAAAAGACGGACTTGCGTAATCTATAGGTGTACATTTGTCAGAGTAAAGCATATACTTAGTATTGTAGTATTTTAAATATTTTTTTTTTCATTTTTGTCACTACATCCTCTTTTAAAACGCAACATTTTCTTATCACATCATTCCTCAATCTATCAATCATAGTTACACTACACATACTTCGCAAGGAACGCATTTCTACAGCATTTGTTCTACTTTATTGTCTTTTCTGCCACACCCAACAGTCACTTTTTCTTTCGCCGCCTTTATTATATTTTGTAGATTGAAATAACCTTTACAAACGTCATGCTGGTTTTTTCTTCTAATTAGGTAACAAATTATTAATGCTTTCTTTTTACAGGTCATCAAACATTGGAGGATGAAATCACTTTACAAATAACCCCAGAGCCGAATGCAGCAATAATCATACACCCGATTAATATGCATGATTCTTAAAGAAAAATAACGTGAAATAAAAATCTCTTACGAACTAAATAGACAGTTTAAAAAAAAGGTATGAACATTCGTTTACTCAATTAGGAAACGAAGAATGTGAAGTGTGTGAAGGCTATAAATTACATCAGCCCACGAGCAGAGAACCAGCATCTTGTGATGTATGTAGTTGCCATAACATACAACAAAAAGGTACAAAAAAGCCCGAAAGTTGTATCAAGAAGATGTTGATTTACAGCAAGTGATTATGCTGCTAAGAATCGACATGTTTAAAGCAGTTATTATTTGTCCAAGATTCATAGCATTTAATGAGTTTCGTGCCTTTTGGGCCTACTAAGTCTCCCTTCTACAGCCCTTCGCCACCGTATGGCATGAAGCTACCTCAGGCAGAAAACAAGACGATATCAGTACATATAAAGCGTTTTTTTCTCAGCAAACGTGTCTGCACCGATATAGTGGTATGGACAGAGAATTGTTCTAGCCAGCACAAGAATAGGGATTTTTTAACATTTCTTGTTAAAATTATTAATGGTTCTGAAATATGTGCCGAAAATATTCCAATAAAATATTTAGAACCAGGACACACTTTTATGTCGGCTGATAGCTTTCACCACCAAGTAGAAAACCAATTAAAAGAAGCGGGAAAGGTGCAGTAAAAGCTATGGAAGTTTTTAACTTCTGCAAATATATGGATCATTCATCTCAAAATAAACTTAAAAAGAATAACAAAGTATATTAAAAAAATATTATTACTGTGGAGCTCTTCAAGATATGTCTTTGAAAAAGCATTAACGCATGCTTAGCGAACTCTAAAGTTATAATATTAAATGGAAAAAAGAATACGGTCGCGAACAGGATTCGAACCTGCGCCTCCCGGATAGATACTCCAGGCGCTCTGACCACTAAGCCATCTCGACCTCTGCTCACCACCGCGAATTCTTCTTCCATATTTTAACACGTCTTATAGCGACGTCATTGCAATCAATTCAGTACCTATACAAGTGACCGAAACTCGTGTGGAGTGTGGAGCTCTTCCTTCACAGTAACAATATTTTAGTACACAGAAATTAAAGTAACTTGTTTGTGAGGACAGAGTATGATGGAATGATAAATTCTTTGTCATCATTAATGCCTGAGCCCATCAAAACATTTTTCCAAGGAGCATAAACAGAAGAAGATCTGCTATTCTTTCTACACTGTCAAAAATAATACCACAAAACAAATTGTCGTTTTGGCAAAACCTCCACAAAATCATCGACTGATTTTGTAAATAGTATAGGAGTAGAAGACTGTTGTGAAACATAAAACAAAGGCTGTGAGATTAATTTTAATTACTATTATAAGTCTGTTGCAAAGCCATTATTAATATTTTTATTTTCAACGGAGACAGTGTTCCGTTTAAAGGCGAAAGTGAATGAATAATGATAACTTTTTCTGCTGATGACCTTGCTTTGCGTCCTGCACTTAGAAATGTAGTTGTTGAGCCATCAACACCTACTCCATCCACGAGCAGGCAATCTGTGTTCCCATCCGAGACATTACGGCCTTACCCCAAAGCTCCTCGAAGAAGACTAGAAACCAGAGGCCGCAAAACCAAAAAGTCTGCAATCTATACTGACACTCCTGCGAAGGACGCTATCAGAAGAGAGTTGGAACAACGACAAAAACTATTGCAAACTAAATAAAGTTCTAGAAGCATCTACTGGGCAGAAAAGGGATATGTAAAGCCAAGAAAACGAATGCCAATACATCATCACTATCATTAGAAGAAGATTATTACTGCCTAGTTTGTCTGGAAGCATACTGCAATTCAAATAGTCAACCCAGAGAGAAATGGGTTAAATGTCAAGGGGGCTGTGAACTATGGTCTCACGTTGACTCTACAGATGGTAGTAGATAGTACATATGCCAAAACTGTGATAAATCTGATTAGTTGGAAAAAGATAATATCGTTGATTTTGTTACTAACACCATCAATTTAATAAATGTAATATCGGGCACCAGCGGGCACAAACTAAACTTTGTAATATTTATTCTATGGTTGAACCAGAATTTTTATTTACAATACCTTAAAACTATAAATTAAATATATGCTTCATCCAAGCTTACAACCCAAGCATTGTACATTATATAAATCATCAAGGATAACAGGAAATGCTTTAATCTAAATTCCCAGTCTATATGCCAGTAATAAGTGATTACAACAGTTACAATGGATATTCTAAAGCATGACGTTGGGGTTGCACGTCTTATATGCGTAAAAAATAATGTATTTGCTCAGCTTATAGCTGTGGCTTCGGACGGACCGAACGCCAACAACGCTGATTTTCAGCGTAGAATTCGCGGTGGTAAGCAGAGGTCGAGATGGCTTAGTGGTCAGAGCGCCTGGAGTATTTATCCGGGTCGAATCCTGTTCGCGACCGTTTTCTTTTTCTATTTAATATAATAACTTTAGAGTTCGCTAAGCATGCGTTAATGCTTTTCAAAGATTTTTACAAGATTTTTGTCAATTTTATTCGCCTGATCAAAAATCTATTTGATATACTAAATTCTCGAAACCTGTGTCAACAGAGTTTAAAAAGCCCTTATTTGATCAAAATATTAAAAGTACAAAATCATTTTTAGATTACGCACTACATTACCTTATGTATATAGTGGCTCAGGATAAACCTGTAATTTTAACTAACCGATGGACCGGCTTTAACTTGTATAAACAACAATACAAATTTTTATATAACCATATGATCCAAAACGAAAACCAACAAAAATACCTTTCTCTCCATACATTTTTACAGGACCGGTTAGAATTATTTTTTGGAATAATAACGGCATATGGCAGGATCAATAACAATCCTACAGCAAGACAATTTAAATCAGCTTACAAAAAACCCATAATCAATACAGAGCTGAAAGATGGTTTTAGAGGGAATTGTATTCTCTTAGAAAATATCTCTATTTTAAATGTGCCATCATTAAATATAATAAATTTGACTACTGAACGTTATCGAATCTTGGATACAAACATGAGCAAGGAACCATTAGTGGAAGTGGAACCGATGCCTTAGCCTTATGATCTAATGTTAGAATTTGATAAAAAATTAAATACAAATCTCACTTATAATTTACGCCGTCAAATTATTGCATATATTGCTGGATTTGTCGTCAAACATTTAAATACAAGATAAAAATGTAAAAGTTTTTTTTTATCCTTGCACTGCCTCTCGTGCTACTTCAGCGCACTGCTCCTGCCGTGAATATTGCCCTAGCAGCCACACACTCCTCTACTCGCGACATTCATGGCATTGCTCCGCATTTCAGTATTGGCCTTGTCGATGATGATATTGATGACAATAATATTGGCGACGTGCGAATCCAAAACCAGATCTAATTTAAAAAGACATTTATTGATTATCAAGGTAATCATATTGAATGGTCTTACCTTGTAAAATTAAATAATCTACAAAAGTCCGAAGGCCTCCACCTCGCCAACAAGGTAAAAGATATTCATTGTAAAAAGCAAAAATTAAAGTGAAATTAGCAAATTTATAATTATTTGCTGTGATGTCTTTAGTTGCTGGACTGTGATCTCCAAAGCAAAGGTCGCCAAAGGGCAAAAGTCACTGCCGCCGCTTCGTGAACACCGCGGCGCGGCTGCGCCAAAGCAGCGGCTGCGCCCTACGCCTTGAAACTGTCAATTTTGAACTTGTCAAAGTGAAAAGCTATATTTTTTGTATTATTTTTGAAGTGTTTTATATTAAATTTATAAATTGTATATAATCTTAATGTTAAAAAATGAGCGCAGTAGTGACGGTGAAACCAGTGCATGTCAACCTGCCGTCGCGCTGGACAGCCTAGTGCAATGTCCCCATTGCTCCCAGGCTCGGTTTTTCAAAGGTAATAGGGGCTTGAAGGTGCACTGTGGCAAGGTTCATAAGGCCACAAGTGGATCTCCAGGCTCCACATGCACACCTGTTATTACAACACCGACATCAAGTTCACCTATTCGGCAACCGTTGTGGCAAATTTTAGCAAAATTAAAAAATTCTTCTCCCGTTTTGAAAAGAGTTCCCCGTGGCGCGAGGCCAGCTGTTGCTTCAAGCCTAGCAAGATGCGTTCATCTTGCTGCCCGGGAGAATACTCTAAGTGCTTGGGAGCAGTTATTCATCTTCGCATACCGAGTACTTCATGTAGAAAAAAATTTGGCGAACAAAAAGTCTTTAACAGCCCAAATTTAATATAAGTGCAATATTATCTCAACCGAAACATTTGGCCTTAAATTACCTATACAAATGTACCATTCTCAAAGAACTACCTCCCAATTTATAGAAACCAAGCTCGGCGAAGGTGATATCAGGGGGGCAGCTAGAATCCTGTTTAGTAGCGATGTGGTCGCACCGTACTCTCCAGAGACAGTTGCAGCTCTGGAGAGTAAGCACCCGACCCCTAAGGATAACCTCTCTTTTCCCGATTCTCCTGACTCAAATTCTAACCCTCTTTCTGTTTCTGCGCGCCAATTAGTCGCTGCCATGGGCTCCTTCCGCAGCGGCTCCGCCGGTGGCCTCAACGGCTTGACACCCCAACATTTAAAGGACCTAACTTGTTCAAGCGCCGGGGAAGCTGGTGAGTCGCTTTTGAAGGAGCTTACGGCTCTGACTAATTTAATGCTCTTCGGCAATGTGCACGAAGCCGTCATTGATATCTTGTACGGGGCTAATCTTTGAGCCCTGCGCAAGAAGGATGGCGGTATTCGTCCCATTGCCGTAGGATGTACCTACCGGCGTATAGCAGCCAAAATTTAAAACACTGAAACACTGGCCAGCAAATTCCAGCCCCTGCAACTAGGTTTTGGATCTAAAGGGGGCTGTCAGGCTGCTGTACATGCCCTATCCACTTATCTTCACAGCAAAGAAGCTGAGGTTATCCTTAAGGTTGACATAAAGAACGCTTTTAACTCCGTGAATAGGGACACTTTGTTGACCGAAGTTAAAAAAGTAACACCCAAAATTTTTAGTTTTTTATGGCAATGTTATAGAAATCCCTCCAAATTAATAGGTATATAAGGTCCTAATTTATTAGGTAATTTCCTTTTAAGGGGTTGATGTGTAAGTCATAAGTATTCAAATGCACAAGGAAATAAATTGCCAAAGCACACTTTAAATTAATAATAATAAAAAATTATAATGTTTGATTACTGCTCTTTACTGATTACGCTGTCCCCGAGCCGCGCGGAGGGAACTACCGCGACATGCCCCCCCCCCCCCCCGCAAGCCCGCGCGCCCCGCCGCCACCCCGTCTCCTCGTCGCGTCAGCTGTTACTACCTACTTCTCTCATCGTGTGGTTGCTGAACAACATAGTGTCAAAGTTTAAACCACCCGTAGGTCACTGACATGGCTTTACACACCGAGCCGCGCGTAGGTAAATTACCTGAAATGCGCGCCGCGCGCCCCGCCGCCGCGCCGCCCCGCCACAGTATTTTACTACTGAGTACCTACTTATGCACGGCCTTTTCCCGCGTTACAGCCAAGTGACCCAATTTACCCGGGGCTCTAGAGCTAGAAACTACATTACTAGGAAAGGCCACGAAAAAATTCAGAAAACTTACAGACAATGACGTTGCAACTTTTCTTTACGATACCTTCTCGAATAAAAAAAATGCAAATGTAAAAATTTTACACGAAAGCACCTGTATTTCTAAATTCCCATCACACTCAACCAGGCTTTGGATTAGACTGACAAATAATTTTAACGATTAGGTACTAGAAAGTTGTCAATGATCAATTATTACGTTTAATTGATAGTATGCACTACGTAGGTATTAGCTTGCATTAATGTTATGGTTATAACAATAACTTGGCGTGTATTAACAGTTTGAATCATAAATACATAAGTACAACATACATAGCATCACGCCCGTATTCCCCGAAGGGGTAGGCAGAGGTGTACACATTTGTGCACTCACATTTCACCAATGCTGTTATTAAGTCCCATGTGAGCCTATTGCCATCTACCGGGAACAATTCTAAGCTGCAAGAATTTTCTAATAGAAAAACCCAATAACACTGCTCGACCTGGGAATCGAACCCGAGACCTCAGCAGTCGCGCTTGGGACCACTAGATCAACGAGGCAGTTTAAGTACAACTATTTTAATTTATTTGTTACCTACTTACCAATAAATTAAATTAAGTATTCACAAAAACTTTGAAAAAACCCTTGTCCTTGAGATCACTTCACTTACGTATTTACTCGAATGTACCTCTCTACGAGACACTTATTTAAACAAACTCAGTAATAACAACACTGTTTGGTTAAGACTTTAATGGGAATCACTTAGGTATTTTACAACTGTTACGAGATTATTATTTAGATATCACAAAATAGATCTATTGCAACATACTGATTGTTCACCATATTCATCATTTATGTAATCTCCAAATATCGCAATTATTAGATTTTTGAACCTACGATTTTTTATCGATTGTACAAAAGCGTCGCGGTCATTCCGCTGCAACGTCACCCGTCACCGAACCATCGTACATCACCGCACCGCACCATGCAGCTGACTGAAATTACGAAGTAGGTACGGAAGTATTTTTGAACTACTCGGTAGGCATGGTCTTTCTTATGCTTTGTTTATCGCCGACAGAACAAGCCGATATTCTTTGATGGTATCCGACACAAGCGAAATTAAATACTAATTTTAGTAGGTACGTGACCGTTAAAGAAGCCGACGGTGACAGTTCGCACACATACTTCCCGGAAGGAAGAAAGAGTAAGCGTGTCGTCGATTAATACGAAAGGAAGAGATAGCACAACAGACGCTGACGCCGCCGCCACTCCCCGCCGCCCGCCGTCCGCCGCTCGCCACCGCAGCCCGCTGCGAGTGATTGTATGCCTACAAAGTAATTCAGTCGGCGCCGGCGCGTTTGATGATCCGATGACGACAAAGCGTTGCAGCACGGCGCTTTTGTACAATCGAAAAATTCGTAGGTTCAAAAATCTAATAATTGCGCTATTTGGAGAATACTTCTGTGATGATTATAGGGCTCTGCTACGTCACTACGAGCTTAGTGGAAAACAACAAGTACGCCGCAACAGATCTAAGTAGATACCTAAGTGATTCCGTTTTAAAGTCTCCAACCAAACGTTGTGTGTTGTTGATACTGATTTCGTGTAAATAAGTGTCTCGTAAGAGCGGGGGCACACGATGCGTTGCGGCGGCGGTACGGCGCCGGAGCGGTGTCGCTGCGTCGTCTTACATAGAAATATCTGTGGCATGTCACACGATGCGCTCCGTCGCCGCACCGGACTTGCAACCACCAAGACGAGGCGGGGAGGGGTGAATGCGTTGCGACGTCGGAGCGGCACCGCTCAGTTGTTTTGCGTCACAAGGAAGGACACACGCTCGCTCGTTTCGAATTTTTTCTAAGTATTTTTGTTTATTGTGATTGAGGTTTTAAAAAATGAGTGCCAACCTAGATGTTATTGATATAGACTACCTAATTACATTAGTCCAAGAACGGGAAAACCTTTGGGATAAGTCCAATGAAGACTTTAAAAATAAAACAATGAAAATAAAAGCATGGGAGCAAATTGCCAAAATTTTATTTCCAGACTAT
This sequence comes from Xylocampa areola, assembly GCA_935421205.1. NCBI lineage: Eukaryota > Metazoa > Arthropoda > Insecta > Lepidoptera > Noctuidae > Xylocampa > Xylocampa areola. The sequence continues at coordinate 13,750,227 of OW285220.1, forward strand.
GATAATTTTGCTCCTGATATAAAGAACCAGATAGGTAAGTAATTATTTAATGTTTTTATGATGATCAAATCTTCTGTAACTGCCATTGTAGCGACCCTCTGTTGCTCATAAAATAGCTTGCAAATTCATCTCTAATGACATTTGCTGCTGTCATCTCTTCATCTTGAGGTTGTAATGAGTGAAATTCATCATCAGTTATTGCCAATTTATCCTTTTGCCGAAAACCATCCCGATCTGCGACAAAATTGTGTAGGACACAACATGCCTTCACAATGTCAGTAGCAAAATTATAGGACACGTCTATCGGTCTGTGAAAAATGCGCCATTTATTCGCCATAATCCCAAAAGCGCATTCGACATATCTTCTGGCTCTGCTGAGACGATAATTGTAAATCTTTTGTTTAACATTGAGATTGTTACCTCCATATGGACGCATAATGTGGTTGCTCAATCCAAAAGCTTCGTCACCCACAAATACATACGGGGTTCGTCTATTGGAACCACACAGTGGCTGGGGATCAGGCAATGGTAGGTCATTGTTAATGAGTTTCTCATATAGTTTTGAATTTTGAAAAACAGTTGAATCGCATTCTTTACCGTATGCGCCAATGTCAATAAAAATAAATTTGTAGTTTGAGTCCACAACAGCTAAAAGGACTATTGAGAAAAAGGCTTTGTAATTAAAAAAAAGCGAGCCACTATTAGCAGGATTACGCATGCGAATATGCTTCCCATCGAGGGCACCGATGCAGTGAGGAAAATTCGCCCTTAAATCGAAACTAGATGCAATATTTTTGAGTCTTTCTGTTGTTAGTTCGGGAATGTTGTCTTGAAGAATATTTTTCCATATAGCACGACAAACTCTCCTAATCATATATCTAATCGTAGATTTTCCCCGTTTGAATTTGTACTCCAAATCTTGTAGTGAATTTCCACTTCCTAGATACCTGTAACAAAAACGTTTATTTAAATAATAAAATCTCATGTAATCTTAATGTTAATATTTTATTTTTAGGTAATGATATAGTGAAGAAATGGAGAAGTGTCAAAGATAACTTCTATAAATATTTAAAAAAGTTAAAAGAAGCTTCTAAATCTGGCTCAGCCGCTAAAAAACTGAAAAAATATCATTTTTACAATCAACTTTTATTTTTAACAAAAGTGGCACAAAATGAGACAGACAGTAGCTTAGACGTAGCTGGAGAAACCAACACCGATTCTACAAGTGATATTGCACCGGAGTCTTCGCGTTATGTTCCTATCACCCGCAAAAGAACAATGCAAGCTGATGATTTCGAAAAGGAAGCATTAAAAGCCCTTAAGGAGCCCGAAGATCGCCACTTGTCATTTTTTAAGGGTATTTTGCCATCAATTCAAGATTTCACAGACCTTCAAACTCTCACCTTCCAAAGCAAGGTGTTACAAATTATCACTGAAATGCGGTATGGCTCAATGTCCCAACAATCATCATCATTTAGGTTTGAACAAACGTCTCAACAGCCTTCATCACACGGGTATCATACAAGAAGTTACAGAAGTACATACACTCCAACAGACTTGAGCTCAGATTATAATTTATTGACATCTCCAGGTGAAACATCTCAAGACAGCGTAGAGTACGATTTTGCAAATTTGTAATTAAGATTTATCAAGATTACTATTAAGAAGATTAATAAGATTGATTATGATTATTAACATTTCCTTTTTTGATCGTTTTGAAAATTAAAAAGTATTATTATTCAAAAAAAAAAAATTTCATTACTTACCTCAAAGTGATGCCCAGCATTTCTATTGGCTCCACTGGATTCCTCATGTTAGTGTACTGTTTCCGTATATGTGGTTCTAAAGATTTCAATAAACATTCGAAACTTAACACACTCATTCGAAAGAAATTGTAAAACTTCTTTTCGTCCAACAGCAACTCTTTATATTCTTGGAGAAAAAACTGTCCATCACTGTTCCTTAGTGCAATAAAAGGACAGATCCAGTATCGTCGTACGCTTCTACGTCGATTTCGGCGGTGGCGTAATAGTAGGGCCAACAATAGACGTCTTTTACGATCCATTTTCATTAACAGACTGTCCAACGGTGCTACGGCGCCGCTGCGACATAACAACGTTACGGCGCCGCACCGCTCGTGTGCCCACTGACACGGTGAAATCTTTGCGGTGCGGCGCCGCAACGCATCGTGTGCCCCCGCTCTAAAGCAGTAACTTCAAGTGAATACGTAAGTGATGTGATCTCAAGGACAAGAGTTATTTACAAATGTTTGTCAAATCTTATTCTAATTTATTGGTAAGTAATTAAGTATTCAATTAATTAAAGTCGTTGTAGGTACTTATGTGTGGTTCAAACTTTTAAACATGCCAAGTTTCTGTAATGACCTTTGTACATTAATGCAAGCCTATGCCTACGTAGTACCTACATGCTATCAATTTAACGTAATTATTGACCATAGCATTACACTAATTTGTCAGTCCAAAGCCCGGTTTATGCGTGATGGGAATTTCGAATCACAGATGTTTTCGTGTAAAATTATAACATTTAATGATCCTGCAACTTTTTTATTAGTTAAGTTGTCATAAAGGATAGGTATACAACGTCACTGTCTGTAGGTTTTCTGAATTTTGTCGTGGCCTTCTTTTACCTAGTATTTACCTACGGTCATGTACCCCGGCTGCCCGGTGCGTTGACTGTTAGCGCGGGAAAAGGTCGTGCCAACTAAGTAGGTAGTGATAGCCTAGATGTATGACCGTTGGATTGAGTCAAAGGTCGCAAGTTCGAATCAACGACCACTACCACTATCTTTTCGAAGTCATGTGCGTATTATAAACTCATTATCACTTGCTTTTAACGGTGAAGGAAAACATGTGAGGAAATCAGCACACCTGAGAGATGTTCTCGATGGTGTGTAAAGCCATGTCAGTAACCTACGGGTGGTTTTAACTCTGAGACTAGGTTGTTCAGCAACCACACGATGAGAGAAGGAGGTAGTAACAGCTGACGCGACGAGGAGACGGGGTGGCGGCGGGGCGTGCGGGCTTGCGGGGGGGGGGGCATGTCGCGGTAGTTCCCTCCGGCGGCTCGGGGACAGCATAATCAGTAAAGAGCAATAATCGAACATTATAATTTTTTATTATTATTAATTTAAAGTGTGCTTTGGCAATTTATTTCCTTGTGCATTTGAATACTTATGACTTATACATCAACCCCTTAAAAGGAAATTACCTAATAAATTAGGACCTTATATAAAGATAAGCTCTTGGTTTCCGCAGTAGGGTGTCAACAGGGTGACCCTCTGGGACCAGCCATTTTCAGCCTTGCTATAAATCCTATTATTAGGCAACTAAATTCTAAATTTTACGTGTGGTACTTAGACGACGGGACCCTAGGGGGCGATGTCGATACAGTTCTACAGGATTTCCAAATTTTAAAACAAAAGTTCTATTCTATTGGCCTTGAATTAAACCCAACAAAATGCGAATTATACCTACCCTCCACCACCGACAGACAACTGACTTTATCAAAATTTAACGCAGTAACACATAAAAACAATAGATAAAAATTCCCTCCAACTCCTAGGGTCTCCAATTTATGACGAATCTTTTGAACCTTTTATTGATGAAAAAATACAAAATTTTAATAACATTTCGAAAAGACTTTTCCAAATTAATGTTCATTCGGCTTTTACTATTATTCGATATTGCTGTTTTGGCCCAAATTTACATATATTCTACGGTCTTCCCATTTATGGAAGTACCCTCAATATTTGGAAAAAGTCGATAAAATTATTCGAAAGACTCTAACCTCAATTTTGAACGTGGCCTTGGACGATCGAGCTTGGCTACAAGCTACTCTTCCCATCCGCTTTGGTGGCCTCGGCGTCCGCAAAATTTCAAGTATAATACCAGCGTTCTTGTCTTCGGTCCACAGTACCGAAAAATTAACCAGGAAAATGTTACCAACACGGTCTTGCCCGTCAATCCGTCTTCCCAGAGGCAATGGGATGAGCCGCTTTGCAGTTTGACACGGAAGAATCTTTTAAATACGTCAGTCAATACTGCAGAGCGTGCTCGTCTGCTTGCCGTGGGAGAATGGGAGTCGGGCCTTTGGCTTCAAGCACTTCCGTCACCCAACATAGGTACTATGCTGGATGACGGAACTTTTCGCCTCGCTACTTGCCTGCGTTTGGGTGCTCCCTGTGTTGCTCCGCATCGGTGCCACTGTGGTGAAGCTGTCGACAGCCTGGGACATCATGGCCTGTCCTGTAGCAGGAGTGCGGGGCGTATAGCCCGGCACGCCAGAATCAACGACATTATCGGAGTCGAAACGCTCGGGTCATGGGGTCCCAGTGCCCGCCAACTTTTCAAAGGAATTTCTGGCAGACTGGTCGACACTTCGCGTGACCAGAGGGCTGGCCTGTTTTTTGGTCAGAGAATTAGCATTGCCATTCAATGTGGCAATGCTGCCAGTCTTCTGGGCACATTACCGGATGACAGCGATGCCGAGGAGTACTTCGACGCCTAAATTACGTTTTTTCCTTTTTTATTTTTTTTCTCTCTCTTTCTTTTAGTGGTAGTGTAGTTAATATAATTTAGGTTTTATTTTTGTAATTATTTTTATTTATTATGTACATATATAAGTATTGTACTAATATTGTTAAATTCATAACCATTTAAAAATGATCAAGGAAAGAAACTTATTTCTTTGAACTTAAAAATCTAACTTTCGAAATAAAGCTAATTGTACCCGATACATATTTAAATTAAATATTAAAATTATTGCACACTTCAAATGCTCACGCTATTACTTAGCAATTGGCTTGCTAATTTCACTTTAATTTTTGCTTTTTACAATGAATATCTTTTACCTTGTTGGCGAGGTGGAGGCCTTCGGACTTTTGTAGATTATTTAATTTTACAAGGTAAGACCATTCAATATGATTACCTTGATAATCAATAAATGTCTTTTATATATAATTATACGCTCAAATGCTCGCACAAGGATCTTTAAAAGTAGTTTTAATTTTTTGGGCTTCCAGGGAACAACCAAATTTTTTAAGCATAGCTATGTTTGATGCGCAGCCATCTATAGTAAGTGATATAACATCTACAACACTTTCTTGGTATTTAAATAAACACTGCTGAATCCCTTAGTTCTCCGGTGATAAAATGGATAAAAAAGAACCCCACGAGTAATTTCCACCGTTCAGTTTGACACACCAGTAAAAGTTAGTAGTTAGTAAAAGTTGGCAAAATAATATTAAAATATTGATTATGTCTGCTCTGTCTCAGGTGGATTTTGATTTTTTAAACAAGTGTCAAGAGCACAAAATTGTTAATGAAAGACACATAATTGATTCCACCTTTTATGTCTCAAAAGACAAATTGTTTTAAAAAACAGAGCTTTTAGTGAAGAGTAAAGGAAAAAGGCACTAGAAAGAAAAATGCGGATTTTAACGAACCAATAATATACTTAAATAATTCACAATTATGTACTTTTTACTTGAGGTCAATGAATAAAAACAATTCATTAAATTTACCAAGAACTCAAAACAATATTGACTGGTGGCATAGACGATGGAAGACATTGCTAACCCTTCGGCTCACGACGTCCTGAGCATAAGGGTTAATAACCAGAAACATGGTTTATAGTTTATATACCACTATTAATTTTATTACTAAAGACCAAATAAACCTAGATAGATAATCTCGATTTTGAGAATATATTTCTCGATTTTGTATTAGTTTTTTTTATATGTTATAGGCCACGATAAAAATACATAATGACATCACGGATGCCATGCATTCGATGCAAAAATCCAGCTGAAGATTCAAAGGCATAGTGTAAAATCTAACTTTAAAACTTCAACTTGTGAAAAAAAAACGGCTCTTTTAGCTTAATAAAATAATAATGACACTAACAGCTGCTATGAAGGACAATCATACAACTACGGATGAGCTATTTGACTGTTCGTATTCAGCAGTGGCGTAGCTACCTAGGGGCTAGGCGGGGCAGTGCCCCGGGGCCCTCAAGCTCAGGGGGCCCTCGAATCCTTACCAGAAAATCTCCCATTTTCAAAATAAATATGAGAGGTTGCAACCCGACTTTAATCATGGCAACTCAGTTGAGAGAAATTCAAAAGTTATAGGTACCTAGGGAATTCCCCTAAATTCTTTCTGTGGGTTGGCAGTGTTGTCAATTTGATGGATAGCGATATGTGCGTTTTATTATTATATAGCGATATGTGCGTTTTATTATTCATGGATGTGCGTTTTATTATTCATCTATGTGCGTTTTATTGTGAACTCGAGTCAAGGTTTTTTTTATCGAGAACTGTTAAAAAATTTATGTTGTATCAGGAGTAAGTAAGCTAATGTCAATAAACTTTTTAGTACTGGTCAATATAGTGGTTCAGTTTTATTTGATCTTAGTACCACTCATATTGATTTCCGTTACGTCAAATCATGTCAAATCTATAATTTCGGCTACTCATTGTATAACGCGAAACATCGTGAAAAAAATGCAAGTCACCTACAGTAGGTGCATTAATTCAGGTCCGCGCGCGAGAATATCGTTCTTGGTCTCCTCCATTAAATGTGGTAACACTAGCAGCGATAAAATGTTTGCCGGGGATTCCCCAACGACGACTTGTAGCGTATCATTACGTTTCTCCTTCCTTTTAGTTTTAACGTCGTCAGTAAACAGTGAGTACCTACTCGAGCACAATCTAATATAAATATTGCATAAATAAATTAGTAAACTAAAATTATGGACAAAAAGAAGAAACCCAGTGGTGCATTTAAACGCAAACAACGCCAAGAAAGAGAAGATAGTAAACAAAAATTGCCCAAAATTTACAAGTCTTTTAGTCAGCCTTCTGCAAGTACTTCTGGACAAAATATTTCTATTGATAGACTTGACTCAAATAACGTGGTAGCTGCAGTGTTGGTTGAGAAGCCTACTGAAGAAGATTCGACAACTATTGCAGTTGGAGACGCCTCCGCCGCCGATCATGTGAACGTGGATGTTGTTTGCATGGCACACATAAGAGCGGAGGATTTAGAGGAACCACAGACCTCTACATTTTTCGAAAATGTGTACGCTAAATCTTCTCATGACTTGGGAAACTTCACGAACAAAATATTAAGTGATAACGAAAAACGTCAAATTCTTGATATGGGACCTTAACAGCCTTCAGGACCTTTTCCAACAGACATCAACCAGAACAATAGGGGTTTTTCAAAATCGTACTACGTTTCAAGTTCTAAATATGGACCAGTTAATCGTTTTTGGTTGTGTTATTTCAAAATACTAGACGCTGCCTATTGTCAACCCTGCTGGTTATTTGCTTCACAAAGAAATAATGTTTTGTGTACGGGAATTCGGTATTGGAAGCATTTATCAGAAAGAATTAAACAAAACAGTTGTTCGAGTGGCCATACGGAAGCATGTGCTGTGTATGAATTTTGGAAACAAAATGATACTAATACTATCGACAAGGAACTTGAAAATGAAATTCGCAAAGAAGCATAATTTTGGAAAATGGTTCTTCAAAGGTTATTCGATATCATACTTACCCTAGCAAAGAGTTCTTTGGCTTTGAGAGGACATCGAAAAGACTAAGTCAGGAAGGATACCATGGAAATTTTCTGTCCTTTATAGAGCTTGTCGCCCGATATGATCACATTTTGCGGCAAGTTTTGGATATGCCCAAAGGTAATAATTATTATTTCTAAGATTTTTATCATTTTATTTTGTTTATAATTATAAGCTGTTTAATATCAGGACTTTTTTGAAATTGTGTTTTTTTATGTTTTTAGGATCTACAAGATATCTGAGTGCAACAATTCAGAATGAAATGATTGAGAGCTTGGGGACCAAACTCCAAACCCAACTACTAGAACAATTTAGGGCGTCACCGTTTTTCGCCATCATAATGGATACGACACAGGACATATCGAAGGTAGATCAGGTAAGCATTGTTGTGAGGTATGCAGTAATAATCAGATCGGAAAATGGACAGCCAATTGATAGAGAAGTAAAAGAAGTGTTTCTAGGCTTTTATGCAGCTATCAAACATGGCGCAGCAGATTTAGTCAACAAGTGACTACATTATTTATCAAAAAAAATATTGATAAAAAAAATGTGTGGGTCAAGGTTATGATGGAGCCAGTGTGATGAGTGATGTGTATAATGGTGTACAAAAACATTAAGGATATCCAGCCTAACGCGGAGTACGTACATTGTGCCACTCATAATTTAAATTTGGTGATAAATGATGACGTTAGCAGTTGTGTGGAAATACAGATTTTTTTCGCAACATTGCAAGATTTGTATAACTTTTTCGGAAACAAACGTTGAGATCTACTGTCAAAATTCACTGGCGAATCGGACACCACTCTAACACAAACTTTACAAAAATGCGACATCAATTTAGTTTAGTTTTATTTTAATTTAGTAAAACTCTTTAGAAATTCTCCGACTAAAAACGATTCTATCTTACAAAAGTATGTTCAAAATAAATTTGGCAAAGAACTTGTACTGTTGCTTGACTGCAAGACACGGTGGAGTAGTATGGCCACGATGCTAGAAAGATTCATTAAATAAAAACCTGTATTCAAAAGTCGTTACTGGATTTAAAAAGCGATATCAACTTCACTGATGAAGAATTTAACGTGATCCAAGATCTGCAAATGTCTTTAGATATTGTTAAAGCGACAGTGGAAGCTATGTGCAGAAGAGACGCAACTCTGAACACCGCTGATACTGCACTGAAACTGATGATCGAAACTTTAGAGAAAAAATAAGGAAATTTGATAAAAAGAGTTTCTGACGCCTTCAAAAAAAAAGATTAGAAAACGACGCTTACACTGTGTCGCAGGAACAATGTTTTATCTTCACAATCCGCACGAATTCTCCAACTCACCCGCCGATGAAGTATTTTATAAGCCTACTAAGACAGAAATAGAAGAAGTAATTTGCGGAACTGTAGAAAGCCGTATTGATCCTATAGAAGTGTCTGTTGAATCACATGAAAGTACGTCCAGAGAACTAGAGTCTTTCGATCAAGAAATAAGTTTCCGTGTGAGTTCAATGATAACGCCCTGCGTAGCGTAGTTCAGTTGTATCCAGATAACCAGATGCAACCACACGAGAGATGATGATGAGTGACCGGAGATGAGAGCTATATTTTTTACACAAACGAGACGCGGCACGCTTTTTGGGTTCGACGTGGGTATGAGCCGCCAGTTAAGTCAAAGCCGGACCCCCATCGCCGTAAAATTATTTTTTGCTGCGGCCAAGACGCGTCGAGCTTCACTTACTCCACGACAACGCTCGGCCGCATGTTGCTTCAAAACTCGCCGTCAACTGGAACAGCTTGACTGGCATGTGGTATCTCATCCAGCTTATCCACTAGACCTAGCACCGCCAGACGACCATCACTTCCGAGTTTTATAAAAAAATATTTCATGAAAAAAAAAAAGTTTCGTGATGGTAGTGACATAAAATGTAACCTCGAATTTCTTTTTATCACGTTCCCTGTCCCAGAACAAATATTAAAAAAATATTCGTACGTCTATCGATCATTTTCTTATAAGTTGACAATAATTATATAAGGGTTTACATCTATACTAATATAGTCAAAAACTGTATATTTTTCAGGACAAAACTGAAAATTGAAATTTATGACTCCACAAGGAGTCAAGGACGTGTGAACTAAAAATTGTGTGATTTCTAATATGGACGTATAGTAACTAAAAATTATATGACTTCCTACGGAGTCATGAACGTGTGATCTGAATTGATCTGAATACCAAATAATATTTTGCTTTTTTTTCGTACTCCGTGGCGTGAAATGTCAATATCATATGTCAGGTTTGTGTCAGATTTACGAAATTAGGATAGTGAAACGTTAGAATTTTGCAAAAAGTTCAAATAAACGAGTTTTTTTTTTCCAAAATGACTGCTAGGAACGTTAACGCTGCTCACATAATCTGTCTACTGGAAAACAGCGACGAATCGAGTTCAGAGGACGAAGCGAATGCGGTGAATTTTGAACGTGAGTCTACCCCAACTATTATTTATGAGACAATCGACGACATTAGGGACTTTATTCAGAAGGATGACCTGCAAAAAGAAGAACAACAGTCCTACCTGCTCCTTCAGGCAAATATATCGACAGATCCACGAGTGGAAAATCAATGGTCGCTTCAAGTCGATGACTTATGCTCAGAAATTTTGACTGGTTGGAATAATCTCTCTCGTCAATATGTTCACTTTGACATGAACACCGATGTATGTATTCACTATATTCCGCCAAATTAAGGATGATAAAGTGATAAAACGAATGGTGGAACAGACAACAATTTACGGAAAACGGCTGAGGGTGCTTTAAATGAATTTAGTAGGATCAAAACATGGAGAGACATAAGAGAGCATGAAATGCTAAAATTCGTGTTTTTTAGTTTTTTAAACTATTATTTATTCTTGCTATTTTAGTCTTATGGCTTCGTCGATTTATCTGAATAATAAGATTTTGCTCGCCATTTTGGAGCGTAAACCATATTGAATTTAGTGTGACAACATTTTATTTTTCGTATTCTTCTCAGCAAACCCTTTCATTTGATACCCATATCACACGATTCCATAAAAATTAATAGTCCGCCATCTTTGGGAATCCACCATGTTGAATTTAGAGTGACGTCATGTTATTTTTCGTATTCTTCTCAGCAAACCCTTTCATTTGATACCCATATCGCGGGAGTGCATAAAAATGCCTAGTCCGCAATCTTCGGAAGTCCGCCATGTTGGATTTAGGGTGACGTAATTTATTTTTCATATTTTTCTCAGCAAGCCCTTTCATTTGATACCCATATCGCGGGAGTGCATAAAAATGCCTAGTCCGCCATCTTTGGAAGTCCGCCATGTTGGATTTAGGGTGACGTCATTTTATTTTTCGTATTCTTCTTAGCAAACCCTTTCATTTGATTTCCATATGGCGGGAGTGCATAAAATATGACTAGGCCGCCATCTTTGGAAGTCCGCCATGTTGGATTTAGAGTGACGTCATTTCATTTTTCGTATTCTTCTTAGCAAACCCTTTCATTTGATACCCATATCACGGAAGTGCATAAAAAATCACTAGTCAGCCATCTTTGGGAGTCCGCAATATTGGATTTAGAATGACGTCACTTAGCTCACCATGCATTGTCATCCAAACTAAACGTGTATGCAAAATTTTAGCTCAATCGGAAACCGGGAAGTGGGTCAAATTTAACTTCCAAGATTATCTTACATAGTTAGTTAGTTACAGGTGAAGCTAATAAAAGTGTGTTAAAAACGATGCAAAGGGTGCTACAAAAAACACATTTCAGAGGATCAAACTTCAAAATTTGCTGCTACAAAGGCATCAAAAGTAACAATGTGGTGCCCTAAATGTAAAATAGTGCTCTGCCGTCCCATGTTATAATGCACTTCATTGATTTTAGTTAAATAAAGTATAATTTGATAAACATTTGTTATTTGATATAAGATAATCACTATTGCAAAAATGTATTTATAATATTTTGTTAGAAGATATACTTAAAAACTCTAATATGAGACTCATTGTTCTATTTTCATAAATAAGTTAATTTTTAGAAAATAAGTTTTCTGTTTTAGTAATTTATAATTATAATTAGATACTCATGTGTATGTTGAATTATATTTTAATAATAGCAATTTGATCTTTGATTAGCAATTTATTACAATAGTTCAAGTTACAGTTAGGGTTGAAACAGAAAGTACAAAAATTAATCTTACTTATTGTTAATTTAAGTGTTTTTTAAATAGTTTAAAATGAGACTGTTACCTTTATTACTACTTGTTCCAATGCATCACCTAGTATTAACAAACTTGTATTAACAAGGTCAGCAAAAGTGCCATATAATCAAATACATAAAAATGGTGAGTATATGGTTAAGAGACAAATCCCAATACAGGCTACTGCAACTATAGTTTTTGGCAGTGTTAAAATAGATTCACTTAGTGTGACACCAAGTTTTTGCAGGATTAACTTAGAAACTAGTTATGCTTGTACTGGCTGTACTGACAAACCAATAGCCGTGTTTAAAGCATATGATATCAAATCAGAGGGTATATTGGAGATTGAATCTAATTGTACATGGACAACCCCATATCTTAGTTGTAACTCTGAACCATTTGTTATGACACTTGAAATGTATGATAGTATATGCTACATACACATACCTAGTAATAATCAGACAATTTATGTCAACTTTAATTATGAATTTGTTGGAGGTTTGACTCACCTTAATCCTTATTATACAGAGTCAACTGGTGAAGTAATTGGTACACTGGCTAAAGATCCTAAACTATGGACATCACTTATGGGATCTTTGAGCTCAATGCTGCTATTTACTCTTGGTGGGTCCATACTGATTAGAGTGGCTAAAATAGGTGTGGCATATAAATTGGATAAGGACATAAATAAGGTTTAATCTATTTCTATTATAAGTTATATTGTATAACCTTTCATATTATTTAGATTTAATCATTTCTCTTTATTTAAGATTATATGACATTTTGTTTAAAATATGTTTAAGTTTAATATAGGCTTACTGTATATTCTCATATACTTTTATTGTGATATTGTAGTTTTTAATATAGTTTTAGGTGTTAGTTTTAAGAATAAAAAAAAAAAAAAAAAAAAAAAAAAAAAATTAAAAAATTTAAAAATTAACTGAGAAAGGATCTCAAATATAAGTTTGATAGTAATTATATAAAAAGTTTGGTCAGAGGTTCGTCTTAGGAGTTCTATCATTTTGCACATTTTATATTTTATTATATACTAATCCTCTTTATTTACACTAATTACTGCCTAGGTAAACCTACCCCATGCTTATGGCCAACCTACCCTTGATATGGGGTAGGTTGACCAAGAGTAAAGGGTTTAAAAAATCAACTAAACAAGTATTATATTAATACATTTAACTATAACCTGTATATTTATCATATATAGGTTATAGTTAAATGTATTTTTTTTTGTTTTTTTTTTTTTTTAGAGGTACCTGAATAGTTCTTCTATGTGTATCAACTCTTGTTTTCGTTATACAGTGAAACCTGTTTAATATATTGGTTGGAAATAAGGCATAGATATATAAGAATAAGGTATACCATTAGAACAACAGATAATCTATAAAATCATAACAAAGAAATATAGTCAGTACAAATCTCAATTCTCAAATACACAATCCTTAATAAGTTATAAACTTTTATTAATTTTCATTTTCTCATGGTCTAATTGAATAACGACGATGCGAAATAGGCGTTAGATGCGAAATGGAGGAAATTACGAGTGTTACTTTATTTTTAAATTCACATAGAATAATCTTAAAATTGTCATTGTATACGTATTGTAAAATTAACTGTAAAACCACGGTCATTGGGTCATCTTTCAGAAGTATCTACATACCAATGAAAAATGGTACAACTCTTAGTCATACAGCTTTTCAACAACATTCATGACTTTATTCTGCTTTACGATATAAATCGCTTTAAATAATTATTTTTGACGCGATAATCATACGATTATTGCCACAGCTTGGTGATTATATACGTTCTTAATTATCAAAACAAATTACCAAACTTTTGATTTGATTGAATCAAAGAGTATATTAATCACTACGTTCTAGATTGAACCACCGACTACTTAGTGGTGGTCACGCATATAGGGACATGAAAACAATATCGATACTTTGTGGTATCGAGTACATTTCCTTTCAATACCGATACTTTTTTACAATGTGTTCGATAATTTTACTCAATGAGTACATTTGGCAGCTATCGTATCGAATAAATCTTAGAAATAACTACTTAGAAAATCTTGGCTTTGCGGCTATCTAGTTCAATCATGTCGAACCATATAACACCTTCCATTCCGTTGGTAAATATCGTTTGTTTCGTTCACAGTTCACTTCCCTTCCTTCATTCAATAAATAAGCCATTAGGTATTTATCTACACAGGTTTCACAACTCTCCATAGATCCTTTGCAACAATGGGAAGATCTAAAAGTTGTTTTCCTAAAATTATACAAGTTTGAACAACAATATTTAACAATTCCTGCGATGTCAGCCCCTTCAGAACTTAAAGAAATGAGTACTGGAGTAGTTTTAGCGGGCGTACCCCTCTCGCCACTGTCATATGATTCCCAATAATATAAAGGTACCTTTTACCTGTATGGTAACAATGATAGTACACGATTTTAATCGTGTGTAACATAATTTTAGTTTGTGTATCCTTTTTATGTATTTTAATACTGTTAAATTAACAATAACAGTGTTAATGTAATGACAAGAGCTATTTTCGCTTTAGTGACAGTTATTTTATGCTTGTGTGTTACCTCACCAAAAGTAGCGAGCATATTTGTTTTATATTTAGTCAGAAGGTCTTTTAAGTCTCCCTTCTGGTCGTCTTCAGAACGATTATTGTATAAGGCAGGAAGTACCATAACAAAAACCTGAAACCGGTTATCGCCAAAACGGCTCGATAAACTTATATTTTTAAATGATTGTACGGAGGAGAAATGGGAAATTAATTTTCCATGTTTAGTTTTAGTTTTGCATATACAGCCTAAGATAGTTGACCCCACAAAAACCACAACATACATTGTATTCTCTGTTCTATGGTTGACCCCCAAGCCGACCTTTCGGTTGTGAGCACAAAAATGAGAAGGAAATAAGATTCCCTTTACATATTTTATTAAAGAGTCTCAAATATCTCCCAGTCGAAGATGAAATTTCTTTTAATTTTGGCAATTGAAAATACCTTTAAGTTTATAGGTATGTTTTTTTTTAATAATTCATTATCAGGGTGCTAATGAATTATTCAAAAAAAAACATTTAACTATTTTTATGAGCATTTTTTGAATTTTTGGTTGTTTTTAAATTTATTATTGTGTAATATTTATAAAGGTACAATTTATTATCTCACGTGTTTGTTCTACTGAAGCTGAACTGACGTCACTGACTGACATTGACGCCATGTCATGACGTGCGTGTAGATATGTCGTTTCATGTGCGCAATAAGCCCTAAGAAAAGTACTCGATACTTGAAGTATCGATACTTTTGATTCGATACTTTCTATTCAACACCGTGTCCATACCGTACATGACACAAAAATTGCAGTTTCACATTTATCTTATAATCTTGACTGAACATAAGGAATATTAGGAATATTTTCCAACCATATTTTATGCATTGTTATTTATTCTGCTCGCGACAACCTTTTATGGAAATATTAAGGTATTCGAAAAAGTTTAAAATGGTGTCTGCTATGTATTGTGCGTTATGGTCATCCATAGGCAAAGTTTGCAAAAATCTCTCAATCTCAATCTCCATCTTTTACGTATCTAACGATGAAAATCAGTTGGTCAACGTGGGGCAGAACTGTAAAATGAATATATTTCAACATCCGCGCGAACGAGCCGTGTGACGCGTAATGGCATAAGCCTAGCCTCCACATGAAGACTGAGCATTGGCGAGAAGAGACAAACTGTTAGGTAATTATGTTCTATTTGTTGGTTAGTGCTAACCGCGGGGCTCAGCTAGTATTTATGATACGATTCATTCCAATACAGGTTGGTACTTTCGATACAAAAAGTAAACCAACTATGTATATTGTATCGTATTTATTTGTCTTCTTCTTCTTCTTCCTGCCCTTTTCCCAAGCTATTTGGGGTCGGCGGAATATGTTTGTCTCTTCCATTCTTCCCTGTTAGCCGTCCCTATATCGTTCACCCCCTTTTCATTCATGTCATCGATCACACAATCCATCCATCTTTTCTTTGGTCTACCTCTCCCCCTCGATCCATCAACATTCATATTCATTATTCTCTTAGTCACATGTGTCTCATCCCTCCTCATCACGTGTCCGTACCAAGATAAACGGTTTCCTCTTAACTTTTCTGTCACTGGCGCTATTTTCAAACTTCCTCTAATATACTCATTTCTTATCGATACAAAATAACGGAGTATGCTATTATTTTGTATCGATACCGGAAAGTATCGGATCAGATCGTGCATCACTCTGTGAAACAGTGTTGTTCCTGATGCGGCAATTGCCGTTATATACGGCAGTCAGGTATTCTAAACATAAAAAATACAGTATATGGCAGCGGCCCTAAATAACGCGTGCCACTGTCCTAACCTTAGTCCTATACCCTTAAAACATCTGGGTACCATTATTGACGACGCACTTTCTTTTAAACAATACGTTGAAAACTTAGTAGCTAGAGTAAGTAAATTAATGTTTGTTTTTAAAAAACTACACACCCCAAACTGGTGATCCAAGTCTATCTGGCCCTATGTCAATCCATCCTTACATACTGTGCCACTTCGTGGGGCGGAGCACCTAAAACTACAATGCTTCCCCTGGAACGACCTCAAAGAGCAATTTTAAAAGTAGGCCACTTCCATCCTTTCCTCTTTCCTACTGTTCAGCTCTATAAATCCTACAACGTTTTAACTGTAAGGCAATTATTTATTATGCACGTAATACAAAAACAGGAGAGCCTACAATGCTAATCATAAACGTAGGATAGAAAAAGACCTACAAAGCCTAATATGGTTATGGAATCTCTTACGGAAATATCACATGTTAGAAAGAGAAAGCATATTTAGGTTCGGTCAGCACAATTGGCAGATGTTGTTTTCTCCAGTGTCACTGTCAAAAATCACGCTAACTTATATTTGCTGTATTGTCAGTGAATCCTGTATATTTTACACAAGTATAAAATTAATAAGCGATGCCTACGTGTCCTGTTGGTGACTGTGATGTTGTATAAAAAATAATCCAGAAAAACATTCATTTCACAGGTAAATTATCAACAACAGCATATATTTTCATGGCCGTATTTTGGAGAAAACTATCTTTAGAAAATTTATCAAGAAAATTGTGAATTTTCTCTGCAGTAAAAACAATGGTCATAAAAGCAATATTAAGGACGTTGTTCTATTATAAATTTTCATTTCATGTACACAAAATAGTGACTTGTCAGTGTCGACTATTGTGTCGATGAAATTTTAGAAAAAAAAGTTCCAATATCAGAATTTATTTAAAATGTAGATGTACCAATTATCTCTGCACATTGATTACTTTCCAAAATTTTAATTGGGGTACCTAATACTATCGATACAAAAGATGAAACCAAAATGTTTGGAAACGTTTCTATCTGTTTGTCGGTGTGTCTGTCCGAACGCTTATAACATATAAGAAGCATAGCATAACTTAGTGGCCCAGGTTACGTAATAAATATATTTCATCACGCTATTACAGTAGTTCCCAAATGCGGTTCGAATCTGGACCTATTTATCTGCCAGTGACAGGTCTCACCCGATACTTGCTCTTAGTACCCTCCGCTCAGCGGTCTAGGCAGGGCACACCTCAAGCGTGTGCTGCGCTGAGTCCAGACCACCTCCGCAATGGTATTAGGATAGGTAGGTAAAAATCATTCAGTCAATCATAATCTCAATCAGTCATACTCTATACACTGCTCAGGGTCCTTAAAAGCTGCTTTCTTTACAAAGTACCTATTACCAATTAAATATAATTATAATGTGCGCGCATGCAATGTTTTTATTATAATAATGTTATTAATTAATTAAGTGCATTCAATAATACCTACCCTTGTGATTTTAGTTTTATTAACATAATTTGATTAAAAATATTATCATTTTGTTTACCAATTCTTTAGATCTGAAATATTTTTTATCGATAATTGATGTGTCAATATTTCTACGTTGTACATTACTATTGCACGCACACATTGACAATTCAAAATCGGTAGCACTTTTTTGAGCTCTATGTCCTTCTATGGGGGTACCAAAAATATTCTAATTCTATGATGCTAACATTACTAACAAAAGACGGAATGATATAGTTCGCAATACAAGTTCACCCTTAAAATATGTGAATTCGTTTTTTTTTTTAAGCTCTCTCCTATTTTTTCATTTAAAGCAATTAAGGTTATTAACCTTACTAGCTTAAAATGTAAAAATTTGTCTTACGAACAGACGGAAGACCTACCTATAGTATGCAAATAAAACTGCAAGTACCGAATTAATGTTAGGTATAAACATAACGTTAAAACTGATGTAGTCCCCTAATTATAAGTTTATTATTTTATTTGTTAATCTTTGCGACCTTTATATCTTGTTAGAACTTTTTTGCCTGAGGCACAGGTCCGCAGGTAGTTCAGGTAAATATCATGTCCGCACTTATTTTTAGATTGTAAGTCTAGAGTTTATCTTATGTACTTTTATATGAATAAATGATTTATTATTTATTTATTTATTATTTATGATTTCACTACCGTATCAAATGCACGGCAATTGACTGGAACAAGTTCTAGTTTATTTAAGTCATATTTTAACAACTATTTCGCGTTTGGAAGGAATTCTGATATATTTCACAATAAAAAGAAGCATAGCCAAATAAACATCATCATCATCATCACCCTGCCCTTATCCCAATTTATTTGGGGTGCTCCGGCGTAGCATGTATCATTCTTCCAAATTCTAATTATTTTTAAAATTACATGCTGCTAAAGTTTTGGCAATTTTTTATGGCCGACCTCCTGCCTGACGTAAACCCTCATTGGGAACGCTGGTCAATTCGTGGTAACCACCACTGATACGGCCTCCTTCTATCTAGCTATATCACACGAAATGTTATGATGCATAGCTAAATAAACATATGTATAATATTACTACTCAAAACTAAATAGGGCCCACCACGTTTTTTTGCTCTCAGTTCAAAATATGATTAATTAACTGATTTTTATGGATAGATATGTTTGGGTTAAGGATTTAGAAAATGTTTAAACACAATCAATAGTTTTTTTTTTTTTTTTTAACTATACAGAAAAGACACATTTTAGGGAAATTATCGCAAAATAAACAAAAACAATAATGTTTGCTTATCACTATTTTTTGTTACCCTGTGTTGACACATGTTATGCTTAGTAACGAGTGGGGCCTCCTCTGCTCCGTATACACTCTCTGAGCCTATCTGGTACACTTTCGATGAAATGAGTAACATTTTGCTCCGGTATTCGCTCCCAACACACTTAGTGCGTTTATGAGCTCTTGTTGACTATGCACATGGCTGTAGTTCTCTTTGAGGCTTCTTTTTAATTGATCTCATAAATGTTCGATCGGGTTGAGGTCGGGGCTCATGGCTGGCCATGGCAAAACCGTGATATGCGCGTCGGAAAGTGCTCTTTGTGTGATACGGGAAGTATGCGCGCGACCGTTGTCTTGAATAAAAACAAAACCAGCGCCCACTCTTTGTGAAAATGGGATGACATGAGGTCGTATTACTCGGTCAACGTAACTTGCGGCAGTTACGGCACCCCCATCCAGAATTACCAGCTCAGTTTTGCCTACCAAGCTTATTCCGGCCTATACCGTAACACTGAGTCCCCCGAAACGGTCAGTTCCATGGATGCATTGTTCTGTAAAACGCTCGCTTTGTTTTCTCCACACGCGTACTCGTTTGTCATCACAAAAAAACTTGACTTACATTCGTCTGTAAAGAGTACAGTCCTCCAGTTGTTCATAGTCCACTCCAAATGTTCGCGAGCATACCTGAAGCGCGCTGACCGATGGGCCCTTGTCAGTTTGAGTCGAACAACACGCACTCTAGAACGATGACCATCTTCGTGGAGTCGATTACGAATGGTTTGATCACTGACTCGCGTACCAGTAGAGTGTCGCAGTCGGTTTAGTAAGACCCTAGCGGTTACAGTACGCTCCCGACGCGCAGTTAACCTGATGTACCGGTCTTCCTGGGCAGTTGTGGCTCTATCTCTTCCAGATCCAGGTCTCCTAGCCACACTCCCAGTTTTCTGAAAGCGTTCCCACACGTTTCGGATAGCTCGTCGCGACACACCCATGCGTATTGCTACAGATCTTTGAGACGCTCCCTCCTGAAGCATAGCCACCGCTCTTGCTGCGGTTTCCATGTCCATATGACGGCGAGAACCAGGAATAATAATCACGATTAATACCGGGATTAAACAAAACACGTACAGAATGTGACGTTTAACAACAACGCTTAGAATTAAACTGAGTACACAAGGGACAGAATTTGTGCACTGAATGTTTTTTTCAATCACTTCACTTTTTCTGCCTACCCACTTGAAGACAACGCTAAAGTGGTTGCTCAAAACATTGATGAGGACTCATAAACATGTCAACTATACAATTTAACATTTCATTTGATTTATATGTAAAAGAAACCAATTTGCGTTGCTCTTTTAATGATCGCGAAATCAGTAAATTTTTGGCTCATATCAATTTATAACTAGGGCCAAAAAAAACAATATATAAATTTAATTTCTTGCCGTAACTGTCTCTTCTAAAATATTTTAGTAATTGAAATTGCCTTGTTTCTCATCTGTATAAATCTTTTATAAAAGTAATAGAGAATAGGACTTCCTAGACCAACATCAACCTGCGGAACAAGCTGATTTTCGATGCGGCCTCTCAACCACCGACCATCTCCACACCCAAAACCAAATTATCGAAAAATACCACAAATTCAAACTTCCACTTTACATAGCCTTCATTGATAATTCCAAAGCCTTTGCTCTACGAAACCAGGAAATAAACACTACTTACATCAATCTACTTATTACATATGTGATATTATAACCTAAATTTGTCAGGAACAAAACTGAAGTGAAATGTGAATAGTGAACCGAACAAATTCAACCATTATAGTCAACGCATTAATAAAAAATATTTACCAATGAATGAACGAACGTGACTTGACAACACTAGATAGTAGATCCGTAGATAGAGAATGAACTAGTTCATTCTCTATCTACGGTAGTACCTCTTAGTCACAGAGTATATTAAACTATAGGCTTCTCTTAGTAGTCTGTATCGTAAGATACATATATTACTAATCTGTGGTAGTCTGTGGTGACTACTGACAGAGTCTTCATCAACGTTTCTCTTTTATTTCTGTATCTGTAAGCTTCACTAGAATACGGATTTTAAATTTTTATTATAATCATAGTGATATATCAAGATCACAGAGGTCAAGATGTTAAATGCGTAATTACAGAAGCTTCCTAACATGCAGTCGTGGTTATTATTAGAACGTATCAAGCGTGGCATTTCTAGTACATCTGTACCCTCACATGATCGTGAAAAGTTAAAAACCGAGTGCATCTTAGAATAATTACTGACTAGGAAAAGAATCTTACACATAGTGTCTGTTTTTATGGAACCAGAAAAATAATAGACTTTGGATAAAATGTATTAGAGAGTAAGAAAGTTGCTATATGAACACATGGTACAAAAATTGTCGCACAATATGTCAATACAAAATACTGGTTCGTTGGGGATGGACTCAAGCTTAAAATCCTTAAAACAGTTATAAGATAACTTTGTTAAAAGTATAGCCCAATTCGAGGCTGTTATTTCTATCTAGTTTACTTGTAAATGTGGGTATTTTTGATAATAATTGTAATGGATATTGTTGTTTGTCATCAAGTTATGCAGTGTTTATGGTTATGCTATATGGTTTTGTTGTATGAGAAATAGATAACACTTTTCAAACTTTTAGACTCTGTTGAAACAAAATTTAAATTTTGTTACGTTTATAGAAAACCTGTGAATGTTTTTTTAATTGTCCTGTTGATATCTTTATTTGTTTTCACTGTTCCCTTAATCAATGTCAAGGGTCATGTTATCTTCTTTCTTCAAAGTTTTTTGTTTTTAAACATCTAATATTACATTTTTGCTTGTTCTCTGTATTTTGTTGTAATTTCTTATGTTGTTTTGGCATTGCTACTTGAGTTGATAGTATATGATATCAAATTTGTTTTTCTGCAAGTTGTTGGTCCAGTGTCACAGGAATCGGTCTGGTTTTGAGAAAAGAGTAAAAAAAAATTGGTAGATGTTGTTTTCACATCTCAAGTTTTATTTGTTTGACTGAAGGGTGTTTGCTCTGAGCATTAAAAGAAAACAGTTTTATATGAGTCATCAAACCTGGCAATCTCCACTGCGTTGAATTGTTGAGGAAATAGAAAAATGTTATGAGAAATAGCATGAAGCATGGTATTATTAATTTAATTACTAAATATTTACATGAACATTAAAAACCCAGTCTTAAAATGCACAAAATGTTGAGGAAATTGCCATATTTGTTTTGCTTACAAGGATTGTCTGATTATCATTGGAGGAAGCCTACTTTGTTATGGCTAATTACCTACACTACATTTCAAACCGGTTTTGATACTTTTAAGAGTGGGAAATGAAAAAATATGCAAATTAATAATCTAAAAATTTCTTTTAAATTATCCAATTCCACCATCCATCTGCTGGTTATCTGGTGTTCGCCTTCCAAAAGTGAATCTGGCATATATGCTTTATAATTACAATGCTCTGAATAAGCTGATGCTATCTCTGAATTCCCTGTCTAAAATAAATATGTCATTATCTTGAAAGTATCGTCTCAGTGGGAAATTTTCATTGCTGAACAAATAAGACATTATTTCTGCATCAGATATGGTAGGTTTGTATGGGCCAAAACAATCTAAAATCTAACCATCACAGGCTACTATTAAAAATGGCTTTAACAGATTTCTGTATTTGTGCAAATAAAATGTTGTCTCATCGCACATCACAATACATTGTTTGATATATTCATTATAAATTCCATTTGGGATCATGAGATTGTGTTCTTTAAATTTTTCTCTCGTCGTGTGGTTTATTCCGAGGTTACATGAAACAAAATCTTGTAGTAGTAACTCTCGTGCTGTTTGCATTAACTTCTCTAGTATAGTGCGAGGAACTTCTAGCAATTGGATATTCTTAAGTCGGGATCACCTGTCCGCAACTTTATCAATACAACAGCTAGAACTAATATACCCCTGTGTTTTTCCAACAGTAGGGGAAGGTCTTCTAATAAATTAAAGAATTTTGCTTTTCTTAAGCATTCAAAGTCCAAATAAATTGTCATCTATTTGTTGTACTGATTTTATACTTGGAAAATCGAGAAAATGGTTGTTTTTGAACAAAAGAAAAAACATGCTCAACTTGTTGAACAGTGAAAACACTCATGCTGTTTTCACTGTCATACCCCAGTCTGTGAATATCCAAGCCAGTTTGGGAATATAAAAATTGTATTTGGACAAAATCATAGCCCGCAGTGTATCTGACACAGTATGCAGATTTTCATTCTCACATCCATCAAATGCACTATGAGATGCTATATTGGAAGCATAATTATAATTAAGTAATGTTATGTTACTTGATTGTTGATATCTCGCTGGTTGGGTTTGAGATCGTTGCGAATGAACCTCTGGAGCTAGAATTGGTTCTAAATCTGATTCCCTTTCATGACCTCCATGTGTACTTGCAAGGAGCGGGGGAGGTTGTATTTCTAGACATGGACTGGATCAAGAGACTTTTCCACTTCTTGTTGAATTGCTTCAACTTGAAAAGTGTCTTCACTGTCTAAGCCTCTTCTCTCATCCTGTTGCTGAGTTGAAAGAGCTTGACTTTTAAATCGAAACCAACAGGCATGACATACACGAGCAGATTGTCATATCTGCCAACAAAAAACAACATATTTATGATAAATGCAGTGACATACCTATTAACATCATGGATTAAAATGTGATATGAACAAAATGCATGCAATTTAAAATGAGTTTGTAAATTTAAATACAAACCTGACGAGGTACAGTAGTTCGAATTAAGTTGTTCATCCTTAGTGTGAGGTTTGATGGGTTTTATTTATTTATTTAATTGTTTATTGTACACCTAAAAGAACAAAAATGTAGGACACATTCTATTAAAAAGAAACATTGGGCGGCCTTATCGCACCCGGCGATTTGTTCCAGGAAACCTTTGGATGAATAGGTGTGACATGGACTGAAAAAAGGGCAGTATGTGGTGTACAAAATACAACACAACAACAATGCTAAAAATATTATAGAAATAAATATTGTCAAATAAATAATATTATCCCTTATTCAAACGCGAGCTTGTGGAGGAGTTAACAAAAAAGTAAGATACGTTCCTGGGTAATTTTGGGTTGTAGATTTCAAAAATACACACAAAAGGGGTTAGTGGGGGGGAAGTACCCTCTCTTTGGTGGGAAGTACCCTCTCTTTGGTGGGAAGTATATATCCCGTCGTCTGTTCTCTGTTAGTAACAAAGTTGGAAAGGTGGGAACTATAGCTCCCAGTGTCCAGTATGACATCAATATTTTAAAACACTAGCCAGTCGCCCTGGCTCCACTTGTGAATTAAATTTTAACGTAAAAAATAACATTGATCGTGTTTTTTTAATAAAGGAGGTAAAAGTACTAATCAATGCAAGTTTCTTTTACTAAGGGAAGAACTCTGAAATTGAAAAATTAATGACTTCACTATACATTTTTAGTTGAGTAGCTCTAGCTAGATATGAATTTGTAGTAGCAAGTTACTTGTATTGGTGTATACTTTTCGGCACTCGGGTAATCAATAAAATAAATTATTATAATTGAAGTGTTTATTCATATTGTTTGAAATTATACTTATACTTATTACGTATTAGGGACTGTTTCTATCACATCGATTAGACTATCCTTTTCATGTCAGTCTTTCATTTATCATTTAAAAAATAAAATACAAAGTAATTCTAGTCTATTCAGTTTCAGTGGTATGAAACCTCTCAAAACATTCCTTGATGCATAGAGGTACGGTGCAAGTGGAGCATACAATTTTTGTCCTTTTCTCCCGTTTTCTTGTGCTACAGAACCGGCATCTCTTATAAGTGTTACTTTCTTAAGGCATGTGTATACCTACATTCGATAACCGAATCTCTTCCGGCACTCCGAATGGGCCCCCTTTCTTGCTTGTAAAGGGTATATTTGGGCGTGCTTTTTTTTGAGAGTAATTGTTTATTAGCGCACGTGCCAAACGTAGTCTAAATTCACGGTGTGAATGTGGTGTTATGGCATGTGTTACACTAAAATAAAAAAAAAGTATCCAAAACTTGCGTGATTTCCTATTGATTGGGTAAGAGGATCTATAATGATCAAATAGATCCACCCCGCCCATGCTCATTGTGTAAGAAGCAATTGCTTTTGGGCAAAGAACTTCTATTCTTGACCCATCTTTTTGAGTTCTTTTTACATACATGATGTCCAATGGTTGATGTGCTGTGGTAAGCAATGTGACTTCTTTTGTGTCAAGCCATTTTATTGCGGTAATAGGTTCTGATGTCAGCCGAGAATTGATGCTTTTGTAGTCTTAACGCTTTTGGTTGCTTCTTCATCATTTCTTGGAGGTCTTTTCGATTTGATTTTACCGTTCCTACAGCATAAATATGTTTATCATATAGCTGTTCTAGCAACCAGTGAAGAAATTGTCAAACGCTACAAGTGTATTCATGGGGAGGTTGTTGCTGAGTTTCATTACGACATTGTAGCCCAGAACTTCGTTTTCGATACTGTCCCCTTTTACCGTATACGTAGTTGTGCCATAAGTTCTGTCCCTAATATAAAGGCGTCTTATTTAAAGGCAAAATGAATAAAACACAAGGAGGTGTGCTTATTTTATTTAATACTTACTATTCAATTGTAAAAATATCAAAATTATTCAAAATGTCCACCTTTTGCTTTTACACACTTTTTTAAACGATCTGGCCACTCGTCTATCGCCGCACGCACCACTTCTAATGGTATCGAGGCTGCTGTTTTCACTAAATTAACTTTTAATGCCTCAATATTTCGATGAGGTTTCGAGCAGGCCCTCTCCTCTAAAATATTCCATAAACGGTAGTCTAAAGGATTTAAGTCCGGGCTTCCTGAAGGCCAATCTTCAGCAGCAATAAACTCAGGTAAATTGACTGCTAGCCAGCGCTGTGTTGTCTTAGCCTTGTGTGCGGGTGCTGAATCCTGCTGAAATATCCAGTGCTTTCCCGCGAACATGGTTTCGTTTAAAGGCTTAACTACCTGCTCTAAAATGTCATTTTGATAGTTAGCTGCCCGAGTTTTGACCCCCTGTTCACAGAAATGCAAGTGAGTAACGCCATCGTACGCCACTCCCCACCAAACCATCACAGATGCTGGGTGATGTCCTCTCTCTACTTTCGAAATTTTCTCAGCCGCTTCTCGAGAGCTGTGAGCATAAACTTTGTCATTTTGGCGATTAAATTTCTCTTCCAAAGTGAAAATTTTTTCATCTGTAAACAGAATTTGTCGGTAACTACCACTCGCGTGACGTTCGAGTAACTTTTTTGATCTTGTTGCTCTTATGTGACATAAAGCCCCTGTCAAACGCTGACCGGTAGTTCTCCGATAAGCACCAAGCCTAAGGTCTTCTTTTATGATGCGAGACATGGTCCGTGGCGGGATTTTCATCTCTCGTGCCATGATTTTTTGCTTGCGGAGAGGATTTCTACGAATTCGCTCAGCTACAGCTTTAACGGCTGCTTTCGTTCTTGTGACCCGTGGGCGACCGCTTCTTGGTCTGTCATCGACAGTGGACATCTCATTGTATCGCTTTATAGAGCGATAAACAAATTTTAAAGTTATTATTAAAGGTTTTAAGATGTCAAAAATCTCCTTAGGTGTTTTGTTACACTTGTGTAACGCGATCACTGCAATACGATTCTCTTTAATACCCCACTCCATGTTTACTGTTAGATGTATTGTGTTCAAATGACTTGTTTGTATACTCAGTGAGTTCCTGAAACTTTATCATGTAAGCAAACTAAACAGCACCACTTAAAATATTTTTTATGAGGCACTTGAAAAATGGACAGAACTTATGGCACAACTACGTATATCTGAAATTGGTATAGGTATCGAGTTTTGGCGTCGCAACTGGCCCATATTTTGAACCCCCTTTTAATGGGTTTTTTGGGCATGTATTGCTTCAATGACATCTGCCTTTAATCTTAACCATACACTCGTCTATTGACTGTACACTTGAATTGGATGCCTCATTCTGATTTTAATGTTGTAATCATGGGTTTTAATTTGTATAATTTGTCAAAATTTGGTGAATCTCTCGGTGGTGCGGTGCTATTGTTATTCAGATGTAAATTTTCTGTTATTTTCTTGAATCTCACTATAGGAAATACACGGGAAATTTCAGGATTATTATAGAAGGAATCACTTGACCAATAAAGCTCCATGTCTGGTAAGGGATTTAAGCCCATTAGGATAAGAATACCTAAGTATGCTCTGATGTCATCTTCATTGACTTCAATCCAGTTTTTACTATTTTTATAGCGAGCATAACGATTTGTTTGTTCAACAATTAATTGTATTAAATAATCTGGAAAGAATTTTTCAAAAATGGTTATTGGTTGTGTCTTATGATTGAATTCAGATTTAGGCTGAAATTTTTTGGTAAAATTTGGAATATCATGAGTGGTTCTACATATTTCCCATTTCCGAAGCTCAGATCTATTTCTATCCACTGTAGAACTCATTGGAATTTGCAAATCCTCCTCCCTAACAAAATTTTCGTCTATATCACTAACATGTTGCTCAACATGTTCATATATGATATCTTGTTGAAGGGGATCATCCATGGAGACAATTTGTTGAATGTTATCTAGCCCTATTTCATGCTCAATTGATACTGGTAAATCACTGTCAGAAATTAGATTTAGTGCCCCACTTTGTATTTCTAAATTAGCATTATCACTAGTATCACTATTTGGTGTTTCTTCTAATATCGTACATTCAGGATATTCCGGGTTTAGTATTTCTAATAAGTTCTCACGTGGTTCCAGTGTTTTTGTAGTTTCCTCATGTTCTTTGTCATCCAAATCATCCATCCCAAACATCTCTTCCGATCGCATCTCGATTCTATCCTCCTCATTTTGTTGCAAAAATGACCTTGAAGGACTTATTATAAAATCACCGTAAACTATATCATCATCGGAATCATTATCGGACCAATCATCCTCTTATAAAAATGTTTTCTATCAATTTTTCAGTTTGTTTTTTAGGAGGCATTTTTCTAAAACAAAATAAAAAACAATAAATTCTAATATATTGAAACTAGTTGTCTAATTATCTGATCATGAAATAACGAATAATTACTAATAAGTTGCATATACTAAGCTTTTTTAGACACACGGATTTTATATAAATTTCCGAATGTAGTGTGCAGTGACGAACACTGGGATGATATCTTCCCACTTAGAGACTCAATTTCAATCGACTCTACCAAGGTATAAACGAAAGATTCTGGGCTTTACGTTTCACGCAACTGTAACATAGTCTAGTTTACATAGCTAAAACTCAAATCTGCTTACCTAACGGTCATTTTCGGTGGCAAAATCATAAAAAACATCATCGTGTGTTTACCATGACATGTAATAATTCTCTGAAAAGTGTTGCCATTAACAAAGGTTTTCTGAAATGTTAAGATTGCGTAGATAAATATTACATTGCATTAGGTTTAAGCATATAAAAATAAAACACGATTTACTTCAATCTGAGATGTGGGAAGTATAGCTCCCAGCGTTTTAATAAGGGATAAGGTCGAAAAATGCAACAAAACACCCGTTTTAAAGAAATTACAGATACTAGGTTTCGAAATTGGACCGCCGTATTCCTATAATACAGATATTATCTGTGAATACGATGGTGTTTGGAATTTTATCAAATTTTTTGTCATTTAACTCTTTAATGCACCTGGGCCTGAACTAACCCCAATCCATACCCCAATAGGAATACCATAAGGATGATAATTATACACATAAGTACCAATTTCTGTCACTATTCTAGTACAATTTATTGGGGAATCTACTATTTCTATTTGTTACAAGAGTTGCACGTTGGCCAGGGTCCTCCGATACATAGCATGATATTTGCTAACTCAACAGCAGAATTTCACTTCGAGAATGGTGTATTTGGAAATGGAACTGGCGAAATGAATTTGGAGATAGCGACTATGAGCAAAATAATTACCTACTGAACCTGAACCCTTTTCAATCACCAAATTCACTAGCTCAAAGTCTATACAAGTCACAAATCCGAACAAGAAACGCAATAGAGATGTTTTGGTGTGTGGAAGAGGCGTTTCTCAGTTTTAAGCATTGGTTTAAGATATAAACTACCACATGCCTAAACAATTTTTGAAGCATGTGCTGTTTTACACAACTCGGCAAGGTTGAAAAATTAAGAATAGCCACCAGTAGATCCAGATGTACTAATTCCTCCTCAACCAGTGTTCCCTCCCACCATTGCTAATCCCATTGGTGAGGAAAGGGACCTGACTAGGGATGTTATAATACAATAAGTATTTTCACTTTTTAATTTTAGAATAAGTTTATATGTTAAATATGGTTAAATTAATAATAATATACATCAACACTATCTTTCATTTTTAACGACTTCAAAAAGGAGAAGGCTTTTAATTTGTGTTTTATTTTTGTATGTACTCGTATGTCCATCGGTATCTTTGCCTGTTGTGAACCGATTTCACTGAATCTTTTTGTTTGAAAGAGTAGTTTCTGCTGGAGCTTTCTCATCGTGTGGCCCATTTAATAATTTATATGCATCTAAATCAGACAAAGCAATGCCTTCTAAAGTTTTTTCAGCGAAATCACCTGTACACGTATCGCCGGTACGTGACGTCATTCACATAGTAGCTCTAGCTGAGCTGTCGTTAATTCACCAACTCGCAAGCAATTTAAGAGGTCAATAAATTCAATGTTTCTGTTTAGTTATGTCAGTTCGCAAAATGAGAACTGCTGCCACAAATTGACTTCTGCTGAAAATCGTGGTGGTTGAATAAAAAAAAAACCCTTTTACTGGTGGGAGTTGAAGTTATATCACCAAAAATAAGTACATGTACATCTCCGAACAATTTATCGTTATTTTTGTATTCTTGGAGATGCAAATGTATGATTCGCAAGTTTTCATACGAAACCATAGAACTCCATCTATAATTAACTAGTTAATATTACGCCATTTACGTGTTTCATTCTCAAATTGTTGTCCAGCAATTTTGGCATTGGCAGTTAGAATATTGAGTGCAACGTTTTGCCAAATATTTGACGAGCAGCAACTCCTGTTAAAGAACCGACCTCAACAAATTTGGCCTTGAGCAATATATCTACTGTGGGTGCATAACACCGTTTGATATACTCCACAAGTAATTTTAAAACGAAAGACTTCCCACTTCCAATTCCTCTCCACGCAGATCATTTTCTACAGTGGCAGAAACTTTTTGGAAAAGATAAAGAAAGAAAAGAAACAAAGAAAGAAAAGAAACGAAAATGTTTATTTGACGCAGTCAGTAAGGACACAATTTATGTAAGTACTTATACAAAAGATAGCAGGTATGAATGTTGAGCGGTCATTGTGTGCCACGGTTGCGCCAAAAAGGTCCAGTTCAATAAATATTTCGTGTGGTGTTTTGAGCGCATATGCGCGGTTGAAGAAAATCTACCCAGTGCGAGCGGTCGCATTAGTGCGGCGTGCAATACTTTATCCAAGTGCGGCACGGTGCTTATGTGAGTTTGAAAATTTTCGAGTTTTATGACAGTCATAAAATAATTACGTTACATGTAAAGGTGTTTCACACGAAAGTTGTTTTTGTAACAATTTTTTCTCAAGTTATACTAGGCCGTAATGTAACGTCACGGATCAAACATTAAGTGTTACTTTTTTTCTTTTGAATTTGCTCCTCCTCTTAATTTGTTGCTCGTACGTAAATATATAGAGTGAATGAATGAATAAATGAAATTGAACCCTTAATGTTGCCATTTAAGTGGTATACGATTTTATGAATTAAAATTGTCTAGCTAGTAGAGCAATAATATCAGACGGAGATAGGTAAGAAGTAGAATAAAACTAATAAATATTTAAAATCAACACATTTACTTACTCATTACAGTTTACATTGATTTATTTAATATATACATACATAATTTAGAGATTAAAATTATCTGGTACACAAGATTGAACTTGTGTTATAGAGTTGAAAATTATGGCAAAGGCATTTTGTCGTGGTGTGGACCGTAGCAAGAAAGACATAGACCGACATCACAATCCGGGCACACTATTTTGGTCTTTCCTTTTTTTATCTCTTACCCAGCACCTGACACATTTGCGCCTTTTAAGACACCCATTGACATTTCTATCCAATTCTTTGGGCATGTGTCTTGCTTTTTGAGGCGCAACTGTGTCAGCTATATGGGGAAGATGTTCAAAAGCAATTTATCCCTATATGACTCTAAGGATAGAGTAGAGCTTATAAATTTTTGAAATAAAAAAATCTGAATTTAATAACGTCATCTGTATTATGTGAATTCCAATTTTCTTGTACAACCTCATGGATTTGTACTCACTTGGATAGTACGCTAACATTTGGTCGTGTCGATCAACTCCTTTCATATATTTATTATAAATAATAACTATATTTCGTGTGTTGACCACACGACCGCGCCTATTTCCACTGGCATCAAATTTGGTGAATGCTCAGTGGAAATAGTGAGCACATCTCTCTTGTCTTTCCATTTACAGACACATACACCTTTTCCGTTGTACCGATAAATATTTCCACCTTTCAAAAGTTTTTTAACTACATTAGCTTTCGGATTATTTTTCCTTTTGGGAGCTGGAGTTCCAGTCCAGTATGTTTTTTTTTGCCAGTAGTGTTTCTGCTAACTGGACACTGTTATAAAAATTGTCCATGTAAATGGAATGACCTGTATGTAGATAATCTTTTAAAAGTGTCATAAAAACTTTATCGACATGTCCTTTACCACATCAACATCTTCGGAACCTTTGTACATGTGAATTTTATGGACTAGTCCTTTAGGATCGGCCAACACATATAGTTTAATTCCATTCTTATGCCTTTTATTTTTTATGTATTGACGAATCATTAACCGCTCTCTAAACCCAACCACTGATTCGTCTATAATTAATTCTTTATCGGGATATATTACATTTTTCATTATATTATTAAAAGGAATTTAACAAAAAATCAATTTTTGAATACTTAACTGTACTTTCATAAGTCGAGTTAAAAAATTAACAGAAATCAGTCCCTAGACATATATTTATTAATATTAAATTTCATAAGATATTTATTTTTCCAATAATCTGCAATTTTACTCAGCCTAGTGGTGCCGGCTGATAAATAGGATCCCTAAAAACGTCCACAATTCTGTTGCATGTGTGTTTTTCCACTTTGTTAGGCGGATATTCGGCTTAAGTGGCTTGGACATCAAAATTTGGGCATGCAAAACTATCTTTGAAAACAGCTTTAAAATAGTCTACAGGCCATTTAGAAGATGCTTCCGAGATCTTTACCTCGGGGGTTCCAGTAAATGGGAAATTACTTTGGACAGCTGTCTCCTCGGTCCACTCTCCATCCGATATCCATAATTCTTGGAATTTTCTATTTAAATGTTTAAGTATTGGTGAAAAATTGTACAGTTTGGCCTCAGATTACTCCAGTTCTAGCGCGCGCACACATGTCGTCGTTATCATTAAAACGAAGAAATTTATTTAACAACAGAAAACGATCGATAGACATGTGCGCTAAAACCGGGTGTTTGAAATATATCAGCGGTGGAAGCCCAGTACTTTTCTATGCGGGTCTTAACCACAATCGCCATCGCCAGAATTATGCCAAAATACGCATAGAGCTAATCGTCTGTTCAAAATTAGAATTCAATATTCCAGGAGCTAGCGTTGCTGATGATGTCGATGGTATTGAATCGACTGCTATGGATGATATTGATGGTATGTGATGTATTTCTGCAGACGATCTTAAATTTGTTGTATCCATACCCGGCATTGGACTTTTCTTTTTAAAATAATACTACATTATTTCCACAGACTTTGCGCCCGACCCTTTTTTTTATTGATTATGCTTTTATATTACATTTGTCTCCACTTGGGACTTAAGCTAGTCTTAATCTACGTGTCTCCATCACATTTTTTTTTTAAATTATGGTATGTGATTTTTATGTTATTGATAGTGCAGTATTTATAATTACACAGAATATAGGATTTGGAATCGCTTAGAGAGGTGGGCCCCAGATGACCTGACATCGCCGGTAGCACTCGTTCTCGGGTATGACGGCTGCATCAGCACCGTCCAGCTCAACCATATGTTAGGGAACTGGGCTTTCCAATACACCTGCCGCCGTTGGCTTTGTCATTTTAGTGAGCTCTCTGGGTCACTAACTCCAAGCAACTTCAATACATATTTAGAATTTTTACAATAGTCATTGTCATGCAGCATTTCCGGCCACGGATATTGCGGTTTTTATCAGAGCTTCCACGACCGCTTGGTCTCTGTGCTACATGGCCGTCTTTAGATTGTATTCGACGACCGTCTTGGCTGACGCATCCATAGCCTTCTTTGAGAAACGGCCTGTGGTGTCATTTTCGTCATCGGTGTAGTAGACGCAACTGACAGTGTGTCTTGAGACCGCAACTACTGCATGGTGGACGCTGTCGTGGATTTGTATCCTCCTGGACTTGGTATTGATAATAATGATGTTGTCGTAAGTTAACCCCTGAGCTTCGTGTATGGTTAGTGTGCGCGACCCTTCATCGCATCCATCAGCTAGGATTGAGGCCATAGTGCGCACTTTGGTCTTAACGCGGTCTCCCAAGCGGCGAGCCAGTTTGTCTCGGAGATCTTTGGCTGCTTCAGTTGTCGTGGTGACTACGACATCGCAGCGGTCTTCCTGTTCAAACGAGCCGCGAGCTGACACTTAACTAGTCTTTATGGACGATATTCGTTTAGCTACTTTCGTCTAGGAACTAGAACGCTGGCCACTATTGCCCCCTGACTCTCATTGCCCCTTTTTTCCAATACTTATTTGTGTCTGAGGCAATGTGCTTCATAATTTGGCGATCCCATATGTCAACGAAAATGTCAGACGTGATGACCCCATCACGTGGAGTTGTCGGACCAACATTACTTTCGGAAAAAGTACAGAATGTTGGTTAATGTTGAATTTTTCGCTAAATTCTTTAGGTCATTTTTAAATTAAATGCTTCATATCAATACAAGGATATGTAAGAACATACGTGATGATGACAGTTTGCTATAATTAGTGAGGTAGTTTTATTATTACTAACAATCGTAAATGTACAGGTATGGCGCCTGCTTCACGTGCAAAATGGCAAACGATGTTTGTTAAAATTAATTATTTCTGACCAAAATCTTTACCAAACACACAATCTATAAATATAAAACTGTTCATTACTTACCTGTTCGTGATGGAATGCAGTTTTTATACGAATTTCCGTTGATTTCACTCACAATACTTCTTCACAACACAACCGTCTAAACTCGCACGAAAACACGAAATAGAAGCGAGTTTTGTTTTGAGTTTTGCCGTCGTTGGTGTATTATAGAGACTTAGCATGTGGCGGTCCTTGTTCTATTCCCTACACTTTGTGCAAGTTAGAGCAGTAAAGATATGGTTTTGACAATATAAGACTTAAGAATACGTTGCGCTGCTATGCTACACTCCAGGAGAGGGCTACACAGATGCGACGTTTTTGACATCGTGCTCCTGGAGAGTGGCCCACAGACCAAGGGGCAAGACAGCCGACCGCCTAAGGGCTTTTTACACACAGTTATTAGTGAGTATTAAATAATTATTATATTTAAATTAAAGGCAATTATTGACAATTATTATATAATATAATCATCAAAACAAATTTACTTTTACCACTCCGCTTTCAACGAATAATATATAAATACGCAAACTCACGGTTGGCCTGTCGGCGCCACGCCACTTCGGCTATCACGAGTATTTTGACTCTCAGACCTAGTGTAATGTAATCATGATTTACGGGGTAACCGCACTTTGTTTTGATGAGGGCTGGAGAAAGCTATAAAAGCTATTTTTTATTATAATGTTTAATGATCGCGCAAACCTAAGATATTACTATAAAATTTTGCATAAAAACATATACACAACCAATGAAAAGCCATTATTTTCTTATTTTTTTACTGAACCCGTTCAATAAAATGTGTAATATTATAAAATTATGCCTATAAAACCACTACCATAATTACAAGTTGAACAGGTACAGTGCCAATTAAAATAAAAAAGCAGTAACGAAAAATCATATCCAATACACTAGTACAGTGGTTCCCAATTAGTTTCTGCTGCGTACCACTTCAAGAAAGACCTCAAACCTGCGTACCCCTTATTTTAGCAATCACACTAATATTATAAATGCGAAGATTTGTGAGTGTGTGTATGTTTGTTACTTCTTCACGCTCAAACGCCTGGACCAATGTTGATGAATTCGGTATACCGGTAGTTGACACCCTGGATTAACAGATAGGCTTCTTAAACCGCGGGTAATACCGCGGGTACAGCTAGTGATAAATAAAAAAAATAAGTCAGTTTAAATAACATTTATTATTTTCAAATTGCAGTACAATAGTGAAAATCAAAATAATATGATGTTTTGGCGAAGACGCTAATGTGACAAATGTGCACGTTTTTCTTTGCACAGTTCTTGAAAGCTGTACGATGTTTAGTTTTTAAGTTCGTCTTGGCCGAAAATCCGCTTACGCAAAAGGTAGGTTGTGCAAAATGGCAGTAAATATTTTATTGCTGTTTCGCTGATACGATAAATATCTTTTAAATTAGCCCATAAGTCACCCAGTGATTGCTCTGCAAAACAACTCTTTTGTCTGCTGTTGCATGAGATGTCTATTAATTCCTCTTGATCAGAGATGGGTAGGTGGTCGACGGAATGGTTCGCGAAAAGATTGTTTACCCAATTCCATTGCGGCGATATTTCTGGGAAGTAACTGCGTAAAGCCGCCGGACAGATTTTGCAAGTGGCATTTTATGTCCGATTTTAAATCTTCATTTACCGTCGAAGAAGTTGTATCCAAAAAAGTTTAAGATTCGGAAACTGGTCATATTTACACTTGTCAATCAAAGATGTCCAGAGGGATAGTTTTTTTATAGTGGACTCAACTTTCTCCTGCATAGTGAATATGGTTGTATCACGGCCTTGTAGTCCCAAATTCAACTCATTTAATTTTGTGAAGATATCTGACAAGTAAGCCAATTTTTGCACCTACAAAGAGTCAGTCAGCATCTGTTTGTACTCATCGTGTCCCTGCTCGACTAAAAATAACTCAATTTCATGTCTTAACTCAAACATTCTCGAAACAACGCTTCTTCTGGACAGCCAACGCATTTCAGTATGTAACAACAGGGTCTCGTGTTCACTGCCAAGCTCTTTGCAAATAGCTGCAAAAATTTTAGAGTTTGTGGCACGGGCCAAAAAAAAAAATGCTGTAAAACTTGTTACAATTTTTACAGCATTTTTGAGAGTAACATCTAAGCTGGCTGGAATTTTTCTACAAGCCAGTGCCTCTCGATGAATTCCACAATGCGTCCATTTTGCTTCTGGGGCTATATTGCTGCTATATGGCTATATGGCTTGTATCCGCTTTACAAGTCCTGAAAAACGACCAGTCATTGCTCTGGCACGATCAGTACATATTCCTACACATTTTGACCAATCCAATTGGTTTTCTTTTACAAAACTGTCGACCATATGAAATATATCCTTCCCGGTGGTGCGAATCGAACGTGTACGACAAAATAGGAATTCTTCATGAAACTTTTTGGAATGTAAGTTTGTTATGTCTGTGGATTCATCAAGTAGTGTGGCAAAGTAATCGCTTTCTAAAATCCGTTTAATTTGGTGGGTTTTCAGATTCTCTGACATGTTTGCAATACGACGAGAGACAGTGTTATTTGACATAGGAATAACATCAAGTTCTCGTGCCATTTTTCTCCAAACATACGTTTCACTATCTCTTTTGCTGCAGGAAATACAAGGTTCTCCCCAATAGTGTGAGGTTTCGCTTGCTTAGCTATTAAATAACTCACTCTAAAAGAGGCTTGCAGAGCGTTGTCATTCGTGTTTTGGGAGAGCGCCTCAATAGATTTTTGTCTTTGTTTGAGATCTTTCAATTTATGTTGAAAGAAGGATACAGACTGGTCTTTCAAATTAGCATGTTTGGTTTCTAAATGTCGACGTAGTAAAGACGGCTTTAGCGAATGATTTGACAGCGTTTCTGCACAAACGACACACTGTGGCAACGGAGAATCAGGGTCTCCAGAGCTTGTAAAACCAAACTGAATATAACTATCATCATATTTCCTTTTTTTGAGAGACGATTCCTTGTTATCAAGTTTTTTTTTCTTGTGTCGGAGTACTGGTAGAGGATGACACATCATTATCAGGTGTCAGTTCAGTATTACCTGACACCTCGGCACCCTTTTGGCGACTTATCAGCCACTTTTCAATCTGAAATACAACTGGACTTAATAAGCTGGCTTATATATTTTTTTATTACACAGCTTACAAAACAGTAACCGCGAACACGTGTAACACTGAAGCAACTCATCTCAATTATAAGACCGAGGCCGAGGTAACGCGACGCTTAGTACTTAATTCACAATCAAAACAAAACATGGGAAGGCGGGAAGCGGGAACGGGTGACGGGTGGCGGGGGCGGCCAAATGACGCGAGATGCGGTAGGCGCGGGATAGCGCACGGTCGGTAATAGTGCTCGGTGCTCCGTGCTTTTACGATGATGATCGTAATAAAATAATATTTTGGAAATTGTTCTTGTTTTTACTGATAGACGCACGTACCCCTTGATGCAACTTCACGTACCCCTGTGGGTACGCGTACCACTAATTGGGAAACACATCACTAGTACATTTACATTACGTTTTTACGAACCCTTATTTCGACATATATCGTAAACTTGACGGGCCGCTGTACAGGCCCCTATCTGAAACCTGGGGACCAAAATATAAAAACGTACAATCCCAACTATTGTGGATATTTTCTTTTCTCATATGTCTATTGTTTTTTTTTAATAACCTGTTTTCCTAATTACAAGAAATATTTTATTAAAATATGTTATATATCATAAATAAAAACTCATAAAAACTAGCACACGAAGGTTTCGCATGTCGAATTTATCAAATATAAAAACATTCTGTAAGACTTTGGATTCATAAACCTGTAGATATGCTAAAAGAATAAATCTTGAGGATTATTTTAATATATAATACTAATACGGAAGAATTATAAATAAATCATTACTTACATTTTAAATGCAGAGTTCACAGTCACTTTCGATCGCTTCACACGAAATTTGAAAACTTTTTTTTTAATACTCTTTTTTATCCTGCATACTGTTTTACCAAACCATAGACGCGGTTTTTAATACAGAGCCATCTCGTATAATATCCATGAAGCTCTTTGAATTTTGTCACAGGTAAAAAATCGTTTAATGTGTACAAGCCGGTAGGGCCACCGTAGATGCCTTAAATCTTAACGCCAAAAAAAAAAGTTGGGCTACTATATTCGCGCGGTCGTTTCAGTGGAAATGTTAGCCAGATTATTTTCTAATTCCTCTCTTTTCTTTCATTTGATATGATCAAATTATGTTGGAGTAATTCTTCCCTGGGTAAATGATTAATTCCAAGATTCCTTGGGACAAAATCTTGGGAAAGTTGTAATAGTTTTTTTGAAGGTGTGTCTGTGTTAAATTTTTTAACAAGACATAATGAGATCTCCTAAACCAAAATATAATGTTAATAAAGATTGAATGTCGCGGGCGCCTGTAGTCACAAATAAAACAATATATAGTACCTGATAGCTAATATGCGTAGAGATTGGAGCCTTTAATCTGCCGGTGGGGAAATATCTAATAAAAGTCAATGCTTGTATTAGATTTGTTATAATTTCGTAGGATTTCTTTTACATAAAATCCATAAAATCCAGTTTGAATATTTGGGTTAGATTATCACTCAAATGAGATCGCATAATGAAGAAAAAAACGCCTCACGGCTGTAACAAAGAATAATTTTTGTTGTAACACGCGAAAATATATATCAAAATACGCACATGGTTGGCGTCTTTACAAAAAACTTACCGTTTTTCAACAAAAATATGATTCGCTAGTGTAAATGGGACATCTAGCGTCTCAGAACAACAAATCCATGCTGAAACAATGTTGAAATACAAGTTAAAGAACATTTACAACCACGAGAATGAAGTCTACAATAATTTCTGAAAACAATCGACTTACCATAAAAATATATGGGAAATTTATATTAGGAACGGAACACTGCCCTATCACATAATTTCTCCATAATATAAGATATGGATTCACAAGCCCCAAGAGGGATAATTCAAAATAAATTAAGACGACGTGACTATTGAAACGACAAACGATCGTAGAAAGATTTACGACTCAAACGTCAAAATCACTTCCGCTTATGACAATCAAAGTTGCCACAGATAAAATATCGACCAAAATAATCGCCTAGTGATTGCGAAAATTACTATTTCATGTAACGTGTAGAAAAATATCGTTACAAAGTATCTCACTTATTCTGTTCATTAAAATTTTTAACGTTCTACGCGGAATATTCACCTAAGTCGCGATTCTTTCATCAAAATCCCTGTTCGCAGTTTCAGGAAAAATACCTAATATGCCTCTACGAATATCTCTCATTCAACTGTACGGTACTTCATTAATTAATAAATTAAAGTTATGTTTGGACGTCCTATCCAGTACTCAAAAATTCTGTCATCCATTTCTTCTATGATTTCAAAATCAATTGATGGAATGAAAGCATTTACAAAAGAAAAAAACATGCTGTATTTGCTAAACGGTAAATGTTGTCTAACTGTTTTGGGAGTCAAATAATGTATCCCACATATTGGCCATCAACTAGTCATTACAAAACGGGTTTCCTTAGGCAGATAATATTTGTTGTTACTTAGATTATTCCTGATTATTGCTCTTAATTTATCTGAAATACTGTTCAATGTAGTGCTTTAAAATTTTGGAAATACACAGTGATGATAAGTGTTGGCTGCTCTTCTGTAATCTGGTAATGTTACTTCATTAATCGAATATGTTGCTTGTTCTGACTGCGACACCTGGAGCTCCTCCAAGACTTGGGGTTCCTCCTGCGGTGCCTGCGGTGGTGGGGATCTTGTAGCATTAACAGTAGCCCTGCGACGAGCTTCTCTATATCGTCGGCGACGAGTGAAAACCTCGTAAGTGTCAAAAACGCAATTTTACAGCAAGGAAAAAAACGTCTCCTGAAAATTTTTGTATGAGCCGTGTATTTGATTTCTCATGTTTTATTATAAATTAGCGACTACTTTTCAGTAGCTATAGTCGATAATTCAAAATAACGTGCTTAACGGTGTTAAATCTCAGTAACGAGGTTTTCCTTGAAAATAATAATAATTTATTAACTATATACGAGGTTATTAACGGAAAGAACAATTAATTAGTAATAAACCAACTTTATTTAAATGTTTATCTAAACATAAAAAAGCTCACTGGCACCAATAATTTCCATCCAAACGTCTATTGGAACTTTGCGCAAGTTATAATGGTAGTGGTGCATACAATTTTTTGTCAGGTTTTTAGAATATATTGTTTTGCTATGCCAACTCGTGAAATATATGACATTTTATGAAACTTTTCATAAAATTCAATTTAAAAACCATAACATGCTAAAAGTTACTGAAGATATTCGGTCTGACATGGAGAACTCTATGCTCACGGTGTTGATTCTCATAGATTTTTCTAATGCTTTTAATACCGTTGATCATGACATTCTCCTTGCCATTCTAGAACAAATAGGGATCTCGTCATCGTCTCGGGGGTGGTTCTCATCATATCTTCGTGGTCGCCAGCAGGCTGTACGTGTTGGTCAAGATTTCTCTGACTGGTGCGACCTGCTAACTGGCGTACCGCAAGGCGGTATTCTTTCTCCTCTTTTATTTTCTTTATTTATCAATTCCATTACTAAATTATTAAAATGCTCCTACCATCTGTACGCTGACGACTTACAGCTATACGCTCAAGCTAGTGTTGGCAATTTAGATAACAGCATTACCAACCTCAATGCTGATTTACTAATGGTCGAAGACTGGTCTAGTAAGTTTGGAGTGTCTGTTAATACTAGCAAGTGTCAAGCCATCATCATTGGCAGCTCGTTCCACCTGAAAAATGTTAATGTGCAGAACCTTAGTCCAATTAAGTACTCCAAATCTATTATACCTTTCTCACAACAGGTAAAAGACTTAGGTCTGCATATTGACGATAGATTAAGTTGGGACAAACAAGTCACACAGGTAAGCAAGAGCGTCGCGGCCACACTGCGATCTCTGTACAGGTTCAAGCACTTTCTCCCTTCCAACTCTAAAACTCTTCTAGTCCGGTCCCTCGTGCTTCCTGTTATTGACTATGCAGATGTTTGTTACTCTGATTTATCACAAGAACTTCTTAATAAATTGGATCGATTACTTAACAACTGCATTCGTTTCATCTTTGGACTACGGAAATACGACCACGTCTCCTTTTATTGTTCTCAGCTTAAATGGCTTCCTAATCTTCAAAGAAGATCCCTCAGATCTCTTTGTATGCTATTCTCAATAATTAACAATCCAGATACTCCTGAATATCTTAAAAGTTATTTCCAAATTTTGGGCAGTTCCCATAACCGTCACCTTCGTGCATCAGAAAATCTCTTACTTCAAATTCCATCACACCGTACAGGTTTCATTTCCAATTCCTTCGCTGTCTCAGCAATCAAACTCTGGAACGCGCTTCCCCTTGAAATTAAAAAAGCTCCCAGCAAATTTTCTTTCAAACGTAAAGTACACGATTTTTACTATAAGTCGCAGCAAAATAAATAATTATATTATCTATCTGATTTGTCTATCATGGTTGTAATTTATTATCATTTATTTTATTTTTTGTATAATTTATTTTATATTCATTAATATTTATCTGGTAAAATATGTATTAAATATATATAATTATATATGCATTTTTATTATATTGTATCTATATAAAGCATTATATTTATGTACCTATTAGTTTTTTTTTTTTCAGTACCTATTTTTATTGTTCCCTATAACCCAAAGGTTGACTGGCAGAGAATGCCATATGGCATTAAGTCCGCCTTATGTACCCTGTATGTGCATATAAGTATAAATAAATAAATAAATAACAATAATGTAAAAGACAACAATGACAAGATTGCTATAAAATAAGAATAACTGCTCAAGAAAATAAAACCCTTGGTTTTATAGTAATTACTGTCACATATTACTCATTTATATATCAGTAATTACTTCTGTAAAACTAAAGATAAAAAAACAGTATTTATTTCAGTAAAAAGGGCGACACTCTAGCTAGCATATTTAAATTTCTCTGGGTCCTAAAATAAATGTTAAGTAAATTTTGTTAACGATAGTTCTAATCCTGTATTTTAATTGCAGTCCTCCCTTTTGTAGTGTTAGATATTAACGTCGTTTTCGTAATGATTCACTAAATAATCTATTCCAAAATAGAATCAAAATAAAATGAAACAAATGCTACAACAAAAATTATAAAACAACTAGTTATATCGAAGTATTTTTCTTGATATGGCAACTAAATCCTAAAAAAATCACTTCAGATTACTGTGTAAATAATTATGTCGTCGATATTTAGTATGTACCTAAATTAACCAGCCTTATTATCAGTATCAGTAAAAAATCTAAATAACTAAATTAGAAGTTACTTGTGGTATTACATGTTTGAGTGAGTGATTGTTATCTTGCACGTACAGGTTTCGTTATTCCGTCGGACATCAGGACAAACATGAAATAAATGAACTTCATGTGGCAAAACCTCTTTAAGTTCTTGCAAGTTTTTGTATTTGCTTCGCTGTATGGGTACTCTGGATCCGTATAATCGAGGCATGGAGTCATTTAAACCGGAATTTTTGATTCGCCTTGGGAGTTCCACAAATTCTTCAGAGAATTCTTTTCTTTTTTTGGAAGGTGAAGCTGATATTTGTTTAAGATTACCGTTTTTTCCTGCAGTTCTCGTAGATTTAGTTATTTCGAATGAAGATGCGCGTTTTTGGTCGTTAACCACACATGATTGTTTTAGGTAGTCTTTAACTGTAGTACTTGTGGGTTTAATTACTTTAGACGTTGAAGTAGCAGAGTTATTTTCCTTAGGATTAGATTTCGGGATTCTTCGTGAACGCCGTTTTGGATTGTGGACAATTTCAGGGGAGTACCTCGATGTATTATAAATACCATCAACTTGATAATCCAATTCTAATTGGCTTTTATCGACAGATATAAGAACTGGATCTTTTGATCGTGGGGACATCATTTTATCTCTTAAGTCAACTGATGAATCACGTGATTTTTGAGATATATCTAAACCATGGTCATCATTTTCCAGCCACCGAGACCCTTGCTCCATATCTCGAATCATAGTATTTAGGGAAGGCTGCTTGCCTGCGTCTCTTAAATATGTCACGTCATCACTATAAAAACAATTTTCTTCCATTTCTGCGACCTCCATTCTGAAAGTAATCATAAATTCAGTAGTAGAAATATAGAATAAACAATTGTCAAATACAACGCAATCGTAAAACGGCAACAAAAATAATTTATATAGTTCTTTGACTACTAGGAAAATCATTTGAACGGAGTATATATTTTATCAAAAAATAATTGAAAATATTGTGACTATACTTACGAGGCTAGTGATCACTTAAATATTATGCAAGAAGAGCACGTCAAGACAAATAAGAGATTATCATAATCATAATAAAATTTAAATCCACGTATACTGAGTGGGGATGATGCTACGACATTAAATTAACACACGGCTATTACTAGCCTATAGAAGCATTATCAAACACACAACAAAATTATTTATCTAAAATTAAAAAAAATATAATTTTCAAACATAATAAATAGTAAAATTGTCGGAGCAAAAAATAACACCATTTGTAATTATCTGTTAATTAAAAGTGACTGACCTGTTGTATGGACGGCAACGTCGCCTCAACGTGCAATTTGAGACCTCTAGGTCGGTCTCTTTTGTCGGTGATAAACAAAGCACTCACTTTACGTTTGGAGAACTATTGCTATAAACACTGAGTGTCTCATAATTAATTTAAAAGATCGCTAAATGAAAAAAACTTTGCATTGTAAAAACAAAGTAACTAATTTTTTTAATTTTCAATATGCCCACCGTTCCTCTACGCACAAGCGGCATCGTCTCGTATTATGATTTCGGACTCGCTGTAACAAATCGCCTTGCACAGTACGTTTTAAATTCTCAAACGCACGAATAATTTTGATTTTTAGCTCATCTAACGTGTGAAACTTCGCGAGCATAGACTTCATTTTTTACGGGTCCCCACAAAAAAAAAACCAATGGCGTCAAGTCTGGCGATCGTGCCGGCCACCGGCAAGGTCCATAGCGACCAATCCACTGCTGTCCAAACATTGCCGTTAAACGTTCTCTCACAGGCACGACGGAATGGGCAGGCGCACCATCCAATTGGTACCAAAGACGACGATACACGTCTAATGGCAAGTCATCTACGTAATCAGATACGGGACCACTAAGAAGCTCTAAAAACTTGGCCGCATTCAAATTTCCGTCAATAAAAACTGGACCTATTATTTGGTTCCTATGAATGCCTGCCCAAACATTTACTGAAAATCGGTACTGGTATGCAGATTCTCGCCACACATGCGGGTTTTCACGATTCCAGTAGCGCAAGTTTTGCCGATTCCAAATACCATTGCGAGTAAATGTACTCTCATCTGTCCACAAGATATTGAAGAGGAAGTCAGGGTCAACAGTTATTTTTCCCAGTAGCCAATTACAGAAGGCTTCTCTGACCGGCCTATCCCTGGGTAATAAAGCTTGAACTTTCCTGTAT
Source organism: Xylocampa areola (assembly GCA_935421205.1). NCBI lineage: Eukaryota > Metazoa > Arthropoda > Insecta > Lepidoptera > Noctuidae > Xylocampa > Xylocampa areola. Next base: position 13,795,081 of record OW285220.1, read on the forward strand.
TTGAAAGGCCGTCGTTCATCCCTTTTCAAAATTCTGTGCACAGTCCTATGGTCTACTTGAAACCAGCGAGCTGCGTTTCGAAGACTACAAGTAGGGTTGTTGGCAAAATACTCTAGAATCTGTTCCTCAAGCCGCACTGCAACTTCATGCGAAGGAACGCCTTCCTGTCGCGGAACTAATGGCTGATTATCTCTAAGTCTTTGAACGGCCTGTGTAAAAACACGACTGTTTGTAGGGCACGTTCGAGTTTCACCATATCTCTCCCGATATGTACGTAATGCTACAGCTGAGTTTTGTAGACATTCGCCATAGATAAGGATCATGTCAGTGTATTCTGCAGCTGAATAACTCATCCGAGGCATAATTAATAATAAAATAAGTCTAAAACACAAAGGGAAAAAATAATTCCAAACTTAACACAATCTAAACTAAAATAAACACACTATTAATAACAATAAGCACTAACAATAACAATAAGATCACGATAACAATCCTGCGCGTGCGGTTCGACTCGCGCAATTAACTAGCGAAACAGAAAAAGGACGTGCTCTCTCAAAGGATAGCATTTCCGTACTGAAATTCTGAGTTCTGACCCAGTGACCGCATGAATTAAATCAATTAAAATTTCGCTGAATTAATCCTTATTTCTTTCTCTGTCATGCATGAACAATCACCCACACATTCGAGTGCGTAAAGACTATTTCTCACTTATTGTTTTGATTTGTCTAGATGAAGGGCGTCTGAGTGGCAACGTGTGTCACTTTTCTCTGTCTTTTATTAATATTGTGAAGGAGATGTAATTATCAATGAATTTTCACAGGTTTATGACCTAATGATCTTTGTCTAGTAAAATGTACTACATTTACAGCATGTTCGAAATTAAGAAAATGAAAATAATTTCCTGTGCCAAAATTATCCATCCGATTTTATTGATTTTTTGTGTACGGTCAGAGAAAGTGACACCCCATACGTGGTTTTTTTAAATGTCGTACCGTCTTCCCCACTCCGTATATGTACACACAAGGTTTGTTAGTTACAGAATATCTAGGACGAAAACCACGTATGTATGAATACGAGGTTTTCTTAGTAAAGCATAATGTCAGAAAATCTAATAATTGAGTTGACGTGGTTTTATTACATTAATAAAATAAACGGTTGAACATTAACGTGGGTTTCCTACTTAGCAACTTTATCATACGTCATAAAGGTCAAATCGTTATGAAGGGATCGTTATAAATTTTCAACATTAAATATTATAAGAATATCCTTACCTCTTTATGACATTTCACTTTTCTCAGTAAACAAACCACTTTAAACACTATTTTTATATTTTTGAAGTCGCTGAAATGCACTTGTCGACAGTCTTGCCGAGTTTCTCATTATAAAATGGCCGACTTTTATTTTTACGAGGTTTGCATTAATAGCCATAGGTGGCGTTGTGAATTACTTTAATAGAATCAGGTCCGTTCAAGTTATGCGTTATGAGATTTTGTAACTATTTAACAAATAATCCCATTTTGGTAAAAATATAGATTTACGAGGTTTTCACGCGTCGCCGACGATATATGAATCCTACCGACGTTCCAGGGAGGCTACAATCTCCCGGGAATCTCGGTAGGGTTCATATGGCCAAGTCTGCAGCCCTTGGTTACGGTGACGTAATCCGCGAACCTGTGAATATATTCTCTGGGCAAATATACAGGCCTAACGAAGATCCGCCATCTCCCGGGACCACCAGTAGATCTCCCTTTTTGGTGGCCGCTTTCGCGTGCGATGCATGGCTGTATCATAAATAGCCGTCATGGCATCTCAATAGCGTTCAGCCTCGACATCAACCCCTTCAGTGGGAGGTGGTGAGGACATCCACGCCCGAACAATGCCTCTTCTAATAAGTCCCTATTTAGATGGTTTACCGTCCATCGTTGGAATTGCCGGGCTCGCAAGCGGGAAGCAATTCTGGGGTCCCGCGAAGTAAAGACATCCATATGGATGTACAGATGATCAGATAAGGTCTCCACACGCTCTAGGACGCGCCAACCCTGGATGTTTGCAGTGATGGCAGGGGTAGCAAAGGAAAGGTCCACTATCGACCCCCTGACTTTGTAGTACCTCTGTTCAAAAGATAGCGGCCTGTGGCTCCCGCCCACCCTTCGACTGCCAACTAGTCGCATTACCTGACAGCTGACTGTATAGTGTCCAATCTTCCGGTCGTCTAATAAGTAAGCTTCTATCCGCAAAAGCCCAAGTCGATCGGATGGCATTTTCTAGCTCCACAAATCGTTTTAACATAAAAAATTTGGAGTTCCATCGTGTCGACATCTTGACTCGGCCGCTTAGGTTCCTGTCCTTGTTGCACCTGATATTTTTGTAACCTTTCTGATGATAAGGAACTTTTTTTTAATATGCGCTTAACCTTGTCGGTCTGAGCTTTTGTTAACTGTAGCGCGTGTTCCTCTAACAAGTTGAGGCTATGAGTTGGTACCCAAAATGCTTCCATCCCAACACTTATTTCATAACCTTAATTATGTTATTCGCATTATCAGTTATCATAAAGTTGACTATATTTTTTACATGAAATTTATCAACCAGTGCGCTAATTTCTGCGGCGATATTTTCCGCAATGGTTACCTAGAAATTGACAGCATCCTAACAAAACACCCTTTAAGCACACAACGCCAAAACAAAGTCAGTACGGTAGGCTCACGCGCGAAAATGGCGGCGCGCGATATATATTCTCGTATTTTGTAAAAATGGCTACTGTTCATAAAGTAATGTACTGATTTGTATGAAATAAAAAGTATAATAATCTACGATAATGCTGGTTCTATTTAAATAATAATCCCTGTCCCATTCCACCTCACTATCTTATTTAAATTTCGATGTAAAGAATTTATTCAACAAAAAAATGTTAGTGTGGACGGAAATAAATAATTTTAGGAAGTTATAGGTAGCTTCGGAAATATAAGTTATGCTTTATGTAATGTTGAATATATAAGTAATAACCTATAATAATCTTTTATATGTTCTTCATAATGATTATTGCTATAAAATAGCTTTGAAAAAGCCGGCCGTTTACGACAGTTACGACTGTGAGTGAAAGTTTGTATTATCAGTTATCAATAATCTGGAGGCATAATGAAAGGAAAACTAGTTATATATAAAGTAAATATATTTAGTTAATAGTAATACACAATGAAATTAATAAATATTCAACAGAAAAGATAATACGAGGCAATGTAGTGGTAGGTATCCATTATACTTTTACTCATTTTGCGAAGGGTTTTTACATGAAATAAAACAAAACAGGTTGTTATAAATAATATGTATATTTGTTTGTGATACTTCTTTTACACACAATGGGTACAAAAATAAAAGATAATAAAAATCAAAGTTTTCGTAATTATTATTGAAAAAAATGGTGTCTGATAGTGACGTGCACCATTAGTACCTATAAATTGAATATCGATAAATTGAATGCTTATGACTACTATTTGTATGAGCAGTGTAGTGGGTATAACAATGTATCAATTATGCGCATAAACAGTAATACGATAAAATATTGAGATAATTTTAAGATTTATTTAGTCAATATAATTTTTTTTTTTTATTGAAATACACAAAAATCGCAAGCAAAATAACATGCTATTATGTAGACGTAATAGAAACATCCCAAATATATATCGGGTCAGTAGAGGAGGCCCTTTTCTTTAATACCTATCATACACACTATCAGCCGTCGTCTCTCGAATAAAGTAACTCAGCACTTTTTCCCAAGCAATATCTATCTTTTTCCATCCACATTTATACTCAACACAAGGATACAATATTATTAAGCAGCGTCACCTCTCAAATCCGTCCATAGGAAATAAATAGCTATATCATATATAAAAAAATACAAGAATAAAACATCTGTGTACCTACATATATTATGATTGAAACAATATATTATATACATCACGTAATACTTACAAAGTCGCGTCGTGTCCCACTAACGCTGCCACCGGATCAGGCCGCGAGGATCCTGCCTCCACTGGAGTCAGGTGTAACTGGAAAAATAAAATAAAAACTGTGACAACTAATTGTCTAACTAACAAACAAAAATACAGGTATATGCACTGCCTCAGCGGTCTAGTGGTCCCAAGTGCGATTGTTGGGCACGAGGTCCTGGGTTCGATTCCCAGATCGAGCAGTGTTATTGATTTTTTCTGTTAGGAAATTATAAGTAGCAGCGCGGAGTTTGAGATTATATGGGACATTGACTAATAAACAGCATTCATGAAATGTGGGTATACAACTATATACACCTCTATCTATGCCTTCAGGAAAAACAGGCGTGATGTTATGTTATACATGACGTAACTCTCAACTTGGTCTAAGATGTGGGGCTCCGGCTCCAGATCCTCCTCCAACGCCACGTCTTCCTTTAGGTCCTCCACGGTTGTATTTGAGGCATTGTCAGAGTAATCTTCATCGTTGAGGACTTCGAGGAAGACGTTGGGGATGTCGCCGCCATCAATGTTCCAAGCCATTTAAAATAATACGTAGTTATTTTCAACAATGTACGTATACAATTATTTACGAATAAAGTATCTACGAAATATTTTTTTCACTTATCCATAATCAATAATTATAACATAATAAAATTATTCCAAGAAATATCGATAATTTTATCGACAACCATGAACCGTTACGATGAACGCTCAATAGATATCCAACGGTTACATTTGGAATTTCGCAAACATGGAAAACATGGCGGCCGATATTTTACGTATTTACAATAATGTAGTCATTTACGATTATGAATACGTGTTGATCTAAAATATAGTTACAAAACACTAAAATAGGTTGTATTCACTCATTATTCATACGCAAATAACAATGAATATGTATATTGATATAAATATAAATTATCAAAAATGGCTGAACACAGAAAATTTCATACGTCGTCTTGTTGAAAATACGAAAACTAGCTATTTATTGCACACACAATCCAATTGTATATTGAATTACTTACGCAAGACACCAATGCTTATTTTCTATTAGTTATTTAGTAATATTTACTCACGTTTTATAATAAGAAATACACTCCCGTAAAATGTGTCAGCCGTCGAAATCACGAAAAATTAAGTGAATCTTTGAACAGGAAATGTTCTTTACCACAACCTTTAAATGATAAGGAGTAAGGACGTAATTGTAGAGGAGTAAACACTCTATTTTTTTATAGGCAGCACTCCATAGTAGCCAAGTGTATAACCGTTAGAGGAGCAAACTTAGTCGACGCGGACTTAACGTATAAAGTTATACGTGAGTGAGCATACCGTCAAACGCTTGCAAAGTATAAGCTTATACGTGGGTGAGCCAAAGGGGCCTTCTGTCAAATAATGCCCAAGGAGTGCAATGTAGCTCTCCGTTTTATTGTGTATTAAAATTGTGCATCATAACGTTTTTCACTTCCAGTTGATATACTCAGATAGATCAGCCAAAAAAGACGTTCTCTCATATGTTTTATATATGCTACCATTTCTTTTTGATATACATATAGTAGTTTGGGGCCTAGAAGTATAATTGTAATTTCAAATCCCATTTTATTTTATATAATACTCCAAAGTATAGGTGTTTTCCATAACTATTGTTGACCACTCTCTTGTAGTATTTTTTCTTGTTTGTATGTACCATTTACCTGAAAATTTATAACAAATTGAGACAGATCAAGACTGTCTATCGCCCACCCGGAGAGCTGCGAGAGTTACTAAGGACACCGAAGGATAAAGTTCCGCTAGGCGTTCCCGGAGTGTACATGATACCGTGCGACTGTGGCCAAAGTTATATTTGTGAAACTCGTCGCAACATCGTAACCAGGCTTGGTGCACACATGTTATCTGAAGACAGTTTATTAATATCAAACGCCAATATGTCCTTAATAATGAATAGTATAATACTGTTGTTTGCAGGTGCTGACGACATTATTTCTTTGATTTTAAGGTTTGTTTTACCTTACTTTGACAATGACTATTCCCGGAAATGTAGAAATGTAACGAATTCGAATCAAGTCCCGCCACAATCTTTATAACTGGTTTGGACATATTGGGTTTTAAACTAAACTAATGGACATACATGACTTTGAAAATACTTCACCGGGAACATTGACACTTTAGCACGGTCGCTGTCGTGCCTCCCGTCCCACACTCCCTTACTTAAGTGTAACGCGTAAAGTGTCTCCATCACGCCACAAATGGATATTTTAGAAAATATTTTAAAAGTCGTGTTGCAATCTATTATAGCTTATGCCGTTTTACGTTACTTTTAGTATATTTTTATCTACTACTGATTTTACATTAAAGATTTAAAATAAGTCCAATATTTCGGTTTTTTATATATTTGTATTTTTTTTTAAATCTGGGAAAGTGGGAACCTGGGTTATTACATAGAATGGCTTGTTTCGGAATAGTACATTACGATACTAGTGCCCTAAGTTGGTTATAACAGTCGAGGTTGAATTGCTAACCGAGCCTTGCGAAGGTAGCAATGACCGACTGAGACTTGTGGTAATCATTAGGGCACGCGGCTCATACCACGTTTTCTCGACTCCTGTGGGGAACAAAAAAGAATAATTTCACATAAAATACATTTTGAAAACACATTCAACTTAAAACATTTTGTAATTAGAATGGTGTGCGAATTTCTTTTTCGTACGGCGTGTCTATGGCCTATTGGCGCGGAGGTGGAAGGCTCACTGACAAAGTTGCCAAACAAGCTTACATTATTTTTTTTTTTTTTTTATTAATTGAAACGGTAAATTTTATCTTATACTGTTAAAAAAATGATTTCCAGCTATTAGTTTCATGTCTATTTTCACGAGTTTTATTCGACGTATTTCAACACACTTGCAAGGTAAATGAATAAATAAAATCAATTGATCTCAGATTAAGTACAATAAACTAAATCCATGCAAATGAATATAGTTAATTTGTAAAATTTACGCGCGGATTTCTTTTTCATGCGCCGGACACACACAGAATCCTAATAGTATTTTGTGTGTGTCTTCTTTACAAGAATTATAAATAAAAAACCGAGTGACTAAATTTGTCAAAAATGTTAATATGTCTTTATGATTTTCATATGCATTCATTTTAAAATCTATTATCATGTAGGGTATTAAAATATATTTGTAAACTTGGCTTTTCGAAATCCTTTTATAATATTGCCATTATTATATCTTGTAAATAAGATATGTCGACAATTGAGTCACTCGGCACGCTCTCTCGCAAAGTCAACGACATATTACTCATATTCTCTATAGTGTAAATATTCAATTTCTTCATTATTTTCTAAGGCGGTTTAGCAAATTTCATAATGTAATGACTTATTTATAAAGGTGTGCTTGTGTTAAAGTTTATAACAAGAAATAGTGTGATCTCCTAAAAACAAAATATAAATTAAATTAAGTTTAAATGTCTCGGGCGCCTGGAGTCACAAATAGTACCAGATAGCAACTATGCGTAGAGATTGGAGCCTTTAATCTGCCGGTGGGGAAATATCTAATAAAAATCAATGCTTGTATTAGACTTGTTATATTTTCGTAAGATTTCTTTTACACCAAAGTTAAATTAAATGTAAATTATAAAGTACAGCATTATGTTAGATAGTAATTAATTACCCTATTGTCATTATTGCATCCTTGGTATTGATATTAAATTAAATATAAAAGTATACCGACTTGCTACGCCGCATGGTTTGAGGTTAAGTTGCCGGAGCCAAAGGAAATAGGTATATATTGAAGAATCCAAATGGAATCCAATTTGAGTATTTTTTTTGGGTTAGATGATTACTCCAAATTAATAAAAGATTTTATAATAAAATATAAAAAAAAAACGCCTGAGGGCTGTAACAAAGAATAATTTTGGTTATGACACGAACGTAAATATCAAAATACGCACATGGTTGGCGTCTTTACAAAACTTACCGTTTTCCAACAAAAATATGATTCGCTAAAGTAAATGTGACATCTAGCGTCTCACTACAACATATCCATGCTGAAACAATGTTGAAATACAAGTTAAAGAAAATTTACAACCACGAGAATGAAAGTAATGCAACTTTCTGAAAAAAATCGACTTACCCTGAAAATATATGGGAAATTTATATTGCGAAGGGAACCACTGCCCTATCACATCATTTCTCCATGATATAAAACATGGATTAACAAATCCAAGACGGATAATTTAAAATAAATTAAGACGACATGACTATAGAACGACAAACGATCGTAGAGTGAGTTACTCTCAAACGTCAAAATCACTTATACCATGACAATCAAGTTACCACAGATAAAATATCAACCAAAATAATCGCCTAGTGATCGCGATAATTACTATTTCATGTAACGTGTAGAAAAACATCGTTACAATAATTATTATAAACGTTTTTCGTGTTGTGGTCGAAGTAACCACATAAATATTGTAATGGAGCCAATATTTTTGGATCCTCTTTTTTATTTTCTATTGGATCAAATTCAATGTTTAAGGTATCATTTAGATTAATTTCGCATTCACCAGTGGCGTCGTTGTCGGCTTTTTTTACAATATGTCTCCAAAATCATTTTCGCAATTCCCACCGGGGGCATGGACACTGGTAAGGCTATTTACCAGCAATGTGGTATTTGCCGATTCAAACCGCTCAGCGGTCGTTAATTTGTGTTGCGGCACCAATTGGCTTCTGATGGCACACTGAAGATGTATTAAAATCGGAATATAATGTTTTTAACAGAGTTTGTATGCCTTCCAGCATCCACACCCAATTATTTATAGTGGATACAACCTCTTTTTTCCCTGTTACAATAACGAATATCAAAGATTTTAATATACTTTTTGCATCATTCCATGTTTTATGATGACAAGAATTTGGTGTAACAGGAGTTAAAAGTGGTTTAAATCTTTTCTTGGTCTAGCCCATTTACAGAATCGCAAAGCTTGTTAATGAACAGGAGTAAATCTGCCGTGTGTTTACATTCATTTGGAAGTATACCATTATCTGCAAAATAAAAAAGGAAGGTCTTATATATTTGTAGTTATGATTGATATTTTTTACTTTATATTATTATAAAACTATAATCTTTTCATCAATTTTACGATTATCACAAAAACGACTGAACCGTATTTGATTCAGTTAAGTGTTCAAAAACCTAGGATAGGAACACTGAAACTAAGACCACCTTTATACAAGCAATAGAACAACCATGTAAGCCATTTATAAAAAAATCCTTGATTTTTTTGAATTCAACCTCATATCTCCTTGTTATGTACCAATCCACCCAATCAGTACACCAAAAGCTAACAGAGAAATTCAGATAATTACAAAACAATTACCTGCCAGATATCTCGTATTTGACGCAATAGTTGCGCTTAATACTTGGCTTGCATATTTTACCTTCATTTTTCCCAATATGTGTTAATTTAGCTACTAGCCTTACGCCTTACTACCCAGGATTTTCTTTGTGGAAAACTCCAGATGATACCACTTCGCTATTTTTACTTTTCCTTCCATTACATACTGTACATTTTTCTTAAGTGTTTAACGTTTTACGCACGTATTCGTAGCCTTTGGGTGGATGCGCTGGGTTGTATGCTTGTTTAGCCTCTGAACATGCGGTTGGTCAGTTTTTGTACGTTAATAATTAATAATAAATATGAAGTTGCACAGGCCACATAAATATGGGTTATAATGATGTTAATTTTTTGTATATATGTTCTTTAAACGTGTATATTTTTATTTATCTTATATAATATGAGATAAGAATTAGACAAAATATCTGAATTCAACTTATACATTATAATATAAAAAAGCGTCGGAATAATATTTTACCTGTACATTAGTATTCTTTAGTATACATAAATCATCTTTTTTTATTAAAAACTAAAAACAGTCTTCTATTTTGTGCTTGAATTCTTCTTATCTTTAATGTTTGCTACTTTATAACATCATCTTTTATATTTATTATATTAGTTTCTTTTATCTGGTTGTGAATTCTGAGTTTTGCTGAAATTAAATTTAATGCAATTGATCAGTATGCCGTTCACCATATACCGTACTCGTGCCTAGTCGTGTTTGACAGGAATCGGTACCTAAACAGTATTAAATTTTAAATATTTACTACTCATATCTATTATATTTTGTCTCTTCGCAGATTAATCCATTTGCTGTGTTGATGAAGTTCTGAGGTATAAGTTCTGAGCTTGGTACGTTAGACTTTTCTATTGATGTTGAGCTATCTAATCATCTGACAGGTAAGACCGCGCACCATAAAAATTTGGGCGTGATGTGCAAATTCTTTCCTGTCCATTGTCTACAAGTCCTGTTTTTTTATCTTTTCGCTCTTGATGTATAACATTTGTCTTAAGCGTTATTTTCCTTCACGAAGTGTCAAACAAAATGATGCATAATTTTTCTTCGGTTTTCATTTATTCGAGGCTTGACATATTCCTTTGTATTAGTTTAACGAGGGTTTGCTGAGCATATGAATATTTTCCTAAGGAATCGATATGCTTTGGGACTTTGCTTTAAAATCAATAAAGCTGCAATGATGCTCATCCTTTTTTCGATCCTTCCGTCATTGTATTTGCATTAATGATTTTGCAGTACTTGAGTTATTTTGCAGTACTTGAGCTATTTTGCAGTACTTGAGCTATTTTGCAGTACCTGAGCTATTTTGCAGTACTTGAGCTATTTTAGAGGACATGTAAGCTTTCTGGATCAATTGCATTTTTTTGCTAATTTTATGTTGACTACGCTTTTTTCATTTTGCTCAGTTTTATTCTTGCAGTTAAAAGTTTTTTATGCAATACATTTTTCGCCTTTGTGAAAAATATTTAATAAGTTAAATCATGACATTATAAAATATTGAATGAAATAATTTAGTTTAGTTTTGGTTTTAAAGATTATAAAATGATTTTTTTAATTATGGGATGTTCGATCATTCCGAAAAAAAGATAAACTATACCAAAAAGCTAAGTCACAGCCGGCTAACGAAGAACTGCAAAGCACCTACACAAAATAAAGAAGCTCTGAACGAAATAATGCCATCAATTGAAAATATCAATGTGGGCTAATAACGTTACTTATAAACGTTACTTAAATTTTAATTAATACTTAACGGTTATTTAAGAATATTTCTTACTCATAAACGTTGGATAACCTTAATCAGTTGCTTAGTAACGGTTCTAAGGAGCGGTCAAATTACATAGCGGTAGATTTTTCTTTAGAATGCTAAACATCAATATGGCGGTTGACAGCTGATTTGAGCTGACAGTTTCCCACGTTTTTCAAATCGATGGTTTAGGTTTGTTCGGCTCGATCTGATTGTGAAACTTGACATATCAGTTTACTCGATGCAAACTTTGTGAATGACGGGAATCATGTTACGCAATTCAAGAATTTGCTCCCATAATTATATATGAAAATTATTGTTTTGTATCATAATTATTGTTTTATGGTATTTTTATAATGAACAATGCTAGTGTCACTAAAACTGCATCAATCTATTGCGAAATTGATATACAATACAAATTTCTGTCACTGCTAAAATTTTAGACCTCATATAATATAATAAAATGTACTGTAATATATATAAGTACATTTTAAATACCAAATTATTTGGTAAAACACCGCCGAGAAATTAGAATTGAAAGAAGTGCCTTTTATCTGCATACTCAATTTTACAATAATTTAAACACAAACACTTTATTTTACTTTATCACAATTACATGGCGTCACGATCCGAATTTAGTGGTGACCATAACGCACTTTTTTTAACAATACAAGTGTTGCATTCTGCCTTATCAATACTAATTCAGCCTAATCAAAATAAAAAATATTTGATATTTTTAATACAAGTTAAGGCCAAGGTTTTTTGTAAGTGCAATTAGTATTTATATGCATTACATATGCATATAAATACTAATTGCACTTACAAAAAAAAGTACTTTCAAGCCTTGAAAAAACAAATACTTGCATGGGAAATTCCGTGCCATATTTTAAATAAAAGCTACTAGAGTCTGGCACACGAAAGTTGATCCTGAAAAAGCGCGGCAAAATTAAATATTCTTTATAGGGTATCATTAACACTAGTAGGAATAAATAGTTTTGATATTTGACAATTAATATTATTTTATTATTAAAGTTTAAGTATTTTCACGTAAGTTAAAAATTTTTGTGGAAAGAAAAATATAATCGTGAGCAGGATTTGAATCTGCGCCTCCCGGGTAAATACTCCAGGCGCTCTGCCTGCTAACCCATCTCGACCACTTTCTTTTTCTCGACAACTTTAGAGTCCGCTATGCATGCGTTAATGCTTTTCGCAGATTTATCTGTATTTTCCTCTTGTTCACTCGATATGTTTAGATATGTAAAAGATACGTTTCTAATATAGAATTTCATTAAGAATAATTATATGCTATTTTTAATTTATCTTAAGGTATACATTTAAAGAGACATCTCAGTGATTATCAACGCAGAACCTAAACTCAACATAAAAAAATAAGTTTATCCATAATAATACTATAAATGCGGAAGTAAATCTGTTTGTTTGTTACCTTTTCACAACTAAACGGCTGTACGGATAGTAATGAAATTTGACAAGGAGATAGATTGGACCTTAGAAAAGAACATAAGCTACCTTTTTTCATGCAGACGATGTGACGCAGTCGCGGACACCAGCTACTATTTTATATATGAAACATAACTCAATGTTCTTTTAAGGAATTTAATAATAATCAACAATATTATTATACACGTTTATTTTAGGTATCATATTCGAATTCAGACTCCAAAAATTCAATTTCTAATGAGGCATCTGTATCACTACTATCATCACATACATTTATAATAAACTTTTCAATTTCTTCTTCTGTAATTTTATCTCTCTCTTTGTAACTGTTTTCTACATGGAAGACATGATCAGTCATTTTTTTCCAATCCTGTGGAGTAACGGATTCAAAGGATTCTCTAATGATTCTCTCCACTTCGACCGATGGCAAGTTCAGATTTTGACTTGCAATTTTGCGTTTAACGAGACTCCAAATAAGCTCTATAGCATTTAAATCGCAGTGGTAAGGAGGCAACCGGAGTACTTCATGACCATGCTGTTCAAGAAGCTTATCAGCTTCATAATTTGGTTCTGGTTTGTGTTTTTGTACCAGACAAAGCAATTCGGCCTTTGTATAATGGGTTTCAAAATTAATGTTATTTTCAGTAAGCCATTGCTGTATTTTGCTTTTAACATTTTGCGTTGTAGGTGGCTTATTTATTTGAACTGTGTGATAACTTGCATTATCCATGACAATAATGCTTGGTTGATTTAAATTAGAACTATTATATATATATATTATATATATTTTTGAGAACCAGTAAACTCAATAGATTCCCTCAGATCACTCAATAAGCATCGTAAAGTAGGTACTCGTTTTTTTACAAGGTAAAATTCATTAATTTTATTCCTTATAGCATTTATATCAAAGCTATCCAAGTTAGATTGGGAGGGCTTATGGGGTCGCTTTTTCCCAGGTGTACTAAATATGCCATCATTTACTTGTCCTTCCTTTTTTATTCTTTTTAAAGTTGCAATGCTAACTCCTGTAAGAAAATTATATATTTAAAAATATAAACTAGGTTATATACCAACAAAAAAGTTGTAGATGCTTGCGTTTATCATGCAGAAGTATGTACATACCAGTGAGTGATGAAATTTCTTCCAAGTATTGGCTCTGGGTTTTAATTAGCTCTTTCTCTTCCAATGTTATTAATTTATTAAAAGCTTCCTTAAGAAAACTATCCTTTATATCCAAACTGTCTGCAAACAAACCATTTATTAATTACATATGCGAATTAGATAAATAAGACAGACTGTAGTAAAATAGTGTTTGTATTACTTATATGCGTAAAAGAATAATAATATTGTAAAGTATCAAAAATATATCTACAAATATGGTATAACTAACCTATAAAGTTCAATATCACAACTAAACATTGTTGTTTTTCGTCGTGTGCAGCTTGTTTCTGTTGTTGTTTTTCTTTAAATGTATTCACCATAGTGTATAGTAACTTTCGCACGTCGCTTTTTATTGTTTTGTTCATTTTTATAACCTTATTATCACTTTAAACACGTAAGAGAAATCAAACAATAATTAGAGCTGTATCGCCTAATGACATTTATGTGACAGTTCTCAAATATTGCCATGTGTATAGTTTTAAATAAATCCCAGGCCCAACTTTCGTGTGCCAGACTCTATCGCGCCACGAACGTGCGAGTTGCCGAGTAAAATACTTTCAAAGTCTTGCGAGTATAGTCGGCATCTGGTAAGCGTACTTGCAAGCAAATACCTGGTTTTAAAACCTGGTCGCGTTAATACGCACCTTCCCTACTTCTTATCGTGCGGTTAATGAACAACCTAGTGTAAGAGTTTAAACCACCCGTAGGTCTCTGTCATGGTTTTACACACCATCGGAATATCTCTCAGGTGTGCTGGTTTCCTAACAATCTTTTCCTTCACCCTTTTAAGCAAGTGATAATTAATTTATAATACGCACATGACTTCCAAAAGACAGTGGTGCGTGCCTTGTAATCGAACTTGCGACCTTTGACTTGTCAGCCAAACGGTCATATTCACTAGGCTATCACTACAACATTAAATTTAATGATTGTCTAAATTTCTTCTGGTATATATGTGAAAGTTATTCAAAGTCAAATTAACAAATAATTAAAAACTAGGAGCATATTCATTGAAAATTGCTGTGTATTACATAAATACATAATAAACATTATAAATTTTTTCCTTCCAGTATTCCTGTTCTAAATCCAGAATTAACATTCTTTTTTTGTGTATTTCTTCTGCTCGTTCATTTTCCCTTATTTATGAGTTTTTTGCCAATAAAAATAGTTGCTGTTCATAGTCCTTCATTTTGATTATTCTGTAAGAAAAAGTAGAATAAAGGATCCAGTGATATAGGTACAAATTAAATAATGATGATAGTAAGTCAAGGTATCTTAACTCGTTTACATCTATTTTATTTTGTGGGTTTGGTTAAACTGACGAGAAACTGGCGTTGTTATTAACAGTTTTTCTGTCTCTGGTTGTGCAAAATCCTCCAGTATCTGATACAGAAATAATATATACAATTCACAAAAATTCCATAATTTCAAATCCCAGGTCAGGTAAAAGTGTTACCCTAGTATTAATACATTTTAATTCCTCAAATTGATTAACTGAAGATGATACTGGTTTCTTCGGCTCATTAAAATCAGTCAGCATACTTGGTCTTTCTGATATCTGTGACTGCAAATGCAAAACTAATATTACTACTGTAAAATTTCAAACAATATAATACAAATTATAAACATGTAAATACCAGTTTTATAGTACAAACTGTCGCTGTCAAAATTATTGTTGTCAACAATAAACTCATTTGGCAATGCTTGTAAAATAGTAAGATCTTCTATTGGTGGGCTTGGCGGTGGAGGTCCTCCACCTGTCATCGGTCTAGCGCGCCTGTATTCAGGCTCCCTACTTCTGACCTTACCCTTGGTATTCCTCCATTTAGTCATTATTTGAGTCAAATTCCTTTGTTTAGTATTAAGACTGTTGAAACTGTAAAAGTTATTTCATGAATTATAAGTGTTATAAGTATGTAAATAATACATAGTAATGATCATAATTAAGTAATAATACATAGTAATGATCATAATTAAGCATACTTAGTGTAGAAGAAACGTATTCTACATTTTAAGAAAAACCGATGTACAAGTTGTATGTCCCGACGGCCAGCAACAGATCGAGAGTATGTGGCTCCGAAAGCAATACTCCTTACCTTTAGCCACGCACATTCCTTTCCAGCCGTGGGAGCTCCCAGGTCCAGTTCCGCCAGCAGGCACGCGGCAGCAGCTTAATAAGATCACCACACAAAACTGATAGTTTCTAGGACCAAAGGTCATATGTTGTAATTCGTATAGACCAAATGGTGTTATTATTGCAGTCTGCTCTATATCGCAAGGATTTATTGCAATATTACGAACGGCTCTATTTACGTTTGTGGGTTTGGAAAGTATACGTGATTGGAAATGAAGAAATTTATAATTAATTATTTAATTCACGTTTGTACAGAAAAGCTTTTTTCTCTCGATGCCAGAATCAATGATTGACACCGTCAATATCAGTAAGTCACTACACTTCTATTACAGAAAAAAATCTTACCTGTGAGACCTTATGTAAAATCTTGGAATAGGATATCTGTCCAGTTTGGTTATAGTATTTAACTTCTTGTAGTTGCTGCACGGGCGAATCTATCCATCTTTCTTTGGTACGATATGGAGCGCGAGGTCGTTGATTCCAAGGGTGTCCATGATATTTGCTGGACCATGGAACCGCCAGTAGTTCCTGGTATTATTGAGAGCTTTTATCTCTTACACTCTCGCAACTTGCGTGCAACCAGGTCAAAAACGCTTTACGCAGTATCGTTCGTTGATCAGGCCCGCGCGAGGATCATCGTCTTCCATTACGTTGCGCAGTTCGTTTAGCTGGATAGCGTTGAGGGGTGTTGAATTGCGCGAGTCTTAAAGGTTGACAGTCGGTGCTAATGTCCCCACCACCCCCGTGGCGCCTCTTCTTCGATCGCACCTCCTCCTTCTTCGTCTTCGTCTGATGCGCGTCGACGTTGGTTGCGATCCTGACGCTGATCTTCGGCTGCGGGCCGCTCTTGGCGCTGTTGTTGGGGGGCGAGTCCCTCCAACATCCATTCGTCATGGCCGCCTGCTCCGCGTTGGGATGCAGCTAAATTCTCCGCTACTCACTGCAAGAGGATTGTTGGGGCTGGGAGGGTCTCATAGAGACCGTGGGTGGCTGCGTTGATGCGGTCAAAGTGCCCTTGCTGATTGGGTTATGGTGTATGCAAGTTGTGTTAACACCGGCGGTGTCTTGAAAATCGGCGAGCCCCTCAAGATACTCTCCAGCACCGGAAGCGATCTATGCCGTTCCGTAGCCTTGCACGAACTGCATCAGCTTATCTTGGTCGTTGGATGACGTCACGTTCTTCCGGGCGATCAGTGCCAACTGTTACCAGTAAAGTATGTCGTGGTGATGCGGGAATCGACTTTGCGTAGTATTTATCTACATCAGAAATCATCCTGTACTTGGACTCAAGCAAGTGTGTGTAGCCTGCTGCGTCTGCTTCAAATTGCTTCGCTGCTTGCTCGCTGACGAAGCCCGTCTCTCCATCGATGACAAATTAGTCCTTCCAAAGGAGATCGTTAGTTAAACGTGTTTCAGTTGTTGATTTTAATAGTGGCTCGGGCACTGACTTCTGCGTTTTATTCTTGGGACGCTGGAAATACGGCTTCTTTTTCAGCTCGCCTGCAATGGATGCTGGGCGCGTGGGTTGACGGATGGGCCGGGTATCGCGGGATTCATGTTTCTTCACAGTGTTATTTTTTATACGGGAAGTTCAAAATTCACAAAGTAACTATTATTTTTCACAACAGTCCACAATATAGTTCATGATCAACTTATTATTATTTTTATGTCGGAGTCACCAATGTAGGTTGTAGTTATATTTGGTAATCGAGACAGATACATAATAAACGATTTCGTATTACTTAATCGCTGTTTCATTTATTTCACCTGAAAGTGCCTATAATATACAACGACCCAGGTGCGATTGCCGATCATGCAAACAGACGACATCATCGCCCCTACACCGTCATATCCCTATAACTTATAACACCATCTGGAGTACTTGAAATTAAATACTTGGTGATATTCCCCTTGTGTTCTGACCATAACAATAAATGCTTGATGAACACCCTGATGGTTGCTGTATTTCAATTTCAAAGCAATCTACATACATACATGTTACTTTATTATGGCTATGTCGAAATACAATGGCAAATTTAGTGTTATCATAGTTTTATCTTGTCATAAATAAATGATTTCAGGAAATTTGCTATTATAGAAATATTTTTTAGAAACTCTGGCTGAGAATAGGAATATTATGAAACTAATATATATTATTAACTAATTATATATATACTAGAATATTATTTTATTAAACATAAAAGAACATGTTCTAAGATTATCTTGGCACGCTTTGTTAATTTCAATAAGTAAATAAAATGAAAGTTAAAAATATTTGTGGAATAAGAATACGGTCTGAGGGTTCGAACCTGCGCCTCCCGGATAAATACTCCAGGTGCTAACCGCTAAGCCATCTCGACTTCGCCGTGGAGGTTCGCATCCAGCTTGTGACCGTATTATTTTTTCACAAATATTTATAACCTGTCCTCTGGCCATTTTATCAATTATAAATGGGGAAAGTGCAAAAGAAACAGCAGATGTTTTAATTGGTGATATTCTGGTATTTCATAACTTGACAATAGTTTGAGTACTTTTGCATCTAAAATATTGAGTTGGCACAAAAGTAATGAGACACTTAGTTTACGTTTTATATTTTTTTATTATTATTACAATACAAAAAGTTTAGTTAATGATGTAATTACCATTAGCATCTAAGACTTCTTGCCAACGATCCGGCAAAGTTTGAATGCCTTTCGCCCAGAACTCTGATGGCTGTGCCTCGAAAAAGTTGTTCAACTCCGCCTGTACATCATGGAAATCATTAAATTGTTTACCCCGCAAATGTAGTTTCAGGGCTCTAAACAAATGATAGTCTGATGGTGCGAGGTCTGGAGAGTAAGGTGGGTGGGGTATCGTCTCCCAGCCCAAGTTCTGCAGCTGTTGGCGAACGGTTGTATGCGACGTGAGGTCGAGCGGTATCATGTAGTAAAATTACATTGACTCGTATTCGTCGTTTTTTCTTGATAGCAGACGATAGTTCGGTGAGCTGGTTTGAATATTTGTTAGCGTCAACAGTTTCATTGAGTTCATGAAACAGCATGCCTTGCGCGTCCCAGAAACAGCAAAGCAGAACTTTTAAGCGGTTCTTTTGACTCAGCTTCGGTTGAGTTGGTGGCGTTTCTTCTCGAGGCAGCCAAAAAGTAGGACGTGTATCGTTCTCATAATAAATCCATGATTCATCTCCCGTAACCAGATCAGACAAAAACTCTTTACGTCGGGGTCGCAGCAAAAGTGATTGACAGATGGTGACACGGACTGCACGACTGGCGTCGGTAAGGATGTGCGGTACCCATCGAGCCAAAATTTTCGATACCCAAGCTGATGCAGATGGTATTCCACAGCGTGGTGACTGCAGTGAAGTGCTTCCGCTAATTCATGAGTGGTAGCATCCGGATTCGACTCCAGTTCGCGGCGTAACTCGACATCATTGAATGCAGGTGGTCGTCCTGAGCATGACTGACTTTCAAGGCTCCTGTCTCCTGATTCAAAACGGTCCAAACCATCTGGACACCGTGGCATGGCTAGTACTTCCAGCGCCCAATGCAGTGTTGATATTGTCAGCCACAGCCCGCGTACTGTAGCCCAACAAGTACTCGTATAAGTATAGTGTTCGAACTTGTCGCTCGTCCATTTTTCTTCAAACTGACTAAACCAATCGCGAGGGCGGCTTTATATACCCTCACATTAGAATTACCTAGAATGTTCTACAACATATTAGAATATTATCGAAAACAATTAACTTAAGAAAGGAAATGTATAGAGTTTGGTAGAGTGTCTCATTACTTTTGTGCCGACCCAATATTTATTCTGTATATAAGATTGGACAGCTTTGTTTTCTGTTTCACTAAGACATTTCTGAACGGCTTTGTTCTGATCTACAGTGATCTGCAGTAAATATGACTAAGGTCTGAATGCTACGACGATAACATGAAATAATAACAACTCACTTAAAAAATTATAATACTATAGTTGCGGACTATGTAATCCAAGCACAGAATATCAAATAGATGGTCCAAGCCAGCTAAGAAAGACCATATCAAGTAGTACCTTCCTTTGCCTTTATTGGTCATCTACCGTCATTTCGTGGTATCCCTAAGTATTTCGTGAAATCCCTGGTATCCTCATTTCCCTGCGACATATACATTATAATAATAGAGAAATGCCGCAATTGAATCGATAAGTAAGAACATTTTATAATACAGGGTCGACCAAAAATCTTTTAATATTTATAATTAATATAAAAAATAAACAAACCATTTTAATTAAAATATGTTTATTATATCTATAAATACATATATTAGGGTTTAATTTTTTAAATGTCACATCATGCAAGTGTGTTTTACACTCCTGTAACCTTGACCGGAAATTTTCAATAACTGCCCGACAAGTGTACGTCGAAATGTTTTGAATTTCACTAGACATATTTTCGTTTTATTATTCGATAGACTTACCTCGGATAGACCACCTGGCGCGATGCCCGCAGTCCGCTATGTCCGGATTGGTCTTCAAAATAGGCGAAGTTGTAGTAGCCTCCCGTGTCCCAGCAATCCCGCACAGCGTTGCACGTGGTTGCAGTAAGAACCGGTAGGCGTCGTCCAGCGTCCGCTTTTTTTCAAAACATCCACGTTGTTCCGGCCACGCCACGAGGCCGCTGACGCAGTTGTATCGATCCGTCTGACAACAGATTAACTTACACGGTCGCCGATTGTTATGATGAACAAAAGAAAAAACGGACTTGCTTGAATAAAAATATTTTTATGATCAGTAAAGTAAAGAAAATAACATAGTTATAATTATTAGGATAGCCTACGCCCGTGACAAAATTGTTTCGTCGCGTTAGATCCCGTGGTTCAGTCCGAAAAGAAGTCGTACCGCGCGCGCCACTCGCCGTCCGCGGCGTCGCGTCGCTTCACCGCCCCTCCCGCGCGTCTCTCCCGCCTTGGTGCGCGTGAACAATGTACATATGTATGAATATCTTGATTTAGGAAAAGCCTAAGTCCAGCAACTGGGTGAAGCAGCAAGTTGGTGATTGATGTTGATAGTTATGTATAAATATAAGGTTGGTAGGTAATAAAGGATGTTATTTAGTAAAATGAAAGAATCATTTATTTTTTTCACAAACATTTAATACTTCTTATTTTAAATTTATTTATCTATCTAGCCTGAGTAAGACTTGACCAAGAAACTGTGCAGGTGGAGTTATATTGTCCTGGTGACGCGCGAAGCCCAGGTACCATATTATGCTCATTTCGTGAGAGCAACATCCTACAGTGCGCAAATCAAAAATGCAATTGCAACAATATCCAGTGTAGGCATTCATACCTACTTGTTGCCGATCTCTTGTTATAGACACAAAATAAGACCTTCGTGACACATGCCGTGACTTTATTTTTGCTTGAATTAAATAAGATTTTATCCCCCTGACCTGCTTAGATTGATATGCTCCTCTCTGCACACTTCTATTGTATAAAGGTCATAAAAACTTAATTGGTCACCTATATATGACCTAGCTTGTCGAATTTGGTAAGTGCCACAAGCAAAGAGGACCAATTCTAATATAGATAGCTTAGGGAATACAATATTTGTACTTGTTGTTGTTTAAAATAAAGAGTTCCTTCTATTCAGATTCTCTTCTTGCACTATTTCTGCAAAAATATTGTTTGTGAAAAGCCTTTCATGGATCCACAAACATTGTGGCAAATGCATTATGCAGTGCTGCTGCAATAGAAAAGTCCTTCATCATGTGACACTCACATGATGAAGGACATGTACGCAGCCGCTGCGCGAGCGCGTCGACGCCGAGATCGATGCAATGCTGCGCACCGGCGTCATCCAACCGGTGGAGTACTTCGACTGGGCCACAACTCTTATCTTGGTACGCAAAGCTGAGGGTGGTCTAAGAAAATGTGCGGACTACAAGGTAACCCTCAACCGTGCTTTTATGATCGACAAGTTTCCAGTTCCGAAAATGGGTGATTTATTTAGCAATCTCAGTGGGAATATTTTTTTTACCAAGCTAGATTTATCGCAAGCGTATAACCAAATAGTTTTATCAGAAGATTCTAGACAGTTCACGGTTGTTAAAACTCATAGGGAGTTATACTGGGTGGCGCACGTTCTATTACGTGCATATTAAAATAAAATAAAAAATACATAAGGTATAGTTAAAATAAAACTAAGGAATTGTAAAGTAACAACAGAAATATATTAAAAAAAAATAACATGATCTAAATGATGAACCTCTTCTACGACGGCACTCCTTTAACTTCGAACGGAAATTATTGAAAACTTTCTTCAGTAATGCTGATGTGTTTCTCTGCCCGAGATTGGTACCCATACTGTCACTTTAGAACTATGCAGTGGTTTCTGGTGTTTGAATTTAGGATTCTCACTGTTCCAGTAACAATAATTTTGACGGTTTACGAACCCATTGATATGGAAATGGGCCTCATCAGAGAAAAGGATATTGTCAAAATTAGAAAATCACATTTTGTTAGCAAATGCGAGCATTTCTCTGAAGCAACTGCTCTTGACAAGTTATTTTCTAAGGGTATCCTTTGTCGTATTAAATTAACTATTTGGATAGCATCAACTCTATCATATAGACGAATACCAAACTTATTTATCAAAGCTGCTGCTATTTGAAAGTAAGCCATCATGTTTGGCACTGTTTTACTGAAGTGGTCAAATCGTAACGATCTGTAATTTCTTTTAAAGAAGCCATTGACCACTTCTACCACCCATCTGCATATCCTAACACATCTGCTTCTATTTGCTTGGGTGGTCAATTGTTGTTCACCTTCACTAAATGTCTCTGGTACATAAACCTTGTAATTACAACTTTCAAGTAATTTGATGCTATCCCTGAAACTCCTGTCTAGAATAAATATGTCATTTTCTTGGAAATATTGCCTGATTGGGGAATATTCATTGTCAAACAATTTCATTATTTCTGCATCTGATGTGGTAGCCTTGTAGGGTCCATAACAGTGTAAAATATAACCGTCACATGCTACAAGCATAAATGGTTTGATAAGGTTTCTATATTTGTGTAGCGAATATGAGTCTTTTTGGAACATATCATTACAACTTTTATTTAAATAAATGTATGTTCCATCGCAGATGACAATGCTATTTAAATTATCCACATTAAACAAGAACAGTTAAATTGTTCTCTGGGTTTGTGATCTAAACCCAGGTTACTTGGTACAAAGTGCTGTAATAAAATCTCTCTTATTCTACTCATTATGCTCTCCGATGTTTGACGGTACTTATAAAAGTGTTGAAATCCTTTCATCAGAGTCTCCTGTCCGCATTTTTATTAGGATACAGGCCAAACCCAATACTCCTCTTTGTGTTTCTAATACTCGTGGTAATTATCTTAATAGTGTTAAAAAAATATGTTTACTCAAACCCATCCAGTACCCAAACAGATGTTCATCTATTTGTTCAACGGATACCATGCTACTGAAATCAAGATGGCTTCGGAACATTTATAAAAGACAGCATGTGTTCTATTTGTTCTGCAGTAAAATTGGACATACTGATCTCTACATCAAATAAATAATCCTAACTATTCTGGTGTAAATGTTCAGAGCAGAGTCGGACATGGATGGGTACATAGTATTTGTGGTTTATTAAAAGTGTTCTTCTTAATGGATCAGAGATTGTATGAAGACTTGATAAATTATCACATCCATGAAAAATGCAATGAAATGCAGTATTAGGAGCTCTTTTATAATTTGGCACAACTGTATCTGGGAGATGTGAATGGAGAACAGGATCTTGATGAGGTTCTGGACTTCCTGGCTCACCTGTATCTTGCTCAGTATCAAAATGTCGCTCGGAATCGTCAATAAAAATTATTTATTTATTATTTATAGGTATTATGTCTTCGAGTTTAAGCCTTTCAGCTAAGGTCCTTAGTTAATATAACAACTGATAAACTTACTATGACAGGAGATATCCAGTTGCTAATTAGAGTGATAACTCTTGTATTCTGGTCGAGGACGAGATAACGTCTTTGTGTATTCGATGAATTCACACATATATTGCAATTGATGTAATTTCTCCGAGGTTTCGTACACCCGTACATGGCTGTATCGAAACACAACACAAGTCCAATCAAAACACAATATATCAGGATCCGTGTCACACAAGCCAAGGTGTAAGCGCAGGGTATCTGAGTCCGTTGTGAAAGCAAAAGTCGTCAGAGGGAAGAAATCCGTCAGAACGCACAGTACACATCAGAGCAAACGCAAAAGAAGGACTGCAATGGAAAATACTTCAGTATTACCCTTCACGAGACACCATTTTTTGACATTGACGTTTATGTAAACAAAAAGCATTTATTTGATAACATAAAACGCCGTAACACGAATGAATTAGGAATTTTATATTAAAACGTTAAATATAATGTAAAATGTTTTACTTGTTTAACGGATGCAGAACACAGTTTCCAAAATAATTACGGCTACAATGTTTATATGTGTCAGTCTTCTTTAAGGGAAAACGGAACGTAGTTAAAATACGTCAATAGGCTGCGTTTCGCTGCGTTCTTTCTAGTTCAAATTACTGTCTGATGACGATATTTAGAAACATACTTATTATTTTTTCCCGATTGCGGACAGTAGAATTAGAAAAAAACACATTTTTTAAGTTTTTTATCATATCTGTACACCACATCACCTGTCTAAATGTTTGTCTTCTTTGAGTATTAACCTAATATTGTCTTTAAATATCTCTGTTGTGTGTTAATTTTCATTACAATAAGTTGTTGTGAACTAAAAAAAAATGTTTTTAGCGATATAAAAAATTGATTGCGTGCGATTGTTCCTTTCCAAAAATAATGTAGTTTTAATTTTTCAAAGTTTTATGAATTTCCAGATGTCCAGAATTAATATCATCATGGTTTGATTTAATTGTATTTAAAATAAGTTCTTTAGGGATAACTATTTTCCAAATGCGTCTCAACTGTTGGGATCTAATATTATAGTGTCACCTGATGATGATATTCATGATCCTTGGAATAGAAAGATATTACTTAACTTTCAGAAATCTCCTAGTAAATTTAAGAAAAATTCTTAAATTTAGTATTGGTTACAGAAACTTCAATGCCAGACAATGCATCTGTAACTAAATGTACAGAACCTTTCCATTTTTTATGAATAATATCAAAAGTGAATTGAGATATTCTAGCAGCCCAACGTGCTAAACGTCCACTAGGATTACTAAGACCCAAAAACCATTTTAAAATAGCGTGATCAGTAATAACTAAACTTCATTCCTTGAATATAAGGTCTAAGATGTTCTATGGAATCTGCAATAGCTTTTAGATTTTTTACTACCAGCCGTCAATTAATTTAAAAGAGAAGCAATATCAGCAAATTATTACACATATTACAGTATTGTTTCTGGCTACCCCCATGGGAGAAAGGCGTGAGTTTATGTATGTATGTATGAATCTACGATGGTAAGAACACATGCCAAGGAAACTTCTAAGTTGTTTCACTGTTTCCGGAAGAGAGAAATTTTTAATAGTTTCTTATTTAGAAGGATCTGTGTGCAAACCGTTATTATCAACGATATGACCAAGATAGCGAAGTCTATCTTTACAATATTCAATTATTTTTTAAATAACATTTAATTCAGCATCTTTCAAAATGTTATATCGATTTTATGTAAATGCTCTGTGTAAATTAAAAGTAGAACTTAAAAAAAATTCATCGTCTAAATAATAGAAGGCCGCGCTATCAAATTTAGGACCAAAATGTCTATTTACTAGTCTCTGCAATTCAGCTGCTGCATTTGTGTGACCAAACGGAAGAGAAGATTTCTCAAGAGGAATCTTCAAAAATGCTTTAGAAAGGTCTGTGGCACTTAGATATTTAGCACCCTTAAGGTTATCTAAAATTCTAGAAGTGTACGGGAGAGGATAAGAATATACATATAATTCTGTTTGAATTTAATCGTCTCGAATTCAAACACAATCTGCTACTACCATCCTTCTTTTTTACTGCTAGAACTGGTGAACACCAAGGAGATTTAGAGGGTTGAATAGCTTCCTTCAATAAAAGTTCTACAAAACGTTCCTTTTGTTTAGCAGGACTCAATGGTCAATATCTTTGTTTAAAAGGATCACTAGTAACGTTAATTTTATGTTCAACAAGTTTATGGTCTTCAACTATGGTTATATACTTCCATACATCCTCAAACTTCAAACAAAAGTCATATCCTAAAATGATACTGGGTGTAAAAGGAGGTATAATCAAAAATGTTTTATTTTAGTAATATTATCACTGGTAATCGGCAATGACAATGAACCAATAATTCTCTGAGCACCATCAGCTGTATAAGCAGAACTAGAAACAGGAACAGGTTCAAGTTTATGACGTAAATAAAAAATATGACTATTAGAACCTAAATCGCAACCAGTTTCTAACAAACCCGAAAAAATATAATTATTAACTGTAAACTCTAAATAAGGTCTACTTTCATTACGTTTCAGAAATAAAATAGGTGCAGATTTATAAATGTTAAAGAATGTTTTTAAATAAGCTAACCCATCTGAAAATTCTTTGTTACGAGTAACATCATCAAGTTTGTAACTAATAATAATGTTTTGAGTTATAGAGCCATTCGCATTTATAACAGGAACAGGGGTTTGATACGACTTAATCAGTTTTTAGACTCACTTCAGTTTTTATTAACCAAATTACAAATGTCACAATTCTTAGATGTAACTTCAACTTTATTACACTGACACATTTCTCACATATCTTTATTAATTGTTACACATCAAATATCTACATTGTAGTTGCCAAAATACCCTTTTTTGGTCCACTCAAATAAAGTTCCACTTGTATCTGGGCGTAGTATTTGTCTCTGGGATTCCCATTTTTTATTTATTTGAGATAAGTTTTTTTCACTCATGGAGCACTTAATCTTGACGAGTGCCATCAAGTGAATCATGATTCGATAGTTTTTTGGATATTATTGGTCTACAATACCATTTTTCCCCAGTTTATAGCAAAACAGTTTCCCGCACTTCAGCCTCTAAACTTTTACCACATTTCATGGCTGGTGTGTCTAGGATATCAGTGTCTCATCACCTTTTTGGCACCGACTAACTTCATAAGCCCTAGATGCTGTAATCCGGCCATATATTCATTCGTATCAAAGGCTATTTATGTATGGGTCTCTGGTCTCAAATTCATTTATTTATAACTAGCTGGTGCCCGCGACTTCGTCTGCATGACATAAGGTAGCCTATGTCCTTCTCCAAGGTCCATAATAATTATATAGTAATCCATACTAATATTATTAATGCGAAAATAACTCTCGTTTGTTAGTTTGTTACATTTTGACGACTAAACGGCTAAATGGATCTGTTCGGGATGTACGACTATTACTTATTCAAATGAAACACTTGGTTCGTAGAAAGGCAACTTAGCCATATATATTTAAACTTTTTGCACATTAGTTTGCCGTATACAATTTTGCTTCACTATACATAGAT
Organism: Xylocampa areola; assembly: GCA_935421205.1. Taxonomy (NCBI): domain Eukaryota; kingdom Metazoa; phylum Arthropoda; class Insecta; order Lepidoptera; family Noctuidae; genus Xylocampa; species Xylocampa areola. The sequence continues at coordinate 13,822,495 of OW285220.1, forward strand.
CGGAGTTCAGGGTTCTTGATCTGTTGCATTGCCTTCTGAAGTGGCTTTTTTTAAAAATGCCTATTGTTTACGTTATGTGTAATTGGTATTTGTGTTCATTAGGAGCGCCGCGGAAGTTGTTGCCGCTATCTTCATGGCGCCTTACGGTTACCCGGTGGAGGCCCAGCGAAGAGTAACCAGCGACGGAGGCGCAGACTTAGGCGCTCCCTGTTGAAGATGCTGAGTGCTCTCGTTTTTTTTGTTGTGTATGGCATCTCGCAGGTCAACCTAGGAGGCATTTATTTTCAAATAAACCATTTACAGCCACTTTTGAATTGTCAGAAGTTAGTTACCACGTTCCAAAGTGTAGATTCCTATTGAGAAGAACGGGCAAGAAATTCCACAGTTACTCTTTTTCATCATATAGGTTTTTACAATAGTATTGGTTACACTGTTTTTGTTGCAAAATAGTATGTGAGAACAATGTAAGAGTTACAAAAATACTACCAATACTAAAAGAGTTTAGTTTAACAATTCAACATTTTGCTATGACAGTTTAGAGATGACCAGTCCCAACCGACAGCGCCCGTTCACGAACATGACACATGCGTCAGCATCACCCAACTCAACCATATTGTAGGGAATCGAATGACCCAACACACACCCCACCATCGGCGGGACATTTTAGTGAGCATGACATACTCTATCTGCCAGAAAACAATAAAAAATAAACGGATTAAATCATTGTAAATGGTTACATAGTACTCACATGTACATTATTTATAATATTGATTTTAATACATTTACAAAAGCAAGTTTGAAATTAAAAATAATCCTTATGATATTTATATCTGTAGACCGAGTTTTCCTTTGTTTGTTGAACTTGTTGGCGCTGATATCTGACTATCTCTGAGAAGAAACGCCGAAACAAACTCGGAGGTCAACGTCTCTTTTAAACATAATAGTACATATCTATGTGAGTGTAACCATGCAGGGATCGTCTGAAATGGCCTTTTGAGGAAAGAGCCATAGCAGCTTTGAGGTGACCTGTCCTATCTGACGGCACGTATGCATCAGTCATCGTGTAGCTCAACCATAACTAAGGGAGCTCAACGATCCGTCACAAGACGATACCAGATCAGGAGGACATTTGCGTAGTTCACATAAAAAATACTCAAAAACCGCCAGACAGTTAATGAGGTTCTTAAATTGCTGGCCCACATAGTACTCACATTCACATTTCAAAGGATCAATAAATAAGAGAAAAATGTCAGAAAGAATAATCATAGTCATATTTAAAATGTAAATGTCAAATTAAATATATTTGAATGTCAGAATGATAAAATAAACAATAATTACTTACCAGTTATATACATTAGAGCGAGCGGCACAATCCCAAGCATTTTTATCTTCTATGTAGTCTTTGACATTATAGTAACCCTTTTTACAAAGAGCCTGCTTAACATATGATTTAAATTTATTGAGACTTAATTCTTGAATATTGATTGGGATTTTGTTGTAGAAGCGTACACTTTGACATCTAAATGAATTACTGATTTTTTGGATCCTAGTCGATGTGTAGTATGAGTTTATTTTTGTTCCTCGTATTAAGATTATGAATGTCGCTGTTTTTGCAGAACTGATTAATATGTTTCTTAACATAGATCAAATTCTCATAAATGTATTGAGATGCGACCGACATTATCCCAATTTCTTTGAATTTATCCCTCAGTGAGTGCCTATAACTAAGGTTGTAAATTGCTCGAATAGTCCTCTTCTGCAACACAAATATAGTTTGAATGTCGGCAGCATTTCCCGACAACAAAATGCCGTATGACATTACACTATGAAAATAACTAAAGTATACACTAATGTGGCTGTCTCTATATCAGTTAATTGACGTATCTTATAGACCGCGTATGCTGCTAAACTGAGTCTATTTGACAACTTAGTAAATATGTGGGCCCCACTGCAGCTTTGAATCTAAAGTTATACCCAAAAACATTGTGGTGTCCACAAGATCCAAATGTTCATCATTTATTACTACACTGGTTTTTATTTGCTTTACATTGGGTAATAAAAATCTAATACATTTAGTCTTCTTCTCGTTTAAAAGTAAATTATTAATACTGAACCAGTGCACTATTCTAGAAAGAGTGTTATTTACATCGTCAGTAACAGCTGTTGCCGTTTAAGTGATGTATCATCAGCAAATAACACTATATCTTGATCGTTTTTTACAATAAAAGGTAAATCATTTATGTAAACGAGGAATAGGAATGGGCCCAAAATTGAGCCCTGCGGGACTCCCATAGTAACCACTGACCCTTGGGAACGCTTTCCATTGACATCCACTCTCTGGATCCTATTACTCAAATAAGAAATAAGAAGAACCAGAGCAGCATCCTTTATTCCATAATGTTGTAATTTCCTGATCAATGTTTCATGAAATACGCAATCAAACGCCTTAGATAAGTCACAAAAAATATCTAAAGCATCATGTGAGTCTTTCCAGGCATTATAAATATTATCTAAAAGCTCAACACCGGCAACATCGGTTGTTGAGCGAGCCCTTGTGAAACCAAATTGTTTCTTGTGTAACAGGTTGTTTTTATTGAAATGACTTTGCAGCTCATCAAAGATTAACTTTTCAAATATTTTACTGAAGGTGGGTAGCACAGAGATCGGTCTGAAATTTGTGGGGTCATTTGTGCTGCCCGATTTAAATAAAGGTGTGATTTTACTGTTTTTCATTAAGTCAAGAAACACACCACAATCAATACAATTTTCCAACAAATTAACATTGAAATCGCCACATATGATAACATTTTTATTCAATTTGCAAATTTTCTGCAATACTTCATCCATGACATTTTCAAAACAGTCATATAATGATGAAGCCGCTCAAGCTCAATGCAGGCTATTTCTACAGTTCGCTCAACAGAGAGGCTCACAATAGCTTTACGTTCTTTAAACTGATAATGTTTCTCTATTAAAATTAATGAGCATAAAATTAATGTATAGCATTCTCTCTGCTGAATGAACTACCAACTTGGTGATTATTGAAGTTGAATATGAACTGATGACTTTTAAGCCAGTGTTCTGTAATACAAAAAATATCAATATTGTTACAGTTCATAAACAATTCAATTTCAAGGTCTTTATTCAACATACCCTGAATATTTTCGTGTACCAAGGTAATGGTATTTAAAACATTGTATGTAGTTGTTACACTAAGAGGTGTAACATTTTTAATATAATCAATGTTATTCAAGCAAGAGGTAGAATCTATTGTCTTAATTTCTAATTTGAATTATCATTAATTTCAGTTTTTGTAGTTAAATTCTTGGCTGGTTCTTCATGAATGTCAATTAATTGCTCAATAGAAGCAATAGTTTTGAAGCCATTTTCTTGGCTGATATATCAAAAAAATATGATAGCGATATAGCTATTTGTCTTTTATAATATTTGGAAAGATAATAACTATCTTTAGTATTCAATTAAATGAAAATTATTATTATAACATGTCAATGTGTTTAATGTCATATTTAACTTATATCTAATATTATTTTCTTCCTTTGGCAAAGTCTTACTGTAAGGAAATGTGAACATGACAATTTTATCTAAATTTAAATTTAAAAGTTTATTATGATAATAAGTGATTGGTCGTTGTTACAAGTACACCAGCAGAACCCACCAGCTCAGTCATGGCCAGCATGTACTTCCTCATTTGCTTTTCAGAACTTTTATATTTAGTGGTCATAGATGTCAATTTTTCATGCAAACTATTCTATATTTTATTGTATTTTTTTGTTATTTTGTTGAATACATATCTAATTTGTCTAGTAAATGAAGCCCTTCCCTGTTTAATTTGACATTCTTTATAAAATACTTTTGTCTTTTAACTAATTTTTGTGTTTTCCTAATATATCTATTGATTTTTACATTTTTTTTTAATTTGTTCCTGCTGCATTTAACTACCCTCACTGAGTTAATTGATTTAGTGTCATCTACACTATCAGTACATGTCAGGTCTATTATGACTGAGGGCGCATTGTTAATGGCAGCAGATACAATATTTGGGGTCATGCCGACCAATTCATCGAACAGACTTTGGTTCATCGAGGCTGTTATGTTATGTTGTAGGGTCTCTAAATACACAATTTTGTTATTTGCCTCATGTAGCTGATGTTCTAGAGAATGTACACGATTGAGAGCTTGTTCGTACTCTGTGCTACATTTATTGAACCCGTCCACAATGAACTGGAGCCTATCCCGAGCAAGTATGGCATCAGTGCATTGTTAAAGCAACTAGGCCATGTAATTTTTAAAATTTCTGTTTTTGTTCAACAGATCCAATAGCTCCTTTTCATTGTCATCTCTTTCCATATTCATTTGGTCACACAGCTCCTTGGAAGCCTTTAGTTCACTCAAAGCCAGGAGGAGTTTAGACTCCTCCTGGCGAGCAGAGGCCTTACGAGTCAACATGATTTATGAACAGTAAGAAAGTGAAGAAAGAGATTGAAATTGAGCGAATAACAGAAAGATAAACAGAAAGAATAATAAAGAAATTGTGTAACCAAATCAAAAAAATAAGGTTATGTTTATGTTTTATAGTGTCTTAAAAATGTACGTTTATTCGTTTTTACTAATTATTATTAAGTTACTAGTAGAATAGCACTTTATATTATGAATAAAATAGTAATAAAAATACCTGTTTCGAGATGACAATTTCACAAAGTCCGGTATCCGTCACCGATTTACTTACGATAAAAACAATGGATATTCATTAATTTCGTTAAAACTATACACAAAATACTATTATTACGCCTAGGACTTAGTGATTAATTGGTATTGGGCTAGTTTTTATGATTATTTTATTTAATTTCTATTATATTTAGGTTATTCTTTTCCTGCATTCGTTAAGCGCTTTCTCTTAACTTCTTCCCAATCGTCATAATGTCGGACACGTTTTTTACTGGCATGATGACACAGCTCTGTTGATTGATAGACAGTTGCTATAGACTGCACCATATATATAAAATAAGTTTTTCGACTTATATGTCGGGATTGTATGCGACCCCTAAGTAGCAAGGAAGTATTGGAAGCTCTCAACGAAGGCTGCCGCTGACCTCCCTGCACACTTCCATAATAAAACCATAATTTACTCTGATATGTTCACCATAATAGGAACGTGCCTGCTTAATTTGGTATGTTCCTTAAAATCAGTATTAGTTCACTATCGGAGAGCTGTGGAAAATTATTTAGAATTTCACTGTGTACTGTGATAGGTTTAAAATTAGTTCGACACATATTATAATTATTTCTAATAATACTATCAGCTAATTCTTTTTCTGTATTCATATATCTATCTATTTCTTATATTATTTCCCCAGCATCTACACGATCAACTGTAGGAGGGTGAAATCTATTTAGAAGGGCAGCAACCACCTCAAAATCTCTTTAATTAAATTTCATACTGGCTACATTCAAATAAATTCGCGTTTGAATGTACCGTTACAATTTTTACCACCTAACGGCCTTTGGTGATTGCGCTAGATTTATTTGCCTCACTAGTTGATAGCTGCATTTAACCTCCCTCCTACGAAGCAGACATGTATGTCCTATATCCGCATTGGTGCAACAAAGGTAGCGAGTCATGAAAGCCTCTATCTAACATAAACACATCACCTTGATGGAAATATTCTTGTAAAGGTCTTCCATTAGCAAATTCTTTTTCATGCCTTCAGCATCAGAAGTAGTGGCTGGATATGGGCCAAAAACATCAATAGTATGCCCATCAGTACAAAAAATTTAAACATGTTTTTTTGGTATAAATAATTGGAACTCTTTTCCACGTAACAAAATGTTCCATCAAGAATAACTATTGGTCTGTCAATTCCCTCAAAGCTTCCAAACAATGAATTAGGTATTGCAAGATTTATTTCTATTATTTGTTGCTTGTTTAAGCGGCTTGAACCTAAATCACTAGGTACAAAATACTTTGTGAGTAATTCTCTCACTTGATGTAACTACTTTTCTAGAGTTGGCCTAGACACTTGATAAAGTTGCCTACGTTTCATTGGAGTGCCCAGTTCTGAGTTTCATAAGATAAGCGGCCAGAGTTAAGGTTGCTCTTGGCATTTCCGATATCTGAGGAACTTCAGTGAACTTCTGATGGAACTGTGCTTTATTTAATCCATGTTTGTGAAACATGGTCTTCCATGTCATTTATGTTTTCAAAACGAAATAATCTAGTATCTATAAATTGTTTTAAGGACATCATGTCCTGAATATGTTTTGCAGAAAAAGACTGAACATAATTGGATCTCAAACTGACTTATAAAATCGCATGTTTCAATAACCAAATTAATGTTGATGACAAAGACGGTTATTTTCAAGTATGTAATTGATTGTATGGTTTATATTGATTAAGCAACACTTTCGAAGTAGGTAGTGAAACTCTTCTGTTCTCCTGCATCCGTTGATGAAGCTTCCTTACTTAGCATACTTTCAGTTTCAAAAGCTCTCATGTATTCTGGAAAAACAATAATAGGTTCCGGTTGGTTACTTTTAACTTCTCCATTGGGAGAAGTTAAAAGGATAGTAGTAGGAAGATCTTGTCCAAGACGGGCCGTCTTGTTGGGATGAAGTCGACGGGCCTGAGACCATATGGACAGCTGCTCTGTCTGCAGCCACCCATCAAGGATTAGTCATTCATTCCATCCATCAACGTGACCATTTATTTTTTTACTCAAAATGGGACTTCGGTTTATGTTCGTCAAAAAGGTGACTGTGAAAAAAAAAACAAATTTCTTGTTAAGTTTTATTTTATTTATTAAAATAGTAGGTATTTATTGCAAATAAAAAATTTACTAAACAAATTCTCAGTTATTTTTGTTTCCTTCGTTGGCTTTTCAGCTCTTTTGGCTCTGATCGCATTTCTGTTTCGGTAGACTCTTTTTGTTTGCAAACGTATTCCAAATGATGCCAAAGTACCCTAAATCTCTGGTGTAGCTTATACAATCATAAATGTATAGGACCTAACCAAAACTTTGGAGGAAAGGAATTGCGTGCTTCATTTGTCAGATAAAAAATCCTCTAGGTAGACCAGTACGCGAATGCCATCACTTGCTTACTCGGGAAAAAGCTAATGGAGCACTTGAGAAACCGAACGGCAGGGAGGTCATTTGGTGGAGTTGGTTTTTGTAAGAGAAGGCAAGGTAACGGCGATGACTCTCTCTCTTATTGCTATGTGGAAGTATGCTAGAGAAATGTTTATTTTTCCCATGTCGTCAGTCGTCTTTCTGGAGAAATTTGGTCTGATTTACTAGACGAAATTTTCTTAATCTCAAGTAAAGGTTTAGTCGCTGAAGTTCAAAAATTTGGCGAACCTTGCCGTCCTGTTTGAGTATCAAGAACATTCTTGATATAAATCCAGTTTTGGCCGTTGATCTTTAGATTACTCCTAGATTTAATAGAGTCGATATTTCGTTGAGCATTCGTTTTGAGGGTTTTGTTGCAAATTGTGATATCAACTTTGAGCTTTGTGGGATAGTATTATATTTCTTTGCGAACGGCAACGCAAAGCTGGTATATTTAACCTGGCGAGAATGTGGTACAAAAAGGGTACGTCCAGGATGTGGAGGGTCAAGATGACCCTATATTTAATTTGTATTTCTTAAGTATTTATTGATATTTTTTAACCAAGGATGGACATTTTATTTACGTACAAGTTATTAATAAAAGGACTTTCTTTAAAAAAAACACGTTTATGCGTATAAATGTTTAATTATTTTAATAAAACGAAAAGGCAAAAAAAAAAAATACTATTTTAACACAACTCTGCGTTACATATTTAAAAAATCAACAATTCTAAACATTCTTATCAGTAATGAAGATTACTTGGTAAGTACTTATAAGATCAGTCATGTTTCATTACAAAATTGGTAATGAATCAGTCTTATACGCTTCTAATCATCTCTCACCGTAGCACATTGTTGACAGAACGGAACAATGTGTTCTTGACAGATGTACTTATGACATCCTTCGCAAACATGAGCTGTCTTACGATGTCTGGCATAGGGACGCTCTTGGCACCTTTTTCTTACACCTGGGACTCTGACAGGCGGTTCCTGAGAAGATTCTCCACTGAATTCTCTGATTCTCTTACGCAAAGTGCTCGGTAATTGAGGTATATCTTTTTGGGCGTTCAAATGTTCGCTGACGAGCATACGGCCCAGTGTTTTGATATAATGCAATGTACAATAAGCCTATATAAGCCTTCAATTCGCTCATGCTCAATTCTGTCATGAAATAGTGATTTGCAACCACTTCACAAGCTGTTTTTGTTTCTTCAATTTGCAAGTTTGTGTATGTCAAGATAATACTAAACATATATTCATTGCAAAACAAACTCCAACATTCATGCTCAGACTGTGCCGATCTTGCGACCGAGCTCACTCCAGATGCCTGTCTGATTATATTTTCAGAACGGGTCCGAACTTGTTGTTGAGGCGGATTTTTGCACCACTTAGTTCCATCTTTACCGAAATAAAATGAACTGGATACCTGGCGTTCCGATCGCTCCGCTACTTCTTCTGATAACATTGGATCCTGGGTAGTATTTTGCAACACAAACAGTGGTATATTGTCTTCGCTGTCACTGAAATCACTTGCATCCTGCTCAGTATCACTACCATGACTACGCTCACTCACATGATCTTCATTTTGCCTACCATCAGTGATAAAGTCGTCACTGTCTGATGTTTCCGCCAGCAAACGACGTATACGGTCAGCCTCCCGTTCTTCGTTATTCATTTTGATCAAAAACACTCAATAACCCAATATATTCAATAAAAATAATAAAACGAAAATGCCATAAAAGTCCTACGTCGCGGTTGTGGAAGTGTCATAAATACCCTATTTGCGTTTGCGCACGTGTACCTCCAAGCGCGGGTGGGGGCCGACTGTGTGGGGCCACGCAGAGGGGAGGGGAATTCAATAGCTCCAGCTACTGAGAATTTTAACAACGTACGACTGCGGGACAAAAAACTGTACACAAAACAAAATGAGCAGGGTCAAATTGACCCTACCACATCATCGCCGGGTTAAGACAGAAACTGGGGCTTCCAGCTTTTGCCACTGTTGCTTGTAATTCTTTAATTGGCGTTTTTGACGCTGTTTCTTCTTATCAATTAATGTTCACCGGTTACTACTCACGTGCATTTTTCGGGATTGCCCGACAAGTTTCGAACTCGAACGGAGCCCTTAGTCATGAGCTGAACCCGCGGCGATGTCGCGAGTCAAACTGTTTCTTCTTGGCTCTCTTTGGTTTGCCAGTTGGCTGCTTTCGTTTCCGAGTAGATGCCTGGGATGGTCGTATGTGCCAAACTGGGTTCTTGGATCTTTGTGTACGGGATGTAACTGGAACCTTTCCGAAGCGAGAAGGAAAAATAAGCGACGTGCCACCATTGTCTGATATAAAGCTAGAGAGCTTTTCTTCCGGAAACAGGTGTTTTTGATGGGGGTATCTTTTGCAGCATAGAAGATAGAGCGTCACTTTTTGTCTTAAAGGTTTTGCGCCTCATAGCATTCGTCGTAGCTCGATTCGCACAAACATACTGCAAGAGATCATCCGAAGTTGTTCTAAAATCAGGGCAATACAAATCAGATCAGACAATAACTTTTTCAATCCGCAGAAGCCGCTGGTAATTCTGCTGCAAGCTTCTTGAGCTCTTCGGCCAACGCTTTTTTTTCTCTGACAGAGGAGACCATGGAATATTGATCGCAAAACCCCATCTTGTTTGCTAAGAAGTCCTGACGTTTGTATTCCGACATCACTTAACTCGGCGTTAATCTTTAAAGTGCTCAAGACCGGTGAGGCGTAAAATTTCTTTACCACCTTATAATGCGGGATATTGGAGAGATAATGAAACACCGAATGTTGAACCAATACTGACTGTTTATTATAAAGAATACACAATTAATAGCATACAGTATACGAATTAAGGCAGGTTGCATAGTAATAGGTAGGCTACACACTACACCTCTTTATATCGTATGGTGTTCCACGCCTCCGACCCGAAACTCTGGCAAGCAATGCCTTCTACTTCAAAATCTGCTCTGACGGTGCTGGGATCGCGGGTTCCGCCTCCTTTATCTCTAGTTCTAAACTCGTTCCCAAGGGTGGTGCCTGCCAATCGTTAGGTGTCTCCAGCCTCAATGGAACGGGACGGTCATAAACTCTCTTCTTGGAACGAACTTTCCCGCATTGGGTCATTTCTAAATGGAGCCAAGGAATCAATTTTCTCCATCAGATTAGAAAACATGTCATTCATACGTTGCTCTAGAATGGCTATTCTAGAACGTTTTGATCTAGTAGCCCGTGCCTCGCTTCTTTCGGAATCTGAGGAAATACGCCTTCTTTTCATGCTCGAGGACTCGCCGTCCGCCTCAAGAGATAAGGATCGATCGCCTTCCTTCCTTGACATGGTCCTTTCGGGTCTAACTGCCTCATTGAGTAACTCCGTTGCGGCGGCTGTCCCTAATCTTATTACAGACTGCAGGTGGGCTAGTAATTTAGGCTCTAGTGAACGCCTAATCTCTAGCATTTTCATCTTGATGTCGCGAAATCCCTTCTCGGATATTCTATTTTGTGTTTGCAAAATTTTAAAACGTCTGCAGAAGAATCTAATAACGGCTCTTCTAAAAACATGCTGATACCCACTTTATGTATTTGCACGCATTAATCTAGAATTCCATGTCTCGGCTGCACGAATGTAAAATATTATCATGTTTTTCCATATAACTGATATTTCAAAATTCTTGCAATTTGTTCGATGCACTAGAACGATTTTCCTTGTCAGATTCTTCGGATGGGTGTGTAACTGTTCTCATATCTCTTCCTTCAAAGCTTTTGTTAAAATCATTAAATATCAATAATCATATAAAAAGGGAACAAATGTGATTTTTCGCAGCTTGTTGCTGGTCTATTTTCAAGGTAGAATTTATTCGTGGAGCCATAATCACAGTATTTATAAACGCTTCACAGTTAAATAGCATATTTCGTTGGCAAATGTAGTATTTAAAACCGATGTTTCAAGTTTGCAGGTCATCCAGGATAAGTAGCAGTCACCTACTTTTAATTTTTCTGATTGTAATTTTACCATTAATATTTTCGCTGGTTTCAATGCTGCAACTACGAGTACACTGGTATGCAAAACTAAGTAGTACACTTTAAAAAAAAAAAACTACATTATAGAAGTTAGAGATTTAAAATAAAAAACTTTTATAGCAGTTTTTAGTAAGCACGTTTTTATTGCTCAGAAAAAATGCACTCGTGCAATTTGTAAAATGAAATGGTTTGGATCCTGTAGACATGTGTTTAAATCACAAAAACTTCTAACTGAGGTGCAGTTAAAAGTTTTTAGCATGTATATTTTCGAAGTAGCAAAATTTGTCAAATGCAATTCTTCACCTTTTGAAAATAATTACAACAGTAACAAAAGATAAATATCAGTCAGTCTTAACAGTTCCAGTACCTAGACTGGAACTGTTAAGACGTAGGTGCGTTTATATGGCGTCTCCCATAATGCTCAAATAATTCTTTTCTATATCATTTAGGAGAGGCACACTTGCAGGGCTCACCGTGGGAGAGACATGCTTCGGCACGAATGGGCCGGCTCGACCGGAGTGATACCACGGCCTCACAGAGATGCTTCACATGTAAATAAACATAATAAATGTAAATTCACTTACACTGGTCCATTCCTTCCAACTTTTGAATGCACTTTGATCTTGTGAATTCAAGGATGCGGTGACTCGTTCTAGCTATGTGGCCTTACGTGATTTTTAGATAACACAACAAAAATTTGGCTGCCTCTTGACAACGTTGTCCAAACCATCTATTTTACAACTGCCGTCTATTACATACATTGGTCATCAAAAAAATCGACCCACCCACTTTTTGTTTAATATTTATCGATTATTTTACAGATAAGCTGTTTCACACGTTTGTTTTTTATTTTGAGGGTCGGATATGATGTTTGACGTCTTGTTTGTCGAAATCTTATTGCACTTGAAGGTACTTAACAATTTTTTTAACAGAAATGCTGTTGAGTGATGATTTGATTGTTTTACGTCGGAACAAATTCGAACCCTGCTTTCAGTCCGAAACAGAATTTTGTAGGGATTTATTGTTAATAACGTTAAGTTTATTTACTGAGGCTGTCGTTTTGATTAATTTGTCTAAAAATAATGGACACTACTGAAGCTGAGGCGGCCTAAGTTGTGGCTTTGCTGCAACAAGGCTTAAGTCAACGTGTCCTGACCAGGAGGTTAAATCTGAGCCGTTCTGCAGTGCGGCGAGTTTACCAAAGGTTTCTTGAGACTGGGCAGTATCGAAGAACTGGATCTGGAAGACATAGGGTGACAACTCAAAGGGATGACCGCTTTACATTTTTTTTATTTTTTTATTATTAATATTAAAAATCAATACAAAATACAATCTATTTGTTAATACAACCATAAAATATGGAACATCTCAAGAAATAACAATATAATACTAAACACCAAAAAATTTACGGCTTCGTTCAACTGCTTCAAAATCCGTAACAACCCATTCATTTCCCAAAATCTTTTCCCACCTCGTTGTTCCAGCCTTTAAGATTTTAATAGATTCGATATCCTCCATCACTTGATCCTTATTTTTCTTCAAAGCATATTGAAGCTGTATAGGGTCATTTGAAAAACTGTGGGACGCCTTTCCTGTTCGTAAGTAATTTAGGAACTCTTGGGTGATTGAGTGTTCCTCATTCCTGAGAAGGGACCTTCCTTCTCAGGAATGAGGAACAAGTGTCAGTACAAGTGTCTACTGGTTCAATATATCCCAAACTCTTTGTTAACAGAGCCTGTGCCATCTTCGACACATATTTAAAGTGTATAGGGTAAAACACTACTGGTTCGCATTCACCCCTCTTCAAGAATACTGAATTTACATCTTTCCGTTGGAACCATTTCCCATTGTAAGTGGTGATCTGTTCACAAATATCAAGATCATCGAGATACGTCCCAAAAATGGCATGGAAAACCACTTGTGCTGTTTTCAATTTGTCACCTCCACTTTTTATCCTGAATTGCAATCCCTGCATAGCAAGCTCGGTGAATTTCTTTAACATATCTCCCCCAAAAAAACACCAAGAAAACTCTTTCTTTTGAAAAACCTTCCACATTGCATAATAGACTATCAAAGGGAAGTAAAATTTTTGAGTGGATCTGGCAGTAGTCATAATCAATATGTCTCCAAGTTCTTTTAGGATTCCTGAAACACTACCAGGGCTTCTAGCCTCCTTCAAACAGTTTATTATTTCTGAAGCCATTGGGAGCATCTGTAAACTATTAAGCAATACGGATGAAAGTTTGTTATAATATTTGTCCTCCATTACTAGCATAAGGGCTTGGCTTAACGGACCTAAACTTCTGATAACCCCCGTCCTTCTTTCCGGTGCAAACGTAATTGGTATAATAATATCCTATCTGGTGTTGATCTCCAGCGACGCTTAAGTGAAGATCGGGGTGTGGCTATAAGTGACTACTGTAAGAAGGAGACTTCGTGAGCAGAATTTAAGACCTCACAAGCCAGCAACAGGACCACAATTGACCACAGCTCATCGACAAGCCAGACTTCAATTTGCGCGTTGTCATATCAACTGGACTATAGGCCAATGGGAGTCAGTTCTTTTTAGTGAAGAGAGTCGAATGTCTTTATACGGTTCTGATGGACGCCGTAATGTCATGCGACGGCCAGGTGAACGTTATACCCAGTGTTGCATAAGAGAAACTGTCAGTTATGGTGGGGGCTCTGTGATGTTTTGGGCTGGAATATCTTTGACTGGAGGCACGGAGCTGGTTTTCATACGAAGAGGTGCTTTAAATACAGCACGCTACATCACAGAGATCTTAGAAGACCATGTGGTGCCATATGCCGGCTATATTGGAGAGAACTTTGAGTTAATGCATGATAACGCACGACCACACGTAGCGCGCATCACCACCGATTACCTTGAAGAGGTCGGCATTCGGGTTATGTTGTGGCCAGCAAGAAGTCCTGATCTCAACCCTATAAAGCACATGTGGGACACCCTAAAACGAAAAGTAAGAGCCCGTAATCCGGTTCCTTTAACATTAGGAGACCTTGCAATCGCCATTAGGGAAGAATGGAACCGAATCCCTCAAGAGACCATCAAAATGCGATTCAAGGCGAATGCAGGCCGTCATTCGAGCAAGAGGAGGAAATACGAAATATTAAATTGCAACAATTGTGTACATAACATTTAAGACATAAAAATTAGAGCGCATTTAAAATTAATCAAAAAGTCGTGAAAAATTAAGGATTTCGATTTTTAAATCAAAATGACTTGCAAAAAATCATTTTGATGTTTTAACTGTGATTACATTGGTGTAAATAAACAAGTTAAATAAAACATTTCAGTACTAAAATGTTTTGATTGGTTCTGCTTAAGAAAAACGTGATTTGCGGTAAAAAAGCAGGTGGCCGATTTTTTTTATGACCAGTGTATTTGTAATAACGATAATATTTAGATTTCCAAGCCGTCTATATTACAACGATCTGTTTCACAACCAACGTTATCGTGTGTTGTGTTATCGTGCAAATTTGTCTGATTGCGCTATAGATACAGGTATGTCAACCACACAACAAAATGAACTTCCCTTCATACTTGACCCAGGCTTAGACTGGCTGCAGAAATGAAATTTAATGGTTATAATTAGTTACGGTTTCAACCATTGGGTGTTATTATTATGCAGGCGTATTTAAAAGTTCACTTTATGTACATTTTCATCTGTATGTACAACCTTAATTCTATTCCAATATTTACAAATTCACATTTATACAATTTTCTATTTACATTTAAAAACATTATCTGGCTTACTTTTTTATGATCAAGCCTTGAGCGCCGCTCACTTATGAGAAGACCCGTTATACTAAATATCCTCTCACAAGGGACTGAAATTGCGAGAACGTTAGAAAAATCTCGGGCAACTTTGCTTAAATTTGGATATTTTTGTATTCGGTTCCCCCACCATTGTAATGGGCAATTCTATTGACCATTTTTGCCGTGTACAAGTAAGAAGTCGTCTTCTAAGTACATATCAACTTCTTAAATGGCTTTTGCCAATGGCGTACCCCGTCTCTGGGGTTTGCTTGTCCCCAACATCTCATTCAGGATCGCGAAAGGTGAAAATTTATTGATTAACTGGTCATCATTAATCTGATCCTCAGATTGAGCACTTGGAAGAAAAATGGAGGAATTATGTCGAGCACGTGAAAAAAGAAGAGACCAAGATGAGGGGATTGGATCATGAAATTGATAAAACTGTAGATCGTTTTATAATAAATGTAACAGACAGTTCAGAAAGTGAACGTTCTGAGAGTGAAAATTCGGACTCAGATTCACTTGCGGAACTGTCCGATTAATTTTTAATAATCGAATTATATAAATAAATGATATGGTTAAAACTTTGGTATATGAGTTTTAATTCATTAATTAGTACTAATTTTCTTAATCGGACAGTTCCGCAAGTGAATCTGAGTCCGAATTTTCACTCTCAGAACGTTCACTTTCTGAACTGTCTGTTACATTTATTATAAAACGATCTACAGTTTTATCAATTTCATGATCCAATCCCCTCATCTTGGTCTCTTCTTTTTTCACGTGCTCGACATAATTCCTCCATTTTTCTGGTGTTATTTGATTTAATGCATCATTAATTAAGTTTTTAACATCCGATATTTTAAATGTGGTATTGTGTCGAGCAACATAATATTTCGAGTTCGCCCATACGAGCTCAATGGGATTGAGCTCGCAATGATAAGGCGGTAATCGTAATACTACCTTTCTCTTTCGCCATCTCATCGGTTACATATTTTTGATAATCACTTTTGACTAATCTCACTTTAGTCAATAAATATGTGCTTTTGTGTCATCTTGGTTGAAGGCAATATTTTTGGCTTGCAATCAGTCAACAATTTGTTGTTTCCTCCATGAGGATACTGGTGTTTTTTCCAGTCGCCTGAAAGAAAATTTAATAATGTGTTATTAAAAATAATGTACGAATTTCTAATATATTATTATTTAGCACTGTATCCCTTTGTAAGTACCTGGAGTGAGAGCTTGCGTTATCCATAACAACAACGTCATTAGGTTGGAGTTTACCAATGACTTTCGCGAAGCACTCTTCAAAATCAACGGCATTAACGGTTTCGTGATAGTCACCAGTTTTACTGCATTCAAAAATCCATTGACAATCTTCCAAAAAGCCATTTTCATTGCCAACATGGACTATGAGCCTTTTCCCCTTTCCTGTAGGGTTTTTAGCGTCAGTTGAAACGCCTTCATGAAAAGCTTGGCGTGTTGAAGCAACAGTGGTATCGGTCCAAAATTATGAAATAGTAAAAGATAAAAAAAAAAACAAAAATATATGCACTAAACATTAATAATGCATTAATTGCTCATTCAAAACAATAGATTTTACCTGCATTCACCCAAGTTTCATCCAGGTAATAAATGTTACGGTTCTCATTGCGGTACCCTTCCATCTGTTTTAAATATTTAGTTCGCCACATAATTATTTCAGGCCGGTCTATTAAGGTATTGCGCCTTTGCTTTTTTTGAAACTTTAATTTCAAATGCTTTAGGACACGCCTTAAGGAAAAATTGCTTAAATAAGGCAAAGTGTCAACTTCCTTTTAGTTTTTGAAGAATTTTTCCCATAGTAGGCAGTTCACCATTCAAAAACGAACTATGTACTTTTTGTCTTATAGCTGACTTATCAAAATTATCAAGTTTTTGAATAATACTATTCTCTTTCTTTGTGGTGCCTTTGGGTTCCTGCGTTTCGGGCTTATCGGCGTAGACTAGCGACTTCACATATCCCCACAGAAAGTAGTCAAGCGGCGTTAAATCGCACGATCTTGGAGGCCAATTCACGGGTCCGAAACGTGAAACTATGGGGTTACCAAACGCTTCCTTCAATAAATCAATTGTGGCACGAGCTGTGTGACATGTTGCGCCGTCTTGTTGAAACCACAGCTCCTGTACTTCATGGTTGTTCAATTGATGAACGAAGAAGTCAGTAATCATGGCTCTATAGCGGTCACCATTGACTGTAACCTTCTGGCCAGCATCATTTTTAAAGAAGTACGGACCAATTATTCCACCAGCGCATAAAGCACACCAAACGTCAGTTTTTATGGATGTAACGGTTTCTCTACATACACTTGAGAATTATCATCACTCCAAATACGGCAGTTTTGTTTATTGACGTATGCATTCAACCAGAAGTGAGCTTCATCGCTAAACAATATTCGCTTATGAAAATAAAGATCGACGGCAATCTTGTTTTGAATCTACGCCTTGCTAGGTGATCGTGTGGCTTCAATTCTTGCACGAGTTGGATTTTGTAAGCACGCAAACCAAGATATTTCGGCAATATGTTCCATAAAGTGGATGGACACATATCCAATTCCTGTGCACGATGGCGGATAGACTGATTCGGGTCTTCTTCTACGCTATGCTCTACAGCAGCAATGACTTCTTCTGTACGCACTGTACGACGTCTATGTGGATGCGTATTATCATTTAGTGTAAACGTGGTGCGAAAACGTTCCATAGTTATTCGTATTAATTGCTCTGATGGACGATTATGTTGACCATAAAATGAACGTAGTGCGCGATACGTATTTCGAACAGAACCATAATTTTCTAAATAAATTTGCAAGCTTTGTTCAGGCGTCAGTCTATTCATGTTGAATAGATCAATAATAGAATAAATCACTTGACAGCTGACAAAATGGCCGCCAGCTAAAAAAGTGTTGCCACTTTAAAGTTCTATACCTCTAAAAAAACACCCGTTAATATTAACGCATGTTTGCCTGTCAGTAAAAAAATCATGAGCTAAGAGAACCGTTTTTAGTTTAAAATCTGGTGTGACAAAGTGTCCTGTTATAGCTATGTTGCTTTCGCATGACCGAGGTGTCGACAAGGTCGGTTTCATTGCTGGCGTGTCTGGAATACTTCCTCTCATTATTAATACTATGAGAGTCCCATCGTTCTTTTTACACCGACTAAATTCATGTGCTCGAGATCTGTGATTCTGCCATAGCGCAGTTCAAACCAAAGGCTGTTTTGGTGTTGTTCTCTAATCACTGTTCCTATTTTAGCAATAATTTCATTAGACACCAAACTTTTCTAAAAACGTCTCACAAGATTTTTCCTTATATTTCAGCACAAGGTGGTGCATAGATAAGCTTTCACCAACAAAACTAGGTTGATATTTCAGTAACTCACAGTTGTCAAGTTTTCTATTCCTTCCAATTTCCAAAAACTAATTGAGAAATCTAATATTCGATGGTAAGCTAGGTGCATCATTGGATAAATCTTTTGCAGTCATATACTTCAGGCTAGTTCCAACCCTGGACAGTTTTGATTTTTTCCAGTAACATGCTACAGCTGTACAGGGTTTCTCTTCACTTCTTCGATGGGTCCACATTTGGAATGCGATACAATCGTGACATTGTACAGATGTAACAGCTTCTTCATCATCCACTACTAATATGACAGCATACAACTTTGCATGAAGCATAGGTTCTGGACAAATTTTACCCTTCACTGTGCACATTTTCCCATCACGTTTAAGATGTACCTAATAGCTCACGACGTCATCACCATATGATGGTCTAGAGGATCTAAAATGAATACAAAAATATTTGTGGTAAGTAATATTTTCATATCAAATAATCTTTTAACCTTCATATCATAATCGATGTAAAATGTGTACTTTTAAGGACATTTTAGTTCTATATTGTGTTTTGAATAATAGTGAATAAGCAATACTTGCATGGAAGTTTTAACATTTCGAAATTCATCCGAGCAAAAGTCACTGTTTGATGCAAAAAAACAAGTCTATTCTTGGCAAATTTGAACTATTAGCCTTGATGAAGCCTTGCTCCATAGCTTATGTTTCTTTTTCCTACTTTAATTTGTACAAAACTAAGATTTAAATAGTATAAATATCAGTTAAACAACCGTATACGACGCAGTTAGTACGGGAGTTGAAAGACATAGAAAATGTCAAACGACGTTTACGAAAGCGTGACGTCACGCGCTTTGATTGGTGTTTGACCTAACATGGCGGGTTCTTATGTTTTGTATTTTTTATTTTATTTAAAATCTAATTAATCGCACCTGTCATTTAGTTAAATGTTATTTCATTAGAATCTCTCTATGCTTTATAATTATTTTCAATCATGATTTCATTGTTTCTGAGCTTCTGTCATCCTGCCTATTTACACGTGACATTTTTATTTACAAATATTTTAATACACAATACGAACAAAAGTTTTTACGAAAGTTTATAATTAACAATTTGCGATTATGATGCACAAATACACTGAAACAAATACCTATTGACACAAAGGCAAATATATTACTAGTTAATTATATAAAAACTATTAAGATTGATTCCTGCCGTCCGAGTAACAAGTGTATTAAAGGTCATCTTAGCAAATTAAAAGTTATATTATGATAAAAGTAATCAGCGAACAACCATCTTATTGTAATCGGTATAAGATGAAAAATATCGTGCCATGTCAAAGATCAATCTAATTACATCGAACCTTACAAAATTTTAAAATAACTTCATATCTCTTTTAAACCTGCGTGTAACATGTGGGTGCGAAAGAGATGGTCATATTCTAGGCGTACACGTATTATTCAATTCATTTGTTTCGTTAAGTTGTTACACTTGTCGTGTACGAAATGTATGTAATGCGCGCGCAATATTGCACTTGCAATTTTGCAACGCAACGCAATGACAACGTCCAAGCAACGTCCAGCGAAAAAATAAACGGTTTTGAGAAATATATCGTTGTCAAATTCGGCCGCAACGTTGGCGTTGTCGGTCAGTGACAAAGTTAGGCCAACGATCTGTGTTACAGAACGCCCACTGCTACCGTCAGGACCAATGCACGGGAACATTTAACATTCCCATAGCTGCCTTAAACTTTCCCGTGCATTTGTGGTTTTATTATACCCCATAGCAATCTCCTTATGGTTATTTAGGAACTCCCACATTACCTCTAACTGGTTAAAACCTACCCGTCGACAACGATTTGCATTATCGCTCTCACTGAATGATTTTTTTTTGTAGTTTTTGTACACTGGATGGAAAATATATATCTTAACATTCATATTTTCAAACACAAACTCAAATAAAAGCACTTACCCCATGATTAATTTAATATTAATTAATTTTGATAATGAGAAATATGTATTTCGATTGTATTGCAAAATTTTATACAAGTAACATTCGAAAACTTAATTTTGCGATAACGTAAATGAAATTTTATTATGAAAAGTTAAGTAGCATAAGCTTAAATAAATTAATTATATTATTATTTTTTCCTAAATTTTTTTGGTTTCATGTTATTATGTGTTTATGGAATTAATATTTTTTTCAAACGAATTATCAGAAACTAACTGTAACTTACCGATAAAGAAAATATCCAGTCTCGGAACGTCGCTATCAAAAAAGTACAACACAGCCATAGACAACTAATCCATTCAGAAGCCGGCCAGTTGTATGCATGTCATAATACGAAATTTAGCAAGGCAGTTTATGGCCGCGAAATGAATAGCCTGGAACTTTCATAATTTTTTGAAGATTGATTCTCCATTAGTACATAATGTGACGTTTGTCTTACACACGAAAGTCGTCAATCGAATGAAGGAAGGTTAATTATTAAATTATAATCGTCGCGATCTGCGTGTTCCTAAATTTGAGACTGAATTAGTAGGAATCTTTATTGTTTTATATAGTGCCCAGTTAATTAGTATTTAAAAATGTCACGTGTTAATAAATAGTGTTTTGTGGGGGGAACATTTTGAAAACAAGACATTAAACCCGCCCATTGTACATTAATATTCAGTTAAATATTTCATATTGTAATTAATTTGGTGAACAATAAAGAGTATATAAATAAATAAAATAAAAAGGCTAAGTGTAATGCCTGTGGTCAACTGATTAGTTTCAAAACCACAACCGGCAATTTAAAAACTCATTTGCGTAACCGTCATATTGAGGTATATAGGCAGGTAGCGAACAACCAAGCTCCTGTCTTAATAAGCGTCAGAGATGGAACGGAATCATCAAATTTCAGAATTTACCAAGTACAGGAAGCTGTCAGCTGTCTAGCTATTGAAGTTATCAATTTGGGTTCGAGAATAGTGGCAGAACAAATAAATATATCGAAACAAAACAAAATTAGACACTAATATTCCAAAGAAGATATCCAAAGATCAAAAGACAAAAATAGATAACGATCTTCTGGAATTATTCTCCAAGGGATATCAGCCATTCAGGCTAGTTGAAGCACCATATTCTTAGTGGAAACCGTCTTTACGTCTGTGCCTTTTAGTATTTTATTTATCGTATTGCACCAATTAAATATGCACAATTTTGATTGTGATTTCAAAAAAGGCGTGAATAGTTGTATCATTATGCTCCTCGCAATTTATAAAATCGTGTTTTATTTTACTTAACAAATATTTTTTAATGTTTTGTCTTACGCATTTTTTGTGGGCATTAGATTGCAAAGAAGTATTAGTCGACTTAAAAAAATCTTCAAATAATATAATAGCTTACTCAGAAGCATAAGTGAGTTTCATTTCTTGTACCACAATATATTCTCTGTAAGAAACTCACTTATGCAGTTCTGAGCCTTGTCCACAGTGAATGCAGTTTTTCAACCTTTGCAATTGTAAAGTTATTATATTAAATGGAAAAAGACAACTTTACAATTGTCTACTTTTTTAAACTTTCCTGACTACCCACTCAGTGGTGTAAGCCCGTGATTGCATATTCAATATTTCACGCCTTGCTTCTTTCACCAAATATTATGCTCGACGGTAGAATGAGTCTCTTCCACTAGAAGTAATTCACCACTTTTGTGTGTAACATTATCTAAGGATACAATTTCATCAAATAATGATTTTATTTTAATTAACTGATTGCTTGAATCATCTTCGTAATTAAATGTGTTATGATGAAATTTAATGAAACCGGTTAAAATTTAAGATTTTATGGTGTTTGTGAAGCTATCGCAATCTGGGTTATTGCTTCTATAGTTGCATGATCTTACCTACACAATAAAATTTTCAACACCATCTGAGTTGTAATATCTAGGGCGCATAATATTAAGAATTTGTTCTTTAAAAAATTGCCACAGCCTAAAAAAACTTCTAAGTGTAACTATCAAATTTTTTATGCTGGGTACACTTATCACGTGGTTGTGAGCATTAATAAATTTCAATTAATCTAATTTTAAAATTGCACCTCTCCAAAAACTTTCATGGGTAGAAATTTATGTCACTGCTGACCGTAGTAATTTTCCTTTTTTCTTTTTATTAAATATGCAGACACCATTATCACTATCAAATAGGCTATCTAGGAAAGACACCACTTCTACAGTGTTTTTGAGTGTATCACTGTCAGTTCTCCCATCAACATATTGGGCTGTAACAACACTCGCGAGTGGAACAATAGTAATTTTGTTCCATTTTTTTAAGTTCGTCACTATTCGCCTGACTGGACACATCAAACTTCCAATTTGACTCTATAAGAAGAATGAGTGTCTTTAGATCAGCTTCTATTATAGCAGTTTTCACACTGCTGTCAGATTTTAAAGTCGTCATTATCGCAATATTGCAGCACTGTTTAAGGCTTGTGCTAATGTTCATGGCATATGTAGGAGCACCATAGCGATCTGTTTTATCGTCATAACTTGATACTTTTTGGTCGCAGTTACTATAAAATCATAGTTTTGAGGTTTCAAGGAATCCATCAAATCCTTAATAGTCAGTTTGAGCTTCTTCAATTCTATAAATAATTTTGACAATTCTCGCATTTTCCGCGATCTCACGTTGATGAAATGTTTTTCACGGTGGATCCGCAGATATTGAGCACCGAATGAACAGATCAAGGCATGTTTTTTAGCTTCTAAAGATATCCTATCTGGTCTCATTTTGGGAAATACATCCTATTTAAGTTTTTTATCTACTTTCAGATTACGCAACATAAAATTTTGGGCCTCAACTTGGGTATTCGCAGTTTCAGATAATGGTTGACATCTCTTTTTGTGTTTCCACAGTTGTTTCCTCGAGTAAAAGCCCAAAAATTTTTCACATGGCAAGTAATCAATATCCTGGTAAATATTGCTTTTTTTCATAGATTTCATAGATAGCATTTCATCGCGTTTCTGATATAGTTCCCTTTTTTACGTAAGTTTGTTAAATTTCAAATTCAAATTCAAATATTTTTATTTCAAATAAACCATATTACAGGCACTTATGAAAAGTCAAAACTAGGTGCACGGTTCCAAGGCGTTGATCTTATGGAGAAGAGCCGGCAAGAAACTCCATAGACACTCTTTTTAAAATTAATTGGTTTAACAATAAATAAGGTAATGTGAGAATAATGCAGGTTAATGAGCAGACTAAGAAAGGAAAGTAAACTTATATAGCCTTTTAAAATGATTGCCAAGGCAGTTAGGAGCCGACCAGTCCCGACAGACAGCACCCGTTCACGAGCATGACGCGCACATCAGCCTCGCTTAGCTCAACCATTTTGTAGGGAACTCGACGACCCGACGTACGACGCCACCATCAGCAGGACATTTTAGCGAGCATGACAAACTCGTAATGCCTGACAATAGGCAGTATGTATGTAATATGAGATTAAAACTAACATTAATATCCACATGATGCTCACATTTTACAAAGTTATATATTATGGATAATTTCATAAAGAAATAATAATGTAAATTTAAAACTAGTAGGTTCGATACTAGCTGTTATATAATCGATATGTAAATTTACATACCCAAGTGTCAAATAAATTAATAATACAATTGGATTAATTGTACGTCAATAAAATAAATTGTAAAAAATAAATACAAAAATGTCAAAATAAAGGAAAAAAAAACCTAGAAACATTTAAGCTGAAAGCAAACAAAATGTCGCCACAATCAAGTAGGCAAGGTGCCAGTGGGTCGCAGTGTGCAGGAAGGAATCGTGAGCCAGGCATCCCTATCTTCCATATAATGATTAGTACTATAGTACGCTTTGGACATTAATATGCGTTTAATAACAATCTTAAACTTGAAATCCGGCAGTTCAGTTATATTAGAGGGAATCTTATTGTAGAACCTAACACTGTTACCCATAAATGATTTGCTTGTCTTTCTAAGCCGAAAGCCAGGTACTATAAGCTTGTGCTTATTACGAGTATTTAAATTGTGGTAATCACTCTTTTTACTAAATTCGACCATATTCTTACGAATATACATTATGTTACTAAAAAGATTTTTTTGAGTACAACTTTTCTTGGGATAAGAAAGGATTTTTTGTACCTCACATTCCATAGTGTGATTTCGTATAATGTGCCTCGCAAAATTTAAAAGGTCAGTTTCACAAAAAAAAAAAACTTTAATTCTTATTCTTTTTATTTATTTTTTCCGGGTTCATTGGTATTTATTTCTTTAGTATTAATTGTAATTTCCTGGAAGAAAATTGTTTTTTTTTTAATGAAATAAGTCAATAATAAATCAAGTAATTACAGATAGATAGGCCGACGGACAATGAATTGGTCCTATAAGGGTTCTTTTTTTAAGAAACCACACATTTTGCAACCAATAAAATAGGATGTGCTCGACTCCAAGTATTAAATAAAAGTAAAAAAAAGCCTAGTAAAAAAAGTCCTATTTATTTTATCAATAATCAAAGACTACAATTTGCGGGCAAACCTAGTAATATTAAATTGAAGTGAATAAAAGAAAACAAAAGAATATTTTTTAGAGTAGAAATTAAAGTAGACTATAGTTGCCTAAGTTGAGCAGAATCTTGACCGGGGGTAGTATCGATTAGACTAGAGTAGAGATGGGAATTAAGTTGAGTGTAGTGGAGAACTCACCTGGGATTTTTCTAAGTAACCATTTTTTTGTGGTTGTGTTTCACATTTAGTGTTTGTCAAGGTATCTCCTGTTTATTTTGTGTAACTTGTGTCACTGGAAGAGTCAGCAGATGCAGGATAATATGTTTCGTCTCTGTCACTATCATCAAACTCCGAATTTCCCGAGCTATGGTCAATATAAGAATTTGTATCGTCATTATCAGCAATACAACTTGACGCAGTGGGTACTGGCTCTCGGATCGGAGGAACAGTGGTCTGACTTGGTGATAATGACTGGCTGGTTACGGTATGATTCTTGGTGAGATACGGATCTACACTTTCATTTGGTGGAACAAATGTGTTGTCGTGGTACTGAGATTGGTCTGACTTGGTGACATTTTTTTACTAGTAACGGTATGATTTTGTGTGAGGTATGACTCTTCGCTTTCACTTGGTGGAATATACATATTTTCATGGTACTGAGATAGCTCCAACATATTTGAAGTATCTGAATTTTCGATTATTGAATTCTCACTTTTATCAACAAAAATGTGTTCGGTTTCTCCAACGGTGATATTACTAGCAACTTGGTCTATCAAATGTCTTTCGTTGCTTGTAAGATCCGAATAAATACCCCCAGGGGCCAAATCTTCAGTACAATTAGATATATCCTCCAAAGTAATAGACAAGCAGTTGGATAGATACGAACTATTTGCGGTGTCATCGTCCGTAACTGGCACATAAGTTTCATCTCTGTCCTTCTCATTATGAGTAATATCCATAAATGAATCGTCAGTACTGGTGTTTGGTTGTGCTAATGCGTATGATGGCAGATTGTATCTGGGTCTCAGTGAAATCAAATGATTGAAAGTGTAACATAGAAGCGTCAAATTTGGTGTGAGTTAACCTAGAGCATACTCGTACTACATAGTAATACAACAAATAATAAAAACTAGCCAAGTGTGAGTAGAAACTTATCCACTAAAATTTTTTTATTTGCATTGGATACGGAACCGTTGGTGCGCGAGTCCGACTCGCATTTGGCCGGTTTTTTATCTCTTGTGAGCGCAAGGCGAAGCGTACGAACTGACAAATCTGATGTACAGTTATCAAGTAGGTATAATTCATAAGCTGGTGCATGCGACTTCGTCTGCGTAGAATTAGTACTTCGACTCGCGACAAAAAGTAGTCTTCGTCCTTTTTCAAAGTCACATTCATCTTTACGCCAAAATAAATCAAAATTGGTTGAGCAATTTTGGCGTGAAAACATAACAGACATACTTACTTTCGCATTAATAATATTAGTTTGGATTAAATGAAACAATTTTTTTATTCAAAATAAAATATTGCTTCCGAACGGGTTGGTCGAGGAATATTCGGTAGTTTAATATCCTTGTAAAGTGGGCCTTAGAGCACTGTCTTTTAAGTTCATGATTAAGTGTAATACAAAGGAGGGCAAACAGTAAAAAAAAAATTTTGTGCTTTTTCCTTACATTTTTTAATTGTCAGCAGAATTTAATTATTTTTTATGAACCTAAAAGGCAGTGCGATAAGACCCACTGTATAAGCAAATAAATGTGTTAAAAACATATTATTACATTCACTTTTTCGAATTTATAATTTTACTTACCATGTCCAATTATAAAAATAAAAATAACTAGTTTGCAGTTTAGCGAATCAAAAATAAAGCTAATTGAAAAAAATACTTACCAATGTACGTTTTGTGCAATAATATCTGTGTTTTTTTCTAGATCGAGGCATTGGGATGTTGAAAAAAGTAAAAAATTAAATGTTATGCATTTTTGTATAACAAGTTATACAGAGATACATTCATATTAACACACATCTACTGACCAACCCACATCTTTTAAAAAATGTATTTTATTATATTTTTTCACCATAACGTTATCTGTTACTACCTATGTTAGAGTTTAATAGTCTTGTACTTATTGGATAATTACGAGTAACAGCCTGTATGTACTAAATTATTTCTAAGATTTTTAGTCGTATTATGTAACAATCATTTGTCTTACACGAGTTTTGGTCATAGAAACATAAAACAATAATAGTTTGTCCTTTACTATAATTTGATAGTAACTGACCCATATCTTTACCAATTTGAGGTTTATTTATGGATTGTTGGGAACTGTGGCTATGTGTTGAATCATCACACATAAGCACAAGAGAGGTATCACAAACCGACACAGAATTTACCGATGGTTGCATACCATTGACTGAGCTGTGATTTGTCACTGAATGTGAGTGGTCATTGTTACAAGTACATGAACCCACCAGCTCACTCATGGCCAGCATGTACTCCCTCATTCGCAATTCAGAGCTTTTGTATTTGTTTGACATAGATGTTAATTTATCACGCAAACTATCAATTTTTAATTCTATTTTTCTTTTATATATTTTATATTTTGTTGTGTTTTTTTGTAATTTCAATGAATACATATCTAATTGATCTAGTAATTGAAGCCTTTCTCTGTTTAATTTGACATTCTTTATAAAATATTTTTCTTTTAACCAATTTTTGGGTTTTTCTAATATATTTATTGATTTTTATATATTTTTTTAGTTTGTTCCTGCTGCATTTAACCACCCTAATTGGGTTATTTAATTCAGTGTCATCTACACTATCTGCATTTGTCAGATCTATTATGACTGAGGGCTCATTGTTAATGACAGCAGATACACTATTTGGGGTAATGCCGACCAATTCATCGAAGAGACTTTGATTCATCGAGGCAGTTAAGTGATATTGTTTGGTCTCTAAATACACAATTTTGTTATTTGCCTCATGTAGCTGATATTCCAGAGAATGTACACGATTGAGAGCTTGTTCGTACTCAGTGGTACATTTGTTGAATCCGTCCACGATGAACTGGAGCCTATCCCGAGCAAGTATGGCAACAGTGCATTGCACATGCAGCTGAGCCATTTCATTTTTTAAATTAATGTTCTTGTTTAACAGTTCCAATAGCTCCTTTTCATTGTCATCGCGTTCCATATTCATTTGGTCACACAACTCCCTGGAGGCCTTTAGTTCGCTCAAAGCCAGTTGGAGTTTGGATTCCTCCTGGCGAGCAGAACCCTTACTAGTCAACATGATTGATGAACAGTGAGAGAAGTGAAGAAAGAGATTGAAATTGAGAGAATATGAGAAAGGTAAACAGAAAAAATATTTAAGTTAAATAAATTGTGTAACCAAATTAGAATAAGGTTATGTTTACGTTTTATGATGTCTTAAAACTATATTTTTAGGCGTTTTAAATGATTATTATTAAGTCACTAATATAATAGCACTACAAATAAGAATAAAAAAGTATTAGAATACGTGTTTCGAGATGACGATTTCACAAAGTCATGCCGGTAACCGGCACTGATTTTCTTACGATAATTAACACTTTTTATTCACAAATTTTGATAAAACTATACACAACATACTATTATTACCCCAACTA
This sequence comes from Xylocampa areola, assembly GCA_935421205.1. Taxonomy (NCBI): domain Eukaryota; kingdom Metazoa; phylum Arthropoda; class Insecta; order Lepidoptera; family Noctuidae; genus Xylocampa; species Xylocampa areola. Next base: position 13,850,967 of record OW285220.1, read on the forward strand.
CTTAGTGATTAATTGGTATTGGGCTTGTTTTTAACGATTAATGTAATTAATTAACATAAAATTACAGGACAAGTTTAAATCTACTGTTAGCTGCTGTGTTGCCACAGGAAAAAAAAACCAGTGAATGATTCATACGGGGAAAGGGATTTTTGGACCTACATTACTATTGGAAAACGTTTCTCTCCTCAATACTGGTGGAATTTGAGGATTTGGAAACGCTGTCAACTTTTTAAATCAAAAAAGTCGGTGTGCGGTACCGACTCGTTGCTAGGTGCAGTACTTGTCAAAGTGCTATCAAAAGAACGAAACGAATTGGTGGGAGGTATCGGTTGTTCGTCCTCTGGTGTCTCTTCAGCAAACCGCAACATCCTGGGTACGGGTAAAGCCACCAACTCATCTTCGTCAATGCTTTCAGAATCAGGTTCGCTTACTGATTGAAAAAAAAAAAGCTATACTTATTGCACCACCAGAAACTACGACATGATCACCACCAAATGCTGAAATGACCACCTATTTATAACATAGCATAGCATCACGCCTGTATTCCCCGAAGGGGTAGGCAGAGATGTACACAGTTGAACACCCACATTTCACCAATGGTGTTATAAAGTCCCATGTAATAGGTGGTGAGCCTATTGCCATCACCGGGCACAACTCCAAACTCCGGGCTGCTACTGAGAATTTTCTAACAGAAAAACTCAATAACACTTTGCCCGACCCGGGAATCGAACCCGAGACCTCATGCTCAGCAGTCGCGCTTGGGACCACTAGACCAGCGAGGCAGTCACCTACATATTTATAATCACTATAATTAAGACTTACCATAATTTATGGCGAAGAGAACATTTTCGTCCCGCAACGCCTGAACAGCATGGGGACGCGGGACTGGAGATCTTATCGTAGTAGTTGATGCCGCTGTGCCACCACCATATTCTACAAACCTAAAAAAAAAAGATCCTTGTAACTTGACAATTTGGCAAATAAATACCAAATAGCATATTTTTTTTCTTGAAAATATTAAGTCACAAGTATGTAAGCAACTTACATTCCCGGAGACAGAGAAAGACCGGAGAAAGTAGTGGCAGCTCAGGTGCTTGCCATGTTGACGGGGAAGGCAACACTGCAGGAGTCGTAGATCGACAAGAGACCAGTCTTAATGGATTCCTACAAAAAGAATTACCTTGTCAATACAAATAAATAAAATTGAAGTGTCTGTTTGTAATTTCAAAATAATAGCTTTTTTGTAAGGTCAGTTTTTTACAAGATACTTGTGCCTTAAAATCTGTTTTTAAAATGTCTGTTTGTCTATCTGTTTCGGATAATCATTGGGAAAAAAAACTTATTTTTTATATCAAATTCCATGTGGACAAAGTTAACTTAATATTGTAACTTTAGAGTTCGCTAAGCATGCGTTAATGCTTTTTCAAAGACATATCTTGAATTATTAAGGTAATTGCATTCTTTACGACATTGTATTAACTGCAAAGTTAGTCGTGTCGGTTCAGTCACTTGTATAGGTACTGAATTGATTGCAATGACGTCGCCATAAGACGTGTTAAAATATGGAAGAAGAATTCGCGGTGGTGAGCAGAGGTCGAGATGGCTTAGTGGTCAGAGCGCCTGGAGTATCTATCCGGGAGGCGTAGGTTCGAAGCCTGTTCGCGACCGTTTTCTTTTTCCATTAAATATTGTAACTTTAAAGTTAACTACTTTACAATAACATACTTCTTCAAGAATTACATACGGGCTCCAAGTGCCTCCTATTAACATGCAGAGCGGTCACCAATGTGATCCCGACCGACAAAGTTTTGATATTCACGATAGTCAATCTAAAACCCAAAACCAATACATTAAATACTCACACCGTACAACGTATCCATTAAAATGTATTAATTAATTAAAAAAAAATGAAAATAACTATCTCGTGTTCGTGGGGCCCGAGTATTTAGGTGGGCCGCCCTACTCCTGCCACGACCTTGTCCATGAGCGGGAACTGCACTGCTCACCACATCCGCACTCCCACCAGAAATCGCACCACCTCTGCCACCTCGTGTACGCACAAAAGGGCTCAAAATCCTCATACTCGTCTTCTGCTGGAATTTAAATATCGTTAATAATAACAATACTACTAGCAATCAATTATCTGAATAAATTACTGTGATAAATGTTGTAAAAACCTTGGGACTGGTCGCTGGAACAAAAGGTGCTCGCAAAATTCATACTGTCCAGTTGTCGTTACAAAAGAAGTATACTTAATTGAATCTTCGTGTATGCGTAAATGAAAGTAACAATTTTTGAGTCTAATGCACCAAATATTCTAGCTAAGGACAACTTATCAATATAATCATCGATTATAGGGAGTGGGTATCCATTTTTAACCATTTAACTGTTAATCTTTCTATAGTCAACGCATATAAATAACACTTGGATTGTTTTATATCATAGTGGCAAGAGTCATTTGCAATTCTTTGCAGAAATAATAGAAAGCTAGCATTTATGTCAATAGATTTGTTAAATCTGCCATTCCAAGACTCAGCCAAGTTAGTGGTTCTGTGGCGCTCATTACAGCAACACCAAATGAGGTATGGATCTTCCATCCACTGCGTGACAAAATAATTGTTGAATTTTGACACTGGTTTGTCAACAAAAGCGAAAATAAAGAAACTTATTAAATATTACATTAAAAGACCTTTTTTAATTTTTATCTTCCTAGACGCCATTTTGCCTGTCTTTCACTCCTATTCTTAAGCTAAATCATTATTTTTTGGTAGTTACCTGCATTCACCCATGTCTCATTCATGTAATGTATATGCCGCTTATTACGAAATTAATAAGTAGGGAATAATTTTATTAATTAAACAATAATCTCTACAGCAGTTTGCCTCATTCGTTTCTTGCACTTTGTTTTACTCTAATGTTCTCGAGCCCGTATGAATATGCGGTCAGTTCAATCATTAACATTTACAATCTTAGTAACTCTTGCCAGTACGTACATTGTTGACTTATTTAAGAAGTCAACAGTGAAGAACACAACACTTTTTCGGAGCAAATAATTAATTAGTATTTCCTTTTCACATTTTATAAAATTAAAATTAATGTGGACTGCTATTAATAATTTAATATATTGACTAATATCTTCTTTATGTCCACACTTATTTAAAACGTCCAGTGTTCTACATGAGCAAAGAATTCAAACAATAACCGGTTAGGTTAGCATAACCATCTTTTGCCAGAATATTCTATTTACAAATAAATTTTTGAAAATCCTGAATGCCGTCGCTTATTTAATTTTAAGTACATATTTTACATTTTTTTAAAACAAACTTTTTGAATTTGGTTGCCATCAACCCACTACAATAAGCTATGGCCGCGCATTTCTCTACATGTACTCGAGAACGGCTGTCTATAATTATTTTCGTATTTATTATTTCCATGTTTTCGGTGTTCATCAATAATTTCTATTATTTTATTCCCATCCTCTGAAGCATCAGTATTTTAATTTTTTAAATTTAAATTGGTTTAACGCATTATCCTTCTCACAATTTGCTTGTAACGATTTTGGGGACGTGAGATATGTTATTAATTAATAACGTTTTAAAAGCAGTTTCGAATGCTGCAGAGTTGGGCATTAAATTATGGTGCCCATGTGATCTAATTACCTTGAAAAAGTTTTCAATAGGGTCCTGTTTGACATTACGTAATAATATCGAATTAATTCCCCTTTTCAGCAGTTCCTTAATAATACATTTAAAACCTTCTATACTTTTTACCCAACCGGTAAGAGAAGGTGCAACGGTTTCTCTTCCATTCTTACGTATATATTTCATTGTTTTTTATATAGGTATTATCATTCCATAGAGTAATATAGTTTTATTTTGGTGTGACCGCTTATTTATAGATTTTTACTTCTTCTTGATATTGGTTTCCGTTCAAATAATAGCAAGAAGTCTGCAGTATCTGTGCTTTCTTCGGGCAAGGTTCCGTTTTCTGTTTTAAGCCAGGAAAAATAATAGGTTCCAATTAATAAACAGATCTCATTTGAGGGATGTTCCAACACGTTGGACCAGCATCTTGTCATTTTAAAAATACACCGATGCCTTGTACCGTAATCGTCAAATAAGAGCTGTTAGCTGAGCTGTACGAGCTGAAATACTTCATAATATGTAAAATTTGTACACATTACAGTCAGAGTTTAGAAAAAATACATTATTAATTAAAACTTCTATAAACATATTCGAAATTACTAATTAAATATAAATACTTATAATAACATTGTTATTATAAGGTGTACATACCTACCATACATCCAAGTGACGGCGACAGACTTGCTAAACACTTGTGTGCAATACATTACATTCATTTTTGGTATCATAGATGGTACTACATAAAGAGTACAAAAATACGTAAAGAGAGACCTAAGCCCTCCTATAACAATACTTTTAATTCCGCCGGTCAGCTGTATTGCCTTAGCTGTGATCGGGTATTTAAAACCTAATAAACGGTCTAGCGAGTCATATTACGGCACACGCTAGGAAATAGTGTCATGGGGTCGCCGTTGTCGAAATCGGCAAGGAGGACTATATATGTGTGTATATATATATATTTACATCACAATAACTATTTTGCGTCCTTTCAAGTTGCATTATTGTGACGTCCATTAATTCCACTTGGTTTAGACAAAGTCTTTCACCGAATACTGCAAAACAAAGAGTTATAAATTAATATTATAATTTCATTTTGTAAGAAAAAAGTACATAATTAATATACAAATATTCATATATGTCCAGGCACGCAGCAATCAATGATAACTCCCTTCCACATTTTTGATCTTCTGACTTCATGTATATAATATTAACTTTAGTTTACATTCTTGACTATTCCAACTCCTCAATTGATTGCGACACACACGGTAAGAGCAGGGATAGTTTTGTGGTTTTAGTGACTCTTGGAAATCTAGATTACAGGTCTCAGGATCGAATGCAACGAGCAACACTAACTTTCATCAAAACATCAAATCGTGACTCATCCAGTTTCGGGTAATGAGACACAATCGACAATCTATTGTTTGCCACCCATTGGCGAGTGATTCGTCGCATAAAGAATTATAATTATCCCAACAAAAATATATCGTGTAAAGTAGGTTCCCAAGACTCACAAACACATAACTATTAAAAAGTTATCAGATTTCAGGTAGACCAAGCCCCTAACCACTAGAAGGCCTAACTCTAGTTTCAATCAATTTGTTTTTTTGCAAATCCTAGCCTTTTCAGGTTTTAGTGATTAATTAGAGTTTTTGATGATCATACATGAGTGAGTCAGTGATGAAATCGACGTATTTTAGGTAATAATAAAATCTAAATTAAGAAAAAGTTGGAAACATTATACTTAGTGTTAATTATTATTTCCCTTATTCACCATTATATTTTATTTTATATTTTTTTAATATGTGAAGAATATAAAAACACATTTAAAAATATAAAATATAGCCAACAACCGGCATCAGGAACAAGGTCCAAGCTACCGGTTATTAGGGCTCCAGAGAGTAGAACCTCTGGACAATACGTGCCCAAGAGTACCGCTTTTTCATCAGAACCCCAACCCAACTACCCAACGAGAGCATATTTAGATGGTTATTGAAGCTCTTGGTTATTAGGCTATTGATCAAAACAACCATCGGAACAATGGCTGCCGAATCTACATTCCACAAGAACCTCTTGTTCCAGGTCAAAATATTTTATTTTGCTTTCTCGGCTTTCACGAGATTCTCGTCATATATGGTCGTAATGTGAACAATCATTGCGTGTTGTTTTACTTTATCTATCACCACTATATCAGGCTTTTTTACAACAATCAGTGATGATAGATCGATCCCAGAACAGAGTGGCACGACCATTCTCGTGAACTGGGTCGGGTACATACTTGTAGTACGGGACCTCCAAATCCACAAATTTGTATTTCAGTTCATGTTGCTGATAAATAATTCTGGCCACTTAGTTACGTTTGTGCAAGTAGTCGCCCTTAGCAAGACGAGAACAACCGGAAATAATATTTTTAAGGGATTCGGTCGGCTGATGACATACCCGAAATGTCAACCGTGCCGTCCTTGAAAATATATTTCCGGTAGTTATTCATCATAATAACTTCATCAAACCTTCGGTTTCCCCGAAAAGGTCACCAAAACGAAGCCTGAATACGGACACTCGCAAGTCTATATCTGCTCCATGTAGAGCATGGTAAAAACGTCCGCGAAGCGCCTTGCTCTGCCATAACTTACATGCAATTGGTTTGAATTAATTGTATATTTATCACCTAAGCTACATTACGGAACGCAATAAATATTGATTATCGAGTAACTCCCTTTGATCATTAGCAGGTATCAAGTACTCCAGGCGTTAGTTTTCTTTAGTCAAGGCGAGCGGGGTGAGTCCCTTGGCCATTGCGACCACTTCGGTGCATCCCTTCGTTGGGGTTGAGGAAAAACTCCTTGAGGTTACACACCGCGCGGTTATGGAGGGTCTTGGCGTTTAAAAAACCACGACCTCTAAACTTCAGCGGGATCTACAACCTCATTCCTGAAGAACGTGGTTGATGCATCAGGTTTGCGGCCAGAAATGCACGAACTGTGTCCAAGGCCTCTAGTTATCCTTGAGTGCATTTGAGTATGCCGTAGGAGTTCAACAGAACCGGCATGACCCAGCCGTTGAAGACCTTGTAACCGCCTGACAAACGACTTTTCAGTAGGTTGTTCAGGCGGCCAAAGACGCTCCATCAACACCTGTTTTATGTCGGCCCCACATATACGTAATGCCTCCGACATATACAGATACTTATAAGTCTCGCTTGAGGAAAAGGAGGAATGAGGTCATGAAGTTCCTGGGTACACTCTCCAAAATTAATCCTATAGAAAACGGAAAGGCAAGTGACTTTGCAGCGATGTTCGAGGCTTTGCAGCTTGTTTGACACAAGGTCCTCGTCGCCAATGAGCCTCGTGGCGCGTCGGTCAATAGATTCCAAGGCATCCAGCTGGTAACGAGCTGATCCGTCCCATAGGTGAGAACAGTACTCCACGCATGACTGGACTTGGGCTTTGTATAACGTCATAAGCTGTCCCTGCATGAATTAAAGTCTCACCTTTTAGAGGATTTCAAGCTTCTTGGCAGCAGTTTTAGCCTTGGGTTCGATGTATCTCCCGAAATTAAGGTTAGATGTTAAACCCACGCCAAGGAGCTCAAAGTGGTCGGAGATCTGGATGGATTAATCTCGAAAAGTAGGAGTAAGGGCGAAAGGACTCTTTTTTGCAGTGACTAAACACGCCTGTGTTTTAGAGGCATTAAACCTAACAAAATTGGCATCGCCCCAATCGGAGACCGCCTTGAGTGTCAGATCGGTGCGCTCTATCATAGTCTCTCTCTGGCACCTGGACCGCTTAAGCTTCATTTTAGGGTCAATTTTTATTGAGTTCATCTTAATAATTGGTTCACATACTCGTATGATCTTCCGTAAAGTCCCCCTTTCGTATGAACGATGAGCATCGACCAGATACTATGCTATATTATTAATATTCTTCCTTTGACTTTACCACAAAGTCAAAGAAAGAATATCATCTCATCGTTCATACTTCCATGTCCTCGGATATTATAGACAGACATCACCAAGAACTTAACATCCCAATATACCTGTAATATTAAATTATGTTTAAATAATGGGAGGTACTAACTAACTAATGAATAATATAAACAGTGATGTAATCAACATTTTAATATTAACATCGCTTTATGATAAACTGCTTAAGATTTACAGTTTGTACACACAACCTGGTGTTACTCAACTAAAAAAAACGTTATGGAACCGTTTTAAAATTAGCACAATAGATACATATACGGAAGTCACATCTCAGGCGAGATTAATGCTTAACGACTATCCTGACGTACATACTTATTGTGGAAACAAAATAACGTATTTGACAATTATCATCATTATTTGCATTGAATCCAGACAGTCTTATAATATTATCAATTAAAAATAAAACTTTATTTGGAACATTAAATCTTAGCAAGATACATACTATACGGACGCCACATGTCGTGCAAAATGAATGTTTTACGACCATTTTACATCCATGTAATGTATCTGTGGAAACTGAATCACATTTTAGTCAACAATTAACATTATTAAGCGTCAGAATAAAGACGGTAGTTTATAATTAAAATAGTTCGATAGATACTGATATGGACGTCACATGTCGTGCAAGATGAATGTTATACGATTATTATTTTTATAAAGTTCTGTTGTTTTGTTTTAAGTTTATTAACAACACCCGATTATGTCTACTCTGAATGCCACTTATATTAATCTTTGTCTAAAATTCAATTCATTTTCCACATGGAAACACATACCGTATCATACCGTAATCCACATACAATATATGGACGCCAGATGGTCTTTTAACATTGATCTTGTATGACATGTAATATCCGTATATGTATCTTTTGTGCTAATATATGTGCCTATATAGTGTTGATGTTTTGTTTCTTATTTAATTTAATAATAATATTAGACAATAATTACTTAATATTTTTTTACCGGTGAATGAAAACATCGTGAGGAAACCTGCACATCTAAGAGGGCTTCATAAAGTTCTGGATGGTGTGTGTAGTCCGCCAACCCGCACTAGGCCAGCGTGGTGGACTAATGCCTAACCCTTCTCATTGTGAGAAGAGGCCCGTGCCCAGCAGTGGGACTGTAATGGGCTGGATTTATTTAATTAATAATTTGATTAAGATTCCACTATATTGCAAACTAAATCAGATTTCAGACTTTATAAATACCTAAAATATTAGCACAATAGATACATATACGGACGTCACATGTCGTACGAGATGAATGTCTTACAACCATCTGACGTCCATATAATTTATCAGTGGAAGCTGAATAAAATTTTAGACATTAATTTATACGATTTACATTCGAAGTACAGACATAGTCGGATGTTGTTAATAAACTAAAAAACAAAAACAACAGAACTTTTACTTACCCTCCGTTGCGTCGCTCAGTCGGGTAAAAACATTAAATCTTAGTACGATAGATGCGTATTATACGGATGCCACATGTCGTGCAAAATGAATATTTTACGACCATTTGACGTCCATGTAATATATCTGAGATAACTAAATCAAATTTTAGACAACAATTTATATTATTTAGCATCAAAATAAAGACAGTCTTATGTTGATAGTAAACTAAAAATCAACACAACAAAACTATATAAAAATAAATAATAAATAATAAATCTTAGTACGATAGATGCGTATTATACGGATGCCACATGTCGTGCAAAATGAATATTTTACGACCATTTGACGTCCATGTAATATATCTGAGATAACTAAATCAAATTTTAGACAACAATTTATATTATTTAGCATCAAAATAAAGACAGTCTTATGTTGATAGTAAACTAAAAATCAACACAACAAAACTATATAAAAATATTTAATCTTAGCAAGATAGATACGTAGTATACGGACGCCCGATGTCGTGCAAGATGAATATTTCACGACCATCTGACGTCCATGTAATATATCTGTGAAAACTAAATCACATTTTAGGCAACAATTTACATTATTTAGCGTCGGAATAAAGACAGTCTTATGTTGATAGTAAACTAAAAATCAAAACAACAGAACTTTATAAAAAAAACTTAGTACGATAGATACATACTATACGGACGCCACATGTCGTGCAAGATGAATGTTTTACGACCATCTGACGTCCATGTAATATATCTGTGAAAACTAAATCACATTTTAGGCAACAATTTACATTATTTAGCGTCGGAATAAAGACAGTCTTATGTTGATAGTAAACTAAAAATCAAAACAACAGAACTTTATAAAAAAACTTAGTACGATAGATACATACTATACGGACGCCACATGTCGTGCAAGACGAATGTTTTACGACCATCTGACGTCCATGTAATAAATCTGTGAAAACTAAATCACATTTTAGACAACAATTTACATTATTTAGCGTCAGAATAAAGACATTATTATGTTGTTAATAAACTAAAAATCAAAACAAAAGAACTTAAAAAAAAAACATTAAATCTTAGCACAATAGATAGCATGATAGTTACATATACGGACGTCACATGTCGTACGAGATGAATATTTTAGGATCATTTTACGTCCATATAATGTATATATAAAAACTAAATCAGATTTCAGACAATAATTCCCAATAATTGCATTATGGATTTCGCAGCCTTATTTTCTTGCTAAATTTAATAAAAATATAATCAACAGTCCTTTGTAAAAATCTCAAATATTAGCACAATATACACATTCATATATACGGGCGTCACATGTCATGCAAGATGAATGTTTTAAGATCATCTGACGTCCATATAATGTATCCGTGAAAACAAAATAACACAATTATAATATAACAACATTATTTACATTCAGAATGAAAACCAGTATTATGCTGTTACCTAAATAAGTAACAAAGCAACAAAACTTTATAATGAACATATTAAACTTAGCACGATATAATACATACACGGACGTCACATGTCCTGCGAGATTAATGTTTTGCGATAATGTGACGTCCTTAATAATGTGTCTGTAAAAGGTAGGTACTCAATTTTAAGTTGAAATTACTTTTTATGATGAATCATAAGTCGTAATTTAGGCCTGATTTTGATTACCTATCTATATAATTAATAAGTTTACTTACTTAAATCTTAAAACTACCTATGAGCTGTTATTTTCGTAAGGAACACAGTATTCGCATTCATCTTTGGGATAATGGTCATACACTGCAAAGTCACAATAAAGGCACCAAAACTCTTTGTATGTCAAGAATAAATATGTATTTTTATGCTCGTTCATATTGGCAACAATATGTTGAGGTTTATCATTGAAATTGATAACAATCTTGTCACAATTGATACATTTGAATCTTAAATTAAAATGGACTTCTGGCCAAGGCCATTTAAGATTATTTTTTATAATATGTTTGAATAATGTCTTATCCAAAAAGAAACTTATATCCGCAAAAACAACCATTGCGGAAAGAGATCAGGAACTCACTGTTGTATGTTGCGTAGTGAAGTCAAAATTTATGAAAATTATAATTTTTACACAAAACCACAAACACGTAGTTTAGATCGAACAATCCGTACAAAACTAAGCGCATCGCGTAGGTGTCGCGAATCAATGTCACCCGGAGGGAAAATACCTACAAGTAGTATACGCACACAGTAATACAGTACAAGTTAAGTAGTGTATAATATTAATAAGAAGAACATATTTCATTTATTTATTACATAAAACAATTTTAAACACTTTCTGATATCCACAACCCACGCACGTTAAAAAAAAATAAGACTAGGATAAAACCCCTCCACCCCTTTCAATCTTACGTAAAATCAGTATCTTCCAAAATTTTAAAGACAAAATAGGAAAAAATATAAAATCGCTTTTATTTGTGTTATAAAAAAGTAATGTTTTAATATGAATCGGTAATACATTTTACTCAAAATCTGAATCTAAAGTTTTCAAAACCAATAATTTTTGCTTACTTTTGCGATTTTACGTAAGAACAATCTAGACCCCCCCCCCCCCTCCCATCCCCATCTAAGAAAAATTAAGACTTGTTTGGACCCTGAAATCGTTATACGTAATAAATGAATAGCATTACTTCTAGAAGACTTCATTTTATATTTACTTGCCTAAGCCGGAAAAATATGTTTACAAAATTAAAAAAAAAACAGGTAGGTATTCATAGTTATGTATTTATAACATCGTGAAGGACAATCGTAAACAGTAATTTTTGCAAACAAATATTGTGTCGATTATGGTATGGTCAGACTGAAGCAAAATTTGCATATAATTGATTTAATATTTTACATAACTATTCAATGCGATATAAATATTAGGTTTACTAATTTCCTTAGGTCGATTGGAGTCCCAGGTAAGAAATTATAATAAAACTTTAATCTGCTTTAGGTAAAATCAGTTCACTGAATCACTATTTGAGGGACTTTCCTTGCATGTGACACTAATTTGGAAGATATACGGATATCAGTAAAATTTTAAAGTATGCCATTGGGTGTGGTCGTATTTAGTATCTACCTAATCCTATTTTTTTGTGTATGTATTTTGAATGAACACTTTAATTTTCAACCAATTTTTGTTGTTCAAAAGATCTGGATGTTGACTACGTAATTCCTCACACTCGTGACGTTTCGGGGGCGTACAAGTTTTTACATGTTTGCTAAAAAAATTCAAAACTATTTTTTTTTGTTGTGACGTCCAAGGTACAAGATTTCTTTTTTTATTATGTATTACTTTTGTGGTATTAATAATTTTTGCTGTTTGATATACGTCATCGGGTAATCTGTAGTTCTGTCTATGAACAGATAGTGTGTGTCCCATAAAATTTGCCAGTTGTTCAATATCCGTATCTTTCAATGAAAACATTTGTGTAAGTGTTGCTAAATGTTTACGAAGTTTTGTCGTAGTAATTGCTTTGGGATTTTTCGCGCCACATAATTTGGCATGTTTCTCCAAAATTTTGTAACCACATAGTGGAGTTTCGCAACCGGGTGTAGCAAATAAAAAGTTATTATTATTATCAAATATATAATTAGGCCTCATAGAAATCAATAAATCAATATCGCTTTGGACATCTTCTGTAAACAAAACTGGCACACCTCGACCTCTTTTACCTTTTATTACAATACGCTTAAAACGTTTTACCAAAAATCTTTCCGTGCTAGAAATAGCACGATCAAATTCCTCATAGGCATTGCTGTCAATATTACACTCTTGGTAAGTGCTAAGTAAAAGTCTTTGCAACTCTCCTGGTCGTCGTCTATTTAAAAGTATCACGCGGCAGAAAATAGTCTCCAACAGAGATTTGTAAGCTTCCATATTAATGGTATCAGATTTTACCAATTTAGATGCTGCAATTTTAGCAGTCTCACAGAGATGATTTTTGAGAATTTTTAAGTCGCTAGTTTAATGGAACTATGGTAATTTTATTCCATTTTTTAAAGTTTAAGTCACTGCATGCTTGACTCGAAACATCAAACTTCCAGTTTGCCTCAATTATCTGAACAAGAGTTTTAAAATCAGCTTCCATTGTAGCTGTGCTCACATTATAACCAGATTTTAATGCCGTCATAAGAGCGATATTACAACACTGTTTTATACTTGTGCTAATATTCATCGCATATGTTGGAGCACCATAGCGATCAGTTTGTTCATTATAACTGGATACCGTTTTGGTAGCAGCGACAAGCAAATCATAATTTTGAGGCTTCAGGCAATCCGTAAAATCCTTAACTGATGGTTTCAGTTTCTTTAACTCGATCAATAACTTAGCCAATTCTCTCATCTTTCGCGAAGTTACATTGATAAAATGTTTTTCACGGTGAATACGTAGGTATTGAGCACCAAAAGCACAAATTAAAGTATCCCTTTTTGCTTCCAGTGATACTCTATCTGGTCTCATTTTAGGAAATACTTCCTTCTTTAGCTTATCGTCTATATTATTAACATTACGCAACATAAAATTTTGTGCATCTACTTGGCTACGAGAAGTATCAGACAGTGGTTGACACATTTTTTTATGTTTCCAAAGTTGTTTCCTAGAGTAAAACCCAAGACATTTCTCACATGGCAAATAATCAGTATATGGATAAGTAATACTCTTTTTCATAGGTTTAACACATTTGGAAACATTAATTATGTAATTACCTCTTTTACGTAATTCAGTGAGCAGATTTTTGCGCATACAACTTTTCTTTGGATAAGACAAAATTTTTTGTACCTCTGATTCTAGTAAGTGATTGCGTGTCACATGTCTTGCAAAATTTAAAACTTCGGTCTCACAAAAGAAACAGAAATCCTTCGTTCTTAATCTAGTCGCCTTATGTCTGCTTTCACCATCCGAATCTGTATCGGCTGAATTAATTTCTTCTCTACCGGTGCTTCTTATTTCCTCCTATAAATGAGAAGACATTTTACAAAGTACTAGTAACTATAACGTCAAACCTGGACAAACTTAAGGGGTTTATTGTATAATACTTACCATTATTAACAACTATTATTCAAATTTAAATTTTTCAAATTCAAAATCATTTACTCTATATAGACAAATTTTTTGTACTTTTTGACGTCAACATAAGACAGCACCCCCAAAACGCCTACTCTTATTATGGGACTAACTCTATAATTGTGAAAAAAAAATCAGCTGTTCCATAAAAACAATTTAATATTACTAAATATATGGAACAGATGACTTTTTTCGCAATTTTAGTGTTGGTAGTAAAAGTTGTTCATACTGATGAGTCCAATAACTTCCTTAAGTTTGTCCAGGTATTTTTTTAGGACCTTATATATACGTAAGATATTTAAGTGTTACTGTGTGTATTAGTAAATTTTAATAATCATGTTTATTGATTTGAATTTTATTAACCATAATGAAATTCTATATACAGGTTGGTCCACAGGACTCTTATCCAAAAATACCTATATGTATGTTCCGCGAATTTGATAGTTTTCGAACAATAATTATTTATTGAAATTTCTTGAAACTTTCAGGGGAACTGCATTAAAAATCCATCTTTACTATTACACGGCTTTTTCACATTATTTTTCTGCAATTTTCATTGTTATGAAATATTCTTTCAGACCTGAAATTCGTTTCAAATACCTAGGTCGAATGCATTTTTTTAAATCTTTATTAATGATAGCAAGATGATTATTTTACGTCTGAAAGAATATTCCATGACAATGAAAATAGCAAAAAAAGAATGTGAAAAAGCCGTATAAAAATAAAAATGTTTTTATAAATGGTTCTTGTTAAATCTTAGAATTTTATTGATAAATAATTATTACTTGAAACTATTAAGAATCGCGGAACATACATGGGGTATTTACGGATACCCCTGGAGATGAAGACAAATTTTTTTTATGACGTCACTTTTTGTACCAGCTCGTATATATTTTTTTTACATAAAATTTAACAACATTGTAGGTTATCGGTATTAAGAGTAAATTGAAAAAAAAAAATAGTTTTAAAGATATCCTTATATGAAAATTATGTTTACCGATCAAGTAAAAGATTTTGTGCTAGACATATAGTTAGGTTAGGACTCACCTGGATATTTTTTAACCGGTTAAGTCTTGATTTATTTTGACGCTCGATATCTTGTAAAGTATCCTCCAAATCATTCATATCGCTCAAACCGCTGGACGATTCGTTTGATGCAGGATAAAAAGTTTCATCTTTATCACTATCGTCAAACTCAGAGACGACATTACTCGGAGATTTTGGAGATTCAACATTAAAATATGAAGTCGGAGATACAGGACTTTTAGACTGAACATTACATTCTTTAGAAACAGTGACTTCCTTGTTCGTGGAAGAAGGAGAATAAGATGTTAATGAATGAGAAGATATTGTATTGATATCCAATTCTGAAGTATCTTGACCAAGAGATTCTGGAATTTCGCTATTAGGAACTGAAGTGAGATTTTGAGTTGGGGATAAAGGACATTTGGATGAAACCTTAAAATCATCAAAAACGGTGATTTGCTTATTTATAGAAGGAGAACAAGACGTTAACGAATAAGACGATATTGTATTAATGTTATATATATCGAACTCTGAGGCGTCTTGGACAAAAGACTGTGAAATGTCGCTAATAGGAACAGGAATAATTGTCTGGATTTCAGATATAGGATTTTTAGATAGAAAGTTACATTGTTCAGTATTAGATTTATCAGCATCATTTACTTCAACATTATTTGCCACATCCAGTAGTGGTTGACTATGTGTAGTGATTGAGTCTGACTGTAAAGTATTTTGTATTGATATATCTGTGCTATTTACTACTTCAGTATAAGAAAATGACGAATTATCCGTTATACTCGTCCTATCTGGTATGTAAGTGATAAATAATTATTACTTGAAACTATTAAGAATCGCGGAACATACATGGGGTATTTACGGATACCCCTGGAGATGAACACAAATTTTTTTTATGACGTCACTTTTTGTACCAGCTCGTATATATTTTTTTTACATAAAATTTAACAACATTGTAGGTTATCGGTATTAAGAGTAAATTGAAAAAAAAAATAGTTTTAAAGATATCCTTATATGAAAATTATGTTTACCGATCAAGTAAAAGATTTTGTGCTAGACATATAGTTAAGTTAGGACTCACCTGGATATTTTTTAACCGGTTAAGTCTTGATTTATTTTGACGCTCGATATCTTGTAAAGTATCCTCCAAATCATTCATATCGCTCAAACCGCTGGACGATTCGTTTGATGCAGGATAAAAAGTTTCATCTTTATCACTATCGTCAAACTCAGAGACGACATTACTCGGAGATTTTGGAGATTCAACATTAAAATATGAAGTCGGAGATACAGGACTTTTAGACTGAACATTACATTCTTTAGAAACAGTGACTTCCTTGTTCGTGGAAGAAGGAGAATAAGATGTTAATGAATGAGAAGATATTGTATTGATATCCAATTCTGAAGTATCTTGACCAAGAGATTCTGGAATTTCGCTATTAGGAACTGAAGTGAGATTTTGAGTTGGGGATAAAGGACATTTGGATGAAACCTTAAAATCATCAAAAACGGTGATTTGCTTATTTATAGAAGGAGAACAAGACGTTAACGAATAAGACGATATTGTATTAATGTTATATATATCAAACTCTGAGGCGTCTTGGACAAAAGACTGTGAAATGTCGCTAATAGGAACAGGAATAATTGTCTGGATTTCAGATATAGGATTTTTAGATAGAAAGTTACATTGTTCAGTATTAGATTTATCAGCATCATTTACTTCAACATTATTTGCCACATCCAGTAGTGGTTGACTATGTGTAGTGATTGAGTCTGACTGTAAAGTATTTTGTATTGATATATCTGTGCTATTTACTACTTCAGTATAAGAAAATGACGAATTATCCGTTATACTCGTCCTATCTGGTATGTAAGTTTCATCTTTGTCTTCAATAGTAGTATCACAGTATGAATCATCATAATTACTTATTGGTGGCGTATACGATGGTATTTTCACAAGTGGTCTCTAGAAAAGATATAATTATAATAAATATACATTTTCTGCTGTTGGATCAAATAATATTAATTTCGTAGAGCAATAAACCAATAAATAAACTTACCAACGACATTTGGCGAATGTTTACGCAATCAGAATCAATTTTAGCTTTAGACCTAGTCTTTCTTGGACTTGCGCTAAAATTGGTATTATCTGAAATTAAAATGTGCAGACATAATTTTATATTTAATATAATTAAGTAGATACAAACGACGTTCGGGGTGGTCGGTGTCGTCGATAAAAAGATCAACTTTTTATCGACGACACCGACTACCCCGAACGTCGTTTGTATCTATTAAATGGCTGCTAAGTTCGATAGTGGTTCCTTTCAATCAAAAATAAATGATTTATAACGAGGCAAGTGTTAATTGTCAATAAATTACGTTGATGATATTTTTTAAATACAGACTTAAAATTCAAATTTATCAATTATAAATTAACTTGCCAAGTTATAAATAATAGATTTTTGATTACTTAAATACCTACCTAAATATTTACAACTGCCTCATGGGTCTAGTGGTCGCAAGCACGACTGCTGAGTATAAGGTCCTAGGTTTGAATTGAATCGAACCTAGGACCTTTATTAGGTTTTTCTGTACGGAAATTCCCAGTTACAGTCCAGAGTTTGGAATTGTGCCGGGGAGTGTGCGGGGAGTTCTCTCCTTATTACATGGGACTCAATAACAGTATCGGTGAAATGTGGGTGTACAATATTACACCTCTGCCTAACCCTTCGGGGAATACAGGCGTGATACTATATTATTTTATATTTACAATTACTTAATTTTACACTATTTATGCTTTAAAAACTTAACATTAACATTTATACCTACTTAAGTAATTAAGTATTCTAATCAAATAAAAATATTACTAGCTATAAATAAGTAAATCTCGTACATTCTTGATTTTTTCTTATTATTTATTTCTACTATTTTAACATAGGCAAGTACCTAATACATTTAATCCATCAGTTTACTTTCAGTGTTACTTTACACACATGACACACGCTGTAGGTATTTTGTAGTTACTACTGAGTATATTCAGTGGCAAAAGCCCCTACTTTGCCTATATATGGGAATCGAACCCAATACGTCGTGCTTGTGATTACTAGACTAGCTAGTCAGTCGGTGAGTCAGTAATTAAGAGGAGATAAACTATCGAAGCGGGCAAATACCTATCTATACTTACAATCACAAACTGCAGATACCCATGTTTGTTTAAGCATCACGCGCTACTGTATCGATTTAGTTACGGTTGTCACTTTACGAAAGCCTATGGCCAGACTTAAAAACTAGAGGTACCAAATTTTTATCTAAGAAAATGGAAGGGATACGGAATACGTAATCGCAACACAGTCGCGGGGGGAGAACTAGGTACTTACATAATAAAATTATCTTACCTTGTGTTCCTGGGATTAAGTTAATTATCCTTGCACTGCGACAGTATTTTTTTGACGACATTTCGACTATTGATTAGACGGACTTCACTTTTCATATCAAACAAACCTATGCACTCTGCAGAATCAAACTGACTGAGTTTTAAAAACATTACAAAATAATTGCGCGCGAACTGCTGCGGACGTCAAATAAGGCGTCTAATAAAAATATTCACTTTACAGCGGCAGCGCTATTGGTTTTGTTACGGATATAGACGGAACTAAAAATAATTCAACGCAAATGTTATGAGGGTAAAACAACGTCCAATTGGACTTTCTCAAATTTGATATTTCTTTAATTAGTAAGGCGAGAGTGGACCATTTTGACCGGTCTCCGATTTGGCGTCCGTATAAGGGACGTCACAAGCAGGTGGACGCCACATTAAATGTAACTAAGTTCATAGTGGATGCACGATTAATAGCAAGATGTATATATATATATATATACTATATGCTGAGCTATTAGCTTATGGGCCAACTTTACACCATTGAATATAGGGCTTCTTAAAAAAGTTTTCTATATGAGACAAGTTTGCTGTTTTTATCTTGCCATCCATTACAAATTTTAGATATTTATTTTATAAATCATTACAGACACCCTTTATGAGGTGGGTTGGGTCGTATATAGGCACAATTTTCCGACTGTCTACTTCAAAAAAGCCATCTTCATAATTATGATATTTCTGGAGATAATTTATTTTGGTTTCTTCCATTAGTTGATTAATAGCAGCAAGGTTTGTGCTCCCTGGTCACATATTGTTGCTACAACTTTAAGGCCCGTGCTTTGGACTCTTTGTATGATTTGTTTCAGTTGAAATTTCAAATCTGGGGTTTGAGTTCTGCCTGAGGAAAAACGGTAAGCGATCGGCTGCTTACATTTTTTTAAATTGCCTCTTACCATAAAAACAAGCACATGATCCGAGAATATCAATTTCCTTTCGCTGCCATTGTCTACAAAACCAGTTATATGGTTGTGTTCCTTGTCGTAATTTATATTCGTAACTATTTATTTTTTATCAAATAATTTACAACTGTATTTATTATTATTTCATTTCATATTGCAAACTTTTTCTTTTAAATGTTCAAATATATTTTCATTAATGCCAGGCATTAAATCTACTTTATATAGAAGATATTGTGGAGTTCTTCGGCTTGATAAAACACAAAGGTGGCTTAAGAAGCGATATCCTTTAGGAGAAGGTTTAAAATGTGCTAAAATTTTCTCATCAAGAGTATGACGCCTCTAGGATTTTCCCGACTTCCTTTTGTCTTCATGCAAAGAACAAAGTTTTAGCTGTTGATGAAAGCTTCTTAGTCACAATTTTGTAAGCACGCTTCCAGTTTGAAATGTTTTTTTTTGTAAAAACACGAGCACTTGATTACGATAGTTTATGTAGCACTTTGATTTCCAAAATTTGTATCATTTCAACTAATACAATTTGATTCTTTTGCAGTGCATCAACAATTGCTAAGAAATCTTCCATCCTTTCGGTAATTGCAGCAATTGACTCTAAAGCAACATTTTCTCGTGATGTGCGTGATGCGTTTGTCATATAAATAATATTGTTGCGATTAACTTCAGATTGCAATGTTGCCGCTCTTATTACATTCAATTGCGGGTTGACGTTTTCATTCTGTAAATTACAAAATTAAATATTATACAGATATATAAAACCTTGACAGCCCTTAGACTTTGAGTAGCGTTTTCATGGGATAGCAATCAAGTATTAATAGAACCGTTGAACATTAATTGATAAGTATTAATGGTTTTTATTATTCAAAAAGAACTAAAACATGTAAAAAGAAAACCTAGGTTTCAAACTGGAATATCCACAGTCCACAGCAACATTTTGTCGTGATTCGTCTAGTGTGTTTGTCACATACATTAAATTCCTGCCATTAACATTAAATTCCATAATTGTTTTTACATGAAATTGCGGCTCGATTTTTTCCTTCTATTAATAACAAATATTGTAATTAATTATATTATGTAATACTTATATTATATTATTATTATGTATTAACTGCAAAGTTAGTCGTGTCGGTTCAGTCACCTGTATAGGGACTGAATAGATAGCAATGACGTCGAAAAAAAGACGTTAAAATATGGATGAAGAATTCGCGGTGGTTAGCAGAGGTCGAGATGGCTTAGTGGTCAGAGCGCCTGGAGTATTTATCCAGGAGGCGCAGGTTCGAATCCTTTTTCCATTTAATATAATAACTTAAGAGATCGCTAAACATGCGTTAATGCTTTTCAAAGATTTATCTTTAATTATATTATTAGGTTGACCAGTGGAAAGGTTGACTGTGGTGCTGAAATTTGTTGCGCAGTTTCTGCTTCAGCACTAACACTTAGGGCTCGTGTACACGGCACCGCAGGCGTATGATATGCAGTCGGAAAAAATTAGTTTGGAATGAACACCGGCGTTAAATTCATATGCCTCCGACTGCATATCATATTTTTAGTAAGGGATAGAAATTATAAGGGATCTTTTCATCTTGTTTCCAACTTTTTAGTGTGCTAGCTTACAGTTGGGTATTTAGCTTTTTTAATAATTAGTAAAATATATAAGAAATTTGACAAATTGTTGTAGCTTGATGTGCTGGCGTCTGTACAATAAATATTTTGAATTTTTTATATTTTTTAGTTGATGGTAAATAGCCGACGCGATTTCATTTGAGGCCTTGGGAAACTTTTAATTTCTGCTCAACAATACGCGAATACATTAGACGGTCCTCCAGTTTGCTTTTTGATGACACTTGCACGATTGTAAAATTGAAAAAATGTATTTGTCGTGAATAACACGCTGACTGGTCCGGAGTTTTAGGCAAACAAGTTTTTTTGGCAGTCAAATGAAAGCGTTAATAAATCTGGAGAGTTTTCTTTGACAAATTCAAAGAAAGCTTTTGCTTTTAACTTGTGCACTCTTTGTTTTATTATCAGGTCATTTCAAATACTAGTATCCTTCTCCGTTTTCAGTTTCACGTCAAATTGCAAACAAACTGAGCAGACATCCGTTCGAGGCGTCCCAAACCCTAAATTGAAGTTTCTTGTGAACACTCTGCGGTAATATGAATTCTTGACTTTTAAGTTTGGTTCAGTCTGTGCGTTATACATTCGCCATAGTTTTATATTTTTGGATGAAATTCATTACTGCAAGTTTTTTTATTAATATTTTTGTACGAAACGTGTTCGCCTCCTCTGTTCTCTTCAAGAAGAGTGCCCGTGTTATAATAGGTTTTCATAACGGTTTGTACCCTGTACTTCTTTATTTGTAGCACTTTAAAAAAAAAAACACTTGGACACACAGGCATTCGTTTTTTTAATGAAAGACTACGAACATAGTACGTCACTTGCATAGATTTTGGTTTGTATTTGTAAGAGGTTGGACGACGTCGTTTTACTGGTTTGGCCGTGCAATGTTTCAGTATGTAAGCGTCTTGTTTGCTTTTTTCTTTGAATTTGTAAAATCATCATGAAATGCTTTTATGTCTTGCAATGTAAGTGAGATCACTCAATTTTTTTTTGTGATTACATAAAGGTCTCACGAGGGCACTCTTTGATGAATATCAAAACGATCGACAGTAAAAGATTTGATAATAACGTGACTGTATAATCTAATGTTTATCTCTGTATAAAATTTCATCAATTTAGGTTCAGCCATTTAGTTGTGAAGAAGTAACAGACAGACAGACAATTCGCATTTATAATACTAGCTTTCCACCCGGGCACGCGACAGATTTCGGGATTCGTTATATCGCATCCACCAGAGTTGAAAAGTAGCCTATGTCCTTCCCTAGTCTAATCTAACTCTGTACCAAATTTCCTCAAAATCGGTTCAGCCGTTTAGGCGTCAAGAGGACAGACTGAATCAATTTCACATTTATAATACAAATAGTATGGATAGTATGGATTTGGTCGAATTATATTTGCATATCCATTCTAGGTAAATAAGGTATTATATTGCATGGCTCAACCTTTAATTAATGTATTATTATAATTACAACAAAATTTACCTATACATACAACAAAACGTACATAAAAAACTGTCAAAAATATTATAATCGAAAATTACTATAGGTTGAATAAAAGTATCAACACTGTAAAATCAATGTCAACGCATACGTACCTCTCCACTTTGGCCACATTTCTCAGCCATTTTTCCGGTTGGGCGACTCGTTTTCGGGCCAATTTGTTATCCTAGGAGAACAATCCATAGTTCTAACTTTTCACTTTTATGACCTAAACTTATTGAAAATCACCATGAAAATAATTAAAAACGGAGACGTCCTCAACGGTCTACAACAAATTCCGCCATATTAAATGTAGGAGAAATGGTGTGCTGTGATTGGCTGATTGGATATTGCTTCTTGTGCACTTGACATTAGCGGATATTGCTGTTTTTGCTGCCACAGTCGATTTTGGTACCAGTTTTTCTAGCGGATAATGCTAATTTTGCACAAAAAATATTTTGTGATGTTGTAATCAATTTGACGAATTATATGGCGGCATCAAAAGGTCAATTTCGAAAAAAAGTGGATTTTGCTGCTGTTGCTTTTAGTAGACTCATATAGTCATTTTTACGATTTAACCGCTACGAAGACCAAAAATTACTAATGTTACTTTTTAGGTTATGATTTACCGATACCAAATAGGCAATAAAGAAATAAATGTGCTAGAATTACTTATTAAGGCTGCCCTAACATGAGCGCAACATGAATGGTTCGTCGACCGAACATACATTACAACATTCGTCTATACCAGCTCTGCCAGACACATAATTTTCTATAAAATGTAGACATATTTTATTAATGTCTTCTTGAAAACTGTCAAATGTCAAAAAAAAAAACATTTCGGTCGTGCGAACTCAATTACATACTACATGCTTATTTTATTTCGTTAATATGTAATTTTTAATTAATCTGTATTATACAAATACTATTACATAAATACTTACTGCTTAAATAAAACGTAAAATAATGTATAAAACTCAGAAACAGAGTTGAATAAAGTCAAGTGGCAGTGCGTAAAATGGAACGTCGTTATAAAAAGGGTAGTTGAGAATTTGAGATGCGTTCAAAACACAATACTAAGATACATATATTACTAATCTGTGCATAATACGTTCACTCTCGATATAGAACAAGCATAAAGAAAAACTTAAATATTTTTTTTTCTGCGTTTTATTTTACATTGTGCGTAATAAATATAAAATTATATTACATGAATTTTAAGATTTATTTCATTTCTATTATTTTTCATTAAAGACAAATTTGTCAGTTAAAAGTATCAATAATTAACTTATTAAAAATAAACTAAAAAGAAACGTTCCGATCTGTGACCGCAATTTTTTTGCGAAAATTCTTCTAAATAAGGGATCTTTTCGGTACGAAATATCGACCTTCATTATTGAGTGACGCCATTTTGCTTTCATTGACAAACTAATTTGTGGCCGTGCGGACGCATTGTTGAACAGTGATGCCAACCTAGGCGATTTTTCGCCATTTAGGCTACACAGAACGAAAATCAGCGACGAAAAAATCTGGTAGGCGACTGGTCGCCTATTAGGCTACTTTAGGGACAAGTTATTTAAATGAGCCAAATCACAAAATATTTTGTCTGTGATATAAAAGAAGAAAGACGGTCACCCTACTTGTTTATGGTTGGTTAGTTTTGGGGAATACCCTGAATTTGTTTTGGCCAATATGTAACCAAATTGAGGATGCAACAACATGGTAAGTATTTGCTTTGATGATAATGACTTCCGCAACTATATATATTATACCTGCTAAATAGTACGGGAAAATTCCAGTAATTTTTGTCATTTTCGCTTTGTACAACTGCTCCTGTGCATAGTTGCTGAGTGCTCGTGTGTATTTTATAGTAATTTCAAAGCCATTGTTTCTGAGATTAAAACATGGGAAAACACGGAAAATATGTGAAGCATTATCGTGATGAATGGGAAAAAATACCAGTATTTAAAAGTAAGTACAACTAATGTTTATACTGATAAGAGGGTGCTTTACAGACAGGGTAGCAGAACTTGAGTCTCCTCTAGCGGGAGAGCATCGCTACGAACAAATAATTGTTCTTACGATACCCATTAATTAAATACATACCTACGTACTTACGGACGATACCGGCGAGTTTCGAACGAAAATCAGTGCTAAGTTTACAACTAGTGTGTGTTGAGTCGAAACTCGTTTTTCGCATACCACAACTTAAACATTGTTTATGTATATGTCGCAGATGGATTGTAGAATCCGCTGTTTTACAAAACTGCTAGCTGATTTACAAAACACTACTGTTTTATAAAACATTTCAGCTGTTTTTCATAACAGTACTGTTTTGTAAATCACTTGCAGCAAACAGCTGATTCTACAATCCATCTGTGACATATATATTTTGTAACTTAGCATTTGTGTATGTCAGAAATAAATTACTTTTCTTTCTTTCTTATACCTATCGATTAACGCTTATGGACAAAACAGTCGCGAGGTTGATTCACACATGCTAGTCTGGCTAAGATTTTCAAATTGCGGTACCTAGGTTATGTATGGTCTTTGTAGGAGCATCATAGACAACCATCTCATAGACAATTTAAAACCTATCTGACGGTATAAAAATTATTGCCATATGTTACAAAAAGTCACGCTTTTGAGCAATTTTTTACCTGACGTCACTGACTTTGTTAACGCGCCGTCGCGTTATCAAAGTTTTTGCGAAAATCCACCTTCTAGACAACGAGCGCGCGAGTGGGTTTCTTTCCAATATTTATTTTTATTCCAATCAAAATTAGAGTAACTTTCTCTCACCAACGTTCGGTTGCTATATTTTACTATTAAAAAGGTCAATTTCTTTTTCAGATTGGCTTACTCGAGCGCCTATTGAACTGACAGATAGTGGGAAAGGTGAGGCATTCTGTAAAATATGTGTAACACCACTCCGTGCGCACAAAACCGATTTGGAAAAGCACATGAAAACTAAAACACATAAAGATAAGGAATTGAGTTTTTCGAAAAAACAACCCAAGCTTCCTTCATTTGGCTACACCTCAGCCAGTCAGGACAGTTCTACAAATGAGAAAAAAACGGACATAAAAATTTCTGCTTATATTGCTGCTCATAGCTCCATCCGTAGCATTGACCATCTTGCAGAAGTATTGAAAAGCTGTGGAACAGGAAGTGCTCTTGAAAACATTCAATTACATAGATCAAAGTGTTCTGCTATTATAAAAAATGTCCTGGAACCAGCCATGCTTAAAGAACTTTTAGAAGAAGTTGGTAACCAACCTTAAAAGTACATGGCATATTGCATTCGTTACTACAATTCAAAACTAGAAAAGATCGTTATTGATTTTTTAGACTTTCAAGAAGTGTTTGAAGCAACAGCTGGTATACATCATTCAAGATTTTTTGTCTAAAATGGGTTTAAATCTTCAAAATCTTATTGCAATAGGAACTGATGGAGCAAGTAACCTTTGTGGAAAACATAATTCCCTTTTCACTCTTTTACAAGGAGACATACCCCATTTACAGCTATTGAAGTGTATGTGCCACTCTAGCAGTCAAGCAGCTCTCCTAGCACTAGATTCAAACGTAGTCTCATCAAAACTAGTGGAAGACTGCATGGCTCGACTAAACTCTCTAGGCAAATGCAATAGAGTAGTTTTGAGGTGGGTACCGGGACATGCGTGCATCATTGGAAATGAACGTGCCGATGAGCTAGCAAGAGCAGGAGCAATTGGTACACAGCAAGGCCCCGAGCCCTTCTGTGGTATACCTAAAAGCCTAGCTCAAAAATCCCTCATGGACTCATGTTTTAACAGTGCAAGCCAGCTCTGGACGGAATCGCCAGGCATGACTCACTCCAAAATCCTCATTAAAGCCTACGACAAAAGGTACACAAACCACGTCCGAGAGCTGAGTAGGAACAATTTGCGCGTTGTGGCAAGAGCCTTAACTGGACACTGCTGCTTAAATAAGCACATGTTTAATTTGAGGCTAAGCGAGACACAAACCTGCAGACGATGTGAAGAGGCTGAGGAAACACCTCTTCACCTTTTGGGGGAATGTGGACCGCTAATACATAAGCGCTACGCTCATCTAGGGAAACATATTCTAAGCCCGGATGAAATAAAAAAACTCACCCCTAGGAAAATCCTGCAGTTCATCATAGCGGCAGGGTTTAAGGATGAGCTCTAATTTAAACGCAAGAGTGGCGATCGCAATGGATCTTTTCAGGTCCCTGTGACATTAAAGCCACAAATAATAAATAAAAAATAAAAAAATGTGCCACTCTATTAGTTTATGTGCATCCAAAGCGTGCACTGAATTACCGTCATGTCTTGAATACTTACTTAGAGAAACCAGAAATTGGTTTGCTCACAGCCCACTGCGAATGAAAGTCTATCAGACCTTATTTGAAACTATTAATGATGGCAGAAAACCCTTGAAACTGACTCAACTATCCGCAACTAGATGGTTGGCGTTTTATACAGCTGTTAATACAAACATTAACCAGTGGCTTGAGCTTAAAACTCACTTCAATATGGTGAAATCATCAGGAGAAAGATGTTATACAGCTAGGGAGCTTGCTGGCATGTACGAGTATAATGATGACACAAATTTATTGTATTTGTTGTTTCTGTCTCCCATATTAAAAGAAGTAACAAACATGAATATTGTGTTTCAAGCAAGCGATGCAAATATCACAAAAATATACAGTGACCTCCGGATTTTTCTTGTCTCCACTGCAAGACGTATTTTCAAACCAGTGTTTCTGAGGGATCGAAGTCTGTCTGAAAACGCCTCATTAACAATGCTTCATGAAGCAGATATAGCAGCTGTTAAGCGAGGTTTAGAAAAAGCCGAAGCATCATTTGAAAATTCGTTGCTTCCACTTGACTCAATCGATTTTGGTAATAAGTTCAATGACTTACTTGCAAAAGATACTGTTTCTGCTGACAAAGTCAAAGAAATCAAGCAGCGATGCACTGCTTTCCTCGTGCGCTTATTAAGAGAATTAGTTGACAGGCTGCCACCAAATTTTTATTGCCTTATTGTAAATTTTTGGGCACAAGTGCATTTTTAATGCGGTATGCTGGAGGGAACCCCATGTTCAAAGATTAAGCTGAGTTTTCCCTACGTTGTCTTTCATTACCTTTAAGTAATGCCGTCGTTGAAAGAATTTTCAGCGTGATGGGTACGATAAAGACTAAACTAAGGAACCGAATGCAACTGCCCCTGCTAATAGCAATCCTTAGAATTCGTACCCATATGAATGTGAGAGGTATTTGTTGCAAAAGCTTTCAGCCAACTAATCACATGGTTTGTTTACATGCTGGCAGAAAAATGTACGTCTCCAGCGAAGCTTCCGCCAGTACAAGCACAGCAGCTGCAACAGCTACCACTGATTTGACCAACGTTGATGGCGAAAATCTCGTTGATGCCTTGGTATTGCTTGCAGATGAAGACGAATCGTGTTAAATAATCTATTAACTTGAAATATTAAAAAATTAAATGTATATTAACAACATTTTTATTTTATTAGTAAAGTTATTTTGTCATTTCGGCTACTTTAGGCTACAGCAGTTGAAATTTGGCTACATTAGGCTACTTAGTCCCTGAAAAATGGCGACATGAGGCCTTGCGTTGTTGGCAACACTGTTGTTGAAGTGTTCTGTGTTTCAGTTTCTTTGCTCAAGTATGTATATATTTAATTATTGTTATTGTTGCCAATTTGCATAATTTGTGTAGTATTTGTATATCATAAAATTAATAGTGCTTAGTACGATGGGCATCGATTTCTAAACAATTTAAAACTAGAAGAAGTTGGCATTATGTGACCTCCGTTTTGTGATTTGTTCTATACGGTCACATATAACGGAACGGTAAATCACAACAGGTCGGAATGCATAAAGCTTCGTACACATCTTTATTAACCAAACTAATGTATATTAGTTTTTTTTATTTCAAATTCAATTACCCATTTTAGTTTGCTGAGGACATTTAAAAGAAAGGTAACATTTTCTTAACTTAAATAAAAAATACATAAATACACTAACAAAAGTAAGTATTATTTTCTTGATAGTACTGTAATGTTCTTAATTCTAATAAGATTGCGTACAATTTAGAAGATTGATAATATGCGTAGATACCTAGTAGGCAACTATTTAATATACACTTGCTTGTAAATTGTTTTTTATTTCACATCATAGACCTTTTATTGATTTTTCCTTAAGAATCTTAAAATATTGTAAGCTATTTACTTATTTAGTGAGCTTTTGTTTGGCTCTGCTATAAATCCTAAACTTTGATTTCGGCTAACATACCTACTTGTGGGTACAATATTGATACTATATATTGAAACATCGTTCTCTTGTATCAGAAACTAATTTGATCAAACTGTGTAATATTTTTACTATTATTATTAAAATGATAAGTTATTTTAAAGACGTAGCTCGTAATAGGCATTATAGTCGTAAAGATGTTCCTCACTTCACCAAGCAAGCAAAAAGAGCTTTTGAAAATGTTTTAAGGCTGGCCGATGCATTTCGACAATTTATCAAGCTACTATTACAATTTTGAAACAAAAACTAGATAACATTAGACTTCATGACACCTATGCGAAAAGTAGAAGAAGACCGACAGAACTTGTAGTAATATTTACCCTTTTAGGTATTGCAATGCCACTTACTGGTGCGGAGAAAACTAATACTCCTTCCGACCGTATTTCGGTCACGGCGGCTTATAACCTATTACACGAAAGTACAAACAGCACACACATCATAGCGGGTGATTTCAACGGCTGGCATAGGCTGTGGGACTCATTAAACAACAACGCCGCGGTGAAGAGGTTCATGACCTTATCCAGTTTCATCACACTACCATCCATCCTAACACTGGCACCACCCACAATTATGAAACTGTGGCTGGTGGTCGGATCCGGGGTTCGGTGGTCGACTTAAAAATAGCTGATCATGTTCTTGTATTTATGATCAGAGGCATTGTGAAAAACTAAAAACAGCTGACTTGCTACAAATTTTTTGCTAGAAGTACACCAAAAGACGCACGGTTAGTTTAAAAAAAACCCAGGAATTTAACAGAAAAGTGTTTACTGTTTGGGACCAGAAAAACATCAAATACGAGCACAATCAATTATTTGATTGAAGATACTTGACAAAAAATACTTAAAACAATGAAATTTTAAAACACTCAATAGAAAATTTGAGGTTAAAGGGAAGTTCCAAGGGAAGTTTTCTTTATATGTTGATTTTAATAGGTGATACGTTTAATTAAACTATTCAAATGGACAAAAAAGATACCATCATTCAGTTCCTGTGAAGATTTTTATGAAGAGTATTATTCCCGAGCTTTTTTTTAATAACCCAATTCCAAACATTATCACTTCATCAATAATTTGAGATAAATTGTGCACGTTGCTGGTCATATAACTCTCTCCATAGATATCTCTAAAATATTCTAGGAACCTGTTTAATAACTAATAACGAATCTGCTAGGTCTGTAAAATGGAAATATTTTTCATTGGAGCTAATCGTAATTGCACAAAAAAGAGGTCTAGAAATGTTGATAAGCATCTGAACTTAATGTATGTTTTAGATAATGAATCCAAGATAGTACAAATGTGCGATATTCTGAGCCTTTCCAAAAACCCAACTGGTCGAGATCTCTGACAGACGGGTGGATTTCGCGTGGCCTTATATAGATATATAAAAAAAAAAACATTACAATAGCCTACATATATATCTTGACTAGTACTTTTTTTAAATTTCCCATCTTTCAATCTAGTAAGAAGACGTTTCATTATTCCTAAATCCAATAAATGTAGCGTATCTCCCACTACAAAACCTTCTATCATATCAATTGGGAGTTCTAAGAGAGGCGAATCAACTTTATGGTGCTGCCCATACTTTTGCGCTCGAATATCATCATTGTTTCTTTTCTTTTCTTTAAATACTAGTATAGTTGTTAATAATTATTTTTCATTAAACCATGTTTATGAATACAGATAAATCTTTTAAAAGCATGCTTAGCGAGCTCTATTTATAATTTTATGTGTAAAAAGAATACGGTCGTGAGCAGGATCCTGCGCCTCCCGGCTAAATACTCCGGGTGCTCTGACCGCTAAGCCATCTCGACCTCTGCTCACTACGGCGAATTCTTCTTCCACATTTTAATACGTCTTTTGGTGGCGTCATTGCTATCTATTCATTCAGTCCCTTTACAGGAAACTGATTATTTTTCCACAAAAATTATAACTTTACAGTTCGCTAAGCATACGTTATTGCTTTTCAAAGATTTATCTGTATTTTTTAAGGTAATTGCATCTTTACGACATTGTATTAACTGCAAAGTTAGTCGTGTCGGTTTAGTTTCCTCCAAACAACTTGACTATTTTTCTCTCCAAAATATATAAATCCACATCTAACAGATTCTATAACATAGTCCCGTATCACACCAAACTCAAAAACCTGTTCTATTGTGTTAAATTACATATAGTCACGAAACAGTTTGAAAATTGTTGAGATTTGATATTAATCGCCCCTGAGTCACCAGAGTGTGTTTCCACCAATTTTTATTGCGATGGCGCAAATTAAGACCTTCACACTTGAAAGTTCAGATAAGAATGGCTTTATGAACCTGAATACTAAAGGACGGCACAAATAAGTTAAAACGCAGATTATATAAGATAAGATTACATTTTAGCATAGTAAGAAACACTGTAAAATGTTATGCGGCAGAGACTCTTCACAACCTATAGCAGAAACCGACAAACGAAGGTTACTTATTGTATATTCATTCGATATTAGAAGAACTGCAAGCACTAGTAAAAATATTTCAATCCAATAATATTGACCCATGCAAATTATTACATGACCTAATTAAATAATCATTTATTCATATAAATGTACACAAGAAAAAGACTAGACACATATCTAAAAGTAAGTGCTGACATGATATTTGCCTGAACTAGGTTGGACCTATGCCTCAGACGAAAAAGTGCTGACAAGATATAAATGTCGCAGATTAACAAATAAAATAATAAAATTATAATTAAAGGGCTACATCAATTTTAACGATATGTTTATACCTAACACTAGTTTGGTACTTGCAGTTTTATTTACACACTATAAGAAGGTCTTCCGTCTGTTCGTAAGACAGACTTTGCAAATAATTATAAACAGTTTTTACATTTAAAGCAATTAAGGTTATAAATACTTATTATATTCTTTATTGTACACACGATACATAATACAAATTATAATAGTGAAAAAGGATGTACAAAGGCGAGCTTAACCCATTTATGAGTTTTCTTACAGCAAACCTTTGAGTGATAGAGAGAAGAGAAACAAATATGAGGACAGAGTCAAGCGTACAACATGAACAGAAGAAATAGGAAGAGTGCAGAAATCCAGTGCCATACATAATAAGCTACCAAATATATATTATAATATATACCTACTTATATAATGTTGTATCATATACTAATTAATTGTCCATTTAGTCTATTATATAGGAGTGGGCTTAAAAATCTACAAAATCTATTCGAATACACATATTTTGAGGTTGAGCTTGTATTGCAAACTATATCATTCCGTCTTTTGTTAGTAATGTTGCAGAGCAGAAAATGTTCTTAGCATAGTTATGTCTTGGCTAACAGCGAATAGTCTTACCTTAAATGGGGCAAAAACAAATTATATGACTTTTTCGCTTAAATCTTCTTCGCAACCTGACTCCTCCTTTTTGGTTAAAGCCCATATATGTGATACTATAAACTGGAACAACTGCTCTTGCCACCCCTTACCAGAACAAGGAATGTTAAATACCTGGGCATACTAATTGATAATCTCAATTCTTGGAGTGCCCAGGTGAGGGTTCTCTCTAGCAGAGTTAGAAAATTAATTACCGTGTTCAAAGCCCTGAGGTACAGTGCCGATATGGATACATTACGGATGGTCTATTTTTCACTTTGCCAGTCAATATTAACTTTTGGCATAGTAGTCTGGGGTGGTGCTCCAAAGACAACTATGCTGCAGCTGGAAAGGGCGCAAAGAGCTGTCCTCAAGGTCATGAAATTTAAATATTTCCGTTATAGTACCGCACAGCTGTATAAATAATGTCAAGTCCTTACAGTCAGACAGCTTTTTGTGCTAATCTGTACGTTGCGCAAACATACTCTCTTACAGCTGGATCTCGATCACTTTGTTAAGCGTAGGACCACAAACGTGTGTCCCATAGAGAGGCACAGAAGCTAACTTGCAAAACGTCAATTAAAAATTCTTGGTAGCCGTACAACTTTGTTAATAAAAAATGTAACATCTACAAGATGAATAAGTTTGACTGCAAATCTCAAGTTAGTAAATGGATCATAACCCTTGGTTACGAGGAGGTTGAAAAAATTATCAATTCGTAGCTGTATACCCCCCTCCTAAACCCTCCCCTGTCTCACATGTTCTTAAACCCACACACACACACATACATACACTCAAACACACACTCACACACCATCACAAAACACTTACACTACTAAAATAATAATGTTACCATTGTAGGATAGCTGAGAGTGCTGTTTTTGTATTACGTGCATAATAATTATAGGTATACAGTCTCTTGCAAAACGCGTTTTGATTCGTACACGCAACATCAATGTTTTGGAAACAAGTAATCTGCAGAACTACTTAGACCTTAGACCCTATCTAGGTTATGAAGTGGAGAGCAAGCTGAGAGAAATAAAAGAGATAGGCAGATTTTCAGACGATAATGACAGAGAATTCAGGAGTAAGTGCTCAGGCTTTGTTTTAGCATTAATAAAACAGTTAAAACAAAGATTGCCGGATAACTACGAGGTTTTGCGTAAAGTAGACCAGCTATCTGTCACCAATACCCTCAAGCAATTGAAAGATAATATTACTCCACTTGTTATTGGTATGGGTTGCCAAGCAGAATTTGCAGCCAAGGTAGATATCCAGTGGAACAATATATCATTGATACTTTGGGAAAATAAAACAAACACGCTAAGTTCTGGGCAGAGGTACTGCTGAAATATCGTAGCGCAGCTGACGAAAACACGTTTGATGAAATCAGCTCATTTGTTATATCCATGCTCTCATTACCTTGGTCCAATGGTGAGTAGAAAGGCTTTTTAGCCGTTTAAATTTAGTGAAAACGAAATCGCGGAACAGATTGGGGGTACCAATTATTAATGTCATTTTGACAATCCGATCAGGATTAAAAAGAATGAAAAAATGATTAAAAATGGAGTTGGCAACACTGGTATTAGATTAGTAGGCAGAAGCGTTCGCAATATGTAATTTAACAAAGCGTTAGTGATCAGTTATTTTTAAATTTTGTATTAACGTTGCGACTGACGTATATGGTAAGTGATTCCTACACATGTGGACCACCATGTGTAACTTTTAAAAAATTATATGGTTTTTTTACCTGTACCTACAAAGAAAACGAATAGTGTTTATTACAACAGTCACACTAGGAGTCCTAGTGTGATTTTTTGTTGAGTTGTATGAATGATAATTATTATGTCTAATGCAGTTGGAACTACATTTAATACGTAGGACTACGTCAGTTTCCACCGCCACTTTGGTTAGGTAGCTACTTAATAAATACCAATTCTTCTTGTGTGATAAAGATACATCACCTTCCGTCAGTGTGAAGTTTTCCATTTACCTACTAATAATTTATTATTGCAATCAACTCCATTACTCAGTCTTTAGGATTGTGGTTATTATTGTCTACGAAAATTTAATTTTCTGTAAAGGTTTTTGGAAGATGTTAGGTGCTTCTGCGATTCTTAAGTCTGGCATTATATGTCTGCCACTTATTAAAATAGTTAATAAATTAAAACACCTCTTATTTACTTCTACTATTTCCGCAAAGCACATTATTTCAGCAATAAACTTAGTTGTAACCCAAATAACTGCATTTCAATATTTCTACTTCAAATTATGCGCGAAAACGCTTGTGGGTGTCATGGTGTCCATTGTGATATCACGAGCCAGTATACATTGGATTGCTGTATAAGCTGAACGAAGAAAATTAACAAATTGTTAAACATTCCGGGTGTTAAAATTAATTCCAAATATTACAAGTGGTGTGCGGTCCCTCTGTACAAAAGCTCATCAATATTAACATCTAATAAATTGTTTGTTTATGATGACTAGGTGTTTCGTTTGCTAAATAATTTTAAATAACAAAAGAATAAAATCCTATGGCCTATGATTTAATAAAAGCTGAGTTAGTCATTTAAACTGAACTTGAAGCAAATTGTTTGATTTATAAATCTTTTCTGAATACTCCTCCTAACGGATCCAAATTGGTGGACTCAGTAAAGTACAATGCCAAATACATGTGGCAACCTTAAAATTAACTGTACTTAAATTAGTTGCATGTCAACAATGTTGAGTTATTTATTTTTAATACTGTCTCGTTTGTCTAATGGTCCGAAGCGCGACCGAGGTCTCGGGTTCCATTCCCAGGTCGGGAAAAGTGTTATTAAGTTTTTGTGTTAGAAAATTAAATGTCACTAGCAGCTCAGAGTTTGTAATTGGGCCCGGTAGATAGCAATAGGCTCACCACCTATTACATGGGACTTAATAACAGCAATGGCGAAATGTGGATGTACTACTGTGTACACCTCTGCTTACCCCGAAAATACCCTTCTTGGAATACAGGCGTGATGCTATGTTATGTTATTTTTAATATTTATTTCTCCCCAAAGGAATCCCAAAATTCCGATATTTTCAAATTTTTACCAGATTTTTGGTCTACCAGTCTGGCAAGCCTAGTTGTATCTGGAGTTAAACTAACTAAAACTGAAGCTAATTAAACGAAACAAATAGCCAGCTTGAGAATTCACATTGAGCGAGTCATAAGACATCTTCATCACCCCATGCTTGTCTTAACTTGAGTTTTGTCAAAGTTCTTGATCATGTAATAACAATAGCATGTGGTTTAAGTAACTTACAAGACTCTCTTATTAAATAAATGAACAAACTGTATTTTTATTTACTTCTCTGTACTTTTATATAACAACGGATATACATAGGATTTCCACAATGTAATTACACTATTAAGAAAATTTGACTTGTATTCTTTATCAAATTTTACACATAAAATTTCAACACGTTTATTTTTACAGTAAACAGAGTGGGCTACACAAAAATTACACTTTTTCAGTCCACTCAAATACAGTTGAACTTGCATCTGGGCGTAACATTTGCCTCTGTGTTTTCTATTTTTTATATAATTCAGATAAGTTTTCTCACTCATAGGGCACTTAATTTCAACAATGCTATTGTGGTGTGTGTTAAGGTCAAAGGGCTCTTCAATGAACTATCCTTTTATTTTCCTGATGTAGGCGTTTATTTATTATTTACATAGGTTTTTGAATAAAAATAAAATAAAAACTTAGACGATTAAATAAATATGAGTGACGATGATAAACCGACTACCATTATTTTGTTTCTGGCCCTAGACCCACTCGAATATCCGGTCGATACGTGGATCGAAAGCGAGAAAACGCTAGGCTTTCTCGTGAAGACCAATCAGCTTTGCGCCGCTCTCTCTCCCTCACAGGAGTATTGTTGGTTTTCTTGCTCCCTCATCTTCCGTCGAGCCTCGGTCTACCCAACGCTAGAGGGTGCGACGCGGTGTCGATTCCTCGCATATTGATGTTGGCATTGTTAACGCCATCTATTGAGATGGCGTTAACAATGCTATCTTGACAAATGCCATCAGGTGAACCAGCTATTATTGGATAGCTTTTTGATATCATGAGCCCACAACACCAATTTTTTTTTTCCCCAGTTTCATAGAAACTGTTTCCTGCACTTCAGCCTCTAAACTTCTACTACGTTTAATGGCTGGTGTGTTTGGGATTTTTCCTCCCATAATAAGTGAGATCAGTGTCCCATCACTTTCTTGGCACCAACTAACTTCATAAGCCTAAGAAGCTGTAATCAGGCCATACCTTAGTTCATACCAAAGCCTATTTTTGTACTGGTCTCTCTTGTCTCAATTTCAATCTCACTTATAATCTCATCGGGCAGATCGATATTCTTTAAAAATATGTTATTATTGACACCTTGTTCTTCTCAACGATTTTTATATATATTTGAAACAATTCAGATTGCACTGTATATAAATAAGAAATAAATTTTACTGATAAGACTTAAATAAAACAGAAATAATTTTACGTGGTCTAAAGTTACAATATTAAATC
The DNA here is from genome assembly GCA_935421205.1 of Xylocampa areola. Taxonomy (NCBI): domain Eukaryota; kingdom Metazoa; phylum Arthropoda; class Insecta; order Lepidoptera; family Noctuidae; genus Xylocampa; species Xylocampa areola. Next base: position 13,887,825 of record OW285220.1, read on the forward strand.
GAAAAAAAGAATATGGTCGCGAACAGGATTCGAACCTGCGCCTCTCGAATATTTTTTTCAATTTAATATTCTAACTTTAGAGATCGCTAAGCATGCGTTAATGCTTAGGTTCTAAGGTAATTGCATGTTAACGACATTGTATTAACTGCAAAGTTAGTCGTGTCGGTTCGGTCATCTGTATAGGGACTGAATAGATAGCAATGAACCGCCAAAAGACGCGTTTAAAATGTAGATGAAAAATTCGCGGTGGTGAGCTGAGGTCGAGATGGCTTGAGCTCGAGCGCCTGGATTATTTATCCGGTAGGCGCAGGTTCGAATCCTGCTTGCGACCAACTGTGGTGGGTTTTGGGCGGCTTCTGCGACGGGGATGTGGAGCTCTTAAGTTATTATGTTTGAGAACTTGCTTCACATGGTTGAGTTTCCCTGCCAGGTGGTCGGCGTCGCAGATGCCTTGTGCTCTCTGTAACAAAGATTTGGCGACAGTAGCTAACTGACAAGGATGGTGGTGAGATTCACCGTTCAAGTATCTTTCTGTGTGGGTGGGCTTTCTATACACAGTGTGACTAACAGAATGATCTGGATTATAGATAAGTAATATATCAAGGAAGGCCAGTGACTTGGTTTGCTCTAATTCCAAAGTGAATTGAATTTTATTATGTATGGAATTTAGGTGGTCTAAGAATGCAGGGACCCCATTGTGAGGCAAGATGGTGAAAGTATCATCAACATACCTCTTGAAAATCTTCGGCATAGCCGGGGCAGTCAGGAGGGCTCTCCTTTCAAAATCTTCCATGAAGATGTCGGCAACCACCGGGGAGACCGGTGAACCCATAGCCACACCGTCGACTTGCAAGTAGAATTCATTGTCCCACAATAGGTAGCCGCTGGTAAGGCAGTGCTCGAGTAACTCTGCATATGCTAGAGACATGTCATGGTCACTCAACTGCTTCTTGACAATTTCCAAACAATCCTTAACTGGTAAATAAGGACTGCACGTCAAAGCTAACCATCACTTCATCTTCAGTCAGTTTTAGGTCTTTGATCTGGCTGATGAAATGATAAGAATCCTTCACATATGTGTTAGTTTGTCCTCGAAGTTTTGAGAGTATCTTCGCTAGGTGTTGTGCCAGTTTGTATGTTGGTGTGTCAATCTGGCTCACTATTGGCCGTAGTGGAGCGTTCTCCTTGTGTATTTAAGGCAACCCGTACAGTTTAGGTGGTTTCGCGCAAGATGGAATCAATATGTTTACGTCCAATTCCAGGGTATCGGAGTATTTTGTTATGAGTTCTGAAGTTTTCTTTATAATTTTATTGGTCATCACAGCTTGAAGCGTGCTTCTATCAAAACCTACTTCAAGCCACATAGAAAGATCAGCCAACTTCTCAGACTGGTGAAGTGCCACATTCCCTTACAAGATGCAGGGGTCTACAAGATTGATTGTGATTGTGGGCTATCACACATAGGGCAAACAAAGCGTAGCATTGGCACCAGGTTGAAAGAACACATAGCTGACGTCAAGAATAGACGCTCAACAAAATCTGCAGTCTGTGAACATACAACAGACAAACCCAACTATTTTCTACGTTTGGATGAACCCCAAATCGCCCATTGCAAGATCAGCAAATCTTATCATCATCCGAAATGGAAGATTACAAAATCTTTTGCCTTTGATGATTGAGAAGTTTGTTTAACGTTTCCGTTTGCTTGTTTTCTTGACTTTGGTTTATTAATGCAGAATAAGGGGGTAAAAGTAGCTTGTTTTTATTTTCTTTTTTGATGTCTTAAAGATAAGTTTAAAGATGATGTTGTGGCAACCGGTGTTAAACACTGAGCTTTGGGAACAGTTCTCTTTTGTCGTGTTTTGGTACTTGGTTTTCATTTGGGTAATATTAATATGTTTGAATTTCATTTTTCTTTTTATTTAGAAGTCTCAGGTTATACTCTTTTTTCTAGTATTTAAATTTGACTTAATTTGGAGCTTGTTCTAACTCGCATGTTATTATAAATGTTTGAAGGGGGGTTTGAAGCTCGGCAATAGGATTATTATATATTTGAGATCGAAGGTTCGCTAACGTTTTCTTTGATTACTCCATCACAAAGGGGATCATTATCCGTTTTATTTATTACAGAATGAGGAATTTCTTCATCGTAGTCTGGACCGATAATTATTTCTTACATTGACAACTGTCTTGTACTGACAGGTTTATCTGATAAAGTGGAAGGTCAATAGCATCTGAGCATATAGTATTTTTATTTATTGGATATATTCCGGCGTTTCTAAATCCTGCTCGTATATTGGTTGGTGTGAAATATTTTTCATAACCAGTGTAAGAAATTTGTCAAAATCTAATCTTGTGAGTACTACAGTGACTATAATTTTGCAACTCTGCTCGCTATGCCGCTTTAAGTGGTCGAAAGACTCCCATTTTTTATTGTAAAATCCTTTCCATAGCTGATTTTAAAGTTATTTCATTATTATTATTTTCGAGTTTTTATTTTCTTCAATGGTGTCTAGAATAAAATAACACAATTAAAAACGTGAAAATAATTAACAACCTTTTTTAAAGACCTTGAATGCGGTCGCTGCTTTTTATTATAAGTAATATATATTTTTATACGTTTAGGACTCGTAATAAAAACAATATTTAATACAATAATTAAAAAAACATCAATCTTACCTTTGTTAACTCGGTGTCACTGTTTCGTGTTTAAATCTTAATAATCGTTAACTTTTTGAGCCCAGAAAATAAAGTGAGAAATAGAATTAAAGAGAGAAATTAAAGAAAAAATAAAATAAAGGGAAAAAGCGAACTAAAACTACTAACGGTGTCAACAATACATTTTCCAAGTTTCATGAAGATACACCTATGTTTTCTATTCAAAATGAATTAAATAACACTACACAGTCGTACGCTGCAGGCGAGAAGCAAAACATGGCGCGGACAATCAAAAATCACGTGATTGTTACTATCTGACTCGCACGATTTAAACAAATATTATAAATTTTTTTGTCCTTATACCAGGTTGATTTTAAATGTAGTAAATTTGACCCATATAAAGCTGTGGAAACGTCGAAACGTTGTATCACCGAAGGGAAGAAAACGGATATTTAGGTTTCAGCCGTAGCTTGAACCACTTGAGATTACGCTTCAATGAACTCTTCACTCACGCACTCATACTTACCCTTCCTACCTTGTATGTGTGCCTTGTAGCTATCTCTTTCACTCTTTACGAAGCACCCGGCATGCGGCGGTACACCGCGCTCCTCAATACCTTTGAAGGAGCCGGCAAAGAACCTGAAAGTGTGGTTCAAGCTACGGCTGAAACCCAAATATCTGTTTTCTTTAGGCGTTCGAGCCTACGCTTGAACCACTTGGGATGTGTTTATATTCTGCCAGCGGTGATGATTAGCCTACTGCCATTATCCTACTAATATTATAACAGCGAAACTTTGTATGTATGGATGTTTGTTACTCTTTCTCGCAATAACTACTATACGGATTTGGATGAAATTCGGCACACATATGGTTTATAACCTGGATTAACAAGGTTTTTTTTACCACATATTGCGATAAACATCAAAAGTATATACCAAAAGCATATTTTTGATGCATATGAACAAGCTTAATGCCCTCGGGAAAGGTAAAAAAATGAGTACATTAACACGCCTGTGACAGATTGTGCCTCGGTCGTGACATTACTGAACGTGGTTGTGAAACTTTATGACATGGAAATATCTTAGGTTTGCGCGATCACTACACATTATAATAAAACAACTTTTAACCGGATTAATCGCGTGTATTATTGGTTCGTGACCACGAACGCTGCAAAGTGTTCAAAACGTCAGGAAAAACAAAAAACCAATAATACACGCGATTAATCCGATTAAAAGTTGTTTTATTATAATGTTTATGACATGGATGTGGCAGTTTAAATTTTCTCTCTGTAAATTATTATATTTGTTATTAAATTTGTGTCATCTAGTTTAAAGTGATTAAGCAATAAATAAAACACGGAATTGGTTTAGTCAACTATTTATTTGGTATACCTTTTAATAAACATCAAATAATTTGATCACAATTAAGATCCCGTCAAAAATACCGTCAGGTCACCTAATCAGCCTACCTACTAATACAACAAATCAGCCTTTTCTTAGAGTCTGTGAGATCTGATCACAGGTAGCATTGTTTCGATATTACATACATAGTACCTATAATTAGTAAATATTAAACATAATAATTCAGTATCAAATTAGGACAAATTTTTATACTGTAGTAAATATTTTAACAGCATAGTTGACAATAATTCTTAAAGTACTTGCAGCGCTTTAGCTCTTAACACAATAAAAAGTCTATCTTCTAGAAAGAAAGTTAAACTTTTAAAACAATTTCACTTATTAAACGTTGCAGTTGGTTTTGACAAATTGGATAAAGATTTCATAGTCAGGTATATCATTACTTTTAAGGACATGGTTATTAACAGCTTCTTCCAAGCCGAACCGACACCATCTGCAGGACCGTGTCCTGTCTCAATGAAATTCCATATTGCTGCAGAAATATTCAACATACGGACGAGGTCTTCAGTGAAAACTTGAAATTGCTCTTGTGTTTGTATTGACTGCTAGGGCCATCGCTAACAATTTGCAACGTTAATATTTTCATTTAAAATCAAACGCGTTAAGCCTGTCTTCAAATGATCTATACTGCGGCCGCATCATAACGCAGGCAGGCAGAAGCAGAACTTAAGGGCATAGTATCCACTTTTCCAGTGACGTCCGACAAGTATAACAATTTAAAAATATCACGTAATCGATTTATTTTATTATTAAGAATGCTATGTGTTATTATGGAACAAAGGACATGTAGCTATTTTAACAAGTGTTCCGGACGGCAGGGATACGTCCAGTGCCCACAGAGTCGTTCTGGAACAATCCCCCACTTGTTGTCTGTGTTGTCCCCCACAAGGGCCTCGTGAGAAAGAGCTGGGGTAAAGGTCGAATGAAACACTTCTTCGTAGAGTTTTTCCTTGTTCCTCAGGTTCCGGCTTCCTATTTCTTCCTAGTTGTTGCCTCTTCGACGGCTATTATTATTGCTATTGCTTTGACTAGTTGTGACCGGCAATCGACTCGCCTTATATACGAACCGTGCTTACCTTACTGAGAACCATGCAGTTTTGGGGATAATTGCTTTGTACTATTAAGATTGCAAAAGTTCCGAAAATCCTAAAAAAATACATAAAATTAATCCACCCTACGGTACGTGAGTAAAATTAATAGTAGGTAAAATACGAAATAGTAAACGATGTAGAAGTGCGATCGTGTATTAATTAAAGTGTGAGCGAGACGCACACACATTTATTTCGCTAGGTACCTAAGAGGCCATGCGTCGGGTGATAACGCTCGAGTGTAGCATAACACACGCTGAAACCGAAAACCGACTCGTACCTAAGATCTCTTCAAGCTTTTGATATTAATGTAAACAAATGTGTTTAGGTAAAATTCTTACACAATCACTTACACTTCACCTGTTTAACTTGATACTTATTGAACCTTTTGTTCAAGTTATTAAATTTCAATTAAGAAATCTTTTAGATAAGTATCATTTTGTATCAAATCGAGATCAACTTTATAAAAGATATTGGATATGGAGTGAGGAGACTTTAGAGTGAGCGAATTGCAGAATAAAATAAGTACATTAGTACGCAACTTTCCGTATTTTATTTCCGATTATATTTGTGATTTCGATCATTTCTTAATACTTTTTGGGCTTAGAACCCTCTAATATGCTGTACTTACTATTTTGTTCGGTGTATTCTATATTTAAATGAGAAGACTGACTTTGATAAACTTGGATTTATTATTAACGTATTACATGTATGCGAGTTAGCCTTAGCCGTGATGAGGACGCCATCTTGTAGTGATGTTCCATTACTATTAATAACATTAATCATAGACTACTCATAACATCCTCCTTATTATAAAAAGTTAAATTATTATAATTTTACAGCATCAGACAGATAATTTCACAACAATGACTAATTTCTTAACAATAACTTTTGGCAATAAAGACTGTTTAAGTAACTTAAAATAAGACAATCTGTTGAAGTCCCTATCTATATTCTAGACATTAAATGGAAAAAGAATACGGTCGCGAACAGGATTCGAACCTGCGCCTCACGGATAGATACTCCAGGCGCTCTGACCACTAAGCCATCTCGACCTCTGCTCACCACCGCGAATTCTTCTTCCATATTTTAACACGTCTTATGGCGACGTCATTGCAATCAATTCAGTACCTATACAAGTGACTGAACCGACACGACTAACTTTGCAGTTAATACAATGTCGTAAAGAATGCAATTACCTTAATAATTCAAGATATGTCTTTGAAAAAGCATTAACGCATGCTTAGCGAACTCTAAAGTTACAATATTAAATGGAAAAAGAATACGGTCGCGAACAGGATTCGAACCTGCGCCTCCCGGATAGATACTCCAGGCGCTCTGACCACTAAGCCATCTCGACCTCTGCTCACCACCGCGAATTCTTCTTCCATATTTTAACACGTCTTATGGCGACGTCATTGCAATCAATTCAGTACCTATACAAGTGACTGAACCGACACGACTAACTTTGCAGTTAATACAATGTCGTAAAGAATGCAATTACCTTAATAATTCAAGATATGTCTTTGAAAAATCCTGTTCGCGACCGTATTCTTTTTCCATTTAATATTGTAACTTTAGAGTTCGCTAAGCATGCGTTAATGCTTTTTCAAAGACATATCTTGAATTATATTCTAGACTTTAACTAAATCAATCCGTCCTTCACAGTCATTGCTAAAATGTTTGCTTAGTTAACAAAATATTAGCTCTTATAAATCTAACCGTCTTGGTCTTATGACTCTTCCACACCTAGTGCGCATTTCAACTGGAGTTGTACGCTCTTCAATAGATGGTGGTGCTACTGTATGAGAATTAGGAGATATCTTGATATTTGGCCTTTTTCGTAAAATATCTTGAGATACCGTTTGAGGTGACTGCGGATGCTTCAAAATATGCTGTCTGTTTCTCCTTCCTATAGGTCCATCTGACCCCTCAACAGTATAAGACCTAGGCTGATCACATTTGCAATTATAAAATTAATTTGTTTTGCCATATAGAGGTCATTAAATTGAAATTTACACTCAAAATTTTGTTGTTCTAGTACCTCTAGACTATCACCAGTGTATGACTTAATTTTAACATCAGTTTTAGACATTTTTGGAAAAGTGTGGTTTTGATAAAGACTTCTGGAACAGCGAGGCTTTGAAATTTACCAAAAAAAAGGTGTGTTTTTGAAGATAACTGAAAAAATAACCTTGCTTTTAAAAATAATTATGATTTTGTTCTCATGACTGTACGAGCTTTGGCATATTCGTATTTTAATCATCACAACCAGTGTCCGTGTCAGTGTTTATAGTATTATTATTTTAGCCTTATGACAAAATCCCTCATCATTTTGATTATCACCACAGTCAGTGTCTAAATTCCTATAGTGTTGACATCTCCGGCATCTCCAACTTCTATCGTATGTGAATTACTATTATCCAAGATCCCAACGTACCATTGAAGCTCTTCAATATCCCTCCACTTATCTCCAAATTGTTTCACACTTAAATTGTCAATGTCTTTCTTTTAGCATCTGCTGTCCCGTCCCAGAGAATGTAGTTGTGGCAGTTTAGGATGAATTTTACCTTTTTTCAGCAATATTACTCTTGTCTGATATGATCTGAATATTTCAGATAAATTTGTCAAGTAAATTGTTCTTTGCCTAGCTTGAGTTGCTTTTAATTCTTTATAGAAGCGTATTCTTTTTAAATTTCATTAGCATTTTTATAGTCATTGCATAATTGTTTCAAATCAAACAACTTCCAGTCTTTCCAAGAAGACGGATATATCTTCTATAATAACTCTAATTGGTCTCAAACCGTAGTTATTAAAGTAAAATATATAAATTAATCTCCAAATACTCTTCTTATATACTTTACATATACTTATCTATATACTCTTCTTTGGATGTGATTACTGGGAATTTTGACAATTCTTTGATATCCTACTACTCTTGCGAACATAAAACAATGCGATGGTATAGTCGACCACGAAATTGCTTTACCATATTTGAAACTTCCAGTAAATTAAAATGTCAATAAGGTTTACAGTATCTGACTGACACTTTGATCTTGTAAGCGAAATATAATAGACCTTGTCATATTATGTTGCGCAAACGAAATTCAGCGCTAGGGTGGTAAAGCAATTGTATGGTCGACTATACAAAATTTCATCATAAATATAATGGAAGTATTAATGGTTAACGCTTTTTTAATTTTGAATAAATAAAGTAGTAACAAAGTAACATTATACAATTTCCGTCTTGAGTGTGATCAAATCTATTGCCGAACCTCATATACGTTACCAGACAGAATTCATTGCATAATGAAATTAGAGAAAGACTCCGAAGGTAAAAATAATAGAAAGAGATAGTAGACGAAGTACTACTTGAGCAGTAAAAAACAAAGAATCAGTACGCTATTTGCTTGCGAAAATTGTCCCCGACTACCAGGCTTGTGCATTGAATGCTTTAGAAATTATCATAAATACTAATTTAACAGGAAATAGGTACCAAATCGAAAAATAAAACAATATAAAATTGGTCATTTCACTTCCCTAAAATATTTAAAAAAAACAATAGTAGTCCTGTAGTCTGCCTTTTCCCTGAAAAGTTACGTTGTTAGCTACGTACACTTTTCGTTAATGCCAATCCATGTCACTCCAAAATTGTTGGAATATCTTACCGCTATCATCATCTCCTACTTCATCACAACATCCGATCTTACTCCTTCTGCAGAAATTCGAATTAGAGTTTCGAAATTGGGGCTGCACTTTTTCACCCCTTGGTCGGTTGTACCCTACATACTCTTTACCTTCCATTCGCAATCGCTTAGTATTTTTTTGTCATATTTCAGGTTAAGCTTCTTTTAGTCTACCTCTCATCCCCATAGTAAACTACCTCCTCAGTAGTTTCCATTGTTTCAATATTTGGTTGGATATTTTCTGAATCTGAACTTAATGCATCCTTGTTGGGTGGTTCGTAATCACTGCCGTCGTCTGGCGAAAAGTCATCACAAAATCTAGGATTAGAATTTGGTCTGGGTGGTGGTGGTGGTGGCGATATTGGCGATAATCTTGGTGTTGCTCATACTAAAAAAGGCAGTGAATCCGTCGCTATATATAAGTGAATAATTTGAGCAAAAACAAGTTAAATCCAATAGATTGTGGGAGCAAGGGTTTAGGCACTTACTGTGGGTCGGGCGAAGCGGGGTGGAGGGTGAGAACTTAGAGATACGTGAGAGATAGCTGTAATGCGGAGAGTAGTGGATGGCCACTGGCTTGTTGCTACCCACAATCGTTTTTTGAGAATGTTCACACACAGCACAATAGTATTTTTGGCGATTTTAGCGGAGCGGGGCCACACGCACGCGCGTTGTAGATGCACTTTTTTTGCAACTAACTTTCAAGGCGGGGATGCGGAAACAGGAAGGAAGGAGTTGAGTCGATAAATTATATTATATCGATAGTGATGTGTATGCATGCGTGTGATGTCTATGGCGCGTTAGTTTTCTTTTTATTATATTTATTTTTTAAATGAGTATCTTAAGAAACGGCGCATACAAGATATTTACGTAAAAAGTGTTTAAATAAATTACTGCTATCAGTTATATTTAACAGTTTGGAAGGCTGTTGTGATGCGTGCCTTTAGCTCATCCCTATCATCATATTCAGTGGCATATCGCAAGACGTTTAACCTCACCCCAAAAATAAAAATCCAATGAGGTAAGATCTGGAGAACGAGCTGGTCATGGAACGGGCCTACCACGACCTATCCATCTATCTCCAAACTGGTAACCCAAGTACTCACGTACTCGTTGCTGATAATGCCCTGACGTGCTGATAAAAAGGGTTCGATGGTAACTAAGAGGTACATCGTCAAGCTAGCATATCATCTACCACATTTCTGAACAGGTTGGTAGGTTAGGTACGATTCACATTTAGACAGCGTATAGTCATATTCAGTCTGCCATTGATAACATATGGACCTAATACACAGTTACAAATAATACCGGCCCACACATTAATAATAAATCTATGTTGATAATCGTCAATAATCCTCGTGTCGCGTCACTTGGGGATTTTTCTACACTCCACCAATGTTCATTAAGTACATTGTAAATCCAGGTTATCCAGGTATCCAGGTTGGATAAAAACCATCGGCAAAAACTACGGGTTGTAGGGTTGGTCGGTTGGGTTTGGTGATTGTATCACTCCTGCTATGAGCTTGCGCTTGATGGATTTTGGTCCGTCTATCCGCGGCATTAGTCGGCAAAGGGCCTGGCATCGCGACGCTGATTTCGTATTTTGTTGCCTGTATGTGAGGCAGGAAGTTGATCGATTTGTCGAGCACAACTCCTAAGCACTTCACCGTACCAGTTGGTTTTATCCTTTTGCCTTGTACTGTGAAGTGCACAGGGATGTGCTTTCTTCTGCCACTGACGACCAATGCTTCCGTCTTTTCTGGGACAAGCTGTAACCCGCGGCTCTCCATCCACTGGCTTATTTGATATACGGCCTGGTTGCCTCTCGCCATTAAATTTTCCTCGTGTTTCGCCCAGACAACTACAGTCAAGTCGTCAGCAAAACCTATGGATTTTATACCTGGCGGCAGTTTGAGCCTCAGTACTCCGTCATACATGATGTTCCATAATAATGAGGCCAGAACTGAGCCTTGTGGGACACCTCTCTTGGTTTGGATGATCTCTTTGCCATCTTTGTGCTCAATCTGGATATACCTATCAGTGAGATATGAGCGTATGATCTGGATGAGGTATGGCTCGATGTTTAGGGAGACCAGCTCATTGAGTATGTTGCTCCACCTTGCCGAGTTAAAGGCGTTCTTAACATCCAGAGCGATGACAGCGTAGAACTTGCGAGTGCGCCAAGTACCACTCCGGGCGCGATCTATGGTCTCGCAGAGAGACATTAGTGCATCCACAGTAGATCTTGCTCTCCTAAAGCCAAACTGGGTTTCAGCGAGATCTCCTTTTAGCTTTAGGTCCGCTGTTAGTCTCTCCACGATTAATCTCTCGAACACTTTTCCTACGTGGCTTAGCAGGCAAATTGGTCTAAAGGCATTTGGGGTCGAAAGATGCTCCTTGCCCGGTTTCTTTAGGAGAACCAGTTTTGCGCGTTTCCAAATCTTTGGGAAAACCCCAGAAGTGAGACACGCATTCATGAGGTCTAAGATCACCTCTGGGTGTGCTTCTCCATAGGTCTTGACCGCCACGACTGGAATGTTGTCCGGTCCCGGCGCTTTCCCCAATTTAAGCCGCGAAAGAGCCTGTTCCAGGTCCTTAAGTGTCCATGACTTTGGTGTTTCTTGCACTTCTGGAATTCCCACTATTATGTCCTCGTCGCTGGGAAAGAGTGTGGTTACTATTTCACGTACCTTTTCTGGGTTAAGGGTGTCTACTACAGGTGGAGATTGTAGGTGTTTAGTGACAATCTGGTAACCTTTCCCCCAGGGGTCATTGTCTAGCTGGTGAAGTGTCTCTTTCCAGGCTCCACACTTAGATTTGTAAATCGCCAGACCAAGCTCTTTTCGAGCTTCCGATAAAGTACTGGCGCATATTTTAAGAGTATCTGCAGGTGCTTTTTTCAGCGCTCTTCGGGCTTTAATACAGTTTGCCCTCAGGGTTGTTATTTCTGAGGACCACCAGTATACTTGTCTGGGGCCTCTTGGTATTGTCCGTTTTGGCATTGCAAGGTCGCAGCATTTGGTAAACCTTTTTTTTTTTTTGTGTGGAGAAATGCCCTCGCATACCGCTCTCACACGGGGAGACAGAGCGGTTATGTGGGACTCGAACCCACTAAAACTCCACAGTATACCTCCTCAGCTGCTTGAGGGCGGGACGCGGGAACGCTCTCGCACACAACCGCGAACCCGCCCGTAGCCGTCCGTTGCCGGACTCCCTCACGGGGTTGGGTATTGCACCCCCCCGCTACGGCACACCAGACTAATGTAATGGCGTGCCGCAACCACCTCGGAGACCATGTGCAATGGGCGCCAGACGACCCCGTGTCTGGACGCCCAAGGTCCCCTGCGACGGGTCAGGTCTGTGGCCCCGCCGCCTGCCACTACGGCCGCAGAAGATAGGGAGAGCGGTGCCTCGCAATACCGGCACTCCTCTTCCCCTGCGGCCCCATCGCGTCCGCCATCCAACGGTGGCGGCCCCGTCAAGGCCGCGGCAGGTAGGGAGAGCGGCGCATCGACATACCGGCACTCCTATCCCACCGCGGCCCCCATCCCTCAGCTGCGGTGCCACCCATACGACGCCGCAGCCCACCTCAGTTGCGAAACCCCCCATAAGGCCCGCAACCTACGCCGGCGCCGCTCCAACATGGGCTTGAAGGCAAAGCCCTGAGGAGCGGCCCTCCTCGGGTTCCGTTAGCTTCAAGCCACGGCTACTAGAGCCCCCCCACAACGACAAAAAAAAAATACAGTTTTTACTTAACCTAATGTTTACATGTCTTACATTGTTATTTACGTCTGCCCAACACCTTTCCCATACGTGGGGACTAATCTTAATGTACTAAGGACACTTTTGCGTCAGTTCGTACTCGATCGTGCGAGTCTTGACGGCTTTCATCGCCATTGGCACTTTACAATACATCTCTATCGGGTAATTGCTACACGTGTACAGTATCACGTCCTTGACTATACATCTATCCTTATATATTACATCCGTGGACATTGGAACTCCAGACGCCAACATCTTCCATTGTTCAAATTGATTCTCCGTCAATTTACACTCGTCCATTAAAAACGCGTTTGTATTCAATAAACCGCTAAAATTGAAACTGCTGTTTGCCATCAAGCCCGTCAATCTGCAATAATTAAAATGACACTCCACCAGGCTTTGCATTATCATTGTCTTTCCCGTCGAGGGTGGTCCCAGAAAGAATAAGTTATTCTTCTTCTTGCCCTGTCGCGTGAAATGTAAATATGTGTTTTCAAAAAATCTCTCGTGATTGATATTGTTTATCGTTAATATATCCTTAATTTTTTTCATTATCTCGTCCTGTGATTGCTCGTTCATCAGATCCGGGTTTTCCTTCTCGTACTTCGCCTTTGCCCTTTCGAATCGTTGTTTTAACGATTCCGAAAATACCAGAATTCTTGCGAGTTGAATGTGTCCGGATTTTTTCGACGTAAAATTTTGTACAGACAAAGTTAATCCCTTCTGTTGATTTAGCAAAGAGTTCCATAGCTTCTGCTTCCGTGAAAGCACCTCCTTTACATAATGCCATAATAATATTTGTGTTTCGACCGTTATTTTCGCGATCATTTCTGTCGACAATGTCGAATTGCTCACCGTCTTGTTGTCCATCTAAAACTTTCCTTGCTTTGCTTGGTACTTGATGTCCGGTTGTTCCCTCTTCACCGTCATTGGTTTGAACAATTGCATCCACCATTCCATTGTCCCTTTCTTCAGATGACAAGCCTTCTGATCGAAATACTGGATCTCTCCTTTCGGAACAATCAATCTCGTATGCCGCTGTTTTCCATTGATTTTGGCCGACCATTCCACAATGATGTTCGGCGCACTCACAAGATTCGATCTTGTAACACTTGACGACCATTGCCGGAATAAAGATACTCGCGTAGACAAGACAAGCAGTCAACTGATTTATTCTTGTAGGCGTCGAATAATTCGTCCCAATCTAGAGTTAAATCCCCACTGTTTATTGTTACTGTAGTATATGACATGCCAGTGGGGTCTTCTTGTTCCGTAATGGATAGCGACGAGTTTATAAGGTCCTTCATAAAGTTTTGTAACGTTACCTTCAGTGCTTGTTGTATACGCGCCGACTTGAGATATTCCCCCCATTTTTCCATCACCGTTTTCCACTCTGTGATACGACATGATTAAGGTATCTATTCGTTTATCACAAGCACAGTTACGTAAATTTCGCGGCATGCGGAAGTGCCCCGGATGAGCGGAAGTAGCGGTGGCGTGCACACAACTGACTGAGCGAGTGCGGGCAGGGGAATGTGTCCTGCGCGGCATCACGTGATCTCTTTGTCATTCGCGTTGTCGGTTTTCTCCACGCGATGGTGATATTATTTAAGGATATAAACCTTGAATCAAATTTATTTTTATGTAGTCCTAATTGCTTTGTCTTAAGCTACAGACTGTTTGAAAAATGATAGTGACATCCCTTTACTGTTATCTTCATTTTAGATAGTGCTCTCATCGTAGCTTTATCGAAATCTATAGTAGGTTTTAGGTACTTTACTAGGTTGCCATTTTGGGAATTGTGACTTGATTAAGTCAAATAAAATTGAATATGCTCCTTTTGTCTGATGCGACATAATATTTTGCTGCCAATATCGCCATAAATACTGAAAATTTGTTTAAACGGTGAAGGGCAGGACTTGAATGTCCCATCTATAAAAAATGGTTTACATATTTTATGGTTTCTCTGGCATCTTCTGAACAAAACTACTATTATTCTTTGTCATTCACCACAGTATACGTCAGTAAAAAGTTTTCGAACTGTCTAAGCACTTCTACTTCTCAAACATTGTTTGTACAGATTTTGTTCACACCAAAATTTTTATTTTAGACACATGTCTACGAATTGATGACATTTTATGTTTGAAATCAGGAACTTGTTCATTTACAGCTAAGTCTAATCCCTGATTTCTTATACATTTAAATCGGTGTAGTGGGTGACGCGCCTCCTCCCTATATATTGTTTTACGTAAAATATTTCTTATCTAGGTGATCTAGGTCGATGCATACCAATTTATGTCTAACTGTAATGAGCACTTTCCGATATATTTTAGTATCAAATATTACTATGACTTAATTTGGACGAATATATATGGTTGAATTAAACTGAAATATTGAAAGTAAGTCAAGACTCTAAGATAGTAACCATCTTTGAATTACACCATGACTATGTTAATTCTAAAAATAGCATTATTTGTATTACATAATAGTGAAAAAATATTTGAAAATAATTTAATAATAAACACTAAACAAGTCATAATCTGAGAACACTTCACCTCACGATTCACGAACTATAACGCTTTCATTTTATGAGATTATGGGGGATAAAATGTCATCCCCAGAGCAGAGGGGATCTGCTCCTCCATGGCCACAGGCATCGGCACCATTTCGCCTTCACCAGATTTTCAGAGATAGCACCATAGATCTTTACCTCAACAACAGCCCATCGTAAAATCGTGTGTCGTAAATTAAGTTCAGTAAGGTCGGTATCACATTTCGTATCACAATTAACCTTAACACGCGAAAAGAAAACTTTATCTATCATAAATTTCAAGGCTAGAGCCGAAATTCCGAATCACATTATAATTATGGCAGGGTCGCCATGTAATGTGGAGTGTCGGGATATAAGTAAAACGACTGTATCTTAGGACTGACTATAATGTAATGCATAACTTATGACCTAAGTAAACAATATATAGGGAGGAGGCGCGTCACCCACTCCACATTACATCGGTTCAGGCGTTTAGAATTCATGGAGGTATAAAGAAACTCACAAACATACATACATACTTACATGCATACTTACATACATACTTACACACATACATACATACTTACGTAGATACTCACATAGAGGAAGTTCGGGTAGCCTCGGACCCTTAAATGAATTGCTAATAAAAATGCAAATAAAGCAGCGTTTCTTTTGCACTTAAAATAAAATTAGGAACTTATTTAATCATATTAATTAAAAATTTGTAATCATATCTAATTTTTTTAAACAAATATATCAAGAATACTTAGGCGGTTTTTTTATGCGACTCAAGAAACGACGGGTGACCTCGGACATAGTAATCAATAGTGGCCTAATTGTTTTTTGGCCTTAAAAACATCACAATTATAATAAATATCCGAAGATATCTATTTAAACAAAGTCTTCACGGGCCCAGTCTTTGCCATCCTGGCACTGTACCTATCCAGTCCTCTTCAATGTTTCTCCGCATATGATACATTCAGTCTCTTTTTCTCGATCTTCTTGAGAAAGACTGAATATTATTTTTGTTCAAGATAAATTTTCGAAAAGCATTAACGCATGCTTAACGAACTCTAAAGTTTCAATATTAAATGAAAAAGGATACGGTCGCGAACAGGATTCGAACCTGCGCCTCCCGGATAAATACTCCAGGCGCTCTGACCACTAGACCTCTAGAGGTCGAGATGGGTAACTTTAGAGTTCGCTAAGCATGCGTTAAGGCTTTTCAAAGATTTATCTCGAATTCCTTGTTTCATTAGTGATTCCAATAATGCAAGTGTTACTTTGTAAGGGCGTTAAATCTAATAGCTGAACAACTTTTGCATTTATAAACGAAATTTGGGGTCCGCTGTCCATTAGCCTTACAATGTATTCGGTGCCGTTCCTTGCTACCACTTTGATTCTGACTGTAGGTAGAAGCACATTATTATTAAGATTATCTGACAAGGTGACAGCTGGTGTGTTCCCACCTGGACTGCAGTGAAGCAGACTGTTATGAGGCTTCTTGCACTCTGAGCACCAGAAGTGAAACCTACATTTGCCACCGTGCATACCTAAACAAATCACACACAGTTTTTGTTCTTTGGCAAAAGTCAGCCTATCGTTCGCTGGCAATAGTTGGATTTTTATGTTATGATGCATGTTGCTCCTGCAGTGGCGACTGCCGCTACTTTAGTTGACTGTTGGCAAGTGAAGACCCTGTCCGCCATTTTTTATTAGCTCGACAATTTCTTTGTCGGCAGTGTCGAGATGAAGGATATCTTTACATATAGACTCATATTCACGAAAAGCATTTATGAGTCGATCATGTTTGCTGATCAGCTGCTCACAATCTATTTTATGTAAATCAGAAGTTTCAATGAAATTAAGTAATCTTTTGATCTTACCTTTAAAATAGTGAGGCAATTTTACGTCTGAGTTCGTCCTCCATTTTTAACTACTAATGTCACAACTTTGAAACAACTTATTAATATAATACTCTATAATAGAACTAGAAGTTCTTTATGTGTATGTAAGGAAGTGATTACCTACTTACATACCTATCATTTCCTTATTTTGAATATACCCGCGCTCATTCAAGTGCAAGTGAATAATAGAATGACAGATAAGATTGTATGAATGACTGACTGAAGTGGAGATAACAGTGTTGTGCATGTCATTGTGATTTTGAGGTTATGAAAAACAATTTATTGTGTTAGACAAAATACCTGAGGGATTTAAAGGAGACGATATTCGTGAAATTAAAAGCTTTGAATGTTGTTTCTTTATTTACAGGTAAAGTAATATTTTGTAGTAGGGTAAACTCATTAGTAACTGACCATTTTAGCACATCACCTAGTTCATATTACTGTTATGTGAAAAAGTGTCGTGCAATTGATATGTTTATTTTACCTTTTGTTAACTATGATATTTATTTAGCAATTAATGACGGGAAAACATGAAATAATAATAATAGGAAGACTTAATAGAATACTAAAAACTGAATTATCAGCAAGAAATACAACAAAAGCTATTAATGCTTTTGCGGTACCTATTTTAACATACTCATTCGGGATAATTAAATGGACAGTTACAGATTTAGACAAGCTTAACAGAATTACAAGAACAACTTGCTTTAAACAACACATACACCACATACACTCTGCTACTGAAAGATTTAATCTCAAACGAAAATTAGGAGGTAGAGGCTGGATAGATATTAGAAATCTACATGATAGACAGGTACACAACATACGTACATACATGCTTAATAAAGCTCGAGATAGTCCCATACACAAAGCCCTTATCGAAATAACAACATCAGGAACATCATTAAAATTAAACGACCAATTTCAACCCAATAGAAAATGTAACTTCAGATGAACAGAAAATAACTAAATGGAAACAAAAATCCCTACACGGAAAGTACCCTAATTTAATTCAAAAAGACCACATAGACCAGGAAGCATCTAATGCATGGCTTTGCAAAGGCAATATATATAAGGAGACTGAAGGTTTTATGGTGGCAATTCAAGACCAGATCATAAAAACTAAAAATTATCAAAAATATATAATGAAAGATATAAACATAGTGTCAGATAGATGTAGACTGTGTAACACCCAACAAGAAACCATAGATCATATCACAGGCGGCTGTCCATTTCTGGCAAATAAACAATATACAGATAGACATAATAATGTAGCAAAACAAATACACATACAACTAGCTAAAAAATACAAATTAATAGATAAAATTGAACCATATTACAAATACAAACCAAAAAGCGTACTTAATAACGGAATAGCTAAACTATACTGGGATAGGGATATTATCACAGATAAAACTACGCAAAACAATAGACCGGATATAACACTTACTTTAAAAGAACATAAAATTACATATTTAATAGACATATCAATACCTAATTCAGAAAATCTAAGGAAGAAATATACAGAAAAGATACAGAAATACATTCCATTAGCTGACGAAATACGCCAAATGTGGCAACAAAACACAGTCAAAATAATACCTATAATAATTTCATCTACAGGACTCATCCCTAAATCACTACACACATCATTAAGAGAGCTAGAGTTACACAAAACTACATACATACCACTACAGAAATCAGTTATAATTGACACATGTTCCATAGTTCGGCGATTCCTAACATCAACTACACAAACACCTACATCAATAAGCAACGAACCATCCCACTTAGTTCACACAAACTCGTGAATGGTTCGACAAACTTCCAGTATCAAGCTGAGGTTCCAAAAGAACAAGTAACACATAATATAATAATAATAATATCTTTATTGACATAAAACAGATTTACAAAATTTATAGAATTCTCTGACCCCTGCGCTAGTAGTAGAACTGTGTTGCAGAGGTCAGTGTCCTTCCGTTTCATTTCAGTAACATAATATTATTTTATGACAACAGATTTATGAAAATATGTACTTACTTCTAACTAAATCTAAGAATCTTAAAGGTAAGTTTCACAAATAAACAAAAAAAAAAGTGTTAATGTGTTTGGGTTACTGTCTGTCTGTGGGTGTATTTTAGTGTATGTATGTGTGTGTGTTTGTGTGTGTGTGTGTGTGAGTGAGTGTAGGTACATGTCAATGTGTGCGAGGAGCTCTATAGGGTTGCTTTTTATATTAGGTTACAACTGAAAGTAGGTTTTCCACAGCGTCATAGTCGAGCTTCATGAGCCAATTATGTATAACTTTTTTGAATTTATTATTATTGTGTTTTCTTATTTTATGTACTTTATTAAATTTATTAAAAGGAAGGAAAAAGGAGCAAGAAAGTTGAAATGTTTCTGTGCTAAGGTTGATTTAACACGAGGCACAATAAAACATAAAACTGCTATAATATTTTAATAAAATCTAAATTAATCGTTTTTCAGTAGTAACTGGCCATAAAATTTTGAAATTGGCCATTATTTAACTAAAAATTGGCCATATCAAAATAAACGTAATTAAACACACTAAATAATATTTTAAGGTCAAATAGAAATATTCCGAAACTTAAAAGAGTAAACTCTAAAAATATATTGCGCATGTTCGTTAAAAATACTCAACATCTTAACTTAAATATAAAGAGATCAATAATACCACAGTCCGTTACAATTAAGATGATAAATAATTAAGTAAATCACTATATACTAACAGGAATTAACGCGCAATAAATACCTTTGAATCGCTTGACGTTTCGACCAGGTTGCACTGATCGTGGTCACAAGCAGACTCTGCCTGTGACCACGATCGGTGCAACCTGGTCGGCGTACCAATCTCGCAAAGCCTTCTTCCACCCAGCTTTCAGCGGTCGAAAAGCTGCAACGTCTGCGGGTTGTAATATGCGCGTTGCATTCGGGTACAGTGCAATCAAATGTATTTTTAAGTTTCGACATAGTTCAGATATTTCTATTGTTATATGTGTTTTGTGTCCATCAACAAACAAAATTACTGGAAGTGGAATATTATTTTCTATAATTTGTTGATGGAAGCCAGCCTGAATCACTGCGACCAATTCCCCATCTAGATGGCACACTCAACGTTACTCGGTCAGGTATTATTTTATAGGGATAGATGATCATGGGATTGCACACGTGACCGGCGGCAGAAAATGTAAAAAGGACTGTTATGTTTTCTTTTGCTGATGCTTTCTCTATTTCATAAACATTTTTGCATCCCTTTTCTGCGAAAACTTTTCCTGTTTTCGGACAAATACTGAAGCCAGTTTCATCAGCATTAAAAACACGAGTGGGATCTTGAATGACAGAGGATACAAAAAAAAAAAAATACAAAAAATCTTTATTTCTTTAACAAAATTTTCTTCTTATAATTAGTTGCTGGAGTCTCCTTTTAAGCATGTAAATATGCCTGTGTCAGGAGGCTCCGCTCTTCCTAAACGCATTAACAGCATAGAGAGAGACATGTAAACATAAGTTTTGTAATTTAATTATTTAGTGGGTAAGCAAATTTAGTGGGTAAATATTTATTTATTATTAGCCTAAGGTGTGCTATAAGATTCCCTAGCCTCAAGAAGTTGGGGTAGGTTACAGTACCAGTAGGGGTGTGTGTGTGTGTGTGTGTGAGTGAGTGAGTGTGTATGTGAGAGTGAGTGAGTGTGTGTGTGTGTGTGTGTGTGTGTGTGTGTGTGTGTGTGTGTGTGTGTGTGTGTGTGTGTGTGTGTGTTTCTGTAATCAATGCATGTTTATTCCACGTATAACAATATTTTTTCTGTTTCTTCATAATTTAGGGTTTTTATCCACTTTATCAGTACTGATTTGCACTCATGAGAGGTCTTCGAAAAAATCTGTAATATTTTATTAACTTTATTGTAAAGATAAGCTGATCGCTTTTTGAATTGGATACTAGCAAAAGTAGTCTTTGTCATAGGAACATTTGTGACGATGTTTTTCCTACGTTTTGTTTCTATGCAAGGATCATAGGTTAATGTTTTATGTTTTTTTAATATGGTGTATACAATATATAATTTTCGAACTGACAGTAGGTTGGACACTTGATATAGACTCACAGTAGGGAAACGTTGTTTTTTGAAGTACATAACTTTTATAAGAGCTCTTTGAGCCCTTTCTACATCTAAAAACCGGGTTTTGAGAGCCCCTCCCCATATGGGAATACAATATAAAATTATGGATTGTACTAAAGCAATATAAATTTCATTTAGGAGGTTTTTTTCGCAGTTGGGGTTATTGGCCGTAGTTTTTGGGACTACATGGCGCAGCGATTTAAACATCCATATAAACTTCCTTATCCTAGAGGTAATCTGCTCAACTTGTGGGTACCATGATAGTCTCTGATCCAGTATAACTCCTAGGTATTTAAAAGAAGACACTTTTTCTATTAATGAGCAATCACATTGATTTCTTGCTATACTATCATTTTCGTTACATACATGTATTTGTAATCTGAAATCCTGTCTGGGTTGTGTACTATTATTGATAGTAAAGCAAATGTAATTTGTTTTTGATGTGTTTAACGTAAGGAGGTTATACTTTAGCCAATTAGCAACCCTAGACATACCATATTCAGCGTCAGTTTTAATAGAATCCCAAGAGTACCCAGAGAAAACGATGGCAGTATCGTCTGCATATGAAAAAAAATTGGCGTTTTTGATCTTCATATTACAGAGGTCGTTAATGTAAACTAAGAAGAGGGTAGGCCCCAAGACACTGCCTTGTGGTACACCATATGTTATGCCAATATCATCGCTGATGTACTGTTCCAGTTTAACCTTTTGTTTTCTATCAGACAGATAGTCTTTAAATATAGAGAGCTGTGTTCCTCTGATTCCAATTTTTTCAAGTTTTTTCGCAAGGATGGGGAGAGAGACGGTGTCAAAAGCTTTTTTTAAATCTATGAAGACTGATAGACATTTCTTGCCAACATCAAGCTGTTCTACAACAAGAGTACTAAGAGATGTTACTGCATCCTCAGTTGATATACCCTGTCTCAACCCAAATTGAGATGGGGATAATATGTTGAAAGAAGTTAGGTAATTTAGTAGTCTATTATTTAGTAGTTTTTCTATGATTTTAGATATTACTGGAAGAACTGAGATAGGTCTATAATTGTTAACGTCGTCTCTATCCCCACCCTTGAAAACAGGAGTAATAATTGATTGCTTTAATAAGGAAGGGAAGGTGCCCGTTCTAAAACAAAGATTACCTAGATAAGTAATAACTGGAGTAATTTCGTGTCTAACAAATTTAATGAACCTAGTTGAAATGTTGTCCCACCCCGGGGCGCTGTCAGATTTCAAATTTATTATAATGTTATTAACCTCATCAATGTCGGCATCATACAGGGTAAAAGACTGTGGTTGTGTTGGAAGCTCATTAATGTAATGATTTTGATCATCCACACTCATATTCAACTGAATGTCCTCAGCTAGCTCTTTACCTATATTAGCGAAGAAGTTATTAACAAAATTAGCAGACTCCACAGGAGACTGTTTTAAATAGGACAATTCCGTGTTTAATTTCTTAGATTTAGTAGTATAAGTTATTGCTTTGATATTTTTCCATAGCAATTTGTTATTTTTAGTTGATTTAGTAAGTATTTCTCTTTCATACTTTCTTTTAATTTTTTTTAATAGATTATTGCAATGATTTCTATATCGTGTGTAGGTAATTTTTTTAGTTTCGTTATAGGGGTCATTACGAGTATCTTTTTGTAGCTTGTTTCGATTTCTAATACATCTGAGAATGCCAGCGGTGATCCAGGGTTTGATTATACGTTTGTTACTTGGAATTTTTGTAGTTATAGTATTGTTTTTTATAGAATCAATTATTCTTTGAGTAAGGCAGTCAGTTAGTATGTTAGGGTCACTACACAAAAGTAGATCTGTTAGCTTTTTTTCTTGTAAATATGTTAGAGCCTTTTCAAAATCTGTGGTAGTATTGATTTTAGGTGCATTTTGATAAACTTTTATTTTACTTAATGAAAGAAATGTTGTGAAATGGTCAGTTATGGAAGTATGCAAGACTGCGATAAATGCTGTGATTTTACTTCTTTTTATTTTGAGCATATAATGGTCGAGGCAGTTCTGGCCTCTGGTGGGTAGTGAATGTCCAGAAAAGATGCTGTAGGCGGTGAGCATATTTAAATAATCCGCCCTATTTTTATACTCATAGGAGTTTTCTGTAGGTTTAGGTATTATATTGATATTTATGTCGCCCGTAATAATGATGTTTTTATTTTGCGATCTCAGGGTGGATAAGTAAGTCTCTAGAGAGTCAATGAAATTTTCAGCATTTTTATATGATGGTGAGCGATAGATGCACATAATTATGTTATTTAACACTTCAACTTGAAGACAGGAGGCCTGGACTAGTTTTATCTCTTTGACATTCGATTTTAGGCTATTTTTTATATAAACGACCACTCCGTCGTTTTGGTTAAGTTGACATGTAGTTACAAATGAGCAATATTTATCTAGATTAGGTATAGGTTTATGGGCGCTAAGCCGACATTCTGTTAACACTATTACATCAGTTTCAAAATTAAAACTAGTTAAGTTTACTAGGAAATCATCAAAATTGTGGTATATACTTCTTATATTCTGAGCTATAACAGTGAAGTCATTTTTATTTGCCTTATAAAGCTTCGTAAATTCCGTACAGTCACATGCTATTGTTTTTGCTATATTTAAGTTGTCTATTTCTTGTATATTTTGAATGAGGTCACCCATTTATCAAAGTTATAGGAACAAATTTTATTAAATGATGGTGCTTATTTTGTTTAGGTTGAGTAGTATTTAGTTTTATTACTTTATGAAGTGCTGTTAATTTAAATTTATTGCATAAACTTGTTTTGTTTTCATTAATTATAGTACTATTGTGTGGATAATAATAATATATGGAATGTGATATAGATATGTGTGTGTATGTAGATTGTTTGAATTTTGTATTGATTGGTATATTGTGTTGTGTGATATAGGCATGTGTGTGTATGTAGATTGTTTGAATTTTGTGTTGATTAGTATATTGTGTGATATATATATGTGTGTGTATGTAGATTGTTTGAATTTTGTGTTGATTAGTATATTGTATGACATATATATGTGTGTGTGTGTAGATTGTTTGAATTTTGTGGTTGTTTTGGAACGAGTACGAGGTGTACCATGGTTTTTGTGTTACAGTTAAGATAAGATTAATTTTACTTACTAACAATCTCAAAGAAAATATTATTTTACAATAATATGGACAATTTAGTATTATAGCATAAAGAGATATTATGCAAACTGTAACTAAAGAGTTCAAAAAGGTATTATTTTGTGATATTGTTAAAGTATCATAATCAAGGTCTAGTCAGTTTTCCGCCATTATTAGTTGCTGTATTTGGGCTTCATTTATGATGTTTATAATAGGCGACGTTTCAGTTTTTCGGACATATACTTTCCCGTAAGCAGTCCAGCAAAATTTATATTCTTTAGACTTTGCTAAATCCCGTGCGAGGAAGTGGAGTCGTGATCCCCGAAGCGTTAAGTGTTCAGACACAAATATTGGAGTGTCTTCAGAGGTTCGGAGACCGAGATGCTTCGCACATAATTTGCTCTTATGTTTGATGTTAAATTCTTTGCTTAATTTTAATATTTCTGTTTTCCGCAAAGTTGAGTTGGTTTCAACTATGATTGAAGTATTGAGAGTATCTGTCTTTTTTCCTCGGATTCTGTAAATGTCCTTTACATCTGTTGCGCTCATATTACTGCCCAGGTTTTTTGCGAGGCAGGTCACCATTTCTAGTAGATTTTCTTTAGTTTCGTTTTTAATTTTAGGTACGTTTTTAATTTCAAAATTGCTTTTCCGTTGACTTTTCTGCAGCTCCTCAATTTTATCTTCTAATATGTTAATGCATTTTTTGTCTTCTTTAGCTTGATTTTCTAAAGTCTCAATTTTCTTTTTGAAATCTTCATTCTGTGCTTTGAGGAAAGCAACAGAGTTTTCAATATTCTGATTGACCTCTCTAATTTCGTTTAGTGTAACCTTAATATCTTCAAGTTTTTCTTGGTGTTTGTCGAGAATAGTAATCATCATTTGTTTCATTTCTTCCTTGAAATTATCATAATCCGGTGTATATAAATCCGTTAGCGACCTCTTATTACGAGCGAAAACATAGTTAGGTGGTGTTTTATTTATATGGGTCGCACTTAGATCTGGGTCCGACATTGAGTTGTTCATCATAATGTTATTTTACTGCAGTCGTGAAATATGCGATGTAAATAATGTTTATATATAAGCGCTAGCGCACACGCCACTCTTGCAAAGCAAGGTTCGCAGCTATTATTGCTATCCCTCTCTCAAAACCCCCGAGGGGAGACACCTTATATCTGTAGGCACTAAGCGCAAGCAGGAGGGACCGATTCCACAACAGAACCAAGCGTGCGAGACACTGGCGGCCGTACAAAGTTACATATATCGGAGGGTCTTACTCGTTGGTTGATGCAAAAGTGAAAGGCAGGCCCGATGTCCAGTCGTGCGAGACACCGACGGCTGCACAAAGTTCCGTAAGCAAGGGGTCTTAGTCACTGGTCGTTCACAGGACACCGATACAAACACGTCCGAACACAGTGGCGGTTGCCGAGGAAGAGGATAGACCTTCATCGTCTAGATACTGTCTTATTTCCTGAAACCATTTTCTTATGTCCTGTTCGGAAACACAAGCACTTGCATTGGTAACTCCCTCTGATTCTTTGATCTGACAGCATTTCTGTGTAGAACTTTAGTATCAATTTTCATAATACTGCTTAATGCTAAATAACCTATTTTGTGTTCTCTTCAAACTGTATTGCACTTCATATCATGAGCAGTTATTTAGTAGATGAATATTTGAGCTTATTTAGTTTTTGATGAAAGATGAGTAATTATTTTAACTAATTTATAAACGTAATGTGATTGTGATATATACAACTATTTATTGATGCACGGCTCGGTCGAGGGGTGTTCGCATAGCAATCAATTTTATTATTGATATAAAATGTATGATTCTTAAAGCAATTCTATAAAATCTAAGCGTAGAGCTAATTTCACACGTTCCATTACAATAAACGAAAGCTTAGATTTAGAATAAGAAACAGACACTAATTTAAAGGAGTCAAAAACCAGAAACGGTTAAAGAGACCAGAAACGTGGAAGGGTAATAATATAAGGCGAAAAAAACTGGTTGTGCGAATCACATATGCCTTAAAAATAAAAGATCATACATATCTGCTAAGACTATGAAGAGTTCATGTTTTTGTAAGAAAACTTACTCTGACAAAATAGATGATACACAACTAAAAGCTGTATTTGAAATTTTTGGAATTAATTAAAAACCTGGGACATGAAACGACAATTTAACTTAGCATGTGTTCGACAGAAATCTAATGAAAGACGTAGAGTACGTAATGAAGAAAGTACAACACCACGAAACCGTACTTTATAATACAGTTTTATTGATAAGAAAGAAATTAATGTTTTTAAGACCTTTTTTCTGGAAACTAGGGATATAAAAAACAGTGGTCAGAAATTCTATCAAAAAAATCACTATGGTATTGTAGAAGAAGTAAACAGAAAGAGCCACCTAATAAGACGGCGAACGAAGTCATTGCCGGAATAAAAATTTCTCAAATATGAAAGCCACTACAGTAGAGAAAAGACAGGACGTGAATAGAGAGACGTGACGTTGATTGCCAAAATGTGGAAGTACAGAAAGATTTTTAACACTCATTTTGATTCAGGGTTTAATCCATCAGAGATGATGATTGTGATAGTTTTTTTCGTTCAAATACGTAGTTCTCAAGGTACCGAAAAAGAAACTTTAGATGCAAAATATGAATAACAGGTGCAAGAAGCAAAGATTCGATATGATTTGAAAGCTTTTGATAAACTTCAATGTGGAATAAATTCTGATTGTAAGATATTCACTGTCGACTTACAGAAATCTTTAGAACCTACTTTTCTACTAACGGACAGCCTTAGTTTCTATTTAAGCAAGTTCATACATACAACGATACAATATTACAGAGGGTGTCTCATAAGTAATGTCGGATTTCATATGTGAAAATTCCTACGCCTCAATTTATTACTCAAACGTGTCGTAACTTGTTAAGACTAGTCTCTTATTCTATGAAGAGTACAATTGCTTTACTTACTTACTCTTTTAATAATACTCTCTTTGTTTATTGACGACGCACTGCGTTTTTATAATAAACTAGCTGACCCGGCGAACTTCGTACCGCCTAAATACTTGTAAGATATCTGATTTAAGGTATCCGACGTTCGTAAATAAACTCAACTGCGTTTCTGTAAATAAAGTTAATTTTTATTGTTTTACAAGAGATTGTAGTACTACAAAATATAACTTTACCTGTAAATAAAGAAACAACATTCAAAGCTTTTAATTTCACGAATATAGTCATCTTTAAATCCCTCACTGCCTCGTTGGTTTAGTGGTCCGTAGCGCGACTGCTGAGCAGGAGGTCTCGGGTTCGATTCCCGGGTCGGGCAAAGTGTTATTGAGTTTTTCTGTTAGGAAATTCTCAGTAGCAGCCCGGAGTTTGGAAATGTGCCCGGTTGATGGCAATAGACTCACCACCTATTACATGGGACTTAATAACAGCATTGGTGAAATGTGGGTGTACAATTGTGTACACCTCTGCCTACCCCTTCGGGGAATACAGGCGTGATGCTATGTTATGCTATGTATGTTTAAATCCCTCAGGTATTTTGTCTCACACAATAAATCTTTTTTCATAACCTCAAAATCACAATGACATGAACAAAACTGTAATCTCCACTTCAGTCAGTCATTCATTCCTACATTCATACAATCGTATTACTATTTTATTTACGAGATTTCATCGCGCGCGAGTCGTGTCGAAATAGTAGTGAATTTAATTACTTCTGACTTAATGAATTGCTAGTGGGTAAACTAGAGGTGATTATTCAAGAATTATAAAAGTTAACGATTACGCAATGGATAACGAAGATACAAAGTACAAAGAGACGAGAAGAGTACAAAACCTATAAATAGGTACAAAATATGTATTCTATTATCAAATCGTGTGGTGTGGGTTAGTGATTTTATCAGTTATAATATTTAAAAGTGTTGTGGACTTGCTTAGGTATCTACTTTGATGTTTTTTTTTTAATACCCAGATACTTAATAACCGACGCAAACTTGCCAATCTTCGAAATTTGATTCAGTCCCGCAGAGACCAAGCTAAAGCTGGCGAAACAGGTGCTAGTGGCTGGTAAGTTAATACATTCTTACTCGTTTTACAAGCAAATTTGTATACTTATACCAATTTGCTTGTAAAACGAGTAAATAGCTAAGAGCGAGATATATACGAGAACCCGTAGTAGAAAAAAGTATTGATGTTCCATTTGCAGAAGTGTTTGGCCATGCCGAATTGAACTAATAGTAAATATTTTTATCTATGAAAGTTTTGGACACTAAATTTGACAATATTTGATTCTACAGCTAATAGCGCTGCAAACATTTTATTGACTGAAAATATAGGTGACAGAGGAGGAAACGAAATAGGTTCTTGTCTGATTAGATGGTTGAAGAAAACAGTGAGAATCTTACCAACGTAAGAGAATTAAATCTGTGATCTGATAGCTGTGCGGGCCAAAACCGATTGAAGAAATTTGATGATGGTGATGACTTACACGTGGATATTGCACAAACATTTTCAGCTAACAATAATAAACCACAAATTTATGCTGAAGGGTCATACACACATAAATCGAAAAATGAAAAGACAATTGTAAACAATGCCGATTGCGATACTCCGAGACTGGTCCCAGTTTATTTGAACTTGTAAAGGAAGGAGAACTTTTAACGTCTATGATATGCAACTTAATAATTTTAAAGACGTTACGTCTTTGTATAAGAAAAATGGTCCTTTTGTTTCCAGAAAGAAGAATAAAGTCGGTAAAGATATTAAAATATCAGAATGTGTTTGACTTCAAGTTAAACAAAACCAGCCCGGAATAATATTTTGTAAAAATACATTCCCAGACGATTTTTCCGAACTATCTTTAACCCGAAATGCTTCTGAGCGAATTCAGTTCCCTGAACATTTACCTAGTGTAAGTCAAACTGGAAAGTCCATATCAACCGAAACATACATATTATAAAAATTTCAAACATTCCGAGAGCGAAGCAGGTTGTCCTGAAACTTATTAAATTTAATCATTCATTTTAACAATTTTTGCTTGAGAACATTATATTTTTCTATTTTTTTTTTTTTTTAGATTTTGTCGAATCAATCAATCCATATATTTATTGCTGAACATAGTACATTTAAATGATCATTACAAGATGTTGTTTGAATGCGCAGTTCACTATATTCTGCCAATTTAGGCATGCAAAATAAAACACAGAGTGGTACAAATAAAAAAATTAAAAGAAAACATGTCAAGAAATGTGTATGTTATTTTATAATAAATCGGACCTAGAAAGCACACGTCAAAATGTCCATACGGAAATAACTAGAATAACGTATTCTATCCGACAAATACTCTTTGATAATATTTAATTTTTAGTGCCTAGTTTCGTGTGCGTGATATTTCATTTCAATTGTCAGGGGCCAGCTGAAAATCATTGCTGTGCATCAACGCAGCATATACTGAGCTGGACCCCCAGTTACACATGTATTGCTTTTATTGTATTTTGTATAATTTATGTAAAGTTTGTGTAACAAAATAAATGGATTAATATCGTTTATAATTTCATTTAATTCCGACCTTATGTACTTCATAAAGAATAATTTAAAAGCTACATACATAGGTATCATAATAGGATTGGGCTTAATTTTTTTTTTATTTCTTTTCTAACATAATGTTACGTCTTAAAAAAACACACATTTATTTTACCAAAAAATTGCAGGCATAATTTGGATCACTACATAAAGGTAAAAGGATTCGTCTTTTTATAACATTTTACAAGCATAATTATTGAGTGCAATAATCCGCGTATCAGTGTAATAAAAGTGTCTATGAAAGACCGCGCATTTCTTGTGTTTAGTATTTACATGCCAACAAATGGAATAGACAAATTGGAGGAGTTTACGACATGTTTTGGCGAGGTATGTGCGATAGTCGATCATTACTCTATAGAATCTGTTTACGTACTAGGAGATTTTAATGCTCATCCGGGAGAATTATTCGGTAACGAACTAATTAATTTATGTATGGACCAACAATGGACCTGTGTGGATATAGATGTGTTAGGAAGTGTATTAAATAATTATACATTTATATGCGAGGCTCACGGGTGTGTGAGGTGGCTCGATCACTGTGTTACTAGTCATTCTGCCAAATAAACTATTAAGAATGTATTTATTAATTATGACACGTTTTGGTCAGATCATTTGCCCTTAGTCATTGAATGTGAATTAAGTGCAATTATATGTAAAAATAGTCATTGTAGTAACAATACTAAAAATAAAGCTGTTTGGGGCTATAGAACTAAGGAACAGATAAAAAGCTATACCAAATTGTGCAATAGTAAACTTAAATTAATAGATTTTCCTGTTGAATTAAGACAATGTAGTTATGATATTTGTAATTGTAGGGAACATAGAAACAATTTAGATAAACTATATAAGGATATAATAATGGCAATAACAGCCTCAGCCGTTAACACTTGTGAAACTCAGTCTCACACGCGTAAGAAAAAGCATGTGATAGGATGGAATAAGTATGTATGTGAAGCCCACAGGGAAGCTAGAAGTAAATTCTTATATTGGGTTTCTCAGGATAGGCCACAATCCGGTACTATATATGAAGAAATGTGTGAGAGTCGCAAAGTATTTAAAAATAGATTAAAGTGGTGTCACAATAATAAAGAACAGTTAAAAATGGAAATCATTTCAGAATGTCGTGCCTCTAAAAACTTTAGTGACTTTTGGAAAGCAACCAATAGTTTAAACCATAAGACTGGCCTTCCTGTGAGCGTGGGAGGTGTGAGTGATAGCAGAGATATAGCGGAACTGTTTAGAGAACATTTTACCACAAAGTCTCCATTGGATCCTTCGTCTGCAGATCCTGGGTCTACCATGACCGGTGATTTGTATAACGTGTCTGCTAAACAAGTTCGTCAAATTGTGAGTAGAATGTCTAAGGGCAAGTCACCGGGTCATGATGGACTCAGTATCGAGCATCTTAAATACGCTGGTGTTCATTTACCACGTGTGCTCGCAATGTTCTATACTTTATGTCTGAATCACTCGTACTTGCCTTTGGACCTTATGAAAACCATCATAGTACCGATTGTTAAGAATAAAACTGGGGATTTGTCCGATAAGAACAACTACCGACCAATTTCCTTAGCTACAATCGTGGCCAAGGTGTTGGACAGTGTGCTCGACTCAGAACTTGATAAACATCTCAATATTCATGATGCTCAGTTCGGTTTTCGCGCGGGACTTTCCACTGAAAGCGCAATTCTGAGTCTGAAGCACACTGTTCAATACTACACGGAAAGAAGTACACCTGTGTATGAGTGCTTTCTTGACCTCTCCAAAGCATTGACCTTGTATCGTATGACTTGTTATGGGAGAAACTCAAGAAAACTGGCGTGCATACACGGGTACAACGGATTTTTCATTTCTGGTACCGAAACCAGAATAATTATGTAAGATGGGCAAACACCTACTCAGACACGTACAGGTTGGAGTGCGGGGTGAGACAAGGTGGTTTGAGTTCTCCTAAGCTCTTCAACTTGTACGTTAACGAGCTTATAGTTGGGCTCAGCAGCACACGAGTAGGATGCTGGATTGACAACGTATGTATGAACAACTTTAGTTACGCGGATGACATGGTGCTGCTGACCCCAACTGTAAGTGCAATGAGGCAGTTGCTCGCAATATGTGAAACATATAGCCTTCAGCAGGGTTTAATATATAATGCTAAGAAGAGTGAGTACATGGTTTTCAAGGCCCCCGGCAAATGTACATTAAACGTGCCCGCAATAAAACTAAATGACGTTGAACTAAAGCGGGTAGAAAAGTTCAAATATCTCGGACATTATGTTACTGAGGACCTTGAAGACCAAGTTGACATAGAAAGGGAACGTAGGGCATTGGCGGTTAGAAGTAATATGCTGGCCCGCAGGTTTGTGCGTTGTAGTGAACAAGTCAAGGTCACACTATTTAAAGCCTACTGCCAGACTTTCTACACGTGCAACCTGTGGTTCAAATATACGCAGAGGACGCTCAATGCCCTACGTGTCCAATATAACAATGGATTTAGGATGTTGTTGGGGCTGCCCCGTTTTTGCAGTGCCTCTAGTATGTTTGCGGAAGCCAGGGTAGACGGCTTCCATGCGGTAATTCGCAAGCGGCTCGCATCATTACTGAGCAGAGTCAGGAGCAGCACCAACAGCATCCTACAGGTAATTGCGGAAAAGCAGGACTCAGGCATCCTGAAGACATTTATACGTGCTAAAATTTTGTAAACATTTTGTAAATTTTCATTATTTCATTATTTTTGTAACTATGTATGGACATTGATCTGAAATAAAGATTATTATTATTATATAAGGTTGGATGTCACCAAAAAAGTAGTCTTTGATTAATAAACTAACGAGGATTCTCTATAAAACTATACAATTTTTGTTAGCCTAATGGAACATAAACAACAGAACAAATTTGTTTTGACTCTCCTTTAAATTTGTGATGCATCTCGTCGAGATATAATGTCAAACAGTATCTTTGTTATGAAGAATTTGGGATTATTAAATAAAAACAGTGTTATATCAGGATATTTTATTATTGTGCAACTAAAAGAAGAAAGTCTCCGTCATGCCCCGGTGCGGTAATATGAGTTGTGGTTTGAAGACAGATAAAAATCAATCTGGATTGACTTTGCATAGGTCTTTTACGGAATATTACGAAGTTTATGGTTTTTACATTATTAATAACGTATGTATTAGTTAATTCCCAATCAGATTCATGCAAGAATCACTCGTGTGTTATTTTCAATCATGTAACTAGTGTCATATTCGTTATCGATACGATATCGATATTTATTTATTTTGTGATCTTCAATATTTCAAAACCCTGTACAGGTGAAAAAGTGGGAATGTCCCGAGTGTAACGGAACGTAACATGAAATGTGATGCTAGCTCCTATTTTTTCACTTACACCGAAACTTGTGGACGTAAGGGTTCCGGTGAAGTGGTTTCATTTTTATTTCACTATTTTAAAAACCATTTAGATCATCGCGTGCAAATAAATAAGGAGTACAAGCATATCCAGAATCTCCTAATAGTCCGCCTTTAAATTCTGATTGCTCAAATCATTGTTTTAAGCAACATTCATAAAATATTCTTGAGTCATGTGTGCTGCTTCGTCAATGTGCCACCACATCATGATTTATAAACTAGTAAGTGCCTACCACTTGCCTAAATTCATACAATGAATAAAAAAATGCAATCACATTATTCTGCCCCACATTAGTTTGTGGCATTTTAATCCAATGACATCTTTGTGCTACTAATGATAAAGCAACTTGTTTGCGTAGAAGTGATATTGTCGGCTGACTCATTCCACTTAGATCTCCTGCATCATCTTGCTTATGAATTAAAAAATATTGTATCAGAAATTAGTAGTGGAAGATATTTGTGGTGGTGCGCCTTGCATGTGTAGGTGTGTAAGGTTCTTAAGGACAGGAGAGACAATTAAACACTCGGCCAGTCAGACACGAACTAAATATATTTTTAATATTTTAACAATTATAAATAATAAACATAAATTGCAACACACTGAGTAGTTGACCTAGATAACGTTCCTTGCACTGTTGTATCAGCACCTACAGTACTTCCCCCTTAAAAAAAAAACTCTTGTTACTGTCCCTGCGATGTTGGATGACAATGCTCGCTGCAGCGCACTGACACTGATGGAACTGGAGCTGCGACTTTGACCGCTCGCAGCGCGCGTCTGTCATCGATGTACCGGAACACCGTCTTGTAGAACCTCTTCTTGCATCGACTGCATCCAATATACAGCAGAAGTACCAAAGCAATGCAGAATAATCCTCCCATCGCTAAGTCCCTCATGGTAGCACTTGCATTAGCGCCTCCAGATCCGGCTGCGTTTTGGGCCACCACGATCTTTTTTTAGGTTTCGTTTATGCCGCTAAACTTAAGAATTAAGTTTTTCGCCAACGACGGCTATAATCCATAAAATTGTCAACGACTGCTAATGATTTTAAAATTGCTTCGACCTACCAGTATCATCCGATGATATAATACGTCTTCGTCGTTTTAATTTATTTTCCAATCTTTTAATTTTCTTAGATATCCTATCTTCTCGCTCTTCACGAAGTTTCCTTTTGTTCCCCATACTATTTTCACTTCACTTGTAAAAATAACACGAGGGAGTAGAATGTGTGCGAAGGCTACAGCACGATAACGCAGAATGAAACCATCGAAATAAATCACGACCGCCAGCTATCAAAATTGTGGAAGGGAAAAATGTGTTGCGATAAAAAAAAACAATCGTGTAAGGCCTATAGTATCAGCGAGGCGTATAGATGGTGCTACTACACCATGTTAAACGTAAATCGCAAAGAATAAAGCTGCGAAACATAATAATTATCATCTGCGTCACTGCGTTGAACGTTGCCATCATCTTCTTCTACAGCCTCAAGCAGATCTTGCTTGTGCATTGCAATATTGTGTGGTATTGCCAATGCAACAATATATAGTTTAGTATGTATTAATCTTGTTCTGAATCCTCGTAATAAAGAACGAAATCTTTGCTTCCATACTCGGAAACATCGTTCTACAGTGTGTCGGGTCCTAATGTGTACATTTTTGTTTGGTTGTACATTAGCTATAGTTTAACGGTTATTACTCACGCGCATACTTCGGGATTGCCCGACTAGTTTCGAACTCATGAGCTGAGCCCGCGGCGATGTCGCAAGTCAAACTCAGTATGCGCGTGAGTAATAACCGTTAAACTATAACATAGCATTACGCCTGTATTCCCCGAAGGGGTAGGCAGAGCTGTACACAATTGTACACCCACATTTCACCAATGCTGTTATTAAGTCCCATGTAATAGGTGGTGAGCCTATTGCCATCAACCGGGCACATTTCCAAACTCCGGGCGTCTACTGAGAATTTCCTAACAGAAAAACTCAATAACACTTTGCCCGACCCGAGAATCGAACCCGAGACCTCCTGCTCAGCAGTCGCGCTACGGACCACTAAACCAACGAGGCAGTTAAACTATAACTAATATGAATGTGTCTTACGAAAGTTATTATACAAAAATGGTTGTACATTTCTTCTTTTTGTGTATTAGGATGCAAGTGCATGTGCAAATAAATAAGGAGTACAAGCATATCTTGAATCTCCTAATAAATATTGATTGCTCAAATCTTTGTTTTAAGCAACATTAATTAAATATTCTTGAATCATGTGTGCTGCCTCGTCAATGTGCCACCACATCATGATTTCTAAACTAGTAAGTGCTTACCACTTTTCTAAATTCATACAATGAATAAAAACATGCAATCACATTATTCTGCCCCACATTAGTTTGTGACATTTTAATCCAATGACATTTTTGTGCTACTAATGATAAAGCAACTTGTTTGCGTAGAAGTGATATTGTCGGCTGACTCGTTCCACTTAGATCTCTTGCATCATCTTGAATGTTACGAATTAAAAAATATTGTATAAGAAATGAGTAGTGGAAGATATTGATCTGTCAAATTGATCACACTTCTATTTACCTCTGCACGGGCCCGGGTTCTTGTTGCATTCAAAACTTTCAGATGGGGTGCTATAAAGCCACCTCTTGCATCACCAGCTAAGTCATTTTTCACCATGTCAATAATGAAAACGGCAGTAGATCGAGAAAACCTGTACTTAGATTTAAATTCGGCTTCTTGAAGTTCTTCTAGTGGATTCTATAAACTTCGGAATTTTATAAACTTTCTCACGCCTCATTAATGGAATCAGATTTCTAACTTTATTTACAATCACCCTCAAATCAACGGAGTTTAGAGTTAAATGATCTCATTTACTCGTTCATTCTTTACCTAATAATTTATTGAGGTAGGTATCATCCTACATATAAGATACCTAAAATAATTGGCCTTTGTAAATAAAATCAAGTACAGTAAATAACGTCAATATAAGATGCAGATATTTATGAGAATAAAAACCAAAATACAATTACAAAAAAAAGTACACCGAAAAATTGTAAAAGCTAAATGACATAATCAACCAATCGAGTTCAGAAATCGGTTAGTGGCAGCTACACTGTTGGACATAGGCTTTTTCTAATTTATGTTAACTGTGATACTTACCAAAGTAGGTTATAGCACACAGCGGGACATTACAACCTGGGCAATAGGTCTGCATTCGTTTATGACAAACGATGCATGTTCTTCGCATTCTTTGGGACTAGTCTGGTTTAAACACATACTCAGCCGGTAAGTGCTGCTGGATTTCCGCGGAAAATACTGGCGGCCCCGAACATACTCCGCCAGTAATTGGCTTTAAAACTGGTGGTGAATGTGTAGATAACAGGGAATTTACAAGGACTTTTCTAAACGTCCGGTGATTAACAACACTCGTCGATGGGTGATCAGGTAGAGAACTATGTTTGTGAAGAATGAATGCGTTCAACACGCGCGACTTCTTAATGTTAACGTGTTAAAAACGTTTTGTACCAGATTTTTGTTCTTTTATGCTAGTTAACCATAAATAAAATGTGGAACATTGCAAGCATCTGGTCCTTTTTATCTACTCCACCCATACGAATGTTGTAGTCATGGACGACAGTAGGCTTTCAATTACCGTCACGGGAGTAAGATGCTAGACCATGGTAGGTGGAAGTCATTAGCACACGGTTTTGGTCCCTTCAGATCAGAATGTCTACGTCCCCTATCGTACAACCATGCACCTCACGGATCGACATATTTTGTTTCGTATGCGGGGAATGTTGTAAAAATTATCCATTCGGACAGTGTGCCCTCTATATTTCAACTCATCTAATAACTGGAGTACACTGAAACAGGAGAATTGCCTTGCCGAGAGGCTTCGTTTTCTCTTCCCGCGTGCACAACAAAACGCTATAAATAACCAGAAGTGGAATTACAGACTTCGTAGGTTTTGATGCCCACAATTGATTACTACTCAACCACTATTTCCATTACGTTAAAGATTCGTCTAATGCAATGTTTAGCCCTAATTGGTACAAATATTGGAAATTTTAAATTAAGATGTGTCACTATTGCAGCAATTTTTTTTTGGCTCTTGTGGGGTAATATCTCTAATATCAGCTTAATTATTATTAAAATGGAGGCAAGAGCTAATTAAGCTGAAGCGATTGTAGCTGATATATTTACCAAAGTTTCGTGTGTCAAAAATATATTTGTCTTAGGACCAATATTCTCTTATGTGACTCTTCACCACAATTCCAGTAGCGAAAATTAATGCGAAGAATACATACATCTCATTTAGATTCGTCTCCGTCCAAAACGCGATTCTGCTCTGTTCTCCAAACGTCATGTCGTCATTTTTTCGACCAATTGTTCAACATATCTGATCCATAATATTTTAGTCCCATATTGCAACAAATGCGCTATATGGATCCACAAATTGTGCAGTAGGGCCCACGCTTTGAGTGAAAGGCTCCCTTCTCTCTCGCCATGGAACAGGAGATAACGATACCCCATAAATCAAAATTGGTTCAGGCTTTTAGAAGTTATGGTCAAACGACTGACGTAGTTTACGTCACTGTGCGCGTGTAGTCTCCTCCGCGTTGAGCGGCGCGGGCGGTCAGCTGGCTTCGTAGACGGTCGGCTCGCGTTGTAAGACGGCCGGCTCGCGTCGTAAGACGGTGGTGCCATTAGGGCAGGGAGCGGTGGGCGGGTGGAAGAGGGCGGCAAACGCCATGGTGTAGACAGTAGGTATTTTACGAGTCGAGCATAGGGGGACTAACCGGTTTTGTCAAACCGAAAAATAATATTTGGCAACTCAATAAAATAAGTTAAGCAATCTCTTGAATCAGTTACATAATCTAATTTCAAATTATAGCGATAAGGTTATTATCGCTATAATTTTTTAGCGCATATTCGTTGTTTCTTGTTTTTTTTTTATATAACCTATGTATTTTTCTTATATAACTTAAGAAGTATTTTTTTTTTCGACTGTGATATCTCATATCTTAGCTTGCAATCCAGATATCCGCTGATTTTCAAATCCGGATTTAACTAGCATCACCATCCGGATTTTTCGGATGATACGGATAGTTGTATTTCTCTTTAAAATATTAAATAAAACGCTGTCATCTGTAAAGTACATAACTGTTATAACGTTATTTATTATTTTAATATAGTTAATCACTCTTGCAATTATTTATTCACTTCACAAATCACAACAACTCAATTTAGTGACAGAGATCATAACAACATTGACAACTTGTTAACATTATGTAAAACTTACATCCATACTACACGCATTTTCAAGATTGTATTGTATGTATCGCTTCTCACTTAAAACCGTTTTTGTTCTAAACTTTTCACCCACGCTGAGCCCCTCATTGTTATTGACAACGGGCGGCTGTCCGGCCCTTCGCGCACTCGTAAGAGAGATTTTCAAAATGTTTGTACATTTTTTCGTGTTAAAACGTCCAGGTGAATATATTCCAGGAATGACACATTAAAGCGATCAAATTCGTATTATTATCCTTGAACACCATTCTACCCAGTGGGTATCAACATTTCTTTTTTTTTTTTTATTTATTTATTTACTTATTTAGAAATTAAAATAATTAGAAATTTCATAAAAATAAGAAGTTTACTTCCTCAGTGTCCTAATATTTCCATACAGTAACCTCGTGTCTCATAACAAGATCGCGTTACAAAAAATGTCATAAAGGAGAAACTTCTCATATATTTACATGTGCTAAGTGCGTAATATCTTTATGACTCCTATTATGATGTAAATGATATAAAATATAAATTAATAACCTATTGCATAATAATAATAACATCGGTTAAATGTATGTCTTCCATTTCATTCATTTTTGTTATTCTTTATTGTTAGACAAATATTAGTGGATATTTGAAGTTTTCTACTGGCAACATTCTCCATTTAAAACCGGCCAATCAAATGACATCAGTACGTCAGTCGGCCATTTTGTCAGCGGATGCCACCGACAAGAAAAGTGTGTTTGTGCCTGTGCAGTGTTTTTTCAACAATAAATCGTTCATTTTAGTTGTTTTGCTGTAAAAGCAACGGTAAGGTTGTTTTTTATTATTGTTGCATAAATTTAAAGAAAAATATTGACAAAATAAGAAATAAATCTTGGATACATCCAATTTGAGTCTTTCTAACCTTCAAATGTTTGAGGTTATAATTTAACTCGAATGTTAATTTCTTTTTTGTAACGATTTTTTCTTTTTTTTTTTGTTGCGTAACGAAAATGAAGTAAGGCCGATTTCATACAAAATTATTCCGTTTATCTAATTTGACTCATACGTTGATTTATTTTTGATACACATTATTTTGTAAATGACTATTTCAAAAATTAAATAATAAATCATTTAAATATATTAAAAAATATAGGTAGCGTTTAGTATACGCAAAATCATCGTTTTTAAAGTATAAAAAACCGAATAAAAGTATTTTTAAATAGTAAATTGATATTGAATATTGAATTCGTATAAAAAAAGGGACAAGTATTTTGAATGAGTAGTTTTGTCATAAATATAAAATTAATGAGACCCTGTGTTCTTTTATAAAGGAATGCCGATGACTCCCGCAGAACGACAACGTCAGTATAGAGAAAGACTGAAGTTAAAAAATCCTGAAAAGTATAAAGAAATTAATCAGAGGAACTTGGAACGGATCAAAAGTAAATATGTCATTATTTGCAAACTAACAGAGAGTCAAAAAGCTTTAAGAAGAAGAAACTGGAGAAGATTGAAGAAAAATCAGAAACAAAATTGTCAAGACAAAGATGAAAAGAAAACAAAATCACGGAAGCTATATTTCCGAAAATACTACAATTTAAAGAAGAGAGTAAAAATGCAGGCCAGCCAACTAGAAAAACAAAAAAAGAAATAGCAGCTCTTAAAAAGAAAGTATACAGAAAAACAATTCTTTTGAAATGTAAAAAAATTGAGAATTCAAAAGCTTACGACGAAGAAGAAATTCCTGAACCAATTGTAACACCTGAATCAAAAGTAAATTCATTCATGCATGATTTGAGTATTGCCAAAGAAAAAGATAGGGATAAAGTAAAGCGAGTTATTTTAGAAAATATGGTTTTAAATGAATCTTTAGTATATCAGTATAAGACTTCTAAAAGTAATAAAGAAAAAGACATATTGAAAAATATTTTTAAAACAGATA
Organism: Xylocampa areola; assembly: GCA_935421205.1. Lineage (NCBI taxonomy): Eukaryota > Metazoa > Arthropoda > Insecta > Lepidoptera > Noctuidae > Xylocampa > Xylocampa areola. The sequence continues at coordinate 13,928,353 of OW285220.1, forward strand.
TAGCCAAAAAATATAAATTATGCACTCGATCAGGGCATTGGCCTAAAAGGAAGGATCCGGTTCACAAAAAAAACGCACATCACCAAACGCAGTATATTGGCCAAGAAAATTCGTCAATTTTATTTCCAAGACGATGTAAGTCGCTTTTCTGCAGGAAAGAAAGAGACAAAGACGCAGAAAAAAATAAAGTTACAAAAACGTTATCTTCTTGATACTTTAATTAATTTACCCAAAAAATTCAAAGAAGATACGGGTATCCAAGTATCTTATGCCACATTTGTCAGACACAAGCCATTCCATATTGTTACTCCACTTCTTCGAGACCGAAATACTTGTGTTTGTAAGATTCATGCCAACATGGAAATCAAATTTATTGCACTGAAAAAAAAAAAAAAAATAACATCTTTTCATCTTGTAGAAGCTATGGTATGTGATAAGAGATAAAAGGAGTGCATGAATTCTGAATGTGATGTGTGCAGTAAAATTTCTTTGGAGTATGACAAATTACTGAAACAAGAGAATATTTCGTGGCTTGAGTGGTCATTTAAAAATATCGAATATGAAAAGGATAACGAAATTAAGAAGTCAAAACGAGTAGTGACGGAGACAAAATCTGATAGGTTAGAAAACTTTGTATGTCTGTTTGAGGCAGAATTAAAAAGATACATGGTGCATGTCTTCAATATTGCCCACCAATATAAAACTTATAACGAAGTAGTTTTGCATTGTGATTTCTCGGAGAACTACGCATGCAAACTCCGCGAAGAAATTCAAGCGGTCCATTTTGGTTCTTCCCAATACCAAATTTAACTATACACTAGTGTTGTGTACAAAAAAAAATAAAAGGCCTCAGTCATATTGCACATTCTCGGATTCAACAAATCACGCACCAAAAGCCATCTGGGCACACTTAAATCCAGTTTTGAGGGACATCAAAAAGAAATACCCTGAAGTGACAATTCTGCACGCATTTTCCGACGGGCCCACGACCCAGTACAAACAAAAAAAGAACTTCTACCTATTTAAGAAAACTTTGAAAGACTTAGAATTTGTTAAAGGAACTTGGAATTTTTCTGAGTCTTTTCATGGTAAGGGACCTGCTGATCGTATAGGCGGAGTTATCAAACGACTCTTAGACCTAAGGGTCTCACATGGAAGAGATGTTACAGATGCTGGAACTGCACTTGCTCTTCTGAAGGATCAGTGTAGAGTAACACTTTTCATAGTAAATGACAAAGATATAAATCTTATCAAAGAATGCAACGAAACTGCCCTGAATTCTTTGATACCTGTACCCAACTCACAAAAACTACACCAAATACAGGCGGTGAATGATGATACCAATGACATATATTATCGAACGTTGAGTTGTTTCTGTAATAGCTCTGGGAAAAGAGGGTTTTGCGATTGCTTGTCGCTAAAAAAACATTGCTTGTTAACACCTAAAAGAAAACGAACTCGTCGAATTTCTTCTGATGAAGAAGAAACTTTCATATTTTCTAGAAAGTTTTCATCCAAAGCTGAGCCACCAACATAAAACGATCAGGCGCGCCCACTATTTTATCAAATATTAGAGTCAATTATACTCTTAACGATTTAACAAACCTAATAGGTCCAAAACGTTACAACGTATCCTCAAATGACTTGACTAAACATTTTCCAGAAATGGTTGGTTTTACTTTGCGAGGAACAGAGGGAGGAGAGCCATGTTCCTCTGAATCAAAAAATACTATTAAAAATCTAAGTAGGTTTAACTTTTTTGATCTCAGCGACAGTGATGAAAATTAAGTAGTAGGTAGTCGTAGAGAGAAAGGATAGGAATGGATGTCATAATCAGAATATTTTGATTATACAATACATACCTAATGAGTGACCTATGTCATTTATGTGATATAGGTACTGTTTTCTTTGATTTTCCATTTTTTGTAGTACTAGTCTATTCAAAATAAAAGATTCACTAAATGTTTATGACTAGGCTAGACATATCAATAAGAAAATTTAAAAAAAAAAATATGATCCTAAGAAACTTTCTATTTTAAGACTGATTTTAAGACTGTAAGTTCAATAGACTGATTATATTATTATAAATGATGATTATATTATATTAGGTATAACCTAATCACAAAACAATCATTGTGTGAGAGTTAAAATAATATACAATTTTTTTTGAAGCTTCAATGGAAGTTTTAAACGTATTATGGTAAGCCTGATGATTATACAAACATACCTAATGAATGACGTATGACAGTTATGTGATATAGATACTGTTTTCTTTTATTTTTCATTATTTTGTAGTACTAGTCTATTCAAAATAAAAGATTCACTAAATGTTTATGACTAGGCTAGACATATAAATAATTTAAAAAAAAAATGACCCTATGAAACTTTCAATTTTGAGACTGATTTTAAGACTGTAAGTTCAATAGGCTGATTATACTACTAATAAATGATGATTATAATGCAGTTTCGTGGTTTTAATTCTCTTCTGTGAAATAGCCCTAATATTTCATTTTTGTTACGTTTTTCATCTTGGTAACGGTATTCGCTTTTGTTTCATTTTTGTAACTGGACAAAAATTTTGAAAATCACCCGTAAACAAGTTGTATTCCATGTAGAGAGGTGTTGTGTTAAGTTTGTGTAAAAAGCCGATGCAGTCAGATGTAAGTAACTTTAATTCTTCACTTTCGCTATGGCTGTTGATAGTAATGTACGTACTCGTATTAATTCGTATAGTATAATAAATGTTGTTTAAAAATTCTAGAATTTTCAAAATGAAATGGTGCTCAGGCACAATGCAATATTTGCAAACAAGTTTTGAAAATCGCAGGATCGACATCACCTTTACATAATCACCTTCGATCAAAACATTCAATTAATGTTAAAAATCAAAGCACTTCAAGACCAGAATGCACATTGATTGGCCAGTCAAGTAGTTCAATTAATATGACAACACAAGCATCCAAGTCTTATTCTGAAGAAAATGTGACACCAAATAAAAAAGCTAAAATAGTCGATTATTTTATGTCTGATGAGCATGAGAGTATGGAAGTGATGATTTCTAAATTGGCAGCTGTAGACGGATTAGCATTTAGTGCTTTCTGTACATCTCAGACATTACCTAAAAAAAAAAAGTGGAATTACAATATTAAATGGAAAAAGAATACGGTCGCGAACAGGATTCGAACCTGCGCCTCCCGGATGAATACTCCAAAATCCAAATCATCCGGGAGGCGCAGGTTCGAATCCTGTTCGCGACCGTATTCTTTTTCCATTTAATATTGTAACTTTAGAGTTCGCTAAGCATGCGTTAATGCTTTTCAAAGATTTATCTTGAATTATATTAAGGTAATTGCATTCTTAACGACATTGTATTAACTGCAAAGTTAGTCGTGTCGGTTCGGTCACTTGTATAGGGACTGAATTGATAGCAATGACGTCGCCATAAGACGTGTTAAAATATGGAAGAAGAATTCGCGGTGGCGAGCAGAGGTCGAGATGGCTTAGTGGTCAGAGCGCCTGGAGTATTCATCCGGGAGGCGCAGGTTCGAATCCTGTTCGCGACCGTATTCTTTTTCCATTTAATATTGTAACTTTAGAGTTCGCTAAGCATGCGTTAATGCTTTTCAAAGATTTATCTTGAAAAAAAAGTGGGTTTAAATTGCCACAATCACCCCACACAATTAAAAATATTGTTTTAAATCATTGCGAAGAATTAAAGGTAAACTTGAAGAAAGAATTGGACCTATTGAAATCAAGAGAATGCAATTTTGCAGTAAGTCTGGATGAATGGACATCAGTGCAAAATAAAAGATTTATGAACATAAATATATACTCTACACAGTTCAAAAACAAACCATTTAGAAATTTAGGACTCTCGTTGATGTCAGGCAAAGGTATGGCGGATAATTGCCTTAACCTTCTCAGGTCAAAGTTGACACAGTATGGTCTGTCACTGAACAATGATGTAGTTTGCCTGGTGACAGATGGAGCTTCAGTGATGTGTGCTCTAGGAAAAAAAACACCAGTGTACCACCAATTGTGTTATGCACACGGGATTCAGTTTGGAGTTCTAGAAGTTCTATACAATAAAAAAGAGCCTGCTGTTGGCATACAAGACAATACTGATAATTATGACAGTACAGAAGATATAGATGTACAAGAAATTGAAGACTCCGATGGTGAAGAAGGTTTTATTGTAGCTACAAGTAATGTACATGCACCCGGTCGTAGAACTGAAGTTTGTTTAAGAAATCAAGAGTATAACGAAATAATAAAAAGCGTTAGAAATGTAGTCAAGATGTTTAAAAAATAACCGACCAAGTCTGAGGTGCTTTATAAATACACCGCAGAAGGAGACCAAAAGAATGTTCGTCTTATCTTAGACTGCAAAACAAGATGGAGCAGCCTTGCTAATATGATTGATCGGTTCTTATTATTAAAAGATTCTGTATTCAAAGCATTAATTGATTTTAAATCTGATATATCATTTACTGATACGGAATTACAACAACTTAAAGAAATTTCGGAATCCCTTAATATAATTAAAGCTACGGTAGAAGCAATCTGTGAAGAAGATGCAAACTTACTGACTGCTGACACAGCGTTAAGATTCATGATTCAGAAATTATCGCAAAAAGATAGCATTATCAGTAATGAACTTCTAGTATCACTCAAAAGAAGAATATCACAACAACGAGTTCGCTGACACAGCGTTAAGATTTATGATTCAGAAATTATCGCAAAAAGATAGCATTATCAGTAATGAACTTCTAGTATCACTCAAAAGAAGAATATCACAACGACGAGTTCGCTGACACAGCGTTAAGATTCATGATTCAGAAATTATCGCAAAAAGATAGCATTATCAGTAATGAACTTCTAGTATCACTCAAAAGAAGAATATCACAACGACGAGTTCCAGAAATAATCGGTACAATGACATATTTACACAACCCACACAATTTTTATGAAGAGCGAAGTACACACGACTGTCCTTTTGAAAATCCTTCAAACGAATCTGTGAGACTGACGATTGTTAAAATTATTTCTACATTTTTTGAGACACAACAACCAGATCAAACAGTAATAACTTCAGCTGACAATACACAAGATATAGAAGGTTGCTCTTCTTCAACTGTAAGCGTATCAATTAAAACACAAATACGAGAAGAAATCATCCGGTTTATGAGTCAGCCATCTTCTGCGCAACGACCGACTTCTTCAACAAATGATTTAGACACCACAATTCGAGTAGAGATGGCACTATTTGATGAGAATGGTCAGAGAAGCAGGAATTTAGAAAGGGTTTACAATCTACTTTTATCAATACCACCGACCAGCGTTGAAGCAGAAAGAGTGTTCTCTGCTACAGGATATTTATGTAACCATTTAAGAACTTCCATGAAGGAAGATTCATTAGATAGTTTAAGCTTTTTAAGATCATATTACCAGAATTTGGATATAAAATAATTTAAGAATTACGTAATATTATATTATATAGGGTTTTTGATTATTTTAAGACTATTTAGTTCATTTTTGTTTTATTATATTTGATTTATACTATTGTTGTTTAATAATTGAGCTGGTTTGCCAGGGCAAGTGATATTATTATTTAATTATTATATTTTAAATATGTTGATTTAATTGCGATGTTGTGATTTGTGATAAGTGTAAGATCTCATTTTTAATTAGAATTGTTTTTAGTATGAGAAGAATAGATACAAATTATTTGTGCGGTATCGGTGTTTATTGTATAATTTTAGAAAGTGAACAATTTTTTTTATGTGATTGTTACTTGAAATATTGGTATAGTTTATTATTTCTTTGTCATTTCGCTTGAGAGACTGATTAAAACGTGTTACAAAAGCTTATTAGTTTTATTTATAATAAAGACTAAAAAATATCCGTTCTATCCGCATTATCCGGTGTTCAATGTTAACCTTTGAACATCGAATCAGCACTTGGCCCGGCGACGACTACACGAGCGGCCTAGTTAAAATAATGACTGAGTTGCATCTTACACGCATGAAACACATACAACTTTGTATAATAGTGTGTATTAAGTTAAATTAGTATATAAGCTGTACATCTTGTAAAATAAAGCAGATTTGAATTTTATATTCTTGTCTCATTACCCCTCACTGTGGCCAAGACACCTTTAGCCATCTCTGATCAGTCTCGTGAGTCTGCGAGCTGGCAGTGAGTTTATCCTTCCCGAACCTGGACATCCTGTCTACTCTCCGTCTGTAACCTTAGGTCGCATGGTGCAGACATCCTGAACTTATTTATATATTTATATATCACTACTAGGTATATGGTAGGTTAGGGCTGTAGGGCTTATAGGGATTATAGTCGTAGGGACTGTTAGGCTTATAGGTTCAGTAGGCGCGTGACGTATCATATCCCTACATGTACTAACGCACCCTCAACAGTGTTGCGACCTCACGTGACATCTGTTTGGAGTGGTTAGACATCCGGATATTCCGGATAGTGAAATATTAATATCCGAAATATCCGGATAGTAAAAATGAACGGATAATGCAGGCCCTACTCATATCTAAAGTTAATCAATTCCAATTTACTTTTCTCTTCTTTTTCAAAATACTTTTGTTCGTTTTGAAGTATTTCTATGAGGTACCATTCGTATTTACGTTACATGTATAGTTTTAAAAATGTCCAATGTTTTCGTTTAGTATTATGTCTTAACTTTTTATAATCAATTAAAGATTAACTTTCATGATTAGCGTTTATTTCATATATTCTTAATTCCCTTGTATTGCTAAAAGTGTGTTCAAACATTTATTATATTAGATTCATGTTCAAATTCACAGCGCGTATCGAGTAGCCATCTGGATTGATACTTATCGACTTCCTCATACTCTATATCTAATGCTGTTTTTAGAAACTAGTGTACTCCAAATATAAGACAACCTTCTCCAAAAACGAATTTATTTATTTCTTTTATCTTTTAATATAGTGCGCTACAGGCTTTGGTATATATTGGTTGTCGGGCAAAGCTTTGCATAGATCGGTTCTCATATAGCTATGAATGAATTGGCAGGAAGCACTCGCTAGTGCTTCCTGCGTCTCGCGTGTCTGCCTTTCGATTTCAGCTACCTATAAATTGAGGTGGTTAGACACCTGTGAATGCATTTATCATCGTAATTCAGAATTGATTATAAATTCTCTAAATAAGGCTGAAATAATAAATATAAAAACTAATCATGATTTTCTAAATTGCCTCTGTTGCGATAGATATAATGAGACGTGCTTAGATCGTAAATGTTTCTTGTGTGGACATAAAGTGATTGAATACGCATAATTCAGCAATTATGTGCCAATTAAATATTATGAATGACGTAAAACTACACATACGAGCAAGATGGAAAAATGCGACATAATTCAAGATAAATCTTTGAAAAGCATTCACGCATGCTTAGCGAACTCTAAAGTTATTATATTAAATGGAAAAAGAATACGGTCGCGAACAGGATTCGAACCTGCGCCTCCCGGATGAATACTCCAGGCGCTCTAACCACTAAGCCATCTATCTCGACCTCTGCTCACCACCGCGAATTCTTCTTCCATATTTTAACACGTCTTATGGCGACGTCATTGCAATCAATTCAGTCCCTATACTGGTGATTCGCGGTGGTGAGCAGAGGCGAGATGGCTTAGTGGTCAGAGCGCCTTGCGTATTCATCCGGGAGGCGCAGGTTCGAATCCTGTTCGCGACCGTATTCTTTTTCCATTTAATATAATAACTTTAATGCGACATAACATTATTTGGGCTAAAATTGAAAATTATGCACTACCTTTAGATGTTACAGAAGTTCGAAAATGTCATCAACGATTTTTTACCCCACTGGGCTGACATTGTTGTGCAAATAAAACTAAAAGAACTATAAAATAATATTCCCATAAATTAAGCTGTCATACATTTGGATTTTAGTGAGAACCAAGCCCTCGAACATCACACAGTAATTCAATCCTTTCATTTTGGTGACTATAGAAAAGAAGTATATATGCACACTGTAGTTATATATTACAGAGATTTCGAAACAGTAAATTAAGAACTCACTCTTTTTGCACTGTATCCGACAATTTGAAGTACACAGCTGTTGCAATTTGGGGCCGATCTTGAACCATATTTCTGAAACAATACCTTTTATCTATACCCTTTAGTCAATATAGGAACCGAAATATTTTTATATTAGGACTCAATTGGAAAAACAGTTTGTAGCACTTCACAAATCAACCTGGAATTATATGGAAGTATGACACGGGAAAGGTGGTCCAGATGATCTTGGAGCAGGAGTCAAAAGAACCGCCGACAGTCAACACGAAGATAGGCGTTGCTTAATTTTGCAAATTTATTGAAATTATAAGAGCTAACGTGTCAAATATCAAAATTGTGGAGATCACGAGTGCAGACATAGATGAAAAGGAACGCATGATGCCTAATTTCATTCCATATTTCAAAGGAACTATGGCCGTCCATCAAATCATTTGGAGATGCGGCTCTGGAAGGGATCATTAGAGGCGAAGACGTAGCTGTTTCAGGTGTCTAGAGGACATTACTATCTCGGTAAAGTCTCAGTCTCGAAAAAGTAGTGGTACCTAAAACTTGCAAAGAACCAGTACTTGAAGATACAACATTAGCTATACAAGGGATCTGATTTTTTTTTAATTTTGATTTAATTGTTTTTTTACAAACATCAGGCAGTTATAGTCCAGAACTCATATTTTAATTATTTATTTATTGCACATGGTACACTCAGAACTAGTTATAAATAAAATTAATTTATATTATTGACTAACCTAATATGCACATGACCCTGTTAGGGTGCTGCAAGTAATAATGATGTAGGTATGTTTTATATTTATATCATGCAAATATATAAATATAAAACATACCTAATATGGCAATTAGTTTATACCTGCGGTTTATACAATATTATTCTAATAAGTAATTTCTACCACTTTTCATCCATAAATTCTTTTACATCGTAATAACATCGTAACATCATACCAACCATATACCCGAAACACGATGACTGCTGAGTAACATTCGCTTAGGCTAGTCTGCGGAGCGACGGTCACGCATTACGTGCGCGCAGCCGCAGTGACTTTAACGATTTTTTTTGTTTTGTTAAAACAAAAGGCGGAATGAGACGAAATATAGAAACAGAAACAGATTTTTTTTATTTGTTTAGAATGTCGGTATTACAATTAGATGTTACAAAAGTTTGAGAGTCCTTGTACATTCTACCTTTCGGCATACAAACGTTTATAAGATAAAAAAAAATACAACTATCATAATGTTCATAATATATCGTTCAAAACATCGTTTATAGAATAATAACATTTATGTAACAATAAGTCGGTTAGCCGTTTTTTTAATATTTTTAAAGGTTGTTCTTTTAGATTATTTGGTAACTTATTATATATCAACGGTGCCATACATAAAACGCCATGTTGATATTTTTATTTTTACGAAAACCTTTCTGATCGTCACAAAGTATGTTGAATTTTGATAAAAAATTGTAAATTGATTCATATATGATTTTTTCTATTACTCTAGAGAACACGGGAATAAGGGCAATCGGTTTGTAATTTGACATGTTTTCTTTATTATTTTTCTTATAAAAAAAAAACTCCAGAAGATATGCTTGCATTAATAATGTGACATATAGGACCAGAAATTACACCAGAAACGAATTTTATAACTTTTTTTGAAATGCCGTCGTAACCAAAACTCTTTTTATTTTTTAACGATCTAATTGCCCTTGAGACGTCTTGTGGGTATAACTGGGGACATAAAAATCGAATTAGGGTTATATTCTATTTTTTTGACATCATAAAACGAAGATTTTGGCAAATATGAGACTTGATCAACGAAAAACTCATTGAATGATTCAGCTATATCCTTCGGGTTTGTTACTATTAAATCATGTTTATTTATCTTAGAGATGGGTTCATTGAAATTATTACTATTATTTATTATTTGCCACGCTGTTTTTGATTTATTTTTTGAATTTAGGAGTTAGTGGTTATTTTGGGCTTTTTGAGTTAACTTTACAATATTTTTAAATTTTCTTGAATAATTACGAAACTTTTGTATACTCTCCGCTGTGGTTCTTATTCTTGCCTTGCACAGCAGATAGCGTTGTCTTTTACTGCAGACACGAATACCCCGTAATACCCATTTAATTGACTTTCCAAATTTAACTGTTATAACTTTTAGGGGAAAACACAAATTGTATAGTAAGAGAAATATATCGAAAAACATATCATATGCTACGTTTGGGTCTTCACTATTATATACTTCTGAAAAAGTTAATGATAGCAGATGTTTTTTAAACTTTGATAGATTTACATTCGATATATCTTGTATGCTTTTACGCCAAGACTTTATCCGACATGACCTATTTACCTTAATCTTTAAAATTTGAGCTGTATGATCGGATAACGCTAGGTCCATTATAGGTATTAAAATACTTAAAAATCAAAAGTCGATAATAAAATAATATTGACTGATTTGGAAGGAAAAAGCAAGGATAATGATCACATAATAGACGAAATGAGAAATATATTTGAAGGGGAAAATAAAAATATATTTGAAGGGGATGGCAAAGAAGTAACATTGACTGATTTGGAAGAAAAAAATGAGGATAATGATGACATAATGGATGAAATGACAAATATATTTAAACAGGAAGATAAAGAAGTATTTGAAGAGGAAGGTAAACAAGTAACACTGACTGATTTGGAAGAAACAAGGGAGGGTAATGATGACGTAATGGACGAAATGAGAAATATATTTGAAGGGAAAGTTAAAGAAGAAATACCGAAAGCAAAACTAGCCTCTAAAATGTCATCAACTGAAGAAGACTTTATTAAGATGCTGGAATTGGAAGATGATGATTTAGAAGAAGAAAGTGATCAGGAAAATGTATCAGATGATTGCTTATATTCTGACGCCGGTGAAGATGCGACGCAATTGAGTGAAGATGCGACGCAAGTGAGTGAAGATGTTAATATACATTCTAACGAAACATGCCAATTAACTGATGATGAATGGAAAACTGAACGTGATCCTTCAATAGTACCTATAGATTTTGATGGATACGTAAAAAATCTCAAAATACTTCCTGAAAAAATGAACCATACATATTTCAAATTGATTGCGACTGAAGAGTTTTTTACGATGAATATACTAGAAGTAAGATTAACAATTACGCGTCTAAGTTATTATTGAATATACTAGATCCTAAAAGCAGACTGAGATTATGGAAAGATGTAACAGTTCGAGAAATTAAATCATTTATCGGTGTTTTATTCAATGTGGGAAACATTGAATAAAACACCAATAAATGATTTAATTTCTCGAACTGTTACATCTTTCCATAATCTCAGTCTGCTTTTAGGATCTAGATCTATAAAACTAAACCGAGTCACAGACTACTGGAAAAAACATCCACTGTTTAATTTACCAGCTTATTCAAAATACATGAGCAGGAACAGATTTTTGTTAATTATGAGATCATTAAATTTTGAAAACGACTTGTCCGATAATAAGCTGTCAAAAATAAATAGTTTAATTAACTATTTTAACCAGCGAATGGAAGAAATTTATTACCCGTCTAAAAATCTGGCGATAGATGAGTCAATGGTCTTGTTTCGTGGTCGTTTGATATTCCGTCAACATCTCAAAGGCAAAAAGCATCCCTATGGTATAAAACTTTATATCCTTACCGACGAATATGGAGTAATTATGAAGACTATTGTTTATGCACTTCAGATACTTTAGTGGGAGGTGCCAATCACAGTGAAAAAGTTGTATTGAATTTACTATCTAATTAAATAAAGAAGGGGTATTCCGTTTATATGGATAATTTTTATAATTCAGTAATTCTTGCACATAAATTATTGACTCTTAAAACATATTGTTCGGGTACCTTACGTGTCAATAGAAAAAAACAATCCAAAAGAAGTCTTACAAACAAAATTGAAACGTGGCGAATCCATAGCTAAATTCAATAGTAATTGTATTTGTGTTTTGAAATGGAAAGACCGGCGGGACGTTCTAATGATTTCATCACAACATGGATCTGATATGACTAGCGTAACGAATCGACGCGGTGAAATAGTTTCCAAACCTGCAGTTGTAGAATACAATAGATACATGGATTGTATAGATCACCAGGATCAATTGCTGGCATACTACTCACGTGAGCACAAGACCATACGTTGGTACAAGAAGTTAGGAGTACACGTGTTCTACAAGAGGTACAGGAATTTTTATAATAACTTATTAAAAAACTTAAAAATTGAATTTGAGAAACAACAACTGCATAAAGCCGGAAATAATAGCAAACAACTCTGGAAATTCATTAAGAACATTACTTTCACGTCCAATAAGCATAAATCAGATTCGAGTCTATTGCATACGCACTCTTCCCCGCTTTCCTCCGCTGATAATGCAAATAGTTTTTTTGTAAACATTGAAAAGAACCTAGCTGAAAAGATTCAGAATCAAAATGCTATACAGCCCTATGCTCACTCTCCACATACTTCTAACAATTCCCGAAGTGAAAAATCTTTTGTTATGTTAGGATTAGACAAAAGTGAAGTAGAGAGAATTATTTTAAATTTGAAAAACAACCGTGCAGCAGGGTGGGATAATATTAGCAATAATATCCTTAAAAGATTTAAGCACATCCTTGTCCCTCCTCTAACTCACATTTTCCAAATTTGTCTTACTGACGGAATTTTTCCTAAATGCCTTAAAAGGGCTGTAGTTATTCCCATTTATAAGTCTGGATGTAAAGGTCTAGTGACAAACTACAGACCTATTTCGTTATTACCTTCAGTATCCAAAGTTTTGGAAAAAATTGTTAATAACAGACTTGTATCATATCTAGAAAATAATTCACTTTTTTCCCCTTGGCAATTTGGTTTTCGATGTAAGTTGTCTACAGCAGACGCGGTTCACCACTTAACCGACTATATCTCAGAAGAACTTGGAAAAGGTAAACAGGTTATAGGGATGTTCCTGGATCTGAAAAAAGCCTTTGATACAGTGTCCGTTCCTATCCTTCTAAATAAATTAGAGGCACTAGGAATAAGAGGCACTCAATTACAACTCTTTGCGGACTATCTACATGATCGTTATCAATGTGTTAAAATAGGCAATATCACCAGTGAGGATATAAAAATTTCCACTTTTTGGAATTCCTCAAGGAAGTATCCTTGGGCCTACCCTTTTCCTTGTATACATAAACGATCTCTGTAATTTAAATCTGATTAACGGAAAATTTATTTCATATGCAGATGACACTGCTCTTATATTTTCTGCGGACTCCAGTAGTGAAGTCCATGATTTTGCACAGCGAGGATTTAATATTGTAAATAACTGGCTCAAATATAACCTACTAACTCTGAATGCTGAAAAGACGAAATTCATTAAGTTTTGCATGCGAAAGCCCTTTATCCCTACTAATAATAGCCACTTTTATGCTCATTATTGTTATAACCCCCCCACAGATCCTTGCAATTGCCCAATTATTAATAACACCAATTCAATTAAATATCTTGGCGTTATAATCGATGACACACTTTCTTTTAAACCACATATTGTCACATTAGCCAATAGAATACGAAAGTTAATATTCGTTTTCAAAAAACTGCGCTATATTGCAGACAATAAAATAATTAAACAAGTCTATCAGGCTTTGTGTCAATCTGTTATTCAATACTGCATTACTTCTTGGGGAGGTGCCCCAAAAACCGTGATGTTAATTATAGAACGAGCCCAAAGAGCAATCCTGAAAGTAGCCACTTCCCGTCCTTTTCTTTTTCCTACACACCTATTATATACAAGTTGTAATGTGCTAACAGTCCGCCAACTCTTCATGATCAATTCATACTGTACTTAAACAGCACACATCTGTTACGTATAATGCTAACCTTACTAACACTAAACGACGGAAAGATATTGTATGTACTTCACTTTCAGAGTCAAAATTTGTTTTCACAAACAGGTTTTACTCATTCCTAGGCCCTTACCTCTACAACAAGCTAAATAAGAAATTATGTATATACGACCTTAATTTTTTTAATTCTAAGTTAATTTTATATGACCACCTACAAACTTTGACCTATGATCAAACCGAATCCCTAATAAATATTATTAAATAAGTAAATCTACCTATATCGTATCTTTATTGCTATTATTAAACTTATTATTGTCTCCATATTTTTTAATTATTTTGTAATGTTAAATATTGTTTAAGAATCTTGTGTCCCTGTAACATGTTGTAAGCACTCTTGTCGCCTGTGACACAGGGTTATCCTAGTACAGGCACCATACAATTTATACCAATATGTATTAATAGTGTAGTTCTAAGATTTATATTATATTTTACCTTTTATATTTGAATAAATTTTATTTATTATTATTATTATTATTTGTTTATACTTTTTTATTTCTTCTCGTTTATGAGAGGGTATTGAAGTTCCTACGATGCGGGCCAGAGCCAAGCGAGAGCAGGAGTCTAAATAGATAATGTTGATGAAAGTGTAGAAGAAGTTAGAAATTTTCGTGTGATACGGCAGGTGTTCAGTATGGTGGCTTTTTGGAGCATGTGGAGTGTGTGTGTTGGCATGTGTAAGGTGTTCAGGCTTTGTGTTAGTGTCTTAGGTATGATGCCAGTGGATGAGAGGACTATCGGGACTATGTGGACAGTCTGTGCTCTCCACTGGGTTTTAATTTCTATAGCAAGATCTTGATACTTACTATGTTTCTGAGATATTGTGGTTTGTATGTTGTGTGAGTTAGGGATTGCTATATCAATAAGGTAAACGACTTTATTTGATTTATCATGGACAGTTATATCGGGTCTATTTTAGTGTATAGTTTTGTCGGTAATTATTGTTCTGTCCCAATATATTTTACAGTTAGCGTTTTCTAGGACTGTTTCTGGTTTATATTTATAATATGGAATTATATTTGGAACGAGTTGATATTTTAGAGCTAGGTATTGATGAATGATTGCGGAAACTTGATCATGTCGATGTTTGTAGTCTGTTTGTGCGAGAGATTTACAGGCTCCTGTAATGTGTTGTATAGTTTCGGAAGCAGTGTTGCAATGTCTACATAAGTCAGTTTGCTGGTATTATTATTGATTGTATGATCATGTAAGGTATTTTGGATTACTAAAACAATAATTAAATCACAGAAATCACAGCATGTTGTTCTATAAACAGCGTCGCACATCACTGTCCGACACGGCCCTGTGCAAACGATAATTCTTAATTCCTCTGTTCAAGCCACGCGGGTCAAACTGCGGGTCGGTCGGCCAAACTCAAGAGGGGACAATATTCTGCTGCTGAAAGCTCTGATGGCATTACTTTTATGAAATGGAAAGACAAACGCGATGTCTATGTGCTTTCAACGAAACATTCCGTACAGTTTAATAATATTACCAAACGCGGAAAAACTATATCAAAGCCCAGGATTGTAGCGGATTATAATAAAGTCAAAGGTGCAGTGGATTTAGCAGATCAACTCGCAGCATATTCTTCACCTTTGAGGAAAAGTATAAAATGGTATAAAAAACTAGCCATAAATCTACTGCTTAATACGTCTTTAGTTAATGCTTTGATTTTGTACCAAAAGGTGACAAATAATAAAATTTCCGAGGTAGATTTTAGAAAAGAAATTGTCAATCAATTTTGTTCAGAACTAAAAGCACTGGACACTGTGGAAACAAGACTGAAGAGGTTGAAGCATAAATTGTTACACAAAGAAGGAAAGAGTAATGTAAGAAGGGCGTGTTTCAACTGCTACAAAGAAAAAGTAAAGGTCTTAGGAAGAATTGAAGTAACAAATAAAGTAAAGAAAGTTAAAACATTCTGTGATGATTGCCCTAACAAACCATTTTGCTTAGAAAGATCTCAAAACATGTTCCTACTTAACATTAACTTTGTACTTTTTTAAATAAATGGATATGTAAAATAACTGTCTAATTCATTTAAATTATCTATCTATTATACGAGAATTTAAAACTATCTATGTATATAATTATCTATCTATAATACTCAAAACTGTATTACTTTTCATCAATGAACGGCAGTGAGTAGGTTACCAATAAGTCCCTTGAGATAATTTCCACAAAAACTTCAATTTTTGCGTGCTGATGTGGTAACGTTAGACTAGGGGGCCACGCGGGTCTAATAGAATGTAAAAGCGCCTTGTTTGGCTGACCGACGCGGAGAACTTGACGTTTAAACATAGCTCTGACTGTCGGACACCATTGTCCGCCACGGCCCGAACGGAACATACTGGTGTCGCCCAACTTTGTCCGACATGGCCTGAATGGAAATGTATCATTTTATTCCTTGGCGTTGAACGTGTTAAATAGCACGCTACCCACAGAAAATACCCATCTAAAATCGGTTCAGTAGAAAAAATTACTTAAGAAATCAAGATAACCTCATAAAATTCGCTCCAGCTGAAGCTATTTTCGAAACTCATGAATGCAACGTAGGTATGAACTCGCAATAAACGTAGAAGAATAACGTTTCTAGCATTAGATATTTTTTTGGCTGAATATTAATTTAAGGGCCATATTTGTAGTGATTTTTTTATATGGTACAATGGTGGATCATTTATTTGTTGTTTCTTGCTTAGCCAATCGAAATCCATACAAAACGGCATTTTTGCTAACCAAACACGGCAACAGAAAATTTTAGCTAAAGCAAATTTAGATCTGGCGACACTGGCATCCGAGCATTGATCTTTTTGACAAACTTGTCGACTCTATAGGTTTATAGGTATTGAATTTTATAGTTTTATCAATATTTTATGTCAAATTTACAAAAAGAATGCTCCTCCATGCTCCATGCAC
Organism: Xylocampa areola; assembly: GCA_935421205.1. Taxonomy (NCBI): domain Eukaryota; kingdom Metazoa; phylum Arthropoda; class Insecta; order Lepidoptera; family Noctuidae; genus Xylocampa; species Xylocampa areola. Next base: position 13,945,266 of record OW285220.1, read on the forward strand.
GCACCCCTGGTTCGTGCTCGCGCAATATCAAGTTTTTTTTTAAATCTCTACTTTAAGCAATATCCCAACAGTTACTTATTTTTGCGCAACTAAAGTAAACATTGTATAAATAAAATAATAAGGGCAGGAACACAGGGCAAGAAGACTGAACGACATAGACAGGTTGGGGACCAAAAGCAGGTGGATAAAAAAATTCAAAAAAAAATATATTAATATTGGTGAAAACTACGGAAGCATTTCAAACAGACCGGGTTTTTTAAAGCAAAGAGGACAGTAAAAAGTCGTGGCCTTACGGATATTGCGAGTGTCAGTAGCGACAGTCTTTTCTTTTAGTTTTGCCGTTGTCATTTCTTGGCAACGCTTCTATTACATGAATGTCCTCCCCGGAAAAGGTACTTATCTTACTACGATTATTAGACAATGGAGTAGAGTTTGTCCGCCTGGCAGTACTTCCTCAATCTTTAGCAAATTACGTACGATTTCCAAACGAAATTCATAAAACGACATGATAGAATTTGTGGTGTCGTTTTGTCAAAAAATGCATTTAATAACATTACTTGAACTACGTGAATTGAAATTTTTTCATTACCATTATTTTAGTTTATCTCATATTTTAAATGGAATTTGATAAATTTAAATTTTTGAGGTTTATACGTGCCATTCATTGTTCTGTTACATGAAGTAATTCCAAATACCATATTAAGATGTACTCCCAATGAAAATGAAATTTACTATTTGTAAAACAACACGTAAATATTGTGGAAACCGAAAAAACACCCTAATAATTTTATTATCTGTTATATTGTTCTCACTGTACGTTTACAATATTACGAATACGACGCGCGCGACTGCTACGGGTCGCTGTACAGAACCTACTGACCAGGATAACTTTTTCTATGTCTGTAGATGTAAGTACGTAAAAGCGTGGGCGCATGCCCTTACAAATGTTTTTTTTTGTATATATAGGGTAGGTCTGAGAATAGGTCGTAGGGTATTTTTATACCCCTAGGTAGATAAGGGTGGCCTTTATTTCATCTCCTGAAAAATTATCTATTTTGAGTTGTCTCAGTTTAGATCTAGGTGTAATTATGAATGTAGTTGCTTTTGCAATATTCGTATATAGAGAGTGAAATGTGACTGGCATGATTATTTAAAATTAAGAGTACATGTTCAATATGCAGACGTTTTAGCATGTTGTTTAAAATGAGAGAGCCATTCCAGAAAGAGATTTTCATTTGTGCAGCCATTATCGGAGCATTTATAAACTGCTCCCGTTAGACCATCCTTCTCCAATACAGGGAACATCCTTATTTCTCTGGTAAATAAACATAGGCGGGATGAATTACTCAGCAGCGCTCATTGCAAACACCAAAGTGATGTTTTTTTCCTCTCTCCCAACTAATCACCGAGTCCACTCTCTTCTGTCCTTTCGTTGCCCGTATTTTCCCTGGATTTTGAACCGTTGTCATTCCTGTTTCGTCGTAGATGTAAATGTTATTGGTATAAATTTGTGTTTTTCTATCATTTCCTTGAATAGCTTGTAAAACAACTGGATCTCCTCTTTGTTAAAGGCTGTAATTCTGTTTATGCTAGACGCTTCGGTCTTGCTAATAGATATAATTTCTAGCCATAAATGCGATTAACCAATCCCGTCTTGCCATTTTTTTAAACTTGTTGAAGCTATGTTTCAAATTCAAGCTTTCAATATATTCAAATGCCACTTTTCTTATTTGATTATATCTTCCAAGACGTGGTTGTAACTTATTTTTCTTACTTGAAAATATGATGCTAGTAGTTTTTGCAGCTCTTTTTATGGAGTAACCCTCTTGTTCAATAAGCAGCATGGCTTTTTTTTAGATCGGATGACTAATTAGCCTTGTCGGTTGTTCTGACTATTACGTTCGGCATCTAGAAGCCGAAAAATATAAGAATATTTTTTGTGGGTAATGGCAATCACTTGCAGGCAATAGGGGTCGCTCTGAATCTCATTAGCCACCACCATACCTCAGACAAAACAATAAAAAAATAAAATGACAGTAATTTAAATCATAACGTAAGATGATTATCATAGTTTAGAATGTCCAGACTACATATGTAAAATATAATAAATTAGATTCACTTAAAATTCAGTACTCACTGTTAAAGTTGTTTTGACGAAATGTTACATCGGCGAGGCGCGAAAGCAAAACAGTCAGTGCCAGTCACAAACGCGCAGCGACTACTGGTTCGAGGCGTTCGTACAAATGCTCGGATGCAGAGGGGCCCGGAAAGGGCATTTGGATAAGTTTAGGCTTATACTTTTATACATATGAGCATGATTCCGATTGCCGGCTGACTCGAATTGCCCGTTCTACCATAAAAGGAGACATGTTTATTATTATATATAAACAAAAACTTACATAGCTATCGTTATTTTTGAACTATAATGGCGGTCAACAAACTGTTAAGTACCGTTTGTTTATGGTAGCAATTGTGGTCTATTTTCATTGTTCCAAGATTTCACGACGTGCTTGGTGACCACGAAGCGCTCTGCTGTTGTTGTGCTGTTCCCGTGCGCGCGCTAGTAAGCGTGCTTTATTATTTTATCTTATCAGTTAGAAATCATCACGTAATTAATTGTAACTTTTGCGTTTGCATATTCTACTGTGTTTTAACGTTGTACAAGGAAAAAATATAGAGATATGTTCACTCTTAAACGACCTCAATGGTTAAGTAAATTACGTGATGAACTAGTATTAAAGGTCTCTGTTTTATGATTATCAAGTTTTAGTTATGCAGTTTGATCACCTTGTCTTTATAACAGATGAAAAATGCCATTTTAAATTATAAATAAGATTGAAAATGGCATGTCTGTGTTAACAACAGTTCCTAGTGACTGGGAAGAAGAAGGATTTTATTTTGGCCTCTCCTCGGCTCTACTAAAGTGTATAAATTACGACGTTCAGAACAGTTTAAACCAGAGGAGGACTAAGGAGGAAAGTTGTAGAATTTATTTTAATAAAAAGGAGACGTATAAGTAGTTTCTTAAATACGGAATTAGAAATAAAAAGAATCTGATCAAATTTTGATATAGAGATTGACAATGAGAAGGAAAATAAAACTGTTAAAGTGAAAACACAGCGACCTAAGAATTTAAGTAGCATAATAGTTTTATCGCTAAAGGTGACAACGGAAACCCTATTTTGCAGGAAGGTTGAACCGGCTTTTAAAAGATTTATTTTCAATTTTTCAGTTGTTTCTGTATGTTACTATTAGCGCCAAACCCGGATATACAAACAGACAAAAACAAAGACAACGAATTTAGCATTAGCATTGACTATGAAAAAATTCAAAAGCGAATTTGAAATTTTTTGACTTTCGGGTTACGCTAATATTATAAGTAGTATAGATGATAACTGAACTGTTTCTTTTTTTATATCAGCACCAAACTAAGTAAATCTACAAAAAACTATCAAGAAGTTTCAACAAAAGAAAGACAGTTAAGCAGACTAGACTAAAAAAAAACTTAAAACTTTTTGAAACCACTACTTCATTACGATTTTAATAGAAAAAGAGGTGCAATTAGTGGAAAAAATGGAATAGAAACATAGCGGATCACGCGCTTGTCTTTCTGTTTCGGGGATTTATGAAAAACTACAAACCACCATTCACATACATATTTTGCAGAGGAGCAAATTCCAAAGGACACTTAATTAAATTTACGATCCATTTTTATACTGTCATTGACGAACAGATATTTCTATTAATAGTTATTTAGTTGTCAGCTGGCGCAGCTATGACGCATCTTTTGCTCGCCAGAGCGTTCTAGATCCATGTTCGAGACGTTGACAGCTATTGTTTTGCCAAATGGAGATAAAAAGCTTCACCGTACTAAATAAACGGCGCCTTGCGTATTATTCTAAACTTTCTTCATTTCCACTCACATTCCAATCTATGTATCAAGCATACTTGCCATACCCACACTTTTAATAAAAAATATTATAGCAGAGTTGCAACAATGTGGGTGAAACGTTCTCGGAACTGTCTGTGATCAAGATACTACGAATGTTAGTACCATAAAAGAGTTAGGGGAAGAAACACGACTTAATTATATATGAAGAAGTAAAACTTTCAAAATGAAGTACTTATGTGAAATGAATGGAAAAGAAATTATATCTCTTTTTGATGAAGGGATAAGGAATAATTTCATTACAATGGATCTGAAGTGTCTTATAGACAATGAAATAAAAATTGCAAAATGGTATCATTTAGTAAAACTTCACGAAGAGAATCCTTATAAAGGTATAAGATTAATGAAAATTCTTACAGAAGCCCACATAAACCCAGAAAATCCCTAAAATTAAGGTTAAGATGGCCCAAGTCCCAAGACCCAACTCAACATCATAATTAAAAAACAGGAGCGGAAAGGTGGTCATAGGAGCAGTCACACCAAAATCTGCTCACTTCGTGATGGTGATTTCTTCGTCGTCATTTAGCACCACGAATTCGCCTGCTACTTAGCACTCAAGCGATCGCACCGTGACTCCTAAGCCCTTCGGGCACCCAAAAGAACTGACAGACCTTAAACGCAAATGCCTTAAGAACTTAGGTAAAAAATATGTTACGAAAAGGGGAAAACCCGTAGACGAAAAAACTATGGTGCTATCATGCAAGCCGTTACAGATGCCCTGATAAAATATCTCACCAAAAGCAGTTGGATTGCTTCACAAAACTGGAAGATCGAGCTATGTAGCGGAATTTCATCATCAAATATTCCGATAAAATGCAGATAAACAGGTGCCTGAATCAAGATACCCGTAACAATAGGAGACATACTTTTAAGTATTATCTGCCGACGATCACAGGTTCTAGCGAATCTCACTGCGAGAAAACTAACTAACTAAGCATGGAAGAAGTACGATGGAAGTGCTACTTTAGAGGAGGACAGACGGGGTCGCCACGACAATCGTAAGAATGTTATAGATGACGCAATGAAACAAAGTGTTTGTGACCATGTTCGGGCATTTTTCCCTGTTGAATCGCATTAAATACACAAAAATAGCCAAAAGCTCTACCTACAAGGAGACATTCCCAACTATTTTAGCAGTCAAAGTTGTGATTCTGACGAGGAAGATGATAATGTGCTTTTGATCGACATGAGAATTCGTCAGCAGCGAGACGAATCTATAGAGACTAGCAAAAGTGTTAAGGATCAACCTCAAATCTATTGGTTAAAGAAGAACTTGAAGCAGCAGTTCGTATGAAATGGCCTTTTTCGATCGAGGGGGTGCAAGGCAAATTCACTTGGAACAGGTCTATAATTTTTTGCTTTGCATACCTCCAACGACTGTCGAATGTGAAAGAGATTTTTCTTCGATGAATACCTAAGATGCTCCCTAAAAGACGATTCTCTGGATGCACTAAGCTTCTTACGATCTCACTAACAGAGGCAAAGAAATGAACAATAGGTGATTAATATATATTGTTTTTTAAATATAGTACAGTATAAATAAGATTATCATACAAAAATCTTGATAATATTAACTTAATTGTGTTTGCAATATGAGTGGGCGGAAAGATCACGTGCTTGGGACTTTTTTGGCGAGATGGGAGATGACAAAACAAAATTTAAGTGCACTTTGTGTAGTTGTGTTATTTCTCGCGGTGGAACAGGGCGCAGTGCTTCGACGAGTGGCATGACAAATAATTTGAAGCTGAAGCATAAATAACAACAGTCAGGAATCATTTCCACTTCTGTACTTCTGAACATAGCTCAGACGGTTTACCTACAAATTCGATTGTAAGATCCAATATAGACTAGTCTCATTTACAAGGTACACAACGAACTGTAGAGGAGGCTATTATTACAAATTGGGACATAACAGATTCTTGAGCAAAGGACATTCATAACGCCATCGCTGAAATGATTGTGGAAAACAAAGGCATTTTAAATTAAAATTTTAAGACACAGATTATTGCATTTTTTTAAGCCTAAATGTATGTTTCATGGAAGAAAGTATACGAGTGAAGTGCTGACTCCGACAATTTATGAGAGAGTGAAAAAAATAATCAATGCTGAAATCTCAAAAGCCAAGGCTGTTTCGATTACATCTGATATGTGGAATTGCTTGAACTACATGCTTAGCTTTCTAAGCTTTACTGCACACTGGTTTAATGAGGGCTTTGTTCTACAACATAGAGATCTGCAAATCATACATTTGTCTGGGTCTCACTCAGGTGATCACATACGTTCTGTATTAGAAGAGTTAACTTCAACTTGGGACATAGCTTCGCTTATCCACGTGATTATGAGAGATAATGGTGCCAATATGGTTAAAGCCATAAATGAAAGTCCATTTGTAGGCAAGGGATGTTTTATACATAAATTGCAGTTGGCAATTAAAGCTTCATTATATATAGCCAGCCCATAACTGTCCCACTGCAGGGCAAGGGCCTCTTCTCATACAGAGAAGGCACGAGCGTAATCACCACGTTAGCTCACTGCGGGTTGGCGATTTCAGACTACCAAGTCCAGGTTTCCTCACGATGTTTTCCTTCACCGTAAGTCTGTGATGTCTTAGATGAACTAAGAAAGTTCATATGACATTGAAAAAGTCACATTGGTACATGCCAGGTTTGAACTCACAACCTGCGGCTCATGAGGCGTCCTTCTGTTTCTTGGTATGTTTCTTACTTTAAAAAACTTGGTAAAATGCCCATGCCTGTTACAATTGTAGCATCTGGGCTCTTTGGGCTTTGATTGCTGCGACTCATCATATATCAGCCTATCGCCGTTCACTGCAGAACGTATCGGATAAACGGATGTTTATAGGATAGTTGCTAAGTGCAAACATTTTTTTTCTCTACATTTAATATATTGAAAATAAATAAAAAACTAAATAATAATTATATTTTAATGATTGTAATTACAAGTTTAATACATTTACCTGCAGGTCAAGAGTTATTTCCTGCTTAATATATTTATAAGTGCAATTTCTATTACTATCACTTCACTTTTCATCACAACCACAATGGAATCTCTTCAAAAGTCTATAAGTGAGATGATGGTGACGTTCCAGACTAGAATGTCTGCTTTTGAAGAGGACTTGCAGAAGGCTCCATCAGCTACTTCGAGTACTTCCAGCTTGGCAACAGAATTTGCTGCATTTCGAGCTTTTATCATCCAGGCGCTCAACAGTCTTCAGCAACAGGTTGAAGTCCTTGCTCGCTGCACCGCTAATTTGGAGATGCAGGGACGGCGAAAGATTTTGCTCCTGCACGGTGTTGCTGAGGATGCCAAGGAGGACACGGACAATGTGCTGGCAGCAGTTGTACGGGACAGGCTTCTTATTAAGGATTTTGGTGTAGCTGATATAAGACGTTGTCACAGGATGGGGAGGTCCATGTCCAATAAGCCCCGGCCTATACTAGTCAAGCTGGTGAATGTTGCTGTGCGGGATAAGTTATGGTCTGCCAAGAAGACTTTAAAGGGCACAGGCATTACCATGTCGGAGTTCCTCACAAAGGGGCGGCATGACGTCTTTCTTGCAGCGCGGGAGAAATATGGTGTCACCCGATGCTGGACTAAGGCTGGCAGCGTGTACGTGCTTGGTCCTGATGGCACGCGGCACCAGATTGCGACATTTGCGGACTTGGAAGGACTTGAGCCGGAGATAACGGGAATCGATTCTACAGAGCCTGACCCCATTAAGTCGGTGATCGTTGTGAAGCCGACCACGACGAAAGCAAGACGTGCAGCCGCATCAAAGAAGTACTGCTCTCGACATCTCACTTGCATTTTATAAAGTCCAGTTAAATTACTTTTTAACTACTTTTATATTATTCTACAATATTATTGGTGAATAATTATTTAACACCTTCCAATCATTTTAATGAACACACGACGTAGGTAGTGATTGATTGACAGTTGACATAATGAGTAATTGACATCTGCCAATTGTCACCGTCTGCTGTCATTAGTCGCGTTTCGTTTAATAATTGTGTGGTTTCGTTCGATTAAGTATTCACTATTTATGTAAACAATCTGTGACTATATTTTTTACCCTGTCTTTATGCTCGGGCTAATGCAGTAAATTAATAACTGTTTTTTTTTCTTTCTCGTTACACGCAACCGGCAGGTGAAAGTTGTGTTTTGAACTTGTGATATTATATATATTTTATATCTATCTATACATATATATATATATTGTACATAGTGCATAACCATTGATTTTAGTGGCAGTGATAGTTTTTACTCTCTATCCAGCGACGATGACAGTTTTGTGAGTGTTCCTTCACTTGCTGAAACAATCACAGCACAGTTCTCTGATGTTCACAGGAACATTAATGTAGTTCACATAAATGCGCAGAGTATTCCGGCACATTTTTCCGATTTGGTAGCTAGCTTTGACTGTAAGAATATTCATGTAATTCTCATTTCTGAGTCATGGTTAAAGCCATGCCTTCCTTCAACTTTGTATTATTTACCCGGCTTTCGACTTATTAGGAATAATTGCTCGGTTGGCGGTGGTGGTGGTGTTGCAATATATCTTCGACAACACATCCAATATTCAATTCTTCATGTGTCATCGCAGCCTCCACCTTTAAATGCTGGCGAGCATCTGTTTCTGGAAGTTGAATTGGACCACTCCAAGCTACTTTTAGGCGTTTATTATTGTCCTTCCCTCCGCATTGACTTCTTCTCTTCCTTTGAAAACATCTTGGAAACGCTTACTCCCTCTTACAGTCACAGCATAATCATGGGAGATTTTAACACTTGCCTCCTCAAAAAGGATAACCGTTCATCCTCCCTTCTTTCCGTCGTGCAATCTTGTAATATGACAATACTTCCTCTAAACGCTACTCACCACTTTTCGAATTCCACTCCTTCTCTTCTTGGTCTGATTTTCGTGTCTTCTTTGAACCCTGTTGCCAAGCATGGTCAGAGCTCTGCAGACGCTTTTTCTCACCATTACCTTATTTTCCTGTCTTATAAAATTCATCCACCCAAGATGCCACACGTCCACCCAAGAAAATCCTCATGCTGCGCAATTTTGGTGGTATTGAGCTTGAGAATCTGTGTAAAGATGCTCAGAATGTAGATTGGATGCCTATCATGACTTCCACATCAGTCGATGACCAGGTCAAAATATTTAATTCCAACTCTACCGTCATGCACCTCTAAGGCCGGTAAAGGTCAAGCACCTACCATCACTGTGGCTTACAAAACCAATTAAAGATCTCTTAGAGAGGAAAGCTGCAGCGAAATTTAAACTCAAGTGTCGGCCATCTGATGCGAACAGCGAAAAATATGTCATGATACGTAATCACTGCAACAAGGTTTGTAGGAATGCACAACGCCAACACATCCACGCTTCTGTCCAAACGGGACTCGGCTAAGGTTTGGAAATTTCTAAGAACCATGGGTGTTGGGAAATGTAAACAAGAAACTTTCCTTAAAGATCTAGATATAAATTCACTTAACAATCATTTCACTGCCTCGTCCAATTTTGACATGACAACAAAATTTAATACATTACAATATCTTTCAACTCTCCCAACTCCCAATTACTCTCCATTTGTCTTAAGTGAATTTTCCGCATGTGATGTTAAGAAAGGCATCTTATCAATAATTTCCAACGCTGTTGGATGTGACTGTATCGCACCACTGATAAGATTTAAAAATATTTTCCTTTGTTTACAAAGTTCTGTTGACTGAGTATTGACGTCACAAAATGGCGATCGTCGTATTCGCGCCTTTTGGCACGACATTTAAAATTTGAATTTTAAACATCTATCAATTATTTAAAAGGAACACTAAAATCTGCAAAAAAAAAAGTATTTTATTCTTAAAATTTTGTCAATAACCCTATTTGGAAGTGATTATAATGCGTTGCAATTTTTTTGCATTTCGTTGTTAAGTTTTTGATTTATTCATCACAATCTAACATAGTTCGCACACATGGTTGTAATTAATGTACAGTGCAATTGACATCAGGTATAGCGACGAGTCTCATTGCTCGTATCATATTAAACCCAGAATCTCAAATAAAAGAGTGAATTTTCTAAATTTTTTAACATTTCATCTATTTTTTCTTGGATTAGGTGTCCTGTATGTTTCCCGTGAAATTTGTGGCATTTTAAAATGACTTTTAACCTGTTAAAATCTTCGTTTATTCCGTGCGCGGTTAGACTTAATAACGATACATTTGAACTTGGCTCGTTTCAAATATCTGTTGAAAATGAGATTTTCTTAAATTCTAATTTTATACCACAAATATATTCAGTAAAAAACTGTCTTCCCCTTAAATGATAATTCGGCGCAATGTACTGCATAAGTCGTCTGAATCCAATACCTTCCACGAAATTGAAGGGAAGATCTTTCGAAGCAATCATTTAAGAAATCTATCTATTTCTATTGATTTAGGGTTAGAACTTTACCATTTTTGTTTCTTCACCTAAGTCTAAGAAAATATTTTTTTCCCCTCTTCTACAGGCGTTGAAGTCGAAAGCTGCACTGTATTTTTCTTTTTAGTTTCTAATTTATTGAATTATTGGAATTCAGTGTCATGCAAAGACATTAAATGACTTTTGAATGAAGTAGTCGTACCTCCCTTTCGTGAATATATCTTCTTCCATAGTTTAACTATGCCGTAATCCCAGAAATTTCATGGAAATAATTCCAAAAATTCTTGATTTTGGCTCCATTGTCCAATTCAAATAAATTTGTCACACGTCAAATAAAACACTAGTAAAACTAATTAAAAACTCGGATAAGTATAAATGAAGCGCGAACGCACGCGTTCGAAACAAAAGAACAAGTGAAAGAGTAATCGACAGAAGGCATGGAAGGAGGGAGGTACTCCGCGCGACATATATTAACTTATTTGTACGCTCTGATCGCTGGCCGCCACCGCCGCTTTGCATCGACCTCCGATATAACTTCCGATTAAAATTTATCGGTATTGAAATTGGAATCGAGCAAAATCAATTTTAAAAGTTCGTTCGTATGTTCCGAACTTTCGGAATCGTGATCGAACCTCCGTAACATCTCTGCTAATTACAACTCACTGTCAGGAGTAGATTATATTATAGGAATTTTATTTAGTGGCGTGCGTATAGCACATGCTGAACAGTGTGAATTATACTATTCCGTATGTGCTTTAGCCACAAATGCTCATAGGGAAAGTGTGCAGGGGTACCGCACACTAATCAATCTGCCTAGCCTTTTTCAAATAATATTGGGGTCGGCTTAAAGTCAAACCGTATGCAGCTTAATACCAGTATTTTACATGGGACGACTGCCATCTTACTTCCACCACCCAGTTACTGTATATTCAAATTCAAATTCAAATTTTTATTCTGTAAATAGGTCTTTACAAACTCTTTTACAAGTCATTTTTTAATCTAGAAGGCGCCGGTATTTCCTATCTGACTACCTCGGAGAAGAAAAACCGAAACAAACTCAGAGGTCACTGTCTCTTTTAAAGTCCAGACATCATCTTTATGGTTATGTGAGCGTAATCATGTAGGGTGTCTGGAAAGGCCTTTTGAAGAAAGAACCGTAGCAATTTTAAGTTGACCAGTCCTAACTGACGGCACACATGCATCAGTCACCGTAAAGCTCGAACCATAATTTAGGGAGCTCAACGACCTGTCGCAAGGCTATACCAGATCGGCAGGACATTTGCGCAGGCCATACAAATACTAAAAACTGCCAGGCAGTTACAAATCTAAAAGAAAGGGAATATATAACCGACATGATGCTCACATTCACAAATTTCTATTATTATATTCAAAATGTAAAAATATATTATGATTTAATTAAAATGTCAAGTTAAATTTTATTACAATGTCAAAGTAATTGTCAAAATCAGAGATAAACAATGTCAGATTTAAACAATGTCAAAAACAACCAATCTCAAAAAATTTGAACATTATTAATAATATTCATAATATTATTTTTAATAGCAGATCAATCCCATGAATTTTTGTCGTTCAAATATTCCGAAATTGTGTAATACCCTTTTTTACAAAGTTTGGTTTTAATAACATTTTTAAATTTATTTACAGGTAAATTTCGGATATCAATGGGTAATTTATTGTAAAAGGGTATACACTGACCCATGAACGAGTTGCTTACTCTGTGGAGACGAGTACTCTGAACGGCAAGGTTGTGCTTACTTCTAGTATTCACAGCATGGACATCTGACAATTTGATGAATTTTGTAATGTTTTTACATACATACATTAAATTTTCATATATGTACTGGGAAGCAAGAGTTAGAATATTAATTTCTTTAAATTTTTCCCTGAGGGAAACTCTTGGGCCTAAGTTGTAAATAGAGCGAATAGCCCTTTTCTGCAAGACAAAGATGATATTAATGTCAGCCGAGTTTCCCCAGAGAAGAATTCCATATGACATGATGCTATGGAAATAACTGAAATAAACAATCCTGGCCGTATCTACATCAGTTAAATGTCTGATTTTTTTAACAGCAAATGCGGCTGAGCTAAGTCTAGCTGACAGTTTTTCTATGTGCCGACCCCACTGTAATTTGCTGTCAATAGTGATTCCAAGAAACACAGTAGACTCAACAGGGTCCAACTCCAATCCATTTAATGTTATTTTAGATCGTACCTGTTTAACATTTGGCGTTGAAAATTTAATACATTTAGTTTTTTTCTCATTAAGGAGAAGATTGTTAACATTAAACCAGTGAACAACTTTGGAAAGTGCATTGTTTACTTCGTCATAATAGAGTAACTGTCGTTTAATTTTAAAAATTAAAGACGTGTCATCTGCAAACAGTACAATTTCATGATTTTCTTTAATGTAATTGGGCAAGTCGTTAATATAAATGAGGAACAAAAACGGACCAAGAATTGAACCCTGCGGAACTCCCATGGTGACCGCAGATCCTGAAGATTTTGTGCCATTAACATCAACCCTCTGAACTCTATTGTTTAAATACGAAGTTAGAAGATCGAGAGCCTTGTTCCTTATTCCATAGTGGTGCAATTTTCTGACCAGTGTACAATGATGGACGCAGTCGCCTTTGACAAGTCGCAAAATATGCCAACAGCATCCTGCGAATTCTCCCAGGCCTCGAAAATATTCTTCAGCAGTTCCACGCCTGCATCCGCAGTCGAACGACCCCGCGTAAAACCAAATTGCTTTTTATGGAGTAAATCGTTTTTATTAAAATGACCTAGCATTTGGTTTAAAATATTTTTTTCAAAAATTTTACTTAAGGTTGGTAGAATTGAAATAGGTCGAAAATTTGTGGGGTCGGACGCGCTACCAGATTTAAACAATGGTACTACTTTACTTAGTTTCATCAAGTCAGGAAATACACCAGAAGCGACACAAGAGTTGAACACGATTGCTAAATAGGGAGAAATAACATCAATTATTGAAGAGATAGTATATACTGAAAGTCCCCACAAGTCTGATGTTTTCTTTACATCAAGACTTTTAAAACTATTTTGAATGTCTTTCGCGTTAACAAACGTAAATTCAAAAATTGAGTCACACTCTGTTACACAACTTATCAGCAGAGAATAAGCAGCAGTAGAAGAAGACAAAAGAGTTTTGGTTGTAATGATGGGAATATTAGTAAAGAAGTGCTCAAACTCTGTTGCCACCTCCATATCCGCTTCTATTTTTCTATTATCTATTTTCAAGTTGAAGTCACGGTTACGCACCGTAGTCCTTCCCGTTTCCGTATTTATAATGTTCCAGGTGGTCTTAATTTTATTAGAAGATATTTTTATTTTATTTTTTAAATGGATTGATTTTGCAGCGGAACAGGTTCTTTTAAACAATTTAGAGTACTTTTTGACATATTCTATAAAGTCAGAATTGTAATTATATGATTTTTCATTATATAATTCGTATAGCCTCTGTCTACTTTTATAAATACCAGGAGTTGCCCAGTCACTAAAAGAAACGCGATCACTAACCACTATAGTTTTTGGTGTGAATACCTTACTGAATTCATGATTAATTAAATTAAATAATGCACTATATGCTGAATCTGGATTCTCATGGTAAGGCAATATAGGGAGTTTTTGTACCAAGTTATTTTTAAAGCAGCTTAATCTACCCACATTTATTGGTACAAAAGTCACTTGTGTTCTCTGAATTCTAAAATTTTTCCTCAGAAGTGTCAATAATTGGCCACAGTGATCAGAGTCTAATTTATTTATGATTGACTCGTTGATTGGCTTTATATTAGTAAAAATATTATCAATACAAGTAGCACTAGTGGCAGTTATTCGTGTTGGTTCAAAGAAAATGTTGTACATATTGTGTGATTTAAATAAACTTATAAATCTATTAGTAATAGTGCACGATATCTCGTGATATGACTGGTATTCAGGCCTCTCCCAGACCCGTAACGGTTATCATAGATCTTCTGTGCCTAGTGCCATCTACCGGGCACAATTCCAAACTCCGGGCTGCTCCAGAGAATTTTCTAAGAGAAAAACTCAACAACACTGCCCAACCCGGGAATCGAACCTAAGACCTCATTCTCAGCAGTCGCGCTTGGGACCACTATACCAACGAGGCAGTGATATATAAATCATAGTATAAATAGTATTCCTTTCATACTCCAGGAAGTACGCGAGGAAAGCAATAATGCAGTTCTGCAGATTCAAAGAAATGCTCAGAATATAGAATACGACATTATGCAAAGTTTCAACAGAGTCGGTTTACACGTGAAGAATCAATAATTCCTTATTTTTCCTATATATTTCATACTTAAATTAATATACGCGTCGAATTAAGAACCTTTGCTCTTTTTTCGTCTGCTAAAAATACAATGTCCCCGTGACGTGTTAACATGTTGTAATAAAAAATGTAGTTTGGTTTAATCTTGAACGCTTCCTTTTAAATTCCACTTGGTGCAGTTTGTTTTAACGATTTTCCACACGAAAGATACAGAAGAAAATAATGTTTCATCCCGCTTTCCCTGTGTATATATCAAATCGATATAAATATAGACTGCTTCGTTGGTCTACTCTGGAATTTGATGGCAATAGGCTCACCACCATTGCGCCGACAGACCGTAGTACGACAGTCTATCTCTACCTCACCCTTCATGTAATACAGGTATGATTCGATATAAAATATGAGAGACTAACTTGAATAACAGCCACAGAATTATCAACGTAACACCTTTTTTTATCATAAATGTATCTTCGTTTGGCCACCAACTTGCCTGATGGTAAGCGGGTGGCCGAGGATGGAGCACGTATATCCTAAACAAATCTATTCAGTCATGGAACTGCCGAGACCCGTTTCCCACAACGGTTGCACCGGACTACTTCACGAAACACGACTAAGTCGCTTCACGGCATGGCTTAGTCCGGTGGGTGGTATCCAGACGAAGCCTCCCACCAGAGATATGTTGCTTGTATTGCACCACCCAGGGGCTCCGTGTAGGGATTCCATTTTAAGGGTACACTCCTCAACGTAAGGCGACAAAAAAGGCTGTTAAAAATATAATAACAAATCCGAAAATTTTCAGTGACTTCATCACGTGACTGACTGATCAGGGTTATAACTTGGATTATGGTTATAGGTAAAGCTGTATGAAAACAAAGAAAGTTTTGGTAATACTGATGACGAATTAAGTAAGTTCAGTTTGATTTGAAAGAACTCAGAAAGAGGGTATATATATACCTATATATTTATATTCTCTTATATGGATACTCGTGTGTGTTCACGATGATCAATAAATTAGTAATTTATATATTTCGAGAAAACGATATAGCATATCTATACATATAATAAAAATGTAACGGATCGCTGTATCGTCTGTACATGGAAAATATATGAGAAAAAATATTATTGGGACCTTTATCAACGCAAATAGCACCCAAAACAATGATTGTTAGAATTTATGTCTGTTTACTCGTATCTATGCGTTTGTGCACGCTAATCTCAGAAGAGGCTTATCCGATTTAGATGTGGTTTTCACTAATATATGGTGGTAAGCTTCACTTAATATTTAGGGTTTGTTTCATGTCAATCGGTTTATAAATAAAAAAGTTATGCCTATTTAAAGAATTACATCAAACATTTCTTAATTATTATGATGTTGTGTTCATGCACGACATGGTGTTAATTTCCGACATCCACGTGGACGGAGTCGTAGGCACAGCTAGTCGTCAATAAATTTTATCGACGTTACCGGGTCCATCACTTCTCAGAATAAAATGGGCAGCTGCACTCAAAGCTGACTGTAAACTTAACTTATTTTTAAATTTTGAGTTTTACTATTATCATTTTTAAACTGTATGATTTTAATTTTAGATATGTTAGCTGTAAAATTGTTTTCACTGAGCCAGTTTGCTATGTTTTCTATTGTACTTAGATCTTTCTTTATATTTAGACAAATCTTTACTTAAGGCATTACTATAGAAATATCATCTGTAAATAATGTGCATTTAAAATTTGTAACTTTAGGAATGTCATTTATGTAAATCAAGAAAAGGCCCTAAAACACTTCCCTGGGGAACTCCGAAACTATTTATTTGATAAGTATATCTGTATGCTGTAGAAACTAGGTTTTTGTTAACGCGATTTATTTCTACATATTGTTTACGATTTTTCAGAAAACTAGCTAGCTACTGCAGTGCATTTCCTCTTAAATCGTAGTAAACACACAATCAAAAGCGACATATAAAAAAATACCACTGAAACTCAATCAATCAGTCATTTATTGCGTTCCATAATGTACATAAATGGTCTTAAAAATATAAAAATACAGAAGCACTATGGACCCTGTCGGGCACAGCAAAGACTTAGGAGAGAGGAAGAGGGTTAAGCAGTAATCAATTTATATCTATTAGTACACATAAGTCTAAAATATTATTTTATATTTGTATGTAATAAGTAAATATATATACTGTAATATATAATGTGTAAGAACTATATTTGTATTTAATATTATATGTATAAGTAGGTATTAAACTTATTTATTTTACATGGATGTACCTTTATTCATTTTTATTGGTGTTTAATATATGTATTTAATATATTCTATTGGTATTTAATATTATTTGTATAGTATTGTTATTTGTAATGTGTTTGATTTACATATTTATTTCTAGAAAGTTTTAGTTTATTTAAAAATGTATTTGTTTTATTTTCTTCTTTTACGAGTGTATTTTTAGTCGGGATTTAGGTAGATTTAATCTATTTTTGTGTCTTAAAGTATATTTTGTTTGGATGTCTTTACGAGTGGTATAGTATTGGGGATATTTACGTGTAAATTTGCAAATTTCAAATATGTATAGGCAGGTAAGGGTTAATATTTTGTGTTCTTTGAAATATGGTTTACAACTGTCGGTTTGTTCTATGTTGGTTATTATTCTGATAAGCTTTTTTTGTAGGGTAAATATAGTTGATGAATCTGTGCTATTTCCCCATAGGATAATGCCATAGGAAAGCCATGCTTGGGCGTACGCATAGTAGGTGGTAAGTGCGGTTTTTTAGTTAGTTTTTTTTTTACTTCAGATAGAGCATATGAGAATTTTGATAATTTTGCTCAAATTTTTTTAATGTGGGATTTCCAATTTATGTACGTGTCTATGGATAGAATTCATGGTGAATTCATTTACATGCTGTAGTTTTGTGTTATTGAAGCTGTAATCAAGTTTTAAGGGAGCTTTTTGATAGGGATGAAAAGTGATTATTTTAGTTTTACTAAAGTTTATTTCTAAGTTGTGGTTATTCATCCAAGAAATAGTTGAAGACAGAAGGGAGTCAAGTTTTTCGTGTATGTTACTATTGTTTTGGAATGAAGTGAGTAGAGAGATGTCATCTGCGAATAAAACGCATGGCTCGTTTATAGTTTTTGGGAGGTCATTAATATAAATTAAAAACAACAGGCATCCTATTACACTTCCTTGAGAGATTGATGCTTTTACGGATTTTTTATCGGATCTTATATTTATTATTTCTTTTGTGTGGTTTTAACTCTATTATTTGTTCTCTATCTTTTAGGTACGAACGAAGCAAACCATTTATGGGCATTTCCTCGTATGCCTATTCCGTGTAATTTATCAAGCAGAATTTTAAATTGGACCTTGTCGTAAGCTTTTGTCATATCTAACAAAAGCCCAACTGCATAGTTTTTATTATTTATAATATTTATGGCCTCCTGAATGTATTTATAGACGGCTAATGTTTTTGACAAACAAAACCGTTTTGGCACTCGTCTAGTATTTTATATTTCTCGCAAAAGAGGTAAACGCGGTCACACATGGCCTTCTCGAAGATTTTAGATGCAGTAGGCAATAGCGCTATTGGGCGGTAGTTATTTGGGTCTGTTTTTGCGTTTTTCTTATGGATAGGTTTTATTAAAGC
Source organism: Xylocampa areola (assembly GCA_935421205.1). NCBI lineage: Eukaryota > Metazoa > Arthropoda > Insecta > Lepidoptera > Noctuidae > Xylocampa > Xylocampa areola. The sequence continues at coordinate 13,963,627 of OW285220.1, forward strand.
TATTTTTAGTTGCCTAGGGAATGTTCCTTCTTCAAATGATTGGTTAATAAGTTTATAGAACGGCAAGGTAAGTTCATCAGCGCACTGTTTTAGAAGAAATGGAGGGAGCTCGTCTACTCCATAGCTTGTTTTGGTTTTTAGGTTTTTTATTATTTTATTCACTTCATAGTGGTCTACTGGACTGAGGAACATGGTATTTTCTGTAGGGCAGACTACTGGGGCTCCTTTTGGTTCACCTTGTGTTTGAGTGGATTTTCCTCCGATGGATGCAAAGAAACTATTGAATTTATTTACTAGTTTACTCTTGTCTAAAAACTCGGTCACATCCTTCAATAAAGAAAAGGTGCTAGTGTCGTTGACTTGTTTTTCTGAAACCCATTTTGATCATTATATAGAATGCTGTGTTTATTCAAAAAGATAGTTATGCGACGGCATAGTAATTTTTCCTTTTTTTATATATAATAGGGAGACTGAGAATTTAAGTTAGCCATTTATAGGTCAAAGTAACTAGAGTCACAGTGATGGCTCACCTGTATATTTGCTTTCCCATAATAATCCTCTTCTGTGAATTCCACAGCACATAATCATGCAGTACTTACTACTTGCCTTAAAGTTTTTATAATATGTAACACCAATTCCCATCGTTTTCTTGAACGCACATAGGAAACAAATTTAATCCTCTGTTCTTACAATTTAACGCACTACATTGAGGCATTTTTGTCAAAATTACGGAAAATATGAAGAATAAACATAATTCATCACAACATCCCATACGATTTGTCGGTTACTATGTCAAATCAAGGTACAGTCGAAGGTGCGGCCTCTGTCGTGATAAAAAGTTAGTGTTCCACCCATTTAGGGACACCATACGATATTTCGAAACGTCTTATACGCGTCCTTCTCTAACATATTTGCGGGTCGCAAAGTAAGGCAAACATATTATGTTTAGTTGTTATTTTAAGATGGTTTCTATGCTAAGATATTAGTTATTCTGTGGTCATAATAGATCGTATGTTACAGTGTGACCATGGGGCCTAGACAAAATCCCTTTTCTGTAAACGTTAGAGTTTAGAGATGTCACGTGACTGCTACTAAATTGGTAGACAAACCGGTTATTCCATAAGCGGAAAGGAACGAGCGTGAGCGTGAGCGCGACATGCAATTAACTAAAATCTTCCAAAATGGTAGACAAAAGCCGCTTTTGACAATGAAAACTCTATTTTGACGTTTCCACAACACGCTTCATTAGCGGTAGCTCGGACGCTTACGCTAACCGTAGAACAGCGTTGCCAGTTTAGTGATTTTGTCACTAGATTTAGTGAATTTTAGGAGTTAGGAAGTGATATTTTGAAAAAAAAAGTCACTGAAATTTATTTGATGATTTTTAGTGATATTTATCGAATTTTGTGTTTTGGATCCGGGTTAAAGTAAAATATATACTTTGCCGAGTAAAAATTACTTGTTTTGGAACGAAGCTCTACACGTCTTTGTTTGGTTATGTTATGCTTGGGGATTTCCCGACTAATAAATCAAACTTAACACGTATGTAAAGTTTGCATGAGTGAGTGCTGCATACTATTGCTTGTATTTAGTTAGTTGCTAGTTTTCGTTCGCGAAAGTAGGAGAAAATCGAAAAATCTTATCGAAATCATTGCAGTCAACATATCAAGTTTTTGTGTAGGTTTTTGTAAACGATTTATTTCGCATTACCATGGACGTGCCACATTAAAAGACAATTTATTCTCAAAAATATCGGAAAGAATGGGAAACCCAAGAAGAGTTCAAGTCTTGGTTACGGCCTGTAGCAAACGATCCTACAAAAGCCTTTTGTACCTTTTGTCATTCTGAAATGTTTGCAAGAATTGCCGACATTAAGAAACACAGAATAACAAAAAAACATAAAGATAAATCTGACTTAGTGTCTCAAAACCGACAAATAGAAAATAAGCGCGCATTAAAAAAAATACAAACACATTAAAAGTTGAAGGAACATTGTCCCTGTTCATTGTGGAACACACATCCATACAGCAAATTGACCATTTAACTGAAGCTTTAAAAAAATTTATTACTGATTCACAGAGTGTTATGGACATTAAAATGCACAGAACGAAATGCAGTGCAGTAATAAAGAATGTGTTAGCTCCACACTTCAAACAGATGCTTTTGGCTGATATTGGATCACAAAAGTATAGTGTACTATTAGACGAATCCACTGACCTCAGTGTATCAAAATTATTGGGCATACTAATTAGATATTTTAGTTGCACGCAAAATAAAGTTGTATCTGCATTTCTAGCATTGGAACCACTGAGGAGCGCAGACGCTCGTGGAATTGTTACTGTCTTAGTAAACTGTTTACAGGCACATGGTATACTATTAAAAAAATTAATTGGAATTGGAGTGGATAATGCCTCTGTCAGGACAGGAGTCAATAATGGCGTACATAATATTTTAAAAACGGAATATGGCGTACCTAATTTAATGCTAGTCAGATGTGTTTGCCACTCATTGCAATTGGCGGTGTCACATGCGTCAGAGCAAACGTTACCGCGAAATATAGAGTTTCTCATTAGAGAAACCTATAATTGGTTCTCACATTCACCCACACGCTGTGATGAGTACAAAGATATATATGAGACAATAAATTTTGGCGAGCAGCCTTCAAAAATATTGCGGTCTTGTGATACTCGTTGGCTGTCCATTGAAGAAACTGTGACCAGAATATTGTCTCAATGGGAAGAACTCAAATTGCATTTCTCTTTGAACAAAGATAATTGCTACACAGCAGAATTACTTCATTCGATGTATGACGATGAGAGGAATCGCCTTTATATGTGCTTTTTAAGGAGCATCTTGAATGATGTCCAAATTGGAGTTAAGTGTTTTGAAAGTGAAGACTCAAATCCAGTTGTCCTACTGAACACGTTAATGACATTGCTTCGCTCTATTTGCAATAGAGTACTGATGCCGACGGCTGCAACGACTGACAATGATTATTTATCCATTCAAATAGAAGCCCACTTGAATCCAGTACCATATTTAGGATATCTTTTTAAATCACATGTACAAAAGACCAATTTACCCAATAATGTCATCAATGCAGTCAGGAAACGTTGTATTGATTTTACTATCAAATTAGGAAAAGAGGTTCAGCAAAGACTTCCTTCTAACTACATTATTTTGGAGAAAATGTGTCAACTGAGTGTGGATAATACTCTTCGCCAGGGCAAAGACAACAAAATAGCAGACCTTGCCGCGGAACTCGGATTTGAAGACGAAGCAATAGACAAACTGTTACAGCAGTGGCATGGTATAAGTTATAATAAATGGAATGCTACGCATAACGTCATTGATTTCTGGGCTGAAGTGCGAAAATATACGAATGCTGCTGGAATAAATACCTTTAAAGAGTTATCTGATCTTGCAATATCCGCATTGTCACTTCCTCACTCAAATGCTGAAGTGGAAAGAGCATTTAGTGCTATGAATATCGTGAAAAATAAATTAAGAAACAAAATGGCTGTAAACACTCTAAACAGCATTCTTTTTATAAGAAATCAGTTAAAGATAATGAAGAAGAACTGTTACAGTTACGAGCTCCCGGCTGATGTAATTACAGCTATTGGAAGCAATTCTAAATACTCTTTTAAATCACAAAAGTCTGACAAAACTGATGATCCATCTCAGCCAACTACATCTGCAATGATAATCCATCAAGATGAAGAAGAAATACCAGCAGAAATATTTGAAGTTGATTTTTAGTTTTGTCATGTTTATTTTTATTAATTGACATTCACAATTAAAATATTATTTTTTTGACTTACCTTGTGATTTTATTTAGTGTATTCTAGGGATTTTTTCAGTTAAAAATGTCACTGAATCTAGTCACATTTCAGAACAATGCTAGTGAGAAAGTTTTCTGCAAGGTGGCAACACTGCCGTAGAAAGGAGTTAATAGTAATTTTTTGCGTGTGATTAATTAAAATGCATAGTTTGAGATTATTATGGGCAGTTGATAACGAAGAAGCATTGCAACGACGTCAAACACGAAGAAATCATCGTAAAATAGAGCCTCATTAAAAAGCACGAGAAATAAGTGTACAAATAAAGGTAAGTTTTATACTTCTAACCTAGCATAAAAATAATTAATATAAAAAAATTGTAAATTAATGTATTAAAATCATGTTAGCCATTCATTCTCTATACCCCAGACTATATATCCCAGACTGAATAGATAGCAATAACGTCCCCAAAAGACGTGTTTAAATATGTATGAAGAATTCGCGGTGGTGAGCAGAGGTCGAGATGGCTTAATGGTCAGAGCGCCTGGAGTCTTTATCCGGGAGGCGCAGGTTCGAATCCTGTTAGCGACCGTATTCTTTTTCCATTTAATAGAATAACTTTAGAGTTCGCTAAGCATACGTTATTGCTTTTCAAAGATTTATCTTTATGCGATAGTAGTTTAAAAATAATGAATGTTAATTCCAAGTTTGGTGCAGCCACCCATGACTCATTCATATAGGCATCTAGCAGAATGGAAACTTTTATGCGAGAGTTGCATCAAAGTCGAGTGTGGTTCTTAGGTAGGTCAATAAAATTATAAATATAATATGGTATATTTTTAGATATGCTTTTGTTATTAATTATATTCAGCACACACATTTAATACACCCTTGCTAATAAACTTGTTAATTGAAATTTAAATGTATATAACAATAAGTCAATCTCTCATCATTTTAAATATAGGGCAGCAATTTTGTTTATGTTATGGAAAACATTGCATACATAAAATACCTACTTTTAATATAACAATTAAGTTGATGTTGTGTGATCAGATAATAATATTAGACTGTATTATTATTTATTTGACTAATTTTTATTTATTTTCTTTTAGGTGATTCTGGGTATCCTCAGAGACCATGGCTTATAACTCCTATATGAAATGCGGTTCCTGGCTCTGTTGAAGATACATATACCCAGAGACATGTACAAGCGAGGAACTGTATAGAGCGCTGTTTTGGATTGATGAAGTCACGTTGGAGGTGTTTATTAAGACACAGGACCTTGCATTTTCAACCTATTGTTGCTGGAAAAATTGTTCTTGCCTGTAGTATGTTACACAATATGGCTTTAGAGGCCAATTTACCTGCTCCATCTATTATGGAAACCGAAGAAGATGATGTTGGGCATGACAACACATTTGATAATGTTGCTACTGTTAGTGGTCAAAGGGAGCTACTCCAAGGCAGGGCGATGTTAAGTAATATTTTGTTCAGACTTTAATACACTTCCTATTTATCAAGTTAGAGGTGTGAGATAGCAACTTAATATATTTTATTTCAAGATAAATATTAATATTTTATTTGCTAAAATATATTTTTAAATTTACACAGTCTAAGTAATTAGTCAGTCTGAAAATATATAATTATATTAAACACAAGTAAACTAAGAACTAATATAAACTTATTTAAATGTAACACAACCTATTGTCCAAGTTATGAAAATAACAATAATTGTATCAAGCATATATAGTCCAAGTTACAATTTTAAAGATATTTTATAAAATAATACTATGTTTAATTAATTATAATACACTCATAATATTATTTTTATTATGTATTTTCTGTGACATAAAATAAAAGTTTGACTAATAAAACGATGTAAATTTAGGCTAAATTAACTTTAAATATAATTACATATATACATTTAAATGCAAATTATTTTGTCAATCTCGAGTCTTTTTTCAGCTACTCAGAAAACGAAGTCTACAGGCTTGCGCAAGACGGATTCAATGTTGTTAATAAATGGCTTCAGCACAATTCATTGACCTTAAATGCACAAAAGACAAATTACATTAAATTTTCGATGCGCAAGTTAACATTACCTCAAACTAATACTTCATTATATGCTCATTGTTGTAAACTTCCCACTGTTGACCAATGTACGTGTCCCAAAATTAAAATTACTAATAAAATAAAATACCTGGGTATTATTATAGACCAAAATTAAAATTACTAATAAAATAAAATACCTGGATATTATTATAGACGAAACTCTGTCGTTCAAACCACACATTGAGGCCTTGAACAATAGAATTCGTAAGTTAATATTTGTTTTCAAAAAATTACGCTATATTGCACAATATAGCGTAATTTTTGACCCAAAAATAATAAGACAAGTCTACTTCGCTCTATGTCAGTCAATATTAACTTACTGTATTTCGTCATGGGGTGATGTGGGGAAAACTCATTTATTAACCATCGAGAGAGCACAGAGAGCGATACTCAAGGTATCCACATTCCGCCCTTTCCTTTTTCCCACCAAACTCCTCTATGAAACTTGTGGAGTGTTAACAGTGCGACAGTTATTTATAATGAGCATAGTACTACAGCAGCACGCAGCCCTTCCATATAGCAGTGAGTTTACTAACAAAAGAAGGAAAGATAGTGTTTGCTCACAAAAAATAAGAACAAAACATGCTTTTACGACAAAATGTTACGTTTTCTTTGGACCACTTTTATACAATAGACTAAATGCGACATCAAATATATATTCCCTCAATTACAATAACTGCAAAAAAACCTCAAGCGGGCCCTCCAAAGTATGTCCTACGAAGATACAGAGAAGTTGTTGATTGTGTTAAAGTAAATATTGTTTGCATTTTATTTTAATTTTATTTTTATTAGTTAAGCAATAAAGACTTTTACCTATATGTTTTCGATAGGGACTTTGCTATGTATTGTTATGTTGTGTAATGTTTTGATCATATAATTATTTACCTATACTTTAAATTTACACATACCTTGTACTTATATTATAATAACTATGTGACTATGTATTTTAGACTAGACTTAAGCTCTTCTTGCCTGAAACACAGGATCACCTAGTTCAGGAACATATGTTATATCTATAGACTTTTAATTGTAACTATGCACTTGTTATTTTATTTTTGTACGGAATTTAGGCAATAAATATATTATTATTATTAGTCTCTACCAGTGCCATTAGGGCTGTTATTTTTATATTTAGTTCCATGTTAGAATTTCTTAATTCTGCCTCTATTTGGGTGTGTACCTCTTCGACTCGAACGCGCTCTGCTTCTACCTGAAGTCGCTCTCTATCTAATTGTACACGCTGTGCCTCTATTCCGAGACGTGCCGTCTCTATTTGAAATAGGCGCGCATCTCTCTCCCGTTCCATACGCAACCGATCCTCCTCCACTGCCACAAACGCACTGGTAGCTCGGTCAAATGGTGTTTGTCTTTGCTGTCTGATACGGCAATGACGCGGAGTTGATGTTCCTGCCGATACTGATGACGTTTCTGTAAGCATAATAACTATATGACTATGATAAATAACAGACAAATCTCACATGGGGAGAATACTAACAGAAGTTAGGAGCGAAAGTGATCAAATGGAAATATCATTAATCAAATATGCAAAAAATAACAATAACATTGCTTAATGTTGCTACTTTCAATGGGAATAATGTATATTTATTATAATGATTAAATAATGAAGTTTTTTTATATTAGTAATTTAATTAGAATGACCTCTTTGTTTATGTCTAATAATTGAAGGGCCTGGCACAGGAGTGGTAGGAAAAGCTGGGTGAATGGGTGTATCTTCTGGAGGTGGCAGTATTTCCAAGAGTTCAATATTCACTGGAGATGGTACGTTTTCTAGTGAATGTGTATCTTGAGCTTGAGAAGATTCCTACATACAAAAATAAAGAAACATTTTATTATAAAATTGAAACTGCTTATAGCAAATGAGAATTTTACATGTCAAGGGTAAACTTACTTGAAAGCGTGCTTCCTGTACCTCTTGACTTCCTATAATTGAGGTGGTCCAAAGCATTTCAAGTACCCTTTCCTCAAGTCGACTCAATGGTTTTCGTCTACCAGGCTCACCGCCAGTACCACGCATGTGCAGGTTATTTTCGGAGGCTTTCTTTTTAGTTTTCGTTTTCCAGTCAGACCATACCTGTAAGAATTGTATAGAATTATAAAGTAATACCTACTTTGAAATAAATGGTCAAATATACTTATGCAAATGCTACAATTTATTTAATCATTTAAATACTTAATCTTATTACCCTTTTCCATTTATCGGCGGTTTTGTTTACACCACCACCCACTGAGTTTAAAATTTCGGCTAACTCCTGCCACAGGCCTTCACTTTTTATTTTGCCTTGAAGTCCAGGTTGTGGCCTTGAAAGATCACCAAGGCTAAAAATAGTATTCATGATAAGATTAATGTACTATGAGAAAGAAGACAGTAAACATAAATTTTTGTACAGGCATTCTAATACTCTATCTATGTAACAAGTATTAAGGTTTGAATTCAAATTTATTTATAAAAGAATAACAAATGTAAGAACCACAATCATCTAAGAGCAGCATTGTAGGGTCGTTGTTTACATTATGCATTCCATAATTTCAAGTACTTTCAAGTTCAACAAATGGGAATGACATTTAAGAATAAATGACAAAATATTGGATAAACCCTCAAGTTATTAGTTATTATCCTAAGGATAAACCTGCCTTTTCATGAATTCTATCAGCAAACTGAATTGCTCGGTACTCGCACATAGTCTAGGCTCCATCAATTTTTTTTTTATATTTATTTTGCACACCCCACTGAGAACTTTTTTTTGTTAAAGTAACTGTATTTATATTCAACTTTTTCAAAGATAATTAGATAAGAGTTGGTACTAATAACTTAAATTATTATTTTAAAGCCGTTCACTTACATCATTTCCAATTCTGTTGAACAAACAGCACTTTTAAATTGTTAGCGCGCTATTATTTGACACTTGTTTGACGTCTGCTATACACTATTCCATAGACTAAATATAGAGTGTTTCGGGCGACGCTGCGGAATATGCGTTTCGTATTCCTTGTCTACCATAATGTTCACGCTAACGTTAACTCCTTAGCGTGAAAGGAAAACGCGTGAACCGAAAACGCTTGGATTTTGTCTAGGCCCCCATATGTGGATCCTGCCTTTTTGGCAGGTTTAGCCCTTTATTTTAATCTCTGGCAGGTTTGGTTGACGTTTTCGAAATCTAGCAGTATCTGGCAGGATAGCAATATAAACTGGCAGGTATAGCAGTATAGCCTTAACCCATAAATACCTTAAATTTCAAATTTGATACCGATCTTTTAAACCGAATATACACTTCTAATTCGTTTTTTAAAATATATGTATGCATAAACTGATTGCATAGTGTTCTTTCAACCAACATTATAAATAAGTCGGATGTCAACATTGTTTGATTATGTATGACATTTTGCTTTCCCGCCGTATTGAACAAGTGAACATACTTTTTGAAAAAGTTTTCCGGATGAAACCTTTGACGAATTTTCTTTTTGCGAATAATAAAAATACTTTTGAGGTAAGTAAATATGTTATGTTTACTAAAATATAATAAATTTTTTCGATTGCCTTCTTTGCTTGAAGGAAATCGTGCTATCTTTGTGTGTATCAATATTGATACTTCAGGCATTCCGGGCTGTATGAAACCTATGACTAATTCTTTAGCTAAACATATTTTTTTGAATGTCTTTGCATTTTTGTTAATTTTCTGATTGGTTTGGAGTTGGAATTGCTTTTTTATCAATTTCTTTGTAGATATTTATCGAAAAGCCAGATGATATCGAAGCCATTTTGAGACAGCTAGAAAATGGTGAAATTTCAGAGGACGAGTCCAGCGATAATGAATATGACATCGACTACTATTCAAGTCAGTGAGAGCTTCAGATAGAACTAGAAGATGAAGATGATGTAGGTAATTCGCCCTTTGACCTTGAGTTAGATGCCGATCCGCCTTTAGTTAACGAATCTTCTGACATACAACATTTAGAGACCGTTGAACAAATCCCAGCTCCAGCAGGTGAATCATTACACCTGCAACCCTCGAAACATAATATGGAGAGTAAGAAATATGGATACTGACCTAAACGCTTTCAAGTTTGAAGGAAACACCGAGTGTTCACAAGAAATTTTGGATTTGGAAACACCTTTTCAGTTTTTTTCTTACTTCTTCGATGAAGAAATATTGAAATTTCTTGTGGACGAGTCAAATAAATATGCTTTCCAAAAGAATCCCAACCTTACATAATCTGTTACTGTCTCGGAATTACGAAAGTTTCTTGGAATTCTTATTTTTACTAGTGTTTACCATTATCCTAGTGTCAGGTCATATTGGTCAAACATAGCAAAATTTTAATCCATAGCACAGACCATTTAGCACAGATTTGATAAAATCAGTCAAATTTTTCATATGAATGACGACACTAAACATTTGCCCCCTGATCATCCCCAACACGACCGACAGCATAAAGTTAGACCAATGATATAACACTTGAACAAGAAATTTATTACTGTACCATTTGACCACCGGCTCTCACTAGACGAGCAAATGTGTGCAACAAAAATTAGTCATTTTATGAAACAATATTTACCTAATAAACCCCATAAGTGGGGATTCAAATTATTATATGTTTTATGCTCTCTTTATGCGTACATGTTTGAGGTTTACTCAGGAGCTTAGGATATTGAACGTTTACCTGGCGAACCAGACCTCGGAGCAGTATCGAATACAGTTATTCGATTGTTACGACCAGTCCCAAGGCACAAAAATCATATAATTTATTTTGAAAATTTTTATACCAATATTCCTCTGCTACATTACTTGATTAAAGAAGGTATTTATTGTCTTGGCACTGTACAGAGAAACAGGCTTGGTAAGTCTTGCAAGTTGCCAGAAAAAAAGGGAATCTGAAGCCTAACGTACCCAGAGGGACATATCATGAAAACGTTGCCTCTTTTGAAGGCATAGAATTTTCGGCAACAAGCTGGAAAGACAATAAGCAAGTTTTATTGCTTTCTACCTATGTTGGTGCTGAACCAGCAGAGACTTATAACCCGTTATGAAAAAAACTAAAGACGAATGTCCAAGTATCATGTCCTCGGGTCATAAAGTAATATAATGCCCAAGTGGGAGGCGTTGATCTGATGGACAGCTTCATTGGTCGATATCGCATACGCATAAAGTCCAGAAAGTGGACAACAAGGCTGTTCTATCATCTCTTGGACATGACTGTGATGAATGCTTGGGTGTTGTACAAAAAGGTTAGTACAGTGAACGGGAAATCCCAGAAGGATATTATGAAGTTAGCTGCCTTTAGGACCGAGCTTGCTGACACCTTATGTCGTTATCAAAGTCGCTCAGAAAATAAAAGGGGAAGACCAAGTACCAACAGTCGACTATAAGAGATCCCTGTAACGTCTAAAAGACCACGGGCGGGTGTACAAGTCCTACCTTCTACTGACGTACGCTACGATCGTGTTGGACATGTTTTTTTTATTGATAATAGAAATAAATGTAAATTTAACAATTGTAGAAAACTTGTACTCTTGGATTTGTAAAAAATGTAAAGTTTCTTTATGTGATAATAAAAATAACCAATGTTTCGCATTATTTCATGCTTAGGAGCATTATTAGTTAATCCGACATATTTATGGCCTTAATGCCTGAAGTATCAAAATATCTGTTTTTTTTTCTATCTAGTAATCATTTACAGATTTACTAAACTCAGCGTTACCACTTTGCATTACTAGATAAATATCACCAGGCGTCTCCTTAAGACGTATACAAAGAGGATTGAAAATTCAATAGGTTTGAACACGACAAGGTAGCTCAGTTGGTAGAGTGATGACACGGAACGTCAAAGGTCGCGGGTTCAAGCCCCGTTCTTGTCTATTATTTTTTCAATGTTTCTTTGAAAAATAGAATTAATATAGGCATTACATGGCCTCAACATGTATTAAAAAAATATAATTATATATGATATATATAATTTGTATTGGGTTTTTTTTTACTATTTTTCTCTAGCTCCTGTAGTGAACAAATTAATATTTTTTTAAAGTTAATTTAGAAAATCAGGCTTTTAAGGGTTAAAGGAGTAGGATGCAATATCAAGGAAGAAAAGTAGTGGGAATTTTAATATCAATTATTGCACTCAGTCATATGGTAGCTCATTCAATTTTAACTTTAGTGAGCTGTGTTCATAATCTTATTATATCTTCAACAATCAATTGTTTTTCTACTTACTCGGATAGTCGGAGATACACTTTTGTTTGGGATTTTATGCAATGTAGAAGTTTTCCTGATTTATCATTAAACGCAAATATGAAAGACATCCAAGATATGTCTTTAAAAAAGCATTAACGCATGCTTAGCGAACTCTAAAGTTACAATATTAAATGGAAAAAGAATACGGTCGCGAACAGGATTCGAACCTGCGCCTCCCGGATAGATACTCCAGGCGCTCTGACCACTAAGCCATCTCGACCTCTGCTCACCACCGCGAATTCTTCTTCCATATTTTAACACGTCTTATGGCGACGTCATTGCAATCAATTCAGTACCTATACAAGTGACCGAACCGACACGACTAACTTTGCAGTTAATACAATGTCGTAAAGAATGCAATTACCTTAATAATTCAAGATATGTCTTTAAAAAAGCATTAACGCATGCTTAGCGAACTCTAAAGTTACAATATTAAATGGAAGAAGAATACGGTCGCGAACAGGATTCGAACCTGCGCCTCCCGGATAGATACTCCAGGCGCTCTGACCACTAAGCCATCTCGACCTCTGCTCACCACCGCGAATTCTTCTTCCATATTTTAACACGTCTTATGGCGACGTCATTGCAATCAATTCAGTACCTATACAAGTGACCGAACCGACACGACTAACTTTGCAGTTAATACAATGTCGTAAAGAATGCAATTACCTTAATAATTCAAGATATGTCTTTAAAAAAGCATTAACGCATGCTTAGCGAACTCTAAAGTTACAATATTAAATGGAAAAAGAATACGGTCGCGAACAGGATTCGAACCTGCGCCTCCCGGATAGATACTCCAGGCGCTCTGACCACTAAGCCATCTCGACCTCTGCTCACCACCGCGAATTCTTCTTCCATATTTTAACACGTCTTATGGCGACGTCATTGCAATCAATTCAGTACCTATACAAGTGACCGAACCGACACGACTAACTTTGCAGTTAATACAATGTCGTAAAGAATGCAATTACCTTAATAATTCAAGATATGTCTTTAAAAAAGCATTAACGTCGCCATAAGACGTGTTAAAATATGGAAGAAGAATTCGCGGTGGTGAGCAGAGGTCGAGATGGCTTAGTGGTCAGAGCGCCTGGAGTATCTATCCGGGAGGCGCAGGTTCGAATCCTGTTCGCGACCGTATTCTTTTTCCATTTAATATTGTAACTTTAGAGTTCGCTAAGCATACGTTAATGCTTTTTTAAAGACATATCTTGAATTATTAAGGTAATTGCATTCTTTACGACATTGTATTAACTGCAAAGTTAGTCGTGTCGGTTCGGTCACTTGTATAGGTACTGAATTGATTGCAATGACGTCGCCATAAGACGTGTTAAAATATGGAAGAAGAATTCGCGGTGGTGAGCAGAGGTCGAGATGGCTTAGTGGTCAGAGCGCCTGGAGTATCTATCCGGGAGGCGCAGGTTCGAATCCTGTTCGCGACCGTATTCTTTTTCCATTTAATATTGTAACTTTAGAGTTCGCTAAGCATGCGTTAATGCTTTTTTAAAGACATATCTTGAATTATTAAGGTAATTGCATTCTTTACGACATTGTATTAACTGCAAAGTTAGTCGTGTCGGTTCGGTCACTTGTATAGGTACTGAATTGATTGCAATGACGTCGCCATAAGACGTGTTAAAATATGGAAGAAGAATTCGCGGTGGTGAGCAGAGGTCGAGATGGCTTAGTGGTCAGAGCGCCTGGAGTATCTATCCGGGAGGCGCAGGTTCGAATCCTGTTCGCGACCGTATTCTTTTTCCATTTAATATTGTAACTTTATGAAAGACATCGCCCGAAGTGGAAGCAGGATCACCATCACTTTCGTTCTGGATAGCAAAAGCGATAGATGTATTCGTTGCATTTTGCAAAGCATGTAACTGTAAATTGGTAACTAGGTTATCTATCTATTATAAAAGAACATGCAACAACTAGTAAGCATAAGAAGAATATGATGGGGTACAGTGGGCAGTCATCCATGAGTTTTTTTTTACATATATGTAACAGCAAAATTGTTAGGAGCATTAGTAGTAGCATGCTATTCAAATTTCTTTTTGGTTTTAGTAAAACATCTTCCTTAGAAGATGAAGTGAAAAAGGGCAAAAGTCAACATGTGTGCTTTGTTGGTAGAACATAATTTACCCTTTCGCGTCATGGATCACATGATTGAAATTATTTCCAAATGCTTTACCAATCCAGAGGTGGCGAAGTCTTTCTCATGTAAAAGAACCAAAGCAGCTGCGGTAACATATAATGTTTTGAAGCCGGTATTGGCGAGGGAAATGCTCGCAGATTTAATATCATATCAGAATATTAGTACCCGTGCACCAGTGTATTTTTTGATAATAAATGAGAGTACGGACGTAGAGAGTATCGGGTCGGACGTTACTACCGGTCGGCCCGTGAGCTGCAGCCGGTCGGCCCGTGACCCACAGCCAGTCGGGCCGTAAGCCGCAGCCGTTCGGCCCGTGAGCCGCAGCCAGTCAGCCCGTGAGCCAGAGCCGGAGGGCCTGTAAGTTGCAGCTGGTCGGCCCGAAAGCCGCAGCCAGACGAGCCATATACCGCAGCGGTCGCTGACTTTCCTTATGATGTATCCTTAGAAGTGGTTAGTCTTCTCTCCTCTCCTCAGGGAGTAGAGCACATGTCTTAAATAACATTAACAAATTACCTTTTCTTTTTCAACTTGCTTCAGATGGCGCAAGCAAACAACTTCTTAACTTTTCGGGAGTAGTTAGACGAAAGTGATGACATTCCTGAAGATAACGCCATCTTAGAACGTATAAAAGTTCTAGCTCAAGAACATATGCCCGAAGGATGGATAGACTGGAAGGTCGTCAATCTTTCTAAAGAAGAGATCTTTGGGAGATCAGTGGATCCTCAAATTTTAAACAAAATCAGATTTTGCTTGCCTACCTTAGACATTATAAAAGCCTTTGACCCTGACGCTACTCATGTGTCGGAAAAAACCCACAAGGAAATTAAATTAAAATTGCTAGCCTGGGCATTCACTAGAAGCCTAATATAAGCCCGCCTGCTATAACTAACAAGATTAGAGGATCAGCAGCTGCAACAGATTTTTTTTTATCAAGCCACCGCTAAAACTAGACCTCAATTGTTATCCAGAAAAGAGGCGCAACGAATCCTGGATTCTGAGTCAGAAAATGAAGGTCGGAAAAGACGGGGGTCATCCGTATCGAGTGGTCCGTCGAAAAGATCCAAGGTTGATATGCTCGAGTGTCGGATGAATGAAATGTTTTGCACAATGATGACAGAAATTAAAGCTCTTCGTTCCTCTCGGCATGCCCGAATATTATCTAGTGAAGACGAGGAAGAAGATGAATCGGCCAATGAAGAGGAGTGTTACCGAGATGAAGACAATATAGTAGCGGGGCCAGTGCGAAGCGCCTCCTGCCCAGATGAATGGAATGCTCCAGTTTCCTATATTGAGGCGGATACAAATGATTTCGAGTTTCTTCCTGAAGTAAAAGAAGCAGAGCCGAAAATTCCCGCGCCTTCCGCTCAGATAAAGACGGAGGGTATAGCTAGTCATTGATTGCGAACAAACATAAAAAAAAAAGATATATATATACGGTCGAATTGAGAAACCTCCTCCTGTTTTGGAAGTCGGTTAAAAAAATGATATTAATGTGTGTGCCTTACAGGATTCAAAACCCGGGACATATATAGTGAAAGCATTAGATACATGTGCAAAAGATAGTATTATTAATCAAGAAGATCAGCAGATAGATGTAAGTATCTATGGGGGAACGAGGTGTGGTGTTCCTCCATAGAAAAGGGAGGATCCTCCAACCAGGCGGGTGATATTGCCTGGCGGGCCACGGCCCAACGGTTAATGTCGGGAGGTCGTATATATACACACTCGTCGTCAAACTTTGATTGCGCGATGCAGAGTGTTGTGCGCGTAGTTACCATGTAGAGAGATAGATGTCGCTACATATCTATCAAAAATGTAAATTATAACAAAAAGCATTACATCCAGAATTTATACATAAATAGATTCATACGTGTTTACTGGAGGGGTAGGCAGAGATTCAGAGACTAGGGATTTCCATTTGCTATCTTGATATACTCATACCTACCTCTTTCGCTTGGTTTATTCTCATAACATCTCACTCAAAAATTTAGAATATTTTTATTAAAACAATTGAAGATGTTGATGAACAAGTGAATGTTCGGGAAAGAACTATATTAGTGGTAAGCCTACAACAATAATATACTCATGGCATGTCTATGAAATGTATGATGCATTTCAGTTTACACCATTTCTACAATATTACAGATTTCTCAAGATAATACAACTGAGGACACTCCTATGAAAATAAATATGGACACAATTCAAGCAAAGGTAAATAATATACTAATAGGCATTATACATATATACATGGTATGTCTTTGGAATATATTGTACCTATACTTCTAATTTTTACAATATATCTTACAGATCTCTCAAGAAAATATGATCATGGCAACTCCATTAAACAAAAATATGGGCACAATTATAGCAAAGAAGGTATATAACTAATACATATCATCTTATTGCCTGTGCTAATTTTTTTTATTAACCTACTTAATTGAATTTATTTGCAGGTGCCCAAACGAAAAATATTATCAAATAAAAACTCAGAGAATAGGTCGAAATCGAGAAAGGTAATTTTATACATACTGATAGTTATGTGGTACTTGCTTCTTTTTAATTCAACGTTAATATAATTTATTTAAATATTTGTTATTTACAGGACATTGATGAGTATATAAACAGCATGCTAACCCATAGCAAAATGTTAAAAGACGAATGGAAATGACGGCTGAAGAAAAAAATACAATAGAAATGGAAATAAATAAAGAAAAACTAAAATGTGCCATATTAGAGAGAGAAAATTTAGAAATTAAAAAAGTGTGTGAAACGAAACATTAATTTATTTGTACCATTTGTGTAGTTATATAAGAAATTAAAATTATCGCTTAACCAATAATTTTTTTATTCACCTACTATATTATTAAATTGTACAGTAAAGACAGTGGCACTGTGCGCCTGTTAGGTTCATTTGAAATCACCAGTTACCTTACGTAACGATCACCGGTCAATGCTTCAAGTTGAAAATCATACTAAAAAAAATACTGTAAAAATATATCACTGTCTAGAAGGTACCTAACTCCATGTTACCTCATCCCTTCAGATAAATATGATTCTTTAAAATTTAGCCTTAGGATACATGATACATGCTATAGGTTCAAGAAAATAAAACTTAATTGTTATCCAAATCTCAATTTTATTTATTTAAAAAAAAAACATTAATAAATGCTGCCCGTGCTGAATTGCCTCTAAGAGATTTATTCATCATCTGCGTCACTGGAACGTTGCCATCATCTTTTCTACAGCCTCAAGCAGATCTTGTTTGTGCATTGCAATATTGTGTAGTATTGCCAATGCAACAATATATAGCTTAGTATGTATTAATTTAGTTGTGAATCCTCGCAATAAACAACGAAACCTTTGCTTCCATACTCCGAAACATCCTGGAGAGAACAGTACATATACATAATTAACAACACATCTCAAACTATACCAGCCAGGCGAACAAAAAAAAATACTAACTCAAAAGTAATTAACCGAGGAAAAACTATTACATATTTTATGTTCAAAGAAAATAATGAGAAAGTAACGGTATGCAAGTTTTTTTTTTTGATAAGCCTTGGATTTGAGAAGAAGAACGACAAGGTTCTGCGAAACGCTTTAAAACAAGTGCAAGTACAAGAAATAACGAATATGCGAGGCTGTAATCCTAACCCTAAAAAGATCGATAACAAGCCCATCATTGATCACATTAATTCTTTTCATCCTGCTGTATCACACTACAGAAGGGTACATGCACCCAATCGAAAATATTTACCGTCAGAACTAAATATTCGTGATATGTACAAAGACTTTTGTGAAAAAATGGGTATAACTGAGCAGTCCGCTCCCGAAGACTGTGTATCTTACGATCACTACCGACGAGTTATTAAAGAACTTAATATTTCTTTCGCAAAACTAGGCAATGAGGAGTGCGAAATATGCGAAAAATATAAATTACATAACCCTGCTATTATGGAGACCCGTCATCGAAACTGCACCGAATGTAAGGAATACGAATTACATCACAGAAGATACATTTTAGCACGACAGAAATACGATGAAGAGAAATCTCGTCAAATGAGTATGCAAGACCAAACCAGTGACGCTATGTATTACTCAGTAGACCTAGAAAAGGTTATAATGTGCCCTCGTCTAGACGAATTCAAGGTTGCTATATTTTTCCCAAGACTGATTTTATTTAATGAGAGTTTCGTACCTCTTGGAGAAAAGAAATTTCGAGGCGCGAGGGACACATTTGCTTGTATCTGGCACGAAGCAATTGCTGGCAGGAAAAAAGACGACATCATAAGCTGTTTCCGAGCCTTTTTTTGCATTATCGTGATGTCAAGCACATAACACTGTGGCTTGACAACTGTGCCGCTCAAAACAAGAACTGGAGTCTTTTTTCCTATTTATTGTATCTGATAAACTCAAGCGATGTAAATTTGAAAGAAAGAAAGAAAAAGTTTTATTCTGGACCAGCACAGGAAGCAAAAAGAACATAACTAAAAATAAAATAAAATGTGTTTAAATAATAACCATAACAAAATTATAACCTGACAGATAACCTGTGCAAGGCCAAAAAAGGCTCCTATCTCAGCATAATGCTGCGACATTGATTAGAATATCGCAGCGCTGATATTCTGATAGGGCCCCCCATTGTGATGCCACGGACAGCCACGCAACCTACATCAGCTATACTTAAACATTATTAAGAGTAATAATTTATAATAAATAAATAAAGCTACCAAACATAATAATATACATACACAAATACATCGATAAAATATTTTTAGATATAATAAAATAGTCTATAATAAATCATATATAATATATAATATAATAATATATAATAAAATAGTCTTTTAATTATGAATGTATCAAGGTATTTATAAAATAATAATAATTGTTATAACATAACACAATAACATTTGTTGGCATGTAGAAATTAATATTAGTATTTTTTTTTTTTAATTATTGAGCTGACAACACAGATGTGCTAACCTTTCGTGCTTCCAGTTCACTTGTCTATGACTTTTGACATGTCAAAATGGCAAGTGAAGAGACGCCAAGGGATCAGCGTAAAGATTAAAAACGATTTACAATAACGAAAAGAACAAATAAACAAGAAGTGTTTGCTTTAAAACTAAAACATTATACTTTAAATGTCTAGTATAAAATTGGCTTTCGTATACATAATGGCGTGTGTGTGTCGTGAGTAATAGCCTTGTTTGCCGATTATGCCAGGGTGTTGTGTATTAGTGTTGTTGCGTGTTCATTGGAAGTATAGTAAGACAGAAGACTATCATACTCCGATCTGTTCGCCCTTGTCTGTTGTGTACAGACTTAAAGTACGTTTATACACTTTCCTTTTGAGTATTCAACAATTACTGTTTATATTTAATGCGAAAGGTATTCACGGTTTTTATAGCACGAAAAGGGGGCGGCAAGTCATTCCAGCAGTGAGTCGCAGCGAATTTGAAGCTGCCACTAAATGCAGCTGTTTTGTGCCTTGGGATTGTCAAACGGTAAGCAGATGACCGAGTTTGTTTATTATGATAGTCTCGTGACCAAGACAATTTATTATATAGATAATCTGGTTTTTTCGTCAAAATAACGCCGAAAAGCAAGGTAGCTAAATGCTCTCTGCGTGCCGACATCTTCATCAGATTACCTTTATTTAAAAACGGTGTTATGTGATCGTGGAGGGACATGGAAACAAAATCTCGCACAAGCATTTTGCACTCGCTGTATAATTTTTTCTGTTCTACCGAGGGTACAGGTCCCATACACAATTTGGAAACTATCACCCTGAAATATTTGGAAGTAGGACACACTTACATGTCAGCGGATGAATTTCAACACCAGGTCGAGTTGTCACTCAAAAAGAAGAAAAGAATATATGACTTCGAAGACTTCCATCACGCGGTTTCTGATACTCATCGTAAAATCACTGTAAAGAAAATGGTCGTCAGTGACTTTTGTAGATTTGAAGATTGCTCTTCTTCCTACAAACTTCAAAATATGACTCCAAGAGTATATCTGAGTAACATGTGCGAAGTCACTTTTCGAAGGGGAATTAATACAATAGCATTGAGAACTGATTTTGATGGCATAGAAAGAGAACTGGACTTCCTGAGAGTGAAAAACATTAAAATTGGCATTCCAAGACCAGTAATAAAAACTCAATTCAGAGGAGTTAATGAAAAGCGAAAATCTGTTATAATCAATCAGTTACTTTTCTTATGCCAGAGAACCGAAGGGCGTTTTGGCGAAATTTGCCAGTTAATGATAACTCTGTCGATTTGATTAACGATTATGAGGAAGATGTTGACAAATAGGCACACAAAGCAACATCAGCTCTTTTTCTTTGGGTGCAGTGAAACTACATTTACTTCGCTGGTTAATGCTATCTGTTTAGATTTTTTAGGTTAGACAATATTTTTTCAAAAAAATAATTTTGTACTTATTTTTAAGATTTCTCCAAGGATTGATAAATTGTCTGTGATTTTACGTTAGTAGGTAAGTATTGGGGGTCCCGGATCAAAGGGAGATCCGCGACCCCCAATACTCACTCTATTCGAAGAGATGAATGCATTCAAGATTCTCTATTCGAAATGACGATTGCATTAAATTTGTCTATTCAAGATCTCTACTCGAAATGATGAATGTATTCTAGTGACTTACTCTATTGGAAGAGATGAATGCATTCAAGATTCTCTATTCGAAACGACGACTACATTAATGTCTCTACTCATTCGCGCCTGTATGATCTTTTCACCCAGATGCCCCGATACTCCCTTTTCAAAATGAGTACTGTATTCAGAATTCTCTATTCAAAATGAGACTTCTATTTAGAAATATCTATTCGAAATGATAGATTTATTCAGTAGTTTCTATTCAAAAGTATGTATTCGAAATTATTCTTCTATTCAGAAAACTTGTGTTTTGATATGATTCATCTCTCTAGAAACCTCTATTCAAATGCGCTTTACTTCGCACCTGTATCATCTTTTCATCCAGATGCCCCAACACTCTCTTTTCCAAATGAGTTCTGTATTTAGAATTATCTATTCCATCTGACAAAAGTCTTATATTCGGAACGTTCTATTCAAAGAGTAGTGAGAAACATAATAACAAAAAATCCAGACCAGAACAAATATCAACTTGCTCGTGTGGGAATCGAACCCACGACATTTGGTTTAGATGGTTGAAGAACGTGTTATATTGCATCTAATTGTGATGTGCCCATGTCTTAACCATTAAGCCAAAGATGTCGTCAAATATGTAACAAAATAGCGAACCACTTCATCCACTTTTGTAACTATACGTCTGTACTACGACGTCATTTATAATTAATATGACGATAAATACATTACGACAATATGCGTTTAATAATTTTATTGATGATTGACGACTATTACTAATCCTGGCAACTGGCAGGCGTTGCTAGATGCGTTAGAAAGTGTGTTTGTGTGTGTGTGTGTGTATATGTATTGTATGTTGCAACTGCTTACAAACAGCATCTGTTGGACAAACCGCATGAGCTGTTCATGCTAACAGACAAGAGCTGTTCTGTGTGTTTGGAGAGCGGTTGATGCTATTTAATGTTAAAATTATAGGTGTTCCGGGTTCATTTATTTACGTTAATAGAATTCTTAGATTAACAATAATTTAATACGTACTATAATTAGTATGTTGTAACTAAGCCGAACTGCGTCTATTCATACAAATCGAATGACCTGTTTTGTTTTGCTTAATGAGATTGACTGTGTTAAAGGGCTGTTATATTAATGCCATTCTGCATATAGCTGATAATTTAAAAACCAAACCTCAAAGTATTTATTTCTAAACGAAATGATAGGTGAACCAAAAATAAAACTAAAAATTAGAGTATATATGACTTTTATTACTGCTGATTAAAATAAAAAACATTATTTTCTACACACCACTTATATAAACAAAATACATTTTTTAAAGCACATATATTGTTATGATTAATACAACTTATAATATCGGGGGAAGTTGAATAATTTTTATACAATGTTAATAAACTGGGACAGTTTTTTATTTCTAAATTATGTATATTACTATTATCTAAGATATCTTTTAACCATTTCACTTTTTCATTACCTTTTGTAAATATACACTTATTTTTTAAAAAATCAATTATGTAATTTTTATAGTTGACGTATGGTATAGAGCCTTCGTTCCAGTATATCCCTCTATTTCTTTCTATCCAAGCTATTTGCAAGCGTTCTTTCTTTGTTAAATCATAAAACGGTCGGGGTGGTTTTATCAATAGTACTTGTATGCGTCCTTTGCACATTATTGCTATTTCTTTTGGAATAAACTCGTTTTCATGACTTTTAAACCCTTGTACATCCACTATAACATTCATGATAATTTTCTCACAATATTGCTTAATGGTTTATATTCGAAAAGACGATCGTTTATGATCAGGCAATAAGCAGATGTATTTTCCGGAAAATCTTCAGAACATTCTACTTCCAATCGCACATCAACAGGTCCAGTTTTAAGTGAATCGTTCTGTCTTGAACAATCAATCACAAAAAGAGGAGCTCTTTCTTTGAATTGATTTAAGTCAAGCAAGGGATCAATGCCAAAGTTGTAATATGACTGACGAAACTTAGCATACATTTCATATAATATACTGTATTTATTATCATTAAATTTCAGATTAAGTGAGTCATATGGATAGTATTGCGAATTTAAATATAACTTGACATTAGTTACATTACAATGGTCAAATATAGAAGAACTTCTAGTTTTATTATTTCTTCGATTAGTTTGCAACCCAATGATAACATATCTTGGTTTCTCGAGTTGAGAAGTAGTCTTAATTGACCAAGAATGTTTTGTTGTTAGTGGTAATAATGGATATTCATATAAATCCCAATTTCTGAAAGCTATCTGTATAGAACGATCCCTCTCCAAACTCTTAAGCAATAGCAATTTGTTACGATCAGAAACTTTAATATGAGGCACACGCCATTGTATTTTCTGTATATCTAGTTCTACGTTATCACTTTTGTCCATAAGCACACAGCTCAAGGCAGAGCTACTTCGTTGTAATATAAGTTCGTGTCTACAATTTATAACTATTTTGTTATAGTCTTCAGCAAAACCTAACATTTTATTTAATGGCACAATAACACTAAAATTTCCATATTTTGATTTCGAACCATTTAAGTTCCACCCCCAGACTGCTGCTGCTTTACTTTCACCTTCATTCATGGAGATATAAGATTTCAGGGTTGTAGTAATACCAGCATTTTTGATGCGATCTATTTCAACACCATTCAATTCATACCTAATATCTTGGAACAAATATGGTATAGGATTGTTAATAAAATCAACATCTTTTTTCAGTGATTTTCCTGTCGAATCTTTCGCAGATACGTTCACATGTCCTTCTATATAAATGGAACTACCTGACGGTAATACATATAAATCCTGTTGTTGTATGGGTATTCTGATTTCATCATTTTCTTTAAAGCTACTATTATATGGATTGTAGCTATGGATCTCATAACTCTCAATAGAGTTGTCATGTTGCGGTAAATCGGTGATTTGAAGCATATTATACTTTGAATCCAATGTCTTGAAGAAATCTTCTATTCTCTTTAGAAATTCTTTTAATTTTCACTGCACTAATACGTCTAACTTCTTTGGATATAGGTAGCGAAATGTTAGACTTTCCTCTCTCAATGTGTTTTTTATTAAAAATTAACATTCTTTTAATATAAAGAATAAATATTGTAAAATTATTTTAAATGAAAACTAAACTGCTAGTGCTTTTCATCACCGACAAGTAAAGAATGAAATTTAAATATCACAATTTCACCATTTATATTTTTTCTAAGAAGTTTTAGGTTATATAATTAAAACACTCATTTAATTATATGTTTTTATTGTTTTTCCAAAAAGACTTAAGAAATTTCAAACATAAGTGTCCACAATTATACAAATGATCACGTTGTATATTATCATAATTATACTGAATATTGTTTCCTAAGTATTTTATTAATTCTTTAGGTGGTTTTAAGTTTCCGTAACTGTCGAAATATTCAATGTAGTCATTTATTTTAACATAGGCTACCCAATGAGTACCTGAATTTTCAGAAGAATCAAGATTAATCACTCCACATTCTTTTGGCATTGGTGCATCAGGTAATTCATCTCTCATATAAACACCCCGAAAAAACGGGATATTATTCGAGTGCTTCATTATATCAATATTAGTTAGAGGTCTATTGGGCAGCCGAGAATTTAGTTTTTTTTCTGAGTAACATAAATGCCAAAACCTTCTTTGTAGGGTTTAAGTTGTAACCCCTTTCCAATAATCAAGGCTTCTATTTGTTTGTTGTGTCGTTCTGATTCAAGCAACTGTTTCTTAGCTGTTTTATATGCGGTGATCGCCTTTGCAATCCCTGCAGCACCTCCTGCCAAACTTCCAGCAGCAGATAAACCGGCAAATATTGGTACTAATGGTAAAAATCCTCCAGATTTCGGTACTGGTATAATCCTGGGTAACTTTATAGGCAAATCTGATGCGAATTCTTGGGCTGTTGCATAGGCTAATTCCATCAGTGCTTTCTTACATTTAGGTTTTAATTTTTTGATATGCTTCTTGGTATGTGAAACAATATTTTTTAATGTTTTCTTGAAACCGGCTCCAGATATTATTTTTTTGTATTTGTGGGGAGAGAGCATTTCTTTTTCGTTTTTACATGTGCTCCGTGTTGATTTCATTGTTATCTATTTTTCCTCCAAACCAATGTAATTATATATTTATGTGTTTATTCCTTTGAGAATAAATACGTAATGATTAAAAATGTTTTTGTAATTGCTTAAATATAAAAGTTATTTTACTACATTTGCTTTATCAATCCAGCTATTTTCACTGGTCGGGAGTCCCAACCATTTAACATATACCTGGTGTCCTTTTCGCTTCAAAATTTTTTCAACTAGGTATATGTGAGGATGAGAGGTTTTCTGAAGTTCTTGGGCATAAAATGCTCCTAGTATAGGTCGACATCTATTATCTTCAACTAAATAAGTCGTTGGATTTGTTTCTTGTATTTTTAATATCTTAAATATTTCTGTTGACCAATTCGGATAATAACCTTTATCAAAACATCCTTTGTATTTACTTATTCTCACATAATCTCCAACGCAAAAATTCTTACACATCATTTTTTTTCGAGATTGAGCTGTGTCTATGTATTTCTGTAATATATTTGTTTTATTCGTGTGATTTATTGAGGCTGGGGATTGTCCTACAGTTCTATGAACAGAATTATTGTATTCATGTAAGTTTTTGTCAAGCGTACCGTTCATCCATTTATAATTGCCATTCAGACTAAATTCTTTGTATAATTTACTTTTTAAAGTTCTTATAAATCTTTCAACAATAGAAGCTTTTTTAGTAGAATATGTAGAATAATGATTAATGCTATACTTATTGATAATATTTTTAAAACAATTATTATAAAACTCTTTCCCATGATCAGTTTGCAAATTTCTTGGAACACGTCCTTTCTCAATTAGAATTTGGAATGCTTTCGACACTTCTTGCTTATTTTTTTGTTTCAATGGAATCGCCCATGCATACTTTGAAAAAGTGTCTATTATTACTAATATATATTTGTGGCCTGCATTTACTTTTGATATCGCTTGCATATCCATCAAATCTGCTTGCCATAGATCATCAATATCTTTGAGTATTACCTCTCTTCTTGGAAAATTTACTCTGGCGTTTTTATGAATTTCATTAATGACGTCTATTTTGCTCATAATGCTTGCTTAGCTTTCCAGATATTTCTTTTAAAGTTATAGATTTTTCAACGTTTTTTACTTTATCATTTAATGTTGTAATCAATTTATTCAAATGCTCAATTTTCATCAATATTTGTTCTTTAAATTTAAAAATATCTATACTCGGTTTACTTTTTATTAGTGGGTCAGTATGGTCAAAATTGATTTCATTAATTGACGCTGATGTATTTCTATCAACATTCATGGTCTACACTTTTTATATAACTAAGTGTAAATGAAGTTTCAAAGCTTTTTATTATTTTATAATACCAGCTTCTTTTAACTCTTCTATAATGGATATAATTTCATTATCATGATTAGAATTACCGGCATTTTTAGAAGCAACTAGAAGTCTTAATCTGTCGATTAATTCATTTGGGTCATCCCAATAAACATAGTCGGTGTGACTTTTATATTTTTTCAATTTAGGTAAGTAGCCACCGGTTTTTGGCCTCATCACTGGTACTTTATCTGGCGTAATGATATCTTGAGAAAATAGAGGTTTAATAATTTGCCGATATTTTGAACTTTTGTCGCCTTTTATTTGTCCGTTCGGGTTAAAGTCACGTTTGTGAGCGTGCGTACTAATTAGCATGTTTTTATAGATATTTTTGTCAACTTCTGTTACGAGATTGAGGTTAGGTCTATTACGAAGTAAAAGTTCTTTTAGACCAGGAGTTAATTCATAGTTCTTGTCATTAATGATGACTTTAATGGATTTTTGTGAATTTTTTGCATTATTTGTAAAAGAAAATGATACTTTAGACTTTCCCATCATCAGATTTTTGTTTTCACTACGTATTCCAAATGGTACATTCATATTACTGTCATAAATTTCTATCATATCCTCTTTATTGAGTGACATTAATGTATCATTATCTCTTTCATCACTGGAGTAATTAAAATGTTGAGGGTCATCATTAGAATGTTTTTCTATAAATTCCTTAAAGCTCTCATAATCCAGAGATGAGCTACATCTTCTCATTGTATCAGTGTCAGCTTTAGAGATATCCGAAGTAGCGCTATTTTTATCATTCACTTTAATTAATGCTTGTAATGGATCTGTTATTGGTTTGAAAACCTTTTTAAATTTCAAACTAGCTGCATCTTCCTCATTTTGTAGTAATTTTATTTTATTTTTTATGCTGTCTATTGATTTAATCAATTGTTCTTTAATATTGGCCTCCATAATTATTCCTGATTAACACGAACCGTTATTTACAAATACTAGACCTCAATTGATATATTTTTACAATGAGTCGGTATTTATGCATGTTTTTATAAATAAATAAATACATCAAATCCTTGTCTATATCTACCCTCATTTAGTGGACAATCTTTATTTATAAATAAAAAGTCAAACCGATCTTGCCATATGATAGAGCAAAGTTTTTTAAATTGTAACCATTCCATGTCCGTATTTACGTGTTCGTTATATATATGTTTTAAGTTTATATCGTCTTGTTTAAAGATGATCATAAGATTAACATTGTCTCGTATAAGTTGCTTAGGTATTTTGGAGTAGGTTTGCGATAAGTAAAAACAATCAATCTGTTTGTGCCTCCCCATTGTGAAATAATTACGAATATTAATTTGATTTTCACATGCAACGTCATCAAAAATCATTACTGAATTAGATAAAGCATCATTCGGATGTATTACGTTTTTATTATCATTGTAGATAAAGAAGTTAGCACCGGGTATACTATGCATAACTTCTTTCAAAAAACAATATTTCGGTTGGAAAGCCGTCTTTGAGTATAAATAAATATGTTTAAATTTCAGTCCGTTTTCATGTAAAATTAAATTAAGCATAATGTTCGTTTTCCCACAGTTAGATGGACCACATATGATACACCTGATCGTATTAGGTAAGAGTGCACTATGTCTGACTTTGGTTGACTCATTTTCTAATTTTATATTTTTCACTTGTAAAGTCTGGTTTTGCTTGAGGAACTTCATTGTGAAATGTGAAATAAATAGAATTGACGTTGTATATATACTTTTTTGTCGATAGGATTGTGGTTTGGAGATAGATAATTATTAAGTAAAACAATCTTTTATGTATAAATATATATATATTACATATGCATTTACAATAAAACTTAATTATAATGCTTACTTAAGAACTATGATAACTACAATACAATTTTATAGTGACCCCAAGGCAATGTTTCGATCTGATTTGAGAGAACATATCTTTTATCATCGTTTCTATTCATTACCAGTTTGCTTATTTCTTGTGAATATAATACATGTTTAATTGACCTAATCAAATTCATTTTACACACCATGCTTTCGTTATTAAATAATGTATTATTGTAATGTGATATCATTAGTCTTTTTGTGACTGAGTTTGATATACCTTTTGCTTTTTTTATCTGAATTTTAGAAGCTAGCAAACAGTAAAGTTTTGCTCTTAAGCCTGTGAATTCATTGATCACATCACCACCCAGTTCATCTTTGAATAGTCCAGGTACTTTTGCATTTACCCGTGGAATTAAATAAGGGTTATCCACATCAAAATTACTCGTGTCAAATTCGTTTAAATTATTTTTTATATCATAGTAAATATCTTTAGTGTAAATTAAATAAAGTAAACTATCAGTGTCAGTGTAACAAAGCCGAACATTATTCATGTATTTCTCTTTTATACTATAATGATACTGATAAAGATGCAACTTAGCATATTCTAAAACAGTAAATCCTATATATATAGGTCTGTCTAACATAATCTTTTCGGGTTTTAGCTGAACAGCTACAAAGTTTTCTGAAAATATAGAAATACATTTCAGATTAGGTTTGCAAATTAGTTTTTCAGCACCCAGTTGTTTATTTGTAATATTATCTGTATCTCTCCATTTTGTGGCTAGTTTAATATCTACTTGTTTACGTTTATTTTCAATAGTTTTACCGAAAATGGAGTTATTTAACAGCTTAAAAAAGTCTTTTTCAAATGCAGTTATGGATGCTTGTCGAAAGCTAGTATTCAAATCAATATATTTTTTTAAATATTCCTCTTGTTTGAATGTAAGAATACGATGGACTTTTCTCAGAACAAGTCCGTGTCTTAAGCATTCCTTTAAATGACTATAATGTATTACGTAATGAAATTTATCATATAAATTAGCTATAAGTTTAGCGGTCTTCCCTCCTGGGGGTATGAATTTTTCTGGAGCGAAAGGTAAATCACTATGAAAATCATGTATGTTATCAGGATATTCAAGATCGACCTCTAATATAAAACCATATTCATTATCATCTGATACATTCATGACATTGAAACAACTTATTTCCTCCTGACTAAAAAGTTTAAACTCAGAAATAGGCATCTTTTTAGTCATTGCGTAACCGTATAAATTATTACAATCAAGATAAATCAAATAACTAGAAGGTTCAAGATCATTAAATTCTGGCAAATATACATTATTAGCTTTTGCATGACGTAGTGAGCACTGCGCCAAACCACCACGTATGCCCTTTTCTAGCATTTGATATATTTCTAAGTTATCAATTAAGTCAAGCTCAACACGTGTATAAAGTAACATAGCATCCCAGCTCAAACTAGGTGCTGTTACGTAATACGCAGGATCTAGTTTATAATACTTTAAACTTATGTTACGAAAATTTTCAAAAATATCACACAACAGTAAAACATCACATTTCATATACAGATCAGTATACTCTCCAATAGTTTTAACGTTAAATGTATCCCACACCGTTTTTGCATGTTTATATTCTTTATCGGTAATGTGTTCCATTTTCATTGTGTTGTAAAAACAATTTTTTTGAGGAAGTTTTGATTCTTCATACTTTTCCCAAGTGTCAACATAATCGTAAGGATAAATACCTTTATTTCTTAGTAAATGTATATTTTTGTTATTAAATTCAACTGATAAATGAACAAAATCTTGATCTGATAAACTTTTACTTAATACATCTAAACTTGAGCTTAAAAACTGAAATTAATCTATGAACTTAATTTGAATAGGACGGTTATCGTTCTCGTTATGTACGTATTTGGTAATAGTTAAATACTTTTCTTTGGATTTCGGTATAATTTTAATATGGCCCTTATATTTTACTAATTCTTTAATAAACAGATGAGAATCATAGTTCGATAAATTATGAAAAATCACAGGTACGAATGAACATACTCTAAACATCAAATTGCAGTGAGCATGTGCGGCTCCTCTATACTTTCCTGACACATGGTCGTGATCACGTACTTTATCATCAAATAATAAGTGATCACAAATATGACACGTATTAGTATTTTTAAAACTAATTTGTTCTTTTTCTGTTAAAGGTTTCATTGGCTTCTTAATTGATAATATTTCATTTATTTTCTTTACATCTTCTATTAATTTACTAACAAATACTTCAATACAATCTGGGCCTCTATATGTCACATATTTATTTTGAGTTGCATCGTGTGAACAACAGACATAATATCCAAAGCATGAGGGTTGATGTCTTTTTAAATTATATGTTTTATCAGATATTTTTTCCCGACAATTTATTAATAGGCTTTCAAAATCTGCATAAATGACATAATTAATTTTTTGTTTTCTTTCATAATTCTTAAAACCAAGTTTACTATTTTTTTCAGGTAAAATTGACAAAAGTTTTGAACATACGTGAGATCTATACTTCGTTTCACTGCTGTAATATTGTAAACATGATTCACACAGAATAAAATTACCCTTATGATTTGTCATTTGTCGGCGAACCAATCGTGACAGATTTTTAATGAGGCAATAATGTGATATTCCTTTCCTTTCCAAATATAGCAAATTGACATGAGTACATTTTCTATTATTTGTTAAATAGAGAGGTCCAGTTACATTTTCATTTTTACTGTCTACTCCGTAAATATTGATACTTATATTATTGTTTCTTTCAAATATTTTTATGTCTTGATATGTGACTGGGAAAGACATTTCTTCAATATTAAATACAGAACTGTAGTGTGGATACGAATTTGTTCTACAAACATTCGACTTACTAGGATATAAAGCGGCTACAATACTCCATAGAAAGCAATGATTGTCATTATTTTGTATATTAATACAACTTTTGGTATTCTTAATTCTTGTTGGTAAATCTATGTAAGTGCCACCTCTCAATGGACAGTATTTATTAACGTTAATTTCAAGATGGCTAAGTGAATGATAAGACCATCCGGATTCTTTGTGTTCGAATTCTGACATTTTACACTTTAAAAGTTCGATTACATTTGTATACAACTCATTAATATCAGTATTATTATAAATAATTTCATATTTCGTATTGAATGATTTCAATTGTTGCTCACTCGTTTTTAGCAACACAAAGTGGGCAAACAATTCGAAGTTCAACTTGACACAAGTATTTTTCAATAAGGACATATGTATGAGTTTTATGATGTCGTTTTTATTCTGACACAAAAATGCTTCGGGTGTGTGGTACTCAACACTTTGTGCAGGGTTTAAACGATATGTTACAATTCTATTTTTGAAAGCACTTGAAATTATGTATATATTCTCAAATTCGGTTCGTAATAAACTATTAGATTTATGGATATTAGTTCTCAAATGATATCTGAATTCATTTATCGGTAATTCAATTCGGCATTTATCACATTCTATAAATTTTGGATTATTATTATTTTGCCTTCGATGAGCAGACAGGGGTCGTGCTGTAAAATAAAACAAAAAGATAATTTGCTTACATGCGTACATATGTATATATCAAGTGTTACAAAAAGATTATACAAAGTCTAAAATTAATAATAAGAAATGTGGTTATAGGATAAATAAGTATTTTCAGCATAATACATCGACTAATAGTAACTACTAATAAAATCCACGGGACAGCGTTTGAACTCCTGACGAGTTTCATTTATATATTCTTTTAAATGCTGCCATGCTGTCGTGCTATCATCAGTGCGATTTTTTATGGTTACAATCGCATGTCTCCACCGGTTTATAGGTGCGGTGCGCTCGATTTCTCCACACTCGTAAACTTTAAGTTCGACATAATGTCTCCCCAACTTCTTATCATCGGTTTGCCTACACAAACCATTCGCGACTCGTCGGGTAAAATAAGAATGGAGCGGCGGTATTTTTTTACCCTGCGTGCTTCCTATGGCCTCTTGGTTCTGATCGTCGTCGCTGTCGCCACCGAATAGATCATGCAACGTAGGTTTCATGCTGGTGGAGATGGGGTTGATGGTAGTCTTCCTCTTCTTCTTCTTTTTATCCTCGACAGTTGAAGATTCTCCCTCCGCCGGTCTCTTCACTGCCAACGATATCTTGGACGAAGACGATGATTTCACCTTCCTCATCGACTGCTGCTGCTGCTGCTCTTCAGCTTCATCCTCAGAAGAGAAGAGATGGCTTGCAGTTTGCCTCGACCTGAAAATATAAAGGAAAACTATTAGATAAAGTAATAAATAGACAGCGTAGATGAATGGGAAATATAGTGAATATGTGACTGACTGGATGAAAAGAGTGCATTAAACAAATATTAATGAAAATAAAGTAACTAACTACATTAATTCATTGAATACTCTTATTGGCTAAAAAGATCAACTGTAAAGTGGTAACATAGTTTAATCGGGTGAATGAATGAGTGAAAACAAAGAGTAGATACAATTAACAAAAATAATGAATAGATGAGTGAATAGAATATATAATAATTCAATTGAGCTAATATTGATTGAAAAGATTAAAAGATGAATGAATGAATATGTGATATGAGTAAAAACAAAGAATATGTAAAAATAATGAAAAGAATGAATAGATGAAATGATTGAATAGAATAAAATAATAAAATAAAGCTAATATTGATTGAACATATGAATGATGTTAAAACATAATAACAAAATTACTTACATTTCAAAAATTTGTGTGTTTTTCTTGTTGTATACTCAATGAAGTAGGTCTGGAGCACAAAGACTTCAGGAAGTGATTTGGTAGCAGAGTTTGTTGCAGATGCGTTTATATACCCGTAAAATCACGTCACGCACATCCAAATTTGTAAATTGCTGACATACTAAAACCTAAGTTCATCACTAGGATTGTATACTCTGCAGATTTAATAATAAACTAACATCACGCGTGTATTTCGTCCGAGGAGTAAGCAGATTTCATTAGTTAGAAACTCCATACTAGGTAAAGTAATAAGGCAAGACCAGAGAATCGAACCCTGGAACCCGTACATGTGGTTATCTTGTACTGATAAATCAACACCATTAAAAACATACTTTTTGTATACTATATAACAAATAATAATTAAAATCGTTTCCAGTAAATTTGAGATTCATATGAATATACGTGAAAACAGAACCTTACTTTTATGAAGTCGGTTAATTTGCACAGAACTACAATCTTCATACTAATCTGTTGCTAAGCGAACCCAGTCGTAGGTAGAAGTAGACGAGCGTTAAAACCGCAGCGTTTTATACTTACACTTAAAATTTTAACATTAACAGTATTTTAATTTTTAAGATAATATATAAGATATATAAGAGGTATAAAATAATAATAATAATAATAATAAAATTGTATTTTGTTAAATGTAATGAAGAGATAACGCTGCGGTTTATCCGCTCGTGTATATCTTAACGGATCTTGCATGTAAGCACAAACCCTATATGGAGTACACGTGGAGGTAAGAGGAACGAACAAATGTGCGTTTCGGATTACTTACTTTAGAAAATTTGAAACTAAATTTCGATGTATTTTGAACCTTAAAGAGAAAAAAAAAAAAACTGCGTAATATGTATATAAAGAAAAACTCAATTTTAATAAGCACACTCACATTGTCTATCTACTCTACGATGTCGGTAAGTACTCTTCAATAAAATTATATTTTATTTATTGACAAAATTCTAATGAAACATAATCGATGTTTGAAATGACATAATTTATTTGTTACAGGAATCCAGCGATATTTATATCCCCAATTCATCATACTCACCGATTCCGGCTGAACAAACCCTCCGTCGGAACGTGCTCAACTATTTAGAACAAGAGAGACCATTTCAGCCATTCCAGTTCGAAGATTCGGCTCAAAATTCCGACAGAAATAAAAAGCGAGGTAGTGCGATGATATACTCCTACATCAAAAAACCTACAAAGTCTGCAAGAGGCAAAATAATACGAATTGAAATTTTCGACGTCAAGGATTTCACCAAAAGTGCGGTATGTAATTGTAAAGCGAATGTATGCGCTCAATATGTAGTCGAGAATGTATTCAATGACGAGATATATAAAAGTGCAGATGAAATTATAAGCAAAATTCATAAAAAAATGTAAATAAACGTATGTACTTAATAAATATCTTTTGTTTTATTGTCTAGCGCATTAAATTGATTATCTGATAACTAATTCATTCTGAGAACATAATCATATTTTTATTGTACAGTCACAAGCATTATTATAAAGAAGTACATAAATAAGATGAAACAAATTAGTTTTTTTTTTTTCAAATAAACTATTCAAATTCAAGTTTCACTCGTTTTGTTCCTAAATTGTTAATCACATTGACATTTGTTTGAAAAGAGATGTTATTTTCTATGGTATTTGCATTCAAATAAACCTATTTGCATTCAATACATAGTTCCGAATATAAATAAATTAATATACGAGTATCGATAGCTGAGAGGCTCAAGATGAGTAGAAACAAGAAAGGAATGCAATCAACCGCCTTTACAGGAATGGTAATATGTAAACAAGCGATCGTAGCATTAGATTTGTATGAACAGACGCAGTTCGGCTTAGTATCAACAAAGTAATTAGAGTAAGTATTAAATTATTATACAAGAGAGACTATTGTAAGTATTGGGGATGAGGATCTCCTTCGATCCGGGCATGCATAAATTATTTCGAACAGGGCATCAGGAATCCATCATTTTGAATAGATTGACTGAATGGAGGAACATGAATGCAGTCATCATTTCGAGTAGAGATCTTGAATAGAGAAAATTAATGTAGTCGTCATTTCGAATAGAGAACCTTGAATGCATTCATCTATTCGAATAGAGTAAGTCACTAGAATACATTCATCATTTCGAGTAGAGATCCTGAATAGACAAATTTAATGCAATCGTCATTTCGAATAGAGAATCTTGAATGCATTCATCTATTCGAATAGAGTAAGTCACTAGAATACATTCATCATTTCGAGTAGAGATCTTGAATAGACAAATTTAATGCAATCGTCATTTCGAATAGAGAATCTTGAATGCATTCATCTCTTCGAATAGAGTGAGTATTGGGGGTCGCGGATCTCCCTTTGATCCGGGACCCCCAATACTTACCTACTTACGTTAAAGTTAGATTTTAAGAGAATCTAGAGGCAGGTTGAGAGAGGAATCTAGAGGAGGGTTTTTGGTATTGATTTTATAATGTTTTTCATTTTGATATTTTAGTCACATAATTATCATAATATTGTTTGTAAACTACTTTTGAAAACGACATAAAGTAATGGGATTATAATTCACCTAAGAATGTTATTTTTTTTAAGACGTGTTTTTTATAATAAAGATATAAGAGAAAATTATAATAGATCTGTATCTATTTAAGACTGATTAAGTTAAACTTTGCTCAAGTTTAATACATACGAGGGGCGTTCAATGTATTCTCGGTAACGGTATGAAAAAAAAACTTAATTCAAATAAAATTATTTTTATTTTTCCATATAATCCCCCATAACCTCAATGCATTTGTTACATCTCGAAATTAATTTTTCAATACCCTGTAAAAAAAAATCTCTGTAAAATGCGCATTTATGGCCGCCTTAAGCTCTTCATCGTTGGAAAATCGTTTTCCCCGAAGATCTTTTTTCAAATTAGGGAACAAATAATAATCGCTAGGGGGTAAGTCTGGACTATAGGGTGGGTGGTTTATTTCTTCGAAACCACAATCTCGCACAGCAGCCTTGGCAACACGCGCCGTGTGGACTGGGGCGTTGTCGTGAAGAAGCAACACAGCGGTCAGTTTACACCGTCTTTTTTCTTTAATTGCCTCCCGTAAATTTCTCAACGTAGATGCGTAGGATGCTGCGTTTATGGTTTCACCTTTTTTTGTGTACTCAATCAACAAAATTCCCTTTGAGTCCCAAAACATCGTGGCCATGACTTTTCCGGCAGACGGAACGACTTTGAATTTCTTAGGGGGGGGCACTACCCTTCTTGTGCCACTGCATGGACTCTTGCTTACTTTCAGGGTCATAATGGTGAACCCACGTTTCATCTCCAGTAGCAATTCGATCGAAAATACTTGATGGGTCTTCACTACAGAGCTTTAAAAACTCTCTACAGCACTCGATTCGCACTTGTTTTTGAGGCGCCGTGAGCATTCGCGGCAGCCATCTTGCACTGACTTTTGAGAGGTTAAGGAGGTCATGCAGAATAGTGTGTACGGTACCAACGGAGAGGTGGGTCATCTCTGCTATAATTTTGACCTTCATTCGGGCATCCTCCAGTATTAACTTCTCAACTTTTTTCACGTTTTCTTCCGTAGAGGCAGTAACCGGGCCGCCCGAGCGAGTGTCATCTTCAATACTCTCTCTGCCCTTTTTAAATTCACTTGACCACTTTTGTACTGTCAATAACGAAGGTGCAGAATCTTGGTAAACAGTCACCATCTCATCGTGAATAGTTTTTTGACTTTTTCCTTGTTTGGTAAGGAATTTAATCACAGCGCGGTGCTCGATTTTCTTCGACATTGTCACGTTAGCCATTCCAGTTGTCGTTGACTAAGGGTAACTAGCAAACTAATGATCAGAACTATATGAAATTTCATATTTATACCCTCAGATAATGTCATTACTTAATTAATTAGTCAAATTACCCACATCATTATTAAATCACCCCCATACCGAGAATACATTGAACGCCCCTCGTAGTTCTGATTTTCATTATAATTTACTGTGCCATGGATAGCGTTTTTGTTTATGTGGATTAAAAGATTTTAAAATAAATATTTGACTATATCGATTGTGTTTTATTTACAAATAATAAATTAGACTATGGCTTCTATAATAATGTCGAACCTACTGTACTATTTCGGACATACTACCTTAGATAAAAGGATTATTAAATAATTTCATAAACATTTTATCTAAGCCAAGGGTTATCTACATACTTTCTAATTCTTAAGAAAAAAGGCGGAAATACCTTTATGCGCCCATTTCTGTTAAAATCATATACAAGATAGATAAACTAAATACTTAGAAGAAAAGTACAGCCAAAAGCGTTTGAAATTTAAAGGACGCATCTAGCCACTTACGACTATTCAATTAAGTATGTAATATTTTACTTTTTTTTTTTGCTAAGATGAAACTGTTTTTTCTTTATTTTTATTATAATAATTTAATAAATTCATATATTATTAAACCAAGTTAAAGCCTATATATATAATTATAGTGGGCATTATTTTCAACTTTTAGTATGTAAATATTTTAATTTACTCAAAGACAGCAAACGAATTCCCGTTTCATTCAATAAAACATTTTTTTATCAGTTTTTCCTTTTTGTTAAATACGTCTTTTTAACTATCGGGGGCAGCTGCCGTGTATGATTTACAAGCCGTAATGCCGTGTCCAAGAGGTGACATTTCCAGTTTTTATTATATTTCCAAACTTAATGTTTTCAACTTTACTATTTATGAACTAGGATCTAAAGATGCAAACTGCTATGTTTGGCACGAAGGGGAAGGGGCAAGAGGAGTAAATGAAATAGGTTCCTGTGTTTTTAGTTATTTAAAAAGCTTACAGGATAAAATTAAAGAAGATTTTGAAGTAATATTTTACAGCGACAATTGTTGTGGTCAACAGAAAAACAAATTCATGATTGCGATGTATATATATGCTGGAACTCATTTGGAAAATTTAAAGTGTATCACCCATAAATTTCTAATTAAGGGTCATTCACAAAATGAAGGTGATTCCGCGCATGCTACTATTGAGCGTAATATTTCGAGGTCATTGAAATCTGCACCCATTTACGTCCCGGAACAATATATTACATTGATTAGAACTGCGAAAAAAAAGGGGAATCCATACAGAGTCCATGAACTAAATCATGAGGACTTTTTCGATATTAAAAAAATTACAGACAGCGTCGGAACAAACTACACATTGAATGATGATAAAGAAAAAGTAAAGATGGGAGATATTAAAGTTGTTAGAATGGAGAAAAAGTTTAACTATCGATTTTTTTACAAGTGTTCGTATAAAGAAGATAGCTTCAAGACAGTTGTGGTCAAAACTCGTACAAATAAGAAAAAAACCAACTTGAGTTCTGAATTACAACCACTTTACTCAACCAAATTGGCTGTGTCTAATAATAAAAAAGAAGGTATACTTAAACTTATAGATAAAAATATAGTCCCCAGGTTTTATAAAATCTTTTATGAAAATCTTTAAATTGAAATTGTGCTTTGTGGTTGGAACTTTTCTAGAGTAGTTTGTTAAGAATTTGAAATATTTTACTAATTTAAGGATACTATTTTGAGAATTTATAATGTTTTTGATTCAAAGATTAATATAATAGTTTTTTGGAGTGTTTTACTCCAGGTTTATTTTTCATAGAAGAGGCTGATTTAGATTTTTTAAATAAGCAATAATTATGAAGAGACTGATATTTTCGTTCTATGCTGATCGGTAAAAATGTTTGTATAAGGAAACAAACGTTTTCAATTTTCTTTTTAAATATTTATATATTCTTATTTAAGCATTATGAGTATATTTAAGTTTGAACTCATTGAACAATATTGTTGCCATTTGTTTATCTTTTATGTAACGGTAACTTTTGAAATAGAAGTTATATAATTATTGTAAATATCAAAAACACAATCGGCTATTGCACAAAACATCACCAGTTAATAGCAGTGTGGCTCAGAGTGAGACCATCAGTCAAACTTTAAGTTCCAATTCAGTGCACTATTCGTCGCAAATTGTGCTGTCTATTGCCATAATTGAGGTTTGCAATCCAGTGACGGGGCAATCTGAAAGGGTACGCGCCTTATTAGACGGTGGCAGCCAGTCTAGTTTTATAACAGAACGTTTAAAATATAAGTTATCATTAAATTCAACTCCCATCACAAGTTTACAAATAATTGGGATTGGTAATCATGTGTCCGATAAGGTCCTTGAAACATGTGTAGCTCAGTTTCGATCTACAAATAAACAGTTTGAAGTCAAACTGAGCTTGCTTATTTTAAAGGACTTAACTGGTCAATTGCCTTAAACACAAATAGATATCACTCACTTACAAATTCCTAAAACCCTGCAACTAGCAGACCCGACATTTAATCAGCCGGCTAAAGTCGATATATTATTAGGGTCTGATATATTCTGGGATGTAATAGGGAATGAAACAATTTCTCTAGGTCCTAATAATATCAAGTTAAGAAACTCACAGTTAGGCTGGTTAATAGCCGGTCCTATAAACACAAATATATTTACGCAATCAATTCAATCAAACTTTGTACATTGTAATAAGTCAATCATAGCAAATTCCGAATCAGAACCTGAATCACGCGTTGATAAATTACTAAGTAAATTTTGGGAAGTTGAAGAGCTTCCAGCTAGGCGAAATCTCAGCGAAAGAGAAAGGGCTTGCGAAAAACATTTTTTGCAAAATACCGTCAGGCTAAAAGATGGCAGATTTCGCGTCAAGCTGCCTCTTTTAATGTCACCTAACAATTTAGGTGAGTCATATAAAACCGCCAGAAAAAGATTTCATAGTTTAATATTACGATTTAGAAAAAATCCCCAATTAAAGGACCAATACATTAAATTCATGAGGGAGTACGAAGAGCTAGGACACATGTCTCAAGCTCCCGGTAGTCAATTAAATCCTTCTTATTTCTTGTGTCACCATGCCGTGTTTAAACAAAGTAGCGAGTCAACCAAGGTCCGTGTCGTGTTCGACGGTTCAGTGCCCACATCCTCCGGCCTGTCTGTCAACGACATCTTAATGGTGGGTCCAAATATACAGGATTCTCTTTTCTCCGTACTCATACGAGCTAGACAGTATAAGTATCTGCTAACTGGTGACATCGAGAAGATGTACCGGCAAGTAGAAGTTGACGAGGACTCTCGTCGTCTGCAACTCATTCTTTGGAGAGAAGATGAGTCCTTACCCATCCGGACTATGCAGTTAAATACTCTCACTTATGGCACCACAAGTGCGAGCTATTTGAGTACGGTGTCTTTGGCAGGCAGGCGAGCAATGTGAAGACGAAAGAGTGAAGCGTGTTATACAGCATGACTTCTACGTCGACGATCTCATCACTTCGGTAGATGATGAGCAGGAATTACGTTATTTACAAAATTCTATATCTTCAGCTTTAAGTGCAGCATGCTTAAATTTAAGAAAATATAAAACCAACTTACCTAATCTATTCGAAAATTCATCTTTAAACACTCACGAGCATTTAACATTCAGTGAAGCGTCGAGCACACTCGGTCTTGGGTGGGATCCAAAGACTGATACCTTAAACTTTCCTATTCAATCCAATATTGAAGGGCATAACATTACAAAAAGACATATACTTTATAATACTTTTAAATTATTTGATCCTCTAGGAATCATAAGCCCTTGTATTATACAAGCTAAATGTATGTTACAGAGTTTGTGGGCTCAACAACTAGATCGGTTCCCAAGGACATTGAACAACAGTGGTTAGAATATTCAAATCATCTATCTTCTCTTACAAATCTACGAGTGCCCAGAAAGGTCTTGTGCAATTCACCTAAATTAATAGAATTACATACTTTCAGTGATGCGTCACAGCGGGCCTATGGAGCCTGTGTCTATGTTAGGAGTAGTGAAAATAATACAGATTTTAGTATAAATTTATTGTGCTCAAAGTCCAAGGTTGCTCGCTTGAATCCTATGACCATCCCTCGCATGGAGTTGTGTTCCGCTTCATTGGCTGCTAAACTATGTAAAGGCGTCATTGAATCAATAAGCTATAGACCATCACGTATTGTCTATTGGTGCGACTCGACTGTGGTACTCGGTTGGATTAAAGGTGACCCCACCAAACTTAAAACATTTGTTGCCCATAGAGTGGTGGAAATTAACGAGCTAACTGACTCCATATCCTGGCGCTATGTCCCCACCACTATGAATCCCGCTGATTTGATCTAACGAGGGGTCAATGCTTCTCAATTGCTAAATTTAGATCTGTGGTGGTCCGGACCAAATTTTTTGTCTAAGCCTGACACTGAATGGCCCATAAATACCTATAAAAAAGATGAGTTACCTGAAATGAAAGGTTTATCTAAATCTAAAGCAATAAACAAATCACAATACT
The DNA here is from genome assembly GCA_935421205.1 of Xylocampa areola. Classification (NCBI taxonomy): domain Eukaryota; kingdom Metazoa; phylum Arthropoda; class Insecta; order Lepidoptera; family Noctuidae; genus Xylocampa; species Xylocampa areola. The sequence continues at coordinate 14,005,064 of OW285220.1, forward strand.
TACCTAAACCTAAATACTTACCTGAGACAAATTCAGCACCAGAAATTTCTGAAAGGGAAAATTCGTTATTAATTAGTAAACAAATTCATATATTAACACAAACAATTAATACAAACAACACGAATGATATAGAACCAATTATAAATATTGGAAATTACTCAAATATAAATGATACTATAAGATTAATTGCATTAGTAAAGAGATTTATTTTTAATATTCGCAACCCTTATAATAAACGTACCAATTCGTTAAAGGTGGATGAGTTGGACGAGGCATTTTGTTATCTCTGTATCGTAGCTCAGCGTCAGTGTTTTCCTGTAGAATATAATAAATTAATAAATAACTTACCTGTAAATTCCAGATCCGCTATTTCATCATTGTCTCCTTTCTTAGACCAAAGAAATCTAATCAGAGTTGGCGGACGTATAAGTGCATCCAACTTCAGCTTTGAAAAGAAACATCCTATATTACTCAACTCATCCCACCATTTAACAAGGTTGTTGTTTGAGCGTGAGCACAGGCGTCTGTTGCACGCTGGTCCCCAGCTGTTATTGTCTTCGATAAGACAATCAGTTTGGCCTTTAAACGGTAGACGCTTGGCTCGACGCGTTGTTAATAATTGTGTCTGCTGTAGGCGTATGCGAGGTAAGACGCTCTGTCCTAAAATGGGAAACTTACCTGCGCAGAGAATAACTCTTGACTTTCCTTTTAAATCTGTTGGGGTTGATTTTGGTGGCCCTTTTCAAATAATAAACCGCAAAGGTAGGGGAGCTAGGTTGCTTAAGTGTTACCTATGTTTGTTTATATGCATTCGTTATAAATGTGTACACTTGGAGGCAGTCAGTGACCTCTCGAAGGACGCATTCATAATGACATTGCGCAGATTCATTGCAAGAAGAGGGAAACCGTCGGAAGTATTTTGTGACAATGGGTCAAATTTTGTAGCGGCCTCAAGGGACATAGGTTTATTCTTTAAATCAAACGTCAAAACCTTAACTGACTATGCAACTCAGGAGAATATTAAATTTGTTTTTTCACCCCCTTGCGCTCCTCACTTCGGGGGTGCCGGAATAAAATCGGCAAAACATCATATAAAACGCGTAATGGGAAATTCCCATCTAACATTTGAGGAAATATCGACTCTTTTTGCACAAGTGGAAGCGGTGTTGAACAGTCGTCCCTTGTGCCCGTTATCTCCTTCTCCTGATGACTACCTACCCTTGTCCCCAGGGCACTTACTAGTTGGAAGACCGTTGACGGCGCTGCCATCACCAAGCCTGGATGATCTACAAGAAGGTCCCCTGCAGCGTTATATCAGGCTACAACAAATATATCAACATTTTTGGAAACGATGGCAAAATGAATATATTAATGAATTGCAACAACGAACCAAATGGAAAGAAAACACCGAAGTCATAAATGTTGGTGATCTCGTTTTATTGCGAGAGGATAACGTACCGCCCCTGTGTTGGCGCCTCGGACGTGTAGCACGCCTGTTCCCTGGACCAGATGGGATTTGCCGAGTCGCAGATATATACACCGCTAGAGGATGCAGTCGTCGCCCTTTGGTCAAGCTGTGCCCTCTTCCTACTGCAGAAGACTTGAAGCGTTGAAAGACGGAGCCTTTCAACGGCGGGGGAAGATGTTGAGGCGCGCCTCACAGTTTTTACACAGCAAATTTTATTGTACACGTTTTGGTTATTTTATATTTTTTTTAGGCACTTGGTTTTGTCGGTAGAATAAAAATAATTTATAAATGTGCTTTTTCACGTAGACGCCGTATCATTTAACATTGTCATGCAAAGGTTCGATTAAAATATCAATATCTGAAGAAAACGGCATTTTCACTCAAAAAAACCTCAAGAAAATATCAAAATACAGTTTATGTACAAGTAACATAAACACATTGCAATTCTTTATGAACACTTATACATGCGCCTCCCCTTTTTTTATCTTTTCGGCAATAATAAGCAGTTAAACAATAATTTGGTATGTACAATTGACTTTGATATCCTTCCATAATGAAATGCTCTGTTATGCACAAAATATCCACATTGTTTAGATGATTTACAAGAAAAATTAATGAGCTGTCAGACTGTATGGGAGTGTAAGGTGACCTGCGTGACGTCGTCGGCGACGGCCTGGTGGACGCCGTCGGGCGTCCAGGCATTAAACAGTGAGGTCATTAGATTCGTTTATTAAGCCTGCGATGTTTTGATGTAATACATTAATATATTTATTTGAGAAAAAACTGTTCATTAGTGTTGGCTTTCGTGCAATCTGAAATGTAAGACGAATTGTATTCCACGTCAGGGGAGTCGTACGTATAAAAATACAGAAATTCGTTGATCATTAGTTTAACAAATATATTCGCAATGCCGCTATTATTAACTGTGCCGCTTTTGTATCACATATTATAATCATATGATAAATAGAAGTTAGAATCGAACAAATACGCGTAATTATGAGTACATGCATCCAAATATAACAAACTATTAAATGTTTCTATTCTTCTGTTCAAAACCATGGAATAATCGAATAATCATTCATTCTAAACGTGGGCGCGCATACAATGACATTTGTATGTTGTATTTTTAACAGAGTTTCACGTACATTTACAATTATGTCAACGTAGTTATTTGTTCGTTTAAAATCCTCTTCACCGACGAAAATTAGGCAGTAATCATCCATTGTGTAATGTTTTAATTTATGTTCTAAATATGTTGTCAATGAGATTTAATAAACCGCAATCAGGTGTTAAAAAGTGGCATATTTGATAGTCGACGAAAGTGTTCTCTGCTATCGATAAAATTTTGTTCTTTTTATTGCTGCTAATTATACATATTTTATGTTTCACTACGAGGCTTTGTTTGTTGGTTCTTAATTTCATTTAGTTGACATGGGCGATCCATATTCTGTTGAATATTTGTTATATTACTCGGTGTGCATTAGTTTCATTTCTCCTCGGTGTCATGGAACAGTTCTGAAGAATATCCGTACTAGTAACTTTATCTTATCATATTCATTAATTTTATTTTTCAAAGAACCGTTTTCTTCTTTAAGGCTTTCTACATCAGCGTGAGCTACCTCAAGCTGGCCTTTTAACTCTTCGATTTGCTGTTGTAAATCCACGACTATAGACTTATCACATAGACCAGCATTCGGCAAGCTGGACCTAGAGAGGTCATTGTAACTAGTGGAGTTAAATAAATTTTCTTCGGATGCAGATAAGTCACATAAATTTTCGTCTGATTTGCTTCGCTGTTTCAAATCCTTTCTTGGTTTTCTTTGTGTAACATTACCAAATAAAGAAAGCATCTTTGTAACTATCTTTTATATACTCAGTGTTGTTAAACTTCTACCTATAGTTTAAAGTGAAGCACGGGCTCAATTTGTTTTGATTAAGGCAACACCACGGCAGCCATTTTTTACCATTTCAAATTCAAAACTCGTCGTTCACATAATCTTAAAACACAGTGCTCAAGAACTTTTAATATTTGCTAATGTAAAAATCGGAGCCAGGTATGTAAATTTTAGAAATAATGTTATTTTAATGGAAAGGAACGAATTGATTACCTTCTAAATGCCGTAGCGTTTAAATTGTGTCTGTTGTTGACAAAGTTACCAGACCATGCCGGTCAATATGGGAGGGCAATTTTGCCATGTTTTTTAGCCGCCCAAGGTTGACAGAAACAGAAAATAAAAATTATATTTTTATGAGACACTTTTTAAACTTTATGTGCTAAATACTCATAATAATCATCAATATAAACTTAAGGATCTTGGTAGTTGTAGGTTCAAAAACATTTTTTTACTTTTTAAGAGATGGATCGCCGTAGTCGCCGAAAACTGGGATCAAGAACCTATAAAAATTACACCCAGGAAATGCTAGACCTAGCAGTAGAACTAGTAAAAAAAAAGAACATAACGTCATTGGAAGCCGAAAAAAGATTTCTCATACCTCGACGTTTAATAGAGAATTAAGCAAAGGGACTCCATATGAAACCTCCTGGTGCTCAGTTGCACCTTGGCGACTCCGAGGAAAATGACATTGTGGATGTTTTGATAGCCGCTTCAGATTTTGGTATACGGATCTTTGAATATCTGAATAAAAATCATCGCTCTTGCCTATTTTACGGTAAAATACCTGGTAAGTGGTGGGTAAGAAATTTTTTAAATAGGCACAAGCTTGCACTGACGGAGCGAGCAGTGCAGAACATTGAGCAGAGAAAACTGTAGATGAATTTACGGATTACTTCAGTAATCTTGAGCGCACTTTAATAGACGTCCCTCCACAAAATATATTAAATTACGATGAAACCAACTTGTCCGACAGCCCGGGTTCAACAAAATGCATTTTCAAACGGAAAGTTAAATATCCTGAAAGAATATTAAATCATTCAAAAGGAAATATTTCAATTATGTTCGCTGCAAGTGCAGATGGATCTTCACTACCTCTTAATACAGTATACAAATCCGAACATTTGTGGTCTGCATGGTGCTTAGGTGGGCCACCAGAGGCTAATCATTCAAAAGGAAATATTTCAATTATGTTCGCTGCAAGTGCAGATGGATCTTTACTACCTCTTAATACAGTATACAAATCCGAACATTTGTGGTCTGCATGGTGCTTAGGTGGGCCACCAGAGGCTAGATTTAATAGAACTAAGTCAGGGTGGTTCGACGCCACCGTTTTTGTGGATTGGTTCAGGTGCGTCGTCCTTCCATGGGCTACTAACCTTGATGGATCCAAAGTTGTCATTGGCGACAATTTGTCAAGCCACCTGAATGTGACTATTTTAAGACTTTGTGCGGAGCACGATATACGATTTGCTTTTTTACCACCGAACAGTACACACATCACACAGCCATTAGACGTAGCCTATTTTGGACCTCTGAAAAAAATCTGGCGACGAATCCTGACAGACTATAAAATAAAAAATCCATCAGGCTCAAATAAATAAAACTCACTTTCCTATATTGGTGAAGGAGTTAGTCAAAGTCAAAGTCAAAGGTTTTTATTTCATATAAACCATACAAAGGCACTTATGAAAAGTCAGAATTTACGTGCACGGTTCCAAAAAGTCGCTTCCTATGGAGAAGAATCGGCAAGAAACTCCATGGTTACTCTTTTAAACTGTATATCTTTTTACAATTTCTGTAGATACAATTTTGAGCGGGATGTAAAAACAACGTAATCTTGGATGCAGTCACTAACATAAAAGATAATTACATAAGCCTTATTAAATGAATAGCGCATTTGACAAGTTTACGGCGTTCTCACATTTACAAAATGTTGAAGCTAAAGAAGCTATATAAAACAATGCATAATGTCCGTCAAATATTATTAGTAAGTTTAACAAAAGTTAAAAACAAAAAAGAAAGCAAAGATTGACAGAGGTATATTATGCAAAAAACAAAAAAAAATTTCATTAGAACTATGATAGAAATTACACGTACATTGTCAGTGAGTAGCCAAGGAAGCCACATGTGCAGAAGGTGTTATAGCCAAACATCCCTATCAGCAACGTAGTCTTTGGTCTTATAATAGGCTTTTTGAATAAGTCCGCGTTTAATGTGGGTTTTAAACTTTACTTACTAGCAGAAATCAGAATGAGTAATAAGGATAACATTAAATCAGGTTTTAAAGCTACAGGCATCGTTCCATTCAATCCCCAAAAAGTCCTCAGGAAACTGCCAGATTATGAAGAAGAAATAAAATACAAAATAGATACAGCACTTCTTGATTTTCTGCTCAAGAGAAAAGCAGTGAACAAACAAATTAAATTAGAACCCGGATGCTCGATTTCATCTCAAGATGCAGAAAATCTTGTGTGAAACAAAAACGAAACAAAAAATAGCAACTAAGTCGAATGAACCAAAAACTAATGAAAATCGTGTAACTATTTTATCAGATGTTACAATTTTACCAGAAAACCAAGCTTATGTTGATGTAAGACAATGTAGCTCACTCAATTTAAAAGAAATTGATGCAAAATCTAAGCTCCCTCTGAAAAAGAAGGAAACTGAAAATATTAATCCGTATGAAAATCCAGTGCCATCTACTTCTGGGATCTGTAATCTGATCCAAAGAAAAATTTAAAAACAGAAAACAAACTCAAACAAAAAACGGAAAGTTGACTATGACAGTGACGAGGAAAATGAAGATAATTATTTGCTACGAGATACCTCGGATGAAGAAAAAATCATGTCTGAAGATGAAGACATAGCTTTATATGCCATTTTAAAACATAATAAAAAGTACGAGACTGATTATCATATTAGTGAAACATTGCCGGATATAAATGACGTAGATTTCTCTATTGATGGAGAAAATGAAAAGGAAGAATTTCAAGAATTTGATATTAATGAAATTTTAAATTGAAAAACGAAGAGGAAAATTAACTCCTGAAGTAAAGGAGGTGCACTTGAAGATAGACGAAACTAATATAAACAAAAAGTCTGATAAATATAAGAAGAAACAAGGTTTAATATTGAATAGGGATGAAGCACAAATGAATGGAAATGAAAAAAATAAAATAATAGAAAATAATAGAAAATTCAAATTCAAATGAACAAGAGAAAGAAGAATGTATGATTTCGGACATGGACGAAATTGGAAAAAAGGAAAAGACTGTAAATGTGAACCTGAATCAGGACCAAAACAAAATAAAAGAAAAATCGTATGAACAAGACAGTACGCTTGATTTTGATATAGAAGTTGACAATTTGGATCTGGACAAAAACGAAAATATTAATATTAATGAACAAAACTCAATTTATGAAATAAAAAGAAGCGTTTTAGTTAGATACTATATCCGAAACAGCTGGAAGTATTTTGTAGGATTAATTGAAAAGGTAGATAGATGTACAACAAACAGAAACATATTATTCAATAGATTTTTTTAAAACCGTTAAAAAGCCTTATTTAAGATTAATCGTCTGTAAATTATGAAATTGATTAATCAATAAATACTCCTTATTTCAAGTAATAATTTAATACAAAAAACCTTTTTTTTTTTGGGAAAATGATTAATAATTCTTTGAATGAGTTTGTTGCGCCGCTTCTTCCCTCCAGTGCAGCACTAGGAAGCGGTGAGGCCTGAAACTGCGTTAAGCGGGCACCCGCGCGGTTTCATACAAAAGTGCTCCGTCGTCGCGGGGACCAGCGCGGGTGTCCGATATAATAGTTATAATAGTTGACCCTGCGATATAATAGTTGACCCTGATACTTTGAAACCAATTGAAGACGCCAAGAAGCCTAAAATTGACTTAAATTTCAATAAAAAGTATGCTGGCCTTGCATCCATTGTAGAAATGTATGATGGCCTTATCAACATGGCATTTAAGTCTCGGAGAACCACTGATTCCGACAGGATGGAAACAGACGATAGTAGTATCAGAGAAGAGGATGATCCTGTGAACAGCTTAACTGTAGGGAATCACATCATAAGTATAATCTTCACCATACACAACGTATGTCGGCAGAAGGTGAAAAATACAGAAACCAACATGATAAAGAAAACAGAAAAAACGTCTTTCAATATTCATTATAAAGGGAAGGACTATTCACTGCCTAATGAGGGTGTACAAAATATGTGGAGAAATGTGTTATTAAAACACCAATTAGAATACAAAGACTTCTCTGCCGAAGACACAAAGAATTGGTACGAGACAATGGGACCCTATCTCGATATGTTTTCAGCATACGCATTGAGAGTTAACGAACTCAGACTTGGACATAATAACATGCCAATCACTAAATTGGATGGCGTACACAAAAGCTTCCCAGTGGCAAAGTATGGTTTATCTGCGGCTCACCACGTACTATTAGAAGGGGCATCTTTTCCACCAGAGAGGCGCTCATCTATTGTACAAAGTATTGGTCCAATGACAGTCTGGCTTTGTATGATCCGGAGCGAGTGAATCTATAGAAGGAAGTACGCCATGGCAGTAAAGAGGGCTATGTCCCATGTTCCTTGCATTGATGATATCATCGAGTTGACTAAGAACACAAAACAGGCATCCGAGATTGTGGCATTGACAACCTTAGTAGACACACGCATGTTTTTCCCAATTGGTAGTCTTCCTAAAAGTAATAAATAAATAAATTACGGTATTTGCATATGTGTGGAATAAAGAAGCAGTTAAAAAGAAATATTGTGAGTTTTTTAGCTCCACGGGTGCAACGGGTTGGTACACTTACAAAATTGCATCAACTACTAGAAAGGCTTTCTTTATAAGTGGATCCATGGAAGAGGAGATGGCATCACAAATCTCTTTTCATGGAATATTCGGTACATATAAAGAGGATCTCTCTATTTTATCACAAATGACCACCACTGCCAATTGGTATACCCGTGAACAAATGGGAGGCTGTTTTCGACAATCTGGAAAAAGCGAATTGTGCACCAAAGTTACACTACCTATTGTTCGCCATTATGCAAAAATGTCCTGTGCAAATCAAAGTGGATTATTGTCAGGTGTATACAATCAAGTGGTGACGGTGCCATTTTTTAGCGGCCATAGAGTGCATATTTTAGACTCAACGTTCTTTGACCATATAGAAAAGAAGCGAATTATTAGCAACTCAGGAAAGACCTTGGCGCAGATAATAAACATACTAACAAGCACCCTTGAGGAACTCCACGACAAGATTAAGAAAGATAATGGGAAAATAGAGATGGGAACAACACAATGGAGGTACATGGATTCTCTTGGGCTAGGAGTTCCTGGGAGGGAGATATTAGAATCACAGGAGCTCAATATACTTGGATCGACTTGGAGAGGGATGGAAATCAAACACTGGATTGAAATACTAAGCGCGTATAATACTCAAACACAGGACTTGACTTGCTGCTCACCCAATAAAAAAAAAATTGCATCATAACTAAACGCCGGTAACGAAACCATAGCGCGATTCAGCTTGCGAACCATTTCGGGTCAACGCCATCTATCGAGCCAAATATTCAACTTGTTGTATTAAATTTATTAATCGCGCTACGATTTCGTCGACCTATATTTACGTAAACATCCACCAAGGACATTATGGCAAATGTCCTTAAAACAGACTCCAATGCTTAATAATAAAACAATAAGTTGACTGTTAAACAATATATAGTACAATCTTAAAAAAAAAAAATGCACTAAACTACCGCTGATAATTGAGTTTTCACTAACAAATACTTAATACAAGTAGTAATGACATAACAAATAAATAAATATGATCAAAAACTCTAACCTATTTTTATAATTAAACTAATCCTTACAATTAATTAGTAACCGGTAATACGCATGTAAGCTTTGTATACTGTATGTTGTGTACGTGGCCCAATATACGAGTATGTGTACGCCGCCTAACGAGTATGACGAGGCACACGAAGAATGAGAGTGACAGACGACACACTCGACATAGAGAATTTAAGCTTGTTCGTAAAGTGATTTATCTCTCATTATTTAATAGTAAAGGAAAAGAAGTGTTACATAAAATTGCTAGTTAAACTAAGTATAGTAATACATTGTCCACCTACTAAAATATTGGAAGTAAAAAACCTTTAATTGTCGATTTTTCTATTTTTAGGTTAGCATTCATAATTCATGTGTAAATATTTGATCTCATTATTTGAATGTTATAATTTTATATAACATTAAACATTTCTATTTTTAGATAAATCAAATTGTGCGTTCTTTACTCCCGTATCATCTAACATATTACACACATACTTTAGATGTAGGTCTTTTTATCATGGACTGTTGTGTGCGTAACGTAACTACACGTGTAATACCATCAGCTCCAAGGTGTTCTGTTTCTATCTTACCTAACAACCACCTGCCCGGGGGCATATTATCCTCCTTTACTAAAACAATATCACCAATAGAAGGCTCCGGAATTTTATGTTGCCACTTATGACGTTGCAAAAATTGGTGAAGGTAGTCGTTCGACCATCGTCGCCAGAAATCCTGCATCATTCGCTGTTGTAGTTGCCATCTTTTCAAGCTACTTATATTACCTTTCTCATAATTGGAATCGGGCGGTACAACTAGTGGCTCCCCTACCAGAAAATGACCTGGTGTCAAAATTGTTAATTTGTCTTGATCCTCAACGTACGATAACGGTCTCGAATTAAGGCATGCCTCAATTTGAGCCAATACCGTGGTAATCTCCTCAAAGGTAAGAGTCGAATTACCAATCACTCTTTTAAGGTGATGTTTGGTGGATCTCACTCCGGCCTCCCAAAGACCTCCAAAATTGGGGGATTGAGGGGGAATAAAATGCCATGCGGTGCCATTATTTCCTATTTCTTCTGCTAATTCGGGATTACATGCTGATTTCTCTTCATTCAATAAATGAAGTAACTCGCGCGCGGCCCCTACAAAATTAGTCCCGTTGTCGCTGTGTAGTTCCGCACAACGACCACGCCTAGCCACAAATCGTTTGAAAGGGACCAAAAAACCCTGTGTGCTTAAAGCACTTACAGCTTCCAAATGCAACGCTCGGGTGGCCATACATACAAACACGGCTATATAGCCCTTGTAGGACTTATTACCGCGACCTTTCGACATTCTAATATTTATAGGGCCTGCATAATCTACCCCGCTATGTAGAAAAGGTTTGCCAGGTGTTACTCGAGAGGATGGTAACTGGCCCATAAGTTGGGTCCTTACCTTAGCAGCTGTGTATCGTATACATTTTACACAATTCCTTGCATACCCCCTTGCCAATATCTTAACTCCTATGATCCACTACTTGGACCGTAAATATGTAATCATTAATTGAGGACCCCCGTGCATCGTTTGCTCATGTGCGTCCGTGATTCAAAAAGCTTAGTTAAAAAGAGATTCCTTTGGTAACAGGATAGGATGCACTCTTCCATAACTTAACTGAGACATCTCAAGCCTACCTCCTACTCTTATTAGTCCTTTAGAGTCTTAAAATATATTTATGTGTGTGTGTGTGTGTCATGTCACGGTTTAATGGTTGGCCAAAGAAACTTTTTTGTTTTATGTCGTTAAATGCATATTTGTTTTTTTTTTCTCTTTAATGCTACATGTTTTGCCTTATTTTTATATTACAAATATAAAAATAAGACAAAACATGTAGCATTAAAGAGAAAAAAAAAATTGTATAATTTTTTATGTTTTTTACATAGACTTTATGGTTCATTTATCCTACCTCAGATGAGCTCGAATGCGCGTACTATTTATAAAATATTCACACAAATGTCAGGGGCCAGCTGAAAATCAGTGCTGTGTACGAGCACAGCAAGTACTGAGCTGGTACCCTTTGCTGCACGCACATAACTTTTAGTCATGTAATATAAGATAATGTTATTTCATTGTATATTGTGTGTGCTTCAAAAATAAATGGTTTAAATTTAATAAATTTAATTTTGTATTTTCTTTCCTAACTTACTGGTTTTTAATTCTTCCAATTCATTTGCAAATTTCTCTTCTTGGCATCTTTTAACACATGTTTCTGTTGCTTTTTCTAGTTCCTCTGTAGTTAACGGTCGTGATTTGGTACCAGCACTCATTGCTACATTCCTTCTTAAAACTAAAAATCTTCTACAACAAGCTATCACTCTAATCAATTTTGATAGTGAAGAAAATCGGTTCCAAAAGGTAACCTCTAAAGTACTCGTGTGTACCTTGATTTCTTCTTAATGTGTAGCAATATGTTTAGGCTTTTTAGACGTAACTACAATTTCCTTTAAGAAGGTTGGACCTTCCCACCAGAGAGATGCCCTGGCAAGTTCCGACGGAGATACCCCGCGAGAAGCACAATCTGCTGGATTTTGTTTCGAAGCTACATGGGCCCAATGATGTGTATCCAAACTGCTCAAAATATCGGAAACTCTGTTAGCCACGAAAGTGTTCTAAATATGTTGTCAATGAGATTTAATAAACCGCAATCAGGTGTTAAAAAGTGGCATATTTGATAGTCGACGAAAGTGTTCTCTGCTATCGATAAAATTTTGTTCTTTTTATTGCTGCTAATTATACATATTTTATGTTTCACTACGAGGCTTTGTTTGTTGGTTCTTAATTTCATTTAGTTGACATGGGCGATCCATATTCTGTTGAATATTTGTTATATTACTCGGTGTGCATTAGTTTCATTTCTCCTCGGTGTCATGGAACAGTTCTGAAGAATATCCGTACTAGTAACTTTATCTTATCATATTCATTAATTTTATTTTTCAAAGAACCGTTTTCTTCTTTAAGGCTTTCTACATCAGCGTGAGCTACCTCAAGCTGGCCTTTTAACTCTTCGATTTGCTGTTGTAAATCCACGACTATAGACTTATCACATAGACCAGCATTCGGCAAGCTGGACCTAGAGAGGTCATTGTAACTAGTGGAGTTAAATAAATTTTCTTCGGATGCAGATAAGTCACATAAATTTTCGTCTGATTTGCTTCGCTGTTTCAAATCCTTTCTTGGTTTTCTTTGTGTAACATTACCAAATAAAGAAAGCATCTTTGTAACTATCTTTTATATACTCAGTGTTGTTAAACTTCTACCTATAGTTTAAAGTGAAGCACGGGCTCAATTTGTTTTGATTAAGGCAACACCACGGCAGCCATTTTTTACCATTTCAAATTCAAAACTCGTCGTTCACATAATCTTAAAACACAGTGCTCAAGAACTTTTAATATTTGCTAATGTAAAAATCGGAGCCAGGTATGTAAATTTTAGAAATAATGTTATTTTAATGGAAAGGAACGAATTGATTACCTTCTAAATGCCGTAGCGTTTAAATTGTGTCTGTTGTTGACAAAGTTACCAGACCATGCCGGTCAATATGGGAGGGCAATTTTGCCATGTTTTTTAGCCGCCCAAGGTTGACAGAAACAGAAAATAAAAATTATATTTTTATGAGACACTTTTTAAACTTTATGTGCTAAATACTCATAATAATCATCAATATAAACTTAAGGATCTTGGTAGTTGTAGGTTCAAAAACATTTTTTTACTTTTTAAGAGATGGATCGCCGTAGTCGCCGAAAACTGGGATCAAGAACCTATAAAAATTACACCCAGGAAATGCTAGACCTAGCAGTAGAACTAGTAAAAAAAAAGAACATAACGTCATTGGAAGCCGAAAAAAGATTTCTCATACCTCGACGTTTAATAGAGAATTAAGCAAAGGGACTCCATATGAAACCTCCTGGTGCTCAGTTGCACCTTGGCGACTCCGAGGAAAATGACATTGTGGATGTTTTGATAGCCGCTTCAGATTTTGGTATACGGATCTTTGAATATCTGAATAAAAATCATCGCTCTTGCCTATTTTACGGTAAAATACCTGGTAAGTGGTGGGTAAGAAATTTTTTAAATAGGCACAAGCTTGCACTGACGGAGCGAGCAGTGCAGAACATTGAGCAGAGAAAACTGTAGATGAATTTACGGATTACTTCAGTAATCTTGAGCGCACTTTAATAGACGTCCCTCCACAAAATATATTAAATTACGATGAAACCAACTTGTCCGACAGCCCGGGTTCAACAAAATGCATTTTCAAACGGAAAGTTAAATATCCTGAAAGAATATTAAATCATTCAAAAGGAAATATTTCAATTATGTTCGCTGCAAGTGCAGATGGATCTTCACTACCTCTTAATACAGTATACAAATCCGAACATTTGTGGTCTGCATGGTGCTTAGGTGGGCCACCAGAGGCTAATCATTCAAAAGGAAATATTTCAATTATGTTCGCTGCAAGTGCAGATGGATCTTTACTACCTCTTAATACAGTATACAAATCCGAACATTTGTGGTCTGCATGGTGCTTAGGTGGGCCACCAGAGGCTAGATTTAATAGAACTAAGTCAGGGTGGTTCGACGCCACCGTTTTTGTGGATTGGTTCAGGTGCGTCGTCCTTCCATGGGCTACTAACCTTGATGGATCCAAAGTTGTCATTGGCGACAATTTGTCAAGCCACCTGAATGTGACTATTTTAAGACTTTGTGCGGAGCACGATATACGATTTGCTTTTTTACCACCGAACAGTACACACATCACACAGCCATTAGACGTAGCCTATTTTGGACCTCTGAAAAAAATCTGGCGACGAATCCTGACAGACTATAAAATAAAAAATCCATCAGGCTCAAATAAATAAAACTCACTTTCCTATATTGGTGAAGGAGTTAGTCAAAGTCAAAGTCAAAGGTTTTTATTTCATATAAACCATACAAAGGCACTTATGAAAAGTCAGAATTTACGTGCACGGTTCCAAAAAGTCGCTTCCTATGGAGAAGAATCGGCAAGAAACTCCATGGTTACTCTTTTAAACTGTATATCTTTTTACAATTTCTGTAGATACAATTTTGAGCGGGATGTAAAAACAACGTAATCTTGGATGCAGTCACAGTCACTAACATAAAAGATAATTACATAAGCCTTATTAAATGAATAGCGCATTTGACAAGTTTACGGCGTTCTCACATTTACAAAATGTTGAAGCTAAAGAAGCTATATAAAACAATGCATAATGTCCGTCAAATATTATTAGTAAGTTTAACAAAAGTTAAAAACAAAAAAGAAAGCAAAGATTGACAGAGGTATATTATGCAAAAAACAAAAAAAAATTTCATTAGAACTATGATAGAAATTACACGTACATTGTCAGTGAGTAGCCAAGGAAGCCACATGTGCAGAAGGTGTTATAGCCAAACATCCCTATCAGCAACGTAGTCTTTGGTCTTATAATAGGCTTTTTGAATAAGTCCGCGTTTAATGTGGGTTTTAAACTTTACTTACTAGCAGAAATCAGAATGAGTAATAAGGATAACATTAAATCAGGTTTTAAAGCTACAGGCATCGTTCCATTCAATCCCCAAAAAGTCCTCAGGAAACTGCCAGATTATGAAGAAGAAATAAAATACAAAATAGATACAGCACTTCTTGATTTTCTGCTCAAGAGAAAAGCAGTGAACAAACAAATTAAATTAGAACCCGGATGCTCGATTTCATCTCAAGATGCAGAAAATCTTGTGTGAAACAAAAACGAAACAAAAAATAGCAACTAAGTCGAATGAACCAAAAACTAATGAAAATCGTGTAACTATTTTATCAGATGTTACAATTTTACCAGAAAACCAAGCTTATGTTGATGTAAGACAATGTAGCTCACTCAATTTAAAAGAAATTGATGCAAAATCTAAGCTCCCTCTGAAAAAGAAGGAAACTGAAAATATTAATCCGTATGAAAATCCAGTGCCATCTACTTCTGGGATCTGTAATCTGATCCAAAGAAAAATTTAAAAACAGAAAACAAACTCAAACAAAAAACGGAAAGTTGACTATGACAGTGACGAGGAAAATGAAGATAATTATTTGCTACGAGATACCTCGGATGAAGAAAAAATCATGTCTGAAGATGAAGACATAGCTTTATATGCCATTTTAAAACATAATAAAAAGTACGAGACTGATTATCATATTAGTGAAACATTGCCGGATATAAATGACGTAGATTTCTCTATTGATGGAGAAAATGAAAAGGAAGAATTTCAAGAATTTGATATTAATGAAATTTTAAATTGAAAAACGAAGAGGAAAATTAACTCCTGAAGTAAAGGAGGTGCACTTGAAGATAGACGAAACTAATATAAACAAAAAGTCTGATAAATATAAGAAGAAACAAGGTTTAATATTGAATAGGGATGAAGCACAAATGAATGGAAATGAAAAAAATAAAATAATAGAAAATAATAGAAAATTCAAATTCAAATGAACAAGAGAAAGAAGAATGTATGATTTCGGACATGGACGAAATTGGAAAAAAGGAAAAGACTGTAAATGTGAACCTGAATCAGGACCAAAACAAAATAAAAGAAAAATCGTATGAACAAGACAGTACGCTTGATTTTGATATAGAAGTTGACAATTTGGATCTGGACAAAAACGAAAATATTAATATTAATGAACAAAACTCAATTTATGAAATAAAAAGAAGCGTTTTAGTTAGATACTATATCCGAAACAGCTGGAAGTATTTTGTAGGATTAATTGAAAAGGTAGATAGATGTACAACAAACAGAAACATATTATTCAATAGATTTTTTTAAAACCGTTAAAAAGCCTTATTTAAGATTAATCGTCTGTAAATTATGAAATTGATTAATCAATAAATACTCCTTATTTCAAGTAATAATTTAATACAAAAAACCTTTTTTTTTTTGGGAAAATGATTAATAATTCTTTGAATGAGTTTGTTGCGCCGCTTCTTCCCTCCAGTGCAGCACTAGGAAGCGGTGAGGCCTGAAACTGCGTTAAGCGGGCACCCGCGCGGTTTCATACAAAAGTGCTCCGTCGTCGCGGGGACCAGCGCGGGTGTCCGATATAATAGTTATAATAGTTGACCCTGCGATATAATAGTTGACCCTGATACTTTGAAACCAATTGAAGACGCCAAGAAGCCTAAAATTGACTTAAATTTCAATAAAAAGTATGCTGGCCTTGCATCCATTGTAGAAATGTATGATGGCCTTATCAACATGGCATTTAAGTCTCGGAGAACCACTGATTCCGACAGGATGGAAACAGACGATAGTAGTATCAGAGAAGAGGATGATCCTGTGAACAGCTTAACTGTAGGGAATCACATCATAAGTATAATCTTCACCATACACAACGTATGTCGGCAGAAGGTGAAAAATACAGAAACCAACATGATAAAGAAAACAGAAAAAACGTCTTTCAATATTCATTATAAAGGGAAGGACTATTCACTGCCTAATGAGGGTGTACAAAATATGTGGAGAAATGTGTTATTAAAACACCAATTAGAATACAAAGACTTCTCTGCCGAAGACACAAAGAATTGGTACGAGACAATGGGACCCTATCTCGATATGTTTTCAGCATACGCATTGAGAGTTAACGAACTCAGACTTGGACATAATAACATGCCAATCACTAAATTGGATGGCGTACACAAAAGCTTCCCAGTGGCAAAGTATGGTTTATCTGCGGCTCACCACGTACTATTAGAAGGGGCATCTTTTCCACCAGAGAGGCGCTCATCTATTGTACAAAGTATTGGTCCAATGACAGTCTGGCTTTGTATGATCCGGAGCGAGTGAATCTATAGAAGGAAGTACGCCATGGCAGTAAAGAGGGCTATGTCCCATGTTCCTTGCATTGATGATATCATCGAGTTGACTAAGAACACAAAACAGGCATCCGAGATTGTGGCATTGACAACCTTAGTAGACACACGCATGTTTTTCCCAATTGGTAGTCTTCCTAAAAGTAATAAATAAATAAATTACGGTATTTGCATATGTGTGGAATAAAGAAGCAGTTAAAAAGAAATATTGTGAGTTTTTTAGCTCCACGGGTGCAACGGGTTGGTACACTTACAAAATTGCATCAACTACTAGAAAGGCTTTCTTTATAAGTGGATCCATGGAAGAGGAGATGGCATCACAAATCTCTTTTCATGGAATATTCGGTACATATAAAGAGGATCTCTCTATTTTATCACAAATGACCACCACTGCCAATTGGTATACCCGTGAACAAATGGGAGGCTGTTTTCGACAATCTGGAAAAAGCGAATTGTGCACCAAAGTTACACTACCTATTGTTCGCCATTATGCAAAAATGTCCTGTGCAAATCAAAGTGGATTATTGTCAGGTGTATACAATCAAGTGGTGACGGTGCCATTTTTTAGCGGCCATAGAGTGCATATTTTAGACTCAACGTTCTTTGACCATATAGAAAAGAAGCGAATTATTAGCAACTCAGGAAAGACCTTGGCGCAGATAATAAACATACTAACAAGCACCCTTGAGGAACTCCACGACAAGATTAAGAAAGATAATGGGAAAATAGAGATGGGAACAACACAATGGAGGTACATGGATTC
This sequence comes from Xylocampa areola, assembly GCA_935421205.1. Classification (NCBI taxonomy): domain Eukaryota; kingdom Metazoa; phylum Arthropoda; class Insecta; order Lepidoptera; family Noctuidae; genus Xylocampa; species Xylocampa areola. The sequence continues at coordinate 14,022,947 of OW285220.1, forward strand.
TCTTGGGCTAGGAGTTCCTGGGAGGGAGATATTAGAATCACAGGAGCTCAATATACTTGGATCGACTTGGAGAGGGATGGAAATCAAACACTGGATTGAAATACTAAGCGCGTATAATACTCAAACACAGGACTTGACTTGCTGCTCACCCAATAAAAAAAAAATTGCATCATAACTAAACGCCGGTAACGAAACCATAGCGCGATTCAGCTTGCGAACCATTTCGGGTCAACGCCATCTATCGAGCCAAATATTCAACTTGTTGTATTAAATTTATTAATCGCGCTACGATTTCGTCGACCTATATTTACGTAAACATCCACCAAGGACATTATGGCAAATGTCCTTAAAACAGACTCCAATGCTTAATAATAAAACAATAAGTTGACTGTTAAACAATATTTAGTACAATCTTAAAAAAAAAAAATGCACTAAACTACCGCTGATAATTGAGTTTTCACTAACAAATACTTAATACAAGTAGTAATGACATAACAAATAAATAAATATGATCAAAAACTCTAACCTATTTTTATAATTAAACTAATCCTTACAATTAATTAGTAACCGGTAATACGCATGTAAGCTTTGTATACTGTATGTTGTGTACGTGGCCCAATATACGAGTATGTGTACGCCGCCTAACGAGTATGACGAGGCACACGAAGAATGAGAGTGACAGACGACACACTCGACATAGAGAATTTAAGCTTGTTCGTAAAGTGATTTATCTCTCATTATTTAATAGTAAAGGAAAAGAAGTGTTACATAAAATTGCTAGTTAAACTAAGTATAGTAATACATTGTCCACCTACTAAAATATTGGAAGTAAAAAACCTTTAATTGTCGATTTTTCTATTTTTAGGTTAGCATTCATAATTCATGTGTAAATATTTGATCTCATTATTTGAATGTTATAATTTTATATAACATTAAACATTTCTATTTTTAGATAAATCAAATTGTGCGTTCTTTACTCCCGTATCATCTAACATATTACACACATACTTTAGATGTAGGTCTTTTTATCATGGACTGTTGTGTGCGTAACGTAACTACACGTGTAATACCATCAGCTCCAAGGTGTTCTGTTTCTATCTTACCTAACAACCACCTGCCCGGGGGCATATTATCCTCCTTTACTAAAACAATATCACCAATAGAAGGCTCCGGAATTTTATGTTGCCACTTATGACGTTGCAAAAATTGGTGAAGGTAGTCGTTCGACCATCGTCGCCAGAAATCCTGCATCATTCGCTGTTGTAGTTGCCATCTTTTCAAGCTACTTATATTACCTTTCTCATAATTGGAATCGGGCGGTACAACTAGTGGCTCCCCTACCAGAAAATGACCTGGTGTCAAAATTGTTAATTTGTCTTGATCCTCAACGTACGATAACGGTCTCGAATTAAGGCATGCCTCAATTTGAGCCAATACCGTGGTAATCTCCTCAAAGGTAAGAGTCGAATTACCAATCACTCTTTTAAGGTGATGTTTGGTGGATCTCACTCCGGCCTCCCAAAGACCTCCAAAATTGGGGGATTGAGGGGGAATAAAATGCCATGCGGTGCCATTATTTCCTATTTCTTCTGCTAATTCGGGATTACATGCTGATTTCTCTTCATTCAATAAATGAAGTAACTCGCGCGCGGCCCCTACAAAATTAGTCCCGTTGTCGCTGTGTAGTTCCGCACAACGACCACGCCTAGCCACAAATCGTTTGAAAGGGACCAAAAAACCCTGTGTGCTTAAAGCACTTACAGCTTCCAAATGCAACTCTCGGGTGGCCATACATACAAACACGGCTATATAGCCCTTGTAGGACTTATTACCGCGACCTTTCGACATTCTAATATTTATAGGGCCTGCATAATCTACCCCGCTATGTAGAAAAGGTTTGCCAGGTGTTACTCGAGAGGATGGTAACTGGCCCATAAGTTGGGTCCTTACCTTAGCAGCTGTGTATCGTATACATTTTACACAATTCCTTGCATACCCCCTTGCCAATATCTTAACTCCTATGATCCACTACTTGGACCGTAAATATGTAATCATTAATTGAGGACCCCCGTGCATCGTTTGCTCATGTGCGTCCGTGATTCAAAAAGCTTAGTTAAAAAGAGATTCCTTTGGTAACAGGATAGGATGCACTCTTCCATAACTTAACTGAGACATCTCAAGCCTACCTCCTACTCTTATTAGTCCTTTAGAGTCTTAAAATATATTTATGTGTGTGTGTGTGTGTCATGTCACGGTTTAATGGTTGGCCAAAGAAACTTTTTTGTTTTATGTCGTTAAATGCATATTTGTTTTTTTTTTCTCTTTAATGCTACATGTTTTGCCTTATTTTTATATTACAAATATAAAAATAAGACAAAACATGTAGCATTAAAGAGAAAAAAAAAATTGTATAATTTTTTATGTTTTTTACATAGACTTTATGGTTCATTTATCCTACCTCAGATGAGCTCGAATGCGCGTACTATTTATAAAATATTCACACAAATGTCAGGGGCCAGCTGAAAATCAGTGCTGTGTACGAGCACAGCAAGTACTGAGCTGGTACCCTTTGCTGCACGCACATAACTTTTAGTCATGTAATATAAGATAATGTTATTTCATTGTATATTGTGTGTGCTTCAAAAATAAATGGTTTAAATTTAATAAATTTAATTTTGTATTTTCTTTCCTAACTTACTGGTTTTTAATTCTTCCAATTCATTTGCAAATTTCTCTTCTTGGCATCTTTTAACACATGTTTCTGTTGCTTTTTCTAGTTCCTCTGTAGTTAACGGTCGTGATTTGGTACCAGCACTCATTGCTACATTCCTTCTTAAAACTAAAAATCTTCTACAACAAGCTATCACTCTAATCAATTTTGATAGTGAAGAAAATCGGTTCCAAAAGGTAACCTCTAAAGTACTCGTGTGTACCTTGATTTCTTCTTAATGTGTAGCTATATGTTTAGGCTTTTTAGACGTAACTACAATTTCCTTTAAGAAGGTTGGACCTTCCCACCAGAGAGATGCCCTGGCAAGTTCCGACGGAGATACCCCGCGAGAAGCACAATCTGCTGGATTTTGTTTCGAAGCTACATGGGCCCAATGATGTGTATCCAAACTGCTCAAAATATCGGAAACTCTGTTAGCCACGAAAGTCTTGCATCGACTCGGATGACTATTTAACCAAGCTAACACCACTTCACTATCTGTGAACGCATACAAATTTTCTTTTGGTATCATCAGAGATCCGGCTATTTCCAAAATGACCTTAGTTAAAAGTACTGCACCGCAAAGTTCGAGCCTAGGAATTGAATCTTGCTTTATAGGAGCGACTTTCGTTTTGGAAGACACTAAAGAAATTTGAATATACCCCATCTCGTCTCAATTACTCTAAGGTACACTGCCGCATATGCCACCTTAGAGGCATCCGCAAACGCGTATAACTCTAGTTTTTTTTTATTTCCCGTGTGCAACCAGCGTGGTATTTTAATGTCAACTAATGAAACTAAGGATTGACGGTAAGTACGCCATTCCCTTACTAAGTTGTTTGGAACTTCTTCATCCCATTGTAACCCTGCTAACCACAGCTTTTGGATCAATATTTTTGCTATGATTATACTCGGTGCTAGCCACCCCATTGGATCGAATAATCTTGCTATGTCCGATATAATTTTTCTTTTTGTTACAGGTTCATCTATCAGCTTGAGGTCCAGAGAATATTTGAAGCAATAGTATACTTCATCTATTTTTATTTATAACGCTTCATCCTTACCATGAAATTGAAATTCTGCCTAATAATTCCTGGCTATTGCTTTTCCATTTCTTTGGTTAACTCCGTATAAATTTTGAACGCTTCTTCTTTCGTTTCAGCTCCGGACATATATCGTCCATATAAAAGTCGTTTAATATTATTTTAGCTACGTCCGGAGTCTCTCCACACTCATCAACCGCTAGTTGTTGCAACGCACGAACCGCTAAGTATGGTGCCGAGGCTGTGCCGAAGGTAACTGTTATCAATTCAAATTCTGTGATTTCCTTTTCAGGACTTTCTCGCCATAGTATACGTTGCAATGGAGTAACTTGCCTATTCACTAAAATCTGCCGATACATTTTTATAATATCCGCCACTATACAAATCTTATGTGCCTAATAATATGACGAAGCTCATCTTGCAAAGACGGACTAACCATTAGATCGTCGTTAAGTGACCTCCCGTTGCTTCGCTTACAGGAAGCATCGAACACAACACGCACTTTCGATGTGTCTTTATCCTCACGGATTACCGCGTGATGAGGTAAGTAAACACTCCTTTTATTATTCTTTTCTTGCTCTGTTACCTTTATCATATGATTAAGTTTTAAATATTCTTGTAGAACCTTTGCGTATTCGTCTTTTAATTTATGATTTTTCGTTAACCTTGCTTCTAACACTTTAACCCTTCTTTCAGCTATCCCTTTGGATTCGCCGCTCTCACCCCTGATTGGTGATGGTCTGTATCTCGTAGCGGCAATCTTACTATATATCTACTGTCTTCATTTCTACGTGTCGACGTTGTAAACAACTCTTCACATTTAGTTTCCTCCTCCGTTAGCCTCCTTTTTATTCCAGATGGTTCCTCCAATTCCCAGAATTTTCTTGATAATTCATCATCTTGGACGCTGGTATGCATCACGATAATTTTTGAGTGGGAATTTATACCTTGGTCAACTTGTAAAGCACCCGATAATATCCAACCTAAAGTGATTTCCTGGGCTAAGAGAGTCCCGCTCACATTCTTCTTAACACCGTGCTGTATGACTTGGCTGTATAATTCAGCACCTAATAGAACATCAATTTTATTAGGCCTAAAATAATCCGGATCAGCCAAATCATAGTCGCTCAAGTCTGCCCATTCTATCCTAGCTACCTTCGACGACGGAAGAAGGGCTGTTACAGATTTCAGCACATAAGCATTGACTTTTATTTGAAAAGATGGATTTACTCTTGACCGAAGCTTGATCACCACAATGTATGTCGAAGTTGTACCTTTCTCTCCACCCACACCTAACACCGTATTTATTGACGGTATTTTATTTAAGCCCAGATACTGGACCATTGATTCTGTGACATAAGAACCCTGAGATCCCTGATCCAGTAAAGCCCTAACCACATGGTAAGTCCCATTCTTCGACTCAGCCTTTACTAAGGCTGTGGTTAACAATACGGTTTTCGTACTGTTTCCTGTCGCAAAACATGAGACTAATGGTTTGTCGGACACCTCCACTTGATTTTCTGCCTTAATGTCCCCAAAATTCACCGATATGGTTTCTGCACGAGGAGCACTACTATCCTCACCAACTTCCGACCCTACAACACCCGTAGGGTGTAACAATGAATGGTGGCGGCATTTGCATACTTGGCACTTTAGAGTGTTCTTACAATACCTAGCCACTGCTGGTTGTTAAGCAAGCAATTAAAACATAAGTTATTCTGTTGCACAAAGTTCCGTCGATATTCGTTACTTTCTTTACTAAATTTCGGACATGAACTTATCCTATGTTCACCTGCACAAAATGCACAAGATAATTTTTTATCTTTAATCACATGTAGTACCTGTGTAGCCCTTGGTGCCCTTTCTACCTTAGGTTCTATATTTTCTAAACCCGATATCGACTTACCAAAAAATCTTTAAGTTGTTCAAAAGTAGGAAGATCATCCTTTGGATCTGATGCTACTTTTAACTCCTAGCCTTTCTAGTAGCCTTATCTAATTTTTCAGTCACTATATGAATGGTTAAAAATGATGCAAGATCTATCTTTAGGTTTTTTATTGCCTCCAAACAATCGGTAGTTGTGTTGAGGAGTTTTTTAATTTCTACCGCGGACTCTCCAGTTAAAGACTTTTGATTTAGTAAACGTTTTACAATTCCGTTTGCCAAAAATCTTTTATTATTGTACATGGACTCTAATTTTTCCCAACTAGTACTATAATTGTCCGATGTCACATTTACATTTCTTAATAAGAGTTCCACGTCCCCGGTTAAATATCCTTTAAGATAAAATAATTTCTGTGCATCATCTAACCTACTATTTTTGTGTATCAATCCTACGAACAAGTCTCGAAAGGTTGACCACTCATGATATTTACCGGAAAACGTTGGTATTTATACTTCTGGTAACCGAAAATTACTACCGTCATTTTTGCTAGGTCCCGATTTAGGGTCACTCGCGTTACTTTTTCTAATAAGTTCTTTAAGAGTACTTTTAAAATCATTTCATCGATTTCGTCGACCTATATTTACGTATACAGTGACGTCGCTGTCGGTAATGTTTACGCGTGTGTATCGGCCGCCTGGTAATTCTAATCATGAACATGACGTACGAATATTCCAACGTAGAGTACCTAGCAATGGTGAGATATTAGAGAGAGACAGATTACAGACAGAGACGTGTAGCTGGGGAGTTTGTTGCGCCGCTTCTTCCCTCCAGTGCAGCACTAGGAAGCGGTGAGACCTGAAACTGCGTTAAGCGGGCACCTGCGCGGTTTCATACAAAAGTGCTCCGTCGCGGGGACCAGCGCGGGTGTCCGTCACGGGGAGGCGCGCCCCGCACCCACGCAACGGGGCCCGCCTCCGTGCGACGGAACCCGTCGCGGGGGCACGCGCGGGCTTGTTCAGTCAATAACGCTAGGTGATACGGGTCGCACGCACGCTCGGAGAAAATCAAGGACAATGTCTTTCGATACAGAGAGGGTAATTGTGGAAGTGCAGTGTCACTCTGCCATATGGGACCGGGCGAATGAACTGTATAAAGACCGAGACGCCCGAACAGCGGCATAGGTAGAAATTTGCAAAGAATTGTTTGAAAATTTCAGCGAGGCGGAAAAAAAACAACAGGTAAACATTATTTTACTAATATATTTTAGATAAGTAAGTACTTATGTACATACTATTTGTGTTTTCAATGTGTAATTATAATAAATCGTGTAGGTATTGATACTTATTATACAAGGTTACTTTAGACTAAGCTAAAATTATATTAATTATTATTGTGTCGCGTCTCGATACCGATCATCCCTTTTTAGTTTTGTCCACTAATATACCTAAAGTAAAGGATAGATGAACAAGTGTGCCTTTACTTCATACAGTGAGGCTCGAAGACGTCTCAAAAAATACTACAATCTTGCCACGACACCTTACCATCTGTGACGAAATAATCAGCGAATTTATCGCGTATTGTATACGCATCTCTTTGGGTGTTCCGAAACCCATAGTCGACGTCCCGAATATGGCGTGGTGTAATGACAACATCATCGACATTATTGTCATCTTGTTTAGATCTAATAAAATTATGCAGACATATCGTTTTAACAAAACAAATGGCGTTCTTTTTTGAAACGTTTAAAGGACGATGAAGTATACGAAATTGATTAGCCATGATACCAAAAGTTGATTCAATATAACGTCGCGCTCTTGTTAACTTATAATTAAATATATTTTTCTTGTGGTCCAATTTGAGAGCTCGAGCATATGGCCGCATGACATGGCTAGACAACCCAAATGCTTCATCTCCTACAACAACGTAGGGTATTGGTACGGTTGCTGCAGTGTTGGTTGATTTATTGTTGTGTAGCATGGGTAACGCTTTAGCAGAAGGTATATCCAATAAGTTATCACTCATTTGTTGGGACAAGCGGCTTTGGGTGAAAATTGCAGAATCAGATTCTTTACCCTGTACCCCAACTCAAAATTTGCGTTACACATTGCAAGAACAAAAGAATAATAATGCTATTAGGATGATTGTAATCGCCGATGGTAAACAAGTGACGTCATCTGACACCACTTCTATAAATAGAGCGTTGCGAGGGTGGTTCGGGCGGTCACTCTCGCTCCAGCGCTCGCCGCGCACGGACGTGTCGCTCCTGTGATATCGACCGTGTTGTGTCTGTGATCGTTGTTCGCTACGCCCTGCCGTAGCAATCTCCGTAGCTATCTACTAGCTACGATCACTATAAATCAAAAGCTGCCTTTTTCGAGGCGGCGGCTGATTATCTGTCTTTTTCAAAGTACAGTCAAAACGTGTCTTTACTTACCCCTTCTGGGAAAATCCACAGTTTCGTGGTTCTCGGTTGAAACCTTACGGTGTCAACGAAGCCGAGAGGGTGTTGACCCGATACACCCAGCTGAAACCCCTTCAGGGTGAGGCAATCAATTGGACGGGAGCTAGATAACCGGCCTTGGGGGATCTCCTAGTCGGCTCTAGACTCTGGCTTCCCTTTCAGCTACTCACCTAGTGTCGGTCGGGTGTGGCTACACCCTTCGCACTAGACTGCTCAGGGCCCCGTTCGCACAATAAGACTGGCGACGGGTTACAAGCTTAGGGCTCACCAATAGGTACACACCTCCCTGTCTACACCCGGCAGGGAGGGTTACACATCTCCGGGCCCCTCCACCCGGGGAGTTAGGTTTATTAGGAGGATTTAAAATGGACGCAACGCTTATTGTAGCGTTCCTTAAAAATATCCTTTTAAAAGACTCCGATTTTGATAGGAAATACGGTAAAGATTTCGCTGTATTACTACAGCAAGTCCACGCGCAAAGCCCCGGTAACGACGCTACCGCGCACCCCAAGCCTGCTTCAGGTAGTCGCGGCGGCATATCCAAAGCGGTCACACCTGCACCGCAGCCCATTGTTAACGATTCTCCGGAATCAGCCGAACCGTCCCCGCCTTTGTCTCTAGCTTCGCCTTTGTGCGAGCGCAATCCTTTGTTCAACGAAAACAATGGTCTCGGAAATTCTTCAGTTCCTTTGTTATCGTCAACTCATGGATGTTGCCATGGAGTCATCTGCTTCCGAATCTGAAAATTCTGATTCGTGTTCGTCAACTTCATCTGACGGCTATGTCACCGTAGTCGGCAAGAAGAGGGCCCGCAAGGCTAAAAAAGCCGCTGGCCAAAATCCCGCGAAAGCCCTCAAAACCGTTGAGGCAGCCCTGTCCCAAAACCCTCAGCCCCAGTCTCCAATTCACACAGCGCCAGTTACCCGGCCTGTTAGTCCTTCTCACGTCAACACTGTGGCACCTAAAAAGGCACCTAACCCCCCGCCTATCTACATACAAGATAAGGCGAAATGGAGCGACGTTTCCAAGTGGTGTATTGATAAAAAAATCAACTACACACTTGCAAAAAGCACTCAGCAGGGCATCAAAGTCCAAGTACCTGCCCCCAGCGACTACCGCTCCCTAACTAAACTTCTCCAGGAAAAGACAGTGTCGTTCCACACGTACGCACTACAGGAAGACCGTCTCATTCGCGTAGTCATTCGCGGAATACCCGTGGAGATTGACACTCCGTCATCTTAAGCGACCTTAAGTCGCAACAAATTCCGGCTCTCGAGGTGCACCGTATGCATCGCAGTCGTGGCGGCGCTCCATACGAAATGGTGTTAGTTGTCTGCGAGCAAGGTGCAGCCACCAAAGCAATATATAATTTAAAGACCCTGTGCCACCTTTCCGGACTCACAGTTGAAAACCCACATAAGTCAGGCGTTATTGGTCAGTGTCACAACTGCCAACTATACGGTCACGCACAGCGTCATTGTTATGCGAAGCCAAGGTGCGTCAAGTGCCTTGGTGATCACGGCACAAATGACTGTGAAAGGCCAAAAGATAGGACCCTTTCTACCGAACCTCCTAGCTGCGTATTATGCGGCGAGTCTGGCCACCCGGCCAACTATCGCGGTTGCCCTAAGGCACCAAAAAAACCTAAAAACTCTAAGCTTGCGAAGCGTTATGCAGAGCGGGCGATTAGGGAACAGCCCCTTACAAAGTTGCCCGAGCGACTTAGCCCTCAACGGCCTTCACCCTGGAGCGCGCTGAATCATCAGCAAGCGTTCCCTGCCTTAAGGCCCTCACAAACCACTCCGCCTTCAGCCATTCCATCACTGATGGAGACTCCTATCCCCGCCCCACCACCTGTGCCGGTACAACCCCCTCGGGTCGTGCTTGCATCCGCCCCTAAACAGGTGCTCGCTTCTAGGCCATCTCCAGCTCGCTCCGGTAGTCAGCCAACGACTGGATCGGACCTGGAAGTGGTACAGAGCGTGTTCTCGTTAATTAGTTCTGATAGGTTTAGCGCACTAGCGCAAACACTGCGCTCCCAGGAAGGCAACGGCTTTGCCATCCTCCAAGTGATGCTTGAATACAAAGACATCACTGACGCCCTAGCCAACATTAAATTTAACAGTAACTGATGGCTACCGAAAATTGTAAATTCAAGCCCCGATGCCTTAAGTTAGGCTTCTTTAATGCAAATAGCATTAATGGTCAACGTGACGAGATCGCAACCTTTTTACGCGACCATCAAATCGACATCTTCCTCATACAGGAGACTTTTCTGAAACCCGCCCAGAGGAACCCTGGAGTTGCAAACTATAGAATAGTGCGCAATGATAGGACCCGCTGCCAGGCGGGCGGTACACTCATTTATTATAAAAAATCATTATACTGCATCCCTATGTACCCCCCACCTCTTTCTCACATAGAGGCCTCTATATGCCGGCTAGGCATGACAGGACACCAGCCGATCACCATCGTCTCGGCATACCTTCCACCTAAAGTCTCATCGAACGTTAACTTAGCTTCCGACCTTAAGAGTAACTCACTCTGAGCAACTCAGTCATCATTGCTGGCGACCTTAACGCCAAAAATGAATCCTGGTGTTGCAATACGACGACCACACGAGGCAGACACCTCGAACGATTAGGTATTGAACTTAATTTCGATATCATCGCTCCAATGAGCCCCACCCACTTCCCTGACAACGTAAATCACCGACCTGACATACTCGACATAGCGATTCTTAAGAACGTGAACCTCAGTTTACGCTCTATAGAGACGCTACAAGAGCTCGACTCTGACCATAGACCAGTAATCCTAGAATTAGGCCCCCGCTCAGGTCCCTCTAACTCAGATCAACCTGTCCCCACTAAAACCATCACGGATTGGAGAAGACTAGAGGAACGCCTCCAGTCGACCTCTTCTGTGCACTTAGACTCAATTCCCGATAGTATAGTGTCTGTCGCCGACACGGTGACTGCGATCGACTCCCTCACTTGTCACGTGCAATCCGTAGTGAACGAATGTTCACGGCAAGTTCCGGAGGTGGACGAATACCGCTGGAAACTGCCGGATGACGTGCGTGAGTTGTTGACGGAAAAGAACGCAGCTATCCGTGCCTACGATAGTTTCCCCAACGAAGCTAACCGTATCTATATGCGCACCATGCAGCGTGCTGTGAGGAAGCGCATATCAGAAATGCGGGAAGCTAGATGGGACAAAATGCTTGATAAAATAGAACCCACTCATCAAGCTTTCTGGCAATTGCAGCGAAAATTAAAATCCGACGAATGCGCCGCTATACCCCCGCTCAATAGACCTAATCAACGACCTGCTTTCGATGACTACGAAAAGTCTGAAGTCCTAGCTGACAGCTTAGAAGCCCAATGTACGCCAAGCGCTCTACCAGTAGACCAAGCTCACCTGTCCAAGGTCGAGGCCGAAGTCAAACGTAGAACTGCACTCCCGCCCTCAGACGAATCCGACGATCCCTTGCCCCCCGTAACCGTAGACGAAGTCAGAATGATCGTGAAGGACCTCAAACCCAGGAAAGCCCCTGGCTCAGACGGGATCACCAACAAAGTGATTAAATACTTCCCCGCACCCCTGATAGTACTCATGACCGCCATCTTCAATGCAGCACTGAGCAACAACATCTTCCCACAATCGTGGAAACAGGCAACTGTTATAGGTTTTCCTAAACCCGGTAAGCCCAAGTGCGAGCCGACCAGTTATCGTCCTATCAGTCTTCTCAACATCTTTGGGAAGATATATGAAAGGCTCCTTTATATTCGTTTAAAGGATTATGCCGAATCTCGTAAGCTTCTACCTGACGAGCAGTTTGGCTTTCGAGCTAAACACTCTTGCATTCATCAATTGCACCGTATCGTTGAGCACATAAGCGCAGGCTTCATGCATAAAATGAAAACGGGCATATTGTTCTTCGACGTAGCGAAGGCTTTCGACAAGGTTTGGCACAACGGCTTAATCTATAAGCTGTATCAATTCCAAGTGCCTGACCGTCTCATACTCATCATTCGAGACTTTTTGTCTAACCGTAACTTCCACTATCGCGTAGAGGGCGCTCTATCGTTCCCACATCAGATCCTAGCTGGAGTCCCTCAGGGCTCTGTGCTTTCACCACTCCTCTTCGCGCTGTACACCAGCGATATACCTAAAAACGGCAAATCCAAGTTGGCTCTTTTCGCCGACGATACGGCCATCTATTACACCGGTAGGAGTCTTGACTGCATTACTCGATCACTTCAGACCTCGGCCAATGCCTTAGGCGCTTGGTTCAGGAAATGGAGGATTGAGGTCAATCCAGACAAGAGCACCGCCGTTCTTTTTTCTAGAACGGGCGCCGAGGAATTTCTTCCCCAGCTTCGACCTATTACCATGTTCGGCAAGCCAATCCCTTGGGAACTGCAAGCCAAATACCTAGGTGTGACCTTAGATCACAAACTATCGTTCCGTCCGGACATTAAGATAGTCCGCGATCGCGCGGCCTTCGCTGTCGGCCGTCTTTTTCCCATGATAAATGCACGCAGTAAACTCTCTCTTAACCTTAAGATCAGACTGTACACTATGTGCATTCGACCCATTATGACTTATGCTAGCGTCGTGTTCGCACACGTTAAGTACTACAAAATCCATAAGATGCAAACCCTGCAAAATCGATTCCTTCGCAAAGCGACAGGCGCCCCATGGTTCATTAGGAACCTTCAACTCCACCTCGATCTCAGAATGCCCACCATTAGGCAATTCATTAAAAGGGCATCGAAGAAATACTTCGACTCCGCCTCTATCCATCCGAATCCCTTAGTTGTTTCTTCCGCCGACTACAGGCCGTCTCAGATCAGTAAAATCCGGCGACCACGTCACGCTCTCCTCCGTGCCGATGATAGGACCACTGTAGTTCAAGAGTCTAAAAGACACACAAGCACACTCCGACGCGCTCGACCGCCTCGTTATAGACCTCACCGGCGAGGTCCCCGTCCGTCGCGAAATATCTCTTCATGTCCGCCCCGACCCTTGCTCGAGCCGGCCCGCGCCGAGCTAGTAGCTTTAAATTCGACCCTTAATAATAAGGAAACTGATCTGATCCAGCTAGTCCCTAGTTGTCCCCCCAGCAACGCCCTAAGCCGAGGCTCGTGTCCCGCAGGGGACGCCCTTAGTGCTGTGTTGCTTAGTTTGTAGTAATATAAAATATGCTCTGGCTGGAGGCATCAAATTGTCTCGCCATAGCTATTGTTCGGTTACGCAGATCAAACCCCTATCGGTTAACTGCAAGAGGCCAAGTCAAAAAAAAAAAAAAAAGTGGTTCGGGCGATTCTCGCATCAACGCTCGCCGCGCACGGACGTGTTACTCCGCGTAACTCGACTGTGTTGTGTCAGTGATCGTTGTCGCTACGCTCTGCCGTAGCAATCTCCGTAGTTGCCTGCTAGGTACGCCACCGTAAATCAAAAGTTGCCTTTTTCGAGGCGGCGGCTGATTATCTGTCTTTTTCAAAGTACAGTCAAAAACGTGTGTTTTAATTCCCCTTCTGGGAAAATCCACAGTTTCGTGGTTCTCGGTGGAAACCTCACGGTGTCAACGAAACCGAGAGGGTGTGGACCCGATACACCCAGCTGAAGCCCCTTCAGGGTGACGCTACTAATCGGACGGGAGCTAGAACAACCGGCCTTGGGGGATCTCCTAGTCGACTCTAGCTCTGTTTTCCCTTTCAGCTACTCACCTAGTGTCGGTCGGGTGTGTCTACACCCTTCGCACTAGACTGGTTCAGGGCCCCGTTCGCACATTAAGACTGGCGACGGGTAAAAATCAAGCTTAGGGCTTACCATTAGGTTACTCACCTCCCTGCCTATACCCGGCGGGGAGGGTTACGCATCCCCGGGCTATCCTCCCGGGGAGTTAGGCCTGTTAGGTGTTTATTTCAAAATAGATAGTTAAAATCATACCCTCTAATACGGACGCTAAACTCACCGCGTTCCTTCTCAAGGACCCCGACATTCAACGTCGGTATGGTACCCAAATCGCTGACTTAAAGCATTCCAACCCCGCATTAAAATGCGTAGATAGCCCTCGCTCTCCGCCGCCCGCTGAAAAAGGTATCCCAAGCCTTTTATATGCCCACCGTCGACCCGTTCGTAGAAGCTCCCTCTACTTCAGCCATTGCGCCTCCTTCAACCGCCGTCACTATCTCGGAAGAGATGGACGTGTGCGTGAATCCCTCTCCCTGTCTCTAGGACGCCTCTGCCTCCGACTCCGAGACTAGCTCGTCCTCTCCCTCATCCTCCTCCTCCGAAGACGACTACATTCGGCAAAGGAGGAAAGAGGAAGAAGGGAAAAACTTCCGCCCCGGCTAGTAAAGCCAAGAAACCCGTAGCGCCTGTCATTGACTGTCCCCGACCCAAAGATCGCGCACTCTGCACCGACCCTCCCAGTTGTGTGCTCTGCGGCGAAGCCGGTCACCCGGCAAACTATCGCGACTGCCCTAAGGCACCGAAATCCTCCTCTCCCAAGCTCATTAAGCGGGCGAATGCCCGTCAACAAAGGGAAAGCCCTTCGATGGCGATCCCCTCTTCCCAACTCCCCGCCCGCCTCAGCCCTCAGAGACCTAGTCCGTGGGCTCCCCTCAACAACCACCAACAACAACGAGCTTTCCCAGCTCTAAAATCAAACTCTATTCCCATGATCGCAGCCCTAATGGCCTCGCCCGTAGCTGCGCCCCCCTCTCTAAAACCTCCGACTAACGCGTCCTTCCCGGCTAAGGCCGCTGCCTCTCTACCGGTCGTAAACGATGACCTCGCGTTTGACCCCGCGAACGTCATACTTAGTACTTTCAGCGTATTCGCCTCTGATAACGCTCGCGCCATGGCCAGAGATATCATCGCCTGCAAAGGCGATCCTATCAAACTACTCATGGTGTACAACGCCTTTCCCCAGATTACGCAAGCCCTGCGCAATCTCGCCCATAACAAATAATAATTATTAATTTTAAATGGATAATAATAATAAGAGTCTTAGTAGAACCAAACCGCGATCCCTAAAATTAGGCTTTTTTAATGCCAACGGTATCTTAAAACAACGCGACGAAATAGCTACCTTCCTCCGCGACTACTGACTACTACTACTCCGCGACTGCACTAGCACCTCGCTCGGGGCCCTGTGATCCTTCCCGACCCCCTCCTACCCAAACGATCACGGACTGGAAGAAAGTAAGCGAAAGCCTACAATCGACCAGCTCCCCGCAGTTAGACTCTATTCCCGACATCATCGCTTCGGTCACTGACACTACGAATGCGATCGATTCGTTCACCGGTCACGTACAATCCCTTTTGAACAGTTGTTCACGGGAAGTTCCATTGATGGACAACCATCACTGGAAATTACCGGCGGACGTACGCGAATTGGTAACGGAAAAGAACGCATCCGTACGTGCCTACAGCGCGTTTACCTGTGACGCGAACAAAGCTCACATGCGCTATTTACAGCGTGCTGTAAAGAAACGCATCGATGAGCAGCGTAACGCGCACTGGGATAAGACGCTGAGCGACTTAGAGCCCACTCACCTAGCATTCTGGCAGCTTCAAAGGAGACTCCAATCCGATGGCGTGGCCACCATGCCCCCTCTCATCCGCCCCGATAAGAGCATAGCCTTCGACGACATCGAAAAGGCCGAGTGCCTGGCCGACAGTCTAGAAGCGCAATGCACTCCTAGCACCCAACCGGTTGACCGAGCGCACATCCTCAAGGTAGACGCAGAAGTAGAACGCAGAGCCTCACTCCCGCCGTTCGAAAACCCCGACGACCCCCTGCCCCCCGTCACTCCCAACGAGGTGCAAGAGGTATGCAAACCCCGCAAAGCCCCCGGCATAGACGGCATCACCAATAAAGTCATAAAACTTCTCCCCGCCCCTTTCATTATACTCATGACCGCCATCTTCAATGGCGCCATGAGTCACAACGTCTTCCCTCAGTCGTGGAAAGAAGCCACGGTCATAGGTATCCCTAAGCCGGGAAAACCCGCGAACGAACCCACCAGCTACCGACCGATCAGCCTCCTCAACGTACTCTGTAAAATCTACGAGAACCTTATTTACTCGTATAAGCGACTCAAGGACTTTGCCGATGCGAAGAGCCTCATCCCCAACGAACAGTTCGGTTTTCGTACCCAACACTCGTGCGAACAACAGGTCCACCGCATCGTCGAGCACATAAGCGCCGGTTTTCAGCGCGGCACGATGACAGGCGCGCTCTTTTTCGACATAGCGAAGGCTTTCGACAAAGTCTGGCACAACGGCTTATTAACCCAACGGCTTATGAATACCAACTCGGCGTGCCCGACCGTCTCGTGCTCATCCTACGGGACTTTCTTTCGAATCGCACTTTCCGCTATCGCATAGAGGGCGCACTATCCGCCCCCCACTCTATCCGCGCCGGTGTCCCCCAGGGCTCCGTGCTCTCGCCCCTCCTGTTCACCCTCTTCACTAGCGACATCCCCAAAAATAGACAGGCCAAGTTAGCTCTCTTCGCAGACGACACTGCCATTTTTTACTCCGGTATCGTGCGCGACCGTATAGCCAGCACTCACCAAACTTCCGCCAACGTACTAGGCGCTTGGTTCAGGAAATGGAGAATAGAAGTTAATCCCGATAAGAGTCAAGCCGTACTCTTCGCAAAACGGCGTAGGATCAGACCCCCCGACCCCAAACCGATAACCATGTTCGGCAAGCCGATCCCTTGGGAGAAGCAAGCCAAGTACTTAGGAGTCATCCTTGACAGACACTTGACCTTCGGTGAGCACATAAGGTCGGTGCGCTCGCGCGGCGCCTTCGCTCTGGGTAGGCTTCACACATTATGAACGCACGCAGCAGATTGTCCCTTAAGTGCAAACTGCGCATTTACACCACGTGCATACGCCCCATCATGACCTACGCCTGCGTAGTGTTCCCACACGCGAAATCTCACCGCCTCCATAAGATGCAGACCCTCCAGAACCATGCCTTACGTAAGGCCACGGGAGCCCCCTTCTACGTTAGAAACGAAAACCTCCATCTCGACCTTAAGATTCCCACTATCCAACAGTTTATAAAACGCACTTGCAAGCGTTATTTCGAGTCTGCTGAAAAGCAACCCAACCCTCTTATCGCGGCTGCCGCCCGATACACCCCCTCCCAGATAAGTAGAATTCGCCGTCCTAGGCATTCACTCTTGTACCCCGATGACGCTATAACCCTGCTCCAAGAGAGCAGTAGGGCCACCAGCACAGTACACAAATACAGACCGCCGTCATTTCGGCCTCGCCGCCGAGGCCCTTCGCGACGTCCCCGTAATGCACCTAATGCATCACCTCCCCGACCCTTGCTCGTGCCAGCCCGCGTAGCCGCTGAGCCTGTAGCTTTAAATTCCCCTCATAATAATAATTATGATGATTCTTGTTCGATCCAGCCAGTCCCTTGCTGTCCTCCCTCAAGCGACGCCCTAAGCCGAGGCTCGTACCCCGCAGGGGGTGCCCTTAGCGTTGTCGCTTTAGATTTAATTTAGTTCGTATGCCCCTGGCTGGAGGCCTTAATAATAATTTATTATTAGGGCATCCACAGAAAAGTCCGGTTAAGCAGTCGACAACCTCCTAGGTTGACCTGCGAGAAAAAAGTGGTTCAGGCATTGGCTCGTTGGCTTTCGAACGGAAAGGTTGTCAGGTGATCGGCGCAGTTTGCTATCGTGCATAATTAGGGATTTATTTTGATTAACGGTTGTTTGTTGATGTGATTATTTCGTGATCTATTTATATTGAGAATATCAAAGTTTAAATGATTAGAGGTTAGAATAAAGTTAGTTTTTGTCTGTAAGTTTGTTTTTTTTAATTAATCTCTCTTCTGGTCGCTAAAAATGCTTATAATTGTAGTAAAGTGAACCGCTGTGAGGAGGTCTTACAATACGTATATGTTTCCCGTCTATTGCACCAATACAGTTGGGAAAATTTGCTTGCGTCAAAAAACCATCTGCTATCTCTTCCCATCGCGCACGGGAAAACAATAGCATGCAGTCTTCCTTCAATCTTTCATTTATAATTTGACAGACTTCTTTCACTATTTTTCTGATTGTGGTTATTCCTGCCTGATACGCCAGATGTAGGTCCACGAAAGTATGTCCGCTTGTCACGTACCTGTAATTTTTTTTTATTGTTTCAGTCACAAAAGTGCAATCACGATGGAAAACTGCAAGGGACACATATACGAACGTGAAAGCAAGTAAAAAAAATGAGGTTCAGGTGCTAAAACAGGCAAAAAATACATTTATTTTGAAATGTTAACCGTTTTAGTTTCAAACTCAAGTAATGAAGCAGATGAATCTATAGAAAATCAGAGTGAAGATCAAGACTCATCAACAAATGCAAATAATAACATCTCAGTACCCAGCACCAGTACCCGAAATTCAAAGCTTGAACGTACAAATAATAATACAAAACCAGAATCATCACGAAAACGTAAACGCCAAACATCACCAACTCCTTTTGAAAAATAATTGTTGCAATGTGTAAAACAAAACAATATTGATACTGATGACGAAGACTTGAATTTTTTTATATCTTTAATTCCAACAGTCAAACAATTATTTTTTATATTATATGAGAATGAAGACTTCGAGAATATTATTAAGACTGCTCTAGACTGCTTTAATAAGCAGTTTTAATTAATAATAAATAATACCTTTAAAGAATGTCTCATTGATGGTGGGTAATGTTAGTCGAAACTGGATACTTTTTGAGACAATTACATTTTATGTCTAAATTTTATGATACTTTAGAAAATGTGTTTGCCTCATTAAGTATCGACTTATTCTGAAGAAAATTATCCTCTTTCAATGCGACACCCTGAATATTATAATTTTTTCTACTCTATCTGTATAGAAAAAATGATAATAAAATTAGTATTAATTAGTATGTACTAAAAAATATGTTATTTTGATTCATAAGCAAAGAAATAATGTTAATTAGTACCTACAGGCAAAATCTGTGATTATAAAAGTGATTTAAGAGCAAAGAAATAATGCTAATTAGTAATAATAATAGTAAGAATGTAATTGTAATTATTATAATTTTTTACTTACCGCAATGTTATTGCAAGCTTTTCCATTGGTGATATGACTGATACAGACTTTAAATTAAAAAAAAAATAACTTTAAATATTTCGAAAATAATTCGTGGTAAACCTGTACCGAAACTTTAAAATATTTGTAAAGTGAGTCATCATTTTCTCTTAATTTACTGAACTTTACAACAAATTCCCCGCACAACAACCTAGATTCAATAAACGGGCTTACTAGCTGTCGTTTTTTTTTTTGCTAGTATTCTTTTTCTACGTAATAATATATTAAGTTCTCCATCGACACGACTATATAAGCACACCGTTAAAATTGAACTAGCGACACTGCGTAAATCGGTCCCCGCAACGGGGACCGTCGCGTACCCACGGAGCCCACCCGCGTGTCCACCCGCGTAGACACGCGACGGTTGCCCGTCACGGGCGCCCACTTAACGTAGTTTCAGGCCTGAAGTGTGGGCGTTTTTGGGGACTGTCTTATTGTTATGTATGACGTTCAAAAAGTACCATTTCTAATGGTCTAATTTGAAAATTATTATATCCTATCTGGTGAAAACTTAGAAAGTGCGAGCTGAATGTACGCCGAACAAGAACACTTACAGTTACAGTTGCGAAGAAACGGTATCCCTGCTCCTCAAATTATGCACTAATCGAATATTATGGACGTATCAGCGGTTACGCGATCATGGCCTTTTCCAGCTTCCGAGTCATGCCAGAGGCAGAGGTCTGCCACCCCTGTCCATACACGTTGACACGTTGAAGACTCCATACTGGATTATTTCCGGAGACACCCGAGGAGGAGCACTCGGCAAGCAGCTGGAGAATTTCGTGTAAGCCAGTATGTGGTATGGAAACTACTGCATGCAGTAGACATGCATCCATCATGTCAATAATTACAGGCCAATTTCCATTTTACCAGCTTTGTCAAAGGTTTTAGAAAAAATAATAAATAACAGACTAATAAAATATCACGAAGCCAAAAGCATTCTTTCAGACAGACAATTTGGTTTTAAGCCTCAAAGATCAACGAGTCAAGCAGTTCACCAATTGATTGACCACATAACCTCTAACTTGGATAATGGAATGCATGTAATCGGAATATTTCTTGACTTTGCCAAAGCTTTCGATTCTGTTTCAGTTCCCCTGCTTCTGAATAAGCTTGATTCGGTTGGTATAAGAGGTAAACAGTTACAACTGCTTACTGATTATCTCAGCGACAGATGCCAATGCGTTAGAATAGGAAAATACAGTAATATCCTAGGTTTGCGCGATCACTACCCATTATAATAAAACAACTTTTAACCGGATTAATCGGGTGTATTATTGGTTTTCGTTACCTCATGGCGACCCTGCCAGGATATGGACCGTGCGCGTCGCGACTGCAGTCCGCGTCTCGAATTATAATCTTATAGGAATGCTCATTTTTGTAATGCACTAATTAATATAAAATCGGTCAACGACACTTTTCGGTTTCAAGATGGGCTCTCAACAAACCAAAGAAGAAACGATTATAGCCCAAACTGCTGCTGGAAATGGAAAGAATGATGCTACATCAGAGCAGAGTTATTCTAGTGTAGGCACCACGAACACTCTGCTTACAATTATTGCCATCGTCATATTGGCTGCTGCGGTGTTCGCTTTTTGCTACTTTTACAAGAGGATGCACAAAAACTGGATGGAGCTGCAGATGAACCGCCGTTCTCTACGCAGGCGAGAAGCTGCCATATATGTCAACAAGCGCCAGGTGCCGGGTGATGTTCCGGTGTAAATTCGAGGTGTTGTTCAATTCTAAGAAAATTCGTAATTTGTAGTGTTGTACATACAAGTGATTAGTGCTGTGCGTAATAATAAAGAAATAGTATATTGGTGGACTCATAAAAAGAAGAATAAACTGAGAAGAGAAAAGACAATTCGAGTAGGCAATAGTGAATAAATATAGACAATAATCGTGAGTATTTCGTGGGTTATTTTTTTAATTGTGTATTTTTGTGTTTTTCGGAGCGATCATCATTGTATATTACATTTTATTAACATGTATGTACTCGGATGTGCTAAATGTTATTGCAGTTATCTATATCGTAATTATATGAAAACCATTATTAGCATAAGTGATAGAGTAAAGTTTTATTCAATCATAAAATAATTAATCTAATAACATGCACTGTACCTCACCGAACTTAATACCCGCCGCCGTATATGGTATGTTTGTGCATAACTCTCCTTACCGGGAAGACTTCTCGTGAAATATAACAATGTTGAATTTGATTAGGGTATGGACAGTGTTTAATTCTTTGTTCTATTTTTATATTATGGCTAATGAATTTCTTAAAATATATGACGAGTTAATACAAATACGTAAATATTTAATAAAGAAAGGACAAAGTAGGTATAAAGTTTCAATCGTCTCAAATAGATTAAGCGAGGCCGAAAATTGTTGTGATAGGGCACGACTATTATTGTCAAATATTAAACTTGACGAAAAATCTGAATTAGTCACGACAGTGACTACAATTTATGACAAAATACAAAGTTTATTTTTAGAAATATCCCAGTTATGTTCTTCGCCTAAGGTGTTAAAAACAGACACGATGGATTTTGACCTTCGAGCCGAGTGTAATTTAATTCCGATTCTAAATGGTAAGGAGGACAACGTCAAACGATTGATTGATGCAGTAGAGATGTATGGAGAGATGTTAAATGGTTCGGAAAAAAGTCTTTTAATAAAATTCGTTTTAAAAAGCCGTCTCTCAGAAAACGCTAAGCTGCGTTTATCCGGTAATTATTCGACGATTGACGATTTAGTAAAAGACATAAGAAAACATTTATTAACCACAAAATCGTATACAGCAATTCAATCTCGTCTCCTTCACACAAGGCAAAGTTGGAGAACAGTTGACCAATTCGGGACTGAAATAGAAAAACTTTTTTCCGAACTAACTATCACGCAAGCGGAAGGTAATTCTGAAAAGTACTCCGTTTTAAAACCACTGAACGAGAAAACAGCTATTAAGGTTTTTTCAGACGGGCTAAATGACTCACGGCTAAGTACAATTGTAGCCGCGCGCAACTTTAGCTGCCTCAAGGATGCGATCCAGGCTGCCAAAGATGAACAGGTTGCGTCACCCTCCACGTCAGCAGGCGTCATGCAGTTTTCAGGAAGAGGAGGAAGAGGTAAGTACCAATCTTCATTACGCCAAGGTCCAAGACCACGGGGCTCTCGATATAACTCTTATAATAATAATAATTTTCAGAGTTCCGGTAGACCTTAGCAAAACTGTTCTTATAATAGTTATAACCGGGGTTCAAATCGGCCTTTCCAAAACCATAACCGTGGTAGATTTTTTTGAAATAACTGTCGTGGTAATTGGCGTGGTAATACTCGGAATGTATTCTCAGCACAACAAACGACAGAAAATAGTACGCAAAACTCTAGCGTGCTTAAAGACACGGAAGTTGTAAATAATCGGTTTTTTCGGGATTAAGGATTATGTTCTTGCTTGTAACGGACAGTGTAAATTTGTATCATTTTATGTGAATAACAGAAAATATTTATTTCTAATAGATACTGGAGCCTCCGTATCAGTCATAAAAAAAGATGAGATACCAAGCTCAATACCAATTATTCACGATAGTACTATAATCAATGGTATTGGAGGAAAAATTACTTCTCTAGGCCAGGTATCATTAAATCTGATTTCAGAGAATTATGACAAATTTTCACACAATTTTCATGTTTTTACAAACCTACCTTTACAGGCGAGTGGTATTTTAGGATTAGATTTTAGATAGAGTTATATCCGATCCGAAACAAAGAAGCAGTAACTGTTGCAAGAGCTTTTGTTCAAAATTTTGTTTTACGTTTTGGAATCCCTAAAACTATAGCAACGGACAGAGGCACAGAATTTGTTTCTGCAACAATGATTGAGGTTTGTAAACTTCTAAACATAGAAAAATTAACTTCTACATGCTATCACCATCAATCAATCGGTTCGCTTGAAAATGCACATAAGCATTTAGGTGCATTTTTAAGGATTTATTGTACAATTAGTTATCAAGGATAACACACTGGATACCATTTTGGTGTTTCAGTTTTAATAACACTATACACATTGAAACCAAATATGCGCCTTTCGAACTCGTTTTTGGAAGGAGGTGTAATATACCGAACAATCTATGTAGTGAGTTAGATCCTCTATATAACCCGGATAGCTATCCACTAGATTTAAAGTATAGATTACAAGTTGCACTTAGAGACGCTAGAGAAAATCTTATTAGTAGTAAGGAAAAAAGAAAATTAGACTATGATATAAAATGTAACCCTATTAATTATAAAAAAGACGATTTAGTTTTAGTTAAAAATGAAAGTGGGCGTAAATTGGATTGTATTTTCGAAGGCCCATTCATTGTAGTAGAAGATATGGGACCTAATGTTAAAATTGAAAAAAATAACAAAATTGAGCTAGTGCATAAGGATAGGACTAAGCTTTTTAAATGTTAGTAGAGGCCTCGTAGAACTTAAGGAATTAAAATTGTAAGGATTATATACTTATTTACAACTTATACACTATTATACTCTTATACACCTATACTTATATGTACTTATATTCTTAAAATTATAAGTTTACTTTTAGCCTAACAATAATTATGTACTCTTAAACTTGTAAGTATTAATTACTTGATATTGAATAAGCCAAAAAAAAAAATTGTATCTTTTTTTTTCTTTTTCACCCCCGGAGGTGAAGTGTGTATGTCTTTTATATGTAAGTAAGAGTAGTAATAAATCAGATCTATAACCAATCGGACGTATCATTTCTCTCCCGTTACCGCGTTACCTCAACGCGATTAATCCGGTTAAAAGTTGTTTTATTATAATAGGAAAATACACTAGTTCAGACATTCCAAACACTCTTTTCGGAGTTCCACAGAGAAGTATTATTGGACCTACCCTATTCCTGGTTTATATAAATGATTTTTGTAGCCTAAATCTTCAAAATGGGGTCATTATGTCGTATGCAGATGACACAGCGCTACTATTCACTGCAAAATCAAGAGCAGAAGCATATGAATATGCTCAACTTGGATTCAACACTGTAAATAACTGGCTTTTAAAAAATGTACCAACCCTAAATGCACAAAAAACCAAATACATCCACTTTACAATGCGAAACAATAACATACATGACCTTCACAATTACATATTCGTTCACAATAATTGCCGATCATTTGCTGACGCTGCATGCGCTTGTCCTACTTTGGAAGTTACTAACTCTATAAATTACTTGGGCATCATGCTTGACACTAATCTGAATTTTCGCAAACATATTGACTCATTATGTAAGAGAGTGCGTAAACTAATATCAATTTTCAAAAAGATCCGTAGTGCTGCTGATTTTAACATATTAAAACAAGTATATCTAGCACTAGGCCAATCAATTATCTCATATTGCATAACCTCATGGGGCGGAGCAGCGAAAACCTTCCTACTACCGCTTGAACGCGCACAAAGAGCAATTTTAAAGGTGGCAACTTTCCGCCCTTACATATTCCCTACCTATGACTGTGTGCGTCAGGGTTGCTCCGCCAAGTTATCAAATCAGAAAATGGTTTCAGCCAAAAATTTGTCGATATTTGTCAAAATCGAAAGAAACAAACCCCGTATTTGTCAAAGCAGAAATAAAGAAGTTATAAGCGTTTTAAGTTGGCCGCGCAATCCTGACGTCAAGGACTGCGCGGCCACGGAGATCTCAGCAACTACTTGGGATAGAGAAATAATTCCTTTTGTCAACTCAAGTCTGTATTTGTCAAGATTTGTCGAAAAATGAATCAAAGCTCTATATCAATATTA
Source organism: Xylocampa areola (assembly GCA_935421205.1). NCBI lineage: Eukaryota > Metazoa > Arthropoda > Insecta > Lepidoptera > Noctuidae > Xylocampa > Xylocampa areola. The sequence goes on from OW285220.1 coordinate 14,047,997, forward strand.
TAATTAAATATTCGCCTTGAAAGTCATGGCCGCGCAGTCCTTGATTTGCTATTTTGTTTTTAGTATTTTTTTTATTAAAATTGAAGACTTCATATAGTATAGGAGTTAAAAGGAGAAAGGTCTTAATTTGTCGAAACTGACAAAAGCTTTAAAATACGACTAAAGTGTAATTAAACAGACGAAATCAATTTAAAACACAAAACTCGTGGCCGCGCAGTCCTGACGTTACTTTAAACCATGATATCTCAATAACTATAGTAGCTAGGATTTTGCTGTAGACGTCCATATAATCCTCATATTAACCCCATTAAAATGACATATCCTTTTACCCTCAACACTGTTTGGGACGCGAGTAATCTCAAGAATTATGTTACCCCATACAATGTTCTAGTAGAGTGACCATAATTTCAAGACCATAAGTTCAAGACAATACAGTCTAAGCGCATTTCTGTTCTGGTTTCTATTGTTAACTGATAAAAAACTTTTTTAATATTTAGATATTCTTATACATTATAAACAAAATGTACAGAATTATATTAATAGAATCTTGCAAGTTACTGCTCGTGGAAATGTTAATTATATCTAAAATAACGTTATAAATAGATATACACTATTTTAACAATTACTTACAGTAGAAGCACTAAAAAAAAATATCATTTAAGACGTGCTCAAGAATAAATGCAGCGTTACATTCACAATTATAATGATATATTTTAAAATATATCGAAGCAATTCTTATTCTTAATCTGTTTGATTCTTCACTGTTAATATAACGCTGTTATATCGTTATTTCTGTGATTATTGTCAAATAAATTGAGTATACATAAATACTCTTTATTCCCAGGGTCAGTAAAAAAAAACACTGAATCAAATGCACGAGTAAATTTAATATTTTTTACAGATAAATCAGTAAAATTACTATTTTAACATTATTCTAAGTTGGTCTCTTCGGCCGCACTACAGGAGCATCGACGCGAGTTTGCCTATTGCGCTCTCTTTCTAATATTGCTTTTCATTCGCACAACTGCTGGTCAGCGGACCACCGCGCTCGCGTCGAATCGTCACGATACCAGTATTATATCTCAACGGACTGTTACTGCTGTACGTTGTGGATCCGACAGTGATATTCCGATAAAAAGGACATAAGTGTGTATTCAGTGAGAGACTTAGTGTATATTTAAACGTGATATAAATAATTACGTGATATTAATCAATATGGTGAGTTATTTATTTTTGAATTAAATTTGTTAACGATATTTATTTTGTGTTATCTACCACCATACCATGTTAAAACTTTTATAAGTTTTGCTGTAGTCAGTACTTTTACATAGGTACCTAGTTAAAAAGTAGATCGGAATAAAGTCCTAACAAATTAGGCCTTAATGAACAAGGATGGAATTTATTGTGTTTTATATAATTAATAATAATAAATAAAGCCTGGGTAAGGTAAACCTTTCCCAGGCTCTCTATTTAAAAACTAAATAGAGCGTTTAAGGTTTTGCCTAAACCAGACGCAACTTTTAACTCCTGGTAATCTCAAATTATTAAAAAGCAGTTATAAATAAATAGATATTTAAAAATATACTTTTTAATTTAATTTTCAGATAAAAGCGGGTCGCAAAGGAAAAGTCAATAGTGAAAAATTAAAAAAAATATTTCTTAAGTACGGAGATGTATGCAGAAATCGCAGTATTAAATATAATGATCCAGTATTTAAAACAATATCTAATGAGTTAGATAATACGATAGCTCCTTATGCAATCTACAAAGCATTGAAAAGGCACTACGACGAGTATTTTCAAAATGATGAAGATGATAACCTTTATTCACCCCGAGTTCAGAGTAGTTCATCTTCTTCACCGTCGCGTCATAGTGTGGCTTCATTATCGCTGACATATCAAGACAAGGTGAAAACATTTAGTTTTACAATGGACGAGCATGAATGGAAAAAAATTCAACCCGTGATGGTACATTATGCTAGAAGAGATATAAGGACCTCATCGACACACCAAAAATACAGGAGTCTGCCAAAGTTTAAGTGGGCGACTTTTTTGAGAGAAAAGCTCTGGGAGTTATCTAAGCTCCCATGTACTTGGAACTTTAAAAATAAGAAAGTTGACGGTGAAAATAACATTTCGTTATTTGGAAAGTGCTCACAATATCAAAGAGAAACAATAATAAAAACCGAAGCAATTTCTGAAAAAACTGTAAGATTTACATGCGATATACTTACTTGTAAGGAAGAGAATGTACCACACAATCCTAAAAAAAAATCAAAATTAACTCCATACAAAAGAGGTAAATTAGCAAAAATTCTACAGTATAAGCCTGCCGTAGTCGTACAAAAAGAACTTGCGGCCAAATTAATTAAAGACCCAAATCAAGTTTGCCCACCAGTGCTGCCAAGTTTAGCAGCTCTCCGCCAGATCAAGTATGAGAAACGACAAAGCAAGAGACTTCATGCTCACCCAATTTTAAGTATACTCATGATGACTCAAGAGGTACAGAACTTTATCCGTGAAGTGACATTGATACCGTGTTTTCATTTATATTATTGGTCTGATCAGCAAATAGAGTACTATACTAACTATTGTAATAGTTTTTCTAAAGTGACCATTACTGTAGATGCAACTGGATCTTTTTTTCAGGCTATAAAGCTTCCCGATGGAACTACACTAACAAAACGACTATTTGTATATATTGGCATGATTGCTTCGGATTCAATTAAATCTACTCCAATTTTTCAAATGGTTACCGATTCTCACAATAAAGATTCAATTGCAGCGTGGTTAAAAAAATGGTTAATTCAAGTAAGGAGCCCGCCACATGAAATTATTACCGATGACTCATCAGCATTAATTGCAGCTAATGTTTCAGCATTTACTACGTTTAGCAGTATAAAAGATTATGTTAAACGATCTGTTTTAGTCTTAAGTGGCCGCAATTATGCATTACCTGAAGTATTTATTAGGCTAGATACAAGTCATTTTATCAAACATTTATAATTTACGTTGCTTTGAAAATAGGGATATAAATGTTAAAATGTTATACGTTCGTTGCATTTTGTATATGAAAGAATGTGAATCGTTTCAGCAAATTAAAACTCTCATTACTGATGTTGTAAGACTATGTCTAACCGAATACGATAACCCAGAAAACCCTGTTTCTGTTTATATTCAGAAAATAAGTTGCACCTTAGGTAATACTACATATACGGAACCTAATGAAGACACCGATGAGAAGGAAAATATTCACGAAAACATAATCCTCGACGATGATGACGGTTTGCTCTCATGGTTTGATGAAATTGTTGAGAGGGAAAAAAGCCTAGATAAAACAAAAAGTTCGTCAGAATCACAAAACTCTTTCTACATGCCTCATTTAATAACAACGCTCAAACGGTTACTCCTAAAGTTACCCCTCTGGAGTAATATTATGTGCCCATTATATAAATCACAAAACAAAGTACCAACATCTTCAGCTATAGAGAGCTATTTTAAAACTATGAAAAATTTGTTATTCACAACAAGGTCGAAGAAATATAACATTGATGAATATTTAAATATGCATTATGATTATTTATTAGGTGAAATAAAAATTGCTTTAAATTGTTTAAATAATTTCGCCGACATTGTAGACAAAAAGGAGAAAAACATTAAAAGAAAACGAGGTAAGACTAGGAAGCGAAAAATGTTACCATTTGAAAACAAATGCTGCAAAAAAGAAAAACCTAGTGTAACCAAAACGTTTTTAAATGATTCGGTATTCTCAGTAATTCCTACGTATGTTGAAAACTGGAGAGGCGAAGGTGTTCCTAAAGATGATTCTGCAAATAAACCTGTAAATATAATGTTTTTAAAAAATAGTAATTTTACTGTACAAGATATATCTGAAAAAAATATTAAATTAACAAACACTTGTGCATTTGATTCCGTATTTTTTTTATTGGCCCACGGACTTAAAGAGTATTCATGCATACGCGATTTATTTGACAATAATTGCAGAAATAGGGATATAACAGCGTTTTTACAAATCCTCTGTAACTCTGATAATAACAGTGAAGAAGCAAACAAATTAAGAATAAGAATTGCTTCGATACATTTCAAAAACAATCATTATGATTGTGAATGTAACGCTGCATTTATTTATGAGCACGTCTTAAATGATATTATTTTTAGTGCTTCTTCTGTAAGTAACTGTTCAAATAGTGCATGCATAAATTCTACCCCATCAAGAAGAAAACATGTGTTTATACCGTTAAATTTAGATATAATTAATATTTTCACCATCAGTAACTTGGAAGATTCTATTATTATTCATGATTGGGAAAACAAGCAATGCAGAAAATGCAATGAAGTAGTTCTATTTCATTATACCTTGTCAAAAATTGTTACATTCGATTTAAATGGCACGCAAATGGTGTTTTTACATGAGGTACCTAAAAGTATAATAATTAAACAAAACATTTATAAATTATTAGGTGCCGTAGAATATGTTCCTCCAATACTTGGAACAATAGGGCATTATAAGTGTCATATTATAAGAAATAGCGGAATGCTTTGTTACGACGATAACAAGAGTAAATTAGAAGAGAGTACAAACGATTCTGTATATATCCATTTTTTAACTTATGTTTTAGTAGAGGTGTAAGAGCCGATGAAAAACATTTAAAGTTGAAGAATAATGATTTTGTTGATTTTTGAAATCTTTATATTTGTGCAATGAATAAAAATATTCAAATATTAAACAAGTTTTTTATTTCGTCTTATTTAGTATTTTATTTAAGTTTTTGACTAACAGAACAGAATGCCCTTGAACTGTGCTGTCATAGCCAGTTTGACAAAGATTAAAAACAAATCGAAATTATGGTCACTCTACTAGAACATTGTATGGGGTAACATAATTCTTGAGATTACTCGCGTCCCAAACAGTGTTGAGGGTAAAAGGATATGTCATTTTAATGGGGTTAATATGAGGATTATATGGACGTCTACAGCAAAATCCTAGCTACTATAGTTATTGAGATATCATGGTTTAAAGTAACGTCAGGACTGCGCGGCCACGAGTTTTGTGTTTTAAATTGATTTCGTCTGTTTAATTACACTTTAGTCGTATTTTAAAGCTTTTGTCAGTTTCGACAAATTAAGACCTTTCTCCTTTTAACTCCTATACTATATGAAGTCTTCAATTTTAATAAAAAAAATACTAAAAACAAAATAGCAAATCAAGGACTGCGCGGCCATGACTTTCAAGGCGAATATTTAATTATAATATTGATATAGAGCTTTGATTCATTTTTCGACAAATCTTGACAAATACAGACTTGAGTTGACAAAAGGAATTATTTCTCTATCCCAAGTAGTTGCTGAGATCTCCGTGGCCGCGCAGTCCTTGACGTCAGGATTGCGCGGCCAACTTAAAACGCTTATAACTTCTTTATTTCTGCTTTGACAAATACGGGGTTTGTTTCTTTCGATTTTGACAAATATCGACAAATTTTTGGCTGAAACCATTTTCTGATTTGATAACTTGGCGGAGCAACCCTGACGCACACCCTATGACTTATATCAGTCTACTGATGTCCTGACTGTTCGCCAATTATTTATTCTAAACACCGTACTAATACAACATATCTTGCTCCCTTTCATACCACTTCCCTCGAACAAGAGACGGAAAGACCTAGTCTGTCCAAAACTACAAGGCAAGCATGCCTATGTAAACAGGTTTTTCTTATTCTTAGGACCTTTTCTGTACAATAAATTAAATAAGATTCTAGATATAAATAGCATAAGTAAAAAACAATGTAGTATAATGTTAACTAAGTACTTAAAATCACTGACCTACTCTGATAAGGAAAATTTGCTTACTGTTGTAAAATAATAAATTAATTACTCTCTCTAAATTGTAATAGTTTTAGTAAATTTTGTTTAACATGTAAGCTCACGCACGTATAACCGTGTACGTCATAACAATTAAAATCTATTGTGTCTGCTAATTAGTGAGTCAAAGGGTTAATTAAATTAATTGTTTAATGTTTACAGTTCATGTATGGTAATAATTAAGATGACTTTCATTATTCATATTACTTGCAGTCACTTTTTATTGGGCAAAATAGCCTGAAACACAGGTTTTAACCTAGTTCAGGCAACTAAGCAACAAAATCAGGACATGTTACCGAATGTTTTTATTTGTCGTCGTAATATAATTATTTTTATACCTATGTATTACACTAATCATAATTTTAAGGTAATTTTCATGTATTAATATATGTACATGGGCTTTATATTCTTGAATAAAGTATTATTATCCATACCATTACTCACGCGTGCAAGCTTTGCATGCACCGGACCCCGGATCTCGCATAGTGTTTTGGCACTGGCTGCAGAACCATCCGCAAGCGAACATCTTGTGGAACGATGAGTCCATATTTACTCACGTTGGTATTTACAACGTGCATAATGAGCATTGGTGGAGTTTTCAAAAAACACACAAAATTAAAGAACATGCTCATCAAATTCGGTTCATTGAGACCGTTTGGGCGGCGATTATACACGATGGCATCATTGGTCCAGTTTGGATCGAAAGCCGATTGACGGGAATAACGTATCGAGAAATAATATGTTCTTTTATCAACACATAGTTGGAAGACGTTCCTTTGCTGTATCTGCGAGGCATGTATTTCCAGCATGACGGATGTCCAGCTCACTACGAGCGATCTGTACCTGGATAGTCAGTTCGGTGATAGGTGGATAGGTCGCGGTGAACTGGCAGGCGAGATCATCAGACCTAACACCTTTAGACTTTTATTTATGGGCTGAACTAAAACGTTTGGTATACACTGAAGAAGCTCGTAGTGTAAATGCCTTAAAACAGCGAATAATAGACGTTTTCAATATTCTTAAAAGTGACAGAGACACGCTTCGACGTTCATCAAAAAATTTACAAAGAATTGCTAGTTTGTGCTTAGAAAAAAACGGTGGACATTTTGAACAATTACTCCGATATCGTTAAAAAGGTACCTACTTTTTTATAAATATTATTAATAATGTAATTTTGTAAACATCAATCAGAATAAAAAAGTTGATAGAAACTTTTCATCAATTTTTTATATCAAATGTTTATGTAATTTAATTTAACTAGGTAAGTACAGCATATTAGAGGGTTCTAAGCCAGAAAAGTATTAAGAAATGATCGAAATCACAAAAATAATCGGAAATAAAATACGCAAAGTTGTGTATTTTTTTTATGCTGCAATTCGCTCTCTAAGGGCGTGGACCCATGTCTACGGTGCGGCGCAGTTTGCCGTGCAACGGTACGGCACCGCCGCCGGCAGACGGCGCGGCGCCGTGCCGCACCACGGCGTCGTGTACCGGCGCGTGCTCACTATTGTGTTATCAGTTGCATAGTGCGCACGTGGTAATTTTTTGCTTAAAATGGCGGATGATTTAGATTTAGACTTTTTGATATCACTAGTGGAAGCACGTCCCGTTCTCTGGGACAAGTCAAAGGAGGATTAATAGAATAAAAATTTAAAAACAAAAGGGTGGAAAGATGTCTGCCTAAATATTTTTCCATCATTCGACAGCATGGACAATAAAGAAAAAGCTAAACTCGGTGAGTATATACCTATTTATTTATCTTTTTAACTTAATAAAGTGAATACAATAAACGTAAAAGTGAAATAAATGCATTAATGCTTAGTATTATCACAATATAGTTATCTACAGTAGTTACTCTTCATACAAACGGTCGGAACGCGAGTCATACCTACGCGCCTTAGAGTTCGGTACACACTCGGTACACAGCAGTCTCGGATGCGCATTTATTCAAGGACAGGGGCCGAGTTACATTACTGTAGATAACTATACTGTGGTATTATTATCAACTTGTCATTTACACACAATACATTCGGAGGATTCGATCCGTGACCTAACTTTAGTTATATTTTGCTTAGTTGCCAACTAAGCGCACCGACATCACTATTAAAGTATTTACAAAATTCGTCTCTTATATTGACAGGATTTGTTAAAGAAACGTCATCTGCTGTTTGTGGAAGGTTCAAAAGACAGTCGTCAATATATAACTCCTCTGATTTTCTAACTCCATCTCGACTTACACCAAAATTGTGTAAAACGCAACATGCTTTGATAATGTCGGTCGCAAAATTATATTGAACATTTAAGGGCCGATGAAATACAAGCCATTTATTTGCGAAAATACCAAAAGCACACTCGACATATCTTCTTGCTCGACTCAAACGATAGTTGAAAACCCTTTGTTCTTCACTCAGATGCTTCCCTGGGTATGGACGTATTAGATTGTTAAGTAACGGTAGGCCTTCATCAGCGATAAAAACATAGGGAACTGATTTTTGGAGCCCCGGTAAAGGCTTTGGCACTGGTATGGGAAGTCGATTTTGCAATAATAATTCGTATAGTTTTGTATTGTGGAAAATGGTGGAATCACATTCCTTTCCATACGATCCTATATCAACATATACAAATCTATAGTTAGAATCCACCAGTGCCAGCAAAACTATAGAGTTAAAACTTTTATAGTTAAAAAAAGGGACCCACTGTGGGCAGGACTACATATTCGGATGTGTTTCCCGTCCAATGCCCCCATGCAATTTGGCAAATTTGTTTTTACGTCAAAATCCTTAGCTATTTTTTCAATTAGCTCTTCGGTTATTTTTGGTATACTTTCACTTAAAAGAATGTCCCATATAGCACGACAAACATCTCGTAAAAAAATTCCAATTGTAGATTTTCCACGATAATCTGTGAATTCCATAATGAATTGATGAATGAATTCCCTGTTGCCAAAAATCTGCAAAAACACGAAACATTTCATAAAATTTTACAGGACCATTATAAAAACAATTTTTTTATCACTAAAGTTACAATATTAAATGGAAAAAGAATACGGTCGCGAACAGGATTCGAACCTGCGCCTCCCGGATAGATACTCCAGGCGCTCTGACCACTAAGCCATCTCGACCTCTGCTCACCACCGCGAATTCTTCTTCCATATTTTAACACGTCTTATGGCGACGTCATTGCAATCAATTCAGTACCTATACAAGTGACCGAACCGACACGACTAACTTTGCAGTTAATACAATGTCATAAAGAATGCAATTACCTTAATAATTCAAGATATGTCTTTGAAAAAGCATTAACGCATGCTCAGCGAACTCTAAAGTTACAATATTAAATGGAAAAAGAATACGGTCGCGAACAGGATTCGAACCTGCGCCTCCCGGATAGATACTCCAGGCGCTCTGACCACTAAGCCATCTCGACGTCTGCTCACCACCGCGAATTCTTCTTCCATATCGATACCTCCCACGTAAGTTGTTGTATCTCCAAAACTGCAAATTTACAGTAGAGCGTTTCAAAGATTCAAAGTGAACCAAAATCTGCGTTTATTGTTGCATCTTTTTGAAATTTGGTATTTAAATGTAATATAATAGTCGTCTTAACTTCGTTAAAAGATATTTTAAGTAATATGTTTATTTTCGGAGATATTGTTCATACAACATTTTACTCCGGAGTACAAGCTATGCCAGTTGTTGCATCTGATACTAACAACATTATACCGCGGCGCCCAGATAAAGCCAAGTGTGGTATATGATAGTTACAACTGTATACGTTGAAAAACATAAGTCTCACTCTGTTGTATGTGGTAATAATATTTATATTAGTGACAAAATTCCATTGTACAATCTGAACGTGATAAATTTTTTAGGTTAATAAATTAAATAGAAATGTTATTAAGGTTAAAATTATTTATTAGAAACAACATAAGTGATAAAAAATAATCAGAAAATCTTTATCTTTAAAAATAAAATAATGATCTTTTAAAACATAATTAAATAACTTCTTCTATTGCCGAGTAATCAAAAACGTTTCAACATAAAACAATCAGTCAAAAGACTTTAAAAATTATACAATATTATAGAATCAAAGCATGACCTATGCTTATAATAATATTTTTGTAAGTAACGTTAGAAACTCTTCTTAAGAACTAATCAAATAGAATTACAAAAATCAACATCATTATAAAAAAAATAATTATGAACTTACTTAATCATTTATATGAGATCAGCTTAAAATCAAAGTAGTAATTTGGTATCCATTCAAATTTTTGGCATTGTACTTATTGGTTTAATACGATAACATTAATTCGTTAATGTATGTATAATATTGATAAAGAAATTTAAAAATAAAAACAATTGTGTTATTGTCAACCTTACAAACCTATAATTATGGGAGCCTTAAAACAATATAAATCAAATAAATATTATTTTTATGAGATAAATATTAAAACCTGAGATGCTTAATCAAAAGCAAAAAAAAAAAGAAAAATTATACAGAATATTTGGAAAAGACTAATGTCTATTCTGAATCAGAAAATTCAGCGTCATTATTAACGCCAGCAGCAAAAGATAAATGCCTAAAAAAGTCGTGATATGTAGCTGGAATAATTTCACTATGACACAGGCTTATCAAGTCTTCATATTTTGCCTTAGTTATAGGAAGACGGTTGGAATACAAGGGGCATAGCTCAGCCATACTATTCCTTTGGCGTCTACGGGTATTGGTATTGAGAGCGATTGTCATAGCATTACTGTCTGCCAAATCGTACCGATACATAATTTTAAAAGGATCTTCTGCACATACACTTACTTCTTTTATTTTATTCCATCTAACTGCGTTCCCATTCACATTTTTTGACCAATTACGTCCATTCAAAAGTGTTTTATAGTTTAAAAAATCTGTATGCTTCATTTCGATCACGTTATATGGTTTGCCTTCCTGTTTAGCCCATCTAACTAAGCTTAACCATTCAAAGGGTGTATAAATAAGTTTATTTTTAGACGAACGTTCTATTAGAGCATGTACGCTATCACCTTCTGCCTGGGTGTGACCTTTTTCTAGAAATGTATGTTTGATAGTAATATTAAGCTTATGAGCAATATAAACATAAAATGCAAACACGATACGATAGCGATTCTGACCGGCACAATTGTCAGACCAGAATCGAAATTCTTTTGCACCCTGTTCATGCATTTTATGTATGAAATGAGAAAGACAGCCTGATACCTCATTAGAACCACGTTTGGCTTCTCCTTCGTGCCACATATAACAATGACCCTCTTTATTTGCTAGGTCAAATATAGTAAAATTAAAGACGGACAGCTTCCGTTTGTAATATAAAACACTCAATTGGCCATGGGGTGCATTAAGAATCTTTTGAAAATCAAAAGTACCAGCAATTATTTTCCCTTGAGAAGATTTGCTTTCCTCTTTATCAGACTTCATAAGCTGTCGGGATAATTTCTTGTTAGTGACGTGAATTTCATAATCCATGACTTGCTGCTCTGATGGACTGCTAATATTTCTAAAGATGTGGCACTGATCGCACTGATCTTTCTTAGGAATATAAAAACTGAGCTTAAAGTTTTCATTTACAATGTCTCGATATAGACGTTCGGATTTAGCATTCTCTTCATATGTATTAGACTGAAGCCACTCATTATACATTTCAAATAATTTATGAAAATTTAAATCTCCATCCAAATATAACTTATTTGACCTTTGCCTAGTAAAATGTGACTCAACAGGCTGCAAACTCTTAATATGGTCACACACACTGGTTATAACAGACTCTGTCTTTTTTATAGGGTGGTTTGAGTGTTTTCCTCTTTGATCTGGAATTAGTATTCCAGCAGTCATATCCATCTTTTCTAGGGCCTTATTAATAACCTGATCACTGACGGAAATAGTGCTCAAAAAATGTTTTTTGCATACATCCACATAATTGTTTTCACCATGATCTAGTGGCAATGAGTACTTTAACGTGTACTTACGCCTTGAAGTGGTATCTGTGTAGACTCTGCGTTTAATATTTTTTTTTTACTAAGCTGGCTATATACGTCCATTGTTTTTCTCGATTTCCTAAACTCCAAAAACTCTCAAATATCTTCTGTCTTTCTCCTTCACTTAATTTATCAAAACACTTCTTGCGGCAGTGACATGGCGAGCCTATCTTTCTCTTTGCTTGAATTTTACCATTTCTTGACATGTACTCTTTTCCCATATTACGTAAATTCTTTCTCTTATTGTCTATCCATTCATTAAAATGTCTTTTTCTTATATTGCCCTTATCTTTCCTTGGTTGACGACGGCGACCGCTTGTGCTAGGACTATTATTCGAAATATCTGACAGCGGACTACAATTGTTTATTGTTGTATATGTTGAGCAGCTAGACAGATAACCTGGTGAGGGTACAGGCAAAATATCAAAAGTTGATAAGTTTTCCTTTTGTATATAATAAGGGCAAAAATCATTATCACAATCGTAGTCTAAGTGGTTGGTACTACAAGAAGGTGAAGGGTGCGGTGTTTCGAGATTTCCAGTATCAGAATTTGAAGTAACTTCTGGGTTATTATCAAAGAAATCTGTATCAATTATGTTTGCTAGCTCATTAATTTCCGACTCATTAAAGCTTATTGGTAATGGAGACTCTGAAACAATAATAAAGTTTTGTATAATAAATGATCAGTAGATTCGGGGAATTGAACCTGAGATCTCGGCGAGCTAATACAATGCACTAGGTATGCATCTAGCTATTGAGGCAGTCGTACTTACCATTTAAAGATTGACTTTTCAATTGACGACTTGACTTACAACGTAAACTTTAAATAAAAAAAAAGTAAATCCAACGTAAAATATAGCATTTCACTATACAACAACATTTTAATGAACGATTTCCGAAGTAAAATGTTGTATTTATTACATACAACAAAATGTTTACCTTCAACGAAAACGTAAAATATTGTATGTATCACATACAACATTTTTAATGAATGCTCACCGGCGAATATTGTCGTAAGTAATCTATACAATATTTTAGGTTGATGCCACCATAAAAAGTGTTAGTAACCTAATTCATGCTACTGAAATAATACTAAAATAAACTTACCTATAATATTTCGTAGGCTTGAATCAGGAAAACTGTTTAATTCTATTTCGTTTAATGAACAATTGTTATTTTCAATGGGTGTATCGGTGTTATTACTTTGTATATTCGCATTATTAAGTAAATCACATATTCGACGCCCTCTTGATATAATACTTGTACGATTCATTATAACAAATATTAAGTAAACTAATTACGTTAATGAATTAGCAAATAAATTAGAAGCGCTTCCAACGTGCATGCGGCCGGTTGAAAGTCCGGCGTGGTCTGTTGTATGTAACCAATACGAGGCGCGAGCGCGTGATTCTACCCGCCCCGCGCCCCGCGTACACAAATGTATAGGCATATACATGGTCTAATGCGTTCGCGTTTGAAAATTACAACATTATGCGTCTGACAAATCCTTTAAAAATTGTGATTTTGTTATTTTTTCACTTTTAATAAATATAATGATTCATATTAGGATATTTTTCAAGAAAAAAGCAAAATACCATTTTTGTGGCATACAACAACTTACGTGGGAGGTATCGATATTTTAACACGTCTTATGGCGACGTCATTGCAATCAATTCAGTACCTATACAAGTGACCGAACCGACACGACTAACTTTGCAGTTAATACAATGTCGTAAAGAATGCAATTACCTTAATAATTCAAGATATGTCTTTGAAAAAGCATTAACGCATGCTCAGCGAACTCTAAAGTTACAATATTAAATGGAAAAAGAATACGGTCGCGAACAGGATTCCAACTTGCGCCTCCCGGATAGATACTCCAGGCGCTCTGACCACTAAGCCATCTCGACCTCTGCTCACCACCGCGAATTCTTCTTCCATATTTTAACACGTCTTATGGCGACGTCATTGCAATCAATTCAGTACCTATACAAGTGACCGAACCGACACGACTAACTTTGCAGTTAATACAATGTCGTAAAGAATGCAATTACCTTAATAATTCAAGATATGTCTTTGAAAAAGCATTAACGCATGCTCAGCGAACTCTAAAGTTACAATATTGGCAGCGTTGCCATCCAACGTGGCAATGCTGCCAGTCTCCTGGGCACCTTCCCGGAGGACAGCGATGCGGAGGAATACTTCGACGCTTGAGTTTTTCTTGATTTTTATTTTAGAATCGTTTTTAAGTTATTGTATACATGTAGATATAGTAGTTTGTAAATAATTCGGTTTAATTTTATTATTTAGGTTTTGGATTATTAAATAAAGTACATTATTACTGATTTATATTATAATTTTGTAAGAAAACGTTTTTTTTTATTGATTTTCTTCTTTGTTGTTTTTTTTTTGTTTGATTGTTATTGGTAGAAAAATTACAATATTATGGTTGCGGAAAGAAGTAAAAAATATACGATTAGAATAAATAAGTTAACATAAATTTCTTTTATTTCTTACCTTATAGTTAAGCCTTGCATTTCCATAGGCTCAACAGGTTTCCTGAACACGTATTTCTTCTGTATACGAGGCGCTACTTTGGTTAGCAGTTCTTCAAAACTTAATACGGACATTCTAAAATATTCGTAAAATTTGTCATCACCACATATTTTCAGCGCTTCATATTTCCTCTTAAAATTATCTCCATCATGGTTCATTATAGAAAGGTATGGATTTACCCAAGATTTTCTTTGATTTTATTTTTTCTTCATTTGTCGTCGTCTTAACAGTAACAGGAGCAGGATACGTCTTTCGCGGTCCATATCAAGCCAAAACTAATTTTGGTATACGTGCTGTGCGGGTACGTGCCGGTACACGACGCCGTGGTGCGGCACGGCGCTGCGCCGTCTGCCGGCGGCGGTGCCGTACCGTTGCACGGCAAACGGCGCCGCACCGTAGACATGGGTCCACGCCCTAAAGTCTTCTCAAACTAACCACATATCCAATATCTGTTACAAAGGTTTAAATAAAATTGTAAACAAACCTTGACCTTAGATGGTTCCGTAGCTTAGGTAGTAATAATTGACTCGATTTGATACAAAAGGATCCTTAACTAATTCTTATTTCTTTCATAAGTTAACTTATCGGTAAGATTTCTTAATTCAAATTTAATTATTGGAATAAGAGGTTCAATAAGTATCAAGTTAAGACAGGTGAGTAAGTGATTGTGTAAGAATTTTAATTTAACAGATTTTTAATATCAAAAGCTCTAAGAGATCTTAGGTACGAGTCGGTTTTTGGTTTGAGCGTGTGTTATGATAGTAATATAAATCTCGAAATAAATGTAGGTGCGTCTCGCTCACACTTTAATTCATACGCGATCGCACTTTACCATTTCCTATTTTGCCTACAATTTTTTACACACGTACCGTAGGATGGAACCTCTCGTCTGTGGGCTAACCGCACGGCGGTTAGTAACAAAAATGGCGCGTCTGTGGACTAACCGCCCTGCGGTGAGTACGTGAGCGTAATCTACGCGCTTACTAAATACGCTCTAAAACGAAACTAACGTATGCTACAACACTATAATCGCTTTTAGCGGGAAGCGTATAAAATGAGGCCGTTATTTATTCGCGCCAAATGCGCAAAGCGCGCGTACTGGCTTGTAATACTAACGGTTTTTGAGTCGAAGAAAACGCGGCATTTCATTCCGGTCATCAGGAGCTTCGGAGGCGGACGTGTTTGTCTACAATTGTATAATTTTACTTGTGCAACCCATTATGGATGCTGGAAGGTAAGCTTTATAATTATATAACATTATTATTGTATTATACCATGTTTTTTATTGATAAATTTTCATTTGAATCTCGGTCTTATACTAGCTTACGCCATGTTCATTTTTTTCATTCCCCGTTTCTAACGTAAATTATATGTAACTGTTGTTGTTCGTATAGTAATAATCTCACAAATATCATAGTTTAACTCAATAAATACAGCCAAGCATATAGAATTGTGTGTAAAGTGAGAAATTGAGGCGAAATTACATCGCGTCCTAAATCGCTCGCCGTGCGGTTTCCCCACAAACACGGGCTACGAGGTCACGTGACTGGGTTATGACGCAATACGTACGATGCTAGTATAATACGGATAAGCCCGTGGCAACTTATGAGTAGAGCAAACTAAAAATAATTAATATTGTTTAGGTTACATTATATTTTTTATTTCACGTTATACATACCATCACGCCGGTCTTCCCGGAAGGGGTAGGTAGAGGGTACAAAATTGTATATAAGTCACGCAGTTCTCGATGTAATAATATGTACACGACGGTAAGCAAACAAATAATTTGGGTGTGATCTTTGTTTGATGATGATGATGATGATGATGGTATTTTTATAGGTATTTTTTTGGCATGTTTGTTTTTGCTTTTGTGGTGGTTGCATGTATATGTTTGGTTTCCTTATTAGACAAGGAAGGCGGGCTGGAAGAGGACGCGGCGTTCGTACCCGTGGGGGTGCTGGAGGAAACGAAGGAGGGAGCTTTGGTGGTAGTGGTGTCCGTGGTGGTGCTGGGGTAGCTGGCCGCACTCGGGGTGGGGGTGCCCGTACCAGGGGTGGAGGTGCACGTACCCTTGGTGTGGGAGCCCGCACCCGGGGTCGCGGCCACGTTGGAGTCCTGCCGAGGAGGGAGCCTGACGACGTAGCGTCGGTGGCCCTCCCGGCAAACCCGAATCACCCGCTGGCAGTAAGGTGCGTATCGGAAGAAAAAAGCGTATCTAATATTCCTGGTTATTTACAAATGTAGTCATTATTTTATTTTATTATTTTGTTGCATCATGGCCCATTCGTGAAGGTATATGATCGCAATTAATCATAAATTTTTCATTTTAGCCTGTTCCGAGGGCTTATCACCGACTTGCCAGCGGGTATAGTCTTGGAGACCCCGATGCACCCCAAGAAGAGGCGACTACTACCACCAAAGTTACCAGGGTAATAATAACATTTTCTTACTTCTTTTTATGAAAATTCAAATGTTGGAAGTAAATGTATAATTACTATGTTTTTTACAGAGGATCTTATTTAGATTCCGACTGGTTCTGCCGTCAGGCAGACCCTCAGCCGGGGACTTCCGCCGCAGAACCATCCTGGATTGGTGATGCGGCGGAGTCGATTGGAGTCCCATCGCCGGCCAAGTACGTTGTGGAGTTAATTGTACCTACCGTAGTATAATTTAACATGAAATTATAATGTTCATGTATGTTTCAGCTTCGTTGAAATCGGCGATGGGTCTACACTCGGCATTTCTCCAGCACCTTCGCCGGTGATGTATGTACACTCAACATTGGATTCAGCACATGATTCCTATGTTACTTAGCATACTGATTGTAATGGTTTCTTTGCAGCGACAGAACAGCGGGAATCGAAGCCATTCCGACGGCCGACAGGGTCCCCTCGCCACTGGCATCGCCTGTGACACTTGTGGTCCCCCGGCCACTTGAGTAGCCACTTGCGTTGCCACTTGCGGCGTCGACTTTTTCGTCGCTTTTGGCGTCGCCCTTAGCGTCGCCTGTGGCGTCGCAAGTGGCATCGCAAGTGGTAGTTGAGGTGCCCCCGCCACTTGCGATGCCAGTGGCGGCCGAGGTTCCTTCATCGACGATGTACGTAATTGGTATTGGGTTTAGTGCATCATTACAATAAATTTTGAACATTCTAATTCTGATACTTTCTTTGCAGTAATTTTTCAGCGTTACGCGGAGTGAGGCGCCCGGCTCGGCCACTAATTGATCAGGAAATTCAGGACCTGATCAACTACGGTGTGTAAATATGTTATTGTTTGACATGTATTTCCTAAAATACATGTTTCCTTTTTAATATTATGTTGTAATTGCAGGCAGCGAAGAGGACTCGGAGAGCGACGAAGAGGAAGACCGGCCACTGGTGGTTGTCCCGAGGGCGGTGCGGGCATTGGTGCAAGGCGTCTTTGACGATGAGGTTCGTAAATTTGCAGTGACAACATTGTTTATAGTTTAAAATATTTGTGCTAGTACGATGCGTCTTGTTAAAATGGTTTGCGAGGGTTTGAGGGTCATGGCTTACTCCTTTATCAATAGGAAAAATATTTATTGTAGGAGGATGACTTACCCGCCACTTGTACATTTGCAGTGGTAATATTAACTATGTTTTAGGTATTTTGTGTTAGTACGATGCGTCTTTTGAAAATGGTTTGCGAGGGTTTGAGGGTGATGGCTTACTGCTTTATTAACAGGAAAAATATTTATTGTAGGAGGATGATTTGCCCAGCACTTCGGGACAAAACCAGTGGCCCCTGACCTCTTCGCTGCCACCAGCCGGGAGCTCGCCGTCACCATCGCCGTCGCCGTCGCCGTCACCATCACCATCACCATCACCGTTGCCGTTGCCGTCGCCGTCGCCGTCGCCATCGCAAGCACACATCACAGATTCTGTATTTGGTATGCCGCCACCACCACTTTCTGGCCTCTCGAGCTACGGGCCACAGAATAAATTTAAATTTGAGTGGAGGGAGTGCCCGCAGCCGCCCATCCCACCAACATTGCGCCGGGAATGTTTTGATAGTGCTGACTGTGGCCCGGAAAGATCTTTTGATTCGCCATATGCGGCATTCACTGCCATCTGGAATGCCGACATAATGGCGCATATAGCTCGGGAGACTAATAGGTATGCTCAAGAGGTAGCAACGGTCATGCTTGACTCCGGCAGTTTGAGGCCCGCCAGCCGGATCTCACACTGGCGTGATACCACCGTGCATGAGTTATACGTGTTCTTTGCGATAATCCTAGCTACCGGGATTACCGTGAAGACTCGTCTCGAGGAGTACTGGGCAAAGGATTCTGGCCTGTTCAGTACTCCCGGATTCTCATGCGCGATGGCGTATGACCGTTTCTTACTTTTGAGTAAGTGCCTACATTTCCAGGACAACACAGGAATAGGTCATCAGTTAATGACCCGGTCTCAGGCAAAGTTGTTCAAGTTAAGGCCCATTTTGGCCCACCTGAACGCAAAATTTTCGACATTGTATAAGATGCACCAGAATGTAGCACTAGATGAGAGTTTGACTCAGTGGAAAGGTTGGTTGAATATCAACCAATTTATCCAAAACAAAGCGGCATCAGTCGGCATTAAAACCTTCGAGGTTTGTGAATCCCAAACCGGGTACTTGTGGCGCTTCGAGGTCCATGCAGGTCACGACCTCACTCAGCATGAGGAAACGCCTGTGTCTGGGATTATTCCAGCCTTAGTCCTCAGACTTTTACATGGTCTTGAGGGCAAAGGGCACACAATATGGATGGATAATTATTACAATTCTCCCGCTCTTGCGCGAGAGTTGAAGTCTCGAGGGTTCAACTGCGTGGGAACACTCCGAACAAACCGGCAGTTGGTTCCCGCTCAACTGTCGAGTTTGCAAAAACGAGACATGACACCCGGTCAGATCGTCGGATGTACTTCTGGGGATGTCGACCTTGTGTTATGGAGGAATAGGAACCGTGTTGCTCTTATCTCGACATATCATGGGTTGGCGACCTGAGAGTGCTTCAGCGAGAAAAAGCCTACCCTTATACATGATTACAATATCTGTATGGGGGGGGTTGATCGGAAGGACCAGATGCTGTCCATGTTTCCCATTGAGAGGAAACGGACTCGCGTCTGGTATAAAAAGCTCTTTAGAAGGCTACTGAATGCGAGTGTGCTGAATGCCTACATTCTATTCAGACATGATCATAACATTACACATCGGGACTTCAGGAAGCAGTTGTGTCGTCAGCTGCTTTCTGCCCATGCACCACCACCACCACCACCACCACCACCACCTACATTCCACCACTTCCCGGCAGAATATGGTTACAACCAGACGTCTGCCGGAAGGAGGCTGGAACACCTCAGACGTACGTGTAAGTTAGTTAGTTAGTTAGGAGAGTACAATTGTCATTGTAAAGGCCGCTCATATGTACACATCTACGTTTTGCTTTACAGTACAACCACCATACTGCTACTAAAACTTACTGTGCAATCAATCAATAAATATTTAAACTATTCGTTTAGTACTTTTTTTTTGGCACATATTTACATAATCTAAACTACGTTATAATGATTTACCAATAAAAATTATCCACATTATAATGTTCTATTGACCTGAGCAAGCATTTGTACTCTCCCCGTTATGATAATTCAAGACGAAAAAAGTCTTATCCATATTATGTCTTACCAAGATGGACACTTTTTGTACCAATTTATACAGTTTTTGTTGGCATTCAATTCATAAATATTGTTCCGCCAGTATAATTGAAGATATGAGTGGATGAAGGGGTTATGTAACATTTTTAGAAAAAACTATTTTTACGCTGAATGAAGGTGTTATGTACCTACAAACCATATTCAATTTTAAAACAACGCGCTTTAAGCTTAGTTTTAGAAACACCGGGTGATGAAGGGGTTATGTACCGACATAAAATAACAATCACAATGAATGAAAGTGACATGGGCACTTAGCACATTCTTTCATTTGAAATAATTTAAATTTAAGTCTTTCTTGCGTGGATGAACGAGATAAGTGCAAGCAAACGCGCGGTTGCGTTGCGTTGTTCTGGATGAAGGAGTTATGTGCTGTACTTGTCTCTTTCTTTCATTTCACTTCGTGTTTAATAGCGCTGGAGCACGGGTCACGTACGCATTTCGCGAGTGTTTTGTTTATTATTTTAGTTAAACTAGTGTTTAAACTTATTTGTTCTTATCTACAATAATGTCAAGAGCTAAAAGACTTGTAGAAGCTGCTATAAACTCTCCTACTCTGCGTGATTTAAATTGTGATTTCTTAACTAACGACAATCCTAACCTCGAAATCTTCGAAAAGAGTAAGTTTTTTCTGTGTGAATAATTAATTGATTTATGTAGTATTATTTTTTCTAGATCACCATTACAATAATGGAACAAAGGTTTCTATGTATAGATTATCACAGGTGGTTATTATTACTGGCGGCAAAAATGTTACTTACCTATATCTAATTAATGAGATTTTTATTTATTTCCATGGGTAAGCAAAGAACGACCTTCGTACGATATTGCAACTAAATAGTGCACACCTTGTCTCATGATAGCGGTTTGATATAGGCATAATTTATTCACCGATTGCTTGATTTATTTATTCTGCTAATTTAACATACCTAATGTGTTAACGTGTTTGTGTGTGGGTTTGTTACTTATTACGAAAGCACTGAGTGAATGTGTTTTTCGAGTATGAATACTCTGTGGAGCAAATTTTTAGCTTTCTTTCATCATAGTAGCTTATTAGAGGATGAGAAAATAATTTTGAAAAAATCAGAGTGCTTTGACCCCTTTCGCACGTCATAACGCTTCAAAATTAACCTTAATCCATTCCATAATTTCTTGCTTGGCTGGCGTGGTTACTTTTGCATTTCGCAGCATTACCTACTTATTTGTTTTGTGTGTTTATTGGTTATGGTGCTTATGGTGGGACAATATAAAAAGTAAAATAAGTTTTTACATTCCGCTTTTCGCTTTTCTTTTGCAGATGGGAAACAAAATATATTGAAAGAAAATGTGCCATCAACTTCAAAAGGTCACAACAACATTGTAAATTATGAGGTCCCACAATCTTCTCGTCTACAATCACCATCTATATTTGTACATACCGAAAATTCTGATATAATAGAACCCTCAGAAGAAGAAACATTGAACTCAAATCTCTCTCTCAAACAGTTATACTCAAAAAGTTGTGTTTACTCCAATCTGAATAATGTATCTCCGTTTAGATTTGA
Organism: Xylocampa areola; assembly: GCA_935421205.1. Classification (NCBI taxonomy): domain Eukaryota; kingdom Metazoa; phylum Arthropoda; class Insecta; order Lepidoptera; family Noctuidae; genus Xylocampa; species Xylocampa areola. The sequence continues at coordinate 14,069,689 of OW285220.1, forward strand.
TGAAAACGAGCATGAAAATATTGATGGTCCTGATTTTTCTTCAGGCAGTGACGAGGTCTATATCCCTGAGAGTTATTCGTCCGATACAGATCTCAGTGTTGGTGACAATTTTATAACTGATACAAACCACTCACCATCAAGAGCAAGTGTAACACTGCAATATCCAGAGAGAAACGTTGTAGAAGAGGTCCCAGTCACATCACATAAACGCAAACAGTTCCCTCCTAAAGAAAATAAATCAAAGAAACGTCCAAGAAATGGAAAAAGAAAACCGCAGCTTTAGCACGGGAAAAAGGTGATGAATACTTATCTTATAAAAATACGGTTAAGCCTCGAAAAACAATAAAAGAAGGGGTACTATGCCATGAGAACTGTAGGATGGATTGCTCTAGCAAATTTAATAGAGAAGAAAGACAGTCCATTCTAGAAGATTTTTACAAATTAGATGTAAATGGTAAAAACGCTTTGCTATTCAGTTCCATAGTAAGCAAACCTGTTTCACGACGTCGTACTAATGCCAAAAAAAATAAGTCTGCGACCTACAAATATTTTATTAAACACAGAAGCTTGACAACAGAGGTTTGTAAATTGGGATTGTGTGGTCTATACCAAATATCGCGAAAGAAGGTGGATATCATAATCCAGAAAATCAAGAGTGGAGCTTCTGCTCCGCTTCCAGATAGACGAGGCAGACACGATAATCGTCCCCATAAAATCGACGAAGAAGTCACACAACGCATAAAACTGCATATATCAAGCTTTCCGGCTGAGCAATCTCATTACTCACGTAACAAAAATATGTACAAACGTTATTTGTCACCACTTTTAAATGTCACAAAAATGCACGAACTTTATTTAGCGACGTGTGTAGAACAGAATTTACCGGAAATATATAAAATTAAGAAATGTACATATAACAAAGTATTTGTTACTGAATTTAATCTCTCTTTTGGATACCCCAAGAGCGACACATGTGCCACTTGTGATGCTGGAAACTCCAATGAAGAGCATGTATTAAATTATCACGCCGCGATTGAAGCGATGGCTACTGATAGAAATAAACCCAAAGAAGATATTGGATTGTTATACCTCACAGTAGACTTACAACAGACCATGCCACTTCCCAAAATACCGACTTCTAAGGCTTTCTATTTACGCCAGATTTGGTTTTACAATTTGGGCATCCATGTTGTTGACCAGACCAAACAAAAAGCTGTCTGCTGCACATGGACAGAAGACGTAGCTGACAGAGGTAGTGTTGAAGTTGCTAGCTCTCTACTAAGATTTGTTGAAGTGGATCAATCTTGTCGCAATAAGCATCACTTAGTAATATGGTCGGACTCGTGCGCTGGACAGAATAAAAATTTCAACATTATAGTCTTGTACCAATACATGATTTTGAAGGGTTACTTTAAAATTATTGACCACAAATTTCCTGAAGTCGGTCATTCCTATTTGGACTCTGATAGAGATTTTGGCCGCATCGAAAAGATCATGCGCAAGCATGAGGCAGTTTATGCGCCTGAGCAATATCGAGAGATTATAGGCAAAGCATCTAAAAACAATGTTGTTATTGACATGACGGATCATTTTCGTAGTATCAACGACTTGCAAAAAAAACTCAATTTGACAAACAGAAAGGTGGACGAAAACAAGCAAAAAGTTAACTTCAGGGACGGTATTAAATGGATAAGGGTAGAAGAATTCGGTGCCTACTTATATAAAGAAAATTATGACAAAATGATGCCATTTAGAAAAGTGGATATATTAAAAAAAAGAGGTCAAGTAGAAGACTTTGTAGTTGGACGTGTTCAGGGAAAATATGGTACAATTTCTGAAGAAAAGAAAGCTAATATTAAAGAACAGATGAAATTTGTGAAACCAGAATATAGATATTATTATGAAAATATTGTAGGTCAAGGTTAACTTGGTGAAACTGTTTTTTTGTTTGTTTAATTACGTTTTTTAAGTAGTTGCCTCATTCTTCCTTAATTTAAGCATACAAATTATTTATATTTCAGCGCTGAATGAAGGAGTTATGTACATATTTTTTTCAATAAATACATATTCTTAAACATTTATTTTATTTTTTCACTCGATATTAGTAGTTGCGTGTATTTACTATAATTCGACATAAATAGTTAGTAAAATAACAACAGGTAAAAAGATTTATCTCAATGATAAGTAACAAAACTTTGGTGCCCGTTATCTTCACATTTACAAATTGTATCATATCCCCTTCATCCACTCATGTCTTCAATTATTGTGCTTGTGTATCATTACTAATACAATGTAGTTATTGAATTGTTACTTGCTTTGTAACTAAGTGTAATAGATTACGAGGAATTTCATTCTTTGCAACATAGTAATTTGTGCCTGTGATTTGAGACCCATTTTGTTAGGCTGATAAAATACAAACTATTTGACTGAGCAATGTAATGTGTTATTTGTTTTGTAGTTTATATTCTTAAGTTTACGTAACATAAACATTACAGGCGCTAGAGCTGTGTTTCGCTTAGATTATACATGTAACACGAGGCCGACTTTTGTTATGAAATCAAGCGCCGCCATTTTTCGAATAAATTTGTAACATGTATTATAGAAAAAATATGTATGGTAGGTGTATGAGGTTTTTAGCTATATTAATGTACATACGTGTAATATATTGTAAATAAATGATATTTTAATAAGAAACTGTTTATTTTATTTATAATAATGAAAAACGAGAGGTTGTTAGACTACTCCTTTATTGAATAACAACATAACATAATTTTTATACATCTTCATATATTATTATGGATACTATATAATAGCAAATTTAATGAGGTTTCCGTATTACTAACACATGTTAGTGCTTTTCATACAAAAATACAAAGATATTACGATAATAAGGCGTGAAGGTCGCGCGCTCGACCCGTGTCTGTGGAGACACCGCACGGCGGTGCCACAGAAGCCCATTTTCAAGATGGCGGCGCTTCACGTACGAGAGGATTTTTAGGTATTTTTTTTTTAGGATTTTCGGAACTTTTACAATCTTAATAGTACAAAGCAATTATCGTCGTCGATGGTTTATATGCCACTTACAACACACCTTTTTTTTTTCACTGTATAAACGGTCATCCGTTATATATGTACAAAAAAGCTCGAATTACATGTACCAAAAAGATGCCTATAGCTCACATAAATATAGGAATTTGGTAAAACCTTTTTAATTGTATGTTCTTATGGATATATAAGGTCCTAATTTATTAGGTAATTTCCTTTGAAAGGATTAATATGTAAGTCAAATACATTCACTTGAGCTAAGAATTACATGGATATAAGTTTTTTTTTGTAATTAACATAGTACTAGCAAGACGAAAACTGCTCCTTGAACGGCGAACATTAAGAAAAAAATTAAATTGTTGTAATAATTTAAATTATGGCTTAACCCATATATTGATTCGAAAACGAAACAAGAGGCACTACCTCTTGTTTCGTACCTTTCCTAAAAGCCTAATAAATCGTTTATTAGTGCAGTAAAATGTAAAAAAAGCCATATATTGCAGGGCTATGGAAGTAGGTTCTATTTGCAACAAAGATTTTTGGGTAGCGTTGACATTTGAATCAAATACTAAGCAATGCAAGTTGTGTCGTGTTTGTCGTCAGCCAGAAAAAAGTAAGTAACCGTTTAATTTAGTAAAGCTTTGTACTTTTCACAGGTTTATAGTAAATTTGGATAGATTATAAACTAATTCGTGTATTTAGAATGATTAAATATGAATTTATAAATACCTATATTGTCTTTATAACTTTCGTGTTTCGAAAACGATACGTCGGGCAAATATATAGGTGAGGCATATATTTTTGGTTTTAGGCGAAACACACACTTAACTACAAATGAAATCGTTGATCAAATCAATGATTTAGCTTCGGATGATGAGGTGACAGCAGCTAACATATACATTGACCCTCCAGGTCATGGAAATGTGTCAGATTCTGAAAATTTATCACGTCGTCAACTTTTGGCACCTGCTGAACTGACGCTAAGTGGAATAAATATCAGTGATGGTAGCGAGTCTGAAGAAGAAGCTTCACTCCCAAGCACGAAAAGCCAGTCACAATCTTTAGCAACCCGTAAGCTGGGCCGGCCATCGCGATCTACAGATAATCCACCGCTTCTACCTCCACCGCCGCCGCCACTGCCAAAGACAGCCCGAAAATGGGTGAAGAAAGGATTACCCCAACATAATGACGAGTGGGTCGCACCATTCCCAAGGTCAGTCATTACTTTGTCCGATGCCTCAGAACCAGTCTATTCAATCAATTTTTTTTAATTGTTTTTTAGCTACGAAGTTATCATGCATATTGTCCGTCATTCTGTAATTTATGCAGTACAAAAAGGAAACCCAGGGTTTACCCTGTCTGATAGTGGCGTTTATTGTTTCATTGGCATTTTGATATTGACTGGGTATTCTCCACTGCCGCGACGTCGGATGTATTGGGAAACTAACGAAGACACACATAATATCTTGGTGGCGAAATCCATGCGGAGAAACCGATTCGAAGAAATTCTTCGATATTTCCATGTGGCCGATAATACCAACCTTTGCCCTAATGATAAAATGGCTAAAGTCCGCCCTATTTTTGATTTACTGAATAAGAAGTTCCTTCAATATGCTGTAATCGAAAAGGACATCAGCATAGACGAATCTATGATACCTTACTATGGTAGACACGGTTGTAAGCAGCATATCAGGGGAAAGCCTATTAGATTTGGCTTCAAGACGTGGATTGCAGCCTTGCGCTTAGGATATTGCTTATACGCCGACCCATATCAAGGTCGCTATGAATCATATAGTAGTGGGTTAGGCCAATATGTTGTGCAAAAACTGATGACTGAGATTCGGAATGTCTACGAAGAAACAAGATTTTCAGTTTTCATCGACAACTTTTTCACAGGATTACCGTTGATAACAGCAATGAAAGAAAAAAAAATTAGTGACGGGTACAGTTCGTAGTAATCGTACTGAGAAGTGTCCTTTGAAAGATGAGAAGTCATGCAAGAAGGAACAGCGAGGTTACCATGATAGTCGGCTCGATCTAAACAGCGGCATTTGTGCTGTACGCTGGAATGATAACAGTGTAGTAACTCTGATATCGAGTGAATACGGCGTAGAGCCTATACGAACTGCAAGGAGATATTCAGCTGCGCAAAAACAAAGAATAAATGTGCCACAACCCAACATTGTATACCAATACAATCGTTTTATGGGAGGGGTTGATCGATTAGATGCAAATATCGGTACCTATCGATTAGCAATGAGGGGCAAAAAGTGGTACATTCCCTTGCTTTTCTGGTTAGTAGACGTTGCGGTCAATAATGCCATCCTGCTAGCTCGCAATTTCTCTAACGATATAGATACACTCGAATTTCGACGTAGCATTTCTCGAACCTTACTTCAAAAGTATGGCAATGATAAGCAGCGTCCGGGACCCAGCAAACGGGTATCTACGAGTGTACCTACATCAGTACGAAAGCATAACGCTGAGCACATGATCGGCAGGGCGCCTAGTCGACTGCGATGTGCCTACTGCAAAAGCCTAACAGTCACTTTCTGTCAAAAATGTGAAGTCAATTTACATTCTAAATGTTTCTCTTCATTTCATTCATAGTTTTTTTTTTTACTGTAACTTCCTGTGGATATATAATAAATACACTCATTCTAACACATTTGTTTTAATTCCCCATAGCGAATGTAGGATATATGCCCGTTATTTCGTTTTCGAACACCTCTAAAATACCTACTAAACACAAAAACTAGTAAATACTAAAATATGGGGTTATCAATATAAGCATATCCGAAAATAACCAAAATCTAAATCTGAAAGTAGTTCTGGGCATATATGGGTTAAATGAATTCTTATCACTTACACATTGACCCCTAGGAAATTACCTAATTAATTAGGACCTTATATAATAGATGTTTTGGGCCCCTATCCAGCTTACAACGTCTGATGCCAATATTATGAAAGAAGAATTTAAAGATGGTTCCGTAATGAAGGAATATTTTGAGCCTGGTGATGCATTTGTTCTGGATAGGGGATTTCGGAGTGCCTTGGCCTTACTTAACACGTGTGGCTATTGCAGGGTTCGTTACAACAGGGCGAAACACAATAGAGGCAAACAATCGAGAGCAGTCACCATTTTTCGTTGGGTAGTGGTAGTAATCAAAGGTAGATTTAAAAGAGACTTTAAACTTCTTAGGCAAGAATATTTTAAAGTAGAATCTAAGCATTTGATGCAAGACTTGAGGTGGCTGCTGATTTTTTAAATGCTTTTCATCCTGTTATAACTAACGATGATGGGATGATGCCGTGGAAATTCTTCAAATAATAAACGAAAATATGTACAGGCAGAATATGTTAGCAACATAAATTAGACAGAAGAAGAGCAGAATTTAGACCAACACCAGTCAACAACAATGTTGTAACAGATTTTCCACGGCTTACGAATACATATAGTGAACTAGTATTAGTTTCCTTAGGAATATACCAAATAAAACTGGCTCGCACCTATTATGTGAAACACGTAAGGGTAGATGGCTCCTACGTAATAGAAGTGTGGAGGAAGTAGATAATGACCTTTTAAGAGAACTTGAGGGTACAACAACTTCAAACAGTATTTGGTTATTAAGAGGTAAAATTCATTCTCGACATATCAATACGAAAACATATATTGTATACATTTTGGTTGACAGTTCTCTATCTGGAAGGCAGGCCATATTGCAGTATTATTGTAACTGTATAGTGGGAACGCGTACAGTAGGCTGTTGTGCACATACAATGTCAATTATATGGTACCTGAGTTGGGCTAGGTATCAAGAAAATATTTCACCCCCTGCACACTTCTTAGATTCCATTCTAATTACTTATGAAGGTGAATGACGGATGCTGTAATGTAATTAATAAATAATAAAAAAATTATAGGTACAACAAATGTTGTTTTCCTTTATTTAAAGAACCTATTTCCTATACCTAGGAACCATAAACCCACCTACCGTCAAAAACTAGGTATCAGTATATAGGCATATGTTATAAGGATTAATAAATAGAAGTATGCACCTACGCTATAAATCTTAAAATATTTTTCCACAATCATTAACTATATTTTCCTGTGGTCTAGTAGTTTCATGCGCGACTACCGTGCATACGGTCTTGGGTTCGATTCCCGGGTTGGGCAGCGTTATTGGGTTTTTCTGTTAAGAAATTCACAATAGCAGCCCAGAATTAAGAATAGTGCCCCATAGACGTCAATAGGCACACCACCTATTACATGGGACTTAAAACAGTATTGGTGGAATGTGGGTGCACCTGTGTACACCTTTGCCTATCTCTTAGGGGAATACAGGTGTTGTCCTTTATTGATATATTTTCTTGCTGCAGGTTAAGTCTTATAAAGCTGGCACTTGATTAGTGTTTTTAAGACATTTATAAATGCATGCGTAGCGAAATCAAAAGATACATATTTTTGTGGAAAGAGATAACTGCGGTCGTGTCAATTTAGTCTTCTGTTTAGGGGCTGAATAAGTAGCGATGACGTCACCATAATACACAATAAAACGTTGAATATAATATATTGTTAATATAATACAATCTCTAACATAACCTAACCATAGATTCGAGCTCATATATCTTGATTATACAATTGTCAATCAAACTGAAACTAAGGCAGCTTAAAGATTTTATCTAACAAAAGACACAAATTTTTTACTTGTGGCATTTCATCATTTTGAAACATTAATTTTCGTTAAACGATACCTTATAATATCCACAATAAACAGGCTTTTTTTTTGTTTAATGTAAAAACAATACATAAAACTCATACAAAACCAAATTTCATAGGTGTTTCGATTTTTTTGATGAGAAGTGTAGATAATTAAATTTTAGTATTATAGATCCGCAATGGTTGCTATTGTACACGAAGAATTCTATAAAGTTACATACATTATTAAATGTTATAAAATGTGGGTGCTAGAAGAAGTTACATTGTTCTTATCTCATAACAGAAGCTAAAATACATTAGTGGCGTAGGGTCCATACAACTCGATTCCTACCGACTTTCTTTTTATAAATGACAGCCTTTATGAATTACCCCAATCCATTCTATCAGCTCTGTTCTATTCACGTGGACCTGGGCAGCAACGATTGACAAACTTTAACATCCCGTAACCGTAACGTATAACCCGTTGCATTAATTCTGCTAGCTAACAAATTGCAAAACCCATACTTAGTCATGCTGACCATAATAAAATAACACATGCCTGAATGGAATCTTCATACAGTTATTGTTGACTTTGAGCACTTTAAGCAAGCTTTATTGAGAAATAGTCGCGATGTTGGGATTAAAACCAAAGAAGAAAATGACCATGTGGCTAACTGTAGTGCTTTAGCTCATCTTGCAATTGAAATTGTAGAAGATGGTTGGTTAGCCATAATGGAAGTAGCCCCCAATAGTGAAACTCTCATAAAATTGGACACTTGGATGGACAATGCGTCTTTTACAAGAGATTTAAGGAATTGCGAAGGACAACGTCATAGAACGACGAACCTGGTTGAATCGTAGCACAAAAGATTAAATAATGTAATCACTAAAAAACCACGCTTACTTAAGTTCTTACAAACGATTAAAGAAGATGCTGTTTATTTTGAGTCGACTGAAGACTGAAGAATGATCTGAAACTGGCTTTGATTGTAAAGCAGTTAAAAATAGAGAAAAATACAGGGCTGCGATCATTACAACAAATTAGCAAATTATTTGAAACTTTGAAATTTAAATTTACATGTCTCTTAATAGTTTTAAGTCTGTTTCCACATATACACACAAATAATACTAAACTTTTAATGGGATTTTAAAAATTTGGGTATGAAAGAAAGGCTGTGACTTTTAGATTTATAAGTATTTTTTACCATGTTATGTAAATTTTCAATTCATTATGGGCCGAATTTTAAAAATATTTTAAACATAACATAACATAAATTACTTACTGGCTTAATTTCCAGATATCATTTTAGATTTTTTCAATTAGATTTTCATGTTTATTAGACTTCTGAATCCAGAATCCGACTTTTTTTTAATTTTGTCATTTGATTTTTGAATATTTTTAATTGTTGAATTTTATTTAATGATTAAACGAACTTACCACAAGTGAAGTTCTATCATAATTATACGAAGTGCCTTGTCCGAAGAGATTAGTACCTGTAATAATTGTTTTTAGTACAACACTATGTAGTATCGCGTAGATGCTGCCACTCAATGCACAATTTTTTTTTTCCTTGGCATCTCTGTTTCGGTTGTCATTTAGTTGAGAGTGTAGTTGATATTTCCAGAACGCTTATGGGTTAGATTGTTAGGGTTGGGAGGGTGTTACTAATCTCTCCGGACGAGGCACTTCGTATAATTATGATTGAACTTCACTTGTGGTAAGTTCGTTTAATCTGTGCAGAACGCCCACGCACAGCTACCGATAATAGTAGCTATTAATATTTAATGTTTATTCTATCAATGTCTATCAATCAATGTAATCAATATCTAGAAATAATTAGCCATAAATTAGTATTAGAACATTTAATTTGTTATTTTGAACACGAAACAAGAGAGTTGTGATTGGTGGATATGAATTTTTGAACATGGTTGCCCCTGCGACCATACAAAATTATATATAAGCGGAGCATTGTAAAAAGTTAACGTTCATTATTGTAAAGTCAAGATTGTTGTTATTATGTTATATCGAGAATAAATAGTCTTCAAGCGAACCGGGAGTTTAATTAAACACGTGAATATCCTCCAACCCAGTGAATAGTGTGGGGTCGGCAGAGCACCCCATACATAATCATTAATTATACTTTGTGCCTCGTCCTTGAGATTAGTACCTGTAATAATTGTTTTTAGTACAACACTAGTAGACTTTGAGAGCAGAGTTCTGGAAATATCCCACACTAAGATGAGGGTACGAATTAAAATGATAATTTTTCTTTTTTATAGAATTATAATTTTTGTCTCCAAAAAATAAGGTCTTAATCTTCACAAATTTAAGTAATTTTAATTTAAAATAGCCATCACAGTAATCAATTGGGTAACTTAGGTTTTTAATTAGCTGAGATATTCAGAACTGTGTTAATTGTTACAGTTCCATTAATATAATCAAAATATAATCCTATTTTACAGGAATTACAGTTTTACCTATGTTATTTACTTATTTATTGCTGTGTTTATCATAAATAATCTATAAGATCTGTGAATATAATTATGCCTTTTTTAAAATACTACTTATCTTGTTTGTGACGACATCCATTTACGTTAAAAGCCGTCAGTGGCGTGTACGGATCTAATAGGGATACTACGTACAGATATACATGTGTCAAACAACGAAGTATCATACGAAGTAGGAGAGAGGGCCTCTCTTCTCAATCAGAAAAGAGGCCTTCTGTCCTACTTCGTCAAATGAAAACGATACGTGACATTTTCCTTTTTTTTATATCTAACGGAATCAAGCACAATAAGGGCAAAGAAAATTGCCATACAGCCGCTCTATTTTAACCTGTTCCATTTTTGTTATTAACTTGTTTTATGTAATCTCTCAAATATTATTAAATTAGTTAATTGCAGGGCCCTTCGCAAATACAACGACGAAGATTGAACGTGGAATTCGATACATACTAATTAATCACATTCTGTTTTTAATCACAGTTGAAAAATTACACTGGCTAAGTCAGTCTGATCATTATTAATTATTGATCTATTATAAAATTTTCCAAATGTGCTGGAGTTGCTACTCCAGCCTGCTGTTTTAAGAATCTGATCTAGTGTCACTCCTAATTTATGGGCTTAGGATGTTGCAGCATGGCGTGTGCTGTGTGCTGAGAATGCTGTTACATCAATACCGCTGGACTTTAAAGTAGTTTAAATCCAACGACTAAGAGTCTGTTTTGTCACTATGTTAAATGGCTTCTTGATGCCTATAAATAATTCTTTACCTTTACGGTGATTTGCAGTTTTACTAATATAAGCAAAAACCAGAAATATGTACATATTTCTGGTTTTTGTCTGAAAAAGGGTAATTGAAGCACCGGTTCGTTGGAACCTATTTTAGAGGTTTTGATGAGATCTGGGATTTTGATTGTAATTTGTGCAGATTTTATTTCTATATTATCTGTGTTTATTTTTGACAGGGTCTGGACTCTTTGTGTTGTAGCAAGAGCAAGCAATGTTATGCATTTTTTTTATATTTTCTTTAGAGACAAAGTCTCATTTGGGTACCAACTCCCCAGACTTTCAAGTACTTCGGATGTGTCCCAGGTAACATTGTACTTAGGAGTGGGTGGACGCAGTCTGAATACACCCTTAAAAAATCTTTTTATTCTGTCGTCTGCAGATTTACTAATGCCTAACAATAGTGACAATGCAGCTCTGTGGCTGTTAAGTGTGCCATACTGACTACCGGAGTTTAAAAGTTGTGTTAAGAAATATATAACTGTTGGGTGGACGCTTCATAAATGTCAACCTTATTTTTGATGCAAAAGTTGTACCAATTTATTAAGCATGAGTTATACTGTTTGTATGAATTTTCTGATAGTGATGGTAGCATGATTTCTAATGATGACGGTGGTAGACTTCGTCGCAATAACGCTGTCCGCACAAGACTCCGGCAGCCAGGGTATATGGAGGGGTTGGTATGGACTTTTCCTTTGCTGGAATGAGACACAATAATATTCTCATTAGGTTTGAATATAATCATCACTGATAACAGGAGTTCCCTAAATAAAGGGAACCAGGGTTGGGTTGGCCATAAAGGGACCACCATAATGCCTTTTGCTTTATCTGTTATCGTTTTTCTTAGTGCTTTTAGGATAATTGAGAATGGTGGAAATGCGTAAAAAATGTATGGCGTCCAGTTTACTGTAAATGCGATGGTAAGACCATCTGGGTCATTATGCCACGATATATATTTATCGCATTTTTTGTTAATGCGGCATGCAAATAAGTCAATTTCTGGTATCCCAAGTTTGTCTATCAAGCGATTATATGCTTCTTCTTTTAATTCCCATTCGATGTCTGGATGTGATTTCCGTGATTCCTCATCAGCTATTAGATTTTCAGAGGACTTAATGTAAGAAGCGAAAATAAAAATATTGCGGTTTTCGCGCCATTGCCAAATATCCCTAGCCATATCAGAGAGATGAGGATATTGAATGCCGCCCATTCGATTAATGTAGGATATTGCTGTACAGTTGTCTATGCGCAACAATATTTCACAATTATTAAAATATTTTCCAAAGATTTTTAGAGCAATGAATGCTGCTAATAATTCTAGGTAATTGATATGATATTCACGTTCCTTGACAGACCACTGACCACTTGCTCTCTCATCTCCGCAGGCAGCACCCCATCCCGTGGTTGAGGCGTCAGAAAAGATTTCAGTTATGTAATTGTTAAGTTTAATTTTATTTACCGTATTTTGAATGGCGTGTAACCACCATTCAAGATCTGGTTTAACTGTTTTTGGAATGTTCATGTATTTTTCATAGTTATATTTACCTTGAAGGCTTAAGAATTTGCAACGTTCTAGTTGTTTAGTGTAAAGCCAACCATATTCAATTGCAGGGCAAGCAGAGACCAGTAATCCTACAAGGCGTGCAAATTGTCTTGATTTTACAGCGAGTTAACTCAAGAAATTTTTATAATTCCTCTTTGATGAGGTCTATCTTAACAATAGGTAATTTTACATGATATTTATGTGAATCAATAATATATCCCAAAAATATACAGGTATTTGAGGGGACTAGTTTGCTTTTTTCCTCACACTAGTTTCCTTTGTGTTATGAATATTTTCTAAGCATTTATTATATGAATTGCCAATCAGTAGTATATCATCGAGATATATTGTTGATAAGTAACCACAGGATCGAAGTAATTTTATTACAGGTTTCATAACCTTGGTGAAAATATAAGGAGCAGTGTTCAGACCAAATGAGAGTACGTTGAACTCATATAGTTTTTTATAAAAGAATCTTAAATACTTTCTAGAGCTTTTGTGAATTTTAATAAAAAAAATATGCATCTTTAAGGTCTAGTGTGGTCATAAAACAGACTTGTGATATTATTTTGAATGCTGTTCGCAGGTCTTCAAGTTTGAAATGTCTGGTGTCTATAAATTTATTTAGGCTTTTTAAATTTAGGATGAAACGCATACTACCATTTGGTTTTGGTCTTAAGAATATACTTGACACAAATTGGTCACTACATGGCTTGCATTCTGATATTGCACCAATGGAAATCAATTTGTGGATAGCCTCCTTAAAATATATTTTATCATTTGGAGTGTAATTAGGTATTGCAGGTGCTGATACCTGAATGACAGGCTGTGAAAATTTCAATTTGTAGCCATCAATCCATGATAACACAGTTCTGTCATCTGTGATAAGTTGTGCCGGTGGAGCTTTCCAGTTTTTTGGTTGGTATGTGTTCGGTTTTGGTTTTGCCTTCATAGAGTTGGAATTGTATGTTTTTGTTTCCGCTCCTGATTTGGAGACTGCTTTAGCAGCTCTTAGTGTTTCGGCCAGCGCTTCCCCGAAAAGATATCCATCTATTTTTGTTTTTTGTACTTGGTCTTTAATGTCTATATTGAGTGAGCTGCAGCTGAATTTACGTCTTGTAATGAAGTCCGAATGCTGTACATCGCACAAGATCCGGCTAGCATCCATTACTATACTTAATTAATTCTGTGTCCTTTTCTTTAGAATTTATTAATTTAGTCAATATTGCTCCTAAACAGGAGATGGCGCTACTAAGCAGATTCTGTTTTGCTTCTATGGCTTTGTCACGGTTGACAAGTACCTGCGGCAATGCTGCTTTTATATCATTATTTAAAAGAGGGGCACCTAATTTTGTTGCATTTATTGGCAATCAGTATTTTTGCTGTAGCTCTTTCCTAAGTTCTTTTGTCAGGCCACAGGTTGCTATGTGTTCTAGTCGGCTAGCCACCTCTTTGTGGAGTTCTGCTCCATTCTCTGTATTGGTATTTGGATCAGCACCGAGTATTTCCAATACATCAGTACCTAATATGTTGGCATCTTCCTCCTCCTGTAAATCTATGACTGTTATGTCTGGGCTGGGGTTATGAGGAAGATCACTAGCATTACATCAGTAGCTACTGGTTGGCATGCTTCATCTATGACGTCGTCCCGGGCGTCGCCTGTTATGATGTTACAAAGCATTAGACGACCTACTGATCATTATATTGTCAACTGTCATTATTAACCTATTCGTGGTTAAAGTTTAAGTCAATTAGACGTTTGTAATCTGGTGTGTGTAGCAATTCCCAAGAATTGAACGAAACCAGTAAGATGTTGAATGGTGTGAGACAGTCCCATGATCTGCTCGAAGACATTCGTTATGACTGACCACAAAAGAATCGGAAAAACCGTTTTGTGTTAGTCAGTTGACAATGTTTTGTTATGCGATGAGACAGCCCGGTGACTTGCTCGAAATGCATATATATGGTTAAATATTTCTATATATATATACTTTGATTAATTACAATTTACGATGCCGAGGAGAAGACGAGGTCGTCTCCTCGGCACCCAAGTCAGGTGACTTGGGTGCTAACCGCACTGATGACTAGAGAGAGACAGATCAAGATCTATTTTCTTGGCGTATTGCTATGTCAGAATTGCGTTATTTAGTGAGTGACAATGAAGTAGATAGACTTAGAATGCAACGAGTTCGTGCACATCAAACACAACAACAGCAAGCACGACATCATGAAATTGAGCGAATCCGCAGACGCAGTGCTCCTGTGATTCTTCAACGAGCTGCATTCCACTATGATCCGGCAATTGATTATTGTGCCGACAAATCGGTAACAATTGGGGAAATGAAAATAATTTGTAAATATTGTAAGGCGTTAAAATACACTGGTGTATCTACTGGATTATGTTGTGCTGGAGGCAAAGTAAAATTGCCACAATTGGTCCCACCACCAGATCCTTTACGATCTTTAGTTTCTGGAATTGGAAATTATTCTAAGCACTTCTTGGCCAACATTCAGAAATATAACAGCTGTTTCCAGATGACATAATTTGGCGCTACACATATTATACAGGACAATTTCATGCCCACTTTCAAGGTATTATACCAGAATAATTTTTAATAATATTCAATATGTACTAAAATATATATATCGGAAATAATTAATGGACAAATTTTTAAAAATTACAGGTAGAAGGACAAATTTATCACTTACTGGGGGCACTGTTACCACTACCTGATGCAGATTATCAATTTTTACAAATTTATTTTATGGGCTATTTAGATGCGGAAGTTGATTATCGTTGAGCTCACAATCCAACAGTGAAGAGAACCATTGTCCAAGAATTACAAATGTATCTTCATCAGAATAACAATTTAGTAAACATGTTCAAAATAGCATTGGATCGGATGCCATCTGATAGCCATAATATTATCATTCGAGCTGATAAAACGCCTGCCGGTGAACACACAAGGAGGTTTAATTCACCTACCATTGACGAAGTGGCTGTTGTCATTCTGGGAGAAAATTTACAATCTAGAGATATTGTGCTTCATCGTCGGAATAGTGATTTAAAACGTGTATCTGAAACACACAGGAGTTATGATGCATTACAATATCTTTTGATCTACTTGCAGGGGGAAGATGGATACCATTTTAATATCAAAATGGTAAATCAAGTAACAGGTGAATAAATTGAACAAGATTAAATAATATTTTTAAATTCAATTCATCTAAGTAACAAATTAAACATTCATCATTTTGATTGCAGGTGCTGAAACCAACAAAAAAGTTAGTGCTATGAATTTCTATTCATACAGACTCATGATCCGTCAAGGTGAAGTAAATCATATTTTGATGTGTCAAAGACTTTTTCATCTGTTTGCAGTTGACATGTATGTCAAAATTGAGACTAAACGATTGTCATACATCCGTTTGAACCAACGACAGCTACGATCAGAGGAATACATTCTTCTCCGCGATGCTATAAATGCCGATGGCAATGTGAATAATGTGGGAAGAATGTAAATTTTATCCAGCCACTTATATAGGAAGCCCACGCCACTTGCACGAATATGCTCAGGATGCTATGTCATATGATAATCCATCAGGTAAACCACAATTTCATCTTTATATTTTATTTTAACTTTATTTTCAGCACTGTTGAAAACTACTTATCTACTTTCCGCAACCAACGCCATCTTCCTTTTTCCTTCCCCCTCTTTCACACTCATTCATTCGTCCGGAAACATACAAGTAAAAGATGAATACTAATGGCTAGTTTAAACAGTGCGAGCTGCTGCCTAGCCAGTAGTTTACAACACTGCATATATATAGAAAAACTCCCTTTAGGTAAAATTACTAAAAAGTGTATTATTTCGTACTCTTCGGTCAGCAATGTAAGAAGTTAACATTTTAAAAAGTGTTCATGTATGAAAACTGTATTTATTATTTTATTCAGACACATTATCATAAAGTTAAAAATTCTATAGGTAAGCAATGGTAGGATGTTATTATTGGGGCGTACGGCACGCGTAAGCAAGGCATAGGAACGATATAAATAAAACAGGATAGTGTAAATAACGTTTCGAAAGGGTATATTTGACTATTGTACTTCTGTTTATAGAAATGCTATTGATTTTATTTCCCAATTGTACTGTATTTTTTTAGAAGAAATGAATGTATTCTAAATAATATGCGAATATTTAATGACACATCATTTTTTAAATACCTTCAAGATATAATTATAATCCCATTGGGTTATAGACTGTGGTTTAAAGTCTGTCGAAATCATTTCCGAGCGTAAATTAGGTTTAGTTTCTACTTTAAAACTAAAATGCAACACGTGCAAAGAAATATTTGTCATTTGTTGCAATGACCCTGAAATTGACATAAATATTAATACAGTTGCTGGTGCAGTGCCAATATGGTGTGGCTATGATACACAAGTAAATGAATTATTGGCTGCAATGAATTTGCCCCAAATATCCCAAAATATTTTTAATAAAAGAATGGAGAGAGTAAAAAAGTGTGGGAAAAATAAATGATCAAATCTATGAATGAAGCTGCTAATGAAGAACGTCGATTGGCTTTTGAAGACGGTAAAGTGAGTAACAAAAAACGGTATCCCACTTATTGACGTCATTGCAGATGGTTGTTGCGGAAAAGATCTTATAAAAAGAATTACTCGTCCCTATCAGGCGCAGCTGCGATAATTGAAAAAAGAACAGGGAAAATTCTAGTTGGTGTGAAAAATTAATATTGCTGCACCCATGCAGTGAAGAAAATTTTCACACCTAAAGAGCACGAGTGCTATAAAAATTAAGACGTAGACCAAAAAAATGGATTATATAATATTAACAACAATATTTTCAGGGCCTTAAACTGGAATGGAAATTACTATTTCTGTAGAAGGGTTTAAAAATACATCCAAATTCACAATTTATTATAAGCAATATTATGTAACGTTGTACAATTAAAGTTACAATATTAAATGGAAAAAGAATACGGTCGCGAACAGGATTCGAACCTGCGCCTCTGCTGCGCTCTGACCACTAAGCCATCTCGACACTCGACAGGTCGAGATGGCTTAGTGGTCAGAGCGCCTGGAGTATTCATCCGGGAGGCGCAGGTTCGAATCCTGTTCGCGACCGTATTCTTTTTCCATTTAATATTGTAACTTTAGAGTTCGCTAAGCATGCGTTAATGCTTTTCAAAGATTTATCTTGAAGTTGTACAATTAATTTCAACGTTCCTTATAAATAATGTTGTATTTTATGATAATATAATAATTTAAAAACCTATTTAAAATTAACTTCGCTTAAAATTATATAAAATTTAACTTATTTAACTCAAGTTAAACGAAATCAATACGTCATGTCACTGTAATAGGGTTCCAATTCGTTCGCATGATTCCGATTAGTGTTTGTCACACAATTCCCTCACGTTCTACCAAACGTGACCGTTCCCCACTCAATAGAATGTTCCATGCGCCAGAACAGCACCCGTCCGTCGGCGGCTTCGACAACAGCGGCAGCGCGGTCGTGAGTCGTGAGAGTGCTTGAGGCGCACGTACACTCGCTCCCTGATAGCACCCTAATTGCTAAGCGTTTGTCGTCTATCGTGTCGTTTCACATTTTATACATATCGGATAATAATTTCTATTGTTTCTTTCCCTTTTTTGTTTTTTTTTTTTTAAATACCGTTTAATTCCGTATTGGGTAAGTGTTGACAAATTCATATTTTTGCTAACATGCTGAGTGTGGCTACGTGGCTAATGACATGACCTTAAGTCACCCTCATATTTTCATCACGTCATTGTGACCTTTGTCATACTTTATTTTTCACTTCCTTTCTTTTGCTTAACATATTTTAAGCATAATTACAAATGTTATTTTAAATATTATGTAGTGCTTTACACTTTTATTTTAAATATTATGTAGTGCTTTATTCTTCTGTAAACTCCGATTTTGACTGTGACGTTGCACACACTCGCCCTTAAGCGCTGTAGTACCATCCGCTTTACACTGCTACGCCACGGTCGCAGTCAGGAGAGGATTAAGCAGAAGACTTTTATTTATTTAGTGGACATCAATTCCAGGGTCCAAAGCTCTGGGTACATATCCCGGTTAGTACTTCCCACCACCAGTCGTCATCTACTGCTGGACATCACTACCATCATCTTGTCCCTGCGGGTCATTCACCTGCCGGCGCCACATCCTCGGCCTCCGCGAGCGTCTTCACAGCATTGACGCCAGGACAGTACTATTGTGCGCCTACCTTCATAGAACATAGATAAAAGAAATTGTGACGGGCCTTACGACAAATTACGATTACGATAAATTTATGTTACGTGAGTAGTGTTGTGTTTTCTTTATCATAAGTTTAAAGAACACACCTCACCCGTATCAATTAATATCCGCCGGTGATGCACCGCTACCTATTCGAAATTATTACAGTCAAGACCATATGAAAACATAACCATTGAAAAAATCGAGAAATCTTTGACATAATCTACAGGCTCTTACTACGACTACAAGTAAAATGCAAACACGTTGCTGTTGTTCTCTATGGAATTTAACATGTGGAGCATTATAAGATTATACTATTGCATCAAGTTTGCACACAAAAGTTGCAGTCATTTCATATGCCCAAAGCTCCATTTACAGCTTCTCCTATGGTAGCACATAAATTACCAAGAAACAGGCCCCTTAAAAGATTTAGTCCATATTCAATGCAATATGTAGACACGGAAATTATAATAATCATATCCGCAACCTGGTCCTTAAGGCGATTAGATAGGCCAACTGCAAATGAGACATATCTTTGGAGGCTTACTTCTCCTAAATGGATGAACCAAATGCTTCCAAAAAATATATCATAATTTTTTTAATCTATAAATTTTATATTTGTACATATGTGTAAAAAAAAAACTTATAAAATTATTGTATACCCAAGACGGATTGATTGGTGTATCTGACAGCTTCATATGATTAACAACTACCTATTAAATACTTAATCAGAATTTTTTGTGTATTGTGTGGATTTTTTCAAGTCATATTATGGTAAAAGAATGAAACTCAACTTTGAAAAATCTAAGAAAAAAAAAAAACTGGAATTTACTATATTTTGAAAGACAGAATAGTTGAGATATATTTCGTGCATGCCATCGTCTGGGTCCATCTTTTAGTTACATCATCTCCTGTTGTTCTTATATTACTAACAGGTATCGCTGGCGTGTGTATAGACACAATCTGTACGTAGTTGGACTTTTAATTCGGTGCAGTAACTTGACAGTTCAAAGCAAAATAATATTACCATTTAGTGTTGGTGTAGCGAACAATTCCCGAAAAACGTTATAAATTGGTTAAATGGTAAATTAACATAGTGAAGCATACACAATTATAATTAGTCAGTGACTTATAGAAATATTTAAACGACTAAACTTGAGATCATTCTCGTTTTTTCGTCGGATGAAAGGTTGAAATTACCATTATTCTTTGTTTAGGTTCATTTTAACTACACTATACTTACCCTGTACCGTAAAATGAGCTGAATAGAAATCGCGGGGTGAATAGAAACAAATTTGAACGTTTTACAATGTTGTCTCTCGTTGGTCAATAGCTTAATAGCGTATATTTATTTCTACTAATTATTACACGGCAACATTTTCTCTTTAAGCTGGCTACCCAGAAATTGATGGAAAATTTAATGACATCAAGAAAAAAGCGGTTAAAATGAACGTGTGCGATATTTTTTCAGTGTTATCTCCTAGTTAATTTGTATATCTGGATAGTTAAGTTTATTATCTTTTAGGGATAGAAAGGTGAGAGTAAATATTCAAATATTTCTTTCTTTTTTCTAATAAAATCAGGATACTGGTACTTTTTCCTGAATTCGAGGTGAATAGATACGAGTGAGGGGTGAATAGAAACGCCGTTAGGGTAAATAGACATGAAGGAAGGGGTGAATAGATACGAGTGAGGGGTTAATAGCAACGAAACAGGGGTTAAAAGAAACATGATTTTTAAGGTCGTCAAACGAGACTACTTCATCGCAAAAAAAAACTTTTCATGTAAAATAGTTTAAATGATGATATTTGTAGTTTTTATTCAGCGAATACTTGATATTATATTATTTTAAATAGGTACACCTTATCGCCCTACGATTTACAAGCCAGATTTTCGTGGTAAGAGGTATAAATGGCATCCTAAAGCACTCATTGAGCAGGCTGTAAGTGAATATAATGAGAGTAACGAACCATTGAGTCACATCGCTAAAAAAAAATAAGATGGACAAGTCTGTCCTTTATAGACATAGCATTAAAAAGGAGATGGAAAACGGTGGGCCAAAATGTATTGAGCTGGCATATGGTTTAAAAAAATTGTATATTTTTTTTATTTTAAAATATATAAAATCAGCTTAATTCTCAATTTGGAAGCGGAGAAAAATGAGAAAGATTGTTTTCGTGACATTATCGATTTAATTAATCGATTACAGAATTACAAAAAGAAAAGCTTTGCATTAGGTAATTAACTTAAAGTATTTAAACGCACTTTATGTACTTGTATACATTATAGTTCAGTTCATTACAGTTATATTAATAAAGAAAATGTCAATTATTAGCAGAAAAACCAAAATGATTATCGATTTCGTATCGATTAAATATCAATCATATTTTTAATGACACCATTGACAGTTGAGTGTCATTGACACTTGTCAATTTTTTCTGCTCCACTCGTTTCGTGTTTTCCGATGCGTTTTGAGTGCTTTCCCGATTATTTTCTTGTTTTTAACGACCACTGCTGTGTCTATTACGGACTATCACAGTACACAATGATAATATAAATAATTTTTCACAGCTCTCCGATAGTGAACTAATACTGATTTCTTTAGGAACCTACCAAATCAAGCAGGCATGTTCCTATTATGGTGAACATATCAGGGGAAATGATGGTTTTATTATAGAAGTGTGCAGGGAGGTCAGCAGCAGCCTTCTTCGAGAACTGTCTGCTTCCAATACTTCCTGGCTACTTAAGGGTCGCATACAATCCCGACATATAAGTCGAAAAACTTAGTTTGTTTATATTTTAGTCGACAGCTCTCGTAGAGGAAGGGAAGCTTTTCTTGTGTGTTATTGTAATTGCATTGTAGGCAATCGAACTGTAGGCTGCTGCGCTCATATCATGAGTATTATATGGTACCTTAGCTGGGCTAGGTACAAAGATCATATACCACGTGCACAATTCGTAGACGACATTTTAATAATAATAGAAGATGAATAAACTATGTACGATATTAAAAAAAAAAAAAACTGGGAACCTTTTCGATAAATCCATTCCTGTGATCTATTTATGGCTTCAAGTCATTAATATTCATTCATAATATGACTTATCAAAAAATCTCCACTAAATATAATAAACATTAGTGCAGAAAGAACATAGTAATAAGCTGTTTTGTAGAGATTGTAACATAACCTCACTTTTACTAAAACTATAATAACTCAGCTCTCAGATTGTCAAAACTCACAGAATTTTCAGCGTGGGACTGATAAGTCTCTATCTATTAATTTATACAATGTTCATGTAGTTACATTCAGGCCCCAGAATGTATGTAATCGTTTCCGTCTCCTTTGAAACGATAATGGGGCCAGACAGTGCTACCCAGAGGCAGAGTTGGTATTTATAACATACATTAATGTATGTGCTGAACGGGGATATCCTCTCTAACTTTATAACTTAAAGTTATTAGTTAAAACTTATTTGGATAAATTAGTTAATACAGAAAAAAGGTTTAAAGATAATATTATACTTTTATTATACTTTTTAGGGCATATTATCTTTTTCGCCCGGATTTTACCAGAAGTTTTTTAAAAAGGCACAGTGATAAGATAACAAAGAGGGTATCACAAAATATTAAAATAAATCGAGCTGCGATCTCTGCAGATATTATAAAAGAGTACTTTGAGCAATTAAAAACATCGTTAAGTGATGTTCCGATTGATAATATTGACAATTACGACGAAACGAATTTGGCAGATGATCCAGGCCGAAAAAAGTTTATCACTTAAAGAGGAACCAAATACCCAGAAAGGGTGATGAATCACTCAAAAGCTGCAGTATCAATTATGATGGTCTGTACGGCTGTAGGAGAAATGATATAACCATATGTATTTTATAAGGCGCATAACAATTAAGTAGCGCAGAAGAGTAAGATTCTGAGATACGTCGTGTTTGATATGTTTTGAAACTTGGTCAAACAGTAAACCCAACGAGGAATGGGTTCAATGCACAAAGAGCAAGATTTGGGTGCATGAGAAATGTGGTAGGAATAAGGATATATTTTATTGTTGCCCAAATTGCGCCTCCGATGACGACAGTGTTGTTAATAGCGACCTGTGACTTCAAAGACCTGAGACAATATTCACACAAATTAATCATTATTCTAAGAAATTAGTGCAATTCTTTTATTTTCAGTTTTAAATTAAAAAATCGGTTAAATATATTTTGTGACAACTAGTACCCGTGTCCCCTACTCGTCGCATTTAGTCAGCTAGACTGTGGCCAGTCATCACCGATTATCGAGTCAGTCTAGTTAAGCAGATTGCAATTTGCAGCGTACGAAGTATTTGGTCTTGCGTTATAAACACAACAGTAAGTAAATAGTAATAAGATTTTAAATTAATCATTTCTAAATGTGCAGTAGAGGAGTAAAAATTTATTGAGCCTAAATTTAGCCTAGAACCAACCAGCAGCAGCCAGTATCAGCTCACCTGTTACGTCATCTTTTCATTCTGTAAATAAAAATCTTAAATGAGTTGGTTTTTTCGCGAATCAGGACAAAATCGAGGATGAATATTTAAAGGCCCAAAAGAGCCTTGGATCCCACCTAAAACCACCTAATTATAAGTTTCCCATTTCTACAAAACGAAATTTGCGCTTCCAAGTAAAATGGAAGGAAAGATTCCCCTGGTTGCCATATACTGAATATAAAACTTGAGTAGGGGAAGCCGGGGCATTACGGGCCCCCGGGGTAAAACGGACACCCCCTCTCCCCCGCAGGATAATAAATCGAGACGCTCGGAACTAGTCGCATCGCGTTCCAGTCGACCTCGCGCTAGCGAGACAATTGATTATGTGTGTGTAGCTGCGCGTCGTACGTTGACAGAACGAAATTACGTAAGTTGATGCAATTGATATTATTTTTCGTTTTTAAGTTCGCTTTGTAGCTAATTCGTGAATGTGTTAAATGCTCAGTCATTATGTGAATTCCTACGTTCAATTATGTGACTAAATAACTAGAAAGAGTTGGGAACTAACTACCACATATTCGTTTGATTAGGTTAATATTTATTTTATTTGACCTCGGGGGCATTTTGAGCGGGGCAAAATGGGCAGGGTGCCCGTTTTGCCTCGGATAATTGTATTGAGTTTATGTTTTTTTCTGCAGATACAATTATGGTTCGCCACTACCAAAGGAAGACAGAACGTGCCAAATGGAGCTTGGAGGAGATGGAAGCAGCAGTAAGGGATGTGGCAAGCGGAAGGTTAAGCTGTAAACGGGCCGCTCTTGAGCACAATATGCCACGATCAACTTTGCAACGAAAACTCGAAGAATACAAAAAAAAACAATACTTATCACCAACAAAACTAGGTAGCTATAGACCGGTATTCTCAACTGCCCAAGAAGAAGAGTTAGCTTCATATATTAAAGACATGGAAGGTCGATTGTTTGGTTTGTCTCCAAAAGAAGTTCGTCAGCTGGCCTATCAATTGGCCACAAAAAATAACATCCCACATAATTTTGATGCGACTACTGAAACTGCTGGCGAGGATTGGTTAGCAAATTTCCTAAAACGCAATTCTTCTTTGTTACTGCGCAAGCCTGAAGCCACATCTGCTGCTCGAGCCATGGGCTTCAACCGCCAAGCTGTGGAGGCTTTCTTTAAAATTTTAGTTGAGACAGTAGATAAATATAAAATTACAGCGGATAGAGTTTATAACGTTGATGAAACCGGAATGACTACTGTAGCAAAAAGCCTTGGAAAAGTTGTGGCCACCAAAGGTAGAAAACAAGTTGGGTCTTTGTCATCCGCAGAGCGTGGGCAACTGTTTACAGTCGAAATATGTATGAGTGCTACAGGGGTTTTCATGCCGCCCATGTTCATATTTCCACGTCAAAGACTTAAGCCTGAACTAATGGATGGAGCTCCTCCCAATTCTTGGGCAGAATGTAATGAGAAAGGTTGGATAACAAAGGAAATCTTCTTGAAATGGTTTAATAAGTTTGTGACCTGGTCCAGAGCTACGAAGGAACAACCAGTTTTATTACTCTTAGATGGACACGCTAGCCATGTTAAAAGTTTAGAACTCATCGATGTTGCCAGATCAAGCGGTGTCCATATTATCTGTTTCCCTCCACATTGCACGCACCGTCTCCAACCGCTGGATGTTAGTTTTATGAAACCATTAAGTGCATATTATGGAGAAGAAGTTAAAAAATGGCTGCGAACAAATCCAGGGCGGGTAGTGACACATTATCAAGTAGCTGCCCTATTTTGCAATGCGTTTTTAAAATCTGCGACAATGCTTGTAGCAATTAATGGTTTTCGTAAAACAGGCATATGGCCTATTAACCCAGATGTCTTTAGTGATGAGGATTTTTTAGCTGCTGATACTACAGATCTGCCTATAGATGATACAATTGTACCACCGTCACCATTAAATCAAGAGTCCCAACCACAACCGTTGACTATTCACAATCCCACACAAAGTCCAACTGGTTCTCTGACACAACCAAATATCGTGCAGCCTCCTATATCTCCCTCTCCGGGTCCATCAACAATCCTACAGCTATGTACAACTCCACCACCTGGAACATCTTTTAATGTCATGTCGCCAGTAGATATCATGCCAAAACCCAAAGCACGAGTTCAAAAACGAGTCACTAGGAAACGCGGAAAAACGGCATTAATAACCAGTTCACCTTATAAGAAGGATATGGAAGAAGTCCATAAACGGAAACCAGTGGCTAGTGAGAAGAAAGGAAAAAAGAAAAAGACGAAGAAGAATGAAAAAAATAAGGAAAACGAATCGGAGGAAGAAGATGTAGAGTGTTTGTACTGTGGATATTGGTACTCGGAATCTACTGAGGGTTGGGTCACTTGCCGTGCATGCCACAGATGGGCCCACTGTTCTTGCGCCGGCGAAGAGGATAATGATGACGAGTCCCTTCACATTTGTACATTTTGTGCTCGATTTTAAACTTGCATAAGTGAATATGCCTGTGTATGCCTATTATGCCCCGCATATGACCATTTTACCCCGGACACGGGGCAAAACAGGCAGTTTCTTTTCTTTTTTTAAGTTTAATTAGCACCAAATACTGGTAGACTAAGATAATTGTTCTACGTTAATTTTAAAGAACATTAATGAGACTAATAAATGGCTGTCGATTTTTTTCATTGTCTTGTTTTTCTAAGGTTTTATTCAAGATTTTCCTTAAGGGGCCCGCATTGCCCCGGTTTCCCCTATACTGTAGAATTTGCGTTCACTTGATGAAGGTAAAGGGCCCCCATCAGCGGGTCGGCCAGCTTGTAACCGAGCCTTTCGGAGCTGGCAGATAACTTCCTTAATGTCTTCTCAGGCTTTTTCAGTCGATGAGCAGTTGTCTTCTGAGAGAAAGACACAGCAACACGAAAAACGAAAGAAACTTTTTTTCGGCATATCAGGTAAAACTGATTCGGGGCGGATCCACATAACACCAGAAACTGAACAACCACTTCAGAATGATGGTATTTTTTTAGCACTGTTGCGATACGCAGCCGAATCTAGGGGTAAAGATCTTTCTGAGCATTTGGCCACTTCTTAGAAGAGAATGCCCTTTACACAAGTTACAAGTATCTGAACAAATTTAATTCTTTACACGATGTAAATTTTATACTAAATATCCTTTGATGGTTTATATTATCAGTCTCATCGTATAAAATTATTTTATATAATTTACAAAGTTTATACATTTTTATTTTATTTTTATGTTTACTGTTTTATTTTTATATGAATTATTACTATATATTTAAGTTTGTACCTACCGTTTTAATTAATATAGGAAATTGAATACAATAATCTTTGTCACTTATTGTGTAAGGACTTGTCTGTTAGCAATTGTCTGTAATTTGAATAAATAAACAAGCCCTCAGATCCAAAATGAAATAATACACATGTTTTTATAGACAGGTGAAATTATTCAACATATGATAATCGGTGAAGTAAAGGAAGCTCAATTTTTTGCTATTCTTGCTGATGAGATAACTGAAATTGCGCGTATGGAGCAAGTCTCGCTGTGCTTACGATATGTTGATTTTAAAGATGTTAAACATCATAAAGTTAAGGAGATGTTCCTCGAGTACGTTCCAACTGTTGACGTGACAGGATCCGGTCTTACAAATCAAAGAAATCCAGACGACAGCGTTGAGAAAAGTCTTTTAATAAGAAACAACTCACCAAATCTTTTGTGATGAGTAAGTAAACTGCATCGACGCGGAGTCAAACTGATTAAAATATCAGTTGTAGATCTTTGCAAAGACAATATAAGTGACAGTGATAGTGAGAACGTGATAATAAATGAACAATACATTGTTAAAGATGCTATTGATAGTGTTATGGACAATACGGAATTGTTAGTTAAGAAAATTTCTAAATCTTTGATAGACAGCGATTTTTAATACAATATTTTTTTAGGGTCGGATGTTCTTTTTTATTTTGTATATGGTAGTAATTTTGTTATTTGAACAAATAAAAGAAAAGCAATCCTAAAAGTTCATATACCAAAACAGTGTAAACACACAATATGGTATATCAAGAAACGATTATTTAACAAAAACAACATAGTTTTTTTTTTGTATAAAAACTTTCGTGAGACATTCATATCAATTAATGTTCACCGGTTACTACTCACGTGCATTTACAACATAGATCAATCAACATAGATTAATTTATATCCACATTAAAATCAATAAATTGGGGTGACATTATACAAGCAATGAATGATATTAATGAGAACTATAAAGCCTTTAACGACGCTTTAATACATATACTCGACCAAAGAATACCAAAACGTAAAATTAAATTAAAAACATACTAGAAAAAATATTGGCTGACTAATGGTATAAAACGCTCGTGTAAAAATAAAAGACTATTAAAAATCCTATAACCCGATTCTAAAACAATATTACAGGAAAAATGAGAAAACATTAAAACAAACAGTAATTACAGCTAAAAAACCACAATACATAAATAAAATAAAATTATCACAGAACAAAGTTAAAGCTATGTGGAATATAATAAATGAACGTATTGGCAAAAAACTAGCAACAGAAAAACATAATATTAAATTAAAAATAAATATAGTCATAACTTCCGATTCGAAATTAATAGTAAATGAATTTAACAATTTTTTTGCATCAATAGGTGAAAGGAGCCCACAAGCAGTTGGTACAGACCCGAATAGCTTACCTGTTAACAACCCAATAGAAAATACCTTTTTTCTTAGACCATTGGATTGCCAAGAAAACCATAAAATCATTAAAAGCCTCAAAAGTAGTCATGGAATAGACGAATTACCACCCTCCCTTATTAAACAATGTGCGGACGAAATAGCATTACCATTCTACGTAAATCAATATTTCGAAAAGAATATTTCCCGATCTTTTAAAAAAGGCCATAATAAAACCAATCTTTAAGAAAAGTTTAAAAACAGAACCGAGTAATTATCGACCAATAGCTCTTTTGCCAACTGCCTCTAGAATTATTATTATTATTATTTATTTATTATTATTATTATTTATTTATTATTATTACAGAATAGTGCTTAACCTTAGTATAATATATAGGTCCACAAAACTGTTCTAAACAGTTTGTCTGTGGACTCAGGTGAGTCTTTTATGTTTTAAGTTGGGAATTTAATAATATAGTGTGTGATTATGCATAATTTACTATGTATACTATAGTTCATGGTGTGTGTATACTATCCAATAGGTGTGCCTTTAATAATCTTTTAAACCTGTTTTTATTAGTTTCTCTTCTGATGTCCACAGGCAAGCTATTTAACAAATATGGTAAACGTTTTCTTAATGTCCTATCTCCATAGTAATTAATAACTCTAGGTACATCATACTTACTGTTAGCTATCGACCTGGTACTGTGAGTATGCGATACAAATGATGAATTATGCTCGTAATTGCCATGTTGATTTACTAATAATAAGTATTTATATTTTAAAGTAACTGGGAGAATTTTACAAATTTTAAATAGTTTTTTGTAATTATCTTATATTCGAAAGATCTGTGTGACAGGGTATATAACTTTTGTGAAAGATGCCATATATTTGATGAAGACCAAAACGGCTTCCGTAAACAGCGCTCCACAGTGCTCGCCGTGTACAAATATATACAGGAGGTTATTGATATAATAAATTATAAAAAATACGCAGTTGGGATACTGCTGGATATGACGAAAGCTTGAAAAATTTTATAAGATATGATAAAGTACAATTTAACATTTTATTAGATAAATTATACGGTATAGGGATCCGAGAACCACACACAAATGGTTTGCATCATATCTGAAAAACAGGGAACAATACGTAGAAATAGAATATTTCGAATATTTATTTAAATAAAAAAAGTTATTATAAACATCAGATCGGACACTAAGATTATAAATTCATCGATTCAGGTAGTGTCATCGGATGTCTCCTTTTTAACCGACTTCATATTAATTTACGTTAATGACCTCCCGAAAGTCATGGAAGAGACTTGTGTGTTATTTGCGGATGACATATCGCTAATTACCTCATGCCAAAGAGATTCCAATGTAAACGAGCTGCTCCACACAATATTTAACGAAACTATTAAATCGATGAATGAACACAACCTGGAAATTAACTATAAGAAAACCAAACTCATGACTTTTTACCCTTAACAAAAATCACCATTAACGGTATAAAAATAGATGTTGTAAGCGACTTTACATTACTTTAGAATTTAGATAGATACACACATAAATTGGAAATGCCACATTAATATTTAATTTTATTTTTTCTTATAGTTAAAGACTATATTTCATATAACAGAAACACTAACATTGACAATTTTGGTGTAGATTTATTATAAAAATTGATGATAAAATTACCCTATAAAGGACAATGCCAGATCCTGCCCCACCCTTTTAGTCATTTACAAGAAAAGTAAATTAATAAAAAAAAAAGGTATGAAAATAGGACTCTTTACTGTACTACAGTTATTAAGTACAACTTGCGGATAAAAAGTTATTGAAAAAAGTAATTTAGTCAACCCATAATCTATTTCCTGTTTTTGTAGCAATTATTCACGTTCTTTAGTACGCATACACGACAACCACACAAGTTTTTTTATAAAAAAATATGATTACTTACATATAGATATTATTTACGAATC
The DNA here is from genome assembly GCA_935421205.1 of Xylocampa areola. NCBI lineage: Eukaryota > Metazoa > Arthropoda > Insecta > Lepidoptera > Noctuidae > Xylocampa > Xylocampa areola. The sequence goes on from OW285220.1 coordinate 14,099,731, forward strand.
ATACATATTTGATTTAAATACATATATTTAATGGCAAACAATGTTTCTTTTTTTAAATTAAGAATAATATTAACTTGTATTAGAATCGTTAATTCGCATTTCCGCGTTACTTGTAACGAAACGTCCCTGACGCGCTGTCGAACTCGATATGAGTCAATATGTCAAATCATTCGCTCTACTGTCAGCTTCAGCTCAACAAACAGACAAAACAGCTTCAGCTCGGCCGCACGGCTCGCTTTTGCATTTTGTGTTGCATGATTCTTTGACTTTGATTTATCGTTTTCTCTTGCTGACGACTTTTGCTTTGATATACGGACTCGATCTCGCCTATTCGCCGACTTTGTGCTATTTGCCACGGATTCTGTTCATTGCTTTCGACTTGGTTAACAAACGATGTTGAGGTGCTTAAATTGTCACTTGTGCGTCAACAGGATGCTACGACATGCTGTATTTACATTGGATGCTACAATGCAAACTCTCCTCTCAAGATGGAAAAAATCGTTGCAACAGGTATGTTATTTAATTATCGTATTTGTGGATAGAAAAGAATTCCAAATAAAATCAGCATGGAATCATAATTATTGTACCATCACGATAATAATTATGAAAGCTGTGGTTTAGCAACAACTTTGCTTAACCCTTTAACCGCGCGTGTCGCATATATGCGACAAATATTTCCGTGTCCCTACCGCGCGTGTCGTATTTCTGCGACAGAGAACATGCATGATTTTTTCGTTCTATTTTCGTCCTATTAATTGCGTGGTACAACTAAAACTATTATTAAATAGAGCTATTATTTACAACAATTACTTAAAATTATGTGTCATAACTCTAAGCATTCAAAAAACTTAAACAAAAATAAGTAATTGGCAGCTTGAAATTTTCTTCGGCGTCTATCGCGCGCGTCGCATAAATATGACCATAGGGATGGGATACAATGCAATGCGCATTTTAAAAACGAAATAACAAACAGTTAAATAATCAGGTATAATGCATCATTCAGCATAAAATAAACGGTGTCATACCAAATAAAGTTAAATTTAACATATTGCCTTGTGTTATTAATTCTTTTCCTTATTATTCATAAGAAAAATATCCCTCACGATCTTTGTATAATGCCAACATTTGACGTTAGTTCCCATCCCTTGACTCCTATGCTTGCAACATATTTCTCTAGTTAGTCTAGCGCGGCTGTCACATTAATACGACCACTGCCTACGTCACAAGCGGATCAAACGAATGGAAAGTTCCATTAATGTTGTTCGTTGGTATTTGTGCATTGTCGATAAAATAGTCACATTTCAATTTTCAATAATGACGACTACTGAGGAATTATTAAGAATATTAGAAGGTGACGACGACGAGTGTGACGACGAATTGGAATTATCCGATTCGATAGAATTTAGAAGTGATGGAGAGGTAAGTACCTATTTCAATTTCTTCTTAGGTTATTTGCACATTATTCAGTAGGTATAGGTATAAATAAGACTTTCGTTGGGTTTAGGTAACTCCTTGATGAATCGAAATAGTATTTTAAATATTGTGATGTAATTCTGTTATTACCTATATTACCTACTTAACTACCTACATATCCTATTGATTGTTCAAATTTGGAACCGTGTTGTATGTTGTCCTTACCATTATTAAGGTACTGTGACAGTACCTACCAAGCCGGACAGGCACTCGCACTCGCGTTTGTCTCTTTTTCTCTCTCTCTCTCTCTCTTTCATAAATCATTATTCGAGTTTGGGTGTAGCTGTTTTGTGTCCGTGACTTGTGTGTTTGTGAAGTCCCAAGCTACACAGGAATTATTCCTAGTGCATGAGTTATCTTTAAAAAAAAGATAACTTTAATAAGCGTTCTGTACACGATGCCGTCACCGCGCCGTCGCCGCGCCGACGCCCGCCGCACAGTTACACTGTAGAATACGAGTCGCGCGAAGCCCGCCACCGCGCCGCCACCGCGCGCGTTCCCGTCCCTGTCTGTTTGATTCATTCCATTAGGTACCGGATGCGTGCGATCTCGCGGCGTGCACGTTCGTACGCGGTCGGTAATGGAATCAATGGAATGAATCAAACGAGACAGGGACGGGAACGCGCGCGGTGGCGGGCTTCGCGCGACTCGTATTCTACAGTGTAACTGTGCGGCGGGCGTCGGCGCGGCGACGGCGCGGTGACGGCATCGTATGCAGGAACGCTAACTAGGTTCCTTTTTGTTAAAGTTATATACCTACCTAATGAATATAATAAATAATATACTTACGTAATAAATTTTAATTTGTCATTTCAGGATCATGACGACAATGAAGGCATTAATTGGACGTTAGACATAACTGTACCTGATAAAGAAAACTTTGACGAATTTATTTCGGGGGTATCACCTTCAGTACCTTTGAGCAGCGACTCCTCGGAACTGGATATTTTTGAACATTTTTGTGGCAATGATTTAGTAGAAAAAATATGTTATTTTACTAACAAATATCACCAATTCTATGTCAGGCATACGGATCTACGGGTGTACGCTCGTTTAAAAAGGTGGCAAGATGTGACTGTTCATGACATTTATATCTTTTTAGCCCTTACGATGCTCTTTACAAGGAATAAAAGGCTCACTATTGAAGAACATTGGTCTGTAGACCCCCTTTTAAATAGTCCCATATTTCATAGTATTATGTGTAGAGATAGATGTATAAAGGTGAACCAGGAGTATTAAATAAAAATGGTAAAATATTATAAACGACTGTATTGGGCTGTGTCACACAGGTAATAATCTAATTAACTTAACTAACAAGCATGCAAATTACTAGGCGCGTATTGCGGCAACTAAACGAACAGGCGAATCCGGAACATGCCCCCGGGCGTTGGAAGCTCGCCTTTCAACAGGCACAATCATGCTGAAACTTCAGGCAATGGACAGATTTTGCTGAATGCTCTTCTGACTACACCATTCGACGTTCTTATGTCAGCAACTCGGTTGATTCCATCCGACCCAGGATATACGGCGATCACACGACCAAGTTTCCACTTCATTGGCGGCAAATTGTCTTCTTTCAAAACCACAAGTGCATTTAATTTCAATGATTCCTTGTTTGTCCGCCATTTAGTTCGGGTCTGTAACTCTGCTACATATTCTTTACTCCATCTTACCCAGAAGTGGAGACGAAGTTGCCCAATACGTTGGAAGCGCGTTAAATGATTAAAAGAGTCTTCACAGTGTCGCTCTGGCTCTGGTAGTGCGGTAAGGGATCGCCCGATCAGGAAATGGCCGGGAGTGAGATGGGTCAAATCTTCAGGGTCAGATGAAAGTGGAGTAAGCGGCCGTGAATTTAGGAGGGCCTCGATTTGAATAAGAGTTGTGTTAAGTTCCTCATACGTTAGATGACAATTTCCCAAAACTCTAACTAAATGATATTTTGTCGACTTAACACCTGCCTCCCAGAGTCCACCAAAATGCGGTGCATATGCCGGAATAAAATTGAATTTTATTCCTTCATTGGCCATACTTTCACCCAGTGAGTTACAATGAGCTTTCAAAAATTTCGATAACTCGTTGTAGGCGCCTACGAAAGAAGTCCCGTTATCGGAACAAATACTCTGCGGCTTCCCACGACGCGAGATAAAACGGCGCAATGCTAAAATGTAGCTGTGACTCGTCAAATCACCCACCAATTCAAGATGAACTGCTTTAGTAGTGAAACATATGAAAATGGCTATATATACCTTAATAACACGAGATCCACGCCCTTGTCTACTGACAGCTGCTAGAGGTCCAGCATAATCCACACCTACACAGTCGAAAGGATATCCCCCTGGTGTAAGACGTGTTTGAGGTAGATTTCCCATTAAGGGTGCCACCACTTGTGCTTTTATACGTCGACAACGAACACATTGGTGACAACAAGACTTCGCTAAATTGCGACCTCCTATAGGCCAATATCTCTCCCGAATGGTAGCCAGAAGTAGTTGAGGACCAGCATGCATTAAACTTTTATGTTCAAAATTAAACAATAATTGAGTTAAACGATGAGTGGACTGTAATATAATAGGATGTTTTTTCTCATAACTAAAATCAGAATTTTCTAAACGTCCTCCAACACGCATAATTTTATGTTCATCTAGAAACACATTGAATTTAATTATAGAACTTTTTTGTGGTAAGCTTTGTCTTTTTAATAATAAATTATATTCGGCAAACGACTCTGACTGCGCTATTTGAATAATTAAATTTAATGCACTCTGTAGCTCGTCATGTGTCAAATATTTTTCAGTTATAGGATATCGTTTGCAACGTTTTACGAATCGCAACACGTAAGCTACAGAGCGTTTTAAGCGAAGAAAACTAGAAAAGCGATTAAAATCAATAAGAGTTTTACTTAAACTTTCATGAACATTAGTCTGCAATGAAATATGTCTCGTTTCGGGTAAAATCTCTTTCTTATGAATTTTAGAAGGCCAGTTAGACTCGTCTAATTTTAAAAACTGTGGCCCTGACCACCAATTATCAAGAGATTGAAATGATTCAAAATCAACTCCGCGCGTTATATGATCAGCGGGATTAACATCAGTTGAGACATGCCTCCAGTTATAATTTATAGTTTTTTCTAAAATCTCCGCGACTCGATTACGCACAAAGGGCTGCAACTTGCAAGGTAACATCTTCAACCAACCTAATACGATAGTGGAGTCTGTCCACAAAGTAACATTTTTTACTTGAAGTCTAAGGGAACTTAAGGCTTTTTCTAAGAGACGGACACCAACTAATGCTCCGCACAGTTCGAGCCTAGGCACTGTAGTGGGCTTCACAGGAGCTACGCGGCTTTTTGCAAGTAATAAGCGAACTAAACAATTACCCGTATCACTAACACTACGTATGTATAGACAAGCGCCATACGCGCGTTCTGAGGCATCAGTGAAAATATGCAACTCAATAGACTTAACATTATTACAAATAACATGACGCGGAATACGAATATTATTTAACACCGGCAAACTACTATTAATGTCGTCCCAAAGCCTACTGATTTCCGGTGACAATTTATCATCCCATGATATTTTGTCTAACCACAATTTCTGTATAATTAGTTTCATGCGTATTACACATGGAGCTAAGAGCCCTAGTGGGTCGAATATCTGAGCAATAACCGAAAGTATACCACGCTTACTATATGATTGGGAAGTCGTATTACCGATTGGGAAACATAATTGATCAGGCTTAGTAATCCAACTGAGGCCTAACGTTTTGCTTGGCTCAGTAGTCCCAATATTTAGGTCATACGATGATGACTGCGGGCACTCACCTGTCAATCGGGGATCATTCGACTTCCACTTTCTTAAGAGCATACAGGCTGAGGCAAGAGCGCTCGTGACCTCTCTGCGAATGTCTAAAACTTCCTCTATTTCTGATCCCCCAGTGAGAAGATCATCAACATAAAAATCGTGAGTAATAATGTCAGCGATTTTAGAATTTTTACAATCGAGACCTAATTGCTTTAGACATCTAGTCGCGAGAAAGGGAGCACTTGCCGTCCCGTAGGTTACAGTGTTCAATTTAAATGGTTTGAGTGTATCGCTTGAATTAAACCGCCACAATATTTGTTGCAAGTAACGATCATCGGGATGTACCACCACCTGCCTATACATTTTTTCTACGTCAGCAGCTAAAACATATTTGTGCTTTCTGAAGCGGATAAGAATGGACAAAAAGTCGTCCTGTACTTGCGGTCCTACCATCTGAATATCATTCAGAGATATACCAGACGTGGTGGGACTACTGGCATTAAAAACTGCTCTCAACTTAGTGGTGGAGCTGCTCTCCCGCAAAATGCCATGATGTGGTATATAATGTGAGTCGGACATGATCTGTCTACATTCCGACATATGACCGAGTAAATGATACTCCGACATAAAATCCATGTACATTTTTCCCAGTGTAGGGTTAGCTTTATTTCTGCGCTCTAAGGAAAGGAAACAATACTTTGCCCGTTGATAAGAATCTCCCAATACCTTAGGATTTTCTTTCAGTGGTATCCTTACGCAGAAGCGACCATCGTGCAAACGAACGGTATTTTTTATGAAATGATCTTCACATAAGTTTTCTTCCTTAGAATAATAAGAAGATGGTTTAGGGATAACTTCCTCAAGCTGCCAAAAACGAGCCAGTTGAGTTTGTATATTATTGTTATCGGTAGCACACTCAATGTCACGATTTTTCGTAAAATTGCATCTCACTTGGCTAAACAGATTTGAAATATAATCACCATTAATCGGACCAGATACTAACCACCCTAACCTAGTATCATACAGAATTGGTTTACCGTTCCCTAATTTAATTTTTTGTGAACCTAATATGTCCCAAAAGATATCTGCGCCAAGAATGAGATCAACTTCAGCGGGAGTGTGAAAATAAGGATCAGCCAAAACAATGTCAGATGGAAGATTTAAATTAGTTAAATCTACATTTCCACTTGGAACACAATCTGTAATAGAGGGAAGAATAAAACACCTAATATTGTTTGAATAGTGTTCATCTAATGATTTAATGCGCAAATGACACATTCTATCTATCTGTGTTAATACATTATTTATACCTAACACTGATTTATTTATACTTATAGTGGGCAACTTTAACTTGAGGAACATTTTCTCGTTAATTAAACAAGATGTACTGCCACTGTCAAGAACTACACGCGCAATATGTTCATAATTATTTGTATCATACAATTTAATTAACGCAGTAGACAATAACACCTCATCTTGTGCGCTGCGGCCCGAGCGGGGCCGAGCCACACTCGCAGACAACGTTAAGTTAGACTGAGGAACGGTCGCGACCGTCGACATGGCAGCGGAGCCCGGCTTAACAATACTGTCAGCTGTTTGTACCGATGCACTATCTGTGACCGATTTGCGATTAGAAACAAAATCAGTTACGTGAATCATCGTATGATGTTTACGCTTGCATACCTTACAACCCTGTCTTTTACAACGGTTCGCGAAGTGTCCACTACTAAAACAATTAAAACAAATCTTAAATGTAGGCAATATCTGTAAACGTGATTTATTATCAAGTGCTAAAAACTGAGAACAGTTATTTAAGTAGTGTTCGTGACTTTTACACATTGGACATGACCTTGCGCCTTGTGTTGAGTCCGAGTTGTTGTTATTGTCCTGTATAGAAACCATTGTCTTGTGTTTTGTGTTATGTTTACTGGGTAAATTAGCATGTCCTTGATTAGAATTGCGAGACAATTCCAAGGTCTCAATCAAATCAGCTCGATTACGTAAAAACGTGTTAAAACATTCTAATGAAATAATTTCGTTTTTATTCAATCTACCTTTATATTCTTCCCATTCACGATAGGTTTTTACGTCTAATTTATTAGTTATGATGTGAATTAGAAGTGTATCCCAGTGTTTAGTCGGTTCTCCCAGTGATTCTAATGCACGTAAATTTTTGTTTAAATTATCAATGAGACGTTTTAATGTTGTAGAAGACTCCTTCGTGATTGACTCAATATTGAATAAAGCTGAAACGTGATTCTGAATTAACAAACGTTTGTTATCGAACCTATCACAAAGGAGTTTCCATGCCACAACGTAATTTTTAGCAGAGAATTCGATTGATTGAATAACAACCGCAGCGGAACCTTCTAGTGACGCCCTCAAATAGTGAAATTTATTAATCTCATCTATCTCACTGTTGGAGTTGATAAGACTAGAGAACGTATCATGAAACTCTAACCATGTTTCATACGATCCATTAAATTTAGGTAACTGAATAGTAGGCAATTTGACGAGTTTACGTTTACCATAACTACTAGCTAAACTCTCATTGTCCTTTTCCGCAGAGTATTTATTCACGATGCCCTGAGCCTTGGAGAGTAATTTATAATAAAAAGATTCGAACTCATCTCTCTCGGTCACCTGTCCATCTAAATTATCACCAATACATTCGAGGCTCATTTGAACTTCATCGTATTGTTCATACATAGCTTCAATCTTACCCATTCTTAATTGTAACTCAGTGATGTCAGTAGGGCTCAACGAAGAAACGTTTAAACCTTTTAAATATGTAGAAAACGATGTTAACCGTCCCTTATAGCTTCCCCGTTTTTGAATTAATTCCTTTTCATTGGACATTCTGGGAAACAAGTGCGTGCCAACCTGTAACGTTATAACAATTCAAGTTTAAATTATAATGTATTAATAAACTGATTACCTATGATTTTACTGACTTTAAATTAATAGCCTTTAATAAAGTTTTAGTAAAGTTCAATTTTATTTTATTTAAGTATGTAGGTATTATAATTTTATTTTATTATAAACTCTTATATCTTAAATCAAGCAAACCTATGTAATTAATTAACTGATCGTAACGAGTCTATTTAGCTCAATTAAGCAGTGATTAACAATTCATACTGATTGAATAACTAAATGATACAATATAATCTCGTCAAACCAACAACTATTGATGAACCAATAGTCGACCTAGGTTTACCAGTAATTTATTTTTATAAAACAATATAACAGTTTACTGACCTTAATTAATCCATTTATTTTACCTAAATACTACCTGACTATGAGTTTTGGGTGGAAAATAATGCAATTAACACTTAATAAAAATTTAATTATCGAGTCCACCTCACATTAATGACCTTCCCGTGACCCGATGCAATTTGCATGCATAAAAATCCTTAATTTCCACAGTAATCTCCTCAGGGCCTTGTATTATATTAATTCCTTAAAGTTCCTTATATCCGGCTACGATCCAGGACCATGTATAAAGGTGAACCAGGAGTATTAAATAAAAATGGTAAAATATTATAAACGACTGTATTGGGCTGTGTCACACAGGTAATAATCTAATTAACTTAACTAACAAGCATGCAAATTACTAGGCGCGTATTGCGGCAACTAAACGAACAGGCGAATCCGGAACATATTGCGCAATACTGGCAATGCTTTCATTTTCTGAAGTACACGATGTAAGTAATTTATCAAGATTATATAAAATTGAAATGATGATTGACCACGCACGACAAAAATTTCGACACACATTGGTCCCCGGAGGCAAACTATGCATTGATGAAAGCATTGTGCCTTTCAAAGGTCGTCTGGTAATCAAACAATATTTGCCAAAAAAGCGAAACAGATTTGGAATAAAACTTTTTGTTTTGTGTGATGTCGAATCAGGGTTTATAATTGATTTCATTGTTTACTGTGGTTCACAAACACAAATAGAGCATGTACCAAATTTAGGTATTACAGGATAAGTAGTCACTGAACTGGTACAAGGTTATTATCATAGTAATCGAGAGCTATATGTCGACAATTGGTATTCTAGTCCGCGACTTTTTCTTTATTTAAAACAAAGAGGCATTTATGCATGCGGTACGGTCAAAAGTAATAGGAAACATATGCCAAAATTCAAAAAACTTAAGCGTGGAGAAATAGAAGCATTTTCATCTCCTCCTCTTTTAGCGTTAAAATGGCAAGACAAAAAAGCTGTTACCATGCTGTCTACCATACATGATGACAAAATTGTTCCGTCAGACAATTTGGATCATTTTTCTGGTCTGCCTAAATTAAAGCCGCAATGTGTAATAGATTACAATAAAAATATGGGTTCGGTGGACATCACCGACATGATGATGAGTAGCATAGGTTGTATAAGGAAAACTAGGAAGTGGTATAAAAAATTAGGCTTCCACATCATCGATTTGTTTATGCTTAATGCTTTTTATTTGTTCAGAGTCTTAAAAAATAACAAAAAACATAGTTTTGCAGATTTTCAATTAAATGTGATACGGCAACTTTTAGAAAAAAATAAAAGATTAATTGCAAATACTAGCCCAGCGTTCACTTCTGGTACTCAGTCCAATCCTCCTCGCAGTCTACATATCGATGCTTTGGCACATTTTCCTGTACGAATTCCCAGTGGCAAAAGTCAGCGTTGTAAAGTATGCGCGACTAAGAATAAAAGATCACACACACGGTATATGTGTAAAACGTGTAATGTTTATCTTTGCGTTGACACATGTGCTGCGGAATACCATAGATAGAAGCTATCGACTAAATATCGATAGTTTAAGTAAGTAGGTAGATCATCCTGTCACTAATTTCTTTTCTTGCGTTGCTCTATTTAGTCTGTGTTCAACTTCACTTTGTCCATGTCAAACACACCGAGCCCACGTCTTTTTTTACGGTTCAGTGCAAGTGTTATGCGAATTGAACCCTAGTTATATTATACACCTTGAACGTCACAGTTTTGTTGAGCATTAAATTTAAATTTGATAGAAAACGAAATGACATCGAAAAGTAAGTAAATTGTGCCAAATTGATACTTGTAGCCTTTGATTATACACATCCTGTAGCCATTTTTATAGGTACTTATTTATATTTAATTGCTTTTAAGGAAAGTATGACGAGTCTCAGGAATAATAAGAGATTATTTTGATGTAAGTAATTAAAATTTAGATAATAAGATTAAACAATTGTGATACAAAGATTTAGCCATTGCTGTTGTAGGTAGATTTATAAGAAAAGAAAAAAAGTACCTAGTCGATTAATAAGAGATTATTGTGATGTAAACAATTCGAATTTAGTAAGGTTAAACAATTAGTAACTGTTAAAAACATTTACTTATTAGCTTAAAGATGAACGATTGTGATACGAAGAAAGTGATTAGGGCGGTTAATTTAAAGGTCCTACAAACAGGCGCGACACGCGACACAAAAACATGAGCGGTTTCTTTGTGTCGCGCCTGTTTGTAGAAGCCATAAGGCTGATTTAAAATAAAAACATAAAAAATTCTTTGACTTTTTTTTATCGATACAACGATTGCCCCTCCTTATTTATTGTAGGTATTATTTTGTCGATTTGTAGCCTCGCGCTAGGGGCACGACAATTGATATTTAGCCAAGCGGTTAAAGGGTTAAACCTTGGTGCAACAAACTTTGAATATATAGAATAAAAATACAGTCGGTCATCTTAGGTACCTTCAAGATCTAGTTTAGGCAAAATACTATGATATTACTAAGCTTTCTAAGCCGAGTTTACGGTATACGAGCAATAATATGAACTTTTTTATCTGAACTATGTATTAATATGCATTTATAACTTTCAGCTTCCACCAGAAGCTGTAGTGTGTCAAGAGTTTTTCTTGCGGCTAAACCAGTATTGTAGAAATGGAAATATAAATGCAGAAAGGGACCTGGGCCACACAAATGTTTGTCTAGGATGTGGGCGATCTGTTTTGGAAACAAGACGACCGGTGAGATATCATACAGTTGAAGCTAGGGATCCACTAGCTGCTACTATACTTTCATGGGATATTCACAATGAGGTTTGTAATCTACGCTAATATTATAAAGAGGAAAGTTTTGTATTTTTGTATGTAATAAATAAACTTAAAAACTACTAGCCCGATTTCAAAAATTCTTCCATCATTAGTATGTTATATTATCCCTGAGTAACATAGGCTATATTTATTACTAGAAAATATTAGGGATCCTTACTCCTAACTTCAATAATGTAACCCAAGGTGTAAATGTTCACCCGTGTGAAGCTGGGATGGACCGCTATAATATCGCACACCTAGATGAAGGGTAGCACAACTCAAAATAATCCAAAATTGAGTTATTGCAATTATCGGAATCAGCGCCGAAAACTACATAAACTCCAAAGACACCTGTGTACAAACTTCATTCCTAAAAAACTAGATGGCGCTGTAAGTCAGTCTTTCTGAGTAGCTCCACGGTCACCCCCCACCAACAACAGTAACGCATCACCAGTTACGACATGTCAGCCGCAGGGGAATATGCTGTCAACTCGCACAAAGACTAAATTATTTCGACTTAGTTTTGTATTCGTGGCAAACCGCAGTAATAAAGCGTGAATTATTTTGAGTTGATTTTGTATTCGTGATTGAATCGGTTTTGTTTCTTGGGTGTTCTTCAAACTATTTCCACTTATACCAGTATTGTTGACGAATGTAAGTAATTTTTGTTTTACTAACTAATAATAGTTTAGTGTTGGTGAAATTATTTGGAACTATTTGAGTTGGTCTGTTATTGCTGGTTAAATTTAAATTCGCTCTTATTCTAAAACAATAAATGCTATTGTTTATTTTGTTATAGGAATATTTAGAGTTGCCTTTGTATTTTTGAAACTGATTTAATAAATTTTAATTCTTTAATAAAATACTGCAATTTATAAACTTTTTTGAGTTACTTTGGTATTCGTGAATTTTATTAACTTCGTATTTTTTTGCTACAGATGATGAGGGGCCGTGGCCTTTTACTTCTACAGAAGGTGATGGAGACCAGTTCAAATGAGCCTGAACGCAGTCATGTGGAGAAACAACTCCAAGAGAATTCCACAACACCTTCAAATACCACCATGGTGATGGAAGAAATCTCTGAAAATGGCACCATGGAGTCACAAAAGAATCCAGCAACGTTAGCACCACCATCAGCCAGCACCCAGGTGAAACCATCGTACTATATTTCTCCGGTTAACAGCGAATGTAGCGATTTAGACGATTCAGATGCGGATCCGCCCTTCAACCCACCTCCCAAAGAGAGCTACCGTCCATCACTCGTCGTTCCAAGAAAGAGGTATCGATCCTCCAGTACTACCTCGTCTTCCAGTTCTAATAGTCCCAACAAGACTACACCACCAACTCAACTCTGCAACTCCGTGCCATCTACCATGCCGGATTCTGCCAATCTTTTAAACGACAATCCGGTTACTGAACCATCCACCTCTCAACCGATCATAGACCAGTCTGCTGATCCTGAAAGCCTACAAAGAGGTAAAAAAAAGACAAGAAAAAGATCTCGTTCCTCCAGCTCCTCCTCTAGTTCTAGCTCATCCTCTAGTAGTTCCAGCAGCTCTTCAAGCAGCAGTAATACAGAAATAGGTAGTAACTCTGTGCCGTCTGCCATGCCGGATTCTCCCAATCTTTTAAACGAAAATCCACCTGTTGAAGCTTCTACTTCTCAACCGATCATAGACCAGTCTGTTGATCCTGACAGCCTTCAAAGGGGTAGGAAAAGAACAAGAAAACCAGCTGGTTGGCTCACAAATCTTAAGAAATCTCGTCGAAATACCGGAAAGGCTTATGTAAGTTCAACTAATAAGAGAGTCCCTGAAAGAGCGGTTAAGCCTCCATGCCACGATAATTGCAAATTGAAATGCAAATCTAAAATAAGTGAAGTATTACGCAAATCTTTGTTCGACAAATTTTGGGGACTAGGCGAACTTCAACGGCAAAGAGAGTTCATTGTAAGGCACACACAAGAGATTAAGCCTAAATATAGATACAGCAGTACCCAAAATTTTAGGGCACTAAATTCTGCATTTATTTTTGAAGTTGAAGACACTCGTATTAGAGTCTGCAAGACTTTTTTTAAAGCTACACTAAACATAAGCGACCAATGCATTAGGACAGCTCTTTCAAAACGACAGGAGGGCGGTTTCATAGAAGATGACCGGAGGGGTAAGCACGGACAGCATTCCACCATAGATAATGAAATAAAAGAAAGTGTCGTCACTTTCATTAAGTCTATCCCCAGAATAGAATCTCATTACCTTCGAGCACAAACAACGAGAGAATTCATTCCAAGCGAAAGATCACTTGCGGATCTATACCGAGATTATAAAGATCTACGCGAAAATGAATGTTTACCATTTGCTTCGTCATCAACTTTTAATCGTATTTTTAATACACAGTTTAATATTTCGTTTCACATCCCCAAAAAAGATGCGTGTGATCTTTGTGAAACATTCAAAAATGCTATCGGAGAAGAACAACAAAAACTGCGTGAGGCTTATGACCAACATTTGAAAGAGAAAGTGTTGTCCAGATCAGAAAAGGAAGCTGACAAGAAAAGGACAGATGTAGTTGTTGCAGTTTACGATCTCCAAGCCGTGATGCAATTGCCAAAAGGGCAAGTATCCTTGTTTTTTTATAAATCTAGAATTAATTGCCTAAATTTCACGATTAGTGACTTGTATGCAAAAGATGTAATATGCTTCTTTTGGGACGAAATCGAAGGCAAACGTGGTGCTGTGGAAATTGGATCCTGTGTACTGCAATATATACAAATGGTTGTTGAGAAAAGTACATCGGGTACCGAACTGGACCTTATATTTTATAGTGACAACTGCTGTGGTCAGCAAAAAAATAAATATCTGCTGTCTGCCTACGCATTTGCTGTTGCAACCATGAGAGTAAACTCAATTACTCATAAATTTTTGATTCGTGGTCATTCGCAAAATGAAGGCGATAATGTGCATAGCGTTATCGAAAAACAAGTTAAACGATACACTAAATCAGGCCCGATATACTGTCCACAACAATACGCGACTTTAATAAGAACAGCTAAAAAGACTGGGAAACCTTATCATGTGGAAGAACTTACACATGACAAGTTCTATGATCTGAAAGCCCTTCAAGAAGAATGGGGAAACAATTTCACTGTTAATGTTGACAGAGAACAAATAAAATGGCACGATATCAAACAACTTCGCGTTGAAAAGCAACAACCAATGTCATTTTTTTATAAAACTTCTTATGAAGAGACAGTTTTTAAAAAAGCGTTTGTAAGAAATCAAAGACGCACACAAGATCACCAATTTTCTCCAACTTTGACACAAGCGTATTTGCAAAAAATACCATTGGGTGCCAATAAAAAGCGGGACATTACGGAACTAATTGATAAGAATATTATTCCACAGAGTTACGTCAATTCTTATTACAAAAATGCACTAGATTTATAGAATAAAAATTACGCGAAGAAATTTCTTCCAAACAATACCTACATACATAGGTGTATGTCGGTATTGTTTGGAAGAAAATCTGAATACTTATGTTTTTATGTTTTTTGATAACTATAGATAATACTAAAAAGTCTGATTTAATTAAGTAAAACAGTTTACAATTCTGTCGGTGAGCCTGTAACAATACTATTATAGTTTTAGATGCCTATAATAGATATTAGGTAAAGGTTGAAAATAAAAGTCTGATTTAACTAATAAGTTTAATCCTCTCGATGAGACTGATAATAATAGAATAGTTAAGTGTTTTAGATGCCTTTATTAATGTTACCTTTTTGTTGTAGTTTTTTTTGGTTATTTAAGTTAAGTGAAAACAGATAATTGTTGGTACCTAGTACCCACATTTCTCATGCCTGTTATGTTGAGTAATAAGTACGTGTTTTTGTAACTAAGTCATTCTTAAAATATCTTCCAAAGACTGTGCTATTTATAAAAAAATATACTACTTTTCCTGTAGTTTATAGACTTAATGGTCTAGTACTGATTAAAGAGAACTTAATACCTAAATTATAAGAAAAATGTCTACTTTGTTAAACGTTTTACTAACCTGTTCAAAGTTTAATGGATCTCAAATTAGAATAATGTAAGGTGTTCATTCTATTTTCCGAACAAGTGATGTGTTTTTGATTATCTTTATTTGTTTGTTACCTTAATACAAAATAAAGATGTGTCTTAATTAAATATAATGTTTTACTTCATTATTATAATAATTATACAAATAATAATTTAGATACACTACTCTTTATGTAAAGATTTAAAAAAAATATATTCACATTAAGACAGGATTAATTTAAAAAAAATCACTAATATGAAATCAATTTGAGTTGATAAAAATATTGAACAATGATTTAGTCACGATTACTAATATAACACGAAAAAAAATAATTAAAAATGTATACGTGTATTTGAAGGTAAGTAATTGATCAAATTAATATCTTAGTAAAATAATATACAACCTCATCCAACAATCATTTAAATCGGTCAAATAGAAAACGAGTAAAACGTTTTTTGCTGTTCCTGAAAAAAGAGGTATTTTGAGTTGTGCTACTCTTTATCTAGGTGTGCGATATATAAAAACCTTTTCCCTATTTGGTGATGCACAGCGATCTATTAATTATTGTGTCCACTTCGCAGTCAAGGATACTGTTAAGCTTACTACCACATGCAATGTTGCTCACATAGAAATGCAATTTTTTATCACATCCTCATAAAATACCACCTATTTATGCACACTTAGAAACTCCAGGCATTACTTTCCTTTTTTAACCGACTTCCAAAAAGGAGGAGGTTATCAATTCGGTTGTATTTTTTTTTTTTTTTTTTTTATGTTTGTTACCTCAGAACTCCGTCATTTATGAACCGATTTGGAAAATTATTTTTTTGCAAATGCTTTTGAAGAATAGCTTTAGTTAAGTCATTTGTGACATGTTCAAATGTTTTATTTACTATATATACATACATAGCATGTTGCCTGTATTCCCTGAGTGGGTAGGCAGAGTTTTACACCTGCTTTTTACTAATGCTGTTATTTAGTCTCATATTGGTGAGCCTATTGCCATCAACCAGGCACAAATCCAAACCCCGGCTGCTATTGAGTATTTTCATACAGAAAAACTCAAATACACTGCCCAACCTGGGAATCAAAACCCAGGAGCTCCCACTCTGCAGTCACCCTTATGACCACTAAACCAATGAGGCAGTTTTATTTACTTGCAGATTATATCAAGATATGCATTTGTATGCCACCTGTGTTGGATGCGTGCTAATGGCCAACTATCACAAGATATTTCAAGAGCATAACCAGAGGAACATGCTGAAATTGCAAATCAACCACTTGATCCAGAGCCAGTGCCTCAACAAGCAATTCATGTGCCGCCACCACCACCACCCCACTTCCGCCTCAAGAACATCAGGTTTCAATGGCTCCCACTGAAAGTAGTATAATTATTTTACCTCATTATAAACGTGTAGCAAATACTTCTAGACATTGTATTTTTCAAGGCTGTGCTAATCAATCTGGACACTTAATTCCTTTACTAATTAAAGTCATGCTTCTTAAACAATTCCATATATATGTGCCAATTTACTCCCGTGTCTGTGAAACACATTTATATGGCAATGAATGGTCGTTGTTGAATGACAATAATAACTTGACCAGTAGCTTTACAGCTCAACAAATAGAGGATTTAATTCGTATTATAGAAAGAAATGCAGACTTAATTGATTCTGAAAATGTACATGAGATGCCTAATTACATATGTCACTATTGGACAGGTCTTGATGTATTAGAATTTCTAGCTTTATATGATGAAATACCCGAACTTGGACATGTCAACAATGGTAAAACATGTTTAGCAATTTATCTAACAAAACTCAGAACTGGTGAGTGATAATACATTATCAACTCTTTACAATATGCCACGGTCAACATTAGTCTTATTTAAAAAAAAATGCGTACCTATTTTATTAATCATTTTGTTCCAAATCATGTCGGGTTGTAGCATACTAATAGACAAGAGGTAGCTCAGCGGAATTTATTAATACCAAATAATCTTTTCGGAAACCCTAATGCATCAGTAGAACAAATGCCTGCTATTGCTATTTGTGATGGTACATATATTTTTATTCAAAAGAGTAGCAACTACCTTTACCAGAAGTCTACACAAGTATGATAATTTATTAAAGCCCTTTCTCATAGTAGCATGTGATGGGTACATCATCGATGTTTCAGGTCCATATGCTGCAACCCAAACAGATTCTGAAATAATGATGCATTTATTTGAAAATGAAAATTGGCCTATGAGGTAATTTTTCAGAGCAGATGATATTTTCATTTTAGACAGAGGATTTCGAGATTGCATACCATTTCTAGAATCTTATGGCTATAAAGTATTTAAGCCAGAATCAGTGGATGAAGGCGAAAGACAATTAACGACATTGCAAGCCAATAAAATTCGCTGTGTAACGTTGTGCCGATGGATAGTGGAAGTTGTGAATGGGCGCTTCAAACGTGACTTTAAGTTATTTAGGCAAGATTTTTTTAATAGGGCATCATTACATTAATGGATGACTTTCGCATTGCAGCGGCTTTGATAAATCGTTTTCATCCACTGATTCATGACCGGTCAAATGCTCAACAAATAATATCACGAGCATTGCATTTTTTAAATGAACCAAATCATTTAGCTCGATTTGTCCTAGAATTTAATTTAAACAGGCGTAGAACAATGTTTTCGAGAATTGATGGAAATCTACCTCAACTGCAGCAGTTTCCTATATAGCGAACTGATTTTAATAGCTTTAGGACCGTATCAAGTAAAACAGTCTCGTTCTTACTATGGAGAACATATGAAGGGTACAGGGGAAAAACATGCTATGTCACATTTTTATGTTTTTTGAACTGGCAATGCCATTGTGAAGTATAAAATTGGTAGAATGAAAGGCCAAAACACACTTTGCAGTAACATGCATAGTCACGGAGTAATATTCATAATAAAATATTGATACAGTGCAATAACAAGCAATGTCCAACTCGTACAGGAGAAAAATAAGCATTGTCCATCGTTGTTAGGTTGACGTTTGTTTAATGACGTCTTGTTTTTTGAGGTTATTTTGTTCGTCCTGTTGTGTTGTGTGGCGTGTGTTTAAAATTATATGATGTATATCCCCCAATGTATAAGAAGACATGTCCTTTTTTATCTCGACCCATAAGAGAAATCGGGGTTGAAAAGGATCATCCAAGATTGATTTTTTACAGAGAACATTATAATTCCTAAAGTTATTATATTAAATAGAAAAAGAGGGAGGAGAGGGAGGCGCAGGTTCGAATCCTGTTCGCGACCGTATTCTTTTTCCATTTAATATAATAACTTTAGAGTTCGCTAAGCATGCTTTAATGCTTTTCAAAGATTATTCTTGAATTACAATTCCTCTTGGACGTCATCTAATCTCATGGCACCTAAAAAAAGTTGAAATCCCATAATGACTCTCATAGTGCTGGTGAGTTTGTACTGCCAGATCAATCCTATGAAGACAGCATTCCAGTTTCAAAGGCAAAATTTATGGATATCCAGGCCCTGTCAAAGTTTTGTGGACCAAAAGCTAAGCAATACTTCTCACGGATAAAATATAATGATACATAAACAATAAATATTTCATGGACATTGCATATTATTTGCCTGTATTTTCTGACTTTGATCTGTTTTCCTGTGGTAACTCAATAAACATAAGAATGAAAAGGTTTTTTTTACTACACAACAGAAACAAATATATTTTCTTTATAAATAAATATATTTTCCTTCTATTTGAAACTTTATTGTACCTTTTTTCAAGGATCAAAAGATTAATTTAGCAATTTCTCAGTTCATTGTCTTTGTGACATTGCATGTTTTTCCCCTGTGCCCTTCATATGCGAGAAAATGGGCTCTATTTAATAGAGATGTGTCCAGAAGTGGAACACTCACAAGAAATGGTGTCGCACATTGGAGGAAACTATCCATTTTTAATAAGGGGTAGAATAAAATCAAGGCACATCGGCCAAAGACACTATTTTACCTATATTCTAGTTGATAGAGAGCGTAACAGTTGCTGTGCAATCGACTCTATATTAGGATATTGCTGCAATTGTATAGTGGGTCATAGAACAGTTGGTTGTTGTTGTCATGTTATGACCTTGATATGGTATCTTGGTTGGGCACGCCATCAAAACAATATTGATCAGCCAGCAGCATTTTTAAATAATGTTTTAATAATGCTTGAAGATTAATAGATCAATCACTTCTATATGTTGTTTTATTTTATTACTAATCCACAGTCCAAGTCAAAAGTATTACTAAGGTTGATTAACCTAGTCAGTGCTATGTAAGTGTGTCAGTAATTCCTTCCTTTCATAGCCAATACTCCCAAGGATCGCATTGTCACAATATACAGCCCTTTTTTGTTTATTTTCATAATTAAAACTGAACTTAACCTAAAACATTTAAAAACTTAAAGAGGTAATTATTGATCTTCGATTTAAACAGAAACGGCAAGTTCTCGAAGCCTTTAACCATAGTATTAGCTATCACTAATAAAGTAGGAATAAAATGGTATATTTGGCATGCTTGTAAACGAATTTTTGTGTGGTGGGTTAAAGCTCCATAGAGTCTCTGGCATTGTCCTTTTAAAAATAAGTTATTTGGTGATATTACATGACAAAACCCATATAATTCTTTGTGAAAGTTTTTGTACATTAGAATCTCTCTTGCAACCCCGGCGGTTGCTCCCAGTAATAATTAATGTGCAATGACAACAAACAACACTGCATTATGCAACACTACGCGGCCATGTTCCAAGCGTCGGCCGGCAGCGTCTCCATATATAAATTTGGTTGCAGAAAAAGAGAAATAAATCAATTTTACTTAATGTTTGGGTTGTGTATATAGAATGTTGTGAATTGTATACAGGGCTGTTCACAGTATATACGAAACCTGAAACTAGTTTTGTCAGAATCAGTTATAGATCGATTAAAATAACGTTTACACCATGTTATAATTCGACCAAATAATGTCAAAAAAATCCTACAAGTTGGACAAAGTCGGCCAAGCGGACCAGCTGATCCTAGCTACATGTTGGCGCAGCCGCAGTGCATCAACCCGCGTTGTCTTTAAGCGGGCCCCAAGCTGACCCCGCGCCACCACCTCATTCGCCCGGAAGCTAGATATCGACACGTAGGTGTCGTTGTGCCCGCGTTCCCATATCGTGTCGTGTGTAAATAGTGCTCTTGTAAATAATAAAGATGACGTCGTGTCGAAGGGTTAATCAATAATTTTTTTCTTGTAAGCTAAATACAGCTGCACTTCTTCACCTCGTAAATTTATTAAACGTTTGTTTATATCCATCCAACAGTCTCATATGTATGCAACTTATGTTGTTGTTTTGGTTGATTAGGAAGTATATTGCGCTTTTCGGAATTTCTATAATGCTGTATCCCGGAGGTACGTTGAGTGCGAATTCATGGATTATGTGACTCAGTTCTCCGTTTGTGTTTGAGCCGATTACAATATCACATTCAATCCTGGGGACTGAGTCTGCAAGTTTAGCTAAAATTACATACAATTGCCATTCAACTGTCATACAATTATCATTCAATTACAATTGTGACAATTTGGGTAGTCTGCAAATACTTCAATGGTATCTCGCCGGAGTGGTGATTGAATGTTGATAGAATGACAATGGAACAAACAAAACAAACAACAATGGAAGAGTAAAGAAATCTCCCATGGTGTTGTTATCCAAAAACTACCATTATTTAAATCATTTTAAATAAATACGGATATAATTTTTTGTCAATATAATCCTTTAAAAAAGGATTTTATGTGGATTCTTCGTATCCAGTCCCCAAACTCCTTCCTTTGGATCTCAACTGATTTTCAAATTAAGAAGCAGACAATTTATTACAAGATTAAAGAACAAATATAAAAAGCTCAAAAGTATTGGGTAGTCTGCAAATACTTCAATGGTATCTCGCCGGAGTGGTGATTGAATGTTGATAGAATGACAATGGAACAAACAAAACAAACAACAATGGAAGAGTAAAGAAATCTCCCATGGTGTTGTTATCCAAAAACTACCATTATTTAAATCATTTTAAATAAATACGGATATAATTTTTTGTCAATATAATCCTTTAAAAAAGGATTTTATGTGGATTCTTCGTATCCAGTCCCCAAACTCCTTCCTTTGGATCTCAACTGATTTTCAAATTAAGAAGCAGACAATTTATTACAAGATTAAAGAACAAATATAAAAAGCTCAAAAGTATTTGCCCACCGGCATTTTTGAATGAATTATTGTTATATTTTCACTTCCAGGTTCAATGTATAGTGTTATTTATAAAAATATCGATCAGAGTACCTATAAGGATGGCGTTCTCGTCTGATGTTAACTAAAAGTGATTTCAATAGCATTCCTTTAACTATTACATACGACGACTATTAGGTAATTCATGTAGTTTCTACCATGTATATCTGATTATTTATTGAATAGGAGCGTGTAACAATTTACAGTATAATTTATTTCTGTCCACAGAGTATCCAGTCGTCTGTTGAAATATCAAGGTTGACATGGTGGTCATGTGGATTCTTCGTATCCAGTCCCCAAACTCCTTCCTTTGGATCTCAACTGATTTTCAAACTAAGAAGCAGGCAATTTATAACAAGATTAAAGAACAAATATATAACGCAATAATTGTTTCTATTTTACTATTATTGGCACTAATAACATATAATATTACTTATGTACATGGTAGAATAACAATTCTGTTTCAACCTTCTAACTTACCTTGCAACCCCGCCTAAGCAGCGCTTTTCCAAGATGAATAATCTTCGGAAATGTCGTCTCGGTAAATCCCGAAATCCCCAAAGAGAGGCAATATTTTATCAACGATCATTGGCAATGGCTAAAGCTAACTTAAAATAGGTTCGAAAGGCTTCATATCTATAATATTATTATGAAGAAACCTAAACTCACATGCACACACACCCAGACCCGGAATAATTATCTGTAGATTGTAGAATCGAACCTGCGACACGCGACGCAGCAGCCGGTCTTTTAATTTTTGAATGAGCTGTATGCGGCTCGCTGTGATGTAGGATTGCTTGGCTTGGTGATTGGCACTTCTGTAGCATCTATAATCACCCTAGTTTTGCTACTTTCGTCTTTAAACATGTTAGGCATATAAAAGTCCCTTTGATACCAAATATCAATAAGTCACCATTCACTACCGCTAAAAAGTATTTGCCCACCGGCATTTTTAGCATTATAAGTATTTTAAATGAATATTTGATTGAACCAACTGTATATATTGGCTTCGGCATCATTCAGTAAACAATTTAAATACTTAAATTAGTAGTACGTGTTAAAATATGGAAGAAGAATTCGCGGTGGTGAGCAGAGGTCGAGATGGTTTAGTTGGTCAGAGCGCCTGGAGTATCTATCCGGGAGGCGCAGGTTCGAATCCTGTTCGCGACCGTATTCTTTTTCCATTTAATATTGTAACTTTAGAGTTCGCTAAGCATGCGTTAATGCTTTTTCAAAGACATATCTTGAATTATTAAGGTAATTGCATTCTTTACGACATTGTATTAACTGCAAAGTTAGTCGTGTCGGTTCGGTCACTTGTAAGTACTGAATTGATTGCAATGACGTCGCCATAAGACGTGTTAAAATATGGAAGAAGAATTCGCGGTGGTGAGCAGAGGTCGAGATGGCTTAGTTGGTCAGAGCGCCTGGAGTATCTATCCGGGAGGCGCAGGTTCGAATCCTGTTCGCGACCGTATTCTTTTTCCATTTAATATTGTAACTTTAGAGTTCGCTAAGCATGCGTTAATGCTTTTTCAAAGACATATCTTGAATTATTAAGGTAATTGCATTCTTTACGACATTGTATTAACTGCAAAGTTAGTCGTGTCGGTTCGGTCACTTGTAAGTACTGAATTGATTGCAATGACGTCGCCATAAGACGTGTTAAAATATGGAAGAAGAATTCGCGGTGGTGAGCAGAGGTCGAGATGGCTTAGTTGGTCAGAGCGCCTGGAGTATCTATCCGGGAGGCGCAGGTTCGAATCCTGTTCGCGACCGTATTCTTTTTCCATTTAATATTGTAACTTTAGAGTTCGCTAAGCATGCGTTAATGCTTTTTCAAAGACATATCTTGACTTAAATTAGTGTTTACATTTATACTTTAGTATGAAAGTAATGTTATTATGTTATTGAATTGATCGAGTTTGGCGAATTAAATTCTAACAGATTTTTGTTATGACAATTGGCCTAACATATTGACTTATTTAATATTTATTGTAATGGAAAGCATCTTATTTTAGCAAATAAAGCGTTAAATATATATAAAATCTTTTATAATAGCTTTCATGCCTGTGTTTTATAGTGGTAAAAGTACACGTTTTACTGTAGCCTTGTTCTCAAAATGGCGAAAACTACAGAATTATCTATTGAAACCCGTTCAATGATCATCAGTTTACACAAATAAAAAAATGTTACCGTGAAATAGCTGCGGTATTAAAAATTTCTCGAAGAACAGTTGACTACAATGTGAAAAAATATACTGAGACTAACAGTTTTGCTGATAGAAAACGCTCCAGATGTCCACGCAAGACAACTAAAGCTGAAGATAATTTCATAGCATTGACCAGCCGACGCAATCGAAGACTAATAACTAAACTAAAAACTATCATACTAAGTTAATTTTACTAAATTTTTGTTTAAATCACCGTTAAACTATGGTGGGCAAATACTTTTGAGCGGTAGTGTAAGTCATGCACAAAATGGATCCATGTAATAATAATGTTTGAGAGTTCCGTTTTGCTGGTGTTAAACATTTTAGATATTTCATAATCGGATTTGTTTCTGCTTAGTTTTATCAATAGTATGGGAAACTGATCTTCTACAGATAATCCTACAATTTGTCTCCAGCGGTTTTTTAATAATTAGCTATTGGTAAGAGTGTGC
Organism: Xylocampa areola; assembly: GCA_935421205.1. Lineage (NCBI taxonomy): Eukaryota > Metazoa > Arthropoda > Insecta > Lepidoptera > Noctuidae > Xylocampa > Xylocampa areola. Next base: position 14,124,072 of record OW285220.1, read on the forward strand.
TAAGTACTAAGTGATTTTTTTTTTATTTGATCGTCAACTATTATCAAATCAGTAGAAAATATGCTTAGCAGGTTGCTAGTCTGTGTCCCGCATGATTTATATTTCTCTGGGTCAACATCTGCTACGTCATCCAATCCTAGATCACGTCGTATACTGTTGTATACACTGTTCATTGACGACGTCAGGTATATTTATATTATGATCTTTAGTCGAAACTTCTAATTCCATAACACTAAAGTCGACTGTCTGATCTTGACGCCTGAGCAGAAGTGGGTGGTTCAAAAAGCGACTTTTTAGAAATATATAATTCGGATCTTTATCGCGATATTTTAGTATAAAAGGCTTTTACGGTACCTTTTTTTGTTTCATCATTCATCCTAACAAATTTACATTTGAAATGGAGGTAGACAGATCGTTAGCTTTTCTCGATATCGAAGTGAAGATCAGACAGGACGGCACCCTTTCGCACACTGTATATCAAAGCCACATACAGACATGAACCTAAACGCTCAGTCGCATCACCATCCGCGTCATCTGCAATCCGTTGTGGCCTCACTAACAAGAACAGAGCATAACACTTATGTGACCCTGAGCATTTAGAAGGAGAACTCTCTCATATTCAAGAGGTGCTGAAGAAAAACGGATACAGGAGGTACCAGAGACTTCCGAGAAAGAAGGAAAAATAACTTGAGGTCAACAGAGTGCCAGCTTTTATACCTTATGTAAAAGGAGTAATGGACAAAGTTCGCACGGTATTACAAAAATACCATCCCACTGTGCCACATGTTGTAGAAAGGCAAGGATTAATTGAAGTTCCACGAGAGTCAACGCCAGGAGTTAGTGGTGGAACACGTTTGGTATGCCTTCTCTCTACTTCTTCTCAATTAAAGCCCTTAACAAGAGTTTGGTCAAAATACAAAAAGCTTGCCACCTCGTCGGGCCGAAAAACTTGTTCAGCAATTAATGATTATGATTGCCAAGGAATTTTGAGAAACAATACCACTACTAATTCGGAAACCGATTTTGTAAATATGAAAAATAAAACAGAAAATAATAAATCATCAAATCTGACGTGTGTCATAAAATAAAATGTGTAATATTAATAACATGAATATAAAATATCGTCATAACAATGCTGACTCGAGGCAGACAGAGACAACAGGCATGCCCACCACCCCTGGACTCGTCACTTAGCTCCGCCTCGCAGCCGCCGGACTCCCGACAGCAACAAACACCAGCTGCTGTAGTCGCGTCGAGCTCAAGTGACGAGTACTTCTCGCCGCCGACGTCACCACCACCTGCGCGTCGGCGGGGAAGAGGACAGCCGCCAGCGAGCTTCGGATCCCAAGGCCAACCGGCCCCGAACAGGGTCCCCGCCGCCGGTGGAAATGTGTCGCGCATCAGATGGACACAGTCCATAAACGAAAATGTTATGTCATATTACTAACGGGTGTCGCTGGCGTGTGTACAGACACAATCTATACGGAGTTGGACTTTTAATTCGGTGCAGTAACTTGCTACTTCAAAGCAAAATAATGTTACCATATTAAATTATAAGAGTAGCTGGTCGCTGTCTTGACTGCAAGACAATACTATAATTTTTTAATTTTCCATTGTTTATTTTGGTTTTATATTGACAACATTATTTTTGAGTTGTTTAACTTCATGCCTAATCGATGATAATAATTTTATTGTAATGTCTGTAATGACTAATAATATGTTAAAAAACACATTGCCGTTAACTGGTGACCTCGGCTATTTAGTAATGGTTTTATTTTTATTCTTCTAACAGGCAGCGAGTTCGTCATGCTCCCCTTGACGTCATTGCTTGCGGTAGCGGTAGCGTCATGGATCGGATCGCCACCTTCCATCTAAAACGGCGAGGGAGGCGATGGCTGATCTTTGCGTTATGCTCGTGAACGGGTGCTGCTTGCGGTGACTGGTTGTCTTGTTGATCGTAGTTCCTAATTTATTAAAATGCATTTATTGAATTAGACAAGCTGGTCCTAGTTAATGTGCAGTTTCTATCTTTTGGCATGTGTAAGTGGGTACGACCTTCATACGAAATAGTTTTAGATTGGATGCTTTCGGTAATTTTACATTGTTTCTTGATTAATTTAATATTTCTATGCGTTGGTACATAGGCTCGTGCTAGCTAACTGTGCCCAAGATATTTTATTTCAAAAGATACAATTATTTTATATAAATTCAATTTTAGATTTGTATAGAATCTATAAATAATTTTGATACAGACAGACGTGTTGCTGGGAAGTTTGTTGCGCCGCTTCTTCTTTCCAGCTAAAACACTAGGAAGCGGTTTTTTAGGGGCTGTCTTAATGTTTAACGTTCAAAAATAATATTATTACGCAAATTTTTAGCCTAATTTGAATAAATCACAGCCACGATTCAGATTGTCTAAGGTAGACACATCATTTATGGGGTACGGTGTAAAATGTTACAATAAAATTCCCTCTGACATACTACGTACAACTAAATGAAAAGAAATTTAAAACTCATATAAAACGCTCATTATGCAAGCAAGCATACTATACATTACAAGATTACATTGATGATAAAAATGCTTGGCTAACTGCTGGTCCTGCTCCACAAGCACTCTGACTTACGAATCAATGTTACAAACAACATCACTTCGTTACGTTTAGGGGACGATGGGGGAATTGCGGACGCGGGGTAAATACGGACTCACATATATCTACTCTATCCCCGCCACCCGCGTCCCGCCGCCGCGATCACGCATTACGTTCCGACATCTTTAGTGTCCTCCAAACATTCCCGACAGGCGGCTGCGCATACGCTTCAAGGTAATTGAATTTTTACATTTTTTGTGATTTTGATGTAATTTTTGATGTTTACTATTTTGAGTGTTATTCAAAAAGATTAAAGTGTCAATAAAAAGTCATATTTTCTGTCGATTGCGATATTAATGACGAGTAAAAAGTACAATCGTTTGCCTTGATAAATTTTATTAACCTAAAAATTTTGTTGTTATACTTTTTCTAACTCGTTTGGGTCAATTGCGGACAAATGGCCTGGGGTAAATACGGACGTCCGTTTTTACCCCATTATTGATCTTAACCTATTTTTTTACGTTATTTTTTGTATATAATAATATTTTTATATTCCAGATGCCTCGAAAATATATTAGGAAAAAAGAACCAGCCTATACCATAGAAACTTTACAAAAAGCTGTGCAAGAAATTAAAGAAAAGAAGACTCCTTTTCGACAGGTGGCAGAGAAGTATGGCATTCCCAGAGCGACCCTTTTCGATCAAGTGCAAAAAGCCTGTGTTAGTACCATGCCAAAAAGAGGTAAGAAGTCAGTATTTAATGAATCTCAAGAAAAAGAACTGGTTGAATTCATATTGATTGATTGATTGATTTTTAAATGTCTTTATTTACATAAATTTCACAACAGGTACAAAAAGATCTTATTCTAATTGTACACAAAAATAATAAATACATTTTGTTAAACAGACTGGCATCGCCTTTATAAACAAATAAGATACATAAGTTGTTAAAGTGTTTATAACTTAAATAAGAATACTTCTTGCAACTAGTGGGTTACGCGAGTTTTAGTTCGAGCTCACATAATTTTACACATAAAAACAAAACAAATCATGAGATTGAATGACTACCAACCTCAATCAATTCCGTAACTTATTACATAACCGTACCTAACATAAGATTTAATTATTAATAAATCACAAGCAATAAGTTTACCAGAAAATACAACATTTAACAGTAAATTATCTTTATTATTCTTTATTGTACACACACGATACACAATACAAATAATGAAAAAGAAAAAGGATGTACAAAGGCGAGCTTAACCCATTAATGAGTTTTCTGACAGCAAACCTTTGAGTGATAGAGAGAAGAGAAGCAAATATGAGGACAGAGTCAAGTGTACAACACGAATAAAAGACTAGAAATAGTGCAGAATTATAAACCATACATAAATACCCTATTAAATATATACCTACATATATGATATGATACACACTACATATATATATATAAATATATACATATATATATATATATATATACAAATATACCTATTATTCATGCTGAAAGGAAATGCTCCCTGACTCTTCTCTTAAAGACATCCAAAGAAGGGCTGTCACGAAGAGAATGTGGAAGAGAATTCCAGAGGCGCACTGCACGTATAGTGAATGATCCATCATAACGACTTGAAGTGTGACGAGTAGTCCGGAGAAGAAGAGAAGACACTAAGCGACATGGTTTTCCTCTGGGGACAAGATACTCAAAGCGTTCTTTGAGATAATTCGGGAAATTGGGGTTGTGAAGAACAGAATAGAGAAAAGAAAGAATGTGACTATCTCGACGCTGCCGAATAGTCAGCCACTTCAATCGAGTCCGGAATTCTGACACATGATCAAATTTCCGAAGGCCGAATATGAAGCGGATGCACAAATTCTGCAGACGTTCGAGTTTGTTGACAAGTTCTTCTGTTGCGTCAAGAAAACAGACATCAGCATAATCTAAAAGTGGTAGAAGAAGAGATTGGGCAAGTGTTATTTTAGTTTGAATCGGCAGGAACTTCTGAAGACGTTTTAGCGAGTGAAATGAGCAATAGACCCTCCGGCTTACTGCTGCGATGTGCACACTCCATGACAAGTTACAATCTATGATAACTCCCAGGTCTTTAGCGCTTTTGGAGTATGGTATAGGAACAGAATCGTATATAACTGGCGGGAGAGACAGGTGATCCAAGTGATTGAACAAGTACCTGCCACCAATAATGAGAGCTTGAGATTTTGCCGGATTAACCAAAAGACCAAAAGCTTTTGCCCAGTCACAGATATTTTGTAGATCATTATTGATGGCAGCAATTGCTTCGGAAGCCTCCCCAATTTTAAAATGTCGATAAAGCTGCAAGTCGTCTGCGTAGAGATGGTAGTGTGAAGCTAAGACTTTTGTGATGGAATTGATAAAAACAGAAAAAAGAAGAGGAGACAAGACGCCACCCTGAGGTACACCCACAGCTAGATCACACCAGTCAGAGAAGTTCTCATCCGAGCGCACCGACTGCGAGCGACCACGAAGATAAGAATTGAACCAAGAAATTACAGAAGGAGATACATTCAGAGAGGATAAGATTCCTAAGAGGATGTCAAAATCAACTGAATTAAAGGCACTACTAAAATCCAGCAAAACAAGAACTGTGAGGAGCTTGTTTTCCATGGCTAGTCGGATGTCGTCCGTTATTTTCACGAGTGCCGTTACTGTACTATGGCCAGGGCGGAAACCAGACTGATAGGGACTAAGTAGGCTATTAGAGGAAAGGTAATAAGACAGTTGATTATTAACAACACTCTCAAGGAGTTTGGACAGAATTGGTAGTATGGATATCGGACGAAACTGGGATACGGAGGTAGGATTAGAAGCTTTAGGGAGCGGTAAGACCTGCGCCTTCTTCCAAGCAGAAGGAAATGAGCTTGTCACAAGGGAATAATTTATGATGTGAAGAATTACAGGTGCAAGTTCATCGAGGATGAGAAGAAGCATTTGGAGTTGGAGGCCATCATCACCCACCGCTTTTGTGGAAATTGATAAAATTGATTTCTTTATATCACGTTCTGTAACCTGGTGAAAACTGAATGAAGTACATATTGGCAAAGGAAGATCAGAGAGATTTTTTAGAGTTGAAGATTTTATGTTATCATCCAGACTAACTGGAGATTTTGAGAAGTGCATATTAATTGCATTAAGGTCCATCCCAGGGATACCTTCAGGAGCGGGTTTGCCAATACCGAGAGACTTAAGAAATTGCCATACTTGCGCTGTGTTGAAATTTTGAACAGAGTTGTGAATGTGGCGCCTTTTAGCATCCCTACACACACGACCGCAACGATTCCGCAACTTCTTGTAAAGAGCCCAGTTCTCATCCGTAGGGGAATTTCTGTATCGGCTCTTAGCATTATCCCTCCTCGACATTGCTTGTTTCACCGTTTCAGACAGCCATGGTGCAGGGAGATGTTTTACTCTCACCTTCTTTATGGGAGCATGTACATCGTACAGTTCCAACAGTAGTTTGTTAAAAGCCGACACTTTAGTATCTAACACATCGCAGTCGTAAACAGGAGACCAGTCTATATTGCCCGCATCCTCCACCAAACGCTCCATATGAATGTTCTTGAAACTGCGAAGGAAAAGAAATTTGGATTTGCGTTTAGGAGGGCGTATTTTATACGAAAGAAATAGAAGATCATGATAAGAGAAGGATGCAGAAAGTTGCCCATGTGTAGCTACTTTGCTAGGGTCAGAAACTAGAATTAGGTCTAAGAGTGAAGAAGAACAGTGAGGAGCATGATGAGTAGCATTTAGCTGAAGGATATGCATGTTAACAGAAGAGACAAGGGACTGGAGTTGATGGCTGCGCGTGTCATTCTTGAGCAAGCAGGTGTTAAAGTCTCCGAGGATAATAGTGTGGTCATATAGTGGAGATAGATTTTCAAGTTTAGATTCAAGGGAAGAGAAATAATCGATTTGACAAGAGGGACTATAATAAACACCTAAGAGTAGTTTAGTATGGTTAAAATTAACTTCAATAAAAAGGTGTTCAGCAAATTTAGTATAGTCACTCGGAGACTTATCAACGATTTTGTAGCTAATATCTCCACGTAGATAAATACCAACCCCTCCATATCCCTTGCCTGTTCTATCATTACGCACCAGTTTGTAGCCGGGCAACGAATATTGAGAAGAAGGAAGGGTAGGTTTGAGAAAAGTTTCAGAGATAAGGACTGCATGGATAAAATCAGAGTCAAAAGAAGTCAATAAATCAGAGTGATGGGCGGGAACGCTTTGAGCATTTATATGAACTATATTGAAATACTTATTAAAGCTCGAAAAAATTGAAAAGAGCTGGTCGCGTAAGTGCACAGAATCATCACTACGTGCACTGGCATAGCTCTCATCAGATGAGCAAGAAGAAGAGCAGGATGCAAAACTCTCATCAACATTATGAAACATAAAATATACTAATATATATATACAAATAAAATAAATGCAATAAAAAGTTTTAACTAGTTACTACTACTTGCCCTCCATGCACTCGCCAGTTTTTACAACTAAACTACACACAATATTAAAAGCCTTGAGTCCAAGTAAAAAATATAAATATAAACTTGCACATTTCCGAACGTAACATTACACACCTACGTCACACTGACACTGATCGTTAATGTCAATGTTCTATGCAAAAACCAAATGTTTGAATAAAATATTACCGACAAGCAAATAAAAAAATTAAATTATGAGAAGTGATCGTGGGTACTGCATCACTTTGCTGGCTTACGCGATCTCTTGTCGACTGCGGATTTGCCAATTTGCGACTGCGAAGGTCCTTCTTTTGTGGCTTCAGTGGCAATGTTAGTAGGCGACGTAGCTATTGGAAATTGCGCCACAAGTTGTCGAAGTTCAACTGTGGACTCGATTTTTCGACGCGACTTATCTGGGAGCAGGATGACAATCTTACCCTCAGAAGTCCAGCACTGCTTGACACCAAAGTGCTTGCGAGCGTCTAGAAAAGCGTCATGCCTGGGCTTGGTTAAAAACTCTGAGAGTATCAACCCGGACCCTTTCAACACGGTTTTGTTGCGCCACACGTCACTACGCAGACTATGGCTTAGGAACCTTATTAGAAGAGGACGAGGCTTGTTAGAGATCACTCCAAGGCGATGACATACTGTGATATCTGAAGAACAGACATTAGGGATCTTCATTTTCTCTGTCAGCACAAGTACAGCTTGAGATGTGTGGTTCTCATCCTTCTGCTCGGGAAGGCCATGTAAGAGCAGAACCGGTTTGCGCGACGCCATTTCATGACGATCCAGGCCCACAATTAACAAGTCCATCTGAGTTTTAATTGCACCCATCGTCTTCCAAATAAGACACTTAAAATCAGTATAATCCCTGGAGAGACTGGCAATTGTCTTGTGGGCTGTTTCATTACTGCCAGCATTCTTCAAATCCTCTTCGTACTGGTCCATCCGTGAGGTAAATGTGGCCGACAAGTCTTCCATGCAGTTTGTTAACTTTGCATATAGGTCCATCTTGTGAATGTGAAGTGATTGTGCAAGTGAAGTGATAGAGAGGAGAGATTATTAGAGAACTGAGTGCACTAGAGGATGGTATAAACTTTTAGTGCATAAGTAACATGTAATATAAATTAATAATAATTTTAAAATTTAAATAATAACAGAAGCTCTTAAAAGTGTTGTTTCAACTTGGACTACCCCCAAAAAAAAGCTATAATTTGCGTAAATATATGGGTACATCGAACAGTTTTGAGAACTGTCGGTCAGCCAGTAAGCGAGCCGCTGTTATCTGTCGTCTAAGAAATAGTGATGCGGCAATCGGTAGCGTTTGTATGTTTGTCGATAAGTGGTGATTTTACTTTTACCAATTTCAGAGATAAGAGTATTGTGATGCAATTTGTTGGTATGAGCATAGAATTTGCAAGATAATTTCAATATGTAATTTCTTAAAAATGGATATTTAATACTGTGGTGTAAAGTTTTGAGATTTGTTTTAAATGGTGTATCATATGCAATTTTAATAGCTTTATTTTGGACACGCTGTAGTTTATCATAATTTGAGTCCGTGATACTACTCCAAACTGGAGCAGCATATGTTAGACATGGTCTCACAAGAGTCGTATAAATTCGCATTTTTGTTTGAGAACTGAGATTTGAGCTGCGATTTAGTATGGGCTTTAGTACGTTTAGAGCCTTAATACCTTTTGCGCGGAGGGCGTCGGTATTATTATTCCAGTTAATTTTGATATCTAGAATTGCACCTAGATATTTAACCGATTTACTCCAAGGTATCAAGTATCCATCTATTTTAACTAGTCTAGAAGGTATGGCACGTTTGCGAGTGAATAGGATGCTTTCTGTCTTTGTTGCATTTAATTTGAGTTTCCATTTTGAAAAGTAAGATGTAAGAAGCTCTAAGGAAAACTGTAGACGCCAGATAATAATATCTATGTCATCTGAAGTTGTGTATGTAGCCGTGTCATCTGCATAAATAGCTAGGTTTGTATGAGGCTGTTTGGGCATATCATTAAGATACAAAATAAAAAGGTATGGGCCAAGAATTGAGCCTTGTGGAATTCCGGCGGGGATAGGCTTAGGTCTCGAGAACTGGTCACCGATGCAGACAGAGAAATTACGGTCTTTCAGATAGTTCTGTATAAGTTTTACAAGAGGAAGTGGTACCTTATTAAGAATTAATTTATGTAAAAGGCCCTCATGCCAGACGGTGTCAAAAGCTTTTTCAATGTCCAGTAATACCATTCCCGTACTCTTATGTTCATTGAGCCCATGAACAATATGCTCTGCGACTCTGGCCAGTTGCTGTGTGGTTGAATGTGATCTACGAAAGCCAAATTGCTCTGGAATTAAAGATGTCTCCGTGATTTGTGAAAGACGAGATAAAATTATTTTCTCAAATAATTTGCCTAGACTAGGTAATAAACTAATCGGGCGATAATTAGTAGGGACGGTTTCGTCTTTTCCCGGCTTTTTTACTGCCAATACTTTTGCTACCTTCCAAATTATAGGAAAATAACTTTGGACAAGACAACCATTTATAATCTTAGTTAGATAGACAACAGATTTTTGGGATAGGTTTTTTAATAAAATGTTCTGTAGGCCATCCAACCCAGCAGCTTTTCGGGTCTTTAATTTGTTCAAAATCTTACGGACTTCACCAGGCCTAATGAGAGTAATGGGATCTTGGATTTCTGCATTATTGAGAGTATTTATCGACTCTCTGACTGCGGTTTCAGTATCAGGATTTCCGATCCAGTCTTTTGTGAGATGTAAATTACTCAAAAACGCATCCGCCAAGACTTCACACTGTTCCTCAATATTTGAAGTAATGAAACCGAGTGGAGTTTTGAGAGGGGGAATGACTAATGGTTTATGATTTATGGAATTTACCACACGCCATATGTCGGAGGTAGGGTTATCTACTTTCGCTAGCTTATTGTTCCACACAGAGTCATTAAAATGTGTGATGTTTGTTTTAATTTTTCGCTGTAGGAAGTTCACTCGGGTAAACAATAATCTCCGCATTTGAGGATTTTGCTCTTTATGTGCTTCACGTCGGATATTATTTTTATTTTTGATGTCAGTTTTTAGACGTCTAGGCAACTTTAAGCAACCTGTACTAGAGAGTTTGGGTACACTAAGCTCACGAGCGGCTAGAATAGTGTTAGTGAGGTGGTCAATAGCTGTATCTATAGAATTCATATTAAAATCTTGCAAAGCCTTCTTTGGGATAACTATTCCTACCCTAAGAAAAATAGCATTTGATTTTGCCACTGTTAATAACATACCAAATAACTTCAATAAAGATACCAAAATGGCAGGTATAGATTGGTATTATAATTTTATGGCGAGACACCCCCATATATCACTTCGAAGACCAGAAGCTACTTCAATAAATAGAATCACAGCATTTAATCAAGAAGAAACGGATATATTTTTTGAAAATTTAAAAACACTCATGTTAAAGCACCAATTTAAGTCGAATTCAATCTACAACGTTGATGAAACTGGGATTAGTACTGTACAACGAAATTCCAGGATTCTCGCACCAAAAGGATTAAAACAAGTAGGCAAATGTACCAGCGCAGAACGTGGTTCCTTGACAACAGTTATAAACTGTTTCAATGCTGCAGGCACATACATTATTACCATTTTTTTTATTTAAACGAAAGCGAATTAATGCACTGCTTATGAAGGATAGTAATAGTAACATGGTAGCTTGTGTTTCTGATTCAGGCTGGATAACAGAGTCAATTTTTGTTGATTGGCTTCAACATTTCAAGGCGTTTGCAAAACCATCTGCAGATGATCCTATTTTACTAATACTAGACAACCATGAAAGCCACGTTAGTTTGAGAGCTCATGAGTTTTGTCGCAAGAATTTTATTCATGTTTTGACGTTGCCACCTCACACATCCCATAGAATGCAACCTTTAGATTTCACTTTCCATGGTCCACTAAAAACGGCATATAACAGAGAATGTGAATCCTTCATGGTCAACCATCCAGGCACCAAAATTACGGCATATGATGTTGTAGGCCTTTATACAAAGGCTTTTAATAGAACCACAAGCACTGACAAAGCTATGAATGGCTTTAAGTCTGCTGGAATTTGTCCAATGGATCAAGATAAATTTAAAAACACTTTTGAAAGTTTTGGGGATATAGTTACATCAGATTCTCTTCTTGAACAACAGATACAAACAAATACCAACAATTCAAGCCAAAATGAGTCTCAGAATGAATCTCAAGTTGACTGTGATGCTGTCAATGAAAATATTTATAATCTAATAGAACCTCAAGAAATATTTCCCAATATTGACGCAAACTTTGAAGATTTAAATGAAACAATACCTACGTCGGCATTAGTGGGCGATGTTAGTGAAACTGGTGCTAATCAAAGTATAACAAGTCAAACTTGTCCATCTCCCTCAGTACCACTTAGTGATGTAGTGCAAGTACCAACCCTAAAACCATCTCGTACAAAACGATTAGTTAAAAAAAACACTCTATTATTTTTACCAGCACACCGGAAAAAGAAAACTTAGAGCAAAAAGAACAAAAGAAAATAGAAAGAAAGAGAAAGAACCTAGAACAAGAAAAGACCAGAACTACAAATAAGAAACCAAAAAATACTAAAGAAAAACGACCAAAAGGTTTAAGAAACTTAAATAATTTTGAATGTGAAAAAGAAAATGATGAATATTTCTGCATTTACTGCCAAGAAAAGTATTGTGACCCACCCACCGAAGATTGGATTATGTGTTCAGAATGTAAGAATTGGGCACATGAGAATTGCAGTGCTGGATCTTCTTCAAGAGGCTACATTTGTGAATTCTGCAAATGAAATGGAACCTCATCCGTAAATACCCCATCTCGTCCGCAATTAACCCAGCAATAGTCCGTATTTACCCCAAGAGCTAAGGGTAATTACGGACAAGAAGGTTTTTGTTTTTCGTTAAAATTTAATTAATGTTGATTGATCTCATATAATAATTAATGTTGATTTGATAGGTTAACAAATATAGTTTAATAATTAATAAAGAAAGACTGATTATTATTAAAAGTTTGAGTTTTATTTATGATTTCGCTTAAGCGTCCGCAATTCCCCCACCTTCCCCTAACCGTCTCTTAGTACCTATGTAGTTTTTTTTGACATTGTTATTTATTTTTTATGGACTTTTTTTTGTCTTTTGTGCAGTCCTAAATCTAATAATATTTAAAAATACATTTATATATTTTTGTATAATAACTTTCGTAAGAGACATTCATATTAGTTATAGTTTAACGGTTATTACTCACGCGCATACTTCGGGATTGCCCGACTAGTTTCGAACTCGAACGGAGCTCTTATTCATGAGCTGAGCCCGCGGCGATGTCGCGAGTCAAACTCGAAGTATGCGCGTGAGTAATAACCGTTAAACTATAACTAATACATTTATATAGTTAAGTTTTTTTTATACTGTAAATGTGAGTACCATGTAAACATTTACAAATTCTACATTAATATATATATTTGATTATTGTCTGGCAGCTATGTCATGCTCACTCAAATGTCCCGCTGATGGTGGCGTTTGTGTTGGGTCATTGGATTCCCTACGATATGGTTGAGTTTAGTGATGCTGACGCTGGCGGCATGTTCGTGAACGGGCGCCGTTAGTTGGGGCTGGTCATCTCTAAACTGTCATGGCAAAGTTTTGAATTGTAACTAGACTCTATTGACTTCACATTACATTGTTCTCACATATCATTTCTATATTATAAATACAATATAACCAACAATATTGTAATTGTTTGATGAAAAAGAGTAACTGTGGAGTTTCTTGCCCGTTCTTCTCCACAGGAATCTACACTTTGGAACGTGGCAACTAGTTTTTTTTTGACAATTCAAAAGTGCCTGTGAATGGTCTAATTGAAATAAATGCTTTGACTTTGACTTTGAAAGAAATTTTTATTTTGAATTGGTCCATACAGTCTTGGCGTAACGAACAATTCCGGAAAAAATTTATAAATTGGTTTTAATAATCTATTTACCTTCTATTGCGATTCTCAGCTATAAAAGTCAGTAACTTGTGGTAAAAAAAAATATAGGACTAACCTTGATCATACAAATTTTTTCTTCTGATGCCAGGTTAAAATAGCCATTATTCATTGTTTAGGTTCATTTTTAAGGGTATAAAAAATGATTTAAAATTCAAATAGTTAACTTCAATAAAGGGCAGGTAGCTAATTACTTAAGTACGTGAATGAACATTATAACATTTTCATAAAGAATTGGTATTCGTCCAATTCTCAAATAACTACATTACAGTGGATGGCCAAATTATTATACTCATAAGGATTTTTTCGAGTCGATTTGTTTTATTGAAAATGTTCAAAATACTATTAGCCTTCAACCATTTTTATGGATGGTTTTTGATACCAAGGAGTTTATTTAACATTATGTAAATTAGTAACACTTGTATTCATTAATTAATTTGGGATTAGCAACACTTTATAAAGCGGCCATTTCATTCCTATATTTGGGACTCCCCAAATATAGGAAAGAAATGGCACGTAACACGAGGTTAGAGAAGAGTGTTTTAATTATATTTTGATTGTAAAAAACTGTTCATTCGAGGTGAGTTTTATCGTTTGCTTTGTTTAAATTATGAATAATAGATACTTCATGCTATTTTTTATTGTTTTATGACTGTTTTTGTTATTTTGTCATCTTGGGGGAAATGTACAGACATTTCCCCCAAGAAAAGGTCAGAAATAAAAACACTTTTGAGTCATACCAGTCATTCTCAAAGTAAAATAGCGTAATTAGCAGGCGTTTCGCAGTCTACGGTGCAAAATATGAAGAAAATGTTGGATGAGAACAAATCGTTATCGCCAAGGCGTGCTGGTAAATATGGGAGAAAACTTCTTACAACTCCTCGAACATAGAGGGAAATAAGGCGTGGAGCCACCGAAAATCGTAGAAAGTCGCGAAAAGTTATAAAGGCCTTGTTAGATGTCGCTGGTGGAACATTATCTAATAGAACGTTACGGCGAAAGTTAAAAGAACTGAATTTCCATTGTTAATGGAAATTCAGTTCTTTTAACTTTCGCCGTAACGTTCCGATCTCTGAAAAAACCTAAGTTGACTCAGGCGACTCGTGCTAAACGGCTGGCATTTGTTAAAATGCATAAACATTGTAGTATAGAAGACTGGCAAAAGGTACATGTCATATGAAATACATCTTTTCAATTATGAAACGAAAATCTCGACCTTGACACGACTTGATATTTCAGGTCTGTTTTTCCGATTAATCATTTATTCAGATCCTTCAGGACAATTCCCAGTTTGTTCGTCGCAGGCCCCACGAAAAATTTGATGAAAGGTGATTAGCTCAAAGGGGAACGGTCGACTACACTTGTTGAAGGAACTATGCATCAAGACTAATTAATACTTACGAGTTTTGGAAACACGACTTCTTCCACAAATGACGGAATGGTATCCAGATGGCAACTGAATCTTTATACAGGACTCCGCGCCATGTCATAAAGCAAAAAAAGTTATGAAATTTTTAAAGGACAATAAAATAACTCTCTTGGATTCGCTTGGGAATTCGCCAGATCTCAGCCCTATTTAGAATGTCTGGGCGGCGCTAAAAAGAGAAATTTGTAAAGAATTAATAGAAAATATTCCATAACTTAATAAATAAAGATGTGAAATATAATGTCAACGGCGAAGAAAAGATAGCGAAATGGCAACATATTGAAAATCTACATAAGGAAAACCCTGGATATAAAGGAATTAGAATGATTCCCAAATTAACAGATAACCATATGATGCAAACCAAAATGAACAAAATGAAAGTGAAATTTGCTGCCTAAATATTAAGCCAGACAGTGGGGACAAACACGGGATACCTTGCAGGTAATACCATGTCGTTAAATCGAGTCAAATCAAATTGTTTATTTTGCGAGTATGTGTACAATAGTAAAACATAAAAAAAAACTGTTCCAATAACAAATTCGGCTTTAAGGCATGCAAAGTATTAGTTACACTCAAATGATAATAGTTCATAATTTAAAATATTATTTTAATGGATGCATCATTGGCAAAAGCTCTTAACGATCAAAACATATTATGTCAAAACTTTATCGTCTAAATATTCCATAATATCATAATAACATTTACTTATTAATTTTAATTACGACATTTCGTCATTTTGTAATTTTAATCGGTCGGCAACGCGCGAGTGATTATTGCAATGATAACCGCCAACAGTACATACTCATGTGTTTTTTTTTGTAATAAATCAAATAAAGAGTATTTTTCATTTACTGATAAAGGCATACTTCCACCACAATGCAAGGATACTGCAGATATTCTACGACAAACTTTTTGATTCTGTCAACGGAAGCTTCGATAAGAGACAAAAACAGTTTGGAAAGCCTCTAGTCGGACCAGCTACACCAAATTCCCTACATCATCAAGTATGGGCTGCATCAAAAAAACTATTAAAAGAAATCAAATTTGTGAATCGTAGGGCAGGACAGTTTGAATATGTCCCAACTCTAAATAACTGGGTGTGGACATTAGAGGGTATAGAACTTTTTCTAAAAATATTCAAGAAAATATGATGTTACATCGGTTTGGTTGCGGCATCTTAATCAGGATCCGATTTTTTTGGTGCTATTAGTAGCCACGAGTAACGCAATACAAACCCAACACCAGAAAAAAGGCTGGATCTGTCTCGCTAGTGCCCATGCCCCTGGAGCTAATTGTGAGAAAGACAATAAAATTTTACGTGAATTCACTATCCCCAGTGACTGCAAAGCCCCATCAACTTGCGAAATGGATGTTTCAGACATAACAATAACACCCCTTGATTGGGTATTTTGTAAAAAACACAAAGAAAAATGTATTCAAGGGGTGTGTGCAGTGCAAAAATGATTTAATGAGTGATGAAAAATCAGAATATATAAAATGTAGACAATATACAGATAAGCAGTGGCTTTGCAATTCAAGCGGCACACTCCTGCGTTGCGTATCAAGTCTGCAAGACATCATTAATACGATATTAATAAGGGATCCGTAAAGAATGACGTCTATGCTCGCGAAGTTCACACGTTAAATGAGTTTAAAAACGTTAAATGCGTTTGAGAATTTAAAACGTACGGCTGTGGTTGGTGGTTTGTTAAGGCGAGCCCGAAATAATAATACAAGACGATGCCGCTTGTGCGTAGAACAGAAAAGCGGACATTTTGGAAATAAGAAAATTTTGTTACTTTGATTGTGCTGAAGTGAGTATATTACTATATGTAATGAATGAATGTACTTAGGTGTAAATCGTAATTGAGTAATCAGTAATAAAGGATTGCAAAGATCGGACGTGTTTGATTTATTACAATTAATAAACTTCGTGGCGACCCTGCCATACGCGTTCCAAGAACTCGGCACCTATTGGACTATCGGGTTGCGAACGAAAAGTGCAAACTAGGCGCATTCCCGTGTGCCTCGGTGCACCAAGTTGAAACTTTTTACAAGATGAATATTATTACGAGCTCGATCGTGACTGACTATAGTTGTACTTCAAAGACTATTACAGGTGAGCAATATGGGAAAAAGTTATTCTAAAACGGAGGAAAAGGAAGTTATTTTCGCCCAGAACGCATCGGGTGGCAACAATACCGCAAGCGATTCTGAACAAGAGTACCATGTCAGGATTAATAATATTAGTTAAAAGATATTATATTAGATTACTTTTTTTTTAGTTCTAAAAATAGAATGCAAATGTAACAGTTTGTAGAATTACGGCCAGACGCAACTCAGTGTTTCTTATCATGTACACGTTGAATATTAGTACCTCGAGTTAAAATACCTAAAATCATGTGTTACATGAAATGCTGTGTTCCAGGCTGTTTAGCGACTATAGGTACATGAAAACATGTCAGCTCTCTAAGAGAAAGTGATAGATACTAGTTTTTATTTTCCAGGCACTTAAAACCTGCATAAATTCCCAAATCCAGCAAAGGATTTGGAACGCTTTAGGTTATGGCTCTATAATATTGGTGGAGACATTTTGGCATTCAGTTCAGTTCATTAAGTTACCGCTTCCAGCTGTCATTTTTAGATTCTGTTTCTGTTCTCTCAGGCTTCTTCAGATGTGCTCTCTTCGGGGCTTTCATATGAGGTAGAATCTTCAGGCTAATAGATATGATGTCCAATACAGAAAATAGTGCGAGTAACCAAATACTGCAGAGTCCCACTGTCACAGAAGTCTCCTATGGAAAATACTGAGCCAAGTTTGAATCAACTAGGACCTAGTTGATTCAAATTTGGCTCAGTAGTGAAGTCGGGATTCAACTCATAAGTCGGTCTTTTAACGTTTCTGAGGAATCAATCTCTGTCTAACGTTTAACCTAACTTGGATATAGCTCTCCGCATCACACTTGCCACTCCGGCTACAAATTGTTCTTGGGAAAGGAGTTTTTGCTGTTTAAAACGCGTGAAAAATTATCAAAGGTCTTTTTTGTCTCAAGCAAAAATGAATTATTTAGCTCTTCTCTACATAGAAGCAGAGATAATGAACACCATAAACTATGACGATATTATAGATGATATTGCTATTTAAAAGTCCCTTAAAAAATCGTAATTCTTGTTTCTTTTTTACGCTCTTTCTTAATTCATTTGTTTATTTAACTTTAGTGCCTTCCTTACAACAAATGGAAAAGTATTATTTTAGAAAGGTAGGTACATGAGGCGGCGGAAATAAAGCAGCCTACACTCATAAAAAAAAAATCCGGCACTGAACTAGGTGTCGCAATAACAGGCTAACGGCTTCACAAAAAACTAAATAATATATATTGATAATCCTACAAAAGCGAGACGAGTCACAACAGAAACTGATACAAAATTTATCATTTTTGTCTTCGAACAGGTGTGATGATGAAATTGATTTATTTAGAGACAAGCTTATAGTATTTTCAGGAAGCTTCCGTCATATTTTCATATAAAAGCCATACAATAACTTTTCAACAAAATGTCAAAATTGAATTATTACAGCCAAATTTTTTGTCTCACAGGTGACTTGTGGACATCACGTGCAATACTTGGCTATACCGGGGCATTACGTTGGCGATGATTTTGCGATTAGATTCAGTTTTTCTCGACTGCAGCAGCTTTCCACAGTCGCACACCAGCGAACACCTTTAGGCCGCATAAGGAGAAATGGCGGCTCAATGGGATTTAAAAAAATTATTAATTTAGTTGGTACTGACAATGCTCCTAATATCTCAAAAGCGGTTCGTGATATCGGATGGAAGCATTATGGTTGTTACGTACACTCTTTAAATTTAATAGTCCGAGAGACATTAAAAAGTTTAGATCCCGTACTAGATAAAATAAAGAAAATTGTTCGCCACTTCAAAACTATTTTGACGGCACAGGCAAAACAAATGAAGACGCTAATTGTATTCCGAAACGCCTGAAGTAGGAAGTGCCAACGCGTTGGAAATCTGCCTTTTACATGCTGCAAAGGTTTTTAAATTTAGAACCGTATGTTCGAGCTGCTATGGCCACATTGTGACAAAACTTGCCAATATTAACAAATAAGGAGTGGACGTGCTGCGCCGATCTATGTCAAATACTAAAGCCGTTTGATGATGCCACAATTTCCTTGAGCGGACAAAATTATATGACAGCAAGCTCTGTTATTGTCATGACGCGGTGCCTTGTCTCCGGGTGTGATAAACTGCTAGATAAAAACTTCTGTGAGGGTTTTTAAAAAAGTGACATTTCAGCTGCAAACAGGTTTAATAACCAGATTCACTAACGTGGAATGGAGCGGCACGTTCTCAGTCTGTACATTTTTAAATCCGCGATATGAATTGGAAGTCTTTGCAGATGCTGATGAGGCCAGGAATACTCGATACTACGAGTTCAGGATATGATGACTCCAAAGCAAAAGAATTACAAAATAATACTAGAAATACACAACCATCCACCAGAACTGCAACTCAAACACTTGATAAATATTCTCCATGGACGGTTTTACGAGATATTGTTAGCCAGCAGCAGAACACGGGCACAACTCTGTCTAAAGCGGTAAAAGAGATAGATACCTATTTAAATGAAGATATTCTGCCGGTATTGCGCGGCGATGGGTCTTGGAACTGCCCCATGAAATTGTGGCGCAATCATAAATACACGTATCCGTACCTAACAAAATTGATAAAAAAAAATATTGCTATGTTATTGCCACATCCATCAGTCCCGAGTGAACGTGTATTTAGTAATCGCGCGCGGCTGCGATCCGCCACGATGCACGGAATTGTACCTTAACGTTATATTATTTATTATTGCTATTAGAAATGAGCAACTAATCAAAATGTCAAATATCTGTCATGTTGATCGGAGTCGTATGCAGGCTGACGGGTTTCCGTTAGTAAAGAATAAAACACATATAAGTATTAACTATGATAATTTAATTTTCTCTTAAAACAGTAATAGGATATATGCCTTCCAAAAACTGATTAAGCGTTTGCGTACGAGATTTGTGGGAATGACGGAAACCGAAAAGGATTTATATGAAAAATTGGTCTCCGTATAAAGAAAACTTTTTAAATACAAGAAAAATAAAACAGTCCTGCTATTGTAATAGCTATGGAGAGCATGCCAAAGTCAGCAAACTTGTTAACTCTTTTGCAGTTTAGAGAACTTACCAAAAAGCAAAAAGGAATGTTTAAATATTGAGGAAAAAATTGTCGCATTGTCTGTATTAAAACAAAGCTCAAAGACTTACAGATGTTTGAGCAAAAATATTTTGTTGTCATCACCTCAAACTTTAATCAAGTTATTGGTAAAAGCTAATGTAAATGCTAGATAGTGTATCAGATACCTGGTGAAAAGTTATTTGGCAAACAACAAATAATTTTCCAGGACCAGATTTTATTGCAGGCTTTCTTAGAAGACATAAGGATGTAATCTCTCAAAGAAATTGCTAGAACATCCTACTTTCGGGAGTTAGAAGTTTCATTGGCAAATATTGAGCCCTGTAATATTGTTATTCACGACGAGACCAACTTAACCAGGTCGCAAGAAAATTCCAACAAAACGGGGAACAAAGTTCTCTAAGAGAGTATTGAATCATTCGAAGGCATCCACTTCTGTGAAGATAACTGCTAGCGCCGCCAGGGAATTTTTGCCATCATATGTAATATGTAGTATATAAGGCTAAAAACCTTTATGATAAAAGTGTAGGAAATAGAAAAAGGACGGCATACCGCCACATGTTAAGTCTCTAAAACACCAACGACGCCAAAAGTCAAAACAAAACTCGCCTCTCTCTGGTGCTTTCGCGCGCGTTTAGACGGCTGTGTTGTGAAGAAGTATTGTGAGTGAAGTCAACAGAAATTCATATAAAAACTGCATTCCATCATGAACAGTTTTTAATTCATAGATTGTGTAATAATTATTTTGATCAGAATTAGTTATTTCAACAAACATCATTTGCCTATTTGCACGTGAAGCCGGCGTCATGCCTGTACATTTACGATTGTTACTAATAATAAAAACATTAATGATAGCAAACTGTTGACAACACGTATGTTGTTACATATCCTAGTATTGTTATGAAGCATTTCATTTAAAAATTACCTAATGAAATTCGCGACAAATTTAAATTAAAAGATATGCAAGCCAAACGGGACTCTAGGAGCTTGATCAACAGACAGGCTATTTATTTGAGGTCAATAAATCTCAACTGCCATTTTTGTGGGTTTTGTTCGGATGATCTATTTATTAATATGGATAAGACTTCCGTGGATTTGAATATAAATAGATTAAAATTTTTGGTGACGTATTATTTTCTTATTGAGTTTTGCCTTTTAAACTCCGAAACTATAAATCGACCATTGGATTATGACTATTTCTTCAATGGCTTAAATTTACTTCAACTAAGAACAGTGCAAGTTTGGTAAAACTTTAGTATATATGGACCATTGAACTAAGAGGGGAAGGAGGGTTGTACATTTCGACACTTCACTGATTTGTGACTGTAACTTCGTCACAAACTTCAAACTTCAACTTAAACATAAACTTCTTGATTTTCCATAGATTTTATAATGAGAGATTATAAAAAATACTACAAGCTTCCGCATTCTGAAATTTTGAAGAAGGATTTCTTATGTCTGCAGCATTTTATTTATTTACTAATACCCAGTTTAATGGGCCATATATATGTCGCAGATGGATTGTAGAATCAGCTGTGTTACAAAACTGCTAGCTGATTTACAAAACAGTACTGTTATGAAAAAAAGCTGAACGACGTTTAGCGGTTTTACATAATTCCTGAACACGCTGAATTGAATGAACGTTTTGCGTTTATCAATGCAGCGGGTCAACAATCAGAGATTATGTAAAACAGTGTGAAATGGAATGTCAGATTGTTGATTTTAGTTCGAAATTTTGTAGCATATGGCTCTGTATGTCTTAACAATAATAACCTAACTTTATTTTACTTATCAACAGCAAAAAAAATGAAAATTTTGAATGTCGTAATCGAATGTAACGTCACTGATCAAACATTACCTGTTACTTTTTTTCTTTTGAATTTGCTCCTACTCTTAATTTGTTGTTCGTACGTAAACATATAGAGTGAAAGAATGAATAAATGAAATTGAACCCTTAATGTTGCCATTTAAGTGGTATACGATTTTATGAATTGTCTAGCAGTCTAGCTAGTAGAGCAATAATATCAGACGGAGGTAGGTAACAACTACCTTCTTACCTACCTCCGTCTAATATAAAACTAATAAATATTTAAAATCAAAACATTTATTTACTGAATACAGTTTACATTGATTTATTATATATACATACATAATTTAGAGATTAAAATTATCTGAGTTGAAAATTATGGTAAAGGCATTGTGTCGTGGTGTGGACCGTAACCGACATCACAATCCGGGTACATTATTTTGGTGTCTTTCCTTTTTTTATCTCTTACCCAGCACCTGACACATTTGCGCCTTTTAAGACACCCATTGGCATTTCTATCCAATTCTTTGGGCATGTGTCTTGCTTTTTGAGGCGCAACTGTGTCAGCTATAGGGGGAAGAAGTTCAAGCAGCACTTTTTCCCTATATGACTCCTGGTTTTATCGTTACGCGTTTCGGCAGTGCCGTTGGAGCGCGCGCGTTCGGAGAAGTATGAGGTAGTAGTTGCGTTTTAAAGTCGCGCGCTTGAGCAGCGCCGTTCGGTAAACGCGCGCTGTTCGCCGGCGCTGCCGAAGTGCGCGCCGCTCGTGCGCTTTATGGCCATTATGCGTTTTAGTGTGACGCCGTTGAGATGTGCCGTTAGGTATTGTGTTGTACAAAATGAATTACATCGATACGGGACCAGTCATTGAAGAAGTACGATTTAGAAGATGTTTATGGGACCCAGCCGATGATTCATACAAGAATAAGGACGTAAAAAATGAAGCCTGGGAAGAAGTTGGAAAGGAATTGTGTGGTGAAAATTTCAATACAAACTTGGGTACGAAAAATGTATTAATAAAATATTTATTTTTTACATGTAGGGGAGAAGGAGGTAAGACGGGGTAGCGGGTAAGACGGGGTACGCAGCGAAATTCACAGTTCAAATTGACCAATCACGCTCGTTCATTCATCGTTCGACGCGCCGCCATGATACTTGTCAGTCGCCCGGTGGTTAGTGGTTCACGAGCACAGTGTCGAAAAAAATTCAAAAAAAGTGTTTTACTGCAAATTCTTTATCATATTTTATTCTGGTTTGACACGTGACTGTAGTTTGTTAAATAACGTTAGCTGGTGAGGTATTGCTGTGATTGACGCTTAAACTAACCTAAAATAAGGTAGGCATTGTTTCCTTAAGATTGTTGGCTGTTTTTTTTTTTTTTTTTTTTTTATAAAATTGCTCTGCAGGCGAGATGGGGTAACGGGGTACCCCCCATCTTGCCCCCAATGAGAATAATTTTGTTCTTGTTTGTTTTCCGTAAAAATGAGTTTGTTTTTTGTGAGCTTATTATAGTTTGCCTTTTTAGAATGGTTCGTGACTACAAACGCACGACTGACAGAGGGTCGTGGTCCGAAGAATCCATGCGCGAAGCAGTTCAAACGGTTTTGCATGGAAAAATGGGTTATTATAAAGCAGCTAAACAATTTCATGTGCCACAGACGACATTAGAGAGAAAAGTTAAGGCTGCTCGCCCAGTATTTAACGAAACATCTGATGAAAACTTACCCATACCAATTAAAGTACCATTGGGTCCTAGGCTGCCTGTTTTTTCTGTGTGTGAAGAAAATGAGCTTTGTGCCTATTTATTAGAAATGGAAGAAAGGTTGTATGGACTTACAGTTAAAGATCTAAAGGCATTAGTATACCAGTTAGCAATTAAAAATAATAAGCCTAATCCATTCAACGCTGAGAAAAAAGAAGCTGGTAGAGAGTGGATAAATGGCTTCCTAAAACGACACCCAGAGCTTTCAATTAGAAAGCCTGAAAATACTTCTGCTGCCAGAGCATCTGGTTTTAACAAAGTTGCAGTCGAAAAATTCTTCAATTTCCTCGGCAACGTGTACGATGAGCACCAAATAACTCCTGATCGTATATATAATTGTGACGAAACGGGGGTTTCTGTTGTGCCAAAGACAAATTCAAAGATAATCGCTAAAAGAGGACGGAAACCGGTTGGGGTCATAGTTTCAGCAGAACGAGGACAAACGGTAACGGTCGAGATATGCTTCAGTGCAGCTGGAAACTACATGCCACCTATGCTTATCTTTCCAAGAAAAGAGATGAATCCAGAGCTGATGGTGAATTCACAAGCTGGTGCTTGGGGCACATGTAGCGATTCATGTATCGACATGTAGAGACCCGTGCTTCTTTTACTGGATGGGCACAGCACCCACACTCAGAATATTGATTTGATCAATGAAGCCAGAGCTCATGGAGTTATAATCTTGTGTTTTCCTCCACACACGACAAACCGTTTACAAGTGGCGGATGTTGTATTCATGCCACCAATGAGCGTTTATTATGAACAAGCCGTTACAGCCTGGCTTCGTTCTAACCCTGGATTAGTCGTTACTATCCGCCAAGTCGCTGAAGTATTTGGAAATGCTTTTGTTCAAGCAGCCACTATGTCTACAGCAGTAGGGTAGGGCGGGGCTAGTTGAGCATAGGGGCAAGTTGGGCAATCGAAATATCTCGCAAACTATTCACCGTACGCATAGGCATCATATGGCGGAAAGAAGGAGTCGTGGGAGGGGTAATCACCACGCGATTGCTAGCGGCGGCTGGACGAACGAGTGAGAGCGGGGGCACACGATGCGTTGCGGCGGCGGTACGGCGCCGGAGCGGTGTCGCTGCGTCGTCTTACATAGAAATATCTGTGGCATGTCACACGATGCGCTCCGTCGCCGCACCGGACTTGCAACCACCAAGACGAGGCGGGGAGGGGTGAATGCGTTGCGACGTCGGAGCGGCACCGCTCAGTTGTTTTGCGTCACAAGGAAGGACACACGCTCGCTCGTTTCGAATTTTTTCTAAGTATTTTTGTTTATTGTGATTGAGGTTTTAAAAAATGAGTGCCAACCTAGATGTTATTGATATAGACTACCTAATTACATTAGTCCAAGAACGGGAAAACCTTTGAGATAAGTCCAATGAAGACTTTAAAAATAAAACAATGAAAATAAAAGCATGGGAGCAAATTGCCAAAATTTTATTTCCAGACTATGATAATTTTGCTCCTGATATAAAGAACCAGATAGGTAAGTAATTATTTAATGTTTTTATGATGATCAAATCTTCTGTAACTGCCATTGTAGCGACCCTCTGTTGCTCATAAAATAGCTTGCAAATTCATCTCTAATGACATTTGCTGCTGTCATCTCTTCATCTTGAGGTTGTAATGAGTGAAATTCATCATCAGTTATTGCTAATTTATCCTTTTGCCGAAAACCATCCCGATCTGCGACAAAATTGTGTAGGACACAACATGCCTTCACAATGTCAGTAGCAAAATTATAGGACACGTCTATCGGTCTGTGAAAAATGCGCCATTTATTCGCCATAATCCCAAAAGCGCATTCGACATATCTTCTGGCTCTGCTGAGACGATAATTGTAAATCTTTTGTTTAACATTGAGATTGTTACCTCCATATGGACGCATAATGTGGTTGCTCAATCCAAAAGCTTCGTCACCCACAAATACATACGGGGTTCGTCTATTGGAACCACACAGTGGCTGGGGATCAGGCAATGGTAGGTCATTGTTAATGAGTTTCTCATATAGTTTTGAATTTTGAAAAACAGTTGATTCGCATTCTTTACCGTATGCGCCAATGTCAATAAAAATAAATTTGTAGTTTGAGTCCACAACAGCTAAAAGGACTATTGAGAAAAAGGCTTTGTAATTAAAAAAAAGCGAGCCACTATTAGCAGGATTACGCATGCGAATATGCTTCCCATCGAGGGCACCGATGCAGTGAGGAAAATTCGCCCTTAAATCGAAACTAGATGCAATATTTTTGAGTCTTTCTGTTGTTAGTTCGGGAATGTTGTCTTGAAGAATATTTTTCCATATAGCACGACAAACTCTCCTAATCATATATCTAATCGTAGATTTTCCCCGTTTGAATTTGTACTCCAAATCTTGTAGTGAATTTCCACTTCCTAGATACCTGTAACAAAAACGTTTATTTAAATAATAAAATCTCATGTAATCTTAATGTTAATATTTTATTTTTAGGTAATGATATAGTGAAGAAATGGAGAAGTGTCAAAGATAACTTCTATAAATATTTAAAAAAGTTAAAAGAAGCTTCTAAATCTGGCTCAGCCGCTAAAAAACTGAAAAAATATCATTTTTACAATCAACTTTTATTTTTAACAAAAGTGGCACAAAATGAGACAGACAGTAGCTTAGACGTAGCTGGAGAAACCAACACCGATTCTACAAGTGATATTGCACCGGAGTCTTCGCGTTATGTTCCTATCACCCGCAAAAGAACAATGCAAGCTGATGATTTCGAAAAGGAAGCATTAAAAGCCCTTAAGGAGCCCGAAGATCGCCACTTGTCATTTTTTAAGGGTATTTTGCCATCAATTCAAGATTTCACAGACCTTCAAACTCTCACCTTCCAAAGCAAGGTGTTACAAATTATCACTGAAATGCGGTATGGCTCAATGTCCCAACAATCATCATCATTTAGGTTTGAACAAACGTCTCAACAGCCTTCATCACACGGGTATCATACAAGAAGTTACAGAAGTACATACACTCCAACAGACTTGAGCTCAGATTATAATTTATTGACATCTCCAGGTGAAACATCTCAAGACAGCGTAGAGTACGATTTTGCAAATTTGTAATTAAGATTTATCAAGATTACTATTAAGAAGATTAATAAGATTGATTATGATTATTAACATTTCCTTTTTTGATCGTTTTGAAAATTAAAAAGTATTATTATTCAAAAAAAAATAATTTTCATTACTTACCTCAAAGTGATGCCCAGCATTTCTATTGGCTCCACTGGATTCCTCATGTTAGTGTACTGTTTCCGTATATGTGGTTCTAAAGATTTCAATAAACATTCGAAACTTAACACACTCATTCGAAAGAAATTGTAAAACTTCTTTTCGTCCAACAGCAACTCTTTATATTCTTGGAGAAAAAACTGTCCATCACTGTTCCTTAGTGCAATAAAAGGACAGATCCAGTATCGTCGTACGCTTCTACGTCGATTTCGGCGGTGGCGTAATAGTAGGGCCAACAATAGACGTCTTTTACGATCCATTTTCATTAACAGACTGTCCAACGGTGCTACGGCGCCGCTGCGACATAACAACGTTACGGCGCCGCACCGCTCGTGTGCCCACTGACACGGTGAAATCTTTGCGGTGCGGCGCCGCAACGCATCGTGTGCCCCCGCTCTGAAGCGCCCGTGCGTTTTGTTTATTTTGTGACCAAAAAGTAAAAACATCGTTTATCGCAAGTTTTCGTCTGTATTAGTCAATTGTTATCTGTTTTCAGTCAGGTAAGTGTTAATCTTTCAGAGAATTATTGTACTTTTGATACGTAAAGAGGTTCTGGGTATAATTTTTACGAATTTTTTATAACCTCGCTTTTGTTTTAAAATTCCTGGTTGGGGTTAGTTGAGCTATAGTTGCTCAACTTACCCCACGACTCAAACAACTAAAGTAATGAATGTTTTATTTTTTATTTGGATTCGGACTTACAAGAGGAAGACTACAAGATGTTCTTACACTAGTCAAAATTTAAAAAATGCTGCAAAGGCTGTCAACGATGAAGGAAAAAGTGTTAATGCCACCGCTAAAGAAATCGGTATCTAATGGATGACGTTGACAAGATTTTTGAAGAAATTAAATGCAGGTGGTGATTCATCCATGGGCTATGCAACACCGAGGCAAGGATTTTCTCCTACACAGGAAGACTCTCTGAAAAAGTACTTGCTACAAATGGATATTCTCCAAAAGATGTCCGTCGCCTTGCCTACGAATGTACTGCTAAATTTGGCATTGAAATTCCTCCCAGCTGGACAGCAAATAAGATGGCCGGGAAAGAAAGGCTTACGATGTTTTTAAAACGAAATCCGGAGCTATCCATACGAAAACCAGAACCCACCAGCCTTGGTAGGGCAACATAATTTTATGCGCAGAATGTTAAAGTTTTTTTTTGAGAGATATTTGGAATATAGATGAGACAACTAAAAGACTATAAATAAAGAGCTGATTGTCAAACACATATTTTACTTCATCTCTAGTCAACATTGAACCCATGGTTTGGTTAGAAATTCTTAGTGCTCAACTTGCCTCATACCCTTGCTTAACTTACCTCACCTATGGGGTACATTGAGCGTACTTGACTTACTGCATTTAAACAGCTGTAGCTCATAAATTCGACTTGTTACAAAAAAAATACTATGGACACTTTTACTAAGGGATAAATCACTAATCCATCAAGCCGCATAACAACTCATTGAGACTCACCATTGAGGAGCTATAGCCGTTCAAGTGAAAAATTGCTCAACTAGCCCCGCCCTACCCTAAATGGATTTCGTAAATGTGGGATTTGGCCCTATAATCCAAACGTGTTTTCCGAAACAGATTTTGCCCCTTCTTCGACAACCGAGATCCAGTTAAATGACGGTCAAACTTCAGAGACGTTGTTGATGACTCTTTGCCAGGGTGTTCCCACTGGAGTCCCTGGCTAGTTAATCAGGAATCAACACCGTATCAAACTAAAGACCAACCGGAGACATCACAAGCAGAACAAAATCAATCCGACCAGCAGACGCACTCACTAGTACCAGCTGAAAACCCTGTTTGTCAGGAACCAGAGACATCACAACCAGCTAATGTGCCCACATGCGATAAAAGCGACAGTAGCTTTGTTTTGACTTCTCCAAAACAACTCTTTCCACTTCCGCTTACTAAAAAATCCTCTCGTGTTGCTAAAAAGCGTGGAAAAACAGCAATTATCACGTCGTCTTCCTATAAACAAGAATTAGAAGTCATCGCCCAGAAAAAAAAAGAAGCTGAACAGAAAAAACTAGAGAAAATAGAAACAAAAAAGAGAAAGGATGAATTTAAAAATCAGAAGAAAACTACTACAAAAGCTCAAAAAAAAAAATCAAAGAAGAATAGCCGATCAGTGAAAACAGCAAAACGACGAAGAGTCTCATCATCTGGAGATGAAAGTGAAGAAGAAGAGGACACACCATGTATGTATTGTGAGGAATATTCCGTTTCCATTGAAGGGTGGATATCATGCTCATTATGTGGAAGATGGGCTCATAATAGCTGCGCAGGAATAGATGATGATGATGACGAAGCCACCCATGTCTGCGAGTTTCTCTGTGATCATTCTCATCACCCCATCTTACCTCAGGGGGGTACCCCATCTTACCAGCACCATGGGGCAAGACGGGGCAAAACACCAATTTTTTATTTTTATTTTTTTTCTCTTAAATGTGTTAGCAAAAGTTCCTAATGACACCAAATATTAGAATAATAATTAGTTGTTAATTAAAAAATAAATATGATTGTTTCACTATGTAATTTATTATATTATTGACATTTAAAGCTTAAGTACCCCATCTTGCCACCCCGTCCCCTATTGTCTGGTACCTTAATAAAGTCAATTGACTACTTATTTCACCTAGAGTAAAAAATCGAAAATTTTAAAAATTCTGATGAAAAATGACCTCTCATCTGTTCCTCCACAGGAACCGACTGTCGGTTCATTCCGAAATGGCGCATCTGTGGGGGAACCGACTGTCGGTTGCTACGCAAGCGTTCACATTATGAGCTCACAAACACAAATAAACCATTCTATAGCACTCCAGCTGCGTTTAATGAGTCAAGGACAAAAAGAGATCGCTATATATGCCCACACTGAGCGCACTGGCCGGTAAAATAACGGTCTTTTTAGTCGACGAAAACGCGGCAATTCAGTCCGTGTCTCGCAGCCACTCGAGCTAGTAGTGCAACTGAACAATACAACATTTAATAGTGAAACTTCGTCATGGACAGCGAAAGGTATAATATAATATGGATAAGCCCGTGGGGAACATTTAGGAGTAGACAGAACTAACATTATTTTATAATAATACTGTTAGATCAAATTTAGGTAAATATGTGTATGTAGTAGTATGTATGTATGTTACGTAGTTTAGTGGGAGTATACGCTTAGGGCCACTATAAGCAGCAAAGAAAACATTTTTTTATTATTTCTTAAAAATAATTTTTAGGGACTTGCGTATACTCCAACTCCTACACTCCGCCCCTAAGACGACCCTCTGACCAAGTGGACGAGGTGTCCGAACCAGGGGTGGAAGAGGTGGACGTGCTGGACGTGGTGGACGTGGTGCTAGAGGTGGTGGACGTGGTGCTGGAGGTGGTGAGCGTGGTGCTGAAGGTGGTGTAGGTGGTGGACGTGTGAAGCGCGGTTGAGCGACTCGAGGTGGCGGTGCTGGACCGACTCGAGGTGGGCGTGTCCGCACCCGGGGAGCTGCCCGTGGCGGAAGCGAGGGGGCTGAGGGTTCTCGCAGTCTGCCGAGGGATCAAGGCGTTTTCCAGGCCATCCCGGCAGCAGTAAGTAAACAAAGGCGTATGACAGCGTCAAGGTGTGTATCAGAAAATTTATTTTGTATATTGTTTTCATTTTTTTTCTTTTATTTATGTCCTGTACAAGATCGCAAATTATCCCCCAATTATATTTTTTTGCGTTTTCCGCGGGAAGCTAGACTTGCTGCCTGCGGTTCTAGAATCGCCCATCCTACCTAAGAAAAGACGGCTGCTGCCGCCCAAGCTACCAGGGTAATAATATTTTTTCATGCTTCTTTATTTGTATGTTGCAAATGTTGGAAGTCATTATATAATTACTATATTCTTCACAGGGGTTCTTACCAAGATTCCCCCTGGTACCAGCCTGAGGCCGGCCCGTCTACATCTGGGGTGGAAATTCCAACGTTACCTTCGCCAACGAAGTACGTTTCAGTATTCGTAGATCGAAATCCTTTAGTTCTAATTTAAAATGAAATTAAAATGATCATGTTTCTTTCAGCGTCATGGAAATCCAGGATGATGTGCCTTTTAATGAGGAGGTCTCCTCGCCGATGATGTAAGTTATTTAGTCTATAGCGTGGGCCCCTTGCCGTCAAAGTACGTTTCAGTTAATCATACCTTACAGATCAAATACATATTGTTAATATAACATGAAATTAAAATGATTATGTTTCTTTCAGCGTCATTGAAATCGAGGATGTCGCCCAAGGACCCTCACCTTGTAATGAGGTGGTCTCCTCGCCGGTGATGTAAGTCATTTAGCATTCGGTATAAGCACATGATTCTTAGGGTTCTATCATACTTACTGTTTTGATGGTGTCTTTGCAGCAATAACTTTCCCCATACGAGGCGTGGCGGACGCTGGGGTCTCCTAGACGGAGAAATCGAGGACTTGGTCAACTACGGTGTGTAAATTTCACTGTAAGTTTTATTATAATACCTGATTACTTTTTAATACTATGTTATAATTGCAGGCAGCGAAGAGGATTCAGAAAATGAAGATGAGGAAGACCGGCCAATCGTAACCCTTCCGAAGGCGGCGCGATACATTCTCGACTTTTTCGACGATGAGGTTTGTAGATTTGCTGTGACAACATCAACTTTCTTCCTTTAGGTGTTTTGTTTTTGTAATATATGTCATTTGAACGTTGAAGGATTTGAAAGTGATGTAATAGGCTGCATTATTAGCACTAAACAAATGTGTGTTTGTTGTAGGACCATGTCGCGTCCGCCTCTACGGGTCACGAAGAGCAGCCGGTTCCTCAATCTTTGAACTCGACGCTGCCGGTAGTTGACGACCTGCCACCGCTGCCGTCTACCATGCCGTCCGCGACGCCGTCGACCTCATTGGTGAGTGATACGCCATCAGTTTCAGATCTCCCGAGCTACGGACCACAGTCGAAATTTGATTTTGAATGGTTGGAGTGCCCTCAGCCTCCAATCACACCAGCTTCTCGACAAGAGAAGTTCTCGGTGTCCGACTGTGGCCCGCAATGCTCCTTTGTAACACCTCTAGAGGCGTTTACTGCTATTTGGGACCCAGATGTTATGGGGCATATAGCTCGGGAGACCAATAGGTACGCTCAGGAATGCGTAACGCTCATGCTGGACAGCGGCAGCTTGCGACCTGCCAGCTGGATCACGCATTGGCGTGACACCACCGTGCGTGAATTGTACGTACTTTTCGCTATAATCCTAGCTACCCGGTAGCTAGGATTATAGCGAAAAGTACATTACAGTGAAAACGCGTCTCGAGGAGTATTGGAGTAGGGATACCTCTTGCCTCTTCAGTACTCCCGGATTTTCATGGGCGATGGGGTATGACCGTTTCGTGTTGTTGAGCAAATGCCTTCATTTCCAGGACAACGCTGGAATAGCTCATCAGCTAATGACCCGGTCGCAGGCCAAATTATTTAAGTTGCAGCCTATCTTGGACCACTTAAATAATAAATTTCAATCGTTGTATAATATGCATCAAAATGTAGCGTTAGATGAAAGTTTGACTCAGTAGAAAGGTTGGTTGGATATCAACCAATTTATCCAAAATAAAGCTGCATCAGTTGGCATTAAAACCTACGAGGTTTGCGAATCCCTAACCGGGTATCGGTGGCGCTTCGAGGTCCATGTAGGTCACGACCTCATTCAGCACGAGGAAACGCCCGTGTCTGGGATTATACCAGCCTTAGTCCTCAGACATTTACATGGTCTTGAGGGCAAAGGGCAAACAATATGGATGGATAATTATTACAATTCTCCCGCCCTTGCGCGAGAGTTGAAGTCTCGAGGGTTCGACTGCGTGGGAACCCTCCGAACGGCGAGTTTGAAAAAAGGAGACATGACGCCCGGTCAGATCGGCGGATGTACTTCTGGAGATGTTGACCTCATGGTATGGAGGGACAGGAACCGCGTGGCTCTTGTCTCGACGTATCATGGGTTGGCGACCTGGGAGTGCTTCGGCGTGAAAATGCCTACCCTTATACACGATTATAATATCTGTATGGGGGGGGGTTGACCGGAAGGAGCAGATGCTGTGCATGTTTCCCATCGGGAGGAAACGGACTCGCATCTGGTACAAAAAGCTCTTCAGAAGGCTACTGAATGCCAGCGTCTTGAATGCTTACATTATACATAAACACGACAGACCCGACACTTTAACACACCGCGAATTCCGGAAGCAGTTGTGTACTTAACTGCTTGCGGCAAACACACCACCATCATTAACTCAAAGACTTCCCATCACAACAGCGTGGCAGCACTTTCCGGCAGAGTATGCTCACCATCAGGCACCTGCCGGAAAGAAAACGGAGCCCTTGCGACGTATTTGCAAACAGTGCAAAAAGCGTACCCGTACGTATTGCGAGGGCTGTGCTGTCGCGTTGTGCCTATTTAGCTGCTTTAAGCAGTACCACATGACACACATGCAATAGCAGACACGCACATACACACCCACAAATGCACACATTCACGCACGAACACATACATACACATACAGCTACACAGGCATTCTCGTGTGCGAGCATACAAATGCATTTGTATCATAATTTCAAAGGCCGCTCATATATATACATCGAACTATATTGTTACGGTATATTTTCTTTACCACCATACTTTATGTAGTACTTACTGTGTAATGAATATTTGAATTTGTATTTTGTCATATATTTACATAATCTAATATACGTTATAATTATCTTTATAACCAATATAAATCATTCACAAGATAATTTTCTATTGACCTGAGCGACATTTGTACTCCCCCGTACGATTAGGTACTTATGATGAAAAGTCTTATCCATGTTATCCTTACCGAGATTGTCACTTTTTGTACCAATTTATACAGTTTTTGTTGCCTTTGAATTCATAAATTTTGTTCTGTACGTAGAGTTATTGTACTTGAATTTCATTAGTAATATAATGTAGTTATTGAATTGTGACTTCCTTTGAAAAATAGACTAAAACCGAACGAGAAATTTGATTATTTCTAACATAGTAATTTATACCTCTAATTTGAGACCCATTTTGTATGGGTGATAACATCCAAACTATTTGACGGAGCAATGTCATGCATTATCTTTATTAAAGTTTATATTCTTAAGTTCACAAAACATAAACATTCTAGACACTTGATTACATTACTTTCACGTCCAATAAGCATAAATCAGATTCGAGTCTATTGCATACGCACTCTTCCCCGCTTTCCTCCGCTGATAACGCAAATAGTTTTTTTGTAAACATTGGAAAGAACCTAGTTGAAAAGATTCAGAATCAAAATGCTATACAGCCCTATGCTCACTCTCCACATACTTCTAACAATTCCCGAAGTGAACAATCTTTTGTTATGTTAGGATTAGACAAAAGTGAAGTAGAGAGAATTATTTTAAATTTGAAATACAACCGTGCAGCAGGGTGGGATAATATTAGCAATAATATCCTTAAAAGATTTAAGCATCCTTGTCCCCCTCTAACTCACATTTTCCAAACTTGTCTTATTGACGGAATTTTTCCTAAATGCCTTAAAAGGGCTGTAGTTATTCCCATTTATAAGTCTGGATGTAAAGGTCTAGTGACAAACTACAGACCTATTTCTTTATAACCTTCAGTAACCAAAGTTTTGGAAAAAAATGTTAATAACTGACTTGTATCATATCTAGAAAATAATTCACTTTTTTCCCCTTGGCAATTTGGTTTTCGATGTAAGCTGTCTACAGCAGACGCGGTTCACCACTTAACCGACTATATCTCAGAAGAACTTGGAAAAGGTAAACAGGTTATAGGGATGTTCCTGGATCTGAAAAAAGCCTTTGATACAGTGTCCGTTCCTATCCTTCTAAATAAATTAGAGGCACTAGGAATAAGAGGCACTCAATTACAACTCTTTGCGGACTATCTACATGATCGATATCAATGTGTTAAAATAGGCAATATCACCAGTCAGGATATGAAAATTCCACTATTTGGAATTCCTCAAGGAAGTATCCTTGGGCCTACCCTTTTCCTTGTATACATAAACGATCTCTGTAATTTAAATCTGGTTCACGGAAAAATTATTTCATATGCAGATGACACTGCTCTAATATTTTCCGCGGACTTCAGTAGTGAAGTCCATGATTTTGCACAGCGAGGATTTAATATTGTAAATAACTGGCTCAAATATAACCTACTAACTCTGAATGCTGAAAAGACCAAATTATAATAATAATAATAATAATATTCCACAACTACCACACAACGCCGTCTAGTCTCAAGCTAAGCAGAGCTTGTGTTATGAGTACTAGACAACTGATAAACATACTTATATATTTCTAAATGCATACATATTATAGATAAATTACACCCAGACACAGAACAAATGATCGTGCTCATCACACAAACATTTGTCCTGGGTGGGAATCGAACCCACGACCTCCGGCATAGCAGTCAGGGCGACTAACCACTAGACCAACGAGGCAGTCAAATTCATTAAGTTTTGAATGCGAAAGCCCTTTATCCCTACTAATAATAACCACTTTTATGCTCATTATTGTTATAACCCCCCCACAGATCCTTGCAATTGCCCTATTATTAATAACACCAGTTTAATTAAATATCTTGGCGTTATAATCGATGACACACTTTCTTTTAAACCACATATTGTCACATTAGCCAATAGAATACGAAAGTTAATATGCTTTTTCAAAAAACTGCGCTATATTGCAGACAATAAAATAATTAAACAAGTCTATCAGGTTTTGTGTCAATCTGTTATTCAATACTGCATTACTTCTTGGGGAGGTGCCCCAAAAACCGTGATGTTAATTATAGAACGAGCCCAAAGAGCAATCCTGAAAGTAGCCACTTCCCGTCCTTTTCTTTTTCCTACACACCTATTATATAAAAGTTTTAATGTGCTAACAGTCCGCCAACTCTTCATAATTCATACTGTACTTAAACAGCACACATCTGTTACGTATAATGCTAATCTTACTAACACCAAGCGACGGAAAGATATTGTATGTACTTCACTTTCAGAGTCAAAATTTGTTTTCACAAACAGGTTTTACTCATTCCTAGGCCCTTACCTCTACAACAATGTGTTGAGTAGAACAGCTTTTTGTAAGAGTGTGATGGTGGATTTCGGCATCTCAAGCGTGTTAAGACTATTCGGAAGTGTTTTCGGAACTACGCCAGTTGTGGACATGACGATGGGTATGATTTTTACTGTATCTACTTGCCATTGCCTTTTTATTTCGGTAGCCAAGTCTATGTATTTTGTCATTTTTTCTGTGTGCGTAGTGAGGATATTGTGTGTGTTACATACCGCTATGTCCGTCCGTATGTACCGCTGTGTAATTATAAAAACAGTTTTTTTAATTTTATCTAAAATCGTTATGTCTTGTCTATTGTGATGTGTAGTTTTGTCTGTAATGATCGTCCTATCCCAATAGATTTTAAATAAATTATTTTCGAAAACGGTATTTGGCTTATATTTGTAATAGGCAATTTTTTTCGGAATAAATGAATATTTGAACACTAGGTTTTGATGGATTATTGCTGCGACTTGGTCATGTCTGGGCTTATAGTCTGTTTGTACTATAGATTTACAAGAACCGGTGATGTGTTGGATCGTTTCAGAACTACTATGGCATCGTCTACATAAGTCAGTGGGAAGGTTACGGCTACGGATTATGTGTTTTTGATAATTACGGGTATCAATGATTTGATCTTGAATAGCAATCATAAAAGCCTCTGTCTCCGGGAAGAGCTCTCGGCGCCGCAGCCACTCGTTCGACTTTTCTCTGTCGACGTGTGTTTGGCTGAGATCGGCAAGATATCTTCCGTGTAGAGATTTTTGTGACCACAAATCTATTTTCTGCTGTTTACTTAACAATTTCGGTTGAATAGTTCTGTCACATAGGTTAAGAGGTTATTATTGTGTGTTTCACGTAATAATAATAATATTACTGCATACAACACCATGAACACAAAATATCCGTGTTTCTCCGAATGTATTCGATGTGATAACAATGTAAAAAGTCATGATAAGTCTGTTCGAGTTTGTAACCCTAACCGTGCGGATGCTGAACATTTTCGATTCTGGGAATACAGTGATAATTATTTTCAACCCATCACCTCAAGTACATCGAATGTTTTTAATTCTGATCCCGTTACGCGAAAATGTTTGGTTGATGATACTTCCTTTCAACCCGTTACGTGTTCAAGTACATCTAAAGTTTTTAATTCTGATCACGTTTCGCAAAAATGTTTTGTTAATGATAATCATTTTCAACCCTTAACGT
Organism: Xylocampa areola; assembly: GCA_935421205.1. Lineage (NCBI taxonomy): Eukaryota > Metazoa > Arthropoda > Insecta > Lepidoptera > Noctuidae > Xylocampa > Xylocampa areola. Next base: position 14,161,050 of record OW285220.1, read on the forward strand.
GCTCAAGTACATTTAATGTTTCTAATTCTAATCACGTTCCGCAAAAATGTTTTGTTAATGACAATCATTTTCAACCCTAAACGTGCTCAAGTACATTTAATGTTTTTAATTCTGATCCCGTTTCGTATAAATGTTCGGTTGAAAATGAATGTAAACATATTGATTTTCATAACCAAAAGGGTCATTGCCCTCATATTATAAATAATGATTGTGTAACGAGTCATAACGATAACGATTGTAACTGGCAATTTACGAAAAATAAGAATGTGCGTTTAAATGTATCTAGTGATAATTGTATATCGAGCCATTACCGCCGTCTTATCGTAAGCGACATTTTTACCTAAACAGCGTTTTTTATCGCAGACGACATTTTAAACTATAACGGACTCGGTTCGTCGACATTTCCCGCCAAAAGACAACCAATTAGAAAGTTATAGCAAATGCTAAGTTTATCGTTAGCACAATAGTTTTCTATATTTTACAGTAACCGACATAATAAAAATATATCGTAAGTTGCGTAATTATCTAAGAATTGCAGCGTAAGCGACCCTACTGGTTATCGCAACCGACACAGTACATCAAAATTTTGTCGTTTACTATAAACAAAGTGGCAAAAAACGTGTTGCGACGAGTTCATTCCAGTGAAGATTGTGATGCAATAACTATCTCTTTGCACTGTATTTAGTGTTAAATAATAATTATCGGGTTATTACGTGACAAAATTAGGTTTTATTAAGTTTAAAGTGGTGTGGTACTGTTGTATAGTGTTTAGTAAATCACTGCAGTTACTTATTACGATTGTTCTCCAAAATGTCAACTCCGGCAAAGGTATGTAAGATACCTACTTAATTATTGTGATTTTGTTAGTAAATGAATGTAATTTTAAAGGTAACTAATTTTTCAATAGCGTTTGTTCGTGGCTTTGTCTGTGTGGGAGTAACCACGTGGCTTCCATGCATAACTTTGGTAATCACTAAAGAGTTGCCGCTATTTGTTACCTACTTAGCTAGTTATTGTTGTTAGATGTAAGTTTTTGTATACCCATACATAACTGAACTGACTGGGGACGTAAGTACCTACCTCAGCCCTACAGAAAACAACATAGCCGCTTAGGTAGTGTTGTGTTCCTGTTGGTAAGTAGGGTATACAGAGCCCCAGAACTCCATAGGTGCAGGGGTACGGGTTCGGCAACGCGTTAGAGATATCTTTGGTATTACCAGCGCCTAGGTTATGGTAACTGTTTACCATTAGGTGGGCCGTATGCTTGTTTGGCACATTAGTAGTATAAAAATATGTTTAGTTTTTTAATAATTACGTATTTTGCATTTTTGTGTGAATAAAAGAACTTTTTAGTGCTAAATACTTAGTTTTTTTTTATTGTTACAGTCAAGAATTAAGAATATTATGGAATTACTACCACCGAGTTCTTTACCGAAACAGAACATTACTAAATCTCCTGTTCCTGAAGATACACAGCAGAAGAACGTAACGCTTGATTCGATCATGCCAGTGGGAAGAGACTATGACTACGATCTGGAAGCGGTTTTGCCTCATATGACATCACCATCTTTACTAAATTTTACAGCTGAATCCCTTTCAATATCAGACCATAATGATTCCACATTACCTATAGGTAAACTTGTTGAGTACACTGATTCTGATAGTGAGAAATCATACACCTTAATGGACTTAGATAATCAAAATAAAATACCAGATGAAAACCTTTCCGATAATGATCACACTGATTTTGTTAACCAAAGTTTTTCTACTCTTGAATGTCATCAAGATGAAACCCAACCACAACCAAGTACCAGTTCACAGCCTAACGAATCGGAACATAATGTGCCCATGACGTTTTACGACTTGTCCTATATTTATTCGGAGGATTCATGGAAGCCACCGTCATCGTCCAGTGGTTCAGAAGAAGACATGCCTCAACAAATTGAAGAAGAGGCTAGTGTTGGGAAAAGAGGGTACAGAAAAAAAGACCTTTACCGAAAAGGCTTCTGAAGAAAAAAAATCGTCAAACTGCTGTTGGCAAATCTGTACGGCCAAATCCTTGTTTAAACAAAAGATGCGGCAATTCATGTGCTGATAAATTTTCTGAGGATGATCGGTGGATTATTTTTGAAAACTATTGGGGGATGGGATGTACTAAGAGACAAAAAGACTTTCTACTGTCATGTGCTAAGGCAAAACCAATTGGTAGAAAGCGAGCGACTAGTAATATTCGCCAAAAATCATATGATTACTTTATAAACTTTAAGGGTCAAAACTTTAAAATTTGTCAACAATTTTTGCTTAAGACATTAGATATATCCCAGATGACTTTAAGGTATACAATTGAAAATGCAAATAAAATACTGAATACTACTCCAAAAGACAAAAGGACTCCTCTCCCTCACAACAAATCTGATTCAGAAAAAGTGTGCTATTTAAAATCTTTCATTGAGATGTTGCCTGCTGTGCCATCTCACTATTGTCGCAACAAAAGTACCAAATTATATCTACCTCAAGAATTACAGAACATAACAAACTTGTACAAATTGTATATTGATCACATAAAAGAAAGGAGCCTAGATTCATCAATATTATCTAAAAGAGTTTTTCGTACTATTTTCAAAACCGATTTTAATATAGGATTCCATTTGCCCAAAAAAGATAAGTGTATCTTTTGTGAGAAGTACAAAAATTTACCGCCAGAAAGCAAAACTGTTTTTGAACAAACTACAGAGTATAAAAATCACATTCTAGATAAAGACAAATGCAAAAATCTGTTTTTATAAGATCAAAATATTAGCAAAGCTTCTAATTCTACCTCTCTTTGTATAAGCTTTGACTTACAAAAAGTCCTCAATACTCCACATGGTAAAAGCGTTACCCTATATTACTCACGAAAATACTCATTTTATAACGAAAGTATCTACGAAAGCGGTTCGAGGGCTGGGTATTGTTACGTGTGGGGCGAATGTCAAGGAAAAAGAGGTTGTAACGAAATTGTTACTGTCCTATTTAAATATTTGACTATTATAGACAGTAAAGGAACTCATAGCGTCATAAATCTGTATGCAGATAGTTGTGCTGGGCAAAACAGAAACCGTGCAATGATATCCATGTTAATTCATTTTTTGAAGACAACAACTACGATTACTGCAATAAAAGTAACTTACCTCCTACCTGGACACACTATGATGCCTGTTGACTCTATTCACAGTACAATTGAAAGTTTTATCCGCAATAAAACAGTGTGGGCTCCTTCTGAGTGGCCAACTATGATCACTAATTCTAGATCTGATCCAACAGGTTATTTTGTACACGTTTTAAATTACACTGATTTCATGGACTGGAAGTCTTTTTCGCAAGCTTTATTGCCAGCCAAATTTAAAATAGCCTTCAAAACATTAAGAATGGTACATTTGGAAAAGAACAATCCAGTAATTACACTGCAATACGGTTTCTTCGAAGAAAGCAATAAACAAGAATTGAATATGGACCTGATTATTAGATCAAGAGGCAATACTGAAACTATAATTAATGGACCAGCACATTTATACCATTCAGAACTAAACATTTCAGCTGCCAAGTACAAAGATCTTGTGGATTTGTGTAATAAAAACATTATTCCAAACAGGTACCACGAAGAGTATGTGAATATGAAGCATGATGGAGCAGTTCCTGACGTGTTACCTGAAACTGATGCAGATGATAGTGATAAGGATAATTAAAGGTTTAATTTTAGTTTAAATTAGGTTGATTTTAGTGTTCTTTTAAATGTTAAATGAATGAGAATTAACGTTAAGTAACTGAAACGAATGCAGGCAATAAGTATTTTACTTTAATTCCCTTGATAAAAGTTTAACGATTCTATTTTAAGTTTAATATATTGATCTCAGTGTTCTTTAAAATGATAAAATAATGAGAAATATATATTTATATATTTTAATTTGTGTTTAATTCATTAAGTACCCGTTTATTTATGAAAATACATCCATAGTTTAAATAGCTTATTGTCGCTTGCGTTATAACTTTTTTTATCGCAAGTGTTATCTCAAACGCCCGGAAATATAAGAAGTCGTTAGTTTGTAAACGCCAAAAAACCCTCATAACCTATTGTTTTTTTGAAAAATTTAACCGTTACACCTAAGGTTTCAAAAATCATTATTATATGTCAAATTTCAATTTAATAGAGCAATTATTTATAAAAATATTGAAAAAATACCTTCTCCTGTAAAATTTGGTTTTTGTCGGTTACGCTAAGTCGGCGGTAATGGCTCGATATGTAGTGGAGATGTTTTATCGTTTGGTAACGATCGCGCGGGACCCTCTATCGGTCGTGATTTACGACCAAATTTTAAAATTAAAATATTAGGTTTTAACGGAACCGCGTTGATAGACACTGGTGCTAAGCACTGCATTGCGGGCCATACGCTATATACTCTCCTACGTCAAGGTCATCCCCTCAGCTCCTCCTCACGAGAAGTCAAGCTTGCTGACGGTATAATCCGTTGTATGGATGTACTTACCACCACACACATACAGATGTATTTACCTCTAGGTATGTTTAGAAACGGCAATTATCACAATTCCATTCTTAATTTTTCCGGATTCCACCAATAACGAGACGTTATTAGGTATCGACTTTATTACTGCCGCTGGAGTAGTTATTGACTTTCATGAAGAAGTTTGGTACTTCAGTAATAATGGTACGGTAGAGTATAACTTGTGCCTCGAACCTACCTCACGTAGCGTGTCCTGTGCCTCTACAGATGTACTTAGGGATGATGAAGGTTCCTTAAAGCAGTTAAGCGACAGGCGCTAGCTGACTCCCTCACCAGGCACTCACACGTCTTTAGAGCAGGGGGAGGGCCCACTCCGTATGCTGAACACCGCATCGAGACAGGTGAGCATTCTCCAATTGCGGTACCTCCTTACCGCCTAAATCCTTCAAAGCAGGGATGCACAGACCACGGCCCGCCGGTCGAATACTGGTGGCCCGCCGACAGCAAAAATAATACTCTCATACATTCGAAAAATATTGAATTCTATTCCTTTTCCATCCTTATGCAAAAGGCGTATTATACAATAAAATAATATTTGGATGATAAAAATAGTTGGTCGCTGTGTTAACACAAGATGATTCTAGATATTTGAATTTATTCGTGATTGTATTTTTTGTTATTTCATTCATTTCAAGACATCTGATAATATGTAATCATATTTTAAGATCAAATTTATTTTGTGACATGTTCATAATAATTATATTTTTATTCTTTTTCTCGTGTATCAAATTTGATATTATATTCTAATATTGTAGCGAATTAGTGACCTCGGCGACTAGATTATGTATTTTTTTTTCTGCAAGTAGAGGATGGCTAGATAATTTTAAAAAGCGTCATGGGATACGTCAGCTAAAAGTGTCAGGTGAGAAAATCTCTAATAACTCGGAAGTTGATCCACCGTTTCAAGTAAAGTTTCTAAGGGAGATAAGAGAAAAAAATCTTTATCCGGAACAAATTTATAACGCAGATGAATCTGGATTGTTTTGGAAGGTCCTATCAGATAAAACATTAGCCTCTTCTGCTGAAACTAGTGCACCTGGATCAAAGGTGTCTAAGCAAAGAATAACTTTTATGCCTTGTGCAAACTCTACGGGAAATCATAAATTACGTTTACTGGTTGTAGGGAAGGCTAAGAAGCCAAGGTCTTTTGGATCCGCAAAATTACCGGTGCATTATGAAGGGCAAAGGCACGCCTGGGTGACTAGAGATCTTTTCCTGGAATGGTTTCGAGGACATATGTTGCTCTTAGATAATGCGCCTGGACATCCAGATGCAGAAGATTTGATGACAGAAGACGGAAATTTTTCCGTACTGTACATGCCACCAAACTGTACGGCATTAATTCAACCTATGGATCAAAACGTGATTCAAAATGTCAAAATAAATTACAAGAAGAAACTTTTGATACAAGTAATATCTTAGGTTTGCGCGATCACTACACATTATAATAAAACAACTTTTAACCGGATTAATCGCGTGTATTATTCTCAAAAGAGAGCACAAGGCATCTGCGACGCCGACCACCTGGCAGGGGAACTCAACCATGTGAAGCAAGTTCTCAAACATAATAACTTACGAGCTCCACATCCCCGTCGCAGAAGCCGCCCAAAGCCCACCACAGTTGATCGCCGACCTGCTGTCCTACCTTTCATCAAAGGGGTCACCGATAGAATTGGTCACATCTTGAAGCGTGCTTCTATCAAAACCTACTTCAAGCCACATAGAAAGATCAGCCAACTTCTCAGACCGGTGAAGTGCCACATTCCCTTACAAGATGCAGGGGTCTACAAGATTGATTGCGATTGTGGGCTATCATACATAGGGCAAACAAAGCGTAGCATTGGCACCAGGTTGAAAGAACACATAGCTGACGTCAAGAATAGACGCTCAACAAAATCTGCAGTCTGTGAACACACAACAGACAAACCCAACCATTTTCTACGTTTCGACAAACCCCAAATCCTCGCAAAAGAAAACCGATATATACCGAGAATGCTCCGCGAGGCTATTGAAATTAAAAAACACCCAAATTTCAATAGAGAAGATGGTTGGCAATCACCACCTGTTTGGAACCCTGTACTGAAAATAATCAAGTCCCAAACAAAGTCAAATCACAAGAAAAATCAAGATACTGTGAGCGATTACTGCGTGCATCGGAACACCTTTTAGTTTATAATTCGATAAAATTTTAAAATTGTATCTCTAAATTTAAAACGATTGTGACCCCTGAGTTTGTTTCGGTATTTCTTCTCAGGGATAGTCTTAGGAAATACCGTCGCGATTTAGTTTTAAACATGTATCAGAGACAAAAAATAATTTTATGAATTTATCAATTATATGTACGGTAGACTGAAATAATTTTAAATAAACTGTTGAGACACCTGACACCTTAGTCCTCCTGCGACCACGAACGCTGCAAAGTGTTCGAAACGTCAGGAAAAACCAAAAAAACAATAATACACGCGATTAATCCGGTTAAAAGTTGTTTTGATACAAGTTTTTGCACAGCAGGAAGCGGATGAAAGTGTCACATTACAAGATGTAATAAAAAGAATAACAATCAAAGACGCTATTTTTTCACTGGCACAGTGTTGGGATAATTTATCTCCAGCTCTTATTAGAAAATCATGGAAGCCCCTTTGGCCTGAACGATTCAATGCCACAGAAGAAGAAGGAGATGGTTCAGAAGAATCTGACGAATTTGACGTTGAAGATGATATTCCACTCAGTCTGTTCCGAAATCGTGGGTATACGGAAGAAACCATTTCTACTTTCTTATCAATCGATGAAGAGGAGAATTACACAGAACCTATAACTGATGATGAGATAATAGCCGAACTTACGCAAGGGACTGACGGGTCTGACGAGAGCGACGATTGTCCTACTACAAATATCAATAAAATTCCCCATTCACAAGCTATATCAGCATTGAACACTTGCTTGGACTGGGCCGACGAAAATAACCTCTCGTTATCCGAAAAGATGTTGCTTCGTAAATTGAGAGATAAAGCTTTTTCTTGGTCGATAAATAAATCCTGCCAGACTAAAATAGATCAGTTCATGACTAAGTAAAGATATTTTGTACTTAATAAGTTCATTAAATATAACTTCCCCAAATAAATACTTGTTTTATTTAAAAATATAAAATTACATAGTATAATCCGAATGTTGTGTTAGTCCGAATAGGGTGATGTTTTTGATCGTTCGGATTATCGAGGCTCTACTGTATAAGAAAATGGCTGAAAAATTCAACAAAACTGCGATTAATTTCAGTTAAGTAGAAAAGCTAGATATTTTGATTCAATCTTTTCAAGACAGATTTTCGGAGTTTAAAAAAGTGAATCCTCTGTTGGACATATTCAGCAATCCTTTCACGATTTCAGTTTAAAATGCGCCAGAGTCAATGCAGTTAGAAATTATCGACATTCAAAACGACCAAGATTAACGCAACAAATTCAACGAAGGAGACTTGCTGAACTTTTACCGCTGCATTGATAAAAATACGTACAAAGAGTTGCGCATAAACGCTCTGAAATGTGCCAGCTTATTTGGTTCTACCTATATATGTGAACAAACCTTGTCAATACTAAATAATAATAAAACAAAAAATCGAAACCGCCTTGCAAACGAAAGTTTGGAAGCAGTTTTACGTGTTGCTACAAGTAAATTTGAGCCAAATATAAAAAAGATTGTAAGCACTATGCAGTGCCACGCTTCAAATTAATAAAGTCTTTTTCAATTTTAATACATTATTATCAATTCTTTATTGTCTTTAATTACCTATACTTCTGGCGGCCCGCCATCAGTTCATAATTTGCCCGAGTGGACCCTAGTCTTAATAAGTCTGTGCATCCCTGATCTATCGCGACGCGTGCTTATTAATTATTGTGGGACGTTCTATTACCAAAACCTAAACCCTGAACTGATAACTGTTTCATGTGCTGTGTCGTTCTGTATGTTCATTGTGTGTACCTATCTACTCCTTCTGACTTTTGTGTTGTGTGGACTATTGTGTTGGACAATATACGTACGTAATAACCGTGAGTAATAAGACTTTTATTGACGCTCACCTCACCTTCATACACACCTTCACATAACTATATATCATATTATCACGGCAAAGAGGTCACGGTTAAGTCCTACATCAGTAGATAAAATTATTTTTATAAACGATAATTATGACATGTGTAAGAAGCAAGTACAAAAGTTGAAATAATTAGCATTTTCCTAATATAATTTTATTTTTCCTATATTTCGATTGTTACCATAGGGGTTATTTTTGTTATTGAATTTTTTTTTATCTGTCACAAGTATAGACAAATTAATTTGTCATAATTTAAAAATTTGTTTTATTTGATCTCAAACTCGCCATATTATGTTGATGTAAATGGATAAATAAAAGTTTTTTTTGAATTAAGGCATATTTTACTTATTTTCACCATCCACGCCGATTACGCCGATGACGCCGCCGCCGCCGACATATTAGACGCCAGACGCCGCCGCCGGTCAAATAAGCATCGGCGCACATGTCTAATCCGAACTTAAGACAAAGATCAGCGTCACTATCATCAACGGATTCAAGTTCATCTACCAGCTCCAGCTCCTCCAGTTCAAGTTCATCATCATCAGCTTCTAGTATACGCTCACATTCCTCCCACCGCGAAAGCATTCCACCTGCATTACACGTCTCTTGCATCGAAAACATTCCACTTGCCTCTCAGGTTGAAAACTTGGATTTTAACCAAAAACTCACACGTAAACGACAACGTAATGTTAGCAACTGGAAATCGGAAATCGCAAAAAGTTTAAGAAACACAGACAAAGCTACACATCAAAAAAAATTAAAAAAGTCATTCCAGCCAGAAAAGTCACGGCCACCATGTGGTGAGAAGTGTCGTCTAAAACGTTCTGCAAATGTATCAGAAGAACAACGACAGAACATCTTTTATGAATATTACAATTTGGGCAACATAACGATTCAGAGACAATACATTATTAACAGCACTACTATAATTAAGCCGAAATATAAATACACAAATGCGGCAAACCCTAGGCAGAACAACAATGCATTTTATTTTTCGGTTCATAATAATAAAGTACGTGTTTGTAAAACGTTCTTTAAATCCACACTTGCCTTAAATGATCGCGTAATAAGGACCGCCTTTGAAAAGCGTATACCTGCAATGAGTAACGTTGTAGCTGTAGATAGCAGAGGAAGGCATGGAAATCATGCCAAAATACCGAATATTATTAAATCCGAAATAAGGGAGCACATACAATCTATTCCGACTATGGACAGCCATTACTGTCGCAGTTATACTAATAAGGTTTATATTGATGGCAGTGTAAAGTGACACTATGTAGGTAGGTTGTGGAAGTTGTGAACGGAAGATTTAAGAGGGAGTTTAAACTGTTTAGACAAACAACATAACATAACATAACATTCTATCTTGTCTGAAGGTACAGTCCTAACGCTGAAAGTATAATCTAAAGAGCATTGCGATACATGGATGAGCCTAATCATCTTGGACAATTTATTAATGATTATAATATAAACAGAAGACGAGTTCATCTTTGAAGATCCTGACAGAATTTTAAATTGCGATGAGTATGGTTTCCATATTCTTCAGATTCAGGATTGGTATTGGGTCTTAAGAGATTGATTTTTTTTTTTTAAATTAAAGTAAATTATATCATTGCCGTCTTAGGCACATTTGCTGCATCGGGAAAATTTTAACTCGTCCTAGTTATTTACCCTTATGAAACAGTGCCAGCGTAAATCACTAGAAATTTTCATACATAAATGGATTTTATAAAACTGGAATCTATCCCTATAACCCCGATGTGTTCACAGAAACAGATATTATTGCTGCTGAAACAACAGAAATGGAATTACAGGAAGACCCAGTTACTACAACAGGAAACACCTCCTTGTCAGTTGAGCACACCGCTGCAATCTTACCAATACAAGAAGTCTTAGCAACGCAGAACGATACGTCAGCACCTATAGAGCCGTCCTCACCCTAAATGCCCAGTTTTGACACCGATGCCGTCGACATGCGATACACAAGAACTTAACGTATCCGCATCTCTGTCTATCGTTTTTAATAATCTGCAATCGTACTTTGGCGTTGCCAAACCGAACCAGCTACGGCCGTTACCAAAGATATTAGGAAAAAGAAGTGTCTTACAAAAAAAACGGCGTGGGTAGGTCAGTATTGACTAGCACACCATATAAAAAATATTTAGAGGAAGAATCGACACAGAAGATTGACATCAAGACAATCGAAAATTGGAGCGAAAAGCGAAGAAACAAGTGTCAAGACAGGAGAAGATAAAAAGATAGGAAAAACAATATAAAAAAAATGTGTTCAATCAAAAGGATGACACAATGTATTTTCTGTACCGAAAGTTTTTCAAAAGACAATAGGGGTGAAGGGTGGAAGGTAGATGTTGTGTCTGTCGAAGATCGGGAGTTGATAGCGACGATGCTGACGAATTTACTTGCGATTTGTGCAACACTACTCCAGGCAAAAGATATTTGAACTTTTGATTTAATATGAATGTCTTTGTTTCTTTACCAAATATCAGATTTTTGGGTTTGGGTCGTATTTCTCAAGTGTATGTTACTCCTCAACTAGTCAGTCACATATTAATCGTCTATCCAGTAATTCAAGAGACTTAATAATAAACTCGGAATCTTTTACTATGGCTAATATTAAACAAGAAGATATAGTAATATCTTAGGTTTGCGCGATCACTACACATTATAATAAAACAACTTTTAACCGGATTAATCGCGTGTATTATTGGTTTTTTGTTTTTCCTGACGTTTCGAACACTTTGCAGCGTTCGTGGTCGCAGGATGTCCTCCTGCCAATAATACACGCGATTAATCCGGTTAAAAGTTGTTTTATTACAAGAAGATATCCTGAAAAAACTAAAATCACTTGATATTACTAAGGGCCCGGGTTGCGACCAAATTCCTGCTAGGTTTATAATTAGGTGTGCTGAAGAACTTACGATTCCCCTTGCTATCGTTTTTAACAAATCGCTTAATATTGGTGTTTTCCCGGAACGATGGAAACTTGCAAAGGTAGTTCCCATTTACAAAACCGATGACGACAACTTGGTGAGCAACTACAGGCCAATTTCGATTCTATCTGCTCTTGCCAAGGTCTTTGAAGCATTAATATGCCCAATAATTCAAAGCTACTTTAAAAAGTTCGTATCGAACCACCAACATGGATTCATAACCGGTAGATCCACGTGTACCAATTTAGCGTCTTTTATCGAACATGTTGTTGAAAATGTTGACTCCAATGAACAAGTAGATGCAGTCTATACGGACTTTTGCAAAGCATTTGACAAAGTTTCTCATGCACTACTAATTGAAAAGCTTACAGCGTACTGCTTTGCCGGTTCTTTTGTCAAATGGCTCTCTTCGTATTTGACTGGGAGATCGTTTTACGTAGTAGCCAATGGGTATCAATCTGACATCTTTCAAATTACATCTGGCGTACCCCAGGGATCACACCTAAGCCCATTATTATTCACTATTTTTGTAAATGTTTTACCGGACTATCTGAATAACACTGTACCATTCTTATTTGCCGATGATTTAAAGATAATTAGAGTTATTAAGTCGCTTTCGGACGTGACATTATTTCAAGAAGATATAAACAGGCTTTTCGAGTGGTGTGACTAAAACAGCATGCAATTTAATATAAAGAAATGCTCCCAAATTACATTTACTCGAAAACTTAATGACATTGAGTCTAATTACAGCATGTATGGTCAGTATTTGAACAAAGTTGAAGTCATTAGGGATCTAGGGGTAGTTCTTGACAGAAAACTAACATTTATTCCTCACGTGGACGCTACGGTAAAAAAAGCTGCAAAAGCATATTTTGCATATTGGTTTCATCATCCGTAACGCTAAACCATTTTCCCAGCCCAAATCTAAAATATTGTTGTTCAACTGCTTCGTTCGTAGTGTACTGGAGTACTGTTCGGTTGTTTGGCGTCCTCACTATGCGACACACACTCTTAGGCTAGAACGAATACAAAAGCGGTTTTTAAATCATCTGGCGTACTCGAAAGGCGTTGCTAAAAGGATACGTAGTTATGCTAAACGTTTAGAATTCTTCAATTTCAAACCGCTTGAAACACGTAGGGACTCTCTCGACCTCTTATTCTTATTTAAGCTTTTAAATAATCTAATAGACTGTACACAACTAGTTTCTAAAATTAAATTCAATATTCCCCACAAATACCCGCGGAAACCTATTAAGTTATTTTACCCACCCCATCGGAAAACAGTTTTTTTTTATGGAATAGGGGGCAACCGAGCAGACGGCTCGCCTGATGGTAAGCGATTACCGCCGCCCATGAACACCCGCAACCCCAGAGGAGTCGCGAGTGCGTTGCCGGCCTTACTTACTCGGAGAAACACAACGCAAGCGTTGTTTCACGCCGGTTTTAGGCTTAGGGTTTCAGTTTTAGGCTTTAACTCCCCAGTCCCCAGAATATGTAGGCTCTTCAATAAATTTGACAGTCAGTCAAATATTTTTGGCTCCACTCTTAATAAGTATAGGAACCAAGTCCATAGGATCAACATAAATTAATAAATAGATATACTAGTTTTTGCCCGCGGCCTTGTTCGCGTGGATATCGTTAAAAAGTATCATACTACGTGTTAATCCAGTCAAAAATCTGTCTGTGTGATTAATATGTTTTACCCGACTGCAAGGAAACTGTTATTATACTTACCTGTTCTATGTTAAGATTCTAATTGTTAATGTTGAAAAATTTTATATATTTGATATTGATTATGAATAAGGATTGATCTCAGTGTTCAAAACACTTATTTGAATAAAACCTTTAATAATTATCATTTGAGTAAAATCATTTTAAAGATACCTAGGTATATATATTTCTTTATTTCATAAAAAGCGATGATTTTGATTAGCTTGGCCCTCAACGGGGTAATATGATCCCCTGGGAACCTCTTATACCCCGTGTGTACAAGATGATCCTTTAGAAGACTTAGTCTAATGAATAAAACTTGAAAAAAATCGATAATGGATATCGAGAACATAAAGTATGACAATACCTAGATAGATGAGCTGATTATTCAAAACAGCTTTAACATTAAGATTAGATTGTATATCCTCGGATTTACGAACTCTCCCTTAGAGGGATCATCTCATACCACCTTCCTCTAAGTAGTAAAGGATTAAGAACAGAATGCATAACATTTTCTCGGATGAGCGAGGAGAGACCACGGATGTGTTTTTATTACTTCGGCGTAAGTATTTTGACCAATCCTATTCCAGCATATTATTACAAAGTCATAAGTGTTTGGACCACACCTCAATTTAACTATAAATAAAATAAATAAATAAACTGCTGGTTTAGTGACGCTTGGCGCAGAGATCGATTGGCTTCGGTCCAGAAGGTCGCGAGGTCGAAACTCGAGTTCCGTATGGAATAATACAGATGAAAGGTCTGGGTGCACACAGGATGTTAGAATTGAAAAGAGATGTGTAACCTTAACACTTTTATTTATAACAGCTTTTGTTTTGGACCAAACCTATTTTAACAACGGCGTCATTTTACAAACCAAACCTAATCTAGCCACCACAACGGCGTTAGTTTTTGAACGGGACTTTACATCTATTTCAACGGCGTCATTTTATAAACTAAACCAAATCTATCATATTTTTTAAACGGCGTTAATTTTTGGACCAAGCCTATTGTAACATATTTTTCAACAGCGTCATTTTTTAACCTAGATTAGGTTATTAGCATATTTTTGCAACGGCTACAGTTTTTGCAAAAAAACTCATAATCTACCATCTTTTCCAATGCATCATTTTATAAGCCGAACCTAATCTAGCATATTTCTACAACGGCGTTAGTTTTTGGATCAGACCTATTCTAACATCTTTTTCAACGGCGTCATTTTTTATCCAACCCTACGAACGAAACCACAATTACAACCAAATAACACAAATAAATAAATTACATGACATTTTATTTATGGACATTTCCATTTGCAAACTACAGAAAAATCAATAAGTTTATGGGTAAGAATTTAATATAATAATAATAAATTAAATACATGAATATATATGTGTGTGTGTGTAAATAAAGAAGTACTATCTTCCCTGTAGAGATGTTTTTTAATTAAACATCGTAAACACAAATTTGCACAATCATAATCATCCAACAACAAGTCTCCTACTTTTCCAAACTAGATGTAGTCCTGAAAGACATGATCCCAAACAGTTTCACACAATGGCGACATTTACAAAGCACCCTTCCTTTGTACCCTTCGAAAAATGGGCAAGGTTACACAAATCTTTTGACTCCTATCTCGTGAGTGCGTCTACAATTCTAACAAGCACACACTCCCAGAACTTTCATCTGTAAGCCATAAAAAATATTTATTTCATACGGAACTCGACTTTCGGATCTTCACGACCTTCGAAACTCAAGCCAATCAACCACACGCCAGGAGTGCCGTCGGTAACCCAGCAGTGGCACTGGCAACACCTACTCTTGCACCTAATACAACCAATGAAAACGTTTTAAAAATAAACAATAGCAAAACACAAGAGACAATGGCGGCAATTCAAATGTAGAAAACTAAACTACATTTAGAGCACTGCTGTCTATTACTCACCGTTACTATAAGAGCGGGACGGGATGACGTCACATACAAATTTAATCATGACAACCTAAAATTTCCATACAGTTTTTGTTTGACGTCTCTAATTTTAGTGGCTACCTAAAACTGTGCCTACTAAAATCCTCTCTACTCTTATCAATGCTAAAAAAGTTTTTTGACGGGCCTAAATTTGAATTTGACAGATCTTGATTCCAGATAAATCTTTGAAAAGCATTAACGCATGCTTAGCGAATCTTTTACCATTTCATATAATAACTTTAGAGCTCTTGATTCGTTCCATCTTGCTCATACAGTAACTGTTAGTTAGACAAGAATGTGCTAAATTTATATGAGTTTGTTACATTAGAATTGACGCCAATACCAACACGAATCACAGTGAAATAACAAGTGCATGAACGCAACAAAATTGACATCAAGTTGAAACATGGACTTTGTGAACAACTTGGTAACACCAAATGCAGTGATTAATTTGATTTAAATTATTTATGACTATTAAGTTTCTACTAGATTGGTATTATTAGCCTCGACTAATAAACAATTAAAAGACAGATTGCAAGGCAAAAATTATTCCGTAGACAAAACACGTTTCTATGTGTTTATGCTATGTATGTTTATAAAGATAACTAACGTGACAAGTATTATATTAAGGTTTTGTTACATTACCTTTTATGTTATAATATCTGTAATCTGTAATGATCTCATTCTATTGCCATTTAAGTGACAGACACGGATATTTCTAAAGCATTAAATGAACATCTGCTTTATTAAATGTTCTTAGGCAAAGAAGACTAAAATTAGTAGTCTCTAATAAATAACGGGATATACCCGAAAACGCAATCTTAATCTTATATAAACATAACATAGCATCACGCCTGTATTCAAGTCAAGACAGAGGTGTACAGATATACACTCACATTTCACTAGCTGTTATGAAGTCCCAGAATTTGAAACCTGCTACTGAGAATTTCTTTTCAAACATCCCAATCACAGCTCGACCCGGAATTAAACCAAAGATCTCGCCTTCAGCAGCCACGCTTGCGACCACAAGACCAACAAGGCAAATAGTAACAAACTAAATTGTTGTACATAGTGTCGTAAAAATAAAAACACATCATTATAATATTGTTCTGATGTAATTATGGCTTTGCCATTTCTTTTGAATGCCACTGGCAAATTGATTCATATTACATATTATTTAATATCAAAGATAAACATAAGTTCCCAAGCTATAAATATTAAATATCTATTTTATTATACTTATTATTAAAATTATGACAGGAGCTAAAACTATTATGTAGCTTATTCTTCTACATATATAAAAAATAATAAAACCTTACTAGAATAATCGTAGGATATAACAGAATCGCATATCGATGCGTTTTCACAATTGGGGTCAACGGACTTTCAACCATGTGACGACACCAGCCAGCCGATCAGACTGATTTGTGTCTTAAATATTCTATTCAATATGTATAATTTAAATTAAATTTCAGGGATAAAATGTTGCGAGGATGCCTGGCGTCGTCACACCGTTGAAAGTTCGTTGAACTGAATCATAAAGAACATTGGATTTGTAATGCATTCTGTTATATCCAGTTATTCCGGTGGATTTGCCAACAAATTAATTTTATTCCTGGGTTACTGACATTATTAGGGTATTCTTTTAAAACATTGGTAAATTCAAAATGTTTACCAACTAAACTAGTATAAGAACGCGAAGAAACATTATAAAAGTAACATTACCTGTCTTTGTTGCTTTTCATGGCTGAAATTAGTCCATGACAGACCCTCCCAAATGTTTATACATTGTTATATGCTTCACACAACATTTAAAATATTCTATATAAACGAAAAAAACTGACTAAACAAGACTACTGATCACTTTTTATCTTTGCACTATCACCAACTTTATCATTTTCATTGTTCGCACTTATATCAATTTTATGTTCAACTTTACTAACTTCAATTTTGCCGTCATCACCTTTGGTTTCGTTCTTGTTATCATCGCATTCATCATTGTCAGCATCATCATCATCGTCATCACCACCTACCAACTCTTTCTCGTCAACTTTGTCGGATGTCTCTTCGGATGGCTCGTAAGAATGTTGACCGAGTTTCTCAAGCCACACTCCCATAGCCTTATCTTCTACTTCGCCCTTTACTATAACTGGGTATATGTGTTCATGTTTAAATTTACGAATCTCTTCCTCCTCGGTCGACCAGGTTAAACTGTCATGACTCTCCTTGAATTTTGCGTCGTATCTGTCGTAGTGGACCTAAAATGTGCGATATAAGTAAATTTTCGGAAATAAGTTAGGGATATCACATTTTCGGTGAAAATGTGGCGGCAAATATTGGTACAAAACAAAATTAGTAAACTACAAAACAAAACTGAACATTTAAATGGACACTGGAGTAGAAAACATTTGAATCCTGGTGTAATTAATTATATCAGATCACATTAATTAGCACTAAACTGCACCGAGCTCTGGCGCGCCATACCAAATTCTGTCGCAGACTTAATGAGAGGTGTGTCACTAAATGCAGTCCCAATTACAAATAAAATTATAAGCAACGGGTTATTTTATAACAAATTTTGTGGCAATGGCGAACAGCGATACAGTATGGGAGAAAAAGACATGCGGTTTTCCCAAATAAACTGGAATAAGAGCAGGGGGATATGAGAAAACGAGTTGCCTTCTTATGAGAAATGTATAAATACCGTATCTAGGACGAGACCGAGGCCCGGCGCAGTTGGAATCATAACCTTATCCTTGCTAAATGCCCGCTCTAGTATGGAATTGTCTGTGTGACCTCGCATCACTGCTATCGCTAATCCCACCATCTTGCGTATTTGATGCAGCATGAAGCTTTGACCCTGTATTGTGACAAGAGAAAATAACATTTATTTAGTGTGGGAGCAAGGGTTTTAGGCACTTACTGGGTGTCGGGCGAAGCGGAGTGGAGAGTGAGAACTTCGATAGCTGTAATGCGGAGAGTAGTGGATGGCCACTTCTTGATGGTCACTGGCTTGTTGCTACCCACAGTCGTTTTAGAGAATGTTCACACACAGCACAATAGTATTCTTGGCGATTTTAGCGGAGCGGGGCCACACGCGCGCGCGTTCGAGATGCACTTTTTTGCAACTAACTTTTTTAAGGCGGGGATGCGGAAACAGGAAGGAAGGAGTTGAGTCGATAAATTATATTATATCGATAGTGATGTGTATGCGTGCGTGTGATGTCTATGGCGTGTTAGTTTTCTTTTTATTGTTTATTTTTTTTTAAATGCGTTTTTAATAAACGGCGCAAACAACTCCCCCGGCCTAGAGGTTTCCTCTAAACTTTGAGTAAATTAATTTGATTAATGGGTTAAAATTTGCGATTTATAGTAAGAACTTACGAGCTAGAGTTGTATTAAATAAATTTTCAAATGATTATTGCGACGGCAAGGGACAAATCCGAACCACTGGCCTTATGTAGGAACCAGAGGCGGTTCTTACTTTAACAGTTCTTACGATGTTATCCTTTCCAGGATAAATCGCATCAATTATTCCCAGAGGCCAGCAAAGAGGATGAGCGTTATTATCTTTTATTACCACAATAGTGCCTAATTGGATAGGTTTTGTGGGTGCGTTCCATTTTTCCCTTTGCTGCAAAGAAGTGAGGTACTCCTGACTCCAGCGGTGCCAAAAGGAATGCGTTATTTTATTGAGTAGTTGATAGCGTGTTAAGCGATTATCGGAGATGTCAGTAACATCTTCAGCGGGTAAAAATTTGAGAGGAGTTACGTTCAGAAAATGATTAGGCGTTAATGCGCTAACATCAGACGGGTCAGAGTTTAAAATACTGAGAGGTCGACTATTAAGTAAACCTTCAATCTGAACGAGAACTGAGCTAAATTCTTCGTACGTGAGTATTTGTGAACCTATAACTTTGTATAGGTGAGTTTTGACACAACGAACACCTATTTCGCTGAGTCCATTGAAATGCGGACCGTAAGGCGGGCTATGTTTAAACTGTATGCGTTGTTCGGACAGTTGTTGACCAATGTAATTAATGTGAGATTTGGACTGTATAAGAGAATATATCTCGTTAAGTTTACGTTTCGCGCCTATGAAGTTAGTACCTCCATCACTGTAGATCATAGAAACAGGACCTCTACGAGATATAAAGCGTTTAAAAGCAGCGAGAAATAAATCTGAGCTGAGGTCAGAAACCAATTCTAAATGTAGCGCTTTAGTTGTCAAACAGACAAATAAGCAAATATAAGCCTTTTGGCTTTTAATTCCGCGTTTGCGGATATGCGTTATGAAAAAAGGACCAGCGTAATCAACAGCCGTGAAGACAAATGGTTTAGCTTCAGCAACTCTAAAAGCGGGGAGATCACCCATAGGAGGGTATGTATTTTTAGGATTGAGTCTGAAACATCTATTACATTTATGTACTATTTGCCGTACTAAGTTTCTTGCGGATAAAATCCAGAATTTTTGTCTGAGTAACGATAACAAAAGAGCGGGACCTGTATGTAAATTAACAATGTGGTAATAATTAACCATGAGTTGAGTAACGCGTTCTTTTGGCGGCAGTAAAATAGGGTGCTTTTGACCGTAGTCAAGCTGAGAATGAGTTAATCTTCCACCTACTCGAAGGATATTGTTTGAATCTATAAAGGGGTTGAGTTTAGCGATATTTTTGTTAAGAGATTTATTTGTTTTCAATGCGTTAATATCATCAGAGAAATGCGTGTTTTGAACATATCGTATGAGATATAATTCAGCAGTGTCTAAATCTAGAGCGGCAATGGATCCACGTGAATGTAAGCGTTTAGAGAATCGTAAAATATAAATTAAAATACGGAGTAATTTAGAGTAACTAGAGACTCGATCTACTAATTCCTGAATGGGAAGAGCAGTCGGACGTTGAACGACTTTAGTCGTCAGGTTGACCGTTTTCATCTCGATTGGTGCAGAATTATTAAGAGCAATATCGAATTCTTTGATTGGCCATTTATGCGAAGGAAATGAAAACCATAGCGGAGCGGTAAACCATAGAGTTGATTCTAATAATGTTTTAGGAGTTACAGGGCGAGAAACTATATCAGCGGGATTCTCGCGTCCGTTGATATGATACCAGTGTTTAGCGGGTAATTTTGCGTTTATTTCGGTTATCCGATTTGCGACAAATGTGTGAAATTTATATGCGGGCGAGTGAATCCAAGTGAGCGTGACAGTCGAGTCAGAAAATGCATATATATCATGAATTTTACAGCGTTTATTTAATATATCTTTGACGGCGGTCAGAAGATTGGCTAATAAAAGCGCAGCGCAAAGTTCCAAGCGAGCTAGCGGCATTTTACTAAGTGATGCGACGCGGGACTTTGAAGCGAATAGAGATACGGAACCATGCGTTTGGCTGTTGGTGCTTACCCTAATGTAAACGGTAGCTCCATAGCAACGCTCACTAGCGTCTGCGAATCCTAAGAGTGTAACATGAGCATCAGAATTGATACCTACATGTCGCGGGAATTTAATTTGTTCTAAATAAATGAGTTCATTATGAAATTGATTCCATTTATTTTCTATATGCGGTGGAACAGAGCTATCCCAATCAAGCTCATGCTTCCAGCACTCTTGAACGAGTAGCTTCATAAAAGCGGTTACGGGAGCGATTAGACCTAAGGGGTCAAAGAGGCGAGCGGTTGCTGAGAGAATTGTGCGTTTTGTGCACTTATAAGAATTTGCGTTTATTTTAAATTGAAAGGTATCTTCTACAGGATTCCACTGCATACCTACAATTTTTGTATTTGCGTTTGCGTCAGCGTCAAAATTAATATTTTGAGGATTTTTATGCGATAGGGAAATTTTATCCATGAGTTTAGAATTATTTGAGATCCATTTCACAAGGTTAAAACCACCGGACTTTAACATGACGACCATTTCACGGTAAGTACGTTCGGCTATATCAACGCCATCTAGCGAGCAAATATAATCGTCCATATACATATGGTTTTCGGCCTCATATGCAGCCAGAGGATACTTATCGCGACTGTCAGCAGCGAGCTGCCGAACAGCTTTCATCGCAAGGTAGGGTGAACTAGACACCCCGAACGAAAGTCTGTTAAACTCAAATGTGCAGAGATCAGAGTTAGAATCGAACCTATACAGAATGCGTTGAAAGGCGTGATCTTTTGCGTCGAGTTTTACTTGAAAATACATCTTTTCGATGTCAGCGGCTACGGCGATGGAGAACATGCGTAAGTTAACAAGAAGGTCAAAGATATTACTTTGCAAGTTCGGACCAACATACAAGAGATCATTGAGAGATTTACCTGATGTAGTTTTACAACTAGCGTCAAGTACTATGCGTGTTTTAGATGACTGTTTATCAGGGCGATAAACAGCTCTGTGCGGAATATAATAGTGCGGAATTTTAAGCGAAGGGTTATCGACCTTAGACAAATAACCTTTATCTATGTATTCTTGAATAGTAGCATTGTAATTTTCGCGAATTGTGGGATCGGAATCTAACTTTCTTTCCAAGTTGAGAAGGCGACGTAAAGCAATAGCGTAAGAGTTTCCTAATTCGGAGCATGGGATTTTAAAGGGTAACTGCACAGTAAATCTACCTGTGTCGTCACGTGAGTGAGTTGAGTTAAAGATTTGTTCACAGGCCTGATCATCAGGACTCATATGAACTTTATTAGGGACGCTTTCCAGCTCCCAGAAGCGTTGCGTAAGCGTTTCTAATGAGTGCGAGTCAATTGCGCATGCAAATGATTTATTATAATAAATTTTATTTTTCGAGCGAGCGGTGCGTGAATACAAGCGGGAGTCACAATCTGCCCTACCCATGGCAATATAGCCGAGGGTAGTTTGCACAGCGACGACTGAGGAGTCAGGTAATGTAACCTTTCCACTTCCCAGCAGGAAAGGAAATATTTCGTTGCCAAGGAGACAATCGATTCCAGCCGGACTGTGGAATGCATCATCAGCCATAGGTAAATTGCGTAAATGAGTAAGATTAGACGTATCTATAGATGCGTTGGGTAAGCCATCTGTAATACTATCTATGACGCGAGCATGAATCGTATACGAACAACGCGAATCGTAGCGGGAAAATATTTTAAATGTCGTAAATCCAAGAGAAGGGATTTTAGACTGACCTATACCTATAATGGTCGAGTTATCGCTTGAGATTATTAAATTTAAGCGTTCACAACAAGATTTTGTAATAAAATTACTCATTGAACCTGAATCGAGAAATACGCGGATATTAATTGGTTTATTATTATTATAAACAATGACAGAGGCGGTAGGTAATAGTACTGTAGTATCAGTATCATAATTACGAGTAGATATTGTCGTCGATAACGCTAAGTCATTTGAATTTGCGCGCGAACTATTATCGGGTGCGCGCGGACGCGACTCGAGCGCGGTAGGCATTGCGGAGGTGAGGCTAGCGGCGCGGGGCGCAGGGGCCTCGCTTGGCGAAGTCGGAGCCGGCGGCAGCGCGGCGCACGATGCGTTTTGGTACCTATGGTTCAGTGGTGCGTGAGGTGCTGATTCCGAACGCGGGGACCTAGGTTCAACTGAGTTTTGAGAGCGATAGTTATCTAGGTGTATTAGCGTATGATGTTTGCGTTTACATATGGAACATGTATTTGTAGATTTACAATATCTTATATCATGGTATCCAAGACAATTGCGACAAAACTTATGTTTGTTTACTAATTCAAGTCGAGCGTGTGCGTTTTGATTTATAAAATATGAGCATTTAAATAGCGGGTGGGCGATTGGAGCGTTACAAATTTTACACGGGTTCTGAACCTGGGTTTGTACTTGCGGTGTATTAGTATTTGCGACAAAAGATTTTGATTTAGAAGCGTTATTATTATTATTATTACGTGATGAAAACTGCGATTTCGAATGCGAACTAGGATTACGAAGCGACTGTATTTTGCTTTGTTCCTTTAAGAACTTAGAAAGATGATCAAAAGTAGGTATTTCAATATGCCTATGAGACTGTTCAAATAAATTTACTGTTTCTTTATCGAGTTTACTAAGTGCAATATGCGTAATAATGAAATCCGAGAGATCGTCAATATCTAGACGGCGTAACGCGGCTTCGGCAGAGTAAAATTGTTCTATGAATGTGTCTATAGATTGATAAGGTTTGAAATGAATCATTTGTTCCATGTAAGTAGATGCTTGTACACGAGTGTCTTGATATTTTTCTAATAATGAGTTCCATATAATATTATAATTATTGGCGGTAGGTGTTATACCTGAGCAAGCGAGTAATGCTTTACCCGATAAACATCCTATCAAATATTGGACCTTTTCGGCCTCTGAGAGATGCGAGTTATCATGGATGAGGCTTTTGAAGTTTTCATAGAAAGGCGACCACTTGGTTGGTGCACCATCAAAGGAAAGTAACTTAAGAGGCGGTAATTTACGATTTAATAAATCGATTTTATGATTACTATTGCCTTGATTTAAATCTGTTTCCGATTTTACGAATCTTGATTCTACGTATTTTATATGGGAGTACAATTCTTCAAATGATTGCAAGGCGGAGTAGTTCGGTTTTGCCGTAGGTTCAATTTCTAATTGAGCCATAATACATGAGTCGAGGGTTTCTGTGAAATTCGATCGTATGTGATCTAGCGAGTGAATGCGAGCTAAAAATTGGTTTTTAATAGACGGGTCATCGGAAACCTTTAGACTGAGGTCGTATATGCTTTGAATAATTTGGAAAAGACTTTCCTTCTTGGCCTCCAGAAGGGAGACTTTAGGGTTAACTTCGTGCTCATCATCACTTGATGATTTCTTTTTAAGCGTAGGTGCCATTATTTATTAGAATATAATGCGTTGATAACGTTAGTTAAATATATGAAAGCGTTAATGCGTAAATACAATAGTGTGTGTGCGCGTGCGGTAGGTATTGAATATAATATTCTAATACTTAAAATATGCGTGTGCGGGTTAAAATATTATATAAATATTTGAGGTTTAAATGCGAAATAATGAGTTTGAATGCGTTTTTTAGGTACAGGTTATCCAATACCGAGATATATTGTGATAAATATGAGCGCGTGGGCCGTTTGCGAATTTCGGCAAAATGGCTACCGATTTTTGTTGCGTAATAATTTTTTAAATTGTTTTATGCGTTTAACTATTGTGTGAGTGTATAGGTATGAGTATTGTGAGTTTTATATTCGGTGAGAGGGACCAGAACTTGTGGGAGCAAGGGTTTTAGGCACTTACTGGGTGTCGGGCGAAGCGGAGTGGAGAGTGAGAACTTCGATAGCTGTAATGCGGAGAGTAGTGGATGGCCACTTCTTGATGGTCACTGGCTTGTTGCTACCCACAGTCGTTTTAGAGAATGTTCACACACAGCACAATAGTATTCTTGGCGATTTTAGCGGAGCGGGGCCACACGCGCGCGCGTTCGAGATGCACTTTTTTGCAACTAACTTTTTTAAGGCGGGGATGCGGAAACAGGAAGGAAGGAGTTGAGTCGATAAATTATATTATATCGATAGTGATGTGTATGCGTGCGTGTGATGTCTATGGCGTGTTAGTTTTCTTTTTATTGTTTATTTTTTTTTAAATGCGTTTTTAATAAACGGCGCAAACATTTAGCCTTCTTACAAATTGGAAAAGTGATTGCAAGCAGCCGCACTTGTTTCCAAAACATTGGTAGAGCCCCTCATTGGCGTTGTGGACAAAAGAGCGGCTGTTGAGCGTGGGCTTGAGTCGAATTCCGTATCCGGTAATGATATTATTCTTACTAGCCCAGAGATTGGAATTGTGCACAGTATTGTACACCTCTGCTCTATCCTTTGAGGAATACTAACTTAATGTATTTTTGTAAATTATAATTGGATCCATTAACAGTTTCAGCTGCCCATGACCTGTTGATTGGGGAGCATACAGAGACACAGCGTGATATCTATACCAAAAAATAAAATTAAAGCATCTGTAAGTGATTTCAAAATCAATGCCAATATTTAAGTGAACACCACAATTTATATAGTGTTTACTCAAAACAGCAGATTTTAGAGTTTTTATGTTTCTGTCTGAAAAGGCATAATACATTTAAATTAAAATGATTTAAATAGGAACTTAAATGTTTCATTTTTCTTTCATATTTCAGATGTGAATATAAATATAAGGAATGCTATTAGTCCAAGCCCCCGCGCACAAAGCCATGGGCACAGCTACTGTTAAAAAACATATGAGAAAAAAAAAAAGAAACTAGAGTTTAATTAGTAATTGTGGCGCAGATGTGTGGTGTAGATGTAACTAACCTACAATATTCATCTCATCATCCTATTTGGATTCAAAACTGAAAATTCTATACATACCTTCACTAATAGCACAGCAAATTCCATATCTGAGTCCACAAATACTCTATCTAACGTGAAGCCCATCATGTATCTTAACGCTGAAGGATCTTGGAAATGTCTGAAACAAAGAATGAACATAAAATAAAAGGTAAAATGTTATCTGCCTAGCCTTTTCCCAATTACATTGGCTTAATACCAGTATTTTATTTGGAACAACTCAACAATATCTCATGGTGTAACTGGTTGTCACTTTCAGGCCTCTGACTACCTGTAACAGCTGTCATAGATCTTAATTTGACAACCGGGACCGACTGCTTAACATGCTCTCTGAGGCACAGAAGGATTTGGTTTAAAGTGATGGTCACCCATCAACAAACTGACCGCTATCGATCGATCTGTGCGGCTGTTAGTTAGCCAGTTATTACAGTCGACATCCATGATAAGAATTTGACATAGTTAATGGGCCTTATCATAGCAGTAAAGATGATTTTCGTAGTTCAAGTGTTACCACTGACATGTTTGATTACAGAATAGATGATGTACTAAAATCTGAAAATAATGGTCTATATTTCCCAGAGGGGTATCTATAGATGTATACTATTGGCAAATATACACCTACACTCCAAGGATACTGAAATCTACAGGAACCCCCCATCCTAGAATTTATTCCTTGGACAGACATTGATTTAGTTAATATCAAAACTTAAAATATAACTTACTTTTCAAAAAATCACTTAAATTATAACTTACTTTTTTTCAGTAAAATTATGATAGCTCTTAGTTCCCTTATATACTCCTAGAATAGTTTTCACCTGTTCTTGCTTTTCCTCCGTGATCCTATACTGCTTTCTCTCTTCATCACTGACCAGACTTGGCTCGAATACATATGTGGGAAGAGTATAGCTGTATGTTCTTGCATTGCACTTTGATTTTGAATTAAATCTGTTTGTCACTCTCTTAATACCAAACACTTTAATGCAATCTGGCAGTCTTTTGTTTATTTCTCCTAAATCTACTTCAAGAGCTGTGAAGAAGACAAAATACAAGATATTTTTTTAACAACATCAGGGAAAATGTGTACTCTGAGGCATGGTTTAGGAATATTGCATGCAGAGTAGCAACAGCAGTATGGAAACAGGTTATGTCAACAGAAGAATAGGTAAAATAACCGGTTATATGAATGGGGGGCAATCCAGAAAAATGCATGTGAGTAGTAACCGGTGAATATTAATTGATAGGTTATATGTAGATCAAATGCTGCTATGAGCTATATACATAAACAAACAAAGTGCTCAATGTCAATGAAAATAACAAATAAAATAGTACATTACAAAACTATTTAATGTAATAATTAGTTCTTGCATAAATTACTTGTGCACACAAGTACCTAAATAAAGAGAACATAAGAACAAATTAAAGATGATTTATCATCAACTAAACTTGCAGAATATGTTAAAAAGTTACAGAAAAAGGATTTTCTGAAAAGAGCAATAACTATTAATTGAGTTCAGACTTCTGAGATACATTGATGCAACATGGTGCTAAAAATGTAAAGAATACTAACGTAACTTGAGTGAAACAACCTGCCTGGCTGCAGACACACCCTTGTCAGTCCGAGAACTCCGCTGAAACTGAGTATTCTGCTGATTGTTGAAATCATCCTCCGTTATATACTTTGCCTCCATTAATGCTCTTAATAAGTCCTCTTCTATGGTTCTTACACCTGGATTACTAGAAGCAAAGAAAGAAAATAGGAAATTAATCAAAAATGCTAACACAACCATTCCATAAGAATTTAAACTATATTAGAACATCAAAATAGCTATATGCTTTTGACTTTCTAATATAATGTAAAATTTATCAACTATTAGTAAACCTTACCGCTGCATGCCATAGTAATCTACTCCACAGTAGCCTAACAGAAGTGCCATTTTCTTCTTCTTGATTCGTTCTGTAGATCCCTCGCACAATTTCTTTTGATCTAACTCTCCATTCTCTGTTTTATTCGGATCTGCTTGTTGCCATTGCCGTTTCAAGAAGCGTTTTTTAAATCTAGTACAATTTTTGTTTAGAACTATATCATTCTCCTTGGGACTCTCCTCTTCAGGTTCTTTATTATCTGTTTTTGCTACATCCATGACAGATACTGTTCGAACTTGAAATGCTTAAAACAAATAATATAAAATTTAGGATATGATGTTGAAAAGGAAAATATTTGATCAGACTACTAGGACAAGTACTAAAACACAAATGTATTAGTTATGATAAGAAGTTGTATGTAGTTATTTACAAGGCAAATTCCAGAACTTCGATAATCCTGGCTAGGCGATTAATTTTGGTCAGAGGGTCGTCTTAGGGGCGGAGTACCTCATTAGCTCGCTCATTAGCAGACACAATAGATTTTTATTGTTATGAACTACGTATTTGTACGTGGGTGAAGCAGAGGGTAAAGGTTAAGTCTAACCTATACTGTAATAAGTTATTACAACATTTATATAACTGAGTAACAAAACACTGCGCGGTAAAACTATCACATTCAATAGCAAAAACATAAATATTCGTGTTTCCTAAACATAAAATACCGCCATTTCCCATGTGTGATGTTACCTGATCTAATGGGATGTCTCGGCAGATTCTGTCTCAATGTATTAACGAATAATCTGAATAACGTGACGGACATACCTACAGAAGAAACTTTAATTGATAACCACAATTTAGCTCTCGAAATTGATCGAAAACGGACTAAACAAGATACATTAATTTAATTTACTCATAGACTTCTTAAGTCAGACATTTTGAATAAAAAAAAATTATGACTGTGTGTTGTCAACAGATGAATAAGAAATGCCCGAAACCTGTGCTGAAAAACGTAGAGTAAATACCAAAAAATCTACGTTTTTCACTTAGATTTTTTGGTAGTTAGGGTAGATTTCAGTTTTCTAAACGACTTTTCGTTTTAGAAAACTGAAACTTGAATTTACCAATTTTAATTTTCCTATTAAATATACTGTACATTTGATGTTAGTTCTCTGTTTCGAATAATAAGATCCATGTCGGGCAATTATAATAGTAAACAAAAGGATTATTTCAAATCTCTCAACCAATTCTTTTTTATGAAGGCTTCTCCTTCACTGTCACAGCTAAACGAAAGGCTCAAAATTCAAATGCTAATGAAAGCCCAACTCGGCCTGGCCGACGGCTGCCAAATTCCAAAAGCCGATACTAAACATAATCAGAAAGGCCGATAAGGCAACACTGTATCGCAGATCAGTCTTAGGCACCATAGAATTAGAATATTTTTGTTACCCCATAGAAGGACATAGAGCTCAAAAAAGTGCAACCGTTTTTGAATTGTCAATTGCGTGCAATAGTGATGTACAACGTGGAACTATTGACATATATCGATTATCGATAAACAGTATTTCAGATGTAAAGACTTGGTATACAAAATGAATATATTTTCAATCAAATTATGTTAATAAAACTAAAATCACAAGCGTAGGTATTATTTAATACACTTCATTAATTAATCACATTATTTTAATACAAACATTTCATGCGCTCATACTATAATTATATTTCATTGGTAATAGGTACTTTGTTAAGAAAGCAGCTTTTAAGGACTCTCATACCCCGGTCTTATCCATAAAGGCCGGGCGCGTTTTTGAAGGTTTCCCCCCGAAAAAAAAGTTATATCCTATTATCTTTTCTTATTTCTTCTTTTTCTTTATTATTTTTACCAATTAGTCTCATCCATTTTTCCTTTTCCTTAGCATCGACAGGAAACCTTTTAGTATAAAAAAATATATCATAAAAAATGTGAAATTCTCTTGAATTTGTAGTAAAAATTATGTAAACAACATGTTCATTACGCTATCACATATAGGCTCAGTGCTCACCGCCTTAAGGTGATAGCGCAGGAATCACCAACTAGTTTCAGTCGGGGTCTAATCAAATTCAAATTCAAATCAAATTGCGAAGAATAATAGTAGCGCAGTTCGTTAGATCAATATTCAACTAAGGTCCGCACAAAGTAGGTTGGCGGTCCGGATTCGAACCGCATTTGGGGACTACTGTCATAGCGTGATGAAATATATTTATAACGTAACCTGGGCCACTAAGCTACGCTAAGCTTTTCATATGTTATAAAAGTTCGGACAGACACACCGAAAAACAGACAGAAACGTTTCCAAACATTTTGGTTTCATCGTATTAGGTAACGCAATAAAAAATTTGGAAAAATTATTGCTGTGCAGAGATAGTTGGTGGATCTACACTTATAATAAATTCTGATATCGGAACTCTTTGTTCTAAAATTTCATCGACACAATAGTCGACACTGACAAGTCACTATTTTGTGTACATGAAATGAAAATTTATATTAGAACAACGTACTCAATATTGCTTTTATCACCATTGTTTTTTACTATAGAGAAAATTCACTATTTTCTTGATAGGATTTGGTTTTCAAAATAAATTTTCTAAAGACAGATTTTTCCAAAATATGGCCATGAAAATATATGCTGTTGTTGACAAATTTACCTGTGAAATGAATCTTTTTCAGGGTTATTTTTATAAGAAACATCGCAGTCACCAACACAACACGTAGGCATTGCTTATAAATTTTAAAACTGTATAAAATATACAGGATTCACTGACAATACAGCAAATATAAGTTAGCGTGATTTTTGACAGTGACACTGGAGAAAACAACATCTGCCAATAGTGCTGACTGAACCTAAATATGCTTTCTCTTTCGAACATGTGATATTTCCGTAAGAGTTTCCATTCCCATAGTAGGCTTTGTTGGTCTTTTTCTATCCTACGTTTATGGTTAGGCACCGACACGGACTTTAAAAAATACGGACGTAGCGTGGCGTACGACATATGTGAAGCATACCTTCGGGTAGCAGCATAGGCATTTTCAGGGATGTGCATCTGTATCTAAACATTAAAACATATCATAGAAAAAAGATAAGGCAAGATACTGAAGTCATTGACAAGGTGTTCACTTCTGTAATAGGAGGGTGCAAGTACACCCTCTTGCACCCCCTCCCGGCGCCCATGGGTAGCAGTTTTTTGGAAATATTTAGTCCATCTAAGAAAATAGGTAGGAATCTCTTTTATCTCGCTTCTTAAAAAAAGTATCTTAATGAAATAACTACTACTTGGTACTTTTTTTTTTGTTTTCTGGAACTTTAATGGGATAATAAAACGAATGTCACTCTATTGTAGACGATTTATTGCATTTAAACCAACGTTCAAAGACTTTATTTATGAATGTGTCACTAAGGTACTAAAATTCGACGAATTATATAAATTTAAACATTTTCCTTTTATTTAAGTATTATCTCTACTAAGTACCTACTGTCATATATAACCCGTTATATAATAAACCGCATATTTCCATAAAAATATAGCCATAACATAAAAGCTAAATGTTGGTAAAGAATCTAACATAGATACAGCGCGTGTTTCAACCCCGGGCGCATGCGTAAGTCGCTAATGAATATGGGGCAAGGTTTTCAATTCAGCATGGGTTGACGCAGTGCTCATAAAATGAGGGGTGGAAGTTCGGAACGTTTGGTGGTACGGCCCTCTCGTCGTAGAGGAGAAACGCGTGCTAAACTTACGCGATATATCACCGTAATACTAGCTACTTTGTTAGGAGGTGGTGGCTCCGCTCTTCTCTTCCTCGTCCCACTGTACGCGGATCCAGCTTTAAGTGCTTTAGCAGCAGATTTCGATCCAGTACCAGCAGAGTGTGTTACTGAGAGACGCGATGACCGACTGGGCTTGGACAACTGTACTTGGGCCTCGTGTAGAGAAGGGTGTACCAGCGACGCTTATAAATGCACACAACTACATGTGAAGTATAAAGCTCATTCTGAAGATTGGCGTCCAGCTGTCTTATTTGTCAATATAAAAGGATGTGGCTATCCACCTGTGGTTGACTGCGAAAATTTTACCACGAGCTACGGGTATGTTGGGGCCAAGTATCCCTGTTACTGGTCGCGAGCTGATACAACTGTGGTGGTGCCACGCTGGTCTCGAGGAGAACAGGTGGCTACGGTGACCCGAACCTTGGCCGTGCCGCTGTTCCTCTCTGGTTGCGCTGGGATAGGGCTGTGCGCGCTGCACTGCGAGTGCAAGCCCCGACGACGACGACGCCCTCCCCGTCGCCCGCCGCGCCTGCCTACTCTATCCCCTGATGACACCTCAGTTTACAGATTAGCTTAGTTTTTAATTAAAACGAGCACAAATTATATTTTCGATAGTGTAAAATGTAAATAATATATGTGTACATATATCAGCTATCAATATTTTATTTCAATTCCTCTCCCATTGTGCGATTATTTTTGTTCTTAGGTATATAGGCTTTAAAATAAATGTTAGTGCATTGCCGTACGCATAAGAGTTATTTTCTTTTGGTCCCATTTCATAGTGGGCCTCTGGTGGGTACTTTTCCCAGGCAAACAGATTATAACATCGTACAAATTTTCAATGACCTCAGAATTTTATTTATAAAGGCAAACTCAATTAAGTTTCGTAAAAAAGCCATTCTACGGCTTTTGGTTGAATATTTTCATAGTAATCGTTTTCCTGTCAAAATGTCTTACCAAAACAGTTTCAAATTTCACTCCAGTACTCTAGTTTGTGCCAAAACTCTGGAGGGCAATTTGTCTATTAAAGTCCCCCCCCTTTTTCTGGTTGGTTGATGATTCTGTAAATTTCGGTTTTTCATAAAGCACAGGTTCGATCTTCCTTCAGCATTCCTGTGTTAAAAACCCACCTCACGAGAACAAAATTACTTTATTGCACAACCAAAACCAGACATCAACTATAGTCCGAGCTATCTAGTACTATAGCTTAATGTCTTTGGCTAGGATAGAGATAATATAGGCAAAGTAAAACAATTTCATAAAGAAGTAAAATATTTATTTCAAGGTTTATAATGTGTCTTTATCTAAAGTTTTTAGGAGTACAAAATAATTTTCATTTTCATTTCAGTCCAATGCCGATGTATACTACATATCCTTCAGTCTTCGAGCAATCAATCACTTTCTACATTGATAAACATTATGTACTTATAATTTATAACAATTTGAAGCTATTCAATATTTGATATACCATAGATTTACATTACGAATCATGAAAATGAGTAGGTATAGTTTTGCAATAAGCATTTTAGAACATTTATAAACTTTAAACTTTTTAAGATTCACAGTCGCAACATAGGTGTATTAAATAATAAGTCGATACTATATTGAAACGATATAATTATAAGAATCTTAGGAATTGAGCGAGAAATAAGGTGTCTAAAACCAACTATGTGCGAAAACGAATCTTAAATTCGATTTAGTACATAATATCGAAAAATCAAGGGAAAATTAAGTCAGCATTAATTTTAGAATTAAAAGTTTAATATATTCACATATAACGAAGCGTCATAATTTTGAAATAATAACGCAATTACAAGTAGGTACAAGTTTTAAATGTAGCGACTGATATAAA
Source organism: Xylocampa areola (assembly GCA_935421205.1). Classification (NCBI taxonomy): domain Eukaryota; kingdom Metazoa; phylum Arthropoda; class Insecta; order Lepidoptera; family Noctuidae; genus Xylocampa; species Xylocampa areola. The sequence continues at coordinate 14,194,173 of OW285220.1, forward strand.
TTGTAATTAAATTACAAAATTGGTTAGATATGCAACTTATATACAAAATACTCAAAAATAGTTTTGGTAACTTCATTTCATTAGGCCCTGAAAACTGGCAAAAAGGTTTGAGTACAATACATAGGGAGATGCGTAATTTGCAATGTGAAAAAAAAAATATATTTCAATTAATGAAAACACTTTGAAATTAATTTTCATATGATTAAAAAAAGAACTGCGTAACCTCTTGAGGCAACGCAGGAGTAACTTTCAAAAAATTTAAAGACGATGATACTTTTTACAAAACCCGAATTACAATACTTTTAGGGTAAATAGGATTTTCTTTTGGGTTTAATTCTAGCTTTACAGCACTAAAAATGTATTGAGAATAGGTACCACATAGTTTTGGATTGGACGTCGACAATTTTCTTTATGTTAAACGTATAATAGTCTGTTTTGTTTGTTAAATTGGCTTTTTGTATGTTTAAAATCACATCCAATCTTTAAATCTGATACAGAAGCTTGAAGTGATTCCAGTTTACTCTTTTGCCTCAATTCAAAAGACATTGTAGAAACCCTTAAATTAAGGTAATACAATAAAAATAATATGAAGTGACATGACCGAATATGTGATGAAACTTTAAAGTAATTAACTTAATATTATTGTCAATAAAAATAAGTGAAATGGAGTGTCTACTATCACTGGTCAATTAACCCGGCTTTAACCACATATTCCGTCATATAACAATTTACACAAAAATGTGAACATGGAACGGAATCATAGATATTTTTAATAAGAAAAAAGAAAACTTAAACAATGAATAAATGACCAATAGAAACATTTTAAACTAGATTCTATTCCATACCCAATCAAAATGTACTTTCTGCTTATAAACGTCATCTAAACATTAATTCTAATTTCAAAAATTAATATGGCTCAGACAATATGGCTTCTCGATTCCTAACACCTTTAGAATTCGTGCTATGTCGGACGTTTTCATGTTGCATATTTTATTAAAATGGCTGAAGGAACACGCTACCTAGCGTGACATATTGTAGCCATATTCAAAGCAAATAAAGGTGAAATGTCATACAGTAACATTTATAAGCAGAAATACATTGTAACAATAATTTAAAAAGTACGTAATCACAACCTCTACACCCAAAACAGCAAAATCGATGGAAATAATTTATTTTATAACATGACTCGTACTAAAAAGAAATTGGCATAATTTACTAAAATTGCTATTTCGGATACAGTATTTCAAAAATATACTATATTGGTGTGTTAAGGTGAAATAGAGTTTTCTAAGGACGAACGGTTTTATCGGATATAGTCAGTGTGCATTCGTAAACACTAAATTCACGACATCTTTTTCGGGAATTCTTACTGTTGAAATGCTATTTTCATGTGTGAGATATTTAGGTTCTATAATTTAATTATGATTAAAAATTGATACCACAAGAGTAACCATGTCGCCCTTTAAATTAGAAATTTCACCTTAACAGCGTATACTCGATACAAACATTCTAACTACTATAAATTAAAGATATATGATCGTCAACATTTACTTAAACAATCATATCGTATAAGTGATACATTACAGTATTAAGGCAGTCAAATCAGTCCCAGATTGACATAACATGGTGGCAATGAAATGTATGAATGATTAATCCGGTTAAAACTTGTTTTATTCGTAACTAACGAATAAAATAACTTTTAACCGAATTAATCGTAAATTATTACACTCGGGGCTGCAATCCAGCTTCGAGTGTAATAGTGTACTAATTACTTATCAATTATAAATGTAAATAATTAATTATTTATTAATCCGGTTAAGTTATCCCCGAATACCTTTCATGAGTATTAGGTACCTACAACTGTACTGACTGGCATTTTATCAGAGGTACCGGATTTTTCCACTGATGTTATGTCAATCTCCCGTACGCACTCCACAAGCAAGTCGGTATCACCCGCAGAAATACAAAGAAGTCAATAGAAGTACCAAAGACACGAGAACCGTGTACGAATGAGTATGCAATATCGACAGTGGAAAGGTAAAATGGCTTTAGCGCCACTGATAGTCTATGCTTGGTATTTAAAACTATAAAAAAAGTAAAACAAGTTTTACGATATTGTAACTGCCACCGGAATACGGCTAACAGAAAAAAAGGTTATGATATCTTTTAACTTAGATTTATTCTGAATCTATATGCCTCTTCCTCGTCCTACTTAATTGATTACCATAAGGCGAGTTGGGGGCCAAATGTAGATCCATAAAAATAAAAATAAACGTCAAATTGGAATCTTTCATCTTTCTCTAGTCATTTTACCTTTCCACTGTCAATATATTTTATTTACTCTGTATTACAACACGCGTCCCGATTGTTGATAGCATTTCTATTGATAAATTATTTATATTTCTGTGGAATCATCATTAAATGCTAACCAGCATAATATACTTTAAGTAGCTAATTCGAGATTTGGTGATCAACTAACAATTTTTTAACTAACTATTGCTAATTAGGAAATGCATAAATTGAGAAGTTATAAGGCTTGAGATGTTTTATACAATTTTATTATATTGAACTAGATTTAAAGCTGTGTTTTATTGGAACTTAAGTGTGTGGCAGTGCTTTTTGCATGCGTCCGGATGTAAGCCCGGGCATATTCCTAAGTCTTTTCCTAAATTTGATGGGTATATGTACTGCGGATTATTTATGCCATGTACAAGTAAGGTTACTAATATGTTTTCGACTAATCGGATATTCGAATAATTGCGGTTTAATTCTGTTCAATTCACGGTTATTAAATCGATGGAGACACACATTGGAAAGTCACCTTAGATACGCCACTGTACAGACTTTACTGACGAATTCGTCCTCCCTCCCACCATTTCTGGTCGTTGTTCAGGCTTCTCCCGGAGCATACTCAACACAAAGTATAAGAGCGCATGTTCATGGATTACTAACGAGTCTAATAACTTTATAAAATAATGACAGTAATTTTGTTCGTAATTTTCAAAGAAAAATAAAAATGTTCGACAGTTCAATTTATAACTACAATTATTTCTACACATCAAGCAACTTTATAAGACTTCTCAACCATTATTGCTATTTGTTAATATAATTTATGCAAGTGGATATAATATTTTTCATTATAATCTGTATGCAGTGTATGTTAAATATACTATAAGACATACTTTGTTGTATAAAGGTACTACAGTATTGGTTTACTTACTTTTAAGGCGTTAATACATTTAATTACACAAATAATAAGATCGTGGTGGCCGAATGGTTACGGGCCTCTTGGCGCAGGTTAGGGTTCAAACCTAGCTTGACTGTGTGACTTATTCAATGTCATATGTACTTAGTAAATCTAAGACATCACAGATATACGGTGAAGGAAAACATCGTGCTGATACCTGTACTTAATGGTGATTAAACTCTTGCCTTCTCTGTATGAGAAGAGGCCCGTGCGGACAATTGTGGGCTTGTTACGTTATGTAATAATAAAATTGAAATAACAAATTATAAGACAAAAATTTAAACTATGCTAACAGCGGAGAAACATAGAACTTTAAATTATGGTTTAAATAAATCCCTATCACTCACACATTGACCCTTTAGAAGGAAGTTAACTAATAATGAACAATCTCATATATAAAAATCAATATTGGGATACCACATGCATTTGTAGTTTAAAAAAAAACAATTATATACAATACAAATAATATTAATTCCACTTGCTTTAAGCCCTTCTCTTCAATGAAAGCGCAGGTGCAGAACAAAATCGCGGACACAATCACCTACACATTCATTGAGAACGAGGCCTAATAATTATTAAAGCATACTTTTTTAAATCTGCTAGGCCTTTTAATCAACATATTCTTGAATACATACTAACCTATACTTTGACTACAAATACTTCCGATTCGAATAATAAATAAGTTTAAGTATAGAAACGTACATCATTAGAATTTCAAAAAGCTAAATCAAAAGTATTTATAATCAAGTGTCTGAATTCATGTGTTTGGTATACACTTTCAACCCGTATCAGTTTATGTTTTGTTGTATAAAACAGCTAATATTAACTGAAGATAAAAATAAGGACGATAAATAAACAAAGAACACGAAAAGTGAACTGTCTGGAAATTAAATTAGCCGGCGAATTACCAGAATAATCGTTATTGCTAACACGTGTCTTTACCATCAAGGTCAACGAACTTTATGACACCTGACGTCAGGTGGCTGAAAAAAATATTACATGGTACTTATTGTTCAATATTGCGACGCAAATTAGCAGATCGGGTAAAAGTTCGATGAACCAAGCAAAAACATCAGTTATCTCTCACGATGATTCCAGTAAAGCGTCACCAATTAATTCAATTAAACCTGATATATGTAATAAAAAAAAAAAAAAAACAATGTTATACAACAAAAACTATCCGACCATGAATACAGACCTAAAAGAGACTAGACATGATCATAGAACAACTTGGGACATTTGCGAGGCGAGTCTGTACCTCTTCCTCTCAATATCGACATTGTTGTCTATGCCACGTTTCACAGCCATACTGGTCGACGGTTCTACCGTATCTAAACTAGCTTCAACAAGTCTACGGGACCTACAATACCTGTAGTCAGCGGCTGAGTTGACTCGTTGCAGCGTCATATCAACCGCAGTTGGTAGAGTGTAGTACTCTTGAACGTTATCATTTTGAGGCACATTGGAGTCATCTAGATCTAGGACTGTGTAGTTACTGTCTGGTCGACGTTCTACGGGCCGTTGGCGGTAGGAAGTGTCGACGTTCAGGTGGCTTCGGGATGATGTGCTGCAAGTACTCGAGGCTGGAGACACGTGGAAGCTGGGCGATGTACAGGGCGTTTGGTTTGGTGAAGTCCGAGCACTGCTGTAACCTTGATCCACTTCGGACTCCACTGATGTCTCGCGAGACTTCAGGATTTGCATCATTCTGTAATTTTTGAATTGGGTTATTTCTATTGTTTTAAAGGTTGGATTGTTTGAATTGTTTCGTGGTATTCAGGTATTCGCTTCGGTGTTATAACCATAGAGGGACATCAACCGAAAGGGATATCGACCTTGCAGCTCTGAAGAGCGTCTTTTCGGCCTTTGGTCATCATTATCAGAAGACAAAAATAATATTAGTCAATTTTGCAGATGATAGTAGAATTGTCAACAAACGTAACTAAACGGGGTGTGAAGGGGCACTCTACGCATCAGCAAACTGAAGCCAGAAGGTAGAATAGCACGCACCATAAATGTGCATTTCTAAAATTGTACACACACACACAATACACGCGTGTATGAAGAGTGTGCGTGTTTTTGTATGAAGTGTGTGTGTATGTGCTTGTGATGTGTGTGTGCGCGCGCGTATATGCACTTATGTGTGTGTGTGTTACAGTTACCTCTGCAGCAGACGTGCGATGGGTGCGACGGCAGCGGGCGCGCGTGCGGCGCGTGCCGCCAGCCAGGCGGGCCACGCGGCCAGGCCCAGCTCGGCGCGGGCACACGCTATACACGCGCAGCCCACGTCCACACACTCCACCACCTTCAGACGGACATCTGTGCGAACAACATTGTTTTTAAATACCCAAAGCGAGCATGCGTTACCCGATTACTACGTTAATCAATAAGCTGATATGATTTGATACATTGCTGCTGGCTGTATCTTTGGACTGTAATGGAAAACTAATTAAAATTTAAAATCTGTGGAAGGCCTCTTATTTTCAAAGTCAAAACAAACAAGGGAAAGTAATACAATACCAATAAAAAAAAATTGCTTTATTTTAACATCTTTACATTTGTAATTGCAACTACCAAATTCCGTGATATTGTACTGTAGTGAATTTGTTATGGTTTAAGGTTTATTACTCAAGTGCATTTTTCAGAATTGCCCCGACTAGTTTCGCGGGCTTGGCCTCGGATCTCTGTTCGAGTTCTAAACTAGACGAGCAATCTCGAAACACACACGAGTTTGAATATCAGTCCGTTGCAAGCTAATAATACAACAAGGGCATATTCATATTAGTTATTGTTCACCGGTTACTACTCACGTACGTCGCGAGTCTGACTCGCGACATAGCCGCGGACTCAGCTCATGACTAAGGGCTCCGTTCGAGTTCGAAACTAGTCGGGCAAACCCGAAGAATGTACGTGAGTAGTAACCGGTGAACAATAACTAATACAACAAGGCATAAAAACATACAAAAATTTGCATCACGCTTGTATTTTCGGAAGGATGAGGCAGAGATGTATTGATATACACACATATTCCCGATGCCACTATAAGCTCCATACTAGGTGGTAGGCCTATTACAATCTACAAGACACAATTGGAATTGTGATTCCATGGAATAGATTCTTAGAACGGGTCGGAGTTTCTAAGAATCTTTGAACAAAAAACGCTTTGTTGACCCGACTTGGGAATCGAACCGTCAGCAGCCGCACTAGCACACACTTAATCAGTTAGGCATACGTGTAAAACAAATTGAAAAAAAAAACTTACCAGACAACGTCAAATCCAGGTAGGCTTCAAGCAGTTTCGCTCCATCTCTCTTGAACCGTCTCACGAACTTGGGGTGTCTGGTGGTCAGGTCACCATCTGTGACCACATATTGGGCCAATAACGCTGCATACGTTACAGGTGTTGGCGCCAATAACCTCCAACGCACATGTTGGCCCACCATCCATTCCAACTGTCTGAATGTCTTCCCACATAATTGGACGCCACTTATTTTGGATAAAGTCTTTAGTGTTGGGGCCCGACTGAATTTCTCTTCGCTTTTTGCTGTGAACATTATTTTGATAGAGTTTATTCTAAAGACTAGTAATTTAAACGAAAACAAGATAGAGATGATATAAAATATTCGCTGCTTCTGAATATCGCATCAAGCGACGACCCAGCAACGGATATTCCTCTATCCCCATCCCTTTCTGTCTCCCAAACATATACGCTAGAGCGAGAATGATGAAAATGTATTGTTAGGGCCAGACCAAATAGATGAATACCCGCTGTCTAGCGGCTAGATCAGTTCAACACTAAAGTAAACATGAAAATTCTTAAAAAATAAGGAAGGAATGTTCTGATTGGCTGACCAACTTTATCAGTACAATTAGCGGCAAAAGTCGATTAACACGTACTACTACAGTACCTATATATTTTGGATAGTTTTTAAACAATAAAAGTTTAAAGAATCTTGGCGAGTCCCATACATTATTTTGTGCAAAAATTAAGCTTTTTGAATGTCGAAAGATACTGTTTACTCTTAAGAGAACAAGTATCAACACTGAAACTATTCTAACTTGTCTAAAAATCTTTATTTTTCTGTACAAATACCGCCATGATCCTTTCACTATGTTCAGGTAGCGTGGGTCATATAAAATGTATACTATTGTACCTGCTAAACTCAAGCAAGCTAATGCGATATGCGTCAGTCGATCCGCCCTCAGTCTATGTGCATCCATGAACAAGTCTAACTGAGCCACCGCCGAGTGTAACGTCGCAATACAGAGGCCCAACTTCTTGGTGACATCACGGAGCTGTTGTACTAAAGCACCACGGAACTCCAACTGAAAAGAGATTAATTAATTAATTTTGAGGGCTAGGTTTACGCAGTGGGCGAGAGATCAGCTATCGCACAGTGAGTTGTATTCCTACGGAATAACTATTAAATGTATAACTAACTGTGCCCACGACTTCATAATCATAATCATTTATTTTTGTAAAAAATCTTTCGCGCAGGACATGGACAAATAGCACTTTATATTAATATCTTATAAAAGCCTAAGTTACTGCTTATAACATGAGCTATCTGTAAATGAAAGTCTCGTCAAAATCGGTCTAGCCGTTTCGGAGATTAGCAGGAATAAACAGAGACACACAAAAAAAATGATTTTTGTTATAGAAAAATCAACATTTAAAATTTAAGTATAAGTTATATTTTTATATGCAAATAGTAAAAAAAAATTACTCAAGATCTTTTTCCATTTAATATAATAACTTTTAAAAAAAATACATACAAACAGACACTTTCAATTTTATTTAATTGTATAGATATCTGTCCCTAATATCTACGTATACATATAGGCAAAGTAGCTGATATTTATTTAAAATATAAAACCTAAATTATAATTTTCGAAGAAAGATAAATACGCTCGCGAGCTAAATTTGAACCTGCGCCTCCCGAACAATTTATACTCCCGGGAGTATAAATTGTTCGGGACTTTCGTTCGGGTTCGCGTTTTGTCATCTAAGATATGTTTTTAATTTCAATATAATACCACATTTTTTGATATACATTAATGAACTACGAATTTTAGAGAGCAGGTCAGCTCGTTAATCTGCCTTATCAGTGACGTCATTCAGGACACCGTGTTACCATTTCAGGTTACTAAACCATAGTTTACTTTCTTGACATTTCAGACAGAATGGAAGTAGGTTAGATTGTTTAGTTAATCTTATGTAATTACAGGCTTCTTGCAATGTATTTAAATTACTTTTCGTTTTAGCTGTGGGTGGCTATATTGCTTCGTTTCGCTACAAACAACGTTATCCCTCACAAAATACGGCACGAATGGGCCGGATCGACCGGATTCATACCACGGCCTCACAAAAAACCGGCGTGAAACAACGCTAGCGTTGTTTTTCGCCGAGTGAGTGAGAGTACCGGAGGCCCAAACCCTTTAAAAGGCCGGCAACGCACTTGCGAGTCTTCTGGGGTTGTGGGTGTCCATGGGCGGCGGTAATCGCTTACCATCAGGCGAGGCGTGAGCTCGGTTGCCGCCTATCCCATTAAAAAAAACGACCACTAGGGATGTAATCACGGGTGCTGAGCGTGAGGTCCTGGGTTCGATTCCCGAGTTAGGTAGTGTTATTGGGTTTTTCTGGTAAGAAATTCTCAGTAGCAGCCTGCAGTTTGGAATTATACTTCGTTTGTCGGCAAATTTCTTTAACGGGTATACGGCCGTAATGCTATCTCTATATATTCAAGCAATCCATTATAGTATTGTTAGGAAACAATCTAGAGTAATTGTTTAAACCGACCGAAGGCCTGTGACGTGGTTTACCTACTAATATAAATTACCAACATCTAGGACCGACGATTTAACGTACTCTCCGAAGCACGGAGATGAGATAAAAACGGTCCTAGCAGCCATCCATCCACAAACTAAACCGCGCCAAGTGTTGCCTAACTTGACAGACCAGAGTTTGAAAGTGGCTATGAGCGCCTGAAATGTAAAGTGTGGGGGTAATAAAGCCATACATATTAGCCCTCCTCAACGGTTTCGATAACGGCGACCCCATCAGCTATTTCCTTTCGTGACGCCTAATATGACTCGCTAAACCGAACTTGGTTTTAAATAGTTAGGGTCATCGGCGCAAAGTTAAAGTGGACAAGCGGTTGCGCTGGTGCAAGCCCACGCACCTCCTCGTCCTGCTCCCTATGGTCCAACGGACTGGCAAACCAGTACGATAGACAGAGTTTAGGATACGTTACTTATTTTGCCTCTTACGACACCCTACGGCAGAGATGGGGTGGTCTTTTCTTTTCGGAACCCCACGGAGAACAAAAAAACCATACCTATATTCTACCCCCTGTCTATAAAATGTTCAACATCTTGCAAATGCATTTAATGTGAAAATATAACGTATAGAATACGCATCAGCTTTGGTTACAAAGACCGTGTACCTGAATCCAGTTTGGCGTAAATAATAATAAGATGGGAAAGGTACCCTTAACTAAAAGTACACCAGTTACTCCAATTTCTTTGTCAAAAAGCAGCTGTGACGCTATTCTTTGAGATCGGCAGAGCCAGATTTCTTTGTTTGAAAGATACGGCATTTTTTGCATTACATTGACTGAAGGTCAGGGCCGTCTTTGAAATTGTCAACAATGCATTTTTATAAGGGGAGACACTTACGTTTATCTTCTCTGTTGCAATACTTGGATAATCCATGAAATAGGATAATTTGCAAGCGATTTTGACCTCTAATTCGTATGATATTAATCTGAATGTCGTGTAGACAGATTGTATGATGAAATAAGTTGCTTGCGCAAAACGCTACCAATATGAATCATGTAATTACATTACATTCACTTTAGTTTCGATAGGGTTATAAAATTGTAAGTGTCCTTATTTCACATTGTTACGTAATATTTTGTTTTATTTCGATCTAATGATGACGAATGACGTTTAATGGTGTTTACAAACGGGCTCGACTTTTGTGGAAAATACGTGTAGTTTTGTGTCAGACATCAATAGTTAAATAGCAAAATTGAGCCAATCTGTAAACATGCCCCATGTCGCAATTTCATACATTGCACCAGCTGCGCGCCACTCGTAAATTACGAACGGATCGTGGGTCGATTCCCGCACGAAAATTTGTCTAAGCTCAGATAATTGCCTTATTCTGTAATTTTGATATATGTATATGATATTTGTAAACAAATCATAACATATCATCACGCCTGTATTCCCCGAAGGGGAAGGCAGAGGTGTACAAAGTTGTACACCCACATTTCACCAATGCTGTTATTAAGTCCCAAGTAAGGTGGTGCGCCCATTGCAATCTACCGGGCACAATTCCAAAGTCCGGGCTGCTACTGAGAATTTTCTAACAAAAAAACTCAATAACACTGTCCGACCCGGGAATCGAAACCGAGACCTCATGCTCAGCAGTCGCGCTTGGGACTACTGGACCAATGAGGGAGTAATATTCGTACTTATTATTATAAAAAAAATGCTAATGCTAATACCCGTAAACGTACAATTAATTATTCACTGCGTATAAGTACTTTATGTCACTGGCGTACTAACTTATGTAATTTTGATAAAATTCGCGTGTGAACAACAATGGATTCTAGCCATTCCCCTCGAGTAATGCAAGCTCGACAGTTTTTATAACTCACTCACAATTTTATAAAAGGAGCAATGACCGTGAAAGTCTGCGACATTTACAACTCTTTGTTATTTTATTGTTCTATTGAAATTAAAATATTCTTTGTACATCTATTACAATACTTTTGGATACATGAAAAAGTTTGTAACTTAGCAATTACACTCTGGAAAGAAAGACCGACAGTGCAACAGCCCACAGGAGAACACTGAACGGGCAACTAAAATCAATTAATGTTTTATGCCTCTATTTGAAATAAAAACTTTTGACTTTGACTTTGAGTGATTCAGGCATATTTCTGGCACCCACAACCGCTGGGATAAAAGTTTTCTAAAGCGAAGATCGGGAATCGTAGAATCATAAACACTACGCCCTCAGGCTAGGGGGAGAGACGATTTGCGCAAGGCAGAGAAAATCCGCAAGAATCAGTGGCCTGCACTTGGAGAGCTCAATTTCCAGCAGTGGAATGCTATGGGCTGACAATTATGATATTTAGTTTTCATCAAAACAAAAATTCAAAATTTTCCTTTGACCACCAACTCGCCTGATGGTAAGCGACTTTGTGGTTGAGGATGGAGCACATAGATCTAGAAGAAATCTCTCCATCCTTGAAAACACCTAGATTATGTTTCTCAGGAGACACGGAAGACGGCAGGAAGTTCCATTCATGAAAGAAGGTCTATTTCGAAACCTTGTTAACCGGCTAATCGTTTCAATATGACATTTATGAGCTGTTTTCAATGCCCAGACGAGAGAAGACATAAATTCACGTCAATTACTACAATCAAAACTATTACTTGTATAAACAACTAGCTGTGCCCCACGGTTTCATCCGCGTTAATGCTCCGCTCCTACTGGTCATAGCGTGATGTTATATAGCCTATGTTACCCGGGGATAGAGTAGCTTAATAACGGTGAAAGAATTTTTCAAATCGGGCTAGTAGTTTTTGAGTTTATTCATTACATACAAAAATACAAATCTTTCCTCTTTATAATATTAGTGTAGATTTTGTACTAGTCAAATTGTCATGTACGTATTTGGGGTGTTTGCACTGCTAAACAATAGCTAGAAGCATTGGCACAACTAGCTTCTAGAAAGATACCATTAAAAATAATGTGCTTTTGATAATTAAAACTTTTATTACTTATATGTAAATTGTAATCTATATCAACCAGGATTAGAAATTGGATTATATAAACATATACTCCTTCCGACCGTATTTCGGTCACGGCGGCCTATCTCCACTGAGCTTAGCCAAGTACGCAGGAGATATTATAGTGCACAAGTGTATGCGCAAACACAGGTGCACTCCCTCTTCCTTCACTCTCATATTCCGATGGGACGGAAATCCGACACGACCAGAGAGAGATCAGGCGCAGGACCGACGGCTATACGTGCTCTCCGAATCACGGGGTTGTCACACCACCAACTTCCAGACTCCGGGCTGGTACTGACTATTTCCTAACAGAAAAATTCAATAACACTGCCCAACCTGGGAATCGAATGCAAGACCTCACGCTCAGCAGCCGCGCTTGCAACCACTAAACCAACGAGGCAGTCAAATAAACATATAACACTGTGTAGGAACTATAAAAGGAAATATATTTACAACTAAGTACTCTTATCTTAAGTGATTTGAATAATTAATTAATCAACAACTTATCAAACACAGATTATTTTATGTGCTCAATGCCTATATCTATGACACTTGTGTCATAGATATAGGCATTAAGGTAAACAAATTCTAAGATAAATAAATTATGAAAAAGGGAAGACAGTTCATTTGTTTATCTACATATTAATAGGTAGTACATGAAGAAAAAGTTTGTGCCCATTTTTACGAAAATTACGCAGAGTGGAGAACGAGATTTGGCACAGTTAAAGTTTATATGGAAAAGGAGTGCAGAAAGCTAATATTTTTTAATATAATATTCATTAGAAATACATTAAGTTAATAAAAAAAACATTATGCAGACTACCATGCATTTGACACACACAGACACACCTGTATATAGGTGTGTGTGCAACATGGGTGTACAACTGTGTACACCTCTGCCTACCCATTTGAGAAATATAGGTATGATGCTGTTATGCTAGTAGTGCAGCTACATTTGTCTCTCTTTTTTAGCCCACCAATGTTGAGGTTTAGAATTAGATTCACATCCATTTAATTCCATCTTCAACCCTTTCTCAGGCCAGCTTCTCATATATGGTGCATTGTTTAACTATTATGTCCACATTGCGGAATGTGTACATACTAATTTTGGCTTTTGGCATTTGACTTCTAACATACAGGCTTAACTTAGTTTAAGGGACAGAAGCTTGACATAAAAAAAAACTCTTTATGAAAACTCACCTGTGGTGATTGCAGGTGAATAGTTGGCTTTTCAGCTTCTTGTTCCAGTAGATTCTTCCATATTTCCTCCTTGTATTCACAGTGGTACTCTTCATCCTGGTCGGTAAGAGTCTGTAAAAAAATACAAATGTTTTATTAGGTACAAATTGTTTTATAGTTATCAAATTGATATATGAACGCTTTGAACCTTGACTCTGAATATTAAACTTAGTGATTATGATGCAATATTTATTTAATAACTCCTAGGTCAAGAACATTTATATTACTAGTGAATCATCAATAAAGTAGTAATAGTAATAAAGTATAAAGTATAAAAAAAATATTATAAACCACTTTTCAATATGAATAATTTTTTCATTCTTGTATTTATACCTATTATCATGTTATTTGTTATATAATATTGTTTATTAGGTATATAAAGAATGATTTTTCTATTATCTATTTGGATTTTTGCCTTTTAACTCTCTCACCCTTTTTCAGATAATACATAATGTACAAACAATATAAATAAAACAAGCACTTACAGTAGTTTCAGTAATAATTATCACTCTTTGGCTCAGTAAATTGCCTTATCATGTATAAAGGCATGTTGCCAGTTTATCAAATGAATGTCTTAGAATTTACTTTGTCCTCTTCAACTTAATATTATGCAATACATGTCCTGACCAAGTTAGGACTTGAATAATGTTTAATTTAAAAGCAAGAAGTAAGTATACTGAAGACAATGTAAGTCGTAAGGGTTTTTAATATTGAAGAAACACATAATTTAATTTAGCAGCAATACACATTGTTTGATTTAAGTAAAAGTGATAATAGCAAGATAGCATCAGATCATTTCATGTAGTCTAAATGTTAACACCAATTTTTCTATATTCTTTTCAAAATTCAATAGCTAGAGAAACTACACAAGTTTGCAAATATTTGTGAAATACTTAGTATGGAAAATACATATAATGGATCATGATTTTTTTATGCAGTCCCCATAAATGTATAAAACAAATAAAATCTGTAGAGGTAATAAAAAAAACAGTATGTAAAAATACTTACCTGGAAAATTTATAAAATTCACTTTAGTTATACAAATTATAAACAAATTCTAGTATATTCCTATTTCACAGTACCTCTGGTATATTACTATATTTTTAATGGTATATTGTTTTTCACTAGATATATTTTATAGATTACTTTAAGTTACTATGTTTAAGTTGTCACATAACAAGTTGGCACTAGTGACCTGTAACACAGGTTTTTAATTAAAAACCTACATCAGGCACCAGTCTCTCACATAGGTGAAATTTAAGAAATTGTCTACATTATTTAATTATAAGACCTTGACCTATTGTGAAGAGAAAATAAAATATATTTACTTACTTACTTAAGAATAGCTATTTCTGTTCTAATCAATAATTTGGAGGAGATTAAAATGTTTCATAAAACAGCTGTTAATTGTCATCATTCTAACAATCATTGCAATGACTGTAACTGATTGCAGGACCATTTTCCTTTTACTTAAATTAACACAAATCTTTGCAATAAATATTGCTAAACGTAATTTTAAGAAAGTATCGAATATTTGACATCTTTATTTGGTCATGAAAAATGATCTGATTTCGAGTTATTGAAACTGGCCACAAAATGTGGTGACACACATGCAAGATTGCAATAGTATGCAGTAGAAGTCTTGTCCATAGCATATCCTAGTGCTAGTTTCGTTTTATTCGTTATTATTTAAATTTATAAGGATTTTATAACACATGGTATACCCTTACATTTATTTCGAACTTTTCTTCAGTCCTTTCGAACTTCACGCCGTTTTCTTGGGAGCTCTGGTTCCTCCCGCTGTACAAGTTGAGTTTCGATATGTTCAATGACTCCATATCTTCGTATAAATGCGGCCAAGAACTTTAAATTGTAACTTGAAAATTAACACGTCGACCGATCTTGACGTGAACCACGTGGAAACAAGTGTCAAATAATGAAGCCGAAAAATCCAACAAAAGTAAATCTGTCGCAATAATATAATATACCACACGCAAGCATCACTCTTCTCATTCAATTAAAACACAAGACGCCGAATAGATAGGTATCACAAAAACTGAATTTCAATTTAATTTAGTTACATGGCGTAGTAGCAAGCTCGTTCGTTGCATTTTTGACAACTAAAATGTAAAAAAGTAAAAATGCGTGAGCAATAATTTTTTCGTTCAAAAACGAGTTTCGAATTGGTGGCGCGCTTAGTGCTCATAAATAATTACGTTTAGTTTTACATAGACAATAACTCGACTAAGTGCAGCTAGTAAAAATATATTGGCAATAAATTTTAATGGAATAAAAACATCACGTAGTTCAGGTGTGAATACAATGGTTATGGGAAAATCAATACAAAAAAGATTATTTATTCGATAGTAAAAGACAAGCGGTATTCCTCTGCCCATATATGGTAATATCAATGGGCAGCAGTTATGCCAACATTGCAAATAATATTTTCATACGTCATTTTTTTGGTAGGCTATGGGGCATAGCGGCTGACTGTGTTTCTCTTTTAATAATTAAAAGTACTGATTTGCCAGTAAATTTAGTAGTATCAAAGTAGTGTTTAGTTAGTAAAGAGTGTTATTATAATGTCTTATTCTCATAGTAAGTTCTAATTTGAATCTTTTACCGAACAGCATGGTAGTTGAATAACTAGCGGGTGAAACATGCTAATAAAATCTGTGTATGTGAAAATAATAGTGAGCAGTGGCTTTACAGTGTGGTTTTGTGTCCGCAGAGTATACTTGGGCGGCTTTGCCGAGGACACAGAGAGGTACACCGTTAGTTTTAGGCGGAGATCCGAAGGGCAGAAACTTCCTGTATACTAACGGGAATTCCGTTATCATTCGAGATATTGAGAACCCCGCGATATCGGATACATACACGGAGCATTCTTGCCAAGTTAATGTTGCTAAATACTCTCCCAGCGGCTTCTACATTTCCTCAGGAGGTAAGGTTTTAATTTGATTATGTATCACAGAATACAAAAACACTAAGGCGACTCTCTGACCAACAACTTGTTTAATTTTATATTGGCATTTTTAGATGATTAATCTTCCTCATTGACATTATCTTGTCTTGCATGAACTACATAATTACCGGTCATATTATTTGTAATATCATTCAGTATTCATAGTAATTTTCCTTATTGTTAAGAATAATTATCATGCAATGTCATATATTATATATAATAATTTGTTTAAAATAGTAAACACAAATTTGATGATAATTGGCATGGTGTATTTAAATCATCAATGGTATCAAATTCATTGTGTACTAACTTCAAAAGCAAAATTTTGAGAAAACTTAACAAGCCATATCTATCTCACTGCAGGGCAATGGCCTCTTCTCATCCAGAGAAGGCCTGCATTGATCAACACACTAGCTCACTGCGGGTTGGCAATTTTAGATTATCACTATTCTTTAGTAATAGTCAATTAATAGAGTGAAACTGGGCATATTATGAAATGGTGACAAATATCAAATTTTAACAATTATAATAAAACAACTTTTAACCGGATTAATCACGTGTATTATTGGTTTTTTGTTTTAACGGCAGGAAAAACACAAAACCAATAATAAATACACGTGATTAATCCGGTTAAAAGTTGTTTTATTATAATGTGTAGTGATCGCGCAAACCTAAGATATTACTATTTAACAGTTATAGTTTCAAGTTATGTCTTGAATTACACAAACTTATTTTGTAAATCATTGACAGTCCTTAGTCTTCTTTTCCTGTGTAAATTTTGTAAACACCCAATATCTATAAATTAATAATCCAGATCAAACTTTCTGTCCAAATCTAATTCACATTCCAAATTCAATTTAAAATATGATTACTATAAATTATTAGCTGTGTCCCGCAAACATTATTCTGTCATATAAATTTTCTGGATAGGGCCACCCTTATCACCTAGGCCCTAGAAAATATACCTATGTGGCAGAACAATGTTTAACATAGGCTATTTTTTTGACCATAAAAAAAATCATAAAAATCAATCAAGTTATTTTTAGGAGTTTGATAACAAACACAAGATTTTATATATTAGATAAACTAGCTACTGTCCACAACTATGTCTGTGTGGACTACAGAATTGGGACCAGCCGGTATTTAAAGTTTCCTATTTGTTAATCCAGGTATATACTATGTTTTTGCCAAATTATATCCAGATCCATTCAGTATTTATTAGTTGGATTACCAGGTAGGCTGTCAAAACATCTGATAGGTGCCTGTATCTTGCTGTTCTGTTCCCTACTACTTAAATATTTATTATACATAAAATTTGTAAAGGCATATTTAAGCCACAATTCACAATAATTAAGTCAAAGTCAATGGTTTTTATTTCTTATAAACCATACAAAGGCACTTATGAAAAGTCAGAATTTAGCATGTGCATGGTTCCAAAATGTTGTTTCCTATGGAGAAGAACTGGAAAGAAACTCCATGATTACTCTTTTAAATATAACAAAATTAAACAATATCCTTGCATACAAACTTTCACATTCATAATATTAGCAAAAAAAACCAGTTGTTACTTTCTTATTTGTGCAGAAATTAGTTAAAATGTAGAATTTATTTTATTTGTAACTTTCTCCCACAGTATTTCTAATGTGTATAATACATAGCATATTCTGATCATAATGAACAACCCAGTTTCATAGTTGAAACCATCCATAGGCCTCTGATATGACTTTAACATATCATTGAAAATATATCTCAGATGTGCTGGTTCCTGCACTGCTTTATTGCAATAATTTTAAGGATGTGCTGGTTAAATATTTTATTTGTTCATGATTATGAAATACCCTAGGCTGTCACTGATAATTATATAGCAAGCTGTTGAGGGTGAGGCTTTGATTCCCGGGTTAGGCAGTCTATTGTATTTTCTATTAGGAAATTCTCAATACTAGCTTAGATAAATCTTTGTATTAACTGCAAAGTTAGTTGTGTCGGTTCAGTCACCTGTATAGGGACTGTATAGATAGCAATGACATCACCAAAAGACATCTTAAAATGTGGATGAAGAATTCGCGGTGGTGACCAGAGGTCGAGATGGCTTAGTGGTCAGAGCGCGTGGAGTATTTATCCGGGAGGCGTAGGTCGGATCCTGGTCGCGACCGTATTCTTTTTCCATTTAATATTATAACTTTAGTAGCTTGGAGTTTAGAATTGCAAAATAGAAAGTTAATAGACTCAACAGAAGTGTGTGAAATATACCTCTACCTAACCTTTTCGGGACTACAAGTATGTTTGTATATATGCTTTGCTAAAAATATAATAAATATCTGGTAATGTTTCTGTGAATTTCCCAATCAAACTAATGACACAATTGTTCATACCAATATAAAGCTAGGTCTCGACAACACATGTCATGCTATTATCTTTGTTAATGAATCATTATTTACTATGTCTTGTATTTATCTTTTACATATTATGTTTATGAATCATTTTGGACTGATAAAGGCACTCCTTAAATAAAAATCAAGACAAAATATTATAAATTTAAAAGTGTGTCATTCTGTTTCTCTTGTAAATTTTTCTGTTGATGAAATTTTGTACAAAAGAAATGGACATAGACTCCTTTTTATTTTACACTAGCAACCCGCCCCAGCTTTGGATGCTTGCAATTTATACATAGATGCTATCCAAATTTCTGACATTTTGATGGAAATTCCATTTTTTTTTTCATACAAACCTTGTCCTCATAATAAACCTGGGTGTGCATGTGATACTATGGGGCTGTTCAAGTATTACGAAAGCAGATTTTTTTGCAATTATTTACCCCCACCCCCTCGTCAGCAAAAGTAAGCAAAGCTCTTACACCCCCCCCCCCACATGCTTACGTAGACATTGGTACATGATTTTTTATGTGTACTGGAGTCTTTATCCGGTGTCTCGGTTCTATGCGAGTAAACGTATCCATTATTTTCAGGACTCCCTGAAAATGTGTTTCGTTTTCAAGAATAGACAAGTAGGTTTGCCAAGTGCCATGTGTTCAAATCAAAATCGATAATTTTGGTAAAAAATTCAAAAAAATACTGCTGACGTAATCACCATCCAGACCCTCCCATCCCCCATGTCATCAAAAATAAGCAAAGCAAAGACCCGCCCGCCCTCCTGTTGTGCTTACGTAATACTCGAATGGCCCCTATGTGTTTGTTAACAGACCCACAATACAGGAAGAAATTCCTAGTTCGGGGCACTATTCTATAAAAGAATCAAATATTATACTCCCAACTGTATTTCGGCCACGGCGGCTTATCTCCACGGTGATTAGCCATGTACGCGGGAGATTTTAATGCACTAGTGTATCTGCAAACACAGGTACACTCCCTCTTCCTTCACTATCATAGTCCGATAGGACTTCAAGCGGACACGACCGGAGAGAAATCGGGCGCAGGACCGTCAGTTTTACGTGCTCTCCGAAGCAAAGTGTCACTCTGCCAACTCCGGGCTGCTACAGAGAATTTCATAACAGGAAAACCTAATAACACTGCTCGACCCGGGAATTGAACCGAGGAACTCACACTTAGTAGTCGCACTTGCGGTCACAAGACCAACGAGACAGTTGAGAGGACTTAATAACTGTATTGGTGAAATGGTCTTTTATTAGTGATCGAAGGTGAAATGTGAAATCTAATAGTACACATTTGCCTACCTAACCTTCGAAGAAGACAGGCGTCATACAAATAAAAATAAACTAAAATACAAACTCACGACCAATTCGTAGTTATAGCTATACATATTTAACTAAAATGAACCATTCCAATTTTACAACCAACTCTTGTAACATAAAAACTACTGTTTCTCAGACTTTGCCAAAATTGCGGAATAGATTCAGTGACTCGGAACATAATCATTAGAAGATAAACAAATAAACTGCTTCATTTAAAAAGGTTGAAGCACTCCGATTGTATTTTTTTTTTTGGGAATGCGCCATGGGTTTGGCTGATGCCAACTTTTCAGCAAATTTTTTGTATTTAACTTTTTTTTTATTAATTGTATTATAATTAAAACCGATTTCCAAAAAAGGAGATGCTTCTAGCTTCGACTGAGTGTTTTTTTTATGTTTGTTACTATACGATGTCTCCTGCTATTCGTTTATTTTAAAGGTAATTACCTTGTATTAGTTAAAATTTAGCTTAAGATCAGATCTAAGAATGAATCGATGGATTACAATAAAATAAACCAAACCCAAATCTAGTAATTCTACAGGTTCCTCCACTGCATTTGATTTCAATGGTTCGTTATTTCTTTTTTGTTGCTAGTGTGGCTTTCATCGACTTGTCTATTCCATAATCTTGCCAAATGGACAAGTATGGAAACACTTCCAATCCAATAGTTATTCCTGTGTGTGTATTATAACACGACAAGTTCTGGCGACCACGGAGCTTTGGCAACATTTTAACAAAGAATAAAGTAAATAATAA
Source organism: Xylocampa areola (assembly GCA_935421205.1). Classification (NCBI taxonomy): domain Eukaryota; kingdom Metazoa; phylum Arthropoda; class Insecta; order Lepidoptera; family Noctuidae; genus Xylocampa; species Xylocampa areola. The sequence goes on from OW285220.1 coordinate 14,214,898, forward strand.
AATTGTACAAAGAGGTTTATGTAATTGTTTTGTCCTCAACCTGTAAATCGTATGCCATCACCACTTTTATCAAAACATTAACAACTAGAAGCATTTATTATGATTTCATGCATAATAGTGCTCATTGGCATCACGCCAGCCGGCTCGCGGATCATTCCAGAATTAAACCCAAACTAATTCTGTTGCATTTGTATTTACTGAGATACGAATTTCCACATATTATGTTGACACATTATCAGATATTTTGAACTAATAATATCTTTGATACGAGTTCCGGAAGATGTCCTGATTCGCACTGAATTGAGGGCGGTTAAATGTCGAACTAATATAGTATTAACCTTTTGGATCTGGTTTGCCATCCAAAATTTATACACACTGTTTTTAGGTCTCGTCCGTATAGTAGTGCGGTAGCTCAGCTGTGAAGATACAGACAATAGACCGACAGTTTCACTCATAGATGCCTGGCAATGGCATTAAATAACTTTTAGTTAGAAGGTGTAGGTATCGTTCAATTCACTTTGTAGCGTTAAGTTTTCCCAGACGTGACGACTGACAGGGGAACGGATAGAAAAATATATTTCGCCGACCCCAAATTATTTGAAACCGAGGCAGGAAGAAAAAGAGATAGTGAAACAGGGATGATAACAACATCTGTTACTTGTGTTAGTGGTAAAGTTATAATTTTTTGTTATTTGAACCTACGTCTCCCGGATAAATACTCCAGGAGCTCTGTCAACTGTGCTATCCCAATCTCTGCTCACATCTTTCTCCACATTTGAATACGTCTAACTGTGACGTCATCGCTATCAATTCAGTTTTTAAATAGGTGACTGAACCGACACTACCAGTACCAACTTTGCATTGCAGTTAATTCAATGTGTAGGTGTTTCGGAATATCTGTATCCGCACAATCCGGCATTTTGTACTTGGTCTTGCTATTTTCAATACGTTATTACTCTATGCTTGATATAGCATCCCTTGTGGGATTCACACTCTTGTTATCTATATTTCGTAGATGGATTATGTAGGGGAGGGGGTCGCGGATGATGACAGCAGTGCTCAGCCGCTGTCCGAGTGGACTGTATGTGCTATTTAGGTGTTTAGAATGTTGGTGGGGTGCGGCGCCTGCTACCACGGTATATAAAAGAATCCGTTGTTTTACAAAACTGCTAGCTGTATTACAAAACAGATCCATTGTATTAAATGGCTGAAATACGTTCAACTGGATTGCCATTGCGCTACGTTTAACAAAACTACTACCCACGTTTAGACGTAATGCAGAATGTCATATTATTTACAGTCGGACAGATTATTGTATAGGTATATTAAATGGACAGGCACCACTTAAGTTGAAGAAGGCTTAAGGCTCTTATTTTAGAGTCTGTAACTCAGAAAAAACCTAAACACGAAGGGGATGACGGGGGTAGTTCGCGCGGTATTTAATTCGTGAAGCAGACTTTTCTTTTTTACGAAAATTACGCGTACGGAAGCTTAGCACAGTTGAGGTTCATATGGAGGAGTATAGAAAGCTAATATTTTTATATAATACTAGCTAGTGCCCGCGACTTCAACTGCGTGACAAAAGGTAGCCTATGTCCTTCTCCAAGGTCCAATCTATCTGCTTGCCAAATTTCATTACGATCCGTTGAGCCGTTTTGTCGTGATAAGGTAACAAACAAACAAACAGAGTTACATTCGCATTTATAATATTAGTATGGATGCATTAGAAATACAATCAATTAATAAAAAAAAACATTACACATACTACCATGCGTTTGACATGCACACGAATATCTTTGACAATAGATCCTTATTAACTTACGTTCAAATTTAAATGAATTATGGTCGAATTTCGACCACTAGGCGATCATTAGTAGGTATTGATTAAAAGGGATTTTGGGACTAATCTATCAAGAGTTATTTTTCTTTTACTTGCACTGTAGTAGGGGGGAATTGTGTCAGACTTTCTAGTGACTAGCCCTTCTGCTGAATTAACTGCAACATATCTATTTGTGCTTTACACGAGTGAGAAATTGCGTTCCCTCTCCATTTCTCGCATTATTTAAAGGCGTAATTTAAAACGTATTTTGGTGATGCAAGTCATAAATGGTTGACGATTAGGTTAGGCTCGCGTTTCATTCGTTAGGAAGGAAACGGAGAAACGGTACCTTATCAAATAGACGACTATTTGATAAGGTACCGTTTCTCCGTTTCCTTAGGCTAGATTTGCCAGGCGTCTGGATAAAGCCGGACACAGGCCTTTTGGTTGCGTGTCCGGCCAAATTAGACGGTGTCCGGCCAGTCCGGCTATTGTTAGACTTTTTAAATTTGTAATTTTTTTACAATAGGAAGATCCTTTGTTAAATTATAGAAAAATGTCGTGTTTATATGTACTAAGACTAAATAAATGAGGATGTCTAGCCTTTTTACCAAATGTCGGCTAAACGGGCTGGTCTGTCCGGCTTTTCGGTTTTAATACCTGGCAACCCTACCTAAGGCTGACAATAAATCTTCTGATTATCAATATTCAAACTACAATATATCCGAGGTATTCAATATATCTAAAATATTTCATCAAATATCTGGCCGACCATCCTAAACGATCAAAGAGATTTGGCATCAATCGGCTATCTCAATTTATACATACCTACGATTCACGCAATTTTGCGTGTGATACGATCGTAAAGATCTGCGGTTCACCTACTTTCGCATGTAAATGTCCAGCCGCTCTTGATATGGCCATGGGTATAATTTCAATACGAATATGGCATTTATCTTTATTATAATGTGGGTGTACTTGAAAAGTAATGTTATCGATGATTCAAAACGGTAAATGATAAATCATTAATAATTTGGTATTTACAGATTACCTAGAGAATAATTCTGTGCAACATCTAAAGTATGGTGACATACAAGCTTACATTCGAAACATTAAATAAAAGCAACATAACATCACCCTTGTATCATCGAAGGGCTAGGCAGAGACGCACTGCTCCACAACCATATTTTACCGATGCAGTTATTTAGTCCCATGTAATAGGCACAATTCCAAACTTCGAGCTGCTGAATCAGTAATACTAATTATTAAACTATCAAATTTCCACATCCAAAAAAAAAAACAATAGTATTACCCGAATTTTTGGCATGTCCGTGTTTGACGTTTTGCCGGACTATTACCGATTAAAAACCACACGGACACCAGGACCTCATCATCAACAGTCGCGCTTGTGACCACTAGACCAAAGCACATAACATCGAGAATTTTTAAAATTGTTTCATGTATCTTTAATTCCAGCTGTAGTTAATTCATTTCGTGCTACTTTATCTGATATCGAAAATTATTTTCGATAACCTTGACAGTGAAATGATTAAACTAGTCGATTTGAACAAATTTAAAAACGAATGTCATTGAGTGACTGACGAAATAACGTTCCGGCCTTTCGAAATGCCATTGACCCTGGCGGTGGTACTTACAGATATTAATTCATCTTATTGTTTCACATTATTGTTATTCTAATGGACATGGAACTGGACCTAATTTATATTAATTTCATAATACTTATTAATTATTTACTGATTAACTGGACATTAATTATCAACATTTATTATTATGAATTAGTTGGCCTTGAAATTAAAAAAACAATTGCATGTTTATTAACTAAGTGTTTGGAACTCGAACTAGTTGTACACAACACTTATGGCAAATTATGGTTATGATTGTAACAGAGCATTACGCTAGTATGCCGTGAAGGTTCAGGCAGAGTTGTATATTAGGTTATTAGATCATTATTCTCATTTCAAGGGACAATAACATTTTAAATACTAGTTTCTTGGTTAAAATACGGGAAAAACAACTTTATTAAAACGCCTTGTATTACTCGAATTTTAAGTTTCCAAAAGGGTTCCAAAATATTTGTTTTATACACTAGTATAAAACAAATATTTTGGAACCCTTCTATACTGTCATTTCAAGGTGGAGCCAATGTGTTCTTTTTCATTTCTGTGAGTGGCGAGGTAGCCCGCTTCTTGAGTCACAGGTTGTGGGTTCATGGCCAAATCTGGCATGTACCAATGTCACGTCATCTAAGACATCACAGACATACGGTGAAGGAAAGTGAGGAAACCTGGAATTGATAGTCTGAACTCGCCCAGTGAGTTAGCGTGGTGATAAATGCTCGTGCCTTCTCTGTATGAGAAGAGGCCTTTGTCCGGCTGTGGGTCAATTATGGGCTGGTTTTGTATGTTATGTATAACCAGCTCGATAATTATTATACCATCAGTATAATATTTCAAACATAACAACATAGCATCACGCCTGTATTCCCCGAAGGGGTAGGACCAATGCTGTTATTCCCATGTAATAGGTGGTAAGCCAATTGCCATCTACCAGCCACAATTCCAAACTCCGGACTAGGAGAATTTCTTAACACTTCGGCCCGGGAATCGAGCCCAGGACCTCTTACTCAGCAGTCGCGCTTGGGGCTACTAAACCAATGACGTAGTTTATTATTTAAAAACAATTTATTACAGATGCTTCCGGCAAGATCCGAATCTGGGATACTGTGAACAAGGAACATATCCTTAAGAATGAGTTCCAGCCCATCGGAGGAACTATCAAGGACATCGCGTGGAGTGCCGACAACCAACGTATGGTCGCCGTCGGAGAGGGCAGGGAGAGGTAACTAGCCTCCTTATAAAAACGTTTTGTAATAAATCAGATCGTAAAATTACAAAGCCTCAAGGCTCAAGCGACATTTTAATGAAATATGAAAATGTCTCTAAAGGCCGTTGTTTTAAAGTTTTTTTTTAAAGCACAGTAATTACACTTAATCCAAATAGCCTAAAAGTTATAAATGTTTGTGGAAAAAGAATGCGGTCGCGAGCAGGATTCGAACCTGGGCCTCCCGGATAAATACTCCAGGCGCTCTAACCGCTAAGCTATCTCGATCTCTGGGGAGGCGCATGTTCGAATCCTGCTCGCGACTCTATTTCTTTTTCCACAAAAATGTATATTACATTAACCAATTCAATTTATCGCAGTCCACTGCTGGACTCGTGGGAGAGCTTCTCCTATGTACTGTGGTTTTTTACACGACGGCCCTAAAACAGCAGTTTTGTGCTGTTTTTGGAGTTCATGTATGTTTGTGAGTTTCTTTATTCCATCATAGCTTGTAAACGCCTGAACCGATTTAGATGTATGTGGTATCGTTAGAATCCTTACATTATCCCGGGTAACATAGGCTAGTAAAATTTTGAAAAAATAATATATTATTAATAAAGTGGCTATGGTACCCAAATAGGTGTGAATGAAAAACAATATTTGCACATGGCAGGCGTGCTTTTGAATTTTTCAATTAATTTCGTCTTTATTACAGATTCGGTCATGTATTCATGTCTGAGACCGGCACATCGGTCGGTGAGATCAGTGGGCAGTCGAAACCTATCAACTCAGTGGACTTCAAGCCGACGAGGCCCTTCCGTATCGTGACCGCTTCTGAAGATAACACCATCGCAGTGTTTGAGGGACCACCCTTCAAGTTTAAGTGCACTAAGCAGGTGAGTTTTGACCTATTTAATATGTTTGGTCATCAAAGACAAGCTGTGACATACGACGCAATGAACTACAAAGTGACCATCAATTTGTTGGTAACTAAAATAGCCAATAGGTACGCTGGACTTCGGTGTCCCACTTACTTTTAGACTAAAACTCTTATACGGCCTCTGGTTAACCTATTTCTAGGCTAGCCCTCCAAAAGATTATTCGAGAATTTAAGCGGAACCATAATAATGTTTGTACGTTAATTCCGAACAGGAGCACACCCGGTTCGCCCAGGCTGTACGCTACAGTCCCGATGGCAGTCTGTTCGCGTCGGCAGGCTTCGACGGCAAGATCTTCTTGTTCGACGGTGCCACCTCCGAACTTAAAGGAGAGGTCAGTATCTAGTAGTATATCATTACACGCCGTTAAAAGTGTCCGACTTAATTATAGACTGACCGCAAACGTAAGCACGACTCTCCTGATGGTTTGCGGGACGCGGGGAGAGGTCAAGGTCGAATAAGTTAGTCTGTTGGCGGCTGTTAGCAGCGATAGACGTTTGTCATAAGAACTCTCGCGGTTTTGTGTTTGTGACTGTGAACAACAGTAAATAAATATATAAAAAATGTTGGCTGTAACGTAGTTTTTTTTTTTTTCACTTTTTGTGGCTTTGTGTCACTTAGACCATAAAAGGTCTATTGTGATCGCCACTTTGCGTTTAAATTAGAGTTCATCCCTAAACCCTGCCGCTGTGATGAACTGCAGGATTTTCCTAGTGAGCTCTTTTATTTCATCCGGACTTAAAATATATTTCCCTAGAAGACCGTAGCGCATGTATTAGCTGTCCATTAGTGGATTTTTGAGCTAGGCTTTTAGGTATACCACAGAAGGTCTCGGGGCCTTGCTGAGTACCATTTGCTCCTGTTCTTGCTACCTCATCAGCACGTTCATTTCCAATTATGCTCGCATGTCCGGTACCCACCTCAAAACTACTCTTATTTCTGATGCCTAGAGAGTTTAGTCGAGCCATGCAGTCTTCTACTAGTTTTGATGACACTACTTTTGAATCTAATGCTAGGAGAGCTGCTTGGCTATCAGAATTAATATATATCGTATGGTTGATGTAGCCTTTTTGCAGGTTGGCTTCCGCATATTCTACAATGGCGTATACCTCTGCCTGGAAAATGGAGGCGTAGTGTCCCAGGTTGACGCTTTTGCTGAACCTAGATCTTACAATTTGTCCGTGATGTATACATGATTAATTTCAGATCGGCTCCCCGGCACATAAGGGTGGTGTATACGGCATCGCGTGGTCTCCAGACGGCAAACAACTGTTGTCATGTTCAGGAGACAAGACCTGCGCCGTATGGGATGTTGAAACCATGCAGAGAACTATACTATTTAATATGGGCACTGCTGTTGAAAATCAACAGGTATGTTTTAGTTTTGCCAGAAATATGGTCATGGGTTATTACAGTCTCGGTTTAGTACATCATATTTTGCCGATGTTGCATGCACATTATAATAAAAATATGAATTTACTGTAAGAATGTCAATACGTTTTTGAAACGCCTTAAAATATGACAAAGGATTTGAATCAACACAAAAAAAGTAATAAGAATGTCAACATAAAATCGAGTTATTAATAAACAGAACATACATAGCATCACGCATGTGCTCCCCGAAGGGGTAGCCAGAGGTGTACACAATTGTACACCCACATTTCACCAATGTTGTTATTAAGTCCCATATAATGTTGGTGGTGAGCTTATTTTCACAATTCAAAATTCCGGGCTGCCACTGAGAATTTCCTAACAGAAAATCACAATAACTCTGCCCGACCTGGCAATCGAACGTAAGACCTCATGCTTGCCAGTCGCGCTAAGGACCACTCGACAATTAGTAGTAGACTCAACAAGACAGTTCATAATATTTTGTATTATAAATTGCAGCGCTGGTTTTCAGATAGACTGCGGATGATTATTTTTATTTAACTCTTGATATGCGAGAAGTACAAAATTATACTTCATAACAATAAAAATCTATTGTGTCTGGTAATTAGCGAGCCAACTGATTAATGTCTTTCTCCAGGTATCCTGTCTCTGGCAAGGAAAGCATCTCTTATCCATTTCCCTGTCTGGTGTCATCAACTATTTGGACGTGAACAACCCGGACACGCCGCTACGAGTGCTGATGGGACACAACAAGCCTATAACTTGTTTAACCCTACATCCGGACAGACATACTGTGTATACCGCCAGTCATGATGGATGTGTTACTGCATGGAATGTGGACAATGGTGAGTTAGCAATAATACTAGCGGACCGAATTTATTTATTTCCACATAAAATACATAGGAAGGTTAATAGGCATGATGACAGTATTAAAGAACCAAAGAATAAATGGTTTTAGAGGTAAATATAGGCGCAAAGGATTCTAAAAAATTACCTAGTTTTATTAAAAACATTAAGATGAATAAGATTTTCAATAAAATAAAACTATAAAATGCTGCAATCGGCCATGTTGACTGAAACGTCAATTACAGCGAATGACGCCTCAGTCAATGTCCATCATCGGCGTACATTATGGCTTCAACTTATGTCAAATATGCTGAGGCATGACGTCAACACGGCGCAATGACACCCAGCAGCGTTTACGCGGTTAAATCAAATTAGATAGATTAAAATGCAATAATTTGCGTTGAAACTTTGTTTATTGCTGAAATAATATGTATGTTTCGGATATAGTAGACGTGTACCGTACGTGACCTACATTATAAAAGGAGATTTCAAAATCTGTCATATTGCCTATCGTCGACATAAACTAATTTAAGATAAATCTTTGAAAAGCATTAACGCATGCTTAGTGAATTCTAAAGTTATAATATTAAATGGAAAAAGGATACGGTCGCGAGCAGGATTCGAACCTGCGCCAACCTCGCGACCGTATTCTTTTTCCATTTAATATTATAACTTTATAAACTAATTTGGTATTTTTTGTACACCACCTGATTCATCGACATTTAATAAATAAGATGTAAGTAGTAGCATTCAAAATAACATATCAAACACATGTAGCTTTCAAATGCTCCTGTATTTTTAAATAAAATACAGAAACTCTCCTTGCGGATCTGCGGATCAATGTTTTTTTATTTAATTTTTTTCCTTCTGGCTTCGCACTCCTCGTGCATGTAGCTAATGTCAAGTTTAAGGAGTAATCAAGTAATAATAGTTTCCGTCATGGGATTATTTATTATATGGCGCTACACTTTTTGTGCTTGCCAGTGTCAAGTATTCAAAATAATCAAGTATTAAAAGTTGTTGCGCGCGTTGCCTCAGTAAAACGGTGGAAATTAGTAGTCTTGTGGAGTCTTCGATGGAGTTTAGGAGTGAACACAAAACGTCATGATTTTCAATTTTATATAATTTGCCTACACTCGCACACCTTCATGAACACTCAATGGTTAATTATCTACCATAATTACACATTAAACTTCGGAGAAACACAAGTTTTGGAAAACAATATAAAACCGACAACGTGCACTTTATATTTTCCCGCCTAAACTCCCGGTTGAATGTTTCGCAAGTTTAAGTTTTTTGCGTGTATTTTATGGTGTATTTTTGCATCAATATATTATAATAAGATCGTATTTTGAGAGTACATTTTTATTGATATTGAGTATAGTACTTTCATGAAACGGATGAAGTTTATGTCGAAGCCACTGAAGCCAGTGATAGTACAATTGTAGACTATTGGCTTATTTCCAATAATTTACACCTACTCTGTTTATTTTGTGTCAACCGAGATATTGATTAGATTACGTAAAGTACATTACTGTTCAATTAATATTAATAAGCAAGATGATTGATTGTTAAATATTAAAAATACACAGTATAAATCAAGAAATATACGTGTGATTGTATTTTTAGACGAAAGTCGTTTATTTTTTTTGAAAATTACTTATATTTTATAGGAAAGACGCAAAGTTTGAAAAAAAAAAACAAAATGTATCTTTCGCAATTTTCAACGCTAGTGAGTAGGTGCAAACAAGTCATTGCCCCCGCACCCGCCAAGAACCGCGTGTGTGTCAAACGCATAGAGTAATTTATTTAATGCATGTTATATAAAAATATTAGCTTTCTGAACTCCTTCGCCATATAAACATTAACTGTGCCAAATTTCATACGCCTCCGTCCGCGTAATTTTCGTAAAAAGAGGTACAAAGTTTATGCTTCACGTGTACATATAGATAATAATAACAAAAAGGTCATTGCCCTATTCGTCTCGTAACATCTGGTACTTTATCTCATATTTTAAATACATACAGGGACATTTTATAAAATGACTGCCTCGTTGGTCTAGTTGTCGGGTGGGTCGCAAGCGCTGGTGCTGAGTGTGAGGACCTGGGTTCAATTCCCAGGTCGGGCAGCGTTATTGGGTTTTTCAGTTAAGAAATTCTCAGTAGCAGGCCGGAGTTAGGAAGTTGGTGGTATGTGACACCACCTTGCTGATACGTGGGGTGTCACACCTGCCTGTGGTCCTGCGCTTGATACCTCCGTACTTCGAAGAGCACGGAAAGCCGTCAGTCTTGCGCCTGATCTCCGGTCGTGTCTTATTACCGTCCCATCGGACTATGAGAGTGAAGGAAAAGGGAGTGCACCTGTGTTTGCACTATAATATGTCCTGCGTACTTGGCTAATCGCCATGGAAATACGATTGGGATGAGTAATATTAATTACAAAACGTATGTTTTTTTTCTATTAATACGTGATCGAACTTTGAAGTATATCTTTCAAATGATTTTTTATAGATGTTAAGGCCACGTAGTGACTATTCATTATTATTTTCTAAGGAAAACATTGAAAAATAATAGACACGAACAGGACTCACGACATGACACGGTACGTCAAGAATCGCGGGTTCGAGTTCTGCTCGTGTCTATTATTTTTCAATGTTTTCTATAGAAACTAATAATTTGAAAAATATTATTATATTAATTTAAACCATATTCTTTCCAGGTGAAGGACGCCACATAAAGGGTCAAGGACACGGCAACCAGGTGAATGGCATGCGTGCCAGTAAGGACGGCTCTCTACTAACGTGCGGAATTGATGATACGCTGCGACGGGCCGCGCCACTTACTGAAGGTAAGATATTAAATAGTCACACCGTAATGGCGGGATGTTATCAAAAGTATATGTATATTATTTCACATAACCAACACTTATGAAAAGTCAAAAGTATCAGGTGAAATTTGTATTTTTGGAAAAGTTGAAATAGTTTTACTGTTGATCATTGGTCCCGAAATAATAACTCGGCATTCGAAATATTATAAAATCGCGCAATAAAATATTATATACATAAGAAAATCATTAAAAATATAGTAAACTTTTGAATGTGTCATACTAATCAACTCTCAATATAATCGCGTTCAGATATTAGCCCAATAAAAGTTTAATAAGATATGTCACATAACTCACGCTTTTTTCTCATGGGGGTAGGCAGAAACAACAGAACGCAACCTGCTACGATCCTTCCATTCGAAACACCTACTGAGAATTTTCTTTAATAATTTTTATAGTATACTTGAAATAAACGAGTTGGATACAGTATTGGTTGAATAAGCATGATGACAGTATTAAAGAATCAAAGAATAAATGGTTTTAGGGCAAAATATATGTACACAGGATTCAAAAAAATGATCTAGTTTTAATATTTATAAACATTAAGAAAAATAAGATTAGGATTAAGCCAATTACAGCGAATGACGTCAAGCCCCCATAAATGACAATCACCGCCGTACGTGTTGCTTGGTTTTTTGTCCAATGTTATCGAAGCGTGACGTCACGGTCCATGATAAGCGGCGCCATGACACCCATGAACGTTTTCGCGCTTAATTCAAATTGGATAAATTAAAATGCGATAATCGGCGTCAAATTTTTCGGAAATAGTAGACGTGTACTATAGTATATTATAAAAGGACATATAACATAGCATCACGCCTGTATTCCCCGAAGGGGTAGGCAGAGGTGTACACAATTGTACACCCATATTTCACCAATGCTGTTATTAAGTCCCATGTAATAGGTGGTGAGCCTATTGCCATCAACCGGGCCCATTTCCAAACTCCGGGCTGCTACAGAGAATTTCCTAACAGAAAAACTCAATAACACTTTGCCCGACCCGGGAATCGAACCCGAGACCTCCTGCTCAGCAGTCTCGCTACGGACCACTAAACCAACGAGGCAGTTTTATAAAAGGAGATTTCCTTTTTTATTACTATTTTCAGGTGACGTTCCCACCTACACCGACGTGTCCATACCTTTGGGCTCACAGCCGCGTGCTATGGACCATATCATTGAAGATGACACCACCATCGTCGCTACCGTTAAAGAGGTCAGTATTTTATACTTCACTTATAATATTTGTTGATTGATGAACACTGTTAGTAGTGATTAAACATGCATTCCTTCGTGCTCTGCCCAATTCTCTCGTTATGAAGATAATTCTCTTTGTGACTCCGTCATCTAAAACTGTCGCCAGAGCTGAGTCCCCAGTGTGTCGTACTTTAAGGATGCTTAACGCCCTCCTGACCACCAATCCTGTGATGTGTTTGCCGATGAATGGAGTAGAATGATTCGTGTATGTCTGATGTTTTGTGAGAGGAAGTAGACTAGGGTGCCTCTCTCTTATGTGTTAGTATTTGAAATGGGAGTCAATTTCTAATTCAAATTCTATGTTAATTAATGTAATTGGTGTTACTGTTTTAATTAAGAATAATAAACAATCTAGTAATGGTCGAGATGGCTTAGTGTTCAGATCGCCTGGAGTATTTATCCGGGAGGCACAGGTTAGAATCCTGTTCGCGACCGTATTCTTTTTCCATTTAATATAATAACTTTAGAGTTCGCTAAGCATGCGTTAAGGCTTTTCAAAGATTTATCTTGAATAGTATTGTTTGATTAGAGATAATGTAATTTATTAATCGGCTCGACATTACTTGTTTATCATCAACCACACGATGAGAGGAAATTTCTGACGTGATAGTCACCTCATTAGCCTAGCCATAAGGTCACTGGTGCTGAGTGTAAGGTCCAGGACCAGCCCGGAATTTGGAATCGTGCCCGGGTTATGGCAGTAACGGATAAGAATAAACTCCTAATGCGGGACAGCTTTTTCTTTTAAGTAATATTTTTTTTTGCTTACAGTTGGCGGTGATCATCGGCACTAGCAAGCAGTCGAGCTTGCCCGTATCGTACGAGCCCACCTGCGTCTCTATCGACCCCGCAACGAAACATGTCGCTGTCGGCGGTAAGTCTACATCGGTCTCATGGAGTATGGGGGTAAACCAGTCATCTATGGTCATTAGTTACAATCACAACGTGTCTTTTCCATAGAAAAGATTATGTAATGTTCTGGAATCTAAACTTAACTACATATTACAACATATTACAAACCAAAGTTCCTCGCTGGATCTCTGTCTGTTTGTTCGCGAGAAACTCCAAAACGACTGAACTGATTTTCATGCAGTTTTCACTAATTAAAAGAGAGGTTCATGAGGAAGTTTTAGGTGTATAATTCCCATGCGAAACCTGGGCGGGTTGCTAGTAGTATAATAAAGCTGAAGAGTTTGTTTGTTTGAATGCGCTAATATCTGGAACTACCAGTCCGATTTGAATAATCATTTTGCATTTGATAGCCCAATTCTTATAGAAGGTTATGTAATATCAGGCTGTGGCCCTTACTAGCCGAGTAAAAAAAACCACCTTTTTATTGAAACAACTAAGCAATCAATACGTCAATAATAATGCCATCAAATATACCTACTAACTCTGGTAGTTACGTTTAGTAGTCGCCTAGGGGTCGAAATTCGACCGAAATAAAAAAGTGCAAATAAATTTTATCTCTCTGCACACCGTTTCCATATAAACTTTAACTATGTCAAATCTCACATGTCTCTTCGAACAATATGCTTAAAAAGGGGTACAATGTATTCTTTTCGCGTATTTAAATAGGTTATTTAGATTTACATGGAACTTTATAACAAATAATAAATACATAACATCACTACATAGTATAAAACAAAGTCGCTTTCTCTGTCCCTATGTCCCTTTGTATGCTTAAATCTTTGAAACTACGCAACGGATTTTGATGCGGTTTTTTTTAATAGATAGAGTGATTCAAGAGAAAGGTTTTAGTATATAATTTGGCAAGCTTTTGTATACATTGGCTAAAATATAATGATATTTGTTGGAAGTGTCGGAAAAAAATAAGCCGTCTGGGAGCTTTCAACGATAACGCTGCCTAAACCCTTTGAGATATAACTAAATGATGTATGGTGGAATTGTGTATCTTGTATAGGTCTATAGAAAAGTCCGCGATGGCATATGTCTATCTCTTAAGGATAACATACTCTATCCATTTAAATACTTAAAAAAATGGGCAATTATAACGCGGTCATTGGAAAGCGGGACCGGGATCAAAATTTCATGATTACTTTTCGTCGCGATAACCGACATCTACGCGGGCGCAGACGCGGGCATCAGCTAGTATAATATATATTAAGATAATCGCGTCTACGAAATTTTTATTAGTTTTTTTTTTTACACAAAATTGGTCTACGTTCGGCTACCAACTCGCCTGATGTTAAGCGACGGTGTGGCCGAGAATGGAACACGTAGATCCAGAAGAAATCTAGTCACTCTAAGTAGAGTTGATAGATTTGGGGAGAACGATAGCTGAGGAGTTGATGTTACTGCCCTGCAGATCTGTCTCCCACAATGATTGCACCGGAATACATCCCGAAACACGACTAGGTCGCTTCACGGCATGGCTTCGTCCGGTGGGTGGTAACCAGCCGCGGCCGAAGCCTCCCACCAGAGTTGTGTTGCCTGTTTTGCACCAACCTGGGGCCACGTGTAGGGATTCCATTCTAAGGGTGCACTCCTACGGACGCGGGCAACTCAGCCCCCCTAAAGTGTATCGTTTCGTTACCAATATAGGAACTAAATTGATAACGATGACGTCACCAAAAGACTTAATAAAATGTGGAAAAAGAGTCCGGAGTAGTGAGCAGACGTCGGCTGGCTTAGTTGGCAGAACGCCTGGAGTATTTATCTGGGAGGCGCAGGTTCAAATCCTTCTCATGACCATATTTATCTATTCACAAAAATGTATAAAGATTTGTTTTACATATACATTTTTCAAATAAATGTGTTTCTTACAGGTGCCGATAATAAAGTGCATATCTACACATTAGACGGGCGCAGTTTGACCGCGGGAGTGACACTAGAACATTTAGGTGCCGTCACAGATGTTCGCTATAGTCCCGACTCTAAGTACCTAGTAGCCAGCGATTCGAACAGGAAGGTCATACTATACTCCACCGAGGAATATAAGGTACATTGTCACAGCCTATAAACAAAACACCTTGATGTTATTCCATAGATAATATCTTTTAGTATCAATACTTTATTTTTCTTATCTGCCTCGTTGGTCTAGTGTTCTCAAGCGCGACTGCTGAGTATGAGTGTTATTAAGTTTTTTCTATTACGAAATATTCAATAACAGTACTGGAGTTTGAGTTGAGCCATATCAAGTAAATTTCTGAGAATAGAACCCCTCTAAATAAATTTCTAAGAATAGAACCCCTCCCACCAAATAAATTCTTGGTTAAGGCCTTGGCTAATGAATAACCTGGCGTCCGTGCACGCATCTTTTCGACAAATTTGTCGACTCGATAAAAGTGTTAATGTATTGTAATCAACACTATGTCAAATTTGACGTTTATAATCGACAAACGTGACGACAAGAAGAACCGTGCTCGCGCCGCTGTTATGGTTTTATTTATTGGACAAAGATGGTACACAAGGTAGACTTAATGTTATGAGGCATCCTCTACCAGTACCTTACCATACCATGTTATGATCTCCCAACTGAACTCGTTTCCTACCGCCAGTTACAGTACCACAAAAGCACACACACACACGCGCACATACACAGTCACGCACACACACTCATCACACGCACACTCATACACACAAAATATGCTTAGTTCATTGTACTCTTTTAGACGTATATTTTTATGTTACTCCTACTTTTATTATTACTGTTTTCCTGCAGTATTATATTTGTAAAACCCCACTCATAATGGTGTCTGCGACACAAGCCTTGGGCTTAGTGCGGAAACCAACGAAAAATGTATAAATAGTTAATTGTTTTAGTAAATAAATGATTGTTATTGTTAGTTGGCCCACAACAAGGAGTGGGGCTTCCACACGGCGCGCGTGAACTGTGCGGCCTGGAGCGCGGACTCGCGGCGCATCGCGTCCGGCTCGCTCGACACGTCCGTCATCATATGGAGCGTGGACGCGCCCGCTAAACACGTCATCATTAAAAGTAAGTCAGCCTACATATTAATTATAGTTTAACCGTTATTACTCTCGCGCATTCTTCGGGATTGCCCGACTAGTTTCGAACTCGAACGGAGCCCTTGTTCATGAGCTGAGCCCGCGGCGATATCGCGAGTCAAACTAGTTTGAATAAAACAAAAAAAAAACAATATTGAAATGGTTACAACTTCATATTCTGTTTCAGACGCCCATCCTCAGAGCCAGATCACAGGCCTGACGTGGCTGGACGACGAGACGGTCGTGTCGGTCGGGCAGGACGCCAACACGCGCGTGTGGAACGTGCCTAAGGCTTAAATTTTATTTATATACTCTTTGGAGGAATATTCTATGATTTTTATCTAAATATCAAATTGTTCCTAAAAATATTTTGATAGTCATAAAATAATCAGGCATAATGATGAATTCGATAGTCGGTAAGCAAGAGGTGAATAGAAACAATACCATTTACATTCAGATGTGTCGAGTTCTCAGAAAATTATAATAATGTAATCTGAAGAACCTGCGTTAGACTAATTTTTAAACTATCGTGTGTCGTACAGGCATGCACGGGCAATATATACCTTTGAATTGCTGGAACAACTTGTGTGTTAGAGACGAGATTAATTTACACTCAAAACAAAAGTATTATTTATTACAAATAATTAATTAAAAGAATATTTCCCCAACGATGTATTGTGTAATAGCTATAAATAACTCAGATTATAATTATCTAGCATATATTTATAAGGAAAATACTAATGTATTTATTTCGCTTACAATTAAGTAAAGAACTGCTCTCCGTTAGTTAACAATAAATATGATTTTTGTTACTAACACTGGGTGAATTTGTTGCTTGCATCTAGAATTGTAGGCTGGTATGTTTTAAGCATCATGCTTTTATTGCCTGCCTGAGCATGAATGTTTTATTGGGATTTAACATTACATAACATAACATAGCATTACGCCTGTATTCCCCGAAGGGGTAGGCAGAGGTGTACACAATTGTACCCCCACATTTCACCAATGCTGTTATTAAGTCCCATGTAATAGGTGGTGAGCCTATTGCCATCAACCGGGCACAATTCCAAACTCCGGGCTTCTACTGAGAGTTTTCTAACAGAAAAAGTCAATAACACTTTGCACGACCCGGGAATCGAACCCGAGACCTCCTGCTTAGCAGTCGCGCTTGGGACAGTTTCGGATTTCTTAACCGATATATTGCAATAGGCTTACCACCTGGGTCTTAATAATGGTATTCATGAAGTATGGGTGTACAACCTACCCCCTCGGGAAACATAGGCCTGATGCTTTGTTACCTATGTAATATATTAACATTGATAAATATGGTCATATGCTTCTGTGTCTTTGTATTATAGAATATTTATGTTTGAACTTGTCAAAATACCCATCATAGTGTGCCGCTAGATTGATTTCTACAGCGTAAAAGTAGCTTAGACACAACAGGAAAGGATGATTTAATGCGTCGTAAAAAGCTGATAATTCTAGATTTCAAACACTTATTTTATTATATTTTTTATAACAAAAATATATCTTGTCATTAATTTGTGACTACAACTGAACATAATTCGGAATTAAAGTTAAGGCACCCAACCCCTAGTTGTTTCATATATTTTTTTTAGATGGGGTGATAGAATACATAGACTACCTAAATTGTTTTTTTTTTTTTTTTTAACAGCCTGTCCTACTTCTAATCAAGCATTGTGATTTTTGTTTTGTATTGAAACTTGGTGCGATCTAAGTGGTCCTTTTTATACCTGTTGCGTACTAACGGTGTGAAATCGCATTTATAATGTCCTAGTAAGAATTAAATATTTCGTTATTTGGAAAGATAAACTATGATTTTTTATAAATTATATTTTTTTATACAAAACATGAGTATCAGTGGGTTTCAATGTTAAATATGAAGAATTATTAGGAAAATAAGATTTTACGATTTTAATAAAGTTATAATGTCATTGTAAGTGCTATAAGTAAATAGAATTATCATTGGTCAATATTTAAACGTTAGTAATTTATTATTATTTGTATAACATAGATTAATTAAAATAATAAAAACTACTGCCCGTTCAATGCAATTCACACTACATAATATGTCTATATTTTTTACCTAAATTTTAACTTCTAACTTGCATTTCTACATATTAAATTTTTATAACGAAATTATTCGTTTTTTTTATAAGTATAATTTTACATTTTGCCTTTATCTTTCCAAATAATACAGTCAAAAACGTTTCTAAACAGTATTTTTATACTAATTTCTGATGTATTTTTTCTTAGTTTTACGCGATTTCTACTAAAATGAAGTATGTAAGATGATAATTAAACTTGTATACACTTGTAGATGTTTTTTTATTACTATATTTATTGTACCAATATCTATAGATGTTTCGGAGTCACGCTGTATTCAATGCAATATTGGGACCCCGGTAATTGGGGGACCATGTGGTTTTTAGTCGGCAAGAGTTCCCAGTTCGGCACAAAATCCGTGATAGATTTGGCTATAGGTTTACTTGGCGATACTTTACCAGAATAAACAGTAGAGCTATGTAACAGAATGCACTTTTTTATTTTTAAGTATAAAGGTCAACGAACATTAACAAAAGGCGATGACAATAGGCATGACAGTATTAAAGAACCAAAGAATAAATAGTTTTAAATATAAATATAGGCACAAAGGATTCTAAAAATTACTTAGTTTTATTAAAAACATTAAGTTGAATAAGATTTTTAATAAAATAAAAGTATAAAATGCTGCAATCGGCCATGTTAACTGAAACTTCAATCACAGAAAATGACATCACGCCTGAGTCATAATATGTCAATCATCGCCGTACAATAAAGATTTAACTTATGTCAAATATGCTGAGGCATGACGTCAAAACGGCGCCATGACACCCAGCAGCGTTTTCGCGGTTAAATCAAATTAGATAGATTAAAATGCAATAATTTGCACTGAAACTTAGTTTATTGCTAAAATAATGTGTTTTTAGGATATAGTAGATGTGTGTACATTATAAAAAGAGATTTCAAAATCTATCATCATGCCTATTTGGGTTGTATTTCTCGTATTGATGCGTAGTTTAGGTACCTATGCTACAATTGTCCTAACTTCATCAGATTTAGTGTACATTTGAAGAAACCTAATTATGACCTTGGCTCTAGCTTTAGCATTGCAATGCTTACATGCGAAACTAGGTTGACACAACGACATCAGCTCATCTATCGGCGACACATCGTATTGACGTTACTTCTCTGATAAATTGCTGCCTCATTGGTCTAATGATCGGTTGGGCAAAATGTTATTATAATAACAAGATTTTTCTAGACCAGGAAATTTGTAGTAGCTTGGAGTTTGGTATTATGCCTGAGTGATGGGGATAGGATGCCAGATGAAGGTGATGTTATATTTGAGAGGAAGAATTGAAAAACAACATTAAATTTTTCGAGTAATTTATTATAATAATATTATCTAAACTGTCTTTTATTAAATAAAATATGTCTTTTTTAAGCTAGCTTATACTAAATAATATAAATGTAGGACCTATAAACATGACTAGAACACGATCAAAATATCGTTCCAAAACTAGAAAAACAATCTTTCTCATATACAGGCTGTGGTTTTAAATAGGAAAAATCATAAGTACAAAAAGAACTTATGGGCTATATTAAACAAATTATAAAAGTCAGTTAAACAAATAACATCTACTTTTTTTGTCATTAATTATACTTTACGACTTTTTTAAACTATAAAATAGTGACGTGACTGTAATTAGCGACCGTGTGCAGTAGTAGTCGATTTGACCTCAGATATTTACTGGAGCTTGCAAATTTTGTATGTGTGGGTTAAATAGCACTACATTTATAGGGATTTTCTTAGGACATAAACCCTATATCTCCTAACATCTCACGTCGACGCGAGTTTTACCTATTGTCACCTCCTCAATTTGACCATTGTGTAAAACCACAGCCTCTATACTATATGTTGCATGTGGAGAGACATTTCAACTACACAGGAACCAACCACATATTCAAGTCACCTTCTGTTCAAAATATGAATGGAGCTAACTATTCAACCTATAACTAGCCGCTGAATTCCACAAACCTATAAAAAATATTATTTCATCGGCACCATCTTGATGTTTGGTGGTCCCAGCAGTGCGCGTTTCACATTTTTTGTGGTGGTAATATGGCGTGGGGGTCTTCAAGAAGGGAGCTCATATATTTTTAAATGATCGTCAACGCATCAATGTTTCTCTGGCAATATTTGAATAAAAAGGTTTGTTTTAAAACAAGAAATCCAAGAATATAAATGAAAATTATTATGATATTGTGATATTAATTTACATAAAACAGGAAGAAGTCCTGTAGTCAATTGGGCATGCATGAAAAAAATAAGGTATTTATTTTATATTTTTTTTCGAATGTTTATCTTATTATGAGAAACTAATTTGGGTATTTTATTTTTTAGACCATTATTTAATTTTTTATAATATTTTTAAATATTGGCCAAATTGACGTAATATGTTCAGAAATTTTTAACACACCTAGTTTCTAAACGAACTAAAACAAACAGCTGTCAGTTTCATGTCAGTTGGTGATGTCAAATGAAGGTCACAAACGTCAAACCGACAAGTGTTGCCAGCTCTAGTATTAAAATTTTGATGTTTATTAATATAAAACGCAGGTTTTTTTAAGTTTTTGGTCATAGATCTATTTTGATATACTTGTAGAAATATACATAGTAATCTTAGTTCAAATAATAAAACACATATGTATCATGAAATGCGATTTTAGTTAAAATAGCTTCACTATAAAAATGCCAGAAAACATTTCCTTCTAGTAGTCTGGTATCACTAAAAATGACAAATGACATTCAGTCCACAGATTATATAAAATATGAACATGTGACGTCACTGCAAGTGACTTCAGGTCAAATGAAGGTTATTAGTTATTCTTGCCTTTTATTTTGTAATCTCTTACTTTTATGAGTGGAAATTAACAAAATATAGCATATAATCAAAAAATCTCCAAATGGTTTTCCCGTTAGCACGTCTTACGAAAAATCAGGCATGCCCAATTTTGAGTACTGCATACTTAGTTTTGTATTTCACTAGAAAATGATATGGTAAAATTGTTTACATTTATTCCATTCATATTCTAAATAGGTAGGATATTTTTAAGTAGGTATTTAGGTACACTACCTTATTGCTCTAGTGGTTGTAAGGTCGCTGCCGAGCATAAGGTACTGGGTTTGATTCCCAGGCCGGGCAGTATTTTAGTTTTAGGACATAAATGTGCGTCTACTATGGAGTGATTAATATAACAAGTATCATATCCGGCTTTACCCGCGTTTGTGGTTAGTTCCTTGTTATCACAGAATAATATAAATAAATTGAACATTTTGAATCACAACACTCCTTTAAAATATCTTAAAATTGATATAAATAAATATAGAATACAAAATTATGTACTAGCATTGTAAAATTGTTCTAAGTATAGGCACTTGAGTAGGTATAAAACCATTAACTTTGTTACGTTTTTACTTTAAATTTTATATTTTAATTTATATGTAACTAGGAGGATTCCAGACCACCGCAAAACTTACTCAATGTACAGTCCAAAAAGTTGGAGGTTCACCCCCACTGAGGCTAAAATCCCTTGCATGCAGCATGAAACGCCGAAACGTAAAGGTAGGTGTAACGTGCAAAGTAGCGCGCACCGTTCAAAGCACTTTGTTATCAAAAAGTTACTACTGCCAATATTGTATACTGTACAATTTGTAAGTGAAGATGTCGGATTGAATTAAGTAGCATACAACCTAGTTACGCCTATATTAATTTTATAATATATTATATTATAAATAAATAAATTTGACAAAAAGAACAATACCTACCTACACTAACATTAAGGTGTAAAACACAAAAATGTAACAATATCGTCTTTTTAATGTTACTTGGTAATATACCGTCGGTGGGTATTAAAGTTTTCAGAACTTGTAACTATAAATTAATTTAAATAACACACTTTAACTTTGAGCTAATAACCCGTTCAAATGAACTTTGATGACACTTCGCTCGGATGTTTAGTTTAATGAGTTGTTGACAGTAATGACGCGATGATGGCGTGAGTGGTAAGCGGTGCGGGGGAGGGTGCATTCCTCTCGGGGGGCAAGTTAACTTGGGCGAGTTGTATAAAAACCCGAAAATGGCAATTGCAGGACCGCAATTACTTGACAGCGACGCCACAGTTATGAAATAAGTAGTTAAGGAGCGTCACATATTTATTTTAATGGATTTCTTTTTCTTAACGATTCGATGGCAAAAGGATTCAATAAATTAACTGAGGATCTACATTACAACATCGCTTCTGAGGGGGCAGACTTCAGAAGTAATACTAATATATAAGTTTCTCCTGTGTATAATAAGGACTGGGCATGCAGCGCTAACTGTAGGGTGGCCCATTGTCTGCGGGGAGGAAATTTACTGATTTGTATGTAATGATAAATCAGAACACATTACCTTGCGTCGGGAATCAAACATTTTCCGGCAGTTCTCTACACCTAGTGTAGTAACACCCAACACGTCACATTTCAATCTTGTGATGATAAAACCATTATTTAAATGGTGTCCGGTGTTACAAATGTAGCCAATCACCATTCACAGATCTCCCCTCCCCGGGCGGTGTTGCGGGGCCGCATGCCTGTAGGCGACATGTTTCCGCAGCGCGTCCCGCGAGCGCGACACGTGCGAGCACGCGCGGCAGGCGTGGCGTCTCCCCGCATGCGTCTCCATGTGCACACGCAAGTTGTACTGGTTGGACAAACGCTTGTTACAAATGGTACATACTGAGCTGTTCAGGCGCCATTTTCTGTCGTAAGGTTCCGGTGGATCTGCAACTGAGATTTTGAAATGTGTTACAATATTTTGTCGGCGCAGCGATACCCATTACAGGGTCGGCAATGCACGGGTTAACCTTGTTGTTGTAACCGGCTAACCGTTTGCCAGGCGGCACGCATAGCTAAAAAATAAAAATGTGAAACATGTTTATTTAGATATGACGACACGATATATATCAACCTCGTTTCAAAACAAAATTCCTTGAATAATAATTGTTGAAAATACAATATCAATTATTAGATAACTATTGATTATTTTTGTAAACGGTTCTCACAGTTAAGTCATTACCCTACAAAACCAAATACTAAGAAAGTCTAGCCTTATTAATAACTTCGGTATAAAAGCCTTTATGTGCCCCTTAAAAACCTAAAACTCGGTTCTGTAATATCAAATTAGTCTCTAAATTCACTGATAGCATTACAGAAATCTATTCAGACATCGTGTTAACATTATTGAATAAAATTGTAAAACGAAAGTTTGAAGTTTTGGCTCATTATTTCATTCATAAACTAAACTAAGAGGGCATACGGCTAAAAGCCTAAAAAGCATATATAATTCGGTAAGAACCCCCACAGACTACAGACTAAACTGATATGACAAGTCTAATCTGTATACCTTACAAAATATACCTACTTTATACCTACTATTTTCATTAAATCTTTGCGACAAAAAGTGGGCTACGACTGCTGCCACTAGTCTGGGGTATGCAAGCTGGCGGCGGGGTATATTTACCACCCTTCCTCTCATTTCTTGCACACATATTTCGCTCATATTGATGTATGTTTAAAGGCCTTGCAAAGTACCATGTGTGGCCTCGCTAAGTCTTTTCTACCAGAGCTGTGCTGTGCGAGGCTACGAAAATGAAGCAATCCTAGATAACTGGGTAGCAAAGCGGGTTTTTCCCTCGCTCCCTGCTCCGCTTCCTCGCGCATAAGTCATGTCTAATTAATTCAGGAAGGAACCTTTTAGTTATCAGTATTTAAATTTTGAAATGTTTCTTAATCGTACTGAACTATGTGGTTCTATATATAATCCTACAAAAACCTTTACCAAGGTTTCGGGATCGTACCAAAATGCATTTTTTTTTGTTTTTATATCAAAAATGGATCTACGTTTGGCCACCAACTCGCCAGATCTAAAGCGACGGTTTGGCCGAGGATAGAGCACATATATCCAGAAGAAATCTATTCACTCTAAGAGAGATAGATCTAGAGTGGATAGATTTGGGGAGAAAGATAGTTGGGGAGTTGATGCAACTGCCCAGACCCGTCTCCCACAACGGATGCACCGGACTACATCCCGAAGCACGACAAGGTCTCTTCACGGCACGGATTCGTCCGGTGGGTCGTAAACAGCTGCGGCCGAAGCCTCCTACCACAGTTATGTTGCCTGTTTTGCACTACTACACACTAGGGGCCACGTGTTGGAATTCCATTTTAAGGGTGCACTCCTACGGACGAGGGCAAACTCATACCAAAAAAAAATTCGCTTAGTGCTGTTAAACGGCTCTAGCCTCCCGAGTATCAAGCTCATTCAGGGTTTGAGTCTCATTAGAAAGCTCGAACTTTAAGCCTCGAGTCTTATATCGAAGACTCGAGCTCGAGCGGGCTCGAGTGTGAGAGTGATGATGTGATGAGTCTGTCGCAGCTCAGTTTTCTTAACTACATTCGCCCCAACAACCCCGATCACAACGTTATGGAACCATATAAATAATACTATCTAATAACAGCTGCTTAAGTTGTGTTGGAAATCTATATATATAAATAATCAGATTAAATATGTTTTGTCCTTAAAACTCAAAAGTAGTCAACGTTGCGTTTTACTAGAAGAGTATATTCATCAATGATATTATAAACTAATTGACAGGTTACCCGAGCTCAAAAATGGCGATGCAAAAGTAAGGCAATTGCCCGACTTGCATTCAGTTATGTCCGAACCAGTGTCGCGGTTACTTGTCACTATAACCACAATTCTCCATGAAATACGAGGGAAAAACGCCTTCCTGTGTTAATAGAGAGTGTCAAAATTTCACTTTATTATTAGAATAGTCACTACATAATAAAATATATTTATATTTATTTCGAAATACTAAGATATAATTTTTATGAATCAAAACTTCGTAATGTTTACTTTGTCGGGAACATTCCGCTGACAGCTGCGTCACACGTGCTCGCGCCAATGACCGTGGAGCAGGTATGTGACGAAACTAAACGATGTATGTTTATCTCTTTCTAACAACAGTCTTTCCTTTTCTGCGTGGATGCGCCGCGCGCTGTATGATTGTATGTATTGCTAGGTAACTATAACAAAGTTGCCGCTGATTTTTAATGCACTTATGTTCGAGTATGACGTCACTATATATAACATCTCATTGATATTCATATACTTTTTATTCGGAAGTTCCCATGGAAACGGGAAAAGACCTTTAACAGACTGAGTCACAACGAAGCGGGTTTAGCTAGTAGCCTATAATATTTATAATAAAAAAGGTTTCCTTACCTACAGGATTAATCATACTCGCGGCAGGCGGGTTACCAATCTTGTGGGTACTATACAAATTTTGGACTATCTGGTCAAGTTTGCTCAATCTATCCTTCTCGCTCTTGCCCAAGAAGTCGTTCACAAAGCTTCCGTCCTTTTCGTTCGTAGGTGATAAAATTTCGTCGTAGTTCAGTTTGGAGCTAGAACTGGAGTTGTCGTTGATAATCTGGGCTGGTTGTGCGTCGTTCTTTATTTCTAAGTTCACTGGGGAGTTGAATTCGTCTGGGGTCAGTTCGGGTTCTGTCGGCGTTAGGGTTGAGTTCTGAAATGAATGTAGCGAGATGTGAAAAAGGTGATTATTGTATGTATGGTCTGAATCGATTTCCATGGTTTAGAGTAGTGTCTCCTGGGTTTTTCGTTGAATACAGATATAAATAAACATTACGGGGCAACTTTAGGACTTAATTTTTGTTTCGTCCTAGAATGATGCCTACTTGCAACCTAACGTAGAAGACAATCACTTAGCTGATTCGAGATTATGAGCTGTGATAATATCATTTGACGACACTACGCCATCGAAAGACTTACTTAGGTACAATACAACCAAAAAACTGCCCGAGTGTATAGAACTAATTTTCAGTCGGCGCCAAACAAACTGCCTCGTTGGTCTAGTGGTCCCAAGCGCGACTGCTCAGCAGGAGGTCTCGGGTTCGATTCCCGGGTCGGGCCAAGTGTTATTGAGTTTTTTCTGTTAGTAAATTCTCAGTAGCAGCACGGAGTTTGGAATTGTGCTCGGTGGATGGCAGTACGCTCACCACCTATAAGGTACATGAACTTTTTTGATGAGCATGAGAAGATGAACGAAATATGCCCAAACACGACGTAACAGCTGGAAACCGTTGAGGAGTTCCTTCGACTGTCTCGTCGTCTCCATCATCATAATGCACTGTTAAAGTTAGACAAAACTAAGTTTCCTAGCACTGTATCCAATAAAAATATTCAAACCCCTCACCGTATCGGCATCAGTGAGTCCAGAGACTTTCAAGGTCTGTGCAAGTCGGAGTAGTGACGGCAGGATCTTCTTGGAGGCGGTTACTTCCCCAGTGTACATGAAAGTGAGAAGCAGGCGCAGTTCAGTCGCGTCGCAGCCCAGGACCACGACTAGTGTATTGTTTTCAGTCTCCACCTCCTGGAAAATATAGTAAAAAGGATGAATTTTTGCTATCATGCATAGCATGACATCGAGGGCACAGGCGGGGATGGAGGCGGGCAGTGGGGTGGTTCAACCATCGCAATAAATAGGCCACTTCTCCACCGACTTCGCTGGGACCACCACCGAACACCGATACCTCTGACATCCTTTCTCTCAATAAACCTGCGCTTATAATTTAATACAGTCCACTTCATTTCCTACGACCACCGGTAGACCGTGACAGCTATCAGAAGCAAAATGATATACAATATATAATGTGTACAGCACTTACTGATATGAGAAATCAAATGCGTGATACAATGATTGGTACTGGTGGCACCAATACCACTGCACCAATTGACCCAACCATATTATAGAGTTATGACCCTATCAACTTCCTATTTATCAGTCCTTGTTCTTATCACACAAGTCTGTGTGCCCCCCATCATAGAACCCCGGTACTCAACATGCAAGATATAGTCTTTATCCAGGAAGAGGTAAGTAATTTCCCACTTGAAAAGCTAAGCAAATATCTCTGCATGAGGTCAAAGGTCTTTGAGGCTACACGAAGTTTTTAACGTGATGTAAGTCAGGGCCCCAGTGCTCAACATGCGACCTAATCCTTCTATTGGTATGACGCCTTAGTTCAGGATGCTCACCTTGAAAAGTTGAGCAAAGTATTGGCTGCATGATGCTAACACAAGCTTGTGTGCCTTCAAGGAGGTTCCGCTTGCGCTCAACGTGACGTCAGTCAGGGCCCCGGTGTTCAACATGCGACCTAATGCCCCTATTAAGCTGTTCTGTTAAATAAAAATAATATTAATATTCTGTTTAGCAGCGGCTGCTTCGGAAAATCCGTCGATGACTCATTTACATTTTTTTAGCCTAGCCATTGTGAGTAGGTAACGAAATGATATATGATAATTTATAGAATATGTGTTTTACATACGAAAATTAAAAAATGTCTAGATGAAAATAAATTTTTGTTTTTATATTATTGATTACTGACGAGAGAAATCTGGCTCTAGAACTTTTTTATCGTCCTTAAGAAGAATAGAATTTAATCTTGTAAATGCGTGTTTTTGCTCCACTGATACTAGGAAATAACTTTACGTTTCATCTCGTGTGTTGCCTTTAAATGACTAAAAATCTTAATAGGATGGGTATGTAAGTATCTAGAGCATAACGACCTAAATCATCATGTCTACCTACCTAAAAAATATATGTAATTTAGTTTTATTCAATAACTTGGTGAAATAAATTTCAAAATAAAACAATATCATTATATTCACGAGGAGGATTATGATGGACGCAATTAATAAAAAAAAAAAAAATGTAAATGATCATCAAAGACGAATTAGAACCAAAGAGTCGCTGCGTAACATAAAAAACTAATTATTACATTTTAATCGATATTAGTTGTAGCTCAATAGTCGATTAGTCGGTGTGCGTGTGATTAATTAGTAACCTTACTGATTTAATGTCATTGGCATAGGTATAGTACATACAGGCTAAGCAGAGGGTACTAATATTTACATTAAATTTACAATTCATCACTAAATCATCGTTCAATATATTTTTTATTTCAAATTATAAAGCGTTTAGACGTCCACAGAAGTTTAAAACTTCCGACAACAGTAAACTCACATTATTTCGCGTTTTATTACATTTTATTACGACACTTGTAAAACAGCATTAAACATTTTAATTTAGCTTTTATTTTTACCACATGGTAAAAAGGAAAATGAAGCAATTATGAACACTTTTATAATTATCATTGAAATATTTTAATAACAGAAATAAGGTCAATTAAAAATGCACAAGCTTTATGGAGTAAGCGAAAAAAAAAGTGTCCAAGGTAAAAAATTGTAATGTGTACCTGGTCCTCTGTAGTGGGTGTGTTGATAAAATAAAATATTACTCACCTACCTGATGATTGTGCCAGCGCAAAGAAAACTGTTGTACATCCTCCTCATCCATTTCCACAATTATTTACTTTATAAAAACCACTAACAATGTTCTTACGCTCACTAGTTCGTTGCACGTACCAAGGGGAGACAATTATATTGTTAACGAATCCAGGCTGCTTTATTTTAGGTCGGTACGCCTGGAAAACCTGTAGCCACCTATTTCTGGAGCTGATTGTATTTATAAATCCAATGACATTCGGCGTGTGACGCGACTGACATACCAAAACTCATCCAAAAACAGATATAGTTCGCTCGACCGAGATTATTGGCATCATTGTTCGACTGTTTGCACTAATTGATCGTTATTTCATGTATTGTGATGGATTTTAGCACGTTTTATTCGCTAGTTGCATTTTTTATTTGGATGAATGAGTTGTTGTCGTTGCCTCGGTTTTTTTATTGTGCTTAATAATGCCGCCATTTTGTTTTTATTTATTTTATTTTAAATGTTTTGTGTAATTATATAAATAGTTTATTGTTATTGTTTCATTAATAGTGTCTGAAGCTACGAAAACTCTAGTTTAAAAAAAATAGCAGTACTCGTGCAATATATTAAAATCTGTTTAAATTTATTTTGTCAAAAACTAGGTACCTTATTATAGCAATTTGCCGCTGGCTAAGTACCTATGTTTGTCAAGGAAATTATGAGAGGTTTGTTGAGAGCCGTAATGACGGATAATTAAGTACTAAGTAGTAGTACTGAAGTATTTTAGACAAAGCCTTATTTGTAGACAGCTTAGTACTGACATTGGCATAATAATTTTACTCAGTAAATTATACTTAAAATTTAAATAAATTGCCATTTAGACGAGCACTTATTAAGATTTTTACCTTTTTGAATGTTATGTGAATAAGTCCGTAATCTGTTAGCTTGCTAATTACCAGACACAATAGATTTTTATTGTCATGAAGTATAATTTTGTACCTACTCCTCCCATTGGAAGTAGATTTCGTTCATTCGAGGAGAGAGTAGTATTAAGTTATTCTCTGTAGAGGTAAATATATTTATTATTAAAAATATCGTACAGTCCGATTTAAAAATATGGTATAATAAGACAATGATCAAGTGAAAAAAAAAAAAAAAATTGATTTGATATCCATCGTATTTTTATTGTAGGTACTTATATATACACGTATGTGCGTTCTTATATTTATATATTTACGACGTTTATTTATACCTACTTGATTTGCACTTTGTAATATTGACCAGGTATTTTATTATTTTCTATAAAAACAGTTTCGGTGTTAAAAACTCTTTCGTATAATCTGGCTGTTTGTCGACGATCGCGTGCAATCGTTGACCTAATTCTGATTTTAAAAAGTTCCGTACATTTTCCCGCTCCGTTTGCGTTTCCGATTGTCAAACTTTTTAGGGCGTCGAGTTAAAATCAAATAAACTTTTATATTTTGTGAAAATATTTCCAGATTCTGTTAGTATTTATTATTGCAAGAATAAACACAGGTAGGTATGGTTCGCGTTTTTGTTTGTAAATTCTCTCTAATTTTTACGTCTGTTCAATTTGTTAGCATTTGTTTTGACAACACTGCGTGTCGGCAGTTAACCGAATTAGCACAACACAACAGTTGTAATTTAACGGAGATATGTGTTTAATGGATTACAGAATACAAACAGATCTCTGTATTTTCAACTATTTCTGATATTGTTAATAGAAATGGAAGTTCCGAGTAAAGCCGCGGAAGATCAGCCCGATCCCGATTTCTTCAATAATACTAAAGCTGCAATCGAAAAGGAACTGGATAAAATGAAGAAAATAGTAAACAATATCAACCAAATGAGAGGTTCAAACTATATTTTTGTTTTTAAATCGCAGTTTTCAATATTTAGTAGAATAATCCATATATAATATGCGTGTTGTTAGATAGTCTGTGAGGTCAAGCTGCTTTTCTGGCGGTCTATGTAAAAATTGCTTAATTATTATATATATATTTTATATATATATATAATAATTAAGCAATTTTTTATCAAAATGAAAAGGTATCAACATTATAATACAAGAATAGGTATCATTAATTAAATTGGTGCATAATAAATATACCTAAACTTTTATATTACGCTAATCTCAGAAACGGCTTATCCGATTTAGATGTGGCTTTCACTAATATATTGAGGTAAGCTTCACTTAACATGCATTTATTATTTATTTATGTATTTAACTCTTTATTGTCTACCTAGGAAAACAACAACATATGACATGATAATTTACAATGGGCGGTCTTATCGCACCCGGCGATTTCGTCCAGGCAACCTTTGGATGGATAGATGTAGTCTTTATTTCATTCAATCAGTTCATAAATAAAAAAGTTATGCCAATTTAAAGAATCACGTCGACCATTTGTTAATCATTTATATGTTAAACCATTTTCGACTTCTACGCGGAGGAAGTCGTGGCCAAAAGTTATTTAATATATAATTTTTATATCAACATAACATAGTATCGCGCCTGTAATCTCCGCAGGGTTCGTCAGAAGTGTAGGGACACTGTTGCACACTCATGCCTAGGCTTGCCAATATTTCTTCGGCGAAATATAGTATCTTTCAAACTCTGTTATAAGAAATATAGTTTATAGGCAAAAAAAAAAAAAATTGTTAAATTTCGGTGTTGAAAATATTAATATAATAATAGTTTGGTATTAATTTTTGAAGTGTGCGTGGATGGACATATCTGATACTTTATGGTATAGCGATAGATAATCAATGAAATCGCAGAACCGATTGTGATGAAAAAAAAACACCGCGACATTGGATTTTTGAAAAACTAATCTACCTGGCCAGAAATCGAACACGCTTTGGAAAACACGATGAAATATGGTCCATTAATAAACTTAAAAAAATAAACCAGTAATTTCAACAAAACGCAGATAAGTACCTAATACTTAACATAGAAACCACTCCTTTATTATTCCAAAAACTCCATAAATGTAGAATACTCTAGAATGGTAATCGCGTATTTTCATTACTGTTGCAGCAGTTTAAATAAAAGAATTTCAATTATGCAAACTACTGTGTAAATCTACCTATCTACTGTGTAATACTTAGTTACCGTATTTAAATAGATTTAAATTTGGGTTTAAAGATAGTTTAATGTTACAACTTGATTTAGAGTAGTATTTTAGCTGGCCTACGCAAATGTCCTGCCGATCTGGTACCGTCTTGCGACGGGTCGTTGAGTTCCCTTAATTAAGGGAGAGCTACACGATGACTGGTGCATACGTGCCGTCAGTAAGGACAGCTCAACTTGAAACTGCTATGGCTCTTTCTTCAAAAGGCCATTCCAGACGCCCTACATGAATCTGCTCACATAACCTTATATACTGATGTGTGGACTTTAAAAGAGACTATGACCTCTGAGTTGGTTTCGGCTTTTCTTCTCGGAGATAGTCAGATAGGAAATGCCGGCCGCCTTCTAGTTTTTAATTTGACATGTAAAAGAGTTCCAAAAAATCCTATATACAGAATAAATTATTTCATTTGATTTGATTTGGTTCCCGTTATAGAAAATTTAAACAGTAGGTAGGTACCTAAGATTTACATATTATGTAAAATTTGTAAATACAGATAAATCTTCGAAATGCATTAACGATAGCGAACTCTAGTTATAAATTCTTGTGGAAAGAAACATACGGTCGTGAGCAGGATTCGAACCTGCGACTCCCGGATAAATACTCCAGGCGCTCTGACCGCTAAGCCGTCTCGACTTCTGCTCACTACCTTCTTTCTTCTTCCATATTTAAATACGCTTTTTGATGACGTTATTGCCATCTATTCAGTCCCTATACCTACTACACCTCACAGTCACCTATATACTGCAGGACAAGGGCTTCTGACCCGGAGATTAAGAATGCTTTATTTATTATTTTTTATCTTATTTGAGTATAGTAGCATTGGTAATATGTGGCTGTACAACTGTGTACGCCTGTGCCTACCCCTTCGGGGAATAGAGGCGTGATGCTGTGTTATGCTATGTTATAACAAAACAGTATCACATATTAACTTTTAAACTATCGCGTTGCATGATAGTACTATATACTTACAGGAATTAACGCGCAATAAATACCGCGTGTTTTTGGAGTCCTCCTGCGACCACGAACGCTGCAAAGTGTTAGAAACGTCAGGAAAAACAAAAAACCAATAATACACGCGATTAATCAGGTTAAAAGTTGTTTTATTATAAAACAGTATCAGTTTTTTTTGTTTTTTTGCGGTTTTCTCGAAACCTCGTTTTTCCTCTAACTGCGTTTTAGGGCCTGCAAGGCAGAACTGCAAACACACGACGGCACAATAACGGCCCTTATTGTGCCGTCGA
This sequence comes from Xylocampa areola, assembly GCA_935421205.1. Classification (NCBI taxonomy): domain Eukaryota; kingdom Metazoa; phylum Arthropoda; class Insecta; order Lepidoptera; family Noctuidae; genus Xylocampa; species Xylocampa areola. The sequence goes on from OW285220.1 coordinate 14,247,710, forward strand.
CAAAAGTTCACAAGTTTTTTCATCTGTATTTCAGTCGAAGCTGCATACTTAGAGTCAGATTTGGTCTTGATGATAGATGCGCCTACGTGGGTGGAGATATCAGAACTGATCGGAATCGGACCTGCCCCAATGAAAATTGAAGACAGCACTATGATGCAAGAAAACGATTAATAATTTGGTAAGATGAAGTCAATTAAAAAAAAAAAATAGAGGACGGTTGCCATTTTTTTTAAATATTATTAACCTATGTTACCCGGGACAATGTAAGGATTCTAACGTTACCCCCTACATGGGACATGAAATCGGTTCTGGCATTTTGAAGTTATGCTGGAATAAAAGAAACTCACAAACATACATAATACTACATACATATGTATGTATATATATGAACCCTTGATATGATGACTGCCTCGTTGGTCTAGTGGGCCCAAGCGCGACTGCTGAGCATGAGGTCTCGGGTTCGATTCCCGGGTCGGGCAAAGTGTTGTTGAGTTTTTCTGTTAGAAAATTCTCAGTAGCAGCCCGGAGTTTGGAATTGTGCCCGGTAGATGGCAATAGGCTCAACACCTATTACATGGGACTTAATAACAGCATTGGTGAAATGTGGGTGTACAACTGTGGACATCTCTGCCTATCCCTTCGGGGAATACAGGCGTGATGCTATGTATACATGAACCCTAAAAACATAACACTCTTTTTTATGGACTGTCGTGTAAAAATACATAATAATTATATGTACAATATGGTCGTTTTCCGAGGTATTGGTACCATTTTTGTAAAACGTTGCCCCGTTCTTGGATTTTTTTCCTTTATCGTGGGTACGTTTACAGAAATATAATTTCACAAGCACACATACCCAGACGCGGAATAATATCTGTAGATCATAGGTACAAATGTTTGATCCGTGCAAGAATCGAACCTGCGACACACGGCGCAGCAGCCGTTCTCGACCAATGCGCCAACCGCGCCTACAAACTATTCTTTAGACTACATTTGATTCAAGTACCTAATTACAATCTTTATTTATTTTGGAATTTTTGTCCATACTAACTTTTAAACTATCGCGTTGCATGATATTATTATATGTATAACCAACAGGAATTAACGCGCAATAAATACCTTTGAATCGCTTGACGTTTCGACCAGGTTGCACTGATCGTGGTCACAAGCAGACTGATTCAGCGAGTTTACTCCGTCATGGGTGCGGTAGATTTTTCTTCATCTACCTCCATGTTTACACAATTGTTATTAAGGCCGCGACACACTACACTCACTGTGTCCGTATTTTTAACCGAGTTAAAATAGCGAGGTTTAGATATTTTAATCACTGGATTCCACGTTGCTGATAATTTAAAACCGTCCTCCCGATTGAAAGTCTTGTGTTTTTGGATTTCAATAGCTTCACGCACTGCTCTTGAATAAAAGTGGCGATCAGTTGAGAGGACTTTTGTGTGCTGAAATTCAATCCAGTGATTACTGCCTGATTGAAGTATGTGTTCGGCAATCGCTGATTTGCTAGTCTGACGGTTTTTTACAGCTGCGATATGTTCTTTGACCCTTTCTGCGATGGTCCGCTTCGTTTGGCCTATGTAAGAACTACCGCAGCTGCAATCTATTTTGTAGACACCTGGTGTTTCCAGCGGTATGACATCCTTAGGTGTGCCCACTATGTTGTTTACCTTAGCCCCCGGTGTGTAGATTGTGCGAATGGAGTACCCTTTCAACACCGTTCCGATTTTATCCGTCACTCCTTTGACGTAGGGCATGTAGGCTGGTTGTCTGCTTACCTTTTTGTCCATGTTAATACGTGAACGCCATTAATTAATTACTTATTTTATTATAGTAAAGTTCAAAGACCAAATATAAGAAAAAAAATATTTTCCTATTTTACCTGTAATATATTGCTGTTATTAATTATAACACAGCATTAGGCCTGTATTCCCCGAGGAGGTAGGCAGAGGTGTACACAATATTGTACACCCACATTTCACCAATGCTGTAATTATGTCCCATGTAATACGTGGTAAGCCTAATACAGATAAATATTTGAAGAGCATTAACACATGCTTAGCGAACCTTAAATTAATAAATTTTTGTGGAAAAGAATACGGTCGCAAGCAGGATTGGAACCAGCGCCTCCCGGATAAACAAAAAATATCCGGGATAATAATACAATTTATCCGGGAGGCGCAGGTTCGAATCCTGCTCGCGACCGTATTCTTTTTTCCACAAATAATAATATTTTTTAGGTGGTTAGCCTATTGGTATCAACCGGGCACAATTAAAAACTTGGGGCTGCTATTGAGAATTCGAACAGAAAAACCCCGTTCCTCACGTACAAATCTCATGCTTGCGACCACTAGACCAATAAGTCCATTGACCAATGAGAATGATCATAGCATAGCATCACGCCTGTGAGCCTATTGCCATCAACCGGGGACAGTTCCAATCTCCGGGCTGCTACTGAGAATTTTCTAACAGAAAAACTCAATAACACTTTGCCCGACACGGGAATTGAACCCGAGACCTCCTGCGCAGCAGTCGCGCTTGATTAACGAAACCTTTCCCTTATCTTTGTTCAAATCAAAACGTTTACGAGAAATTTCTATTCTTACTTTATCGATAGCTATATTTTAGAGTAAATCCTGCCCTTAGAGGAAAAGACGGGAGACGCCTTCTGACTAAATATCGAACAAATTTGCTCGCCACTTTTGGCGGGGGGTGAGGTAACACAAGCACAAAAGAACTTTTACTAAAGCGAAAATAGCTCTCGTAATTACATTAACAGAATTAAAATACATAAAAAAAACTAAACACCGACATTAGTTATGTTAGTTTCCTTGTAGCGACATCTATCTCGCTACATGGAAACTACGTGCACAACACCCTGCATCGCGCAATCAAAGTTTGACGACGAGTGTATATATACCACCTCCCGACATTAACCGTTGGGCCGTGGCCCGCCAGGCAATATCACCCGCCTGGTTGGAGGATCCTCCCTTTTCAATGGAGGAACACCACACCTCGTTACTCCATACACCAACAAAAAATTGTGTTACTCACGATTTAAATCGTGTACTAACCATACCGATAAAAGGTACCTTTATATGATTGGGAATCATATGCCAGTGGCGAGAGGGGTACGGCCACTAAAACTACTCCAGTACTAATTCCTTCAAGATCCTGCCGCCCGACAAGTATTCAACCGAAATAATCTTGTTTAGAAGGACGACGGTGGATATCATAAAATAAATGAATCTTATGAAACTATGTAGTATTTAAAGAAGTTATCTCTCATATAACTGCCTCGTTGGTCTAGTGGTCCCAAATGCGAATGCTGAACACGAGGTCTTGGGTTCGATTCCCGGGTCATGCAAAGTGTTATTGAGTTTTTCTGTTAGAATATTCTCAGTAGCGGCTCGGAGTTTGGATTTGTACCCGGTAGATGGCAATAGGCTCACCACCAATTACAATAACATAACATAATATCACGCCTGTATTCTCGAAAGAGTAGGCAAAGGTGTACACAGTTGTACACCCATCTTTACCAATGCTGTTATTATGTCCCCTGTAATAGGTGGTGAGCCTATCTATCGGACACAATGCATACACCGTACTGCTACTGAAAATTTCCTATCAGAAAATCTCAATAGCACTTTGTCTTATCTTAATTTGAACAAATTATATGTATATTAAACGGAAATAGTATCTTACGTTTTAATTTCTGAATGTGTCTAAATATTTAATTATATACTGCTTTAATTATACGCTACTTTAATTATATAGTATTATGGAACTACTTCCATAATACTAGGCAGTATATAATTATTAAAGGTTTATTAAAAATTTCTTTATCTCTATTTACTTTCCATACTACTTCTAGTATGGAAAGTAAATACAGATAAAGAAAATCAACAACTGAAGTATTTTTTAATTCTACCTTCACGAGTTCACGTCGGAACACTTGTGAACAACAACCCTTAAACTACGTTAGATTACGGTTTGTCCCATCCCTACGATTTTGACATGCAGCTTGTAATATAACAGAATATATTGCGCTACACATTTTAAAACTAATATACTACATAATATATTTTTAAATAAACCTTTATCTGTGCAAAGGTTTGCAGCGAGGGGACGCTCAATTCTTTTTAAAAGGATTTTCGATGCGGCTGCTTGCTGGAGCCGGTTTCTGCTAACTTAACAATGATTTGTGCAATCTAAAATGGATCTTATATGTCCGTGATAAGGTCTAGAAGGATTGCAGTAGGAGTTTTGTTGGAAACTCTCGTGAATTATTCGGTTCAGAGCTTCAGTGCGCGGGAACGGTCGGTGGGGCGACAGTAGCGAGCTATTTTACGACACTCGGCAACGAAATTCTTTCCGAATGAAACGACTAAAAATCGAATTGAATTTGATGTTGACAATTGGTATTTTATTTACTGTGAATGCTTTGGACTATAACTGTGATATAAGGAATAAATCTAAAATGAGCTTTAAAGTAAATCAGTTCGAAGACTTATCTGTCTCCGTGATCTTCGTCTTCGTAAGTTGTGTTGAATGTATACACATAAATAGAAGGTTTTTTATACATTATTATACTGTTAGGTAGGTGCATAACTATATTTAAGTTTTTGCTGTGCTCGAAAGGGTCCATGATGCTTCTGTATTTTTATATTTTTAATACCATTTATGTTCATTATGGCATGCATTAAATGATTGATTGATTGATTTACTTGAAACTTATTTTTTGGGTACCTACCCATATATTATTAGCTGTGCCACACATTCGTTGAAATTACTCTTTATACTTTCTAAATAGTAAAATTCAATACAGTCAAATACAAAACAGCATTACCAAAGATTTTTTTCTTGCTAGAAAAATTACAGCTCGCACAAGCAGTCACAGAAGTTTCATCGTAATTGGATGACTGGTATAGGAATACATAACACAAAGTAGGCGATTATTGTGGAGGTATGGTCAGCGACAGAATTCGCTGAACACATGCGAATTTATTAATTGTCTTAGCTCAAGAACTAGCCTCCATAGTTTGAACGTAAAAAATTACAATTAATAAATAAAAACAAAACACTAAATTTTATTTCATCATATCGCAATAATAAGCACCACAGTACGTGCAGTTTTGGTGAGTGTTAATCGACTTATGTCGGCGACTGTACCTGAAGATTTCAAAATTATCGTGTTAATAACCACACCCTGTTCACATGAAATCCTAGTATTTACTAGGAAACGTAATGCTACTGTCCAAATTATTTAACCGTTTCAAATTCGGCCTAGTTAAGGTCAATATGAAAATGGTATGACAAATACAAACACGCAGAGTAGCAGATCCAGAACAAATATTAGAATCTGTGGACTATACTAATATTTGCTATGGCGCGGAATCGAATCTGCTATCGCAAGCGATAAAATTCACTATAATTTTGGTCATTATACATAACGAAAATTATAGAAGGTTAAGTCCGCAGAGATTTGCTGGCCTTGTCGCTGTGGGTCTATGGATGGGTGAGTATAACTTTTTTGTATCGAGAACCCCTTTCTTTTTTTCTCGTGTAGAAATGCCCTGGCATACTGCTCTCAAACGGGGAGACAGAGCGGTTATGTGGGACTCGAACCCACTAAAACTCCACGGTGTACCTGCAGCTGAGGAGCTGCTTGACAGCTTGAGTCAGATGTCAGCCAAGAAAGTCTTACAACCTGTCTTATCACGATATAATTACCTTGATAAAGTTGCAATATTTTGTGGAAAAACAAAATACCGTCGTGACCAGGATTTGAACCTGCGTTACCCGGACAAATACTCCAGGCGCTTTGCCAACTGAGCTATCTCAACCACTTCTTCCTAAAGTTAAGAGTTCTAAACACAGACATCTTTCAAAAAAACTTAAGAGTTTGCTACGCATGCGTTTTAAAGATTTTTCCGTATTAATTGTTATGTTACCCAGTAAATTTTAAATATTACTGCTGAAAGAATTTAGTTCCTGATATTCAAAACTATTTAAATATTTCTCAAGTGAGTTTGGATCGTAAGCTTTGGCATACGTTTATGTGCTTAGCTCACACAGGACTAAGCGGCGTTTAGATTTGGTCGAGTGAGTAGTCGAGTACGGGCGGAAGACTATTTGACTTACTAAAGAATTTTGAAGTATTGAAATATAAGGTGTACGTATATAAAATCACGCTTCAATTTGAAGTAAGACACGATTGATTTCCACTAAAAATAAAGTAATTTATTCTTTTATTATTGTAAAATAGTGTACTATTGTTCAATAATAACACAGTGTACATAGAGTTACAGGCATAGTATTAGGCATTAGGCAAACTTTTAGAATATAAAATAATATAATAGAGCAATGATAGTCTAGTGGTATGACCGTTGGACTGACAAGTCAAAGGTCGCAAGTTCGAATCCAAGGCACGCACCACTGTCTTTTCGAAGTCATGTGCGTATTATAAATTATTTATCACTTGCTTAAAATGGTGAAGGAAAACATCGTGAGGAAACCAGCATACCTGGGAGATGTTCTCGATGGTGTGTAAAGCATCTCAGAGACCTACGGGTGGTTTAAATTGACACTAGGTTGTTCATCAACCACACGATAAGAAGAAGAAGGCCAATGTTATTCACAATGTAAATATCCAAACACATACTAGATAATATACAATCACGCGTATCTCCCATTTTTTCGTTCACTGCACTCGCTCACCCGCTCCCGTTATCCCCTTCGTGTTTAAGTTTTTTTCTGAACATACAGACACAGAAATTGTTGCATAATATGAATGTTTGTGTTTTGATATCATTGTTAAAAGTTGACAAACGTTGCTTGTGAAATAACAATTTGCTAAATAATTCTATTTAAACGTTATAGAACCCGTAATTATACATTAGTTTACTGCCAGTAGCCTAGAGCATTTGCATTGAGCTAAAAGCAATATTTTACTCGCTGTAGTTACTAGACTGTTTACTCTGCCACTGTAAACGTGCCTCCAACATTAAGCTTCCTTGCCGTATTGTCGGCACTCTATGTTACAAGATTTGGTATCATGAGATGTAGATACTAAACCAAAGAATCTACAGAAACACTTTTTTGGAATCAATAATAAGTAAAGTTATTATCTATACTTATAATAAAATCGTAACTCGAAAGCCCGAAAAATTCAAATTCACTTTTTGGATTTTTTTTCTTTCGTAATGTGTTATTCAAACGATTCTACTGCCGAATCTGTTGTTTTTAAAATTTGAGTATTTTTGTCTGTTTGTATGTCCGAGGTTGGCGTACAAACCAAGAAAAGGAAACAACTGAAAATTTGTAAAAAATATCGTCAAAAGCCGGGTCAACTTATAGGCTATTCAAAATTGCGCATTTCCTCAAGAGAGCTGAGCAGTGATGTTAAACATCTGACACTCACAATCTAAATTGGACGGATTTCAATAAAAATGGCACTGTTGTATAGCTTATCAAAAATGATAAGCACTGCAAAAGGTATCATTGCGCTTTATCACATGGGGACCAAGCATTTACCGGTTTTGTATTTTGATTAGCAGATTATGAATGCCTATTTTAGCGACATTGTTAACTGAGTTATTAGTTACATACCGTACATAGGTGACTGGCACAGTATAAGTATTAAGATCGAATCCCGGTACAGAATATTAATTTGCATATTTTTAATTTTGATAATACAAGGTTTATCTGTTATTTCGCAGAAAAACAACGTTATTTTAGTTTTTCGTGTTCTTTTGTAATATAAACACACTTTTTATGTGTTTCTCTTGCTGTCTCATATCAATATGGTGAAGCACAGTGAAGATGTTACACGTTAGCGTTATGTAAAATTTTTATCAATCAGATCTCACCATTAATCATGGTACTTCTTTCCATAGAAAAGTCATTTTTAAACTCTGTCATAAATTATATTAAAAAAAAATGATCAAATGGATCTACGTTTGGCCACCAACTCGCCTGATGGAAAGCGACGGTGTGGCCGAGGATGGAGCATGTATATCCAGAATAAATCTATTCACTCTTAAGTAGAGTGGATGGATTTTGGGAGAACGATAGTTGGGGAGTTGATGCAACTGCCCATTACCAACGGCTTCGTCCGGTGGATGGTAAACAGCCGTGGTCGAAGCCTCCCAACAGAGTTGTGTTGCCTGTTTTAACATAAACGTTACGTAAGTGCTCAATATCAAACTTTACCAAAGAGAATATAACAATATAGTAATACTGAACTGATACTCCATTAGTCCATTGACCTTGATCAATTGAATGAATGACTGAACTTTACTTGCAATACTTGGAACCTTGTGAATACCTGTGTCATATCGATACTTACCATAGATTAATTATTATACTAATTGTCAACTTATAAAGATCGAATAAATTGATTCTTCAGGTTTTTTGTACTGGAAGACGCCATACGTCGACAAGAGGTTACCACAGAATATCAGCGCTGTTGAGTTGCTTTATTTTTAGGCAACACATCAGCATTAGGCTGAGTGGCGACCATTTTTCGCACAGTTGCGATGTACATATAGAAGATTAATAAAAAAAAAAAATGTTATATGTAGTTATGCACATAAATAAAAGTTATATCAACCATATGTTTTAGTTATAGTTTAGATTAAGTTTCACTGTTTTATTCTGTTTTTCTGTACAATGTCGCACTGTGTGGGAATAAATATATCTTTCTTTCTTTCTTTCTTTCTTCTTTTGCACCACCCAGGGGCCACGTGTAGGGATTCCATTTTAATGGTGCACTCCTACGGACGCGGGCAACTCAGCCCCCAATACCTATTTAGTAACAAAACTACACATATTAAATGGAAAAAGAATACGGTCGCGAACAGGATTCGAACCTGCGCCTCCCGGATAGATACTCCAGGCGCTCTGACCAACTAAGCCATCTCGACCTCTGCTCACCACCGCGAATTCTTCTTCCATATTTTAACACGTCTTATGGCGACGTCATTGCAATCAATTCAGTACTTACAAGTGACCGAACCGACACGACTAACTTTGCAGTTAATACAATGTCGTAAAGAATGCAATTACCTTAATAATTCAAGATATGTCTTTGAAAAAGCATTAACGCATGCTTAGCGAACTCTAAAGTTACAATATTAAATGGCCGCCGGTACAGTCATTCGGGAACATTCAGTCGGCAGTACTCCCGACTGAATGTATCGGTAACGGCGGTTTATCAAATTTCGTTAATACTATTGGGAAACAGAAAATAACGTAAGATCATCTATATCGCATCTAGCTTTCAGCTGACCTCCGCGGTAGTAAACCGCGAATTCGCATAAAATCTGTACGACATTGTATTAACTGCAACGTTAGTCATGTCGGTTCGGTCACCTATATAGGGACTGAATAGATAGCGATGACGTCATCAATAGACATATTAAAATGTGGAATAAGAATTCGCAGTAGTGAGCAGAGGTCGAGATGGCATAGCGGTCAGAGCGCCTGGAGCATTTATCCGGGAGCCGCAGGTTCTAATCCTGCTCACGACCGTATACTTTTTTTCCACTAAAACTAAGTTTTATATGCATGCATTAATGCTTTTCGAAGATTTATCTGTATGAGTTTTCTTTGCTAGGGCAGCTGTCAAGTATCTGAAGTCACGGCTGTCTGTATAAGGGTGGCGTCAAAGAGGATAGACAATAATAGAATAATGCAACAATTATTACCAAAAAAGGAAGGGGTGGAGGGTCTGACATCAACCAACGTACCGGACCTTCTCAAAAAGGGCAGGTTAATAAACTAAGCCATCGAGCATGCATTCTTCATGAATGTAAGATAAAATCTATAGTTTCTGCCTACCTCATTGGGAATCAGGTTTGAGTTTGTATGTATGATTAATTGAAATGTTAGTTTGGCGTCAAGATTACTTTGACGTGAGCAAGGCCACGGGTACAGCTAGTATTAAATGGAAAAAGAATAGGGTCGCGAACAGGATTCGAACCTACGCCTCCGGGATGAATACTCTAGGCGCTCTGACCACTAAGCCATCTCGACTGTGGTCAGAGCGCCTGGAGTATTTATCCGGGAGGCGCAGGTTCGAATCCTGTTCGCGACCGTATTCTTTTTCCATTTAATATAATAACTTTAGAGTTCGCTAAGCATACGTTAATGCTTTTCAAAGATTTATCTTGAATCAATAATAAGTATTGTATTCTTGTTTTAAACAAAGTAAAATTACTGATTGCACAGCAAAATACTCAACTCAAAATATAAATAAGTAAGCGACAATTTATATTCGTGGCGCACAGCTATTTATCTTAAAGTAAAGCTTTAAATGAAGCATCTATTTTATATAACATACAACAGTTTATCTGAAGAAAACAGCATTTTTTTTTGACATAATCATCTAATTATTTTCTAACTACAAAAAAGTGGGCTGTATGTTGTTTTATAGATAAAATATTTTCTCCTCTACGGCCGGGTCGACGAAATAGGAGCCATTCGGGGCTCGCATTTCCGCGTCTGTAAGGTCACAAAAAACCTAAACACGAAGGGGATGACGCTGGTTAGCAAGCTGCTGTTGAAGTATTTTTCTTAAAATATTAAGGCTCGGTTACATCTATCTAACTCCGTAACCGACGATTTTGACAGCTTATTTATGAATTCTGTCAAAATAACACAGTAACATGTTGGTTATGGTTGGTGCAACTGAGCCTAAGTATCAAGAGAGTGATTAATTTTTATGTTGACAGATGGAGTGGGAGAGGGAGACCAAAGCAAGCGTAGATAGATTGTGAGAGGGTAGATATAGAGAGTGGATGATAAGGTAACGACTGAAAGGTTAGAAAGGAAGAGAAAACCATATTCTGGTGACTCTAAAAACTTTTGACCAGGACAGAAACACAACTAGACTAATTTACAATATCCTACTAATATTATATGGATGGATGGATGTTTGATAATCTTTCACGCAATAACTACAGAACTGATTTGGTTGAAATTTGGCACACAGATAGTTTACAACCTGGACTAACACTATTATAGGATACTTTTAATCCTGGCTTATCCAATTCTAAAGTCAACGCGGATGAAGTCATGGGCAGAAGCTAGTATTATATGCATTATAACATAATGCGGCAAGAGCACTATTTGATATGATTGACACAATAGATCGATCTAGGTAGGCTTATTAGCCACAAGTATCTCTACAAACGACGGACAGACAACGTCGCTCCTTAAGGACTTATTTTATTATAATTTTAGTATGGAACCATAAAAATGATAGGGATAGTATTAATTGCACATCAAATAAATAATCACCAATCAATTTATTTTCATCATTTATATACTTTTTTTCCACCAAATACATTATTTCACTACAAATTACCTAATTATTGTTTAACAAAACTAGTATGGGCAGATAATTTGAAAATACAAATCAACACTACGACAATCATATCATAAATATTGACTGCACAGCAAATTAACGAGAGCGAACATACATAATACTAATAGCTAAATAACTATCCGTGTACATATATCCTAATAAGCGAAAACTTATTAAACAGTAGAATAATTTTTAACGAATATTGTTTGTTCGGTGTATTTTTTCATGGTATTCTTGGAACCGTGTATCCCGACACGGACAGGTTAGGTTCGAAGGCGATGACGGGGGCTGGTAAGTGAGCGCAGCGAGTGAAATGCCCGCGTCATCCGCTTCGTGTTTAGGTTTTTTGTGACCTTACAGACGTGGAAATAGGAGCCGGCCCGGCCGTACAGGGGAAAATATTTTATCTATAAAACAAACATCCCATTTTGCTGTAGTTAAAAAATAATTTGATGATTATGTTAAATAAAATGCTGTTTTCTTTAGATAAACTGTTGTATGTTATATAAAAATGTAGTATGTTATATAAAAATGGTTGTATGTTATATAAATATAGATGCTTCATTTAAAGCTTTACTTTAAGGTAAGTAACAGTGCGCCACGAATATAAATTGTTGCTTATTTATTTATATTTTGAGTTGAGTATTTTGCTGTGCAATCAGTAATTTTGATTGGAATTAGAATTATTTTTGGATACACAAAGTATTTTTTTTTATTTTCGTTTTAATACTTCCCAAAATTATACCCTATTTATACGTAGGTATACCATACGTAAGAGCTTGTGAATTATTTTCAACGGCACTGGGAATTTTCTAACAGAAAAACTCAATTCAATGACACTTGACCTGGGAATCGAATTCAAGTCCTCCTGCTCAGCAGTAAGACTTGCGACCAGTAGGCTGTCGGTAGCCAACTTTTACATAGAAAATAAGTTGGTAACAAGCCCGACTATAAAGTAGCTTTGCCGTAAGATAGCGAAAATAACACGTCACGCCGTGAGGGATTGAAAATTTATACGATAGAGTTGCCGACAACGGAATAATTCGCTTATTTTTCACGATTACCGCACTGGAGTTTTGACGTGCGGTAGAGCAACAATTTAGATGTAAAAACTTTTTAAAGGATACGTATTTTATTACTTGTTTTTATGTGAGAATTATTTGAGATGACTGTTTAAGGTTAGTTTTGGTTCTGAGTAGACAATGTTAATATATAAATTAAATAAAACTATGTAAAACATACAGATACGTCTTTCAAACGCAGGCGTGGCGAACTCGAAAGTTATAATTATTTTTGGAATTAAAAATACGGTCGTGAGCAGGATTCGAACCTGCGCCTCCCGGATAAATACTCCAGGCGCTCTGACCGCTAAACCATCCCGACCTCTGCTCACTATCCCGAATTCTTCCTCTACATTTAATACGTCTTTTGGTCACGTCATTGCTGTCTATTCAGTCCCTTACCAGGTAAACCAACCTACACGACTAACTTTGTTGTTAATACAATATCGAACAGATGCAATTACCTTATCATATACAGATAAATCTTTGAAAAGCATTAACGCATACGGTGCGAACTTTAAAGTTAAAATTATTTGTGAAAATAAAACTTTAAAGTTCGCACTAGGCTTAGACACAGTTCGATATATCAGAACGTATCTAAAAACGGATGGTGTGGCCAAGTGAGGCACGTAGATCCAGAAGAAATCTGTTCACTCTAAGTAGAGTGGATCCTATTTATGTGTCTGTAAGGTTAGAAAAAACCTAAATATGAAGAGGATGACGGGGTCGCTCACTGGCCCTCATCATCCTCTTCGAACCTAACCTGTCCGTGTCGGGATATACGAAACTGCCGAGTTCGCTTCGCTCGCTCATGGATCAATTTCGTTTATTTTCTTTCATAATCCCGATATATTGTCGACTATTATAGAGGTTTAGTATTTACGATATTCAAAATTTTCATCTTTTTTTTGCTATTGATAAGTAAAATAAAGTTAGGTTATTATTGTTAAGACATATAGAGCCATATGCGACAAAATTTCGAACTAAAATCAACAATCTGACAGTTCATTTCACACTGTTTTACATAATCTCTCATCGTTGACCCGCTGCATTCATAAACGCAAAACGTTCATACAATTCTGCGTGTTATAGCTTAGTAATTATGTAAAACCGGTAAACGTCGTTCAGATGTTTTTCATAACAGTACTGTTTTATAAATCAGCTAGTAGTTTTGTACAACAGCTGATTCTACAATCCATCTGGGACATATATATAAGGTGTATATATAGGTGTGTATATAGTATAGGGACTTCTGATACTACAAAAGTGCATGTAAATGGTGTAATTTTAATAAGTGGTGGTTTGAATCGTGACAGGAGCATGCAGATCGCCTGATAGTAAGCGATTACCGCCGCCCATGGACACCCGCAACCCCAGAGGACTCGCAAGTGCGTTGCCGGCCTTTTAAAGGGTTTGGGCCTCCGGTACCCTCACTCACTCGGCGAAACACAACGCAAGTGTTATTTTACGCCGGTTTTCTGTGTGGTATCACTCCGGTCGAGCCGGCCCATTCGTGCCGAAGCATGGCTCTCCCGTAAAATCATCTCTCTGGTAAAATCATCTTCATCAATAACTTCGACAGGTTATATTAGATTTTATACTATAAATTCTAAACGGTCCAGAAATACACTAATTCGATCCAGAAAATATCCGTTTAACAGAAAAACAACAATTAATGGATAAAATGTAGTGTGACATAGCTAGATAGGAGGAGACCGTATACACCGACCGGTGGCGGTTACCACGAACAACAGCATTCCCAATGACAGTTGACGTCAGGCAGGCGGACGGTCATAAAACATTGCTAAAACTTTAGCAGCATGCAATTTCAAAAGAATTAAAAAGTGGAAGAACAATTCATGCTGAATCGATCCCAAATAAAAGGGCCGGGGGATGATGATGATTAAAACAACAATTACACACAATAATTTTGCTAAGGTGTATTTCAGAAGGATTTATTGAATATATGATTACTTAGTACATATTACACAAATCCACTTTATTGTACACCAAAAGCAGAATACATAAAAACATAATTAAAAAACATAAGAACAAGCGGTCTTATCCCGAATTGCAATCTCTCTTAAAAACATATAAAAGTAGTAAGTTGAGCTTACTACATACGTACATTGAATACGTATAGTTATGACAGCACCCCTAAAGCGCCCATCCTTCCCAGTGTTTTTGTGGATGAACGGCACACAAAACTTCTCCACGCCATCATACATCAAAGAAATATTCACCATGCTTTTTCTCAGAAAAGTAGATTCACGCTTCTCCACGACGGTTTCGGAGCAATTTTTTTTTTAATTTAAAATAGTAACTAGGATTTTTTTCCTGTATCGTGGGTGCGTTTACAAATACTTAATCTTACATGCACACACATTCAACCAGACCCAGACCAGTTTGGCAGTATTGTTGGTACCACCCATATTTCACCGATCCCGACATCTAGTCCCAATTAATGGGTGGGTTATTAAAACAGCAACCTGGTGGTCTAAAAAGGCCACTGGCTGAATCATAATACGATCATTTAATAAATTGAAAAATGGTCACTTCATGGGCAAATCGTATTATGATTTGCGTGCAATTTTTTCGATGGAGATTCGTAAAATGACTCACTAAATAGGAATTGCTATTGTGTTAAATAGCAGAATCTTAAAGAAGTCACTCAATTCAAATAATGATTAATTTTTTGGAGAAATGTTCAAAGACCATGCCATTTCAGACCCCCTGGTTATTAACAACCAAGTCTGTAACCTACGAACAACCACAACACTATACAGTTAAATTCAACTTCATTTCTCTTCGCATAGAATAATATAATTATACTCATTTGTATATGTCATTTGGGAATATACTGAGGTTCTGAGGTAGACTATATTAACCGAACCGACGTTTTGCAAACCACAAAAACGTTTTACAGCACTAGAGGGACTCACTTGTGGTCGGAGACTGCTCATAAATGTATCATCTAAGTTGTAAAGGCAAAAATAGAAAATCAAAATGGCCGCTTCGAGTGAAAATGTCTAAAAGGTAGAAGAATTCCGTCACCGGTTGTTATGAAATTTATTTATGATGTTGTTTATCTTATAGTTTCACCCCTATATTCCCAGGAGGAGTAGGATGAGGTGGAAGGAATAGGAGGTACATATTTCGTTAAAGCCGTTATTAAATTATATACTTTTTGTGGAAAGAAACAAACGGTCGTGAGCAGGATCCGAACTTGCGCCTCCCAGATAAATACTCCAGGCGCTCTGACCGCTAAACTATCTTTACCTCTGCTCACTATTCCGAATTCATCCTCCACATTTAATACGTCTTTTGGTCACATCATTGCTGTCTATTCAGTCCCTTATCAGGTGACAGAACCGAAATGACTAACTTTGTAGTTAATACAATGTCGTACAGATGCAATTACCTTAAAAAATACAGATAAATCTTAAAATTGCATGCAAACGCATACGGTGCGTACTTTAAAGTTAAAATTAATTGCGGTAAGAAATCTTTAAAGATCGCACTAGACATGAGTCCGATATATCAGAACGTATCTAAAAATGGATATACAAATATAACATATCATATCGAACTGCCTCGTTGGTTTAGTGGTCCGTAGCGCGACTGCTGAGCAGGAGGTCTCGGGTTCGATTCCCGGGTCGGGCAAAGTGTTCGGGCAGTGTCGGGCAAACCTTTTTTAGGAGAGAGGGCGCTAGTGCCACGGAAAACATTAGCTCCGCGTATTTTAAATGCATAAAAATACTTAAAATACAGGAAAGCCAGAAATAAATGTAATAGTATTATCACAATAACTGAATTAAGAAGTACAAGTGTTATCTCTGTGTTATTTTTGTTAGAAGTGCATAAAAAACCATTTTCAAAATAAAGTGTAACAACAATTTTATTTGTACTCGGAAATACCAAAATAACTTCAATATCAAGTCTAAAACAAATAGTGCAGTGCAAATAACATAGACTAATAACTAAATACTAAACTATAAATCAAATAAATATCATTTTAACAAAGTGAATAAAAAGTGTAAACAAAAATTTGTGACGGTTGTTGAAAAAATATAAAAATTCAAACACTTCCTAACGCTTAAAACAACGTCACAGCAGTACAAACGGAACGTTTATTTCGTAAGTTCAAATAAAAGTATATTAGCCTAGTACAATAGGTTGCAACTGGCGATACTGATGTCGCGAGTTCCGTCCTCGACTAAACTCGGTTGACTTTTTGTGAAAGTTTCTCTCGAGGTATAAAATGTTATTGAAATAAATTAAATAAGTCATTGGTTTCAAGCCACATAATGGAGTAGACTTGTTTATTTTATACATATTAGAGCACTACAATTATACATATTAGAGCACTACAAAAACACCAACTATCACAGTGCTAATTGCCTATGTCCTATAGAATAGTACAAAAAAAACAGTGCGAGATGCCACAGAAAGCTATATGCTTCAAATGCAAAAAATCGGTAGATCTTAAAAAAACAGCTTTATGTTCAATTTGTAACAACCGTTATGAGTTAGACTGCGATGGTTTTCCCGAACAAACCTACCGCCTAATGAGCCAGGAATCAAAGAAAAATTGGAAATGTAGGCCATGCATCAAAAATAAAAAATGCCTAAACACTAGCCACGTATCTAACGTCACTATGAGGAAAAAACCTGACCTATATTTATGCCGCTCCTCTTTGGAACCAAGTAGCAATGATAGCCAAAAAAATCAACAAAACGCTTCCGAAATCTTAGACTCTCATATACAGCTGTCCGAGTACGAAATCTCAGATGAATCATGTAATACTCCCAGTAAACTGTCTAAGAGCGTTGACGGCACCATATCCGAAACATTGACATTTCTAGAAATGAAAGAGACAATAAAACAGCTCACACATAAACTTGTTAGTACGGAAAATGAACTGGAAAATACGATACTAGAAAATAACAATCTCCAGTAACAATTAAACAAGTTAACTTCAGAAATAAAAATGTTAAAATTACTTTGCAATTCTTCAACCTTTGAGAATAGTCCAAGCATCAATCCTAAAGGAAAAAGACACTCTTTAATACATGGCAATACATTCTCCACACCTTCTACTCCTCTGACATATAATTCGAATATCTATTGTAACGAAAGTATCCAAATAATGTGCTTACAACAGAAAATCACGAATCTCCAACAAGAGTTGAAAGACGCACAAGAACAGATTGAAGCTTTTACAAAACAAATAGACACATTGAAACATAACATGAGAATACCTAAACAATTCCCGGCATCTGAAAACTGCGCAAAAATGTGTAACAATCTAAGCCTTAAATTAAATACTAATAATAATATTAACTTCTCCAGCAAAATTTGCATAATTAGTGATAATAATGTAAATAATATTCTAGATACTGCTGAAGACATTTTTCCAATTGCAAAAAATTTTCATTATTGCTTGCCAAATGCGGGGATATCGGATCTCCTATCAACACTCGATTTAAAACTTGTAAACTACACTTTCAAAGATTATTGTATAATCTTATCAGGCGAGAAAGACTTTGTAATTTCTAAAAACTATGAAATATTAGTAAATCACATAAAATGTAAGCTCGAAAAAATAACACATACTAACGTTATTTTATGTTCCCCTAATTTTAAAATAAATGGTAACGTAATGTTGTTCAATATGAGAATAGAAGCTTTCAACAATCATTTATATTTAAGTAACAAGACGTTTGAATATACGTACGTACACGTTTGACACAAATAGGTATCTAAAATATAATTACGATATGTTCTCTAAATTTTCAGGTAAAATTAGTAATAGTGGAATCAAAAATATATTCCAGAATTTAAAATTGTATATGCATAATTTCAACACCTTTTACGAAAATAATTATAATACTGAAGACACCACATTCATAGAAAACTTCGATAAAATTAGTCAGTGGAAACCAGGCACTATTCCTTATTATTTTAAAAAACAAACAGAGATTAAATTAAATCTACATTGCAATGGATTTGAAAAACATATTATAAACCGACCATCTTCTACAGATACATGTTCTCCAACTCATGCATTACTAAACCAGAACATAGACATAACGTCTACCCCACAAACATCAAAAGAGCTTTTTCGTGTTTAAACATATTACTATTCTACACCAAAACATAAATGGTCTTATCTCTAAGTCAGACCTTTTAACGTTAACTCTTGAGAATGAACAAAACCCTATTATGTATTACTGAACATAACATGATAGAAACTGATAAAAGCATACTAAATATCGGTAACTATAAACTAGCTTCATGTTTTTGTAGAAAAAACCGACGTGGTGGGTCTTGTATCTTAATAAAAAAATCCCTTCAATATGCACCATTAAACGATGTTAGGAAATACTCAATAGAAAATATTATCGAATGTTCTGGTATTGAGCTACTAGAATATAAAATATACGTAATATGCATTTATAGACCTCCAAGGTCAAATACAGATGATATGAATAAATTCTTTATAAACCTTAACTCCCTTCTAAGGCGATTTTGTTACAGTAAAAGGAAAGTTATAATTTGCGGGGATTTTAATATAAATCTACTTAAAAAAACTTATGATACAATTGAATTCATTCAAATTTTACATACCTACAATCTAAAATTAGGCATAAACGAACCAACACGGTTGTCAAGCAACACCTGCATCGATAACATTATCTTTAATATTAAGGGATGTACTGCAAAGGTTACTGAATATGCACTATCTGACCATACTGCTCAGTTACTCACATGCCCCGTCAAACCTAGTTCTCTACTTAAATCGTGGATCATGGAGAAAAGAGACTACTCTAAAGAAAACATTGATAAATTTAAAAAATGCATCAATTCTCTTAAGTTTAATGACGTTTTTTATAGTACAGATCCAAACCTAGCATTTGACGAGTTTTATGAATTATTCCAACTATTCTATAATCTCTGTTTTCCGACAATACAAATAAAAATATCAACAAGGTCGCACCCTCAATGGATTACAAAGGGTCTTAGAGTATGTTGTAAGCGTAAGCGGCAGCTTTTGTGGGAGTACAGGAAGCATCCTACAGAAAATAATAAAACTAGATTCATAAAATTATCCACACGATTAAATCAGATAATCAAGTTAACGCAAAAGTCTCGCAATGATAATTATATAAAAACCGCTCGAAACAAATCGCAAGCTACTTGGAAGGTTATAAACACTAATAAACTAAATATACCAAAGGAACAAATACAACAAATTACTGTGGACGGTTATACAATAACCGACCCTAAACAGATTGCAAACTATTTTAACAATTTCTTTATTGATCAAATTAAAAATGATGTACCAAACAATTCAAAATGTCAAATCCCGTTCGAATCAAAGTCAATATTTGTGCGTCCAACTTTACCGGAAGACGTCTACAAAATTATTACAGACCTAAAAAACACAAATAGTACTGGATATGATGACATAGCAACAATAATTTTAAAACACGTGTCCACTAAGTTATCGCATATTCTTAGTCATATAATAAATTTAAGTATAGTAAATGGAGTCTTCCCTGAAAAGCTAAAGTTAACCCTCATAAAACCTCTGTTTAAAAAATCTGATAAAAATGACATGAGCTGTTACCGTCCAATAGCGCTTGTACCAGTCATATCAAAGATATTTGAGAAGGTGATCCATGACAGTATTTATAATAACTTTGAGACTAACAATTTACTTTGTAATGAACAGGTTGGCTTTCGTAAAAATAAATCGATTGATATAGCAGTATATAATTTTCTCCACACTATATTAACTCACATGGATAGAAGTGAACAAACATGTGCATTGTTTATGGACCTCACAAAGGCTTTCGATTATGTGGATCACAGCATTCTACTAAATAAGTTATACGCCTATGGTGTCAGAGGGAACATCTATGATCTCATTAAATCATATTTATGTAATAGAACGCAAATAACACAAATAACAAGAATATGTCCCTTTATAAAAAAAGTGATAAATCATTCTTCCGAATGTAGACAGGTTACATCTGGCGTTCCACAAGGTAGTGTATTGGGTCCACTTCTTTTTATAATATATATCAATGACCTTCCAAAAGTGACAAAATACAGCACAATTCTATTTGCAGATGATAGTACTGTACTGTTTACAGGAGATAATAAATCACACATGGAGTCTGAGATAAATATGAATTTAAATAGCATTATAAATTGGTTAACATCAAATAACTTGCATATTAATCTTAGTAAAACAAATTTCATGACATTCAGAAATAAAGTAAGTAAAATAGCGAACATGAATATAAATTACCTTAATGATAAGATCCAGGAAGTTGACGTTACAAGATTTCTGGGTATAAAGATAGATACAAATTTAAATTTTAAAGAACATATTTATTCATTATGCACTAAACTGAATACCTTTTCTTATGCACTATTTAAACTAAGACAAACGGTTAGTACTTCTACTGTTCTTACAGCATACTACGGTTATGTTGCACCTATTTTAAAGTATTGTGTTATTTTTTGGGGTAATTCTACTGAAAAAGAAGCTGTATTTAAAGCCCAGAAGAAATGTATACGTGCCATTACTAATATAAAGCAAACTGATAGCTGTAGACCATTATTTTTAAAATTAAATATTCTTACATTACCATGTATATATATACTAGAGGTTGTACTGTTTATAAAAAAAAATATAAACTACTACAAAAAGTTGAATAGCAAGAGACATAAATTCAATATATGTTTACCAGATAATAAAACAGCATTACTAAATAAAAGTATATTATGTATGGCTCCACGCATTTATAATCATCTACCAAACTCAGTCTTAGAGATTAATGATTTAATTTTATTTAAAAACATAATCAAGACATTGTTACTAAAAAAAGCATATTACTCCGTCGCTGAATATTTACAAGATAAACTTATATAATTATGCTTCGAATGTCTTTTGTTTTCATTATTGTTTAAATTATAGTTTTATAAGTCCCTATGTATTTGTAATTTGCATGCCTCATGGTAGGATATGGCTAATGGATACTATTATTTGTACTTTTAAGAACTTTTTTGTACCCATATTCGCAAATGAATAAATGATTTGATTTGATTTGATTTGATTTGATTTGATTTGTTATTGAGTTTTTCTGTTAGGAAATTCTCAGTAGCAGCCCGGAGTTTGGAAATGTGCCCGGTTGATGGCAATAGGCTCACCACCTATTACATGGGACTTAATAACAGCATTGGTGAAATGTGGGTGTACAATTGTGTACACCTCTGCCTACCCCTTTGGGGAATACAGGCGTGATGCTATGTGATGCTATGTATCATATCGATATACCACAAACAGAAAACGGTTTTTCAATAACGCTCAACTCATGTCGACCTAAACGAAACACACTCAGATATCGTAACTTGTATCCGTTCGAGTAGCTAACGTAACTTCTCATATTCATATCAGTTGGACTGAGATATTCGCTACCTCTCAGTCCAACTCATAATGTAACCAGTTAATAATGTAGGTAATGAGACGAAGCGAATGTCGTTCCGCGTTAGCTGTTTTCGGTTGTCAACCTTTAGCGAATCGTGCGCCATACCGATATCAAATAATTTTCCAAATCGGTTCATAAATAAGGGAGTTCTGAGGTAACAAAAAAAAAAAAAAAAATATATATACAACCGAATTGATAACCTCCTCCTTTTTGGAAGTCGGTTAAAAACGGTTTTTCATATCGATATTTTTTTCTTTTTTCTTTATTAAGTGCAATGCTATGGAATAAGTGGTGACCCTATTGCCATCTTCCGTACACAATACCAAAGTCTAGGCTGCAAATGAGTATTTAATAACAACAAAAGCCAATAATACTTCCCAATAACTCCATGCTCCAGCTGTTGTTAATTAATCACTAAGTTCCAGAGTGTCTGCTGACACCCTTCAACGGACCGAAACCTGCAGG
This sequence comes from Xylocampa areola, assembly GCA_935421205.1. Classification (NCBI taxonomy): domain Eukaryota; kingdom Metazoa; phylum Arthropoda; class Insecta; order Lepidoptera; family Noctuidae; genus Xylocampa; species Xylocampa areola. The sequence goes on from OW285220.1 coordinate 14,270,120, forward strand.
GGTTACGGTAAATGCTGCAACAAATCCTGGTCCTCGGTAAAGGTGAGAGTAGGACCGTGTAGTTTCGAGGGAAATCCAGCGTGCATGATGGATTTCCACACCTAGCAAAACAAGATCTACGAACGGTTTGAACAAGACAATGGGCCCAGGACATCAGGATATCAGCGCTCCGACATTCTAATCAATGTCGCAGCACTATGCTGAGATAGGAGCCTTTTTTGGCCTTGCACAGGTTATGTTTTAATCTTTTTGTTATGGTTATTATTTGAGCACATTTTTTACTGGTCCAGAATAAAACCTTTTCTTTCTTTAAGTCTGACAACAGCTAGGAACCTTAGAAGGCTACCTTCTTCTTCCTGCCCCGGACCCAAGTTATTTGGGATTAGTGCAATATGTTTTTCTCTTGCATTCTCATCTGTCAGTCCTTACTAGGCTCCATTATAGCTTAAAAGATGTAATTAATATGATGAATTAATGATCTTAATTAATTACATACGTATGAAGGGTGCTGTTCTGATATTTTTTACTCAAACAAAATAGTATGTACCTACTTATTTTTATAGTCACACCAAATTTTTTATACCCTTTTAAAAGTAGTAAATAAAACAAGACACGCAACATTTACAATAAAAGGTGAGTTTTATCGCTTCGAGAATGTCTCTTTGTTTTTCTTTTTTTTCTTTATACGATTTGTCGTGAAATAAACGTGTTCCGTCGCACTTTACGATCACCGGCGATCCGTGATTGCTGGTTCATTGAATTTGTTTTTATTTGTCTGTTTGCAAACATTTTGTTTAGGTATAAATCTGTTCGGGCCGTTACGTGTGTCTTTTATAGTTATTTTGTAATTTGCAACTGGTACAAATTCTCTCCTTTTTACACGACTGCCCAAAAAACGTGTTATGTATTTAAGGTTCATGTATGTAGCCCGAATAGTGGAGTGTCATAGTACAATAACATCAGAATCTGGCTCATGGATAACATTTGGTGTGACATAGCTAGGTAGAAGGAGACCGTATCGGTGGCGGTTACCATGAACAACAGCATTCCCAAAGAGGGTTGACGTCAGGCAGGCGGCCGGTCATAAAACATAGCCAAAACTTTAGCAGCATTCCAGATATATGCTGCGCCGAACCCAAATAAATTGAGAGAAGGGCAGGAGGTTGATAATGATGATGTATGTAAGTTTGTATATGTTGTATGTTTGTCAGTTTCTTTAATCCACTATAATGAACTGATTTAAACGTAAAGGGTATCGTTAGAATCCTCGCATTTTTCCAAGTAACATAGGTTATTAAGATTTCCCCCCCAGGGGTTCCGTCTTGTCGTGGTGGGGGGGCTCTAGTAGCCGTGGCTTGGTCACCCACGGTGAAGCTAGAGGAACCCGGGGAGGGCCGCTCCTCTGGGCTTTGCCTGCAAGCCCATGTTGGAGCGGCGTAGGTTGCGGGCCTTATGGGGGGTGCCGCAACTGTGGTGGGCTGCGGTGTCGTAAGGGCGGCACCGCAGCTGAGAGATGGGGGGCATTTCTCCACATAAAAAAAAAGGTTATTAAGATTTAAAAAAAAGTACGAAATATATAATAATTAATTTAAAAAAATAATTAAATGTATTAAACAGAACAACAAATTGTTTATACCAGTCGTGTAAAAACGAGGTATATCCAAAATAGACAAAGTCCCAAAATAATTAAAGAAATACAGATTATCCTTGTAAAGCATTACCGCATGCTTAGCTGTATAGGGACTGAATAGATAGCAATAACGTCACCAAAAGACGTATTAAAATGTGGAAGAAGAATTCGTGGTAGTGAGCAGAGGTCAAGATGGCTTAGTGGTCAGAGCGCCTGGAGTATTTATCCGGTCGCAGGTGGGAATCCTGCTCGAAACCGTATTTTTTCTTTTTCCACAAAATATATATAATTTTAAATAAATAAAAAAGTACAATTTTGTACTTTCTCGAGTGTACAGATTGTAAATAATTTTTTTATTGTACTAAGAAAAAACAAAGTTACGTTTTCTTTTCCACTCGTTATACAATATCAAGAACAGTGCAAAAGATTATCGCATGAGATTATCGCAGGGATACAAACTAACAGCTTGTATTTGCAAAGAAATAGCAATATTTCAAATGCCTACAATAACTTTACACGTTGAAAGTCACCGTGTCTAAGGTAACTGAGGTACCGAAGAATTCTCTTTATTATTTTATAATACCCAGCAGTACGATTCTATAACTGTTTGTGTAAAATTGGAACATTTGTTTTAATCATAATATTATGATCTTTAATTCTTTACGGGTCCATTAGGGACTGTATGAAGCCGCCTGTAAAATGCTCTCTTAATAAATTAAAATATAATAATAGTTTTTATGTAGGTATGTTTTTAGGGTCCCGTTCCTCAAAACGAACCTTTATAAAATCATGTCGTTGTTCGTCTGACTGTCAAGACCCTTTTCCTGAAAACTCGTGAAGGTATTAAGTTAAAATTAATATGAAATACGTAGGTTTGGAGCTGTAAAAAATCAGGCTACCAAGCCAACGCATTAAAAAAAAGACAATTAATGCCGCATGTTTTGAAACTTTCCAGTAAATCAAAACTTGAGGGCTTCCCGTTGACACGCAATCATGAAATTTGACATGAAGCAAGGTTTGACAGCACAACAAAAGGAAAACATCCAAAAATGTGTTACATATATAGTAATATTAATATCACGTTTTTATGCAATTTACATTTGCATGTGTAGTTGAAGAATTAATATCAGTGTTCCGCAAAGTTTTTGTGTTCTATGTGTATCTAGAAAACCGGAAAATGGAGCTACACCATAAATGAAAAATAAATTTTTACATAATATCTATCAACATTTATTAAAATGTTCAACGTAACAATATTTATTATTAATCAACAAACCTAAACCTTATAATGCAGAAAAGGTATTTAATGCGAAACATGCATGAGCTTGTTTAACTGACCAGAAGCGATCCAAAGGAATAGGTAATCGTTGTTTTTATTATGGTAAGAGTTGAAAATCCTAATTCACTTTAACAACTTTTTTTATAGAAATGTTCGGATCATAGTTTGTGAACTCCAGTACCTAATGTTAATTATACGGAGCCCTCGGTGCGCAAGTCAGACTCACTTGTCTGTTTTTGTTTTATAAGATTCAATAGAAATTATTAACTAACCTAACCTAACTTCCTAATCCTAACTAATATTATTAATTAATAGCGATTGTTTGTTTCTTTGTTACCTTTTCACGCCTAAACCACTGAACCGATCATCCTGCAATTTTGCAAATACGTTGTCAGGTGCACAGAAACGGACATAGGGTAACTTTCATCCCGAAAAAATGTACTGAAAACAACAATAACGTTCTTATGATAATAGATGGCGCCACGTGTCTTTCGGATCATGACTAAATTTTAAATTGAAGTACCTAATACATTTTGTGAGTCTAGAGTGTCGATAGACCGGTTCTTCCTCCCGCGAGCGAAGCCGTGTTACTCCAAGCGCTCCGCCATCCAAAATCCCTGTGATAATGTTATGCATACGTTAGTAAAATCTAGCTTAACATATTTAAGCAGCTAGTATACAGCCTTACCGTAATTTGGCAATCACTTCCAAATCTATTATATAAAAATCTCGTGTCACAGTGTTTGTTATCGAACTCCTCCGAACGGCTTGACCGATTTTTATGAATTTATTTGTGTATATTTGGTAGGTCTGAGAATAGGTCATAGGCTACTTTTTATACCCCTGTGTGATAGGGTGGCCCTATCCAGAACATTTATATGGCAGAACGTTTGTGGGGCACAGTTAGTAACCCTATAAAAGGGAATGCTGAAAAGCTTTGCAATTCACAGTGTAATCTATCTTTTTGTTTATGGAACATTAAATGGCATTACGCCTGTATACCCGGAGGGGTAGGCATAAGTGTTAACAGTTGTGCACCCACATTTCACCAATGCGGTTATTAAGTCTCATGTAGTAGAGCCATCTATCGGCCAAAATTCTAAGTTCCGAGCTTTTACTGAAAATTTCCCAACAGACAAACCCAGTAGCACTACCTGACCCGGGAATGAAATCCAGGTCCTCACGCAGTCAGTTATGTGTAAAGCACCCTATAATAAACCACTGTGACCTAATTAATTATCCATTATATAGACAATAGCTTACAAATATACGAACTGGGTCAGCTATCGAATCCGTGCCTTATCACTCCGACCGCTCGGTGATCAACCTTCGTCACCGTACCTAAGTACAAACAAAAGTTAGAAAACAGAAGATCCACTTCGAATAACTAATGAGAAATACGCGTACATATGAAGTAAGAAATAATTATTTACAAATCAATCTATCAAATGCATTAAAGCATGCGTAGCGAACTCTAAAATTATAAATTTTTCTCCGTCCCGTCTCGTCTCCCGGATGAATACTCCAAGCGCTCTGACCACTAAGCTATCTCGACCTCCGCTCATTACCCCGAATTATTTTGCTACATTTTCATACGTCCTTTGGTGATGTCATCACTACCTATCTATTCAGTCCCTATACAGGTAACTGAACTAAGGTATTTTCCTATCCACAAAAAAAAAAAATGAATTTTTATAATTTATTGTTTGCCTAAAAGGCCACAGCTCAGCAAATTCTGTATTTGAGTGAAGTGCTGATTTTCACCTACAGCCTCACGATGACCATAAACCAATGCATCAGTTCTCCATGAGGAACTAGTATTTTGGAATTAGAGGTAAGTACCGTTCTTGTCCCTTGACACAACCAGCCCGTAAATGTCCCACTGCAGGGCAAGGGCCCCTTCTCATACAAAGAAAGCACGAGCATTGATCACCATGCTAGCTTACTGTAGGTTGGCGATTTCAACCTACCAAGTCCAGGTTCCCTCACGATGTTTTCTTTCACCGTATGCCTGTGATAACTTAGATTAACTAAAAAAGTACAATTATGATATCGAAAAAAGTCACATTGGTATATGATTGCCAGGTTTGAACCCACAACGTGCAGGTGAAGAGGCGGGTCCATAACCACTCGGCCACCATGACATCTATAAACCCCAAAATTTTAATTATCGTAAACTATATAAAGAGGTTATATACAGAACCTTTTACCTACTACATCTGTGAAATCAGAAACAAAATTTGACGTAGTGACACGCTTTTGAATACTCAGAAACAAAATAACGGCATTTTTTTACCAGATTATTTATCATTTTATTGAATAACTACAACCCAGCGGTTTTTATTTCTTTAAATACGCATCCCCAATTAAATCGTCTATGGTTGGAAGGAATATTTTACTGTACCCCACGACACGTAGCTTGACAGCCGGTCTTTTAAGAGTTCAGTTAGCCTTCTTAATATTCCTGCTTAGTGGTAAGTACCCGGATGAGCTGGGCAGAAGATATGATAGTAATGGTGCCATGCCACTCTCATTAAAATAGTGTAAATATTTTGGCTATATTCATTTAACTTTTAATTATTCTACTCAATAGAATGTGGTGCTAACTGTTTAATTGATCTAGTAAGTGCATCACGATTGATCGTTGGACCGACAAGTCAAAGGTCGCAAGTTTGAATCCAAGGCACGCACCACTGACTTTTCGAAGTCATGTCATCATTATCATTATCCCCCTGCCCTTATCCCAATTTATTTGGGGTCGGCGCAGCATACCTATATCTGCTAAAGTTTTGGCTATGTTTTATGACCGGCCACCTGCCTGACGTCAACCCTCTTTGGGAATGCTGTTGTTGGTGGTAACCGCCACCGATACGGTCTCCTATCTAGCTATGTCACACCAAATGTTATGCGCCATGTGCCATGCGCCAGGTTCTGATGTTATCCTAATATCACACTTTACTAACCGGGCTATAATAACATATACGGCCTACAATACCTAAACAGCATAATTATTCACAAAACAAACAAGTTCGGTCTCTGTTATAACAACACACACAATTCATCTTGACTCTCACAGGGTTTAGGGTACTTCAATCGGAACTTGTAGCAAAGAATCCATTGTTTTGAACAATTTTGCATTCACCACAGTATCTCTCAAACGACTTTCGAAGTCATGTGCGTATTATAAATTAATTATCAACGCTTAAAACGGTGAAGGAAAACATCGTGAGGAAACCAGCACACCTGACAGCTGTTCTCGATGGTGTGTGAAGTCATGTCAGAGGCCCACGGGGGTTTAAACTCCTAAACTAGGTTGTTTATTACTATGAGAAGAAGAAGCAAGGTTGATGGCTCTCCATCTATTTCATAAAGGTTATCTCAACTGTCCATACTGCGGGAGGTGATAGCTGGGATCAGTACCTATGAAAACCACACATAATATGTTCCGCAATATGTTACGGTACAGATAACTCTTTCAAATATATTATCGCATGCGTGGCGAACTCGGAACTTATACATTTTAGAGTAGAAAAAAATATACGGTCGTGTGCTGGATTTGAACCTGCGCCTCCCGGATAAATATTCCAGGCGCTCTGCCAACTAAGCCATCCCGACCGAGGTGTCTAAATTTACACGGGAGGCGCAGGTTAAGATTCGGTTCACGAAGGTATTTTTTTTATCCACATAATGTAACGATTTTCAAATGATATTGAATTTTCATATGATTCGTAAAATACGACTTATCAATAGCAAATATATAAAATTGTGATAAGGGATGTTGTCATAAAAGGGTAGTGTACTAGTAGTACTAAACTCCTCCTTTAAAGTCGGTAAAATAAACTATACTATGTTTAAATTTTTTCTTAATTATTATTTTAAACAAAAAACGTAGTCGGGATGGCTTAGTGGTCAGAACGCCTGGAGTATTTATCCGGCAGGCGCTCGCGACCTTAATCTTTTCCATTTAATATTACAGCTTTAGAGTTCGCTAAGCATGCGTTAATGATTTTCAAAGATTTATCTTTAAAAATGTAGCTACAATTTAATTATTTTATAGGTCTATTTATCAAAACTAAAGTAGGTACTACTTTTAATTTAATTTAATTTCAATAAATACTTGTAATTCCAACAAATAAACTCCTAGTACCGCATTGCGTTCAACAAGAATATAAGAAAATACCCGGGCATAGTTCGATGCTGCAATTATAATAAATTTGGTGGGAACGTGTAGGTAGTTTAAGTTTAGTTTGGCTGCAAGAGACTTATATCGTACGGGCCCCGTGGGTATCACTGAGGTTAAACGTACTGGCGAATACAAAGAGTAATGAACGAGTATAATTTAAATAAATATTACTATTATTAAAAATATTATGTGATAAGGGGCATCCGAGTAGACGGCTCCCCTGATTGTAAGCGATTACCGCCGCCCATGGACACCCGCAACCCCAGAGGAGTCGCAAGTGCGTTGCCGGCCTTTTAAAGGGTTAGGGCCTCCGTTACCGTCACTCACTCGGCGAAACACAACGCAAGCGTTGTTTCACGCCGGTTTTCTGTGAGGCCCTGGTATCAATCCGGTCGAGCCGGCCCATTCGTGCCGAAGCATGACTCTTCCACGGTGACAATAATATATAATATTATACTAAGGAATAATAAATTAGGTAGATAGATAGAATTTATTTGTATAAATTCTGGGTACAATAAATTAGATGATATTACAATTCGAGGTGCCGTACAAAATCTGTTTACAACAATCGTACAAACATTAGAAATTATGCTTAAAAATATAAATCCAATTAATTAACAATAGACATTAAACATTAAATTGTAATATATAAAAAATCGATGGACAGTTTACATTTGTTGAAATAATTTTATTATAATTTTTATGTAATTCAACATGGCGAATTTAATATTTTAGCAAGCCAAAATTATTAGCTTTAATGTCATTTTAAGAATAATTAGGTAGAGGCAATTTCACGAACGTCGGATAAATTATATCCGAGGTATATACCTCGGAAGTAAGTTATCTGATGTTGGTGAATCAAAGATCTCCTTGACATGAGTAAAGAGAGCTCCAGTTTGACTCGCGACATCGCCGTGGGCTCAGCTCATGACTGGCTCCGTTCGAGTTTGAAACCAGTCGGGCAATCCCGAAAAATGCACGTGAGTCATGCAATTACCTGTTCAAATATATGCACATACGCAAGCGATCCACCGTACAGTGTCCACCACCGAGTAAAGTAATTGCATGTCTACCCTCAATATTGTGGAAGTAGTAGATATTGTATTTAATTGCATTCTAAGTATATCAATTATATTATATTTTAATGAAGTAAATGAACTAAGAGAGGGCATTTATTTGTTTTATCACTTACGCATTGGTACTCTAATAATGTTGGATATTAAAATAATACCAGTCTCCCTAAAACCACAATACACATGAATATGAATGAATAAATATCACTTTTGTCCCCACCTGTACACCTACGTTCAACTTAAATTAACTTGGCGTATATCAGGTCTTCCGTTAATCTGACATCTACATATGTTGTTGAAACGAAGAAATCGTCTTCTGTCCCTTTCTAGAGCAATTTATCCTTGTCTCGCGTAGATATATCAGATGGAGAACTTGAACTAATTCATGCCATTTTCAAACTGAACGACTTTTACAGCACTTGAGAATTGGCTAAAATCCGAGGAGATTGTGTTTTGAATTTGGAATTACCTAATGCTTTTATGATGGTTTGCGTGGGAGTTGCGAAAGAATCTTTTTGAATTAAAGTGGGGGACTAATTCTGCTTTAGGTTTAGGTAATTACTTCCCTAGAAATTGTAAGATATATTTGGTTTATTTACGTTATTGGTTTTGTAAGTTGTTTTCCTGTTTATTGAGTTCAAAACTATTTCTTTAGTTACGTTGTATATTGGATCACATACGTTTATTTTAATGAATTAAACTGAAAAAAATATAATAATAAGACATTCTTTGTTATAAACTGCCTCGTTGGTCTAGTGGTCCCAAGCGCGACTGCTGAGTATGAGGTCTTAGGTTGGATTCTAGATCGGGCAAAGTGTTATTGAGATTCTCAGTAGCATTAGTTTGAAATCGTGCCCGGTAGATGGCAATAAGCTCACCACCATGCAGTCCCATACATGGGACTAAATAACAGCATTGGTGAAATGTGGGTTGTACACTGCCTGTGTTGTGCCTGCCCTTCGGGTAATACTGGCGTGATGCAATATTATGTTATGTTTAATTAATAAAATGAATGTCGTTTTAAATTGTGGTTTCAAATCTGGTACTACCTGAGAGACTTTTTCAACGTCCTTATGATGTATTTTCTTACTTAATCTAAGAGTATCTAATATCTGTTATATATCAATGACCTATCATTATAGTTTGAAATAAATCTAAGAGTTGTTACAAACATGTGCGGGCTGGCATTAATCGGCACAGCCGGGCGGTAAATCGAATATATGCAGATGAATATTCGGGAATCACAAACCGCTCGGCTGCCGCACATGATCACTTGGCTTTGCAACTGCCGACTTATGCCGGTCGGCTTTTAGTTATAATTTTAGTTTAAAGTGCTACGTATGTGGGACTGCCGAATTGACTGATGTGTCGACCCGAATGAATTACCTGATCGGCACAAGCCGATTTAAACCGAACAAGTGCAGTAATTGCTTCGGGTCGGCTTTGTTTCTTCTACAAATATTGCCGAACCTACAATGCTGGCCCGCTTTTGTGTGTAGCAACCCTAAGACATCATACAGGTATAAAGTGAACGAGAATATCGTGAGGAAACCTGGTTTTGAATGACTGAAATCGTCAACCCGCAGTGAGCTAGCGTGGCGATCAATGCTCGCGCCTTCTCTCAATACATAGCATAGCGTGACGCTTGTATTCCCCGAGGGGGTAGTCAGAGGTTTACACAGTTGTACACCCATATTTCACCACTGCTATTATTAATTCCCATGTAATAGGTAGTGAGCCTATTGCCATCTACCGGGTACAATTCCAAACTCCGGGCTGCTACTGAGATTTTTTCTAACAGAAAACTCAATATCACTTTGCCCGACCTGGGAATCGAACCCGAGACCTCATGCTCAGCAGTCGCGCTTGGGACAACTAGACCAACGATTCTCTCAATACAGTTATAAATTATAGTTCCTTACAAATTGACCTCTTATTAAATAGACCTTATAAATTAGAAACTCGTTTAATTAAACGTAGGTATTTCCTTTAATTGTACAGATTAATCTTTCAAACTCATTAACGCATGCGTAGCGAAATCTAAACATTTTTGTGGAAAGAGTAATGCGTGTATTAACTGCAAAGTTAGTCGTGTCGGTTCAGTCGCCTGTATAGGAATTGAACAGATAGCAACGACGTCAAGACATTAAAATATGGAAGAAGAATTCGGAGTAGTGAGCAGATGTCGCAATGCCTTAGCGGTCACCGCCTGGTATTTATCAGGTACGCAGATTCGAATCCTGCTCACGACCATATTCTCCTTTAGTTTATTTAGGTAGGTGTATATAAAGCATATTACCGGCATAAATCGGAACCATTCACGATTTTGCTCAGCTTGTGATATAAATTCTACATTATAGACACCAAGTTTTCAAGTAAACAGTGCCCTATTGTTCGCTAATTCGTTAGCGGATGGCACAATATATAAACTTGAGGCGATTAGTTAGCTGTACTTATAAAATACCCACAACATTACAAGGGTCCTTTTAGTATCGCCTTTACTAAAAGGGGATCACATAGATGTGGTCATAGGCTTTTTGGTAATTTTGGAAAACCTGCTGTTGTTTTAATGACGTTGGTCACGTGATGCGTTTGACGTCACTCGCCAGTAAACATTGTGTATTCTCTCAGTGATTGAAGCCATGTTTACTGGCGTGTGACGTCACCAGTGTTTTTATTATATTATTTCGAGTGAATTAAGAACTTTGGCGTCAGGTCTAATACCTTGACTTGTCACATAACGACGAATAGAAGGTAATATTACCCGCCTATAATTGTCCCACTGTATGGTAGGGCCTCTTCTCATACAGAGAAGGCACGAGCATTGATCACTACGCTAGCTCACTGCGGGTTGGCGATTTCAGATCAGCTGGTCCAGGTTGCCTCACGATGTTGTCCTTCACCACAGGCATACCCTGTGGTGTCTTAGATTAGCTATAAAAGTATGCATTGTAACATGCTAGGTTTGTATCCACAACGTGTGGCTTTAAAGAGGGCTCGTAACCACTCGGACACTACGAAATTAAATTTTTTTGCGACATTTTAATTTAAAGGAATTACATCATATCAATTTTATAAGAACACACAATTATTGAGATCATTTTTTTTTTTTATGTATTGCCTTTGAATCTCTAAGGATTAAAAGTTCTCAGTAATATTAATTAACGACAGTAATTACGTGAAAATTGAATTTTTAAAGTTTTCCAGTTAATATCTATCACACAATTTACATAGATTCATCAGTTTTTATTAATAATGGTTAATATATAAAATAAGAGGACAGGCTGCGCTGATCCTTAATAAATTGGGATAAGGGATGATGAGGATGATACCTAGGTAGATTGAAAGCAGAATAACAAAGTTATAAACAAGCTAAAATACACGTACCTTAAAAATTTTTGGACGGATCTTTGCGTACGACATGTGTGAAGCATGCCTAGTCATCCAATTTCACTTTTCATACACGAGCTAAACGCCTAAAAATACTTAAAACTCATCCACTTGGCGCCAGTACGGTACGTGTAATCTATGTGTGTGTGTGCTTAATCTATGCTTCGGTTATGACAAGGCAAGGTTCCATCCGTATTTTTTTCAAATCCGTGGCTCAATTATATAATAATTGCCTGTAATATAAATTACACGTGTATTTATCAAAATACATAAACTTGGCCCACACAATACATATCGCCGAGTCAGCCGCGCGAGCAGTCTCGCGGCCGGGACTGCCGGCAAATTCCCGGAAAATTCCCGGGCAATCAGACACAACGTCCCCCAAGAGGGCGCAGCACTAGTGTGCCCACAATCATATGAATATTTAAGTATATCGTTTTTGAAGGCACTTTATGATATTACAGAGGTATGGTGCTGTCTTTTGTCACATTAATTCGGTTTGATTCTTGGCTCAGGCAATATTTTATAATGAAAAGAAAACGTTTTATAATATGCCCCATTGCTTGCATTGATTGCAAGCGCGGCTACTGAACTATCCTAGGTTCGATACACTTTCACGTTCTTTATATACGACAAGACTTTGCAGACCTTCAGATTTTTAATACGGCCCTTAATCTTTTGCCAATGTAAGAATAATATTATCAAAGGGATAAATATGAATTTATGACAGTTAATATACAGAGGTCATATCATGCGCGCACTACACTCTCGGTTGCATTATGATCCTCGTCTCTGGCTCGGGTGTTAATCCAGCCTGAGACGAGGATCATAATGTATATGAGTAGAATTAAAATAATAGCTCACTTCAATTATATATCTGCCTAGCCTTTTCCCAATTACATCAGGGTCGGCGTCCAGTCAAACCGGATGCAGCTTAATACCAGTATTTTACATGGAGCGACTGCCTATATGACATCCACAACCCAGTTACTGGGCAACACGATATCTCGTGGTATGACTGGTCGTCAGACTTTCAGGCCTCTGAGTACCCGTAACGGCCGTCATAGATCGACGGCTTATCGTGCTCTCCGACGCACGGAGGGGTCTCGATATGATGATGGTCCCCCATCCACAGGCCAAGCACAGCTTAACCTCAATCGGTTGATCTTTGCGGCTGCTACTTAGCCACGAGCCCCTCTATCATCATTAACTTTTTTAAACTCTGTCCTAAATTCTATTAGATCATATCCACACTACAGTGAAGTAAGACATCTGTTTCACACTACTAGATTCCAAGCGCCCCACTATTTTCCTACAGATTCCGATAACGTATTTTAAACGGATCATACGGGTGGATTTTTGTATCTCGTGACTCATATATTTTACTTGAAATATTCGTGAAATGTAGATGTCCTTAATATAGTTAAGTTTATTTTCTTTGAATATTTTACTTATTATTTATTTATTATTACTTAATTTCATGCACACACATAATTACGCATGCACACACGCATACACATACACCCACACGCTCACTACAATAGCTACATACACATATATCATCACACTAAATGATTCTAAATCTCATGCTCAAAAACCCACTACCCAGTTACGGATACACGATTACCAAATTATACGTCAGACGTCCGGAAGGAATTATATTCCTTAGCTGTGCGAATAATAAAACTATTAGCGAAACGCTTCGAGCGTATTGGTGGTATTTCTACCCTATAAAGGTGGAGTATTGCCGTGTGTCTGGTTGCCAGTGATGGAGCGGGTTTGGGAGAATAAGGTTCTATATTTCACACTCGCCGAAATGCAAACGATCAATCGGCCTAGCCTTTTCCCAATTAAATTAGAGTCGGCTTCCAGTAATACCGGATGCAGCTTAATATCAGGATTTTACATCGAGCGACTGCCTCCACAAGTTACTGAGTAACACGATATCTCGTAGTATGACTGGTTGTCAGACTAGTTCAGTTCTCTGACTACCCGTAACGGCTGCCATAGAACTTAATTTAACAACCGGGACCGACTTCTTAACGTGCTCTTCAAGGCAAGGCGGGGTCTCGGTATGAAATGATGGTCACCCATCCACAGACCGACTGCGGCAAACGCAGCCTCAATCGATAGAACTGTGCGGCTGCAAAACCCTTCACGAGTAAGGATGGAATTTCTACCATAAGGGTGGCGTATTGTCTTGCGTCTGGCCGTCCGATGATGGAACGGATTGGGAGAATTAGGTGGTGTCATTCCAACGTACACTTGCCGAAATGCAAACGTTAAAATACCGATAACCAAGCAAGTCTTCTGTGTGTAAAATCTATCATGGATGCTGTGGTAGACCGGTTCTCGGGACCGAGCTACATTCACTGTAACCTGGTGAATTCTACCTCTTGATTGGATCTCAAAAGTCAGGTCTCTAACCCTCAATGAAGTACACGTCGTAGTTTTGGGAGATATTCCTGTTTTATTTAACGTTTTCAATTACCTTGTTCGCGGAAATTTCGAGAACTCAGAGTACTGAGGATAGCTTTATGTTAATAAATAGTATTTGTGTGTGTAAACATCCGAATAATTGTGTTTGTATATAAACTCGTACATATGTATAATGAATGATTAAATATATCACTAGATAATATTTACTAGGTATAACTGAACTATGAACTGCCCAGTGGTCGCATGTGCGACTGCTAAGCCTGAGATCCTACGTTCAATTCCGTGGTCTGGCAGTGTTCTAGGGTTTATCTGACAGGAAATCCTCAGTAGCAGCCCGGAGTTTGGAATTGTGCTGGTTTCTAGCAATAGCATCACATGGGACTTAATAACAGCGTTGGTGAAATTTGGATGTATAACTATACCTCTGCCTATCCGCTCGTGGAATATAGGCGTTATGCTATGTCGTAAGATAAAACAAAAATATGGTGATGATATTATACTAGTGTATCTGCCAAGCCTTTTTCGAAATATAATAATAGGGTCGGCTTCCACTCCAACTGAATGCAACTTTATACCAGTATTTTACTATACGTATTATCAACTTAGCTATCCCGATATTTTGTAGTTAGATTACCAGAGATCTGACTACCTACAAGAACTGACATCCGGGACTGATGATTTAACGTGCTCTCCAAGGCACGACGTGGTCCAAAAACAAAGTTCAAATATTGTCAGACAGAATATCTTTACTAGCGAGAAAAAAGAAGACGCCTTCAACCAAATAGAGATATTTCATTCCAAAATCGAGATATCCCATCCCAAAATTGCTCACCCGTTTTCTCAACCACTACAAAAGATTATGTCCAATTAAAAGGCGGATAAGTTCAAGATGTAAGCATTTACGTCGGTTCCGTTGATATTACACATTAAATAGAAGTGCGCTGGCATTGCGCCAATTCTCAACAATAACTTGGCCAAACCTTACTCGGTTAAATGTAGGTCTTTCAGATAGAAAAAGAGCTATGAATTTCTGATGTTTTTGTTAAATTTAATGTTTCCTATTAATTTTGACAAGACATACATGTATATCATAATGCTTAAAAGAAATCGCTTCTTTACATAGGGCACGCCGTAATAGTGGTAGTAAGGCCCGTATTATAAGAGTGGCTGGAGAGGTGACACGGTGTCCTAGGCTTCCGAATGAGCCAGTTTGGGCCGAACTACACCATGACGTCATACGGCAGTAAGGATTCACGATTTCTCACTTCCTGCTGTGATTAGATACAGGATCAGGAGTGAGAGCCGTTGTGTTGCCGTTGCCACCTGCGAGGAGGTGATATTCGCTAAGGAGGCGTCGTAAAGGAAGAAAGAGGCGAACTCCGCTCACTCCGCAGAAGGCGCGCCAGGCACCGAAAGGTGCTCGACGCTCTTCGGCTATCGTGAGCTGTGGTCTGTAGGTGACGGACTTGGGTAGTTTGCCGCCGATCAACGCCAAGCCCGACACGGTACGTCGCGCTTCTGTACGTGCGCTTCTCCGAAGTGTCTGTGCAGGCCCGCTGTGGCCGGCCTGTACAAATCATGGGGTCTGTTGGTACCCGACCATAACCTGCTGGGGTTGCGTTGAATGTCTGCGATCCCTGAATTCCGGTATAGGTTAGTGGAGACCGTGTGGTTTATACGAGGTAGGAGTCCCGCACAGCGTCCATACCGTATTGCCAACACATAAAATTAATAGGACAAAGATGTTGAACTATCATCATTACTGAACTATCGAAGAGGCAAACTTTCGAGAGATCGAAGTATCGTTAATAAAACATAACATAACATAGCATCACGCCTGTATTCCCCGAAGGGGTAGGCAGAGGTGTACATAGTCGTACACCAACATTTCACCAATGCTGCTGTTAAGTCCCATGTAATAGGTGGTGAGCCTGTTGCCATCAATAAGTATCGTTAATACCTCACAAATACGACCCTTAACAAGCCTCTCGCTCTGTCACTAGGCTCTCCTGTCTAGTCTCGTATGATGATGGGTTCTTTGTTTCTCTCCTCCATTGCGCTTTCTTTAACGTCTGTGTTGGAAGCCATAGGGCTCAAATTTAATAATTGGGATTCTTTTTGTTGTAAAATTTATTAGTGCATGTTGCTATTATCTCTTTTCTTTTCCCCTACTCCTCCAATAATCAAAAATTTATTATTGTGGCGTCTTTCTTGTTGGTCACCACTTTAGATCCTGGCTCACAAAAGTTGTAGGGGCTAGGAAAATGTGGCGCACTTGTACCATAGATATGTTGGACGCAAGAGTAAGTTTGAATGTGCTGGTGGTATGAAAATCGTTGGTCATGGTATGGGCATGTGATGTGGAAGAATGAGGACCACTTCAGGAAGTTTTTGTTGTAAATGTGTATGTGATAAAAAATAAGGAATACCAAGGAAACTTTGGGTGGACTGTGTGATAATAGTTGGAATGCGGTAGATGTATGATGGTGAAGAAACACAAATGTAGTGCAATGGTATTTTCAATCCCTTTTCTAGATATTATAGTAATTAATCTAGTCAGAAACATAGAATAAATTATTTTTGCAAATACTTACACAAATCGGATCGTCTTCTGAAATGAAATGCGAAGTTATTTATTATGAGAATTGTATTCTCAGAGGGCTACGTTCTAAAAATAAACTGGAAAGTTTAAGGCTATCAGGAACATGAAGCAAATTAATCTCTACTGGTAGATTTTTTTATTATTTACTGTCTTGAGACTCATTCCTATTAATTTTGTCTACGGCTATGCAATATTACTCACGTACATTTTTAGGAATTTTTGGACTAGTTTTGATGATCTGAGCTGATGGCAATGTCGCGAATTGAACTGCTGAGGTGAACTTGAGTAAGGGCTACTAAATATGAATTCCTCTCTTATTTCAGCAATGATATTCAGTGTTCATGTGTCATCATCATCTTTCCTGCAAGATGTCAAACTGAATTGTATTTTATTGTAGAGCAGTGATAGCGGAATGGTATGACCGTTGGACTGACAAGTCAAAGGTCGCAAGGTCAAATCAAAGGCAAGCACCACTGACTTTTCAAAAAAAATGAAGGAAAAATAAGGTTGTGAGTAGGATTCGAACCTGTGGCTTCCGGATAAATACTCCAGGTGCTATGGCTACTAAGTCATCTCGACCTCTGCTCACTACCCCGAATTCTTCTTCCACATTTTAATACATCTTTCCTGTCAATTAATGTTCACCGGTTACTACTCACATGCATTTTTCGGGATTACCTGACTAGTTTCGAACTCGAACGGAGCCCTTAGTTATGAGCTGTGCACGGCGCGCCGATGTCGCGAATCAAACTGGAGTTGCATCGCGCCGCGTAGCGTTTCGCACGCGCCGATGATGTACTCGGTGTCGGAAGTACTCGTGTGTTTCCGCCACTCGTCGTGTCCTAGATATTGTCTTTACTATTCATGCCGGTGCATACTGCGCTGACTGTGTCACACTCCAGGCTTAACTCACTTTTATATGTCATGGACTTCAGAGCTGGTTTCCAAGCAGGAGGCAACGTCCAACCACTATCTCCGTTGAAGTTCGGGCGACGGCTTATTTCGATAGCTTCACGTACTTTTCGCGGTACGAAGTGTTTCTCCCTCGCTAGTACATCTTTCCTGCTCACGACCTCATTTTTCTTTCCAATTTTTTTTTTAACTTTAGATTTCAGCATTAAGTTTACTGTTAGTTCTGGGTGATAAGAACCAACGCTGGTTTTTAGCTGCAATCCACAAGTGCCATATGCTTGAATTAAAAATAAATATATCGACTTACTATACAAATCAAATAACTTTCAAGAATTTCCAAAACAGTTTTTTAGGTCAGAGCGCCTGGAGTATTTATCCGGGTGGTGCAGGATCCTGATCTAACAGTTATTATTCTTTCAACAAAAATTTATAACTTCAGTAAAACCTTCTTCTGCATAAGTATCAGTCCCAGTACGTTTCACAAGATAGCCGCTATTGCACCAAGCTATTGCCTTGACTTGAATGTATGACGATTTATGAGAATACAACATACATTTTTCCCCATATCAATGGCAAAGACCAACCATTTCCGATAAAAAGCCAGTCAGAACTAGTCAGAAGTTTCTCTAAAAAGATTTTTCAATTGGAACGAAGCAAGAATTACTAACGGCTAAGAAACTTTCCCGGGAGCTCAAAGTTAGGGTATAGTTCCTGAGAACGGCTGCACGAGTTAATTAGTCACGTGTATATTTGATGAACGACCCCGTCTAGAAGGTTCCTCAATCAACTGGGACTATGCAGTTTTGATTACGTTTAAGTAATTAGGTATAATTTGTTTTGTAGTTATTGTGGTTAATAAACTAGGTTTTCGAGCTAGATGTTTCATAATATCCATATTAACTCAATGTCCCATAATTTTTGGAATCAGATTCAGTTTTGAGAGGTTTGAAATATATATTAGATAGGTATTAGATAGAGGGTAAAGAGGACCATCTCAGTGTATAAAAAGGGTCCATTAAAAATTCCAAATTAAGGTGATGCCACGCTAGCAAGAGGGTAGATTTTAAAAATAGCGCCAAGAGTTCTAAGAATAGGATAGTAAATTAAAATGGGAAATTAAGTCTTTCGCTTTGTTATAGTTCGTTAAATACCTTTTAATTAATTATTATGAAATTATTAATTAATTTATATTACATTTTCAACTCGGCACACTTCATTAATACTTTTAATACTCCTCCTACCGTATTTCGGTCACGGTGGCCTATCTCTACAAAGATTAGCCAAACAGTTAGTTAGTTTAATTAGTAGTTTAGAAACGACCAGTCCGAACTGTCAGCGCCTCAGTGTATCTCAGCCTATCCCTTTGGGGAATGTAGGCGTGAGGCCATGCTTTTTATGTCATGCTACAATAATTATGTTTCATATTAATTATTGTTCAACGGTTATTACTTACGTGCAAGTCAAACTTTTGAGGTTTGACTTGTCGCAGGCTCAGCTCATTAATACTATATTTTACCTTATAAAGGTATGTTCTATCATAATTCTTTGATCATTTGGTTTATCGTGAATTATTGCTCATATATTTCTTTCTATTCTTGGATACTAAGATCAAAACCAGCAATAACTAACACTGAACGAACGAGATTATAATTGAAAATGTTCTACAACAAAACTTCTGAACGTTATTCACACACACACACACACACACACACACATAACGTACAGAATTCTAATTTAACAGATAGCACAAACGTATAGCATAATCCGCATCATTTGGCTAGAGTGGGCAAATTTAGCTGATCAAAAAGACTCCCTTTGGAGATTTGGGGCTTTGAACAATATTCAAGCTTTTTATTATTATGAGGGTAGGTACTGCAATCGGTGGATGGAACCAGTAACTGTCTATAATAACAATCCTTTTTCAATTTTACCCGGTTGCTGTGCATGCGATCGCGAACCCACGTAATCGAGTTTTTATACCACCGAGTGTTTCCGTTTCTCTTTCTGTTTCGTACATAATGTATATTAGTTTTTAGTAGCGGGATGTGCTGGAGCTTTTGCTGTTTTAAAAGTTGTGGTGGAGAAGAATTCCTTGTAAACGAATAGGTGAATTAAAACGATATTATTAATATTTTATCTGCGTTATATTGCAATTTTTTATGTCAAAGGATTAATTACATTGAATAATATACGTACAAAATATCTAAAAGTAAAAGTCTTTCTAAATACAGAAAAAGAAACTTATATCGTCCATTCCACGGACCCTTAACAATAATACGGACGGAGAGTTGCGTACGACATGTGAGAAGCATGCCTAGTCATCTAATTTCGCTTGTCATACACGAGCTAAACGCATACAAGTACTTAAAACTCAACCACTCGGCGCCAGTACGCTGCGTGTTTGTGTATCTATATATGCTTTGCTTATGACAAGGCAAGGTTAAATCAGTATTTTTTCGTGGTCCATGCATGGTCGTGGCGTATGTTTTCATCGCTGTCTTTGAAACCAATCTGCATAGCCTCATAGGTCATCTTCCAGTCTAATATCTGCCTAGCCTTTTCCCAATTACATTGGGGTCGGCTTCCAGTCAAACCGGATGCAGCTTAATACCAGTATTTACATGGAGCGACTGCCTATCTGACCTCCACAACCCAGTTACTGGGTAACACGATATCTGGTGGTATGACTGGTGTCAGACTTTCAGGCCTCTGACTACCCGTAACGTCTGCCATAGATTTTAATTTGAAAACTGGGACTGACGTGCTCTCCGAGGCACGGAGGAGTCTCGGTATGAAATGATGGTCACCCATCCACAGACCGACCGCGGCAAGCGCAGCTTAACCTCGATCGATCGATCTGTGTGGCTGTTACTTAGCCACGAGCCCCTCAAGATCTTCAATCATCTTCCAGTCTAACCGGATGCAAATTAATATCAGTATTTTACATGGATCCACTGCCTATCTCAGCCCAGTTTCTGGGTAACACTATCTTATGGTAAGATTCGTTTGCAGACTATCAGGCAATTGAATACCCGTAACGGGTCTCATAGACCTTCATCTGATAACCGGTACTGACGGTTTAACGTGCTCTCCAAGGCACGGTGGGGTCTCGAATCCTCGATGTGAAATGAATGTCACCTTACCCATCCACAGACCAATCTCGATCGACGCGCAGCTTAACGGCGATCGATCGATCTGGTGTTTCTTAGCCATGAGCCCAGACTCATCTGTGTCTGAAATCATGCCATGTTTTCGTTAATTACACGAGTGTCTAAAAAAGGAGGGTTATTTTGTTACAGTTCATGCATGTATGTATGTGAGTTTCCTTATTCCACCATAACTTCTAAACGCCTGAACCGATTTCGATGTATGGGGTATCGTTAGAATCCTTACATCTTGCATCGTGTTGTGTTACTTGAATTTTATATTTTATTTTATTTATATCTAGTTTACTACTTTAATATGAAGTGATTAATAAAGACTTTTTTAGGTTATTATTTTTAGGTTATTATTTTTCTAGATAGGAACCGTTATGAACTTCAAGTACATATGCCATCTAAACTATCGCATTTATGAGTAACTATTTCATTTCTGAACACGTCTTCAGTTTACATCATCGTATTCCATTCCGTCACTACGGAGCAAGTGAACAGATATTTTTATTATTAAATATTCAGATCGTCATCATCACCCCCCTGCCCTTATCCCTATTTATTTGGGGTCGGCGCAGCATACCTATATCTGGCATGCTGCTAAAGTTTTGGCTATGTTTTATGACCGGCCGCCTGCCTGATGGATGTCAACCCTCTTTGGGAATGCTGTTGTAGGTGGTAACCGCCACCGATACAGTCTCCTTCTATCTAGCTATGTCACACCAAATGTTATCCATGCGCCAGGTTCTGATGTTATCCTAATATTACACTCCACTAACCGGGCTATTAAATATTTAGATCCCAAAATGAAAATATTTCGTTTCAACCTGACGAAATCACTAAAACACGAGTAATTTCAAACAATACCTCAGTCGGCTAAAATGAGTGCTTTCACGTATTTATCTAAATGCACATAATTTAGAAGCATATTACTGTAGCTCTGCATTCTCTAAGTAATCTTAACTTACTTTCAGTCTAAAAGGATACACTTATTTTTAGCTAAAAGGTAAAAAGCCCACCTGACGATAAGTGGTCATTGCGAAAGGTGAGGTCTTACCGGGAGATGAGCGGAGCTATAATTGGCGTCAATAGAAATTTTGCGTTTGCAATTTTTTAAGCTTATAACAGCATGTGCGTAGTAACAATTTCACTTTGAACTGATCTATCATAGTAAGGAGTTTCAATAGTTTGCGAACCTAGCTTATACTGGTTTAATAACCATTGTCGTGCAGCCTACCTTACCTCTATTAAATTATTAAGATGAGAAAGTTATATATTTTTGTGGTAAAACTCTGCTCACGATCGTATTTTATTTTCGCAAACATTTATAACTTTAAATTTCGCATTGCAACATGAATGATGAACATGCTTAATGTGTGTGAAAGATTTATATGTATTAAGATGATTCGAAAAAAAATATTACACTTACCTATAAGGCGTGAAAAAGAAATGAAGTATAGATATTTTATCATTTATATCTAGTTACTGTATTAATGATTTTCTGAGAATTAATTTCAGTATAACGCTAGAACTTAAAATGATATTTTTTATGACAAGTTTGAGCTCTCATTAAGCTGGGAGAAAGATCCATAACATAAATAAGCGGTTTAGACAAGCGAGAAATGAGCGGACCGAAGCTGAGTCAGCTTAGTTCGTAGTATAGCATAGTCCTATACAAAGACTAGGCGAGTTTCTCACATGCTGCCTTTAGTGAATACTCGCTTAAAAGGCTCTTTTACTTAGGAACGATTTTGTTAGTAACTTTGTCCAAGATATATGCATAAAACATTTTGTACCTTCGAGATACTGAGTTCATGTAAATTGTAGGGGTCATCAATAGGGACTAGATTAAATGAGAATCTTTTTTAAGTAGCTTTTATGTACTTAAGTGTGAGGGGTATTACTTGCTGTTTTAATTTATAAGCTATAGACATTTAGGCTTTGAAGTTATAAATTTTGTGTGGAAAAATAATACGGTCGCGAGCAGGATTCGAAACTGCGCCTCCCGGATAAATACTCCAGGCGCTCTGACCACTACGCTATCTCGACCTCTGCTCACCACCGCGAATTCTTCCTTCATATTTTAATACATCTTTTGGTATAATGACTGAATAGATAGCAATTACGTATTAAAATGTGGAAGGAGAATTCGCGGTGGTGAGCAGAGGTCATCTACCAAGCACAATTCCAAAGTTCAAGAACTGAGAATGATCTAACAGGAGAACTGAATCACTCTTTGCTCGCCCTAGGAATCGAATCCAGAACCGCTAGGTATAACGAACTTTAGTAGACTCTGTTACGCAAGTTGAAATTTTGATCAGTAAATAGTTTTTCCTGGAGTATTAATCCGGGACGCGCAGGTTCGAATCCTGCTCACGGCTGTATTCTTTTTCCACAAAAAAATATGACTTTAGAGTTCGCTAAGCATGCGTTAATACTTTTCAGAGATATATCTGTAAAATGTTTTTCCTTCACATCTGAAACCAGTTTTTTTTATTATAAATCATGAATGTCATGCCAGTGTCAGATTTTCGTATTAATTTCTCACCGCCGTGTTACGTTTGTGTAATATTATGTCGTCTCCGTGTCGGCCGGCCAATTCGGATGACTTATCATATTTGTTTGGCGTTGAATCAGTTTTACTATTATTATCCATGCTTCCATACTAATATTATATGTTTCATATATAATTATGTTTTTTTAATACATGTTGAGGCCATGTAATGCCTATATTAATTCTATTTTTCAAAGAAACATTGAAAAAATAATAGAAAAGAACGGGGCTTGAACCCGCGCTTTAGTAAATCTGTAAATGATTACTAGATAAATATCACCAGGCGTCTCCTTAAGACGTATACAAAGAGGATTGAAAATTCAATAGGTTTGAACACGACAAGGTAGCTCAGTTGGTAGAGTGATGACATGGAACGTCAAAGGTCGCGGGTTCAAGCCCCGTTCTTGTCTATTATTTTTTCAATGTTTCTTTGAAAAATAGAATTAATATAGGCATTACATGGCCTCAACATGTATTAAAAAAACATAATTATATATGATTTATAAAGGATTGGGATGTTGTTCGGCGATTTACAACTGCAAAGTGGTAATGCTGAGTTTAGTAAATCTGTAAATGATTACTAGATAAATATCACCAGGCGTCTGCTTAAGACGTATACAAAGAGGATTGAAAATTCAATAGGTTTGAACACGACAAGGTAGCTCAGTTGGTAGAGTGATGACACGGAACGTCAAAGGTCGCGGGTTCAAGCCCCGTTCTTGTCTATTATTTTTTCAATGTTTCTTTGAAAAATATAATTATTATATGTTTGTTGTTACCTTTTCACGACTAAACGGCTGAATGAATCGTAATAAATTTGGCATAGGAGATAGATTGGACATAGACTTTTGTTACGCATACGAAGTCGCAGGCACCAGCTAGCTAATCTTTTGGCTCGCTAATTAGCAGACATAATAGATTTTTATTGATATGAAGTACGTATTTGTACTTGGCTGAGCCAAAGGGGTTAATTTATTAATCGTAATATTAATTGCTGTTCGTTTGTCTCGCTAAAACTCGAGAACGGCTGGGCCGATTTAGCTGATTTTGGTTTTGAAATGTTTTTCGTAGTCCAGGGAAGGTGAGAAAATGTAGAAAAATTGCGAGAAAGATAGTAAAAACAACAATTTCATTTGCCCGTATAAACTGTTCTACCTACTTTCCTGTCAAACATATGACGTTCGAGGTGATACGAAGTACACCGGGTCATCGAGTATAAGACTAAAATAAAGAAACTCCATCATCAACTTCATGTACAAGACATCAATATCTATAATAATATGTATTTACTCGCGAAAGTACAAAATTGTACTACGAATTAACGAGTCAACAGAAAAATAGATACACAATAGATATATTTACTTTTACATTTTCTATTATATTCTGAACTATTCTGCTCTCATGTGCAAGAGGAAAGCAAGTCTATCGCACAAAATTCAAATTACAGACTGACAATTGAGACGATTATCAGCCGCACTTGCGACCACTAGACCAAGGTGGAATATAAAATTGATATCTTTATTTAAACAATAATAAGAAATAAATGTATACCATATAATATCTTGGGTTCAAATACCAATATTATATGAAAGCCTTAAAATTATGTGTAATGTTAAAATAATTTACCTACAATAAAAAGAGCGAAAAAAAAGAAATCGCCAAGCGATTGGTCGACACTTCACGTCACCCAAAGGCTGATTTCTATTTCGTACAAAGAATTAGCTGAATTAGTATTGCTATTCAACGTGGCAATGCTGCCAGCCTTTTGGGTACGCTCCCAGTTGACAGCGACGCCGACGAATTTTTCGATGCCCGCCTCTAGTAAATTTAGTTTTTTTTTTTTATTCTTTATTCTGTAAATTGTACACATTATTTATTAAATATAAAAAGTAACCCTACATTTCACTTATTTCAATTTTATAGCATGTTGGTTTATTAGTATCCCAATTAATTAATTAATTAAATTATTTTTAAGATATTTTGGCATTACGACCCGATTTTAAGAGTAACCTCACTGTGCAAGTACCGAACTATTCTCAATTTAAAATTTCCTACTAGATGGCACGCTCTATGGTATATTCTTTTTACTTTTTAAAACATACGGTTTCTTTACAGCCAGTATAAAACATACTCATGAAAGTCACAAAGTGTAGAATATGCGTGCCCGGACATTTTCTTTAGAGACATACCTAGTTAAACTACATTTTTAGAGACAAGTGTTTTTATTATATACTTTTTCGTCGTAATTCTGTCGGTTTTTATTATGTCGTTGCGAAGGTCCACATTTTAAAGCACCAACCAGATTTTAAGACTCTTAATATTATATGAAATACGCTTTCTTTAATATTAAATATTTAATTCATTTACTTAGACTAAGTCAGTTTTTGGGGCCTGAATTGCCCGCGTCCGTAGGAGTGCACCCTTAAAATGGAATCCCCACACGTGGTCCCTGGGTGGTCTAAAATAGGCAACACAACTCTGGTAGGACGAAGCCATGCCGTGAAGCGACCTAGTCGTGTTTCGGGATGTACTCCGGTGCAACCGTTGTGGGGCACGGGTCTGGGCAGTTGCCTCAACTCCCCAACTATCGTTTTTCCAAAATGTATCCTTTTACTCTTTCCTTTTTTTTTATTTATTCTGGATATGTGTGCTCCATCCTCGGCCACACCGTCGCTTAGCATCAGGCGAGTAAACATAGATCCATTTTCGATAAAATCGATAAAAGGGGTAGGGGTTGCTTTCCATCAGAGCATTCAACCGGAGCGGTGACCGTGTGAGCGAGCTAAAATATTCACGATTTTTATATTTTCCTAGCCTTAACAGTGCAACTCTGGTTGAAATGGACAGTTAGGACTATGTACTTAAAGTGTGAACAAGAGATGTGTTGAAATGCGAGAGATGTGTTTCACCCCTTACGACGTTTATTTACACAGCTCTAGTCCGGTACACATTCTCCTGGCGATCAGATACGATGATCATAATGCCTACCACAAGATATCGGGCGACCCAGTAACTGTATTGTAGAGGTCAGCTGTCTGTATGCACAGTCGCTCCTTGTAATATACTTGAATAAGCTGCATTTGGTTAGACTGGAAGCCTAATCTGCCATCCTTTTCCTAACGTGGGCTTCCATGTAGTTGGGAAAAGGCTAGGCAGATTTATTGACATACTATAACGCCTGTTTCGTATGTGGGGTCGGCACAGACTATCGATTTCCATCTTCCACGATTCTGATACACCTCATTCAGTTCATCTGTATTCATTAATCATTATCAGTGGTACTGGTATCAATTTTGCAAAAAGGAGAATGTTGCCCTATAATATACACACCATAATAAAAACTGCCTCTTTGGCCGAGTGGTGTAAGCGCGACTACTGAGCACGAGGTCTCAGATTCCTGAGTCAGGCAAAGGAAGTTCTCAGTAGCAGCCTGGAGTTTGGAATTGTGCCCGGTAGATGGCAATACGAGTAGGCTGGTGGTACTTACTATCTGACTTATTAACAGCATTGGTGAAATGCGGGTGTACAACAGTGTACACCACTGTCTAGCCCTTCGGGGAATACAGGCGTGATGCTATGTTATGATATGTTTCTTAATAAGTTTTTTTTTTTTTTATGGAATCAGGGGCCACTGAGCAGACGGCTCGCCTGATGGTAAGCGATTACCGCCACCCATGGACACCCGCAACCCCAGAGGAGTCGCAAGTGCGTTACCGGCCTTTTAAAGGTTTTGGGCCTCCGGTAGCCTCACTCACTCGGCGAAACACAACGCAAGCGTTGTTTCACGCCGGTTTTCTGTGAGGCCGTGGTATCAATCCGGTCGAGCCGGCCCATTTGTGCCGAAGCATGGCTCTCCCACGGTGAAAATAATGAAATGAAATGAAATTACAAATACTTTTAACGTTACGACTCAATAAAGTTTTCCGACGAAACATTATTGCTAACTTGAGCTTGTTTATTGTGTATTTGAAAACAATTGATGGTATAGGTATGTACCTACCTATTTGTAATAAACAAATATATTTGGTTCATGAGTTGCGATAAGTTGTGATAAGTAGGTATTGTTTCTCATGCATATTTTATTGGAATTTTTTAGGCACTTACTGTTTTCTGTCAGCAACAATGCTTGAATTTATTTCGTTATATTTCATTGTGATCTAATTTTAGTTTTTATCTTTTGAATATCATATCAATTCATATTGCCCAATGGCAGCAGCCGCAATATTTGTATAAATAAATAAATAATAAATAAAATATTTATTACCAAATTTTTAAACTTTCACAGAATATATAATATATCTACAGTATGTTTTATTTATTTATTGTGGAAACTTTAAAGGTCGATTCTACCATGAAACTGAACAACTTTCTCTAAGATATATTCGATGTCCAATAAAATAAATATATATGAGATATGGTTTTTGTATGGGATGGCCTGGGCATTTAACTTCCCGTACAAAATATATACAGAATTTAAATAAAAATTTTTATGTATCTGTGGAGACTCGATTATCCGGACCTAAGTTATACTGATTCACGATTATCCGGATTGTCATTTACAAAACATCAAATGACAATTACCAATTTTTATACAAAATTTACTACAGTGCCTATCCTATGTGACTTTTGTTAATTATTTAACAAAAGTTACGAAACGAATATATATATATATATGTATAAACCATTGACAACTACTTCAAAAATACACGGGCAAAGTTGATAATCTTTACAAAGCTAAATACAAGAATCGCCTTACTTCACACATTTAATGATCCGGATTTTCGGATATCCGAATGACTTACGACAACAATTAGTCCGGTTAATCCAGTCTCTACTGTATTTAAATGCAAATTTCTTTTTGATTACTAAATTATTTGCTGTATACCTAACATTCATTTTAGAACGACAAAACATCTGCTAATTAACTCTAATGATAATCAGGTAAAGTTTTGCCAAACGAGAGTCGTCTAATTAATCACCAGCATTTTAATCGAGATGTTGAAATAAAACAGCTATAGCAAAATTATATTACAAACAGCTACGGAATAGTACTCTCTGCGAACGAGTTGGGGCTCATTAAAATTTCACCCGCTACCCATTTCAGTGCGAGGAGAGTAGGCGAATTATTAATTAATTGGAACACTGAAAACCTATTTTTCTTACCTTCCATCTCAGGTTTGAAATGAAGTTTTGTATTGAGTAGTTGAACGTTAATGAATAGGCTAATTAAATGGTATTCGTGGAAATATTAATTGATTCCAATAAAATGTTGTCCTTGGTGTAACTGCTTGGAGTGGGAAGTGACCTGTCGCTGCCGGCTGTTGTTCGTTCGATGGTCGGTGGCGCAGAGTCCTGGGACGTGATGATTTCTTTCTGTGAAACAGTTGTCTCACAGAAGGCAACTGCGTAATGGGAGAGCGAGAGGACGAGCTTTTTCCCTGCTCGCAGAAGGCGCACTAATTAGACGGGCCTTCTAAAGTGGGCCAGTCAGGGGCTGCGGACGACGCATCCGCTCCCGGGGCCTCTGCCCTAAGTGTGAGAGGAAACACCGGGGTGGGTTTAGTCAGTAAGAGTCAGACAGACCCCTCCGCCTTGGGGAAGGCAGAAAAAATAATAATAATTGTGTAACTGCTTCATTGGTTTAGTTGTCGCAGACGCGGTTGCTGAGTGAGGTCGAGGTTTCGTTTCCGGGTCAGGTAGTGTGGGTGTTTACTGTTTATGTTAGAAAATTTTATGTACATCATGGGGCTTGGAATTGTAGCCGGTAGATGGCAAGGGGCTCACCGCTATGGCACTTAAAAGGGATTGGGGAAATATGCATATACAACTGTGTACACCTCTGCCTACGCCATTAGGGAATTAATGCATGATGCTATTTTTATTCAATGGAAAATTTCAATTAAATGTTGTCTTAGGTGAGTGCTGGCGGTGATGTTGGTAGTGCTAAGGCATCCCATTGGTGCATCGCATTTGCGACCTTCGCGAGCTGTCACCATTCGTTCTGTCCTGGGCGAATGCGAAACGATGCGGTCCACTGAAAGAAAAAATTACTCTTATAATTTATTTATTTAGAAAAGTACAAAGTACATCTTCCTATTGTTAGATCTGGAAATCTAAACAGGTTTATGTTCTAATTACATTTATTAAAAAACATAACATAACATAGCATCACGCCTGTAATCCCCGAAGGGGTAGGCAGAGGTGTACACAATTCTACATCCACATTTCACCAATGCTGTTATTAAGTCCCATGTAGGTGGTGAGCCTATTGCCATCAACAGGGCACATTTCCAAACTCCGGGCTGCGACTGAGAATTTCCTAACAGAAAAACTCAATAACACTTTGCCCGACCCGGGAATCGAACCCGAGACCTCCTGCTCAGCAGTCGCGCTACGGACCACTAAACCAACGAGGCAGTTAAAAAACTATAAAATAATTCAATATTTTCACAACGTTTACGCGAAAACCTACCGAAAATAAATATATATTAACTAGGTCTTATGCATATGACAAATGAGGCGTACATAGCATTCACTAAATATATATCTGCCTAGCCTTTTCCCAATTACATTGGGGTCGGCTTCCAATCAAACCGGATGCAGCTCAATACCAGTATTTTACATGGAGCGACTGCATATCTGACCTCCACAACCCAATTACTGGGTAACACTATATCTCGTGGTATGACTGGTTGTCAGACTTTCAGGCCTCTGACTACACGTAGCGGCTGTCATAGATCTTAATTCGACAACCAGGACCGACGGCTTAACGTGCTCTCCGAGGCACGGAGGGGTCTTGGTATGGAATGATGGTCACCCATTGACAGCCCCAATACGGCAAGCGCATCTTAACCTTGATCGATCGATCTGTGCGGCTGTTACTTAGCCACGAGCCCCTCTGATAGCATTCACTAAATATTATAAGATAAAAAAAATATTGTTTAACGGTTATTACTCACTTGCATTCTTCGGGATTGCCTGACTAGTTTCGAACTCGAACGGAGCCCTTAGTCATGAGCTGAGCCCGCGGCGATGTCGCGAGTCAAACATAAAAGAAAATAAATTATTAATAGAAATAAATTTGGGTATTAGTTTGGTACCAAAATCTCGTTATCTCGTGGAAACCTAAGGTTACGTGTCAAAGAGATAAAATTTTATACAAAATTTAAATATTCAAATTCCGTTACCTCTTACATTACCACTAAGGAAAATATATAATTTTATCTCGCAAAGCTTGCAGTTACAAAAAAATCTCGTAAAAGATACAAGGGAACCACGAATACCACTATACTCTTTCGTGTAAATGTTATTTAAAATAAAAATATGAAATTGTGTTTCTAGTTCAGAAAATTTTCATAACTAAGACAATGTCTTCATGTGTAAAAAGGAGTATTATTTGATGTCTTCCGGCTCTTTATTATCCTACGAAAAAGGTAGAAAAACGTATAAATAATTACAGTACAAGAATGATACACTCAACAGTGAGTAATATGAAATTTTAGAGGTTACGTTTGGTAATTTAAATCTTTTAGTAGGTACTTAACATTTTCCTACATCGAGCACATTTATGTTCAACTATAATAAGACCGCAAGTTGTGTCCCATTTGGGTGCCATAAACTATTTTTTTCCGAATACCCTTCAAGTTTTTATATCAAAATAAACACCAACCGCCTCCGGGTATCCACATAGTCTTCCTAAAAAGCGTAGCTGTACAGAAAAAAAGAGTTTATCTAACGAAAATCCCCGAAATCCGGCAGCATTACCAACTACTACACAAGATTACTAAGTCCATCATGAAGATGGCTGCGAGCGTCTCGAAAGAACGCGCGGATATCCCTCAGTGTTTACCCGCAAACAAGTAACAACTGGCGATATTACTTCAATTTCTTCGACGGCTCTTATCTACGGATACGAAATTGGACATACGGATGGGTAAAATCGGCAACATCTTAAGTGGCTCCGCTGCCACAGTTTGTAGAAGTCAGATATGAATTGTAGATGATCTAGTATTTTTTGGTCTGCGTCCATGTTGGTTGTGATATCCATAACACAGGAGGCGAGTTAAATAATTGGAAGACATCATCACTGACTGCAAAATGCACCACAGATTCATCTTCACACTCCTTGTCTTCTCACTACTCATATCTCCATTTATTTGAGGTTTTAGTCTTTTACTTCCATACATCTCTATCTGCCGTCATTTCAATAGTGTCTCCCTTTCTAACCAGTATCAGTATCGTGTTGTATAGTACTATTGAATTTTACAATTATTTCAGTTCGCTATTCTTCTAGCCTGTATGTCCAGGCACTAAGGGCAATCTCGGAGTAGGGATGCGATACGAAATGCCCGCTGTGCCCAGGGGATCTCTGTCTGGAACCCCGCAAAGATATATAGGCCCGCAGGAAAATATTAACATGATTCGTTGTGGCTTCCTCGTTGAGATTCCGCCAACGGAATTAGGTCCCAGCTCAAAGATCCTATCTTTAATGTAAGATGTGCTTGATTTTTGTTATTTTCTCCTAATAAGATTTTTGGGGCACGTTCGATTTATTTCATGGATTATTGTCATTGGTTGCGGCTATGATTTGAGTAGTGTGCGTGCGCGATTCTGAGTCTCAGTCGCAGAAATATAAAATTCTGTTGAACTTTTTATCTTTCTTTTTGTTCTAAAGAGTGAATTTATTTTCCAAATTTCTTTGGGACCATAAATAATCATCAAAATTGGACTACTCTGTAAAAAGCTAGTACGTAAAAAAAATGTTGTCGCCTTGACAACCTCCTTTTTTAGTTGGTTGAAAATACAAACATTGTTGAGTTTTGAAAATATTTACGATGTCTATTTTGAGGATGACATGTACTCTGGCGTCAAAATAAACTTTTGGACGTCCCTGATGACAGAAAATGGTACCATTATGCTACTTAGGATTGATTTGACGACGACCTACAACGTTACCTAGGAGATTAATTTAAATTTTAGACGGCTGTGTCCTTTATATAAGATTCTATTATTTTAAGAAACAACAAATCGCTTTCATTTTTATTTACTGTTTGGAGTAGACTTCTGGAGATGTGGATAAGGTTGAATTTAATCGGAAGTGCGATAACTTTAATCACTAAGCTATTGGCGTTGAGGGGCTCGTGGCTAAGTAACAGCCGCACAGATCAATCGATCGAGGTTAAGTGGTTCGCGGTCGGTCTGTGGATCGGTGACCATCATCTCATACCGAGACCCCTCCGTCCCTCGAAGAGCACGACAAGCCGTCGGTTAGGTTGTCAAATTAAGATCTATGACAGCCGTTATGGGTAGTCAGAGGCTTGAAAGTCTGACAACCAGTCATACCACGAGATATTGTGTTACCCAGTACCTGGGTTGTGGAGGTCAGATAGGCAGTCGCTACATGTAAAATACTGGTATTAAGTTGTATCCAGTTTGATTGGAAGCTGACCCCAATGTCATTGGAAAAAGGCTAGGCAGATAGACTGGGCTATTTGCGTATTGACCTTGCACACAAGCAATACAGATTGCTTAGTTCTTCTTCACTATAAAACTTCTCCCGACCGTATTGCGGCCACGGTGGCTTATCTAACACGGAGATTAGCCAAGTACGCAGGAGATATTATACTACACAAGTGTATGCGCAAATATAGGTACATTCCCTCTTCCTTCACTCTCATATTCCAATGGGTTGGCATCCCGACACGACCGGAGAGGGATCAGGCGCAAAAGAAAGGCGCTGAAAATACGAGTTTATTTAAGAATAATATCTATTTTACACAACTATTCTCCCACAGGGCTGAAGCTATTAAACTAACAAAACTTTCAATATGACTCAAACTTTTAGCTGGCAACATTTTTCTTAAATCTTGGCACTTGCCAGTGTTCGCGAAGTTTCTTTAAAGGGATTAAGACCTGTAACGTTTAAAAGCAAATGGCGCGTAAAACTGGTCGCCATCTTTTATAGCAGTTTCTAGAACATTGCGTTGTGATCAAGTTGTTTTATATTCATAGTTGTTTCGTTTACAATGTGTTGCAAATGTATTTTGAATTTAAAATTACAAAATGTATTTGATACGTACCTATATCTTTTTTATAGGGATTAACGAATTATTATAAACTGAACACTACACACCTTTTTAATAAATACTATACTACTAAAGTATTAAAATAATACAAAGTCTATAATTAAATTAATTAAATTTACTCAGGCGTCAAAGTATTCCTCCGCGTCGCTTCTTCTGGAAAAGTACCCAGAAGACTGGCAGCATTGTCCTATTGTATGGCGATGCTTATTCTCTGACCGAGATATAAGCTAGCATTCTGGTCACGCGAAGTGTCTACCAAGCTCCACAAAATGGGATTAATTGAATATATAATACATATCAATTAAAGATAAATCTTTGAAAAGCATCAACGCATGCTTAACGAACTCTAAAGTTATTATATTAAATGGAAAAAGAGAGATGGCGGTGGTGAGCAGAGGTCGAGATGGCTTAGTGGTCAGAGCGCCTGGAGTTTTTATCGAGGAGGCGCAGGTTCGAATCCTGCTCACGACCGTATTCTTTTCCATTTAATTTAATAACAATCATTGATATGTATTAAACATATCAATTATTGTTCACCGGTTACTACTCACGTGCATTTTTCGGGATTGTCCGACTAGTTTCAATTTCAATAATTGATATGAATATGTCTCACGAAAGTTATTATAAATAAAATATATATTTAATTAAATTAAATGCTTTATTCCTCGGAGGGTTTCGGTTGTCAAATGAAGTTAAATATGACAGTTGTTACGGGTAGATACCCGATAATCCGACAAACACTCACCCCAAGATATCGTTGTACCCAGTAACTGGGTTGTCGAGGTCAGATAGGCAGTCGCTCTAAGTTAAACTCTGGTATTAAGCTGAATTTGGGTAGACTGGAAGCCGACACCATGATGTTGAGAAAAGGCTAGGTAGTTAAAAAAAGAACGTAAATCGGCACTTGATCGGCTACGCGAGGTAAATATTGAGAAGGGTCATAATTATTTTGTATGAGCTTACTAATAGAGAAACAAATCTGTTGATACCTTTCTCAGATCATTTGGGATCTGCTGAAGAAGGAACTGTAGCATTGGCCTAGTGGATTTAAGCGCGGGTGCTGAGTATGTGTTACCCCGGGTTCGATTACCAGGTGGGGCAAGGAAATATAGATGTTTTGTATTTGTTTGGAAATTCTCAGTAGCAGTTAGAAATGTGCCTAGTGGATAGTATCTGTCTCCCCACGGATTACATGGGACCTGATCGATATTAATGACATGTACGGGGAATAAAGTTATATATGTGCTTTTTGTATATCATTTTTGATAATATGGGATGTAGCATATTACCGAGTTAAATAAAATTTTGTTGAGAAGGAATTCGTCAATAGTATAATAGCATTTTTTTTAAATATTGAAATATTTAAATCTATCCACGCAACGTTATTCTTTTACAAAATATGTATGAATTTCTTTAAAAAACCAACACTGCTGTACTACATAAAGACAGAAACTTCAGAAACAGACTAAAAATATTCCCAAGTGACCAAAACATTGGACGGCGGGGTATCTACCCGCAAAATAAATTATGAAAGTTATGCAAGTTCTTCACTATATATTATAAAACAAAGTCCTCCGCTGCGTCTATCTGTCTGTTCGCGATAAACTCAATAACGACAGCACCGATTTTTATGCTGTTTTCACCAATGGATAGAGTGGTTTTCGAGGAAGTTTAAGTATATAATTTGTCGAGTTTTTGTATACGTTGGCTAAAATATAATGATATTTGATGGAGGTGTCGGAAAAAAAACTGCCGTCTGGGAGCTTTCAACGAAAGCGCTGCCTAAGCCCTTTGAGATATAACAATATGATGTATCGTGGAATTGTATCTTATTTACTACAGAAAAGTCCGGAATAATATGGCTATCTCTTAAGGATAACATACTTTATCTATTTTAATACTTTAAAAAATGGGCAATTATAAAGCGGTAATTGGAAAGTGGGACCGGGATCAAAATTTTATGATTACTTTTGGTCGCGATAACCGACATCCACGCGGGCGAAGCCGCGGGTATCAGCTAGTATGTTATATAACACAGTGGCAATCAATCTAAAACTTAAATGTTAGAGAAATTAAACTACAACAGTTAACTCTGAGTTTAATTGATGGCGTCTCGGTTAAATTTGGACAGTTAAACAATGTTAGCGAATCTAATTTGCGTTGAGTATAATTTATCAAAATTAACTGTATCATTTTAGTTGGTTAATGTGTGGGTTGTTTAAAGGGGTTTTGGTTAATATTATGTATGTGGTTAAGCGGTTTTAGAACGGAGAAACGTTTTAAATAAATTGAACTTTTTCACATAGCATCTTAACATAACATAGCATCACGCCTGTATTCCTCGGAGGGGTAGGCACAGGTGTACACAGTTGTACAGCCACATTTCACCAATGCTGTTATTAAGTTCCATGTAATAGGTGGTGACCCAATTCCCATCTACCGGGCACTGTTACAGACTCCGGGCTGCTGGTAATAATTTTCTAATAGAAATATTCTGTAATACTTTACCCGACCTGGGCATCGAACCGACTTCATGCTCAGCGGTCGCGCTTGAGACCAATAGACCAAAGAGCTAAACTTTATTTTGCATTTGTGGCGACGTCATTGCTATCTATTCAGTACCTATACAGGGGACCGAACCGACACGACTCACTTTTCAGTTAATAAAATGTCGTAAAGAATGCAATTACTATAATAAGGAGGCGCAGGTTCGAATCCTGTTCGCGACCGTATTCTTTTTCCATTTAATATTGTAACTTTAGAGTTCGCTAAGCATTCGTGCATTGCTTTTCAAAGATTTATCTTGAAATTATACTTCATAGCAATAAAAATCTAATGAATCTGGTAATGAGTGAGCCAACAGATATTGTATTTTCATTTGATTTTTTTTTTTTTTTTTCTTTTTTTATTTCTTTATTTTGAAAAGGCTTTAATCGCTGGGCGATTATGCCAGCCTCATAGTTGATACAAAATATATCTATCTTAATTTAATTAATTTTATAATCAAGTAATATAATTTAACAGCCAATTCGGACGTGGGGTTAGACAATATCAGATTACAAATACCAACGTCCGATAACTTATTTCCATCTAATTTCAAAGCTTTGCGTTCTGTCCCGATTCGGGCACATTCCACCAAAGCATGGTAGGTGTCCTCCCTCACATTACATATCAAACAGTTTGGCGAATCGACAACCTTCATCAAGTAACCGAACGCATTCAATGGAAGGTGCCCGGATCGTAGTCGCATACTTGTTACCAACAGTTGTCTGTTCATCTTAATGTCTGAAAACCAGGGGATCCTTGGTGGTTCAGACTGAATTGTCTTGTACCATATACCCTTCTCTTGAGATCTTCTGTCAAAATATTCTTTCCACGCGATCGAACACACTATTTTAACTTCTCTTAATATCTCTGTAAAAAAGGGTAAATGGTTCACTAATATACCTTCATTAATTCCTGATTTTGCCAACATATCCACTTTTTCGTTACCCATCAGACCTACGTGTGATGGAATCCATTGGAATTTGATGACTTTACCACTTTCTTTCAATCTCAAATATAACTCTAAAATGCAATAAGCTACGGGCAGACCTCGAATACCCGAGGTGCACCGAGCTAGATGCTGCAAAGCACTTTTCGAATCACAAAGTATTACATATTTTGTATATTTACACGACATGATGTACGCCATACACTCCGAGAGCGCACATAATTCCGCCGTCATTATCGACATTTTGCAGTTCAATTTAAAACCGGCTGTCGTGTTACATTGAGGATCAAAGAAAGCTGCTCCAGTCCCACTATCGTCTTTGGACCCGTCACTGTAAATCTGATAGAATCCATCATAATTTTGTTGTAAAGTTTGTACAGAATTCCCTAAGAGAGTACAGGAAGTATGAGACCTTTTAGGTCCTATCATATTATTTATGCTTAAGTTAATATGCTGTTTTATATCAATATTTGTCATCCATGTTGATAGTGAGAACATCTCAAGTGTTTTAGAGCGATGTATAGCTTGATTAGATAACTCACTGTAGACTATGGTCAGCAACGGTTTTTTCTTATTATGCCAATATGATGACTGCTCACATAGCGATGTTAATTTTGAAACACTTAAGATAGTCTCACCATCAATAATAGATCTAGCCTTTAAACAAAATTTCGCTGCTAAATACTTCCGTCTAACAAATAATGGTGGTAAACACAATTCAGATTCCATTGCATGGATTGGGCAACTCTTTATAAATCCACCAATTATTCTCATAGCTTGATTTTGAATTTTGTCCAATTTCGAAACGTTAGTTTTAGCGCTATTATCAAATAAAAAACTTGCAAAATCGAATCGACTGCGAATAATTGCTATGTATAGCCGTCTTAAATGTTGAGGATGTACTCCCCAAGAAGAACCTGCTAACACCTTAAAAGTATTTAAAAATTTCATGCTTCGTTCACTAGTTTCTCTGATGTGTTTACCCCATTTTAGTGACAAATCCAGCCAAATACCTAAATATTTTACAACGGGAACATTTTCGAGACAGATATTGTTTATTAATATTGCAACTTGCTGTAATGTTCTGCCCCTAGAAAATAGACATAGTTTGCTTTTTGTAGGTGAGAGTTCTAGACCTAAGATTCCTAACAACTTTGATAAACTGTTTATGGCTTCCTGAAGAGTTATAGTCATATATCTCATATCTTGTCCAGATATATAAAGAACAAAATCATCAGCGTATTGGGATACATAAACATTCAAAATCTCTTTACATATGTTACTAGTAACTATGTTAAACAAAATTGGGGACATAGGGTCGCCTTGGGCTAATCCTTTGCATGTCCATCTTGTAATCGAAATAGTACTTCCCGATTGTGATACTGTTAAGTGTCTCTCCCTTAAGAATTCCCATACATATCTACATATAGAAGCCCCAACTCCCATCTCGTCTAGTTTCGAGACAACCTTCAAAATATCGACATTGTTATACGCGTTATCTATGTCCACGAAACATCCTAGCGTTTTTTGATTAGTTGTGAATCCTATTTGAATTTGCGAAACCAGTCGTACAAGATTATCCAAACATGATTGGGACCTTCTAAATCCTATAGTATTTTGAGAAAATAGACCCTGACTTTCGAAATACCACTCAAGACGCCTCGTAATTATGTTATGTAAGGCTTTACACAGACAAGATATGAGTGAGATAGGTCTCAACGATGAAATGTTACTCGTATCACGCCCAGGTTTCGGTACAGGTACAATTTTAATATTTCTCCATTGACTTGGTACCTCAGCTTTAGACAGACATCTGTTAAACAAGTCAACCAATAACTGTTTATTAGGAAAATGGGAAATCATAGAGTAAGAAATTTCGTCCTCTCCGGGAGCGGTATCTTTCATTTTCAGTGTATTATAGAATTCCTGTACCGAAATCCGGGCCTCCATCTGTAAATTACTTGAAATAAAAACAGGAGATGGAGATAAAACGTAATCTGGCGTCAGCTGTCTTAAAAACTCATTAGCCCTTTCTGCATCCAAACAAACTTTACTGCCACGATATCCCTTGAGCCATCGCATTTTATTCCACAACTCACCGTTAGAAACCACCTCACCCATACTATCACAGAACTGACGAAAAGATTCCGCACTAGCTTTACGAGTAAGTCTTTGTGCTGTAGCAACTTTACCCTTATAATTCATTAAGTTTGTGGGTGTCGGGTTCTTCCTGAACCGAGCTAATGCCAATCTACGCTCAGCAACCACCCTTGACAACTCTGGGGACCAGTAAGATTTTGGAATAAATTTACTAGTGGGTTCTTCACAAATCTTAATGTCTGGTATTGATGATTTAGCCCCCGAATTAATAAAACCTATAACAACGTCATACATTTCTTGTGCGTTACCTACCAGCTGACTAATTCCAATTTTATTTAATATAGTTTCCTTGTACTTCTGCCAATTTGCTTTTTTATAATTACGTTTCTTATTTATTGAATTGTTACATATTATCTCTGTAGTAATAAGAACCATTAAATGATCGCTGTTTAGATTTTCGTTTAAAACACTCCAGTTGAAACGAATTGCAACATCTGATGACGCGAACGTAACGTCAGGAGAACTTCTTTGACACTGATTTAATACTAACTTAATTCTAGTAGGATCTCCAGTATTAAGCGATACATAATGCCAATCATCACATGCATTGTTAATTTGTATACCTCTATGATCATTTTTATATGACCAATTTGTATGGTGGCCGTTAAAATCTCCACCTATTAATGTTTTGTTAGACCATCTACTAAATAACATATTCCAATCTTCATCTGTAGTATGAACATTAGGAGGACAATATACCGCAACGATATTTTCTAGATAACAGCAGTTCATTATTTTAATATGGAGTATTTGAATATTTCGATTGCGTAATCTAAAATTGCTAACTTGCGCTTTAATAGATTTATGAACTGCAATAGCAATCCCACCGTATGAATCATCCCTGTCTTGTCTAAATATGTCATAACAACTAATTTTTAAACAACTATCTGGCTCAAGCCATGTCTCCGAGATGATGCATATATGAATCTTTTCTAACAATAACATGTTTTCAAACACCTTAACTTTCGGCCTTAAACTTTGTGCGTTCCATTGTAATAACTTTAGCTTAACTACTCTGTTTTTAGGATCCATTGCTAAATCCGAAAAACAATTCTAAAATCTTATTCAAAATAGGCCACTCCGTCATATTATCTACCACAACTAATACTAACCATTCTATACAATTTTTAATAGCATCATTAAACCTCTCCTTTATACTTAGATGACTCATAAAAATAATATGTTTCAATCTGGATAACAACTCATTAAAATGTATCTGTCGCTTGTTGTTTACGTCGTCGCTAACGTTCTCGGTAATCGGCTGCTTTGAAATACGGACCGGTGACTCATGACGTCCCCACTCCGATTTACCTGCATAATACGATTGCTTATTTTTAATATTTGCTCCTTGCGGTGATTTTGGTCGCTTCTGTGTAAACAACGGTGGGAATTCTGATTGACTTAATGTGTATTTATGCGAGTTTTCTGCTTCTTCCGATAGTAAACCAGAAAAGCTGTTGTTAATGTCAATATTCGGTTTTTCGTCTTCCTTTATTACACTGACATCTATTTTTGATTTTGGTTTAACATACATATTGCAAGCAACACGATATGTACAGTTGTACTCTGCCATAAGTTCCCTTAAGCGTTTCTCTCTCGCATAGACTGGACAATTTCTATTTAACGCCATGTGATCTCCTCGACAGTTCACGCATTTAAATGTAGTAGCTTCACAGTTATCGTGAGCTTCTGTACACTTAGGGCATATAATTTTTTTTGAGGTACATCTGGCTTTTGTATGTCCAAATTTCCAACAGTTTGAACACTGTGTCACCGGAAAGACAAAGGGTTCTACCTTAGTTCGTAGACAGTCTATATATACAAAACTCGGTAAGTATGAGCCACTGAAGGCGACCTGAGCTACCTCACTAGGCACCCATCTGCCTTCTTCGTCTCGACGCTGAAGTCTTTTTAATGATATAATGGCAACATCGTTAAGACACCTAATAGCCTTTTTTGCCTCCTCGTCTGACAGCTCAAGATCTACATCACGTATGATTCCATAGGACACGTTAACATCCATTGCACTATATACTCTCCACTCTCTGGCTTGGAACTCCTGACAATCCAACAACCTGCCTACACACTCCTCATTTGACACTTCTATTTTCAATTTGTATGGATTAATATACTTTATTTGGTTAATATTAGACATACCCAAACTAGTAAATAATTTTGCGATAGCGAATTGTTTAGGTAATTTCTCTTTGCTCAAAATAAATACTTCTCTTTTAATTTGTTTCAGTTTCTTGCCTCTGTTCTCCACTGTAGTCCATCCCAACTCGTCATCTTCTCTTATTCTTTTAGTTGATCTTCTTACCACATCTTCTTCCATACTTTCTACTTCAAAACAGTCGGGTTTGTTTATATTTTCTAACGACTCACTTTTATTCTCCCCACCCTCCTCCATAACTGGTGATATCCATCCAACTAACTCAGTCACTTCACCCGTTTCGATCTGATCAATGCTTGATTTATTTTGGTCACACTCACCCGTAGCCATTATTGGTATGATCTTGCATTATAAATAAGATCGACAATATAAGTAGGTAAATAGAAATTTCTATCGTAACGTCAATATCAGTAGCCGCGTACGTGCGATCTACACGAGTGCCGTGTACGACTGTTCATTTGATTTGACTTAGCATTATTCCTGTCATTGTCACACAACTGTCAAAATACAAGTGCAAGATAGAGACGGGAACATAGCGAAGCCAAAGCCTAGCACTTGCTTATGTTGTTATGTTTATTTATCTAGGCCTAAGGACCAGAGTTCAAGTCGCAATTGTCCGGATTTTTTGTAATAATACCACAGTGTAGCATAAATATTGTGTAATGAGTTTCTTGGGACACATTCATAAGTATTGTTCAGCGGTTATTACTCACGTGCTTTCTTCGGGATTGCCCGACTAGTTTCGAACTCGAACGGAGCCTTTAGTCACGAACTGAGTCCGGCGGTATCGCGAGTCAAACTCAACTCAGTTCTGAGTTTAGAGTCGCAACATCGCCGCGGGCTCAGCTCATGACTAAGGGCTTTTAAAAATTGCCTAAAGTATACTGCGGCAATAATAGTTAAGCATAAAAATTGCTCAAACTATAAAATCGATTTGATTAAAAAAAAGAATGAGTTTCAATAAAAAAGTTCCTATTTTAAGCTGAAAAGTTGGACTTTTGAATGATTTTAATGTTCAATCGACGTGAATAAAATCGGAGGATTAAAAAAGTTGTGTGTTAACTAAATAAGTGACTAATCAATCTATAGCAAGTTAGCTTAAAGCATACTTTGTTAAGTGCCTACTTCATTTTTATTATATTTTTTACTTTTAATTTTCCAAAATGCCTGCCCAATTTGGAAAACGATGTCACTTTTTACTGTATTGTGATTTATTTAATAAGGCACCATTCATTTATGACATAAGACGATTTAGGGTCAGGAGAGGGGCGACCATGCCTAATTTTTCTTACAAGTGGGAAGGAGGGAGTCTTGATATTTCTTATGTAAGATCAGAAAAATGTGCAAAGTTAAGGTGCACTCGGAAAAATTTATACTTTGAAAAATAAACATTAAAACAAACCAAACGTGTATCCATTTTTTCTTTTAGATCCTTACGTAATAAATATTAAACAGGGGGGAGGGGGTCGGCTTTTCTAATATAGGAGAGTGAGGGGGTCAAAAGTTGGCAAAAATAGTCTTACGTAATACATTAATGGCGCCTATGTATACTATTTTAAGTTATAATAAAACAACTTTTAACCGGATTAATCGTGTGTATTATTGGTTTTTGTATTTTGCAGCGTTCGTGGTCACAGGAGGACTCCTGCGACCACGAACGCTGCAAAGTGTTCGAAACGTCAGGAAAAACTAAAACCAATAATATACGCGATTAATTCGGTTAAAAGTTGTTTATATCGAGTGATAATTAAAATAATGCCTAAAATAGTTCCAAGTGTCAGTTAGACAAAGAGTATTTTATAACAGATGGAACCTAACACGCGGAGTCTTTGTATGGAAACCCACGCATGAGCCATCAGTGATATCTTTCCTTGTCCTTTGTTGTAAGATCCCTGACTTCAAAAGGATTATTTATATACATGCATGCCATTTATATAAATAATCCTTTTGAAGTCAGGGATCTTAATAAATTTTCTATGGTTTTTGCCTACTACGACAGTTTGCGAACGATCAGTTTCCTCTCTCATCATGAACTTATTTATTTATTTATTAAACTCTTTATTGTACACCGATATAACAAACAAAAGAAAATATGAAAACTTAAAATAAAGGTACAATGGGCGGCGCCTTATCGCACTCGGCGATTTCTACCAGGCAACCTTTGGATGGATAGGTATGACATGGAGAAAAATGTGGGGTAATTTGAGGTGT
The DNA here is from genome assembly GCA_935421205.1 of Xylocampa areola. NCBI lineage: Eukaryota > Metazoa > Arthropoda > Insecta > Lepidoptera > Noctuidae > Xylocampa > Xylocampa areola. The sequence goes on from OW285220.1 coordinate 14,313,456, forward strand.
ACAAAAACATACATACGATACTAATACTATAATAGATACTTAAATACATACATATTAATTATTAAGAATAGGTATATATACTACATATCAATATCGTTATGTAATAATACTACATGTATTTATAAAATAAAATAATAGCAACAATGTAAATGTAACTACTGTGTCAGGTAGTGTTCTTTCACTAGTCTTTTAAATATTGGCAGCGTTTGAGCACGCCTTATTGTAACAGGTAAGGAATTCCACAGACGAGCAGCCTGAACAGTAAAGGACTTGTCGATAAATTTTGTTGTATGCATCGGCATTTTAAGTCTTAGGTTCTCTGACGATCTTAAGAATTTGTCATGGGTGTCACTGAGGAACTCGAAACGTTTTTTAAGGTAAGACGGAGAAGAAGGATGAAAAAGTACATTATATAGTAGCGAAAGTATGTGAGTATTCCGGCGAAGGCTAACTTAGGCTAAACTTAGTACCTAGGATTATAATTACTTACGCCCCTGACTACCGACTTCAGGTGTTTTTATTTATAGTAAGTCAGGAATCATCAGTTTTATCAGATTCTTTAATTAAAAGTCGTTAAATGGTATCAATTATTTTCAGACAATGCTTAATCGGCTCTAAGTCTGTAAGAAAACACACGCAGAATATACTAACTTAAAGGTTTTTACAGATAAATCTTCGAAAAGCATTAACGCATGCATCCCGAACTCTAAGGTTATAATTTTTGTGGAAAAAGAATACGTTCGTGAGTAGGATTCGACCCTGCGTTTCCTGGATAAATACTTCAGTCGCTCTGATCGCTAAGCAAGCTCGACCTCTGCTCACTACCGCGAATTCGATGTTCCGATTCGAATGTTCGGTCACATTTATAGGGACTGAACAGAGAGCAATGACGTATTAAAATGTGGAAGGAGAATTCGCGGTAGTGAGTAGAGGTCGAGATGGCTTAGCGGTCAGAGCGCTTGGAGTATTTATCCGGGAGGCGCAGGTTCGGATCCTGCTCACGACCGTATTCTTTTTCCACAAAAATTTATAGGATTTTGCTATTTATATTTTCCTTTACATGTAGAAACCAAGCAATATAAAACCCACATAAATAAACTACAAGGAAAAAAAATACAATTTAAAACTCCGCCATCTTGCAATTTTGAAGCAAACAATCGCGCCCCACTTACCCACCATACCCTCAACAAAATAAACAGCATCGAGCATTAATTGCCGCGTAACTATTTTAATTAAAAGGCAAATATAACGGCGGACATTGTAAAAATGTTGAGATGCCCGCGCAACGCGACAAAGTAGCGAACTGTGTAGTGAAACTCTAATTACCGGCGTTGAGCACTTTCGACCTTATGCACTGAGATATAGAAGTAACTACGAGTAGTAGATATGGCACTCTCCATTGATAACGTATGTAGAAATTATTTTGAAGTAGGAACGCAATCTTGTACTTCTCCGGTCAAAAGATTGACATACATTTTCAATTGCAGTGTAAATTATTACTACGTAAAATTGTTTCTTAAGTCACTGTCTTGTCTTCTTACATGACTGCACAAAAAAGGAGTGTTTTGTTTTTATGGTTCATCATCATCATCCCCCTGCCCTTATTCCTTATATATTTATTTGGGGTCAGCGCAGCATACTGCTAAAGTTTTGGCTATGTTTTATGACCGGCCTGACGTCTTTGGGAATGCTGTTGTTCTTAGTAACCGCCACCGATACGGTCTCCTTCTATCTGGCTGTGGTCACACCAAATATTATCCATGCGCCAGGTTTTGATGTTATCCTACTATCACACCCAACTAACCGGGTTCATGTATGTATATTTGTATGTATGTATGTTTGTGACTTTCTTTACTCCACCATAACTTCTATGCCTGAACCGATTTCGATTATTTATGGGCTATCGTTAGAGTCCTTAAATTGTCGCGCCCAAAATAGACTGGTAAGATTTAAGATAGGCTAGAAAGAAAATATTACTGACACATGGCAGGTATGCTCTTTATTTTTTTAATTAATTTATTCTTGTTTGAGATATAAATATTATTAAACAAAAATTTAGAAACAGTTATACCTATAATGCCAGTTGATATTTTTTTACAGAATATCTATTATGACCTCTATCATGGCAAATAATAAAAACATGAATAAATCATAAAAAATCATGTAAGCGATTGTCTCGGCTTTTTTGAGAAATCAATATCTTTTAACTGATAAGAGAAAATCTTAAATAAAAACTATAAATACCTAACGATCATATAATAGATAGCCAGCTAAACATAGATAAATCATCATAATTTCTCTTCCACTTTCTAATTGTTTTTAAAATTGCATGCTTCTAAAGTTTTGGCTATGTTTTATGACCAGCCAGACGTCAACCCTCATTGGGAATATAGGTAAATAATAAAACAATATTCAAGGGGATACGAAACCGTAAAGGCGTCGGTGCGACTCGCACATGACCGGTATCAACTTTTCATTCTCATTGTCGTTATTGGCCTTCCGCCTCATATTAAACTAGAAAAACTTTTCCATTCATACCTATCAGGATCAATAACATTGTTAATAATTCAAAAAGCTAAGTAATATCTAACGTGAATAATTAATCTTTCACAAGTATAATTTTACAGTATAGAAACTCAATTTCTTTGCTCGAAATCTCCTAAAACTGGGAAACTACGAAATCATTAATAACAAAACAAGTCTTCCTCTTCTTCCTGCCGTAATCCCAAGTTATCTGGGGTCGTAACATATTTGCTCTTGCTATGCCATGCTTTTCTATTCTCATGACATAACAAATAACTTTTTAACACACTTGCTCGTAAAGTGGCTCTTATTGTTTAACTTTTAGGTTCATAATGAGACTTGTTCCGCACGCGTAATTTTTTAACATTACTATACCATGACCAGCACTAGTGCGGCAATAGAAAAAACTGTTTCGGAACCATTCCTAACTTTGCCTGTCAGCTCGGCTAGCAATGAACATCTTAGCCCACTTGTGTTACACACTAGGTGTATAATAACGTTTAAACTATCGCGTTGCAGGATATTACTTTATACAAACAGGATTTAAAGAGCAATAAATGAAAAAACGTCAAGGTATTTATTGCGCGTTCATTTCTGTCTATATGTATATTATGTAATATAATAAACTTTATTAATTAAATGTACGCATCCAAATTCAAACGCTTCTCACATCGCAACATCCGACGATGAACAAGAAAATTAACTAGCTACAAATTCATTCATTGACGTACAGTGAGAGCTTCAATCTGCAACGTCTACGCCACTCAATTTAAAACGAAATGAAACCATATAATAATTAATAGAAACGCTTAATTGGACTTCATGGATGTTTAAATATATATACTTAATAGTCTATTCAAATTCAAATTATTCTCTGATAATAGGTCTTTTCAAAGTCTTCACATGTCACTATTATCTAGATGGCGCTGGTATTTTCTATCTGACTACCTCTAAGAAGAAACGCCGAAACAAACTCACACTTTAAAAGAGACCTTAGTCTCCTTCTCTTTGTTCATTTTATCCCTATGTGAGCGTAACCAATTAGGGTATCTGGAATGGCCTTTCGATAGCAGTTTCGGGTTGACCTGAACGGCACACACGCAACAATGTTAAAGGGATCTCAACGACCTGACGCAAGGCGAAACCAGGTCGGCAAAATTTACGTAGGCCATATAAAAAAACTCAAAACCACCTGATGGTTATGTAGTATTACGTTTATGTATTTCACCGATGCCGTTATTAGGTTCCATATAATAGGCGGTGAATGTATATCTCATTTTAGAATACCCTATCATAAAACTCAATAACACTACCCGACTCGGGAATCGAACCCAGGACCTCTTGCTCAGCACTCGCGCTTGGGACCACTAAACTAACGAGGCAGTTAACCCTTCGAATACTGATCCAATTTACGTCACACCTTTAGAATCAACGAAATCATATAAGTATTGATAGAATTTTTTTAATTGAACCTAATTGCTACTTCGCTTCACAATTCTGGAAACAGAATTGGTTCCAAACTGTATCGTTTCAACACTATCCTTGAATTAGAATAGGAATAGGAACGTTACATTTTAATTCCTCATGAAAAGCTTCAGGATGATTCTAGTTTTATTCCAAGGATAGATTAACTACCGTTTGGATGTCGGTTATCGCGACCAAAAGTAATCATGAAATTTTGTGCCCGTTCCCGCTTTCCAATTACCGCTTTATAATTGCCCATTTTTTAAGTATTAAAATGGATAAAGTATGTTATACTTAAGAGAAAGACATATGCCATCGCGGACAATTCTATTTTCCGTCCGTACTCTATGGCAGAGAAACAGAGTACCGATTGAGACGAAAGTATCGTTCTCGTCTCAACACGTCTCAATCCGTTCGTCTCGTAGAAACAGAGTACCCTGTGCCTGACATAGATTTTGCAGCCGGAGCAATTCTTGCTTTATAAGGTACCAGTCAAACATTTTAAGATAATAACATTTGAGTGGCTTGCTGAAAAAGATCTTTATGATAAAAATGAGTTTCTGACATTAAAATATGTACGCATCTGTAATTATTTTAAAAATAAATTTGTTTATGCTATTGAGATTCTGACATTCTATAGTTTGACATACAAATTTGTTCTCTGCCGGTTCTCTGCTCTTACATCCATGGTTCTCTGGGTTATGTTAGAATTATTGACATTCAAGAATGTACGTCTATATTATTTTTGTTTTATCACGGAATATGAGCAATGTGTTTTGTATGATTATGTGGTTTTTTGTGTATGTGCTAATTTAATTCTTATCATAATATATCTGTTCATTATATAAAGCTTTTCTTTGACATTCTGGAATATTACCTTCTTATGTAAATTATATTTGATATTTGTTATAGACAACAATACCCATGAACTATTAAGTTGTGATTTTACATTGACATAATAGCTATTAAATGGAAAAAGAATACGGTCGTGAGCAGGATTCGAAGCTGCGCCTCCCGGATAAATACTCCAGGCGCTCTGACCACTAAGCCATCGCAACCTTTTTTTTTATATATTTAACTGCTTTGCATTCCGTGATTTTGGCGAAACATGAACTATAAAATTTATTGTAAAACAGCTTATAACTATGTAAAATAAAAACTAAATTCCATTAGAATGGGTTAATTTTTTTTAATGCAAATTCACAATTTTTGCAACAGTTTTCAGTCTTTTGGGAGGACTATAGAATGAGCTAAGAATTCCCACACTCAATCACGAACTGCGTCTACAACTTTACAGTTTTTGCTGGTTTCAACTTAATTGATCACTGCTCATTGGGCAAACTTTGCCTAGTTGCAACTGATTTATTTACTTCCTAGTTTCGAAGTTAAAATACGAGGGTTTTATGTTTATTTTAAAGAGACTTAACACTGAGGTTTCTATTTTATTTTGATGTATGGACAGCTGTATCAATTCTTTACTCCCCATGTACCTGTATTGTTGATGAGTAATATATTTATAGAGCCAAAAGATTGTTTGTATATTTCTGGAATACATAACATAGCATCACGCCGTGTATTCTCCAAAGGGGTAGGCAGAGGTGTATTGATAGTCCAGTGTAAAGCCTATTGCCATCTACCGGGCATAAATCCAATCTCCGGAGAATTTTGTAACAGAAAAACTCAATAACACTTTACTCGACCCGGGAATCGAACCGGAGACGTCGTGGTCAGCAGTCGCGCGTGGGACCACTAGGCTAACGAGGCAGTAACGATTTCTGAAATAGGTTATATATATAGTATAAAATTATTACATGCTTTTATTATTTTTGAAGTTTTCTGACCTAAATAAGTCACTATTATTTAGAATTTCTTTAGTCAAAGTAGGAAATTAATTAGGTCTTTTTAAACGTCAGACATTAAGACTCTATATAAGCCCATCCTTCATTGCTTCCTTGTGTTTTTGCCGAAACGAAAAAACGGCTCAACAAACATCCCAGCAAGTGTATTAAATTCTTGAGATCAATTTTTTTTATTGGCTCAACTTTACGACTGCGTTTTTTAATTTGCCGAAATTTCTTCTTAGACAAAAAGACGTAGACCACATTTTTTAATCTAATCTCGATTCCAAAATCGAAAATCGCAACTTTTTATCTCGAATCGAAAGCACTAGAACATCGGAAAGGTCCAATAATTCGGGGGTAACTCCCAAATCGCTCGCCGGTTAGTTGTCGAAAGTTGCTCGCTGATAAAATTAAACTCGGTAGACAAAGGCTAACTTTTGTAGATAAAGAGCGACTTGATATCGCCGGATACGTATTACGGGAATTCGGAGACGGTTACGATGAACGGGAGTGAAGCAAAATGTCAGGATTTCTTGAATCTTTACGCAGTTTGGGAGCTTTGCCTTTGCTATATTTCTGCTTATTTGTGTTAAAAAGGTTTCACTTCCCTATAGCTCGGTTCGGAAAAACTTCGGCTGCACGCCGGGGGAAACACCTTTACCTTACACAAAATGTCACTAAATAACACTCACTGCTCTTTGTATTTCTTTGGTGTTGCGTTCCTAACGATGAGCAGAAGAGAAGAGTTGGGAGGTCTGTTCTGTCATCTATATAGAGAAATTGCAGCGTAGGAGACGCTGCAATTTCTCTTACAGACTCGGTAATGCGTATGCACCCCTGGTGTTGCAAAGGTTCATAGACTATGGTAACCGCTTACCATCAGGCCTATCAAACTTTTGTTTAGCACTTTTTTAGTGGTTTCAAAAGAACAATTCTCATGGATCCTAGGAGAATTTAGTGAGAGAAATCCCACATAAAAATCTGGAGCAACGATCGGTAGGTTTAAATTTGAATTAGATATTTAAGGAATTTGCTGACTCTGAAAACAAATTCGGATTAAAAACTATTATTAGCTGTATCGGCAATCTGCATTTTCGTGTCTTTTCAGATTCATAACTAAGTGCTAAGTAGCTTTAAGCCTGGGTTGACTTAGATGCTTCAGGTACCGGAGGATGCACAACAATCTCCAGCGATGATAGTTCACCGCCCACCAGCGACAAGACCGAGGGCCATGTTAGTGTGTTCGAGTCGGTAAGAATCCTGCACAGCATCTATTATAGATTTTCCACACATGAAATGCCTGATTTTTCAAGTGAAACAAAAACACTACAATTTGGCAGCTCCAAAAGTTATAAGCATGAATCTTCTGACCAAGTTTCTTAAAGAAATAATAAGGTCCTAAGGTCTTTGCAAATATCATCAGATTTAAAATGAAATACGGACGAATTGTACCCTTAATATAAGTACCTAAAAGATCAAACACGTCTTTATCTAACATTAAACTAAGAGTATTACAGGAGAGCACATCGAGTAAAAACGAATAACTCCCTCAAACACAGATAAAGCTCCCCTTTGACAAACAATCGACTACTTCGTCTTGAGATAAGATTAGGGTTTTGTCCCTACTGCGGTTTTGATAAACAACCGCAAAACATAGACGAGATAATATTGTAAGGAAATAATTTGTTTTCGCTTAGTTCTGGGCCTTTAAGGCTGCGACGTAAATCTGGTCGGCTTAGGCGCAATCCACACTGAAGTCGAAATATAAGCAATGGACATGAAGATGGCGTAAATGAAATTCGGTTTTTATATGGCGTTTAGAGTGTGTCACTGCAGGGGTGCTGACTGATTATCAGCGTTAGGTGTTCCACGGCCAGTACATGCTGAGTTGGTGATTCTTTTGGTATTGGTATTCTCGACAGCATACTATTTGTCTTTGATAAGTAATTTAGATTTAAAATTATTGTTTCGTGCGTTCACTGAACCCAGTGTAGCATGTGCTTTATCAACAACAAATATAAATTTTGATGGCTATTAGAGCCCAGGTAGCAAGAGGACACGACGGATGTGCTGTGTAAAAAAGAAATGGCTTGAAAAGGTGTGACTACCGAGATTATGGTTGGTAGTGACAATCCTATTGTTTTTTAAATTTTCCTTGGTACCTATTTTTATTTCTCCAATGTTTAATTTGATTTCATATTTTTATTTGATATTTTTATCTGAACAACATTATTTTTTGTTAAATTTCTTCACATAATCAATGACAATTTTTATTATAATGTCTGTAATGACATATTTAATAAATATTAAAAACACCATTGCCGTTAACTGGTGACCTCGGCTATTTAGTAACGCTATTCATGTAATTTCTTGATTTTATGTTATTCTTCTAACAGGCAGCTAATTCGTTACGCTCCCCTTGACGTCAATGCCATGACGCTACGGCAAGGTAGCGTCATGGCTCAGGTCGCCACCTTCCCTCTAAAATGGCTGATCTTTGCGTTATGGTCGTGAACGGGTGCTGCTTGCGGTGACTGGTCGTCTTGCTGACCAAGACGACCAGTTAGTTCCTTTAGTTCTTCATTCATTTAGATGCATTTTTTGAATTAGCCACGCTGGTCATAGTTAATGTGCAGTTTCTATCTTTTGGCACGTGTAAGTGGGTACGACCTTCATACGGAATAGTTTTAGATTGGAGGCTTTTGATACTATCACATAGTTGCTTGAATCATTTAATATTTTTATATTTTTATGCGTTGGTACATACGCGCGTGCTAGCTAACATGTGCCATAGACATTATATCTCATTAGTTAAAAAATATTTTATATAAATTCAATTTTGATTTGTATAGAATCTATAAATCATTATGATACAGACAGACGTGTTGCTGGGGAGTTTGTTGCGCCGCTTCTTCTTTCCAGCTAAAACACTAGGAAGCGGTGAAGGATGGGCTTCTTTGGGGACTGTCTTAATGTTTGACGTTCAAAAGGCCATTTTTAACCTAATTTGAATAACGAAATTTTGATTTTGATTTTGAAACGTATTAATTTGTCATATAACATATATAGTAAAATAAAAGATTTCCGAAAATGCTGCTGAAATAATTTAGTTTGTATCTTCCAAAAATAATGAGCATAGTTTCAACTAATTCATTTTTATTTACAGTGATATTTCAAAAAAAATATTCACAGTTCTGGCTACCCAATTACGAATTTACAATTTCCTATCTAACCAAGATTCGTGTTTATATATTAATAATATAAGGATTACAAATCCTATTCTCCGTAATAGTCCCGCGTGAAGAAGTAGCTACCCGCATGGCCCTACCGCGCAGTAATTAATCTGCACCAAATTCTAGACAATGGGTCTTAAGCCTTAGGTCTTGTGTTCCAACTAACTTGTTCCGATAGCGGCCTGAAAGATATTGGGGCTGTTAATTTGATAGACGATTTGATGGTTTAGTGTTTAGTTAGGCGTTGGATTCTATCATATATTTTTTTAAATAAGACTTCTGTATAATGTGAGCGTTTAGTTTTTAGTCACACATACCTAGAAAAAATCTTTTTAGTAATATCTTATTTTATAAAAATCTCTGCATATTGTAAAAACACCTTTTAACCGGATTAATCGCGTGTATTATTGTTTTTTCTGACGTTTCGAACGCTTTGCAGCATTTGTTGATGTGTCGATAGTACACGTGATTAATCTGGTTAAAAGTTCATATTCTTGTCGTATTGTTGATGATCAACTTAAAGTTAGTTTTAATTAAATTAAACCTAAGGGTGGTTGGTTTCTGAATGAGCTTCACATCGAAAATATCTCCCAAATGTGTAAAATGTGTAAGAAGAATAAGGGGTAGTGAGCATGGGTCAATATGGCATAGTGATCAGAGTGCCTGGAGTATTTATCCGGGAGGCGCAGGTTCGAATCCTGGTCACGACCGTATTATTTTCCTTTCAAAACATATTCACTATAGAGTCGCATACGAACATAATGTTTTCGCTTTTCCGACTCTAGTTCATTATCGTTTCAATGAACTATTAAAGTCACCGAATTTTACGTCAATATAACTGTCATTCAATCGAACACGAGAACGAACCGGAGTAGGGACGCTCATCCGTTATCTTCTGCGTATCGGACGCAATGAATCTTCGTACGTCGTTGAATGGGTCTGGAACCCAAGTATACTCAGCAACATACGTAGATTAACATTTCATATATTTCAAGGTATTTTGGTGATTATTAAAATGTTTGGTAGGCACAAAACCTAATACTCCATGTTACAAAAAATTACATCTCTCTTACTCTTTGGTATCTTTTCAAACTTGGAACGAATATCCTTAATACAAAGAATTCACACATTTTCAAGTCTGACACACTAAACACATTTTTGACCTAATGCAAAATCGATCCTGCAAATGTCCTAATTCAGCTTTGAATAAACGATTCGGATATTTTTTTATGCAAATTTTTTTCCACTGTATCTAATGTTGTACCTATAACATAGGTAGATATGTTGAGTTAAAGATGATAAGGCTAGAAAGGGAGTGACTACCGATATGAGGGCTTATAGAGATAAATTGGGATAAGGGCAGAGGGATCATGATGATCTTGTCGATATAATTGCCCTACTTAATATTATAATTACGAAAGTAACTCTGTCTGTGTGAACATCTCTCAGGTGTGCTGGTTTCCTCACAATTTTTTCCTTCACCGTTTTTTAAGCAAGTGCTAATAAATTTATAATACGTACGTACATGACTTCAAAAAGACAGTAGTGCGTGCCTTGGATTCAAACTTGCGACCTTTGACTTCTCAGTCCATCGGTCACACCACTGCTGATACGAGATGATAGTGATGCGGAGGAATACTTTATCGCTTAAAACACCTTTTTTTTATTTTTATTATTATTTTGTTTGTTTTAAATATTGGTTGTTTTGCTAACATAACATAACAAAACATTACATGTGTATTCCCGGAGGTTGATATCAATTTTAATTCACTTTATGTGTGACTTTATAGTGACTTTATTATCTACTAGCCGTGCCCCGCGGTTTCAACCTCCCCGTTACAAACTTTTCCGTACGATTTAAAAATAATATCTTATGTAAAAACCTCGTCCTCACAATGACGAACGCAACAAAAACAGAGTTATCCAATTTGGTGCAGTCGTTCTCAAATGACGGCGCGACCAAGGTAAATAGGGATTCATTCATATTTAAATAGATATAAAAGTTCGAGTGTGCGTGAGTTATTATATAATATATGTATTTATTAGCCGACGAAAAAAAGAGGGTGTTCTCAACTGGTCGTGTATATGTCGCAGATGGGTTGTAGAATCAGCTGTTTTACAAAGCTGCTAGCTGCTTTACAAAACGATACTGTTATGAAAAACAGCTGAACGACGTTTAGCGGTTTTACATAATTACTGAACTATAACACGCAGAATTGAATGAACGTTTTGCGTTTATCAATGCAGCGGGTCAACGATCAGAGATTATGTAAAACAGTGTGAAATAAATAAATAAAAGTAAATAAATATTTTATAATATTTGTCGCATATGGCTCTGTGTGTCTTTAACTTAACTTTATTTTAACTTAACTTTGTTCTAACTTAACTTTATTTGAAGTCAGTAGCAGAAAAAAGAAGAAAATTTAGAATGACGTAAATACTAAACCACTATAATAGTATCAATCATTGTTCACCGGTTACTACTCACGTGCATTTCTCGGGAATTGCCCGACTAGTAATCACCCACTATAATAGTCAATAATATATCGGGATTATGAAAGAAAATAGATTGAATTGATCCATGAGCGAGCGAAGCCAGCTCGGGAGTTTCGTGTACCCCGACACGGACGGGTTAGGTTCGCAGAGGATGACGGGGGCTAGAGAGCGAGCGAACTACCCCCGTCATCCTCTTCGTGTTTAGGTTTTTTCTGACCTTACAGAAACAAAAATAGGAGCCCCGCAATGCGGAGCTCCGTCGACCCGGCCACGGAAAGACAAATCAGAATACAGTATCTTTTTTTGTTTACTTTAGTGTTGCCTATCGATTAAATATACCTATACAATAAACAAATTTGTCCCACTGTCGATATGTCATTCTGCATTACGTCTAAACGTGGGTAGCAGTTTTGTTAAACGTAGTGCAATGGCAATCCAGCTGAACGATGTTTAGCTGTTTTATAAAACAGTACTGTTTTGTAAAGCAGCTAGCAGTTTTGTACAGCAGCGTATTGTACTATCCATCTGCGACATATATATATGGTTTAGAGCACGTAAAGCCGTCGGTCCTACGCCTGATCTCTCTCCGGTCGAGTCGGATTGCCGTCCCATCGGACTATGAGAGTGAAGGGAGAGGGAGTGCACCAGTTTTTGCGCATAAAATTGTGCACTATAATATCTCCTGCGTACTCGGCTGATCTCCGTGGAGATAGGGCGCCGAGACCGAAATACGATCAGGAGGAGTAACATTATTATAAGGTCCTAATTTATTAGGTAATTTCCTTTTAAGTGGTCAATGTGTAAGTGATAAGGAGTCATTTAAGCCATAATTAAAATTTCCACAATAACTTTATTTTTATCTTACTGTTTGCCATTCGAGGAGCTGTTGTCGTCTTGCCAGTACAGTAGTAGTTTGTTATCTCCATTTCATTCTTAGCTTAGACCAAAGGAAATTACCTAAAAAAAAATAGGTCCGTATATATATATCTGCCTAGCCTTTTCCCAATTACATTGGGGTCGGCTTCCAGTCAAACCGGATGCAGCTTAATACCAGTATTTTACATGGAGCGACTGCCTATCTGACCTCCACAACCCTGGGTACTGGGTAACACGATATCTCGTGGAATGACTGTTTGTCAGATTTTCAGGCCTCTGACTACTCGTAACGGCTGTCATAGATCTTAATTTGACAACCGGGAACAACGGCTTAACGTGCTCTCCGAGGCACGGAGGGGTCTCGGTATGAACTGATGGTCACCCATCCACAGACCGACCGCGGCTTAACCTCGATCGATCGATCTGTGCGGCTGTTACTTAGCCACGAGCCCCTCGTGGGCCTTAGGCCCGTATATATGTATATGTATTTTTATGTATGACCACCAGTGGCGTGCATTGCATATAGGCAAATAGGCAGTGCCTTCCTCAAAAAATTACCTAAATACAACCTATATCATAGTAAACTGTGGTATAGGTGGTATGCAATGCACGCCACTGATGACCACGCATCTCTTTTTACAGATTATTCCGATATTGACGACTTAAATTAGTTACACTTCTCAGTTTCCAATGTTTTTTTACTGCTGAAGGGCTTAATGGATTAAGTTTTTTTTTTTTTAATGTATTGGTGGGCCATCTTGGTTGTTTTTAGCTATTTTTGGACTCGATAGGTGACGCTGTTGGCGAGATCCAGAAAATGTGGGAGGACAACGTCTGCCTACCGGGTCCAATCGTATTAAATATAAAACTCCGGCAGCTATTGAAAATTTCTCGACACAAAAATCCAATAACTACCTGACCTGGGACTCAAACCGTGACCTCATGCTCCGCAGCGGTACTTGCGTTGACTAGACAACGAATTTACATTACTAAACTTTTTTTTAAAACTCACGTAATCATAAATCTTCGGAAAACCGACAAACAACATTAAACAGATCAATAAATCCGAATCAACATGAAAACATGGAGTAACATGTACCTATCAATGAAACTAATACGGCTGCCCTATTTGAACTTGAATACAAACTATCAAACCAGCCATGTTTATCAAAGCGAATGATTGTATAAATACAAATCGAGATTTTGTAACAGAGTAATTCAGTCATGAAGTAACCATAGGGGGCATAACTTAAAACAATGAACGAACTCGGCTTATTTATTAATAAGGACGGGATTTTATGGGTAATGACCCATCTCACACACGCGCATAATATAATATACTTACTTCGAGGTTCGATCGAGGTTAAGCTGCGCTTACTGCGGTCCGTCTGTGGATGGTTGACCATCATTTCATACCGAGACCCCTCCGTGCCTCGGAGAGCACGTTAAGCTGTCGGTCCCGGTTGTCAAATTAAGATCTATGACAGTCGTTACGGGTAGTCAGAGGCCTGAAACTCTGACAACCAGTCATACCGCAAGATATCGTGTTACCCAGTAACTGGGTTGTGGAGGTCAGATAGGCAGTCGCTCCATGTAAAATACTGGTATTAAGCGGCATTAAGCAAGTCAACAATCAGAAATACGATGCGATCATGACTTGATTTATATACACTAAGGAGTGTGCAAAAGAAACTAATTTATACAAAACCGTTTAAAGACATATTTAGTTGAGTTTCGATGTAATTATAACACAGTTCAGGAAATTTGTAGATTTGGAAATTGGGTTAGTTTTGATAGGTATTTAATAAAAACATTAAAGCTATAATAATTGTGCAAATGTCTTGACAACATTGTACGATCCTTGAAAGAAAGGTAGAAAGAAAATTATTTATTTGAGTCTTGCAGCAGATTAATTAATAAATATGAACATAAAAAAAAAACAAAAAATTTGAAGGCACCTGCACGAGACCATAAAGGCCCCTATCTCAGCATATGCGGCCATGTAAATATTTAGCGGGATTTGTAGTTGTAAAATCCGTGTGAGCACTCCATTTACTTGTTACTCCATGATATTTCGCAGTATCAGCGCTAATGTATCGCAAACCATTCAGCCATTATATTGAGAATTCAGTTTTGCAATAAAACCTTTCGTTGATTAGTCAATACTCTATAAAGTTAGATATTGTGAAAAATAAATATTATGCTTACATGAAAATTGTTTGAAGATTTAGAATCAATAGCTGCATCATTGGTCTTACAAACTCAAGCGTAGCAGCTGGGTGGGGTCCGGAGTTCGATTGCCGGATACGGCAAAGTGTTATTGGGATTTTCGTTAGGAAATTCTATATTATAATAGTAGTATAGGCTTGAAGTTTGAAATTGTGCCTGGTTAATGGCAATAGACTCTCTGACTATTGGCACTTAATAATGTCCTCGGTGAAATGAGGGTACACAACCTACACATCTGCCTAATTCTCTGAAGAATAAAGGCGTGATGTTATGATATTTTAAGTAGTAACCCTACCGTTTGCGCTTCCATATGTCTATAACAATCTCATAAAAGTACAAATGGTTAAAAAGAGTAAAAATCAATATTTTCATACCATTTAAGTAAAGCGAGTAAGTTAAGGATGCGCTTGGCATTTGGAGGCTATTAAATAATATAGTGTTGGGACCTGTGTGATCGTGATAGGTCTCATTATGTGTCACGACAGTACTGTCGGCGACATTATTAAGTTTCCATGTGTGTGTTCCGTAAAAAGAGTAGTGATTGGACTTTTTTACTATTACAGATAAAAATGGTTAGTGATTTTTCACCAGTGGCCAATAATTATGCTTTGCAAACGTGCATTGCACAGTTTATTGCTTGACCTTGATATTAAAGAAGTAATAAGGTGAAACCTTTTCTTCTATTAAATATACGCATCATATTAACAGTATTTAGTATACGTATGTCTTAAGAAAACAAATTCATTTAAGGTGGAAACATAATGTAGAAGTTTAGATACTGTTGGGATTTGAATAACTCCCTACCCCTGTTTCATCTACAATTTAAGTTCTATTCTCAGTGGACCTCATTCAACGGTAGAGATTTACGGTCTTATAGTCTTCTTTCGTATGGTTAGAAGCTAACCTAGTGATGGAGTTATTCAAGCCGTCCGTGGCTTCTATGACTTGGTTCAGCCAGGACCGACGATTTAGCGCACAGAGACACTCAAATGAAAATGTTCTGTTCACCCATCTACAGATTGATCGCCCCAAGAAACAACTGTTAACCGACCACAGAACGGGCTCTGGCCTACGGGCCGATGTGATGTGCATACTTATTTGATTTGCAGATTGTACTAGAAACAATTTCAAAGTGTAGTGAAAATCGATGCGATGGTATCGATTTGACCTACTAGAATTTGTTTAAATATTTGTCGTGACCTTTATAAAGTAATTACTGTAATTGGTTGACATGATAGTATTGTTAATCAAGATATTTATTGTTGATAAAATACTTGGGTTCTAAGTATAAACATAACATTTGTTTGCAATTCGAATATACATAACATATACCTACATACGCAAGACAAGACAAATGACTGCCTCGTTGGTCTAGTGGTCCCAAGTGGGACTGCTGAGCAGGAGGTCTCGGGTTCGATTCCCGGGTCGGGCAAAGTGTAATTGAGTTTTTCTGTTAGGAAATTCTCAGTAGCAGCCCGGAGTATGGAATTGTGCCCGGTTGATGGCAATAGGCTCACCACCTATTACATGGGACTTAATAACAGCATTGGTGAAACGTGGGTGTACAATTGTGTACACCTCTGCCTACCCCTTCGGGGGATACAGGCGTGATGCTATGTATGTATGTACATACGCAAGAAGACAAACCAAAAGTTTTAGAAAATCTTAGTTTGTTTCGTTGTCAGTTATTTTCCCCTTAAGTATGTTTTGTTTATATAGCAATTGTATTGTCGACTATACATACAGGCTGTGGTTCTAGACAGTGGCCAAATTGAAGGAGGTGGATCTATAGGTGTAACTGATTACAAAACAATTAAAAAAAGTATACATTAGAAAATCGAATTAATTTCGCAGTTATACTGTTTTTTAAGTATACGTCGTGCCCTAGTCATCGCCGCGTCGCGCGCAGTAGGCACAAGGACGGCACCGCGCGCCGACAAAGGCCGTATACGAAAATTTCACAGAGAAGCGTTAGCTGTTACGAGACGAATAGGACGTTGACCTCTTGGCAATAATTATTTAAATTATTTTTATACAACATATAACTTGTTCCTGTATATGTTCCTAAAATATGGCCACTGTTCAAAACCACAGCTTGTATATCCAAGTGCGAGTCGGGCGAGTCCCACTCGCACTTGGATATATGTATTTTGTTCTCAGTGGGTTCCGTCTAATATATACTTTTTATCTAACTATGAATTATTATTTTCCGTTACTTACGCTATGAGACCTTGCTTCTTGCCAAATTTCATGATTCTAAGTCGACAGGTATTACCATATAGATTTTGATTTATTGGCTGAGTGTCAAAATATGCGGTACAAAATGGTTATATTTTTATTGCGTTGACTTCGAGACTTCATTTTTTATAGCTCCAAAAGCTTATAGATTAAAGGCTATAATTTTAATTTTAACTTGATACCTTCACGGTTTCTTGAGTAAAAGGATCCTGAAAGACAGACGGACAACGAAGTGATCTTTTAAGGTTTACATTTTTACTTTCGACATTCAGAACCCCAAAAACAGAGGTCTTATAGTCAATAGGATTGTGATTCGTGACGCTCGTGTCTCGTTTGTCGAATGACGAAATTTTTTATGGAAATTATCACATAGCATAACGCCGGTATCCCCCAAAGGGGTAAGCAGAGATGTACACAGATACAGTATACCTACATTTTACCATCTGTTATTAAGTCCCAAAGCAGACAAACAAAGTAGGTAAGTAAAAAAAAATAAGTCACAAAGTAGTGAGACAGTATTTACGAGAAACGTGGTGCCCCAGTGGGTTTTTCGCCGCTTGAGACGCAGGTTGATGGTTCAAATCTGGCATGTACCAATGTGACCTTTTATTTATTTATTTATACATCATGTACAAAGATGGTACACAAGGTGGACTTAATGCCATGAGGCATTCTCTACCAGTCAACCTTTGGGTTAAATAGAGAGGCAAAGAAAGGAGATACAAAACAAATAAAAGAAGATAAAAAAAAACTAAACACAGATGCTAAATCATAGCAAAACATTTTTCAAAGTCATATGTACTTTCATAGCTAATCAAAGACATATGGTGGAGGAAAACATCGTGAGGAAACCTTGATCTAGTAATCTAGCATTAAGTTCAGGTTTCTGTCAGGGCCATGAAGCAAATTAGTCCATGGTCAGGGCATATCCTGGTGGCGGAATGTTTACGGAACTGCCGCCTGAGCCACAGGTTGTGGGTTCAAAACTGGCATGTACGTAGGTATATGACGTTTTCAATGACATTTTTTTATTCTTTCTTTCTTTCAATGATCAATGCCCGTGCCTTCTCTGTATGAGAAGAGGTTCTTGCCTTGCAGTGGGACAGTGCAGTAGTGCAGTGAAAGTCTAGTAGTATGACCGATGGACTGACAAGTCAAAAGTCGCAAGTTCAAATCCAAGGCAAAACCACTGTCTTTTCGATGTCACGTGCGTATTATAAACTAATTATCAGCTAAAACGGTGAAGCAAAACATCGTGAGGAAACCAGCACACCTGTGAGATGTTCTCGATGGTGTGTAAAGCCATGTCACAGACCTACGGGCGGTTGAAATTCTGACACTAGGTTGGAAATATTATACACGTTAAGAAGAAATGGGACTGTTATGGGTTGGTTATGCTATGTTATTTACGAATAATTAGAAACCCGCTGTAAGCTGAAATTGAATTGATTAAAGGCGAGGATGCATGTTTGAACTATTCAAGTTAAAAAACTCATTGCTGCATACCTCAAACTCATATATACCTACCTTATTATATATAAACCTTAAAAGCGGATGCTACCTTACATTTGCAGTACAAGTCAGCGTAAACACAACATTAGGACCGACGCCCTCTATTTAAGCATGCAATGGATGCCCTCAAAATAATCGTAACCGACCGATGTAAATACCGCTCTTAGTTTTATACCAGTGATCGTAAAAGTGTTTTATTTGTGGACTTGTGGCCGTTCGTGTGGATACAGCTTTATTAGGGGAGTTATAGACTTGTTTTTAACCGGTAGTTCTTCGTTTGTCCGGTTGCTGAACAGAACAAACCAATCTCTGAAGAGGTAGCCTGAGGAGTGCTGTTGTACACTCATATTTCACCGATGCGCTTATTAAGTCCTTTATAATTAGTAGCTGCTACTGAGGATTTTCCGAATGGAAAATCTCAGTATCACTGCCCGACAGGGGAATCGAACCCAGGACCTCACGCTCAGCAGCCACACTTGTGACAACTAGACCAAAGAGGCAGTATGATGGAGGATTCTGGCGACTGCGACCACAATTAACTCGGACCGCGGACCCAGTTGCCGGATACATTTATTTTAATATTTTTCTTTCGGCGACTGAAACCACCTATAGATGAATAAAAACATCTATTGTTCAAACCAAAAACAGTACAGTCAAACGAAAAAATGTTTATTAATTAAAGATGGATGCAAATAAATACAATAGATGTTATAGCTATTTCCACAATTTTGAGGGTAGTCATGCATTACCTGTGCTGCCCGCCCGCAAATATATGCACATACGCAAGCGGTGAAAATTGCGACTACCACCAACTACACTACACATGTTTCCCCCTAACGGGGTTCTTTGTGTGAACATAAACTGTTAAAAAATTTTGCTAAACAGAAAAAGGCGTACTTCATATATTACTTTTTTACCATTTTAGTTCGCATCTAAAAATCTTTAAAATTACACACACTTTTAGATATATTAATTAAGTACTATAGGACGGTAGTAGTTGTGTTAAAAAACGTAGCGTAATGGCAATCCAGCTGAACGTGGTTCAGATGTTTTATTAAACGGATCTGTTTTGTAAAACAGTGAATTCTACAATCCATCTGCAACATATAATATATAATTATATCAAGCGAATTAACAGCAAAGGGATTTTTTATATTAAGTACCTACTTATGAAACAAATTAAGAGCACAATTTTTCGTGTCTCGTTTTTAATCTGGGATTGTTAACATATCTACTCTCTATTATACCTATAGCCGTCTTTTCTTTTAACATTAAAACAAAAAAGAAATACAACAAAAGAACACCCTCGAACATCGCACCAAATCGTTCCGACAAAACCGCATCCGGCAACAAAACCGCAGCAAAAACGGATACCATTGCGTTCGCTTCACAAAATCGGGTACATCCTAATCGCATAGTGCTTTCATGTCTCCTGATAATAACCGGACGATGTTCCGTCTAGTGGCAATTAGCCCGGGCCGTGCTGACTCGACTAAATTGAGTCTAGACTGAATCGCAATCTAGATTTTTATAGATTAAGATAGTTTGGCTGGCTGTTTCTAGACGTTTGTTAGTGTCTTAGAGAGATCGTTTTGCAAAGAATTTTGATAAGCGAGCGTTTTTAAAACGGAAGCGGAAAGATTTCGTTCCGTCGCTTCCTATTTTAAATTGATTTCGTTAACTGACTTTTGGAGACGAGGTTTTTCATTGAGAGTTATAGTATTATAAAAACAGCACAAGAATTTTATTATAGTTTGAAGAAGAATATTCGATACTATGAATATTAGTAATATAGTAATATCTTAGGTTTGCGCGATCACTACACATTATAATAAAAATACCGTCGCGATTTAGTTTAAATATGTATGAGAGACAAAAATAATTTTATGAATTTATCAATTATATGTACGGTAGACTGAAATAATTTTAAATAAACTGTTGAGACACCTGACACCTTAGTCCTCCTGCGTCCACGAACGCTGCAAAGTGTTCGAAACGTCAGGAAAAACAAAAAACCAATAATACACGCGATTAATCCGGTTAAAAGTTGTTTTATTATAATATATTAGTAATATGTTCGGACACTAGACTGAAATAAATATTTTCTTTCTTTCTTTCTTTCGATACAAATTTTTCGAATTAGCATGTACTAGTAGATTAGTTTTTTGTGCTAGTATTTATTTTATATTTATTTATATAGTTTGTATATAATGACATTTAATAAAAAAAAACAAGAAGATATTGAAATGACAAAATAGTATAAAAAATCGTCGCGGTGAATTGCCTTCTTCCGCCGGTTTCACTGGAAGCCGACCCCAATGTAATTGGGAAAAGGCTAGGCAGATTGATTGGATAGGCAGAGGTGTACACAGTTTAATACCTACATTTCACCAATGCCATTATTAAGTCTAAAAGGTGGTGAGCCTATTGCCACCTACGGGGCACAATTCCAAACTCAAGACTGCTGAGAAATTCTTATCAAAAAAACCAAAGAACACTTGGAATTGAACCCAAGACCTCATGCTCAGCAGCTGCGCTTGCGACCACTAGACCTATGAAAGCAGTCTCATTATCATGTTAAAACAGTAATAAGTATAAAATGAAAACACAAGTTTCCACTCCGGTTGTAAATTCTCCTCGCAATAAAATGGCGGCGGTAAGATACTTAATTATTGTCACACATTTACACGTATCTACTTAATATGGTAAGGCTAAACAGCTTTAGCCTTACTTATTTATATAGCAAATGATCTTCTTCTTATCGTGTGGTTGATGAACAACCTACTGTCAGAGTTTAAACCACCCGTAGGACTCTGACATGGCTTTACACACCGTCGAGAATATCTCTCAGGTGTGCTGGTTTCCTCACTATGTTTTCCTTCACCGTTATAAGCAAGTGATAATTAATATATAATACGCATGACTTCGAAAAGTCAGTGGTGCGTGCCTTGGATTCAAACTTGCGACCTTTGACTTGTCAGTCCAACGGTCTAGGCTATTGGTTTGGGTTTTGTGTTGTGGGTTAATAATAAAAATACATTTTTATCGTAAATTAATTTAATTTTTTAAACCACATTTAAAAAATTAAATTTATTTAACAACTTATATGAAGTAATACAGATAAATCTTTGAAAAGCATTAACACATGCTCAGCGATCCTTAAAGTTATAAACTTTAAGGTTCGCTAAGCATGCTATGCATATAATATGCATTTAACTTTGTAGTAGTAGTCCTTAAAGTAATTATAATCGCACTTTCAAAAAACCAGTACTATCGCCATATTATATTCAACACCGAACACTCCGGTGACCATAAAATGAGGTCTTAATGTACGAAAATATTTTCACTAAAAATATGACGGTTGTCGCGGCCGGCATCGAAATATTAGGTTTGGGGGCAAATGGCCAATTTCCGAGATGTCCCACGTAGCAATTGAATTACGGTGACACTAACGTAGTTAACCCGTACGAATATGGACGGCCGTGTTTCGTGCGTTTTTTTTTTCATTTTTGGCGCCATGATCCCTCTGAGTGGTATAAATAAGTGATCGGTTTTACGAATGGTTTGAATATTTTTATGCAGAATGAGTTTTAGAGCAGGATTTTGAACAGATTTATCAAATTATGCCATCGGACCTCTTCTGTTGTTCATTCATCAGTAAGGTACAAAATACTCGTATGTTATTGGTTTTTAATTATTGCTTAGATTAGTACAGATCTCATCAGGATAAAAAAAAAAAGTAATGATTTAATTTAGACAGATAAATAAATAAAAATGATTTCACGTGCATCCAAATCTTTATACTACTTTCATAAAATTTATGTTTATTTTATGTGTTAGTACCTTAATATAGTGTTGTAATATATTCTAAAAAAAAAACTATCAAGTTAATATTTTTTCAACATTTTTATATTTTGATAGCTTGGAAACGGTTAAAATAATACCGGTTCATTAAGGTTTTAAACCAGGTTTTATTTAAACGTTCGGTCGGACTGGAACCGCAAACTTATATATTACTAATATTAACCTGGTTAATTTCAATCGATGTAGGGGCTCCGTTAAATGACAACACCATTACAGCAATATTTTTCATACTATTCTGATCAGTTTGTCGATTGGTATTTTGGCATAACTGTGAACCTTATCCCTTCCCTATTCATTCGTTTACTGAACTGAGTTTTTGTGTGATCGCTTTTTTAAACCACTTTGAATATCAAAGTTTTTTGATTTGGTTTCGATTTGAATAGTTTGGCCGTTCGTGTTACAAAGTTTTGAAGTGAATTTGGCATCGAATAGTGTGGGGCTGCAGATTTTATCACGATGACTAGCTTTACGTTTAACTGGAAAACTTGATCCACGTATCGAACATGACCTATTATGCCAACACTGCTGTTGGAACCGGTAGAGAATGAGTCAAATCAACTACAAGTAACACAAAGCTGTCTAGTCTTTTCCCAACTACTTTGGGGTATACTTCCAGTTTAACCGGATGCAAGTATTTTACATAAAGATGGCCTCTCCGACCTCTACAATCCACAACCCATTTAATGGGTAACACGGTAGAAGTTCCGAAAAATCGCACACAACGATTTGGTTCCACGTTAATGATACTGCTCGTGAATGAAACTTACTGCCGCCTTCCGTGTTTCCTGAGAAATAAAATCTAGGCATATTCAAGGATAGAGTGAATACATTTCCTCTGGATTTAAGTGATCCGTCCTCGGCCACACCGTCGCTTACCATCAAGCGAGTTGGTGGACAATGACAGATATATTTTTTATAAAACTAAACTCTTGCTTGTTGGACTTTCAGGCATCTATCTACACGTACTGACTGACAACCCGGGACCAAGGTTGATAGCGCTCTCCGAGACATAGAGGGGTCTTGTTATAATGATGACCCATGCATAGACCACTCGCGGCAAAAACAGCCTTTATTTATGTGCGCTATGCTGGACTCCTGCCTACTAAAACACACAAGGTTCTTCGCTAACGTTACCGGGATCCCGGGATCCCAGGTGCATTTATCACAACTACAAGCCCATTAAGAATTGAAAATAAACGGGATTATGTTGTGGTATAGCATGATTAGGTTATGATTGCTCTATGTAAAATACTGGTATTAAGCTGTATCTGGTTTGATTAGAAGCCGACCCCAATGTAATTGGGAAAAGGCCTGGAGATTGATTGATTAGTTATGGTCCGATGACCGGAAGACTGGAAGGCATCGACGGGTCCCCTCCTTTGTAATGGCCGGCCACAGTTAGCTTTTGCAAATCTTTTTACACGCAGGTATTCCCATGCGCACTTAGGTCATTTTTGTTTTGTGTTTTCTTGTTTTTATACTTTGCCCCTCACTATGAATTTCTTCCTGTATCGTGGGTGCGTTTACAGACATAGAATCTCACAAGCACACACACACCCAGACCCGGAGCAATTATCTATAGATCGTACAAATATTTGCTTCGTGCAGGAATCGAACCTGTGACACGTAGCGCAGCATTCGGTTTCTCGACCACTGCGCCAACCGCGCTGTCAAAACCGATCCCAATGTAATTGGGAAAAGGCTAGGGATTGATTGATTAGTTTTGGTCCATCGTAAGTATCGACGGGTCCCTTCCTTTGTACTGGCCAAGTGAGCTTTTTCACATCTTTTTACACCCAGGTATCCCCATGTATACGTAGGTCATTAGGTCGGAGGCCTCGGAACCAAATGTGTTTGTACCGCAGACGACTGGTGCTGGTCCTCCTTATACGGGCCCCGTCCGGTCAATGGACGGGATTAAAGTGTTACGTTCCCCCCATGCCGTCGTAGGGGGTTGCATGTGGAACGCTATGCGCCGCCATCTTGTCTTCTGTTTGATGGGGGCAACGGCTTGCGTATAAATGCATTGCGTGCTGCCATCTCAAGGTTACCCGTCCGCGGTAAGGAAGATAAAGTTACTCCGGGGTTTGTGTTTCTCGATAATCTGTTGGTCTTCAAGGCTTGAGTGAACAGGTTTCTGCTGGGCAAGCGTGTTCCATTGTCGACTGCACCATCTGGTAATATCAGGTCAGGTGGTGCTCAGACGTAGGAAGACATTAAAAACAAGAAACAAAATACTGTAAAGTATAATTTGACTGGATTTCATCGAGAAACTGCACTAAGCTGCTTATAATTACGCTGACAGAATGCTAATACTTGCCTCCTCCATTTTGAAACCACTTTATGTTGAAGTTGGGAACTAATGATTCAGTTACAAAGATTTAAAGAGATTCCCAGTTTGGACGTCGCTTTAACGACTAAGGAGTAATATCAAGTAAGTAACTGTCTCGTTGATTTAGTGGTCCTAGATTTAATCCTAGGCCGGGCAATGTGTAACATAGTATAGCATCACGATGGTATACCTCAAGGGGGTAAGCAGAGGTGTACACTCAGAGCCGTAGACCCAAATTTTACCAGTGTTGTCATTAGGCATATGCAATTTCGTTGAGTCTATTGCCATTAACCGAGAATTGCTCCTAACTCCGGGTGCTACTGAGAATTTCCTAACAGAAAATCCTAGTAAAACTTTGTCCGGCCCGGGACCTCATGCTCGCCAGTCCCTTGCCACCACTAGAACAATGTAGCAACTTATTATTGGGTTTTCCTATTAGGAATTTCTCAGTTGGAGCCCGGAGTTTGGAATTATGGCGACCACTTAATGCTAGCTATAGTCATTAATTTTGTAAGTTTGTCCGTTTATCACCATCACACAGTCACAGGTAACAGTTGATCATCGAATGATTCATTGGCGCGAAGCTCATCAATAATAACTCGCATTTGGTTCATTAGTGACCGCTGCGGTTGGCGGGGGCTCTCGATATCGAAACGAATGAAGCGAATTAATATTTTATACGCTCTAAAAATGGATGGAACCATTATGTTTTGTGGTAATGGAAGCAAATTATGAATCATATAGGGTTCTAATTTGTTAGGTTTAATAAAGAATAAGAATAACTATATACCTGCATATATATTTACAACATACAATTCAAGATAAATCTTTGAAAAGCATTAACGCATGCTTAGCGAACTCTAAAGTTATTATATTAAATGGAAAAAGAATACGGTCGCGAACAGGATTCGAACCTGCGCCTCCCGGGTGAATTCTCCAGGCGCTCTGACCACTAAGCCATCTCGACCTCTGCTCACAACCGCGAATTCTTCTTCCATATTTTAACACGTCTTATGGCGACGTTATTGCAATCAATTCAGTCCCCATACTGGTGACCAAACCGACACGACTAACTTTGCAGTTAATACAATGCCGTAAAGAATGCAATTACAGGATTCGAATCCTGTTCGCGACCGTATTCTTTTTCCATTTAATATAATAACTTTAGAGTTCGCTAAGCATGCGTTAATGCTTTTCAAAGATTTATCTTGAATTATTAAGGTAATTGCATTCTTTACGGCATTGTATTAACGGCAAAGTTAGTCGTGTCGGTTTGGTCACCAGTATGGGGACTGAATTGATTGCAATGACGTCGCCATAAGACGTGTTAAAATATGGAAGAAGAATTCGCGGTGGTGAGCAGAGGTCGAGATGGCTTAGTGGTCAGAGCGCCAGGAGTATTCATCCGGGAGGCGCAGGTTCGAATTCTGTTCGCGACCGTATTCTTTTTACATTTAATATAATAATACGACATACATTTAAATTAATAATTAAATATCATTATATACAAACTAAAATTAAGGTAAGTGGAGTGCGATAGTAGGATAACATCAGAACCTGGCGCATGGATAACATTTGGTGTGAGATAGCTAGATAGAAGGAGACCGTATCGTTGGCGGTTACCACGAACAACAGCATTCCCGATGAGGGTTGACGTCAGGCAGGCGGCCGGTCATAAAACATTCCCAAAACATTAGCAGCATGCAATTTTAAAAACAAGAAAGTGGAAGTAGAATACAAGCTGCGTCAACCCTAAATAAATTGGGATAAGGGCAGGGGGATGAAATATACAAACGAAAATAAATACTAGCATAAAAACACAACTTCTAGTGCTACTAACAGCATTATTTCGGTAACTTATTTTTTAAGACTTAATTTTTTAGACTCTTTTTGTGTAAGTGATGAGGATTCATATAAACCATAATTTAAAAATCATTAATGTTTTTTTTCTTTCGTGTTGCTGGTACTGTGGTTATCATCATCATCAATACAAATAAATTAAATTGAAGTGTCTGTTTGTAATGTCAAAATAATAGTTTTTAAGGTCATACAGTTATTTGCACGATACTTAAGCCTAAAAATCTGTTTTTATAATTTTTGCCTGTCCGTCTGTTTGTTCCGAGTAATCTTCGAAATGGCTAAACCGATTTTGATAAGATTTTACTGGCACGTAGCTGACTATATAAGGAGTAACTTAGGCTTAATTTTCTAGCCGAAAATACTTTGGAGTTCCAGAAAAAAAAAAGTTTTTTTTGTATAAATAAATCCATGCTGACGAAGTCGTGGGTATCAATTTGTTTCAATTTTTTTTTTATTTAACCACTTCCAGTACATGATACAACACCCCAAAAGTAATAAGTATACAACAAAATAATTACAAATGTTCACCTTGTCGAAATTCGCTACGTTACCGCTTCGTTTTCGCTTCGGAACACCCGCTTAGTGCAACACATTTAATTCATATGTCTAACAGCTTCGCTACTTAATTGAGTTACAACCGTACCGCCTAATTCCTATTTGCAATTATATTTTCCAATTAAATTTTCCACTTTCTTCCCTGGGTAATGGATTCCGTAACAATTTAGATACAATATTTTAGGGGCTATAATTAAAAAAGGGTTCCGTATATAAATTGTTATGGTTTAAATGTGAAATTAATTTCGTGTAGGTCAGTTCGTATTGTTATGGGATTTGCTGATTTTACTTGTTTTGTTGGGAAAAGATACCTCATGTAACTTTTTTATTGAGTACTACCTGTGGGCGCGACTTCGTTTGCGCGATATTTGGTCTTTGGATATTTTTATATTTGAGTATATGGTCTAGTGGTCCCAAGCGCAACTGCTGAGCATCTCGGGTTCGATTCCCGATTCGGGCAGAGATATTATTGAGTTTTCTGTTAGGAAATTATTAGTAGCAGCCCGGAGTTTGGAATTGTGTCCGGTAGATGGCAATAGGCTGACCACATGGGACTTAATAACAGCATTAGTGAAATGTTAGTGTACAACTGTGTACACCTTTGCCTACCCCTTCGGGATATACAGGCGTGCTATTTTATCTATAATTCTAGTAACAGTAATGCTTAAAATTTGACATAGATAAAATTTCTAAAAACCATGTACCTAAGTTATAGAATCGTATAAGTAACAGTTACCACTTTATTTTGCAATCACATACAGACATAACACTTTAAACTAACAGGAATTAACGCGCAATAAATACCTTTGAATCGCTTGACGTTTCTGTCTCCTTGTGACCACCATCAGTGCAACCTGGTCGAAACGTCAAGAAGCGATTCAAAGGATTTATTGCGCGTTAAGTCCTGTAGTAAATCATGTATAGTAATATCATGCAACGTGATAGTTTAAAAGTTAGTAGACATAACACTGTCAATTTATATAAAAATATAGATTCTGTAAGTAGATATTCTCTGTATTATACCCAGTTCAACCAAATGCAGCTTAATACCAGTATTTTACATGGAGCAACAGCTTATCTGACCTCCACAACCCAGTTACTGGGTAACATGATATTTCGTGAACTGGTTATCAGACGGTCAGGCATCATACTATCCGTAACGCCCGTCATAGCTTGTTTTACAATCGGGACTGACCATAGGAAGAAGATATTTGAAAATTGTGTGGTTCACAAATCTAGCGTTTAATTTAACATGTTTTTAACAGCACAGTGGTGGAGAGACCGTCTGCTGCGCCGCGTGTCGCAGTTTCTATTCCCGCACGGAGCAAATATTTGCACGATCTATAGATAATTGCGTCGGGTCTGGGTGTGTGTGTGCTTGTGAGATTATATGTCTATAAACGCACCCACGATACAGGAAAAAATTCGTAGTGCTGGGCAACGTTTTTAATATATATATTTTTTCTTGCCTCATTGTTTCAGTGGATGCGGTAGTTGAGGTCCTGGGTTCGATCCCCACCTGCTGAAGTCGCGGTATGTGCCGCTGGGAACCCGGGACCTTGGTAAAGGTAAAAGTAGGACCGTGTAATATTATATATTTTTTATCAAAATCTCCCTCCTTCTCTCTCATCGTGTGGTTGATGAACAAGTCATGTCAGAGTTTAAACCACCCGTAGGTCTCTGACATGGCTTTACACGCCATCAAGAACATCTCTCAAGTGTAATTTTCTCACGATTTATTTCTACGTTGTAATTCATTTCTAATACGCACATGACTTTAAAATTCAGTGGTGCGTGCCTTGGATTCGAACTAGCGACCCTTGACTTGCCAGTAACAGTCTTACCACTAGGCTATCACTGATTATTTATTTAGTAAACTGTTATTGCGTTTTTTAGATAGGAAATTCTCAGTAGCAGCCTGAAGCTTGGAATTGTGCCCGGTAGTTGACAATAGCATAGGGTATTGGTGTAATGTGGGTGAATTACGGTACACCTCTGCCCAGCCCCTCGGGGTATAGGCGTGATGCTCTGTTATGTGTTTATTGTATGTATTTTATAACGTACAATCCCTTTGAAACACCATAAATTGTGACAGAGGGACATAAACAACTTAATTAAACGAACCTTTATTTCGCAAACGCTTTTAAATAACAACACGATGAAACCTCTTTTTAATTATAATCCAAGAATACAGAGGTAATATTTTAATTTATTATTTTATTGTTTTAGAATTAATGTTGTACATAGCATCACGTCTGTATTCCATTTCTGTTATTAAGTCCCATGTAATAAATAGGTGGTGAACCTATTGCCATCTACTAGGCACAATTCCAAACTCCGGGCTGCTAGTGAGAATTTTTCTTACAGAAATAATTACACTTTGTCTGACCCGGGAATCGAACCTGAGACATGCTCAGCAGTCGCGCATGGGACCACTAGACCAACGAGGCGCTAAAATTAATGTTTTAGTATGTTTAATTTACCTCTTTATTGAGGTCTCTCCTTGTGTGATTACGGGTCACGTAGTGTAAGGCCAAGATGAACAAACATTACTTAGGCATTATTGCTGTCTCTATCATACAACTGGCAAACTATAAGTTCAAGATAGGGACGAAAAGACTTCTAGATCTCGAAATAAATAAATATAACATGGCATACCTACTTTTGTTTAGATGGCGTCGGCATTTCCTATCTGATTATCTCCCATTGTATGTACTATTTATTTATATTAAGATTACTTAATGTATGTTCTTGGTGTACAATAAAGAATAAAATAAATAAATAAATATCCTTGAGAAATAATGCACACACACGGTTAAGAGCAGGATTCGAATTTGTGCCTCTCGGATAAATCCTCCAAGTCAGGCGTTCTGACCACTGCCATCTCGAGTTCTGCACACTACCCTGTACCTTGATACTACCCTATGCTGCAGGGATCGTCTGGGTGATCGTATCAATTTATTTAAATAATAAATACCTATAGGTTTCCAGTATACTATTAGCAAAACACTTACATTTAATATTAACAATCATAGAATTTTGTCATAAAATTTAAAACTAAGTTAGCTTACTTGGCAAGATGAAATTAATCCAAAAATTTATAAAAAGCGCGCCTGCCTGTGTGAATTATATTATTAATTTACACATCTTTTTGTGTACCATAGCCCCTAATTACTATTTTTAATCTTACTAGCCTATGTTACCCGGGACAATGTAGGGATTCCAACGATACCCCATACATCTAAATCGGTTCAGGCGTTTAGAAGTTATGGTGGAATAAAGAAAATCACAAACATACATACATACATACATGAACCATAAAAATATAACACACATAAAAGTTAAAAAAAATTGTGAAAAAAAAATACGGTCGTGAGCAGGATTCGAACGATTGCCACGTGCTCTGACCGCTAAGCAATCTCGAGATGGGTTAGTCAGAGCGCCTGGAGTATTTATCCGGGAGGCGCAGGTTCGAATCCTGCTCACGAGCGTATTCTTTTTCCACAAAAATGTATAACTTTAAAGTTCGCTTCGGGGAGTCATGTAAGAATAAATTATTTATGATATGATACAATAATATATATGTATGATACATAACAATCTCCAGTATATACATAATGGAAGTTATGTTAGAACTTACGACACATCATTGTAAGAAGCAAATATGAGCAGACACGACCACCCAGGTATAAATAGTACTATATCTCGACGAATAATTGAGTTTCCAGTTGAATTCCATTTTCAGACTGTCCGAATGCACTAGGGCTGTGGCTGTTACATTTTTGAGATTGTTTAGGAATATATTTTTTACTTTACTGGCTTAAAAATACGAAGGTAACCTTATGTTACAATATTAAATGGAAAAAAGAATACGGTCGCGAACAGGATTCGAACCAGCGCCTCCCGGATAAATACTCCAGGCGCTCTGACCACTAAGCCATCTCGACCTCTGCTCACCACCGCGAATTCTTCTTCCATATTTTAACACGTCTTATGGCGACGTCATTGCAATCAATTCAGTACCTATACAGGTGACCGAACCGACACGACCAACTTTGCAGTTAATACAATGTCGTAAAGAATGCAATTACCTTAATAATTCAAGATAAATCTTTGAAAAGCATTAACGCATGCTTAGCAAACTCTAAAGTTACAATATTAAATGGAAAAAGAAGTCGCCTGGAGTATTTATCCGGGAGGCGCTGGTTCAAATCCTGTTCGCGACCGTATTCTTTTTCCATTTAATATTGTAACTTTAGAGTTCGCTAAGCATGCGTTAATGCTTTTCAAAGATTTCTTGAAGGTAACCTTGTTTGAACGAGTGAAGCTTGTAAATTGTTGTCCGCAATAGAGGATGGAACTTAAAAGACGCAAAAAAAATTCAAGATGCATTTTATAAATGAAATTGAACTTAACATAACATAGCATCACGCCTGTATTCCCCGTAGGGGTAGGCAGAGGTGTAGACAGTTGTACACCCACATTTCACCAATGGTGTTATTAAGGCCCAGGTGGTAAGCCTATTGCCATCTACCGGGCACAATTCCAAACTCCAAACTGTTACTGAGACTTTTTCTAACAGGAAAACTCAATAACACTTTGCCTGACCCGGGAATTGAACCCGAGACCTCATGTTCAGCAGTCGCGCTTTAGACCACTAGACCAACGAGGGAATTATAAACTACAAAAACCAATTGACATAACAAATCTGCAAGTTCATGTATTGTCAACATTTTTGTCTGAACACAGTTGTTTCTTAGCCTTAGTTATTTAATTCATTGATAGAATTAGCTTAAAAAATATCGACTCTTATCTTCGTATATATGTGAGTGCGCATTGCGATAGGTACAATTGTTGCCTATTATCGGCCCTTAATGTATTTGTGTGCGTATAACTTGCGTATTGAGAAGTAAAATTGCAGGCGCCATCTAGTGTGATTCGAACAATATCTGTGCACTTTATGTACACACTTTTAACAGACTTCAAAAATGGAGGTCCTGTATTCGACCCGTATGTCGTTTGTATGTCCACGATTTTCTCAAAATGATCAGATTTGGTTATTCTAGTTTCTTTAAAAAAAAATAAAAAACCGTTTTTCTTGTGTGGGTTTTGTGAAAAGTATTTAATAAACACGTAATGAAGACGAGCTAAAGTGTCCAAAACTGCGATCATCAATTCTAATTCCAGGATTTGTGATTTTGAAATTTTTCTTTAGGCATTGTAATGATTCAGGAAGGTCGCTTATTGATCAACGGATATTTCCAAATTGATTTTATAGTATTACCAATAAAATACACTAACTTTAGAAGTCATTAAAATACACTAAAGATAGTATTCCTCCTCCAGTCAATAGCCCTCAATATTACTGACATAAAAGGGCCAAGTATGCCCGAAGTTTACTACATTGCCCGGTTGTGACATCCCTAAACGCAAGAGCTCTACCACAGCCCGTCCTAAATAAATAATACGATATTGTAAGAGGACATTTAAGAGCTATAGCCATGGCGGGCATTTTGCGAATTTCCATACTTCATCCCTCGTTGGTACGTGAGTTTGTTTATATTTTTACGATATTGTCAAAGTTTAAAAAGGTGTCGAGGACGCATGAAGCCACTTTTAGTTGGGGAGTTTGGATGGCTATCTTTTCTTTTAGGTAAATGATATACTCTACTTTTCCTTGCACGGTTAAGTGTTTAAAAGATAACATAACATAGCATGATGCCTGTATTCATCGAAATATCACATTTTACCAATGCTGTTATAAAGTCATGTACTAGATGATGAGCTTATTGACATCTACTGGGCACAATTCCAAACTCCAGTATATGCATATATGTATATGCGAAATAATGCCTCGTCGGTCTAGTGGTCGTATGCGCGGCTGTTCAGCGTGAGGATATGGGTTCGATTCACGGTTCAGGCAAAGTGTTATTGGGTTTTTCTGTTAGGAAATTCTCAGTAGCAGTCTGGAGTTAGGAAGTAGTCGGCGTGACAACCCCGTGCTTCGGAGAGCACGTTAAGCCGTCGGTCCTACGCCTGATCTCTCTCCGGTCGTGTTGGATTGCCGTTCATCGGACTTTGTGAGTGAAGGAAGAGGTAGTTCACCTGTGTTTGCGCACACACTTGTGCACTATAATATCTCCTGCGTACTTGGCTAGTCTGCGTGGAGATAGGCCGCCGTAACCGAAAATTCAGTCGAGAGAATATTATAATTATATGCGAAATAATATGCATATAATTATAATAGTCCGGTTAGTGGAGTGTAATATTAGGATAACATCAGAACCTGGCGCATAGATAACATTTGGAATGGCATAGCTAGATAGAAGGAGACTGTATCGGTGGCGGTTACCACCAACAACAGCATTCCCGATGAGGGTTGACGTCAGCCTATATATAAAAAAGTACTCTGTGGACGTCAGGCAGGGTCATAAAACATAGCCAAAACTTTAACAGCATGCCAGATATAGGTATGCTGCGCCGACCCCAAATAAATTGGGATAAGGGCAGGGGGGTGATGATGATGATGCGAAATAGTATGTTCTAGTGGTGATCGCAATCGCGGCTGCTAATTTGGGTTTCAGTGTCGGGCCGCGTTACTGGGTTTTTCTTGTAGGAAGTTCTCAGTAGCAGTCCAAAGATTGGAATGTCTGCCAGGTTGATGCCGCTCATCACGAATAGGTCCACCCACACATCGTAGATACGTGGTCATCACACACACAACTCGTTTTACACGACTGTTTTTACTACGTGGGTACCTTTCTGTAAGATGTGGAATGGGCTTCCTTCGGAGGTGTTCCCGCGGAGCTATGTGGACAGCATCAAACAAAAATTTTAGAGAGTCCTCTTTGAGAAGGGTCACCTACCCATCCCAAAGGTCTGCTTTTGGTTTTGCAGAAGTCGAGAGGCGCCAGCTTGTTTGCCACTATACAACATCAACAAAAAAAAAAGACGAGCAAGTGTGAGTATGACTCGTGCACAGAAAGTTCCGTAGTTAACATTACTGTAGTTCTCAAACAATGACAGCACCGAACATTACTTTAACGACAAAAAGAAAAGTCAAATTGACGGACAAACTTAACTTTGCAGTTGAAAAAATATTATCCCATACATCGATATCTATATATATGTCGCAGATGGATTGTACAATAAGCTGTTTTACAAAACTGCTAGCTGATTTACAAAACAGTACTGTTATGAAAAACAGCTGAACGACGTTTAGCGGTTTTACATAATTACTGAACTATAACACACAGAATTGAATGAATGTTTTGCGTTTATCAATGCAGCGGGTCAACGATCAGAGATTATGTAAAACAGTGTGAAATGAACTGTCAGATTGTCGATTTTAGTTCGAAATTTTGTCGCATATGGTTTTGTGTGTGTCTTTTAACAACAATAATTTAACTTTATTTTAATTTTAAGTCATTAGCAAAAATAAATGCAAATTTAGAATGATACTAATAATAAATACTAAACCACTATAATAGTCGACAATATATCGGGATTATGAAAGAAAATAAACGAAAATGATCCATGAGCGTGCGAAGCGATCTCGGGAGTTTCGCGTATCCCGACACGGACAGGTTAGGTTCGAAGAGGATGACATCCTCTTCGTGTTTAGGTTTTTTCTAACCTTACAGACACAAAAATAGGAGCCCCGCTGTGCGGGGCTCCGTCGACCCAGCCACCGAAAGTCAAATCAGAATACAGTATCGTTTTTTTACTTGAATGGTGACTATCCATTTAATATACATAGACAATAAACAAACCTGTCCCACTGTAGATATGTCATTCTGCATTACGTCTAAAGGTGGGTAGCAGTTTTGTTAAAATGGCAATCCAGCTAAACGTTTTTCAGCTGTTTTATAAAACAGTACTGTTTTGTAAATCAGCTAGCAGTTTTGTAAATAGCGGATTATATAATCCATCGGCGACATATATATACCTTGAATTACCCAATAGGTTTTGATTTACTGGTGAGTGACAACATTTGATTTTTACAACATCTTGGGACCATATATCCAAGTAGCTGGAGTGAATAGATTTCTTCTGGGTCAACGTGCTCAATCCTCGGCCACCGTCGCTTAACATCAGGCGAGTTGGTGGACAAGCGTAGATCCATTTTTGATAAAAAACTCGATATTAACACGCGTTTCTGAGAAAATAGGGTCTTCTAGACAGACACAGATAGGAATACAGACAACGAAGTGATCTTATAAGTGTTCTTTTTGATTCCGTTACTCAAAAGAAAAGCTCTTTTGAGTAACGGAACCCTAAAAATGGAATTTGATGATGGTTAATAAAACCTAACTGTGTTATTTATATTTGAACGATATTTTGTTATACACAGAGTATGCACTGCGGCTTTGTTTGCGTCACAAGTAGACTATCGCGTAGTCTATGTCCCCGAGGAAATTTCAGGAAATACAGTCTAGTTGCCAACGTTGCATTCTGCAATATGACATACTTTTGAAAAATTATTTTATAATATAAATATGGATTACTGCGTCATTGCTCTGTTTGTCGCTGGAACGACTGCTTAGTGCCACGGTTTCATTCCCGGGTCGAGCAGTGATATTGAAATTTATTTCTTAAAAACAAACGACTTTGTCCACAGTTTGGAAATGCGCCCTGTTGATGGCAATTGGATCACCTAATCACCAAACTTATTAACATCATTAGTGAAATGTGGAGGTTGAGGAATAGAGACTTTATAGGTACTTAGCGTCAAGCTCGTGAACAGGTGCTGCTGGTGGTGACTGGTCGTCTTGCTCACCAGTGATTTGCTTTTAATTAACTTATTATTTATAATTGTTTTGTCTTATTCAACATCATGCTCGGGTCCTAATTCGTGATGCATGGTTGTACACGGAGGCGGGCACACCATTATTTATATAAAATACCGATTTAATTAAATTTAAACGGAAGGCCCTAAACTTAACTAAATTATATTTGAGATATTACTTGAGGAAAATTCATTGAGGTGAGGAGTTATTTTATATTGTCTGTATTATGATGTGAGTGCCAGCTGAAATTTTTATTTTTATTTTTGTAAAATTTGTAACTTGACAGACAGAGACGTGTAGCTGGAGAGTTTGTTGCGCCGCTTCTTCTCTCCAGTGAAGCACTAGGAAGCGGTGAAGGGTGAGCGTTTTGGGACTTATTGTAACGTATGACGTTCAAAAAGTACCATTTCAAATGGTCTAATTTGAATAAAGATATTTTGATTTTGGTACTGTATTTAATATCCGCTCTAAACATGATTATAAATTTCGGTATTTTATAAAACATTTCTTAAGAAATAGAAAAACAAATTAATCTATGTTATAGTCAAAACTCAAAACTACATATTAACTGAAAACGTTTTACGAAAGTGCAAATTTGAATTAAAAAAAAAGTACAATCTAATCACAATTCTGTATACCCGGCACAATACACAAACACATGAAACACAAATACAGGGAACACGCACCATTTACACACACAAAAAAAAACTTATCGTACACAAAAAGCCCTAAGATGGCGCTTTAATCCGTACTGTAGAATAACTCGCACAAAGAGAGCCCCATTCAACCTCTACGATATTAAAGGTATTATCTGGCTAGAGGAGATCGATTACTGCCTGTGAACCGGCAATCTATAATAAGATCTCATTCTGTAGTACACCGCACAATGGTTGGGAAGCTTTGTCCAAAGGTATGGTGTTGCCACGTGAGCGATAAGACGGCGCTTTTTGGCGAATGTGTTATGTCATATAAGTTATATGCATAATTCTCATTGCCGATGGATTGTAAGTAAGCTAGTACCCTACGTGATGTCCCATACAAATGGTAGGTAACTAATACCGTCAAAGGTGAAATATGTCATTGACATGGTAAATGTACTAATGTGTGGTTAATATGCGGAAGTCAAGCTCTATCTTACCCAAAATAAAAAAATATCTACGCTATACGCTCTATTTTATATATATATGTCGCATCCAGGTCATTAGTACGGGACGTCAATGACACACAAACGTCATAGTGACGTACAGAACCTATATTGGAGACTGAGAGGGAGATTACAGCGACTACAGCGATAGAAGAAAGGATGTTAGTCTGTTGCGACCCACCGTGGCGAACGGACCTCTACACCCTGACCTATCTAGACCTCTGATTTTTTGATATTTGACTACCTACATTGTACATTGTAATATGAAGTGACTTACTACTAATCACTAACCCAAAGTAAATGTGCTCTCAGTGGCGGAGAGCCTTAATGTTGGTTTTATTGACGATTACCTTACAGAAATGGAGACCTCCGATCCTAGTCTCCAAACCATTCTCCGTTATATATATACATACAATTTCTTAACTCCCTCATATGTATAGTGTTTGCAAGGCGTACTTCGCGAACGCGACCAAGGGAATCGAATCACATTGGAATTTTGGAAAATTAGGAACTGTGCCGTACTTCTTTTAAAGGGATTTGGGCTTTATAACTTCATCGATGAAATGAGGGTGTATAACACATTAGTGTAGTTAGCAGATTACTGCTTTACCATTTAATTATTTCACCATTAGAAAGCCAATTTGTTCAAAAGTGAAAAAATAAATAATATTAAGAATACAGGCTATATTTTATAAGTAGTAAGTACTACCCGTGCGAAGTCGAGGCGCGTATAAAATTTATTTTATCTATTTAACCCAAAGCGTCATCTTACCGCCCCGTTCATAGAATAGAGATTTCCCTCATTAGCAATTTTACGCTAGCTAAAAGGCAATAAGGATTAGAGGCACTTAAAGCGGCTTTACCAGATCGTTCAATTAAGCTGCCAGGATTTTCTATTGATTTTTTATGTCACACGGGGCTCGACAGATTTTAAGGTGCATTTTTCAATACTACTGATATCTTTTTTTGGGTTATTCTATAATTGTTTTGAGCTATGATAATGACTTTTTATTCATAAGTTCAGTTATAATTATTATAAGTTCAGTTCAGTCATAAGTTAATCTTATGAATAAAAAAATATTAGGATTAAGGTGACCGCTGTGGGACACGTGTACCTTTATATATAAAAAATGTTGATTGTGCTATTTGTAATGGATCGTAATGCATTATTTCGACCATAATACAGTAGAAGATACGATCGTAATACATATTATTTAGTATTTAATAGTTTTACAACTTTATTTTCATCCGAATTTATCGACATGAGAATCTCATGTCCGTGAATGAATAGTCACCTTGTACACAGCTTAAATAAAATAAGGATCCATTGGTCTGGCTATGTCTCATGTTGGTTGCAACACTAACAAACTACCTATAGTATTCTGTGTAAAACAGCTGTGAAAACAGAAAAATATATATTTGTTTGTTTGTTTTGTCGGATGCACGTAAAAACGGATAAACCAGACGACATGATACCTTTTGTACGGAACGTATTACATCGCTACGTGACTTGAGGATTTGTTTATCAGTAGGGTGGCCATGTATCCCGTACGGGACTGTCACCGTATTGACTATCGGGCCTTCTATGACTACTTCTTACATATTTGTACCGTTTTTTGACAATAACAGGAAAATAACGGAAATTTACCACTTGGTAGTACGAAGATTTCGAAGAAAATAATCTATGATTTAGATAATTGAGAGCGGTTAATATACTGCGTGTGGTTTATCTGTCAAATTGGATTATGTCATCGACGCAGACGACGACGAGTGGCAGAATTTAGTAGTAACTTTATAATAAAATTGGTTCGATTAACTATAATACATTGTCAACGGTCTATGTTTAAAAAACAAATACATTTTGAGTAGTTGCCTATGTAATAAGAATATAGTTTAGAATCTAACGGGTTTTAATTTGTTTTATTATAAATTTTTCGGTGACATTATACAGTATGCATGATTTGGTATAGTTGAAACGCGTTCCGGCGGCGGCGTTGCGTTTTGCACACGAAACGTGTTAAAATGTCCCGTATTGGTTCCCAGAAGTTATGGTAACCCTATTTATTAGTAACATTCAGAAGAAACGAGGATGAAACGAAATGCTTTTCAGTTAATTAATTCCACTCAGTATTTTAAAAAGTTTCGTGTAAGATTCGAAGCCTTCCTGTTCTTACCTGTTTCGAGATAAATCGCAACATTTCAACCGACTCCCTCATTCCTCATGATTTAGTACATCATTGGTGTAGTGGTAAAAAGTGGTAATGTATTTTTCTGTCAAGAAATTCTTAATAGCAGGCCGGAGTTTCAAATTGGGCCCGGTTGATGTGATTCGGCTCATCACCTATCACAT
Source organism: Xylocampa areola (assembly GCA_935421205.1). Lineage (NCBI taxonomy): Eukaryota > Metazoa > Arthropoda > Insecta > Lepidoptera > Noctuidae > Xylocampa > Xylocampa areola. The sequence goes on from OW285220.1 coordinate 14,352,762, forward strand.
GGGACTTAATAACTGTATCCGTGAAATGTCAGTGTGCAGCAGTGCATCTTCCGCCTACGCCCTCGGGAAATACAGGCTTGATGCTATGTTCTGGTACTTTTGCAGTACAGCTCGAGCAAAGCTACGGTTTTACCTCTGCTATAAGTAAAATTGATGTGTGAAAAATAAAATCCCATCAATCCTCTTGGAAAAGCCTCAATATTTTCTTAACACAAACTTCGTTACACAACTTATTTCCCCCGGCTTCGGCTGCATTAGCGGTCCTATTAAAAACCGGCTTGTGTTCTCATAATTAGATTTGGTTGTGGGTAGAGGAATTTTATACTTCAGTTTGCTCGCGCTCCGTAGTGCAATTACTTAGCGCTAGTAATATAATTGTGTAAAATTTTAATGTTGAAAAAGTGGCCCTTTTTGTAGGGTTTTAGATTTATTAACAGTTTCTATCTCTTGGCATGTGTAAGTGGGTACGACCTTCATACGAAATAGTTTTAGATTGGACGCTTTCGGTAATTTTACATTGTTTCTCGATTCATTTAATATTTTTATGCATTGGCATGCATATTACATAGGCTCGTGCTAGCTAACTGTGCCCAAGATATTTTATCGCACTAGATGCAATTATTTTATATAAATTCAATTTTAGATTTGTATAGAATCTATAAATAATTTTGATACAGACAGACGTGTTGCTGGGAAGTTTGTTGCGCCGCTTCTTCTTTCCAGCTAAAACACTAGGAAGCGGTGAAGGGTGGGCTTTTTTGGGGGCTGTCTTAATGTTTGACGTTCAAAAAGCGCAAATTTTTAGCCTAATTTGAATAAAGAAATTTTGATTTTGATTTGATTGATTAATATTTTATTTTGGTGGTAGATATGCAAATCGCTTTGAGGGTGACCATGTTAAGATACAATAATATTAATTATTCATCACAATGGTGAAGGTAGTTTAGCGACTTTTACAGCCATGTTGGTCTGGTAGTCAGGGCTACGGAGCGTGATGTTCTGCGCTCGATTCCCGAGTCTTTCTAAATAATAAATTGGCCAACTATCGAGCTATAGTTAGGTATGTAGGTATCTAATTCAACTATATATACTGATAAATCTTTGAAAAGCATTAACGTTTGCTTAGCAAACATTAAAGTTATATTTTTTTGTGGAATAACAATACGGTCGCGAGCAGGATTCGAACCTGCGCCTCCCGAATAAATACTCCAGTTTCTCTGACCACTAAGCCATCTCGAACTCTGCTCACCACCCCGAATTCTTCACCCACATTTTGACACTACTTTGGTGACGTTATTGTTAACTATTCAGTCCCTATACAGGTGACCGAGGCGACACGACTAACTTTGCAGTTAATACAATGTCGTAAAGAATGCAATTACCTTAACAAATACAAATAAATCTTTGATAAGTATTAACGCATGCTTAACGAAGCTTAGAGTTATAAATTTTTGTGGAAAAAGAATACGGTCGCGAGCAGGATTCGAACCTGGGCCCTGTATAAATACTCCAGGCGCTCTGGCCACTAAGCCATCTCGACCTCTGCTCACCACCGCGAATTCTTCGCCCACATTTTAATACGTTTTTTGGTGACGTCATTGCTATCTATTCAGTCCCTATAGGTACGTCGGTCGTCGTTTTGAGCTGGAAAGAAAGAAAGAAAGAAAGAAACGTTTATTTGCGAGAAATGTGGATAAAATAAGGTGTTACAAATATAATTTTAGCGCAGCACATTTCACCATTCCGGTATGCAAAATACAGTAAATGATAATAAAACCAATTTAAATGTACACATGCAGTAACTTAAATACTATGCCTAATTTATACATGGCAAAAGGAGAGAAATACCAATACACGGCTTTATAAAGGATTACAATTCAAAAAATTCTCTAATACTATAGAACGTGTGTTCTGTTAGCCATAATTTTAGTACTCTTTTCATTCTACGTAGTGGTAACTCTCGGATACATTTAGGCACTTTATTAAATACTTTAATACACATCACATAACAATTATTTCGGAATAGTGATGACTTACAGGTAGGCATGAGTAATCTAGTAGGATCTCTTTTGCCAATAAGGACACATAAAAATCTTAGAATATATACAGATTTTTGCACTTTTTTTCGCAGGAACTAATTTTGCTAACTCCAATCGTTTCAGATTTCACTGCACAACCCATTTCGAAGAATAACCCTATTTGTATATTTTGCTGACTAGCGGTCCGTTCCGGCTTCACACGGGTGAACTTTTACACCTTGGGTTACATTATTGAAGTTTTAGTAAGGATCCCTAATATATTCTAGTCAATACATATAATAAAAATGTAAGGGATCGCTGTCTGTACATGGAAGATATATGAGAAGAGACATTATTGGGACCTTTACCAACACAAATAGCACCCAAAACAATGATTGTTAGAATTTTTGACTGTTTATCTGTTTGTCTGTGTGTTTGTGCACGCTAGAAACAGAAACGATTCTATGTAGTTTTCACTAATATATTGTGGTAAGCTTCACTTAAAATTTAGTGTTAGTTTCATGTCAATCGGTTGATAAATAAAAAGTTATGCCTATTTAAAGAATCACGTCGAACATTTGTTAATTATGAATTTGTGTTCATACACGACATGGTGTTAATTTACGACATCCACGCGGATGGAGTCGCTGGCACGGCTAGTGATAAATATAGCCTATGTTACTCAGGGATAATGTACCATTGTAATCATGGAAGAATTTCTGAAATCGTGCTAGTAGTTTTAGAGTTTGTTCGTTACATACAAAAATACAAGTGTAGTAGTCTGTAGTGGAGTAGTCTATACTCCAGAAATACAAAACATGGTATAACCTACATGAAAGCGTTACTACATCTAAAAGTTTCATGCTGTACATCCTTATATTTTTCTTTAAGTACGGTGTTAAACTCCAAGCGAAGGAAACCATAATGAATATGTTACGAATAACACGTTTATTACTCGGAAAGTAAAATATTGTTCTTGAACAAGTTTAAACGAGTGAGTAAAGTAAGATGGGTTAAAGAATTATCTTAGAGAATATGCCAGTTTAGCTGAACTGTATTATAGAACTGCCTCGATGGTTTAGTGGTCCCAGGCGCGACTGCTGAGCAGGAGGTCTCGGGTTCTTCGTCAGTTTTTCTGTTAGAAAATTCTCAGTAGCAGTTCCGAAGTTCGGAATTGTGCCCAGTTGATGGCAATAGGCTCACCACCTATGACATGGGACTTAATAATAGCATTGGAGAAATGTGAGTGTACAACTGTGTACACCACTACCTACCCCTTCGGGTAATACCAGCGTGATACTATTTGGTCTAGTGACGAATACGGTCGCGAGCAGGATTCGATCCTGCGCCTCCCGGATAAATACTCCAGGCGCTCTGAACACTAAGCCATCTCGACCTCTGCTCACCACCGCGAATTCTTCATCCATATTTTAACGTCTTTCGTGACGTCATTACAAAACTATTCACGTTTAAAATATGGAAGAAAAAGGCGCAGTTTCGAAACATGCTTATGACAATGTATTTATAACTTTAGAGTTCGCTAAGCATGCGTTAATCCTTTTCGAAGATTTATCTGTTAAAATACCCCTACTTTCTATAATATGATTATAGATTGATCAGACTAGAGCTATATGTATTTGTAGGGAACACAATAATTCAATGGCCATACAGGATTCATATGCATGTTATGTCTATGAAATGGAGCACAATACTGTCTAAGACTGAGATCTCTATTCATGCATGTAGTCTCGTATTAATTAATGAACAGCCTTGTCGATTTAGTTTCTCTCGCATGGTGTGGTTGATGAACAACCTAGTGCCAGAGTTTAAACCGCCCGTAGGTCTCTGACATGGCTTTACACACCATCGAGAATATCTGTCAGGTGTGCTGGATTCCTCACGAAGTTTTGCTTCACTATTAAAAGCGTTGATCTAGTGCTCGTTAGTGCGACTGCCGAGCTTAGGGTCCTGGATTTAGTTCCCGGGTCGGGTAAAGTGTTATTAGGTTTTCTTTGTTAGGAAATTCTAAGAAGCCTTTTCGCTTGCATGAAATGTTTTAACGTAACGAGAGCAATTTAAGCGACTTTGTTAGGTAAAAGTTGTAAGATGTTTATAATGGTAACAGAGTCGACTAAAAAAGACACACAGAACAGATAAAAGAAGGGATTTTGAAATTTAATACATACGAACAAGCGACACGGTAGCTCAGTCGGGAGAGCGATGTGGTATGATAAAGGCCGCGTTCGAGTCTCGTGCTTGAATATTGTTTTTCTAGTATTTATTAAAAAGGCCTACAGGTTCAGCAGTGGAAGGTGGTAGGCTGATATGAAGATGATGATGATCCTGTATTTTAATGGTGTCGATCAAAAGGGTCAGTTATAAAGATTAATTCCTTATAAGTGTCATAATATCTTTAATAAAGAAACATGGTGGAGAACATTCTTTTTTAATATTTGATCAGTTTGTCTCCCAGATGAGGCAAGCAACAATAGAAAAAGTTTTAAATGCAGTATTACTACTTCATTTTAAAAACAACCTATCGTTTCCATGAGGCCAAAATCTTATGTAGAATATTTAAAGCACTTTTTTCCGTGTTCCATAGTCGTGGGACGACCTGTATTCTGTTCAAGTAGAAACAGACTACAACAATTACTCTATACTAGCTGTGCCCAGCGGTTTCACGTGCGCATAATTATATTATAATTAGCCTAAGTTACTAAGGAGTAGTCTGGCTATATAAGGATATAAAAGTCTTATCAGAATCAGTCCAGCCGTTTGAAGCTTAGCGGGAACAAACATAAAACAATTTTAAAAACGGATTTTTAGGCATAGGTATCCTGAAAATAACTGTATGAGCTTAAAAAAAACTATTATTTTGACATTACAAACAGACACTTCAATATTATTTATTTGTATTGATTAATATTTCCACATTTCAGTAAATATGCAAGAGTAAGTCGTAGACTACATCAGAATCTGGCGAATAACATTTGGTATGACATAGCTAGATAGAAGGAGACCGTATCGGTGGCGCTTACCACGAACAACAGCATTCCCAATGAGGATTGACATTAGGCAGGCGGCCGGTTATGAAAAAAAGCCACTTTAGGAGCATATATGCTGCGTCGACCCCAAATAAATTGGGATAAGGGCAGGGGGATGATTATTCCCCGGGCTATCCTCCCGGGGAGTTAGGCCTGTTAGGCGAAAATTAGAGTTATAGTGATATAGTTAAATTAATTTCTTTTTAATATGGACGCGCTTCTCGCGTTCGTTAAAATCATAGTCAGGGACCCCGACATTCAACGTCGGTACGGTACCCAAATTGCCGACCTGCAGCATGTCAACCCCGCAATAATTTGCGTAGATAGCCCTCTCTCTCTGCCGCCCGCTAAAATACGTATACCATGCCTCGCATCCTTGCCCATCATCGACCCTCTCGTAGAGGCTCCCTCTACTTCGGCCATCGCGCCTCCTACGACCGCCGTCACTGTCTCGGAAGACATGGACGTGTGCGTCAACCCCTCTCCCTGTCTCTCGGATGCCACTGCCTCCGACTCCGAGACTAGCTCGTCCTCTCCCTCCTCCTCCTCCTCCGAAGACGACTACATCCAGGTCGGCAAAGGAGGCAAGAGGAAGAAGGGGAAAACTTCCGCCCCGGCCAGCAAGGCCAAAAAACCTGTAGCGCCCCCCGCCCCCTCCCCCGCCCCCGCGACTACCGCCACCCCCGCCCCCCCTCCCCCGCGACTATCGCACCCCTCTCCCCCGCCCCCTCTCAGACCAACCCCCCCCTCAGCCCCTCCGGCGCCACTTCGAGCTCTAAGAAGCTTAAATCCCCTCCCCCGCTCTACATTCATGACAAGTCCAAATGGACTGCCATCTCAAAGATGTGTGTTGATCGCAGGATCAACTACACCAGTGCCTGTGCTACTCAGCAAGGCATTAAAGTCAAAGTCCCCTCCACAACCGATTATAGGGAACTCACCAAGGCCCTTAAGGCCAGGGACGTGTCGTTTCACACGTACTCTCTCCCCGAGGAGAAATCTACCAGGGTCGTCATAAGACGCATCCCGAAAGAAATCCCAACAGAGGACATCCTCAGCGACCTTCAGTCGCAGAGAGTCCCAGTATCCCAGGTGCACCGGATGCACCGACCCAGAGGTGGGGCCGCCTACGACATGGTGCTAGTCGTATGCGATCCTACCGAAGGACACCACCCGATCTTCCAGGTCAAAGCGATCTGTAGCCTTTCCGGCATCATTATAGAGAAGCCTTATAAAACAGGCGTAATAGGGCAATGTCACCGTTGCCAATTATACGGTCACGCTCAGACCAACTGTTTCGCCACACCTAGATGCGTCAAGTGTCTAGGTGACCACGGCACCGTAGACTGTCCCCGACCCAAAGATCGCGCACTCTGCACCGACCCTCCCAGTTGTGTGCTCTGCGGCGAAGCCGGTCACCCCGCAAACTATCGCGGCTGCCCTAAGGCACCGAAATCAACCTCGCCCAAGCTCGTGAAGCGGGCCAACGCCCGTCAACAAAGGGAAAGCCCTTCGGTGGCGATCCCCTCTTCTCAACTCCCCGCCCGCCTCAGCCCTCAGAGACCCAGTCCGTGGGCTCCCCTCAACAACCTCCAGCAACAACGAGCTTTCCCAGCTCTCAAAACCACCTCTACGCCCACGATCGCAGCCCTAATGGCCTCGCCCATAGCTGCGCCCCCCTCTCTATCGCCTCCGACTAACGCGTCCGTACCGGCTAACGCCGCCGCCTCTCTACCGGTCGTAAACGACGACCTCGCGTTTGACCCCGCGGTCGTCATTCTCAGCACATTCAGCGTATTCTCTTCGGATAACGCTCACGCTATGGCCAGGGACATCATCGCCTGCAAAGGCGACCCTATGAAGCTACTCATGGTGTACAACACCTTTCCCAAGATTACGCAAGCCCTGCGCAATCTAGCTCACAATAAATAAAATAAAAAATCTTTAATGGATAATAGGAACCTATGTAGAACCAAAACGCGCTCCCTAAAAATAGGTTTCTTCAACGCTAACGGCATCACCAAACAACGCGACGAAATAACCACGTTCCTCCGCGACCACCAATTAGACGTTCTCCTCGTACAGGAAACGTTCTTAAAACCTCACCGTCGGGACCCGAATATCGCCAACTACCGTATAGTTAGGAACGATAGAACTAGATGTCACATGGGCGGCACCCTTATTTATTACCGCAAAACGCTCCACTGCATCCCGTTAGACCCACCTCCTCTCTCACTTTTCGAGGTATCGATCTGTCGGCTAGCCATGACCGGTCACCAACCCATCACTATCGTCTCTTCCTACATCCCTCCCGCCGCCACCGATGTGGGGGAAAAACGCGAAATCCTATCCCACGACCTTACTGCCCTCCTCGGCTTGAGTGACTCCGTTATCATAGCGGGCGATCTCAATGCCAAACATCCCGCTTGGAACAGTAATACGACGACCGCGAGAGGCAGGCAACTGTTCGGCCTGTGTGCCACTCTCAACTTCGACATTATTGCTCCGATGCATCCCACCCACTATCCGCACAACACCGCGCACCTTCCCGATATTCTCGATGTGGCGCTTCTAAAGAACGTAAACCTTCGTTTACAGTCTATAGAGACGCTACACGAGCTCAACTCCGACCATCGTCCCGTGATCATGGCACTGGCACCTCGCTCGGGGCCCTCTGATCCTTCCCGACCCCCTCCCACCCAAACGATCACGGACTGGAAGAAAGTAAGCGAAAGCCTACAATCGACCAGCTCCCCGCACTTAGACTCTATTCCCGACGTCATCGCCTCGGTCACTGACACTACGAATGCGATCGATTCGTTCACCGGTCACGTACAATCCGTTTTGAACAGTTGTTCACGGGAAGTTCCATTGATGGACAACCATCACTGGAAACTACCGGCGGACGTACGCGAATTGGTAACGGAAAAGAACGCATCCGTACGTGCCTACAGCGCGTTTCCCTGTGACGCGAACAAAGCTCACATGCGCTATTTGCAGCGTGCTGTAAAGAAACGCATCGATGAGCAGCGTAACGCGCACTGGGATAAGACGCTGAGCGACTTAGAGCCCACTCACCAAGCATTCTGGCAGCTTCAAAGGAGACTCCAATCCGATGGAGTGGCCACCATGCCCCCTCTCATCCGCCCCGATAAGAGCATAGCCTTCGACGACATCGAAAAGGCCGAGTGCCTGGCCGACAGTCTAGAAGCGCAATGCACTCCTAGCACCCAACCGGTCGACCGAGCGCACCTCCTCAAGGTAGACGCAGAAGTAGAACGCAGAGCCTCACTCCCGCCGTTCGAAGACCCCGACGACCCCCTGCCCCCCGTCACTCCCGACGAGGTGCAAGAGGTCATTAAAAATCTCAAACCCCGCAAAGCCCCCGGCATAGACGGCATCACTAATAAAGTAATGAAACTTCTCCCCGCCCCTTTCATTATACTCATGACCGCCATCTTCAATGGCGCCATGAGTCACAACGTCTTCCCTCAATCGTGGAAAGAAGCCACCGTCATAGGTATCCCTAAGCCGGGAAAACCCGCGAACGAACCCACCAGCTACCGACCGATCAGCCTCCTCAACGTACTCTGTAAAATCTACGAGAAGCTTATTTATAAGCGACTCAAGGACTTTGCCGATGCGAAGAGCCTCATCCCCAACGAACAGTTCGGTTTTCGTACCCAACACTCGTGCGTACAACAGGTCCACCGCATCGTCGACCACATAAGCGCCGGTTTTCAGCGCGGCACGATGACAGGCGCGCTCTTTTTCGACATAGCGAAGGCTTTCGACAAAGTCTGGCACAACGGCTTATTATACAAGCTGTACCAACTCGGCGTGCCCGACCGTCTCGTGCTCATCCTACGGGACTTTCTCTCGAATCGCACTTTCCGCTATCGCATAGAGGGCGCACTATCCGCCCCCCATTCTATCCGCGCCGGTGTCCCCCAGGGCTCCGTGCTCTCGCCCCTCCTGTTCACGCTTTTCACTAGCGACATCCCCAAAAATAGACAGGCAAAGTTAGCTCTCTTCGCAGACGACACTGCCATTTTCTACTCCGGTATCGTGCGCGACCGCATAGCTAGCACTCTCCAAACTTCCGCCAACGTACTAGGCGCTTGGTTCAGGAAATGGAGAATAGAAGTCAATCCCGATAAGAGTCAAGCCGTACTCTTCGAGAAACGGCGTAGGATCAGACCCCCCGACCCCAAACCGATAACCATGTTCGGCAAGCCGATCCCTTGGGAGAAGCAAGCCAAGTACTTAGGAGTCATCCTCGATAGACACTTGACCTTCGGTGAGCACATAAGGACGGTGCGCTCGCGCGCCGCCTTCGCTCTGGGTAGGCTTCACTTTATCATGAACGCACGCAGCAGATTGTCCCTTAAGTGCAAACTGCGCATTTACACCACGTGCATACGCCCCATCATGACCTACGCCTGCGTAGTGTTCCCACACGCGAAATCGTACCGCCTCCACAAGATGCAGACCCTCCAAAACCGTGCCTTACGTAAGGTCACGGGAGCCCCCCTCTACGTTAGAAACGAAAACCTCCATCTCGACCTCAAGATTCCCACTATCCAACAGTTTATAAAACGCATTTGCAAGCGTTATTTCGAGTCTGCTGAAAAGCACCCAAACCCTCTTATCGCGGCTGCCGCCCGATACACCCCCTCCCAGATAAGTAGAATTCGCCGTCCTAGGCATTCACTATTGTACCCCGATGACGCTATAACCCTGCTCCAAGAGAGCCGTAGGGCCACCAGCACAGTACACAAGCACAGACCGCCGTCATTTAGGCCTCGCCGCCGAGGCCCGTCGCGACGTCCCCGTAATGCACCTAATGCATCACCTCCCCGACCCTTGCTCGTGCCAGCCCGCGTAGCCGCTGAGCCTGTAGCTTTAAATTCCCATTATAATAATAATTCTTGTTCGATCCAGCCAGTCCCTTGCTGTCCTCCCTCAAGCGACGCCCTAAGCCGAGGCTCGTACCCCGCAGGGGGTGCCCTTAGCGTGGTCGCTTTAGATTTAGTTTAATTCGTAAGCCCCTGGCTGGAGGCCTTAATAATAGTTTATTATTAGGGCATCCACAGGAAAGCCCGGTTAAGCAGCCGACAACCTCCTAGGTTGACCTGCGAGATGCCACTACCAAAAAAAAAAAAAAAGGGGATGATTATGCAAGTCTAATTCATAGACCAGTGGCTTGAAAAGTATATGTAGTATGTAGTATGTGTATGTATGTAGTAGTGTATAGCTCATTGTGATTCAGTGATCATCAAATGCGTATCAAATATAGATCATACAAGATGGGTATCCCGCGGTAGGTTTCACATCGACTGTTTATTCACAAGTACTAGTGTAACACTTCTGTCAGTATTACTAAGTGGTAGGGTGACCATACGACAAGGAGATGGTGGGATATTGTCAAGTAGTAAGCTTAATTTTTTTTTCAATGTACGTGCTTCCTTTTTTATTCTGTATATGTTTAGTAGGTTTCGATTTCTGTATTTTGTTAAAAATCTTTATTTTTATTACTTTAATTGGTTTTTAACTGTTGTAATTAAATAAATAAATAGGTCCCTCGTTGGTCCCAAGCGCGACTACTGAACTTGAGATCTTCGGTTCGATTCCCAGGTCGGGCAACTTGTTATTGAGATTTTCTGTTAGAAAATTTTCAGTAGCAACCCGGTGTTTGAAATTGTGCCCAGAAGACGGTAATAGGCTCATCAACTATTTCAAATTACTTAATAACAGCATTGGTGAAATGTGGTTGTACAACTGTGTGCACCTCTGCCGTGTGTACTCCTTCAAAGATTGCAGGCGAGATGCTGTGTGTATTTTTATAGTTATCATGTTCTTTTTAGGGAGTTAACAGTGAAATGATTTGAATGAAATCCAGCCATATCAATAGCATTAGACTAAGTTCGTAGTTTTTTTTTTGGTTTACATTTTATACTCCCCAACATCGAAGCATGCGATACTCTTCTTCTTGAGGTGCTTCTCTGACTAGCGAAGGTTGGCAATCAGCTCCGCATATTTCCTTCGATCTTTCGCGAAGAGAAATAGTTGGACCTGACTCCAGTACGCTTTTTAAGGTTTCTCAAACATGACTTCTTTCTGCGACTTTGGTCATCATAATCTAAACACGTGCCCTAAGTACGCCGTGCCCTAAGTATGCAGTATCCTAAGTACGCTGTGCCCTAAATACACCGTGGCCTAAATGCGATTCTATCTCAAATAAAAATAAACTACATACCTAATCAGATAAAGTAGCATTTTCAATTATTTTTTGAAGCACAAGTTGCGTATTTGATGTTATTTCATCGTATTTATTACCAAAATCTAGATCACCATCACCAAATCTAGATACAAATTCTCAAGAATGTCTCAGTTTAACTTTAAATGATGGTGAAAATAAAGTGCATAGTAGTTAGCGCAAATTCTCGTTAATGCCATCGTTATGTTGAACAGTGTAGGCGCCGCTTTAGCGTTTACGGCTTTCCACCAATTTCTAGCAGTTGTAAAGGAAATATACGGGATATTATTATGAGTGGAGCCGTTAGATTTCTTCTGGACATACGTGCTTCATTATCGGCCATACTTACCATCAGGCGAGTTGGTAGCAAAACATGGAAGCAAATTCGATTAAAAAAAAACATTAGTCCAGTGGAATCACAGCTGCTGACCGTGAGGTCCTGTGGGCTCGATTTCCGGGACGGGCAGTGTTATTGGTTTTATCTGCAGCCATAACTTCTAAAGGCTGGACTGATTTAGATGTATGATGTGTCGATATAATCCTTACATTATCCCGGGTTACATATGTCGGAAATATGTTGAAGAATAGTATCGGAGGTCTCCTTGTCTGACCGGATTTTAAAGGTAATAGTAAATAAAACCAATATTAAGGCTCTCCGCCACTGAAAGCACATTTACTTTGGGTTAGTTATTAGTAGCGAGTCACTTTATATTACAATGTACAATGTAGGTATTACAATACGAAATCAGAGGTCTAGATAGATAAGTCGGAGCGTAGAGGTCTGTCCACCACGGCGGCTCACAAGGGACTGCCATCCTCCCTCCACTCGCCATTAACGCCGACCGTCCGTAGCGCTCGATGTTGCAACACCAATAATATAAAACAGTGTTGCCATCTCCGACACATAGGTTAGTAATACCAAAAAAATGTCCCTAATGGTTATGGTACACAAAAAGGTGTGAAATAAAAAAATTTAATTCAAAGATGGCAGGTGTGCTTCTAATTATAATTTTTAAACATACATTTTTAGATTTAGCTAATAGAGTAAGCAAAAATGGTGCAAATACCAAATAGCATTGATCGCCTAATCTGTACAAGCAACCGTGACAGACACTCATGAAATGTCTTCCCATATGTTTCCATAGTTAGTATTTAAGAAGATTTCACCAACACAGCGTTGGTACGTGTTTATGTAGAATGTTTCCAATTGCTTCAGTAACACCTAGATGCTAACGTTATAAGCAAAGAAAAGGGTTTTATATTTAATTATATTACTACTATTAATCTTTTTATTAACTTTTAAACTATCGCGTTGCATGATATTACTATATACTAACAGGAATTAACGCGCAATAAATACCTTCGATTCGCTTGACGTTTCGACCAGGTTGCACTGATGGTGGTCACAAGCAGACTGATTTATTAATATTAATCTTTTGTTCTGTTAGTTTATGTTCACTTAAAACTAAATGTTCTTTCGATAGTTTTTTACGAATACAAATGTTGGTCGAGATGGCTTGGTGGTCAGAACGCCTGGAGTATTTGTCCGGGAGGCCCAGGTTCGAATCCTGTTCGCGACCGTATTATTTTTCCATTTAATATAATAACTTTAGAGTTCGCTAAGTATGCGTTAATGCTTTTCAAAGATTTATCTTTAATACACAAACTGAACGTTCTTTCGATAGTTTCTTTCGAATACTAATGTTTTTATTTCAAATAGACGGATTACAAGTACTTATGAAAACTCAAAGCTAGGTTCCAAGACGTTGATCGTATGGGGAATTGTTGGCAAAAAAATCTTTTCAATTTAATTGTTATACAATTAATAATGTACCAATAATGAAGGTTTATGTGTAAAAGAATAATGGAATACAATGAAACAATTAGTTCTATACCTTTTAAATTTTATTTATCAAAGAAGGACTAGTACCGACAGAAAGCACCCGTTTACGAGCATGAGCGCACATCAGCTTTGCTTCGGTCAACCATTTTGTTCGGTTCGGTTCATTCCAATTGGTCAAGTCTTTGGCAATGTATGGAAATATAAATTATTGTTCGCCGGTTACTACTTACTTTGCATTTTTTGGGGTTTATCCGACTAGTTTCGAACTCGAACGGAGCCCTACTATAATACAAAAAAATATATGGAAATGATCATATTTGCAATCGATATCGAAATCGAAATGATGGTCACCTTGTAGTAGGTACATTATGTTGTATGTTATAGCTTGTCTCAATTACAAAACATGCGAACCAATGTACAGCAGGCCGCACGCCACTGCTAACAGAACCAGTATAAGTTAATCTCGTATACTATTGAAACTCCCTACTACGATAGGCCAGCTCAAGATCAAAGTTACCACGGACATGCAGCCGACTGTACTACAATATGAACATCGTTTTGATGTCTATACCTGTCACTGTCACACAACTGCCAAATTACAAATGCAAGATAGAGACGGGAAAATAGCTAAGGTAAAGCACGTGATAATGTTTAACTTGGCCAAGTAGGTAGGTAACCCTAATATATTTTATTACTAGTTTCTGCCCACGACTTCCTCTGCGTGGACTTTAGAATTGTGTCAAGCTGGGATAAAAAGAACCATGTGTGTTAATCCAGGATATAAATCTGTGTGCCAAATTTCATCCAAATCCGTACATTAGTTATTGCGTGAAAGAGTAACAAACATCCATACATACAAACTTTGGCGTTTATAATATTAGTAGGATATTAGGTTAAATTAAATTAGCTGATGAAACGTTACCAATAATTCGATTATTCTGGTGACGAGAAAGGTATGCTATATCCACATTTTTATAAAATGGGGCTCAACGAAATTTCATACACCCTGTGTCAGCTGATATAGAAACGTACGAATTTAAGTTAGAATTAAGTTACTCATTAATCCAGCCTAGGCTCGATTGTAATTATAATAAATTATCGTCACGTCATGGTATAATATAGTAGAACAAATGTGTGATTATGTAAAAAAAAAAAAAAAAAAAAAAAATATTTTATACAAATCTTGCTTTATAATCCTGAAACTGGCTTTTATATCTGAAAGGATACGGAGTTTGGCTAAAATTTCAGTGCATTTCGTATTACCATACTTAGTTTGCGGATTCAATATGTGGGCTAGCATAGTCGGGCACCGCAAAGAAATAAAAATGAAGTACCCACTTGTAATCAGTATGCTCCGAAATATTAGCTTCTGCGCTTTGCTGCAGTGTGTTAGAAAATACTGATACATACATATATTTACATTTATATTCTATTAATTCACTGGGCAATACCTGCCTCGTTGGTCCGGTGGTCCCAAGCGCGACTGCTGAGCATGAGGTTTCGGGTTCAATTCCCGGGTCGAGCCAGCCCGCAGCCCGTAGTTTGGAATTGTGCCCGGTAGATGGCAATAGGCTCACCACCTATTACATAGGACTTCATAACAGCTGCCTCGTTGGTCTAGTGGTCCCAAGCGCGACTGCTGAGCATGAGGTCTCGGGTTCGATTCCCGGGTCGGGCAAAGTGTTATTGAGTTTTTCCGTTAGAAATTTCTCAGTAGCAGCTCGGAGTTTGGAATTGTGCCCGGTAGATGGCAATAGGCTCACCACCTATTATATGGGACTTAATAACAGCATTGGTGAAATGTGGGTGTACAACTGTGTACACCTCTGCCTACCCCTTCGGGGAATACAGGCGTGATGCTATGTTATGTTATGTTCATAACAGCATTGGTGAAATGTGGGTGTACAACTGTGCCTACCCCTCCGGGGAAAACAGGCGTGATACTATGTTATGTTAATACCAAAAAGGCTTTGATTTGATTAGCTACTAAAACTACGCAAGCCTTGATTATAATCTTCCCTGAGCCTACCTTCGTTCCCAGCTTACCACGTTAATAAATTTAGCTAACTAAGTAAGGTACTCGATACTAATGTTTCCTTCTATTTTCTTATCAGCGGGAAACACATAAGCTTTAATTTCTGATTATCTTGGCTGAACATTTCTATTGTGTTTGATTCTTTGAACATAAACAACTAGGTTTGAGATACACTGGGATTGTAACTGGAATTGTTTTTTTTTTAATAATTTCTTGTTCATCTTGAAAAGAGACTTTTGAAAAGGTAGCGTCTATTGGAATGACAGGATACCGTTGGACTAGTAAGTCAAAGGTAGCAGATTCGAGCTAACCGCATGCACCACAGTGTTTTCATAATCATAATATTTATCACCTACGAGTACAAATGTCATTTTATTGTGTATATGTTTTTGTATATCACAAACTACGTCATATTTTACTACATTTCACACCTATCCATCCAAAGATAGCCTGGTAGAAATCTAAAATAAAACAAAATCGTCTAGCTTAGCGACCCGAAACGAGTCTAGGCCTCCGAATCGAGAATACTTTTATATATTTAGGGAAAATAGACATGATGACAGATTTTGATCTCCTTTTATAATGTGCACGTCTACTATTTCCGAAAAACACATTATTTCAGCAATTAACTAAGTTTTAACGCAGATTACTGCATTTTAATCTGCCTAATTTGAATTAAGCGCGAAAACGCTCATGGGTGTCATGGCGTCGCTTATGATGGGTTGTGACGTAACGCTTCGATAACGTTTGACAAAACTTCAAGCAAAACCACGGCGACATTCAATTGAGGCGTGACATCATTCGCTGTAATTGGCGTTTCAGTAAACATGGCCGATTGCAGTATTTTATACTATTTTTTTATTGAAAATCTCATTTATCTTAATGTTTTTAAAGTTATTATATTAAATGGAAAATATTATATTATAAAAAATGACTCGGTCATTTTTTAGAATCCTGTGTACATACATTTTTCTCTAAAACCACTTATTTTTTTATTCTATAATATTGTCATCATGCCTCTTAAGCATAGGTACATTGAAGTCATAAAAGTAAACTTAACAAATATATATTACCCAGTACATTCTCCACAGATTACTTAACAAGATTAAATTAAATAAAATTTATAAAAAGCACGCCTGCAATGTATTTTTTTTTTATATTTCATACCTTTTTGTATATTATAGCTAACATACTACTATTTTTTTAATCTCACTGGCCATTCTTACCGGGGATAATAAGGAATAAAATATCGTAAGGATTCTTACGATACCTTAATATATATTGAAATCAGTTTAGGCTTTTAGAAGTTATGATGGAATAAAGAAACTCACAAACATACATACATACATAAACATAACACTCCTTTTTTGGTCAGTCGTGTAAAAATAATAACAAACTGTTAGCAAACGTTAACTGTTGCCATGGTAAAGGTTTGACATGGAAACTGCACGATCTTGCGCGGTTTCTTGCCAATTGCTGGCTTATCTCACGTAGATCAGCCTACACCATATCACAGCAACGGTATCCGGGGCGACCCAACGGTCTTCTTCCAGTAGATCGACCCAGATACTCTCTCTGGTCTCCTCAATCCGCCCCCATACGTTCGTCTCGCCCGAGCCAGCGCAGACGGTGTGATTTTGTCGAGCCAATTATATTGGGCTCATTCATGAGTTCTTGCATTTCGGCATTTGTTACTGAAAAGGGTATACAAAAATGTTGGGAGAAACCAAGCAATTATCGATAATGAGATAAAGCCATGTCAGACCCTTTAAATGTAGTGGAATTTCTTACCCGTTCTTCTCTATAGGAGTCTACTTTGGAACGTGGCATATCTTGACATTCAAAAGTACTTTTAAATGGAATGACTAATTTGACTTTGACTAAAGACGACTCACGTATTACCGTGAAGGAATTTCTGTTGTAGCATTTAGGGTTTCTTTGGGAATCACCCCAATATACATTTTGGTATAAATAAAACAGTACAACATTACCATAGCATAGCGTCACGTCTGCATTCCGCGAAGGGGTAGGCTGAGGTGTACACAGCGGCCTTGTAATATAACATAACATCAAGCCTGTATCTCCGAAGGATTAGGCAGATGACTACTGTTGACTGTTTCATGCCCACATTTCACCAATGCTGTTATTAAGTCCCAAATAATAGGTGATGAGCCTACTGCCATATACCCGGCACAATTCCAAACTCCGAGCTGCTATTGAGAATTGCCTAATAGAAAGAAAGAAAGAGACATTTATTAGACCAGCACAAAACCACACATACATAGAAAGACATACTAAAGAAAACAATAAACAAAATATACAAATAAATCTTTTTAAATTATGGCTGCCTCACCTGGGAACCGAAACCAAGACCTCATGCTCAGCAGTCGCGCTTGGGTCCACTAGACCAACGAGATAGTAAAACATTACCGTAAGATATCCCATTCCAGAAGAATCCTCAATTCCATCAGTTCTGAGTAATCCTGTGAAAGTGCATAGAAATGGCGACATCTTGTGAACGCTTTAAACTCCGTAAAAACGATTACTTATTCTTTTTAGAGTATTCCAATGCAGTTTGTATTATTTCCTAATACTTGTTGCGTTTGTAGATTGTCAGAAAAATACATTTTGAGTTTGATAAATGTAGGTGGCGAACATAACTTTTCATTTGTTACGAAAAATGTTCAATTAAATGAAAAATGAAAATCGAATACATAAAAATCTCGTGTCACGGTGTTTGTTATCGAACTCCTCTGAAACGGCTTGACTCGATTTTTATGATTATTTTTGTGTATATTTGTTAAGTCTCCAAATAGGTCGTAGGCAATTTTTTATACTCCTGGTGATAAGGGAGGCCATTTTTTTTTTTTTTTTTTTAAAACGTTGCCCCACACTAGGAATTTCTGCCTGTGTCGTGGGTGCGTTTACATACATATAATCTCACAAGCACACTAACACCCAGACCCGGAGTAATTATTCGTAGATCGTACAAATATTTGCTCCGTGCAGGAATCGAACCTGCGACACGCAGCGCAGCAGTCGGTCTCTCGATCACTGCGCCAACCGCGCTGTCAGAATCCAGAAAATGTATATGGCAGTACAACGTTTGTCAGCTAGTCATAATAAAACAACGTTAAATCAATATACTTAATCGTTAACCAACGATTGCTACTGAGCGTGAGGTCCTGAGTTCGGTTTCCGAGTCTAGCAGTATTATGAAGTTTTTGTGTTAGGAAATTCTCAGTAGGACGAGTGTGGAATTGTGTCAAGTTGATGGTGGGGCTCATCATCTATTGATATGTTGTGTATAAAGTTCGATAGAGTAATTTTTCTTTATGGAGTTGCTATATATGTGTTTGAATATCCATACTTCTATACTAATACTAATCTATACTTCTATAGTAATATTATAAATCCGAAAGTAACTCTGTTTCTTACCTTTTCATGACTAAACGGTTGAACAGATCGTAATGAAATTTAGCAAGGAGATAGATTGTATCTTGAGGAAGGACATACGCTACTTTTTGGTCTCGCAGACGAAGTCACGGACACTAGCTAGTATCTATATAAATAAACGAAAAATAATTATTTTTTTCTTATTTTTGTATAAAAAGTTTTTCTTAGTAATATCTTAGGTTTTCGCGATCACTACCTATTATAATAAAACAATGTTTAACCATATTAATTGTAATATTGCGGCATCCTGCGACCACGAAGGCTATAAAGTGTTCGAAACATCAGGAAAAAACAAAAACCAATAATACACGCGATTAATCCGCTTAAAAGTTGTTTTATAAAATTTCTCTTATTTAAAATAACAACCCTGAATTGTATGAAAATATAATACAAATTAAACAAGTAGGTAATATTGGTAAACTACTAACGTACTTTCATAAACGACGGGTTGAGGTTTCAATTTGGGTGACATTACTGCACAATGTTCGTAATTGGCAATTTGTTTCAGACAAGTGCTCTGCAGTATGTAGTATTAAATAAGGATTCATTTAGTGTTAATTGTGTATAAATAAAAAATACTAGTGTCGATTTAGGTGTTGATAAAAAAAAAACGGGTTGACGATTTCAGACTATTAAGTTCAGGTTTCCTCACGATGTGTTCCTTCACGGTATGTCTGTGATGTCTTAGGTTAACTAAGAAAGTACATATGACATTGAAAAAGTCACATTGGTACATGCCAGGGTTGAACCTGTGGCTCAGAAGGCGGGCCCGAAACCACTCGGCCACCACGACAGTGTTGATAAACTGAACTAAAATTGTAATATTAGTATAGCCACGGAATTAAATAAGAGACGTCAAATTTAAATTATGGCACGTAAAACTAAAATGATTTTGGTGGCCACTAAAATTTGAAATGTTAAACTAAAACTCTAAGAAACATTTTGTTTGACATTTCGAAATTCGAATTTGATGTGTGTCAATTTGTTTTGTCAATTTGAAGCTGTTACAAAAATATAGCCATATGTACTTAATTTTAGTTTAGTTTGTCAACACTAGAATTCACGTCACTTATCATTATCATCATCCACAGCCTGACTTCACCCACTGTTGAGTATAGATCTCGTCTACTTGTGTCATTCTCCTCGGTCTTGTGCCAGCCTCATCCAGGTCACGCCACTACACCTAAATTATTTTAATGTTGGTTGAGTCTTGGATTTTGACCTTTCTTCTAGCCGAGGGTTTCTGACAAGTTGTCAGCAACGTCTACCACGCGTGTTTTTCTTATCATTGAAAATCAATTTAATTTCAAAGCATAAATGCCTCTGACAAGACTATATAATACATTCTATCAAGAACATCTCTCAGGGTGCGGGTTTTTTTAACGATATCCTTCACCGTTTTAAGCAATATTTGAATAAAATTAAAACAAATTGATTGTATTATGGCCATGCCTTAAAACAAAAATGATATAGATTTATCGGTTACGAATCACACGACGTCTATAAACGTCAATAACAATAAAACTGCTATTGTGAGTCGTTGTAAGCAACGAGGAGAATATATCAGTGTTTAACAAAAAAAAAACTGTTTTTATTTCTCTCAGTGTGTCTACACACTAAATCGTGTTATTTTAATAGGACTAGCGTTAATAGGCCCCGTGTTAATAGGCCGATACGTGGCTCGCAATAAATTGTACGGAGATAGGCAAGCCTGGCCGATTCTATTACGATATGTGCGGAGTTCGGGCTATGACGCGACCACTATAAATGAGACGCTCGAAGTGTTAGAAAAAAAGATATACCAAAGTCTGCCTAGCCTTTTCCCAATTACATTGGGGTTGGCTTCCAGTAAAACCGGGTGCAGCTTAATACCAGTATTTTACATGGAGCGACTGCCTATCTGACCTCCACAACCCAGTTACTGGGTAACACGATATCTCGTGGTATGACCGGTAGTGAGAATTTCAGGTCTCTGACTACCCGTAACGGCTGTCATGACAACCGGGACCGATGGCTTATTGTGTTCTCAGAGGACCGCAATAAAAAAATTAATATTTGATTGCAACATTAGCAATTTGATTAATTTACTTATACTATTCAAGATAAATCTTTGAAACGCATTAACGCATACTTAGCGAACTCTAAAGTTATTATATTAAATGGAAAAAGAATACGGTCGCGAACAGGATTCGAACCTGCGCGCCTCCCGGATAAATACTCCAGGCGCTCTGACCACTAAGCCATCTCGATACTCTACTACTTATACTAACCTAACCTAACAATTAATTTGACAAAATGATTATAAGATTGACGCAGTAATCATGAGTTGGAACATCAGGTTTTGCCTCACGGATAGGGTTTGTATCTTTTCCCTGCTCAAATGATCTGTCGATTCATTCGATGGATCATAATCTGCTGGGGCTGCAGTGAACGCAGCTGCAATCCGGGAACTCAGTGAAGGTGGACCGTGTAGTTTTAGTAGATAGGAATCCGGCAGAACGGCCACGATGGAACTCCACTCATAAAAAAATGGTTTGTATCGGATACGAAAATGGTTTCGGATTAGTTTAGTAAGTAATTTCATACAGAACTCCTCCAAAAATAATCAAAGTTTAAAATCGATATTATTTCAATTTATGTTATATTTCTAATAAACGCACACATATCTTTGCACAGCTACTACAAAATTTCCTATTTACTCTTTTTTTATTGATTTTATTTATATTTAAGCAGAGTTCTTTTAGTTTTAGTGGGGGGAATAAATTAAATAACTCAATCAGAACTTTCTTCTTTGTGACTTGAAGCTGTAAAAATATGTACCATAAAATGGGTTCTGTTCGAACATACTTATTATGAAAATATCTTTTTTTTATTATTATGTCTATATTTGTAAGTTTGTTTAATATTGAAGTCATATTTTCTCACTCATTATTGAAGCATATATATAAATACCTAAAATAAAATCTCGTATTCTTTATCTCACTACGAGGGTTGAATATAGAGTCCCCGACATACACGGGCGCCGGGGAAAAGAATTAGCAAAATGTTAGCTGGGCGATAAATTAGCAGGAATCAAACCATTAGTGCTTCGCCTAAAATGGTTTAACATAACGAAAAAAAAAAGCTGAAGTAAATAACACGGTATACCTGGATTCAGTTGACCTGGATACTAGACCTGGAGCAGACTATGAATAGAAGAGAATAAATTACAGGATTTTGTATTACTTAGTAAATAAAATGCCTTATTGGTCTAGTGGTCACAAGCGCGACTGCTAAGCATGAGGTATTGGATTCGATTCCAAAGTCGGGCAAAGTGTTATTGGACTTTTCTGGTAGGAAATTCGAAGTAGCAGCCTGGACTTTGAAATTGTATCAGATAGACGGGAATAGGCTCAACAAATATTACATGGGACTTAATAACAGCATTGATAATGCTCAGCAGTCACGCTCACGACCATTACACTAGCAAGGCAGATAGAATTGACGCCAATGTTTATTAACTGATACAACTTTGACATGTACCTAAGACACAAAACTTTCCTCACGACACTAAAGTTCTAGAGATAGGGTGACGATACGTCTAAATATATACAAGACATATTAACTTTTAAATGATGAGAGAGGGGCTCGTGGCTAAGTAACCGCCGCACAGACCAATTAATCGAGGTTAAGCTGCACTTGCAGCGGTCGGTCTGTGGATGGGTGACCATCATTTCATACCGAGACCCCTCCATGCCTCGGAGAGCACGTTAAGCCGTCGGTCCGGGTTGTCAAATTAAGATCTATGACAGCCTGAAAGTCTGTCAACCGGTCATACCACGAGATATCGTGTTACCTAGTAACTGGGTTGTGGTGGTCAGATAGGCAGTCGCTCCATGTAAAACACTGGTATTAAGCTGCATCCCGTTTGACAGGAAGCCGACCCCAATGTAGTTGGGAAAAGGCTACGCAGATATTAACTTTTAAATGATAAATTATTTCATTTCTGTAAATAGATCTTTTGAAGATACTTTTACAAGTCATTTTTATGAACAGGATGGCGCCGCGGTTTCCTATCTTACTATCTCTGAGAGAAACGCCGAAACAAACTCAGAGGTGAACGTCTCTTTTAAAGTTAAGACATAATAGTACATATTTATGTGAGTGTAACCATGCAGGGATCGTCTGGAATAGCCAGATTTAACCACCTATACAGATTTTGCTCGGAATTTCAATAATGTAGGGGCTATTAGAAATCGTAATGGAAAAGTTCTTCTCCTTCTTCTTATCGTATGGTTGATGAACAACCTAGTGTCAGAGTTTAAACTGCCCGTAGATCTCTGACATGGCTTTACACGCCATCGAGAACATCTCTCAGGTGGTTTACATATGGTTTACGCCCCATTCGTGTTCTATTTTACAATGTTTCCTTGAAAAATTGTATGTAAATTTTGACTTCGTTGTGCATGCGTTAATGTTTTAAAACAATGTGATATGGTATATCAAATATACAGAAGTACACTGCAATCTACCCTCTACAAATTTCTTAGTTATTCTTTCCATCCAATGGTTTTCTAGAAGAATTTGCTGTTAGCGATAAGACCGCCATTTGTATCTACCATTCTTGTTTGTATACATTTTTGTCTTAATAATATTTCTCTTCAGTTTACTTACATTCAAGCATAATCTACCTTTTTTTATGGAATAGGGGGCAACCGAGCAGACGGCTCGCCTGATGGTAAGCGATTACCGCCACCCATGGACACCCACAACCCCAGAGGAGTCGCAAGTGCGTTGCCGGCCTTTTAAAGGGTTTGGGCCTCCGGTACCCTCAATCACTCGGTGAAACACAACGCAAGCGTTGTTTCACGCCAGTTTTCTGTGAGGCCGTGGTATCAATCCGCTCGAGCCGGCCCATTCGTGCCGAAGCATGGCTCTCCCACGATGAAATGCTATCTATCTATCCATCTACATTTTCTAGATATTTCTGTTCGATTTACTCTTCGGAGAAGTGTTAGATTATACTTCATTAAGTCAATAGATTAAATGCCATCAGGACCCAGGAATTTCGACATGGTGAACCTAACTGAAAAAAAAAAACTACAAACTAAACTCCTCGAATGACCTTCCAAGTTGAAGTATCACCACATAACTCAATTCGTGCCGCCGATCCAACTTATGATTACGCCAGTATCGGGGGGTAGATGATCAAAAAACTTTTCTCGTTACCCTCGCCTGCTCATTTGACAAGTTGAACCGTTTGCTTACCAAGTTTTTGGTAATACGCCCCCGGATATATTACCAAAGATAAGGCCGGCCGGATATTTAGCTTCAACTATTTTATTTTAATGTCGATCGATTACCAAATCAATTTTGAATATTTGGAAGTTGGTTGGGAATTCGTAATTTATTGGCTATTGGGTTCCGTATGCTCTTGTTATTTTTTTTTTTTTTTTTTTTTTTTTTTTTTTTTTTTTTTTAATTTATGGCTCCATCGTTAGTCGATGATTTTGCCAATGTCGAGGTTGAAAAGACACTGGTGACGGCTCTTAAGACTGGCACTACTATTAAAACCGGTATTTGTAGTGATGCAATCAATGAAACTTGCTGAAACAATACAAAACATCACAATGTTAGTAACACATAAACTACAAAACAACACATGTAGTTAGTAACATATACTTCCAAAACTATATACAAGGAGGAGGTACGAAAGTGGAAGAAAGTGTAAGATATAAATAAAAGGAATAAATACTATAAATTACAAGGTTTTAAATACGAATATTGTTTATTCTAATAAAAGTATATAAGACTTTTATTTGAGGAGAATAAACTAGAGTTAGTAGAAAGGGGATGTTAATAGGTCGGGGTATATCAACAGGAAGAAGGTCATAAAGGGGAGTTATTAATTTTGGACAGGTGAAGAACAGGTGTTCCAGAGTGCCTTCCTCGAGACCACACTCACACAAAGAATGGTCTCTCACTCGGATTTTTGCCAAGAAAACTGGGGTACAGGTGAAACCTAACCTAAGTCTTATAATGACAGAGGTGGCTAATTTATTAAAAAGATGTCTGTTACCAAACCAACATTTGGGGGGAATTGTAGGCTGAATTGAAGCGAAAAAAAATCCCTTTAATCTGCTGGTTTGCTGCCAAAGACGATTCCAAGCCACCATCATATGAGGCTTAGCAAGACAGCGCAGATCGCGCGGGTAACTTGATTGGTAGGTGACACATCCCATCTGAATTGCTGTCCTAGCAATAGTATCAACATTCTCATTGCCCGTAATCCCGGAATGACTGGGAATCCAGGCTAAAGCCACCTCAATACCAGAGCAGTGACACCTATACAGGACCTGCTTTATTTGAAGGATAAGGGAAAAATTGTGTCTGGAACGGAAGGGGGGTTTGGAGATATCCTGTAAACAGCTAAGGGAGTCAGAGAGGATAAGCGATCTGTTCAACTTATGCGATTCGATATAAGAAACAGCTTCCAAGAGAGCAATAGCTTCTCCAGTGTAAATAGAGCAGGAGGACGGACAAGAAAAATTTAATATAATTTTGAACTTGGGGATCCAAACTGCAGCTCCCACATTGCTATCTTCCGATAGTTTGGAGGCATCAGTAAAAATAGTAAGCCAGTCATGCCAGTCCTCAGCTAGAATATTATTAAATTTTGTATTAGCTCCAGGATCATGTTTGGATATACCAAAACTAAAATAAATTTTGGGTTGGAAAATTAATGAATCGAAACTTACTTCGAATAAAGGATTAGTATTTGATTGGACAATAGAAATATGCATATTGTATAGTTTACTATAGCTGTTTACAAGAAGGGGAGGGTTTTTATTAGACCAATAAGAGGAAGTGGAGATTAAGTTGAAAAGATTGTGAAGAATAGGAATGAGAGGATGAGACTTAATTTGGACCACATGAAAGAAGAAACGATCCGAAAGAAATTGTCTACGTAGATGGAGGGGGGGATCTAAACATTCCACCTGAAGGGCGTTTATAGGGGAACATTTCATTGCTCCGGTAATAATGCGTAGACATTTTGACTGAATTTTTTCTAATTTGGATAATGCTATTTTATTACATGGTTCAAGAAGAAAACTACCATAGTCAAAGTGACTACGGACTATGGCATTATATAATAGTTTTTGTGTAAAAGGGTGAGAACCCCAGCGCACCCCAGAGAGGGCACGCATTACATTTACACTTTTCTCGCATTTTTTTAATATGTAATTAAGATGGTCAATTCCAGATAATTTAGAATCGAGGACAAGACCAAGAAATTTGGCCTTATCACTGACTGGAATGAGTTCATCGTCCACACGAAGATGTATATCGGGAATATTGCGTTTGCGAGAAAATATTACTGCACTACACTTAGACACTGACAGACATAAACCATGATCAGTCAGCCACTGATTGAGATAATATAATGCAGAATTCATACGCGAAGTAGAATCTACAAAAGAAGAGGAGCTACAGTAGAGGGCAATGTCGTCAGCGTATTGTAATATTTTACAAAAGCAGTTAACAGATGAATCTAAATCGTAGGTGTATAGGTTATACAGGATAGGACTCAAAACTGAGCCCTGTGGAAGGCCTTTCCAGACTAAGCGGGAGGAAGAGTAAGAGCCCAGGTGACGAATGGAGATGGATCGGGACATTAAGAGGGCACAGATGATGTTAACCAGCCTCGCAGGAATACTCAGCTGTTGCAATTTTTGCCTGAGCAGTGGAAGCTGGACATTATCGTACGCTGACGAAATATCCAGAAAGACACCAAGAACACTTTCATTTTTAGAAAAAGCAATTCGAACATCAGACATGAAAATACTCAGGCTATCTAACGTTCCCATTCCTCTTCGAAAACCGAACTGGGTATTTGATATAATGCCTTTGCTTTCCAGAATCCATTCAAGTCGGTTCTTGATGAGTTTTTCCATTATCTTAGCCAGCACAGAAGAAAGGGCAATAGGCCTGTAGGAAGCAAAGTCTTGAGGATCTTTACCTGGCTTTAAAATCGGGATAATTATCTGGCATTTCCATGACTCTGGAACTCTGCCGGAAACAAAGAAATAATTAATTAATTGAAGGAATAGTTGTTTACACTTTGAAGAAGAATTACAGATAAAGGAATAAGGAATACCGTCTACACCAGGGGCGGAATCCCGTAGATGGTCAAGAGCACAGGTAAGTTCAGGAAAGGAAAAGGGAGCATCAAAACGATCAAAAGAGGAAGGGGAGTTTAAAAGAGGGAGACAATCAAAATTGGGGACAGAGGGTGGGGCCAATTTGTTAAAAAAGTCTTCCAACCAGGCAGCAGAGTCATTTGACAAGATATTTGGAGTGTAGTCATCACAAACTCTACGGTAGGCTTTAATTCGTTTCCAAACAAGTGAGATCGGGGAACGCGGAGACAGCGACTCGCAGAATCTGTGCCAACCAATACTCTTTTTTTTTGACAAAAGTCTGCAGGTTAACGCGGAAACCTTCTTAAAATTTAAATAATTGGCCATGGTAAGAGCGGATACGTATCTACTTTCTGCCTCTTTACGTCTCCGAACACTCTCAGAACACTCAGAATCCCACCAGGGCGGGGAGGGGACTATTTTGCGAGCAGAGTTCTTTAGAGGAATTGAGGAATCTGCAGCATGTATCAAACAAGAAATAAAATCATCATAGACATCAAGATAATTAGAGGAGTTTATTAGGGGAAGGGCTTCTACCTCTAAATCCAGCTGAGAGGAAAATTTATTCCAATCCGCCTGGGATAGAAGGTATTTCTGAAGGGGTTGAATGGGAGGAGGGATAGAAAAGTGAGAATTATGATAGGTAACTAGGATAGGATAATGGTCACTGCCATATGAGTTGGAAAGGACAGACCAAGTGAGAGAAGAGACTAGGGAAGGGGAAGCAAAAGAAAGATCTGGAACACTGATATTTTGGATAGGGGATACCCTACGGGTAGCAGATCCATCATTAAGGACACAAAGGTTTAAGTCGTCCAGAAGGTCTAGTAGGAAACTGGATGAAGGGTCGTTGCAATGCGAACCCCATAAGGTGTGTCGGCAATTAAAATCACCTAACACAACCAGTGGACCAGAAATTACAGAAAGAATACAGGAAAATTCAGATAAAAGGTTAGAATTAGGATGAGGAATGTAAGCAGAAATAAAGGAAACACCTAAGGCTCTGATTGCTACAACATGTAGACCAGGGTCGTGCTGTGGAATAGGAATTTGGGAAAAGGTAATGGATCTGCTAACCAATAGGGCACAACCAGCCCAACCATCATCTCTGTCATCTCGCAGACACGAAAACTCAGGCACTCTGAAAAGGGAGCCAGGTCTAAGCCATGTCTCCGAAATGGCGAAGACAACTGGATTAAATTTGTTCAAAAGATATATGATATCGTGCTTCTTTTGACGAATGCTTCTACAGTTCCACTGAAAGATCCTGTGAGCCATTTTTGCGGATCAAGGTGCTTAGGAGCTGTTGGATAAGGACAATGACATTGTTCGGTAGGGCATCGCTGAATTTGGAAATAATGTTAATTAGGGAGCAAGTAAGTAATTCTATAAGGTTATCATTAGGAGTGAGTAGAGGAGTGGATTCAGGGGAAGTATTGTCAAGCGCACAGCCATTCGGCTGGAAAGACTTTGGGGATCCCACAATGGAACTGTGAGCATGCCTATCATATGACTTACCCAACTCAGCCTTGGGCCGAGGAGTAAGAAAAACAGTTTTCTTGTAGGAAGTTTTTACAGGAGAAGACATTGGGGAACTGGTAGGCGAAGGGAAAGGAGCAGCTGAAAGAAAGGAGGCTTGAGTGAGGGAAGGATGAGACATTTGGGATTGTGAAAATTTGGCAGTAGCATCTGCAAATGAAAGTTTTGCCCGAGGAAATCTTAGAGAAGCTTCGGTGTAATTTAAATTCTCCTGGGACATAACAATTTTAATAGATTTTTGCCTCATATGTTCGGGACATTTGTCATCGGTAGCCTTATGGTTACCTCGGCATAGTAAACATGTAGCTTCGCAATCTGGGGTATTACAGTTGTCTCCAGTATGTGGCTGTGCACAACGGAAACAGCGTGGCCTAGACCTACATTGATTCTGCACATGTCCAAACCGTAGGCAATTTCTGCATTGTATTGTAGGGAGGTGGTACACAGATACAGGTAGAGAAGCATTGTAGCAAAATACTTTCTCAGGAAGCATTTGGCCTGAAAATGTCAACACCACTGTAGAAGAAGGTGACCAACATACTTTATCTTCCTTTCTGTTTTTGAAATTAAGCCTTCCGGCTTTAATAACTTCCCCACAATTAAGTGGAGTTGTTATACCCTCTATCAAGTCATCCAAGGACCAATCAGTTGGGATGTCCCTCACCACACCCATACGGGTTACCTGGAATCGCGGTATGGTAGCTACAAATTTGAAGGTACTTAATATATCATTTTTGACAAAAGTATTTGCGGCATCAGCAGATTTAAATTCAACGGACAGTTTATTCCGCCCAAGGGATTTAATTCCACCTTCAATGATTCCAATAACATTGTGTTTATGTAGGAATTGAGCAAAATTCAAAACTTTCAATGTTATTGATGATGCTGGGTCTGTATCAATTTTAGAGACAAAAACAGTGAAAGGTGCTCTGTCGCGTTGGTTATACACTAGTTTATAATTAGACTCATATCCAGGCTTAGTATAAACAGATTGTATAGACTCCGCTGGAGACCTGTTCTTTTTTGAATCAACTAAAAAGTCTGCTTCCGCAGGGCGTTTTAAATTAGAGTGCACAGGTATAGAACCGGAAATATTCTGAAAAGATTCAAACATTTCTATATCAGGAGGTAAACCTCCTCCCCCATCAGGGGGCTTCTCCTCACTCATCTTCCTGGTAGACCAGAACTAGAAAATTAGTAAACCTTACCTTTACAAGTAAAAAACCTCCACCAAACAACACAAAACAGTGATGTACAAAACTAAAAATTATTGAACGATTAAATTATTTGAGGTTATACAAGCACCGTGTCAAGTCCAAGCCTCGAATCTGCTCTTGTTATGTATGAATAAGAAATCGACTCCTTCTGTCATAAAATGTCAAATTTCGTTATGTTATTTCCGTAATACTGTTCTCTACTGCCACGTTGGTCTAGTGGTCTCAAGCGCGACTGCTGAGCATGAGGTCTCGGGTTCGGTTCCCGGGTCGGGCAGTGTTATTGAGTTTTTCTGTTAGAAAATACTCAGTAGCAGCCCGGAGTTTGCTTTGTGCCCGGTAGATGGCAATAGGCCCACCACCTATTACATGGCACTTAATTACAGCATTGATGAAACATAGGGTGTACGACTGTATACACCTCTGCCTATCCCTTCGGGGAATACAGGCATGATGCTATGTATGTATGTAATACTGTTGAAGAGCTCGTGACTAAGTAATAACTGTTGAAATTGATCGGTTGAGGTTAAGCTGCACTTGCCGCGGTTGATATGTGGATGGGTAATCATCATTTTACATCGACACCCCTACGTGCTGCAGAGACCATGTAAAACGTCGGCCCAGTAAGGGGTTACTCCTGATAACAAATCCGCTTGATTGACATTAGAAATTTGACAATTCGTATTTTTAAATGTCAAAATGTCTTGAAAATAATAAAAGTATCGGAATTCTACTGAGCCAACATGCTTTAAAATTGAGATAACTATGATGATGATATAGGTAAATTTATTTTAACATTACACATTGTTTTAGGTCGTTGATTTAAAAATGGAACTGTGGGTTTACTCTTGAAACTAATACCAATCCAATCCAATCCAATATTAAATAGACGCCTTAACTTAACGCGTAATTTTAAAATAAATTTACCTACAGTATAGTTGCCTCAATTTTAAAGCATATTGTCTTCATATCATCTCGAATCTATAATGATGTTTTAGACATTTTGGCATTTTAGAGTATGAACTGACATATTTCCAATGTCAATCGAGCGGAATTATTTTCAAGAGTAAGCCCACTGGATTGGAATTGGTATTATTATCAAGAGTAACGTTAAGTTTGTCAAATAATGATCTATGTCGGCCGTTAAAGGGTAGTCAGATGCCTGGGAGTTTGCACTTATTACAGTATATTTGCGGTATGTACACAATGTATTTTTCGTCCATACATCTTTGTCAGCTATCGTCTCCCTTATTGGCGTTTTCATTGCCATTCTAGCCATATCATCTTTCATATAATCCATCCATTCTCTTCGGTCGTCTTCTATTCTCATAGCACCCTGATTCAAAATTTTTATGAGATTTAAATCTGTATGTTTGTGTGTACCTATATTAAAAGCAGATATTTTCTCTCCCAAACGTTACTTGTATATAGCGGTACAATTTAACTTTCATCACTAGATCTCAGAAAGGAAACGGGATCTCAAACGATGCGCTCTTAGCTACTTCAAATACAGAGCTCTGAATTGACAAACACACAATCTTTTATACTATAACGTATTTTAAACATTACTTGAGTTTGGTGGTGGTGGTTTAATTTTATTTACCACATAGTACCCAGAAAACATCTGCTCAATCCTCCGGGTAATACAAGCGTATTAATATATTGTTTTGTTAGTAATTTATTTTTATTACTGTTTGGCAGACACCCCAGATGAAAGTTACTATTTGGCAGGCGTCCTTTCAGATGAGACCCGCAATAATAACGGGAGAAAGAATTAATTTAATTAGAAAATAATGGAACACTCGCACCGTTGTTAAAACTGCATCGACAGCATTTAATTCACGACAATGGTAGCATTTGTTAAACAACCTTATATTTTTTATCCAAAATGGATCTAAGTTTGGCCACCAACACGCCTGATGGTAAGCGACGGTGTGGCCGAAGATGGAGCACGTAGATCCAGAATAAATCTAATCTAATAATCTAATCTAGAGAACGATAGTTGCGGAGTTGATGCAACTGCCTAGACCCGTCTCCCACAACGGTTGCACCGGACTACATCCCGAAACACGACTAGATCGCTAAACGGCATGGCTTCGTCCGGTGGGTGGTAACCAGCCGCGGCTGAAGCCTCCCACCAGAGAATCATATATAATGATATCTTTTATAAATGTTAAGGCTATATAATGCCTATATTAATTAAAGTAGATCTGTAAATGATTGCTAAATAAATATCGCCAGGCGTCTCCTTAAGACGAATACGGGGAACCAGACAGGTTCCCCGTATTCGGTCCAATAGCTTCGAACAACGACACTGTAGCTCAGTTGGTAGAGTAATGACACGGAATATCAGGGTCGCGGGTTCAAGCCACGTTCGTGTCTATTATTTTTCAATATTTCCTTGAAAAATTGTAATTAGTCTTATATCAATCTGATTAAGGTGCACTTTTGATAGCCGGCTGGAACAGAGGTGGAGAGATCGGCTTTGACACCGCAGGTAAGACACAGGAGTTAAAGAATCGCAGTGTATCATAATGTCACTCACGAACAATGTAATGGCTTACAGAAAATTTTGTTGAAACATTATTGCCTAGGAAATAGAATTCATATTTGCTATTTACATATCTACGTAAGAGCGCTGCAGATGAAATTAACGCGCGGCGGCCGCACAAAATGTTTCACCTTGTGTAAACGTAAACTGAGGGTTCTGTACAATTCAGAAATATTTATTTAATATTTATGTAATATTTAATGCCTTCGGCATTAAGTCCGCCTCTGTACAATGTTAAGTTGTGCATAAATAATTAATAAAAATAAAATAAATATATATATTAAAAACATATTAGACTTTTGGATTTCTTCTTGTGCTGTTAACCTTGCTTCTTGTCGAATTTCATGATTCTAGGTCAGCGGGAAGTACCCAATAAGTTTTGGTGACTGAGTTGGCGAGTATTCAAATAAATGACGTAAATCGTCGTATTTTTTAATTGCGATGACTTTTAAGTAATTTTTGTTACATCTTAAAGATCCTAAACTTTTTTTTTTGATATTAATTTCAACTTGATACCTCTACCCGTTCCAGAGAAACATATACTTGACAGACAAACGCAAATGATCTTATAAGGACACATAAAACTTTCAAACGCATTATCGCATGAGTATCGTAACTATAAATTTAAATTTTTTTGTGGAAAGAACCATACGGTCTTAAACAATTTTTGATGATCTTGTAACTGTTCAGTTTTTCCTTTCTATTTACGGAACCCTAAAAAATAGCATAAACAAATTCCACTCATTTCGAAAAAGGTAAATCTTTACGAGAATTTAATACAAGTAGTGTTTATCCGTTGAAACCCTTTTGCCTAGAAACGCCCTAAGCCGATCGGACCCCAAACGACAAGATCAGGGGCTTAACAAGATCGGTTCAGTTGTTATGCAAATATCTAATAGTGTTGTAGATTACGAACAGAACAATATAATTACGGTGTAATTTGACTATGGCGCTGCTCTCGAGGACACGTTATTTACTATTCAGTGGGGGGTGTGGTTGCATTGTCTCACGACAAAATATATGCTGTACTATTTAATACGTCCCAGTCATAATGTCTGCTTAGAGTGCAAACCTTAGTAATTATTATAATTAATATTATTTACAGACCTGTGGGCTTACTCTTGAAAATATAACATGCTTTAAAATTGAGGCAACTGTAATGTAGGTATTTACCTACATTACAGTATTATTTTAAAATTACGCTTTGTTTTAAGGCGTCTATTTAATATTGGATTTGGATTGGTATTTCAAGAGTAACCCCAATTGACATATTTGTAATATCGACTAACAATTAGTCTGAACTGAACATATTTGTGTTGTAGAAAAATGAAACATTATTAAAGTTATACATTTTTGTGGAAATAAAATATGGTCGTGAGCAGGATTCAAACCTTCTTTTTTCCAAATATGGCTGACATGGCTTTACACACCATCGAGAACATCTCTCAGGTGTGCTTGTTTCCTCACGATTTTTCCTTCAACGTTATATGGAAATGATAACTAATTTATAATACGCACATGACTTCGGAAAGACAGTGGTGCGTGCCTTGGATTCGAACTTTGACTTGTCAGTCCAATGGTCATACTGCTAGGCTATCACTGCTATAATAACAACTACCGACACAAAGATTTACCTATACAAAAATATTGTGCCGTGAATCGATTCTGCGACAAAACAAAAGACAGCCGCTCTACCAACTCGCTTGGTTGAACAATAATGTATTTGATTCACGTATTTTCCGGTATATTCTTCCTTATTCCTTTACCGGTAAGAATAACTCTTTGTGATTGATATTAACATTGATATTGTGAGGATAATGGGACGAATAATTGTTTGTTTTACTACCGCCTACTGAGAATGGGGTATCTATATCAAAATATGTCCCCGAGGGTAGGGTAGGGAGTTACGAAAAGGTAAAATAAATAGACTTTAGTCATAACTGTCCGCGCCCCGCAGTTTTATCCGTCGAATTCCAGTTTTTTGCACGAAAGTTGCATTTCTTTGGGATAAAACATATCCTTATGTCCTATGTTAGAAAATAATCTATATGTCGCAGATGGATTGTAGAATCCGCTGTTTTACAAAATCTTTAGCTGCTTTACAAAACAGTACTGTTTTATAAAACAGCTGAACAACGTTCAGCTGGATTGCCATTGCGATACGTTTAACAAAACTGCTACCCACCTTTAGATGTAATGCAGAATGACATATCTACAGTGGGACAGGTTTGTTTATTGTATAGGTATATTAAATGGATAGTCACCATTCAAGTAAAAAAACTATACCTACTGTATTCTGATTTGACTTTCCGTGGCTGGGTCGACTGTCCTTTTTTTGTGTCTGTAAGGTTAGAAAAAACCTAAACACGAACCTAACCTGTCCGTGTCGGGATACACGAAACTCCCGAGCTCGCTTCGCTCGCTCATGGATCAATTTCGTTTATTTTCGTTCATAATCCCGATATATTGTCGACTATAGTGGTTAAGAATTTACGTCATTAAAATTTTTCATCTTTTTTTTGCTATTGATAAGTAAAATAAAGTTAGGTTATTATTGTTAAGACATACAGAGCCATATGCGACAAAATTTTGAACTAAAATCAACAATCTGACAGTTCATTTCACACTGTTTTACATAATCTCTGATCGTTGACCCGCTGTATTGATAAACGCAAAACGTTCATTCAATTCTGCGTGTTATAGTTCAGTAATTATGTAAAACCGCTAAACGTCGTTCAGCTGTTTTTCATAACAGTACTATTTTGTAAACCAGCTAGAGATTTTGTAAAACAGCGGATTCTACAATCCATCTGCGACATATATAATACCAAAATTTATCAAAATCCATTCGGTAGTCTTTGCATTATTGATTAACAAACATTCAAATTCATTAACTCTGTACAACTCAATTCAATAACTCATACATCCAAACTTTCATATTAATAATATTGCTAGCGACAGTGGTATTTATCGTCGCAAAAATAGATTTAGAAGAAACATTCTTATAAAATTCGGAAGTACCGAGTAGAAAATATATCCAAGACCGCCTCTTTGGTGTAGTGGTCCCGAGAGCAAATGATGATCATGAGGTTCTGGGTTCGATTCCCAGGTCAGGTCAGTCTTATGGCGGTTTTAGCCCAGAGTTTGGAATTGTGCTCGGTTGATGGCAATAGGCCACACCACCAATTACATGGGCCTTAATAACAACATTGGTGAAATGTGAGTGTTCAACTTAGGCAGAGGTGTGGTGTACACCTCTGACTATCCCGTCGAGAATAGAGATAATTTGTAACTATAGGATATTTTTTATCGTAATTAACAAGGTAGAGGATGAAACTTTAGTAGACACAAATGCATGTACTTTTTTTCGGAATTGCCCGACTAGTTTCGTAATCGAATCGAGCCTGCGGTTTCGTGAGTCAAACTTAATGTCGTGAGTTAGGACCTATACCGTAAACAATTAATAAGTAATTACATATGTAGACGACATAATTCTTCTTAATTTTGTCGAATAAATGCCAGAGTTTAACCCACCCGTAGGTCTCTAGCACAGCTTAGCACTCCATCGAGAACCTCTCTCAGGTATGCTGGTTTCGTCGCGAATTTTTTCCTCAGCAGCTATTAATATCTAATTTGCACATAATTTCAGAAAGTTTATGGTGGCTCTTGAGTAGTCAGTCGAACAGGCATAGCATCGGGTTCCCTTTGCTTGTAACATATT
The DNA here is from genome assembly GCA_935421205.1 of Xylocampa areola. NCBI lineage: Eukaryota > Metazoa > Arthropoda > Insecta > Lepidoptera > Noctuidae > Xylocampa > Xylocampa areola. The sequence continues at coordinate 14,388,622 of OW285220.1, forward strand.
GATAAATATCAAATAATATTTAAGCTACAGTTATAATATTAAATGGAAAAATAATACGGTCGTGAGCAGGATTCGAACCTCCCGGATAAATACGTTTTTTTTCCATTTAATATTATAACTTTAGAGTTCGCTTAGTATGTGTGAATGCTTTTCAAAGATTTATCTTAAATATTTCGGCTCTTGCAATAAATTAATATGACAATTAACTAGTCAAATTTATTATTTATTTAACTAGTACTCTTGCCTTTCTCAGTTGATACTTTTAAATGCCAAAATGTCTAAAAACTAATTATAGATTCGGGATAACATGAAGACAACATGCTTTAAAATTGAGGCAACAGTAATACAGGTAAATGTATTTTAAAATTACGCTTTGTTTTAAGGCGTCTATTTAATATTGGAATTGGATTGGAATTGGTTTTTTTTTTTTTTTTGTTTTTTTTTTCATTTTTTTAACTGTCACACAACGCCGTCTAGTCTCAAGCTAAGCCGAGCTTGTGTTATGAGTACTAGACAACTGATAAACATACTTATATATTTTTAAATGCATACATATTATAGATAAATTACACCCAGACACAGAACAAATGATCGTGCTCATCACACAAACATTTGTCCTGGGTGGGAATCGAACCCACGACCTCCGGCATAGCAGTCAGGGCTACTAACCACTAGACCAACAGGACAGTCAAATTAGTTTCAAGAGTAACCCCACTGGTCATATATTCGAGTAGGATATATTGTGAGCATATTAATATTGTATGGAATTATGTGAATCACAAAGAATTTTCTTTTATGCAAATGGGTACCTTATTCCGAGTCATTGTTGTACACAATTGAAAGCTAATTTATGCCTATCGAAATGACGTGAGGAGTAAATTATTATTAAGTGTTTTGAGTCAGAAATGAGTAAGAAATCTTTTGTTTGCGATTTTTAAATAGAGTTGATAATCGAATATCGAAAAGATAAAATCAAAAATAATCCATCATTGTTCTTTTTTATTATAATTATGATAGTTGTAATAACGCACTTAGTGGAGTGTGATAGTACGATAACATCAGAACTGGGCGCATGGATAACATTTGCTGTGACATAGCTACTAGAAGGAGAATTGTATCGGTGGCGGTTACCACGAACAACAGCATTCCCTATGAGGATTGACGTCAGGCAGGCGGCCGGTCATAAAACATTGACAAAACTTTAGCAGCATGCCAGATACATGCTGCGCCCACCCCAAATAAATTGAGATAAGGGCAGGGGGATTATGATGATCACATTTGTAATAGTTATTCTGTTAGTTATTTAATATAATTGAACATATTCCCCGAGGGGGTAGGCAGAGGTTAACACCCCAGAGTTGAATACTTACTTTTCACCAATGCTGTTGTTAAAGCCCATGTAATACGTGGTGATTGTGTTGCTATTAACCAGGCACAATTCCGACCTCCAGGCTGCTACTGAACATTTTTAACAGAAAAACACAATAACACTTTGCCCGACCTGGGAATGGAACTCAGGACCACATCCTCCACAGTCACGCTTAGGACCACTAAACCAACGATTTTTTTCTGTCACAATTTGCATTGGTGAAATGTGGCTGTGCAACTGAATCATACCTCTGCATACCCTTCGGAGAATACTGGCGTGCTATGTGTATCATGCTGTGTAGGTACCTTATATAATATCCTCTCGACCGTATTTCGATCAGAGTGGCCTAAATCCAAGGAGGTTAGGCAAGTAGTTAGGAGATATTATAGTGCACAAGTGTATGCGCAAACACAGGTGCATTCCATTTTCCTTCACTCTCATATTCCGATGGGACGGTAATGCGACACGACTGGAGAGAGATCAGGCGCAAAACCGACGGCTTTGACGGGGTTGTTCACATCACTTCCTGACTCCGGACTAAAACCCAATAACCCTTTGCCCGACCTGGGAATCGAACCCTGGACCTCACGCTCAGCAGACGCTCTTGCGATCGCTAGAACAACGAGGCAGTCGAGTTACCTAATAATAATCGGGCAAACATAATGTAATAGGTACTATACTCGCGACAATCTAAGAAGTCCGATTTGACGTTTCTTTTTTGAGTGCATTTTCTCAATATAAAGTTAAACTTGATAAAGTTATTATATTAAATGGAAAAAGAGAATACGGTCGCGAACAGGATTCGAACCTGCGCCTCCCGGATAAATACTCCAGGCGCCCTTACCAAGCCATCTCGACCTCTGTTCGCGACCGTATTCTTTTTCCATTTAATATAATAACTTTAGAGTTCGTTAAGCATGCGTTAATGCTTTTCAAAGATTTATCTTGAATAGTTAAACTTTATGTTTACGAATGATACTCGTTATTATAGTGTATAGGTAACATAGTAATTATTTAGGATTATGAATTCTATTTTTCAAAGAAACATTGAAAAAATAATAGACAAGAACGGGGCTTGAACCCGCGACCTTTGACGTTCCGTGTCATGATGTTCTTGTCTATTATTTTTTCAATGTTTCTTTGAAAAATAGAATTAATATAGGCATTACATGGCCTCAACATGTATTAAAAAAATATAATTATATAGGATTATGAACTTTGATTTTTCAATTTCTTACGTAGACGTCTATGTCATACAAAGGTAAAATGAGACTTCAAGGACTTCTTAGAACGTCGCGAGTTTTATGATATAAATTTTTTGTTAACCAGAAATTCTGTATTCCCGTATCGCATGACAATGATCAATGGAACCGGTATGTACTTTACCACTAACACGTGACTACGTCTTCCTGTGGAAACTATATACATAACTTAACTATGTACAATAGGTATCTATTTAGGGGTAAGTTAGAACCTGCAGACTTAGTAGCTAGTTTAGATTTACTTGATGTTACTGCATCAGTTTACGTTGGGATGGTCTAGTTAATGCTAGGTGGCTCATGGCTAAGTAACAGCAGCACAGATCGATCGATCGAGGTTAAACTGCATTTGCCGGTTATACTGTTGATGGGTGATCATTTGTTTTGTATCGAGAACCTTCTGTAGCTCAGAGAGCACGTCAAATGGTTCAACCCGGTTGTTAAATGAAGATCTATGATAGTCGTTAGATGCCTGAATGGTTGACTACCAGTCTTACCACGAAATATCGTGTTACCCAGTAACTGGGTTGTGGAGGTCAGATAGGCAGTCACTCCATGTAAAATACTGGTATTAAACTGTATCCTGTTAGACTGGAAGCCAACCACCCTGCCTCAGACCCCGTAGTTAGGAAAAGGCAAGGCAGATTGACTGGATTAGTAAATGTAAGCCTGGCGCGTCTGCGCGTGAAGTCTTGGGCTCAACTCCCAGGTCGAACACTTTTTTTGATTTATTTATTAATTTACACAGACGATGTAGTGTAAGGAAAAATATATTTGAACGTGTTGCTTATTTCTTAAGAAAGCCTAGACAGTATTTTCTTTTTACAAAAACTTATAATCAAAATTTATTTATTCAATTGGGCCCTTTATGAACGTCAAACATTAATACAGCCCCCAAAAAAAGCCCACCCTTCACCGCTTCCTAGTGTTTCAGCTTCTCAGCTGAAGAAGAAGCGGCGCAACAAACTCCCCATCAACACGTCTGCCTGTATATTATGCATATTTATAGATTTTATACAAATCAAAATGGAGTATTATATTTTTCTAAGCTATCTCAACTTCTGTTTAATATTCCGAATTCTTCTTCCAAATAATTACGTGTTATGGTGACGTCATCGTAATAAATTTTACCTAGTCCTATGTGTGTAGCATGTATGCCCCCTACTAAATAGAAATATTGCAACAATTTCATAACAGAACATTGTGTAATGAGTGTAAATTTATTATAAAATTGATGGTTGTAATTACAACATAGCACACGATACAATTAATCATGTAATGTGTTTCACATAACACCTTATGTAATTAACCATCCTTCCTTATATGTATGTGTAAGTACCATCATCATGATATAAAAATTATTATATTTCCTGAAAACAGGTTTGTTCCAACAATGATACGGAAGTGCAATAATGAGGCGGCGGCGGTGTTGCTAGCTTATTAAATTTTACCTCGACATGGAGGTAATAATATTCAAAATAATTATTTAGAGGTTGTCGAGGTTCGGGTTTAACTCTGGCATGTACCTAACATAATATAGCATCTCGCCTGTACTTCCTGAAGGGGTAAACAGAAGTGTATACAGTTGTACACATACATTTCACTAATATCGGTAATAAGCCCCGTATCCAGTGGATAGCAATTCTAAACTCTGAGCTGTTACTAAGAATTTTGAAAGAACTCGGGAATGGATCTTATAACATCACGCTCAACATCCATGTTCGCAACCAATGAGGCATATGTATATACCAAACTAACTTCTTTAATATAGTTATATCTTAGGCTTTCGCGATCACTACACATTATAATAAAAAACTTTTAACTGGATTAATCGCGTGTATTATTGTTTTTTTTGTTTTTCCTGACGTTTCGAACACTTTGCAGCGTTCGTGGTCGCAGGAGGACTAAGGTGTCAGGCGTCATAACAGTTTATTTAAAATTATTTCAGTCTATCGTACATATAATTGATATAATTCATAAAATTATTTTCGTCTCTGGTACATATTTAAAACTAAATCACGACGGTATTCCCCAAGACTATCTCTGAGAAGAAATACCGAAACGAACTCAGAGGTCACGCACTGTGACCACGAACGCTGCAAAGTGTTCGAAACCTCAGGAAAAACAAAAAACCAATAGGTAATACACGCGATTAATCTGGTTAAAAGTTGACTTCTTTAATGTTTATACATTGTCCTAGCCAGTCCAATAGGTAAAGAAAATATTTTGACGAGATTTGGATTTAATAGGATTAAATATCCTATGTGTTATTCATTGTGATCTACGATTTTTTTTAAAGAAATAAATTAAGCATGATCAGTTAATTTGTGAAAATATAGTACAGTAATGATGTTAGTAATTAATATTAAGAAAAGAGGCTTTTATTTACCCTAGGACTGAAGCCTAACCCTGAGACAATTACATTATGTGTGTTACCAGCCACAGGATTAGGAAACGACAATAAATGTTTAAAATAGACTAAATTAATTTTTACACTCGAACTAAGATACAATTTATGTTTACAATAAATATATTTAAATCAATGAACTTATTGTGTTGAATTGCACTATCCGACTACTTTACCTAACAAATAAAAAAAGACCAAAACCGAAAACGAGCATCGAATCAAAAATCTCCAGGGAAATTTCGAGTGAGCACTGGCAACACCGGGCCGTAGTTAGCGCTTCGCGGCCTTGCGTCGCGTCCAGAATGCTAAGCGCCGGACAGACGGACAAAGACTTATTGTTGGGGCAAACACCTCTGTACAACAGGGCACACAAATTGAGGAACATGGCAACTCTTTTGTACCTTCCGGAGTTCCACTTCCGTATTTGTCGGCTATAGTAAGACGCATAAACAAAACGTGCATTGGGTATTTTTTTGTACTAGCTGGTGGAAATAGCCGTTAACCTTTCAATTTCTGTATGCATGTGAACATATCTTTTTATGTTAATAACAGACATTGACTTACGGTAAGAGGAAACATCGTGAGAGAGGCTGGATTGAATGAACATGTATGTAATTTATACTTTAACGAACGAACATTTATCTTTTAACTTCTTGCAAAATCATACACGGAACCATTGACGCAACTAGTTTGCATGGGGAGCTGTGTAATTTTTTTGTACCCGAAAACTATTGCCGAGCAAGGCGGCATAATTTGTTTGCGGAGTCGCGTTGTCGCCCGGTTGCGCGTCGTATGTCCCCCATTCCGCGAATGCTGAACTCGCTCAACACTCTTCTGTGATCCAGTCCCGGACTTTATCCATTTGCTGATGAATGCAAGGTGACATTGTTGGAATGTTTGGCGTTTTGCGAGAGCACTGAGTGAAAATGATATTTAATATATTTGATTTTTTCGTGACACAATTGACATTTGTTTTTGTAAAACTCTTATCTTATCGGTGTAATTGACCTATTATGGGACAGTCTAAAGTATACCCCTTCCGACCGTAATTCGGTCACGGCGGCCTATCTCCGCTGAGATTAGCCAAGTACGCAGGAGATATTATAGTGCACAAGTGTATGCACAAACACAGGCGCACTCCCTCTTCCTTCACTCTCATATTCCGATGGGACGGAAATCCGACACGACCAGAGAGAGATCAGGCGCAGGACCGACGGCTTTACGTGCTCTCCGAAGCACGGGAGTGTCACACCACCAACTTCCTGACTCCGGGCTGCTACTGAGAATTTCCTAACAGAAAAATTCAATATTTATTTATTTATTTTTTATTCTGAACAAAAATACATTTGTGTCGAATACAGGATTAAAACAATACAATAAGAGTAATCAATAAAAGTCGAAACAGTCAATAATTAAAATAAGTAGGTAATGTCAAGAAAAAAAAAACAAACATTCAACTTGATCAAAAAACAACATGTCAAAAATCAATTAAGACTACTTAAATAGAAACAAGTTACACTGTGGCATTATTTTTGTCACTGAAAAACTCTTCTATACTATAGTAGCACTTCGTCAACAGGAACGAGTTTAATTTGAATTTAAACATTCTTGGACTATCAATTGTTTTTAGCTCTAATGGCAATTTATTGTAAATTTTTACAGACTGTACTTTAGAGCTATGTTTGACAACATTTAATTTTGGCTGCAAATAATTAGGCAAATCTTTCCTGCGTGTTTCCACCCTAGCTTCCCTTTCTTCCTTTGTCTCATATGTGTCTAGGTTTTTTTGAAAATTACTTAGTAGAACCAAAATATAAAGACAAGGTAAAGGTAAAATTTTTAACTTCACAAAATGCTCTCTACAAGATTCAGTCTGGTCTATGCGAAGAATAGTTCTGAGGGCTCTTTTTTGCATAACAAAGGCTGCATTAATATTATGTTTATAACTGTTCCCCCATAGTTTAATACTGTACCTCAGCTTGGACTCTATTAAGGCAAAATAAACATTTCGTAGCTGAGCAATGGTTAGTTCGTCCCTTAAACTTCTCAAAGCGTAGCATGCACTGCTGAGAGCATTTGTGATTGCTTCCAGTTCCTGTTTCCAGCTTAAGAGCTCATCAATTTGTATGCCTAAAAATTTTAAGTTTTGTACAATTTCCACTTTATTTCCCAATAAGGCTATTTTAATACTATCATTATTCCTGACGGTTGATTTGAATAGCATACATTTAGTTTTCTCCACATTGAGTTTTAAATTGTTAGTGGCAAACCAATGCTCAAAAGCAGACAGTGCACGATTCACTTTATTTTCTAAGTCCTTTACAGAGATATCATTCATAACGGCACTTGTGTCATCAGCAAAAATAACCATTTTGATATCTGGTACTATCTTATACATATAGTTTGCTAAGTCATTAAGGAATATTATAAAAAATATTGGACCCAAGACTGAGCCCTGTGGAACCCCCTTTTGTATTCTAACCAGTTTCGATTTGTTAATTTTTTCATGTCCGCTTTCCACCGATTTTATTTCGACATACTGTGATCTGTTCTGTAAATAAGAACTGAAAAGCTTTAAGATATTATCTCTTATCCCATAGTGCTCTAATTTGTCTAAAAGGATTTTATGTTCAACAGTATCAAAGGCAGAACTAAGATCTAGGAATAGTCCTGCCACTTTTTCTTTATTATTTAGTTTGCTTACCACATCATCCACTAGTGAGTTTATTGCATTAATGGTTCCTATGCTTCTTTGATACCCAAACTGTTGATAGCTAATGATATTGTGCTTAATTCAATGTTTGACAAGCCTGTCTTTCATTACCTTTTCAAACATTTTAGAGCACACTGGTAGCAGTGAAATGGGTCTATAGTTTTTTGCATCAGATTTGGAGCCTTTTTTGAATATAGGCAAAATACGAGCTATTTTATATTGTTCAGGGAAAACACATTGCTCAATACATTTGTTTAAGAAGTCAGCTATTGGCTCAGCTAATATGTCAATGTTATCCTTGATGATACTTATGGGTATTTCATCATGACCGTGGGAATTTTTATTGCACATATTATTAACCATTTTGAAGATTTCTACCGGGGTTACTTGTTCAAACAACATGTTATCGTCTACTCTAGCCATATTATCGATTAAGTATTTTTTAGCTAAGCTATGATCAGAAGACTTAAGTGTAACTTTGTTGTCGAATTGGTGAGATAAAATGTTGGCTACGTCTATAGGGTTGTCATATATCTTATTATCTTGTTTAAGTATATCAGTGCTTTGTTTTTTATTAGAATTACGTCTATTATTCACTATTTTTCACAAGGCTTTACTAGATTGAGGTGCCCGATCAATCTTTTTCCTAGTGTCAAGCTTTTTTGCACATCTTACTACCTTTCTAAATATCCTTAAGTAGTTTTCACGATATTTTAAGATTGATTTATCACATCTCTTTTTATCGATAAGGCACAAAATACGTTTGACTTTGCTGGATACTTTAACTCCTTTGCTAAACCAATAATTTTTTCCAGTCTTATTAAGATCAATAATAATTTGCTTTTTTTTAAAAGAATTATCATGTACTCCATATTTTTTTTTTTATAAATGTATTTATGCCGAGATTCCAATCTATCTCTGACAGCTTTTTCCTAAATTCAGCCTTATTTTTTTTATTATATATCCTTTTTTTTAATATACTTATTATTACTTTTTTTTTTCTTCAGTTACTTTTTTTTACACTTATTGTGCAAAAAAGACAAGATGTCCATCCGATAATCCATTGTGGTCAATATGGATATCGTTAATGTTAGCATCTATTAGATTTGTTAATATATTGTCAATGCATGACTCTGCGCCATTACGTATGAATGTTGTAGTGTCAAACAAGCATTTAAAATTGTAGCATGAGAGCAATGATAAAAATGATTTTCGGTATTTGTCATCTTTCATCAGATTAATATTGAAGTCACCACAAATTAAACACTGTTTTTTGAAGAAGTGCTTCAATAGTTGTTCCAGCCTTTCAAGAAAAACGTCAAAATTATTATTCATAGGTGTTCTATAGCAACATACAATATTTATATTTAATTCTAAATCTTTTAGTCCACATATCTCAAAATAATCTTGTTTATAGAGCTTTTTACAAATTTCTAGGTCTTCTATTTGTCTGTCATCACTTATTAGCACTAATGTACCACCTCTTTTTTTGTTTACTCTTGTGTTGTAAGAACCAAGTTTATGATTATTCATCTGTAATTGAGATATTTGGATTTCGTTTAAAAAGTGTTCACTTATACGAATACAATTTACTTCTGATTTTAAGTCATGTAAATAAATTTCTAGGTCGTCTTTCTTGTTGTTAAGTCCACATAAATTTTGATGATAGATAGTATATAATACAGAGTTTTTGTTTGTCTTGATATTCATTAAATGAGGTACAATAAGTTCAATTTGATGTCTACTATTAGAGTCATTTAAACTACAGTCTTTCATACTATTACTGACGAAAAAAGTTACAAGTTTGTTGCGTTGTAGTCAATTCATTCAGATCAGATATAGTTACCGTGTTATTTGTGGTAGGTAGTTGGTCTTCACTTTCGCCATCGCCAATAACACTATGCCCGCCCTGGGAATCGAACCCAAGACCTCACGCTCAGCAGCCGCGCTTGCGACCATTCTCGGGTTCGATTCCCGGGTCGGTCAAAGTATTATTGAGTTTTTCTGTTAGGAAATTCTCAGTAGTAGCCCAGAGTTTGAAATTGTGCCCGGTAGATAGCAATAGGCTCACCACCCATTACATGGGACTTAATAACATCATTGGTGAAATGTCGGTATACAACTGTGTACACTTCTGCCTACCCCTTCGGGGAATACAGGTGTGATGCCATGTTAAGTTATATAATGTTTTAAATTAAACGATAACTTTTTTCGCTCTCTGAAGTTGTAGTTTGAAAGCGTTTTCTAATTGCATTTAAAATTCTTCGAAAATGCGAGTATATTTTGCACATCTGAATCTTCATTCACTGCGAACATATCGTTCTTATTTTAAAAATCCATTCATATAATCTGTTCACAATAAAATTAACGACGAGTCTATCCTTAACATGAATGAGTGAACATAACATGTCGATCGCGTGAACCCATTCGGTCGGAACGAACGGTATTGTGTAACCGAGTTTACAGTGTCTATTAAATAGTCGTAGCTCGTTGTCGAGTCGATAATCGATTGTTCTTGTATGATTTAAAGCATCGATGTATGTAAACATGCATTTTTATGTAAGAAATTGATCACATTGATTCGATTTTTAGTGAGCGATATAAAATTTAGGTAATTTAACTGATTTAAAATTACGACAAATCTATTGAAAATAAGTAACTTAACATTAAAACTGATATTATTTGAACTCTTCTTTCGGGGCAAACTACCACTTATCTTGGAAGATTTTAAATTAACGAAATAAGGGAAAACACATGATAGGGAATAATAAATGTGTATGTACGTTTTATAAGCCTCAATCTAGAATTTTTTACCGGTAGTTCTTTAATAAAAGATTTTTTTTCCCGTATATACTAGGTATATTGTTACAACCAAAACAAGTCTCCTCCATTCGTGTACCCCACAGTCAAGTACGAAATGTATGACATAGGCAGCTGATCGCGAGTGCAATACTAATTCGGGCCCTTGCGATGCTTTCCTGGACAATAGTATTGTGCACTAGCTTTAGTATCGGGAGGGCGTGCGCGTGCGCAGCTGCGCCGATTTACTACGGACATAGTTGAACACACGTGAAATACGTTATTGTGTATTTAACAAGTGTGTTTTTGAAGTCAAAAAGTCGAAGACATTAATTGGAGTTTTCACCTTACTGTTTATTTTTACGAACTGGTAATTACTTCTTTCGTACTACTAGAATTGGTTTTGATTGTTGTGTTTAGTATAAGGGTTATCAATATTTGTAATAGTTTAGTTGCGTCACAGGTTCAATTCCTATTTGTAATTTAAACAAATCAGTGGGGTTACTCTTGAAACTAATACCAATTCCAATCCAAATCCAATATTAAATAGACACCTTAAAACAACGCGTAATTTTAAAATAAATTTACCTACATTACAGTTGCCCCAATTTTAAAGCATGTTATCTTCATATTATCCAGAATCTATAATGATTTTTTAGACATTTTGGCATTTAAAAGTACGAACTGACATATTCCCAATGTCAATCGAGCGGAATTATTTTCAAGAGTACAGCCCACAGATTGGTGACTTAATTCCCCTCAATTTTTGACACCGAAATATCTGTCATGAAATTACACAATTACCAATATAAAAACTAACTCACTGATAATGTGATAACCCATCCCAATTAGAAATAAACAGTGGTATCTTTTACATACTTTTAGTACGTGGTACGTTTCATTTTCTAATCACTTTCTAAACACACGCAAATAAAAATTTACAAGACAAAACATTTTAACGAGAAAGTGTTCGTTTACCCTTTAATGACACATGAGTTCCAATTTCGAACGCGAAACAATGCATGTTCCGAATTTCGCCGAAGAAGCACGAGGTTATCCGAACGGTATCGATATGGTGATAATACCGTTTTATCTTCGATCTGATTCATTTATTTATCATTACAAATCAATGTTAGTACTATAAAAGGTGTGAATGAGTTCAGTGTATACTATTTTTAAAACAATAATTATAAAAAAAACATCGCTTTTCAATCAATTCTAAAAATAAAAAAGTTTTTTAAAGTGAAGTTATATTCATATACTGTCTAAGATTCCTTCAGACGATTCCAATCAGGTAAAACATTTTCGAATGGTTTCTTCTAAATTCGTATTTGAAATAAAATGGTACACGACGATTGCAATCTTCGCGGGGTCGTTTCGGATCGGGCGAGATCGCCATCCGAATTGTACCGAAGCGGGATTCAAAATTGGAACTTCGTTTATTGTTTAACCGTTACTTTGTACAGTTACGTGTCCCTTCGCAAATCGAGAGCACGGATACTCCTTGGGACAATCTTTTTGTATATACGCAAGTTGTTTTCGTTGCATTTTCCACTTTATATCAAAGGAATAAGGATTAGAAGTATTTTTTGTTGTGTTTTGTTAACTTTGCATAAGTGCATTTAACGATCTTTGATAAATAATTGTACGTTGACCTCAAATTTTTGTTTATACGTTGCTACGTTGCGTTAATTAAAATTTAAATACTGTTTTGCCGATAAACTCGTGGGAATATATTTGTTTTTTTCAATAAATTTTAAGAAAGTTAATGTTAAAACTGCCTCATTGATCTGGGGAAACGTATTATTGGGTTTTTCTGTTAGGAAATTCTCAGTAGTAGGCAAGTAATAGTAGAAAGTTGGTGGTGTGACGCCCCCGTGGTACTGAGAGCACGTATAAAGCCGTCGGTTCTGCGCCTGATATCTCTCCAGTCGTGTCGGATAGGACTATGAGAGTGCACAAGGAAGAGGGAGTGCACCTGTGTTCGGGCATACACTTGTGCACTATAACATCTCCTGCGTACTTGGCGATAATAACAGGGCCTTCTTATAATATATAAGTAATTCAAGATATGTCTTTGAAAAAGCATTAACGCATGCTTAGCGAACTCTAAAGTTACAATATTAAATGGAAAAAGAATACGGTCGCGAACAGGATTCGAACCTGCGCCTCCCGGATAGATACTCCAGGCGCTCTGACCAACTAAGCCATCTCGACCTCTGCTCACCACCGCGAATTCTTCTTCCATATTCCATATTCCATAAGCATGCGTTAATGCTTTTTCAAAGACATATCTTGAATTATTAAGGTAATTGCATTCTTTACGACATTGTATTAACTGCAAAGTTAGTCGTGTTGGTTCGGTCACTTGTAAGTACTGAATTGATTGCAATGACGTCGCCATAAGACGTGTTAAAATATGGAAGAAGAATTCGCGGTGGTGAGCAGAGGTCGAGATGGCTTAGTTGGTCAGAACGCCTGGAGTATCTATCCGGGAGGCGCAGGTTCGAATCCTGTTCGCGACCGTATTCTTTTTCCATTTAATATTGTAACTTTAGAGTTCGCTAAGCATGCGTTAATGCTTTTTCAAAGACATATCTTGAATTATTAAGGTAATTGCATTCTTTACGACATTGTATTAACTGCAAAGTTAGTCGTGTTGGTTCGGTCACTTGTAAGTACTGAATTGATTGCAATGACGTCGCCATAAGACGTGTTAAAATATGGAAGAAGAATTCGCGGTGGTGAGCAGAGGTCGAGATGGCTTAGTTGGTCAGAACGCCTGGAGTATCTATCCGGGAGGCGCAGGTTCGAATCCTGTTCGCGACCGTATTCTTTTTCCATTTAATATTGTAACTTTAGAGTTCGCTAAGCATGCGTTAATGCTTTTTCAAAGACATATCTTGAATTATTAAGGTAATTGCATTCTTTACGACATTGTATTAACTGCAAAGTTAGTCGTGTTGGTTCGGTCACTTGTAAGTACTGAATTGATTGCAATGACGTCGCCATAAGACGTGTTAAAATATGGAAGAAGAATTCGCGGTGGTGAGCAGAGGTCGAGATGGCTTAGTTGGTCAGAGCGCCTGGAGTATCTATCCGGGAGGCGCAGGTTCGAATCCTGTTCGCGACCGTATTCTTTTTCCATTTAATATTGTAACTTTATATAAGTAATTGTTTGTGAGCACGACTCTAACCCATTTTCCTCAATCGAATTATTACAGGTAAACAAATATGTTTGTTTATTTAAAATTCTTGTTGGATAAGCATAGAAGATAAAATATTGATAGATCGCTTTTATAGCTTTGCAGTTTTGATCAACATGCCGTAAAATCTTAACTGTTTTCAACATGCAGTGACTCCATAATATTCAATGTAGAGGAACAAAAACTTTTTTAAAATCGACTTATCATCACGCCTGTATCTCCGAAGGGTAAGGCAGTCATTGTATTATACATAATGAAATTTTTGTCGTTGTTTTCTCGGGGCAGAACGATTTGCCCTCAGTAGTACAATCGAAACAGAGAAATCGGGGTAGTGAGCAAAGTTTGAGATGGCTTAGCGGTCAGAGCGCCAGATTGATCCGGGAGGCGCCGGTTCGAATCCTGCACACGACCCCACAATAATTCATAATTTTATCTCAAACTACATACATACATAAACTTATGCCTATCTCCCATGGGGGTAGGCAGAAACTACAGAACGCCACCTGCTACGATCCTTACATATGCCTTTTGCTTCATCCACGTTCATACATCTGGTCATACACGCGCGGCGGTTGCGAGTACTACGCACCTTACCTTTTTGGAAGATATCACTAATAAGGTCAGTGTATATCCTTCTAGGGCGTCCCCTTCTGGCATTTTCACTTATATCTGCCTTGTAGATACATTTTGTTAACTGTCTTTCATTCATTCTCTCAATGTGACCAAACCATCTAAGCATACTCTTTCCAATTTTCGTCACTACGTCTTCTTTTATACCGCAACGTTGCCGAATCACATCATTCCTCAATCTATCAATCATAGTTACACCACAAATACTTCGCAAGGTACGCATTTCTACAGCATTTATTCAAATTTATTTAGATCTCAAATTAATACCAAGATAAATGAACATTACTTAGTAAGTGGTTTAGCTTAGCTGTTTCCCGTTTCTGTCTTGTACTTGTAATTTGACAGTAGAATTTCTTCCTGTATTATGGGTGCGTTTACATACATGTAATCTCACATGGACACAATCAGACCCGTGCAAGAATAGGACACGACACGCCACGCAGCAGCCGGTCTCTCGACCACTGCGCTGTGATAATCTATATGACAGTGACAAGAATTAGACCTGATACCTTACACTTGAAAATAATCCCGCTCGATTGACATAGGAAATATGTCAGTTCGTACTTTTAAATGGCAAAATGTCTAAAACATTATTATAGATTCGGGATATTATTTAGACAACATGCTTTTAAATTGAGGCAAGTAAATGTAGGTAAATCTATTTTAAAATTACGCGTTGTTTTATGGCGTCTATTTAATATTGGAATTGGATCGGAAATGGTATTCGTTTCAAGAGTAACCCCACTGCAGTTCATGTCCAAAGATTTAATTGTCTGTGATTGTCAACACGGTGTGAGCAAGAGAGGTCAAAGACCGTTCCTTTTATGGTATGATAAGACGTGATAAGAGGTGTGTACTTATGTTTAGGACAGCTAGTATGTTTTTTGTTGTAGTTAACATAAACATAACATAGCATCACGCCTGTATTCCCAAAGGGGTAGGCAGAGGTGTACACAGTCATACACCCACATTTCACCAATGTGGTTATTAAGTCCCATGTAATAGTTATTGTTTGGTGGTGAGCGTATTGCTCTCTACCAAAGTCTGTGCCTCTACTGAGAATTTTATAACCGAAAAACTCAATAACACTTTGCCCGACCCGGGAATCTAACTTGAGACCTCAAGCTCAGCAGTCGCGCTTGGAACCACTAGACCAACGAGGCAATTACCCATATCATGAAATAAATCCATATTAATATAATATGGTCGCACTTATTCCAAAGGTTAGATACACGCCATAAATAATCCTTAAAATGCACGTTAATCGTAAATTCTTGAATACAAATTGTAATCTCTAACACGGCTTTGAATATCCAGGGTTGCCAAGTTCTGGAATATTAAATTATCAGATTACACCATAACACCGTGTTGCCCAATTTGGTCGGTGCAGAGACCTAAAAAAAGAAGAAATTAATAAAAAATAGCATGCCTACATGTCAGATTTTTTATTATTAGCACTACATTACATTTTTTTAAATCTTATTAGCCTATGTTACCCAGAATAGTGTAAGGATTCCAACGATAAGGATCCCATACATCTAAATCGGTTCAGACATTTAAAAGTTATTTTGGAAAGAAATTCACAAACATACATGAACCCTAAAACATAATACTCCTTTTATTGGGCAGCTGTGTAATAAAAAAGAGAGAATCAGCGAGAATTTATTTCCAAGATGGGTATTATTCTGGGCCCAAGCTGGTATCATCTAGCTTCATAGCCATACCACTCATGTAAACATTCCTTCATTATGACTTTGTTTCGCGTTCCATAATTCAGTTCTCGCGGACCAACGGTAAATAAAAACAATAACCGTTAAGCACAAAAATTTACCCCTTTTCATTTGTTTTCGGGGAAAATACTTCAAAAAGACACCCGAAGGCCGGATACGATTCTTGCCTAACTAAAACCCGCTGATCACCAGTAGGCACTGAGTTCTCTTAAGAGACCAGCTCCAGAACCCCCACTGTGCAATGCCTATTAGGGCACATCTCTGTAGAGACTGTAGAGGGGTCTCCTCAGCCTCAACTGCACGACAGCACGTGACCACTGTGTCACCGTCTTCTATAGGTAAGTTGATGGGCGCACAGTGTCCGCTCAATGAGCGCCAGGTTTTCGGATGTTACGGGGGATGGTGGCCTCCATGACGCCTTTTTCTCTGAGCGGGATTGGCCCTCTCAAGATCCCGTTCGGCGGCCTCTTTCTGCACCATAACGGTCTCACAGAAGGAGACCAGACTCTCCAGTTCCTCGTCTTTGCAAGCTGTCGAACTAAGCGCTACACCTCTAGGGTAAAGCTAGAACATTGGTCCTAATACCCCATCCCTAGGATGTAATAATGTGCAAACAATGCATCGCTTACATTTCGCGCGGAGCAAAGGTTAGCAGACTTAATCCTGCCGCGGCATTCCATTTGCGACTAGAATTATTAATGTACCACTACCACTGTGCTGGCATCCGTGTTTTGGATCGCTAATACAAAGGATACTTGTTGTTATTTAAGTAATTCATAAATTTCATAAGTATCATAACTGCGTCGTTGGTCTTGGGTTCGATTCCCAGGTCGGGCAAAAGTGTTATTGGGTTTTTCTGTTAGAAAATTCTCAGTACTAGCCCGGAGTTTGAAATTGTGCCCGGTACATGGAAATAGGCTCACCTCCTATTACATGGGACTTAATAACAGCATTGGTGAAATGTGGGTGTACAATTGTGTACACCTCTGCCTATCCCTTCTGGGAATACAGGCGTGATGCTATGTGTGTGTGTGTATAAATATCATTTTTTCAACACATTGTGCGTGAAGAGACTCTTATCGCACCGCTTTTAGGGTCATAATGGGGCTTATTACGCACTAGTGCTTTTAATTTTACATTATCGCACTAGTGCGCTAATCTAAAAAAGCCGCGTAGCATATTAATATTAACTTTTAATTTATATGATTATATTTTTGTGATTAAATACACTATACACATATATATATATGTTGCCAAAGAAAATCAGCGCTGGTTGGGTTGCCATGAAGGTGACACGTCAGCATTTGGCGACCATTTTTCGCACAGTTGCGTTGTGGGGTTTTAAAATAGGATTGTATATTTATTTCATCTATTTTAAGTTTATGTATCCTTACTGCTCTGTATGGAAATAAATGTTTTCTTTCTTTCTTTATTTTTTTCTGTGTCAGTCAAAATATGCAAAAAAACATCTCAAATTATAAAATTAATAATTTTTGTCCCTAATTAAATCCAGCATCGTCTGTAAAATATTTTAACATACAAAATTGTCTATACGTGTTTTATTCTTTATTGTGGGTTAGAAATGGAAAGTCATTCGAACTGGGTTTAGACCAATTTATAGGATTTACAACAAAATAAGACATTAGTTATTGATCGGAATTTCATGGTGATTCTCCGTCATAGTTCAAAAAGGGAAAGTTGTTTTCCAACATCATTATAGATTTTTATAACATATTAAAATAAATAACCTGTCTTTTATGTCCATTTGAAAGTTAGTGTCTTCATTCATTATTTGATTTTAATACTTAATAAAAACACGCATTTTATAAAAATATAATCTTTGATCAGATGAGATTTTCTATTTTGTATTTTTGGCGTCGATCAATCTGCTTAGCCTTTTCCCAATTACGTTGCGGCTGCTTGTCTAACTGGTTCGACTTATTACCACTATGTATTTTACATGGAGGCTGGCATTACGATTATATTATAATACTAGCTGTGCCTGCGACTCCGTCCGCGTGGATGTCGTAAGTAACAATTGTTCGACGTGATTCTTTAAATTGGAATAACTTTTTTATTTATGAACCAATTGACATGAAAGAAACACTAAATGTTAAGTGAAGCTTACCACAATATATAAGTGAAACACACATCTAAATCGGATAAGCCGTTTCTGAGATTAGCGTGCACAAACGCACAGACACACAGATAAACAGAAAAAACAGACAAAAATTCTAACAATGATTGTTTTGGGTGCTATTTGCGTTGATAAAGGTCCCAATAATATTTTTTCTCATATATCTTCCATGTACAGACAGCGATCCATTACATTACATACCCTTTCTTTCTTTCTATATGTATAGATTTGTAAAAGAAAAAATATTAATATATTCAATAATAATTATAAGAACTATCTGCCACCTGCGACTAATTGAATGAATTTGAATGTGAATGATATTAATATTCATAAAAAAACATTTTAATTTTCCTGTTTGTTTTATTGAATTATTTTTATTAGCAATATTTAGATTTCGTCTCTATATATCAAATGTTTTCAGTTTTCACTATAAATAAAAAGTGCATCTGACATGGCGTCATTGCGTTTTTATTAATTCAAAACGCTCATCGTAACTTACGCAACGCAGAACGCAGAATACCAAAACATTCCGTCAGTGTGCACCAAGTTTAACATTAGCCTTGTACCGGTCACAACAACCTCTTTACGGGTCAATGAACGTAAAAAGTAAGCACAGATTATAACGCTTTCGCATTGTATGCAAATGTTGCCAGTAGAATAATTGACACTTTTTTTTGTCGCTAATCCATATGATGTATTGTTTTGTATGCATTTAGAATAGCGACGATTGACCTAGATTGTTTTTTTTTTTTTGGTGACTGGTTTTTGTCTATAGATTTAAATGAGTACGATACAGACGATAGAGTTAGGTTTATTTAGTGTGTTTTTGTTTTAATTGATAATTATGTGGTATTTATAGATATTTTGCGCTTATTGTAAATGTCAATGAATTTTAGAAGTAAAAATTTAAACGTGTTAAAATTATACAAATGACTATGTGTCTCTTCGTATGACAAATATTTTCTGTTGTTATGTGACATTATTTAAATTAATGGCTTTAATATTGAATGTTTCAAATCTACGTACGTAAACTCTTCATTAATGATAAACAAAAGGCACAGATTTTTTATAACAACGTTTCCCTTTTAGTAAAGAGGAAAGTAAAATAAATATCATTTTTGTTTGTCCTGCACAAACAAACAGAGGAAAAATACATTATTTTCAAATTAGTCAGTCAGAAAAATTGGGTCAAAAACCGACTTATAACTCACATTGACTTATCTATGAACAACGACTGTTAGTCATAACCTAACCCATTTTTCATTAGTCACGCAATTAATAATAACAATCATATGAAGGAAAAATAAATAATATTATTTACTAACACCTTGAGTACAATGCCTTTTAGAATGACACATCTAACTCATAAAAGCATCACGCCTATATCGCTGAACATTACGGAAAGAAAGAAAGAAAGAACATATTTTTATTTACAAAGTCATAGTAAAAGTCAAATCTTTATTGCACTCATGTGTAGGTACTTAAAGTATTAGTTAATAGTTTGTTAATCTCAAAAAGAAACCCTGTTTTTACAGCAGTTAAAATCTTTTATTTTATTAAAAATGGATCTACGTTTGGCCATCAACTCGCCTGATGGTAAGCGACGGTGTGGCCGAGGATGGAACACGTATATCTAGACTAAATATATTCACTCTTAAGTAGAGTGGATAGATTTTGGGAGAACGATAGTTGGGGAGTTGATGTAACTGCCCAGACCCGTCTCCCACAACGGTTGCACCGGATTATATACCGAAACACAACTAGGTCGCTTCAAGGCATGGCTTCGTCGGGTGGGTGGTCACCAGCCGCGGCCGAAGCCTCCTATTACTTCTAGTACTATCTCAATTTATTACAGTAACATGTAATATGGATAAAATGTAAACAATTAGATATATTAGCAATTTCTGCAAACCGCACACAACACAAAAAAGATTAACAAATTGATAATAATCTCTACACATTACACGATATTAATCTTAACCAAAAACAAAACTCATAACAAAAAACCTATGAAACAAAATATGAATAGTTTTATAGAGAAATCTTTGAAAAGCATTAAGGCACGCATAGCGAACTCTAAAGTTGTAAATATTTGTTAAGAAAAATATTTCCGTGATCCGGATTCGAAGCTGCACCTTCCGGATAAATATTCCAGGCGTTCTGACCGTTAAGCCATATCGATTATCGACCTGTATTCACCACTACAAATACTTCTTCCACATTTTTACACGTTTAATGAAGAATAGTTTTACTTATTTGTCGGTAAACCTGCAGTGATAAAAAAAAAACAACTATTACTACAGGGACTACTTCTAAAGCTCAAAAAAATACTGCAGCTTCATACATTTTGGTCCATTAAGTATGAATGTTTTTAAGGAATAATTGATATTTTTATTCGCGCTTTTAAAGTTTGTCTCTTAGTAAAAGTTGGTGAAATATCGGTATACAACTGTGTACACCTTTGTCTACTCCTTTGCGGAATATAGGCGTGATGATAATAAGTATGTATGTACGTAAGTTCAGTTCCGGGAATCGAACCCTCACCTCACGCTCAGCAGGTGCTCTCACTACTGTAGGTACTGCCTAGCTCTTCAGGCGAAAGAGGCATGATACTATGCTATGTCTGCGATGATTCTTGCTAGCCCAGCATACAGTCAGACCTTTTATACCAATCTAAAAATCACCTAAACAATTAATACTCCCCCATAATATAGGTACATCATCGCAAAGTTTGTCTGTAGGTATTTCACGTCAGTGTAGCAACAGTTAGCAGTATTTTTTGCAGACGTAGTTGGAAAATTGCAGTGTGATAGTGCCCTTTCTAGCTCGCATGTTCGTTTCTAATATTAACGGATTACACTAAAATTTGAATATACTACACTAAACTCAAAATTAGAATAGACACTGCTAAACTAAAATTTAAATAAAATATTATCTATGGATGTAAAACAGATTTTTCCGAATTTTTTTAATTGACTTAATTAGTATAACACAATATTAGAAACGTCAAAATAAAATTGTTTAATAACAATGAAAAATATTTTAGTATGACGTTCCATAATTTAAATTTGACGTCTCACAATTATTTATAGTGGTTGCTAGTGTTTTAGTTAAGCTTGCATAAACATTGATCGAGAAAAAGAAATGGCTTCCTCTATAAATCCACGAGAATAACTAATAAAGTCGCGGGCAAAGCCTAGGTCTATTTAGCACTTATTTTTGATTAGAATGTATCTTATCTGTGAAATTCCTCAATCATAACCCTGTCATATTGACGGCTTGAGTATCACTGAAAAATAGTTTACTTATCCAAATGTATGTAGTTTTTATATGCGGGTAATAATTTAAAGGTTTTTTTTTTCAATTATTTAGGTATATCTTTAAATTGTTATTTTTGTAAGGAATTTTAAAAAAGAATAGCAGGAAAGGGGCTTGAACCGACATTTCGTATCGTAGTTAAAATAAAGCAATTATTTTTAAAGGAGCGGCGACATATATTATAATTTTGTACAAATACTTATATAACTATAAACTACTATTTTTAATTAGTGTAAAAAATAAGGGCTTCTTCAATAGGTGTAATAGAATATTTAAATCGTTTTTTTTTTAGGAAAAATTTAATATATTGATCCAATATTCAAAGTTTTTTAGATTGGCGAATTGCATGCGCAGGAGGGTGTTATTCACTCATAATACGTGGGATGGTTGTTGTTCTCTAGTAAAACTGCAATCCAATAAAAAAATGCAGTTGTTTTAACCTTAGCCTATTTTGGTAGAATTTTTTAAGGTTTTATCTTTTGCACTTAATTTATGAAACTGTGTCATGTGCCAGTCAGATGGGAATGCGGTTTTTTTGTTATTAATTCGAGTCTATCAAAGCTCAGTAGGTACCACGCCTTATCATCAACGGCCTTGTCGTCTATTCCAGAAGATTTTTTACTGTGTACCATCTGAAGGACGGTGTTTCTGATAGCTAAATACAAATTACACTTAGGCCTTTTTTAATAGGCTTATTTGATTTGTGAGCATGTTCAGAGATGTCGATTTTTAGTACAAGGTATAATATCCATCAAAGTACAGTCTACAAAAGAGATAAGTATCCAGGGTCGTCAGATATAGTTGAAGTTTTTTTAGAAACCGATGGATGTCGTCGATTGAAACTTAATTTAATTAAAAAATGTATACTGTTATTGTTATAAATTTGAACTGTTTATTATCTACTTTTTAAATTAAATTACTATTGAATTCATCCATCGGTTTCTAAGAAAGTTTTAACTATATCTGATGACCCTGGATACTTATTTCTTATGTACACCGTACCTACTTGTATAATAAGTAACACACATAGCCCCCCTGAGCCATTGGGAGAAGAGAATACACGAAGCATTTAAGAAAAAGCTACTTTATCCAGTTCATTGTGCCGGATGCAAACCGACTAAAACACACGATCGTCCACTACCCTTTACCGGGGTTCTTTCTGGGATCACAACTGCATTTGCTGCAACCTGAAGTCCATCGAAGGCATAGACGGACCCCGTAAACTTTCACACAATACATTCCACTAAAATCAGTTATTTCTTTAAGAACGCATTTGGTCATACGGTCCTACATAAAGTCTGTCTAGTTATATTTAAGTTAATAATAACTGCCTCGCTGGTCTAGTGGTCCCAAGCGCGACTGCTGAGCATGAGATCTCGGGTTCGATTCTCATTTCGGACAAAGTGTTATTGAGTTTTTCTGTTAGGATATTCTCAGTAGCAGCCTAGAATTTTTCCCGGTAGATGGCAATAGGCTCACCACCTATCACATTGGACTTAATAACAGCATTGATGAAATGTGGGTGTACCTACAGCTGTGTACACCTCTGCCTACACTTTCGGGGAATACAGGCGTTATTCTATGTTATTTTATGTTTAATAATAACCCCTTACTCAAAATTTGCTGCAAAGCATCCTAATGTTATGTTCTAGTTTCATAAGAAACAGTGTACAAGATGTTAATTATGCGTAACATAAAATATAACCAGCCCATAACAGTACCACTGGAGGGTCAGGGCCTCTTCTCATACAGAAAAGGCATGAGCATTGATCACCACGCTAGCACTCTGCGGGTTGGAGATGATGAAATTGTCAATTTCAGACTATTAAGATTAGATTTCTTCACGATGTGATTTTCATTCGATTAGCTTACATTAGCTAAGAAAGTAAGTACATAGGACATCGAAAAAGTCACATCAGTCATGCCAGGTTTGAACCCACAATCTGTGGATCAATTGCAATATGGTACATCTACATAGTAGCCACAGGTGTGGTTGTTGAGCGTGATGTTCTGGGCTCGATGCCCGGTCAGGTAAAGCGCTAAAACTGTTTGTGTTTTTGTTAGGAAATTCTCCATATTAACACGGAGTTCGAAATTTTGCCTAAATGATGGAATAAGGTTTAATTCTATCTATTAGGCATGGGATTTCACAGCATCTGCGATTTGTAGGTCCCAATACATTTGTACAACAGTGTCAATACACTGCCTACTCCTTCGGGGAATACAGGCGTGATGCTATGTAATGCTGCGTATTTGTTTACTTTAGCCTCCAAATAAAAACATGTTTAAATAAATAAGAATGTGACTAAAACAATAATGACTCATTAAGAAGTAATTAATGATATTGATTCTTTAAAAGATTAATTGGTTTTACACTAGCTACTAATTAGTGGCTTTGCTTACAATATTAATTTTGAGACAGTACTCATTTTACGTTTCTAAAGACCCACTAAATACCTCTGAACTAATATTAGTCTTTGTTTAATGCTTTTACACTCAAACGGAACATGCAGACTTGTTTATTTTGCAAAACTTCTAAGAAAGATTTGCGGACAGTTTGGATACTCATAGACAAATATTTTTATTAAACAATCCTATTTTTGTTTTGATAAAGTTTGTAAAAAGAACAAGTAACTTTTGACATCAACATAAACTTTGACATTCAACAATCATGAATTCATCGTCTACAATGGTAAAATAATCTATACCAAAAAACTGCCTAATTTCATCGGAAATTAAATATTAGTGGCACCCAAATGACATTTCCAGTTTGACCCAAAACGTAACTAAATTACTGTGACGCAGTATAAAGATAACAAGGTAAAGAACACTTTTCTCGTTAGTCATTTCGGGCTCAGTAAACACAGTATTATACAAACAATTAAAAACATTGTCACCTTGACCGACCTACAAGCGTGACCGGGATAGAGAAGTGTGTTAATGATTATTATTACGTATCACAAAATCATTCCAATATCGGTATTCTATACAATGCGGGCCCAACATGTTAGCGGTTGGCCTACAATACAAGCCGTATATAAAAGATACCGCTGAGATGCAACTCCAGTTCATACTTGGCTCTTTAATGAGAAGTTCGTGTCCAATTTTTTCGTATTTATTTTTTTAGAACCGGTTATGGGGCGTCCGATGTTGGCGTTTGTCATCGGCGCGGCGATCCTTGCCGTTGCTATGTGCGGCCCTCCTGGAAAGCCATCATTAGGCTGGGGGGAACGCACCTTCGCGATCATCGAAGTGAATCAGGCAGCGACGGCCTATAACCAGCTAGTTACCAAGAGAGATGCTGCCGATGTAACCGTCACATGGAACGTCTGGTCCGGAGACCCAGCTACCAAGGCCAGGGTGCTGCTCAACGATAAGGAGTTTTGGACCGGCTCCGGCACCGCAACTTCAGCTGCTTTCAAAGTGAAGAAAGGCGGCAGATACAAGATGAAAGTCGAGCTTTGCAACAATGATGGATGCAGCTTCAGCGACCCCACTGAGATAGTTGTTGCCGATACTGACGGTAGTCATTTGCCACCCCTGGATTATACCATTGATGAGAGGAACAAGCCCTTCAAGCAAACTTCTGGGAAAGTTGTTGGTGCATACTTCGTTGAATGGGGAGTCTACCCCAGGAAGTTCCCTGTAGATCGTGTGCCTATCCCGAATCTGACTCATCTTCTGTACGGCTTCATCCCAATTTGTGGTGGAGATGGTATCAACGACAGTTTGAAGGAGATTGAAGGCAGTTTCCAAGCTCTGCAAAGATCATGCTCAGGCAGGGAGGATTTCAAAGTGTCCATCCATGATCCATGGGCTGCTCTCCAAAAACCACAGAAGGGTTTGTCTTCCTGGAACGAGCCTTACAAGGGTAACTTTGGACAACTAATGATGTTGAAACAAGCGAGACCTGACCTTAAGATCCTCCCGTCCGTCGGTGGATGGACCCTGGCCGATCCTTTCTTCTTCTTCACTGACCCAGTAAAGAGGCACCGCTTCATCGCTTCAGTAAAGGACTTCCTTGAAACCTGGAAATTCTTTGATGGCGTAGATATTGACTGGGAGTTCCCTGGTGGTAAAGGCGCCAACCCCGACCTTGGAGATCCTGAAGATGGTCATATCTACGTCCAGCTAATGAAGGAATTGAGAGAGATGCTTAACGAGCTCTCAGCGAAGACAGGCAGGAAGTACGAATTGACATCAGCCATCAGCTCTGGTTGGGACAAGATCCAGGTTGTTGACTACAAGGCTGCTCAGCAGTACATGGACCATATCTTCTTGATGAGCTACGACTTCAAAGGTGCTTGGTCTAACGACACTCTTGGCCACCAGGCTGCGTTGTATGCCCCAGCATGGAACCCTAAGGAGACTTACACAACTGACTTCGGTGTCAGATATCTTCTGGCCCAAGGTGTGCACCCCAAGAAGATCGTAGTTGGTGTTGCCATGTACGGACGAGGCTGGACTGGTGTCCATGACTACAAGGATGGCAACCCATTCACTGGAGTAGCTACTGGACCATGCAAAGGTACATGGCAGGATGGTGTGGTGGACTACAGAGAGATCGCCAACGAAATTGCCCAAGGCAAGTGGGAGTACCATTACGACAAAGTGGCTCAAGCACCTTATGTCTTCAAGAAGGAAACTGGAGACCTCATCACCTATGATGACTCGAGGTCAACGATCGAAAAAGCGAAATACGTGCGAAATAACAAGCTTGGAGGTTTGTTCGCATGGGAAATTGATGCCGATAATGGGGACATATTAAATGCCATGAATATGGGTCTCGGGAACAGTGCGTGATTTAACGAAATTGTGCTAGTATCTGTGCGTGTAAAATGTGATCGTATTAGTAAGTTTAGTTTTAGGCGAAAATGTCTCAAATTTTATTCACTGAAAATTGTTGAGCGACTGATTTCTGTATTTGTAAGTATATAAAATTATTATAAATATCATTTGTTATTGTTTTTATTGTGGATTGAAGCTCGAGGAACGTATCTACTGCATTCAAGTTGTGGACGTTCTCAAAAAAGGACAGGTCAGGTTAATGAACATAAATGCGAAAGAGGTGTGTCAGAATCGTAGCAAGTAGAAATAGTCACTGCCTACCCCAATGGGAAACAGGCGTGATTCTGTGTATTTTTCATTGCCTGCCTTTATCTTGATCACATACTCAAAACAGGCCTTAAAATATATCGGATTACAGGTTTAGGGAGCCTAAAAGTCAATAACATTAAGTATATTGCACATTGAAAACAAAAATGACACATTCCAAAAACTGATGTTACGGTACGGCACTTAAAGTTCTGAACATTTTTGTAACGTCTGTTTTAATACAATAAAATGTATTGTTGTTGTTTTGAACAATAGTATAAATATCATTAGTAACCGACTTAAAAAAAGGAGGTTCTGTATCCGACCCGTATGTATGTATTTTTTAAGTCCGTGTTTTTTTTAAATCCATTTTATTAATTAACTAGTGGCTGTGTAACTTAGAAATGGGATTTTGGATTGTGCCTTTTTTGTTTTTGATGTACGATAATAATATATTGTGATTATTTTGTGTTTTATGGTAAATAAGTAGCTGCAGATTATTATAGCCCGGTTAGTAGAGTGTAATATTAGGATAACACCAGAACCTGGCGCATGGATAACATTTGGTATGTCATAGGTAGATAGAAGGAGACTGTATCGGTGGCGGTTACCGCCAACAACAGCATTCCCGATGAGGGTTGACGTCAGGCAGGCGGCCGGTAATAAAACATAGCCAATACTTTAGCAGCATGCCAGATATAGGTATGCTGCGCCGACCCCAAATAAATTGGGATAAGGGCAGGGGGGTGATGATGATGACGATGAAGTAGTTGCAGACGCTGATTTTGGGTTCAACTCCCATATCGTTTAAAGAGTTACAAATTAATCGTTCAAACACATTATCGAATACGCATGCGAACCAAACTCTAAAGTTATAAATTTTTGTGGAATAGAAATACGATCGTGAGCAGGATTTGAACCTGCGCCTCTGTATAAATACTTACCCTTAATTTCAATCGCCGGTAAATTGCGATGACGATGTCACTATATGATGTATTAAAATGTGGAAGACGAATTCGGAGCAGTGAGCAGAGGACGAGATGATTAATTGGTCACAGCGCCTGGAGTATTTATCCGGGAGGTGCGACCTCAAATCCTCCTCAACACCGTATTTTGCTTTCCATAAAAATTATTAAAGATATTTTTAAACAAGTTTATTGGTCACAGGCATTTAGTTAACACAAATGATATCAAATCATAATAAACGTAAATGACGTATTTGATTAGTGGTCGTAGTTTGTGGTTATCAACAAAACGGTGGCACTTGTAGCCAGCTGGTAAGTGAACGGACGAATTCGAACAGAGTCAAATTGGTTTGACTAAGGGCTCCGTTCGAGTTCGAAACTAGTCGGGCAACCCCAAGAATGCACGTGAGTAATAACCATTGAACAATAATAATCTCAACAAACAAAAAGAATAAACGAGAATAACTTTTTTTTTTTTTTGCATTGTTCGGGTTTACTCTTATCTCCTGACTAAGGGCTCCGTTCGCGTTTGAAACTAGTCGGGCAATCCCGAAGAATGCACGTTAGTAGTAACTAATTACCGTTGAACAATAATTAATTATACAAACAATGTTAAAACTATCTGTTCTATCCCTATTCACCCTTGGATCCTTACTATCAAACGGGGTGAATAGAGAGTCACCCCATTTGACAGTAAGGCGCTACACAGGTTGTACATAATTGGAGGTTCTATTCTATAAGACAAGACAAGTTTTTTTATTTGGAAAACAAACAAACACAATATAAAACAAAATACATACAAATCAAACCACACACTATCCAAAACAGTTTCCACAATAATATATAACATTTACGCCGTAACATAAACCCTAAACAAATCAAAGTTGCAAGCAAACAAGAAATGAGGAGCTAGTATTCTGCCCAACCTTACATAATATGTGAAAACACGTGACACTTATATAAATACCTTAAATACCAAGCCTATCCGAATTAATTGTGCTGGTCAATGAACTCATATCAATAATCCTTGACCTTTACATGTCAAATTTAATAGTGGCACCAATTTTGACCTTCGGCAGAAAACTTCTGATTCTACTACGAACCGATAAAACAAACTAAAAATAGTCACTCAACTATCATCACTTTAAAAGAGAAACTTGTGTCATTATAAAGTATCATATTTTTGTAGAAAGAAAAGTAGGGTCGTGAGCAGGATTTGAACCTGTAAAACCTATGTTCTTAATTCTTTTATTGTTCTAATCTTATGTATCAATATATATCTATCTAAATTTATCAGTTGGTAAGTGTTTTTATACTTGGGAAACAGTATCTCCTGCCCGGGTTGCGGTGACTTCTGCAACGAACCTGAGACCTCGGTAAAGATGTGAGTAGGACCGTGTGAGTTTAGGATCCTATTCGTTAATGCAGGTTATAACATGCAGGGTATAAACTATTTGTGTGCCAAATTTCATCTATATCCCTTCAGTAGTTATTGTGTGAAAGAGTAACAAACACCCATCGATCCTCACAAACTTTCGTATTTATAATATTAGTAGTAAGAAAATAAGAATTGCCTCATTGGTCTACTAGCGACTGCTCAGCAAGGGGTCTGGGCTCGATTCTCGGGTCGGGCAGTGCACTTGGGTTCTTCTGTTAGAAAATTCTCAATAGAAGCCCGGAGTTTGGAATTGTGCCCAGATGGCAACAGGCTCACCACCAACATGTGCCTTAGCGGGATTGGTGAAAAATAGGTGTGTAATTACAAGGTTGTATGAATGTAGATGGCTATAAGAGTAGAGGAAGACCGAGGACGCGATGGATGGATTGTGATAAAGATGATATGGCTAGAAAAGGAGTGACTGACGATATGACGGCTGATAGAAATGTATGGAAGAAGAATACATGCTGTGCCGACCACAAATAAATTGGGATAAGGGCAGGCGGATGATGACACCTCTGCTTACCCTCTCGGGGACTATAGACATGATGCTAAGATATTAGGATAAGAAACACATCATTAATATGAAGCAAAGTTGGTCTTTGAAAGTTTCTATATAGATAGATATCCCTAATTAGACAGGATGAGTAGAAGCTTAAACCATATGGTTGCAAACACAGCTGCCGAGTTTGAGATCCTGGGTTCGAATCCCGGGTCGGGCAAGTATTATTGAGTTTTCGAATTTTCGGAGTTGTACAATTCTACGTTTGCTACGCATGCAAACACATGCAAAACATACATAAAAACATAACTAGCCCATAATTGTCCCACTGCAGGGAAAGGGCCTCTTCTCATACAGAGAAGGCACGAGCATTGATCACTACGCTGGCTCACTGCGGGTTGGCGATTTCAGACCATCAAGTCCAGGTTTCCTCACGATGTTTTCCTTCACCGTATGTCTGTAGATTAACCAAGAAAGTACATATGACATTGGTACATGTCAGGTTTGAATCCACAATCAGCAGCTCAAAAGGCGAGCCCATAACCACACGGCCACATGCGTTATAAAAATATTAGCCTTTGTTCACATAAACTTCGGGTTAATATTCTCAGTACTAAGTGCAATTAAGTGGTTTTTATTATTGTATTCTTAATGATATGAATGATTTGAAAACCTTTAACAATAGGTCTCAACCTGTGACAATACATACTTGCCTTACAATATTGCAATTACGTCACGTTTTTGTCACAGATATCAATACGTATTAGTTTCTTGTATAGGCCTAAGGTTCTGCCTCGTTGGTCTAGTGGCTGCTGAGCCTGAGGTCCTGGGTTCGATTTCCAGGTCGGGCAGTGTTATTGGATTTTTGATTTTTGTTAGGAAATTCTTTAGTAGCAGCCCGGAGTCAGGAAGTTGGTGTTGGGACACCCCCGTGCTTCGGACAGCATGTAAAGCTGTCTCTCCGGTCGTATCGGATTGCCGTCCCATCGGAATATGAGAGTGAAAGAAGAGGGAGTGCATCTGTGTTTGCGCATACACTTGTGCACTATAATATCTCCTTGGCTAATCTCCGTGGAAATAAGCCGCCGTGACCGAAATACGGTCGGGAGGAGTATTAATACTATCAGGCCTAAACTTGGCGAAAATGAAAAAACCCCAATCAATGTACCTGAATAGATAACGGAGTCGTGAAATTTAAATGTAAGATAAGATAATGATTTATTTTCTCACACAATATAGAAAAAAAAATAACAAGGTATTAGCAGGAATATATAACAACTTCAATATAATAGGTATATAATTCTATATACTGTGGGAGACTGGCACCTAAACTAGACGTAAGGCCTGTATTTCAGGTCACCAGGTCTTCACCACTTGGATATAGAAAAAAAAAACTTTTTATTTAAGATTTTACCAGCAATTATATTTTCGAGCCGTTTGGGGTTAAAACACACGGGTCGTGGGGTCCGAGCGCTCGACTTCTCTTTAAAGAGATTGCAAGGCGATTGGTCGACAGTTCACGTGACCTGAAGGCTGGTCTATTCTTCGCACAGAGAATCAGCATTGCCATTCAACGTGGCAATGCTGCCAGCCTTTTGGGCACGTTACAAGTTGATAGAGATGCGGATGAATTTTTCGACGCTCTATAGTATATATAATAATTATTATTTTTAGTTATAAGTCTATTGTTTAAGTAGTTTAAGAGGTTGTTACTCGTACATTGGTCACTGACGGTTGTGGTAAGTTATTCAGTAGTTCAAGTAATGTCTTTGAAAAAGCATTAACGCATGCTTAGCGAACTCTAAAGTTACAATATTAAATGGAAAAGAATACGGTCGAAATATGGAAGAAGAATTCGTGGTGGTGAGCAGAGGTCGAGATGGCTTAGTGGTCAGAGCGCCTGGAGTATCTATCCGGGAGGCGCAGGTTCGAATCCTGTTCGCGACCGTATTCTTTTTCCATTTAATATTATAACTTTAGAGTTCGCTAAGCATGCGTTAATGCTTTTTCAAAGACATATCTTGAATTATTAAGGTAATTGCATTCTTTACGACATTGTATTAACTGCAAAGTTAGTCGTGTCGGTTCGGTCACTTGTATAGGTACTGAATTGATTGCAATGACGTCGCCATAAGACGTGTTAAAATATGGAAGAATAATTCGCGGTGGTGAGCAGAGGTCGAGATGGCTTAGTGGTCAGAGCGCATGGAGTATCTATCCGGGAGGCGCAGGTTCGAATCCTGTTCGCGACCGTATTCTTTTTTCCATTTAATATTGTAACTTTATTCAGTAGTTATTTATTATTATTTGTACATTATATGCTGTGTTAGTATGGTTAGTCGTATTATGCATACAATTTATGTTTGTAATAATGTGGAAGAATAATTCGTAGTAGTGACCAGAGGTGGGATGGCTTAGTTAGCATGCCTGGAGTATTTATATCGTGGAGGCGTAGGATTGATGCAGCCGCGATCTCGATACCCCGGTAAAGGTAAGAGGAGGACACGTCCGTGACGGATTTTAACTTTCTACTAGAAAAAGGGGTTCAAATCCTACTCACGACCGTATTATTTCCACAAGAACTAAAAAACTTTGATGTACCCTTGTGTACCATTTGAGATTTGCATATAAAATACTGGTGATAGCAGATAGTACATATAATTTACAGAAACTTCTGAAAATTATAAATACAACTGGCGCGTGGTGGTTTAGAGCTTATTGTGTCGTGATATCGCCGCGTGATCGGCTCCTGACTAAAGGCTCCGTTCGAGTTAGAAATTATTCGGGTAATCAAGTTTCTTTTTTTATCAATAATGGATCTACGTTGGGCCGCCAACTCGCCTGATGGTAAGCAAGGTTGTGGCAGACGTTGGAGCACGTATCCAGATTAAATCTATTGGATAGATTTGGGGAGAACGATACTTGGGGAGTTGATACAAATGCCCAGACCCGTCTCCCACAACCGTTGCACCGGACTACACCTCGAAACACGACTAGGTCGCTTCACAGCATAGCTTCGTCCGGTAGGTGGTAACCAGCCGCGTCCGAAGCCTCCCACCAGAGTTGTGTTGCCTGTTTTGCATACCCAAGGGGCCACGTGTAGGGAGTTCATTTTGAGGGTGCACTCCTACGGACGCCGGCAACTCAGCCCCCAAAATGTAAAGTGAGTCATAATTTTTTTATTACTGAATCGGTCGTCTCTTGACGTCAATCTCACTTTGTAGAAAGAGATAGATGAGGTCTTCAATAGAACGGTTGTTCTCAAAAGGTGCTTATTAATTCTTATTTTAAAGGTTTTCCCTTTATAAGTCCTAAGACTAGTGAGACCTACGAGGCAGTCCTCGTAGGTCTGGTCCCAAGTGCGACTGCTGAGCAGAAGGTCTCGGGTTAGATTCCCGGGTCGGGCAAAGTGTTATTGAGTTTTTCTGTTAGGACATTCTCAGTAGCACCTCGGAGTTTGGAATTGTGCCTGGTTAATGGCAATAGGCTCACCATCTATTAAATAGGACTAAATAACAGCATTGGTGAAATGTGGGTGTACAACAGTGTACACCTCTGCCTACCGCTTCGGGGAATACAGGCGTGATGCTATCTATGCTATGTAAGTACTCAGAAACACAGACAAGGAAATCCACATTTTGGTAGTACATGTTATCAAGGTTAAGGATAAAGAACGACATGAGGGAATACCAACCAAGTGCGGATGATATTCTGCATTGCGTCTGAAAGTTCGATAGTAAAATGACGATAGCGGAATCAAGTCGTGCAGCGACTGCGCACACTCCCCGAAGTTCAACCTGTAAAGACTGACAAGCAAGTATCGTTTCGGCGATGAGACACGGGGTCTGCTCACCAGAGGCTTCTGAGCTTTTTAATCGACTTCAAAATAGGAGGTTCTGTATTCGACCCGTATGTATGCATGTTTGTATAACCGAGATTTTTTCAAAAACGACTGATCCGATTTGGATGGCGTTTTCGTTATTTAAATACATATTTTTCAGGGAAAGTTTTATATTAAGATCTGATGATCTTCCGAGATAGACAATGGAACTCTTCAATAACTAACATATTGTTTGCACCAATCCACTGAAGGCGTTCCGTCCTATTTGAAAAAAAAAATATATCTCTGGATTCTATTGAGCCAATAGCATATATATTCTGAATTTTTTAATTTATTGGTGTATTTTTCTTTAGTTTTAATTTTTTAACTCATACCTCTACCATTATTATTACCTTTATATTCTGTGCTCTTATTAAAATATCATAATACAGTATTCAATATTACGGTCAATAGTTTACCAAGATCTTATCAATGTAGACCATATACATTGCAACTCTATTGTGTATGGTTACGGGACTTGTCGCGGTGATACATCACATTTGCGCATGCGCATCCAGTGACATTCGCATAATCTTTGATGCCTATCAGTCCTTCCGAGAAATTCAACAATGGTAGTTGTCATTTTAGTTGAGTATATTTAAATAAGAGGTTGGGAATAATCCTTTTGTGTTTGTGAATTAAATATATTTAAATAATATGCATTTATTTGAGGTTATTTTGGTTGAGTGGTTACGGGCCCGCCTCTTGAGTCACAGGGAGTGAGTTCAAACCTGGAATTTACCAATGTGACTTTTCAATATCATCATTATATACTTTTTTACTAAATCGAAGACATACGGTGAAGGAAAACATCGTGAGGAAATCTGGACTAATATTCTGAAATCGCCAACCCGCTGTGAGTTAGCGTGGTGATCAAGCTCGTGAATTCTCTGTATGAGAAGAAGCCCTTGCCCTGCAGTGGGACAGTTATGGGTTGTTTATGTTTTATATGTAGCCTTATTTTTACACTCACTGCCTCGTTGGTTTAGTGGTCCGTAGCGCGACTGCTGAGCAGGAGGTCTCGGGTTCGATTCCCGGGTCGGGAAAAGTGTTATTGAGTTTTTCTGTTAGGAAATTCTCAGTAGCAGCCCGGGGTTTGGAAATGTGCCCGGTTGATGGCAATAGGCTCACCACCTATTACATGGGACTTAATAACAGCATTGGTGAAATGTGGGTGTACAATTGTGTACACCTCTGCCTACCCCTTCGGGGAATACAGGCGTGATGCTATGTTATGTTGTTATTTTTACATATTACCTTTATGGAGTCATATACACAATAAGTATTAGGTACTTACTTGCATTTCAACAAGGGCGCCTGACTAGATCATCTCAATAGTTACAAATTTTCTTGCCATATCATTTTTACACAATCCATCCATCCCTTTCTTGGTTTTTCTCTCTTTTATGACAGATGAAAGTGGATGACGTTTATACTCAAAGCTTTCCTCTCTACATGATCCTCATTCTTCCTCATCACATTGTCGTACAATGACAAATGATTTCCGCAAAGCCACGCTTACCACGCTACATATACTACGCACACACAACGATGACGTCATGAATCCTGCATCGCGCAAGCAGAGTTTGACGTGCGACGTTAATCGTCAGGCGTGGCCCGCCATGCGATATCACCTTTTGTTGTAGAATCCTCCTTGTCAATGGAGGAACACCACTCTTCGTTTCTCTATACCCTCAATTTCTCGGTCGCCGGACTCTCTCTTGCATACTCTTTCCTAATTCTACCGTTCGAGTAACAAACACCTCATATACCTCTTAAAATTCTCATCTCCGCTGTAAGGCTGAAATTTCTTATGCTGACAAAATCTTTATTGTCTTCCCAGCTGTGTGAAAGTCTATCTTAAATAGGCATCCGAAACGGCAAATCGGATTTAAATGAAATTTACAATAATTTCGGTTCAATACGGGAATTTTTACTTAAATTTTCTTTTACCTTGTAGGGATCTGAAGATATAAGTATAAAGACGAAGTCGAGGGCACAGCTAGTATAATAATTATATATTAATAGGTACGCGAAGCAAAAACTCAGTACCCCTTTCTACGAAAATAACGCGGACTTCGGCACAGTTAAAGTTTATATGGAGAAGGAGTTTAGAAAGCTAATATTTTTATATAACATATTTATTTTTACATTACGTATATTTCAAAATTAATAAAAAAAACATTACACACACCGCCATGGGCCGTTGACACACACACACATAGATTTGGTAATAGTAACCTTTAACAATAACCTTAATAACATTCAAATTAATGGTTCAATGAATTATGGTTGAATTTCAGTCAGTGGGCGACCAATAGTTATTATTAATTCTCTTTAATGTAAACCAACTACAGATACTTAAAACACATAATTATAAAAAGAACAATCGTCAGCCTTATCGGTAGGTATTATACTTACCAGTAAACACGAAAATTTCAGAGAAATTAAGAACAAAAGCGTCCAGACTTAGTATTGAAATTTTAGTAATTTTATGTAATTAAGAGAACATTAAATCTAGGTTTTGCGTGTCTGATACAGGCGTAGCTATTGTGAATTTAAGACTAATATTATATTAGTTAAAGGATCATTGTGTAAGTTTTAGGGATTAATTTTAATCCTAAATTTATATTTATTCTAGGAAAAAAGAAGGGCTGTACTCCTTTTGCACGACAATGCATGGTCACAAGAATCATGTTGCGATGGCAGTCCTACACATACGAATTCGGCTTCGGAACACTGAACCCTCTCTTAAGTCTAGATTTAGCCCCTCCAGATTACTATTTACATCCAAAAATGAAAAAAGAGCTTCGAAGAAAAGAGAATACCGATGATAAAGAAGTAAAGTCCGCTATTTCTAGGTACGTATTTTGATGATCTAGATAAATCCGATCCAGCCGGTCCCTTGCTGTCCTCCCACCAGTGACGCCCTAAGCCGAGGCTCGTACCCCGCAGGTATGGGCTGTCGCTTAGTTTATAAGTTGAATGCCCTGGCTGGCGGCCTTAAAATTATTAAGGCCCTCAGCCAGCTAGAAAGCCCGGTTAAGCAGTCGACAACCTCCTAGGTTGAACTGCGAGATGACATAAAAAAAAATCGAAGGTATTAATGTACTTACTAAAGATCTGAGAAGTTTATTAGGCGTAAGGGAGAATATAATTGAAAAGGAAAAACAAATACTTTTTAATTTCACGCCGCTTCCTCTCCATTCCGCGAAGTTTTTGACCCGCCCTCGTAGCATCACGCTTGTATCCTAAACAGGTAGGCAGAAGTGTATTCAGCTAGTCTCATCACATTTCACCAATACCGGCCAAATGGGCTAGTATAGGCAGAAGTGTATAAAGTTATTATACTCCCAAATTTCACCAATAGTCCGATGTGTCATAGATGGTGAGCCTATTGCCATCTCAATACTCAATACTAGATATCTGTATTGCGTTCCAAAATGTACATATGTAAGTTACATTAGCTGGTGGGTTGTAATATAGACACAATTTTGGACCCTGTCGGGCACAGCATAGCATAATTATGGCAGAGAAGAGGAAGAGCACTGAGTGTTTACTTCTAATACTAAAATATATATTGTACATTACGTTATTTATTCTAATACTAATCATGTTACACTACTTAATAAATTCTTATTAATTGTGTATTGCACTAAATAAACGCATTAACTATCTATGTATAAAATGTTTCTCTTGTCGCATGAATTTCTCAGATTTTATACCTATATATCCCTCAAAGGACCTTCACGAATAAATAAAGACATTCAATATTTATTTTTTGGAAACCAAAAACCAAGATTTACTTAAGTTAAATCCTAAACATATCGTGAATCACAGGTGTTGAAAACATTTATGGAATGCATACCTACACTTAAATAAATCACTGATAACATGTGCGTGTACAAATCTGTAGTAATTGTTGATACATATATATATCTGCCTAGCCTTTTCCCAATTACGTTGTAATTGTAGTCGGCTTCCAGTCAAACCGGATGCAGCTTAATACCAGTATTTTACATGGAGCGACTGCCTATCTGACCTCCACAATCTGTGTACTGGCTAACACGATATCTCGTGGTATGACTGGTTGTCAGACTTTCAGGCCTCTGACTACCCGTAACGGCTGTCATACATCTTAATTTGACAACCGGGACCGACGGCTTAACGTGCGCTCCGAAGCACGATATATAATTGCAAAAATTACATTTTGAACACAAACAGTATTGGCTAAAAACCTCTTAACACTTTGCCCGACTTGGGAATTGAAAGCGCTTAAGACCACCAGGAAGTTAAAAAAAAAGCTGTAGTTCGTGGGCTGCTTGGGCTCCGTTCGAGTTCGAAACTAGTCGACCAATCCCGAAAAATGCACGTGAGTAATAACCGGTGAACAATAATTGCGTGAATATGTCTCACGAAAGTTATCTTCTTCTTATCGTGTGGTTGATGAACAACCTAGTGTCAGAGTTTAAACCACCCGTAGGTCTCAACAATGGCTTTACACACCATCGAGAACATCTCTCAGGTGTGCTGGTTTCCTTACGATGTTTTCCTTCACCGTTATAAGCAAATGATAATTAATTTATAATACGCACATTACATCGAAAAGACAGTGGTGCGTGCCTTGAATTCGAAATTGCGACCTTTGACTTGTCAGTCCAACGGTCATACCACTAGGCTATCACTGCTCACGAAAGTTATTATACAAGAGTACTTCCTAGGTACAGTAATTACAAATTTGTAAGTTATTTATAACTAGCTGTGCCTGCGACTCCGTCCGCGTGGATGTCGTAAATTAACACCGTGTCGTGTATGAACACAAATTCATAATTAACAAATGCTCGACGTGATTCTTTAAATTGGCATAACTTTGTTAATTATGAACCGATGACATGAAACAAACATTAAATGTTAAGTGAAGGTTACCAAAACATATTAGTGAAATATATATATATCTGCCTAGCCTTTTCCCAATTATATTGGGGTCGGCTTCCAGTCAAACCGGATGCAGCTTAATACCAGTATTTTACATGGAGCGACTGCCTATCTGACCTCCACAACCCAGTTACTGGGTAACAAGATATCTCGTGGTATGACTGGTTGTCAGACTTTCAGGCCTCTAACTACCCGTAACGGCTGTCATAGATCTTAATTTGACAACCGGGACCGACGGCTTAACGATGATAAATTTAATATAGAGTTTATATTTATTAATTACTATAGGAAAAATTTAAAAAATAATAGACAAGAACCCGCGACCCTTGACATTTCGTGTCATCACTCCCCGGAATGTGTCCGGAGTTATGACACGGAATATCAAGGGTCGCGGGTTCGGGAACCGTTCTTGTTTATTATTTTTTCAATGATTCCTTGAAAAATATTAATTAATATAGGCATTACATGGCTTCAACATGTATAAAAAAATATCATTATATCATCATCCCCCTGCCCTTATCCCAATTTATTTGGGGTCGGCGCAGCATACCTATATCTGGCATGCTGCTAAAGTTTTGGCTATGATTATGACCGGCCGCCTGCCTGACGTCAAACCTCTTGAAAATATCATTATATATGATTTATATTTATTTTCGCTTTCTCCATGAAATAAAAACAAGATTTTCAAAACAATATATCAAACGACAACAGTATACATTTTAATTTTGTAGCTCAATCGCATTCATATGAACTATGTCAGTGGGTACGCGCGTTGACAAAAAAACTAATTCTAATCTACGACAATCGACAATTTGGAGCTAGGAAACAGGCGGGAATAAATAAGGTAGGTGAAAATTAAGTTTTTTTTTAATTTTTAAAGAATTTATTTCTTTAATTTTTGCAAGCATCGCAAGATATTCATTGAATGTCAGGATTGAGGAACCAAATTACCGATCCGAAAATTTCTTATTTAATATTTCTGTAGTTAATTTGTAAACGAATTCCGGAATTTCTGTCCGGATATAGCTTGATGATCTGCCCCCAAAACCTATGTACTGGCTAACACAATATCTTTTGGTAAGACTGGTTGTCAGATTTTCAGGCATCTGACTACCCGTATCGCCTCTCATAGACCTTCATTTCACAAGTGGGCCTGACGGTTTTATGTTATCTTCGAGGTATGGAAGGGCTTCGTTCGTTAAGTAACGATGATCATCTATCCACAGACGGCTTGCGACAAGGGCAGCTTAACCTCTATTGGTCGGTCTATCTTACTTAGCCACGAAAACCTCTCAGATTTTTCAGATACTCCCGATTTTAATCTTGTATTCTTTATACTGGTAAATATAGATCGTTTTAATTTGGAGTATCTGTTGTGATTGCAT
The DNA here is from genome assembly GCA_935421205.1 of Xylocampa areola. Taxonomy (NCBI): domain Eukaryota; kingdom Metazoa; phylum Arthropoda; class Insecta; order Lepidoptera; family Noctuidae; genus Xylocampa; species Xylocampa areola. The sequence continues at coordinate 14,428,389 of OW285220.1, forward strand.
AAGCCTCGATCGTAAGCCTTATTTCCGAAAAAAATTGCCGTAAGTAACAAAAAATTTACAAATATGGTAGGCACCATATTTGTAAACTCATAACATATATTGTTATCTGCCAGATAAGTAATAATAATAATACTTTTTAAAACCAATAACAAATTATAAAATAAAAAAAACAGCATCCAAATTAACCGTTCTCACGCATGCTCACAAATGTTCAACTAAAATAACCGTAAGCGTATATCGATATCGGTTTAACGGTAACCCAAAATTACATTAACAACTTATGTAATACGTGTATTTATGTGACCCGCGACTGCAGGGGACAAGTTACTGATTATAACTTTAAAAGCAATAACCAGCTGAATCCTTATTCGGTCACCATAGGATAGTCGTATAGAAGGTTAACTCTGTGGAATTGTAAAGGAATAAAAAAAAACATGAAAGGTAACTTTTTGCAGATGAGATGAAAATCATTGCCAAAGTCAAATCATTTATTTCAAATAAACTATTTACAGGCAATTTAGAGTTACCACGTTCCAAAGTGTAGATTCCTATGGAGAAGAACGTGTAAGAAACCCTAAAGAATATGACGTTCAGAGGTAGGCGTGATACGACAGATATGAATAGAACAACAAATAAGTATGTAAAAGGAAGTCTGAAAATGGTGCCAGTGACTGAGAATTTTGTCGAAATTGATTGTCATGATATGGAGAATGGACATGTGATGCGTAGAAATGGGGATCATGTGACTAGGAAAGTTTGACGTATGAATGTGGATGTCAAGAGTGCAGGAATACCAAAGAAACAACAAAGTGATTGCGTTAAAGATGATATGGTTAAAAAGGAAGTTAATGCCGAGATGACGGTTGATAGAGATGCAAGATAGAAGATATACTGCGCCGACCCGAAATAGATTAAGATAAGAATAGGGGAGATGATGATTTTGCAAATAATATGGATGTGAATTTTTAATTTTCTATTACTCGTAGTATTAGACTACTATAATAGTGCCTTCCGAAGTCCCTTAACGTCAATAAAACAATTTGATAACACATACAAAAACAAAAATTGGGTTTAGCACGCTTGGGTGATGTTCTCAATGGTGTGTAAGGACATGTCACAGGCTTATGGGTAGGTTAAACGGCACTAAGTTGTTCATCAACCGCACAATAGGATGATTAAAATATTGAACAGATTCAGGCGTTACTTTGCGGAAGTCCGTTACAATGGATGCAAATAAATACAATATCTAGCTACTTCCACAAAATTGAGGGTAGTCATGCAAAATCTGTGCACCGCCCGTCCGCCCGCAAATATATGCACATACGCAAGCGGCTAATTCCAAGCGGGAAAATTCCGACTACCACCAACTACTCTACACGTGCTTCGCCCCTCCACGGGGCATCATCAGGAGCTGTTAGACCGTGGTAATGCATGACTACCCCTCAATTTTGTGAAAGTAGCTAGATATTGTATTTATTTGCATCCATCGATGATTAAAATGTTCACGTGCCCATATCAACTTATGGTTGTTCTATGTATCATGATTTTGACCTGATTTTGTAATGACAGATCATGCATTATCATCTACCAAGCGTTTTCCTAACTATCTTGGAATTGCCATCCAGTATAACCTTTCTTCCAGTCGTAACGGATGTCACAGAACTTTTTTGACAACTGGAACCAACAGTTTATCATGTCTTCGCGGCAAGGAGTGGTCTCGATATGAAATAATGGACACCTATCCATACACCAACCGCGGCAAGTGCAGCTTAACCTCAATCTATTGATCTGTGTGGCTGTTACTGAGCTGCTCATTAATGGGAGATCATGGTATCAAATATATTAATTTATCGGTGTGGACCTTCTAAATATCTTCTCGTGGGCCTAGAGGTTAATAAACCGCGTTCATGAACTGTGCTGTTTCATGGCCCAACGTTCGCGCGTTCGTTTATACCGGTATGTCAACTCCGTGGATCAAGTAACGGTACTTCATTTGTGTTTTAGTACTATTAAGTGTGTTTGTCGCTAATGTGGTGCAAGCTTTATGTACGGAGATGAGATTAATGCGTAACATAATATGTCATTATTATTTCTGTTAAATGAGCGTCAAGTAACAGAGGAAAAGAGAATACCTTTGCATTTTAATACGACAATCTGTCTTATTCCTAACTACGTTGGGTTGGTTTCCAGTCAAACCGGATGTAGCCAGTATTTTACATAGACCGACTGCCTATCTGACCTCCAAAACCTACTGCGTGACACGATATCTCGTTGTCAGCCTTTTAGCATTCTGGCTACTCGTAAAATCTGTCATAGATTTTCGTTTAATTATCGGGATCGACGGTTTAACGTGCTTTCTGAGGCACGGAGGGGTCGTGATATGAAATTGAGTGTTTTTTTTTCATTTAATATAGCACGCATGTATTCTTCAAAAGGGTAGGCAGAAGTGTACAAGTTGTTCGCCCACGTTTCACACTCGTGTAAATAGGTGATACGTAGATAAATCTTTGAAGAGCATTCAAACATGCTTAGCGAAGTTATACTTTTTGTGGAAAAAGAATACGGTCTCCAGCAGGATTCGAACCCGCGCCTACTCCAGGCGCTCTGACCACTAAGCCATCTCGATCTCTGCTCACCACCGCGAATTCTTCTTCCACATTTTAACACGTCTTTTGGTGATGTCATTGCTATCTATTCAGTCCCTAAACAGGTGACCGAATGAGGTGATAAGTATATTTATATCAACTAGTCAGAATTCCAAATATTGAACAATTACTGAGAATTTTCCTGCAGTAAAACTGATTAACAATATTCCCGACCCAAAATCGTACCCCTAACCTTACACTGATCTGTCGCTCTTGAAAGCACTTCTTTACTACAAAATTAAATGGGGTGAATAGGGATCTAGGGGTGAATAGGGATAGAACAGATAAAGTTTTCAACATTGTAAGGTTTTCACAATTACTACACCTTATATTATGAGTATTTTAAGAGTACCTTGTGTATATTAAGAGTGATCACGAACGCTGCAGTGTTCGAAACGACAGGAAAAACATTACCAATAATAAACGCGATGAATCCGTTGCAGTTGTTTTCAACTTTGTTGAATTGAAGCGACAAAAGGGAATAATAATAATTATTAATTTATACAGATTTCGAAAATCTTTTCTATTATCCCTATTCACCCCTAAATCCCTATTCACCCCATTGTGTACCAAATTACACGACTGTACAAGAAAGGAGTATTATGTTTTTGACACGTCTGCCAAAAAGGTATTTAAGTATGTATGTATGTAAGTGTGTATGTATGTAGTATGTATGTAAATATGTTTGTGAGTTCTTTATTCCACTTAACATCTAAATGCCTGAACCGATTTAGATGTGTGGGGTATCGTTAGAATCCTCACATTTTCTCGAGTAACATATTAGGCTAGTTATTAGTAAGATCACAAAAAATTATGATATAAAAAAAAAAAACATTTGGCAGGCCTGCTTTTAATTTATTTTATTAACCATTAGTTATTTGTAAAGTGTGCTATTGATCAAAAGGCGGCCGGTAAATCATCTTTACTAAACGATTAACTCGAAACCAGTTTTTCTTATTAATATATAAACCTATTAAATCTTAATTAACAAGTCTATAGGTAAAATTAATGACGCAGTGGCGTCGTGTCGCCTTCTGCGCGCAATACGATGGGATCAACCAGATATTATTGAACTATTTATCTGGATTTTGTTAACATCTATAAATAGTACCTGAATGACCGAGCGTTGCTAGTTTTTTTTTTTTGGTAAAACGACGTTTTCTATAAATGAAACCTAACTAGATTGATATTTTGGGGGCTGAGTTGCCCGCGTTCGTAGGAGTGCACCATTAAAATGGAATCCCTACACGTGGCCCCTGGGTGGTGCAAAACAGGCAACACAACTCTAGTGGGAGGCTTCGGCCGCGGCTGGTTACCACCTACCAGACGTAGCCATGCCGTGAAGCGATCTAGTCGTGTTTCGGGATGTAGTTCGGTGTAACCAACTTTGTTGTGGGAGACTGGTCTGGACAGTTGCATCAACTCCCCAACTATCGTTCTCCCCAAATCTATCCACTCTACATAACGAGTGAATAGGTTTATTCTGAATCTAGGTGCTCTATCCTCGGCCACACCGTAACTTACCATCAGACAATAGACCCATTATTGATAAACAAAATATCGAAACCCCCTGCATAGATACTAAATTTCATGAAAATCGTTGGAGCCGTTTCCGAGAATCAGATTATATATATATATACAAGAATAGCTCTTTTATAGGTATAAATATAAATATTCTACTCAAACTTGTTAACAACCGACGAAAAAAAGAGAAGGTTCTCAAATCGACGCGTATGTTTTTTGTTTAAATGGATGTTTGTTACTCAATCACGCAAGCGAACGCAACACGCAGAAACTACTGAACAGATTCCAGGCCATTCCAGGTGATCGTATTCCACATAGTTAGTTCTATTACATAAATAACATAACATAGCATCACGACATGTATGCCCTGAAAGGGCACGTAGAAGTGTACACAATTGTTCACCCACATTTCACCAATGTTGTTAGTAAGTCCCATGTACGGGCATGGCTCACCACCTATTGCCATCAACCGGGCATAATCCTAAACTCCGAGATGCTACTAAGAATTTCCTAACAGAAAGGCTCGATCGGCAGTCGATTTTCTATTATGTGTGGAATTTTAAAGAGACCTTCAACTTTGTGTCGACTGCCTCGTGGGTCTAGTGGTCCCAAGCGCGGCTGCTGAACTTAAGGTCTTGCATTCGATTCCCAGGTCGGGCAAAGTGTTATTGAAATTTTCTGTTAGAAAATTCTCAGTAGCAGCCCAGAGTTTGTATTTGTGCCCGGTAGATGGCAATAGGCTCACCACCTATCACATGGGACTTATAAACAGCATTGGTGAAATATGGATGTACAATTGCGTACACCTCTGCCTACCCTTTCGGGGAATACAGGCGTGATGCTATATTGTGTTATGAACTTTGTGTTTGTTGCGGTGTTCTTCTCAAAGATAGTCAGATAAGACCTGCCAGCGCTATCTAGTTTATAAAAATGATTTATAAAGTGTTTTCAAAAGATCTATTCACAGAAATAAAATAATTTATCATTTAGGTACTGGTAAAATTATACAGTTTTAAAACCGGATTTGAACCGGAGCAACAAACAAGTTAAAGCGGCAGTGGGCTGGCTATATCTTCCGAAGAATCTATTCCATTAGACTAATTCTTGAGTGGGAAGTTTAGCGTGGGATAGCACCCAGCTATACATGGATGGATGCGAAAAGCGGCAGGGCCGGACTGAATGCGTAAGGTGGAGAACCAGGTGTTGTGGCGCAGTTTGGGAGATGCTCTCATCAATCAGCAAATCGTGTCAAACGTGGTAATTATGAGAATCCTCACTCACCCAATTTCAATAGTCGTTATGCACGATTAGGTTGAAAATAACAGCGTGCAACAAACTCACGCCTTTTTCCCATGGGTATAAGCAGTAACTACAGAACGCCACCTGCTACGATCCTTACATAGGCCTTTGCTGCGTTCATACATCTGGTCAAATACGCGCGCCGGTTATGAGTACTAAGTATCTGACCTCTTTGGAGGACATCACCGATAAGGTCAGTGTATATTCTCCTAGGGCGTCTCCATCCGGTATTTTCACTTACCATACTTTTTCTTAATCAAATCAAATCAAAATCATTTAATTCAAATAAACCATTTACAGGCACTTTTGAATTGTCTCGTTCCAAAGTGTAGATTCCTATGGAGAAGAACGGGCATGAAACTCCACGGTTATTCTTTTTCAACATATATGTTCTTATAATAGTAGGTTTTGGTTAAACTGTTTTTTTTTGCAAATTAGTATGTGAGAACAATGTAATATGACGCCAATACTAAAAGAGTTTAGTTTAACAATTCAACATTTTGCTATGACAGTTTAGAGATGACCAGTTCCAACTGACGGCGCCCGTTCACGAACATGACGCATGCGTCAGCATCACCCAACTCAACCATATTATAGGGAATCGAATGACCCAACACACACACACATCAGCGGGACATTTTAGTGAGCATGACATAGTCTATATGCCAGACAACAATTAAAAAGTAAATGGATTGTGTAAGCCAGTAGGTTTTGGAGACACCTATATTTATTAAGCTAACTATAAGATACCTGTATACCCAAAATCACACAAATAAAGATTCTGATTCTGATTCTGATTTTGGATTAAATCATTGTAAATGGTTACATAGTACTCACATGTACATCTTATATATAAAATTCTCGTGTCACAGTTTTCGTTGCCATACTCCTCCGAAACGGCTTGACCGATTTTGATGAAATTTTTTGTGCTTATCCGGTATCTATGAGAATCGGCCAACATCTATTTTTCATCCCCCTAAATGTTAGGGGTAGTCCACCCCAATTTTTTTTATTTATATGGCAAAACAACGTTTGCCGGGTCAGCTAGTTATTTATAATATTCAGTTTGATACATTACTGAATGGTCTAATCCTCTCAACATGAACAAACCATTTAAGCATATTCTTTGAAATTTTCGTCACTACGTCTTCTTTTATACCGCAACGTTGTCGTATCACATCATTCCTAAATTTATCATTCATAGTTACACCACACATACTTCGCAAGGAACGCATTTCTACAGCATTTATTCTACTTTCATATCTCTTTTGATATGTGTGTTATTGCGTAGGTACCCAAAGCTACGTGCTATCTGACCTCACTGAATTTGAAGCCATCATTATGGAAAACCTAATCGATGTAGGTAGGTACTCATCGCGAAAATAATTATATAATTCTTATAATACTAGTAGGTATGCTTAATTAGTTTCCTTGTGTAAGATGCTATGTTGTGTATTTTGGTTCATTAGATTCTCGATAATAGTTGAGTTAAGTGATGCTGACGCCTGCATCACGTTCATCAACAAGCGCCGTCAGTTGAGGCTGGTCAAAACTGTCATGGTAAAGTTTTGAATAAAATATAAGATTCCTCGTGACTTCGCCGCGGGCTCAGCTCATGACTAAGGGCTCCGTTCGAATTCGAAACTAGTAAGAATGCACGTGAGTAAAAACCGTTGTACAAAGATTAATAACTCATAATATTTTTAAATAAATCTTTGCCCCACCCTAGGAATTTCTTACTTTATGGTGGGTGCGTTTACAGACATAATATCACGTGCTCTTACGCCCAGACCCGGAACAATTATGTGTAGATCATACAAATATTTGCTGGATTTTTTGCAGGAATAGAACCTGCGAAATGCGACGCAGCAGCCAGTCTCTTACCCACTACGCCTACCACACCGTCAAAAATTTATTTAATATAACATTTTCACGATCACTACACATTATAATTAAACAACTTTTAACCGGATTAATCGCGTCTATCATTGGTTTTTGTTTTTCGTGACGTTTCGAACACTTTGAAGTGTTCGTGGTCGCAGGAGGACTATAACATTGTTTTAATATATTTTTATGTAAATACTATATAACCAAAAACATTGGAACTGCTTTATGAAAAAGAGAGACCGCCGTGGAGTTTCTTGCCCGTTCTTCTCCATAGGACACACTTTGGAACATGGTGACTGGTTATACTGTGAGACAAGTGTATGAATCTCCTTTTGCTTTTCTGTTTTTATTTTTGTCTTCAATTAAAATTAAAATAAATAAATAAATAGCAACTAGTTTTTTACACGTTTATTGCCAAACCAAAAAAATAAGTCTTTAGTGGGTAACCCTTAATAATTCTTTTCATTAATAAAAAAATAATCGCATGATTCTATAGGCCACGCCCCCTTTACAATAGTTCAGTCCTTGCTGTAGTGGCTCACAAGAAACACGTTTGCGATAACGCTATGGCCCACGTAATAATTTTCGTTCAGCCCCGAATCTACAATTTTTTCCAACCAGGGCAGAAACTTGATAGTGGCGCCCATCTCTCCAGCGTTTGAGATATATTACTTAAAAAAACTCACATAAGTATATATAATGGTATTATGATTTTGGCGCCCCTTGATACTGCTACCCGGGGTGGGTACCACGGTTCTCCCCACCCTAGATCTTAGAAGATCTCACGCGACGTCGCGCGACTGGCAATGACCGTGTTGACAATTCAAAAGTGCCGGTAAAGGTTTTAACGAAATAAACGCTTTGACTTTGATATAATAAATCGAAAACAATGCCGTATTCTTAAAACTGCCGTATTTAAAACATTCTTTAAATTGCCTATGCCTGATGCGCCTGACGTTTACCTATCTGCAAACAGTCCGCGTCAACCGTTACTTATCGTCAGAGATTCGAGGGGTCGACTTCTACGGGTCGCGGGATTCACTGTCGAGGCTCTTGTGTTTTTTGACTTTGTAAAAAAAAACATGTTTTTTTATTAAATAGTTATTTCATAACGTCACGCCTGTATTCTCCGAAGGATCAGCAGAGTTGTTCTGATGTACATCCACATTTTTCACCTATTGCCGTCACCCAGGCACAATTCCAAACTCTGGGCTGATAGGTACTAAGAATTTCTTAACAGGAAATCCCGATAACATTTTACCCGACCTGGGAATCGAACTCGTAAAGTGTGGAAAATGTATCATGGACGCTGAGCTCTCACCTATACCGAGGTCCCGGCTTCGTAACAGCATTCACTGCGGTTTTGGCTGGTGGGAATCGAACTCTTAATCGTTAGCTCGTCAGCCACGCTTACGACCGCTAGACCCACGAGGCAATTTTCAACATGAACGATATAAATTAAAATGTCCAACTCGATTCATACAAATTTAAAAAAGAAAACGGATTTGTTTAAAACTTAATAGCATTTTCAGCGTCTATAGTCTGTTGTATCTTTTTATAATACGTTCGGAGCAATTATAAAGGAGGTTATTAAAGTATCCAACTAAAAAATTAATTAAAAGATGCAGTAAACTATTCAAATATCGAATCTAACGTAGGTAAAATAAAAAAGTACTGTTTTGGTAGTCCGTTGAGATTAATCAAGTGTACAATTTGGCAACATTGTGCACCTTTTAAAGTCGTTTATTTTTAATCTTAAAACGAGTTTTTCGTCAGGAGATGCGTCAAGCGTCAAACAAGACATAATATAAACAACTGCAATATAAAATCCTGTTATTTTTTTTTTATATTCATACTCTAGCAATGAGGATAACATGTTCCATTAACTAATTTTCCGGAGTATGTACTGATTGCATAAAAGGGCAAGCTTAAACCTTCAAATGTATTTTTTTTTGTGAATAACTGAATACTCGTGGTGACGTCTACCATGCTACATGAATACAATGCGCAGACCAAGATGGCGTCATGAATCCTACATCGCGCAAGTAAAGTTTGACAGCGAACGTGCGATATATAAATAAAAAATAATAAAATAAAATAGTTTATTGTTTCTCTTACATTGTGCTGCATTAAAATATTGAGGTAACCCCGTTAAGTTATATGCATACTTGTGATGGGGATACCTCGCAACTTCCCTTATTTTTCGTTAACAATGTAGAAATCAAGTAAACAAAAGTGGTATTTTAATATTACAATTTATGCGAAAAGTAAGATAAGCATGTATTTGTGCGGTTTATAGTGTGCATGTGTGTGTCTGTGTAAGGTGGGGTGTGCGTGGGATTTGTGTGAGATAAGTATTAGTGTGTGGGTGATTTGTGTAAGAGGCTGTGTGAGTATTATGTGTGTGCGCGTGTGTGCGTCGAGTGGGAGTTTGCGTGTATGTTAGAGGATGTGTAAGGGTGCATGCGAGGGTGTTAGAGGATGTATGAGGGTGCGTGCGTGTGTTTGTCTACTTGCGTACAAGTGCGCTTGTGGCCGTATGTAATTTGGCTAGCATATTCTGATTAGGATGCGTTCTGTTTCATCGTAAGTTAGTGTTTTAAGCCATTCCGTTACAGTCTTTTTACAGTCATACAACAATTGGGTAAATATTCAGTTTGAGATTCAGCTTGTTGTAAATGTACGAAGACTGTATTATACTGATGCCTAGCAAAAACAGTACGCACCCTTGTCGAGTGGGACACAATATCAATTCGTCTTTTTTCGAGGTTTTTTGGGTCAAATGGTAGAGTTTTGTGTCTGTTTAGAATTACGTTCGGGATGTAGAATTTTCTTACAGTGAGTAAGTCACTGATATTGTAAAGATCGGCTGTTGAGTGTCTATGCGGTTTAAAGTACATAACTTTGATCAAGAATCTTTGGGCTCTTTCAAGATCCAAAAATTTGCTTTTTGCGGCCCCTCCCCAGATTGATATACAATACGTAACGGAATATATAACTGATATTAACCGTAAGGCCGCCACGTAATAACACCTGTCTAGTTAGAGGATTTTGGTAGGTTGAAATGTGGTTTGGAGAAGCATGGAAAGAATAAGTTGTACAGAGAAAGTAACAAATAAAGTAGAGTTGAAAAGAGTAAATGAGAAGTGGACACTAATGAAAGCTATTTAAAATAGGAGAGGAAAGATGATAAGACATCTTATACGACATGACGGTTTCATTACAAATATAATTGAAGGGAAGATAGAAGGACGGAGAGGCAGAGGTAAGCCACGAATAAGCTACATGAGCCAAATAAAAGAAAACGTTGATGTCATGTCCTATAAGGAGGTTAAGTAGACTGCATTGGAGGGGAGAAAATGGAGAGAACTCTATTGGCTATACTGAAAAGAGAAAGACTCTTAAATTTTAATAAGAAGAAGATAAAGGACTCTCCCTTTTCAATGGCGGAATATCACACTTCGTTCCTCAATAATATAGTAACTAAAATTTGAACCTGCGGCCCCATATGAATGTCAGCTAGAGGATCATAATACCATCATGCCTGTTCAAAGACGAAAGTGCAAGCAGAGGTCTTACAGATACACACCTACACCAAAGGCGCATGTCGTAGGAAACCGGCACAATTTAAAATTTCGGGCTATTCCAGTTTTTTTTGTAGCAGAACAACCCCATCCCAATTTTCCCGAACCGGGAATCGAACCACACGCTTAGCAGCCACGATTAAGATAAATAGACTAATGAAGCAGTCCATCTGTATGTCGCAATTCTTAAGCTCATTTGAAATTCGAAAAAAAAACTCAGAACTAAGATGGCGACCGTACGCCAGCGTCCGAATAACACGATTCTATATGTAAATATTTAATTGTATTTAAAGTAATGATCAGTGGTATAAAAGTCGACCTATTTTAATATATCGGCCAGTAAGCTCAAAAAGTTGACACTTATAACTTGTGTTCGTAAAAATAAAAATAAAAATTCTTACCATGAAGTTTTTAGTAGCATTATGTGTTTTGACATTCGTCGCTTTGTCTATGGCCAAGCCTAAGTCAGGTTCGAGAGGCTGTGTCTACGTTTTAGGGAAATGTAAGTACTTTATTAAATTTTATCACCTGATAAACTCATAGCCCGTTGAAAACTGTGGTTGGTATACGGTAATTGGGGTTGAGCAACGCTTAAACCGTCGGTCATTCTATCATTTGGTTACAATCCAACCTAATGTCAGAATTGTTAGCGCCAGCCATAGAATCTCTGAATTGTTACCAAAGGCGGGGTTGATGACGGTGTAACGTGCTAGCGGTGGCCAAATCTTTGTGATTGGAACATTTGTATCAGGAACACTAAAATGTTCCGAAAAATTTATATGTTTCATTTGTAACATCGACTCGAAAATGAGAAATTTTACGTTAGTTATGTCGCCTAGCGGAAAAACTACTGAGTTAAAAGTGCGAGATATATCTCATTTAATTCTCTTTCCCACTGGTTATGATTATATTATGTTTGCCGCTGACACTGAATCTCGAAGCGAGTACCGACTGCCTTCATCATCCCCCTGCCGTTATCCGAATTTATTTGGGGTTGACCGTTGACGCAGCATGTATTAGACTTCCACTTTCTAATTGTTTTTGAAATTGCATGCTGCTAAAGTTCCGACTCTCTTGAGTGATGCATTTTATGGAATAGAAAGCAACGTAATGTTTCAGTTCTAAATGATACGTTCAGAAGATTGCTACTGAGCCAATCTTTTGGAACCCTTTATTGTTTCGAATCAGTGAGTCAGATCAGTAGAAAGTTACACACGCCTATAAATTTTAACTGAACATGTTTCTATCAGTTACCTATAAGCGGTTATCCGAAGACTGACTTCCCCATCAGTTGCTTGGACTCAATTGCTGGTATCATTACACTGAGAGATTTCGCGAGCAGACACACTAGTTAAAAAATCGCCGTGTACCGAATACGGTACGATGGACCGTTAACGTGTTAAACACACAATACTTGTGAGCCAATTGTGTCCCACTACAAAAGTCTCTCATCTCTGTGTCCATGTTTTTGGTCTATTACAAATTAGGTTATATCCTTCAGGTAACAGTCCAACTCATCCCGCCATATTCTTCTGGGCTTACCGTGTTTCCATCTTGTCTCAATTTATGTTTTCTATGCAGAAAAGTATTTTAACACTGTGGGTGTTCGTGAAGCAGACACAATCGCCGTGTACCGTATACGGTACGCTGTACTGTGACTGTTTTAACGTGTTTAAAACGTAAATTATTTAGTACGCAACAATACATTTCATTTCACCAACTGCGTTTATCGATCTATAATCAATTATCGGCTACTTATAAGTACATATAATCATAAATTCGTATTTTTAGAAGGTGCATGCAGAGACATGTAGGGCTCCGAGCTGTTATTAATAAATTCCTAAAACAGAAAATCTCCATCACACTTTTCCTGACCCGGGAATCGAACTGAAACCTCACTCTAAGCAGTCATGATTGCGACCACTAGACGCTCTAGTCCAGCTGACGTCCCAATTCCTAAACTTAAACCAAATTCTAAAAAACTCAGAACTAAGATGGCGACCGTACGCCAGCGTCCGGATAACACGATTCTATAAGTTAATATTAAATTGTATACAAACTAAAGATTACTGGTATATAAGTCGACCTATTTACATATGTCGGCCAGTAAGCTCAAACAGTTCAAACTTAAAACTCGTGTTCGTTAAAAACAATATTACAATGAAGTTTCTAGTAGCATTATGTGTTTTGACATTCGTCACTTTGTCTATGGCTAAGCCCCAGCCAGGTTCAAGGGGTTGTATTTACGTTATGGGAAGATGTAAGTACCTATATATTACTAACTAGCGGTCCGTCCCGGCTTCACACGGTTGAACATTTACACCTTGGGTTACATTATCGAAGTTTTAGTAAGGATCCCTAATATTTTCTAGTAATAAATATAGCCTATGTTACTCAGGGATAATGTAGCATTCTAATGATGGAAAAACTTTTGAAATCGGGCTAGTAGTTTTTGAGTTTATCCGTTACATACAAAAATAGAAATCTTTCCTCTTTATAAAGTTATTATTAATAATTATTATTATTAGTGTAGATTAAATAAGGTGTCCATAGCCCGTTGAAGACTGTGGTTGGTGAACGATTGTTGATGTTATGGTCAGTCATACGGCCTTCGAAGGCCGTCGGTCACGATTGTTGTTAATTTAACAGCTAAGCCAAGTCCTATGGGCGGATTAAACAACTCTTAAACTAAGTTGGCTTGGAACCACGGGAAAGATGATGGCGATGACATAATTTTTGCAGAATCAAAGGTAAAGGCTTTTTCTCTGTCCAGTTTTTGGTCTATTGCAAATTAGGGCCTATCCTTCAGGTAGGAGTTCAACTTATCCCGCCATCTCCTTGTGGTCTCCAGGTTTTGAAACCCGTTTTGGGGAGCCCGTGGTTGCTTTTGCCCTTAGCTCATCCAACAAGCGGCAGATGTGAAATCAAAGTCCAATCATTTATTGCAATTAGACCATATATAAGAACTTTTGAATTGTTAGAAGTTGGCACGTTCCAAAGATTACCACGGAGAAAACCCCGAACCTAGGTGGTGACCAGCCCAGTCCATATCTGCAATTTGTGTATTGGATCGCAGTATGAAGTTCTATAAACTGTCTGCAAGATAATAAACATGCAAAATAATATTTAATTTTGTTTTGGATGGGTTTTATCATCATAGTTTATCGAAGTTCACTCATGAACAGATATTAATAATTACGTAGATGATATCGACGGATCGTGTTGAAGATGACCTTGATCGTGAACAAGTTTGTTTTGCATTCTGATCTCAGAGCTGGTTTGTTGCTATCTAGTAAATTTATTGTGATTTAAGCACTGAGAATAAAGATTAATAAATCAACGTGCAATTTGGCGATGCGTGTCGCAGTTTCGACTCCCGTACATAGTAATTATATTGTCAAAGTTTAATCAAATCAAATCCTAATTTATTTGCAAAGAATGTAGGTATTTACAATTGGTGAAATATTATAGTCATTAGAAGCCTTGTACATTCTACCCTTTTAGGCATGCAAAATTTAATGGTACATTGTATGTTACTTAATATTGCAATCATGAGGCTATAATAATATTAAATGTATCTATCTCCTTATATTGATGGATCATTTAAAACCTCTACAACAGAATAGAATCAGCTTTCAAGTCGAATCATTTATTCCAATTAGACCATATAAAGGTACTTTTGAAAGTCAAGAAATGCCACGTTCCAAAATGTAGATTCCTATGGAGAAGAACGGGCAAGAAACTCCAAGGTAACTCTTAAAATTTTGCGATATTTTCAATGATTTTGGTACATTTATGAAGATCAAAAAATATTATGTGATAACGATGCAGAGATAGTTGCACACGTAGGTACAATAGAAGATACAAAATTGTAATAATAGTTACAAGTCTTGGTAGTTTTGAGCTGACCAGTCCCAATTTGTGGCACCCGTTCACGTCATGATATTATGGCGTAAACAAAAGTGCCCTGGGTGTGGATGTGACTATTTATCACACCATCTTGGCGATGCGAGTTCAAACCTCAGTTGCGGCCATACCTATTAATACTATGCACAAAAAAATATAACTGCAGTCACCTTTAACACTTTGACTGCCGGAACGTGGATCCACGCGAGACACAATGCAATTTTTATTGTGTCTGGAAATGCGACATACGAGAGGTTAAATGGCGGAAATCTAACAACTCTATCAGTACCTATGGTTATAAACCCTCTTGGGAACTCTCTCCGGTATTAAAATAAATTTCGCTCAGGCCTGTCATAATCTCGTGTGAACTGATTGCTGGCTTGTTTGTCGATCAGAGATTTAGTATTGGCATTCAATGTTACCAGTCTTCTAGGCACTTTTGAGTGCTTGGGATTTTATTTTAGCAAGAGAATGGGAAATCGTCGGGGTGGCCAAGTGGTTACGGGCCCGCCTTTTAACAGTTTTAACTATAGGTTGTAGGCTGAAATATGGCATGTAACAATGTGATTTTTTCCATGGCATTTATATAATTTCCTAGTTAATCAAAGACATCACAGACGGTGAAGGAAAACATCGTGAGGAAAGCTGGACCTAATGGTCTGAAATCAGCATCCCTCAGTGAGGTAGTTTTGTAATCGATGCTCGTGCCTTATGCGCTGGTTAAGTATTTATATACGTCCCTGCCCGGAAGTAATCATTGTGTCATGGTCATAGAAAATTGTTTAACATAATACTTAACAACTTATGTCACCATTATTCTCCATGGTCAACAACTTGAGGTACCTAATGGAGGTCAAGTACAATATTATGTATTAGTTTCTTCTTCTCCTTGCATTCTTATCACTACATATTATAAAACAAAGTCCTCCGCCGCGTCTGTCTGTCTGTCTGTTCGCAATAAACTCAAAAACTACTGCACCCATTTTCATGTTGTTTTCACCAATGGATATAGTGGTTCTCGAGGCTGGTTTAAGTATATAATTTGTCAAGTTTTTGTATACATTGGCTAAAATATAATGATGTTTGTTGGAGGTGTCGGAAAGAAATAAGCCGTCTGGGTACTTTCAACGAAAACGCTACCGGTGGTGAGCAGAGGTCGAGATGGCTTAGTGGTCAGATCGCCTGGAGTATTTATCCGGGAGGCGCAGGTTCGAATCCTGTTCGCGACCGTATTCTTTTTCCATTTTAATTAGTCATTCTCATATTTATAGTGTAGTTCATGAACAACTGACTCGTTGGTCTAGTGGTCCGTAACGCGACTGCTGAGAGAGTCTCGGTTTCGATTGCCGGGTCGGGCAAAGTGTTGTTGAGTTTTTATGTTAGTAAATTCTCAGTAGCAGCTCGGAGTTTGGAATTGTACCCGGTTGATGGTATTAGGCTCACCACCTAGTATACGGGACTAAATAACATATTGGTGAAATTTGGGTGTACAACTGTGTACACCTCTGTCTACCCATTCGGGGAATACAGGCGTGATGCTATGTTATGTTTGATGAATAAGCTATTGTCAGAGTTTACACTACCCGTAGTTATAGAGAGAGAGTTATAGAGAATATCTCTCAGGTGTGTTAGTTTCCGCATGATTTTTTCCTTCATCGTTTGAAGCAAGTGATCATTATTCTATATAAACATGATTTCAAGAAGTAAATTGTGCATGCGTTTGACTTACCAGTCCAACCAATACCACAAGTACTTCACAGCTATGATATTCTAATAATTAATGTAGGAGTCATCATTATCATAATCCCCCTGCCATTATCCCAATTTATTTGGGGTCGGCGCAGCATACCTATATCTGGCATGCTGCTTAAGTTTTGACTATGTTTTATGACCGGTCGCCTGCCTGGCGTCAACCCTCTTTGGGAATGCTGTTGTTGACGGTAACCGCCACCGATACGGTCTCCCTCTATCTAGCTATGTCATACCAAATGTTATCCATGCGCCAGGTTCTGATGTTATTAATGTAGGAGGATTACCATAATTTTGTGTTGTAGTTTTATGCCTACCGTTGAGGTAACATTTTATGTGCTTTAGTTCGTCAAAATCAAAGAATTATGAACAATTCTGTTCGCAGTCGTATTTTTGTATCCACAAAATTTTCAACATAAATACGTACATATATTTGGTAATTCCATGCATTTCACACATAGCCAGAACAATACTGAAATTTGGTTCAACTGATTAAACATCCAACGTGGAAACTGCGCTAAAACATTTTAAAATGAAAACGTACTAGTTTGATCACAAAATTTAAATAAAACAAATTTAAATGCATGAATAACAGTATGCAGAGGCAAATGCAATTTGTAAATTGCAATTATTGTTCTAAATGTGTAGATAAATAAGTTAATAAACAAAAGAAACAATGTTAATTACATTTAATTCTCGTTACGGGCTGCTAATAGTATGGTTCGGATAGTTTTAGACTAAAATATTTACTCCATTTCAAAACATTGTCCTATGCCTTGTCGAGGTGTCCGTATCAAATTGTGGTCGGTAAGTGATTGCTCAGGTTATACGAAAATAGTAAAAAAAAAAATACCATCAACTACTCTACACGTGTTTCGCCCCCCCAAGGGGCATCATCAGGAGCTATTAGACCGTGTAGTGTCTGCCACTGCACAGGTAATTGCATTACTACCCTAAATATTGTGGAAGTAGCTAGATATTGTATTTATTCCTTTGTAACGGACTTTCACAAGGTAACACCTAAATCTATTGGGTGTCCAATTGTGTACACCTCTGCCTACCCCTTCGGGGAATACAGGTGTGATGCTATGTTCAGGTTAAGGAACATTTCGCTCCGTCAGTCTATAGGTGCGTGACTGCTGTTAGTGTTTTCATCTGTGTGTGTCCATTTTTCGGAAAACATGTTAGCCCCTTGGTCCCAGCTGTTGAGCAATCAGCCAAGCCAAGTCAGAGACCAATGGGGTTGGCTTTATCAACTCCTAAACTAGGTTGGCTCTTAAACACGCGAAAGTAATTGATCATAGCGGTGACCCATCGACATACTCCGAATTCTTTTACCACATTTTAATACGTTTCTTTTGGCGACGTTATCGCTATTTATTTAGTCCCTATACAGGTAACTAAAGATTATAAGTGCTGAAAGTATCCAATGTTTTGGATAATATAAGACAACATAGGAGTCCAATTTAATAATAAAGAGCTAACTGCTGGGGAAAGTTCTTCTCCGATTCCTTCCATTTATCACAGTTCTTACTAGTTGGTAGTATCTTAGGTTTTCGCAATCACTACACATTATAATAAAACAACTTTAACCGGATTAATCGCGTGTATTGTTTAGTTTTTGTTTTTCCTGACGTTTCGAACACTTTGCTGCGTTTGTGGTCGCAGGAGGACTAAGGTGTCTGGCGTCTCAACAGTTTATTTAAAATTATTTCAGTCTACCGTACATATAATTCATAAAATTCATAAAATCATTTTTGTATCTGAAAATTATTCAAAACTAAATCCCGACGGTATTTCCTAAGACTATCCCTGAGAAGAATATCTAAATTTAAAACGACTGTGACCTCTGAGTTTGTTTCGGTATTTCTTCTCAGGGATAGTCACAATATAAACAATAATACGTTCGCGATTAATCCGGTTAAAGTTGTTTTTTACTAGTTTCCTTGATATTCCTGTTAGCATAGCCATCAGGACAACATAGATTAGAGAAAAAATCTTTTTACTTGTGTTACCATTTATGAGTATAATGTGTGTTCTAGGTTACCGCGAATGTGAAGAAGGCACCCATGGCTACAGCACCGGCTGCGGTCACAAGACACCTGAAGCCACTTGTGACGAACCCCATCCTCAAGAAGAGAGGGGCACCATCTGCGACTACTCATCTTGCTACTGCGATCCACCAACCGTCAGAGACACCAAAAGTGGCAAATGTGTACCTCTTGAAGAATGTCCTAAGAAGTAGAAATGTTACGCCTTTTTTTTAGGTTGCCTCAATTTGAGGCGATATTGTTGTAATTGCTTTAATGACAATATTTTTGTAGAAATTGTTTTGTGAATGTTAACAATTGAATATATATCGCTTTGCCAGTGTGTGTCTAACAATCGTCAAAATTTTAATGTTAATGTCTACAATAGAGAATTAATTGTTATTTCCATGTGATTTGATTGATAGTAAAATGTATCGAAGGAAAAAAGAACACCTGTATATTGTTTTTATTTTTTATAAATAAAACTGAATATTGTTTTATTTTTTGTAATTATTTGTCTGTCTTCTAGTGTTTAGAACATTTGATGAATATCATGTTCTGCTAACACGCATTTCCCATGTAGCAAGTACATGCATTGGCATTAAAAATGACCAATTTATCTGCCTCGTTGGTTTCGTGGCCCCAAGCGCGACTGCTGAGCATTAGGTCCTGGGTTCGATTCCCAGGTCGGACCAATTATTGGGTTTTTTTATTAGCCGGAAGCACATCATCATCATCCCCCTGCCCTTATCCCAAATTATTTGAGGTCGGCGCAGCATACCTATATCTGGCATGCTGCTTAAGTTTTGGCTATGTTTTATAACCGGCCGCCTGCCTGACGTCAACCCTCTTTGGGAATGCTGTTTTTGGTGGTAACCGCCACCGATACGGTCTCCTTCTATCTAGCTATGTCACACCAAATGTTATCCATGCGCCAGGTTCTAATGTTATCCTAATATCACACTCCACTACCCGGGCTAGCCGGTAGCACTGTGATTAATAAAATAAGATTTTGAATATAGTTAGTGACATCCCCTATTTACTAAAATTTGAGTTTCAACTGTACGTGGTTTTAAATTAAACAACCGGATTCGTGTTGCATAATTTGGTATAATTATACGTAATTACATCAATCATAATTTAATTAAATAGGGATGGGAATACTCTAATTATATTATTAGCTTTTAGATTAATTATATGAGGATTAGTGATTGTATATATTGTGTTAAACTGCCTCGTTGGTCTAGTGGTCCCAAGCGCGACTGCTGAGCATGAGGTCCCGGGTTCAATTCCCTGATCGGGCAGTGTTCTTGAGGTTTTATGTTATAAAATACTCAGTACCAGCCCGGTGTTTGGAACTGTTCCTGGTAGATGAACATAAGCTCACCACCAGGGACTTAATAACAGTATTGGTGAAATGTGGGTGTATACCTATGCACACCTCAGCCTACCCCTTCGGGGAATACAGGCGTGATGCTATTGAAATTTGAATGAATTTCATAATAAATAAGAATTTCATATGATGATATTCAGAATGAATTTCAGATGTGAAGAAATATAAACGAAGAGAAATAACTTTAGAAAATTGTGTAGGCGTTTGTTAAATTCTATATTAACCGAGACAGAAACCATTACACATATTAAAACGTTAAAGAAGAATTAGTAGTAGTGAGCAGAGGTCAAGATGGCTTGGTTTACAAAGCTCCCGAAGTATTATTCCGGGTGGAGCAGGTTTAAATCCTACTCACGATGGTATATTTATTTCCATAAAAATTATGAATAAGTTTTCAAACGAATTAACGCATGCTGTCAAACTGTATAGGGTCCGAATGAGTAACTTAAGAGACAGAAAGTTATACAATTCTGAATAAAAAATGAGTAACTTTAGAGACAGAAAGTTATACAATTCTGAATAAAAAATTAGTAACTTTAGAGACAGAAAGTTATACAATTCTGAATAAAAAATATTTTGATATTCGATATAATTATTTTAAGTAACTGTTCTATAGTCATACGATTTTTGTAAATCACTAACGGCTAAAAAAAATTAGTTAAGTTAGGTTTAGCCTACGTAAGCCATGAAAATTAAATTTTTGGCGACTTGGTTGTAAAATAATCGTTTTTTCTACTTACAAAAATACTTAATTAAGCTTTTTTATATATAAACCATCTGTGTAAAATTATCTAAACGATGGTGAAAACCGCATCAAAATCGTTTGCGTGGTTCAGGAGGAGTTAGTTATAAACAGACAGACGCGGAAAGTGACTTTGTGTTATACTATGTAAATCTCAACAAATTGAAAATTTTTCGTCGTTTCAAAGAAATATATATAAAAAATATAATGTTTACTTTTTTACTACAAACACTGTTATGGTAATAACCTATTATCTAAATGACACCCAAGACGAACATTTTTGAGTTTTAACCGCCTCAAACTCAACATAAGAACAAAGTTTTACTAATGAAGTACGAAATTGTTTTTCTTCACGAATTTTGCACTTTGTAGTGATTCTCAAAAGATGCAATTGAGGTGGGCACTTTTTTACACGACTGCCCAAAAAAGGAGTGTTAAGTTTGGTTAGGGTTCGTGTGTGTGATTGTGAGTTTTTTTTTATGAAAAATGGATTTTGCCACCAACTCGCCTGATGATAAGCAATAGTGTGGCCTACAAGGCGACAGAGGCCTATATGATATATATGATAAGAAAAATTATAGGTACGGGCTTAATATATATGTATTTATTTTAAGTTATAATTTTAAGTGGAAAAAGATATAGTGGTCAGAGCGTCTGGAGTATTTATCCGGGAGGCACAGGTTCGAATCCTGCTCGCGACCGTATTCTTTTTCCATTTAGTATTATAACTTTAGAGTTCGCTAAGCATGCGTTAATGCTTTTCAAATATCAATAATATTTATCTAATATTATCTTTAATATATTTTTCGTTTTTTTAATTTCTTTTATTATTTTGTTATAGGTACAGTTATAGGTATCTAAAAAATATAATTATGAGTTTCACACTATTTTTGGTTTACTATAATTAAAAACGTTGAAAAGAAGAATAAAAAAAAAATGCTAATTATCTCGTCTCGATAATAAAAATAAGTGAAGTCTGTAAATGGCCGACCATTATATATGTGTGTGTGCTTCCGTGCGCTACAATTGGTAATACTCACGTCGATTGTCGGACCTTGATGTATTTGTGTGCGTTTAGTTTATGTACTGATAAGAGAAATTATTGGATCTAACCTTCACATATTTTCTACTAAGTCGCCACGGCAATAATGTAATAGTCGGGATTCGAACTCATGACCTCCGAGTTGTTATTAGCGAAACATATGTGTGCCAGTTAATTAGAACGTTAGATTGAAATTAGGTTAGTTTAAACAGTTTCTGTTACGAGTTAATTAATTGTTGTTATGTCAATATTTTGTATGAAGATTGCAACGCAGTGCAAATATAAATAGACGTGGTTCTGTATGTTTACATAATAGGGAATATGCATGTGATTCAAATTTAGGTCAAATATTTTTATTCGTAATCTTTATTGTTGTAGAATGACACCTATTCAATTCAATTGCTTTTTTAATTAATCGTGTTTTAACTATTAAATAATAAAGTTGAAAAGTGAGAATCATGCGAGGGAAATTTAAAATGTCGAAACGCACGCTATTGGTAGTGAAATGTGACGACACTCTACGCGATGACAATATCTCGAGTACGTTATTACTGGGTGTTTATCATGTTTTGTGGTTCTTTATGAGTTTTAACGTTATTTTTTAAAGAAAATCCCTTCAATTAAATTTATAATTTGACACTCCATACTATACAAGATATCTTTTAAGAAGTGAACTCTGACGTCAGAGAAACCGCGCCAAGATGGCGGCGTTTCAAACGCCCGAAACTGATTGCAGGTTTGTTTAATAATTTTAATACTCAATAATCATATTTTTACAGTTGTTATAGTTTTTCGCGGTAATGTACCAACGTAAAAAGATGCGTGCATATAGATACCCTACTTGGCAAAAAGTTTTTAATTAATAGATATTGTAAAAACTTTATTTTAACTTCTTAACCATTTTTGTGATAGTAATGTTATAATTTTTTGTGGAAAGACGTTCGTGAGCATGATTCAAACCTGCGCCTCCCGGATAAATAAACACTCGAGGCGCTCTGACCACTCAGCCATCTTGACCTCTGCTCACTACTCTGATTTCTTCTTCCACATTTTAATACGTCTTTTGGTGACGTCATCGTTATCTAGTCAGTCCCTATACAGGTGACTGAACGGCTGAACCGACACGACCAACTTTGCAGGTGTGTTATGTCGTACAGATACGCCTGCCTTAACAAATACAGATAAATCTTCGAAAAGTATTAACGCATACATGGCGAACTGGAAATTGTAAATGAATAATATTCTGCCTATGAAGTCTGTCTGGTATCGTGTTATTTCCGAGGAGATTCTTTCGTGATACGCTGAGGTTACCAACTGAATCATCTCTTACCCGAGGTTTTCCCCAGAAACTACAGCATAAGTTGTACACAAAGGACGGCAAATGATTCTCACAGGATCGGCAACGTGTGAGTGAGAGGTACCCTATTTACACGACAGCCCAAAAAAAGGAGTGTAATGTTTTTTTACATGCATGTATTTTTGTGAGTTTCTTTGTTCCACAAGAACTTCTAAACGCCTGAACCTTTAATAATACTTTGCCCGACCTGGGAATCGAACCCTAAACCTCATGCTTAGCAGTTGCGCTTGGGACCACTAGACCAACGAGGCAGTCGCACTACCCACATAGGAGAAATTCTTTGTGGAATAAAATTCCTGCCTTCAGAAATAAAAGCTTTATAAAATAGGGATTTAGGAAATACAGTCGCCTTTATAAAGGTATAATTTAGAAGCAGACAAGACAGTCAAACGAGGAAAGAGAGAATGATTAATTACTTGGCAGGCGGCAGCCAAGTAAAGTGAAATAAACAAGACGAACAGATTACACAGTCACGTTTCATAAAGCACTTGTTAGTAAGGGTCAGGAATCGCGATAATGTCCTGTATACTTATATAATTATAATTAAGGGTAAACTAATTATTATATTTATATAAAGGGATATTTGGCACAATTGGAAAACCGATAAAACTATATTATTACGCCTCTTGTATGGTTCAGAATGTTGGCCCATGAAGGGAATGAACGAAACACAAGTACATGCAGTTGAGATGAGAATGTTAAGAGGGATGTGTGGTGTGACGCGGATGGATAGAATCAGAAAAGAGTATTTAAGAGGAAGTCTGAAAGTGGCACCGGTGACAGAAGTTCTGTAGAATTCGTTTAGCATGGTATGGGCATGTGATGCAAAGGGACAAGGGTCGAGGAAAGTTTTGAGTATGTATGTAGATGGCTATAAGAGTAGAGGAAGACCGAGGAATCAAAGGATGGATTGTGTTAAAGATGATATGGCTAGAAAAGGAGTGACTGACGATATGATGGCTGATAGAGATGTATGGAAGAAGAATACATGCTGCACCGACCCCAAATAAATTGGGATAAGAGAAGTGGGTTGATGATGATGCACAGTTGAGGACATGCACAAAACCTTTTATCGACCACGTGTGTTTTAATAACAAAACTTTAAGTTAAGTTTATAATCTGATCGGATTATAAACTAAAAATACAGATTATATTTAATAATAAGTTAGTCAAGAGGACGACCAAGTACCTAATATGGTCCATTTTAGGTGAAGAATGGACGGTATTTGGAAATTAATTATCGACGAAATAACTTTCGATAGTTATTCGTACTATCCAACGTGAAAATTACGACTAACTACATTCAATAACACTTCAAACTTCCTCAAATAATTTACAACGAAATTATTTGTTATAAATATTAAGCACCCGGGCAAGGGTCCGGTTATCCGGGTAACCTTTCTACACCATAGTCATAAACTGCACTATGGAATTAATATTTCTCTCTTCAACTTCTGTCTAGTGTATTTACTTGACTTGACTGCCTCGTTGGTTAAGTTGCAACCAAGTGCAGCTGCTGAGCGTGTCGTTCTGGGTTCGATTACCAGGTTGGGCAGTGTTACTGATATTGAAAATACCAATTATGAATTATATATAACTCGGTATTGAAATTAACATAACATAATGGTCCTTAACTGTCCCACTGCAAGGCAAGGGCCTCTTCTCATACAGAGAAGGCACGAGCATTTATCAGAGGATTCAAATCTGGCTTGTACCGATCTGACTTTTTCATTGTCATATTTACTTACTTACTTTTTCTTAGTTAATCTTGGACATCACAGACAGTCGCCCAATAAGTAATTAATAACTTAAATTTATTAATATAATAATAAAATAATTTAGTTGATGATAATAAAATTGTATTCTTGTTTAATTAATTTAAAAGCTCATATGTAAGAGCAAAATTATCTAATTTGTACATAATACTCTTCCCGACCGTACTTCGGTCATGGCGGCCTATCTCCACGGAGATTAGTCAAGTACGCAGGAGATATTGTAGTGCACAAGTGTATGTGCAAACACAGGTGCACTCCCTCTTCCTTCACTCTTATTTTGATGGGACGGTAATCCCACACGACCGGAGGGAGATCGCAGGACCGACGACTTTACGTGCTCTCCGAAGCACGGGGGTGTCACACCACCAACTTCCTAACTCCGGGCTGCTACTGAGAAATTTCTAACAGAAAAACCCAAGAACTTTTTGCTCGACCTAGGAATGAACCCAGGACCTCACGCTCGGCAGCCGCGCTTGCGACCACTAGACCAACAAGGCAGTCTAATTTTACATTTTTACATTCTAAAGTGCTAAAGCTCAGCTTACTATATCGTTTTAGACATTAATTATTGCATGCCCGGTTAGTGGAGTGTAATATTAGGATAACATCAGAACCTGGCGCATGGATAACATTTGGTATTGCATAGCTAGATAGAAGGAGACTGTACCGGTGGCAGTTACCACCAACAACAGCATTCCCGATGAGGGTTGACATCAGGCAGGCGGCCGGTCATAAAACATAGCCAAAACTTTAGCAGCATGCCAGATATAGGTATGCTGCGCCGACGCCAAATAACCAGGCAAAAATACGGTATAGTTTTTTTATTCATTACAACTTGTATGTACACGGTCCATGCAAATAAATATTTATTTCTTTATTTCAATGTACAAGAAAACAAATCAACATATTGAGTTACTAATGCGAACGCATGCACGTGTTAGTGGTGCACTCTGTACCAAGTTGGTGCGCTTTAATACATTAATAAACTTATTTTATTTTCTTCTTTATATCTTTATATAAAAAAATATAATAAAAGGTCTTCTCTTTTTTGTAGTCGGTTAAAAAGAGGAACTAACACGACATTTAATAAACTTCCCGGCGAACGACGCCATCAGATTGTCAAGAGAAATTACTTTTTTTTCTACCTTTATTATTTTCTCACTGAATGTCAGATGTCAACCTTCAGGTCCAGGTTTTAATATAAAAGTGTTTGATGCCACAAATATCACAATATTTTGGGACAATTCATCTGGGCGTCTTTAAGCCACGGATTTCGTAATACGGCCGATTTTATATCGAAAAAGTATCAAATGTTGGTCTTTCTTTTCTTAATTTCTTTTTGGCACAAAAGGATTTTTGGTCAGGTATTATTTTACAAAGAAATATTTGGAACTATTAGGGGAAAGGTCAGTCGGTAATATTTGTGGTTATACCTACAATACCAGAAGTTGTTACCTATACAGTCCTGGATTAGAAATGTGCCCGGTTAAGAGATCAGTAGAAAGCAGTTCTTCTAGTATCTAGTTCTCTTAGGGAATTATGAGCGAGTTCTATTTTGTATGTCTGTGTGTGATATCGTAACTCAAAACAGTAAACTGTGATATATGTTGTATTTAGGTAATTTTTTGAGGTAGGCACTGCCTATTTGCCTATATGCAATGCACGCCACTGGTAGTATCCTAGGTATATTTTAACTTTCTTGTTTGTTTTCTTGGTTACAAGTGCGGCTACCGAGCGTAAGGTCCTGGTACCGATTCCCAGGTCGGGAAAAGTGTTGTTGGGTTTTTCTGTTACGAAATAAAGATAAAGCCGTCGGTCCTGCGTCTGATCTCTCTCCGGTCGTGTCGGATTGCCTTCCAATCGGACTATGAGAGTGAAGGAAGAGGGTGTGTACCTGTGTTTATGCATACACTTGTGCACTATAATATCTCCTGCGTACTTGGCTAATCTCTGTGGAGATAAGCCGCCTGACCGAAATTAATAAAAGTTAAGTAATAAGGAAAATAAATAAAAGTTAAGTGTCTATTTTTAATGTCAAAATAATAGTTTTTTTTTAAGTTCATACAGTTATTTGCACGACACCTATGCTTAATAATCCATTTTTTTAAATTTTTGCTTTCTCTCTGTTTTTTCTGGATTATCTTCGAAACGGCTGGACCGATTCTGTTAAGATTTTACTGGCATGTCCTTTCTGAGGTATAACTAATTATAATATAATTATACGCGGATGCAACCGCGGGACACAGCTAGTTGTATATAATTTATAAGTTCTCTCGTATGCAATGGGCACTTGTACATATAGCATTTTTCCTATTGGTAACACTGTGCTCGACTCATCACATTCCCGTATGTACGAAAAACCGCAACATAAGTCACCGATTTTTCGGACTATTTGTAATGCTAGTGTGCTATTTAAACTTTTCGTGTTTTCCTGTACTCGGTTTCGAAATTAGAACTTAAGATACATGGCGTGGTCGATAATTGGAAACGTAAAATTGTATAGTGTTCGAATTAACGTCCTATTGTTAAGTATTCAAATATTATTACACAGAGAGATCTACATTTTTTTAGAGCATATAGTGTAACGTAAAAGTAAAATTACCTAATAAAATCACTGTTTCCTGTGATACGTTTATAAAACGAATAATTTTAAACTGTTATGACGTCTGTCACCTGCAACCACGAACGCTGCAAAGTGTTCGAGACGTCAGAAAAAAAAACCTATAATAATACACGCGATTAATCCGGTCAAACATTGATTTAAATATTTCCCTTTCTTTCTTTCTAATGGATTTAACAGAACTCCAAGAACGACAAATGAAATTATACACAGTAACACAATAAAATTGACACCCGGAACTTTATCACAACCATCCATCTAATTTACACTTCAGGCCAAAAAGTTAGCTCAGTCGAACAGTTTGCAATAAGCTCCGTCGATTGACGGAACTTCCTCTGCGAGGTGATCAGTTAATGAATAATTTAACAGTTCACTAGGAATTTGTGGTATAAAGTTTGGGACAATATTATGCACCTATGTGTATCCTTTGACTGTAAGTCATAGTGTTAGTTTATTTCTTAAAGTTTGTTAAGACTTTGGATAGGCAGGTAAAACTATAATGTGGATTTGTTTTAAGATAAAATAAATAAATAGCATACAATTCATTTATTTCTGGTATTTAACTCATATAGGACACTAGCACAGAAAATTACATTACATTATTAAAATACAATAAAACTTTACAATAATAAATGGAAACTCCAGGCGCTCTGAGTATTTATCCGGGAGGCGCAGGTTCGAATCCTGCTCACGACCGTATTCTTATTCCACAAAAGATTGTAA
Organism: Xylocampa areola; assembly: GCA_935421205.1. Classification (NCBI taxonomy): domain Eukaryota; kingdom Metazoa; phylum Arthropoda; class Insecta; order Lepidoptera; family Noctuidae; genus Xylocampa; species Xylocampa areola. The sequence goes on from OW285220.1 coordinate 14,456,665, forward strand.
ATTTAGAGTTCGATGTGCATGCGTTAATGATTTTCGAAGATTTATCCGAATATTTCCCAGAATTTGATCTATATCAGCAACACTATCGGATAAAGTTTTATAATACACTATTTTTAATACAGCGAGTTTTTTTTCCAAAGTCAACTACTTTTTTTTACTAATTCTTGGCTAGGAATAAGGCGCTTTTTCAAAAATCATATAATGCGGTTTTAGTTTTCATCGAAATGGGGCCTGAGACTTCTTTAAATATTTTTCACTATTCTTTATAGTTTCGAAGTTGGATGGCCGAATCTGAAAGGAAGTTATCTTATAAATTAGGACCTTAAATAAACACACCGAAACTAGCATACCTACATATTAAATGCAAAAACAATTACTTAGATGATTTTTGATATCAAAAACACACATGAACATGTTGTAAATAAAAAAAGAAAAAAAAAGAAAAAGCGTTCTCGACGAGATTTTTCAATAAACAAAACTTTTGAAACGAAAAATAAATGTTTCATTACATACGATGCGATATTTCAAAAAACATGAGTAATATTTATTTTACACATGGATGACTGGAAACAATACACAGTTTTTGGTATATTAATATTTTATTCGAAATATTCTCGGTAAAAAATAAACGCTTCATTTTTATTTTAAATATTTTTAAACTTCCTCTTTGTGGATTTCCTACAAGCACTATTTTGTAATGGATTGACTTTGCAATGCGGGCATAGAGTAAGTACTTAAGGAGGGAGTAATGTGCAAATCCCCAAACATTTAATTTTACAGGTACAACAGATATATTTAAATATGTATATACAGCCCTCCTTATCAGTTTCATAAAGGTGACCCCAACAGCTATTTGCCTTTCATGAGCACTAATATGACTCGCTAGACGGAATTTGGTTTTAAATAACAAGAACGAATAGGGTCATCACGCCAAGTTAAAGAGGACAAGCGATTGCGCTGGTGCAAGCCCACTCTCTTGTCCTACTCCCAGTGGTCTAATGAACTGGAAAACAAGTACGGTTGGCAGAGTTTAGAATACATTACTTATTTTGGGGAATCCCTTATTTTAAATACCTTGGTTGCCTCTTCCGACACCAATGGGCAGAGATGGGGTGATCTATTCTTTTCCGGAACAGAAGTGCAAAACAATATCGCAAACTAGAAACACAAACACAAACAGAACACATTGGGCCCAAATTAAATAAAAAATATATAACTTAATACTGCCACTGTCAAACAACTGTTTAACTACAAGAGCAAGATAAAAACGAGCTCAGCTAAGCCAAAGCCCAAGCCTAGTAATGTTTTTTTTTGGTCTAACAATCACATCCATTGTCATAGTCTATGGGCATATGATCATAGAATGAATATAGATGGTTATGACTATACTACCTCCATAAGTATTTACTCTGAGACTGCGGGAATACTCAGCAAAATCATTTTAATATTAATCATCGATTTATCTTAAGTTTTGGTTTTAAGACCTGGCATTCCTATATGTATGTAATGCCTATGCCCTTTACAGTTGTACCTTAATAAATTAAACATATCGATAATAATTTCTGTTCGTACAATATTAATATTTTTATACAGTCCATGGTCCAATCGGTGTTGTTCAAAACGGGGCGCTAAGTAAATAACTTCATTGGCATGAATATATTTTTATGAACGTATTATTTATATTAAATAAAAAACCCGTAAAGGTCCAACATTATTAACATTACTGAAGTTCTTAATCTATGGAAGCCCCTACAGTGCTGCAACGAAAATTAAAGTTCGATTGAAGGACAAAGTTATTTTCACATCGAATACTTCACGGTTGATGCCTAAGATTGTAATCGTTTTTTTTTTTTACATCTTGGTTAACTTTTTCCGTGAGTGGACGTGCCTGCGTGGGACCCGATAAGTTTTGATTCATTTTTGAGTGTCAAAATATGCGGCATAAATGACCGTATCTTTTATTGTTTTTAATTGTCTTCAAATACATAATGTCGCCGACATGCGTTCGTTTTATTTGAAGTAAAAAACATAAAATAAATATTATGTTGACTTTATCGGCTTTTTATTTATCACAATTAATACCTTCATGCGTTCTTGAAAAAAGGGCCTGGACAGACAGACGAACAACAAAGTGATCTTACAAGGGTACCTTTATCCCTTTTGTGAGACGGCACCCTAAAAATATCTTCACGTTAAAATTCAGACTTCAAACCACAAAATAACAGCCACAAAATGGCTGTTATAATAAATAAAATCGACTGTACGCATTTATGTGTCCCGGCACACAGGCTTGCGCCTAGGGTCATCGCGGGAGCGATATTTTATATAAGTTATTGACAAGTTTATTGAATTCTGACCCAGCATGTGGCCTTTGAGGTCCCAAATTGTGGCCAGCATTAGTTCAGCTCGTAAACCGTACAGGTTAATAGCATATGTCGATCAAATTCCGCTTTTGTGTGGTGGTTGAATATTGTCGATTGATATTTGAAAAGTTTACAGTTCAAAATTGATTTGAGGTGAATTATTATGAGAGAAAAGTATTAATGAAATTTATTTTTTGATTTGATTATGAATGCTCCAACTTTGATGAAGGGTCTCGAAGATAAAATAATATTATGTATAGATTTACAGTAAAAATATAGTAAAAACCACTTGCTTTGTGTTTACTGACTTCAATCTGCCTAGCCTTTTCTCAAGTCGGCTCCCAGTCTCCCAGCTTAATACCAGTATTTTACATGAAGCAATTACCTACCTACTTAACTTATTTTTTATTAAATTCTGGTTTTGTACTTGACGGTGGTGATTTAAGCCTATAAAAATCTGATGCGTTTGGGGTGGTGTGTTTCTCAGTAAAGGAATTAGCATTGCTATTCAACGTGGCTGCCAATCTTCTGAGCACCTTATTAGAGGACAGCAATGCGGAGGAATACTTCGACGGGTAAATCAAGTTTGGTTTTATTTTATTACCTATTTATTTTTATTATTATCTTGGTTCTTGTACATAGTTAATATAATTGATGGGTTTAGGTTTCATTTGTATTGTTTATTGTAGTTATTCTAATAAATATGATGAAAAATTTAAAATCACTGAAAGTTCTGTCAAATCACGAGTTTTCAATGTGATGAAGTAACTTTTAGATTCAAATTCCATGCATTCGTAGAATCGATGGAGATTTCACCAAATCTCTGGTTTTCTTATTTTCCTGCGACATATATATTCTAGATTAGCCTTTCAGCGGTGGTTACGTGTACAATAAATATATTAAAGTATCGCAAGTTAAATGTAAATGATATCGTAAACTTCGCTAAATAGACTCATAGGAGCTGGGCAGCACTTAAGCTCACAATATTATTGCTCGCTGTAATTTGAAAGGGTTTTAGGTACAGAACCAGTTGTTTATTTTTAGATATCTTATGAACAGTCAATCCTGGATATATCCTGGTGGAACTTGGATAATTGTTTTTGTTTAATTTTAAAATAGCTTACCTTATTAACCCGTATCATTCACAATCAATTAATTCTACAAAGTAAAATAAATTAATAAAATTAAATAGCGGCCGTAAATTCATACCAGATTAAACACATTTTGTTTAAAATAAAATCAATAATTTGATGAATAATCATTAGGTAGATAAACATTATTTTAAAAATAAATGTATTTATCAGATAATTTAAAAGAAATCAATGATAAAATTATTACATATAATATAAAATAGCGTCATCAGCCTGCATTCCCCCACCATTTCACCAATGCTGATAATAAATCCCATGTAGTGGTGAGCTTATTGCCAGCCCGCGCCGCTGCGCCTATAACTTTAAATTCGCCCCTAAATAATAATGATTTGAATCCAATCCAGCCAGTCCCTTGCTGTCCTCCCACCAGGGACGCGACGCCCTAAGCCGAGGCTCGCACCCCGCAGGTGGTGCCCTTAGCGTGTTGGGGCTTAGTTCATAAGTTGAATGCCCTGCTGGGGGCCTTAAAATAATTAAGGCAACCACAGGAAAGCCCGGTAAAGCAGTCGACAACCTCCTAGGTTGACCTGCGAGATGTCATACACAAAAAAAAAAAGAGGTTATTGCCATCGACAATTCAAAACTCAACACAGAAAAACCTGCGAATCGAACCCACCCTGCTCGGCAGTCGCCTTTGGGACCACAAATCAGGCGGCAGTCTGTCATGGAAGCCTAGGATCTCAATCCATTATGATTAAAGCAGATGATATTCCACATCGCCATACCACGAATCAAAGCATTCGTTTCAAAGACCGTTCTCTCTGTATCATCCATGTATTCCTACAGTTTTGAAGACAAACGGGAAATGTAGTGACTTCAAATAATGTGTTTTTTACCGATTAAATCGTCGGATGGCGCAGTTCGACAACTCGTGATAAACAAAGCAAGTGATATACGAATGAGTTTGTTACTACTATTGTTTCTTCTAAAGTTTGAAACGAGACAATAAGTATATTAATTTTAAAAGCTTTGCGCCTTCCGCATAAATACTCCAGGCTCTCTGACCACACACAGTCGAGATGGCTTAGGGGTCAGAGCGCCTGGAGTATCGTATAGAATAGCGTAATCTTTTTCCATTTAATACAATAACTTTAAAGTTCGCTAAGCATGCGTTGATGCATTTCAAAGATTTATCTTTAATCTTTTAATACTTTTCCAAGTTTAAGTTTTTGAGGATTCCGTACCCCAAAAGCAAAACAAGATGATTAATTAAAAAAAAAAAAAAAGCTCGCCTGCTATGTGTAAATTAAATTTCTTATTTCACACCTTTGTGTGTACCAAAACCACTATGTTACTATTTTTTTATGGGAGTACGGATGATTTTACTTTTCAAAGGCAAAGTAACATTTGTTCTTCATTCTGAATTTTGTTAGAGCAATGTTCGGTGCTTTTATAGTTTATCAAAACATAACACAGCATCACGCCTGTATTCCCCGGAGGTAGGCAGAGGTGTACACAATTGTACACCCACATTTCACCAATGCTGTTATAAAGTCCCATGTAATAGGTGGAGAGCCTATTGCCATAAACCGGACACAATTCCAAACTCCTGGCTGCTACTGAGAATTTCCTAACAGAAAAACTCAATAACACTGCCCGACCCGGGAACCGATCCCGAGACCTCATGCTCAGCAGTCGCGCTTGGGACCACTAGACCAACGAGGCAGTTAATCAACTCCAATAATACTTATTAACCATACAGAATAGCAATTTCAAAATCTGTATGTTGATTTTCGAAAACTCATTTCTTCAGCATCGAGAACTAACAGTACCACAATCCTATGATACGTTCCGAAGCACTTCAAACGCGTCTCCCATTCAGCATTCGATTGTTTTGTGATCTCTGTGCCTCAGTGCGACTTACTTCTAAGTACAGTTCAGCCTGCACGATTTAATGTAATTATGCTTACGACTACAATTGGAAAACGTTGTTGCAACGGTTTGCGACGTGGCAAGTAGGTGTGGTTGATATTTGATACGGTTTTTCTTGAAGGAAGTAGAACGGGAGTAGTTTTAGCGGGCATACTCCTCGCGCCACTGGCCTATGATTCACAATCAAACCTTTAGGCTGCCTGTCCACCGGAGTGGGGCAGGCTGCGGAGCGGGGCGAGACTGCGGAACGGGGCGAGGCTGCGGAGCGGTGAGCGAGATAAATATCCACCAATAGACTTGCATAAAATCTCCGCTCCTCTTCAGTGGGCAGGAAATTGCGAATTAGTTAAAAAATTCATACAAAACCGGGAAGCGGACCTAGGACACGGAGCGAGGACGCAGAGCGAGGTAGCGGAGCGGGGAAGCGGAGAGGAGAAACGAGCGTGGCGGGGCAGAGAACTAAACCAATCGCCCGCCGCCGGCAGCTCTAATGACTCGTCGCGTGCTCGCGGTCTAGCTCCGCGTATGAAAAAACACAGTCCGCACTCCACTCCGCATTACTTACTCACTTCGCTCCGCTACCTAGCTCCGCGTCTATGGACAGACACAGTCCGCAACTCCACTCCGCATTACTCCCTCGCTCCGCTCCGCAGCCTCACCCCGCTCCGGTGGACAGGCAGCCTTAACCTTTTACTTGTATGGTTACAATGATAGTACACGATTTGTTATGATAGTAATCGTGTGTGACACAACTTTATGTTTGTGTTTTATTTTTTATGTATGTTAATGTAATGACTGCCTCGTTGGTCTAGTGGTCCCAAGCGCGACTGCTGAGCATGAGGTCTCGGGTTCTATTCCCGGGTCGGGCAAAGTGTTATTGAGTTTTTCCGTTAGAAATTTCTCAGTAGCAGCTCGGAGTTTGGAATTGTGCCCGGTAGATGGCAATAGGCTCACCACCTATTACATGGGACTTAATAACAGCATTGGTGAAATGTGGGTGTACAACTGTGTACACCTCTGCCTACCCCTTCGGGGAATACAGGCGTGATGCTATGTTATGTTATGTTGTGTTAATGTAATGACGAGAGCTATTGTTGCTTTAGTACAAGTTCTTTTGTGCTTGTGTGTTACCTTACCCCCGCCAAAAGTGGCGAGCAAATTTGTTCGATATTTAGTCAGAAGCCGTCTCCCGTCTGGTCCTCTAAGTGGTTTTTAAAGGCTGTTAAGGGTCTGTCATCGTCAATTAAAAACGCAGTATGTCAATTTCTGAGCTTAGTTTAGGCATGAGGTCCGAACACGAAATGTAGAATATATATAGATTGATATAGAATATATATTGCGTTAAATGTATCGATTTGTTATTGTATTGTATGTAATTCAAATAAATTACCGTTTTTAGAATTTTGTGTCTGTCTGAAAATTTGTTTAGAATAGGCTCTTAAACGGCTCAACGGATTTAAATGAAACTTTCAGTGGTTAAAACAGACATTTTAACTTACCTATATTTTTGTGTCACTGATCTTAAAAAAATACGGACGTAGCGTACAACATATGAGACGCATGTCTAATCATCCAATTTTGCTTTCATACATGAGCTAAACCCATACAAATACTTAAAACTCATTCAATCGGCGCCAGTACGCTGCGTGTATGTGTGCATAATCTATGCTTCGCTTATGACAAGACAAGGTTACATCCGTATTTTATTCAGATCCGTGTTTCGTGTATGTTCTATACCTTGCAGGGTTCAGGAGATGTGAATTTAAATATTTATACTGCTGCCATCCAACGGTAACATATCATGACTAACGTGCAAAGTGCTATTTGCCCAAGTCCCCCGCTAAAGACGTTGCAGGCACAGGCTGCATAAAATATATGAAACAAGAAATGTACAAGGAAAAAATAAAAATTGAAAGAAGGAAATAACTTAAAATAATATTAATAAAACAAAATAAGCCCGCCCACCGTGTGTGCACTAAAACATTAAAAACAAGATAGGTGAAAAATCGCAGTCGGGGGGATATAAAAAGTTTTACAGTAGGTACCTTATTTTTCACTTTCTAGTTGACACATGCTAAGTTTGCTTTTTAATAAAATAAAATAAACATTTTTCATAGTAATAGTCATAGTCATAGTCAGAGTCATAGTCATAGTCGTAGTCGTAGTCGTAGTCGTAGTCGTAGTCGTAGTCACAGTCGTAGTCGTAGTCGTAGTCATAGTCGTAGTCGTTGTCATAGTCGTAGTCGTAGTGGTAGTCGTAGTCGTAGTCGTAGTCGTAGTCGTAGTCGTAGTCATAGTCGTAGTCGTTGTCATAGTCGTAGTCGTAGTCGTAGTCGTAGTCGTAGTCGTAGTCGTAGTCATAGTCATAGTCCTAATCCTAGTCATAGTTATAGATATTTATTTCATATGTTAATGTGCACATTATTTTTCATTATTCAAAAAAATATGTAAGTAATATAGTGGATGTGGTGCACCACATCCACTATATTACTTACATATTTTTTTATCTTTCTAGTTCATGTCACCCGGGAAAATATAAGGATTCAAAGTCAAAGTCAAAGCATTTATTTCAATTAGACCGTTTACAGGCACTTTTGAATTGTCAAAAAAATAAACTAGTTGCCACGTTCCAAAGTGTAGATTCCTGTGGAGAAGAACGGGCAAGAAACTCTTTCGAAACGGTTACTCTTTTTCATCATACAATTACAATATTTTGGAATCTAACGATACCCCATACATCTTAAATAGATTCAGGCATTTAGAAGTTATGGTGAAATAAAGAAAATCACAAACGAGCATTTATGAATCTTAAAAACATAACACTCCTCGAAAGTATCGAAGTATTCCTCCGTATCTGAAATTAAATTTCATAAAAGACAAAGGTACTTAGTTTGGTATTCTTTGAAAAAAATTCTCCACACAAAATAGTACAAGTCCGGTCGCGTGTGGAGTACTTTGCCACCTTTTTGATGGAACGACCAAGTGCCAGCTAGAAACTTTAGAGTAGTTAGACCGGCGGTAAGAGGGTTGGTGATGACCAACTTGTCGCCAAAAAGTTGCTGAGCTTCGAGCACGCTCGTAAAGTAGCATGTCTGTCTATTTCCTACCGGAGACATTTCGGTGAGTGTGCGCAAGAGCAGAGCACTCACCGAAATGTATTCTTATCTGACCTTATTCCAGCCTCCCCTTTTCACTACAGGACAAGTAGAAGGACGGCACACCGCCACTCGTTCCTCGAGCAAATTACGAAAATTCGTACGCAACGATCTGGATCCACGTTCATGATACGTACTGTCCGTGAATGGAACTCCCTTCCATCTCCTTTGATTCCTGAGAAATACAACAATCTGGAGATTATTCCTCGGGATTGCCCGACTAGTATCGAACTCGAACGGAGCCCTTAGTGATGAGGCAGTTTGACTTGCGATATCGCCACGGGCTCAGCTAACGCGTAAGAGCTCCGTTCAAGTTCGAAACTAGTCGGGCCCTCCAAAAGAATGCACGTGAGTAATAACTGTTGAACAAATTGACGAGTGGGGCAGGTCACCAGACCTGTAATACAGGTTTTCATTCAAACCTACAATAGGCACCAGCTCTCGCAATGTGAACCACAAACAATTAGTCTTTACTTAGAATTTTCTTTTCTCATGTACAAAATCGTTTGTGGGAGAAATAAACAATAATTGATCTGAATTTGTCTCACGAAAGTTGTTATACAAAAACAATTTAGACATATTCAAGAATAGATTTCTGCTGGATCTACGTGCTCCATCTTCGGCCACACCTTCGCTTACCATCAGGCGAGTTGGTGGCCAAACGTAGAACCATCCATACTTCCATACTAATATTATAAATGCGAAAGTAACTTTGTTTTTTTTTGTTTATTACCTTTTCGCGACTAAGTGGCTGATCGGATCATAATCAAATTTGGCAAGGAGATAGATTAGATTTTGGAGAAGGATATAGGCTACCTTTTGCTACGCAGACGAAGTCGCGGGCACCAGCTAGCTCGATATAAAAATAAACATTATAAAAAAATATGCCATAACTTCTCTGTTCGTAAAAATAACCTTCGATCTTAACATAAATAATTTATTTATTTATTTATCATAATATCAGAGGCAAATCAAGGGAATAGAAAAAATATACTGTATTTGATATTATTTTTCCATCGTTCACATCGAGAAACGAAAATTTCATATTTTTTTCATGAAACAGTTACGTTACGATGGGAAGAAAATTTACAGGGTCTTAATAATACTAGGAAGGTTGAGGATATTTTTAAAAGGCAAGTAAAATGATGACGCAGCTATGAGGAAGATTATGCACAATCTCGAGAAGTATTTGTAGCGTCTAAGTACTTCGCTTTATGAAGGTATTTTTTTGTAAAGAATCCGTTTTTTGCATCGAGCGCTTTGTAGTACAAGATGCTGGGAAACTAAACTAGCTTAGTTGTTTTTGTTGGTTTGCACTGAGAGCATTTATGAGCCACTATTAAGGTACAGTCAGTATCAAAATAATAATGGCATATGTTAGAATTCCATTTATTAACATACATTCTTGGTTAAACTGATACTCGACTGTAAATAATTGATTTTAAACTTTCGCGATTTGTACACATTTTAGAAATATATAAATCGGGTCTATATCTGTCTGCCCGTGACCACGGCCGGTGCAATTCGGTCGAAAAGTCGGGAAACAAAAAAGGTATCGTAAAAGCCTTTTATATAAAATATCGCGATATAGACCCAATTTATATATATCTAAAATCGACTGTAAATAATCGAAAAATTTACCTTATAGTTATATTTTTTTTGGGAAAAAAGAAATCAGTCGCGAGCAGGATTCGAACCTGATTCGAACCTCTCGGATAAATACTCCAGACGCTCTGACAGAGTCTTTTTCCACAAAATATTATAAATTTAAGGTTCGCTAAGTATGCTTTAATGCTTTTCAAAGATTTATCTGAATTTGTCTTATATTAAGCACTCCAAATCACGCCTAGATCCCCGAAGGGGTAGGCAGAAGAGTACAGTTGTGTATAAATCACCGTGCAGTTATTAAAACAAGCTACAGATAAATCTGTCCAAAGCATTAATCCGTACGTAGTCAACTCTAAAGCAAAATACTGTCGAAGCAAGTCCCAAGCAATGACGTCACCAAATAACGTATTAAAATCTGGTAGAAGAACTCGGGATAGAGAGCAGAGGTCGAGATGGCTTAGTGGTCAAAGCGCCTGGAGTATTTATGTGGGAGACGCAGCTTCTAATCCTGCTCCCGACCGTATTTTTCTTTCCACAATTTTTTTTAGTTTTATACATCTGTACCCGTATCAAATAATTATATAAGGAGGTACCACCGACACTAAATATATATTAATAAAAAAAAATGCAAAACGAATACACGAATAGGTATTGCAGATATTTTATAAACAATAAATCTGCCTCGTTGGTTTAGTGGTCCGTAGCGCGACTGCTGAGCAGGAGGTCTCGGGTTCGATTCCCGGGTCGGGCAAAGTGTTATTGAGTTTTTCTGTTAGGAAATTCTCGGTAGCAGCCCGGAGTTTGGAAATGTGCCCGGTTAATGGCAATAGGCTCACCACCTATTACATGGGACTTAATAACAGCATTGGTGAAATGTGGGTGTACAACTGTGTACACCTCTGCCTACCCCTTCGGGGAATACAGGCGTGATGCTATGTTATGTTATGTTATAAATCTGCCTTGTGATGGCATCAACACGTGAAAAATCATTAAAAAAATAAATAGAAATAGGAATTCCGACCGAATTCCGACAACATATTCGTAGAGCCGTTCAAGTTAATATTTTTAAACCGACTTCAAAAAGGAGAAGTTTATCAATTCGTCTGTATGTTTCTTTTTGTACTAATGTCCGTCGATATCTTTGCTACTTGTGAAGCAATTTCACGGACTCTTTTTTGTTTGAAAGAGTAGTCTCCCGAGGTGGTCTAATTTAAATTTGGTGAGTTCAGAGGCCCGAAAGTCTGACAACCAGTCATACGACGAGATATCGTTTTACCCAGTTATTGGGTTGTGGAGGTCAGATAGGCAGCCGGTCCATGTAAAATACTGGTATTAAGGTGCATCCGGTTTGACTGGAAGCTGACCCCAATGTTATTGGGAAAAGGCTAGGCAGATATATATAGGTAAAACTCAATAACACTTGACTCAGGAAACGAACCCGAACTTCAGCAGCCGCTCTTGCGACAACTAAATCTAAATTATAAATAATTATGATAATTTTTCATGTGATTATTTTGAATAAACCTGTAGATACTATTGATGCTGACCGTACACAATCACTGAACATCCAGAGGTCCATTTGAGAGTGTCCTCATAAGTGTCGTATTAAAACGACTTCAAATAGGTACGGATTTCAAACTAAAAACGCGTAAAATAAAATAATAATTTAACATAATTTTTTGTGCAATGATAAGGATATTTATCCGGGCTTATTATCCGGAGTATTTACTTCAGGTGAAGAATTAAATACAATTTAATTCTTCCCCTGAAGTTTCTACAAAAAACTTATAACTTTAGAGTTCACTCTGTTAGTGTTGCGTGCGAAAATATCTGTATTTGTCAATGTATTAATTTAATTTAATATTTTTATGTATTGACATGTATATTACATAGGCTCGTGCTAGCTAACTGTGCCCAAATTATTTTATCTCACTAGATACAATTATTTTATATAAATTCAATTTTAGATTTGTATAGAATCTATAAATAATTTTGATACAGACAGACGTGTTGCTGGGAAGTTTGTTGCGCCGCTTCTTCTTTCCAGCTAAAACACTAGGAAGCGGTGAAGGGTGGGCTTTTTTGGGGGCTGTCTTAATGTTTGACGTTCAAAAAGCGCTAATTTTTAGCCTAATTTGAATAAAGACGTTACAATATTAAATGGAAAAAGAAGAATACCGTATTCTTCTTTTTCCATTTAATATTGTAACTTTAGAGTTCGCTAAGCATGCGTTAATGCTTTTCAAAGATTTATCTTGAATTGAATAAAGAAATTTTGATTTTGATTTTGTAATCATTTTATTTAGCGTATTAAAATGCAAATCAGATATCAGTTAGGTTGATGATGATGCTCTTGCATTAGAGTAGAGCTTATTACATTGTTCTCACATATGATTTATATATTATAAATACAATGTAACCAAAATATTGTAATTGTTTGATGAAAAAGAGTAACCGTGGAGTTTCTTGCCCGTTCTTCTCCACAGGAATCTACACTTTGGAACGTGGAAACTAGTGAATTTTTTTGACAATTCAAAAGTGCCTGTAAACGGTCTAATTGAAATAAATGCTTTGACTTTGACTTTGACTTTGAGTGACGTATTTGGTTCGCTAATAACTTTGTTTTATCTTCATTAGTTAATACCTTGTTGATCTAACATACTGTTATATGCGCACGCATCATGCTGAGACTAGGGCCGCTTTGGTGTTGTGCAGGGGGCTATAGCTTTTAATCATAGCCAAAACTTTTAGTACTTATGTATTTTTTATTAACTGCCTCATTGGTCTAGTGGTCCCAACCGTGACTGCTGAGCATGAAGGTGTTATCGAGTTTTTCTGTTAGTAAATTCTCAGTAGCAGCCTGGAGTTTGGAATTCAAAGTCAAAGTCAAAGGTTTTTATTTCATATAAACCAGACAAAGGCACTTATGAAAAGTCAGAATTTACGTGCACGGTTCCAGAAAGTCGCTTCCTATGGAGAAGAACCGGCAAGAAACTCCATGGTTACTCTTTTAAACTGTATATCTTTTAAAATTTCTGTAGATAACATTTTGGGCGGGATGTAAAAACAACGTAATCTTGGATGCAGTCACTAATATAAAAGATAATTACATAAGCCTTATTAAATGAATAGCGCATTTGACAAGTTTACGGCGTTCTCACATTTACAAAATGTTGAAGGCAATTGTTGAATTGTGCCCTGTAGATTGCAATAGGCTCACCACCTATTATATGGGCCTTAATAACAGCATTGGTGTAATGTGGGTGTACAATTGTGTACACCTCTGCCTACCCCTTCGGGGAATACAGGCGTGATGCTATGATGCCATATTTTTTTTACTAATTAGTGTAACCTTCTTAGACATAAGAATAATTTCATCCGTCTGTGTTTCTTTCTTTCATTCCGTTTTTCTTTTGTCATCTTTCTGTCATTCTTTCTTGCCGTATTATTTATTCTATTTTGTTTTTCTTATAACAATATTTTTCACAAAAAACCATTCCTCACTCGACTCATGCACATAGGTATTTCTATGAAAAAGTTCTTGTGAATCGTCACGTGTAAATTCCTGTCACACAATACATTTTCATTTACAATATTTTACGTTAAAAACGGGCTAATAGGATGTCGACACAGTATTTAAGTGCTCTAACTACTTTGACTGCGCTCCCGCACACTACACGCTTCCGTTGGCTATGGTACAAGTTTTAAGCGATCCTGACGAGGTAAAAAAATAAAAAATAAAATTGTAGAAGTACAAAATCGAATTACTATTGATCCTTGGTTCTTAAAGAATAGGAATCAATTTTCAAAATGTTTTTTAAAAACCCGCAATAATATATCAAATTTCGAAGAAGAGTAACCTTCTGAACGTGTCATACTAATTAAATGTCAATGTTGTCGCGGTCAATAATTAGGCCCAAAAATCAGAAAATAAAGAATTTCTAAAATAAAATTTATTCTTTAGACTTGTGTTGTTTTTGTAAAGAAAAATACGGATTTGAGCACAGTTTGAACCTGCGCCTCACGGGTAAGTACTTCAGGCACTCTGCCAACTAAGCCATCCCGATCTCTTTTCACTACTCCGAATTTTTCTTCCTCATTTTAGATGTCTTATGGTGACGTCATCGCTATCTACTCAGTCCCATATATTCCATTAAAAAAAAATCTTTAGAGTTCGCTACGCATGCGATAATGTGTCTAAAATATTATTCTGTTTCTGTTATTTTCACACGAAAAATCGAATAAAACTCCATTCTAACTTCCATTCTTCTTTTGTTTATGTTCAAATCAATGCAATAGACCCGCCATGATTTTTTACATTAAAAAAAGTAAAATTTTCACGGTCTTTTTTCACCATAATGAAAACCAAATAGAGGTGCTTTTTGCTCTTAATTATTATCGCCAGTACTTCCAGACGTAACGCTTTTGACGTCATCACACTGGCGTACCTACCACAGTAACATTTACTTAAATAGATAATAATAATCCAAATTCCATTATGCTGTCAACATCTTAAAGGTATCTTTAACTCCTTTTTTAATATTTAAACGCGATTTAGATCCGATGGAATATATTCCTATAAGTATTTTTAGTTCAGTTTCAGAATTTATTTTGTTGTTATAAATGTCGACTCAAGAATTTTATTAATATGCAAACATATTAATAAAATTCTTGCGTCGCCAACTAGCGAAGTCAACTACGCTGGGGTCGGCTTCCAGTCTACCCGAATACAGCTTAAAACCAGTATTTTACATGGTGCAACTGCCCATCAGATTTCCACAACCCAGTTACTGGGTAATACGATGTATCGGGGTAAGACTGGTTGTTAGGTTACCGGGCCCCTGACTACCCGAAACTGCTGTCATAGATCTTTATTTGACAACCGCGACCGACCGTTTAACGTGCTCGCCGGGGCACGGAGGAGTCTCAATATTAAATGAAGGTCACCCATCCAGAATTGAACACGGCAAGGTTATCGACCGATCTGTGGGACTGCTACTTAACCACGAGCCCCTCAATTCCTATTTTATTTGTAAATCGCCGTAATCTGGTTTTTTGCGACCGTGTCAACGTCAGATACGATTAAATACTTAATAACACTGTGTTTACAATCAGTGTACTCTATAATATTTGCCTTTATTATGTAAAATATTGCTCTTTAAACATTTTTTGCTTCATTTGTACTTTAACATTCTATTTAATGAATTATTATATTTTTAAATTTCAGATTTTTATTGTTGATTGAAAAATTCATACGTGGGCAGGATTTGAACTCTATCTTTTTTTAAATCAAAAATGGATCTACCTTTTACCACCAACCCACTTGATATTAAGCGACGGTGTGGCCGAGGATGGAGCATGTAGATCCAGAAGAAATCTATTCACTCGACAGTTGGGGAATTGATGCAACTGCCCAGACCAGTCTCCCACAACGCTTGCACCGGACTACATCCTGAAACACGACTAGGTCGGTTCACGGAATGGTTTCGACTGGTGGGTGATAACTAAATAAATAAATAACCAGCCGCGGCCGAAGCGTCCCACCAGAGTTGTGTTGCCTGTTTTGCACAACCCACGTGCAGGGATTCCATTTTAAGGGTGCACTCCTACGGACGCGAGCAACTCAGCACCCAAAAAAGTTTCTCTAACATGTCGAGATAGTTTCGTTCGTAAAGCTTCCGGGATATTCATCTGAGGGCGCAGCTTCATATCTTACTCACGGCCGTATGATAAATTAAAAACTTTTAGTTAGGTTAGGTTAGAAAACAATAACATTAATATAATTTCCTTTCATCAATTTTTTCTTTCAACGCCGCGTTTGGTCGGGCGTGTGGCTACGTCACGTGTCGCGGATTTTCGCACAGAACAAGGATTTCGACAATGGTAATTGCTCCGGGTCTTAGCAAGTGTACATTTGAGATATGAGTCTGATAATTGCACTTAAATTACACGCGAAAATCTAAGATGCGAAGTCGAAATAATAAATATTAGGGATGGTGTCACATATCCCAAGGCCAGTTAAGAGCCTAGCAGTAGTTTTAACTTTGACACAAGGTTGATTACAAACGATACGTAATAAAAAAATATACATACATAGCCTGTATTCCCAGAAGGGCTAGGCAGAGGTATAGGTACAGAGTTGTACATTCAAATTTCATCAATGCTGTAATTAATTATCCTGTAATAGGTGGGAAATCTATTGTCATCTACCGGGCACAATTCTAAGCTTCAGGCTGTTACTGAGTATTTTCTAACAAAAATACCCAATAACAGTGCCTGAATCGTGAATCGAACCCAAGACCTCACCTTCAGCAGCCGCGCTTGCTAATAAACTAATGAGGCAATTATTTTCTTCTTCTTCCTGTGGTTGATGACCAACCTAGTGTCAGAGTTTAAACCACCCGTAGGTCTCTGACATGCCTTTACACACCATCGAGAACATCTCTCAGGTGTGCTGGTTTCCTCATGATGTTTTCCTTCACCGTGTTATGCAAGTGGCAATTATTATTTATTATGAGAATTTATTAATTTATTATGCCAGTTAGAAATAAAGTAAGACATGATTAATTTATTCGAACTAGTCTATTGTATTAGGATAACCCGGAAAGTGTGATTAAATCATCATCATCATCAATCATCAATACATATAATAAAAATATAACAGATCGCTGTCTGTACATGGAAGATCTATGAGAAAAAAATATTATTGGGACCTTTATCAACACAAATAGCACCCAAAACAATGATTGTTACAATTTTTGTCTGTTTGTCTGTGCGTTTGTGCACGTTAATCTCAGAAACGGCTTATTCGATTTAGATGTGGTTTTCAGAAATATATTTTGGCAAGCTTCACTTAACATTTCATGTTTGTTTCATGTCAATCGGTTACTAAATAAAAACGTTATGCCAATTTAAAGAATCACGTCGAACATTTGTTAATTATTATGAATTTGTGTTCATACACGACATGGTGTTAATTTATGACATCCACGCGGTCGGAGTCACTGGCACAACTATTTAATAAATAAATGTCAATACAAGAAGTTACATAAGATTTTAAACATGAATCAAACAGAACGCATGTTTTAAAACTCGTCACACAGAACAATTGGTCACATTTAACATTACCCCTAAAACCACCATCTTTTTTCCACTCGACCGCATAATGGTACGTAACCATAAAAACCGTTTTATGGCTCACGACCACCCGATTACCCCACGCGACGCAACTAAAGGAGAATTTACCAGTTCATCCTTTGAAGAGATAGCTATTATTATAGTAAAGTAAATCGATAGGCTTTCCCAGATTGGAATTTATGAAGCTCAGATAGTAGGAGGAAAAATTTTTTTTATGTTACGGAACCCTTGTGAGTCGTTTGCGTTTTTAGTGTTGTTTTACGGATCTCGGGTATGTTTGCTTGTGTTTTGTGAGAGAAGATTTTTCTATTAAAATTATTTTTTGGTATACTGGGACAACTTTACAGACATCACCGGTCCGTATACAGGTCAGTGAATATATAAGGTCATAATTTATTTGGTAATTTCATTTAATGGAGAAAATGTGTAAGAAATACGGAGTCATTTAAGCCATAATTAAAATTTCTACAATATTTTTCTTTCTTATTGTTTGCTATTCGTGGAGCAGTTTTCGTCTTGCTAGTACTATGGTTATTACAAATAATTTGTTATAACCATTTAATTCTTAGCTTAAGTGAATGTATTTGTCTTATATATTAACCCTTTCGAAGGAGATTGCCTAATAAATTAGGACCTCATATAGCGATGACGTCATGCTCATGACTGTATTTTTCTTCCCACTAAAATGTATAACTTTAGAGTTCGCTTCGCATGCGTTAATGTGTTTGAAAGATTTATGTGTAACATGTTATTACTTTTTCTTGAAAAGATGATTCTGTAAGTAGTAAATACATATTTAACTGGCTATAGAATAAATACTCGTGATTTTATCCCAAATGACGGTCTAACACCAAAAGGAGAGGAGAGGCCTTATTCCAGCAGTGGGCTTATAATGTAACAAAGTTATCCGAGTGCACTGGTTAACGGTACTCCTAAATTATGTGCTGTCATGCCGTGTGTTTTGAGTCGGTAGGAATCTGACATATCCCGTGCCATCAGGTGGGTATTCACGAGATTTTCCACACGATAATTTAAGAAAAAGTTTTTGAGGAGTTCCACATAATAGTAAAAAACAGGAAAAGTTTACGTCGGACTCGCCCACCGAGGGTTCCGTACAAATTTGTAGGTACATATTATAAATAGTTCAGGAATGGAGTCGTTTTAATTTTTTTTCGTACGTAATCAATCATCGTTCATACCGTTGATGAACCTCGATGATTGATTACGTAATTTATAAAGACTATATTAATATATATATACAAATGTATGTGTTTAGTTTTCAGATGTTTTCTTGTGCTTGTAGTATAAGACGATATTACTTGGCAAATTTCATAGTTCTAGCTCAACCGAAAGTACCCTATAAATTTGGATTCCCTTGGGAGTGTCGAAATATAAGTTTTTTTGCGGCATAAACGGCCATTTTTCACGATAACTTAGAAGTTTTATTTTTTCACAGCTTCAAGGGACTGTAGACTTCAGTATATGGTTTTAACTTCGACTCGATACCTCCACGCGTTCCCGAGATAAAGGGTTTTGACAGACAGACAACAAAGAGATCAAATCAAAGGGTAACGTTTTTTCCTTTTGAGGTGCGAAACCCTAAAAACAGGAGTTTGAACCCACAACCTTGCTTAAGAAATGATTCCGTAACCCACCCGCGCCACGATATCCTCAGTAAGACATTCAGATTCGTGAGCATATTAAAAACATTAGTACAGCAAAACAATCGATGAATCGAATCGTTTAACTCAATAAAACATTATAATACTAACATATCGCACACATTGCCAATAAATATTTTGCATCGTATCTGTAAGCAACTCGATTCCAGTATCGAGTAAAGCTCTCGATTTATAGCGAGAATCGAATAATTGATTCGTATCGCTACAGTTGGGATGAATAAATCTCCAGTGTCGATACCAAGGGATTTGAATGACGTAGTCTGATCAAAAAATAATAGAATCAAAAATGTCATCTGTATTCTTTGTTTATTTTGTTTAGTGACGTCATCAAAATTGCGTTGAGGCCACGAGGGAGTTTGTGATACTTACGTATATTTCACTAGCTGACTCCTTTCCGAAAATCGAAATTTCAAATATTTTGTTTATTCAATTCGTTTTTGTTAGAGATACGATTGAGCAAGATGGCTGCATGCTTCTTGCAAAACTCTGTTTTTTTTTTTACATAGCACGCCTGTCTCATTTCTCAAAGGGATAGGTAGAAGTGTACACAGTTGTACACCCATATTTCAGCAAATATTAAGTCTTATGTATGTGCGTATTATAAATTAATCTTGCTAAAAACGGTGAAGGAAAACATCGTCAGGAAACCATTACACCTGAAAGATTTTCTCGATGATGTGTAAAACCATGTCAGAGACCTACGGGTGGCTTAAACTCTGACACTAGGTTGTTCATCAACCATACGATAAGAAAAAGATATGTTTGAACAAATAAATGGTCTAGTATCTTGTATTCCATTCGGAAATAACCTAACCGATTCTATGTAAGTACCTATTACGTATTTCATTCAAAGTTCGCTCTAATTTGCTTATTTACATCAAAGTATACGCACTCTTGAGACATAACAAAATACGAAAATAATGGAATTATAGAAGATTGTGCTTACTCCACAATAGCCTGTTTTATCACAACGGGTATCTCTTTCGACAATCTTGGGGTACAAAAAGGATTTGAAAGATTCAAGGGTTAGTCGAGATGTAATCAATTATTTCTAACAATTTCACTCTAGATATTTAATGGAAACTTCGAATTTGTTGTGGGAAAAACGGTCGTGAGTAGGAATATGACGATCAAGAACCACGCGCGCATTTATGATGTGCAAGGCGGGCGGTCATTACCCCGGAGGGCACTGGTGGAATATATTTTAGTCGGTTTTTCTCTAAATTAACACGGGAGAAACCGCAGGGCACAGCTAGTTTTATATAAATAGTATTGTAATCTCTTAGGTTTTCGCGATCACTACACAATATAATAAAACAACTTTTAACTGGACTAATCGCGTGTATTATTGGTTTTTGTTTTTCCTGACGTGGCGAACACTTTGCAGCGGTCGTGGTCGCAGGAGTACTGCGACCACGAACGCTGCAAAGTATTGTACTCCTTGAAATAAACACGTATCATTCAATTGACCTTATCGATACTTTATCGATAATTTAGCCCGACAGTCCACTAATAAATAAATAGTGCAAAATCCAACACTGGACATTGAGGTTACCCTCAATGTCCAGTATCCTAACATTGATGACGACATGCATGACTGCCTCGTTGCTTCAGTGGCGGCAAGCGCTACTGAGCGTAAGTTCCTGAGTTCGATTACAGGTCAGGTAAAGTATTATTGAATTTTTCTGTTAGAAAATTCTCAGCAGCAGCCCGGAGTTGGGGAGTTAGGGAGTTGGTTGTGTGACACCCCCGTGCTTCGGAGTGCACGTCAAGCCATCGGTCCTGCGCCTGATCTCTCTCCAGTCGTTTCGGATTGCCGTCCCGTCGTAGTGTGCGTGTGAAGAAAGATGGAGTGCGCCTGTATTTGAGCAAATACTTCGTGGATTATAATATCTCCTGGGCTAATCTCCTAGTTAGATTAGTGGTATGACCGTTGGACTGACCAGTCAAAGGTCGCAATTTCGAATCCAAGGCATGCACTACTGACTTTTCGCAGTCATGTGCGTATTATAAATTCACCGTTATAAGCAAGTGATGATACACTTGCTTATAACGGTGAAGGAAAACATCGTGAGGAAACCAGCACACCTGAGAGATATTCTCGATGGTGTGTAAAGCCATGTCAGAGACCTACGGGTGATTTAAACTGTGACACTAGGTTGTTCATCAACCACACGATAAGTAGTAAAAGAAGTAAGTAGAAAGAGTGACCAAAATATGTTCGGGAGGCGCATTATACCAAAATTAATTTGAAAGTCTCCTCACCTCACAACTGACTAAATAACAACCCTACCTATACTCCTCCTGACCGTATTTCGGTCACGGCGGCCTATCCTCACAGAGATTAGCCAAGTACGCAGGAGATATTATAATGCACAAGTTTATGCGCAAACACAGGTGCTCTTCCTTCACTTTCATATTCCGATGGGACGGCAATCCGACACGACCGGAGACAGATCAGGCGCAGGACCGACGGCTTTACGTGCCTTCCGAAGCACGGGGTTGTCACACCACCAACTTCCTGACTCCGGGCTCCTACTGAGAATTTCCTTACAAAACATCCCAATAAAACTTTGCCCGACCTGGGAATCGAACTCAGGACCTCACGCTCAGCAGCCGCGCTTGCGTCCACTAGACCAACGAGGCAGTCAACCCTACCTATAACTTAAAGTTAAACTGTAGTTACTTACGTACCCTCATAATAGTTATAATAGCTCTCTGGCTTATCGTTGGATAACCGATACAAGTCGCGGTAATTGTTTGAGTCCTGACATATCCATAATTAAGTCATAAAATATTATGATACTACCTTCTGGCCGCTACTTAATAACGGAAAACGTATATGAAATTTATACACGGTCCTATCCGAAATCCAGCGCTGCCACATTTCGGTGGAGCAGCATATGCTGAGATAGCAACCATTTTTGGTTTTAGCAGTTTTTTTTGTTTTTTGTTTTTATTCTTGTTTTAGCGTCGAAGAGTGTTTTTTAATCATTATGCTTCTTTACTGTTATTTTTTTTTTTTCTGTATTTGCTACTGGTATCAGAATTAATACTTGCTTTCTTTCTTTTTTGTTCTTCCTTAAATTACTTAAAAAAGTGCGCTTGTGCATGTGTGTTTTTGTCTATGTCCCATCTTTTTCTGTACCATAGTCACTGTATTACCATAGGTATTCTAAATCTTAAACTTAGCCTATGTTACTCGGAATAATGTAAGGGTTATCGATACCCCATACATCTGAATCGGTTCAGGGGTTTAGAAGTTATGGTGGAAAAAAAAACTTACAAACATGAACACAAAAATTATTACACTCCTTTTTTAGGCAGTCGTCTAAAAACAAACTTTTAAATACAGCATTTTATGTTCACTACACCATGCTTAACGCACTGGTTTGGGTAATACATCTATGTATGTATTATCAAAACAATCATATAGTTTCCCCATAAATTTATCTAATACATCCTCAAACAATAGTTCCTTACCCACTATGAAGTAAGCCACTATATTAAGTTTATGTACCTACCTGTACGACGTGTATGATTGGATGTCGATAACCTGACATCCAATCATACAACCTCGTCCCGTGGGTTAAAGCTGGGGACACACGGGCCACTCGACAGTCGCATGGTTGGGTACAAGTTGCAGATTAAATATTTCATATTTTGTAGGCCCACATGTGGCCGTGTCGCTCCACATTTACCAAACGTGTTCACTTATCGCTAACCTGCCGCTACCGTATATTTAGCATATTTTTTTTTATTCATAATGGCCTTGCCCTTTACCGCCACCTCACATGATATTAAGCGATGCTGCGGTCGACGACGGAACACGCTTAACCAGAGAAATCAATACATTAAAAAACTATAAGCAAAACGCTTCGTGCATAAGGGTGGATTGTGTATCATAAAAGGTACTATCTCAGTTGGTCAGTAGGTTTTTAGTAGTTTTAGCAGGACTGGAACTAAGTCTCAAAGTCCACGATAATAGTAAGTTTTAATAGGATATATATAGAGATGTTTACGACAGTGTGTAGAGTTCATATATATCAGAGGTCCACAGTTAAAAATCGGACACGAAATTATTCAACCACACGTTAAGAAGAAGCAGGACTATTCCGAAAATATCGACCGGCTTTTAATATAATTTATTAGGAAAAATGATTATTTTATCATTACGGCAAAATTATTAAAAAAATGTGATCCCAATTGCTGCAGTATAAATATGTAACGTTAATATTAAAAGCAACAGCCACCGACCAAATACATAGTTCAGTCACCGGTCACCTGTGTCTGTCACCAGCCACCGCCACATAACAGCCGCGTCTGGCTTTGGGTGGTCCACTGAAGTCTGTCGTGAGTTGCCCGTGAGTTGCTCGTGTGTGCCCCGCCTATCGATTCAATTTTATTTACTCTGGTCACGTGGGGATGTCACTCGGAGTCACACAGTAACTTTGATTTTGTATTGTATTGGTAATCTGTTGTCAATGTTTTCGAGTTTCAAATTTTTTCTTCGCTTTTATCTGTGATGTAATAACTTATTACCCATAAAAAAATTATACATGCGAAAGTAATTCTGTTTGTTTGTTTGTTAAAGTAACAAACATACAAACAAACAGAGTTGATTTCACGACTAAACAGTTGAACGGATCGTAATGAAATTTGGCAAGGCGATAGATTTCACTTTGGAGAAGGATATAGGCTACCTTTTGTCACGCAGTCGAAGTCGCGGGCACCAGCTAGTATTTTATATTTATTATACTTTATTAATTAATTAATGCATTTTCAGTAACTGTTAAGTGGAAGATTACACAAGTACACATTCACGTTTCATATACGCCGATATTGTCTACCAGACACAATTCTACACTTCGGGATTCTGAGAATTTCCTAAAAGAAAATAAAAAAATAAAAATAACACTTCCTGACCCGGTAATCTAATAAAACACACAGTACAACGGTTGACCACAAACAGACACATTTATTATATTTCCATAAAGATGCACAGGTAATACAATATTTGAATAGTATACTTTTTTATCACTAGTTGTCGTGACTATATAGGTAGTAGTGTTATTCTAATTAATTTGATATACATATTTTAACATCACCACTTATCAAAATAATCTAAACACACAACATCCACGCTCAAAATTTTAACAACTCTAATACCTAAGCAATATCACAAATTCCTAACTTATTAACAAAAACATTATGTTTTACACAATTTAAACTTTTCGTTAAGATATCAGCAGGCATCTCAGATGTTGACAGCTATACAACTTTTATAATTTTATTAAAAACTGCTTCTCGTATAAAATGATACCGTACATCTATATGCTTAGTTCGTCTGTGTAATAAAGGATTTTCTGTTAACTTTTGAGCTCCTTGATTATCATTATATATTACTATAGTAGAATTAAAGTTAACAATTTCAGATAATAAACCTTTTAAATACATTGCTTCTTTACATGCCTCTGCGATGGCCATGTATTCTGCTTCAGTACTGGATAATGCTATGGTTTGTTGTTTTTTGCACTCATAGGACACTACACAGCCTGACAATTTAAAACAAAATCCTGTGTAGGACTTCCTATCAATAGTATTAGATGCCCAGTCTGCATCTACAAAGCCCTCCAAATCACAGTTATCCTTTTTATACATCAAACCATAAGATTTAGTTTTTTGTAAATATTTTAAAATTCTTTTAAGATGATGCCAATGAATAGAGTTGAAACAATTATTAAATTGACTTAAGTAACTAACGCTATATGAAATATCGGGACGTGTTAGAACTGACAAGTACATAAGACTACCTATAAGTTGTTGATAGGGAAACTTCTTGTCAACACATTCTGCCCTTTCTAGTTTTAAATTAAATTCCATTGGAGTATCTTTAGTATTACAATTATCCATACAACATTTTTTTAGGATTTTGTTAAGATATTGTTCTTGATCAATGGATATACAATTATTTTCATATATTTTTACTCGCATACCCAAACATTGTTTCAACTGGCCTAAGTCTTTTATTTTAAATTTTGACATAATATTTTGCTTTAAATCATTAGTCATCTCTTTACTATCCGAAAAAATGAAGAAATCATCAACAAAAATTGCAATGAAGACCTGCCCTTCTTTACACCTTTTACTATAAAGACATGGTTCTGATTTTGACTTCATATAATCTATTTCAATTAAATAATCATTTATCTTCGCATTCCATGCTCTTGCAGACTGTTTTAATCCATAAATTGCTTTTTTTAGCTTAAGAACACAATTACTTGGACAGTTTAGACTAGGTGGGGCCTGCATGTACACACTTTCATTTAAGGGACCGTTTAAGAAAGCTGTAACTACATCAAGATGAGTAATTTCAAAGCTAAGCTTAGCACTTATAGTAAACAACAGTCTTAGTGTTGAGTACCTGAGGACTGGTGAATATGTCTCCTTAAAGTCAACACCCTCCTGCTGAGTGAAGCCTTTGGCCACAAGTCTTGCCCTATATCTGGTACTGTTGTCATTTTCCAGCTTTTTCTTGAAGACCCATCTGCACTGTATTACTCTATCTGCTTCATTACGGTTTATAATTTCCCATGCTTGGTTTTCTTCAAATGCCTGAATTTCATTTGACATGGCCTGCTGCCATTTATCCTTTTCAGTACCTTCTGTTGCTTCTTCATAGGTAATTTCTTCATTACACAACTCCTGTTCATTGCTTCAGAATTTTCCTCCTGTACTGATTGTTGATTTTCCCTTTTTAAATTATTTATTACCACCTGAGCAGTGTTGTCACTTCTCTCCATTATGACTACATCTCTACTTGTACAAATTTTTCTGGTTTCTGGGTTATAAAGTCTGTAACCTTTGGTATTTTCAGAATACCCTACAAGTATAAGTTTGATCGCTTTCTTATCCCATTTTAATCTCTTACTTTTAGGAATATCCATCATTGCAGGACTAACAAATACTCTAACATGACTGAGGTCAGGTTTTTGTCCTGTCCATACCTCAATTGGTGATTTTTGGCTTAAACCTGAGGCCGGCGACCTGTTTTTCAGATATACTGCCGTGTTGACTGCCTCAGCCCAAAAATGTTTCTCCATGTTAGCATCAAAAAGAAGACATCTAGCACGTTCGACAATTGTTCTATTGAATCGCTCACTAAGTCCATTCTGCTCCGGAGTATAAGGATTTGTTTTTTGATGGATTATTCCAGATTCTTTCAAGTGTTTCTCCATCACATCTGAACAGAATTCCCCTCCATTGTCGGTTCTCAATACTTTTATCTTTGTCCCTTTTTGATTCTCAACCATACTTTGAAATTCCTTGAAACATTGTAGGACCTGATTCTTCTCTTTTAGGAAGTAAACAAATGCCATCTTGCTAGCATCATCAACAAATAACAGAAGATATCTTGCTTGTCCAAGAGATCGAACCTCCATAGGTCCACAAAGATCTGAATGAACCAAATCTAGCACTTTCTGACTTCTGTGATCTGATAGTTGAAATGGTAAACGAGACTGTTTACCCTCACAACATACTTCGCAATTAGATTTCTGAATATCAGCCTTCATATCATATGAAACTCCTCCTACTATGCCATTTTTCATTATCTGTAAATCGCGACTATTGATATGTCCTAACCTTCTGTGCCATTGCTTGGCATCCACCGATTGAACTGCTGCTGCGAACACCTTCTCTGACTTAATTGTATCCAGTTTGTACACACCATTTTTCAAGTTTGCTACTCCGATAAGCTCGTCCCGTCCATTATGAATATAACAAGCATCTGTTTTAAATATAACTTTGTTTCCATTTGCTATCAACTGGCTTACCGATAGTAGGTTTGTCGTTAGGTTAGGTATATACAAAATGTTTTTTACTTTAATGTCAAACTGAGACTTGTGTACCTTTGTAGTGATCTGTGTATCTCCGGCATATGAAACTGGCACAGTCATATTATTAGCAACTATTATTTCCTTTATATCGTGTACTTGTCTAATTTTCAATAAGCTTTTCTTGTTAGATGTCATATGAGCGCTTGCTCCTGAATCTATATTCCATTCTTCGCTGTTAAATTCACCATTGAAAAAAGCAGCACTAAAAACATTTACTTGTTTTTCTTTTAGTTCAGGACATTGGTTTTTATAGTGCCCAATTTTCTTACATTTGTAACATTTTACAATTTTCTTGACAAATGACGGAGTATTGCTCATATTTGACAGTTGACCTTTTACATGGTTGCCGGCTTTATGTTTACGTTTTGACCATAAAGCGACTTCACTGTCAATGCTGCCAACTTCAGAAGAACTCATATCTAGTAGCTTCGTTTTTATGACGTCAGAACTAATGGCGATTCCAGAATGTTCTATTGCCATTATCATGGGTGCAAATTTTTCTGGAAGCCCCGCCAATAGCAATGATTCGATCCATTCTTCGTTTATTTCAAAGCCTGTACCTTTTAGTCTTTACGCAGTTTCCACTATTTGACTCACATAACTTGTCATGGTTTCACAATTATCCAATCGAATTGAAATTAACGTTCGAAGTAAACAGATTTTTCTCGTGAAACCACTATCATCAAATAACCTTTTGAGTTTCATCCACAAATCTTTAACTTTAGTTTCATTTTTGATATGCACATATAACTTCGGATCAATAGTCATTATCAACTTGGCTTTCGCTTTTCTGTCTTCTACTTCACATAAGTCGTTCGGAATGGCGTCTATGTCAATCCCTTCCAACACAAGAAAATTTCTTGCTGCAAAGGCCCAGTCATCGTAATTTTCTCGACCTTTTAATTTCGGCACATTTACTATGTAACTGCCCGACGACATTTTCTGCACTTCGTTACTAATTACACGATATAAAAATAAATTCCAGTAAATTCAAATTTTAATCTTTGGGTTTAGCCTCTAGGCCCATAACCTAATAAAACACACAGTACAACGGTTGACCACAAACAGACAGATTTATTATATTTCCATAAAGATGCACAGGTAATACAATATTTGAATAGTATACTTTTTTATCACTAGTTGTCGTGACTATATAGGTAGTAGTGTTATTCTAATTAATTTGATATACATATTTTAACATAATCGAACCAAGGACTTTCACTCTCAGTAATTATGACTACATGCAATACAATTTCTTCAATGCAATAATTGTAAATATAATAGAGAACAGTTGCTTACTCCATAAAAATGAAATAGCAAGTTATTTTCTGAAAATAGCGCAATCATTTCTTACTCCAGGTTTGTGTCCTCGGGAAATTATTGCAGGAATTCTTCCAGGAAATATTAGCCACGTCATTTTGTAAGTAGGAGAGACATACAAGCTTTTATTTTTAGGTATGAATAGATGCTATATTAAGACAAGTACTGAGAGGACTTCAGTTGCGTCTAGCCGGAATAAAAACTATGTGTGTGTGACAAATTTCATCCAAATCCGTTCAGTAACCATGGCGTAAAGAGACAAATATAATATAAATAGGATATCATTATTAATACGTGATGCTATAAACCTTTGTACCCCTTTGTATGAAAATTACGCGGACATAGGAGTATGAAATTCGGCACAGTTAAAGTTTATATGGAGATGGAGTGCAGAAAGCTAATAGTATTATATAAAGTGCATTAAAATCAATATTACACACACTATCAAGCGTTTAACACACACACACACACACACACACCCACACGCACAAACCCATATATCTTTGACAATTCTCTTTATCTTTTTTTTAAAACGTTGCCCCACACTAGGAATTTCTTCCTGCGTCGTGGGTGCGTTTACAGACATATAATCTCACATAAACACACACCCAGACCCGGAACAATTATCCATAGATCGTACAAATATTTGCTTCGTGCAGGAATCGAACTTGCGACACGCAGCGCAGCAGTCGATCTCTCGACCACTGCGCCAACCGCGCTGTCTGAACCATAGAACATTATTAACGGTGAAATTTCAAATTTCAATAAATATTGGTCGATTTTCGACCAATGGGCAACCACTAGTATATGTGATTACACAATTAGCTATATAAAAAGTGGTAAATAATGTACAAAACTATACAGGAACAAGTTATAAAAGTGTAGCAATTACACCTTTAGATTTACTAGCAATCCGGAGTTCCGAATACTGAATGGAAATAGGCACACAACTTTTTTTAGTGTGGAAATTCCATCATGGCCGTTCTGCTGACCTCATGCTGATTAAAAACCGCAAGGTTCTACTCTAACTTTTACCGAGGTCTCAGGTTCGTTATGGCAATCGCCGCGACGCAAGCAGGTTTTGCTCCGTCGCAAGGTGTCAGCGGGCACTCCAGGGCTTGTGCGGGCTGACTAAGTTAGCCTGCACCGTTATTCCACTGTGGCGGACGTGCAAAGCGCGGTGCGCGGCCGTCTTAGGTCTGGCGCTGGTCGGGCGGGGTACCACCCATGTTCGCCGCCCGCAGTCCACGGGCTCACGGTGGCCGGAGCTCGTTGAGCGCCTTCCGGCGCCTGGCTCACCTTCTGCGACAGGGGTGAGTGGGGTTCGCCTCGCTCTCCCTTGCCGCCGCCTCCTTCGCGAGATTCACCTCCTCGCAGAAGTCAGCGACGGCTCCCCATACACTCTCGCTCCCGACAATGTATCTAATCACGACCGGAAGCGAGAGGTCGTCCGCCCCTACGCACCAGACTTACCACACAATAAATACATTGGTGAAAAAGGGCGTACATTTCATGTGTGCTCGTTTCCTCACGATATTTTCTGTAACCATTTTAAGCATCTGTTTATTAGTTTCTATTACGTACAGGAACTAAAAACGTGGTGCATTCATTGAATTCAAACATTTGACTTGCCAGTCCAACGGTCATACCACTAGGCATAATAACACAGCATCACACCTGTAATCACTGGAGGGATAGTCAGAGGTGTACAGTCACGAGCACCAATATGTAATCACAAACTTTAAAATCTCACTGATAATATCTCTAGCGTGTATCACTAAGATAATTACGTGTGCAGGACAGATAGAAGAGCATTTTATTCTGCATAGAGACCTGCATGAATACTTCTATTTTATTTCAGAAAACTTTTTATGTTTAGGTAAAACAGTGCAAAGGTATACATGTTTGTTCTCGTGCCTGTACATACCTGTACTTCTACATTTCATCAATGCAGTTATTAAGTTCCATGCACAACTTCAAACTTTTTCTTACTGAGAATTTCCTAACAGAAAAATCAAATAACACTGCCGGACCTGGAAATCGAACCCAGGACCTTATGCTAAGCAGTCGCGCTCTTGAACACTAGACCAACGAGGCTAAATAATAGACTACAAAACTAAATTTTTATTTCTTTTTTTTTTTGCACACCGATAAATGTTGGAAGAAAGATATAAAAATATCTGCAATGTTCAATTTGATATTCCATTATAAGAGAAATCACAATATTGTATCGAATCAACGTCTAGTGCGGTGACTTTCTGGATTCCCAGTTTCCCACTATATTGCCTTGAGTAGTCCCCTAGTAATCTACGTTTCACAGCACTGCTTACAACTCGTGTCGAATAATAAGAAGCACTCAGTAATTTTCTTTACATTACAGCATGGGAATAAAATTGTAGAGAAACTCTCAACCTGGGTCTTTGTACCGGTACAAATTAGGTTGTACTGCAATTTAGTTACATGAATCTCAGTACGGGGAGGTGTTATTTATTTTGCGACGTATCAAGGAAGATAGCATCACGCCTGTATTCCACGAAGGGGTCGAAAGAGATGCTAGTTGTACACACACATTTCACCAATGACTGCTTTGTTGGTCTAGTGGCTGCAAGCGCGGTGGTTGAGCGTAGGGTCCTGAGTTTGATTCCCAGGTCGAAATATTATTGTTATAAAGTATAATTTTGTACTTTTGCGAGTAGAGTGAGTGTAGTAGTGTGACACTACGGTGCTTCGGAGAGATCGTAAAGCCATTGATCCTGTGCCTGATCTCTCTCCGGTCGTGTCGAATCCCGTCCCATCGTTAGGTCATCGTTGAAAATAATTCCGCTCGATTGACATTGGAAATATGGCAGTTCGTAATTTAAAATGCCAAAATGTCTTAAAAATATTTATAGATTCGGAATAATATGAAGACAACATGCTTTAAATCTATTCACACCATTGTGGATAGCAAATAAAAGCTTGAGTTTGAGTTAAAATTGAGGCAACAGTAATGTAGGTAAATTTATTTTTAAGTTACGAATTGTTTTAAGGCGTCTATTTAATATTGGAATTGGTATTAGTTTCAAGAGTAACCCCACTTATTAGTGA
Organism: Xylocampa areola; assembly: GCA_935421205.1. Lineage (NCBI taxonomy): Eukaryota > Metazoa > Arthropoda > Insecta > Lepidoptera > Noctuidae > Xylocampa > Xylocampa areola. The sequence continues at coordinate 14,487,938 of OW285220.1, forward strand.
TAGCCTCAAATAAAGCCCCGTGCGTATTTCTCACAACCGGCGCGCGTATATGACCAGATAGGTATATGAACGTAGACGAAGCTAAATGAGTATATAAAGATCGTAGCAGGTGACTTTCTATAGTATCTGCTTATCCCCATGAGAAAAAGATGTAATTTTTTATGTGTGTATTGTTACGCCACGCCGTAAGTCCAGGCAGAACCAGCCATGCCCGCGATGCCAGCCATGCCAGTCATTCGAACCATGCCACTCATGCCAGCTGTGGCACCCTTGCCACACATGCCATTCATGCCACTCATGCCAGCCATGCCACTCATGCCACCCTTGCCACCCACGCCACTCATGCCACTCATGCCAGCCATGCGCCTCATGTCAGCCATGCCACTCATGCCACCCTTGCCACCCATGCTTCTCATGCCAGCCATGCTAGCCATGCCAGCCATGCGTCTCATGCCAGCCATGCGTCTCATGCCAGCTATGCGTCTCATGCCAGCCATGCGAACCATGCCAGCCATGCCAACCATGCGAACCATGCTAGCAATGCGACTCATGCCCGCCATGCCACTCGTGCCAGCCATGCTCAGCTATGCCAGGCAAGCAGTCAACGACCGCAAACATAAGCGTACCATTACTAGCAACCCTATACCGTGACAGCTGTGACGTCACAACCGGTGTTGTCTAAAGTAGGTGGGGATTAAATTATTATTAACAGTGGAAGCTCAGTTTTGGTTTGTATCCGATCCAGCCAGTCCCTTGCTGTCCTCCCACCAACGACGCCCTAAGTCGAGGCGTACCCCGTAGGGCGTGCCCTTAGCATGTTGTCACTTAATTTATAAGTTGAATGCCCTGGGGCCTTAAAATTATTAAAGCAACCACAGGAAAGCCCGGTTAAGCTGTCGACAACCTCCTAGGTTGACCTCTGAGATGCCCTACACACCAAAAAAAAAACAGTTTTGGAATTTATCTTGTTCTGTACTGTTTGGTAGCCGGAACTCTGTCCAAATTGGTGTAAGTTTATAAATAGTACAATATATAACTTGATTATTTGAAACATGTGTTTCTGTTCCCTTCCGTTTCAGTATGTGATATCCGCAGTAGATATGTAGTTCTAATCAGTAATAGAAGTTTGACTCAAGGTTCAAGAAATAAATACAACGTTTATAAAAACCGTAAGTTTATTTAATAGTTCAACTTTTATTATAATAATCACATAATTTACATAGTTTTCTCTTATAAATATATTCATTTCAATCTTGAAGGCGTTTTTCAAATTGTAAATGGAAAAAATAATAAAAATTATTTAATTATTAGATTTAAACTTCATTTTATAAATAGACATAGTTAATTTTTTTGTGCAGATATTTACAGATAATATTTTATTTTTGTGACGTCTGACTCTCATTGCTTTAAGGTGACTTTCCACCAAAGGCTGTGCGAGGAAGCGGTGCGGTGAGCGAGAAAAAATCAACCAATTGGTAGCTTTATAGTAATATCTTAGGTTCTCGCAATTACTATATGAGTAGATTATTATAAAACACATTGCAGTTTGTGGTCGCAGGATAACTTATTATGATGATCCTGCGACCACGAACGCTGCAGTGTTCAAAACGTCAGGGAAAATAAAAAATACACGTGATTAATCCAGTTAAAATTCTATTATAACGTGCGACACGTCACCGATGCACAGGGTGCGGGGGATCAACACCATTCTTAAGGTCACCATTAATAAGTCGAAATGCTCGATCATAGCACTGAATACATACCTACACATGTGCACATAAAAGGTGTCACGAGCAGTCCTAGCAAATATTTGTACTAAGTTTAAATTCTAGAATATTTAAGTCATAATAACATAGCTGTAAGTTCTTTTTAAATGTATACTAACAAAATATGGGCAACATGTCTGACATAAACAAATTTTATTTTATTATATTATGGTTGATTTATTTTATGAAAGAAGAAAGAAAACGTTTTTATTCCCACTTTCCTAACCTCGCATAGCACAGTTCGTCTGTAAAAAGGATTTGTACATCTACAATAAGAGCGAGATATGTGTGGTAAATGCACCCCGTAGCACACCAATTCACTCACCATAGCTTAAGTCAGAAGAATAACTCTATTTCACAGCTTCGCTGCATCTCCTTGCACTGCATTACTTCGCACAGTATTGATGGAAAACCACCCTTAGCGGCTTGAGCTGAACTGGCCGCCATTTTTCATTACAAATTCATAGCATATTAAAAAATATTAACAAAAACATTGTGATATGTCATATTACTTCGTATTTTAAAATAAATAACCTCCTCCTTTTTGAAAGTCGGTTAAAAAGCGCCTTCCAGACGAAAAAAACTCAATTAATTTACAAATATTAAATTGATATGGAAGAGTTCTGCTATAAATTCTATATTTATCTTATTTATTATTAGTATTATTTAATTGTTGGCATTCTTTGGAATTTACATTTTTATATAGTCTTTGAAACATTTATTTACAGATCACACTGTATTGTCTCCGTATGCTATCTCTCGGGCATCTGTAACAAAATGAATATGATTTAGTATGTTTTAACCATTCTTGAGGATTCCCATAGAACAATGGAACGGAATATCGTGGGCTAAAACTTTTAGACCGGATAAGAAACACCTTGATCCGTTCCCGGACAAATAAAATCAATATAAACAAATACAATCCACTCTTCTTATAATGAATAGATTTCTTCTGGATCTATGTGTTCCATCCTCCGCATAACATCAGGCGGGTTCGTGGCCAAACGTAGATCCATTTTGGATAAAAAAATAACATGTCTGTTGTTTCTGGAGACACATTCATATTAATTAAGTAATGATATTGTCAGTTTGTCTCGCGATATAGGGCTCAGCTGATGAATAAGGGCTCCGTTCGAGTTTGAAACTAGTCGGGTAATCCCGAAAAATTCACGTGTTTATGTACCGACTGTATTGTGAATGTTCAAGAATCGTTAACTCTGCTCTGACGCACATAACGCCGCACAGATGCGCGCGTACTTACTACGAGAATAAATCACACAAGATTCTTTTCATATTTCATAGGATTTTTGGCGAAAAAAGCAGCTCTCAATGTGCGTTAGTTCTAAGAGCCGATTTTATCAACGTCAGATAACTTCTATCAGACCAATAAATATAAATTTTGGCAGTACTTAAACGGCAACTCTGTCAAAATTCAAATTTATATATCGTCTTAAATCGCTTTACGATTTTGGTAAAATCATTCTTATGAGATTTTCGGGAGCATATTTATAACTGTCTTCATGATAAACGATGTGAATAAATGCTTTAAAAACACTTTTACATGTCAATATTTGAAGTTTTTTACACGACTGCCAGAAAAAAGGAGTGTAATGTTTGTGGTCTTAAGTAGGGCAATGAATTTGCGTTTGCTGAAGCGTGATTCATAAAGCCTAAATATTTAAACAAAGTGTACTCTCATTAAATAAATGAATTACTATTTTCACATAAATAGAGTTGAACAAATTAATTTTAACATTTTTGTATAATAATATTCGTGAGACACATTCATATTAATTATTGTTCAACGGTTATTACTCACTTGCATTCTTCGGGATTGCCCGACTAGTTTCGCGACCGTATTCTTTTTCCATTTAATATAATAACTTTAGAGTTCGCTAAGCATGCGTTAATGCTTTTCAAAGATTTATCTTGAACGATGACAGTTATTTCAAAAGTATCTATATTTATATTAATTAATACGCTAAGAGAAAATTTCATACTAGGTAGGCTATGAAGATTAATCCTAAGAATACTGCGCGTCGGAGGAGTATGAGATTTGACATAGTAAAAGTTTATATATTGAAGGAGAACAGAGAGTTTTCATTTCTTACTTTTTTAATTAAAAAGCACGCCTTTTTTTCACACCTTTTGTGTACCATAGCCACTTAATTTGTATTTTTTAAACCTTACTAGCTTATGTTACCCGGGACTATGGAGGGATTCCAACGATACCCCATACATATAAATTGGTTCAGGCGTCTAGAAGTTATGGTGGAATAAGGAAACTCACAAACATACATACACACAAACATGAACCCTAAACCCTAAACACTCCTTTTTTATGTAATAACTAGTGGTCCTCCCTGGCTTCACTTGGCAAATTACAGATCGCACCCTAGAGATTTTTGTATCAAAATATAGATAGATAGATAGATAGATTATACTTTATTGTACACTGAACAGAACTTAAATATGAGATAATAAAACAAACAAGAATGGTACAAATGGCGGTCTTATCGCTAAAAGCAATATATGTTATTTTGATACAAAAATCTCTACCATACAAACTACCGACACCTGCGGTGGTGGCTTTTCCAAAATTTTCTTTCATACAAATGAAATGACACAAAAAATATCAGCCAAACCCGTACGCAATTTATTATATAATTTATACCATAGTTATTATATTGCTAATAACCTATGTTACCCAGAAAAGTGTAAGGATTCGAATGATACCGCATACATCTAAATAGGTTCATGCATTTAGAAGTCAAACATACATATATACATGAACTCTAAAAACGTAACACTCCTTTTTTGGGCAGTCGTGTAAAAATATAAATGACGGTCGAATTTCCATCGCTTAGCAACCACCAGTTACAGTAATTTGTTTAGATTCAGTAGAATATCTAAACAAATTGGGTAAGTGGAAAGGACCGATCTCCCAAAACAATAGTCCCCACAAATTTGGGGTCCATAAAATCAAATATTTATTGAAACAAAATTGTCTACAGTTAAATTTGGTTAGGTTTCTATTGTTTAGATAACATTAATGATTTCTGCCGATGTATCTTCCTGTTGTTTTAGGAATAGATTGTAATTTGAATAGTTAAGTGGGTTGGATTGGACAAATAGAACAACGACTCTCATAAAAATCTTCGACGCATTACTTTCTTCAATTTGTCGTAAAGATTTTATATGAGAGTCAGCGACTACGTCGATAGGTTGATAGGTCAGCGCCGAGTGACTCAGCTTCGATTCCCGGACGGGACTAATTTGTTTGATCAACAGATACTTTCTCTGGGTCTTTATATACAATATGAGTCTTCATAAAGTGCACAGTTATGAAATTGAGTGACACAAGACATAATTTTATCGAGGGAAAATTAATACAAAATAATAAATATATTAAATTATTATTTTTTTGTTATTGTATTCCTACACCTTTTTTGCACTTTATGAACACACAACTAAATTTAATTTCCGATAAAAAATTAAGTGTTTATACAAAACCTTTTTATTTACCATTTATTTCTAATTTTACTGAATGGAATGAATGAATGAATATTCAGTAAAATCGGAAATAAATGCCGTAAAAGACGGATGACTCACTTTTATTAATATTACCTTGTGCTACTAGTTTAAATTTGCGAAAAATTTGGTTTGCTGTATTGTTATTTGACTTAACTGTTTCTTTTTTTTATAGTTACTTATTGTAATTTTCTTAATAAATATTGTATTATGTCTTATAGCTTCAATACTGTTCTGTAAAATGTGAGTATTATATGGACATTAATGTTAATCTTTACATTAAAGAAGTACTCTCATATAACAGCCTATGACCGGGTATTATGAGTTTGTCATGCTCACTAAAATGTCTTGCTGATGGTGGCGTTGTGTATTGGGTCGTTGAGTTCCCTTCAAAATGGTTAAGTTTAGCGATGCTGATGCGCACGTCATACTCGTGAACGTGTTGGGACTGGTCAGCTCGTAATAGCTCTGGTTATAATTTTGGCTTTTTATATAATTAAAATTCTGCCTTTTCTTCGTCATTAACCTGCATTATTCTCACATTAATAAATTTTAATTGTAATGAACACATCATTTTAAAAGAGTGTCTATGGAGTTTCTCGCCGGCTCTTCTCCTTAAGACCAACTTCTTGGAACCGTGCACCTAGCTTTGACTTTTCTTAAGTGCCTGTAATAGGCCTATTTGAAATAAAAAAATTGAGTTTGAGTTTGAATTAAGCATTTTCTTTATACTAAACTCGCAACAATGTAAGAAGTCCGATTTCACGTTTCTCATTTTACATTTACAGTATGAACGTCTTCGTAAGAAATTGAAAAAACAAATTCATAATCCTTAATAATTACTATGTTACCCATACACTATAACAACGAGTATCATTCGTAAACCTCAAGTTTAACTTTATATTGAAAAAAATGCACTAAAAAAAGAAACGTCAAATCGGACTTCTTAGATTGTCGCGAGTATAGATTGTCATTAGACTAGAGAGAACTACTGTTATTCCATGTATTATCAGTAAATTCTTAATAATTTTATGTGGGTGAAAATGTTGAATAATATGTTTATATATTTTCAACTATCGATATTCAAATACTATACAAAATTCCGTCATTTACGGTGGATTTTCTAAAGTTTTCGTTCACATAAACCTTGTTCAACCTGCCACTTGAAAACACGACAAAAAAAGAATCGGCCAAATCGGTAGAACGGTTCTCAAGTGATGATCTTCGATTTTATTTATATAAGTAATTCTTGCAGAAAGGCCTTGAACAAGTCCTTAAATTTTTACGGTATTTATAAAAATAGTACCTAGTACATAAAAAAATGCAATAAGAAAGGAGCAACTAATTATAAGCTAAACTACTTCTTTCCAATGAAAAATAATTCGAGTAGAAAACAATAACAATGGAAAATGTTCGATGTTTTTCCATCTACAATCTACTCCTTTACAACTCTTTTTCAAATTGGAAAATGAACACGGTTCCTCATAAAAAACAAGTTCTAGAAATGAAAATAAAAGCCTTCGAGCTATAAATTTAATAATGAAATAATATATCATAAAGATTCTCAATGGACAATAAATAAATAAAAAAAGACGATGCAAAGGAGACAAACTTTAAAATAGAAGAATAATAAAAATAGAAATAAGAAAAAAAAAGAACTTTTTGAACGTGAGCAGTAGGCTTACTCTTGAATACGCATGTGTCATGACGCATGTGTCATGTTCGTGAACGGGGCGCTGTCGGTTGGGACTGGTCATCTCTAAACTGTCATAGCAAAATGTTGAATTGTTAAACTAAACTCTTTTAGTATTGGTAGTATTTTTGTAACTCTTACATTGTTCTCACATACTATTTTGCAACAAAAACAGTGTAAACAATACTATTGTAAAAACCTATATGATGAAAAAGAGTAACCGTGGAGTTTCTTGCCCGTTCTTCTCCATAGGAATCTACACTTTGGAACGTGGCAACTAACTTCTGACAATTCAAAAGTGCCTGTAAATGGTTTATTTGAAAATAAATGATTTTTCTTTTGATTTTGATTTTGAATATAATTCCGCTCGATTGACATCAGAAATATGTCAGTTCGTACTTTTAAATGCCAAAATGTCTAAAAAATTATTATAGAATCGGGATGTTATGAAGACAACATGCTTTAAAATTGAGGCAATTGTAATGTAGGCAATTTATTTTAAATTACGCGTTGTTTTAAGGCCTCTATTTTATATTGGAATTGGATTGGTATTAATTTCAAGAGTAAAAAACAAAGTACAGAAGGTAAAAAAGGCTTTACAGTTTACAAAAATAAAATTTTTCCCGATCCCTGCTAACGCTGTTTTCTTATCAATTAATGTTCATCGGTTACTACTCACGTGCATTATTCGGGATTACCCGACTAGTTTCGAACTCGACCGGAGCCCTAAGTCATGAACTGAGTCAAACTTTCATGACTGTTTTTACTTGTTCAAAATAAAACCTACGAAGATTTCTTACCATTTCAGCAGCCGTGGCTGGTGGGCTATATGCTGACTTGTGGGGCTCGCTGCTCGCCTCCCTGATGCTGTAGCTCTTGTTCTCACTGGACTCCAGCACCACGCGAGGAGGCTCATTATCTAAACATAAAGATGTGTGTTTCAGATAACTTATTTTACAATGATAATTGTCTTTGTATAATAACTTCCGTGAGACACATTCATATTAATTATAGTTTAACGGTTATTACTCACGCGCATTCTTTGGGATTGCCCGACTAGCTTCGAACTCGAGCCCGCGGCAATGTCTTGAGTCAAACTGAACTAGTCGGGCAATCCCGAAGAATGCGCGTGAGTAATAACCGTTAAACTATAATTAATACGATAATTGTCCTCCAAAAAGGTCAAGTGCGTTGTATTCACAACCAGCGCGCGTGTATGGCCAGATATATGAACGTGGACGAAGAAAAAAGAGTATGTAAGGATCGTAGCAGGTGACCTTCTATAGTTTCTGTCTACCATCATGGGCAAAACCCGTGAGTTTATGTAGGTATGTATTTTATAATGAAGCGAAGAATTCACTGCACCATATTTTTGCACATTTTTGGTAATATTATTACAGGTACTGTCTGAATGTATAGGTCTGTAAGCTTAACCTTATTTTATAAAACACGTGACGACCTGGCTTTGATTCCTGGTTCAGGAAAAGTGTTATTCTGATAGGAACGTTTTGTAGCAGCCCGGAGTTTAGAATTCTGCACGGTGCTAGCAATATGTTTATCACCGTTATTACTAATCAGTAAGGCAGAAGGTAAATGACTCCTCTGAGCATCCGTGTATAATAAAACAGACAAATCTAGACCATACTTACCAGCCTTAGGGTTCAATATGTCAGGCTTGGTCTCCAGCTTGTCTGCGGGCGCAGGGTATGCAATTAGGAACCGCCTTCCCTGGGCATCCACCTGCACCACGCTCTGCGAAGGTCGCTTACTGGTGGTGGTGGTGTCACTCCGTCTATGCAAAAAAAAATGGATCTTATTAATAAGTGTCAATAAGTGTAAGAGCGGGAATCAGACTCACAAACGCCGTGAATCATTCACGTTAAATATAGCTTATAGCACAGTTCAGAATACGCTATAATATTATACTGTTATTGGTATAGCATATTGCGTCTTATAAGCTATAACTATATAGCATGGCGTTCATATTATACAATATATCGCAGTTGATTGAAATCTTGCTTGTGGTGATTACGTGGTCGGGGCAGTAATTGAAATTTTGTGATAGATAATTCTCAGTTGTGTGGCTTGTTGTCATGCCCGGTGGCAATAGGCTTACCACCTATTGCATGTGACTTCATAACAGCATTGTTGAAATGTGGGTATGCAACTGTGTACACCTCTGCCTAACCCTTCGGGGAATACAGGCGTGATTGCTGTGTTGTACGCGGAACGAGTTCCTATAAATAAATGGTGGGTAATATTATTGCGCCATAAAAAATACCTATAATTATTATGGGAATCATAATTTATGTTCTGTGTGTTTACTGTTATCCAGGCATTGCAGGTTCAAATCCTGCTCATGACCGTTTTTTTTTTTTCACTATTATACATGGTGTCATTCTTAGTTAAAATGGAACATTTTGTTGGGTAGACAGAGACTATTGATTGTCACTTGCTACGAATCTGCCCTCTTATGCATCGTGTTTATCTATACTCAATACTCAATCGTTTATTGCATTCCACAATGTTTATGCTTAGGTGGTAAGAAAATTTTAAAGTAACAATCGTGGACCCTGTCGGGCACAGCAACGACATATTTGAAGGATATAGAGAACTTACAAACTAACTTAATATAACATTTTTTTTTATATTATTGTATAAGTTTTATAGTTTTATCGTCTAAATATTCTTTTATGCTATAATAACATTTACTACGTAAATTTTTTTTTAGTTTATTTGTATATTTAATAATAGTTTTATTTAGATATCATTACCGCATGCGTGGCGAACTCTCAAGTTAAGAATTTTTATGCAAAGTATGACTTGCTTAAAACGGTGAAGGAGAACATTATGAGGAAACCAGCACACCTGAGAGATGTTCTCGTTGGTGTGTAGAGCCATCTCAAAGGCTTTTACAGGCGGTTTTAACTCTAACACTAGGTTGTTCATCAACCACACGATAAGAAGACGAAGAATAAAGTATCTGCTAAGTAATTATTCTGCATTAAATCAATTATCTTTCTTACTTTCCATTTTAACTTTGAACGCATACTTTACATAATACCTTCATCGCTAAATACAATATCTTTACGGTAGGGGTAACCTATTGTCTTCCATTTACCATCCTTATTCCTCCCACCATTTATTTAAATGAAAACCTAAGATTAGGTACCCTGAACCCAGCCGCAAGACTCTTAAGGTCTCCTTAATAGTGTTTAAGACAAAAGATACCACTAAATACCTAATGATTACCTATACAAGGTGTATATGTACAGTCAGAGACAGAATTTTATTAACACGCACCTTAACTGCACTGACCATAGTGCTAATTACCGTGCACTAATTAGCTAGCTAATTAGCGCTTTTTACCGTGGGAGAGCCATGCTTCGGCACGAATGGGCCGGCTCGACCGGATTGATACCACGGCCTCACAGAAAACCGGCGTGAAACAACGCTTGCGTTGTGTTTCGCCGAGTGAGTGAGGGTACCGGAGGCCCAAAACCTTTAAAAGGCTGGCAACGCACTTGCGACTCCCCTGGGGTTGCGGGTGTCCATGGGTGGCGGTAATCGCTTACCATCAGGCGAGCCGTCTGCTCGGTAGCACCCTATTCCATAAAAAAAAAAAAAAAAAATGTGATCGAATGTTTTTGCATTTTTAGGATTCATCACCTCAAAAGAAAACCTTATAGGATTACTTCGTGGTCTATCCATCTATCTGTCTGTCAAGAGCCGTTTCCTCGGAAACACATAGAGGTATTATGTTGAAATTAATATCGAATACTTTCGGTCTACAGTCTCTTGTAGAAAATAATAAAATCAAATTTCTAAATGCGCTATAAAAAAATGCGGCCATACAAGATGCAAACTTGACACTCGCCAAAAAATCAAAAACTAACGGGTACTTTCTTTTGACCCTGAATCATGAAATTTTGCGAGAAGCAATGTTTCAAATAACTGGAAACTTCTGAAAATCGTTAACGGAACCTTCAGTGCGGGAGTCCGACTCGCACTTAGCCGTATTTTATATTTATATGACAGCAACAAGTTTTTTTTATAACCCATTCTTTTACACTATAGTCTTATAACCTTAGACGTTTTATTAATTTCGATGTGCCCAGTTATTTTTGTCGTTCACTGTACCTAGGAGTTTAGAACGTAAGGTTCGTACAGAACTTAGCCTATCCGTTTTGGCTTGAAGCCAGCGAAGGCATTTACTAAGGCCTTATCTTAAATAACAATTGGCTAATAATAAGGCCATTTCAACACATCTTGGCGACCTGGGGACTCTTGAGTAATTCGGAGTGCCATTACCACAGATTTAAAGACTTTTATAATAAAAAAGGCACATATGAAATGTTAGTTAAGTTAATTAAAATTTTTCAAGGAAACATTGTAAAAAAGAGTAGACAAGAACGGGGCTTGAACCCGCGACCCTTGACATTCCGTGTCATCACTTCGTCTCAAACCTACCGAATTTTCAATCCACCTTGTATTCGTCTTAAGGAGACGCCTGGCGATATTTATCTAGCAATCATTTACAGATCTACTAGTCGCGGGTTCAAGCCCCGTTTTTGTCTCTCATTTTTTAATATTTTTTTTTTTTGTTTTGTATCAACCTTTATGTGAATAAACTATTTGTATTCTATTTGTCTTTCAAACATTATATAGCTTCACGCCTGTATTCCCCGAAGGGTAGAGGTTGGCGCAGTGGTCGAGAGACCGACTGCTGCGCTGCATGTCGTAGGTTCGATTCCTGCACGGAGCAAATATTTGTATGATCTACTGATAATTTTTCTGGGTCTGGGTGTGTGTGCTTGTGAGATTATATGTCTGTAAACGCACACACGATACAGGAAGAAATTCCTAGTGTGCGGCAAAGTTTTTTTTAAAGAAAGAAAGATTACAAAAATGTGGAGTACACAGCTGAACATCCACATTTCAAAAATACTCTTATTAAGAGCCATGGAATAGGCTTATTGCTACGGAGATGACGGCTGATAGAGATCTGGAAGAAAAAAACATGCTGCGCCGATCCCAATTAAATTGGGTTAAGGGAAGGAGGGGAAGGAGGAATACCTTCCCGTCCTTCCCTTATCCCAATTTAATTGGGATAAGGGAAGCCTATTGCTATCGAGCACCCACAATTCCAAACTTCGGGCTGCTACTGAGAATTTCCTAACAGAAAAACCTAGCAAAGCTTTGCTAGACCCGGGAACCAAATCCAGGACTTCAAGCTCGTTAGCCGAAGTCTAGATCACCGAAGTAGCAACAAAAATGACAATGATACTTAATTAGCAAATTGTAATGTAAGGTTATTGCTATGATTAATTGATCAGGCGATTCTCCGTACCTACATAGTAGTTCATATTGGCAAACTTAAGTCTAAGAAAGCAAAGACACTGCCTCGTTGATTTAGTGGTCTCAAGCGTAACTGCTGAGCATGAGCTCTCGGGTTCCATTCTTGGGTCGGGCAAAGTGTTATTGAGTTTTTCTGTTAAGAAATTCTCAGTAGCCAGTACGGTCAACTTAGACGTAACCAAGCCCAACTATCTTGTAAAATAACTTTCGTGAGGCATTAATTACTATTTTTCTATGGAAACACAGGCTCAGTTCATGACTGAGGGCTCCATTCGAGTTAGAAACTAGTCCGGCAATCCCGTAATAATTATTACGTCAAGTAATAACCGTTGAACAATTTAATACCAATTATCTTGGTTCGTAGTTTGCACCTAGAAGTAGGTACATTCGAAAATGTTGGCGGTTAACGCCCACTAAGGCTATAATCGCTTGCATGAAATGTATAAACGTCGCAGTAGACACGTGTAGAATAGTACGAGCTGTATGTACTTTATTTTTAAAGTTGTCCCACACTAGGAGTTTCTTCCTGTATCGTAGGTGCGTTTACAGACATAATCTCACAAGCACACACACCCAGACCCGAAGCAATTATCTGTAGGTCATACAAATATTAGCTCTTGTTTTTAACTTTTGTTAAACTTACTTATAATATTTGACGGATATTAAGCATTGTTTTATATAGCTTCTTTAGCTTCAACATTTTGTAAATGTGAGAACGCCGTAAACTTGTCAAATGCGCTATTCATTTAATAAGGCTTATGTAATTATCTTTTATATTAGTGACTGCATCCAAGATTACGTTGTTTTTACATCCCGCCCAAAATTGTATCTACAGAAATTGTAAAAGATATACAGTTTAAAAGAGTAACCATGGAGTTTCTTGCCGGTTCTTCTCCATAGGAAGCGACTTTTTGGAACCGTGCACGTAAATTCTGACTTTTCATAAGTGCCTTTGTATGGTTTATATGAAATAAAAACCTTTGACTTTGACTTTGACTTTGCTCCGTGCAGAGGAATTGAACCTGTGACACGTGACGCAGCAGCCTCTCGACCAATGCGCCGTCAAAGTTGGTGCCATAGTTAAAGTTGGTCGTATACGTGGTTACATTAACCCCCTAAAGTTTAAATATTTGGGTGGCTACTGGATTGTGTGGAAGATAATATGTCTAGAAAAGGAGGGAGGAGCTACCAATAAGATGTCTAATAAAGATGTATGATAAGCATAATTGCCTCATTGGTCTAAGCTGCAAGCGTGGTTGCTGAGCACGAGAGCCGGGGTTCGATTCCCGGATCGAAAAGCTTATTATTGGGTTTTCTGTTACGAAATTCTGAATAGCAGACCGGGGCGTGACACCCTTGTTCTTCGGAAAGCACGTAAAGTTATCAGTCCTGCACCTAATTTCTGTTGGTCATGTTGGATTGCCGTCTTATCTGACTATGAGAGTGAAGGAAGAGGGAGTGCAGCTGTGTTTGTGCAGACACTTGTGCACTAAGATATCTCTTGCGTACTCGGATAATCTCTGTGGAGATAAGCTACCGTCCTAGAAAAATCAGTCAGGAGTATATTTTATATGATAGTTAAATATCAAGTGAGATGACACCAAATCAATTGGGTTAATTGCTTGATGATGATTTTAATCAGTATTTGAAGTAATACTTACTTGCGCACTGCCAGCACGACGATAGCGCCTGCAGCTGTAATAATAGCGGCGATTCCCGCCAGCGCGGCCGCTGTTGGAAACTTGGTCTCCGCGAGGGTTGTGCTCTCTGTACAAAAAAAAAAAATTATATGAACTAGGGTTGCTTCACATACTTTCTAAACTTTTAACACGTTGAAGTTCCAGTGTATCGAATTTAAACTCCGAAAATAGTTTTTTAACCGTCGAAAAATTTGTTACACTTAGTTAAGAAGATTACTGAAGAACTGCCTCGTTGGTCTAGTGGTCCCAAGCGCGACTGCTGAGCAGGAAGTCTCGGGTTCGATTCCCGGGTCTGAGTTTGGAATTGTGCCCGGTTGATGGCAATAGGCTCACCACCTAGTACATGGGACTTAAAATAACAGCATTGGTGAAATGTGGGTGTACAACTGTGTACACATCTGCTTATCCCTTCGGGGAATACAGGCGTGATGCTATGTTATGTTATGAACATTAATATTTCTTTTTTAGCAGTTAAACTTAAGTCACCACCGTTACATATTATTGTTTCACATTTTTTATTCTTCTCAAAAATAAAAGATAAGATTTTTATTGTCCATTTTACCTAATCACAGATGATGAAAAAATAACAAAAAATATTTCGTGGTAACAAAAGTCAGATAATTTAATTTTCTGTAAAAAAATCAGTGGAGTCAATAGTGCCGAAATTTTAAAAGACAGAGTTTATAACATAACATAATATCATAAATCCACATTATTGTACACCAAAATACAGATAGGTATATTTTTTTTTTATAAACCAAGTGCAATCGGCGGTCTTATAGCGATGTAGCGATCTCTTCCAGAGAACCATATGGAAGTAGTTTGAGCTTTGTAATACACAGGGCAGCACACGGAGTACAGATGCAAAACTGCAGTAAATAAGTTTTATTACGTTAAAACACAACGATTTGAATTAAAATCGTTCTGGCACTCCCAGTTGCTCCCTTTGGCACCGCTTGCTCCGCTCGCTCAGCTCGTGCGTAGAGTGTCACAGTTTGCACCTAATCTAATATAATATATTATTATCTGTTGAATTTGCTTCATGCTATAGGGGGGCGACTCTCCCAAATCCCCAACAGGGGTATGCTACACGAATAGGCAGCTTTGTGACAGACGATGTAGACTCAATAAGGTTCCATTGGCACCCATTATAATTATACGGTACCCTAAAAATCTTAGTTGATCTGAAACTCAACGTAAAAAATCCGAGTTATCTCTGCAAAATAAATACCCCTTTTTTGCAATACAGTTGGGCTATTCCCACGATTTAATGTACATTAAACATTACTGTTATTCTTTCATTATGGTGGAATGGATACAAGGTATTGCAGAATAACAAGTAGATAGATGATAGTTTTATGTGACTATACTGCCTCGTTGGTCTAGTAGTCCCAAGCGCGACTGCTGAGCATGAGGTCTCGGGTTCGAATCGGGTCGAGCAAAGTGATATTAAGTTTTGCTGTTAGAAAATTCTCAGTAGCAGCCTAGAGTTTGGAATTGTGCCCGGTTGATGGCAATAGGCTCATCACCATGGGACTTAATAACAACTTTGGTGAAATATGGGTGTACAACTGTGTACACCTCTGCCTACCCGTTCGGGGAATACAGGCGTGATGCTATGCTATGTTATGTTTATGTGACTATTGTAATGTTTAATAAACACTACAATAGTCAGACAACAGGGACCGATGGCTTAACGTGCTCTTCGAGGCACGTAGAGGTGTCGATATTAAATTATGCTCCATCTACAGACCGACTGCGGCAAGCGCAGCTTAACCTCGATCGATCGATCTGTGCGGCTGTTACTTAACCAAGAGCCCCCAAGATGTTTAAATTTATAATAATTTACATATTAAATAACATAAATACCTATTCCTAACTTGATGTTTTATAGTTATATTTTACATATAAAGAATGCGATATAAATAAACTAAATCTGTATTTTTATGGTAGCTCTTCAATGTAAAAACAATTGAAGCCTCATGACGTCTTTTCTGCAATTTGGAATCCCTCCATTTGTTCATTTCCTCATCGACATTGCATTCTCAGCAATTGACAGCTGGCACTTCTAAACGTCAGTTGATTCTATTTTGACGTTTAAAAATGTCAAAATGTCGTATGACTTTTAATGACTGTGCGATCTTCGATCTTACATATGTCGGATCTATGAATGAGAACTGAGATTTTTGAATTGTCATCCAGAATTAGGTCAATTCTGAAGTATTTATTTTCTGCGCCATTGTTCTAGCGGTTGCAAGGGCGGAAGCTGAATGTGAGGTTCTGGGCCCGAGTATTGTTTTAGGAAATTCTCGGTTAGCAGCCCGGAGTTTGGTGCCCGGTTAACATGACATACAATAACAGTACCTATTGGTGAAGTGTGGGTGTACAACGATGTACACCTCTGTTTACCCCCTCAGAGAGTGCAGGCGTGATCCCATCTTATGTTTAAAGTTTTTGAATGGCACTATATTTTACTGACTGGTACTGTATAATATAATATTCTCATCTAAAGTCGAAGTTAGATTAGTGGGGACTTGCGAGAGCTATTTCTGTAGCCGTTCCAACCCCGGTTTATTATGATGGCTGCCATTCTGTGGACTAAGATTAGTTACGTCCGTCAGTCCGTCGGTGTATCTGACACAGAAATGACTTCAACCGTATGAAAATCTTCAACCATATCGAATAATTATTTGCATTTTGAAACTTAATTCGTAATGATAAGCGAATATTATGGTAATGATTTTAGTTACTCCGTAGTGACTGATATTATGCTGACGTCACCTCAAGATGTGTATAAACTGATGGCAAGATTTTGCTTAGTGAGCAGAGGTCGCAATAGCTTCGTCTTGGTTGACCGAGCACTTGTAGTACCTATTGAATCGGTCGCGAGCAGGATTCGAATCCTGCTCGCGACCGATTATATAGATAGTAGATAGTATTCTTTTTCCATTTAATATTATAACTTTGGAGTTTGCTAAGCATGCGTTAATGCTTTTCAAAGATTTATCTTTAATAAATATATATATAGATAGTGTCTATTGAGTATTTAACCGAGAGGCGCAGGTCCGAATCCTGCCGACTGCCGTTTTTTCTTTCCACAAAAAAATTATAACTTTAGAGTTATTATTGTTTATTTGCAGATAGTACAATTTTGGGGCCAAAAAGGGATAAGGGAAGCATTGAAAAAAACATTTTTAATTAACCCGCAACAAAATTATGCAGAAAGAGAAAGAAATAGAAAAGAATAAGTAGGCATCTAGAAAAATGTTCCTGAAGTATTTACAACATGATTTAAAAAAAAAAAACACTTTTCAACGATCTTACCTGCTCTCTTTTCTGCGTCTCTAAATACAAGGTCCCTAAGAAGTACAGGGTCTGCTGACCCCTTACTGTTGCGAGCGGTCACCGCCAAGTCTTCATCCTCTTCCAAAGACTCCACGGCTGACCAGCTTACGTTGAACCATACTATGAGATCTAGGAGAAAAAATACTATTAAATCCAGGGAAATAATAATTTGTAAATACTGCATTGTATATTTTTTCTATTTTACGAAAGCGTGTGAAATGAGTTTTATTGACTCTGACATTAGGTTTAAATTAAATCGTCAGTTTTCATGACATAAACGGTTCAACACTCCGCCTCTTGTTGACGTCATCGATATCTTTCCAATGACCGGTGAGTAGCGACCGAGATGGCTTAGTTGGTCCGAGCGCCTGGAGTATTTATCTGAGAGCTAGGTTCGAATCCTGCTAGAGTATAGTTGATACCGACAAAATTAAAAAAAAACTTTAGAGTTCACTATGTATGCGTTAATTCATTTGAAAGATTTATTTGTATGTAATACAATTTTTATTTTAAACTAGCTGTGCCCCGCGGTTTCAGCCAATTATAATTATATTATTATTAGACTAAATTACTCCTTATCTATATATAGTCTACTACCTGCCAGTAAAATCTTATCAGAATCGCTCCAGCCATTTCAAAGATTAGCCTGAACTAACAGACAGACAGACAAAAATTTTAAAGAGATTTTTAGGCATCGTGCAATTAACTGTTTGAACATAAAAAAACTATTATTTTGACATTACAAACTGACACTTCAATTTTATTTATTTGTTTTGATGATATTGATGATGATAAAATTATGGATATCTTTTTTAATATATCATTCTCATCACGACATTAATAATTCCAAAATAATTTTCTCTCCGAATCATTACCGAACCAACTTAAAAAGTTACACCTCCGCAAATCTTTTGACTACATCGTTTTTGCGGGATTGATTTATGACAAAACCATCATCAAAATTTTTACATCAATAATCATTCTCTATAGGATAGGATTTAAAATTTGAATAAATTTCAGCTATTATAATTTCATACAAGTTTTTCATTCAAACCTCTCAGTACAAGTTGTAACTGTAATTCATTTTCATTCACAGAATAAAATTAATTAATTCACCAGTCTAGAACTCATTACGTACAATGATACAAGTTGGAACATTCCGACGGATATTTCATTCAATATCATTATCGTTAACGGACATTTTGACACCGATATCATATTATTGATTGAGGTCTGCAAAACCAATTACTGTACCGACGCCATTTTAAATAATATCACGCGCTTTGTTATAGTGATGAAGGCGGTTGAATTTAAAATTTACTTTTGAATTCGTTGTAAGATCTGTGATCATATAAGATGGTTTTTGAATTAATTTATGTCTCCAGTATCTAAGCAAACTCAAAAGACAATTACTCATAAAATATGTTCAAATTCAGTTAATTTGAATTCGGTTTCCTATTTCATCTGTTATATTAATATCTTATACTTATTCTAATATCCAACTGCCTCATCGTTCTAATAGTTTCAAGCGCGACTGCTGAGCATGAGGTCACCGGAAGGCACAGGCCGGCAGTGTTTTTAATTTTTTCGCTTAGGAAAGTCTCGGTAGTAATCCGGATTTTGAAATTCTGCCAGATAGATAGCAATAGGCTCACCACCTGGGACTTGATAACAGCATTGGTGATATTTGGGTGCCTTTTCAGCGAATACAGGCTATGTTCTGTTATGTTAATTATTATTATTATCTTTCAATTGAAATTTGCGCCATCTGCTACAGTAAATGTCATTACATGGATAATTTGTACTTGAGTAGTGAGTATCAACAACGGACTACATAACGTTGACTTCATAAGTCTATAGAATACGAACTCACCAATAAAATTTGCTGTAGTATTTGCTAACACTCTTCCATTCTCTCCTAAGACGTCCAGTGTGAAGTGTTGATTGAGCCCACCATCGTACCCTGCGGCACACCTCACAGACAGATGGGGTTCACTGCGAAGTAGCACCCGCTTTGCAGTGCAATTCCTTGGTGGAGACGGACGGGCTGGGGACAAAAAATAACATCAATATCTATATCTGCCTAGCCTTTTCCCAATTACATTGGGGTCGGCTTCCAGCCAAACCGGATGCAGCTTAATACCAGTGTTTTACATGGAGCGACTGCCTATCTGACCTCCACAACCCAGTAACTGGGTAATACGATATCTCGTGGTATGACTGGTTGTCAGATTTTCAGGCCTCTGACTACCTGTAACGGCTGTCATGGATCTTAATTTGACAACAAAAAATAACATCAATATATTATATTATTTTAAAGCGATGAGAATTACTAATTCCTACTGCCAGATTCCGATGTGCCCGATGATTGTAGTGTCAATAGCTAAAGCTAGATCGGTAACTTTATTTTATCGTTTTGTTACTCCAATAAAACCTATGTTTTTCTTTTCATAGTAGATGGAAGTCAAACAAGACGGTTTTTAAAAATTACTTTCGTGTGAAATGGACCTCAGAAATGGCAACAGACGTTTTATATAGTTATGCCATATTATTGAAATGTCCTATCTTCCTTTTCCCAATGAGAAAATAAACCCGTAACTAAATATATAAGTTTATACGCGTATGATATACTATACGCTTACAAATTGTAAACTTTCGCAACACCAATGAGCTCTAACTAAAACTGATCGTAAAAACCTATCGCATTCAAAACCGCTCGTTCAAATGTGAAGTTGTAGTGTAAGTTCGCCGTATCCCATATATAGGTCCCAAGTCGCGATTGCGAAAGTTTGCCCGTATTTTAAAACCAGCTCCAACTCCGGTCACCGATCACTTCAGGCAAACCCGGGAATGTTTTAATTAACTTGGTAAATTATTAATTTACACACCCGTTTCTAGGAGTCGAATTATCTGCCGAAGTCGGGCCGATCAACTTTGATTAATTGGCGGCCGTTGAGACTTCTCTTAATTTTGAAAGTGAAAATGATTGAGCGTCGAGTGGGGGTTTTAACGAATTTTCTCTTAACTTATTTCCAGTCCGGAGTTTATTGGCTTCGCGGAAGATAAATAAAAGGATTTGAAGAGATAGTTGATAATAATTATAGATCACTGTTTATGTTTTGGTGGAATATTAATAACGTCTGTAGGTACTCTGTTTAGGTACCTACTTATTAACAGAATCGAGATGATGAACTATTTAAAGTAGGTGTTCAATATATGGTTGCATATTCAATTTTTTATAAAATATTTAATAGTCACGTATTTGATCTAAACTACTAATAACCTCATTGGATCAGGTCGCAAGCGCGGCTGGTGAGCGTGAGGTCCTAAGTTCAAGTCCCGGGTAGGTCAGTGTTATTGTAATTTACGTATATAATTTTGAAATAGCAACCCGGAGGTGAAAAAAATGTGCCGTTGATAGCAATATGTTCACCACCTATTACATGGGACTTAACTTATGCATTGAATAACAGAATCGGTGAAATTATATGGTTGCACACATCGGGGAATGTAGGCGTCTCACGTCTAGTCACGTCGGGTAGGTAGAAACTATAGAACCACCAGCTACGATCCCTACATACTCCTTTTTTTCGTCTACGATCATATATCTAGTCATATACGAGCGCCGATTGTGAGTACCACGCTCTTAGCCTTTTTTGAGGTCATAATTTTATGTTTATGAGAGAAAGATATTACCAATTTAGACATCTACATAATACTTATACGTAATTTAACCGTATTTCTCGGTAGTGAACTTCCCTATGTTGATTTGTATGTTTATACGTCTTCAAAGACGAAATGAGGAACTCTATGTTTTCATTAAATTAACTGTCTGTTTGAAAATACATGCCCTCACTATTATGTTTAGGTAGGTACCTATTGTTTTAGCCATTAAGCGTAGTTCAGACTACAATATTACATACACAACAAAAAAATTATTACCGAAAAAAATATAAGGGTTTTTGCCGAGACTTTAGCGAAACCTACAACAGCAACATGTAAATCAGAACTTAAATGTCATAGTATTTTTGGCTTTTGATTTTGGTCTAACATCAGTATACCTAGCAAAAAATAAATCAATATTTATGACAAGATTGTCTACTGGAGCACAGCTTCCCAGACTTATTTTTACTGTGACGTCCTTGGGAGTTTGCCTTTTATCTGCGACGCCCCTTCCCACTCTGGGCAAAAAGTGTGTAGTTCTAGTGTAGAAAATAGATTTTTTTTAAATAATCCCATATAGCCTTTGTAATTTTCATAGTCGGCGCATACTCGACTCAATCGCGTCAACACAGAGAGGCAATCTATGTGGATTACCTCTATGTGCGCACGTCAAATGGTTAGAAAAGTCCTGTACTAGAGAACTACAATCATTCTACGTATTATCCACTCCTACGCATGCTATTAACCAATTTATCAACATTTTTTTTTTGAAGTCCACAGTCTCTTTACAGTGCAACTATGTATTTTTGTGCCAGTAAACATTATTTATGGTTTATTGGTTGAGAAATAAAGATCCCAGTTGTCAATTAATAATATTAATTTGTTGAAAATAAATAATTTGCATATTCGAAATGTTTGTTTGTCAATAATTTTAACTTTTGTTTAAATAAGTAAAAACATAAATAATAATATATAAATATTGTTAATAAATATAACACTGACCTTAATAACATGGCATTGGTGTACATAACAGTATTTTTGAACACACTTGCTCGTAAAATATTTTTTATTTTTACAGTTTCTTTTTGTTTAGACTATTTTTTTATATGTTTTTATTTTGTGTGCTGTCACTGTGCTAATGTAGATTTAATGCTTTTTCTTTCTTCTAAAATGACTCTTAGCGCTTTCAGGTTCATAATACAGCTTATTACGCACGTGTGCTATTCACTTTACTTTGGCACACTAGTGCCGCATTGCCGGTCGTCTAACGGCAACAGCTTAACACCTTTCCATTTATTTTTAAATCTCAGTAAGGGTTATTGATGTCTAAAGATTATTCACTGAGATTTATAATTTACTGATTTAAAAAATTATGTAACTCAAAATAATTGACAAATAAACATTTAGATTCTGCAAATTATTTATTTAAATTAACAAATTAACATTAATTTGACAACTGGGATTTTCATTTGACAACCGAGACCGGTGGCTTAACGTACTCACCCAGGCAGAGCGGTCTTATTGTGGAATGATGGTCACCCATCCACAGACCGACCGCAGCGAGCACAGCTTAACCTCAATTGATCGGTCTGTGCAGCTGTAACTTAGCCGAGCCCCACTAATTTCTCACTACAATTCTACGTCATATTCCCATTCAATAGCCCATGATATCAGTAATTTCCCGTTATGCACTTCAATGTAAAAGTCGATTAAATTCTTCATCTGTACGAGCGTATCCGAGGGACTGCACTAGTGTCAGACATGCCTTAGTGTAAAATTCTTCAAGAAATTACTGCATTTTTCAGTAAAAGTTTAATATCGGCATTACTTCGCATATTGTTGGAGTTATAGCGTTGGTTATGGAATGTTACTTAAAATTTACACCCGTATTTCCTTAAGGGTTCAGAAGAGGGGCTCGTGGTTATGTAGCAGCTGCACAGATCGAGGTAGAGATGAGTAACACTGCGATGCGCCGCGCAATTGCGCTAACTTAGTTCACTGCGCCTGTTAAGTTGACTCACTTCTTCGAAAAGTGTTGGCGCTCAGGTCATCAATGAGATGGATGCTGATGACTCTATACGCATATATATAACTGCCTCGTTGGTCTAGTAGTCGCAAGCGCGGCTGCTGAGCGTGAGGCCCTGGGTTTGATTCCCAGGTCGGGGAAAAGCGTTATTGGTTTCTTTTTTGTTAAGAAATTCTCAGGAGCAGCCTGGAGTTAGGAAGTTGGTGGTGTGACATCTCATGCTTCGGAGAGCACGTAAAGCCGTCGGTTGTGCACCATAATATCTCCTGCTTACTTGGGTAATCTCCTCGGAGATAGGCCGCCGTGACTGAAATACGGTCTGGAGGAGTATTGTTATATATTGTATATAACGTACTCTGAGGTCAGTCAACTGAGTCAACACATCAGTGAACTGACTTCTCTCACTCAATCACGCATTGCACTTAACCGCGCCATGGCACAATTTGAGTTAACCCAATATCCGGCGCGGCGGCTGCGTCAGAGTAACTGAGTTAACGCAAGGAATTTTACCCTTCTCTAGTTCGAGGTTAAACTGCGCTTGTCGCCATTGGCTTGTGGATGGGTGACCATCATTTTCATATCGAGACCCTTCCGTACCTCAAGGAGCATGTTAAGTCACAATATTAAATGGAAAAAAGAATACGGTCGCGAACAGGATTCGAACCTGCGCCTCCCGGATAAATACTCCAGGCGCTCTGACCACTAAGCCATCTGCTGATCGACCTCTGCTCACCACCGCGAATTCTTCTTCCATATTTTAACACGTCTTATGGCAACGTCATTGCAATCAATTCAGTACCTATACAGGTGACCGAAACGGTGATGTGGTGACCGGTTCGAATCCTGTTCGCGACCGTATTCTTTTTCCATTTAATATTGTAACTGTAGAGTTCTCTAAGCATGCGTTAATGCTTTCAAAGATTTATCTTGAAGTATGTTAAGTCGTCGGTCCCGGTAGTCAAAATAAGATATATGACAACCGTTACAGATAATCAGATGCCTGACATTCTGACAGCCAGTCTTACCATGACCATGAGATAACGTGGACCCAGGAACTGGGTTGTGAACGAGACACAGGCACTCGCTCCATGTTAAATACTGGTATTAAGCTGCATCTGGTTGAACTGGAAGCCGACCAACCTAGGAAAAGGCTAGGAAGTTTTGTTTTTTCCTTTGAGGGTTAAGCAGTACCTACTTATTTTTGTATCTAAAATGGATCTACATTTGCCCACTAACTCGCCTGATGGCAAGCGACGGTGTGGCCGAGGATGAAGCACATATACACAGAATAAATATATTTACTCTTATGTAGAGTGGATAGATTTGGGGTGAGCGATAGTTGGGGAGCATGATGCAACTGCCCAGACCCATCTCCCACAACGGTTGCACTGGACTACATCCCGAAACACGACTATGTCGCTTCGCGGCATGGCTTCGTCTGGTGGGTGGTAACCAGCCGCGGCCGATGCCTCGCACCACGTGTAGAGATTCCATTTGAAGGGTGCACACCTACGGACGCGGGCAACTCAGCCCCCAAAAGTAGGGTTACGTTAGGTTCATAGGTTGCACGTCCATGGTAACACTGTGACCTTGAACTGGCCTATCGTAGTAGAGAGTTTCAAGAGTATGCGCGGTCAGCTTATACCGAATTTTGTTACCACTGCCGTGCAGAATAAGAGGTTATTCACTCACATTTCAACGAAGCGGTTATTAAGTCCCATGTAACAGGCGTGCCTAATGCCACCATTTTTTGTCAGGTGTAAGCCATCAAAAGGTACCCAGGATATCGGGAAGTGTGGGACTTTTTCCTCACTACAATCAAGCCAGTTTTCCCTTAAGAGACCTGCTCCGGAACCCCCCTGTGCAACCAATTGTTGAATATATCCATGAGAAGGTTGCAAAACGGCTGACGACGGGGACGGTTCTTCTCTTAGCTTCTCTGTGCACGGTAATAAAATTTTTAATTCCAAGCTCCTGAAAATAGAACCCTTATGTTCAGCAGCTTGAGCTTTATATTTATGTAAGTAGATATAAAAAATGACCTTAACACTGTTTTCATACAATTAGAATGCTGTTTTCATACGAAATTTAGGAGGTTATTTTATCATTAACCCGGGCGTGCCCGAGTTCAATATATTATTTTAAGATAATTCTTTTCCTCGAAAAAACAAGGCTCTATTAACGTTTCTCTTCGTAATGGGAGAAAAAAATTAAAAGGGACGGCGGAACATGGATGGACAAAACAGAAAAAGGAATAGAGGAGGCAAATAGGGGTATCGCCTTATTAGCATCGGCTTATAAAAGACCTATATTCAACTATGAACTGCCTCGTTGGTTTAGTGGTCCGTAGCGCGACTGCTGTGCAGGAGGTCTCGGGTTCGATTCCCGGGTCGGGCAAAGTGTTATTGAGTTTTTCTGTTAGGAAATTCTCAGTAGCAGCCCGGAGTTTGGAAATGTGCCCGGTTGATGGCAATAGGCTCACCACCTATTACATGGGACTTAATAACAGCATTGGTGAAATGTGGGTGTACAATTGTGTACATCTCTGCCTACCACTTCGGGGAATACAGGCGTGATGCTATATGTATGTATATTCAACTAAGTTTGACTGCCTCGTTGGTCTAGTGGTTGCAAGCGCGACTGCTGAGCGTGAGGTCCTGGGTTCAATTCCCAGGTCGGGCAAAGTGAAATTTGGTTTTTCTGTTAGGAAATTCTGAGTAGTAGTCCGGAGACAGGAAATTGGTGGTGTAACACCCCCGTGCTTTGGAGAGCACGTAAAGCCGTCGGTCCTGCGCCTGATCTCTCTCCGGTCGTGTCGGATTGCCGGTCCATTGGGCTATGAGAGTGAATGAAGAGGGAGTGCACCTGTGTTTGCGCATACGCTTGTGCACTATAATATCTCCTGCGTACTTGGCTAATCTCCGTAGAGATAGGTCACCATGACCGACATACGGTCGGAAGGAGTATTATTAGTATTATATTCATCATGTTATAGATAGCCGAAAGTAAAAACTCGAGAAAAAACAAACAGCGACATGTTATTCATAACGAACAAACTCCAAAAATAAAGAAAAAAAAAAACAACAATAAAACATTCGTTTTCTTTTGTCATATCCATTTTTGTTCTATGATCTATGGTTGCATCTGTTCCGGGTCGGCGATGACTTGATGGTGTTTTGACCATGGGGTTTTATGAAGCTATACCCTCTTGAGAAATAAGGAGGAAAAATTTGTTTCAATGAACAATCATTATTTGGCTAATTAACAATTTTACAGCCAATTTCTTAATAAATAAGTAGTTAATGTTGCTGTAATATCCCATTGGTGTCTCGGTCACGTTTTAACAGTGACTTGAACTTTAGTAGCGTTCGAGTATTTATAGCCTATTGGTTACACCGTTGGAGTTACAAGTCAAAGGTCGCAAGTTCGAATCCAAAGCACACTATCACTAGCTTCAAACGGTGAAGGAAACCAGCACACCTGAGAGATGTTCTCGATGGTGGGTAAAGCCATGTCAGAGGCCTAAGGGTATTTTAAACTCTGACACTAGGTTGTTCATCAACCACACAATAAGAAGAAGGACAAGAAGATTTTGCCGTTAGTGTCGTATGAGCTAAAAATAGAGAGATTTTCTCATACATAGCATCATACATAGCATCACGCCTGTATTCCCCGAAGGGGTAGGCAGAGGTGTACACAATTGTACACCCTCATTTCACCAATGCTGTTATTAAGTCCCATGTAATAGGTGGTGAGCCTATTGCCATCAACCGGGCACAATTCCATACTCCGGGCTGCTACTGAGAATTTCCTAACAGAAAAACTCAATAAAACTTTGCCCGACCCGGGAATCGAACCCGAGACCTCCTGCTCAGCAGTCGCGCTACGGACCACTAAACCAACGAGGCAGGGATTTTCTCGAACTCTGACATTAAGTTTGTTTGTTTGACAACCATAAAAAGAAGCTGGAAATATACTCTCTGTTTACGCCAATTAGTATCAGGCATTATAGTCTATATGTATGAATAAATTGAAATTGCCTCGATGGCATGGTTAGCGCAGCAGCGGCGCGGGTTCTATTACGAAAACTGATACTGCGAGCTAACTTATAGTGTGTCCTCATATGATATATGAAGTCTTTCTTTCAAGCATCAGTGACTAAACGAAAAACAAATTAAGTTATAAATTTTTGTGGAAAGAATATACGGCTGTGAGCAGTATTTTAACCTGCGCCGCCGCATGAATACTTCAGAAACTTTGCCAATTAAGCTATCCCGACCCCTACTCGTTCTTCCGAAAGGTCGGGATGGAGCTTGGTACGCATTGTGCCAACGCACGGATGATGCCACGGCGCGAGACAGCGAGAGGGATTTAAAAAAATTACCTGCAGGAACGATCTGGAATACGCAGGGCCGCTTTTGTCGACCCACTGCGTTTGTAGCTCTGCATAACAGCGCTCCGTAGTCTCTCTCACTAGCTGCTCTGTAGCGAAGTTCACTCGAAGTACCCCCAGTTGATACTAAACAAAATACGTCATTTGTAACTTTGTATGAAGCAGCTCTCGCAGCTGCGCTTGCGACTACTAAACCAATGAGGCAGGCCAAAAGTATGACATAATTGTCGAGAATACTGATAATTTGTATGTCATTTGTTTAGTTTATTATCACGTCAGAAAATTTACACCGTAAAATGAAATGTCCAATATATTATTTAATGAGTTTTTAATATGTTCGAGGAACAAGGAACATTTTAAAAACTCATTACATGTGAGGTACTTACCATATCTAGCAGGTGACACTTGAAAACTCTCGCCACTGTTGTTAAACTGCCAGTAGAACGTAACGTCGGCAGGGTCTGCGTTGACAGTGCAGCGCACACGCAGCGGCTCGTCCAGTCGCGCGCCGATCAGCAAAGGAGATGGTTGTGCGCAGACTGGTGCGACTGTGTAACACAACAATAAATATCTTTTCTTATGTTCTGGTTTGCGCTATAAAATGTATGAGGGCAAAGACGGCACGACTTCAAATGAATCGTCTTAACATTCTACACATAAATCTGATCTATCACGTACCAAAAATATTTCATGTAAAGATGTTTCTCAAGACTCCCAAGTTCACAATGGTTTCAGTGTTAAATCTAGTAGAGCCAAACTTATAGCTGAGCTCGGATTTGTATTACGCATTAGTCTACACGGCCTATCCAAAATACAAGTATATAGTTCTACCAGGCTGCCTCACTTATAACAATGAATAACAAAAAACTCTATCTATTAGGCTCGTGGCTAAGTAACAGCCACATAGATCGATCGATCGAGGTTAAGCTGCGCTTGCCGCGGTCGGTTTGTGGATGGGTGACCATAATTTTATACCGAGATCCCTCCGTGCCTCGGTGAGCACGTTAAGCCGTCGGTCCTGGTTCTCAAATTAAGATCTATGACAGCCCTTACAAGTCAGAGGCCTGAAAGTCTGACGACCAGTCATACCACGAGATATCATGTTACCCAGTTAGAGTTAGCAGTGGAGGTCAGATAGGCAGTCGCTCCATGTAAAATACTGGTATTAAGCTGCATCTGGTTTGACTGGAAGCCGACCCCAATGTAATTGGGAAAAGGCTAGGCAGATATATATATATATATATATTAGCCCTGACTCTACAAACTCTACATCTTGGTTAAAAAGTATGGCTTGGCCGTTTAATGTTCGTGGAACTATTACGTGACATAGCATTTAAGTCAATAGGGACAAGTGTGCGACAATGACGGAAGCAGATGAACAACTAGAAAGGTGCCAAGATAACTTACACTGCACTCGAAGGTACACAGTCTGACTGCTGGACTCCCCCATCTGGTTGGCAGCCCTGCAAGTATAAAGGCCACCGTCTTTCTTCGTCACCCTCTGAAGAACCAGAGACTTGGTGCTGATGAACACCCCTGATGACATGTTTTGGCTTACTTGGACGTCCTGGGAGAAAAAAATAGGTTAAATAATTGTCAGAATATATGTAAAGTTCTTAAAGAAAATGGTAAATCTGTAATTAGCTCTAAGATGGTCTTTAAGAAAATCACCCTATATCTTTCCTTTCCTTCTTCCTTTTTATTTTATCCGACAGTTTGGTCATCGATTAAGATGGTTTGATCATGTTGTAGAAAAGATGGATGAAAGGAGATTGACTGAACTAGTTTAAGTAAGAGGTGAGTGTGGGTGGAGGATTCCGGTCAGTTGTTACTGAATTGAAATTTCAGACGTTCTCAGTACAGGACAGGTAAAAAAAAAACTTATACAACGTGTAACAAAAGTCCAAAGTCATATTTTGGGGGTCAATGTACCCGTGTATATGTAACCCAACTTCAAAAGGCGTTCGCGACAAAAATATCTGCTTTCTATAGATATGTTCATAAAATGCATAGAACAGCATTTTTCAATGTTTCTTTAGAAACATATAAGAAACTAAAAGATTGCCTAAATCAAGATGGATGTAGAAAGAAAAGAAAGAAAGAAAAATAATTTATTTATTACACCAAGAATATATAGCAAAAATAAAATATGTACAAATCATTTTTTTTTAAATGATCTATGTTCATATACTGGTGTAACCTGCTGTATAATGCAACGGGCGCCGAGGAATTTCTTCCCCAGCTTCGAGCAATTACCATGTTCGGCAAGCCAATCCCTTGGGAACTGCAGGCCAAATACCTGGGTGTGACCTTGGATCACAAACTGTCCTTCCGACCGCACATTAAGATAGTCCGCGACCGCGCGGCCTTCGCTGTAGGCCGTCTATTTCCCATTACAAACGCGCGCAGTAAACTGTCTCTTAATCTTAAGATCAGGCTATACACTACGTGCATTCGACCTATCATGACTTATGCTAGCGTCGTGTTCGCACACGTTCAGTATTACAAAATCCGTAGGATGCAAACTTTACAAAACCGATTCCTTCGCAAAGCGACAGGTGCCCCTTGGTTCGTTAGGAATCTTCAACTCCACATCGACCTCAGAGTGCCCACTATTAGGCAATTCATGAAAAGGGCATCGAAGAGATACTTCGAGTCCACCCCTAACCATCCGAATCCCTTAGTTGTCTCTTCCGCCGACTACAGGCCGTCCCAGATCAACAAAATCCGCCGACCACGTCACGCTCTCCTCCGTCCCGATGATAGGATCACTGTAGCTCAAGAGTCTAACAGACATACAAGCACACTCCGACGCGCTCGACCGCCTCGCTATAGACCTCGCCGGCGAGGTCCGCGTCCGTCGCGAAATGTCTCATCATGTCCGCCCCGACCCTTGCTCGAGCCGGCCCGCGCTGAGCCAGTAGCTTTAAAGTCGTCCTTTAATAATAAGGTAACCGATATGATCCAGCTAGTCCCTAGTTGTCCCCCCAGCAACGCCCTAAGCCGAGGTTCGTGTCCCGCAGGGACGCCCTTAGTGCTGTGTTGCTTAGTTTGTAGTAAATAAAAATATGCTCTGGCTGGAGGCATCAAAATGCCTCGCCTTAGCTATTGTCCGGTTAAGCAGATCAAACCCCTATGGGTTAACTGCAAGAGAGCAAAAAAAAAAAAAAACTGTATAATGCATTGTTAACGTGGTCGCTAATGATCGTAGACGTTAAAAAGCGACCTAAAAAAAAAAGAAAAATAATAAGAAAAATATTTAACGTTTTCAATAGTCTTTCTTCTAAATGACTTGAAACTGCTTCTGTGGGGTGTGTGTGCGTGGGGGCTTCGATTGCCGGGTCGAGCAAAGTATTGTTGAGTTTGTCTATAGGTATATTCTTCGTGGCACCTCGGAGTATTGTTCCCGGTTGATGGGATGGTAATACGCTCACCTTACATGGATCAATAATTGGAATGGTAAAATGTGGGTGTCTCACTGTATACCCCTCTGCATATTCCCTCAGGGAAAATAGACGCAATGTTATGTTAAAAAAATATCAATCAATCTGCCTATACTTTTCCCAATGACATTGGGGTCGGCTTAATACCAGTATTTTACATGGAGCGCCATAATATGTATGTTAAAAAATAATCTACATATTTTCTGAAATAACTTTAAACCTATGAAATAAAAAATATTATTTATTAAGTATTTGCCAACGCTTTTCCAGTAAGTATGATGAAAATACTTTCAAAATCAACTTTGAATGACTCGTAATATAAATACACCAGCGACCCCCAAAGCCTCTCAACTTGACCGACGCACTCGACGGGTTTCTTCAAGAGTTCTTCTCCAAAATTACCTTAATCGAGCCCCTTGAAAATTTCGAGAGACCACTCTTTTAGTTTTGAGAAATTTTTTTTTTAATTTCACCCACTTGGCAAGTTAAGTCCGTTGTGGAAGATTTTGATTTTGAAAGATTTTGAGTCTTTAACATAATTTTTTAATAATGAATCCGATTTTTATATTTGCTGTGCTTAGGTACGTATTTATACTTTATAGCGAACTTCATCAGTTCAACGATCGATCAAAGACGTTACCCTAGCATCACGCCTGTATTCCCTGAAGGCGTAAGCAGAGATGTACACAGTTGTACACCCACATTTAACCAATGCTGTTATTAAGTCCCATGCAATAGGTTGGGAGCCTATTGTCATCTACTGAATTCCAAACTGATAATTTGTAACAGAAAAGCTCAATTACACTTTGCCCGACCTGGATATCGAACCCAGGACCTCGTCCTCTGCAGTCGCGCTAGGGGCTACTAGGCAAACGAGGCAGTTCAAAAACTACACTACAATTTTTTTTTTTTTTTTTTTTTATATAAAACCTTGCCCCACACTAGGAATTTCTTCCTGTGTCGTGGGTGCGTTTACAGACATATAATCTCACAAGCACACTAACACCCAAACCCGGAGCAATTATCCGTAGATCGTAGCAGTCGGTCTCTCGACCACTGCGCCAACCGCGCTGTCAAAACATCTTTACATAAACGTCACGACTCACTCACGTTATGGTACCAGGAGATGCGGTGTTCCTTAGGATTTGCTTTGATGTTGCACTCGAAGTACACGTCATCACCTTCCTTTATGTCGTTGGGATTCAGCGTGCTGCCCAGCGACATGGTGAGGACTGGTCTGTCTGTTGGCCAAAAGAAATAAAAGAAAAGATTTTTATTTACACTTGGATAACGTGGGCAGCAATTTTCATGAATAAGAAGATGAATGGATTTTTTTCATGTATAGTGGGTGTATATATATATGTATATAAGCGTATCTCATGAGGACAGCCAGACACGTAACATTAATCTGAACACACATAACAAAAACATAGCATCACGCCTGTATTCCCCGAAGGGGTTGGCAGAGGTGTACACAGTTGTACACCCACATTTCACCAATGCTGTTATTAAGTCCCATGTAATAGGTGGTGAGCCTCAATCCAACAAACAAATCCAGGTCGGGCACGATTCCAAACTCCGGGCTGCTACTGAGAATTCACTAACAAGAAAACTCAATAACACTATTCCCGACTCTGAATCGAACCCAAGACCTCATGTTTAGCAGTAGAGCTTGGGAACACTAGACCAAAGAGGCAGTGAAATGATGGATGGATGTTAGTTACTCTTTGACGCAATAACTACAGAGTGAATTTGGATGGAATTTCGCACATAGTTTTTTTTTTTTTGGCGTGGCCTCTTGCAGTTAACCCATAGGGGTTTGATCTGCTTAACCGGACAATAGCTAAGGCGAGGCATTTTGATGCCTCCAGCCAGAGCATATTTTTATTTACTATCAACTAAGCAACACAGCACTAAGGGCGTCCCCTGCGGGACACGAACCTCGGCTTAGGGCGTTGCTGGGGGGACAACTAGGGACTAGCTGGATCATATCGGTTACCTTATTTTTAAAGGACGAGTTTAAAGCTACTGGCTCAGCGCGGGCCGGCTCGAGCAAGGGTCGGGGCGGACATGATGAGACATTTCGCGACGGACGCGGACCTCGCCGGCGAGGTCTATAGCGAGGCGGTCGAGCGCGTCGGAGTGTGCTTGTGTGTCTGTTAGACTCTTGAGCTACAGTGATCCTCACATAGATATTAACACACATGATACTTTTATCCCAGCTGGAGCCAATTTCGAAGTCCGCGCAGACGAAAACGCGGGGAAATCCTAGTATCCATACTAATATTAAAAATGCGAAAAGTAACTTTGTTTGTATGTTTGTTTGTTTGTTTGTTTGTATGTTTCTTACCTTTTCACAACTAAACGGGTAAACGGATCGTAATGAAATTTGACAAGGAGATAGATTGGACCTTGGAGAAGGACATGGGCTATATTTTGTCACGCAGACGTTTGGAGCCTTTAGTCAAGAGCTGAGCCCGCGGCGATGTCGCGAGTCAAACTGAGTATGTCTGAGAACAGTCGCAACGGACAATCCCAAAGAATGCACGCGAGTAATAACCGTTGAACAAAAATAATCTATCATTTGTTCTGTAATAATACAATTATGGGTACAATTATGGGTTGTGTTATGAAGGTTCTGATGAAATGTGAAACCTCAAGATTTCCAATCCCCATTTCTCCATTGACTCTTTTGCAAGTTTCTTTCAAATCAATAAGTTTGTCGGTACTTGGTTACACAAATTTTATTTTAAGTTCTATTTCTACATTCAGCAGACCACTTTATTGGCTTTGCTAGTTGACTGGGGAACATAAAATGACGCATTTTGATAGAAAGAAAAGAAAAAGAAGAAAGAAAAAGTTTTTATTTTTGCGCTACATTTTGACGCACACAACATTAAATCACACATATATATAAAACCATAATAAGTAACCTAAACAAACCAAACATAAATTGTAATTTAGTACACGTTTTGGATGGTACATATTTAATTTAAACAGGAAAAGTAGTGTACAATCTGTGCCTGATTCAACCCATGAAGCTAGATTAAAAATGGAGAAATCACCACAAATTGCCAAAAAGAGTCAGAAAATCCGTTAGAAACAAATCTAGCCCCGAACAACAACTCGCAGTGCATCCTCCACTCAAAAATCAACCTCTTATTTATACCAAAATTGAAACTGATACAAATAATAATCTGTGGTCACAACCTACAACTGCTGAGGTTTATTTCTAGCTAGTAATATCTAATCTGTGGTTAATTGTGTCAGTGATAACCTGTGATAACTGTTTACGTTTTAGTAATAACTACAAAATTTATATTAGAAATGTCTTAGATTTAAGTAATTATAGTCTAAGAAAAATGTACATTTTACCGAAGATAGGGACTTATTTCTAGGATTAGTATATATTTCGGAGGATGTGCATCGCATGTGCGCAAAAACAAAGGCATTTGCTCAGCATAATGCTGTTGCTTCGGACGAGCCTAATGCAACAGCGCTGATTTTCAGCAAAACCTTTCGAGTGACGTCCATGACGTCACTCGAAAGGTCAAACCTTATCAGTCAATTTTATTTCTTTGAGTAAGTATCTAAACTATGGTCAATGATTTATAAACAATATTAGGTTCAAGTAAGTACTAGGTACTTCAGGAATCGTAGTGAGCGTAATATTTGTAGTGTAAATGTAATGTAAGTGCAATGAGCTTGCATGTATATGCTAGATTTAATAGATAAAGATAAAGGAATTATAAAAATTGTATGTGTAATCAGCACTAATATCAACGGAAAGAAGGCCAAATTAATGAGTCGATTGTGTTATCCAACAGTCCTCAATTTGCTGCACAGGGTGCAATGACACCATAATCAGATCAGGTAACTATGATCTTATCCAAACCTAACCCAACAGATGCTATTCCACGGTCTTAAGTTTAGTGTGATGATAAAAAGTAATGGTTAAACATACAAATAAATCTTCGAAAAGCATCAACGCATCCATAGCCACAAAAATTCACAACTTTAATGATTTTTAACCGACTTCCAAAAAGGAGGAGGTTATCAATTCGGTTGTTTTTTTTTTTTTTTTTATTGTTTTATGTTTAGGACTCAAGATAACACTTGTTTTCATCATACTGTTTTCAGTATCAACACAGACCAAAGCAGAAGGGGCAGGCAGATTACAGAAGCTGATCTCACTGTTGGAATCTAAAACGTTGCCTAAAGGCCATGACCATTGAGGTGAGCCAGTAATATTTTACTAATAATTTGATATACAAATTATGTAAGCTGCTGCATTTGTATAAATAGTTTTTTTAAATGAGTTAAAAATGTTATTTTTGATTTCAGGCCTCGTACTGGTGGAGGAAGATCATTCCAACAGCGAGTAGCAGCATATCTAAAGCTCCCCCTGAAAGCCATGGTTCTATGTTTTGGGATAGAAAGTGGATTTGTGGAATATCTTATGTAGTTTCTATATTGATTATGTCTCCAACTTAGCTTTGTAAACAAATACTGAGGCTTTTGTGTAGTAATGACACCAAACAGCAGACTCGCCATATGTAGCCTCCTTCCTGCTGCCATTTTAAGAATGCTGTTGGCATTTGCAAATGGAGTAATATGGCTTCTCCGTGGAACGTTTACACAGAAGCGGATACAAGCGTTTTGTATTCGTTGTATTAGCTTATCTGTTCTTGATAGTAGGCAGGGTCCATAAACCGTATCACAGTAATTCAGCTTTGATAGAATAAGGCTATCCACAAGCTGTTTCCTTATAGGAGTGCTTAAATATTTTCTAATAGTGTAAAGTATTTTTAGTTTATAGAAACAATTCCTCATAGCATTGCTAACGTGCTTCTCAAAGCGTAGCTCGGAATCAATGGTTAAGCCCAAGTTGCATACTGTTTCCACTCTTTCAATCTTTTCGCCCATCACGGTGACTTCAGGTTTAACTGACAGTATTGTGCTGATAATTTTTTTACTGCCTAACACCATGAATTTTGATTTTATTGGGTTTAAAACAAGTGAGTTTTGCTCAGACCAAGTGACCACTCTCTGTAAATCCGCATTCAGTTTTTGGACTGCTTCCAAGATATCAGCTGGTTTACATGAGATGTATAATTGAATATCGTCTGCGTACATGTGATACTTGCAATGATGGAAAGACCCAATAATATCAGCACTATATATTATATATAAAAGAGGCCCCAAAATTGACCCTTGAGGCACTCCACGCGATACCTGTCGTGGCGTGGATGACAGGGTCGATCCGTCTTGTCTTCGTATTTCAACATACTGTGTCCTACCGCTCAAGTAACTTGAAAACCATTTCACTGTTTCTACAGTAAAACCATAATATGCTAACTTTGAAAGCAATAGAGAAGTGTCAATTGCGTCAAATGCCCGGGAAAAGTCCAGAAGAGCCAGTAATGAGCCCTCCCCCAGGTCACGTGCCTCTAGCATATTCCCTATTACATCCGAAAGAGCAGTTGCTGTTCCACGACCTTTCCTAAAACCCGACTGTAGATCGGGAAGCATATCATTTTTTTCTAAGTAATCCGACATCTGATTATATACCACCCTCTCCAATACCTTAGAAAGGCAGGGTAACATACTAATAGGTCGGAGGTCTTTGACAATAATTGGGTTGTTATTTTTGGGAATAGGTCGTACAACCGCACACTTCCATGCTTCAGGAAAAATGTGGGTGTCTATAGATCGATTAACTATTGCTGTGATAGTTTCAAGGGCAGATGGCAACGTAAGCATGATCATATCCAGATCAAGTCCGTCAACTCCTTTCGCATTGGAACCTAGGCTCCTCAAGATCTTGAGTATTTCTTCCTGATTAACATTCCTGAGAACAAATTCAGAATTACCAAATCTGTTGAACTCAAAGAATGTCAAGTGTGATATTGTTACACTACTCTCCCCCGGTACGTCGAGGAATGCCTCGTTAATTCTTTCAGGGTCATCAAAGTGTACCGGGAGCAACCCATCGCCATGATCCGGTAACACTTCAGATTTAAGTTTTTCCCACAGTTTTTTCGGATTCTTTTTGTTGTCATTTATATGTGTGGTGAAATACACTTGTTTTTCTTGTGCTAAACTAGTGCTAGCTTGATTTTTTAATTGTAAGTAGTATTTTTTTGTGGCGTCTAGTTTATTTTGGCTTATTTCTTTTATTTTTAGTTTATGCAGTTTTTCTTTTGCCTTGTCACGCAGTTTAAACATAAGGCGTATATTTTCTGTAATCCATGGCGTGGGATGGTCCCTGAACACCTTACTTTTTATGGGAGCATGCAGGTCAAATAACTGTGTGGTACACAAATTAAATTGACTAGTCATTGTGTCCACGTCAGGTAAACTAGTAATCTGCGCCCATGGCAATGACACGAGATCCATCGAGAAGTAGTCCACAAGAATGTCTTTTAACGGTCGATATATGACAAGCCTCGGTTTGGGTCTTTCCCTCTTGATCACAGCATCACATGTTATGAATGAATGATGGCCAAGCTCACTAACATGGTTCACAGCAACATTTCGTACTCTAATGTCTGTACAAATTATATCTATGAGTGTGCTACTATCTCCCATGAAGTGTGTTGGTGTCTGAACTATTTGATTCAAGTTAGTATAGTGAAGAAATTCGTTAATGTTCTTTGTTTTTATGTTATTTGTATCCAACATGTTAACGTTGAAATCTCCTAATAACAATGTATGATCATAAGGAGACAATGCACTAATACTGTCAGTTATTCCCTCTAAAAATCTAGGTAAATCCAACCAAGGTGGTCTATACGCCGTCCCTATAAGTAACTTTTTGCCATTAATGCTTAGACATAGCCACATCTGTTCAACATCCGTTTGTTCAGGGTGAGGAATTACGCGCATCCTAACACCCGTTTTGACGTAGAAAGCTACTCCTCCACCTCTTCCCCCTCGTATGCTTGCGGGACGTGGTATGTGCTTTAATTTATATCCCGGTACAACAGGTGCACGTCCTTCCTCGCCGGGTCTCAACCACGTCTCGTTGATAGCCATTATATCAACAGAGTGGTGTGCCATGGCAATCAAAAATTCATCGTGGTTGGTTCCTAATGATCCTGCGTTGAATAATCCTAACTTTAAATGTTTTGAGCGAATCATTTGTATTCGTTCTTAGTTATAGCAATATATGTAAAAAGTGATTGCAGTAGTTCTATAAATATTTGCAAATACTGTAGGGGATATGGTATGTGGAAAGTTTTGTATAGAATATATAATTTTGTTCCATGTAAATATTGTTATTGTTATTGTTAAACGGTATGCAGTAGTTGTGATAAGTATTGTGTGTAATGTAAATATAATCTATTTTTGTTTTATATGAATGATGTTCAATGCCGTATGGTTTTTGTAGTTTTGTTTTGTATGATATGTTTAATTTTATTTTATATGAATACTGTTGTTTGTATATATTGATTAAACTAGTTTTGTATATATTATATAATGTTAGTTTTAATAGTATCTGTAAAGTAATATATTTTGAATATAACATGCATATAGCCATCTTCCAATGATTAAAATACTCACTCTCATATTGTTCCCGATTAGGGCAGATACGACGCACAAGTTCGACCAAAACATAAATATATAACAAAATTAAAACTAAAATATCATAAAAAAAGCACAACAATTTATTCTGTATCCGAATAAGGTCCAATAAATTGCTGAATTTCACTTTCAGATCGTATTCTTCGTGTTGGATCGCCAGGCTTGCTACGAGCCAGAATGCGACCTCTCTTCGTCCACACGAAACGCCAGCCATGTAGACCAGCAGCTGCCCGCGTTCTGCGAAATAACTGCTGGTTCATTTTCGTCAGGCGCTCGTTAACATAAAAACGATGGGCTGGACCAGGGAGGCCAAGATCCTCAGTAGTAGCCCCTCGACGCACGCGCGCGCTGTCCATAAAGGCGTCGCGCAGATCACGGCGCGCCAAGCGCACCATGATAGCGCGAGGGCGGGCCTCCGTAGAGTTGGCTATAATCGTTGCATTGATCTGTCTGCCACCAACCCGGTCCGCACTTACAATGTCACGCTCTTCAACGGTGACTCCGAGTTTAGTGGCAACCAATTTCACTAAATGCGATGGATTTTCAGCTTGCATTTCCGGCAAATTGGTAATAAGCAAGTCGTTTGCCATCAGCTCCTGGTCTCTATCATTCAGATCGCGCTTTAATTGTTCAATGACAACATCTACGGAACCTCCAGCAACAGGTACATCTGATTGACGGTTTTCCAACGCTACGAGTCTATTTTCTATGCCATCTATACGCAAGTTGCATGACTCGTTAGAGCATTTAAGCTCTTTCCGGAGTTCTAAAACCTCACGTCTTAAG
Source organism: Xylocampa areola (assembly GCA_935421205.1). Lineage (NCBI taxonomy): Eukaryota > Metazoa > Arthropoda > Insecta > Lepidoptera > Noctuidae > Xylocampa > Xylocampa areola. Next base: position 14,527,229 of record OW285220.1, read on the forward strand.
GTACGTATTTCCTCCATAATCATTACTAATCCGGAACCAACATCCTCCGGGAATTGAGTCACCTGATGTTGAGTCGTGTCTTCGGAATCATTGGCTAAAGCCACAACAGCCGGTGAAGTCACCGCACACGACTGCGCGATTCCCAATGTCGGTGACACCGACATCAGCACCGGGGACTGAGCTGACCGCATGTGCAAAGCTTTAGCTGTCGATGGCGGCGTTGCATTAGAAGTTATGGTCAAACACGTCTGTTCCTCACTTTGCACGACTGGTGGATTGCCTCTTACTGGTGTTTCGGCTTTATTATCCCTACGGATATTTTTCCTGCACTCGGGGCAATGCCAAGAGGTGGCTACTGTACCCTTTGTTGGAAGACCAACACATCCGCGATGATATAACGAGTGACAATTATTGCACTTAGCGGCATCTGTTGGCGTTAGGAACTTTCCGCAACCCCCGCACTTGGCTAGAGGCATAATTCTTTAGTATTGGTTTGGTACCACAAGTTTCAAGCAAACTCTGATAGATGGCACCTCAGGCAGTCCGCAGTGCTTGCTGTGACCCCGTAAACTTTCACCAGAGGATGACGACTTATTGATCGAGCTGAGAGCTACCACGCAACCCCACGAGATGGCGCCTACTTAAAGTCTGGTTTATGGTAGTTTATTTATAATATAATGGTGCGCAGACACCATGCATTGCCACACCCCAATCTTATGATACAGCACGCACAGACGCACTCACTAGACCACTTCGCGAAAAAATATTTTGTTAACATGTAAATATTAGCAAATGTTATTGATGTTCAGGTAGATATAAGTTCGTAATCAGTTTTAGGTAAATGTAAGTAAGTTTTATTTGCCTTTAAAGCCAACTAAATCACTGAATAACTTTTCCACTTGATTATTTCACTTAGTTTAAACTTTGTACAATAAATAACTGTGATTTAGATGAGTATTTTATTTATAACTGTGAAATAACTAACGGTGCGTATAGGCTACCTTCACGTCCGTGACGTCACTCTACGATAGCTAGATTTAGAAGGAACGAACATAGTGATTATGTCTCTAACAATCTGTACGATTTGCTCATTCGCCAGTGGCTGCTGTATGAAGTTCTAGGTTCAATTGCCAATGCTGGGGCGGGCCGGAGGAATTAGTTCATGGGACATTAATAACGGAATTCGTAAAATGTGGGTGTATTCTTCTGCCTACCCCGAATACAGTTATGTTAATATTTTTTGTGCGTGACGAACAAACATTATTTTCAGTTTTAGACGTTAAAATCTGTATTAATGTTAGGGAATATACAATCAATGCAATATGGAGTCGTTTTGGGTGCACAAACAAGTTAGAATGGTTTATGAACATGTGTGATGGATAGTGCGCGTGACGTGTATTTGTCATACATTGCGCTGTATGCAAACAGTAAAAATCCGATACCACCTCCTCAAAAATCAACGCAATACGTAATGTCTGGCTGTAAAAATGAAAGCTATTGCAATTGTAAGTCAGTTCCGCAATTACCCCGCTGAACTGCAAGTAGTTTCTGCCATTATTTTAAAACCATTTGACGACTGATAGCGAACGGTACGCGTTGCTCTAATTACAAAGAGGCGGTACGTTTAGCCAATACGGATGGGCTGAGTGTACCGAGTATACAGTACGATTGTGTTGACTATACTCCACTCTGTACGTCGACCGGGTAACCGCAACCCGTCCTTTTTTAAACCAAAGTCAACGTTACCTCAGTCTGCGAATATCTCCGAGGTGCACGTGTGCGTTCACATACATCGTATTTCAAAATATTTTCAAATTCATCTCTCATCAAACAAAATTCTGTAAATATGAGCTTCATGTAGACATTAATGATTCATGTGACATAACTAATTTAATGCTAAATATTTAATTTGAAAATAGTGGTCTAGAGCGCGAATGCTGAGCAAGAGGTCTTGGGTTCGATTCCTAGTTCGGGCAAAGTGTTAATAAGTTAAAGAAAAATCTTTGAAAAGCATTAACTCATGCTTAGCGATCTCTTAAGTTATTATATTAAATGGAAAAAGAATACGGTCGTGAGCAGGATTCAAACCTAAAGCTAAGCCATCTCGACCTCTGCTCATCAACGCGAATGCTTCATCCATATTTAACACGTCTTTTGGCGACGCCATTGCTATCTATTCAGTCCCTATACAGGTGACCGAACCGACACCACTAACTTTGCAGTGTATACACAATACGGAGTATTTATCCGGGAGGCGCAGGTTCAAATCCTGCTCTTAACCGTATTCTTTTCCATTTAATATAATAATTCGTTATTAAGTTTTTCTGTTACGAAATTTTCAGTAGCAACTCGGAGTTTAGTATTGGCCGCGGTAGACAGAAATAGGCTTACCACAAATTACATGTGCCTACCCCTTCGGGGAATACAGGCGTGATGTAAAGTAAGAATTAAAAGGACAAAACAAATTATTTGTACCTAAATGCACCAGTAAGACGAAAACTACACCACTAACAGAGATAATTTAGAATTAAAAAATACTAACATATTTTCTCCATAAAAGGTAGTTAACTAATTTTAGTAACTTGTATAGCGGAATAGTATTGTTTACCGGAATAGTTTAGTTTACTAAACAGAGCTCAAATCTGCCAGTGGGCGTTTTGACAGATCTTGAGATGAAATTCAAGAATAATCTTCAAATTTACTATCTAAATAACCCGAATAATAATCTATTCTGGACGCCTAGTTTAAATACGGATCATATTTTGACAGAAACGGGCTAAAAATTATAAAAACTTAAAAATCGTATTTTATCATTTTAACCATATTTTTATACAAGTTACTGCCCGCAACTTCCTCTGCGTGATCTTTAGAATTGGGTTCAACCAAGATTAAAGTATCCTATGTGTTAATCCGGGTTATAAACTATCTGTGTTCCAAATTTCATCCAAATCCGTTGAGTAGTTATTGAGTTACGCTATAACAAACATCTATCCGTCTTCACAAAAATTCGCATTTTTTTATGGGATAGGGGAAGACGAGCAGTCGGATCGCCTGATGGTAAGCGATTACCCCAGAGGAGTCGCAAATGCGTTGCCGGCCTTTTAAAGGGTTCGGGCCTCCGGTACCCTCACTCACTCGGTGAAACACAACGAAACCGTTGTTTCACGCCGGTTTCTGTGAGGCCGTGATATCACTCCGGTCGAACCGGCCCATTCGTGGCGAAGCATGGCTCTCCCACGATGAGAATATATAACAATTTATAATATTCAGCAAAACCATACCCCATTGTGCACGCACAGGCACAAATAACTTCAAAACTAGTTTACGTAACGCTATGAATTTTGTGTTCATTTGCAGAATATCTCAAAGATTAACAAAAAAATTACATAACGTTAGAGTAGGTAGGTAATATTATAATCCCGGACGGTAAACTAAATGTAAACTGATGTTAACAATGCTTATCCGGGCCAGCTGTCTACGGTGACGTCAGCAGTCCGTTTAGTTGACAACTAGAGCGCTATATTGCACTGCCCAGTTGTTATTCGTTTAATAAAGGGCAGTTGTTGACTCGCTTATTACGTACGAGACACAATAGAAACATTATTGTAATCAAGTACAAATTTGAAAAGATAAATCTTTGAAAAGCATTAACGTATGCTAAGCGAACTCTAAAGTAAGTAGTAGTAAATGGAAAAAGAATACGGTGGCGAACACGATTCGAGTCTGCGCCTCCCGGATAAATACTCCAGGCGCTCTGACCACTAAGCCATCTCGACCTCTGCTCACTACCGTCAATCCTTCTTCTACTTTTTAACACGTATTTTGGTGACATCATTGCTATCTATTCAGTCCCTCCGGGCTGCTACTGAGAATTTCCCAACAGAAAAAATCAATAACACTTTGATGACTTTCGACCCGGGAATCTAACCCGAGACCTCATGCTCAGCAGTCACGGTTGAAACCACTAGACCATCAAGGCAAGAAGATGATGAAGGTAAAGTGAACGTTTTTTTATACTTACAGACGACACTCATCCGGAAGGCATCTTCCAAAGCGACCCTCAGTACAGGGTTGTCGGCGCGGCACCTGATCATGGCGCCATCGTCTTCGGGCTGAGGCAGCATAATCAGCTTGCTCACTGTCGTCGTCTCGTTCGTGAACTCGCTGTGCTGTTGAAAAATTTACACTATTATTATAAAGTTAAGGCTAAAGTTTTTTTTTTTTTTTAAAAAACGATGCCCCACACTAGGAATCTCTTCCTGTGTCGTGGGTGCGTTTACAGACATATAATCTCACAAGCACACTAACACCCAGATCCGGAGCAATTATCCGTAGATCGTACAAATATTTGCTCCGTGCAGGAATCGAACCTGCGACACGCAGCGCAGCAGTCGGTCTCTCGATCATTGCGCCAACCGCGCTGTCAAAAAAGATGGTGTGTGAAGGACGTATTTTGATTGGAATGGTGAAAAGTTTTGAAATGTTGAGGCAGTGGAAGGCAGCCTTTGGAACGGTAAAGGATATTTATATATTTATTCCCCGAAGGGCTAGGCAGAGGTGTACACAGTTGTATACCAATATTCCACCAATGCTGTTATTAAGTCCTATGTAATAGGTGGTGAGCCTATTGCCGTCTACCGGGCCGAATTCCAAATTCCGTTATATTACCTGCCAAGTTAATAGTGTCGGTACAGTGACATGTAAGGGGTCTCAATAGATAGCGATGACGTCACCAAAAGACTTATAAAAATGTGTAAGAATAATTCGGAGTAGCAAGCAGAGGTTGAGATGACTGAGTTGTCAGAGCGCCTGGAGTATATCTGGGAGCCGCAGATTCGAATCCTGCTCAGGACAGTATTTGTCATTCCAAAACAATTATAACAGTTAATTTTATTAATTATTGTTCAACGATTAATACTTTTACTCGTGTGCATTTTTCGGGTATTGCCTGACTAGTTTTGAACTCGAACGGAGCCCTGAGTCATGAGTTGAGCTCGTGGTGATGTCGCATAATTAACGAAAGTTATTATATTTCTGTTTTTTTATTTATACAGTATGTAAACGTGTTCATATCAACCTTAACACATGTATCCTGATAAAGGTTGAAACTGCAGGGATTAGTTCTTTATGAAGATTAGAGGCTCCTATCTGAGTCTCTCAACAACTATACCAAAAATGTCAAAAAAAAAAGCTACTTTTACTAAGAGAGCAACTTTGAAAGCGCGTAAAAATTTACCAGCTGCTTCATAGAAATGTACATAACTACTCGACCAAAATGTATGGAACAGCTGACTTTCAAAGTTGATTCCATAGTTAAAGTTTTTCTTGTTGACTTTCACATTGAACTTCTAAAGAATGACTACGAACTTAAGTTAAATATTATATAATTGAAACCGCTTTCTGACAATCATGACCTGTAAACCCAGCACTGTATTACTATATTTGGTGAACGGTTTTGAAAATGGCGAACCCAAATCGAAGGGCGTTTGATTAAATTGTATAGATATAGGATTACGCTTGTATTCCCCAAAAGCATGCGGCAGAGGTATGCTGTTGTAAGCCCACATTTCATCAATGCTATTATTAGCGAACCTATCACCATTTACTAGTCACAAATAAACCGGGCACAATTCCGAACTCCGGATTGCTACTGAGATTTCTATCTATCTATCTATCTGCCTAGCCTTTTCCCAATTACATTGGGGTCGGCTTCCATTCAAACCGGATGCAGCTTGTTGTTGTATTTTACATGGAGCAACTGCCTATCTGACCTCATCAACCCAGTTACTGGGTAACACGATGTGGTATGACTGGTTGTCAGACTTTCAGGCTTCTGACTACCCGTAACGGCTGTCATAGATCTTAATTTAACAACCGGGATGGCTTACGTGCTCTCCGAGGCACGGAGGGGTCTCGGTATGAAATGATGGTCACCCATCCACAGACCGACCGCGGCAAGCGCAGCTTAACCTCGATCGATCGATCTGTGCGGCTGTTACTGAGCCACGAGCCCCTTTGCTACAGATATATATAGATTGCATAACAGAAAAATCCAATAAAACTTTGGCTGACCAGGGCATCGAACTTAAGACCTTACACTCACTAGTCGCGCTGTTGTAAGCGCGCTAGACTAGCAAGGTGGACAAAATAAACTAATACTAAATTGTTACTGAGAAAACCGGGTTAATACGGACTAACATATCTGTATCCTTTAAGCAGTCCCAACGCAATTAGAACTAGACTCTTAACAACTTCTGCATTTTCAAAAGTAAAAACAAAAGACGGTAATTTACGAGTCGCACCTTATCCAGCAGGTTCCGTACAATTATATTTATGTGAAGCTACGAGCTTCATCCACGTTTAATTGCAGAATAAAATTATATTATCCTGCAAAGAGATTTTTAGAGATAAATAAATATTATCTTTTTAGCGCGATTATGTCCCGTTTGAATTTAATTATTATGTATTCAAATAGTGAAAGTTTAGAAAGTACTAAAATCTTATTATTACTGAAACAATAAAGTACATTATTCGTTTTTTTTTTATTTGTGCTGTTAGACCTTGATTTTTGTCAAATTTCATGATTTAAGGTCAAAATAGATTTTGAGGAGTGTGATTACGAATATCGAAACAGTATGTGACATCAATGGCCATATGACATAATTATACAGGCTGTGGTTCTAGACAGTGGCCAAATTGAAGGAGGTGGATCTATAGGTGTAACTGATTACAAAACAATTAAAAAAAGTATACCTTAGAAAATCTAATTAATTTCCCAGTTTTACTGTTTTTCGCGCGCAGTAGGCACAAAGATGGCACCGCGCGCCGACAAAGGCGGTATACGAAAATTTTACAGAGAAGCGTTAGCTGTTACGAGACGAATAGGACATTGACCTCTTGGCTATTATTGTTTTAATTATTTTTATACAACATATAACTTGTTGCTGTATATGTTCCTACAATATGGCCACTGTTCAAAACCACAGCCTGTATAGATAGCTTTAAATTTTTTATACCTTTGCGGGATCACAGCATAAATAGCGTCACACCTGTATTCCTTGAAGGGGTCGGCAGAGGTGTACACAGTTGTACACCCACATATCGCCAATGCTGTTATTAAGTTCCACGTAATAGGTGGTGAGCCATCAATCAGGCACAATTCCAAACTCCGAGCTGCTACTGAGAATTTCCTAACAGAAAAACTCAAACACTTTGCCCGACCCGGGAATTGAACCCGAGACCTCCTGATCAGCAGTCGCGCTTGGGACCACTAGCAGTTGGGCTCATAGGCCTTATTATATTATAATAATTTCAACATTTTATCTGTATACGTTCCTGGAAAAAGACGGACAGAACAAACAGCTTTGGACGAACTACAAAGATATTCTAAAAGAGGTTCCGTTTATTTATTTTTGAGATACGGGACCCTAATAACACAGGATAACTAGGTAAAGTTCTCGAACAATCTTCCTTAGTCCTTAAGACCAACTTGGGACCTAACTTTGACCTAAAGTCTTACAGCTTGTTCAGACACGGCGATTTACGGGCGGTTGGAGTAGCGTGTTTTGGATTGCGCGTTTTTATAAGGAATTCGCACGAAAACGGTGCCAGCAAAACCTGTCTATACGTTTGCCTCAGGGCTGCTTAATAACAGCCGCACAGATCGATCAATCGAGGTTAAACTGCGCTGGCGGCGGTCTGTCTGTGGATGGGTGAATATCATTTCATATCCGTCGCCGTTTAAGGTAGTTAGAGGCCTGAATTTCTGACAAGTTTTACTTACTTGTGTAAAATACTGGTATTAAGCTGCATCCAGTTTGACTGGAAGACGACCTCGTAGTTGGGAAAAGCAAAAGGCAGGCAGGCACGTTTTAGCCAGTTGAAATAAAAGTTAAAACCCAAGGGAGTTACAAATCCCAACAAAATCTCGTTTTTTTTTAAAGTTTTGGTGGTTGTTAATATATCTTTGACCATTCTTGTGTCGTATTACTTAAGTCACTTTTAAACTGCCGAAAATAGATAACACTAGACAAACGGGCTGGTTTATTATTCTCGGGACCAAAATTACATCTTGTAAATCGCCTTATCCGAACCAGTTCTAATACTAACAAAGTCAGGTTCTTGAAGCCTGTTTGATCACGAAGGATCATTAATTTTCGTTGTCCTGTCTCTTCGAGGAAATCTACCTAAAGCGCAGTTCAGACTACGCTTTACTATACATATACTGATTAGAGTTAACGTGCAATGAACACCTTTGCATCGCTCGACGTTTCGACCAGGTTGCACTGATCGTGGTCACGAGCAGACTGATGCAGCGAGTTTATTTCATTGGTGTGGTAGATGTTTCTTCATCTACCTCCACGTTTTGATTATTATACTCGTATATAAAGCTCGCGACACACTCATTGTGTCCAAAGTCAAAGTCGAAGTCAAAGAAAAAAGTTTTTATTTCACATAAACCAATTTAAAAGGCACTTATGAAACGTCAGAATTTAGTTGCACGGTTCGAAAATAGTCGATTCCTATGGAGAAGAACCGGCAAGAAACTCCATGGTTACTCGTTTTCCGTATTTTTAACCCATACAACACGATATAAAAGCCTAATCTATCTACCTAGCCTTTTCCCAATTACATTAGGGTCGGCTTCCAGTCACACCGGATGCAGCTTAATACCAGTGTTTTACATGGGGCGATTGCCTATCTGACCTCCACAACCCAGTTACTGGGTAACACGATATCTCGTGGTATGACTGGTTGTCAGACTTTCAGGCTTCTGACTACCCGTAACGGTTGTCATAGATCTTAATTTGACAACCGGGACCGACGGCTTAACGTGCTCTCCAAGGCACGGAGGGATGTCTCGGTATGAAATTATGGTCACCCATCTACAGACCGACCGCGGCAAGCATAAAAGATAGTAATACTGATTTATTTTAAAAACATATAAGTTTACAGTACGGTATAATATTCTGCTATGCTATACGCATATTGCGTCTAAACTAACGTATATAGCATAGCATTCGACACTATACGCTATATCGCAATCAAGTATGCTATAAATTGACTGACAGTTAACCAAAATCTCGCTAATGGGGCAGGAAAAAATTGTCACGCGACATAGCTTGAAAATCGCAAAATTTTATATATTATATATTTTCTTTAATTGTGTGGCAGAAGTGCTGAGGTGAATGAGAGGTTGAGGAATAGTTGGCACAGCGCCTGGACTATTTATCTGGAATGCGCAGAAAATGTACATCCTGCTCACGACCGTATTTTTCTTATGTAACTTTAGAGTTCGCTACGCAATTGTTAATGCGTTTGAAAGATTTGTCTGCATTTGCTGAGCGATAGCTGTGCTTTATAATATTCTTCTTCTTCTTCTTATCGTGTGGTTGATGAACAACCTAGTTTCAGAGTTTAAACCACCCGTAGGTCTCTAAAATGGCTTTGCACACCATCGAGATAATCTCTCTGGTGTGCTGGTTTCCTCACGATGTTTTCCTTCACCGTTTTAAGTAAGTGATAATTAGTTTATAATACGCACATGACTTCGAAAAGACAGTGGCCTCGGATTCGAACTTGTGAACTTTGACTTGTCAGTCCAACGGTCATACCACTAGGCTATCTCTGTTCTATAATATTTGTTACATGTAATATATATTATTATTGATAGTCTGAACTGCGCTTAATTTTGTGTAAGGTGGCTGCTAATCTTTAACTAACTAACGCTGATAACGAAAAGCTGTAAACAAGGCCTTATCACACCAAGTTACAGTTGTGTCTGTATTTTCTTTATTAATTTTCTTATCTTTGTGTATATTTTTTATCTTGTAAAGGGTTCTTTCCTTTGTTAAGGTGTCGATAGTAGTCGTTAGGTAGGTTATCTTCATTATAATTATTGCTTCCCTTGAGTATTTTATTAAATAAAAGTTTCTTCGCTTAAAATTTCATCTATATCGTTGATTTATACACACAAATATTAAAAGCTTAAACAGAAAATTTAAAATATACTTCTAGGAAATCTTGTAGCACATACTCGTACTTTAGGGATCTATAGGGTGCTCAACGCGACCCTAGTACACCTACGCCGTCTGTCTGTTTGTCACATAGATATTTGAAACCGTAAGATAGATAGCTGACTGCCTCATGATCTAGTGATCCTAAGCGTGACTGTTGAGCATGAGGTCCCGGGTTCAAATCCCGGTTCTGGCAAAGTGTTATTGAGATTTCTGTTAGGAAATTATCAATAACAGCCCCGAGTTTGGAATTGCGCCCGGTAAATTGCAATAGCCTCACTTCTACTACATGGACTTTATAACAGCATTGGTGAAATGTGGGTCTATAACTGTATACTCCGTACCCCTTCGGGGTGATGCTATGCATGTAAGAAAGATAGGCTGTGGTTTTCAAAGAAAATGTGTTAATAAACATTAAAGACTTTATCAAATTCCAAGGAGACTACGAAAGCGTGTGACACTTTCGCAAGTTCAACTAATTGTTTCCTTTTTTTGGAATAATATGATATCTTGATGAAAAATTTGGAAGTATATGGTGTTCACGGTAATGTTTTGAGTCTTTAGAGTCATATTATCAAGAAATAATACATAGAAATAACGTCAATAAACACACATATAAAACATGTCAATCATCAGTAAGTGTCGTCAAATATGGTGTACCTCAGGGTAGCGTCTTGGGCCTTATTTTATTCATTATATATATTTTTATGAGAGTCATACTTTCAAAATGTTTTTAGATAGATCTTCTTACCTTCCCTCTGGTATATCTTCGATTCTCCCGGAACCAGGTGACCTGCGCGGCCGGTCTGCTGCCGTGGGTCACGCAGATGAGCGTGATCTCTGAGTCCGCAGACATCTGGCCAGGCTTGTTAGTTATCATCACTGATGTTGGACGCACTGCGGATTAATAACATTCATTAATTTGATTATCTACACAATATTTTGTTTGCTAATAACAGCTTGATAACTTATATCAGTATGTACATAACATACCCGTGTCCAACAATATAAAAATATTCATATTTGTGGATTTGAGAAGATCGGGGTTTTGATGGATTGGTTTGCAAAATAATGATGATAATTATGAAGGAAAATAATGCGATAAAGATAGCAAATTTAATCATTTTTAGGATAGAAGTATTCGTGGTATTCATTTGACAACCAGGCCAGTTTTTGTGCTCTCTAAGGTATCAGTGAGGTAGCTAGTGTTTCTGTGTAGGTGCCTGTGATAGGGCCTATTTGAAATAAAAAAATTGAGTTTGAATATGTTCTCATAAGCAAACAATTTGCAGGAGCCAGGGATCGAACCCAGGTCCTCATATTCCGCAGCAGCCTTTGCGACCAACGAAGAAGCTCCACGTCAGCTTTCGTTAACAAAAACATAAGAAAAATAAGGGAAGTACTTACAATGCATTTCAACTCTAGCCGTCCTTTCATGAGGACTGAGGAGAGGAGTGTTAGTAGCCTGGCACCTAATACTAGTGTTGAGCCAACTCCTCTCAGCGCCACCGATGCTGATCCTGCTGACGATGACCTTCCCGTCATTCTTGAGGATCGTGTGGTCGTCTATTTGCTTGTTGTTGATCAGCCACGTGAGGGTTGGCTGCGGACGACCTGGTGGAAAGACGTGGTCGTTAATATTGACATAAAGCATCACGCCTGTATTCCCCGAAGGGGTAGGCAGAGGTGTACACAGTTGTACACCCATATTTCACCAATACTGTTATTAAGTCCCATGTAATAAGTGGTGAGCAAAGGTGGTGAGTCTATTTATATTTCTTAACAGAAAAACTCAACTTGCCGGACCCGGGAATCGAACCCGAGACCTCATGCTCAGCAGTCGCGCTTGGGACCACTAGACCAACGAGGCAGTCCTCATTATCATCAGTTAATATTGAAGTATAACATAACATATCGGCACGCCTGTTTTCCTTAAGGGGGTAAACACATCAGCAGTTGCAGTATTCCACTCATATTTCACCCAGACTATTGATATTCTAATTCGAACTCAAATTTCGGGTCTTTTACCCTCAACGAAATACACATCGTGTTTTTGTATAATAACTTTCGCGAGGCACATTCGTTATAATTATATTGTTCACCGGTGACTACTTAAGTGTATTCATCGGGATTTCCCGTCTACTTATGAACTCGAACGAAGCTTAGTTACGAGTCCACGGCAATGTTCAAAATAAATTAGTAATAATTGAAAACTAAACGAGACCAGTTGTAATCGGTCGATTATAATTATTATAAATTTGCCTGATGAAAGTTATTATACAAAAATAATGTTATTATTAAGTCCCATGTCATGATTTCGATATCATTTTTAAGAATATTATGACTTAAGTATAGTTTTGAGAAACTTATTGTAAAACGGAATACCTACCCATTAAATATACTTGCAGTAAAACAACTTTTAACCGGATTAATCGCGTGTATTATTTGTTTTTGTTTTTCCTGACGTTTCGAACACTTTGCAGCGTTCGTGGTCGCAGGGAGAACAAAAACCAAAAATACACGCGATTAAGGTGTTTTATTATAATGTGTAGTGATCGCGAAAACCTAAGCTTTTTTTTTTTTTTTTAAACGTTGCCCCACACTAGGAATTTCTTCCTGTGTCGTGGGTGCGTTTACAGACATATAATCTCACAAGCACACTAACACCCAGACCCGGAGCAATTATCCGTAGATCGTACAAATATTTGCTCCGTGCAGGAATCGAACCTGCGACACGCAGCGCAGCAGTCGGTCTGTCGACCACTGCGCCAACCGCGCTGTCAAAATATTATTACTATAATTGAAGTATCGAAGACAACGTGTTTTCATTTTGTTCATCACCCATGTAATAGGTGGTGAGCCTTTTGTCATTGTATGTATGCATGTCCTATGTCCTAATTTCAGTTTAGGTGAGGTCTGTTATAATCGATGCCATTGTTAAGTTTAACAATGGTTACACATTAACCTGCGCACACGTTAGTTACTTGGAAGTTTATAATCGTGCAAACATCACGTTAACCTTTGCCTCTTTAGTCAAGAGAAAATCAACTCACATATCAGCAACCACGGATATTAACTACATAAAGTTCATAAAACTTATCCTAACATAACATCATGGCTGTATCTCTAAAGGGTTCAGCAGGTGTACCGTTGAACACCAACATTCCACCGATGGCAGAGATGGGTAAAATTGCGCTACGCCGCGTAATCGCGTAATCCCGTTTGAATTTGACTCAGTTCACTGCGCCGGTTGAGCTGACGCACTTTTGACAAAAGTATTGGCGCATAGCGCATAAATGATATAGATGCTAATGACTCTATACCAGTATATATATAACGTACTCTGTGGTCACAGTCAATAGTCAACACATAATGAGCTGACCTCTCTTATTCATTCTCTCACTCAAACGCTGATCCAATGTAATACTTTCGCTGCTTGATGCCAACGAGCGCAGAGCGCAGATGGCGCGCGGTGCGCTTTGCAGCTCGCTCGAGGCGTTGCACTTTACTCAATCTTGTGTTAACTCAAAGAGCCGGCGCAGTGAGTTGCGGCATAGTTACTGAGTTAACGCAAATAATTCTAATGAGTTACCCATCTCTAAACGATGGAGTTTATAGCCCCAGCAGTTGAACATATTACCATCTACCGAGTACAAGTTCAAGCACCAGATTGCTATTAAGAAATTCGTAACAGAAAAACCACAATAATACATTTCCCGACCCGGGAATTGAACCTAGGACCTCACACTCAGTAGCCACGCTTGCGACCACCAGACTAACGAGGCAATTTAACAACTATATAACAAGAAGTCTCGAAACACCTATATCCTAGGACGAACAACTTAGAACTTGCTGACCGACAGGACGACATCCCGAAAGGTGCTTCGAGCTATGATTGGAAAAAACTGCTGAAGATCGCAACAGGCTATCATTAATTATCGCATAATGGGTCACTGAACCACTGGAGTCATTGTATTTTTCATATCTTCTTCTATCGTGTGGTTGATGAACAACCCAGTGTCAGAGTTTAAAGCACCCGTAGGCCTCTGACATGGCTTTACACACCATCGAGAACATCTCTCAGGTGTGCTGGTTTCCTCACGATGTTTTCCTTCCCCTTTTAAGCAAGTGATTATTAATTTCTAATACGCACATGACTCGAAAAGACAGTGGTGAGTACCGTGGATTCGAACTTGTGTTTTTTAACTTGTCAGTCCAACAGTCATACCACTAGGCAATCACTGCTCTATTATGCTGTTTATCTAAAATTTAAAATTGAATTGGTGAAGCTAGACTATCAAATCTAGGTTTTCCTTCGATAAGTAAGTAACAATAAAGTATAGAGTATATTTTGTGGCCCGGTTAGTGGAGTGTGATAGTAGAATAAACATCAGAACCTGCCACGTGGACGACATTTGGTGTGACATATAGAAGGAGACCGTATCGGTGGCGGTTACCACAAACAACAGCATTCTCAATGAAGGTTGACGTCAGGCAGGCAGTCGGTCATAAAGTATTGCCAAAACTTTAGCAGCTTGCAATTCCAAAAACAGAGTAGAGGAAGAATGCATCCTGCGCCGCCCCAAATAAATTGGGATAAGGGCAGGGGGGTGATGAGTATTGAGTATATTTTCCTTCACCATACATTCATATTTTACAACCAAAAAGTCTTTGACAACTAATGAAATAAAATAAGACGTCTTTCGACTGTCCTGTTGGCCTAGTGGTTAGTAGCCCTGACTGCTAGGCCGGAGGTCGTGGGTTCGATTCCCACCCAGGACAAATGTTTGTGTGATGAGCACGATCATTTGTTCTGTGTCTGGGTGTAATTTATCTATAACATGTATGCATTTAGAAATATATAAGTATGTTTATCAGTTGTCTAGTACTCATAACACAAGCTCTGCTTAGCTTGAGACTAGACGGCGTTGTGTGATAGTTGTGGAATATTTATTTATTTATTTATTTATTTTATTTAACTATCAAACAATTATCCTAGGATGAACAACTTGGAACTTGTTGTAACTTTCGCGTTGCACCATAACTTGGAACTTGTTGTAACTTTCGCGTTGCACCATAACTTTCGGCTTAGTTGTTAGCCTAAACAACCGGGCCACGCGACTGAGGTTAGGTACCTACAGTCGTTACTGGAACTGTGAAATGGTGTCTTTAACTAACTGCTAGTTTAGAAGTTATACCTTTAGAATTGACTGGACACCGCTGGGGACGTTAAATAGTTTTGGAGTTTGAATTGAAGCGCACATAACTTGGTTAATATATAATAAATTACCTATATTTAACTGGTGATCTCTAAGGTTTGGATTTGAATATTACGTAAAGATATTAATTTTAACATATTAATATATATTTAACATATATATTATTATATATTAATATTATAATATATATTGTTAAATATATATTATATTAATATATATTTAACATATATATTAATCTTACACACACGCACACACACACACAGACACACACACACACACACACAAACACCCACGCGCGCACACACGCACGCGCGCTTATACACACATACACACAATTGTTGCATGCTTAAAATTTATTTGATAAAATTATCAATGTAAATGTTTTTTTTTATTTTTTTTATTTATGGAATAGGGGCAACCGAGCAGACGGCTCGCCTAATGCCACCGATGGTAGGCGATTACCGCCACCCATAGACTCCCGCAACCCCAGAGGAGTCGCAAGTGCGTTGCCGGCCTTTTAAAAGGTTTGGGCCTCCGGTACCCTCACTCAATCGGCGAAACACAACGCAAGCGTTGTTTCACGCCGGTTTTCTATGCGGCCGTGGTATCAATCTGGTCGAGCCGGCCCATTCGTGCAGGTGCATGGCTCTCCCACGGTGTCTATTTTTAGTTAAGTAGGAATTTATACACTACATAATTATTATTTTATTCTTTTTCTTAACTGTGTTGCGCTTTGGGTAACTGTAATGTGACACGTGTATGTATGAATAAATAAATATTATACCAAAGGGAAAGGGACTGTTATCCCTTACTACAGGTTTGAACTAACCTATCAAGGGTGACATAACTTTACCCACAAGATTGTACCCCCTTATAAAAAATTGTGTTTGAGATAGAAACATTTGTACTACAATCTCCTTTTTACCAATAAAGATTATTTCCTTTTATTATTTTATATTAATTTTGTATCACATGAGTAAATTAAAGAAGTATAATCGAGAAAGAAGCTATGTGTTTTGCCATTTTAAGGCGTACAAAAAACGTTTTCTTAAATAAATAGACTAAGTTTGGATAGAAGTTCTTCTTCTTATCGTGTGGTTGATGAACAACCTAGTGTCAGAGTTTAAACCACCCGTAGGTCTCTGACATGGCTTTACACACCATCGAGAACATCTCTCAGGTGTGCTGGTTTCCTCACTATGTTTTTCTTCACCGTTTTAAGCAAGTGATAATTAATTTATAATACACACATGACTTCGAAATGATAGTAGTCGCATAAGTCAAAGTCAAAGGTTTTTATTTCAAATAGGCAAAATTACATGCACTTATGAAACGTCAATTGATTTTAGTTGCACGGTTCCAAAAAGTTGGTCTTATGGAGAAGAACCGGCAAGAAACTCCATAGACACTCTTTTAAAATAAAATAATACAATAAAGATGCAAGATCTTTGCATAGTTACAAAATTTGTAGGTGCAAGAACAATGGAGGTTAATGTGTGAGATGTAATATTATCTAATAAATAATGCTACGAATACAAATAACTAGTTATGTCACATGAGTCACTAATCTCTACATTGAGCTCACATTTACAGCATGTTTTATGGGCTACGAATTTAAATACATATTTAAAATACAGTATAAGCAGGTATTTAAATGAAAATTTTTATACATGTCAAACTCAATAAAATGTCAAGACAGGTCAATAAAACATTGTCACTGACACAATTCAGTCATTTCTGTTTTAATTTTACGACACTCCACAATCACCTGTTGCCAGGAGAGCCACATGTTCAGAAAATAGTTAACGCCACACGTCCCTATCCTCAATGTAATCTTTAATTTTATAATAGGCTTTTTTAACAAGAACCGACTTAATATAAGTTTTAAACTTTTTACCAGTAAGATCCGTGATAGTTTGTGGCAGCTTGTTATAGAAGCGTATACAATTACCTAAATATGATTTGTTTGTTTTTGTTAATCTATATTTTGGCACTACTATTTTATGTTTATTCCTAGTATTTATGTTGTGAAAGTCACTGTTGATACTGAAAGATTTTAAATTTTTTCGGACGTACATAATATTCTCGATAATGTAGAGTGAGGGCAATGTAAGTATATTAATTTCTTTAAAAAAGTCTCTTAAGGATTCACGAGGACCCATGTCATAGATTGCCCGAACTGCCCTTTTCTGTAGAATGAAGATAGATTCTACCTCAGCTGCCGATCCCCACAACAGAATGCCATAAGACATAATGCTATGAAAATATGCAAAGTAAACTAGTCTAGCTGTTGCTATGTCTGTGAGCTGTCTAATTTTTTTAACTGCAAATGCAGCTGAGCTTAATCTACTAGAAAGAGCTGAGATATGAGGACTCCACTGCAGCTTTGAATCAATAGTAATACCTAGAAAAACGGCTTCTGAAATTGGTTGGAGTTTGTTACCATCAAGAAATAAATTTGATTCTACTTGGGTAACATTAGGTAAAGAAAATTTTAAATATTTTGTTTTACTTGTATTAAGTAGTAGATTATTAGCGGCAAACCATTTAGATAAGGACTTTAAACTTTCATTCACCGTTAAGAGCTCACGGTCTTACCTGTTAATTTTAAAAATAAGGGAGGTATCGTCTGCAAACAATATGATATCAGATAATTCAGACATCATATAAGGAAGATCATTAATGTATGCCAAAAATAAAAAAGGGCCTAGAATAGAACCCTGAGGTACACCCATTTTAACCAAGGACCCAGATGACGTCACATCAATAACGCCTACTTTTTGCTGTCTTCTAGAGAGATAGGACAATACAAGCTCACTAGATTGACCTCGTATTCCATAATAATTTAATTTACGGATGAGCGTATTGTGATCAACGCAGTCAAAAGCTTTTGAAAGATCACAGAAGATGCCAATAGCATCATGAGAATCTTCCCAAGCCTCCAGAATATGAGATATTAAATCCGCACCTGCGTCTGTTGTTGACCTACCTTTCGTGAACCCGAACTGCCGATTATGAAAAATCATATATTTAATAAAATGTGACATAAGTTGATCAAGCATTACCTTTTCAAAAATTTTACTTAAAGAAGGAAGAACGGAAACTGGCCTGTAATTTGATGGATCATTTTTGCAGCCAGATTTGAAAATTGGAATAACTTTACTATGTTTCATTAAATCTGGGAACGTGCCGCAATCAATGCAACTGTTAAAAATTCCTGCAAGAATCGGAGCGATATCGTCAATAATTGAGTGAATTACTTTGACAGATACTGATAATGTTTTAATATTCAAACTGTTAAATGACTTTTTTATTGTATTCCCACTTATAGGACAAAATTTAAGGGATATCCTTATTAAAGTCTTGTTTTAAAATTGATTCCGCTAGTAGTGGCGACGAGTCAAGGGACTTGGTAACCTCAATAGGAATATTAGTGAAATATTTCTCAAAGCTGTTAGCGACATAGTCGATGACTTGTCAGTCCAACGGTTATATCACTAAGCTATCACTACACTATTATCAATAAACAAAAAACGTGTCAGTTAAAAACTTAAATATAAGTAGTGAGCATTTGAATCACAATTGCAAATATTACATTAGAGTTAAGGCTGAGTTGCCCGCGTCCGTAGGAGTGCACCCATAAAATGGAATCCCTAGACGTGGTCCCTGGGTGGGGCAAAACAGGCAACACAACTCTGGTGGCCGTAGCTGGTTACCAACCACCGGACGAAGCCATGCCGTGAAGTGACCTAGTCGTGTTTGGGGATGTAGTTCGGTGCAACCGTTGTGGGAGACGGGAATGGGCAGTTGCATCAACTCGCCACCTATCGTTCTCCCCAAATCTATCCACTCTACTTAACAGTGAATAGATTTCTTCTGGATATCTCCAATATATCTCGATATTCTTCATCCTCGGCCACACAGTCGCTTACCATCAGGCGAAATAGTGGTCAAACGTAGATCCATTCTTGAATATATATATATAGAATTGTCGTAATAAATTGAATACATAAATTCATTAATTTTGGTCATTCAGGAATTTAGGTAAGCTGTAATAACACTTTAATATGAAATATTTCTTGTATGGAACTAATGGAATTAATATAGTTGATGCGTCATTGGTCGAATGGTCGGAAACACCATTGCTGACCGCGTGAGTTCAATTTCCTGGTGGGATAAGGTTGGGCTTTCAGTTAGGAAACTAACGGACAGTGAAAAATCGTGATGAAAAATAGAGCGTGATCCATCATCGAGTCACACTGCATGGTCTAACAGCCCCTGATGATGCCTCGTGGGGGGAGAACACGTGTAAAGTGTTGTGGTGGGAGAGTAGTAGTAAATATTGTTTTTATTTGCATCCAGAGTATAGAATACATTTGAGTAATGGTTTTAAATTGTATAACTTCAATATTGTGTGTACGTCGCCATTAGACGTGTTAAAATATGGAAGAAGAATTCGCGGTGATGAGCAGAGGTCGAGATAGCTTAGTGGTCAGAGCGCCTGGAGTATTTATCCAGGAGGCGCAGGTTCGAATCCTGTTCGCGACCGTATTCTTTTTCCATTTAATATATTAACTTTATCCAATAATAGTTTTTTTTTACAAATACTTGTACTACGACTTTGTTTTGGAAATATTATTCTGATTGCATTGCGGACGACTATGCTATTCCCACAATGTGTTTAGTATGAACATATATAGCTTTGTTCAAATGACAGCCAACTAAATACATTGTGTATTAAAATATTCATACAAAAATATTCGTTTGTCTAAAAACGATTTTCCACAATATAACTAGTTAGATAGTGAAAACAAAAATGGCGGGCTATTAATTCGATTTCCATTTTTTTCAGTGCCGCGGCGCGAAAACGTAAATATCGGGAATGGTGGATGCCATAAAGTGACCAAACTTTTTTTTGTTTATAGGATATGATCTCGAAAATTGTTGGTGTAAAAGTTTTAAATAAAAAATGGATATTTATGGTCATATTTTGGTTTTGCTTGTTTTTGATTTGGGTTATTGTAATGACAATGTATTGGGTTCGATTCAAAGGCTAAAATTGTAAAAACATGTCCTTAATTTATTAAAATTCTTTTGTCATAATTTAATTTTAAAATTGTATCAGCTGTTATCTTACATTGTCTGAAATAAATAAATAAAATATTTATAATATAAGAAAAAAAACCTGAGCGCCGGTAGTCATCCGGGAGCCCAGGTTTTGATCCTGCTTACAGCCGTATAGTTTTCTTTGCAAAATAAAATAATAAAATAAATAATAATATCGCGTAGGCGTAATGTAATACAAAGTGATCAATTCGTTGCTAGCCAAGATAGCTAATAGGTACGCAACGAGTATAGCAACATAGAAAAAAAGCGAGGAGTTTATTAAATCTCTAAATGATTGCTAAATAAATATCGCCAGGCGTCTCCTTAAGACGAATACGAGAAAACTTGAAATTTAATAGTGTCGAACAACGTCACGGTAGCTCAGTTAGGAGAGTGATGACACGGACTGTCAAGGGTCGCGGATTCAAAACCAGTTCATGATCAATGATTCCATTAAAAAAAAAACAGTTATCTGTTGACTCGCTAATACCAGTCACAATAGAATAATATTATTGTTAGACGTACTTTCGCGAGTATACTTATCAAAGTTACTTTCTGAATCCAGATCAATCTAGTTAAAAACTTCACAGAAAACTTTTAAAATACCATAACAAAATACACATTCAGAAATATAAAATCAAGTTAGAGTGCAATCAGAAGTTTTTACTTCAATAAGAACATTGTTACACAGTTTTCGTTTTTTTTTTCTGCAAATAACTTGCTTTTTGTAGCTGACTAACTTTGTTCACTAACAAGAGTAAGGCGACTGCATAATATATGATAGTATCGCGTAGCGGAGGTATGTGGGACAATTGCTTTAGTTGTTTGGGAAAGAGTTTAAGCATAATGTGTGTGTGTGTATGGATGAGTGTGTACGTGTGTGTGTGTGTGTGTATCCCGTGTCAAGGGTGTGTTCATTATATTGTCCGTGGTGTTATAATCAATATACGATTTTGTGTTGTGTTGTGGCTGACTATTTTAACGTTTTTTTTTTAATTTAGTGTCCTAATTTAAATATTTTAGGTAACTTCCTATTACGGGGTCAATGTGTTGGTGATAAGGATTCATTTAAGCAATAATACAAATAAAAAATAAAAAAAACTTACATTTCGCCGTTCGTGGAGTAGTTTTTGTCTTGTACAAATTATTTGTAATAACCATAGTACTAGCAATGGTTATTACAAATAATTTGTTATTTCCATTTAATTCTGAGCTTAAGTCAATGTATTTGACTTGTATAATACCCCTTTCAGAGGAAATTACGTAATAAACTAGGACCTTAAAAATATATTGCATTTTTTTATTAAAAATATTTTAGAATAATAATTAATCATATTTAGAACGAATAAAAAATTATAATAATTATCTACAAGAATTAACAAATTAGGACTGTCCTCATTTCCACAGAATCATGGTTATAACACTCCCCAGCTCCCACGAGACGGCATTCGGAAAAACTCGACGGCAAAATTGTATAAATTTTAACGAGCAATAAATACCGACACATTGCCGTAATCCGGAACTGAACGGCATCGAACGGCACTGAACAGAACTGGGCCAAGAAACTGGTCTCTTTAGATATTTGCTTTTTAAAAATAAGACTTTTAGATTTTTATTGGTCTAAATAATTTGTATTATATACAGGTTTTTTCTGTAATGTTGTGAAAATCTGATATAACAGAAAATACACAATACAGAAAATACATTTACAAAAACATAATTACAGATTCACATAAACCCAAACCTGATCACAGTGGTCTTTAGAGCATACAAATATTTGCTCCGTACGGGAATTGAACCCGCAACACGTGGCGCAGCAGTCGATCACTCGACCAAGATGTTTGATAAGCGAGTATTACAGAACCCTAGAATATAATCACTATATTCTTAACAGCGCCAACGCAGCGTCACAATGCACGTAGATGTAGCATTGACGTACAGATAACATAAAGTACCACCACCCCGGTATTCCCCGAAGGGGTAAGCAGAGGTGTACACACTTCTACACCCAAATCTCTCCAATGCTGTTTATATTTTTATTAAGTTCCAGGTGGTGAGTCCATTGCAATCTACCCGGTACAATTCCAAACTCCGGGCTGCTACTGAAAATTTCCTCACAGAAAAACCCAATATCACTTTGCCTGATCCAAGAATCGAGCGCAGGACCTCATGTTCAGTAGTCTCGCTCGCTTGGGACCACTAGACAAAAAAGGCAGTTGACTGACATCAAACCCTGCAATACTCTGCCTTTAACACCAATTTTCTTAAAACACCAAACTCAACCTGCAATTAGGAACCACTCATTCCTCGTACCCAAAAAGGCTCTTCCATCAAAACTGTCGGAGTTTTTATCAAGTTCCAAAGTCGTTTGTTCAGATTAGTGGCACAAAAGCTGTGACGGCCGAGTTTAATGGTATAAAGTGATATACACTGTTGCTTGTTCAGCTGGACGTGTATATATATTCATTTGCACGGCCCGTTCTCGTCTCATCCGGCAATTTTTCAAGTCGATATTTTTTGGGTATGGTTTGAGTTGTCACTTGTTCTAATGTTTAATTTTTCCGGTGGTTTTCGCTGACGTCACCGTAAGGCGTAAGTAGTTTTGAGGCTTAGTTGGCAGAGTGCTGGATTACCGATCAAAAATACCCAGGCTCATTCGCTATTCGCAGTCGTATAACAGAAGCCGTTTTTATTTCTCTAAAAAATATTGGTTAATCACACACAAATACCCGTTCACGCGGCCGGTCATACTATTAAAGTTACTTAACCGTTGCTTAACTTATTAACAGAAAACAATGAAAAATTTAATAAGTTACACGATTGTATAAGGCGAGAAAACAGAAAGAATTTAATCATTTGTATACATGTTATGGCCATGTAATGTATTAAATTTATTTATTTTAATATTTTTATGCTATCAATGAATATTGAAAAATAATAGACATGATTTTTATGCATATTTTTGTTCCTTAGAAAAAAAAAATACAGGTATTATATGACCATAAAATGCTTATGAATCCCAGAAGATTTAGGGACAGAAGTGCTGTTTTACATCCACATTTGGCCAATGCCAAATGACAATTTAAGTCACATAAAGTGGTGAGCAATTCTAGACTCCGAGCTGCTGAGAAAAACTAAACAACGCAGCTGCAATTCCAAAACCCCGCTAGAGGGTTGTAAAGGACCATGTGTATGCACGAAACTTATTTTGGAATGTGAACGATTTTCACATTCCAAAATAAGTTATTATGCTCCTGTTTCGTTCCAAATAATTCTCGCTGTCACTAGCACCCCACCCCACGCGAAAAACTTTCCTGTTTACCGGTCAGACTTATTTAATTTACACCCCACGTAGAAAGTCCGAACACAAGCCATTGAAGAGCAATTTCACAAATGATACCGTTTGAAATATTCACGATTTCATGTACGTTGTTTAAACTAATAAGCTTTTATTGAATTATGAGCGAGTGAAAACAAATTGGATGAGTTTCGCAATATAATTAGCACGGAAAAACAGAATAATGGTTTAATATTGTGCTTTGGGTCTGTGCTGCTGGGTGGTTTTATGAATTTAGGGTCTGTGGAATGCTTAATTGCATACATATATATCCTAATATAACTATAAGTAGGTACATATTATAAAACAAAGTCCTCCGCCGCATCTCTCTGTCTATCTGTTCGCAATAAACTCAAAAACTACAAATAGCCATACTTAAACCTTTGGGAAGGTTTAAGTGTATAATGCGTTACAATTTTTAGTTATTGGCTGATGCGACACTGATGCTCTACTCCCCGTGAGAAGCCGGGGCAACGCTAGTAATATGATAAATGCAATGATGATTTGTGAGCATGGATGGATGTTTGTTACTCTTTCATGCAATTTCTACTGAACGGATTTGGATGAAATTTGGTACACAGCTAGTTTATAACCTGGATTAACACATAGGGTACTTTTTATCTCGGCTGAACACAATCCGAAGTCCGCGCAGACGAAGTCACGGGCAGAAGCTATTACTCACATACATGGGAGTCACATCCAAGATGTGGTCAGGATCAGGACAATCGGGGGTAGGCAGAAAATACAGAAAGCCACCTGCTACGATCTTTACGTATTCAGTTTGTTTCATCTACGTTTCTGGTCATACACGCATGCTTCTTGCGACTGCCTTGCCTCGTTGATCAAGTGGTCCTAACCGCGACTACTGAGCATGAGGTCTCGGTTCGATTCCCGGGTCGGGCAAAGTGTTATTGAGTTTGTCTGTTAGGAAATTCTCAGTAGCAGCCCGCGATTTGGAATTGTGCCCCGCTCACAGCCTATTATATGAGACTTACAACCAGCATTGGACAAATGTGGATGCACAAATCTGTAGGTATACCTCTGCCTACTCCGTCGGGGAATATAAGCGTGAAGCTATAATGGAACAAATTTTTGGAACATAATTTTCCTTACAGAGAAATATAAAAACCTTTGCCCGACCCGGGAATCGCACCCAGGACCATACGCTCAGCAGTCGCCCTGGCAACCACTAGACCAATGAGGCAGTCTGTGGTGGTTCAAAGAAGACTCAAGAAACCTTAATAGCGGTTTTGCTGTATGAAAGAAAAATAAAAAAAAAACAATCACAACTTATCTTAATACAAAATTATTCGGTCAAATTTTTCCACCAATCTTTGAAACTTCTTGAGGACATTTCCAAATTTTAATTAAAGTTCCAGACAATTGTGATTGGTACAAAATCTAGATTTATTTATGGTGTTATTTTAAAATTATAGATTTAACATTGTTTAGTTTATGGCTTGTGCCTAAGTAACAGCCGCACAGAGCGATCGATCGAGGTTAAGTTGCGTTTGTCGCCGTCGGTCTGTGAATGGGTGACCATCACTTCATACCAACACCACTACGTGCCTCGGAGAGCACGTTAAACTGTCGGTCCTGGTTGTCAAATTAAAATCTATGACAGCGGTTACGGGTAATCAGAGGCCTGAAAGTCTGATAACCAGTCATACCACGAGATATCGTGTTATCCAGTAACTGGGTTTTGGAGGTCAGATAGGCAGTCGCTCCATGTCAAATTCTGGTATTAACCTGCACCCCGGTTTGACTGGAAACCAACCTCAATGTAATTGGGAAGAGGCTAGGCAAAGAGAGAGTTTATTTGGTTTATGTAACTTAGGATATTGAAAAAAACATTATTTTATCCGTCCTAATGAATTTTAAACCAAAGGAAATGTGTCTTACTCAAAAAATCAAGGAAAAATCATCGAAAATCGGGAAAAGTAGAAATAATTTGTTTAGGTGTATTCTTTACAGGCTTAATGATAATTTATGATCAGATAGAGAAAAAATGTATTGCTTTGACAACAATATGGCATCACACTTGACACACGTCGTAGACCTATAGATCAATGCTTGTGCCTTCTCTGTATGAGAAAAGGCCCTTGCTCTACAGTGGAACAGTTATGGACTGGTTATTTAATGCATTATCTAGAATAGCAACATATTCTTAAAAAAGAATACTGGCACACTTCTGAGTCTATGAGGAAAGTCTGACGAGAATAAATACAATCCTTAATACTTTTAAGGGGATTTGCAGGACTTTAGCTTAATATTTGCGACAACATTTTACTGTTGAGAGAGAGACCCTTAATATTGGTACCTCTTATTGCTCTCTATAAATTATTTCAGGGCCTTTTGGAAACGAGATTACAATAATAAATACTGTTTTGTGTGAATCCATACTTGAAAATGCGATGGTATTGTCTGTCTGATCTAGACCAAGAAAACTGAATGGCGAGATTGGTTGATGGGCCGCGTGTCACGGCTTTAATTCCCGCACGAAACAAATATTGTGTATTTGTGTGTGTGTGTGTGTGTGTGAGTGAGTGAGTGTGTATGCGTGTGTTGGTGTGTGTGTATGTGTGTGTGTATGTGTGTGCGTGTGTGTATGGATGTGTGGGTGTGGGTGTGCGCGCGCGTGTGTGGGTGTGTGTGCGTGAGTGTGTGTATGTGTGTGCGTGAGTGTGTGTGTGTGTACATGCAGAGAGTTATAGTCAGGTAAAAAGACTCTTAGAACACATTATACATAATATACCAAATATATATATACCAAATTATATATACATATTATATTCCCCCCCCCCGCCGAGCTGTCAAAGTGTGAGCACTTCGGTCTTTATTGTCTTGCTAGTAAAAATAGCTAAATAGTGTGTGGACTGTCTGAAATAGCTTTGAACTGTTCTTTTGGTGCTACTGTGTCTCAACAACTGTGGACTTGCCATTGTCTTCAATATTAAAGGTACAGTTTCTTATCAAATGTCGGCACCAATTCTTGGAAAAGGTTAACCATAGACGATGAGTTTTACTTGCCAAGATACCAACCTAATGGAGATGTTTAACTTTATTTTACACTGATATTCTCGATACAAGGTGACGCCGTCACTCTGGTGTTATTAAAAGTTGCTGATATTCTCGATAGTCGCCCAATTCTGGTTTGGCATCTTGGTTTTTTGCTGTTTTCCAACAAACACAACCCTTATAAAATGCCGCTCCGCAGAACTCCGCCAACTCCGGCTATCGATACCACCCTAACATCTCCAACAGTGACTCCAATGAAACAATATGGATCGGAACCAAATATTGCGAGTCCCCGAGGTGCTGACCTGCCAAACATCACCCATCGTACTCAAAAGCGAAAGCGCGACGAACTGGCTGAATTCAAAGAAGAAATCAGTGGCAAGATTGACAATCTGGTATCAAGCCAAGACTCGAAGTTTTCCGCGATTTTATGTACCCTGGCCGAACTTAAAACAATAAACAATGGACTGGAGGCTAATTTTCAACTTATGTCAGATAAGTATGATACTTTACTAAAGAAGCTCTCTGAAATGGAAAAAGGAAGAAAATCAGATCAAAAATACATAAAGATGTTAGAAGCCAAAATTGATAATATGGAGCGCAATTCGCGGTCAACATGCTTAGAGTTCCGTAATGTGCCTAAGCTGGTGAACGAGAATAAAGAAACCCTGTGCAATGTGATAGTCGAAGCTGGAAAAAATCTTAACACCTCTATACAAAAATCTGATATTCGAGAGATCTACCGAGTACCAACAAAATCTGAAACCAATAGGCCAATAGTTGTCGAGCTAAATAGTGTCATGGTAAAGGAAAACCTACTTCGGAACCTTAGAAAATTCAACAAAGACAACCCCGATAACAAATTTAGCACTACTCAACTTAGTTTCCCTGGGCCCCAAAAGCCTATATACATAGCAGAAAACCTCAGCTCTCAGGCACGGAAATTATTTCAGGTGGCTCGTGTTTTCGCCAAAGACCATCAATACAAATTCTGTTGGACATCTTATGGCCACATATTCGTGAAGAAAGCTGAAAGTACTTCGAGAATAAGAATCAGTGAAGAGAATGACCTGAAAAAGCTTTTGGTGTCCTGACTACTTGATATCCTTTTAAATCAATCTTTTTATGCCCTACGTGCACGTTTGTATACCCGGTCTTTCTTTCGAGGAATCTTTATTGTAACCTTGATTTTAAATTTAAATATGGCTGGTCTTATATCTCTAACATTGTGGTCTAGTTTATATTATAAAAATATTGTTACTACATCACACACACACATTATCATACACCTTCTCCACACTTACTCTGCAATCACAACACTCAACAAGTATAAAATCTCTGATGCTACCATCACTACTCGATTGACAATCCTCATGATGACTGTACTTAGTGCTCGTTGTTTACATTTACGCTTTGGAATTCGATGACATTAACAGATCTATCGAGGTACTGGATAATTTAACAGTGTCTATGTCGCTGTCGGCAGCACCAGAATCCTGTAAAACTATAATTAAACATCCACAAAACCGGTTCAACATTCTCACCCAAAATATACGTAGCATCAATCGTAATATTGCAGATTTTTTGACTCTTACCTCCAGGTTTGATTTTGATTGTGATATCATGGTTCTTACTGAGTGTTGGTTACCTTTGTGCCCGTCAATTCCCTCTATCAATGGTTACAATTCCTATTCAACGAATAATAACCGCAGTCAAAATGAAGGTGTTGTAGCTTATATAAAGAATAACCTGGATATCTCTGTATATGAACCGGATTTCGTGGATGCGAACTGCCTGGTCCTGAGCTATAGAGGGGATTTAGCTGTTATTGCCCTGTATCGTTCACCCTCTCATTCAAATATAAATGCTTTTATGGAGTCCCTGGACAACATCCTTAGTTCATTGAAATCCTTCAAAAATATAATAGTCATAGGTGATATTAACATCAATATTATTAATTCAAACCCGGACACCCTTTTAAGTTCAAGATACTTGGATCTTACATCTTTTCATGGACTGTTGCCGGCTCACCGACTTCCTACGCGAGGAAACAGCTGTCTAGACCATGTTCTTCTGAAATCTAAAGCACACTGTCATACATTTGTAATGCCTACCACAGTGACAGATCATTACTCTGTCTTGCTGTCCATGGATAAGAAACCCGATAAACAACGCACGAAATCTCATTATTTTAAAATTGACCATCATGGTTTGAGAAATACACTGGAAACTGCTGACTTTTCATCGGTTCTCAATGCAGGTGATCCCAATATGGCCGCGGAAGCTTTTGTCTTGAGCCTGAACCATGCAATCAAACTTAACACTATCAAAGTTGCGATCCCAAGACGGAAGCGTAATATTAAGCCCTGGATAACACCTGGATTGATTAAGTGTATGTCAAACAGGGATAAAATGCATGCCATGGTCAAAGCCTCACCTGATAATAATGTTCTTAAAACTACTTACCTTAGGTATCGCAACTTTTGTAACGACCTCCTTAAAAAACTAAAAATACAACATGACAAGGAAGAATTGGATAAGGCAAGTTCATCCAACAAGCGTACCTGGGCAGTTATCAGGGATATCGCTGGTCTTAATAAAAGCACAGACAGGTCGACCGAGATTCTTGGGTGCTCCAATAACCCTCTTGATTCTGTGAATGATGTTAATGCTTTCTTTGCTAATATTGGTAAAAATTTGGCTTCCAAAATTGCCCCGTTGCCTCCCAATATTCTGAATGAAATATCACCTCCCACTAATACAATACACTCATTTGTAATGTTGGATCCGGATGAGAAAGAAATTGAAGCATTACTAAGGTCGCTTCGTGAAAGCTCTGCCGTAGGTTGTGATAATATATCTGCTAAAATACTAAAAACCTACAGCAGTATTCTTGTCCACCCTTTAACACACATTTGTAAACTAAGCCTGTCAACTGGTATATTTCCCAAAGTGTTTAAACGTTCTCGTATCTGTCCTATCCTGAAAGGTGGTGACAGTCACTGTGTCGACAACTATAGGCCTATTTCTATTCTCCCCGCCATGTCCAAGATATTGGAGCGCATTATCAATACAAGGCTTATTAAATACCTGGAGAAACATAATCTTCTATCGGGAAGTCAATATGGCTTTCGCACCGGCAAATCTACTGCCGATGCCGTACACTGTTTGACTGATCACCTTATCACTAATATAAATCATGGTAATAAATGTGTTGCTGTCTTCTTGGACCTAGCAAAGGCCTTCGACACGGTGTCTGTCCCATTGCTTATTTCGAGGCTGGAGCGCCTGGGAATCCGCGGGGGTCCACTGAATCTCCTACGTGACTACCTAACTGACCGTAGTCAGTATGTGGAGGTTGGTGGTTGCATTAGTGATGACTTACCTGTAACTTTTGGTGTCCCACAAGGTAGTGTCCTTGGACCTACCCTCTTCTTAGTTTATATTAACGACCTGAGTAGATTAGTGATGTCTAACAGCAAAATCGTTTCTTTCGCTGACGATACCGTACTTTGCTTTCACGGAGATTCCTGGAGTGAAGCATTTGGACAAGCACAGAAAGGTCTTAACACAGTCACAACTTGGCTAAACAACAGTAGCCTCACGTTGAATGTAAAAAAAACCACATATGTAACATTCTCAATTCGTAACATAAATCATCAGCTTTCTAGTCACTCTCTATCAGCCCATACCTGCTCAAATCCTCTAAATCCAAATTGTACTTGTCCCAACTTAAAGAGAACCGATGTTGTCAAATACTTAGGCGTGTTAATAGACACTCACTTAAATTTTGATGCTCACTTAGAGAATCTGTCCAGTAGAATTCGTAAACTGATTTATGTTTTTAGAAATCTTCGTCACGTCGCTGATCTCACCATTCTTAAAAAAGTTTATTATTCCATTTGCCAAAGTCTTCTTACCTACTGCATTACTGTCTGGGGTGGTTCAACGAAAATGAGGATGTTGAATTTGGAAAGAGCGGCTCGATCAATTCTTAAAGTGGGATCTTTCCGTCCCTACAGATTTCCTACCAAAGATCTTTATTCGGCTTGGAAGGTACTTACTGTCCGTCAGCTGTTTATTTTGAACACGGTTCTGAGAAAACATTTATCATTATCATATAATTCCTCCCACAAACTTACGCGTAGGAAAAATGTTTCTTTGACATATCCTTGCATCTTTAAATCTTCATTTACTCAGCGGTTTTATCCTTTTATCGGTGTTTATCTTTACAATAAAATTGACAAGAAGTTGAATATATATCCTCTTAATTCTAAACGATGTAAAACAGAATTATCGAAATGGCTCCATTCGCTTAGCTACGATGAGACTGAAGCACTACTCAACATACCTACATAACTAAACTAAACACTATACAAAACACTCCACAACACAACCACTCACACCAAACAAAGACACTCATAATAATACATAAATTATATACCGAAAAAAAGAAAAAAGAAAAAAAAAAAAAAAAAAAAAAAAAAAAAAAAAAAAAAAAAAAAAAAAAAAACCATAGTTATGATGAAAATGAAATTTGTTAATACATAAATTTACTGTTCTAAAGACCCGGTCGAATGTAATTTAACTAGTTTCTTATCTACTCTTTTGTACTGTCTATATCATGTGAGGTGGGGTTGGGGACACTGGCCCCTGAGATACAGGATATATCCTAGTTCGGAGGTCAGTTGCTAACTAATTCCGCTTACAAATTATACAAAAACTAAACCAACATAACTTTTGGTCTTGTTTTTGACGCGCTTTGCAGGAAATAATTAGGTTCCCTCTGTGCATAGATTGAGCACAAGTATATGGTCTCTTGGATTAAGTGAGTATTTTTTACTTTACAATGTGCAATTAATTAGACATAAACCTATGAAAATAAATATCTTTGGAAGTGGATGGCATATTTTTAAATGCAGTAGCAGTAGTATGCAGTTCATGGTAACGTATCTAGTACTGGAGTCTGTTATTCCATTACCTTTATCTGCTTTGCTATACTATTTCATATAGCTTGCTAGCCCTATACATGGATACTGCGAATGTCACCATAATGATCTCTTATGGTGTTTTTGCCGTTTTTGATTCTGGTCACAGTTTACTTAACCCTGTACAAATGGGACATTATTTATTTATAAGCAGTTTGCTGAGTATACCCACTAAGCCAATACTATTTATTATATACTTATGAAACCTGACTGAATAGTAAACGCTTATAAGCACTATTTAAATTTAAGTAGGGTGGTAATTGTAATCTTTTTACACATTAGTTTGTCTGTCTGGCTAGTGTGTCTTTGCTGAATGATGGATTTTGATTCCCTTTGTATCCACTTCATTCTTAAATGGCAAAAATATCTTAAAAATATTTTATAAGTTATGTCAGCCGTTTCTATCAATTGCACTTTTGGTGAATTCAACTCAACATGAAAGAGTTGGTTACAGACAGCACCAATAACGTTAAGGTTTAAGGTTTTTCATTGGTCTCAATATTTGTTAACAGTTATAATTTTCACTTATATAGTGGCCAACTATGGTATGAAATCACTTTGTGCTATGTTGGCTGTATGTATGAGGTAATAGTGACACTGAAGTGCCTTACTTGAGGGCTAGTTCCAAGCTCAAACCTATTGTGTTTTATGAACTTATATTTAACAGCATTAACAAAACATACTCCTGCTGAATATGTTCCATATGACTGTATCCGTTGCTTATTGAGGAATATCCCCCTTGAGGTTTGTAAGTTACTGTTTCAAATTTATATTATGCAGCACAACATTTATTATATTTTTCTAACCCAATTTCTGTAACACATAGTATAAACTGTCTTTAACTACATATCAGTTCCCAGAAATTACCTTGCATTGTATTCATTGTCTAACAGGGGTGCAAATACACTGATTTATTTGTTTATATTCTGAACTTATGTGATCATTGTGATTGTGATTTTTATGCAATCTATGGACTTGACATCAATCACATTTTGGTTAAGTCTCTGTATCAATGTTCTTATGTTTTTCTTATATATATATTTTTTTTTTTTTTTTTTCTTATTGCAGTTGGGACCAATGATGTGCTCTTATTGCACGGTAACACCCTAACAGTAAAACTGTTGATGTTATGTCCAAAGTCAATGTAATTTCCTTAGTCTTAGTTGTTCTGTAGTCTATAAGTTTTAATAATCCTAGTTGGTTTTTTTGTATTCCAATAATATTAATAATAAATAAATAATATTATAAATAATATATACCAAAAACTAAATTGTTATACACTAATATTTATTATAAACACAAATTTATTCACTACGTAGGTTCGGCGACGTATTGCACTGTGTCGTGGTCTCATGTACCTATCCGCGAAAACGCTGATACACGGCACTCTTCGGCCAAAATTCTTCCATAAAAAAGGTCTCCAGATATTGAGTCGGAACACGCACCATAAAGGATTTGAAATTGACTTTGGTGGCGTGACTCCAACCTCTCGACCCCCAAGTTGGACTTGGTCATTTTCACAATATATTCCACGATCTCCTCTACCTTTCTGGTGTAATGGTTTATGTCTGTACTATACAGGATAACGCCTAGTACGGGTGTCATAACCGAACAACTCAATAATGTATTGCTGGACATGGAAATTTAACTCAGAACCTCATGCTCAGGAACCGTGTTGACAACCAGTAGATCAGCGAGGATATCTATTGACTACAACCGAATTAAAAAACATCCCTTTGGAAATCAGTGAGGAACCCAGCACACCTGAGAAATGTTCTCGATGGTGTCTAAAGCCGTGTCCTACGAGGGGTTTAAACTCTAACACTAGGATGTTCATCAACAACACGATAAGAAGAAAATGAACGTACGCTTTGGAGGCACGGGGAGTAGAGTGGTAGTTCTCACCAGGGATGTTGCTTCACCTATATCAAGTCCGATCGTGTGTGGAGCACTGCTGCCACCTTTTTCACGGAGCGGCGAAGTACCAGCTGGAAGCTTTAGAGTCCGTAGACCGGCGCCCTAAGAGGCTGATTGATGATAACTAACTTGTATATTAACTATCGTGAGGAAATTTATATTAATTATTGTTCACCGGTTACTACTCACGTGCATTCTTGGGTTTTCCCGACTAGTTTCAAACTCGAACGGAGCCCTTAGTCATGAGCTGAGTCCGCGGCAATGTTGCATGTCAAACTGATTCGGTCAGGCAAACCCAAGAATGCACTTGAGTAGTAACCGGTGAACAATAATTGATAACTAACTTGTCACCAAAAGACTGCTAAGCTTCGAACACCGGTATTCTTCGACGGAAACATTTCGGTGGGCGTGCATAGGAACTCCTAGATCTTATTTCACCTTCGCACGCAACGATTTGGATCCACGTTCATGATACGTGCTGCCCATGAATTGAACTCCCTGCCTCTTCGTCTTCCTGAGAAATACAATCTAAAGTAGCAGTGATAGCCTAGTGGTACGACCATTGGACTGACAGGTCAAAGGTGGCAAGTTCGAATCCAAGGCACGTACCACTGTCCTTTCGAAGTCATGTGCGTATTATAAACTAATTACCACTTGCTTAAAACGGAGAAGGAAAACATCGTGAGGAAACCAGCAAACCTGAGAGATTTTCTCGATGGTGTGTAAAGCCCTATCAGAGACCTACGGGTAGCTTAAATTCTGACACTAGGTTGTTCATCAACCACTCGATAAGAAGAAGAATACAATCTAAACATATTCAAGGCTAGAGTGAATAGATTTCTTCTGGATTTACGTACTCCATCTCACCCTCAAAGTCGCTTACCATCAGGCGAATTGGTGGCTAAACGTAGATCCTTTTCTGATAAATAAACAAAAGAAATGCATTCTCTTATCTAGGTTAAAAAACAAAACCTATAGAACACACTCAATACAAACAAACGGTTTGCACAAACTCCGCAAACCTATCCAGTCGAAACGATTTCAAAGGAGCGAGATTGCAAAAAAACTTATAATACATTTCGCATCTGAATTCCTCGGGAAAGTTGCGTCGACGCTCACAAGAAAAATGCTGTTCCACTTTGTAACAGAAACGTAATTTGTATCACTAATAGTTGGTGTTTTCCGATCCCCCCACTCCCCCTCTCAGCCCCCCATTCTCGGGTAGCCGCTGGCGGTTGTTTCTTGGTAGAGTGTGTTCTTTGTGCTGTCTGCGTGAGTGATGCCATAACTATTATTTGTGAATGTTACGATCTTTGGTTAAGATTTCTGTTTGTATATACGAGTATTTGTGGTTTTTCTATTTTCTAGATATTCCAGATAAATGTATGAAAAGCATTAACGCATGCTTAGCGAACTCTAAAGTTACAATATTAAATGGAAAAAGAATACGGTCGCGAACAGGATTCGAACCTGCGCCTCCCAGATAAATACTCCAGGCGCTCTGACCCCTTAGCCATCTCGAGCTCTGATCACCACCGCAGATCCTTTTTTTTTTTCATTTTCTTTTTCCATTTAATAATCGTTGGTCTAGCAAGCGCGACTGCTGAGCATGAGGTTTAGGGTTCAATCTCCGGGTCGGGCAAAGCGTCCCCCCCAGGGGTTCCACCTTGTCGTGGTGGGGGGGCTCTAGTAGCCGTGGCTTGGTCACCCACGGTGAAGCTAACGGAACCCGAGGAGGGCCGCTCCTCAGGGCTTTGCCTTCAAGCCCATGTTGGAGCGGCGCCGGCGTAGGTTGCGGGCCTTATGGGGGGTGCCGCAACTGAGGTGGGCTGCGGCGTCGTATGGGCGGCACCGCAGCTGAGGGATGGGGGCCGCGGTGGGAGAGGAGTGCCGGTATGTCGATGCGCCGCTCTCCCTACCTGCCGCGGCCTTGACGGGGCCGCCACCGTTGGATGGCGGACGCGGTGGGGCCGCAGGGGAAGAGGAGTGCCGGTATTGCGAGGCGCCGCTCTCCCTATCCTCTGCGGCCGTAGTGGCAGGCGGCGGGG
Source organism: Xylocampa areola (assembly GCA_935421205.1). Lineage (NCBI taxonomy): Eukaryota > Metazoa > Arthropoda > Insecta > Lepidoptera > Noctuidae > Xylocampa > Xylocampa areola. The sequence continues at coordinate 14,562,878 of OW285220.1, forward strand.
CCACAGACCTGACCCGTCGCAGGGGACCTTGGGCGTCCAGACACGGGGTCGTCTGGCGCCCATTGCACATGGTCTCCGAGGTGGTTGCGGCACGCCATTAGTCTGGTGTGCCGTAGCGGGGGGGTGCAATACCCAACCCCGTGAGGGAGTCCGGCAACGGACGGCTGCGGGCGGGTTCGCGGTTGTGTGCGAGAGCGTTCCCGCGTCCCGCCCTCAAGCAGCTGAGGAGGTATACTGTGGAGTTTTAGTGGGTTCGAGTCCCACATAACCGCTCTGTCTCCCCGTGTCAGAGCGGTATGCGAGGGCATTTCTCCACATAAAAAAAAAAAAAAAAAAAAAAAAGGGTCGGGCAAAGCGTTATTTGAGTTTTTCTGTTAAGAAATTCTCAGTAGGAGCTCGGAGTTCGGAATTGTGCCCGGTAGATAGCAATAAGCTACCAACCACCTATTACATGGGACTTAATAACAGTATTGGTAAAAAGTATGCACCAATACGTAAACACAAACTCTTTAAAACTCACCTATAATATCTGCAGCATGTATTACTAAGATAATTAGGTATGTAACACAAATAGAAGAACCATTCCTTCTATACATAGAGATACATAAAAAAAAAACAGCCCATAACTGTCCCACTGCAGGGTAAGGGCCTCTTCTAATACAGAGAAGGCACGAGCTTAATCACCAAGCTAGCTCACTGCGAGTTGGTGATTTCAGACTACCAAGTCCAGGTTTCCTCACGATGTTTTCCTTCACCGTATGTCTGTGATGTCTTATCGACTAAGAAAGTGCATATGACATTGAAAAAGTCACATTGGTACGTGCTAGGTTTGAACCCACAACCTGTGGCTCAGGAGACGAGCCCGTAACCACTCCGCCACCACGACTACTCACCATTCAGACATACATTATAATACTTGTATATTATTCAGATAGCTAATTGGAGTAAAACAGTACAAATATATAAATTACATCTGTTTGTAGTCGTGTCTGTACACCTCTGCCTACCCCTTCAGTGAATACAGGCGTGATGATATGTATGTAAGTATAGAAGAGAAAAGTATACCATTAGTATACTTTTTGATGATCGTGTGATCTCTAATTGCCAGTCAGGTTTTATGGGACTTGGCGTATTAATTGGCGAGGGGAATTTTTCCGAAACGAACGGTTTTGCATAACAATCATAGTGTACTGTAATATGCATTCCTATCGAAGACTGAACGTAATTTTAGCTGTATAGTTTTTAAAGATGGCCGATACATACTATAACGCCTGGAGTCCCCGAAGGGTTAGACAGAAGTGCACCTGAACTTTTGGTTCCATGTAATAACTGATGACACTATTGCTATCAACCGTTCACACTTGTAAACTCCGGAATGCAACTGAGAATTTATTAGCAGAAAATCCCAATAACACTTTGCTTTACCCAGAAATTGAACTAACGATCTTACGCTTAGCAGCCACGCCGCTTACAACCAGTAAGATTTGTGATTGAGTTTTTTTGTTAGGAAATTCTCAGTAGCAGCTCGGAATTTGAAATTGTGCCAGGTAGATGGCAATAGGCTCACCACATATTACATGGGATATAATAACAGCATTGTTGAAATGTGAGTGTACAATTGCAGTACACCTCTGCCTTCCTCTTCGGGGAATACAGGCGTGATAGTTATGTATCGAAATTGGACAATAGTCCTAAATTAAATCCACCTCTATTTATTTATTTATTTATTTATATATTCTTTATTGTACACTAAATGGACATATACAGACAGAAAATACTTGGTTTTTAAATTATACAATGGGCGGCCTTATCGCTGTCTGCGATTTCTACCAGGCAACCTTTGGATGGATTTAATTTCAACAGTAAGAGATACGGGGTTTGTGTGGTGCAAATAAAAGTAGGTACCTACATAAACTTAAACACTAATACTACATATATATCATATATATTTTGATATATAATCTTTACAATACATATACATACAATTTAAATAATAAACTACTATGTATGTAAATCACGATGTACTAAGCAACAAGTAATGTTACTTCACAAGCCTTTTGAACACTGGCAAAGATTGTGCACATCTTACTGGCACTGGCAATGCATTCCACAAACGAGCGGCCTGTACTGAGAATGATTTATCAACAAATGTTGTAGAATGCATTGGCATTTTCAATCTCAAGTTATCCGATGACCTAAGATATCGCGTGTGAGTGTCACCAAGGAACTCGAAACGTTTCTTAAGGTAAATTGGAGTAGATGGAAGGAAAAGTACATTATAGAGTAGCGAAAGGATATGAGTATTCCGGCGAAGGCGAATCGGTAACCACTTGAGCTTAACACGGAATTCTGAAATATGGTCATATTTGCGTAGACCAAATATGAACCTGATACAAAAATTTTGAAGCCGTTCAAGTTTATTAAGTTTAAGTTCACCTCTGTACATTTTTTGTGTTTAAATATTTAACATAATCAGCCCATAACTGTCCCACTGCCTGACAAGGGCCTCTTCTCATACAGAGAAGGCGTGAGCATTGATCATCACGCTAGCTCACTGCCGGTTAGCGTCTTCTGATTGTTAAGTTTCTTCACGAATATTTCTCCACACCACGTGTCTATGTTGCCTTAGATTAACTGATACTGATATCATTAAAAAAATCATATTAATACATGCCAAGTTTTTGTGGATCAAAAGACGGGTTCATAACTACTCAAAAAATAATAATTAAATAAATAAATTGTCTGACAAAATGAATCATGTGTTTCACAACAGATACATTCTGCTACATCAAATGTCAAGACACAAGATATTTTTTGTTATTCTTCGACTTAAGTAAAGCTTGGGAGCTTATAATAATTTTCTTGAGTGGATTCTCAAAAGTTAAGCGAATAAAAACAGAAAATGTGTCTACGCTGTTTTTCTCGTCATTTCTTGGCTAACATTTTATGTTTAAGTAGGAAAGTATTTTGTTATTAATTACGATCATTAATTCTTAAAACCGAGTAATATATTTTTTTTTGTTGTATAAATGCAATGTATTGTATCATCAATCCTTGCCGTATACAAGTAAGCTTACTTTAAAGCCCATTGCACATATAATGCAGCGCCACAGCAATAATAGTAATTTATACAATTTAATTAACCTAATTGTTTACCGCATCGGTCTAGAACGCAAGTATACTAAGTGTGATGTCCTGGGTCGATTAACGTGTTTTTCTGTTAGGAAATTCTCAGTAGTATACCGAAATTTAAATGGCAATAGGCTCACTGCGTTTACGGATACACGGCTTAACGTGCTTTCCGAGGCACGGAGGGGTCTCGGTATGAAATGATGGTCAGCCATCTGGTCGGTCAACTGCGGCAAGCGCAGCTTAACCTCGATCGATTGTTCTGCGTGGTTATAATAAATATACTTCCAAACGTATCTCGGTCACGGCGGCCTATCTCTGTGAAGATTAGCCAAGTACACAGGAGATGTAATAGTGCATAAGTGTACGCGCAAACACAGTGCACTCCCTCTTCCTTCACTCACATATTCCCATGGGATGGCAATCCGACACGACCGGAGAGAGGTCAGGCGCAGGAGCGACGGATTTACGTACTCCCCAAAGCACGGGGGTGTCATACACGGAAAACACCCAATAACACTGCCCGACCTGGGAATCGAACCCAGGACCTCACGCTCTGCAGTCGCACTTGCGACAACTAGACCAACGAGGCAGTCAGCGTGGTTGTTACTTAGCCACGAGCCCCTCACCCTAATCTTCAATCTTAAAGTAATAAGAATATAATTTTCAACTGGCTTCGGGGAATACAGGCCAGATGCTATGTATGTCGCTGTAGCATTCAGTGTAACCAACCTTAATAATGTCAGTCAGCGGTGGTAACACTGGTTATGGCTGGCACAGAAAATATCTGCATTGCGCTCCAGACCCCATTTACGTCGAATGCGAACATTACGTGCATTTAGAATTCATTATTAATGTTTGAATTTTCTCCGGACATTTTGTTGGGAACGAAAGTGCTGATAAAAGTCGTTCGTGTATATCATTGCTCGTGTGCAAGTTATGTATATGTATGGTTTGGTAGCGTGCCCAGATATTGGATATTGTTGTATTGGATTGAGAGGTTGTAGGTTCGAATCTTAATTGAATTAGGTTGAATTTTCTTTCGTGTAGTTAAAGGCCGAATTTAAGCCTAGATAAATAAACAGCCTTGGCACTTGCTTTAGGATTAATTCTGTGACTGTCAAACTAAATCTGGAAATAGTTTTTCTTTATCAAAAGTGGGGCTTGAGTTGCCCGCGTCCGTAAGAGTGCACCCTTAAAATGGAATTGCCACACGTGGCCCCTGGGTGGTGCAAAACAGGCAACACAACTCTGGTTTGGCTTCGGCCGCGGCTGGTTACCACCCACCGGACGAAGCCATGCCGTGACGCGACCTAGTGGTATTTCGGGATGTAGTCCGGTGCAACCGTTGTGGGAGACGAGTCTGGGCAGTTGCGTCAACTCCCCAAGTATCGTTCTCCCAAAATCTATCCATTCTATTCAAGATATGTCTTTGAAAAAGCATTAACGCATGCTTAGCGAACTCTAAAGTTACAATATTGAATGGAAAAAGAATATTTAGAGTTCGCTAAGCATGCGTTAATGCTTTTTCAAAGACATATCTTGAATTATTAAGGTAATTGCATTCTTTACGACATTGTATTAACTGCAAAGTTAGTCGTGTCGGTTCGGTCACTTGTATAGGTACTGAATTGATTGCAATGACGTCGCCATAAGACGTGTTAAAATATGGAAGAAGAATTCGCGGTGGTGAGCAGAGGTCGAGATGGCTTAGTGGTCAGAGCGCCTGGAGTATCTATCCGGAAGGCGCAGGTTCGAATCCTGTTCGCGACCGTATTCTTTTTCTATCCATTCTACTTAAAAGTGAATAGATTTATTCTGGATATGCGTGCTCGATCCTCGGCCATACCGGCGCTTACCATCAGGCGAGCTGGTGGCCAAAGGTTAATAAAAAAAAAAAACCTCATCTGTGCTGTGTGCAGAATCGTCGAGGATAGTGACCATATCTTAAACTGAATGTAGACGGGTTGAAAAGCAAAGACGTCACTCCTTCAGTGACATAAGTAAGCAGCTTTTGTAATAGCATTCTGGCATCATCGTTGTCGAATGAAGGTAAGCTTTACAAAATTATAGTCTCCATATGTTTAAGATTGCGGGTAGATTGTTTGTTTTTTATTAAATTAATTACCGTGGAGTTTCTTGCCCGTTCTTCTCCACAGGAATCTACACTTTGGAACGTGGCAACTAGTTTATTTTTTGACAATTCAAAAGTGCCTGTAAACGGTCTAATTGAAATAAATGCTTTGACTTTGACTTTGACTTTATTTATTTAATGTTGCAACTTTTTTTAACTAAAATGCTTACCTCCTCTTAGTTCGCAGAGTAGCGTGAAGTTGCCGCCTTCTTCTAGAGGTCCGACGACCCCTGCAACATCACGCCCTGCTTCATCGTACAACAGCAGCTGATGTGGTGGTACTGTTGGCGAAAATTATAAATGTACAGTCAAGTATTTTTTTCTAAGCTGAGCTTGTAGGAGGTATATCCCAAAAGGGTGTAAATACTGAGTAAGCAACATACACATTTAAAAAAAAAACAATGGCAGTGCGTAATCTCTAAAAGGGCTCAACCGATTTTGATGAAATTTCTGGTATGTCTGAGTGGGTCCCTGGATGATTTAGATTACAACTGGACCCGGTAGATGGCACTGCAATGCCGGGCCCACTAGTTTAAAATAAGAAGTTTTTAGTTATTGATTTTGCATTCACAGTGAGAGATCGAAGTCACCTTCTAGTTCTGCCTAGCTTTTCTAACATAAGATAACAGCATCACGCCTGTATTCCCCGAAGGGGTAGGCAGAGGTGTACACAATTGTACACCCACATGTCACCAATGCTGTTATTAAGTCCCATGTAATAGGTGGTGAGCCTATTGTCATCAACCGGGCACAATTCCAAACTCCGGGTAACACTGAGAATTTCCTAACAGAAAAACTCAATAACACTTTGCCCGACCCGAGCATCGAACCCAAGACTTCCTGTTCAGCAGTCGCGCTTGGGACCACTAGACCAACGAGGCAGTCTTCTAAAGTCGAGTTATTCTTAAATATACACTACTAATATAATTATTTAACTAATAGACAATGAGCAGTTATAGCTTAGTGGTATCACCATTGGACTAGCAAGTTAAAGATCACAGACTTGGAAGTCATGATACTATTATTATTTTCAGCCCAGTTTGTCCCACTGCAGGGCAAAGCCTCCCTACCCTCCTTCCACTCCTCAAGATTTAGGGCTTTATCGGGCCAATTGGGACTGGGAGTGCCTATTATAATAAAACAACTTTTAACCGGATTAATCGCGTGTATTATTGGTTTTTTGTTTTTTCTGACGTTTCGAACACTTTGCAGCGTTCGTGGTAGCAGGAGGACTGAAAACAAAAAACCAATAATACACGCGATTAATCCGGTTAAAAGTTGTTTTACTATAATGTGTAGTGATCGCGCAAACCTAAGATATTACTCTGAGGGAGTGTCTAGTTCGTCCCGCCATCTCCGTCTGGGCATGCCGCGACGTCGTGTAACGCTTTGTGTAACCCACTCGGTTGTGAGTCGGCGATTTGGATTTTGGAGCGCAGTATATTGTTTCTTATGCGGTCTGATAGTTTGACTCCCAGAATATTACGGTCCATGGCTCGCTGGCAACCCCAAGTGCGGATTTCTGATGTTCTGTCAAAGACCAGGTTAAGTCATGTACGTAATAAAAATGATTATCACTGGCTCAAAACGGCGAAGGAAAACGCGTGAGGCCAACCAGCACACCTGAGTGATCTCGATGGTGTATACAGCCATGTAAGTGGCCCACGGATAGCTTAAACTCTGGCACTAGGTTATCAACCAACCGGTAAGCAATAGACACTGACTGGCATGGAATCTCTACACGTGGCCCCTGGGTGGTGCAAAACAGGCAACTAAACCTGGTGGGAGGCTTTTGCCGCGGCTGGTTACTAGCCACTCGACGAAGCCATGCCGTGAAGCGACCTAGTCGTGTTTCGGGATGTAGTCCGGTGCAACCGTTGTGGGAGCCGGGTCTGGGCAGTTGCATCAACTCCCCAACTGTCGTTCTCCCCAAATCTATCCACTCTACTTGGAGTAAATAGATTTTTTCTGGATCTACGCTCCATCCTCTGCCACATCTTCGATTACAAAATGAAGATATAATTTTTATTTTTAAGAAATACACTTACCTACAACATTGAGTTTAATTTGAAAATTTCTGGTAGGTGAATTCTTGAAGTCAACCCTACATCTGTAGACCCCCTCATCATCCAGCTGGACTGCATCCACCGTCAGCGCTGAGGGTCGGGACATGGTGACGAAGTAAGCCCGACGCCCGAACGCCAGAGGGTCCGACCAGTGGAGCGCCTTGTTGAAGCTGCGCCCACGAACGTCGAAACTGAGAACAAAGAGAGGAATTTAATTTAGTAAAAAAATTGTGTTTTCAAAAACGTCGAAACACTGGTGGCATTAGTAGAAAATTTATTTAATGAATTTACGTTCAAAAACCATTTATAATATTAACCTAATTCTGTTGCTTACTGTGCTAGTTTAAAAGTATTTTTGTTAAAAAAAGAATCCTTTAGGAAGATGATCTTAAGTTTTGAATTAACCACTTAAAATTTATAATAAAACAACTTTTAACCGGATTAATCGCGTGTATTATTGTTCCCTGGTCCTCCTGCAACCACGAACGCTACAAAGTGTTCGAAACGTCAGGAAAAACAAAAACCAATAATACACGCGATTAATCCGGTTAAAAGTTGTTTTATTATAATGTGTAGTGATCACGAAAACCTAAGATATTACTATTCAAAACACTTTCACCTGATAAACTTGTCTCTCTAAACGACCACCGTTTTGTTAACCCCCGAGAAAAAACCGAAAGACAACGATCGATATCCCAATTAAAATAACCCTTAAAACAGCCCCTCAACCCTTTAACCGCGACATTTTTCATCATCGCATACAAAAGAAACCCTTTTTAAAACGCCTTATCTAAACGTCATGTATTTATCAATGTAGCGTCTGCGCTGCACCGTAACCTGAAAATATGTTGCACGAAATTCATTCTTACGTTACAAAGTTAAGGTGCAAATTTCTGTGTAGTGCATGACAATGGCCATTAAGTTTGCCGTTGAGCGGGCGACAGCGATTCAGTTTGCGCTTTCCGTTTGTGTAGTCACGCTAAGGTTCCGGCTGTTTGCGAGTCAGTAGTGGGTATTACTAGATGTTAGATATATAGATAGTAATTGTAGGAACGGAACAATAGACCTAGATTTATTGCCGTTTGTCCGTATGTGTTGTATCGCTTTTGTGTAGGAAAAGAAAAAGGTTGCATGGTAGACGGTTTTTGTTGGTTTTTCTTGGCTGTTTATTAGACTGTCTGGTTCAAGTTACGTGCTACTACATAGGTTTACATACATTTTGGGGAGTTATGTAGAAGTTTGGGGGAGGGGGGGCATAGAACAAACTGTTTTGAACTACAAAAATATATGGCTAACTGCGAGCAGGACTCGTGCCAAAACAGTTCTGTATTACAAATTATTGCATTACAAAACTTTATGCGTTCTTGAGGAAAAGCGTCTTAACTGATATACAGACAGACGAACAACGCAGTGATCTTTTAAGGGGCCCGGGCCGGGTTTTTTCTTTAGAGATACATACCAAAGAAATTTACATACCAAATCAACAAACTGAAAGTAATTTTTATATTACTGACGGTAAATTTAAAGAGAGACAGGACCAAACAGTCATGTCTTACTACTTTACTCATTACGTTTGATATATCTTTGAGAATACCCAGAATTTTAACCTGGAATTGTTTGGAAATTTAACTATGAACTTATTGTTTTTTTTTTATATGATTGGCTCTGTTGCTAAGCAACCATATCGTTCAGATCAGACAAAACATAGATAAAGCAATTCACTTTACTGCTAAAAGATCTCAATTTGTCTGTCTTCCTAATAATAAATCTGAAGGAGTGTCCGTTTGCTTTTTTGTTTGGTACTTCATAACGCTTTAAATACTAAACAGATTTCGACGTAATTTGACATAGAGCATAAACTTGACTCGGAGTAATGCATAGGACACCTTTCAAGTATAAAAATGGCTTGGTTTTCTCGGGAGGGTTATTCATGGTAAATTTGTAATTTTAAAGTTTTACTTATAGCAATAGGCTCACCACCTATTACATGGGACTTCATAACAGCATTGGTCACACATGGGTGTACAACTATGTACACCTCTGCCTACTCCATCGGAGAATACAAGCGTGATGCTATGTATGTATGATATTGTATTTTGGGTGTCTAGTTCCACCACAGAAAAGCTAAACGTTTTAATTCAAAACACAAAAGGTATCACAAAGTGGAATAATAAATGCACGCAAAATAAGTTAATAAAATGTTAACTTAAACAACCACGACTTCCTTTAAAAAATCACTAAAAGACCTCATTGCAAGACATGTATTCTACACAAAACAGCAATCTCACAACGTAAACAGCGCTTGAAAATAAATTAACAAGCGCTTTTTAACCGAATATCGCTTTCAAAGACCTTCGTGTTAGTGCTAGCTCGTAAAAAGATAAAGGCTTTAGTTACTTAAGTACCAACAAAAGGTAATAAATCTAATGCTCATTGTACTTAATACCAGCATTCGCATCAGGCTTCCTTTTCTTCACGATACTGGAGAAATTGCTTTAATACGATTAAACCTTTTGCGCTGAAACCAAATAACAGTTTTTGTAAGAATATTGATATTAAGCAAAAAGAAAGAAAGAAAGAAATTATTTATTTTAGTCTCAGTGCAGAACTTATACTAAAACAATAGGTAGTAGGTAAGAAACAAGTGAGTAACAGAAAATACATATATTTAAAAAAAGTACAGAACTGATATACTATAATGGTACATTATGCTCATTATGCACATCGAAATGTGGCCGCGCTGATTTTCAGATAGGTCCTGCAAAATAGTGAAGTCACGGCGACCACGGCTCGGCGCGGCATACGCAAATATAAAAACAAATATGTTAAGAATGAGTAAATTATATCTCGAATTGATTAAAGGAGCAGTCATAGCCTAGTGTAATGACCGTTGAACTGGTAAGTCAAAGGTCGCAAGTTCAAATCTACGCACCATTGACATTTGGTCATGTGCGTTTTAGAAATAATATCTATAACTGAAGGAAAACCGGCAGACTTGAGGGATGTTTTCAATACTGCGTAAAGCTATGTTAGAAGCATTCGGGTGGTTTAAACTCTGACACTAAGTTCTTCATGAACCACACGATGAGAAAAAGGAGGTTATAAAAAATATCATAATGAAAGTAATAGCCTAGAGCTATGACCATTGGACTGACAAGTCAAAGCTCACACGTTCGAATCGAAGGCACACCCTACTGTCTTGTCGCAGTATTGTGCATATTATAAATTAATTAGCACTTGCTTAAAACGGTGAAGGAAAATATCGTGAGGAAACCAGCACACCTGAGAGATGTTCTCCATGGTATGTAAAGCCATGTCAAGACCTACGGGTTTAAACTGTTATACTAGGTTGTTCATGAACCACACGATGAGAAGAAGAAGATCAAAAATAATTAAGTTCAAAAGTTATAAATGTATGGGGGAAGAAATATACGGTTGTGAACAGGATTCGAACCTGCGCCTCCAAATACTCGGGGCGCTCTGACAACTAATCAATCCCGACCTCTACTAATTACTCTAAATTCTTCTTCCACATTTTAATTCGTCTTTTAATGACGTCATTACTATCTATTCAGTCATAATTCTATAGAAAATAATCGGTAAGATATATTTGTATTAACAAATAATTTCCTAGAAACTTCGCAATTTGTTGAAGAAAATTGACATTTCAATATTGACAGTCCTATTAGCGAAGAAATCGGCTTATATATAGCATCATTCTTGTATTCCTCGAAGAGGTAGGCAGAGGTGTACACAGTTGTACACCCATATTTCACTTGTGCTAGTATACCGTACCGGGCACAATTCCAAACTCTGGGCTACTACTAATTTCCTAACATAAAAACTCAATAACGCTGCCCGATCGAACCCGGGTTCTCACGTTCAGCAATCGCGCTTGGAACCACTGCATTAACAAGGCAGTTATAAATAATTAGTTTGATAATTAACGAGTCAACAAATTAAAAATAGCGTGCATCAAAACGCTGTTTGTGAAGCTCACCCCTAAATGACGGCATTCTACTACATAAAGCTGAGTGTACACGATAGTCTCGTTAGCAAGCTACAGCGCACTAAGCCTCCTGCCTATACCCGATAATCTTAGGCTAATAAATAACAGAACTAACCTAAGTACATATAACATATTGTATGCATACCTTGATTTAGTGTGTATTACATGTACAGTCAGCGACAAAAGTCGTTAACACATAAAAATAAAGAACTGTATAAACACAAAAACAAAGGATTATAACAAAATAATTTTGTCAGCAATAAATCTGTCTATCCTTTTCCCAATTAATTGGGGTCGGCCCCAGTCTAACCGGAGGCAGCTTCATCATCATCTCCCTGCCCTTATCCCAATTTATTTGGGGTCGGCGCAGCATGTATTCTTCTTCCATACATACTCTCTACTTGTACTGGAATGCTGCTAAAGTTTTGGCTATGTTTTATTACCGGCCACCTGCCTGACGTCAACCGTCATTGGGAATGCTCTTGTTGGTGGTAACCGCCACCATTACGGTCTCCTTCTACCTAGCTATGTCACACCAAATGTTATCCATGCGCCAGGTTCTGATGTTATCCTACTATCGACTTATTACCAGTATTTTACATTTTTACATGCCTATCTGACCTCCACGACTTGGTTACTGGGTAACACGATATCTCGTGGTAAGTCTAGTTGTCATACTTTCAGACATCTGACTACCCGTATCGGCTGTCATTGACAACCGGGACCCACGGTTTAACGTACTTTTCGAGGCACGGAGGAATACTGATCTATAAACTGACCGCTGTAAGCGCAACTTTAACAGGTTTTTTTTTTTAAATTGTTGCCCCGCACTAGGAATTTCTTCCTGTGTCGTGGGTGCGTTTACAGACATTTAACCTCACAAGCACACAAACACCCAGACCCGGAGCAATTATCCATAGATCGTACAAATATTTGCTCCGTGCAGGAATCAAACCTGCGACCTAGCTTCCCGTCTGTATTCTCCGAAGCGGTAGGCACGGGTGTATGTACACGGTAATTGTAAACCCACATTTCACCAATGCTGTTATTAAGTCCCATGTAATAGGTGGTGAGCCTATTGCCATCTACCATCTAAACAGAGAACTACTCTATTATACGCCTACATTTCACTGATACCGTTATTAAGAGTAATTATTAAGATCGAAAAATTCAATGGATATTAACTAGACAAGGTAGCTCAGTTGGTAGAGTGATGACTCGGAACGTCAAAGGTCGCGGGTTCAAGCTCCGTTCCTGTCCATTATTTTTTCAATGTTTGTTTGAAAAATAGTAATTAATATAGGCATTACATGGCCTCAACATGTATTAAAAAATATAATTATATATGATTTATAAAGGATTGGGATGTTGTTCGGCGATTTACAACTGTAAACTGGTAACGCTGAGTTAAGTAGATCTGAAAATGATTGCTAGATAAATATCGTCAGGCGTCTCCTTAAGACGAATACAAAGAAGATCGAAAAATTCAATGGATATTAACGAGACAAGGTAGCTCAGTTGGTAGAGTGGTGACCCGGAACGTCAAAGGTCGCGGGTTCAAACCCCGTTGTCCATTATATTTTCAATGTTTCTTTGAAAAATAGTAATTAACTTAATTATCTTAATTGTGCTACTGATTTATAACAATAGTTATTTTATCGTTAATAACTTCAAAAATAAATTGACGGAAACTGCGATAGGTTCTCCAAAATATACAGTAGGCTTAAGCCAGTAACTTACTGCTTATGATTACCACCCATTTTGTCGAGAGTAAATTACCGTAAAAATAATTAAATAATTAATTACAGCCTGGCGTAAAGATGCCTTAATGACCGGCCAAAGCGTTGTTTATGAATACCAAATTGACTAGCAATTATGTATATTTTATTAGACCGTTCATAATTCAAAATATTTTTCTTAATTGAAAATTCTTTTTAATTTCGTTGTAAAGCGTTTTTATTTTATGCTTATTTAATTGATGTAAAAAGCGAAAACATACTTCTCAAACGCGACGGTACGCGAGTTAAATCTAATCGTATCATATTCTATGATCAAAATTCCACACTATGCACTTGGCAAACATTAAGATAGAGAAATTGTCTCCCTTAAAAAGGAAGTTACCTTATAAATGTTGATTTTATCTATCATCAATCAATACATATAATAAAAATATAACGGATCGCTGTCTATACATGGAAGATATATGAGAAAAAATATTATTGTGACCTTTATCAACGCAAATAGCACCCAAAACAATGATTGTTAGAATTTTTGTCTGTTTGTCTATCTGTCTGTGCGTCTGTGCGCGCTAATCTCAGAAACGGCTTATCCGATTTGGATGTGGTTTTCACTAATATATTGTGGTGCTTCACTCAACATTTAGTGTTTGTTTCATGTGAATCGGTTCATGAATAAAAAAGTTATGCCAATTTAAAGAATCACATCGAACATTTGTTATTTACGACATCCAGGCGGACGGAGTCGCGGGCACAGCTAATGTAATATATATATTTATTATCATCAATACACCCAAGCAATCATCAATGAAACAGGAATGATATTTTGTTAAATACAGCGTCAATTTGTCACGTACAGTCTACGCTTCGTTAGGGTTACGTCTAACGAACCGTCTTATACGTCACTTCACGTCAGTCGCTGGAGACGCACACTGCTGGAAAATTGGGCAAAGTGATAACTGGTCCGAGTTGATTAATCTGAGATTTAGAAGTCAGTGGATTAACATTTTCAAATATAAAATCACGACTGTTTTCTTCGAAATGTTGGGTAGAGATGTATTATTGTACAAACACATTTTCTATGCCTGTTGTCATAGACCGGCACAATTGAGATCTCCGAAATGACACTGACAATTTCCTATCAGAAGAACCCAATGACACTGCTCGACTAATAATATTATAAATGCAAAAGTAACTCCGTTGGTTTGTTACCCTTTCACGACTAAACAGCTGAAATAATCGTAATGAAATTTGGCAAGGAGATAGATTGTACCTTGGGGAAGGACATAAGCACCTTTAGTCGCGCAGACGAAGTCGCAGGCACCAGCTATTGTGTAGTGGTACTCCGTAGTTTTAGACGCATCTCAGAACATTATTAATATTAGTTTAAATTTGTTAATTATCTTAACTTATGTAGTTGTTAATTTAGTGCCTGCTGTGGTCTCCTTTAGTTGTAGGAGAACACTTAATTGTGACAGAATTAATGTATATTTGTGACATTTTATGTATACTCCGTTAGAGACAATCACATAAAAAAAAAAATGTCACTGATTTAAGAGGCACGCTCTGAAGCACTTGGCCACCACGACATAAGTAGTGATAGCCTAGTGGTATGACCAAGCACTGATAGACTAGTGGAATGACCGTTGGACTGACAAGTCAAAGGTCGCAAGTTCGAATCCAATACGCACCACTGTCTTTTCAAAGTCATGTGCGTATTATAATAAATTAATTATCAGTTTGTTAAAACGGCGAAGGAAAATATCGTGTGGAAACCACCATACTTGAGGATGTTCTTGATGGTGTGTAAAGCCATGTCAGAGACCTACGGGTGGTTTAAACTCTGACATTAGGTTGTTCATCAACCACACGATTAGAAGAAGACCACGACATTCACATATATAAGCTTATAAAAATACTGCTAATAAAAAACGTGACAAATAGAGTCATTACAATGATTTCACATCACTTTTATAGTTCTCAATTTAGTAGGAAGTTGTCTTAAAGTATGAACGGGTGATATAAATCTGTGATATTTATGAGTCCATTTTCCACTTCTAAGGAGGATATATTATTTTTGTTGAACACAGTTTATGGTTCAGTGGCATGGACCTAACTTTAACAGTATCCGGAGACTAGTTTTGAAGAATTGACAATGTTTTCAAGACCAGAAATCAGCTCTTATAACGTACTATGCATACGCACATTCTTGGATTCGATATGGCATAGCGCTATGGGGTAATAGCACTGATGCTGACATCATATTTAAATTGCAGAAAAAGTGCATTCGCATTTTGTGTAATATAGGAAGAATGGATAGTTGTAGACCACACTTTAAAAATCTTGGTATTCTCACATTAACTTCCCTCTATGTTTTAGAACTATGCCTTTTTGTTAAAAAAAATACTCACCTTTTTACACGAAACAGAGATCACTATTCCCAAGAACGTAACCTGAGACACAGAAATAACTTAGCACTTCCTATCTCTAACATGACTATCTTCCACTCAGGTCCCTATGCTATGTCAATAAAAACTTACAATAAAATACCAAATGCAATTAAGGAAGCGCCAACCTTCAACACATTCAAAAGAAAATTAAATAAATACCTGTCTGCGAAATGTTATTATAGTTTGCAAGAGTTTTTTGAAGATAAATAAAAATTAAATTGTTTAGTTTTAGTCAGTATTTTTAAATAAATTTGCTATGTAACAAATAATTCATCAAACATTTCAGTTACATAAAGCTTACCTCGTGTGAGTTTAAGGCGTGGTTCAGACGCCGCGTCTAATTCTATTCACTGAACTAAGTAATTTGAATGCCACCGCCGGTAAACTACTCACAAATCACTAGTTTATAGCAAGGTCGTAACACAACAGCACGTATCCAGAAAGGGTAGACAGAGAAATAGTGTTGCACACTCACATTTCACCAATGCAGAACCTGGCGCATGGTAACATTTGGTATGACATAGGTAGATAGAAGGAGACCGTATTGGTGGCGGTTAACACCAACAACAGCATTCCCAATGAGCGTTGACGTCAGGCAGGCGGTCGGTCATAAAACATAGCCAAAACTTTAGCAGCATTCCAGTACAAGTAGAGAGTATGTATGGAAGAAAAATACATGCTGCGCCGAACCCAAATAAATTGGGATAAGGGCAGGGGGGTGATGATTTTACCAATGCAGTTATTAAGTCCCATGTAATTTGTGGTGAGCACCGACTACAATACCAAACTCTAAAATGCTACTGAGAATTTTCTCACAGAAAAAGCCTCATACTCAACAACTGCGCTTGCGACTACTAAACCAATTTTCTTCTTCTTATCGAATTTTATTATGATACCTTTCCATTTTTTGAAGCTGTGGTTTTAATTAATTACATTTTCATCAGTTTAATACAAAAAAATAAATGGATGGGAAAAGCCGACGACAAGAGGCTCAGTGGTGTACACTTGGAGAGACCTATCCCGAGCAGTAGACTGCTAAAGGCTAATGATGATGATGAAACTAAGAAAGGAGCATGATCATTGGTTATTGTTAGTTTTAAAGCAGTAATTGCCCAATGGTATGACCGTTCGACTGACAAGTTACAGGTCGCAAGTTCGATACAAAGCACGCACCATTTACTTTTTGCAGTCATGCGCATATTATAAATTATCACCTGCTTTAAACGGTGAAGGAAAACATCTTGATGACACATGTTCTCGATGGTGTGTATAGCCATGTCGGAAGCCTACAGGTGGCTTAAACTCTGACACTAGGTTGTTCATCAACCACACGATAAGAAGAAGGACAATGTGGCAGATGTGTCAAATCTAAATATATAAGTGTGTTTGAACCTTATCCTTAGCGAATAAATATGTTTACCTCTGACGCAATCCCTCCTCTATAACAAACAAAACCTGCGAGCATCAAAGGATTTTTTTAAGCCAACACTATTTGATAGTTTAATTAATATTGTTAATTCATTACTTATTTTTGAACAGCACTAATTGATGGCATAATGATTACGGCAAGGCATAAATACATGTTTAAATTAATAACATTCAAATAATTATCGTATAAATTAATTATTGTTCAAATATTATTGCTTGGTTGCACTTTTTATTGGGCATATTTATCAGGCATGTGAATAATATTACACTGGTTTGAAATAATCTCATATCCATTATATGAGATTATTTCAGACTGCTGGTGCCCGCGACTTCGTCTGCGCGACCAAAGGTAGCCTATGTCCTTCCCCAAGATACAATCTATCTCCTTGCCAAATTTCATAACGATCCGTTCAGCCGTTTAGTGGTGAAATGGTAATAAGCAAGCAAACAGAGTTACTTTCGCATTTATAATATTATTTCAGAATTTTAGACTATCAGAACGAAATTGACATTTATTAAGAATCTAAAAAAATATTTATTAAAAATACAATTAAATACACAGCTATAAAGTCTTTCATTACGACATATCATTATATTACTACAACATATAATTAACATTTAACATATAATTAAATGTATTTAATCATACTACATAATACACAATTTACACTTACTACACTATATAAAAACTATTTTAATAATTACCTCAAAGGACATGGCTGTCTGGCATTGGGTGTGGGGTTTTTGTATTCCCATTGCATGTGGTAGTTTCAAACATGCTATTTCAAAGTACACACTATTGGAAAAATCTTACACCACCAATCTGCAGCCTGAAAACCAATTTAACATTTAGAAAAAATCTAAAGAATATTAAGTAGTTCCGATTAAGCTGTTGCGTCAGTCATTAGCAGACACAATAGATTTTTTATTGTTACAACGTACAGATCTGTACGTTACTGAGCCGAATGGTACAGCTATAAAGTCTTTCACTACAACATAATATTATATTTATGTAAAAATACTACCTCTTTAAACTAACTACAATATATTAAAAACTATTTTAGTAATTATGTACGTAGTCCATGCCATGCCATAGTCATGGCTGTCTGGCATTAGTAATTTGTAATTTGAAATCACATTGAATGTTATGGCTTTTGTAAATATATAAAATAATATTCTATTGAGATTTCACAAGAACTTATCACACAAAGAGTGTCCTGTGCTATGCATTTAATTTTATTTATTTTTCTAGATGCTTTAGATAAATAAGCTGGATATTATCATAGAATAAAGCTACTACACATAATCTTTCCATAATACATATATATACACCAATTACACATAAAACAGTAAATACACACCACTGTGGCAGTTGTCTTTAGTTTCACTTTTATTAACTTTGTTTTTCCTTTGCCTGAGATGGGCGCCATTGCGTCACAAAGGTTAGCGCTGAAAATCAGCGCTGTAGGTTTCTGTGGGAATCTGCAGCATTATGCTGAGCGCTTACCATTTCCCACTTGAATGGGACACACTTATATTTATAATATTAGTCTTGAGTATCATAAATAATTTATAATTAACTGAGCTGAGAGCATTATAACTTTAATTTCAAATATTTCCATCTTCCAAGTTAAATTCTTCAAGTTGTCACCTCTGCTGTATATTTTCCTTCCTGTTTTTTTTCCTTTTGTTGTTAGGTTGGCAGTTGGCTGCTTGCAAAAAAGTTGCCAGCTTTCAATTTTGTAGACGTAGACTTATTAAAGTATTTTCTGTTTTAAATAATTAATTTTAAACTAGTTATCTATTTGTGATTTGTCCTGCTCTAAATGTATCAGAATTGTTAATGTTATCTTAAATTTGTAATTTATCAAAAATACTGTTTCTACAGGTTGAAAATTTTATATGTAATGTCTATAATTATTAATCTTTTTCTTCTTTACTGTGTGCCTATTTGAGGGGAATAAAAGCTTTTTCTTTCTTCTTTCTTTCTTATAGATAGTTTCATACATCACGCCTGTATTCTCCGAAGGTGTACGCAGAGGTGTAGACAGTTGTAAACCCACATTTCACCAGTGTAAGTTTCATGTGTGGTTTAGAGCCTATTGCCACCTACCGGGCACAATTAAAACCTACGGACTGCTATTGAGACTTTCCTAACAGAAAATCTCAATAACACTTCGCCCGTCCCGGGAATCGAACCCGAGACCTGATGCTCAGCAGTCGCGCTTGGGACCACTAGACCAACGAGGCAGGCGCATTTATGATGTCCTAGGCGCGGTCATGGGCGGGAAGGGCGCTGGTGGAATATATTTTAATAGGGTTTTTCCTCAAATTAACGCGGGTGAAAAGGCGGGGCACAGATATAATATATAATCAGAAAAAAAAAATGGTTTAAAACTGTTTGTTTACGTAAAAACTACATAACGTAGTCTCTAGTAGCTGCTTTGCATTGGGCTGAGCTGAGTATCAACATTTTTAATTATTATGAATTTGTGTTCATACACGACATGGTGTTAATTTACGACATCCATGCGAACGGAGTCGCGGGCACAGCTAGTGAAATAAATAAATAATTTGAATAGAGTAACTTCTTAAGATTCTGCCATTTGACACATTAGCAATTCCTATTTAGTAAGCCATTTTACGAATCTCCATAGAAAATTGACAAATATATGAATTACTGTTTATGAATTGCATGTAAATCATATTATGATTTTTCCATGAAGTGACCTTCTGATTCAGATAAAGTGGCCTTTTTAGACCCACTGAGCGTGACGTCCCCGACCCGGGAATCCAACCCTAGCCATCATGATCGGCAGCCACGCTTCCCGAGACGAGCAATTCTATTGAATTTTTCTAGCAGGAGATACTCAGTAAGCAGCCGGTTTTTGGATTTGTTCCCGCTTGATGGCAATATGTGGGAGGGTGGTTGATTGTAGATGGAAGAGTCGGGACAGGCCCGTGTCGACGAACTTACCGCAATCATATTGCTGACGTTCCCAAAAAAGGACAGGTCAGGAACGACCTACATCAACGATAGTCTCTGCCTACACCAATGGGCGACAGGCGTGATGTTATGTTATGTTTATGTGCTTTAGGTCTCCATTAAATCCAATGATCTTCATCCCATAATACTGTTGGCACTGGACTTGGCAACCATATTTGTGACGTCACTACTCATGATGTTACAAATTTGCGACTAGTAAATTTGTGACATCATGAGTAGTGTCGCCTAGCAGTAAGCTTACTCTTGAAAATAAAACCGCTCGATTGACATTGGTAGTATGTCAGTTCATACTTTTAAAGGCAAAAATGTCTTAGAAATTATTAAGGAATCGGGATACTAATAAACCGACATGCTTTAAAATTAAGATAACTATGATGTAAGTAAATATGTTTTAACATTAAAAATTGTTTATGGCACTTATTTAATATTGGAATTGGATTGGAATTGGTATTAAATTCAAGAGTAACGCCCTAGATTGTACCATTTATCCACAGGAAAACTGGGTCACTTTGAGGTGTTCTAAACTATTCTGTTTACGTCGAGACGTGTGAAAGGGATAGCACATAAAGAGCGAACGAAATAATAAAATTATCAAAACCCTGTTTTTTTTATGAACAACCCAACTCCCTCGATTAAATCCAGCCCGATTGAAACCACAGAAAAAAATTACTCTCTCGACTAAAGCTTGTAATTGTTAATAATAATGTTATTCTTAATATTCATTTTTACATTTTATTTTTATTCGGAATAACTTATCTTCCTACCAGGAGAGGGGCGTTGGTAGCTGCGCCAGAGTTGGTTATTTTGCAGATATTATCGTGTCCATTTTTTTTGCTTTTTTTTTGTTCCTAATAAAGACTTTTTAATTTAATATTGTGCTTAATACCACAATTTTGAGTCCACGATCTGTGTATGTCAGCGGTCAATCGTATAATCCAGTAGCTTGCGATGTGCTGTAGCTCGTGATATGGCGCCTTTTCATGGTGTTACTAATGAACTAACCTAACCATTTATAAATAAACTACTACGACCTATTCTCAGACCAACCAAATAATTAAAAAAAAACAGAAATCAGTCAAGCCATTTCGGAGGAGTTCGATAACAAATACTGTGACACGAGATTTTTATATATTAGGTTAATAATAATCTATGAAATATGGGTGTACTATATATCCTTGTCTTACTCATTCAGGAATTTAAACATAATGGTATGTATCGATGTAAAGTATATCTGCCTAGCCTTTTCCCAATTACATTGGGGTCGGCTTCCAGCCAAACCGGATGCAGCTTAATACCAGTGTTTTACATGGAGCGACTGCCTATCTGACCTCCACAACCCAGTAACTGGGTAACACGATATTTCTTGGTATGACTGGTTGTCAGATTTTCAGACCTCTGACTACCTGTAACGGCTGTAGCGGATCTTAATTTGACAACCGGGACCGACGGCTTAACGTGCTCTCCGAGGCACGGAGGGGTCTCGGTATGAAATGATGGTCACCTATCCACAGACCGACCGCGGCAAGCGCAGCTTAACCTCGATCGATCGATCTGTGCGGCTGCTACTTAGCCACAAGGCCCTAATGGTATCTATGTAAAGTAAATAATAAAAAAAATATAACGACCTTCAGGGACACCAAACAAATTTCACTTTTGACATAATAATCCGTCAAGAGGAAGCCTCTTCAACATAAACATCTATAAATTCGCCATCTTTACATAAATTAAAAGGAAAAACATTTTAATTTTCGAATTTCATATTCGCCCGTCGTCCGACACTTACACCAAACACGTTTGTAGCGCGCGTAACGAGCCGTGACGGCGCGACGCGTCCCGCTCTGACACACGTCTAGTAATTGAAAATTTATATCGATACACGCGAAATTTTTTACGTTACGGTGTGATACGCGGTACACGTTGTTATTTATGGACCTCATTTGGGAATAAGGAGATTATTTCGATATAAATTAATTCGTGGAAATGAAAATTATTACGAAATGTTGACAGGTTATCGTGGGGTTGTGAATAAATTAGAGATAGTATTGTTTTGTTTATGTTCCTTTTGATTATTAGAAAACATTCAAAGTCTTAAGAATTTGGAGAATTCTATACAAATATAATATAATACAATATATTATAACAAAGCTGATGAGTCTGTTTGTTTGAATCCGCTAATGGAAAAAAAATGATAATTTTAAACTAGCTGTGCCTGCGACTCCGTCCGCGTGGATGTCGTAAATTAACACCATGTCGTGTATGAACACAAATTCATAATTATCAAATGTTTGACGTGATTCTTTAAATTAGCATACCTTTTTTATATATGAGCCAATTGACATGAAACAAACACTAAATGTTAAGTAAAGCCTACCACAATATATTGGTGAAACCCCATCTAAATCGGATAAGCCGTTTCTGAGATTAGCACAAACGCACAGACAAATAGACAAAAAATCTAACAATCATTGTTTTGGGTTCTATTTGCGTTGATAAAAGTCCCAATAATATTTTTTCTCAGAGATGATAATGATAATGGCAACTGAAACCGAGGGGCACAGCTAGTGTTCAATATACTCCATTTTACAATTTCGTATGCCGATTTAACAAGTCAGAATTATTAAACGATCGAAATATGTTTCCCATTTTTAGAGATATGACACTATCAGAATAAAATAAAATATTCTATTGAATGTAACGGAATTTTGAATACACAACTTTTTCTCTAAATAAGGCAATCTGTCTGTTAACTTCACCTGCACAAACTGTTGCAAATTGTGTTCGATATACTGTAAATGGTCACCCAGCCACAGACCGACTGCGGCTCACAGCATACCGTCCTTCGATTGATCTGTGTGGCTGTTACTTAGCCACAAGCCTCTCTTTAGCTTTAGAGTTCACTACGAATGCGATAATACGTTTGACCACTTTATCTCTTGTATAAAAACTTTCGTGAGACATATTCATATCAATTAATGTTGACCGGTTACTACTCACGTGCATTTTTCGGGATTGCCCGACTAGTTTCTGAGTTCAATTATATTTAAAATTACTCATTTTTGTTCTTAATTAAACACACACACACCTGTCTGCGGCATTTATTCTTTTCATTCAAATATAAACTGTTTAAACCTAATATATTAATTGACTACGACCAATGCAACTTGATCGAAACGTCGAGGTAAATAAATATTATCCTTTTAGCGCGATTAAGTCCCGTTTGAATTCAATAATTATGTGTTCGGATCGCAAAAGTGTGAAAAGTATAAGCTTGTAAAGTTGGTGCGGTGGGGACGTGGTGACCCGTAACACGGGTATTTTAATACCTATCTCAGGCACCAGTCTCGCAATGGTGGTCTCGTATTAAACTAATCGATTGAGCTACACACAAATTTTACTGAACTATTTTATTTTTATTATCATCATCATCACCATCTGCAACCTGAGTTCGTCCACTGCTGATTATAGGCCTCTCTTTGCTTGTGCCATTCTCCTCCAGGTGCGGCCCACGACGCTAACGATGTCATCGACCCATCTTGCCACTGGGCGTCCAACGCGTTGCTTTTGAGATCTTGGCCACCATTCCATCAACACCTTGCAGAACTATTTCTTAATTATATAAAATACAAATTTGGATGAGGATGGTTCATACGAGAATATTATCATATGGCGTACAAATTCTAAACGACACTATAAACCGCGTAATATACCAAAAAAATGCAAAAGGTTGTTTGCACGAATTTTTCTGTGCATTTTATTATTATTTTCTTTTTTGTTTGTCTCCAGCGAGAGAGAAATTATTGGTAAAAGAGCGATCGATCTCGAAAAGTGCAGATTCAATAGTTTGTCTGTTCGACAATGAACAGTAGATACGAGAAACGGAAAATATTTACGAGACTGGCTGACTGCAGGCAATTGATTATTGGCTCTGAAAATTTATTGTTGCATTTTTGTTTGCAAGACATTAATTTAAAGTTACTATATTAAATGGAAACAGAATACGGTCGCGAGCAGGATTCGAACATGCGCCTCCCGGATAAATACTCCAGCGCTCTGACCACTAAGCCATCTCGACCTCTGCTCACCACCGCGAATTCTTCATCCATATTTAACACGTCTTTTGGCGACGTCATTGCTATCTATTCAGTCCCTATACAGGTGACCGAATCGACACGACTAACTTTGCAGTTAACACAATGTCGTAAAGATGCAATTACTTTAACAATTAAAGATAAATCTCCCTGAACTCTAAAGTTATTATATTAAATGGAAAAAGTCAGAGCGGCTGGAGTATTTATCCGGAAGGCGCAGGTTCGATTCCTGTTCGCGACCGTATACTTTTTCCATTTAATATAATAACTTTAGAGTTCGCTAAGCGTGCGTTAATGCTTATCAAAGATTTATCTTGAAGAATAATATTTATAACAAAAATGGGATTACATCAGTAGTTTTCCACAGAATTCTTGTAGGATAACTATTACATTAACACCCGTGCTGTTTCATTGTTTGTCACCACGAACCAGACCGAAAAGGGTTCAGGCAAATAAAACAATGTTTTCGGCACTCTTTTGTCAAGTAGTCATCGCCGGCGCATCCCACCCGAGCCATGTAATATTTAGTTTATGTAAACATTTTAAATGAAAGAGTAATAAACTTAGAATATGTTTTACATTTACAAAAAACTTACAGAAGAGTATTTGTGGAATAATTATTAAATCGAATCAAGTAACTAATTTGAAAAGTAACGTGCAAAAACAATTATTATTTTCTTTCTTTTAAAAAAAACGTTGCCCCACACTAGGAATTTCTTCCTGTATCGTGGGTGCGTTTACAGACATAAAATCTCACAAGCACACACACACCCAGACCCGGAGCAATTATCTATAGATCGTACAAATATTTGCTCCGTGCAGGTATCGAACACGCAGCGCAGCAGTCGGTCTCTCGACCACTGCGCCATCCGCGCTGTCAACTGCTGGCTGTGTGTGTTATTATATTTTTGTATATGTGCTTATTATTTCATGCACAATATTAGTTAGTGAGACGAATGGCACTAATATAAGAACATATTCCTATTCCTCCCTCTAAAATCACCAGGTGGATGAAATCGGGGGGACGAACGGGAATACACGAAATAAATACACGAATATTCTTTTCCACAAAATATATAATGCAGTCGGGAGCATATTTTACGGTCGACGTTCGTTGTATCCTAATCATTTGTACACCAATACAAAATTCAATTGACGTTTTGAAACACCAAAGCAAGTTTCCGAAGCATGGGTAATAAATGAAATATGTCTCATTGTGGAGCAAACGCTTCGGCTATGATCAAAGAGATCTCGGTGCCTAGGTCTCAAGTAGAGCTTTGACATAGACAATGCCTTTTGTTTGAACGCCATCTTGTTTCGAATAGGGTATATTTATTCGACTGTTAGAACATTACCGCAGAAATATAACACTTGTAAAATCTGTTAATTGAGTATTCAATTTAACAAATATACCTGCAATCAGATTCGGGGATTTGAAATGCCGTCAATCTAGGCGCGCTTTTTCTGACGTCAGAGCAGAGTACACATATAAAAGATATATTTTATATATAAGGTCCTAATTTATCAGGTAATTTCCTTCGAAAGGGTTAATATATAAATCAAATACATTCACTTAAGCTAAGAATTAAATGGAAATAACAAATTATTTGTAATAACCTTAGTACTAGCAAGATGAATCCTTATGACCTACACATTGACCCCTTAAAAGGAAATTACCTAATAAATTAGGACCTTAAATAGTATAGAGTGTTTTAATTAAAGATAGGTAAATTTGATTTGAGGGTTTTTTTTTAAAGAATAACATTAAATCTCAAGAAGAACCACTCAAAATAATAAACACTCAGTAATAAAATACTCGAGATAATGTTATTGCGGGAAATAGCGTCACTTGCATGCGTTTTGATATTTTAAATTTCCCTTGAATAATTTTCACTTTTTAACTATTATATTTCATACTTAAAACACGAATAATTAAAATAATAATTGAATAGGCGTCATTCTAAAGCAATTTTTTTTTGTTTTTTTTTGGACTTTGCCCCACACTAGGAATTTCTTCCTGTATCATGGGTGCGTTTACAGACATACAATTCACACCCAGACCCGGAGTAATTATCTGTAGATCATACAAATATTTCCTCCGTGCAGGAATCGAACCTGCGACACGCGACGCCGCAGACGGTCGCTCGACACTGCGCCAACCGCACCGTCAATAAAGATTACGAATAAAAATATTTTACCTAAATTTGAATGAAATGCATAATCCCTATTATTTCTTAAATTATAGAAGGATGACTTAATATTAATGGCTATATTATTATATAGTAATATCTTAGGTTTGCGCGATCACTACACATTATAATAAAACAACTTTTAACCGGATTAATCGCGTGTATTATTGGTTTTTTGTTTTTCCTGACGTTTCGAACACTTTGCAGCGTTCGTGGTCGCAGGAGGACTAAGGTGTCAGGTGTCTCAACAGTTTATTTAAAATTATTTCAGTCTACCGTACATATAATTGATAAATTCATAAAATTATTTTTGTCTCTGATACATGTTTAAAACTAATGTAAAACTCTAAATTTAAAACGACTGTGACCCCTGAGTTTGTTTCGGTATTTCTTCTCAGGGATAGTCTTAGGAAATACCGTCGCGATTTAGTTTTAAACATGTATCAGAGACAAAAATAATTTTATGAATTTATCAATTATATGTACGGTAGACTGAAATAATTTTAAATAAACTGTTGAGACACCTGACACCTTAGTCCTCCTGCGACCACGAACGCTGCAAAGTGTTCGAAACGTCAGGAAAAACAAAAAACCAATAATACACGCGATTAATCCGGTTAAAAGTTGTTTTATTATAATATATTATTATATTTCATATTTTAAATACTAAGGCTAATACGGTAATTAAAATGAAAATGCCAATAATTGACTTAGTCTTTAAGAGTAATGGGCCATTAAATGGACAATCGTTAGCACTAACTATCGATCAGCAATACCACTTCGCATGTTGGTCATAATACCCACTCGAAGGCAACGGTAATAGTGTTACAAATATTTAAATTCATACCTTCTGAACCCCCTCAAAATATCGTAATGGAACATACAAGAAAATTTAAGTAGTAATTCCTGTAGGTATTAATCCCTCACATTTTCATTCGTTTATTTTGTTGACATTTTCAAGGAATTCAATTTATATCAACCATCTCACCCACGTCATAGTACCGACTCACAATACTAAAATAAATTTCAAGTTGCACCCACCCGTGTATTTTCACAGTCAATGTAGAGACAATTTTAATAGAGCACCTATAACTTGCACCACACATACCAATGTGTAGGTAACGAGCCATGAGGGTACCCCGTCACTTGTCTACCGACGTTACTTCGATGAAATTTCAATATACTACAACCTTCTAATACCACCACAGGAAAATGAACTCTATGTCCAAAAGATATGGTGCGTTTTTATGTGGTTTCTCGCCCCTTTCTATACAGGATGTTGCCCCGTCAACTATTCGGAAAAATGCTCCGTTTCAGTAAAGCGTGATTTCTGTCAATAATAATGTTTTCCGTGACGCACTCGAGTGAACTCGCTGCGGGGAATATGTATATTTACTTTGTCGGAAATTTGGGAGGAATTTCCTTCTGAGAAACAATAATTTTGGGCGTCTTCTTAATAGTCGGTTATATGAAAATAATGTTTACCATAAAAAAATTGTTCCAAGGTTAGTGGTTCCAAGCGCAACCGCTGAACACGAGGTCCTGGATTCGATTACCAGGTCGGGCAAAGTGTTATTAGTTTTTCTGTAAGAAATTCTCAGTAACTGCGTGGAGTTTCGATTTTTTCCCGGTAGACGACAATAGGCTCACCACCTATAACAGAAGCTTAATAACAACATTGGTGAAATGTGGTCCCTTCGAGGAACACAAACGTAATGCTATGTCATATTATGTTATAGTTAAGTAATAATATTAAAATGGAAAAAGAATACGGTCGCGCGCAGGATTCGAACCTGCACCTCCCGGATAAATACTCCAGGCGCTCTGACCACTAAGCCATCTCGACCTCCGCTCACTACCGTGAATTCTTCTTCCAAATTTTAGCACGTCTTTTGGCGACGTCGTTGCTATCTATTCAGTCCCTATACAGGTTTCCGAACCGACACGACTAACTTTGCAGTTAATACAATGTCGTAAAAATGGAATTACTATAACAATTAAAGATAAATCTTTGAAAAGCATTAACGCATGTTTAACGAACTCTAAAGTTCTAATATTAAAATGGGAAAAGAATACGGTCGCGCGCAGGATTCGAACCTGCGCCTCCCGGATAAATACTCCACGCGCTTTGACCACTAAGCCATCTCAACCCCTGCTCGCTAAGCATGCGTTAATGCTTTTCAAAGATTTATCTTTAATTATGTTATAGATTTCCAGAAATCTTTTTTTTATGACAGCCATATACAGTAACAATACATTTCCAAAACGTAGTTCATCTAATTGATTCCTATTCGTACACGAATACATTTAACCTTCTACCGTCACTAAAGTAAAGTTATCAAACCAATTTCGTCCGCCATCACTCCGTAACTTCTGACACAATGCCGAAGTACTCCGAAAGACTTGGTAAATGCATTGCCGAACTCATGCACGTAATTTCGACATATTTCCGTTTATTCAATTTATTACCCGTCTTCCTTATGTTAACATATTTAGAAAGTTTTTTTACATATATTAGTGCACTTAGTTCGTATTTAAGGCGGACTTAATGCCATAATTATTTCTCTGCCAGTGAACTTTTAGGTTATAGAGACAATAAAAAATGAGTACTATATAAAATACTCCTTCCGACCGTATTTCGGTCACGGCGCCCTATCTCCACGGAGATAAAAAAAATACGCAGTAGATATTATAGTGCACAAGTGTATGCGCAAACACAGGTGCACTCCCTCTTCCTTCACTCTCATATTCCGATGGAACGGAAATCCGACGCGACAAGAGAGAGATCAGGCGCAGGACCGATGGCTTTACGTACTCTATCTATATGTTCTAAACCTATAAACTTAATAGGTACATATAATAACTTTCGTGAGACATATTTATATCAATTATTGTTCACCGGTTACTACTCACATGCATTTTGCGGGAATTGACCGACTAGTTTCGAACTCGAACGTAGCCCTCAGTCATGAGCTGAGCCGCGGCGATGTCGCGAGTCCAACTATTTGTCTCGCGACGCACGTGAGTAGTCACCGGTGAACAATAATTAATAGGTACATAAATTAGAAATCTACACAACTATTCTATCAATAGATACGATACAATAAAATGCATGCATAACATAGTATCACGCTTGTATTCCTCGAAAGGGGTGCATACAGTTGACACCCATATTTTGCCAAGGCTGTTATTAAGTCCAATGTGATAAGCCTATTGCAATCTACAGCGCCCAGTTCCAAACTCCGGGCTGCTACTGAGACTTTCCTAATAGAAAAACTCAATCATACTTTATTAGACCTCATGCTCAAAAGTCGCGCTTGGGACCAATAGACCAACGAGGCAGTTCAAATCCAAGGCAAAAGACTTACATAATGATATTATCAGATATGATAAATACAATATTAAATATACAAATTAATATTAAGTAAAGATTGTTTAATTCATTAATTATAAATAATTTGAGATTGATTATATTATTTCTGGGACCTAAGGTAAACTATTAATTAATTAAATTAAAATATAAGGAAAAATCGTCCTCGAAATAGATTCAAACCGGTTTCAACTCTGACACTAAATCAACCACACAATACAAAGAAACACTGTAGCCACTTAAACTTCAACAATATTGGGCATTGAATAGATTCAGGCGTTTGCAGAAGTCTATTAAAATGGATGCAAATAAATACAATATCTAGCTACTTCCACAATATTGATGGTAGTCATGCAAATACCTGTGTGCACCGCCGGCCCTCTCGCAAATATATGCACCACATATGCAAGCGGTAAAAAATTGCAACTTTTACCCAACCACTCTACACGTGTTTTGCTCCCCCATGGGGCATTATCAGGAGCTGTTAAAACGTGATTCGGTGGTCTAACAGCTCCTGATGATGCCCCGTGGGGCACTACCCTCAATATTGTGGAAGTAGCTAGATATATAGTATACGCAACGATTTCGTCATGCGTCAGCTCAAAGACCGTTAAAAATGTGTCCAAGAGAAAATAAACGTGTCACTAATTTGATCTATCCATATCATATGATTCCCAATCATATAAAGGTACCTTTGACCACTATGGCTTATAACAGTTTCGCTTTAATACAAGTTCTTTTGTGCTTGTGTGTTACTTCACCCCCCGCCAAAAATGGTGAGCAAATTTGTTCGATATTTAGTCAGAAGGCGTCTTCCGTCTGGTCTGAGGTCCTATACGGCTATGAAAATACAACTGACAACCGGAAGTTGTATACGGTGTTACATTGCTTGCTATTGTAATTTATTTAACTATACATTTATTTTTAATATTCTCCATATTTTTTATCGTATACTAGCTGATGCCCACGGCTTCGTCCGCGAGTATGTCGGTTATCCCAACCAAAAGTAATCATGACATTTTGATCCCGTTCCCGCTTGCCAATTACCGCTTTATAATAGCCAATTTTTTTAATTATTAAATTGGATAGGGTTTATTATCCTTAAGAGATAGACATATGCCATTGTGGACTTTTCTGTAGACCTTTATAACTTATTCCACCATACATTATTTTGTTATATCTCAAAGGGTTTAGGAAAGGTTTTCGTTGAAAGCTCCCAGACGGCTTATTTTTTAAATTATATATTAAAACCTGCCTCTTAAATCACTCTATCTATTAAAAAAAACCGCATCAAAATCAGTTGCATAGTTTTAAAGATCTAAGCATACATAGGGACAGACAGCGGGAAGCGACTTTGTTTTATACTATGTAGTGATAACACATTTTCAATATGTATTCCCCATATTTTTACAATATGTATTCCCCATATTTTTATTATATCAATATATTAGTATATATTTTTGTCTATGGCTTGCCTCGTCCGTGCGTCACTGCAGGGGTACCAACTGTGAATCAGCGCTGGGCTCTCTGCGCCCAGCAAATGCTGAGTTGGCTGTCCTTTCGGCATGGGCATACTTGACAGCATAATAAAAAAAAATCTACTTGTATGATAAGTTTCGTTTTTTTTTTGTGTATAATTTTTTTTTGTACTCTCTTTTGTGTTGTCGCTGTGTCCGTGTTGAATACACAGTCTTTTCTTTCTATATAAGGTCCTAATTTATTAGGTAATTTCCTTTAAAATATAAGTCAAATTTATTCACTTAAGTTATGTTTTTTTTTTTTTGTAATTAACGAAGTACAAGCAAGACGAAAACTGCTCCTCGGACGGCGAACATTAAGAAAAAAATAAAATTGTTGTAAAAATTTAAATTATGACTTAAATGAATACTTATCAATTTCTATTTTTCAAAGAAACATTGAAAAAATAATAGACAAGAACGGGGCTTGAACCCGCGACCTTTGACGTTCCGTGTCATCACTCTACCAACTGAGCTACCTTGTCGTGTTCAAACCTATTGAATTTTCAATCCTCTTTGTATACGTCTTAAGGAGACGCCTGGTGATATTTATCTAGTAATCATTACAGATTTACTAAACTCAGCGTTACCACTTTACAGTTGTAAATCGCCGAACAACATCCCAATCCTTTATAAATCATATATAATTATATTTATATTATATTATATTATATTTTAGTAAATCTGTAATGATTACTAGATAAATATCACCAGGCGTCTCCTTAAGACGTATACAAAGAGGATTGAAAATTCAATAGGTTTGAACACGACAAGGTAGCTCAGTTGGTAGAGTGATGACACGGAACGTCAAAGGTCGCGGGTTCAAGCCCCGTTCTTGTCTATTATTTTTTCAATGTTTCTTTGAAAAATAGAAATTAATATAGGCATTACATGGCCTCAACATGTATTAAAAAAATATAATTATATATGATTTATAAAGGATTGGGATGTTGTTCGGCGATTTACAACTGTAAAGTGGTAACGCTGAGTTTAGTAAATCTGTAATGATTACTAGATAAATATCACCAGGCGTCTCCTTAAGACGTATACAAAGAGGATTGAAAATTCAATAGGTTTGAACACGACAAGGTAGCTCAGTTGGTAGAGTGATGACACGGAACGTCAAAGGTCGCGGGTTCAAGCCCCGTTCTTGTCTATTATTTTTTCAATGTTTCTTTGAAAAATAGAAATTAATATAGGCATTACATGGCCTCAACATGTATTAAAAAAATATAATTATATATGATTTATAAAGGATTGGGATGTTGTTCGGCGATTTACAACTGTAAAGTGGTAACGCTGAGTTTAGTAAATCTGTAATGATTACTAGATAAATATCACCAGGCGTCTCCTTAAGACGTATACAAAGAGGATTGAAAATTCAATAGGTTTGAACACGACAAGGTAGCTCAGTTGGTAGAGTGATGACACGGAACGTCAAAGGTCGCGGGTTCAAGCCCCGTTCTTGTCTATTATTTTTTCAATGTTTCTTTGAAAAATAGAAATTAATATAGGCATTACATGGCCTCAACATGTATTAAAAAAATATAATTATATATGATTTATAAAGGATTGGGATGTTGTTCGGCGATTTACAACTGTAAAGTGGTAACGCTGAGTTTAGTAAATCTGTAATGATTACTAGATAAATATCACCAGGCGTCTCCTTAAGACGTATACAAAGAGGATTGAAAATTCAATAGGTTTGAACACGACAAGGTAGCTCAGTTGGTAGAGTGATGACACGGAACGTCAAAGGTCGCGGGTTCAAGCCCCGTTCTTGTCTATTATTTTTTCAATGTTTCTTTGAAAAATAGAAATTAATATAGGCATTACATGGCCTCAACATGTATTAAAAAAATATAATTATATATGAATACTTATCACTTACACATTGACCCCTGAAAAGGAAATTTCCTAATAAGTTAGGACCTTATATTGTATTCATTTGCATCCATTAATATTGGGCAGTTAAAAACCTCCGTCCTATATTATCAGCCACCCATTCGACTCATTCGGATTTTTTTAAAACAGAGGCCATAAATAAACTCCGGGTTTACCGATAAACAGTCAGTTTAAAAGCGGTCCAACTTTGATCGTCCCGGGAACAGTTGTGAAGTTAAAATGTTAAAACAACTGTCGTTTTCGAGATAGGCTTTAGATATCGCGGGAAATTATGAAATGGCGGGGAAGATGCTTTGTTTTTATATTGTGAAGATTTCGTTTTTTCACTTAAGGTAAGATGTTTTTGTTTTTCATAAACTTTTCTTGAAAAGTTTGGCTTTTTTTGGAATTTTCTTGCGGTTTTGTCTAGGGATGAGTAATTTAGTAGATATATAGCATCACGCCTGTATGCTGAACGGGGAAAGGGGTAAGCAGAGATGTTCAGCGATAGTTGTACAGTGTTACCAGTGTTACCTTTTGTGCTTTCTGGTATCAGGAAGCCACTGAATGTAAAAAATTAAACATGTATTTCAATCTTGCTTTTTCGTTATGTTTTTTTTTTCACTGTTTCTATTTGTACAAAAATAATTAATAATTTAAAGTTATAAATTCTTGTGAAATGAAAAATACTGTCGTGAGCAGGATTCGAACCAGCGCCTCCCGGAAATATTCCAGGCACTCTAACCACTAAGCCATCTCGACATCTCGCTACCCCGAATCCGTCTTCCACATTTTAATACGTCTTTTGGTGACCTCAGTGCTATCTATTCAGTCCGTATTAGGTGACCGAACCGACCCGACTAACTTTGCAGTTAACTAACCATTTTTATGTACCTATTTTCTTTCTATCAATCTGTTTTTGTCTCTTTTTCTCAATATAAAATTCCGTACACGAATCCCGCTGTTGAAAGTTACATACATAAACACAATGACGTCTGTTTCTGATTGGGGTAGGCAGATTTAAACTTTTACTTTTACTTTTTTTGTAGTTTTTTTTTATTGTTTTATTAAATGGCTGGGCGATGTTGTTACTCATATTTATTAGCTACATGAGAATTTATTAGAAAACCTCCGTCTAAAAGGTCAAAGTGTAAGTGATAAGGATTCATCTAAGCCAATAATTCAATGTGGGTATACAATTGTGTACATTTCTGCCTACCCCCTGGAGGAATTCAGGCGTGATGCTGTGTATTTTAAATTCTATAAAAATATTTTCAATGTTGTTTACCTTTAGAGGAGTTTCAGTTTTGCAATGCTGTTATTAAGTCCCATAGAGGTGAGCTTATTGCCATCTACCGGGCACAATCCCAAACTTTGGGCTGTCGATATGGTTTAGTGGTCACAGCGCCTGGAGTATGTATTTACCCGGGAGGTACAGATTCGAATCCTGCTCACGACCGAATATTCCTTTCCACAAAAAAAAATTAATGTTTAAAATTTGTTTCAGTACTTATTCTCAGGGATAGTCTTATGAAAAACCGTCGCGACTTAATTTTAAATATGTATCAGAGACA
Source organism: Xylocampa areola (assembly GCA_935421205.1). Lineage (NCBI taxonomy): Eukaryota > Metazoa > Arthropoda > Insecta > Lepidoptera > Noctuidae > Xylocampa > Xylocampa areola. The sequence continues at coordinate 14,597,459 of OW285220.1, forward strand.
AAAATAATTTTATGAATTTTATCAATTATATGTACGGTAGACTGAAATAGTTTTAAATAAACTGTTGAGGCGCCTGACACCTTAGTCCTCCTGCGACCACGAACGCTGCAAAGTGTTCGAAACGTCAGGAAAAACAAAAACCAATAATACACGCGATTAATCCGGTTAAAAGTTGTTTTATTATAATTTGTAGTGATCGCGAAAACCTAAGATATACTATATAACTTTAATTTTAGATACTTCCAACCGTATTTCGGTCACGGCGACCTATGGAGATTAGCCAAGTACGCTGGAGATATTATAGCGCAAAAGTGTACGCGCAAACACAGGTGCACTCCCTCTTCTTTCACTCACATAGCCCAATGGGAATGCAAACCGACACGACCGGAGAGGGATCAGGCGCAGGACCGACGGCATTACGTACTCTCCGAAAACGGGGGTGTCACACCACTAACTTCCTAACTTCGGGCTGTATGAGAATTTCAATTTTCAATAACACTTTGCCCGACCTGGGAATCGAGCCGGCGTACTGGCGACCACTAGACCAACGAGGCAGTCAGATATTAGATGCTATAATGGATGCAAATAGAAAAAAAAAAAAACAGAAAAAAAAAGAGCTCGGCTCGGTGGCGGACACTGCACGGTCTAACAGCTCCTGATGATGCCCCGTGGAGGGGCGAAACACGTGTAGAGTAGTTGGTGGTAGTCGGAATTTTCACCGCTTGCGTATGTGCATATATTTGCGGGCGGGCGGGCGGTGCACAGGTAATGCATGACTACCCTCAATTTTGTGGAAGTAGCTAGATATTGTATTTATTTGCATCCATTGTAATGGACTTCCGCAAAGTAACGCCTGAATCTATTCAATAGATGCTATAATGGTATAATCAATAGCTTGTACATTACATTAGTCAAAGCTAGTCTACAAACAAGCCTAAAACAAAATAGTTATCAGGGTAGCTTCTCCAGTTTTCGGCACAGTAAATGTTTACGACTCGCGTAGGTTATAAATAAATAAGGTTCGTCTCCACAGTTTCAGTTCCAATCTCATTTTGTCATTTGTAAACATAAATTGTACATAAAACAAATATGTCGAGCAGAAAACTAGATAGTTAATGTATCTTTTATTTTATATGGAAAGGTAGATTTTTTGTTCTTAGAGTTTTGTTTACGTACGTTTTGTTATAATTGTGTGTTGTGTGTAGGTTTATTTATGTTTAATACAAATACTGCCTCTTGGTCTAGTGGTCCCGAGCGCTGTAGAGTATCAGGTCTCGTGTTTGATCGTTTGGTCGGGCAAAGTGTGATTGAGATTTTTTATTAGAAAATATTCGATAGCTGCCCGGAGTTTGGATTTGTTTGCCATGTAATAATAGGCTCATCACCTATTATTACATGGGAATAAATTACAGCATTGATGAAATATGGGCATTCAACAGCGTACCTACACCTCTGCCTAACCCTTCCTGGAATACAGGTGTGATGCTATGTTATGTGGACCATTAGACCAACTGGGCATCATGAGAAAATATAATTATTAATTACAAATACAAACCTACTATTTATACCTATATTCATTAATTATTCTTTTAATTTCGCAATGTTTAAACATATTTTTGCACCTAACTGTACCGTTAATTAACTGTTAATCCATATTCAAACAAATAAAAATCTATTCAATTGCAAAAATAGTTCCAATTTTAAACATCACATGTCAACAGTATTTGTGAATATTTCAAAATTAGAACAGCTAGGGCGACACCCATTCTCGTTAGTGATGCACCTAACGAGGGCGCGCTCCGCAAAACGGATTATCGATACCCCGCCATATCGGAGCGACAATCGATTGACAATCGTTCCGGGCCAACATTAAAGCTATCGGTCGCATGATAGGTAAAATCTACTCATATACCTTTACGTTACGAATTTAATACTTATTTGAATATGTAATGCGATTTTGTGGTTTCATACAGTTTTACGTTTAAAATATTCCTCATATTTGAATTAAATGTTATAGAGTTGGGTATTTTGAATACTTAGAGATAATTGTATTTATTACAAGCCGTATAGTTTTCCAGACTGAAATCTTATTATCACTGAAATAAAATATAGCTTATGCTACTCAGTAATAATGCAGCTTTCAATTGGTGAAAGAATTAAAAAAATCGGTTGCGTAGTTTTTTAATTAAAGCCTTACAAACAAACAAATAAAAAATCGAATGCTTTATAATATTTGTATTTTTCTAGTTATAGACATGTGCCCAAGATTATATATATTTTTAGGATCCAGAAAAGGTAAACAAAGCAAAATTTTAAGTTAGAATTTATAGTCCCGTCATCATCCCCCTGCCCTTATCCCAATTTATTTGGGGTCGGCGCAGCATGTATTCTTATTCCATACATCTTTATTAGCTGTCATTTCGTCAGTCACTCCTTTTCTAGTAATACCATCTTTAACACAATCCATCCAACGCTTCCTCGGTCTTCCTCTACTTTTATAGCCATCTACATTCATACTCAAAACTTTCCTCGTCACATGACCCTCATCCCTGCGTATCACATGCCCATACCATGCTAAACGATTTCTATACAACTTCTCAGTCACCGGTGCCACTTTCAAACTACCTCTTATATATTCATTTTGAATTCTATCCATCCGCGTCATATCACACATTCCTCTTAATATTCTCATCTCAGTCCCGTAGTATCACGTAACTCAAGTAACTATTTTTATAGCTGGGTATACTCTTCAAATTAATTTCAAATCTAATCCAATTTTAATATAAAATCAATTACTAAAAACAATGCGTAATATAAAATAAAATTAGCTACATCGCACTTTTGTTCAATAGTTTATAAAAATGTATTATTAGTATTTTTTCTCTTTTGTAATTTCCTGTGCTAGTACAAAATAAAACCTTTTTCTTAATTTCTTTCTTTTAAATATAAGTATTAACATGCAATTTTTTTATTCAAATGTACAAATGACATATTTCTAAAATGTCAATTTTATTGTACTCTTGAAAATAAAACCGCTCGATTGACATTTTGGAAATATGTCAATTCATTAAAGTTATTATATTAAATGGAAAAAGAATATGGTCGCGAACAGGATTCGAACCTGCGCCTCCCGGATGAATACTCCAGGCGCTCTGACTACTAAGCCATCTCGACCTCTGCTCACCACCGCGAATTCTTCTTCCATATTTTAACACGTCTTATGGCATAGTCTTATGGCATAACTGCAAAGTTAGTCGTGTCGGTTCGGTCACCAGTATAGGGACTGAATTGATTGCAATGACGTCGCCATAAGACATGTTAAAATATGGAAGAAGAATTCGCGGTGGTGAGCAGAGGTCGAGATGGCTTAGTGGTCAGAGCGCCTGGACATCCGGGAGGCGCAGGTTCGAATCCTGTTCGCGACCGTATTCTTTTTCCATTTAATATAATAACTTTAGAGTTCGCTAAGCATGCGTTAATGCTTTTCAAAGATTTATCTTGAATGTCAATTCATTCTTTTAAATGCAAACATGTCTTAAAAATTATAAAATTTTAGGTCTCGGGTTCGATTCCCGGGTCGGGCAAAGTGTTATTGAGTTTTTCTGTTAGGAAATTCTCAGTAGCAGCCCGGAGTTTGGAAATGTGCCCGGTTGATGGCAATAGGCTCACCACCTATTACATGGGACTTAATAACAGCATTGGTGAAATGTGGGTGTACAATTGTGTACACCTCTGCCTACCCCTTCGGGGAATACAGGCGTGATGCTATGTTATGTTATGTTATGTTTAAAATTTAACATTAAAAATTGTTTTATGGCACTGATTTAATATTGGAATTGGATTGGAATTGGTATTAACTTCAAGAGTTACCCCGCCCCCAGATCTGAGATATGTAGCGTAATGTATACAAAGGTATACAATAATTACGACGAAGTTTTGATTTTTGACAGTTGTGATTGGAAATGATGAGCCTTCCACTGGCGAAATAATAATTAAAATCTCGCTGATCAATCATCAAATATATCTATTTATGCCAATAAGGTAACCAGCAAGTGTATGGCTCGCGTGATGGTAAGCGGTTACCCTAACCATGGACACCACGCGCTTAAAATAAAATCCATAGTTCACCAAATTTAATCAATGCCAACTATTAAGGTGCCTTCTTTTCTTAAGCTTAAATAGTTTTTAAGCCATAACTAAGTCAAATTTCATCAAAATCCGTTCAGTAGTTTTTGCATTACAAAACAAACATCCATCCGAATTTATGGTATTAATTGGACACTCATCTACCACTAGTGTGATTAATACGCAAAGTCGTCAATAGAGGTCGCTACAGTGCGATAATAATCAAAATGAGATAACGTCTACGGCGCGACCGTCGGTGGATTTCTGCAAAACTAACGACATACCATTAGGAAGAGAGAATCCTCACGCCATTGTTTTTAGCCAATGGGAAGTTTAAATTTAAAATCGTTTGTAAACCCCGAAGTGTGATGAATCTTGTCGGCAGTTTATGGAGTCAGTTATTTTTCTACCACCGTTGAGTACAGACCAAAAGTAAAATTAATATTAAGTGTGCTGGACATTTCTGCTAAAGAGCTAAGTAATTGTTATGTTATTTTAAAGGGTATAATGATTTGCTGCCGTTAGTTAATTTGGTTATTGCTTTTGTGTCTTGGATTAAGATTTAATATTTCTGTAAACTACCTACTGTAAACGTCTTCTGATATTACGTTTTACTTAATTAATCTGATTATATGTCTGAATTTTGTATAACTAATAATTATACTTCTTATAGTATTTTCTTGCTGTGTACTGATTTTTTACGATAACCTATCTAGTTAATACTTTCAAATGTAATTGGTCGGTTAAGATAAAAAGAGAGAATAAATTATATTTTGTGTAGTAATCCATGTTTCTTTTAGAAATATCCTAATAGTTGTAACATTTTTCAGAAGTGGGATACTTGGAATCGTCCAGAAGTGGCCATGAGTTCCAGGAGTCGCAGCCGGTCTCGTAGTCCCGTGAGGCGAGAACGCTGGCGCACAGAACGAGCAGCAGAAAGGCGGAGCAGTTCTCGTGACACTTGGCGACCAGCACGTTCGCCGGTCCGGAACTACAGGCGGGACCGTTCTCCGGTCCACCCCGATGAGTCCGGTAGGTCATTTCCGTATTATTCGGGAATAATGGTGAAGCCGGATATAATACCGGAATTTGATCCGGAAAAGTCGGAGCTTCCTGCAATGCAGTGGCTTAATAAAATAGAACAATTAGCTGCAATACACGGATGGAGTGACAATGTTAAAAGTTATTATATGCAGGCGCGACTAATTGGGTTAGCAAAAATGTGGCATAGCGCGTTGCGTAGCTATGAGTTCACGTGGCAAGAATGGAAACACAAAATATTGGAAGCATTCCCTCAAAGCTTCGATTTTGCTGATTCTTTAGAGGAGATGCTTAATAGAAAAAAACTTTTAAATGAAACCATGACACATTATTTCTATTCCAAATGTACTTTGTTAACAAAATGCGAAATCACCGGAGAGAAAGCAGTGTCTTGTATCATAAAAGGCTTGCCCTTTCATATGAAGACTTCTGCAAGAGCGGGTAACTATAGGACCCCGGGAGAGCTATATTCTCATTTTTTGTGCGTGAACGATGAGAAGAAGCCTCCTCAACATCAGGGTCAACGAATTGTTTCTCGCAGTCGTGATTCTGCTCCTAGCTCTTCAAGGGAGGTGAATGGAGAGCCAAAGGAGAGAAGAGCAGGTGTTACATGTTTTCTCTGCAATCAACCGGGTCATGTAGTTAGGTCATGTCCTAACAACCCTAATGCATTGAAATGCGACATCTGTGGAAAAACCAACCATAAAAGGGAGCAGTGCTATCAAAAGCCTGTCAACGTGGTACAAATACAGGTAAATGAAAGTTATTTTAAAAAAGTATTCATTAATGGACTCGAATTTACTGCTTATTTAGATACAGGAGCTCAGGTTAATTTGGTTTCTCATGAATGCATTCTAAAGCTCGGTGTTGTTATGCAACCTTGTCGTATTTTCGTCAGTGGGTTTGGTGGTCCTCCAATCAAAGCCCGTGGACGGGCATCCTTAGAATTTCAGATCGATGAAATTAAAATTGATTCGGACGCTGTTGTAATCGATGCTGCTATGAATCGTGCCGATGTATTCATAGGACAACCTATTTTGAATGATGAAAATCTTAAACTTATAATTTGTGGGACTACAGTGTCATTAGGGTTCGCAGAAAATATCAGGAATGATATTGTTAATACTGAATTAAACACATTGACCCTAGATTTTGATGTAGAAAAAATTAAAATTTTGTCTCTTATGGATACGGTTATTCCACCTCAAACCTCGTTGTTTATAGATACTTATAACGATCTTGAAATTTCTAGTTCTGCATCAATTTTTATAGATACTCGCACTAGTTCGTATAATGGTCTCAAGTTTAGTATCCCTTCTTCAGTGTATTGTTTTCCTGTCCAGTCCTTATTCATTATTAATCATGGGACAAAACCTGTTTCGTTTCAGAAAGATCAGGTGATTGCTCGTGGATTAATTACGAAGGAAGTAGACTGTATTCCTCCTGTTGTGTTGGGTATTCGTACTTCTATTTTTAGCATAGATACAACACAAATAAAATGCGGGTCGGAGGATCCACATATTCTCCATCAATTAGAAGGTATTTTGAAGGAATATTCAGACTGTTTTTCTGTAAATACAGGCGAATTAGGGAAGACTAGCAAAATAGAGCTAAACATCGAGTTAAACTCTGAAAAGCCAATTTGTTATCGACCTTACAGGCTATCGTTTTCAGAAAAAGCTATAGTAAGGGAAAAAATTGAAGACATGCTATCCAATGGTATTATTAGGGAATCTACGTCAAATTACGCAAGCCCGATTGTGTTAGTTAGAAAGAAAAACGGAGATTATAGGTTTTGTGTAGATTTTAGGAAATTGAACAGCGTCACCATCAAAGATAAATATCCTCTTCCTATAATAGAAGAGCAAATAGAGAAATTAGGAGGCAAAAAATTATTCACAAGCCTCGACTTGTCGCAAAGTTTTTTTCAAATTCCTGTCGCGGAAGCATCAATACATCGGACCGGTTTTGTTACTCCTGAGGGTCATTACGAATTTTTACGTATGCCCTTTGGTTTAGCTAATTCTCCTGCAGTTTTCCAACGTCTGATGGATAAAATATTTTCTTCTTTGCGTCACGACAAGGTACTTCCATTCATTGACGATCTATTGTTACCCACAGTTACAGAGCAGGAGGGTTTGGAACTTCTTAGGATAGTTCTAGATATTATTAGGGACGCTGGATTGACATTGAATTTGGACAAATGTTTTTTCTTACAGACTAAGATCGACTACCTCGGATACGAGATTAGTGGAGGAGGTATTAGACCAGGGAGTAAGAAAATTGAAGCTGTGGCTAGCTACAAACAACCTAATAATGTACACGAACTGCGGATGTTTTTAGGTTTAACGAGTTATTTCAGAAAATTTGTGGAAAACTACGCTAAGGTCACACACAGTCTTTACGAGTTGCTCAAAAAGGATGTTGTTTGGAGATGGGAACAACCGCAGGTAAGTGCTTTCAATCAACTGAAGGAGATCTTGACAACACGACCAATACTATCATTATTTTGCAGAGAAGGAGAAATAGAGGTCCACACAGATGCAAGTAGTAAAGGTGTAGCTGGAATTCTTTTTCAGAAACAGGAAGGAAATTTAAAACCCATAGCATATTTCAGCCGTAAAACAAGTAAAGAAGAGGCTATTTATCATTCTTATGAATTAGAGACACTAGCGGTGGTAGAGTCGTTGAGGAGATTCAGAATTTACTTAGTTGGTAATCATTTCAAAGTTGTTACAGACTGTGCTGCAGTTCGAGATACTTTCTTAAAGAAGGATTTATTGCCTCGAATAGCAAGATGGTGGCTATCGATCCAGGAGTACGACATGGAAGTCGAACATAAGCCAGGTAAGTCTCACGGACACGTTGATGCGCTCAGCCGATCTCCAGTGGACCCTCCTCTAGTAGCAGACATTAACGTGATTGATGTATTCGACTGGTTAGTATGTCTTCAAAACCAAGATGAGAAACTTCGCATAATTAAAACTAAATTGGAATCTCTGGACAATGATCCGGACACGAAAAATAACTACAAGCTAAAGGAGGGCCGACTATATAGAATCATTAAGGATGGAGAAGAAAGGTTAGTAGTTCCTAAATATGGAAGGTGGAATGTTATGAGGAAGTATCATGACTGTATTGGGCACCCAGGTCTGAAACGTTGTCAGGAAATTATAAAAGGCAATTTCTGGTTTCCTGGAATGAGTCGTTTCATTCGTAAATATGTCAATGCTTGCTTAGATTGTTTATACAAGAGAGGACAGTACGGACGACCTGAAGGCGAGCTACACCCGATAAATAAAATAGCAGAACCGATGCACACCTTGCACATTGATCATCTTGGTCCTTTCTGCAAAAGTCGATCAGGTAATAGTTATTTAATTATGCTGGTAGATTCTTTCACGAAATTTACTTGGGCTGTACCAGTTAAAACTACGAAGACCCGCGAAGTAATAAAAAGTCTTTCTAGTATTTTGTGTCTGTTTGGTTATCCAAAGAGAATTATATCCGATAGCGGCACAAGTTTTAAAAGTAAAAGTTTTAAGCAGTTTTGTTTGGGTAATCAAATAAAACACATAATAAATGCTGTAGCTTGTCCGCGTGCAAACGGACAAGTGGAGAGGTACAACCGGACATTGCTAGATTCACTTAATACAAGCATAGAAGATGAAAAGGATTGGGATTCTCAGATTGCGAATATCACTTGGGGTATGAACAATTTGCAAAATAATTCAACCGGGTTTACACCTTACAGGCTTATGTTCAGTGCGACCCGCAGCAGGTACCAAGGTATGTGTGATAATACATTTGATAACGAGGAGACGGCTGCACGCACTAAAGCCGAAGCCACCGCTAACCTGAATCGGACAGCGGAAAACATGCGGAAATATTTCAATGCAAGACGTAAGCCACCTACAAAATACAAGGTAAATGATTTAGTTCTATGGAAAGGAGCTGCTGATCGAAATGTAAATGTACGGCGAAAATTAAAGGAAAAATATAGTGGACCTTATAAAGTGTCAAAAGTAGTAGGAAATGATCGGTATATGATATCGTCACTGAAAGGTGTAAAAGGATATAAGCGTTTCAGTGCTCTTGTTTCTTCAGATTCCTTAAAGCCGTTTCAGGAAAATACCATCTCGGACGAAAGTTCTAACGACAGTGCAGTAGACAGCACGGAGGAACTGATCGACTTATTAGAAGGCTAAACAAAGGTTTTCATGGAATAGGTACATAAAATTTTTGGAATTTTGGATTATGTATGGCATACTGGTAAATTTTAGAGTATGGTAATTTATAATTTGGTAATGGAAAACGAGCATTGGCCAGTGATTTAATTTCATTATTATTCATGCTTATGTTAAATTAAAGGAGGTACTATATATGGTTTCTATTATTTTTAAGGAATACTAATGCAATGTTTTCACAGAATGAAGGATTTTTCTTTAGGTTTATAAATCAGGAACAATTAAGTCTTTCGGTTCTTTTTCCTTTGCAGAGTCGCAAAGGCGTCAGGATGGACGAATGTGATTAATACGCAAAGTCGTCAATAGAGGTCGCTACAGTGCGATAATAATCAAAATGAGATAACGTCTACGGCGCGACCGTCGGTGGATTTCTGCAAAACTAACGACATACCATTAGGAAGAGAGAATCCTCACGCCATTGTTTTTAGCCAATGGGAAGTTTAAATTTAAAATCGTTTGTAAACCCCGAAGTGTGATGAATCTTGTCGGCAGTTTATGGAGTCAGTTATTTTTCTACCACCGTTGAGTACAGACCAAAAGTAAAATTAATATTAAGTGTGCTGGACATTTCTGCTAAAGAGCTAAGTAATTGTTATGTTATTTTAAAGGGTATAATGATTTGCTGCCGTTAGTTAATTTGGTTATTGCTTTTGTGTCTTGGATTAAGATTTAATATTTCTGTAAACTACCTACTGTAAACGTCTTCTGATATTACGTTTTACTTAATTAATCTGATTATATGTCTGAATTTTGTATAACTAATAATTATACTTCTTATAGTATTTTCTTGCTGTGTACTGATTTTTTACGATAACCTATCTAGTTAATACTTTCAAATGTAATTGGTCGGTTAAGATAAAAAGAGAGAATAAATTATATTTTGTGTAGTAATCCATGTTTCTTTTAGAAATATCCTAATAGTTGTAACACTAGTTAACGGACATACTCCTGCAATCACAGATTAACCTCGGAGGGGGATAGATTCGTGCGGTTATCACCCACAAGCTATCGTATTCCTATGACAACATTGACATCCGGGATCGACAACTTATCGGTTTTTCTCGGCATAACGAATAGAGGTGGCCGAGACACGACGATATGAGAAAAAAAGTTTTTTTTTTATGTGTATGCCATCCACAGCGTGCTCAGTTGATCGTTACAAAAGGATTTAAATATTGAACACGACAAGGTAGCTCAGTTGGTAAAGTGATGACAAGGAAAGGCAAGGGTCGCGAGTTCAAGCCCCGTTCTTGTCTATTAATTTTTTCAATGTTTCCTTTAAATAGTATATAATTTTAAATAGGATTTAAATATGTTCATAATAGTGACAGTTTTTCAAGTAAGGTGCGATCAAATCAAATCATTTAATATTGTCAAACATAGGTAATTATTTACAGTTTTAAAAAATGTATTAGCGCGCTATGTTTTGCCACTAGAGCGTACAATTTACAATAAACACATCATCTTGCGTAGTATTACAAAATTATAAGATTAAAAATAAAATATTATAATAAAATAAAACAACAAACAGCATCAACAAAAAATTAAACAATGTCATCAGGGTAGCTTCATTATATAAAAATTATGTAGATTAATATCAAATATCAAAAGTGCAATGTCTAATTGAGCAACAAACAATGAGTATGTTCACTTAATATAAATTTTTTCCGATAGAAACTCTGTAATACCATGATATGCTTTTTAAACAAGAAAGTGTTTTAGATGTCAATCGATCAATCAATTAATCAATCATTTATTGCGTTCCATAATGTACATAAATGATCTGTAATAATGTCTTTTATAAAGATTTAGAGGAAATCTGAAAGTTACGCCCGAAACCGAGAAGTTCTGTGAAAACTGTTTGTCATGGTATAGACATGCGATGCGGAGGAATAAGTGTCATATAACGAGGAAAACGCAAAGAAATTGGCTGCTCCATAGCAATGTTGACACCTACTCGACCAAAATGTATGAGCAGCTGAATATTTTCTCGCGGTAATAAAGTAAGTTCGATAGTAAAAATTGCTCGGAAACATGGGTACCTTCGAAAGTTATTATATTAAATGGTAAAGAATACGGTCGTGAACAGGATTCGAACCTGCGCCTCCCGGATGAATACTCCAGGCGCTCTGACTACTAAGCCATCTCGACCTCTGCTCACCATCGCGAATTCTTCTTCCATATTTTAACACGTCTTATGGCGACGTCATTGCAAGGTGAGCATAGGTCGAGATGGCTTAGTGGTCAGAGCGCCTGGAGTATTTATCCGGGAGGCGCAGGTTCGAATCCTGTTCGCGACCGTATTATTTTTCCATTTAATATTGTTCCTCTACTTTTATAGCCATCAACATTCATACTCAAAACTTTCCTCGTCACATGACCCTAATCCCTCCGCACCACAAGCCCATACCATGCCAATGATTTCTTCACAACTTTTAAGTTACCGGTGCCACTTTTAGACTTCCTCTTATATATTCATTTCTAATTCTATCCATCCGCGTCACACCACACATCCCTCTTAACATTCTCATCTCAGCTGCATGTAGTTGTCTTTCATTCATTCCCTTCGTGGGCCAACATTCTGAACCATACAAGACAACAGGCTTAATAATTGTTTTATAGATTTTCCCCTTATGTTTAGGGGGATTCGGGGGTCACAAATAGTTCCCGTGACCTGCCGCCATTTCATCCACCTGTGTTAGTTTTGCGCATTGTACGATAGAACCAAGACTACAGACACTACACTAAATTAATACTACACTCACATTTCTGCAAATCCGTTATTAATATATTTCTACCGGGCTCAATTACAAACGCATCAGCTGCTACTCTGAATTTTCTAAGTCAACGACACTGCCTGACCCTGAAATCGAACTTAGGACCTCACATTCGGCAGACGCGCAGTTTTGTTTTATTATTTATTTATTTCGATTTGTGATTATGAGAGAGTTGGGGTATGGTCCCATCGGACGATGACAGTGAAGGAAGATGGAGTACACCTGTGTTTGCGCATACACTTGCACACTATAATATCTCCTGGGTACTCAGCTAATCACCGTGGAGATAGGCTGCCGTGACCGAAATACGGTCGGAAGTGGATTATTATTATTAAAGTTGATAAAAAAAAACCTATTATGAGGCTTGAAAATCCCATTTAAACTTAGCTTCATAATTAAAGATCAAAATAATTAGTTAATTACATGTTAATTGTTTTAATAGATTAGTTTCTGTTATAAGCACGCACTCAATTTTAAAATTCTCAGTCTATATAATTTCGTAACTTTTAAGTACCTACCTACCTTGAAAGCAATCGACCTTGTTTTACGCCATTAGAATATTAATATGAAACACATTTTACCTACTTCGTTGTCGTCGGCCGGAAAACGGACTTTGCTTTTTTATAAAAACTTGTAAAGTTATACACGAGGCTCACCACCTATTACATGGGACTTTATAACAGTATTGATGTAATGTGGGTGTACGACCGTATACACCCTTGCCTACCCCTTCGGGGAATACAGGCGTGATGCTATGTTATGTTACGTTATGTTCTTTTTTTCATACTTTTTAATACACCCTAAAAACATAACACTCCTTTTTTGGGCAGTCGTGTAATAAAAAAGTATAATTCACACATGAAAGACGTGTTTTTTTAATTTGATTATTAATTTATTTTGTTTATATATTCTTATATCTTACTAGGGAAAATGTGGACAGCAGAATTAACTTAGAAGCGTAAAAATTTTACACATTACTTTGAGACTAATAATGTCACTCAAAGTCTCTTGCGATACCAATTGAATCTATTTCTATGGTTTAACTCACACATTAACTATCTGGCAATTCAAATTAGTGATAAAAAATGCCAAATAAAGATATGCCACACCTTTATTCCCCCTATAACCAAACCCAGAAACTCCCCTCTTCCCCACTCACTTTAAATCACAGCCCCATAAAGTTGATTTTATCTCCATTAATAAATGGCGGCATAAACAAACCTGTGTTAAATTCAAAATGGCGTTAACTACGACGTTATGGGCTTGTTATAAATAAAATTATTTGCGGTTTTATGTTATATCAATTCAGACTTACACTTTTACCAATTTGTATGTGTAGAAAATGTATCATGGACGTTGGCCCGTTTCCTGACCACTAAAAACTATTTTATTTCGACAATTCTTATAATGATCTAAAACATATTTTTTTAACTAATACGTTTTTGTTAAAACAAAAATACGGTTTTGAGCAGAATTTTAACCTACTGCGCCTCCCGGCGCTCTGACCACTAAGCCATGTCGACGTCTGTTAGGTTCGAAACCCGCTCACGACCGTAGTTTTCTTTCTAACATATGTATCATTGATAACTTTAGAGTCGCTCCACATGGTTTAATGCATTAATGCTATTGTAATTATATCGATTCGTTGAAAAAGAGTAACCATGGAGTTTCTTGCCGGTTCTTCTCAATCGGAATCTACACCTTCGAATATGGCAACTAACTTCTAACAATTCAAATACATGAAAATGGTCTAATGGAAAAAAAATGACCTTGTAAGTTATAATATTAAGTGGAAAAAGAATACGGTCGTGAGGAGAATTCGAACCTGCGCCTCCCGGATAAATACTCCAGGCGCTCTGACCACTAAGCCATCTCGACTTCTGCTCACCACCGCGAATTCTTGTGCCACATTTTAAAACGTCTTTTGGCGACGTTATTGCTATCTATTCAGTCCCTATACAGGTAAACTGGTAACATGATCTGCCTACCATTGTATCACAGTGATTTAGCAGCGTAGGTTAGTTTAGCAGCGAACTTGTTTGGATAGCTAACTTTTCAGTAAGAATTGCAGATGTTATAATAGCACAAAAACTACGAAACTACACTATAATACGTCAACACTGTATCGCACTATCACATCTTGTTGTACAGCTCACAGATTTCAAACTTTGTTTGAAAGTAGGTACCTTTTAAAAATACATATTTACACTAGAAAACAACTTATTCAATACACTTAAATTCTATTTACATTAGGTTACTATTTGCTTTATTTTGTGATGTTAACTTAATGACAGCATCGTATCGCGATAAGCGCGTTTGCGCGTCCTTTTAGTGTTGCCATGAACTCCCTTAATTTGTCATGTCATAGACAAATTAGTGTTGCGGAGACTAGGGCAGGGACACGGCGCAAACGGCAAACGTTGCACTTTTATGCGACTGATGTTTAATAATTTACATTTATTTATTTATTACAATGCTTATATTTATTTAAATAAATTATTGTTAAAATTTTTCATTACACTTGACAATGTAATAGTTTAATTATATGTATTTATCACAATTTTTCACCTATTGCATGTTTGCGTACGCCGTGGTTGCCCGTGATTTCACTGTCAATATTCGGTCCTATCCGAAAACCAGCGCTGCTTCATTTCAATGGAGTAGCTTATGCTGAGATACCTTTTTTGGTCTCGTGCAGGTCCTTAGTATTCTCAATTTTAGTTTTATGATTTGTGTATTTTCTGTATGTCTAACCTGCTTACGAGGTCAAAATAAATACTTTCTTTCTTTCTTTCTAACCGAATCAACGAGTTTTTCAAAGCTTTATCTTTAATTATTTGACCTTGACTTTGAAGATTTTTATGAATTTAAACATTTGTTAAATTATATACATAGATTACAATACAACAACTTTTAACCGGATTAATCGCGTGTATTATAACTATTTTGTTTTAGGCTTATTTATAGACTAGCTCTGACTAATGTAATGTACAAGTTATTGATTATACCATTATATATATATATATATAATGGTATAATCAGTGTTATTGGGTTTTTCTGTTAGGAAATTCTCAGAACAGCCCGCAGTTCGGAAGTTGGTCGTGTGACATCCCCGTGCTTCTGAGAGCACGTAATGCCGTCGGTCCTGCGCCTGATCCCTCTCCGGTCGTGTCGAATTGCCGTACCAACGGACTATGTGAGTGAAAGAAGAGGGAGTGCACCTGTGTTTGCGCGTACACTTTTGCGCTATAATATCTCCAGAGTACTTGGCTAATCTCCATAGGTCGCCGTGACCGTGCTGCACTTTGCAGCGTTCGTGGTCGCAGGAGGACAGTGAGTCCTCCTGCGACCACGAACGCTGCAAAGTGTTCGAAACGTCAGGAAAAAAAAAACCAAAAATACACGCGATTAATCCGGTTAAAAGTTGTTTTATTGTAATGTGTAGTGATCGCGCAAACCTAAGATATTACTATATACATAGATTTTCTTTGTAGTGTACATGAAAATAATTGATTATTTTCTGGCAGCTAGAGTATGTCATGCTCATTTAAATGTCTCGCTGATGGTGGTGTGTGTGTTGGGTTATTGGACTCCCTACAATATGGTTAAGTTTAGTGATGCTGACGCATGCTTCATGTTCATGAAAGGGTCAGTTGGGGCTAGTCATCTCTAAACTGTTATGAAAAAGTTTTGAATTGTAACTAAATCATTATGTAGACTATGTTTTCAAATTTTTATTTATGTAAATACGCTGTAGTCAACTATATTTTTAACTGTTTGATAAAAAAGAGTAACCGTGGAGTTTCTTGTCCATTCTTCTCCACTCATTCTTCTCCATAGGGCACACTTTGAAACGAAGCAACTAGTATTTGACAATTCAAAACTGCCTGTAAATGATCTACCTAATTATAAATACAATGACTTTAAGAGTTGTATGCACATATATATATTCATGTGCTTACATAAATTGTAGATAAATAAAAAACTAAAATTTCATTTGAATAAATAATCGACTAGTTTTACCATGACATGCGTAATGCCCGTGTGCTTTAGGTAATTAAATTAAAACAAAAATACGTCTTAATACGACAAAAGAGTGGTGCTTAGATATTATTTTCCCTGGAGAATAATACAGGGTATTATGAGATAATTAGTAGGTATAGTAAACACAAAAACATGTTATTGTTATCCTATTTCCGAGTAAGAAGCCTCGGGCAGCCACTTGTCTATAACAAATAATACAATAACAGCGCGAAATCGAAAGAAAACAGGAAATATTCTCTACTAGTTCTGTATTTATTTTATGTCGTATGTTGCATCAGAGAGTCAGCTCAAGAAATAGGTCAATGCAGCTCTAATACCGGTCAAGCGACCTGGAATTATTTCGTTAGGCCGTCCGCATACAACCGATTTAGGATTATTAATATGTATACTCGCGAAATTACAACATTATACTTGATAATAATAATATTTATATGGTCTGGTATTACGAATCAACTGGATCTTGTTTCGAAATCGTCGAAAAAAGTCGTAACGCAAGACGTTGTCGTAATTAACAAGTGTTTGAAAATCCATTATACGTAAATGGTAAAATTAAATAACGTCTAGGTATAGTTTATGAATCACTGAGTATTTAGTAAAAATTTTACTATTGCATGCTATGCCCAATATGCGAAACATGATGTAACTCTAATATTGTAACATCCTATAACCATATTTCTTGCAAATAAACAATTATTTTTCTATTATTTCCATCTCTTTAATGAAACAATATTATAAGACTAAATATGTTGAATAAAAAATGGTACAATAATACTAAAAAGTTTCAATCATCAATTGTCAAAAATGTCTTAATAACCTAAGTAATTTGGTGCGTCACAGTTCTTAACACTTTCAACAACAACTGACCTACTCTTCTTGGGAATGATTTACCAAATAGCTGAATTCATTTTATATTTGAACGTTATTTATTTTACTTTTATTGTCATTTTCTTGTACTAGTTAAGTAGTCTTTATGTTAACGAAAAATAATGTCAATTTGTTACTAAAAAGATTTAATGAACTTTATCTTTGAACATTTATAAAAAGAAGTTACAAAATGAATAAATATTCACATACTTGACCCTGACGTATCTCAAACATTGCTTTTAGAATAAAAATAAAAACCTTACGTAATAGAATCGTAGTTCTCGACTAATATACGACAGAAGTATGCCTATCCCTCCTTAAAGTCTATTTTAATAAACTATGCAGTGCGACAAAACTTACTTACGTTTAAATGTTTGCATCTTCACTATCATAAAAAAATATCAATCACATTTAATTTTTTATTACAAGACACTTTTATCATTACCAGTACACAAAAATATATATCCACTGACCTGTACAACGGTTTCCCCCCAGAATGTCGGAACCACAGCACCATGTACACACGGTCCTCATTTGAGTCCGGCTCGATGTCGCACGGGAGGGAAGCCGTGCGCCCCACCACGGCCTCAACCTCCACTGTTGACACTGGAACAAAATCGACTGTTTTTCAATAGACATGATCTTTTTGTAAGGTGATAGGAGGAAAGTACACTAGGTACTATATTTTTAAAGTTACAATATTAAATGGAAAAAGAATACGGTCGCGAACAGGATTCGAACCTGCGCCTCCCGGATAAATACTCCAGGCGCTCTGACCACTAAGCCATCTCGAACTCTACTCACGCTCTAAATTTTAGTACGTACCATAGTACGTACTAAAATTTAGAGCGTGAGTGCCTCATCGCACCCTACACAGGTAACTGAACCGACACGCCTAACTTTGCAGTTTATACAATGTTGTACCAATGCGAAAACCTTAATAAATATAGATAAATCTTTCAATTATCATATGCATAGCGAGCCCTAAAGTTATAAACTTTTGGCACTCTGCCAATGCGTATTTTTATACGACTGCTCAAAAAAGGATTGTAATGTTTTTAGCGCTCATGTATGTATGTTTGTGAGTTTCTTTATACCATTATAACTTCTAAATGCCTGAACCGATTTCGATGTATGGGGTATTGTTAGAATTCTTACATTATCTCGAGTAATATAGGTTAAGATTTTGAGAACGGGAGGCGTAAGTGCTGTAAGTATAGTTTTGTGCAATACTAGCGACCCGCCCGGCTTCGCACGGATAAAAATCAGAAAAAAAAGAGACTGAAGTTACGTTTAGCCTACGTAAGCCCTGTAAATATATTTTTCGGCAACTTGGTTGCAAAATATTGTATTTTTCTACTTACAAAAAAAACTTAATTAGGCTTTATTATACATATAACCCATTTTTGAAAAATTATCTACACGATGAAAACCGCATCAAAATCCGTTGCGTGGTTTAGGAGGAGTTGGCGGATAAACAGACAGTCAGACGTGGAAAGCGACTGTTTTATACTATCTAGAGATATCCATTTGAAACCACAACCTGTGTAAGCCTGCCACCAGTTGCCAGGTTCATTTCCCATTACGCCAACCTCGATTAGTAAGGATTTGTATTTTGACCTCACAGGAGAGATTTCCACGTCATACGATACAAAGGAAACCACAAGCGGCTCCCCTGTCGAAACATATGGATATAATAGTAAAATAATACCCTCAATATGACGTCATGTTCCTTCAGAGGCTTCGAGCATTTTGAGCCCAAAATAACATGGGATGTTTGGTTATAAGATGTCATAATATTTATAAGGAAATGTTGAATGTGATGGCTTTTTATAAATGTCAACATTAAGTTAATATTCAATTTAGATTAGTGTTAAAATATATTTCCTAAAAAAATAATGATAAGTTATAATTCACTTTGTCATTAACCCACGCAGTAATAGTTTTGGCAGAAAAAGAAACAAAAATATAAAATAAATATTTATAAGTGTTTTTTCTTTTTATAAAAAATAGTTCTACGTTTGGCCACCAACTCCTGATGGTAAGCGAAGGTGTGGCCGAGGATGAAGCACGTATATTCAGAATAAATCTATTCACTCTTAAGTAGAGTGGATAGATTTTGCGAGAACGATAGTTGGGGAGTTGATGCAACTGCCCAGACCCGTCTCCCACAACGATTGCACCGGACTACATCCCGAAACACGACTAGGTCACTTCACGGCATGACTTCGTCCGGTGGTAGCCTCCCACCAGAGTTGTGTTGCCTGTTTTGCGCGACCCGGGGCCACGTGTAGGGAACCCATTTTAAGGCTGCACTCCAAACTTGAGAAATGGCAAAATAATCTGGAGAGTGTTGGTCTAAAAATCAGCAGAACCAAAACAGAGTACATGTTTTGTGATTTTGGCGGTCTCTCCAGTTTTGGTGCTATAGCGCTGGGTGGTGCGCTATTACCAGTCTGCTCCGACTTTCGGTATCTGGGTTCTATCGTACAATGCGATGGCGAAATAGTCAATGTCCATTTCAATCCCCAAAAAAATATGATCAAGAACTCACAGTCCTAGACCCATGCACTGCAGATGAAATTGTTAAAATTATTAACGACCTGGATCCAAATTCAAGTAGTGGTATAGACAGAATAAGCACAAAAGCCATAAAATGTATTCAAAATCTAATCTCAAAAGGCATGGCAAATTGTTTTAATAAACTTATGAGTGACGGGGTTTTTCCGGACAGTTTAAAAATTGCCAAGGTGACACCTATTTATAAATCGGGGACAAAAACAGATCCCGGAAACTATCCTCCGATCTCTGTGTTACCAGTGATCTCAAATTTTTTTGAAAAAATCCTACATAAACGCCTATTAAGTTACCTAAACTCTTTTGATTTTATAACAGAACGTCAATATGGATTTAGAGCTAAAAATAATACTACCGCTGCTACTATTGACCTAATTACAAAAGTCAGGGATAATATAGATAAGAAAAACGTTGCTTTAGGTGTGTTTATCAATCTAAAAAAAGCCTTTGATACCGTAAGTCACAAACTGCTATTAGAAAAATTAGAAAACATTGATATCAAAGGAAATGCACTTCAAATTTTCAAATCTTACCTAACAAATAGACTACAAATAGTAAAGATAGATAACATTGAAAGTAAAGCTTTACCTATCACATATGGCGTCCCACAAGGATCGATTTTGGGACCATTATTGTTTCTTATATATATCAATAATATTGCAGAGCTAGGACTCCACGGTCATTTAACTTTATACGCAGACGACACATGTTTGTTTTATTTTGGGGCTAATATTCATGACACTATTTTGCGAGCCCAAAAAGACTTAAACGTTTTGCATGAATGGTTTAAACACAACTTGCTAACTATAAACATCTCAAAGACAAGCTACATTATCTTCAAAGCCAAAAATAAAATAATCCCATTGCATGATCCACTAACTATAGACAACATTCCATTAGAGCAAAAAACTCATGAAAAATATCTTGGCCTTAGAATCGAAAATTCTTTAACATGGAATAAACAAATTGATTATATTATAAATAAAATTTCTTCACTATCTGGATCACTCCGCAATATAAGTCAATGCATACCCAAGAAACTGCGATTTAATATTTACAATTCACTTGTTAAATCACACTTGCTATATTTAACAGAAATCTGGGGTAGCGCGAGTAAAACAAAGATACAGGAACTACAAAGAATACAGAACAAAATCATTAAAATATTATTTTGTTATCCGTACCTAACACCTACATGCAAAATATTTGATGAAACACAGCTCATGAACATCAAACAATATTATCATATGTACAATACTTGTATTTTGATAAGAAAAATTATAAATGGAACTATTCACACAAATGTAAAACTTACCAAAAAATCACAAATCAGTAACCGCAGCCTTCGTAGACCTAGCCTACTTGTCCTACCAAGACCACGTACAAATTATGCCAAAAAAGACATTACATACGAAGGAGCAAAATTTTATAACAGTTTACCGTCCCACATAAAAAATGTAAGCTCTTTCAGCGGTTTTAAATCTCAACTAAGTAAATATATAATTGAAACAAGTCACTATCCTACTGGTTGAGAGGAAAACCATTGAACGGGTAAAATGGCACTATATCTATAAATTGTTAATTTTATTCTTTATATTAAGCATGTATCATTAATTTTATTGTAACGTATTTTGAATTCTTGATTGTATCGGTGACCTTATTTAGTTTATTACTTTATGTTAGCTTATATTCTCATGTAAGTGGCTTCCTTTGTCTTTTTGAGAATAAACTATTTAAACCAAAAAATAGACCGGAGCGTCAAGCACAGAATTAACACAGGGTGGATGAAATGGCGGCAGGTCACGGGAACTATTTGTGACCCCCGAATTCCCCTTAAACTTAAGGGGAAAATCTATAAAACAATTATTAGACCTGTTGTGTTGTATGGTTCAGAATGTTGGCCCACGAAGGGAATGAATGAAAGACAACTACATGCAGCTGAGATGAGAATGTTAAGAGGGATGTGTGGTGTGACGCGGATGGATAGAATTAGAAATGAATATATAAGAGGAAATATGAAAGTGGCACCGGTAACTGAGAAGTTGTGTAGAAATCGTTTAGCATGGTATGGGCATGTGATGCGGAGGGATGAGGGTCATGTGACAAGGAAAGTTTTGAGTATGAATGTAGATGGCTATAAGAGTAGAGGAAGGCCGAGGAAGCGATGGATGGATTGTGTTAAGGATGATATGACTAGAAAGGGAGTGACTGACGATATGACAGCTGATAGAGATGTATGGAATAAGAATACATGCTGCGCCGACCCCAAATAAATTGGGATAAGGGCAGGGGGATGATGATGATGACTCCTACGGACGAGGGCAACTCAGCCCCCAAAAAAATTAAAATTGTGTATTTCTTTAAATGCCCGTGAAATTTATAAAATATTTTTTTAAATATATTTTAATTTGCGTTCCGTTTTGGTTTAACCTACTTATATATATATATATATATATACATATACATTGGGGTCGGCTTCCAGTCAAACCGGATGCAGCTTAATACAAGTATTTTACATGCGACTGCCTATCTGACCTCCACAACCCAGTAACTGGGTAACACGATATCTCGTGGCATGACTGGTTGTCAGACATTCAGGCCTCTGACTACCCGTAACGGTTGTCATAGATCTTAATTTGACAACCGGGATCGACGGCTTAACGTGCTCTCCGAGGCACGGAGGGGTCTCGGTATGAAATTATGGTGACCCATCCACAGACCGACCGCGGCAAGCGCAGCTTAACCTTGATCGATCGATCTGTGCGGCTGTTACTTGGCCACGAGCCTCTCCTACGTATATTACAAAATATTTAAAATTAGTACAAGTACTAAACAACGATATCGTAGTCCAAGACCATAAAATTCAGGATTTTAAAACATTTTTCATATAATTCTTGTTTGATACCTTTCACAAACATGGTCATATGTCTTAGCGCGCTATTTATTTTAACAACTTGTCATTGCAAGCAATTTATATGAAACTTTAGACAGAACTAGGTCACTGAACCCACGATTACCTAAGGTCTAAAGTCTTGTAAACAGCGGAATAAAAGTAATACATTTTTGTGGAAAAAGAATACCGTCGTGAGCACGATTCGAACCTGCGCCTCGCGGATAAATACTCTACGCGCTCTGACCACTAACTTGCTCACCACCGCGAATTCTTCGTCACATTTAATACGTCTTTTGGCGACGTCATTGCTATCTATTCAATTCCTATACAGGTGACCGAACCGACACGACTAACTTTGCAGTTAATTCAATGTCGTAAAGATGCAATTACCTCAACAAATACAGATAAATCTTTGAAAAGCATTAACGCATGCTTAGCGAACCTTAAAGTAATATATTTTTGTGGAAAAAGAATACGGCCGTGAGCAGGATTTGAACCGATTACTTTAAGGTTCGCTAAGCATGCGTTAATGCTTTTCAAAGATTTATCTGTAATTGTGGAATTACAAACTGCATACAAAGTGGTCAGCCAACGAATTGTCTAATTCCGTTCTCATCAAAATTATGACACTTTAAAGTACATGCGTTGTATGTGACAGCTTTTCTATCTTTTGTGAGGTACTTGTTTCGTTTCTCGGGTCAAGCAAAGTGTCTATTGGTCTTTAGTTTCTTGACTCCACCATAACTTCTAAACACCTGGACCGATTTAGATGTAGGGGGTATAGTTGGAATCCTTACATTGTCCTGGATAAAATAGACAAGTAAAATTTATAAAAAAAAATAGTGGTAGCAGTACACAAAAAGGTGTGAAATTAAAAAAAAACACACTTCAGCCGTGTTTTTCTTTTTAAATTAATTTCGTTCTCGAGCTGAATTGATAGCAATAACGTCGCCATAAGATGTGTTAAAATATGGAAGAAGAATTCACGGTAGTGAGCAGAGGTCGAGATGGCTTAGTGGTCAGAGCGCCTGGAGTAATTATCCGGGAGGCGCAGGTTCGAATCCTGTTCGCGACCGTATTCTTTTTCCATTTAATATAATAACTTTAGAGTTCGCTAAGCATGCGTTAATACTTTTCAAAGATTTATCTTGAATAATTTCGTCATGTTCTGTTAGGAAATTCTCATTGGCATCAATTCTAATATAGCAAACTAAACTAAATTTAGAGCATTGCTGTCTCTTACTAACCGTTACTATAAGAGCGGGACGGGATGACGTCAAATTCAAATTTAATTATATCAACCTAGAATTTCCATATAATTTTTGTTCGACGTCTCTCACTTTAATGGCTACCTAAAACTATGCTCACTAAAAATGTTCGAAGATTTGAATTTGACGTGCCTAGATTTGAATTTGACATCTCTTGATTCTTCCCATCTTGGTCATAAAGCAATTTTTAGTAATGTTATAATTTTTTTTAAGTTCGCTACATTAGAATTGACGCCAGTAGCAGTTTTATAATATATATAATATCCTACTATATAGATAGTAGGACCTCGAGTTATCAAATTTTACACCATACTGCCATTTTGCATACGAGGCCAGAATAAACGGGCAAATTTTCTTATACAAAATAAAAATATCAGCTAACAATATAAATGTAATATTTTATTCATCCGTTTTCTCACAAAATATTCACGAAATCACGACCCATATCAATCCATCTCGTTGTGTACAATCTTATAAATATAATAAATCTTTTACATTCATAGCACCACGCTTGCTTTCCCTTAGGGGTTAGACAGCGGTGTACAACTCTACACCAACATTTTATCAATACTATTATTAAGTCCCATAGGTGATGAGCCTGTTGCAATCTAATGTGCATAATTTCAAACTCCAGGCTGCTACTGAGAATTATTTAACAGAAAAACACAATAATACTGCCTGATTCGCAAATTGAACCCAAGGTCTCTCGCTCAGCCGTGCTTGTGACCACTAAACCAATTCGCCATATTTTGATATTCATTTCACATTGTATAAAACATACATAGATACATATTCACACCTTTTACACCATGGCAGTAGGCAGAAGCTACAAAACGCCACCTGCTACGATCTTTACATACTCCTTTTGCTTCTTCCACTTTCTTACATCTGGTCATACACGGTTGTGAGTAAAATACACCTCAACTTTTTGGAAAATCAAAATTATCATTAGCAAAGAAATCCTTTGACAAAAATTAACTTGTTTAAACAAACCTCACATACCCTTCATGCCTAAATGCACTGAGCCGTATACGTTGTACCTAAAATCTTAAAATAAGACGCCATCTTCCTTCGACAGCGTAGGCATACAAAATTTCACTGCTCCAAAAATCCTGGAGCATTTAGACAGAATAATTCACGGATTCAGAAACTTGAAAAGCGAAATTATGAATGCCTAATTTTCTAACGAGTGCTTGTAACCAAATTACTTGCTCACCACCTGTTTCCTTATTATAAATTCAGTATAAAGGCTTTACCAAGCGATGTTCGGTAACGAAAGTAAATATTATCTAACAAATAGGTATTTGAAGTGAAAAATATTTAAGGCGACGAAAAACATTGTTTATGAATTTGAAAAGATGCCCAATTTTTTTTGATAACTGCCTCTTTTGTTAGTGGCTGCTGAATGTGAGGTCCTGGGTTCGATTACTTATTGGGTTTTTCTGGTAGAGAATTCTTACTAGCAGCCCGGAGTTAGGAAGTTGGCGGTGACACCCCCCTGCTTCGGAGAGCAAGTAAAGTCGTCGGTCCTGCGCCTGATCTCTATCCGATATAACTCGTGGTAAGACTGGTTTTCAGACTTTGAGGCTTCTGACTACCTGTGGCGGCTGTCATAGATCTTTATTTAACAACCGAGACCGAAGGTTTAACGTGCTCTCTAAGGCAAGGGTTCTCGATATGAAATGATGGTCACCTATCCACAGAACGACCGCGGCAAGCGCAGCTTAACCTCAATCGATATCTGAGTGGCTGTTACTAAAATCCATGAATTTCACTGAGAAGTTTTATACATTTGAAGTACCTGCTTAACATAATACAGGTATAAACAGGTGTTTAAAGGAATTGTGGTTTCATTTTATAGTATCTCTCTATTCGAACACGTAACATTTTAAGTCGTGTGGTTTTCATCTAAGGTAGGAACCAGGCTTTAATTCCCATGCGGGTTCCGTGAATGAGAGACTTGTATCCGCCATGGACTTTGCCCGCATACTTTGTGTTTTTCCATTTAAGTCGAACTGCCAATTAAATAAACCAGTGGTCGCCCCCTGATCGAAACTCGACCATAATTCTTTTTAAATTAAAATTTTAACCTTAATATTCTATTGGCTAAGATATATGTGTGTATGTGTGTGTGTCAAACGTATGATAGTGTCTGTAATGACTTTTTAATTAATTTAACGTATTTCTAATGCATATTATATAAAAATATTAGCTTTCTGTACTCCTTCTCCATATAAACTTGAACTGTGCCTAATTCCATACTCCTCAGTCCGCGTAATTTTCTTAAAAAGGGGTATAAAGTTTTTGCTTCACGTATTAATATATAGATAATATACACAATTAGGTTTTAACATTTTCTTTGAAAAATTTACAGTAGTAAGATGTTCCGTGATTATAGGTGGTGCAAGACTTTAACAGAATGGTGGTCAAGGTCTAGAAGGCGACGCGTTGGACGTCCAGTGGCAAGATGGGTCGACGAAATTGTTAGCATGGTGGGCCGCACCTGGATGAGACTATCATAGACCGAGGAGAATGGCATAAGCAAAGAGAGGCCTATAATCAGCAGTGGGTGAATTCAGGCTGCGAATGATGATCATAATGAAACCTATTGCCATCAATGAGGCACAATTTCAAACTACGAGGAGCAACAGACAGAATTTTCAAATAAAAAAAAATATCTATAAAACTGCCAATCCGATAATCAAACCTCCCGATCAGCAGCTGCACTAGCGATTATAAGACTGATGAAGCAGTTAAGCTTTTACATCAGGTATAAACCAATTCAGGACAAGCCGGACCCTCCCTCCACAAGTCATAAAGCATTAAAAATCACCACCGAACTGCAACTAATTTTCTCACACACATATCTCAAAATGCCGAACATACAGAGGCGGTGTGGTTATGTGGGGCTTGCAGCCACTAAAACCACTGCTGTGTCCCTGTTCTCGCCTTGGTCGGATAAGTCACAAAAACAGCAATGCATGGCATTCACGACCCATCCAGCGCGGCCTACTACACGCCGACCTATCCTCCTGCAGCGGAATGGATCAGCGAGGGAGCTCCACCGCTTCTTTCTGCGAGATTACATCCACGACTGCATCCCACGCCTCCTCACTGTCAATCATGGCAGTCATCACGGCTGGCAGCGAGAGGTCTGTCCCAACTACAGCAGTAAGAGCACGGCACTGCACTGCTCAAGCAGGTCAGTGGTGAAGGGGCATATCCTCACTAAGGCACACTGTGCCACCACGTGCCTAAGCAACCACGTTCCGACAAAATTTGCACCCGACGGAGTCCTCAGCTTGTGCTAGCCTCATCCAGGTGCGGCCTACAACGTTAACAGTGTCATTGACCCATCTTGTCACTAGACGTCCAACACGTCGTCTTCCAGCCCTTGGTCACCATTCTGTGAACGCCTTGCACCACCAATCGTCACAGAAAATCTTACCACTCTAAAATTTCAACAAGAAAATCTTTAAACCCAGTCTCCACAGACGTTTTCCATTTCCACTGAAGACAGGTTGATGCAAATTTATCTTTAACACTTGTATAATGGAAAACATGTTGTAGCTCCAACACATATGGTTGGTTTTACTTTGGTGGTACGTAGCAAGATCCTGCCAATATGGAAGTTAGAACAATTTGTAAGTACGGAGACACACAGACCTTTTATTTGGGTGGCGTTTTAACATATTTGTAGTTGTTCGTTTTTTCTGGTGTAAAACTATTTTTAATTCGCTCGTCTGGTTTAAGCTTTAGTGATGTAATTTTGGTGTAAGAGGTTTTTTTTAAACTAACGTATTTTACTACAATAATTAAAAAAACGTTAAAACTGCCTTGTTGGAGTTTAGGTCACAAGCGCGGCTGCTGGTCTCGGGTTTAATTCCCGGATCGGGCAATTTTTGGCAAGAAATTCTTAGTAGCAGCCCGCAGTTGGCATTGTGTTCGGTAGACCGTAATAGGCTCACCACCTATTAACGGCATTGTTAAAATGGGGGTTTTTAATACTAAGCATGGTAAGCACTTATATGTAAGAAAATAAATATATTTATACGTCTAAGTGGAAAGAAAACTACGGGTGCGAGCAGGATTTGAACCTGCACCCCTCAGATAACTAGATAACCATGCGTTAATAATTTTGATAGATCTAATATTTACACGTGTTAATATTTACACGTGTTAGTGTTTTGTTTAACTATTTTCATATGCACTACAAACTCTTGGATAATATAGCCAAAAATAATAATTAATTTGGACACCAGTATTTTCTTCTGTGCAAGTTTACACCAGTGCACCAAACTAGAAGTTTAGGTACCATTTAATCTATACTGATAAAATTGAATCCTTCACAACCAAGGTTTAGTCGCTTTTGTGATTGGCATGTACTCGTAGCTTACGAAAGTGCTGTTACTAGTAAATTGCTAAAGGCTTTGACATTGGATCTTTGTAGGTTGTGACCACGGAGTTTCTAATAGCGTATTTCACTGTATATTTCCTACAACCTTTCTTACCTACCTATATTGGAAATTGAAAGCTTAGAGCAAAAATCACTGTAAATTATTTTTGAATTAAGTATCTTTCAGGTTTTTTTTATATTAATATTTAATTGTGAATGATTTCTGAGTGGAGTTTACATAATTTATTTTTCTTTGTCTGGTATGTTTGATGAAATATTTAGTATTGAATGATTATTAAAAAAAAAACTCTAATACATACACGACCAAATTACAGAAATTCCGGAATTGACATTTTAATATCATAAATACCAGATACTAAGAGTCTATAAATATAAAAAGCGTGCGACTTTTGAATGTAAAATATTTAAATCTCAAATAACCCGACCCTTTACTTCTTCCTAGTGTTGTCTGCTGGGAAGAAGAAGTTGCAGCATCAGTCTCATGCCTATTTAGTATCATTTTATACATTTAAAGATAAATCTTTGAAAAGCATTAACGCATGCTTAGCGAACTCTAAAGTTATAATATTAAATGGAAAAAAGAATATCGTCGCGAGCAGGATTCGAACCTGCGCCTCCCGGATAGATACTCCAGGCGCTCTGACCACTAAGCCATCTCGACCTCTGCTCACTACCGTGAATTTTTCTTCCGCACTTTAAAACGTGTTTTAGTGACATAATTGCTATCTATTCAGTCCCTATATAACGTGCCGGTTCGGTCGCCTGTAAAAGCACTGAATAGATAGCAATGACGTCACCAAAAGACGTGTGCCTACCCTTTCGGGAAATATTGGTGTGTTGCTATGCTATTGATAATTTCTTATTCTTCTTCTTAGCGTATCGATGGCAATTCAAATCATTTCGCCCCAAAACCCCGTTACCACAGCCAAATACGACAAATTTTTCATTGATACGCTAAATCTTTGGCGATGTCTAGAACCTATTTGCTCGTCGTATTAAAGATTCGTATACACCGACAGGTAATGTTATCTCAATCGCGAATGTATCGCACAATTCTCTTTGCACTCGTGCCGATGGAAACATTTGTTGGTAAGCCATGATATATAAAACCTATAGACAGTGCAATCCTTGCCATGATTACGGGATATAAGATTAAATGTGCAAAGATTTAAGTGTAGTTCAGACAACGGTATAATATTCGATGATATTTTCTACCATTGGGATAATAAAACGGTGTAATAAGTTCGTGTTATAGAAGCTTATAATAATAAATTAATACACGACAGTATTAATAAAATAAAAATCTTTATTGTTCGATATGCATTTTTTTTTATCGGAATGGGGGCATCCTAGCAGACGGATCGCCAGATGGTAAGCAATTACCGCCGCCCATGGACACCCGCAACCCCAGAGGAGTCGCAAGTGCGTTGCCGGCCTTTTAAAGGGTTTGTGCCTCCGGTACCCTCACTCACTCGGCCAAACACAACGCAAACGTCGTTTCACGCCGGTTTTTTATGAGGCCTTGGTATCACTCAGGGCGAGCCGGCCCATTTGTGCCAAAGTATGGCTCTCCCACGGTCAAACCGTAAGGTCCTGGGTTCTATTTCTAGGTCGGGCAATTCAATTCTAATAGGAAATTCTCAGTAGCAGCCCGGAGTCAGGAAGTTGGTGGTGTGACACCCCCGTGCTTCTGAGAGCACGTAAAGCCGTCGGTCCTGCGCCTAATCTCTCTCCGGTCGTGTCGGATTGCCATCCCATCGGAATATGAGAGTGAAGGAATAGGGAGTGCAGCTGTGTTTGCGCACACACTTTTGCACTATAATATCTCCTTGCGTACTTGGTTAATCTCAGTGGAGATAGGCAGCTGTGAGAAAAATACGATCGGAAAGAGTATTTTTTAGTATAGTATTACTCTTCTAGAAGTAAAAATTCAATCCCTCTCATTTTCCTTGCCCATTTTGTGCACACAGATGGCTAATATAAAGCCACATCTGCGGTGGGTATCGTCGTCGATGTAATGCGTCGCATAAAGTGTATGAACGGGCGCCATTTGTAAAAGGATATAAAAATATGTCGTTCAGCTTATTTAAGATAATAAAGGAACGTGAGACGTTTATTTAGAATGTTCTAAGGAAGTTTTTAGTCTGTGATAACTGATCTACAGTTATTTTATTGTGCTGTTTCGAAAATAAAGGTAACATATTCGATAAGTCTGTATTTAGTATTGTTATACTTAACATCATGCCTATTAAAGCTATAATATGAAATGGAAAAAGAATACGGTCGCGAGCAGGATCTTGCTCGCAACCGTATTTTACGTCTTCCACCAGAGTTGTGTTGCCTGTTTTGCACCACCCAGGCGCCAAGTGTAAGGATTTCATTTAAGAGTCCACTCCTACGAATGCGGGCAACTCAGCCCCCAAAATACACAAAAACCCAAAAATTCCAAAATTCAAAACAAAAAAAAAGAAAATAGACATGATCAAACATAAATCTTTGAAAAGCATTAACGCATGCTTAGCGGACTCTAAAGTTATAATATTAAATGGAAAAAGAATACGGTCGTGAGCAGGATTCGAACCTGCGCCTCCCGGATAAATACTCCAGGTATTCGAATCGTAGGGCGAGATGGCTCAGTGGTCAGAGCGTCTGGAGTATTTATCCGGGAGGCGCAGGTTCGAATCCTGCTCACGACCGTATTCTTTTTCCATTTAATATAATAACTGTAGAGTTCGCTAAGCATGCGTTAATGCATTTCAAAGATTCATCTTGAACAGTTCAGCAGTTTCACAGAAAATTTACACAAACGTTTACACAAGCGCCGTTAAAGAAAACAGAATCGTTACGTCGAATATACTTTACGCCGAGTGTACACAGTCTTTTTCTCCTTAAAAAAATATATTAGGCCACATTTACACTTTGCTTTTTATCGAGTGCTTGGGTCGTTACGAAATCATTACATTTTATGGTGCAAGCAAATGGGTTGGGGTCCGAACGGTATTTTAGTAACACGATGTATATACAAAGTGTTCTGCTGATCTGAATGAGGAGAGGGTGAATTATTGGATAGTTTTGTGCTGTTTCTGTTCAAGATTATGAGTTTTTTTTTTTAAATCAGGCACCTTTTAACAGTGTAATACGCACATGACCTCGAAAAGTCAATGGTACATGCCTTGGTTTCGAACTTGCGACCATTGACTTGTCAGTCCAACGGTCATACTACTAGGATATCACTGCTTCGTATTTAAACCGGTTACTACCTACTGCGGATTTTTGGGATAGCGCAACGAGTTGCACTCGACTAAGGGCTCCTTTCGAGCCCGAAACTAGTCGAGCAAACCCGAAGAATACACGTGAGTAGTAACCGGTGAACATTAATTAATATGAATATGCCTCACGAAAGTTATTATAAAAACCTTGTAACAGGATC
Source organism: Xylocampa areola (assembly GCA_935421205.1). NCBI lineage: Eukaryota > Metazoa > Arthropoda > Insecta > Lepidoptera > Noctuidae > Xylocampa > Xylocampa areola. Next base: position 14,629,142 of record OW285220.1, read on the forward strand.
AATAGAGCATCGTGGACTCATAGCTCGTGGCTCGTGGCTGATGGCCAAGTAACCGCACAGATCAGTAGATTTAGGTTAAGCTGCACTTGCCGCGGTCGGTCTGTGGATGGATAACCATCATTTCATACCGAGACCCCTTCGTACCTCGGAGAGCATGTTAAACCGTCTGTCCTGGTTGTCAAATTAAGATTTATGACACCGTTACGGGTAGTCAGAGGGCTGAAAGTCTGACCACCAGTCATAACACAAGATATCATAACTAAGTTGTGGAGGTTAGATAGGCAGTCGCTCAATGTAAAATACTGGTAATAAGCGGCATCCGGTTTGACTGGAAGCCGACCCCAATGTAAATGGGAAAAGGCTAGGCAGATTGAATACAGTTGATTTATGACGTTTCAGTCTTCCTGTGACCACGATAGCTGGAAAGTGTTCATAATGCCGGAAAAAAAACAAAAACAAATATACTCTACTAGCTGACCCGGCAAACGTTGTTTTGCCATATAAATAAAAAATTTAGGGGTGGACTACCCCTAACATTTAGGGGGATGAAAAATAAATGTTGGCCGATTCTCATAGATACCGGATAAGCACAAAAAATTTCATCAAAATCGGTCAAGCCGTTTCGGAGGAGTATGGCAACGAAAACTGTGACACGAGAATTTTATATATTAGATTATACTCATTTCGTTTACTGCACACCATATGTTTAATACAGATGTTATTTATTGGTAATATAGATACAATATGGACCCTGTCGGGCACAACAACGTAGAAAGAAGAGAGGAAGCCATTTTAAATAAATTTTGTTAATATTTTTGAGAGATAGATTTACTTAGTTAGGAATGTAAGTTTCATAGCAATAACTGTCAAATATGAGATTAATTATCAGATGGTCGAATTGTTAATTTGTTCAATTTATTATTTTATATAATTGCGTGTCTATTTGGTTATTTGTTTTGTATTTATTAGTAAAGTATTTTCGTATTTATGTACCCATTTCTACGTCCGGTATTGTATTATACCTACGTAGTATTTAATCAAGGTTAATTTTATGAAAGTTTAGTGTCATGGTTATTTATTTATTATTATCTAGCTATAATTATTTTGTCAAATTAACGTTGTTACGGGTAGTCAGAAGCCTGAAAGTCTGACAACCAGTCATACCACGAGATATCGTGTTACCCAGTAACTGGGTTGTGGAGGACAGATAGGCAGTCGCTCCATGTAAAACACTGGTATTAAGCTACATCCGGTGTGACTGGAAGCCGACCCCAATGTAATTGGGAAAAGGCTAGGCAGATAGATCTAGCTATAATTATTTTAAAGTTATTATATTAAATGGAAAAAGAATACGGTCGCAAACAGGATTCGAACCTGCGCCTCCCGGATGAATACTCCAGGTCGAGATGGCTTAGTGGTCAGAGCACCTGGAGTATTCATCCGGGAGGCGCAGGTTCGAATCCTGTTCGCGACCGTATTCTTTTTCCATTTAATATAATAACTTTAGAGTACCTACGCTAAGCATGCGTTAATGCTTTTCAAAGATTTATCTTGAATTATTATTATTTTAATTAAATTTAATGTAATTATTATATATTATCATTGAATTGTGTCATTCATTTGTCATTAAGATATTCATTTAAGTTGTAATAGATTTTATTTAATAGATAGGTTTTTAATTTCTTAATAAAAATATTATATTCAAGTATACTTCTGATGATTTCTGGTAATTTATTATATATTTTTATAGATGTGACTAAAGTACTGGAGGAGTGCATTTTTAGTCGCGAGCTTGGTAAGTTTAGTCTAGTATTGGCGTCAATTCTAATGTAGCAAACTAAACTAAATTTAGAGTATTGCTGTCTTTTACTAACCGTTACTATAAGAGCGGGACGGGATGACGTCAAATACAAATTTAATCATGTCAGCCTAAAATTTCCATACAGTTTTCGTTTGACGTCTCTAATTTTAGTGACTACCCAAAACTGTGTATAATAAAAACGTTCAGAGATTTAAATTTGACGTGCCTAAATTCTAATTTGACATCTCTTGATTCGTCCCATCTTGCTCATACAGTAACTGTTAGTAAAAGACAGGAATGTTATAAATTTAGTTTAGTTTGCTACATTAGAATTGACGCCATTGTGTCTTAGTGTCATTATAATCTGTATATCTATCTTCCCTTTTAGTATATAATTCTGGATATTCGCGCACAAATTTACAGATCTCAAAAATATAGGCTGGGTAGGGTTAATATTTTTAATTCTTGAAAATGGGGTCTACAGCCATCGGTTTCCTTATAAACCGGATTAAAGTTATTTTATTTTAAGATATGTCTTTGAAAAAGCATTACAAACTCTCAGAGGTCGAGATGGCTTAGTGGTCAGAGCGCCTGGAGTATCTATCCGGGAGGCGCAGGTTCGAATCCTGTTCGCGACCGTATTCTTTTTCCATTTAATATTGTAACTTTATTTTATTTTAATTATATAACTTTTAGTGTGAGAGTACAAAGTATTGTGAGTAGCTCAGTTGGCAGAGCACATGGAGTGTAGATCAGAGTTGCAGGTTCAAATCCTCCTCACAACAGTATTTTGCATTCCACAAAAAAATATAACGGTGGAATTCGCTACGCATACCTTAATGCGTTTAGAAAAAATATTTATAAGTATAAATTTTAAGTGACACGGCAATTTCCTCTCCAAATTACCTCTTGAAAGTAACGCCAAAAGAAACTAAAGGTCAGGGTCTCTTTTAATAATTTGTCTTTTAAAAAGATAATCAAATACTTTCTATGCATTAGAAAAGTTCAATAAACATTTATTGGCACGTAGCGCCGCCGCGGGTCGGTTATCTACGACACCGTAGCAAGCGTAGCGGTGATGTGCTACGTCGTAGCTCGTAGACTAATTATCTTGTTGGACTATAATTTTTTCTTGTCTTAAGTGGTTTGTTGAGATAATATGATCTGATGTAAGGTCTAACATTTTATGAGTTAATTTGTTTGTTAAATCTTAAAATCGTAGAACATACTTATCATAACCAGCCCGTAACTGTTCCAATACAAGGCAAGGGCCTCTTCTCATTCTGAGAAGACACTATCATTGATCAACACGCTAACTCAATGCGGGTTCACGATTTTAGACCATCAAGTCCAGGTTTCGTCACGATATTTTCCTTCCCTGTATGTATGTGTCTTAGATTAAACCGACCGTATTTCGGTCACGGCGGCCTATCTCCACGGAGATTAGCCAAGTACGCAGGAGATGTTATAATAGTGCACAAGTGTATGTGCAAACACAGGTGCACTCCCTCTTCCTTCACTCTCAAATTCCGATGGGACGGCAATTCGACACGACCAGAGAGAGATCAGGCGCAAGACCGACAGCTTTACGTGCTCTCCGAAGCGCGGGGGTGTCACACCACCAACTTCCTGACTCCGGGCTGTTACTGAGAATTTCCTAACAGAAAAATTTAATAACACTTTGCCCGACCTGGGAATCGAACCCAGGAACTCACGCTCAGCAGCCGCCCTTGCGACCACTAGACCATTAAGGCAGTAACGAGGGTGTCTTAGATTAACTAAAAAATAACGAATTTTAGAAATTCTTATTATACAGGATACAATTAAATAATATTCAAAAGTTATTATATTAAATGGAAAAAGATTTATCTTGAAATAAATAATATTCATTGGCGATAACTTAATCTCAAGTAAAATTAATTACTTACTTTAACTTGTGGACAAATCTTGATAATACAATTTTTTTGGAAACCTAGACTTGATGGTCGGATTACAATTCTTTGTTATTTTATTTTTTTATATAGTACCATGACAATACTTTATTTTAATTGCAATCTAGCCTAAACTAGACTAATGAGTAATATAATTTTAACGTAAATTACTACGTTATCATAATAGGTACTAAGAATACGTCCAATAACTATTCTTAGTTTCTCATATTATAATTACGACACTTTTTTCATGTGTTCTTAATCAGCACTTATCACTATATTTTTTGACTGTCACAATTCACTACACTAATTCATGTGGTTTGGTCCGTTTGAGTCTCCTTACTATGTCCGTGTGGTCGAGGAGCTGAATGGCCTCAACATTCCACCATATTTATATTTCTTTATCATTTATTATTTTTATCTTTAACAAGTGTTAAGTTATATCACGTTATTATATTAAATGGAAAAAGAATACGGTCGCGAACAGGATTCGAACCTGCGCCTCCCGGATGAATACTCCAGGCGCTCTGACCACTGCTTTGGAATCCTGTTCGCGACCGTATTCTTTTTCCATTTAATATAATAACTTTAGAGTTCGCTAAGCATGCTTTAATGCTTTTCAAAGATTTATCTTGAATTATATCACGTTTTTAATAAATTATTGGACAATTTTAATATGCGATACTAGGCTTAAATGATACAATATCATTACTGCCAGCATTTTGTGTACGTTCCCAGTTGACGGATGATTTTTTCGATGCTCAATTATAGTTTTAATTTAGATAATAGGTTTTACTTATTATTATGATAGTTTTTGGTTTTTATTTTCTTATAAAACACGTCATAGTTGCAGGCTGGTTGTGTTTCATACAAGTTACTCACAGTATATCATTATAAGAATACGAGATTAAAATATTGCCAATGAATTCGATTCTGTTTTTTATTATTGACATTTAAAGTATACTGAAATTACTGTTACTGTGTATTGCTTTTTGACAGTGAGTCAGAAGCATGGAGGAGTCTGACTATAGACAGACAACCTTTTTATCTTTTTACTTTTTTGAAGACATCTATTGAAGTGACTTTTCTTTTCTTGATTCTGTAATTCTTTGACATGGTTGAATTAATGTATTTCTAGATTTAATTAATATTTATTTTAATGATTGCATTTTTTTTTTATATAATTATATTCTAATTCATTTAATTCAAAGGAAAATAATGTACTTTATAAACAAATGACGTGTAAGTAAAATTACCAATAAATGACTATTGACTATTGACTATTGAATTAAATATCACCACGTATTAAAATACTGATTACACATACACAGGATACGTTGTAATTAATATTTTAATAATACGTGAAGCAAAAACTTGTACCGAGAAAATTACGCGGACGGAGGATCATAAAATATGACACAGTTAAAGTTTATATGGAGAAGGAGTGCGGAAAGCTAATATTTTTATTTAATATGCAATATAAATAAATAAAATATTACACACACTGCCATACGTTTGACACAAACACACACATATATCTTTGACAATATAACCTTAATAATGTAGAAATAAAAAAGAATTATGATCGATTTTCGGTCAGTGGGCGATCACTAGTTTATATATATATATAATATTTGTGCTACAGCTAACGTTAGGAATCCGTATAAAAAAAAAAAAACAACTATGGTTTTCCGCCACTGCTTCAGCAAGTATGACAAGAAGCCACCATAATGTTTGGTGATCACCGACCCACAACATTTTCTCCAATTGACGTAAGCCGTCGCATTTGTGTATAAGAAATAAATAAATAACATAGCATCGTAGCATCACGCCTGTATTCCCCGAAGGGGTAGGCAGAGGTGTACAATGTTGTTGTAGATTTCACCAATACTGTTATTAACTCCCATATAATAGGGGGTGAGCCTATTGCCATCAACCAGGCACAATTCCAAACTCCTACTTAGAATTTGCTAACAGTAAAACTCAATAACACTTTGCCCGACCCGGGAATCGAACCCGAAACCTCATGCTCAGCAGTCGCTGATAAATAAATAAATAAGTAATAAATAATTCTTTATTAGTTCATCTAAAATACAGACATCACATCGTGAGGAAAGCTAGACTTGATGGTCTGAAATCACTAAGCCGCTTATCAAGCGTTCAAATTGAGGCCATGAATATAGTTTACTCATTTCTTCATCCATGATTTTGCGACCGAACCATTTTGCGAGCGTTTGTGACCCGCGTGAATAAACATGAACCGTACGCGAATCGGAAATAGACGGCCTCTATCTAGTTACGGCACGGATGGAGTGCCGTTCAGTTTTTTCTTATGACGTTGAACTGTTGAGTGATTTTTGTGTAGACTTTTTTTTATACATGGCAAATAGACAAACATAAATACAAAACATTACAGGTTTGTGTTCTATTGCGTATTTCTAGTACTAGCCTTTTTAGTTGTAATCTTAAATCATACTTTAGGGGGTAAATGTGTTCGAAAAACTTTTACTACAGGACCAACTTCGCAAACAAGAAAATATATCAGCTGTTCCATAGAAATGTTCCTACCTACTCGACCAAAGTTATGGAGTTGCTGTTTTTTTTTTTTCTTTTTTAGCGCTTTCTATGTTTGTCCCTTAGTAAAAGTTTACCCCCTAAAGTATTATATCCCCTAAGGATTATTGCTGCAAGTTGTATATTGGTACAATGGGATGGGGAACTAGTATAGCAATATAGACCTCAGTCTATCCCATCGTAAAATACAGGCGTGATAATATTCATACTAATTACGTAACATTTCTTTAATACTAGATAATATAGATGGCAATAGGCTCTCTACCTAATATCAGTGCACAACATCTGTGAATATGGGTGTGCAACATTAAACATCTTTGCCTTACCCTTTGTGGAATAAAAGCATGATGCTATATTATGTTCATCCACAGCCCTAGGTAGAAGTTATAATAGATAACAAGAAAACTAATATAGCTCCACCCCTATCATTAGTGAATCACTGGAATCCTGCGCAAAAGATAACGATACCGATTATACTTTTTTGGAAATCTTTATCAAATCGGGTACAAAGCCATGTTAATTTAACATATAGAAAGAAAGAAAGAAAATGGTTTATTCTGGCACACAGAAGACATGACAACAACAAAATACATACAAAGAATAACTCATAATAATGTAACAAAGAATGGGTAAAATATACGTCAAAAATTTTTGATTATTTATTATTGCCACTCTGTGCGATGCCAGAAAAGGCCCAAATCTCTCTCTGCTACAGAATTGTTGGCTGCAGCGATGATTTTCAATTTAGGCCTGCTTAAAAAATGATGTCTCGTTATCTTTTAAAAATTAAAGATAATTATTAATTCCAATCATCAAAATTTTTAATACTAACATCATCATAGAATATCAAATTAAATCACAATATAATATAATAAATAATATAGTCACTAAATCCTAAAAATAATATTACTAACATAAATGTAAGATTTATTTAGTAATATCTATCTATACGTCATATTACATTGTTCCCACACACAATTTTGCAATAAAAACAGTGTAACCAATACATACTATTGTGAAAACCTATTTTATAAAAAGAGTAACCGTGGAGTTTCTTGCCCGTTCTTCTCCATAGGAATCTACACTTTGGAACGTGGCAACTAACTTCTGACAATTCAAAAGTGCCTGTAAATGGTTTATTTGAAATAAATGATTTTGATTTAGATGGCAAGACGCACTCTCACTGTATTTGTTAGCACATCGAAATATATTACATTCTAAACCTAAGGAAATTGATGTAACGAAATCATATCGCGAGCTATCTACCCCAAAGCCATTTAGAGGTTGGTGACAAACTTTCAGAATATTAATAAATATTATTATTGTTTGTGGGTTTACATTTAAACCCTTTTACTTTTACCGTGGGAGAGCCATGCTTCGGCACGAATGGGCCGGTTCGACCGGATTAATACCACGGCCTCACAGAGAACCGGCGTGAAACAACGCTTGCGTTGTGTTTCGCCGAGTGAGTGAGGGTACCGGAGGCCCAAACCCTTTAAAAGGCCGGCAACGCACTTGCGACTCCTCTGGAGTCGCGGGTGTCCATGGGCGGCGGTAATCGCTTACCATCAGGCGAGCCGTCTGCTCGGTTGCCCCCTATTCCATAAATAGAAAAATAAAAAAACACGCGTGCTAGCTAACATGTGCTTTGAACATTTTATGTTATACTGAGTAGTTAAAAAATATATAAGAATCCATTTTGTTTTGTATAAATCTATAAATAAATAACTATGATACAGACAGACGTGTTGCTGGGGAGTTGCGCCGCTTATTCTTCTCAGCCAAAACACTAAGATGCGGTGGGCTTTTTTGGATGCTGTCTTAATATGTGATTTTCAAAAAGCGCTATTTTCTAGTCGAAATTGAATAAATTAATATTTATTTTGATAAACATTTTCATAATTTATTCATTATTGTTATATAATATATATAAATGTCGTGTCACAGTGTTTGTTATCGAACTACTCCGAAACGGCTTGACTGATTTTTATGACTTTTTTTGTATATATTTGGTAGGTCTGAGAATAGATCGTAGGCTATTTTTTATATCCCTAGGTGATAAGAGAGGCTTTATCCAGAAAATGTATATGGTAGAAAAACGTTTGCGAAGCACAGCTAGTTTCTTTATGAAAATAAAAATGAGCAGTTTTATTTGTCTACGTTTTTGTGTAACGTACCTACCTCCCTGGTCGATCCACCCTTTTCTCGTACCCCTAGCTCTCTTATAAATAATTAAAATCAACAACCTAACTATTATACATAATTTATTGACACAAATCAATCAATCACTCTTGATCGCTAGTAGTTAATAATTGATTCTATGTACTATATGTACATACTCTTCGTACTTAGACGCTATTAATCAAATTATGTCGAATACCGTGAAATTATATGCAAACGCTTAAGGCGATTACAGCATCAAATAAAATTCACCATCTGGGTGGGGTATCGGCAAAAACCATACGTCTCGCCCCGCACACCCGCGCATTTACCCGATAACAAACATTATGAGTGACAGACGCGGCGCATTATTAGAAGTCTTTTGGTAAAAAATTGGCAGGATGCCTTTCGGGGAATATTGCCAGGAGGCATCACGGGGAATATTACCAGGAAATTATACGGGGAATATTGCCAGGAAGTCTTACGGGGAATATTGCCAAGAAGCCTTTCGGAGAAAATTACCTGGAGGCATCTCGGGGAATATTACCAGGACGCATGTCGTAGAATATTACCAGGACGCATGTCGTAGAATATTGCCAGGAGGCATGTCGTAGAATATTACCAGGACGCATGTCGTAGAATATTACCAGGACACGCATGTCGTAGAATATTACCAGGACGCATGTCGTAGAATATTACCAGGACGCATGTCGTAGAATATTACCAGGACGCATGTCGTAGAATATTACCAGGACGCATGTCGTAGAATATTACCAGGACGCATGTCGTAGAATATTACCAGGACGCATGTCGTAGAATATTACCAGGACGCATGTCGTAGAATCTTGCCAGGAGGCATGTCGGGGAAATATTACAAGGAAGCCTTTCGCGAATATTCCCAGGAAGGCATTTTTTTATTATATCTTATGGGTCTCTTAGAGTCTGCGGTATATTATAAACTTTAGCACAGATAATGAATATATCAAAATTATCATATTTTTTTTGGTATCATTTGGTTCATCCGTTTAGGAGAAGTAAGCCTCCAAAGATGTGTCTCATTTGCAGTTTGGGGTGTCTTATCGCCTTAATTTGGTGGTCAGAACTTAACACACGGCCTCTTTGGATGGAAGCACGGCTGCTGAACGCGAGGTCCTGGGTTCGATTCTCAGATCGAACAAAGTGTTATTGAGTTTTTGTGTTAAAAATCTCTCAGTAGCAGCTCGGCGTTTTGGATATGCCCAGTGGGTGGGACTCGATTCAGCACATACATATTACTATATTTAAAAAGGTATGTACCTAGAGTAAATAATAAAACACTTTACAAGTCATTTTTATGATCTAGATGGCATCGGCATTTCCTGACTATCTCTGAGAAGAAACGCCGAAACAAGCTCAGAGGTCAACGTTTCTATTAAAGTCCAGATATTATAGTGCATATCTATGTGAGTGTAACTATGCAGGAATCGTCTGGAATGGCCTTTTGAGAAAAGAGCCATAGCTTTGAGGTGACCTGTCCTATCTGACGACACGTATGCTTCAGTCATCGTGTAGCTCAACCATAACTAAGGGCGCTCAACGAGCCGTCACAAGACGATACCAGGTCTGTGGGCTTACTGTTGAAAATAATTACGCTCGATTGACATTGGTAATATATCAGTTCGTACTTTTAAATGCAAAAATGTCTAAAAAATTATTATAGATTCGGGATAATATGAAGACAACATGCTTTAAAATTGAGGCAACTGTAATGTAGGTAAATTTATTTGAAATTTACGCGTTGTTTTAAGGGGTCTATTTAATATTAGAATTGGATTGGAATTGGATTGGAATTGGTATTAGTTTCAAGAGTAACCCCACAGGAGGAGGTGTGAATTTATAGTCCACATCGTCCTCAAATTCACATTATAAATAGTATCTAATTTAAATAAAAATAATATCAGTATATTAAAATACAATTTATTTAATATATACCCAAATTAAATGCCTCGAAACTCGTCGACTGCCTCGTTGGTCTAATGGTCCCATGTGACTCTGCTGAGCATGAGGTCTCCGCTTCGATACCCAGGTAAGGCAAAGTGTTATTGAGGTTTTCTGTTACGAAATTCTTAGTAGTGCCCGGTAGATGCTAATAGGCTCACCACCTATTACATGGGACTTAACAACAGCATTGGTGAAACGTGGCTGTACAACTATGTACACCTTTGCTTACCCTTACGGGGATTACAGGCGTAATGTTATAAGATATAGTAATATCTTAGGTTTGCGCGATCACTACACATTATAATAAAACAACTTTTAACCGGATTAATTAAGGAGGACTGCTCAGTCCTCCTGCGACCACGAACGCTGCAAAGTGTTCGAAACGTCAGGAAAAACAAAAAACCAATAATACACGCGATTAATCCGGTTAAAAGTTGTTTTATTATAATGTTATAAGATATGTTACAAACTAACTTGAAAAATTAAGTACTCACTACATTCTATGCGAAATAAATATTAAAAATTAATTTAAAAAACTAAGCTAGCGCATAGAAATGTTCATCCACGTCACTGTCAACTGGGAGCGTACACAAAAGGCTGGCAGCATTGCCACGTTGAATCGCAATACTAATTCAAGTAAATACTGAATTAACTTTTCTTTCAAATCTTTATTCGACTTGATCATCAAGGTTCAATTTCTATCGAAATTAAACACAAATAAAAACTTTGTTTCTCGAATCTTTTAGGTTTCATTGCTAAGTATTACCTAAGAATGGTTATTTAGCCTTTTAGCAGATATGTAAGGCTTCATTTAAAGGTTTCTCCAGAAACTTTTCAGTCGCAATTTTTTTTAGAAACCTTTGGAATTTTAATTTAATTATCTGTTTTTGGAATGATGCACATTTTTATAGACGATAGGTACTCCAATATTTTAAAGTTTTTAAGTGTGACTTTAAAAAAAAAAACTTAATGTTAGTTGATTTTACTGCCTCGTTGGTCTAGTGGACGTAAGTGCGACTGCTGAACATGAGGTCTTGGATTCGATAGACGATTCATCTAAGGTGTGTTTACAAATACCACACACACGCACACCTAATCCCGGAACAATTATTTGTAGATCATACAAAAATTTGTAACTGCCTCGTTGGTTTAGTGGTCCGTAGCGCGACTGCTGAGCAGGAGGTCTCGGGTTCGATTCCCGGGTCGGGCAAAGTGTTATTGAGTTTTTCTGATAGGAAATTCTCAGTAGCAGCCCGGAGTTTGGAAATGTGCCCGGTTGATGGCAATAGGCTCACCACCTATTACATGGGACTTAATAACAGCATTGGTGAAATGTGGGTGTACAATTGTGTACACCTCTGCCTACCCCTTCGGGGAATACAGGCGTGATGCTATGTTATGTTATGTTATGTACAAAAATTTGTTTCGAGCAAGAATTGAATCCGCGACACGTGGTGCAACAGCCGGTTCCTCGATTACTCCGCTTTCCATTTGTCCATTCCGCTATCAGGCCATGACACAAAATCGGGTCTACTATCACCCTGGACCATGTTATATCCAAAAATAGATAGTTATATTCGGCCAATTTACAACGGAATTTTGTATAATATGTATTTTATTCGATGAGAGGCTAAAGGGTTTACGCACGAGTTATTATCAGTGCGAGAACAATGTAGCTGTTAATTACGTGTTAATTAAAAGTATGTCAACTGATAAAATGCGATAGTCCGTCACAAAATGCGTATAATTATGCGTATGAAAGTAATTTGTTCATTATAAAATATAAAAGAATCTCGTGTCACAGTGTTTGTTAGCGAACTCCTCCGAAACGGCTTGACTGATTATGCGATTTTATGTTTTTTTTTGTATTTTGGTAGGTCTGAGAATAGGTTATTGGCTTTTTTTTTATACCCGTAGGTGATAAGGGTGGCCCTATCCAGAAAATTTATATGGCAGACCAAGGTTTGCGGGGCACAGCTAGTAGCATCATATAAAACACAATATAAACACATAACTGAAAACTACCGTGGCTAAATTCCTCCAAAGTACTTAAAATAGTTCAGAATTGAATGCTGAATGAGAGTTACAAATGATTATCTGCCTAGCCTTTTCCCAATTACATTGGGGTCGGCTTCCAGTCACACCGGATGCAGCTTAATACCAGTATTTTACATGGAGCGACTGCCTATTGGACCTCCACAACCCAGCCCAACTGGGTAACACGATATCTCGTGTTATGACGGGTTGTCAGACTTTCAGGCCTCTGACTACCCGTAATGGCTGTCATAGATTTTAATTTGAGAGTTACAGATATCTACCTAAAATAATAATATTATATAATAAATTAATAATATACATATAATTTGGTGACGGTAACCTAAAATAAATTTACTTAAAAATGTGTCATGTATATTCTCATGTAAGTGGCTTTTTGTTTTTATGAGAATACATTATTTTAAACCTATTATGATAACTATTAAGGAATAATGTGATTCGACAACGTTGCGGTATAAAAGAAGACGTAGTGACGTAAAAATGAGAAGAGTATGCTGAGATAGTTTAGTCATATTGAGAGAATGAATGAAAGACGGTTAACAAGGCAGAGGTATAAGTGGAAATGCCGGAAGGGGACGCCCTAGAAGGATATACACTGACCTTATTAGTGATATCCTCCAAAAAGGTATGATGCGTAGTACTCGCAACCGCCGCGCGTGTATGACAAGATGTATTTATTTATATATACTTTATTGTACACCAAATGGACAAGCACTGACAGAAAATAATTGATTTTTAAAAACATACAATGGGCGGCCTTATCGCAGTCAGCGATTTCTACCAGGCAACCTTGGGATGGATTGGATTTAAATAGACAGATATGGGGTTGTGTGCGGTGCAAATAAAAGTAGATACCTACTTACTTAAAAATAAACAGTAATATTATCATGTAGGTATATATAAACAATAACAATACATAATATACGATAAAAAAAATGCCGGAAATGCCGGAAGGGGACGCCCTAGAAGGATATACAGTGACCTTATTAGTGCTATCCTCCAAAAAGGTAAGGTGCGTAGTATTCGCAACCGCCGCGCATGTATGACCAGAAGTATGAACGTGGACGAAGCAAATGGCATATGTAAGAATGGTAGCAGGTGGCGTTCTTTAGTTTCTGCCCACCCCCATGGGAGAAAGGCGTGGGTTTATGTTTGTAAGATAACTATTAAAACAGTGGTTAGGTCATTAATCCTTTGTGAAGGACTGGTATACGTACAAGGTTTCCCTGTATGACAGATTACCAGGCCCCCGTTTTACCGACTATTATCATTGACACTGAGTATGGGTTACCTATATAAGTCGAATAAGTACTACTCCCTCCTTCACTTAAGTGAGAAAAAAAAAACAAAAGAATAGTAAAAAATAACAAGCAAATTTTACCCTATTGGATCGTGTTAGTAACATGGATGGGTGTAGATGAAGATGTAAGGGTGAATTTATGTGTTGTGTGAGTGTGTTGTGAGGGTGTAGCTAACGGACTGCGCAGATGCGTCGACGAAGTAGCCATAGGCTATGACCTTGAGCTGGCCTATCGTATTAGGTGTACACCTCTGCCTACCCCTTCAGGGGATACAAGCGTTATACTATTTTATATAATGTGGAATTAAAACACGGTGCAGCGGTCGGGATGACTTATTGGCAGAGCGCCTGGAGTTGTTTTCTGAGGAGGCCGGTTCAAATCCTGCTCACGACCGTTGATTTTGTAATAAATTAAAAAAAAATATATAAAAACTTTCATGAGACATATTCATATCAATTATGTTCACCGGTTACTACTCACGTGCATTTTTCGGGATTGCCCGACTAGTTTCGAACTCAAACGGAGCCCTTAATCATGAGCTGAGCACGCGGCGACGTCGCGAGTCAAACTGGAGCTGCATCGCGCCGCGTAGCGTTTCGCACACGCCGATGATGTACTCGGTGTCGGAAGTACTCGTGTGTTTCCGCCACTCGTCGTGTCCGAGATATTGTCTCTCTATTCATGCCGGTGCATACTGCGCTGACTGTGTCACAATCCATGCTTAACTCACTTTTATACGACGTGGACTTCAGAGCTGGTTTCCAAGCAGGAGGCAACGTCCAACCACTGTCTCTGTTGAAGTTCGGGCGACGGCTTATTTCGATAGCTTCACGTACTTTTCGAGGTACGAAGTATTTCTCCCTCGCTAATACGGATGCTTTATCGAAACGTATAATGAGCCGCGCCCGTGCTGCAAGCGTGTTCTGCAACTGCTGACTTGTTGGTGTCCATACTCTTCATACTACGTATGTGTTCATTCAGCCTGGTTGCGATATTGCGACGATTTTCTCCGATGTAACTCAAGCCACAGTCGCACGGTATTATGTAAACGCCGGGGACGCCTACTGGATCTTTGTCTTTCGGTGAACGTAGCAGTTGTCGTAGCAGTTGTCATAGCTGTCCGGGTGGGCGGTAGACCGTCTTAATACTATATTTACGTCTGAGTATATGGCCTATCTTGTCCGTAACTCCTCGATCGAACGGTAAAAATGCTGGAGTACGTTCCGCGCCCGCCCGTCGTCCACGACCCCTGTCCACCGTATTCAAACTAAGGATACACCGACGCCACTGATACCCGTTGCGCTCCAGTACCTCTTGTAAATGACAAAGTTCTGCGTCCACGTACTGAGGATCGTATAAACTGAACGCCCAGTCTATCAGAGTTCTGGGTACGGAAAATAGGTGTGAAGGATGGTGATGAGAGTCTGCTCGTAGGTACCGGTCAGTATGTGTCGGTTTCCTGAAGACAGTGTGTGACACCTGACCGCTAGGTCCACGGATGACGAGAAAATCCAAGAATGGCAGACAACCATTATTTTCTTCTTCTACTGTGACCGCTACCTTCCTGTGTATAACGTTTAGGTGCCTAGTAAATTCCACCAGCGTGTCACGTTCGACAATAGCAAAAATATCGTCCACGTATCGCCACCACTATCTAGGTCTTGTTTTAGCGGACTCCAAGGCCTGGTTTTCAAACTACTCCATAAAGATATTGGCTACTACCGGCGCAATCGGTGAGCCCATTGCCACTCTATCTATTTGCAGGTAGAACTCGCTCTTCCACAGAAAATTGCCACTTTTCAAGCAGTTCAAGTAATGTATGCACTCAATGTATAAGTAGGCTCAGCTCATGATTAAGGGCTCCGTTCAAGTTCGAAACTAGTCGGGCAATCCCGAAAAATGCACGTGAGTAGTAACCGGTGAACATTAATTGATAAAATGCACGTGAGTAGTAACCGGTGAACATTAGTTGATAAAATGCACGTGAGTAGTAACCGGTGAACATTAATTGATAAAATGCACGTGAGTAGTAACCGGTGAACATTAGTTGATAAAATGCACGTGAGTAGTAACCGGTGAACATTAATTGATAAATTAAACTAAGCCCAAAACGATATTATTTAAGAGTAGTGAATAATTTATTGTGGTCAATATACGTCGGTAAACCTACGTCACCGCCCACGTACCTTGAACACGCCATTCATTAAATTAATATTAACTTTCCGATTTAATATTTAATCTACATCTAATATTTAGTACCTAACAAAAAGTTTAGTTAGTGTGTCGCTGGTATTAGATTAACATTTTTACACGACTGCCCAAAAAAGGAGTATTATGTAGTATTTATGGAGCAGATTTAGATGTATGGGGTATCGACATAATCCTTACATTGTCCCGGGTAACATAGATTATTAAGATATTTTTTTTTTTAACTTAGTGGCTATGGAACATAAAAATGTATGAAATTAAAAAATATTACTCGCACATGATAGACGTGCTTATTTTTTTTTTTTTATCTTTTTAAAACCAATGGCTGACATAACTACGTTTTTTTTTATCATATTGGATCTCCATTTGGCCACCAACTCATCGCCTGGTGGCGAAACGTCGCCATGGTAACCGACGGTGTGGCCGAAGATGGAGCACGTAGATCCAAAAGAAATATATTCATTCGAGAATTGTATATCTGAAGAAACACGGAAGACGGCATAGTGACAACAAGGCATTGCTCTAGTGGTCGCAAGGTGTTGAGTTTTTCTGTAAGGAAGTTCTCAATAGCATACCGGAGTTCAGAATTGTGCGCGGTTGATGACAATATGGTTGTGGTGATGGTGATTTTTTAATGTCGTGTGCACTTTCTTAGTTAATCGAAGACATCACAGACAAAAAGATAAAGGAAAACATCGTGTAGAAACCTGGACTAATTCGCCTGCGGGTTAGTGAATTCGCTAGATTCGTAGTGAGCTAGCGTGGTGAATTGGTGATCAATGCTCGTATGGGAATAGTCCCATACAGAGAGGAGGAGAGAGGGATAGTTATGTGCTGGTGATGATATATTTCACACGATAATAAAACATTCTGCTGCCGACATTTTAAACCTTTAAAATGTAAACTTTTAAGCCTCTGTTTTAATTTCCACAAATTAATATGAATGTAAATTATTTCATTAATTATATTTACATTATGCTCAGTCCGCGAGTTTTTAATGGACCGATGATTTTCTTTTATTTATTATTAAATTACACTTGACTGTCTCATTGGTCTAAGTACAAGCGCAGCTGTTGAGCGTGACGGTGGGTTCGATTACCGGGCATGAAAGTGTTATTTGGTTTTTCTGGTCGAAATTTCTCAGTAGGCTGTAGTTTACCAAGCTCACCAACTATTCCACAGTACTTAATCTAAGTAACAGTGGAATGAGAGTTTACAAAAGTACAACACAGTTTAGAAATATGGGTGTAATCTTATGTTTTGAGCATAAATTTCTCAAGGCAATACCTTCGTGATCTTTAATTCTGACCAATAGGGTAGATATTAGCTGTGCCCGCGACGTTCGCGTGGCATATGCATGTCGTATATCAAGAAAAAGTCGTAATAATTTAAAGGAATTAAAAATGTACTACAAATGTAGACCTATTTTAGGTAATATTAATTATTTCATTTAACTCAGTGGCAAACAAAGCCTAAAGCCTTTAATTATAGCTATTTAACATTCATAAAGGTGTACCTGATGGGACATTTCTGCCTGCCGAAACTGTTACCACACATCATAGATGTAAAACTGATTGCAAGATATAAAAAAAATAAAAATATGGCAAGACTCTGAGCTGCTACTGAAAATTTGCTAACAGAAAAACCCAATAACTCTGCCGACCTGGGTATCGAACCCAGGACCTCGTGTTCAGCAGTCGCGCTTGGTACCACTAGACTAACGAGGCAGTACATAATGTAGAATTATAGATTACCATGATGCCATATGGTAGCATTCCAATTAGCTATTATTATAATTATAACACCCACGTCATGGGGTCATTAACTTGATGTGTGCCATTAAGAAATGAGTACAGTCAGCGACAAAACTTACTGAAGACATCCAAATATTTAAGGCTAGCGGTCCTTCCCGGCTTCGCACTGGTGAATATTTACACCTTGGGTTACGTTATTGAAGTTTTAGTAAGGATCCCTAATATTTTCTAGTAATAAATATAGCTTATGTTACTCAGGGATAATGTAGCATTCTAATGATGGAAGAATTTTTGGAATCGGGCTAGTAGTTTTTGAGTTTATTCGTTACATACAAAAATACAAATCTTTCCTCTTTGTAATATTATTATTAGTGTAGGTGGCTTAGCTCTGACACTGAGTACAAAAAAAATATCAATTTTGTCATCAAATAAATGTGTATAATGTAACGTTCTAAACGTAGCAGCCTTGTGGTGTGGTAAGTCAAAGGTCGCAAGTTCAAATCCAAGGCACGCACCACTGAATTTCTGAAGTCATGTGCGTATTATAAATTAATTATCACTTGCTTAAAACGGTGAAGAAAAACATTGAGAGGAATCCAGCAGACTTGAGAAATTTTCTCGATGGTGTGTAAAGCCATGTCAGAGACCTACGGGTGGTTTAAACTCTGGCACCAGGTTGTTCATTAACCACACGATAATAAGAAGAAGACAGAAAGCAATCGGTGCAGATTCGATGTGTGTTAATTGACTTCTGTTGCTGACTGTACCTACTCATTTCAAACGTCAAAGGTTTCGTTTTTGACATTTGAGAACTATTATCATCAGCGATAGTTGGTTAATTTGGATTTTTTTGGCATTTTCTTTATAAATGTTAACATAACATAGCATCACGCCTATATACCCGGAAAGGGTAAGCAGAAGTGTAAGGTCGCACACCCACATTGTCGTTATTAAGTCCCATGTATTAAGTGGTGAGCCTATTGCCATCTATCGACCACAATTCCAAACTCCAAGCTACTACTAAAAGAAAGCCTCAATAAGACTTTGCCCAGGAATCGAACCCGGGACCTTAGCAGCCAAGCTTGCGACCACTCGACCAACGAGGTAGTCTTCATCTTCAATCTTAACAAATGTAATACAGTCAATACTCTGCCCTCACTTTATAAATGGCCGGCCCTTGTGACACAGTGATGACGTCACAAACTGACTTTCCAATCCCTCCCGAAACTTCCTCTATTTTCTACACAACAATGTCCATTTCAAAACATGTCATTCACACCGTCATTCCGTCGGCAATTCATCAATATCGGCCAGGGTAAATAATTCTGTATGGTGGCGATACAGAATTATTTACTACTCTTGGGACCAGCGTTGAATCGGACCGCTTTATTATTTAATACGCTGGCCCGTTAAGCCCACCCTTAATGGTAGAGGTGTCAGTTTTGTTACCGTAAGGGTGCGACCGCATTAGGGTAAAAAAAATGGAATTAATTGTTCACAGCTGATTAGCTTTGAGTTGCAAACTTTAATTGAAATTATTTTATAGAAACTTTGTGCCAAACTGTAAATTTCTTCATGTATTGTGGGTGCGTTTACAGACATTTCACATGCATACACAACCAGACCCGAAAGAATTACCTGTAAATCATACAAATATTTGCTCCGTGCGCGACACGCGGCGCAGAAGCCGGTTTCTCGACCACTGCGCCAACAGCGCCGTCAATTAAAATAAATAAATAATACATTTCTATGTACTCCTACAATGTACAATACTTATGTTTAATATAAAGGTATATGTATAATAAAGGTAGTTATATGAAACAGCTTGGCACATGTTAACAGCTTTGCGATAGATTTTATTAATAGGTGACTATTTTAATGACTTTTTTGAAGTTATACAAAATATCTACAAATCTATATCTGTATTTAATAAAGCTGAAGAACTTATTTGTTTTTTTGTTAGAACGAGCTAATCTCTGAAACTACGAGTTAGATGTGAAAAAATATTTTTACATTTGATGTCCAATTCTCGTTAGTATATTTAATATCACGCTACGAGCCTAAGGAGCCGAGCAAAAATTTCATTTTTACATAAACCTTCCTCTTGAAACACTATATTTCTCGTGAAAACTTCAATCAATCAATCATTTATTGTGTTCCATAACGTACATAAATGGTCTTAAAATATAAAAATACAGAAGCATTATGGACTCTGTCGGGCACAGCAACTTGTTCAATAGTTACGGAGAAAACCATGCACAGACAGACAAACATGGATGATGACTTTGTGTTATCCTATATAGAAGAAGTCTTTTAATGTTAAATTAATCGGGAATCGAAACACTGCAAACTGCATACTGCGTAGTGTGTACCTTGCAAAAAAGTGTTACACTCTGAACAGCCACTTAGTGTGGACGCACCTTTACGTAACATTGTTCATTTTTGAAGTGTGACTTAATCCTTCCGGGGTAATAATCTACCCCAAAATTCGTGACGATATTTGATAACTTGAAATAGCATCACGCCTATTTCCCTGGAAAGATTAGACAGAGGTGTACTGAGAATTTGCTAACTGAATATCCCATAACACTTGCTCAACCGGGAATCGAGCTGAACCTCATGTTCAGCAGACACACTTGCAACCACTAGACCATTGAGGCAGTCTTTAATTATAATAGCTAATTATAACTCAGGTCGTTGAAATTGTCCATAAAGCCGCCGTCAGCCGCATTTCGGATGAGCTAAGGGCAAAACTCACGAATGAGTGGAGCCCACATAAAGTGATACGACGTAGAGTCAGGCCCAGAAGATCGTGGGACGAGCCTGACACTTAGGAGGAGGGATTAGCCTCAGAAAGCTTTAATCCGAGAGAAGTGGAAGGATATTAGGGAGGCCTTTGCCCTGCAATAGTGAGATCATGATTAATAATAATTTAAACTATTCTTCTCTTATCGTGTGGTTAATGATAAACTAGTGTCAGAGTTTAAACCACCCGTAGGCCTATGACCCATGTCACACCATCGAGAACATCTTTCAGGCATGCAGGGGCCTAATTCTGCTAATTTACCAATGCTTCAGTTGAGTGTCGATAGTGTGTCGATGGAATGATTTTAGTTAATTGGTATTCTGCTAGCTTAATAAGACCACCGGTCTAACTAAAATCATTCCATCGACACACTATCGACACTCAACTGAAGCATTGGTAAATTAGCAGAATTAGGCCCCTGGTTTCCTAACGATGTTTTCCTTCACCGTTTTTAAGCAAGTGATAATTCATTTATAATACGCACATGACCTCGAAAAGACAGTGGTGCGTGCCTTGGATTTGAACCTGCGACCTTTGACTAGTCAATTCAACGGTCATACTACTAGGATATCAGAATTTAGAATTTTAGAATTAAAGCATTTATTGGTTTGAACACATCATACATAATAATTAAACCCACCAAACTGTGTGTCAGTTTGTCGGCGGGAATAGCGCTCAATAAACATCTGGTTTAGGTTAACATAACATAGAACATAGTTTAATTGGTAGCAACTTAAAAGGTAAATCTATAGTCGTTATCAATTTAAATTTATACTGGAATTGGTAAGTAACATATTTTTTAACTTATTTTTTAAGGTTATTTTACTTGTTTTATTTGGGATTTTCCTTAGCCAATCATTACTATTATATAACGTAGGGATCATATACTTAATGGTTCTCTTACCATAATAATTCTTTATTGGTTGACAGACCACTTTCTGTTCTGTTACACATCTTGTGTTGTAAATATTTTGTACTTTTATTTTATTGCTATCATTGTAAAATTGTTCAAGAACCATCAAGTATTTGACCCTTTCGTGAACAGGGAGTATTTTACATAACAGAAACAGTTTTTCATAATTATCTTTACATGTGTGTTTTGTCATAGGGGTAACAAGGTATTTCATAAAACGGGTTTGCAGAGACCTAATATTATTTAAATAAGTCTTGAATGTACGACCATATACACATAGTCCATAACTTATTATAGACTCAACTAAAGCGAAGTAAACAACACGTAATGTTTTTCTATTTAATGGCGCCTTTAAAGTATAAAACTTACTAAGTACTGTTCTGAGCTTTGTGCACACTGTATCAACATGCGTCTTCCAGTTAGCATTACAATCCACCCATAGACCCAGGTACTTAAATGTTTTGACGTATTCTAAGTTTTGGCAGACACAGTTAATATTCATCGCGTGCAAGCACTCGAATGTGTGACCCCGTACATTTATGTCTGCAGTAGCGATATTCTTTGCTACTAGATTATGTGGTGAATGTATGTGCATTATTTTAGTTTTGTTAATGTTTAGTATTATACCATTATCGTGTGCCCACTTATTGATGTTATCAAAGTCTGCTTGTATTATGGCTCTCGCCTCTTGTATATTCCTGGACGAATACAGTAAGCACATATCGTCGGCATACACATACACTCGACAATTTTTTACTACGTTAGTAACGCTATTTACATGCATGATGTAACCAACTGGTCCATATACGGAGCCGGTCGGCACGCCTAGGGTAATTGCAGCTTCCCTCCCAGTGACACCTGCTATGCTAGTCTGAAGAGTTCGGTCACTTAGATAACTGCGGAACCACTTATAAGTTGGACCCCTAATACCACACTCATCCATAGCCTGCAACAGTATCGCATGATCCAAGGTGTCAAATGCTTTCTTATAGTCTATAAATAACGCCAAGACCTGGTGACCCAGATCCAGTCTGTCATTCACAATCTCCGAAAAACTCGACAACGCTGTTGCAGTACTACGGCCGCGCCTGAATCCATGCTGAGTGTCAGATAGTATATGATGCTGTTCTAAGAATTCGCTAACCTGGCCTACCACCATTTTTTCTACAATTTTATTAATCACAGTTAGGATAGCAATCGGTCTGTAGTTTGTGTAATCGGTGTGATCTCCCTGTTTGTATATGGGTCTAATTATAGCTTTCTTAAGTAGGCTAGGGTATTGACCCCGCGAAAGACACATATTGACAAAGTGTGCCAAAACCGGAGAAATTTGTTTTTTTATTGCCGTCTATTCCTGGCGCTTTTTCATTGCTAAGGTTATCTATAACTTTACATACTGAATCCCTGTTAACCGGCTTAAAACGAAATGATACATTACTAGGCTTAACATACTGAGATCTATCTAGGAACTTTATATCACAATTATGCTTTATATTAGTAATTTCCTCAGTAAATGTATTCGCAAACTTATTACATATATTATACATTGTATCCTTATTGCCTAAGTATTTCTTTATTATATCATCTATACTAGCTTTTTTTTTACCTATCCAACTATAAATTTTTTCCCAAATCTTTTTAGGATCACCATTACATTTTTTTAAACTATTAATTATTGTTCACCGGTTACTACCTACTCACGCGGATTTTTCGGGTTTGCCCGACTACTTTCACTCGACTAAGGGCTTCGTTCGAGTTCAAAACAAGTCGGGCAATCCCGAAAAATGCACGTGAGTAGTAACCGGTGAACAATAATTCATATGAATTCGTCCCACAAAAGTTAATACAGAAAAATATTACCATCTCTTGTACAAATGAAATGTTTTCTCTATAGTAAGATAATTACAATATGATATTAATTATGAGTTTGTCACAATAATCACCCAGATAAGAAAATATACCTACATTTCAGTTGACCCACAACATTAAACAATATATAAAATCCCAGCTAATAAAGATACAAAAGGATAATATTATCTACAAATACGATATTAAATCCATATAATAGCCATTGGATACATAAACATATTTATTTGCACCAGTTTAAGCGGAAAATTGGCTTGCCTATTTTCTCATTACTAGTAAACTTATCAAAGATTATTCTAGTTAAACGAGTCCCGACTTTATTATAAGGGAATAAGGTTTATGGGGTAACGTTTAAGCCACCTCGTTATATGAAACCGTCAGATTCGTATCTAGATATTTATTATGCAATATAAAATCAATAGGAAGTGTGTTTTTGCGTCTTTTTATGTTCTCGAGGTTTGCGAGCAGCTATAGATGAGTGAGTTCTTTGATTTCCGTATGAAGCAACGGTTTGGTATACTCCAACTATGTCATAATACCATGAAGAGTCAAACTTTAATGTCTTCGTTGGTATTTACCCTCAGTAGACCGCTTGTGACCACAACCCGTACCAGATCTTTTAGGAGGTTTTGATGTTATAGATACTATCGTATAAATTTACCGCGTTGCTATCTACAGATACTTTGCGTTTTTAACTGCCTCGTTGGTCTAGTAGTCCCAAGCGCGACTGCTGAGCATGAGGTCTTGGGTTCGATGCCGATTTCGAGGCCCAGGTCGTGCAAAAATGTTATTGGGTTTTCCGTTAGGAGATTCTCAGTAGCAGCCCTGAGTTTGGAATTGTGCCGTAGCCCATAAAAAAAAGAAAAAAAAGTTTAAATGGGACAAATTTAACAGAGAACCGACAGTTATTAAATTAAATGGAAAAAGAATACGGTCGTGAACAGGATTCGAACCTGCTCTTCTTCATTTTCCATTTAATATAATAACTTTAGAGTTCGCTAAGCATGCGTTAATGCTTTTCAAAGATTTATCTTTAATTGTTAAGGTAATTGCATCTTTACGATATTGTATTTCCTGCAAAGTTAGTAGTGTCGGTTCCGTTACCTGTATAGGGACTGAATAGATACCAATGGCATCGACAAAAGACGTGTTAAAATACGGATAAAGAATTCGTGATGGTGAGCAGAGGTCGAGATGGTTTAGTGGTCAGAGCGCCTGCAGGATTTATCCGGGAGGCACAGGTTCGAATCCTGCTCACGACCGTAATCTTTTTCCATTTAATATAATAACTTTAGAGTTTTATAAGCATGCGTTAATGCTTTTCAAAGATTTATCTTTAAGAGAACCGAAAGCTGTTATATCTGTTTTTATATGACATCTTGAACATTTTAGACCGGCATTTGTTTTTACAATTCTGGCGAACTAGGTAAGCGGTTCAGTAGAATCCACGGTAATATATTCTAAACTCAGGCTCTGCGGCGCCCAGTCGACTGTTTTCTTATTTAAATTAATCCTTTTAACTGTGCAGTTGGTCGTATCAATGGTTTGGTGCAGTTCTGAACAGAGTTATCTGTGAAGACGAAGCTCTTTGCTAAAGCTTACACTCTCCATACACTATGTAAAACAAGTGTATGTGAATTTAAATTTCTAACATTAACGTACGGAACGCACGTGACTAGAAACCGGTGAACAATAATTTGTATTTATTGTCTCACGAAAGTTATTATACAAAACCAAACTGTATACAACCAAAAAGGGTCCCTATTATGATCAGTGACTTTTCGAAAGTCATTTATTTTATTTTTTTATTTACTAGCAGGTGCCCGTGACTTCGTTTGCGCGACTAAAGGCAATCGATGTCCTTCCCCAAGATACAATCTATCTCCTTGCCAAATTTCATTACGATCCGTTCAGCTGCTTATTCGTGAAAAGGTAACATACAAACAAACAGTATTGTTCAATTTCGAAACTAGTTATGCAATCCCGAAAAATGCACGTGAGTTATTACTCAAGTGCATTATAGTTTGACTCGCGACATTGCCGCGGGCTCAGCTCGTGACTAAGGGCTTCGTTCAAGTTCAAACGTTCTAGTCGGGTAATCCCGAAGAATGCACGTGAGTAATAACCGTTAAACTATAATTAATATGAATGTGTCTCACGTAAGTTATTATATGAAACCAGAGTCACTTTCGCATTTATAATCAGATAGGACCAGAAGAAACCACGGACAGTCAGACGTTGGACATCAGAAAAAATACACAAAATTGAATCAACCAAAAACACACAGATTAAATTTCTTGAACTATCATTGTATAAGGTCCTAATTTATTAGGTAATTTCCTTTAAAAGGGTTGATATATAAGTCAAAGACATTCACTTAAGCTAATAATTAAATGGATATAACAAATTATTTGTAATTAACATATTACTAGGAAGACGAAAACTGCTCCTTGAACGGCGATCATTAAGAACAAAAAAAATTGTCAAATTTGAATTATGGCTTAAACGAATCCTTATCACTTACACAGTGACCCCCCCAAAGAAAATTACCTAATAAATTAGGACCTTATATCTTAGGATTTCGAGATTACCTACACATTATAATAACACTTTGCAGTATTCGTAGTCCTCCTGCGACCACGAACGCTGCAAAGTGTTCGAAACGTCAGGAAAAACAAAAACCAATAATACACGCGATTAATCCGGTTAAAAGTTGTTTTATTATAACTACCATAGATATAATGATTTTTTTATGTATATGTTAAGGCCATATAATGCCTACTAATTACTATTTTCTAACATTGAAAACTATATCTATAGACACGAACGGAGCTTGAACCCGCGGCAGACAGTCCGTGTCATCGCTACCGTGCTACCGTGTCGCTGTTCGCTTGTATTAATATTCAAGCTCCCTTCCATTAATCTTAAGGAGACGCCTGGCTATATCTATTAAGCAATTAAGACTTTGGAAGGGAGCTTGAAAGTTATTTTTATTCTATTTAGATATAATGTAACTATTTTTAATTGTATAATAACTGTCGTGAGGCATATTCATATTATTTATTGTTCACCGGTTACTACTCACGTGTATTTACTCACGTGTACTACACATTGCCGCGGACTCAGCTCATGGCTAAGGGCTCCGTTCGAGCTCGAAACTAGTCGGGCAAACCCGAAGAATACACGTGAGTAGTAACCGGTGAACAATAATTAATATTTTTAATTGTCGTCTACCTGCTATGATTACAAATCATAGCAGGTAGACGTTCTATAGTTTCTGTTCTATGTGTATTTGATTAGTACTGGTACACTCACCTCCCCTAATTTATCTACTGTAAAGCCACAGCATGTATATTTATGCTATGAAACTCCTAAAACAATTCTCACGGTTTCTATATCTATATTTTTGCGTCATACATACACAGCCTATTATAACTCAGTATAACAACAAGCTAATGTCAGTACCATGTCATGACGTCAGAGTCCTTGTTAAAAGTGATCTGTCGCTTCGTCAGCAACTGTTATGTTATAACGTTTTTTGATATAACGTGCTCGTTATATCGGTTCAACAAGAGACGTTTTTGTGACACTTTTTGTTGTTCAATAATGTATTTTGTTTAGAAAGAAAGTTAGGAAAGGCATTTATTCGGCACTGGACACAGTGATAGCACAAATAATAAATTTGACTCATAAAGCGTTACAAAATGCAGTTTGCTAAATATTTTCTATTATTATATCTATTCTCCAATTGTGACCAACAGATTGAATAATTACTACTAGTTATAGGAATATGTCGTAAGAGCCCATCAGCTTCTCCAGAAAAGTGAGTCTTTAAATTGTGCAGTTTCTGAACGTCATCCAAAAGCTTATTATTATGTATTCATCATGATCATCCCCCTGCCCTTATCCCAATGTATTTGGGTTCGGCGCAGCATACCTATATCTGGCATGCTGCTAAAGTTTTGGCTATTTTTTATGACCGGCCGCCTAATTATTATGTATTAGTGACTGAAATAAATCTCGAAAACTGATCCATTCCGAATAATTTCCTCTAAAAATAGGCAATTCAATTATTCGTAATTTTACAGAACACATTTCTTTCGAATCCACTGAAGAACATTCAGATACTACATTCTTACAAACATTTGATTTTACAATTTTCTCCAAAGTTTCCTTTTTAATTTAATAAAACACGAACAAAAAACTTAAACATGATCAAGTTGGACTCTCACCGTGGGAGAGCCACGCTTCGGCACGAATGGGCCGGCTCGACCGGATTGATACCACGGCCTCACAGAAAACCGGCGTGAAACAACGCTTGCGTTGTGTTTCGCCGAGTGAGTGAGGGTACCGGAGGCCCAAACCCTTTAAAAGGCAGGCAACGCACTCGCGACTCCCCCGGGGTTGCGGGTGTCCATGGGTGGCGGTAATCGCTTACCATCAGGCGAGCCGTCTGCTCGGTTGCACCTATGCCATAAAAAAAAAAAAAAAAGTATGCGCTGAGTGTGCCCGTACCAAATAGGTCATTGACTCAGCATATGCTGGGCGTATGACACCCAGTGCAGGTTTTCTTGTAGCCCTCCTCGGGTTCCGTTAGCTTCACCGTGGGTGACCAAGCCACGGCTACTAGAGCCCCCCTACCACGACAAGGTGGACGCCCCTGGGGGGGGTCACTTAAAACCCCTGGATTGACACATGGACGGACGGTTTACTTAGGTAGAATTTATATCTATTAAATCAGAGTAAGATTTAAACAATATTATGAAGTAAACACGAAAGCCGTCGAACATTTAGTTATTTGATGGCTTCCAGGAAAAATAATTGTTGTAACAGCTCAATATCTCTAGCGTGTATTATTGAGATAATTAGGTATGTATCACAGATATAAAGAAAAGGATATTTCTGTGAATTATATCTGTGATATTCACAGAAATATCCTTCTACCTATAGACACACATTAATACTTCAATGATACTCAACAACAAATTTTATGGAGTTTAAAAAGTGCAAACGTATACATGTTTGTGCTCGTGACTGTACCACTAAACGTTGTCACACACGTAACAGATACCAAGGAGCCTGCCTAGCCCTTTCCCAATTATATTGGGGTTGGCTTCCAACCAAACCGGATGCAGCCTAATACCAGTATTTTAAATAGAGCGAATGCCTATCTGACCTCCACAACCCAGTTACTGGGTAACACGATATCTCGTGGTATGACTGGTTGTCAGACTTTCAGGCCTCTGACTACCCGTAACGGCTGTCATAGTTCTTAATTTGACAACCGGGACCAATGGCCCATCCACAGAACGACCGCTGTAAGCGTAGCTTAACCTCGACTGATCTGAGCGGCTCTGTTACTTAGCCACGAGCCTCTCAGCGAGACAAACATGCAACAGATACCGTAGATATCATACTACTCAACGATATCTATAGATACTATAACTTTCACTCGCAGATACTGAAAGATAAAATAAAATATTATCTTCCCTGTGTGACACACTTAATCCAAGTACCTATATATATTGTGTATACGGCCAACAAGCGACATAATTACCCCCACGTCAATGTATCCGCGCTGGCTACAAATTGACCGGGATACCGGTGACGTCACTCAATACGTCACTATTCGCATACGTCACTGTAGTCCGTGTAACAAGGGATTTAACTACCACATAGTTACATGTTTAATTAGTTGTAATATTAAGGCCGGTCACACAATATCAAATATCTCACATAACATAATATAACATTACGCCTGTATTCCCGAAGGGGAGTACACAGTTGTACACCAACATTTCACCAATGTTGTTATTAAGTTCCATGTAATAGGTGAGCCTACTGCCATCTATCGGGCATAATTCTAGACTCCGGGCTGCTACTGAGAATTTCCCAAAAGAAAAACTCAATAACATTGCCCAACCCGGAAATCGAACCCGGCTCAGCAGTCGCGCTTGGGACCACTCTCCTAATGTTTGCGTGCCCAACAGGGTCCACGATGTACTACATTATTTTACTTACCATCTTCAAACACCATTGTGGAAAGCAAATAAAATTTTGAGTTTGAGTTTGAAGAAATCTATTCATTCTAGCCTCAAATACGCCAGATTGTATTTCACAGAAACACGGAAAAGCATGACTTTGAGAAGTCAATGGTGCCTTGGATTCGACCCTGCGACCTTTGACTTGTCAGTCCAACGGTCACACTAGGCTATCACTGCTTGGTAAATTAACGTAATTAAGTCACCATGAACCTATTGCCAACGGAGCACAATTCAAAACGTGGGTTACTATGCGCCTTTTTTAGAAGAAAAACCTAATAGATTGTTTCTCTTCGATTCGACGGCCATCGAACCCAGGACCAGTCAGTCCGTGATGGCTTGCACAGATTAATATCGTCGCTATTTTAATTATAGTAGGTTTTAACCCTTTCTTTAGTCTTATATTGTTTACTATGTGGTGCTCACGACTTCCTTTGCGTGACAAAAGTCTATGTCCTTCTCCAAGGTCTAATCTACCTCCTTGTCAAATTTCATTACGATCCGTTCAGCCGTTTAGTCGTGAAAAGGTTACAAACATACAAACGAACAGAGTTACTTTCGCATTTATAATATTAACATAACATAACATAGCATCACGCCTGTATTCCCCGAAGGGGTAGGCAGAGGTATACACAGTTGTACACCCACATTTCACCAATGCTGTTATTAAGTCCCATGTAATAGGTGGTGAGCCTATTGCCATCAATCAGGCACAATTCCATACTCCGGGCTGCTACTGAGAATTTCCTACCAGAATAAGTCAATAACGCTTTGCCCGACCCGGGAATCGAACCCGAGACCTCCCGCTCAGCAGTCGCACTTGGGACCACTAGACCAATGAGGCAGTTTTGAAGTATTACTTAACTGTAACGACACTTAAGCCACATTTTCTCTTAGTACCATATTTAGTCAAAGATGTCATTATACGATTGTTATGATACGTTTATCTTGAACTCTTCAAATTCAATCATCTTTGGTCAGAATAAACCGATTATGACGAAATAAAAATTTAATAATACTCCGAATTACGCACAATATGTTTGTGTCAAAATTATCCACACTAGATTTGTACCTTTTACGTGATGCTCGCACAAATAAACGACAAACAGACGAATAGTCAAAAATTTCTAAAATGGTGAATATGGGTTCTGATTCTGAAGCTTCCATTTACTACATCGACAATTTTTTTGGAAATCTCTTTAATTTGTATAATAAATTTCATGAGGCATATTCATATTAATTATTGTTCACCAGTTACTACTCACGTACATTCTTCTGGTTTGCCCGACTAGTTTCGAACTCGAACGCAGGCCTTAGTCATGAGCCGAGTCCGCGGTAATGTCGCGAACTCAACTCAGGAAGGAAGGAGTAGCTGGTGAACAATAATTAATCTCTTTAATGTACAGAAACTCCATCTCTACCGATTTATTATATGTATAGATTAGTCATTTTTATAATTATAATATAAAATCACCTGAACATCACTTCGATATATTCCATCCCTTACCAGAAATAAAATGAGAATATTCCCTCCCACTCTTAATACTAAAAGCTGTCCAAATACATTACCAATAAAATGTAAATACCATTTACGGATAACCCCTCGGGACCATCCGGGTAATACGTCGCCAAGTCCGCGAGTCACCAGTCGGGCGTGAACCGACTGACTTCCGGCCCAACAGACCCCGACTTCTGTATCTTGTTTGATTTGGAAAATCAATAGCGGTCTGAATGCCGTTATTTCGGTTCGTTTCCTCTGAGACAGGAGTTTTAGTACTTTAATAATCTTATATTTAAGTTTGATTTTTATGAATAGTTAACATCAAATCAAAACAAATTATATATTTTGCAGAAAACACTGTTACGATGGTGTTATGAAATGTACATATTACAAGTGATTCTACCGTAAGGCATGCAAAGTGTATCAAAATCAATAACGTACAATAATGATTTATCAAAATCGAGATTAACATTGAAAAATATGAAATTAGATAAAAATATTAAAAGATAAAAATTAAAACAAACGTCCTTCTTAAAATTATAATAATTATGTCAACACAAATTCTTTTTCATTAAAGAACTCAGTCACGCTGTAATATGCTCTGGCAGTCAGTACGAAGTTTATTTCATAATAAGATGAAAATGCTGTCTAACTAAATGCATCGTAATACCCGTTTTATAGATGGAGCTACTGCCTATCTGACCGTGTTAAGACTGGTCGAACTTTACGGCACCTATCCGTAACGACCTTAATTTAATCTGTTGGCTCGCTAATTACTAGACACAATAGATTTTTATTGTTATGAAGTAAAATTTTATACTCATCCCATTCGAAGAGTTAAAGATACATGATCTTCATTTATCAATAGGTACTGACAGTTTAACATGCTCTCCGAGGCACGGAGAGGCCTCGATACGGAAATTACGGTCACACATCTACAGACTTACCTCGGCAAGCACTTCTTAACTTCGATCAATCGAGATCCTCTAAAGTAAAATAAGTAGTAATAAAAAGGAAAAGTGCGAGGACGAGTCGTGCACCGAGGGTTCCGTGTATTTAACATTACTGGATTTTATAAACCATGAAAGCACCAAACGCTACTCACAAGAAATGTCAAATTGAAGTACAAATATAACTTTGAGTTGTTTTTTTTTACCATACGTCAATATACGACACGGTCGATAATCCAACTGATAACGAAGCCTGATTTTTTTACAGCTCGAAAGGACCGTAGGACCATGATACCGCCATGCGTTCCTGAGAAAAAGGGTCTTGACAAACGGACAGACAGACGCCCAAAGAAGTGAGGGTTGGAGAGCGAAAAATATAGTAAAGACTAAAATACAGTAGGTACCTACAATTATTATTTCGTGCGTAACATTTCAAAATATAATTGACATTTCATATCCATACACTATAATTCCCGAAACTATAAAATTCAGTATAAAACTTCAATTTAATTATAGCTCCAACGTAACTGACAAGTCTAAATTAATGGCTACACAAGAAATTACATGTGTAACACCGCCATTTTTTATTTAGGCTATGATCATCACTTGAATTCTTTATGATGGTAACAGCAGAGTGATATATAATAAACAGTGTGAAGGATAGCACAGTAGACAACAAAAAAAAATTATAATAAAATCTCACATTACGTCAATATACAATTGTAAATAACTTTTTTTTTTTTTAAAGAGTGTCTGTGGAGTTTCTTGCCGGTTCTTCTCCATAAGATCAAGTTCTTGGAACTGTGCGTTGAAATCCTAGCTTTGATGTTTCATAAGTGCCTGTAATCTAGTTTATTTGAAAAAAAAAATTGAACCGCTGCCACCGAATATAATAAAAGTGTGAGTCTTTCTCGGGCACTGAGGGTTTCGCGTAATAGATCTTGACAGACACACAATTAAGTGATCTTGCAAGGATTTATTTTGGGGACCGGGACCCTAGAAACATTTAGTACTAACTATAGTTTAAACAACGCATACAATACGACAATGCTTTCAGAACCTGTAAATAAAGCAATGTTTTCAGGTAATATGCTTAGAGTATAACATGACATCTCGCTTGTATTCCCAAAAGAGGTAGGCGGAGGTTACACAGGTAACCTATGGCTACCCCTCTAGCTATTTTGTTGATACGTCATACATGGCACCAACATCTAATACTTTTAAACGAGCAATTCTTGTATATGTATAATCTGAATCTCGGAAACGGCTCGATTTTCATGATATTTATAGCATGCAGGGGGTTTTCGGGGGCGATAAATAGATCTAGCTAGGTTTCATTTTAAGAAAACGTCGGTCATGCAGGTACTATTTGTTTATAGTATAAATGTATAAATCTTCCAGGAAAACAGTGATGGATGATTACAAATACCTAGACAAATCGACTTGGCAATTTGTTTATATATATATATATACGCTGTCCCGTTCCGGTTTCCGCTTCTGCCGTCTAGTTGTCTATGACAAATTACATACAATCGCGTACTGAAGGAAAATTTGCAAGTGTGTGTAAAGAGTTAATCATTCAATCAAAAGTCATTGGTTGTTCGATATCAACACGTCACACAAGTTATTTCTAATTGACGCCTATCTAGGACGAACGTCGGCCGTAAAATATGCCTCCGACTGTATGTTAGAATTTTTGGAAGCGTGCGTAGTCGTGCGACGCCGTGCGAAGCTGTGCGGCGCCGTAAGAAGCCGGGTGGGTCGCTAGTTTAAATAAAAATACTCCATGTTGTCCACAGTATAATAATTACAAACGTGTACTTGAACCGAATTTTACATGGTGTTTATGTGTTAATAAATGGTTATAGGTTTTATTCAAGTAATTTCATGGTAGGTTAATATTTTCATATGTAATTAAAGGCGAGCACACATGTAATATATCGAATTAATACTTGATTTTCATGTTGAAGTGGTTAGTGGTATATTCTTAAAAATCACGGATTTGTACAGTGACTTTTGTTGCTGACTGTACTTATTATTGGGTTGGGATAAGTTTTTGTATAAAAACTTTCGTGAGACATATTCATATCAATTAATGTTCACCGGTTACTACTCACGTGCATTTTTCGGTATTGCCCGACTAGTTTCGAACACGAACGGAGCCCTTAGTCATGAGCTGAGCCCGCGGCGATGTCGTGAGTCAAACTCTCAATCCAGTTTGACTCGCGGGCAATCCCGAAAAATGCACGTGAGTAGTAACCCGTGAACATTAATTGATAGGATAAGTTTGCTTTGACCAAATTAAACTTTGACTTCATATAAGATATCGTTAAACGTTTAAAGAAAAAAAAACTTTTTTGCCTTGTTGTTGAGATGACTGCATCGTTGGTCAAGCACGGCTGCTGAGCGTCCCGAGTTCGATTCCCGGCTCAGGCAATGTTATCGAGTATATCTCAGAAAAATCTCAGATTTTTGAATTGTGCCCAGTTATTGGCACAACTCTGGCACGGCTTGCGAGTTAATACATTGGACTTCACAATCGTATCGGTATCGGTAAAATTTGGGTGTACAACAGTACACATATTTCTGCCTTATCCTTCGAGAAACACAAGCTTCGTGCTATCCAGTATCATCACGCTTGTATACCCCCGAGGTAGGCAGAGGTGTATACATTTGTATACCCACATTGCACCAATGCTGTCATTAAGTCACAATCATAAATGGTGAGCCGATTGCTATCAACCGGGCGCAATTCCAAACTCCGGGCTGCTACTACAATCTAATGTAATAATAAATTATATCATTATTAAATTAAAATTACAGTTTAAATGAGTAACCATGGAGTTTCTTGCCGGTTCTTCTCCATAGGAAGCGACTTTTTGGAACCGTGCACGTAAATTCTGACTTTTCATAAGTGCCTTTGTATGGTTTATATGAAATAAAAACCTTTGACTTTGACTTTGAAAAAAAAACATAAATAAATTGAAGTGTCTGTTTGTAATGTCAAAATAATAGTTTTTTTTCAACTCATACTGTTATTTGCACGGTACCTATGCCTAAAAATCAGTTTTTTAAATGTTTGCCTTTCTGAATATCTGTTTGATCCGGCTAATCTTCGAAACGGTTGGACCGATTTTGATAAGATTTTACTTGAGATACTTGACTATATTAGGAGTAACTTAGGCTTATTATAATATAATTCTACGCGGGTGAAACCGCGGGGCACAGCTAGTATTCTATATTCTAATATAAATAACTAGCTGATGCCCGCGGCTTCGCCAACGTGGATGTCGGTTATCGCGACCGAAAGTAATCATGAAGTTTAATCCCGTTCCCGCTTTCCAATTACCGCTTTATAATTGCCCATTTTTTTAATATTATAATGGATAGATTATTTTATCCTTAAGAGATAGACATATGCCTTTTCTGTAGACCTATATAAGATACACAATTCCACCATAATTTATTTTGTTATATCTCAAAAAGTTTAAGCAGCGTTTTCGTTGAAAGCTCCCAGACGGCTTATTTTTTTCCGACATCTCCATCAAATATCATTATATTTTAGCCAATGTATACAAAATTTGGAAAATTATATACTTAAACTTTCCTCGAGATCCACTCTATCCATTGGTGAAAAGAGCATGAAAATTGGTGCAGTTGTTTTTGAGTTTATCGCGAACAGACAGATAGACGCGGCGGAGGACTTTCTTTTATAATGTGTAGTGATAGTGATACATATATAGTCATCCTGTACTATATTTGTGTCTAGCAAATCAACCCTTTCACAGACCATTTCGTATGCAGCTTGTATAATGACGTCATCTAAAAAGATATAAATAAAACAGGAAGTCAGTGCCACGTGAATAACGCCCTGTAGACACGCATAGGGTGTGATTAAAGAATAATAAAACTTGACTCTGATTTGACGTCAAACAGCTATTTAGATTCGATCTAAATCAGAATAAGTTTGTAATGTTGGTGAGCCCTGTAGTTAATCCACCTTTAATCAATCTTTACCAATAAATAAACTTGAAGTTTCTGTAAAATTTTGATGAAAACTGCTATATAATACAATGCTAATCATAAATCACTGTCTTCAGATTTTTTGTCTGTCCTTCCATTTCGTTATCTTGCTGGGTTCATCAATTTGTCTAATCAACCAAAGTTGTGGACATGAAAATAGGTGGTGAGCCTACTGCCAATTACTGGATGGTTCCAAACTGCATGCTGCCACTGATAATTTCCTAACGACAAAAACCAACACGACAATATATTAATTCTTACTGGAATAAAATCTCTCTCGTCTAAAAATTTCCAAACAGTAAAACCCAATTACACTTTACCCGACCCGGGAGTCGAACCCATGATCTCACACTCAGCAGCCGCGCTTGCGGCCACTAGATCAATGAGGCAGTTGGTACTTGGTATAAGCAATTTTGGACCCATACGACAATACATTAACTGATCATCATGATCATCCCCTGCCCTTATCCCAATTTATTTGGGGTCGGCGCAGCATGTATTCTACTTCCACTTTATAAATGTTTTTAAAACTGCATGTTCATAATGTTTTGGCAATGTTTTATGACCGGCCGCCTGCCTGACGTCAACGCTCATTACAAAAAATTACAACAAAAAAATTAAATCAGTGCACGCTGATGGTAAAGTTGAAACAGGAAGTACTTGTATTCGGAGCGTGTAGCGTATCATACGCGCCGAGATAAAACAACTGGCGCCGTGTGCCGCTCGCAATTATTTATTTGAATGCCGTGATGCTATTCATGAGAGGCAGCGTTTTTTATAGAAGCTGTTTACTCTCGAGACTGCCTCGTTGGTCGGGTTCAATTCCCGGGTTGGGTAGTGTTATTGGGTTTTCTGTTTGAAAAGGTCAATGAGCACTTTAGTATAAAAACTGTACCCACGCTGTACAGAAACAAAATAGTTTAGTTTTTAGAGTTTACGATAATATACAAGTTTGTGAGGGTAGATGGATGTTTATTACTCTTTCCCGCAATAACTACTAAACGAATTTGTATGAAATTTGGCACACAGATAGTTTATAGCCTCGATTAATACATAGGATACATTTTAGTCCTGTTTAATGTTCCTTAATCATAAAACGCTGACCGCTTATGACTTAGTACAATGCAAGGGAAGCGGAAAAAACCAAGCGCTGAATTTGAGGTCATAAATAACGTCCACATCCTTATCTATGACAGGTATTGTTTACTTATGCGAGCCCCTGATTTACACTTGTTAAAAATGCAATCACACACCATGTGTGTTTGATGGCACGCTATCTACTGCAGGGTAATCGCGCAATTGACTTGCAATCACAACAGCTG
Organism: Xylocampa areola; assembly: GCA_935421205.1. Lineage (NCBI taxonomy): Eukaryota > Metazoa > Arthropoda > Insecta > Lepidoptera > Noctuidae > Xylocampa > Xylocampa areola. The sequence goes on from OW285220.1 coordinate 14,666,328, forward strand.
TGTATGTCTAACTAAACAACAAATCTACGAAAATCTAGTTAACATAAAATAACTGCACTGTTTTACCCGACTGCTCAAAAAGGAGTGTTGTGTTTTTAGGGTTTATGTATATATGTTTGTGAGTTTATTTATTCCACTGTAACTTCTTAACGCCTGGACCGATTTAGATGTATAGTGTATCGATAGAATCATTACATTATCCCGGGTAACATAGACGAGTAATATTAGAAACGACCATAGGTACTTCTTAACTTAACAAGGTAAGCCCATCGAGCTTGGGCTCGATTGATTCATCTTGAAAGCTTATTTTAAATATTTGTTTTTACAACAAATTTTATTTATATTTATTTTAATTTACTTTTTTGATTACAGAATGCATTAATTACCTTAATTTTGAGTATGAATGTAGATGGCTATAAAAGTAGATATGACTAGAAAAGGAGTGAATGACGATATGACAGCTAATAAAGATGTATGGAATAAGAATAGATGCTGCGCCGACCCCAAATAAATTGGGATAAGGGCAGGGGGATGATGAAACCAAAGGTTCACGGCAAAAAAAAATTGCTAGTGATAAGCACTGTTTCCGAAAAGTAGCGATGTTAGCGGGCACTATGTATCGATGTCTGCTGCGAATTGAGGTAATTTATAAAAAATAAACCCACCTGCCGCCGTGACGTCAGACATGAACCGAGTACCTACTAATTTACACTAAGGCAAATAATATCACTCTATAATTATGTACTGTTATGTTATGGTGCACTCCTACGGACGCGGGCAACTAAGCCCCCAAATTGATTGACAAAATACTATGGTTTAATAATATCACTAATTATTAAACCATAGTATTTTGTCAATCAATTTGGGGGCTGAGTTGCCCGCGTCCGTAGGAGTGCACCCTTAAAATGGAATTCCTACACGTGGCCCCTGGGTGGTGCAAAACAGGCAACACAACTCTGGTGGAAGGCTTCGGCCGCGGCTGGTTACCATCCACCTATCGAAGCCATGCCTAGCCGTGTTTCGGAATGTAGTCCACTGCAACTATTGTGGGAGACGGGTCTGGGCAGTTGCATCAACTCCCCAACTGTCGTTCTCCCCAAATCTATCCACTCTACTTAAACCGAATAGATTTGTTCTGGATCTACGTGCTCAATCTTCGGCCACACCGTCGCTTAACATCAGGCAAGTTGGTGGCCAAACGAAGATCAATTGGGAATAGAAAAAAAATGTTGAAATATTTTCATATAAAACATAATATTTTATCGTACACTTTGATAGCCACAGCCTAACTTACACAGCGGCACAACTTACGAATACAAGCCACAGCATATCAGTATTCAGTGCGGACAGACAGCTAAGTAACGAGCATGTGGAAACGAATCGGCTTATTTATTTTATTAGCGTTTCGTATTGGTATACGAAAACGAATTTCGCCAACTCCCGTTTCGAGTTTCGCCAAGACTAATTTTATTTTTGTATATAGTTATTCTGTGTGTTGTGTTTCTGGGAAGTGTTTTGGCGGAATTAGGGGTAGGCACGGTTAGTAGTAATCCAATTGATGATAGGTACATGTTATTGAAGAATACTTATTTTTCTTATAACAAAACGAAATTGCAGTGAATATGAAGTCTCGAGTTCGATTCTCGGGTAGGGCAAAGTGTTATTGTGTTTTTCTGGTAGAAAATTCTAAATAGTCCAGAGTTTGGAATTTTGCCCTTTTCATGGCAATAGGTGCACCACCTTTAACATAGAAATTAATAATATAATTGACTAGCTGATGCCCGCGTCTTCGATGTCAGATATCGTGACCAAAAGTAATCATGAAATTTTGATCCCGGTCCCGCTATCCAATTACCGCTTCATAATTGCCCATTTTTTTAAGTATTAAAATGGATGTAGTTTGTTTTCCTTAAGAGATAGACATATGCCATCGCGGACTTTTATGTAGATTTATTTAAGATACACAATTCCACGATACATCATTTTGTTATATCTCAAAGGGTTTAGGCAGCGCACGCCATAATAGCTCGCAGATGGTAGACTTTTCCTACTTACTTGACACTTATCGTCATATTTTGGACAATTCACACAATATCTTTATAAATTGTAGCCTAGGTGTTATTCTGATGTATAAGCTATATTATTATAAAGTTTCATTAAAATACAATTAGTAGTTTTTACGTGAAAGAGTAACAAATTCCATCCTTACAAATTCCATCCATACTTACAAACTTTCGCGTTTATAATATTAGTAGGATGAAACTTGGGTGTACAACTGTGTACACCTCTGCCTATCCTTCAGGGAAATACAGGCGTGATGCATTGTGTTATAAAACAACGTCTATCTGTAAATCGCAGTTTTTCCTTCAAGTCAACTTTATTCCGAATATTAATTTTAGTACTTTAATTTTTTTCATCTCCGCTGTTTACGCCGTTTTACCGTAAATTGTTAAAGCGCCATCTCTGGACGTATGCGCGAACCTTTAGGTCGGTCGATTTCGATAAAATCTGTGGGTTAATTGCGCAACTAACTTGCAATCATAATACATATCAATTTGCTATATACATTGCGCTGTATCTAAAAATTTTAAATCCTATAGCAGGTGATATAGGACTAATAAGAATGACGCAGTGTATATTGTTTAATACAGTTCCGCAATTACCGTGCTGGTTACCGTCTCCCGCCGCTACTCCTCATCATGAATTACTAGATTGCGTACCGCTCCTAAGTGTTCGAACATTTAGACTTGCTGTGATGACGCGGGGTTCTCACTCTAGTAACCGTGTGTGCTCATCAATTTGACGCTGCGTACCAATCAAGCTGTGGCAGTTTGGTGTTGCTCATTTCAGAAGGTCCACGAGTTGGCTGGCTTTAGGGTGCACCTTTGGCACGTTTATTAAATTTTGGTGTGAACACGGTGTACTCAAACTTCTGCTTTATTAAGGATAAATCTTTGAAAAGCATTAACGCATACTTAGCGAACTCTAAAGTTATTATATTAAATGGAAAAATAATACGGTCGTGAGCAGGATTCGAACCTGTGCCTCCCGGATAAATACTCCAGGCTTTTTTACCACACTAAGCCATCTCGACCTCTGCTCACCACCATTATCTCTTTTTCCATTTAATATAATAACTTTAGAGTTCGCTAAGCATGCGTTAATGCTTTTCTAAGATTTATCCTTCATTGTTAAGGTAATTGCATCTTTACGACATTGTATTAACTGCAAAGTTAGTCGTGTTGGTTCGGTCACCTGTATAGGGACTGAATAGATAGCAATGACGTCGCCAAAAGACGTGTGAAAATATGGATGTAGAATTCACGGTGGTGAGCAGAGGTCGAGATGGCATAGTGTGGTCAAAGCGCCTGTAGTATTTATCCGGGAGGCACAGGTTCGAATCCTGCTCACGACCGTATTCTTTTTCCATTTAATATAATAACTTTAGAACCGCGAATTATTTCTTAACGCCTAAAGAGTATTTTTTTCTGTTAACAGCTTTTTAGTCTTAACATTTTCATAATCTCCACTTTAGACTCATCTAACCCTTCCTCTTAGAAGCCGTAACATTATATTAATGAATAGTATATAGTTTTATGGGCCATTCTGCTTTAAAGTGATAAGACATTAATTACTGCTAGCATACATAATTGCTGACATTAAACCCAAGTCATTATACTGTATGGTTAAGGCAGATCGCTTAAACATACATACACACAGATAAGTTTGATCATATTTAAGTCCCGTTATTAGATATCTACTGAAATCCGTTTGCCTGATACCAACTTTATTAGTATAAATTAATATTAAGTCCTATTTTTAATGAGTTTCTAATATTATAAACAATTTGTTTAGATTTTGAAACGAATTACACAATTTATTTGAGTTAAATTACATTTGCATCAACTTTTAGAACAGGTGAAGTATTAATCCACGTGCGTTTTTACTCGCAGTACATATGCTTCATCTTTATAATTCCGGTAAGAATACATTTATATTATAGTAATAAATAAATGTGGTCGTTAACAAAACGTCAGAAGTCCGTCTGCCAGCGAGCAATTGAATGAAGTATTTTGAGGATTAAAATTACAGACCACTTATGGAACACCACACTTCGTTCTAAAACTCGAATTGCAGACATAGACCACACAGCTGCCAAATTAAAATAGAACTGGGCTGGTCACATCTGCCGTATGAGTTTAGGGCTAGGAGTACGGCGGATGAGTTATGAGCCAAAACAATAACAGAGTGGGTTTCGGACACCAGGAGACGGCAATGCAGTAGGCCCGAAAGAAGATGGCGGGATAAAAAAAAGTCTTAAAATAAAACTATTGATTTTGCAATGAAATTTACATTTACAAAGAAATTAAGATAGCACTTTAAAATTACTAAAAGTATTCAGTCTTGCAGATAATTAATAAGTTATTTGACATAATAAAGCATCTTCATTCAATGTAACACTACTTAAAAAAAGTTAGACCACCCCAAAAAATAAAAGAAAACTTTTAAATTCATGAAAAAAACGGTCGGAAAGTATCCAGCCAAATCTGGTTTTAATTGCTTCGAGCCGGTAATTTTGAGCGTCTCGAACCAGTGAAAGTCAATGATCGCCTTTTTAGAAAAAAATAAAACTTTTTATACTCACGAAGTTGGGAACACTGTTTTATATTGAAATCCCCATTTTAAAAATTTTGGGGATCGTTTATAATCGGTGTCAGTCCAACGGTCATACCACTAGGCTATCGTTACTCCGTTTTAATTATATTTAATTATAAGTTACCTTTGTGAAAGAAAAATAAATCATATTTTATAAAAACACTACATTTAGTAATATCTTAGGTTTGCGCGATCACTACACATTATAATAAAACAACTTTTAACCGGATTAATCGCGTGTATTATTGGTTTTTTGTTTTTCCTGACGTTTCGAATACTTTGCAGCGTTCGTGGTCGCAGTCCTCCTGCGACCACGAACGCTGCAAAGTGTTTACATGAAATCTGATCACTGATGTGATGATAATTATGATTAATAATGTGCGGACACATTAATTTAAAGGACTTAATTTGTATCTTTTTATTGCAGGGCTGCGGTAGACTATGCCTAGACATTTTAATTTCTTCATTCTTTACCTACCAATAAAATACTAGTTGTTTTCCCGGGTCTTAGACACATATAGACAAACACACTTGCACATTTTCAAAATAGTGATATCAAATTTTATTTAATATTTAGTTGAAGTTTTGAATACCTATTAGTTACACAACCGTCGATAATATAGGTAATCCAAAAAATAACTCTAATTAAATATAAAAATAATGATATTCTAAATTAGTTTATCATAATTGCTAAATCTCACGTCCGAGCATATATCTTTGTCCACAAACTTGTCAAGTTTATAAAAGTTTTAATGTATTGGATTTTACGGTTTTATCAACATAGCATCATAGCATCACGCCTGTATTCCCCGAAGGGGCAGGCAGAGGTGTACACAATTGTACACCCACATTTCACCAATGCTGTTATTAAGTCCCATGTAATAGGTGGTGAGCCTATTGCCATCTACCGGGCACAATTCCAAAGTCCGGGCTGCTACTGAGAATTTTCTATCAGAAAAACTCAATAACACTTTGCCCGACCCGGGAATCGAACCCGAGACCTCATACTCAGCAGTCGCGCTTGGGACCACTAGACCAACGAGGCAGTTTTTTATCAACAAATTATGTAAAAAAATATATTATATGTAAAATCGATAAATGTGTTGACAAAATGAACCATGTAATGTGACGTCCTAATATCATCAACAAGGCAAATGAAACGCCAAAAATATATATAATATCATGCAATAACGTACAAACATTTATTTAAATAAAATATAAAAATTGTTTTATCTTAAAACTGTTATAATTTATCACACCATTTGAAACTCACAAAATGGCTGACGCTCAACTGACATCGAATCCAATATAACATCGACGTAAAAATAAACAACTATATCTTTTACGCAACAAAAAATATTTTCTCAGAAAGAATATTCGGCTTTATCAGTCCAAATTTAACAGTTCACTAGCCCAGAAATCATTTACGAATAGTCGAAAGATTGCTTTCCGAAACTTGTTTTCGAGCTAAAATATAGTTTATATCTATAGAGCAAAACAGTTGTATAAAGGTGCACCCACATCGTAACATTCACATTTAATTAACATTTGGCTGCGAGCGTTCGTGCAGTGTGCATGTTAAATACGTTAAACCGAGCGATTATGAAGCTTATTCACGGGTAGACTAGTCTTTGCCGGTTGGCATAGTGGTCGAGAGCTCAGTTTACGCAGCGCGTGTGAATGAGTCTCGTTCAGAACAATTTATATTTGTTAGACAGATATTAAATACGATATACGGGTCTGAGCGCTTCAGATTTGTATAGGTATGTAACAGATATTTATATATATATAAGGGAATTTCCCACAGTAGAGACACATTTCTTTTATTAAGGTAAAGTATAATTCTATATAGAAACCCAGTTTGAAATTTAGCCCAATTTAAATGATAATAGGCTCACCACCAATTACGTGTTAATAGTCGCATTGGAGTAATATATATATATATATATATATATTAATTAAGTGAATGCTCGCTTGCGAATGCTCGCGCACGAACGGTAGAGATAGGATTGGACCTTTAAATATTATTTTTATTTATAGATGAAAACTGTTAACTGATACAGTTTAATGTTCTCTAAGACTAATCATAGAAGATGGACTACCATCAAAACCAACCAGCCTTTTGATGTATCGAATTGGAATCAGAGTGGCCTCCACAGGAAATTTTATTCGAAGTAATTTCCTCGGATTCTTAGTATCTGCTAGTATGGAAATAGTGATGTACGATAACTGGTATTGGTTTCGGCAAATTGGTGTCTTTAAAAGTTATTGGTCTCGATTTTGATACCAAGTATTTTACATGTTTAACTAGTAATAGCTGTAGTGAACAACTTATTGTCTGTTGCAAATAAAATGTTTGTCGTTCACTAAATGATTAAAACGAATCCATCTACCAATATCTAAGTGATAGGCTGGCTCAATCGGATGATAGACACAGTTATAGCAAACAAAAAAAAAGCATAAATGAATATAGAGATTGCAACTACTGAAGTTGAAGTTTCTCTGCAACACAACATTGAATTTTGTAAAGTTTTCATACTACCGTCGGCACTACTATTGTGTTAATGAATTTATAATTTTCAGCCTCACTGGTCTAGTATACGCAAGGCCGATTGATAAGCGTGAGATCCTGGGTAGTTAATTCCTAGATTAAGCAGTGTTTTGGAGTTTTTATCTTGGGAAATTATTTAAAACGGGCCGAACATCATCTATTACATAGGACTTAATAACCATTTGATAAATCGTGGGTAAAAGTACACCTCTGGCTAACCCTTTGATATTTAAGAGTTAATATTGCACACTGAAAGCTAGTGTCGTACATTAGCCGAAACCAAGAATGAGTCGGTATCGGCCGAAACCACTGTCATCTAACATTATGACCATTCGACGTTATCCACGTATTAAAAAGCGCAAAAAGCCTTTGAACTCAAACGATTTCTGTGGTCGTATGTAAATATACATTTTCCTGTACCGGTCCGATTGCGAAAAAACGAAATTGGTTTTAAATGTAAAACCTCTTTGGTCTTTGTGTATAATAAGACTCGGTTGTGTGTTTATATGGTATTTGTCGAAAACCTTTTTGTTTTTACCGATGAACTGAGTTCGGATTGGATTCGGTAGGGTTGTGTTTTATGTAGATCTAGTAGGGTTAATAATTATGTTTTACAATATGATGTTCTAATAATTTTCTTATTTGATGTTCTGTGAGGACGGTTGATAGAGATGTATGGAAGAAAAAAACGTGCTACGTCGTCATTAAAGACATTAGTACGATGAGTATATATCTTGTATATTTATTTATTAAGGCACAATAAACAGCCACAATATAACATATAACATAGTTCTAAATACAAAAAAAATATATTAACAATATTGTGGCCAACTACATTATCCACATATATACATGTGTATCCGGAAGGCGCAGGTTCAAATCTTGCTCACGACCATGCCTTTTAACAACTACGTTTGGGGTCGGCACCCAATCTAACCGGATGCAGTATTTCACATGAAGCCACTGCTTATAAATAGTTATATATATATAAATATTTATATGTTTATGTATACTTCTATACATATATACATATAGTATATCTAATAGTACACTGCAAACTACCCTTTATAAATTCCTTATTTTTTCTTTCCATCCAATGATTGTCTGGAAGAAATTCCTTTTAGTGATAAGACTGGGGCTAAGTTAAGGGGGCTGCGTCCATAGGAGTGCACCCTTAAAATGGAATCCCTGCACGTGGCCCCTGGGTGGTGCAAAACAGGCAACACAACCCTGGTGGGAGGCTTCGGCCGCGGCTGGTTACCACCCACCGGACGAAGCCATGCCGTGAAGCGACCTAGTCGTGTTTCGGGATGTATTCCGGTGCAACCGTTGTGGGAGACGGGTCTGGGCAGTTGCATCAACTCCCCAACTGTCGGTCTTCTCAAATCTATCCACTCTACTTAGAGTGAATAGATTTCTTCTGGATCTACGTGCTCCATCCTCGGCCACACCGTCGCTTAACATCAGGCGAGTTGGTAGCCAAACGTAGACACATTTTGGATAAAAAAAGGCCGCCATTTGTACTGTCCTTGTTTGTGTTTGTCTCTGTTTGTATGTTTTTTCAGTGTCCAATAAAGTATAATCTATCTATCTTATCTAAACTATACAACCTAGTTATTGGGTAACACTATTGTTCGTGGTAAGGCTCGTTGTCAGACTTTCAGGCACCTGACTACCAGTCAAAAGAAATGTCTGTATTTAATGCCTATTCTTATTCATTGGAAGCGGTATTTTCGAACGTGGCAAGTTTAACTTCCGTCGCATCACATTTATTGTGGAGGAAATCGATACGCCGTAGGTAGAGGGTTACAATTAGGGTAACTTAGTTATCTGGGCGTCTTGAGTATCTACCGAACCAAGAGTATTTTTAAACAGCTTCACAATAGAGTACACAGATGAATATTTCAAGAGCATTAGCGCATGCGTAGCAAACTTAAAAGTTATAAATTTACTTGGAAATATAAATATAGTCATAATCGAGATTTGAACCTGAAACCTCGGATATAAAGATATAAAGGTGTGTTCTCGAAATAAAATAAATTTTACTTGTTTATCGTGGTTTATTTTACTTTTAAATCCCACATTTATGTTTATAATATTCTTCTTAGATAAATGCATTGTTGACCAATTATATGTACAGTAGATTGAAATAATTTTAAATAAACTGTTGAGACGCCTGACACCTTAGTCCTCCTGCGACCAAGAACGATGCAAAGTGTTCGAAATGTCAGGAAAAACAAAATCCAATAATACACGCGATTAATCCGGTTAAAAGTTGTTTTATTATAATGTGTAGTGATCTCGAAAACCTAAGATATTACTATGGTTCTTCTATCTTTGTCAATAATATATTTTTTAAATGGATGCAAATAAATATAATGTCTATCTACTTCTATAAGTAGCTAGATATTGTATTTATTTACATCCATTGTAATGGACTTCCGCAAAGTAACGCCTAAACGTAATCAATTTTTTAAAGTTTATGTTTACATATTTGTGCTCGTGACTGTACTGAAATCTGTCAAATATTATCAACCGATCATAAACAAAGCACGTACTTATAGACAAGGGCAAACATGCTCTATCAGCTACCACCTCCATCATCAAAACAACAAATCCCTAAGAGGGCCCAAAATGTATGCAAATTCGGCATTCTCCACCGTACAGCGGGTGAAGATAATATTCGTGTGTCCGGACGGACGGACGGGCGGACAAAGCTTAATTTACATAATACCGCCTTTCCTAACGTTGGTAAAAGATACCTATGTGTTAACACTTGACAGTTCGTTAGTGTATATTTTAGTTCATTTTTTGGTATTAAAAATGTTTGTAGACAAAACATATGATTGCAAAAACAATTTTTTTTTCTTTCCTTGTTTTTTCTTTATTTCAGTGTTGTTCACAATGCCTTTTTATAAAGTGTATGCTTTAGTTTTACTGTCCTATTTTCATGGATTCTATTATAACAGTTTTTCGGCGGAGGGGCTCCTTGGCTATATTAACAGCCGGTAAGATCGATCGATCGATCGAGGTTAAGCTGTGCTTGCCACGGTCGATCTGTGGATGGATGAACATCATTTCATACCGCGAGCCCTCGGAGAGCACGTTAAACCGTCGGTCCTGGTTGTCAAATTAAGATCTATGACAGCCGTTACAGGTAGTCAGAGGCCTGAAAGTCTGACAGCCAGTCATACCACGAGATATCTTGTAATCCAGTAACTGGTTTGTGGAGGTCAGATAGGCAGTCGCTTCATGTCAAATACTGGTATTAAGCTGCATCCAGTTTAACTAGAAGCCGACCCCGATTTAATTGGGAAAAGGTTAGGCAGATTTTCATTATGAATGTTGGTCGTATCATCATCGGACAATCAGACGCATGGCAATACGCCACCCTTATATGGTAAATATTCCACGAAGCGTTTCGCGAATAGTATTATTATGCGCACCACAAGAAATGGAAGTATATGTTTCTGAATAGGTAGAATCTGGTGGTCTTCAAGGGTTGAGTGAACAGGTTTCTGCTGGAGAAGCGTGTTCCATCGTCACCATCACTTAACACCAGTTAACGTGACGATTATCAAGAATAATGATGAATTTATGTAATTAATAAAAACTTTTCAAAGGAATTTCTGACAGACTGGTCGACACTTCGCGTGACCAGAGGGCTGGCCTTTTTCTTGGTCAGAGAATTAGCATTGCCATTCAACGTGGCAATGCCAGTCTTCTGGGCACATCACCGGATGACAGCGATGCGGAGGAGTACTTCGACGCCTTAATCACGTTTTTCCTTTTTTCTCTCTTTCTTTTAGTAGTAGTGTAGTCAATATAATTTAGGTTTTATTTTTGTAAATATTTTTATTTATTATGTACATTACTGTAATTCTTTACGGAAATAAAATTATCATTAAGCTGTTGCGTCAGTCATTAGCAGACACAATAGATTTTTATTGTTACAACGTACAGATCTGTACGTTACTGAGCCGAAAGGTTAAAATAACAATGAATGAAAGACGGTTAACAAAAGCTATCTGCAAGGCAGGTGTTAGTCTTCTTCTTATCATGTGGTTGATGAAGAATCTAGTGTCAGAGTTTAAGCCACCCGTAGGTCTGTGACATGGCTTTACACACCATCGAGAACATCTCTCAGGTGTGCTGGTTTCCTCACTATGTTTTTCTTCACCGTTTTCCGGTTGTAAGCGGAAATGCCGGAAGGGGAAGCCCTGCAAGGATATACACTGACCTCATTAGTGATATCCTCCAAAAAGGTAAGATGCGTAGTACTCGCAACCGGCGCGCATGTATGATCAGATGTATGAACGTGGATGAAGCAAAAGGCATATGTAAGGATCGTAACAGGTGGCATTCTGTAGTTTCTGCCTACCTTCATGGGAGATGACCGTGAGTTTATGTATGTATGTATAAATAATTATATATATATTTTGAGGGGGGTGACCTTTTTTCATATATAGAATACATGTGTAAATATTATAATTTTACTTCTTTACTTCTTGTTTGGAATTTCGGGGGGTTGAGTCCGCAGAAACCCTACGGCCTTGGCCCAGTGGTATGACCAATGAGGGTTTGTGGAGGACAAAGTGGTTTTTAGTCGGTAAGAATGGTATGAATAAATACAGCATTAACGACGGGATTTCCACACTATATAAATAAATATCAGGACTGCCTCGTTTGTCTAGTGATTGGTTAAGAGAAGAGCATGAGGTCTTGAGTTCGATTCCCGGGTCGGGCAGTGTTACTTAGATTTTCTTGGAGTTTGGAATTGTGCCCGATAGATGGCAATAGACTCACCGTCATCACATGCGACTTAATAAAAATATTGGTGAAATGGTGGTGTACAACTGTGCATACATCTCTGCCTACCCTTTCGAGGAATACAGGCGTGATGCGGTTTATTGTATAAAAACTTTCGTGAGACATAAATTGATATGAAAGTTTAAATGTGTAATTCGTAAACACATCAATTTCCCCTACCAGTAAAAAGAAAAATAAATATTACTTAATACGACGAATACCTTTCTATTTATCACAAACACAAAATAATCTAACACGCGTGTCTTAAAGCGTGGGTCGCATGAACACAAAATCTCCACTTCTCCCCGAAGATAAAACACCTAGGGATTACGAAAAACGGTCCTTCGCAGCCCGAAAAAAAGTGTGATCAAAAAGAAAATGTCCGCACCTTCGTCACAAAACGGAAAATAGTAACAATTGGACACTTACTGGGAAAAGGTAGACAAATTCTTCAGCAGCCGAAAGCCGCAGACATTGAATACCAATAGAATAATTCGACGGAATCTTTGTACCGTATATTATTCGTTTTGCCTTCTCACTTCGGGGTTGTGCAGATGAGCTACATTTTTTGCAAAAATTTAATTTAAAAAAATCTGTTGCGACCTTGCCATCGTTTGTTTCGAGCCTCAAAGGTGCTTTAATACCGGCAAAGGAGGCAAATCAAACCAGGGTTTGTCGACACATCATCATTACAGAAACGCTGAAATTGACATTCAAATTTCTTCAATACCCGATAAGGATATTCTATGTATAGAAAAGACTACAGGTTTTTTTTACAGTTATATACAATTAGTAATTTTTTTAATATTAGTGTCGTGGTGGTTTGGGTTCAAACCAATTTACCAATGTGACTTTTTCAATGTCATATGTACGTATGTGTGTTCCGTGTTCGGTTTGTGGATAGATGACCATCACTCCACACCAAGACCCCTCCGTGCCTCGCGTTATTTTATAGTCTTATTTTATTATACACTCTGAAACTTTTGAACGGATTTTAATAATTATTTCATAATTAAAAAGCTACTTTATCCAGAAGTAATATGGACTATATTTATTTCAGTAATATAATGATTTCAGCTAAATATATGTAGGTACTCTTATAGTCACAAACTCAATTCAACGCGAGCGAAGTCGTGGGCTAGCTAAGCCCACGACTTCGCTCAATAAAGAGCCTTCTTTGAAAAGCTAACCTTTTATACAACGACATTAATCTGTTGGAGCGATCACCAAATAACTATTAATATCAGCATGAATTCTTCTTCCAATTTCTAAGTGTTTTTGAAATTGCATGCTGCTAAACTTTTGGCAATGTTTTATGAACGGGTAGACGTCGGCCTGACGTCAACCCTCAAATAAATCTATTAATATCAATGAGAATTAAGGTTAAGTTTTATATTTATAATAAGTCCTGCAAATAACTGTGATGAGTGATTTATTTATTTTACTTTTACTATAATAATAATAACATTATACCAATTACTATAATGAATTATTAATCATTATTAAAATATTAACGTAAAACACAGACGAAAATTAATATCAAATTAAATCCTTAATCCTTCTCACATAAATGCAAATGTTATTTATTATTATTATATTATTTGGTAAAATATAACTATCAGCCTTATTGGTCTAGTAACGCATGCGCAGCTCCTGGTCGTGAGCGGAGATTTCTATTCCCGGGTCGGGAAAAAACCTTTCAAAAATATAGGCGTATCATTATGTATTGACACAAAATATGTTCTATTTGATCTCCGTGCATAATATTGATGCTTTTTCTCTATTACTAAATAACCGTTTTAATAAAAAATACAAAATATTCAAATACATAACACGTTAACCAAAAACCAATACAACTGCGTCACAAAATTATTATTTCCCATTTATTTTGTTTCAAAAGTTTCGCTGCAATTAACGACAGGTACGGAGGACCTAGTTATTAAAATTACAATATATGAGGTGCCTAACTTTGTTTGTTGAACAGTTTCGATATTGCAATATAGCGCAAGTTTAGTAACAGTGAATATTTAATTAAACTATGACAGTTTAATAATAAAATATTGCACTCTAGTTGGATGTATTTTTTAAGGAATTGGTAAAATTAAATACAATGGTTACATGTGAACTAGATTTTATCGGATTTAACTGTTTTTGCTTTTTGAGGTTTCAAATTAAATAGAGTGTCAGTGCAAATATTGACATCGGGTGGTGGGTATGTACTTAGTTAAGACAAAAGTTCATTTTTATCAAGCTCGATAAAGGCATTTTTTTTTTATCAATAGTGGATCTACATTTGGCCACCAATTCGCTTGATGGTAAGCGACGGTGTGGCTGAGGATCGAGCACGTATATCCCGAATAAATCTATCCACTCTATAGATTTTGGCAGAACAATAGTTGGGGATTTGATGCCCGGACACGTCTCCCACAACGGTTGCACCGGACTTCATCCCGAATCACGACTAGGTCACTTCACGGCATGGCTTCAACCGGTGGGTGGTAACCAATTAGTAATTTGACTGTAAATTACTAATTCCCATCACAACAAATCAAGCAATATAATTAATATTACAACAGCAACTTTTTTGTCGTTTCCTAGTGGCACGTCTACAATCTAGCGACATCATTGTCATCATGAAAACTAAATCGATTAATGTTATGTTTTCAACTAAATAAACGAATATGAGTTAAATTTAATTTATTACATGACATTTTGTGAATCCCGTCAACAACGTAGAAGCTTTTCCATCCCCCGAAAATATGTATTGACACCAAATATGTTCTATTTGATCTCCGTGCATAAAATTGATGCTTTTTCTCTATTACTCATCAATATACTGACTTTACAATACCTATATTTACTAAACTAACTTGTTAACGACATGCATGACAATTTTGTCACTTACACTACACAGACATCAATAAGCAACTTTTCTATGGCTTTAAAGTGGCTGTGTAAGCGATTAGTCTACCCAATTCCCTGTTGAGTGTAAGAAATTCGAAGTATGTGTTCCAGAAACGAGGAGTCGGAAAGAATACCAATATATACCATATGACCTGTAATATATGTCAATAACTACTACAAACTAGTACACATTTTCGAACAAAGCGCGTTTTAACAAAATTAGGAGACATGCTAAAATAATTTATTGCAATAAATATTTATAGTAGTGGCAATAGAACCTATATCTAGATTTTTTAACGATCTGAAGGTATAGTTTTTCATGGTATTTTTTTTATTATATAAGGTCAAATATATTGGATTAATTCCTTTTAAGGGCTATATATTAATATATATATATATATTAATCCCTTAAACGGAATTAATCTCATATTCTTTAATTTAATATTATTAAATGGACATAGCTGCTGCGCTAATGGCAAATATTATGAAGAAACATACAATTATAAAAGAATTATAAATTATAGAAGAAGCTTTAATTAACTTGACACTTACACATGTAATCAATTAACCTCATTCTACATTATACAAAACATAAACAAAAAATAACGAATTAATAGTCATCAAACCGATAATACGGTTTTGTGGAACTTCGTGTTTATTTTAAGTTGGTTCTATGTATTTATTTATTTTTAACTAATTTGCCCCTCCTACTGAATTTCTTACTGAGTCGTGGGTGCGTTTACAGACACATAATCAGTAAATAATAAAAAAACTAATCAACTCCTAAGCAACTTTTCCGTCGCTCCCAAATTGCCCGTCCACCCAATTCCCAGTGGGGCGTTAGAAATTCGCAGTATGTGTGCCAGAACCCGCAATGAATACAAACGTGGAGTTTGAAAGAATACCGATACATACAGATTAAGTCTGTCTGCACGTTCGTTGATATATCAATGGCGAAAAGTTTGGGGACGTGCGTATAGACCTCGCTTTGCATTGATTATGTTAACACAAGAACGATATTTGTTACACTTCTTTTGTGGAGTTTTTTTTTTGTAGTAGGTAAGCACCTATAACTTTCGTCTTGTTATGCGTGTATTTCAAAAGTTTTTTTTTTACTTTGCGAAATGTTTCGTTTGAAGCAGTAGGGGGTTGGGTTGAATTAAATATATTTTTATTTCATCAACAATTACGGGCAATGCGTAGGGAATTTTAGATATTAAATGTATAAAGTACAGTTATAAATTGGAGTCTGTGTTTTTTACACGACTACCCAAAAAATGAGTGTAATGTTTTTAGGGTTTACGAATGTTTGTGAGTTTCTTTATTTCACCATAACTTCCAAATGCCTCAACCGATTTCGATGTATGGGGTATTGTTAGAATACTTACATTGTGCCGGGTAACATAGGCTAATAGGATTTTTTAAATGGCAGGCTTGCTTTTTAGTTTTTTATATAATTTCATCTTCTTGCTGTTTATACAGGCAGGAAGCTAAAATCTAAATTGATTTAATTAATTTAGACTAAAAAGTCCACCCTTCAAAGAAAAAG
Organism: Xylocampa areola; assembly: GCA_935421205.1. NCBI lineage: Eukaryota > Metazoa > Arthropoda > Insecta > Lepidoptera > Noctuidae > Xylocampa > Xylocampa areola. Next base: position 14,682,797 of record OW285220.1, read on the forward strand.
AATGGAACAATTTGGTTGACGGATTCTACTAATGAAACTAAACATAAACGCTTAAAGATAAATCTTTGAAACGCATTAACGCATGCTTAGCGAACTCTTAAGTTATAATATTAAATGGAAAAAAGAATACGGTCGCAGGATTCGAATATTTATCCGAGAGGCGCAGGTTCACATCCTGCTCACGACCGTATTCTTTTTTCCATTTAATATTATAACTTTAAACATAGGGCCTTTAAGCCTAACAAACATAAGTTGTCGTACAAAAAACACTACATACTTCCCATACAGAAATCTTACTGGCGGTACCGTCATTGTATGGGATATCAACACTGTTTTTTCAGAAGACCCATGTTTTATAGACAAAGTTGTTTAACTTCATTGGTAGACGCTGTAGTATATAAAGTTTTGGTACGTACAGTAGGTCGCACGATCTTGATCACTAATCTTGTACCCTAGCCGTTGGCCTATTTCTACATAAACAGAGATTAAATAAAGGGATATACAGAGGTGTTCAGACGAGAGTAAGTACATATCCAATCCCTACTCATGTGAAAGGGTTAACCTACACTTTTATGCGGTAAAATTTATAACACTCCTCCAGACCGTATTTCGGTTACGGCGGCTTATCTCCGAGGAGATTAGCCAAGTACGCAGGAGGTATTATAGTGCACAAGTGTATGCGCAAACACAGGTGCACTACCTCTTCCTTAACTCTCATATTCCTGATGGTACGGCAATCCGACACGACCGGAGAGAGATCAGGCGCAGGACCGACGGCTTTACGTGCTCTCTGAAGTACGGGGGTGTCACACTACCAACTTCCTGACTCCGGGCTGCTACTGAGAATTTCCTAACAGAAAAACCCAATAACACTTAGCTCGACCTGGGAATCGAACCCTCATGCTCAGCAGCCGCGCTTGCGACCACTAGACCAACGAGGCAGTCGCAATCGTCATTGTAATTGGCACAGATACAATTATTATGCGGGTGAAGGACCAATATTTTAGAAATATATAAATCGAGTCTAGATCGCGATATTTTGTATAAAAGGCTTTTACGGTACCTTTTTTGTTTCCCAATGTTTATCCCGACAACGGGGTAGAAAGTTTAATATCAATTATTGTAGGACCAATATTTTCAAAATTTTAGGATACCAGAAGTAAAAGTAGAAAGTTCCGAAAGTTAATTCAAAAAGCGAACATTGCGTCTAAATCGTAACCCATTTTTCAAACTACCCACAAAATCAATTATTCATATGTGTGTTTTATAACACCATAATGGACACAAATTATTTTAAGCCAACGAAGTTGAAATAATCCACGGTACTTTATGGAATTAACCTAGTGGGAACAATATTTTGATATAATTGCAGTCCGCCATATTGTAATTTGTTTATGGTTTTATGGCCGATACACACGGGCGGTTAGAGTGGCCAGCGATTAGGCAGCTTGTGTATCAATGCCGAATGTGGATATGGGGATTAAGTTATTTGAATCTAATTTAATATTGGAAATTTCGTTAATGGTAGCGGCTGTTGAGCGTACAGTCCTGGGTTTGATTCCCAGGGGCAGTGTTATTAAACTTTTAAACGGGAAATTATCACTAGCACCTGTTCGGAATTGTGCATAGTAGATGGCAATAGACTCGCCATTTGTTTATTTCTTTATTCCACCATAACTGCATAATGCCTGAACCGATTTCAATGTATGGGGTATCGTTAAAATCCTTACATTGTCCCAAGTAACATAGGATAGTACGTACAGGCGTGCTAAATAAATTTCATCCTTGAATCTTAGTTATTTATCTGCCTTTTTGGGTACCCAAATTAAAGTTATATCTGTGGATTGTTATAATATTACATGGGACTTTATTATGGTATTGGTGATATATACGTATACAAATATGTAGGTAGGTACATCTAGGTAGCTCTGCCACTTAAGGAAACTCAGTGATAGCACGATGAGATGTGCGTATGTTAAAAAAAAAAAAACAGTTTTTCTTTTCATATATGAAGTAAGTAGATACTTTAATAATTCTTTTGAAAAAATAATAGTCTTGCAGCATAAAAATACACAATAGGTCACGATTTAATAAGAAATTCACCGTAACAATTCTAATGCTATTAAAGTGGAAAATAAAAAGTACAACGAGCAAACAAGAATACGTTGGAGGTAGTAAAATTGTACTGCCTACGTAATGAATTTGTCTGATTGCTAAAAAACATAAACTTTTGTAGAAAATCAGAGAATTAAGTACCCAAAAAATAAAGGCTGAGAATTAAATAAACGACCCGAAGATTATTTTTCAAAAATTTTGTAAAGCTTTTGTATAACATGAACTAAATATTTAAAAAATATTAATAAACACTTTGCACTTATTTTGTATACTGATTGTACGATGATTTACTAGAGATAGTACAGTAAGCAACCCGAGTAGGTTTATTTCTAAGGTTCGGAATTGATTGATAAGTAATATTTTTTTCATGAAATAAACGTTGTGATTAAGAAAATATTTAAATTCATCACTTGTAAAGCTCTTGCTCTTGTTTTAAATTGTTTAAAAATGTCAAATGTTCATCGAACTATTTTACTGACTGTACTATGCTATCGGCTTAAAGTCAGTACAGACACGAATACCGATGCATTTCAGGCAAAATTACCCAAATTTAAAAACGACGTTCCATCTACTGCCGTGTCAGCGAAAAAGAACATTGGTCCAGAATTCTAGATTATACAGAGAGAAATCTTAATCTCTTAGGATAAAACTGAGAGAAAAAGCTAGGTAATTTAAATATTGATTTGCCAGCATCTTTGAGGAGCTCGCTTAATCGAATGGGCGGACATGCCATTGATTTGAAAGCATTGTGTTGGCGTTCTAAGAAGACTTTAGACGTCGCAGTCCACTTATGTTAATAAAGATATAAAATCTGTTGATATCTATGCCATATTTATACAGAAAATTTTAAAAAATTACAGCGCCGTTGGCGCAGTGGTCGAGAGACCGGCTGCTGCGTCGCGTGTCGTATTTTCGATTCCTGCTCGGAGCATTGTGTGATCTACAGATAATTGTTCCGGGTCTGGGTGTGTGTGCCTGTGAGATTATATGTCTGTAAATACACCCACAATACAGGAAGAAATTTCTAGTGTGGGGAAATGTTTCTTTTATTTTAAGAAAGAAAAATAATAAAAATATGCTTAGCCATATTATAAAATTACTTTATACATTTTTCTATCGCCAGGCGTCTTCGTAAGATAAATACAATGAGACTTGAAAATTCAATAGATTCGAACACTGAAAAGGCAGCTCAGTTGGTAGAGTTATGAAACGGAATGTCAAGGTTCGCGGGTTCAAGTCCCGTTCTGATCTATTATATTTTCAATGTTTTCTTGAAAAATAGCAATTTTTTTTACTGTTTCATACTTGTTATCAACGGTACAGTCACTTCCTCAAATAAGACACGGATATAGATTAACACCTTGTACATTATAATTAGATTCTCACGATATTATTTTCCGACATCAATGCGGACGAAGTCGCGGGCACAGCTAGTAATAAATAAATGATATTTCTATTACATCATAGCTATTATATCTGGGGCTCGTGGCTAAATAACAGCCGCACAGACCGATCGATCGAACGGTTAAGCTGCGCCTGCCACAGCCGGTCTGTGGATGGGTGACCATCATTTCATACCGAGACCTCTCCGTGCCTCGGAGAGCACGTTAAACGGTCCTGGTTGTCAAATTAAGATCTATGACAACCGTTACGGGTAGTCAGAGGCCTGAATTTCTTACAACCAGTCATACCACGAGACATGTGGAGGTCAGACAGGCAGTCGTTTCACGTAAAATACTAGTATTAAGCTGCATCCGGTTTGACTGGAAGCCGATCCCAATGTAATTGGGGAAAGGCTAGGCAGACTTTTTTATATTATATCACTTTTTTTTTTTTTTGGCGTGGCCTCTTGCAGTTAACCCATAGGGGTTTGATCTGCTTAACTGGACAATAGCTAAGGCGAAGCATTTTGATGCCTCCAGCCAGAGCATATTTTTATTTACTACAAACTAAGCAACACAGCACTAAGGGCGTCCCCTGCGGGACACGAACCGCGGCTTAGGGCGTTGCTGGGGGGACAACTAGGGACTAGCTGGATCATATCGGTTACCTTATTATTAAAGGACGAGTTTAAAGCTACTGGCTCAGCGCGGGCCGGCTCGAGCAAGGGTCGGGGTGGACAATATTATATCACAGATTTGTACATACATATATACCTAAGGTGGCGGAATGGGTGGGCAGAAATACAGGCAGTTTTTGATGTTTTTGATGTTCTACTTTCTAAACACCAATAGCTACCTACACATTCAGATATTTATTCATTTCTTTACAAATGAGTAGGTACATAATAGAGATATTAAGTAATTACTTTCTTTTGAAAATAATTTGTTGGTACCTTGCTAAAGATCATTACGTGTGTCGTCATTACTAATGAAGGGACTGTATTTTTTGCATTTGGAACATTTGGCTAAGTAATCAAAACCTATTTTTTTTGTACCTACTAGCCGCGACTCCGGTTACGCAAAACTTGGAAAATAGCACTACACATTTATAATTAACTAATTATCTTTTTAACCCTCCAAGATATCACGAAATCTAAACCAAAATATATTAATTCAAATTAGGTTAAAACATTTGCGCTTTTGAATATACTATAGCATCATGCCTGTATTCCCAGAATGGTGTAGGCACCAATGATGTTATTATGTCCCATGTAATAGGTCGTGAACCATATAATGCCATATATGCACAATTCCAAACTCCGGGCTGCTACAGAAAATGTCCTAATAGAAAAATTCAATAACACTTTGCCCGACCTGGGAATCGAACCTGAGACCTCATGCTCAGCAGTCGCGCATGGGGCCAATAGACCAACGAGGCAGTCTGAAGTCTATTATTTTTTACATCAGCGAAGAGTTTTGATGTTTAAAAATTCTCTGCTGAGATAAAAAAATAATGTAATTAAATAAATTTAAGTAAAATAATATATGACAATTAAACATTTCGATTGTACAAGTTATTTTATTTTACCAACAAATTAACGTAACTTTATGTGATAAATAGAAGAATCTTCACGTAGAGAGACACGGCGCATGAAAAAGGAAAACCGCGCGCCATTTTATTAACAAAATAGTTCATTAGATTAATGTATAAAAAATGTTTCAAATCAAATCAAATCAATATTTATTTGTGAACAAAGGTGTACAACCAGTTTGACTCGCGACATCGCCGCGGCCTTAGCTCATGACTAAGGGCTCCGTTCGAGTTCGAAACTAGTCGGGCAATCCCGAACAATGCACGTGAGTAATAACCGTTGAACAATAATTAAAGGTGTACAAGGTATTTTTATAGCAAAAATGGATCTCTTAGTTCTACCAATAAAATTGTTGTACAAACAGTTATTCAATTGCCAACATTTAAATAAGATGTGACAATGTGGAAATTAATAATTACGTCATTTTAAATAATGTCATTTAAGATACGTAATTCAAAGTTTTATATCAAAACACGTATTTGCCAAGTTATACAATATTGTAGGAAATAATATAAAATATATAGCATGTCAATAAGAGAAAAATAACAATGTCAAAAAAAAAACCTCACAAGTATGTTGAAAACATCATATGATACTCGTGAGCATTGCTCTTACACTCTCGGATCTGGATTATGGCAATCCAGGCGTCCGAGCACGGATCTTTTCGACAAACTACATATAATTGTTCCGGGTCTGGGTGTATGTGCATGTGAGATTATATGTCTGTAAACGCACCCACGATACAGGAAGAAATTACTAGTGTGGGGCACCGTTTTTTAAAAAGAAAAATATATTAATAAAATATATTCTATTCTATTCTATTCTATTCTATTATGTATTAATTTTTATCGTTTTATCAACGATTTATGTCAAATTTGACGTTTAAATTCGACAAATGTGTCGACAAAAAGAACCATACCCGCTCCGCAGCCTCGACTGTAATGACCAACTTACGTCAGTTTTATCACTATGTATCTAATGAACTTAATTATTTTTTCTGCTCAGACTATAAACGACTTATTATACCTTAATTTCTTGCTCGCCACCTTAAAACGCCGTATGTTCCGTTACAAAGTCAAATAAGGAAGTATACAAAATTTTATTAACTGCGTCACAAGAACATAAAATTTAAATCAAAGAATAGCTCTTTAAACAAATTAGTATGCAAGTGACGTTTTCTTTTTGTACTTTTAACGTTATTTATTGCGAACTGAAACGGACAGATTACCGTTTCTCGTTTTTGTGTTTTGTTAATGTTTTAATTAATTGATCGAGTCATTTGCTTAATGGAAAAAGACATTGAATTGATATGGCCATTAATCATGAGGATCTCACGGCGATGTCGGGGGTTAAACTGCTGTGGGGTTACACTTGAAACTCATACCAATTCCAATCCAATTCCAATATTAAATATACGCCTTAAAACACCGCATAATTTTGAAATAAATTTACCTACATTACAGTTACCTCAATTTTAAAGCATGTTTGTCTTCATACTATCCCGAATCTATAATTATTTTTGACACATTTTGGCATTTAAAAGTACGAAATGACATATTTCCAATGTCAATCGAGAGCGGGATTATTTTCAAGAGTAAGCCCGCTGGTGTCAGAGATTAAACCACTGTTTATTTATGGAATTAAACCACAAAAAGAAATACATTGCAATAGCTATTTAAACATTGATCCCATATAACCAGTGTGGGGATGAAACGGGTTGAAAGTGATTAGGATGAACTGATCCCCCGGGACCAACATCTTCAACCATCCCGAACACGTCCTAGATGTGATAAATTTAATTTTAAACACGTTCCGTTATATCATTGTGAAACGGTATTATTATGTGGTTTTTATTTTGTAATAAATATTATTATAATGGAGTTTTTTTTTTAAATAACTTTCGTATGTGGCTGTGATAGCCTAGTGGTATGACCGTTGGACTGACAAGTCAAACGTCGCAATTCCGAATCCAAGGCACGCACGGTCTTTTCAAGTCATGTGCATATGATAAATTAATTATCACTTGCTTAAAACGGTGAAGGAAAACATCGTTAGGAAACCAGCACACCTGAGAGATGTTCTCGATGGTGTGTAAAGCCATGTCAGAGACCTGCGGGTAGTTTAAACTCTGACTCTAGGTTGTTCATCAATCACACGATAAGAAGAAGAAGAATAACTTTCATGTGAAATATTCATATTAATTATTACTCACCGGTTATTACTCACGTGTATTCTTCGGGATTGCAGGACTAGTTTCGAACTCGAACGGAGCCCTTAGTCATGAGCCCGCGCCAATGACTTTCATTAGTTTGACTCGCAACATCGCCGCGGGCTCAGCTCACTCCAGAGGACTCCATGGTTTGTCCATGGCTCACCCGGGAGAAACTGATGAACGCTGACGAAAGCACTGTGCAATACTAGGCTCACATAATTTTACCAATGATTTTATTAAGTCCCTGTAATAGGTGGTGAGCCTATTGCCATCTACCGGACACAATTCCAAAGTCCGGGCTGTTATTGAGAATTTTCTAAAAGATGAACTAAAGAACACTGACTTGGGTTTGAATTTAGGACCTCACGCTCCACAGTCACCATTGCAAGCACTAGACTAATATGTCGGTTTTAAAAATTACATTAATATATAAATCGAACCACTTTATCCGCGTCTGTTCTCTGTTTCTTTAGGGGCAAGCAGAATTCAAATGGTACCTTTACATGTAAGCCGCGATAAACCAAAAGTAAATTACGGCAATAAAAATGTTTTATGACTATGTCTTGGGTCTAGCCTACAGGCTAAAATATGAACTTATGAAATGTTCGGTAGTAAGTATCTACTAAGACTTTTATACTGAAACAGTACCTGGGCACGTTTTTACAGTGCTAACTTTTTTTAAGGAAATAAATTATTGAAACTTTATATACATACTCTTTCCATAAATGATAAATGAAATGATCAATGATTTTATTTCTTTTTTTAATAATATTTTATAGAAATGAGTCCGATATATCATATCGTAACTAAAAACGGATATACACATATATCATATCGTATCCATATGCCACACACAGAAAACCGTTTTTACAATATCGATCAAATCATATCGAACTAAACGAAAAACTAACTATCCATATCCATATCCGTTTACGTAGCTTACTCAACTTCTCATATTCATATCTATCTCGTGGTTAGATATTCGCCGTCTCTCTGTCCAACCGATGACGTTACCGGGTGTGAAAACGAGACGAAGCGAATATCGTTCAGCGTTTGCTGTAGATATCTAAAAACTCTCCATATCGATATCTAAAAACGGTTTTTCATATCGATATGAAAACTTCATATCGGATATATAACCGTTTACAGAAAATACCGAAAACGCCCATGTCTAATATTTTATAATAAACTACTTAAAAAATATACTTATAGCTAAAAATAATAATATAGTTATTATTATTTTTAGTTATAAGTATATTGTTTAATGCGGTATACTATAGAGCGACAAAAAATTCATCCGCATCACTATCAACTGGTAACGTGCCCAAAAGGCTGGCAGCATTGCCACGTTGAATGGCAATGCTGATACTCTGTGCGAAGAATAGACCAGCCTTCAGGTCACGTGAACTGTCGACAATCGCATGAAACTTTATGATTAAACATAACTTAGCATCACGGCTGTATTCCCCAAGGGAGTAGGCAGAGGTGTACACAGTTGCTCAGATACATTTTACCAATACTGTTATTGAGTCTAATGTAATAGGTGGTGAGTCTATTGCCAAATACCGGGCACAATACCAAACTCTGGACTGCTACTAAGAGTTTCCTAACAGAACAACTCAATAATACTTTGCTCGACCCAGGAATCGAACCCAACACCTTATTCTCAGCAGTCGCGCTTGGGACCACTATACCAACAAGGCAGTTCCAATGATTAAATAATAAAAAATAAACAAAACCGCTCAATTCTAAGTTTTCGATATAATGTTTCACGTAAGATGTATATTTTGTGTTTGTGATAAGAAATGTTTTAAGTCCTGACATTTTTTATGTGGTTCTTATTTACAAATGCAAAAGTAATAACTACAGATAAATGGCGGAGAGAAATTCGCGGTGGTGAGCAGAGTTCGAGATGGCTTAGTGGTCAGAGCGCCTGGAGTACTTATCCGGGAGGCGCATGTTCGAATCCTGCTCACGACCATATTCTTTTCTCTTACTTACAAATATATTACTTTTGCTTATTACTGGTCTATTATTTGTGTATTGAATTGGTAATTTGTCCTAAAGACATTTTAGTTTCTACAATGATCGTATGCGATATCCAAATGTTTGACAACCGGAGTAGCAATTATGCGATAAATATTGTAAAATGAGAGTAGACGGCGTATGCTGGGCTATTAAACCAAATCGTATAAATGCCCGAATAAATACCTGAGGCACCGTTTACCTGGGAGGCATAGGTTCAGATCCCGTACTATAAAGTATTTTCCTTAAAAAGTTATAAAGCCAAGGTATTCAAGATAAATCTTTAGCGAACTCTAAAGTTATTATATTAAATGGAAATTATATATTATATTAAGAGGTCGAGATGGCTTAGTGGTTAGAGCGCCTGGAGTATTTATCCGAGAGGCGCAGGTTGGAATCCTGTTCGCGACTGTATTCTTTTTCCATTTAATATTAGCCAAGGTATGTTTCAAAATCGTATAAAGTAGAAATTGACAGTCTCTACCTACCCCAATGGGAAAAAGGCGTGACTTTATATCTAATATATAAAAATCTGGTGTCACAGTGTTTGTTATCGAACTCCTCCGAAATGGCTTGACAGATATTTATGTAATTTTTTGTGTATTTGGTAGATGGTAGGCTATTTTTTATCCCCCTAGGTGATAAGAGTGGTCATAACCACATTTTTTTTATGGCAGAACAACGTTTGCGTGGCAATCGTGGTATCAAATAAACATTTTAAAAAAACTTAAGAATTCACTACTTACTCTTGCTTACGCAAACAGTCTGGACGCCTACTTAATAGGACAGTCTACCCCAAAACCAAACCAAAAACCCGTCACCAAACGTACACAATCATTGAACAGACCCCTGGAGCTTATAAAACGAATCCGTTCAATCTCCCGTGATGTGAAAATAAACAAAATGCCTGGACCTTAATCTTGGAGGAGTGTTCCATCCTACTTTATAGTGCCAACCGTTGTTGTTTCACTATGATTCGTTTTGCTTATGTGTTTGCTTCCAAATATTTTATTTAGGGTTCTATTGTACCTAAAATCTATACAAATTTTTTATTTTTTATTTTTGTATAACAACTTTTGTGAGAAGTATTCATATGTATTAACTTTTAATGTTCACCGGTTAAACTGACTTTTTTTTAGTAAAGATAAATCTTTGAGAAGCATTAACGCATGCTTAGCGAACTCTAAAATTATTATATTAAATGGAAAAAGAATACGGTCGTGAGCAGGATTCGAGCCTGCGCCTCCCGGATAAATACTCCAGGCGCTCTGACCACTAAGCCATCTCGACCTCTGCTCACCACCTTTTGACGACGTCATTGCTTTCTTTTTCCATTTTTTTTTTTTTATTAATCTTTATTTAAGGATTAGGTAGTACCTATATTTTTATGACTTTTTACTTTTTGGGAAAGCCAAAGTTTAGATTACGATGCAACCGCCATGAAATGTGTTCAAAGGTTTGCAATTATTTTTTTTTTTTCTAAATGTGCAGCATCTGTCTTCAATGGCACGATGAAAACAATACATAGACATACGATCGCAGCAATCGTGGGTAATTTGCTGTTAATTATTGAAGAGTTCCGTTGTCTATCTCCAAAGATCTTCATCAGATCCTAATATATTATAAACGTTAACTGAAAAATATGTATTTAAATAACGAAAACCTCATCCAAATCGGATCAGTAGTTTTTGAGAAAATCGCCGACCTACATACATACGTACATACGGGTCAAATACAGAATCTCCTTTTTTTAAGACGGTTAAAAAATGCCCTGTTCTTGTCATGTCACAAAAAATATTAAGCCTAGAATCTTACATAAAAAGCTACCCTTTTAAAATCACAAAGGAGGTATTAAAACTATGAATACATTCCATCTTTTCATTCAATACAATTACAAATTATCTAAGAAAAGATAAAAGAAATCTGTTGAAGTATTTGCTCTACCTTTTTTGCTAATAGAATTATTCTTGGAAATACTTATTATAGAACCTTTTCACTCGTCAGCTTAACAAATTGAAGGGACTTGATCAATTTGTATCAATGTACGAGAAGTGTTCTTTGTGAGCTACTAAGTGTGTACAAAAATATAAAACTTGTGACTTATTTATTGGCAGATATTTTCCTACAATACACAGTATAATGTTACTATGGTTTCAGACTATTAAGTTCAGGTAGTCAGCAGTTGTACGTAAAAATCAAGTTCTTCGCGCGACCATCATCAGGCCGGAGACGAGAGCGCACAGCGCACACACTGGCGTGCTTTTCTGGAGTGTCTGTGCAGGCCGACTTTAGCGGGCCTACACAAAGTGACGGGGACCATCGACACATTCAATGGATAATAAACTGCCGGGGCCGTAGTAAATGCAGCAGCAATCCCGGAACTCTGATTAAGGTTAGTAGAAGAGCGTGTGAGTTCAGACGATAGGAGTGAGGCACAACGTCCATGATGGGGTTACAAACCCCCCGAAATCCCAGACAATAATGTAGAACCCCCCCCCCCCCCCCCAATTCCTGGCTACGCCACTGATATACCTGTAGGCTATCATGCCCACATAATACACTTACTACGGTACTGTGATCCTGATGACGAAGATCAGGTGGCGAGGAAAGTTTTGAGTATTAAGGTGGACGGCTATAAAAGTAGAGGAAGACGGAGAAAACGATGGATGGATTGTATGAAAGAGAATATGGCTATAAAGGGCTACTGAGATGTCGGTTCATAGAGACATACAGAAGAAAAAGACATGCTGCGCTGGCCACAAAGAAGGTTGGAATAACAACAGGGACATGATGATGAACTCCTTAAGATCTCTCGTTTCTGCTATTGTTATTCATGATTCGACGTTATAAACACTATTCATATCGTTAAATATTAACTCTATCAATTTGATTAAAAAATAACTGATGGCATAAGAACTCACATTTTGCTTGGACACAAGTGTTTTTAATTATTGTTCAACAATTATTACTCACGTGCATTCTTTGGGATTACCCGACTAGTTTCGAACTCGAACCCTTAGTCATGAGCTGAGCCAGCGGCAATGTCGCGAGTCAAACTAATTAATATGATTTTGATTCACGAAATTTATTAAACAAATAAGTGATTTTATTTAGTTTCGATTATATCTTTGAAGCAAACCTTTTTTTTTAGATGCCTTAAAAGTCAAATTATAAAGGTCAGTATGCTACGGATAAAATTAACCTCTTTCTGTGACCTTTTGACAGGTAATGATCCAAAATATACGTCATATTGATACCGAACCTAATTGCTTACGTATTTCGGAGCGCAACGTTATTTTTGGCTGAATTTGTATGCAAATAAGAAAATGTATTGTTTTTTTTTATTTATTTTTTATTGTGAACTGATTGATTTATTGATTTTATTTTTTATGCTGCCAGCCTTTTGGGTACACTCCCAGTTGACAGCGACGTGGACGAATTTTTCGATGCCCTCCTCTAGTTTTAATTTAGTTTTTAGCTTTTATTTTCATTGTATTAGTAGTATTCGTTTTAAAGGTTTAGATAATATATATGTTCAAATGTATTGTTGAATAAGACATATTCATAACCCAAAAGCACAATTATTATGTAGTATATAATGACATAAGTGAGGTAAGTCGAGGTTGAATTGCTAGCCAAGCTATAGGCGAGGGTCGCAATGGTGCCAAGACGTTGTAATGTTCACAGCTCAACTTTCATACGACGTATTTCAACATACGCACGAATCGCAGTTTCCTTTTTTTGTGCGCCGAGTCTATGGTCTATGCCCGCGCAGTTGGAAGGAATGAAGGGCACTGACGAAGTTGCCAAACAGCCTAATTTTAAAATACAATAAAATTTATTATTTCTATTTATAACCCAAGCACTTTACGAGCACGTTGAAAAATATATAATATTTATTTTTGAGTGATTCCCACAAAACGGACATTTTGTGATTAATATACTATGATTACCTCATATTTAACATAATATCTTGTTACTTCAACTAACAACTAACTCAAAGATTTTAGTTTTATGCGATTATTTTAATGTTTATGTATTAACTGTTTCTTCAGAAACTTCAGAGATATAGAACAGAACTCCTCAATGGATTACAGATGACAACATGAAAGTAGAATAAATGCTGTAGAAATGCGTTCCTTGCGAAGTATGTGTGGTGTAACTATGAATGATAAATTTAGGAATGATGTGATACGACAACGTTGCGGTATAAAAGAAGACGTAGTGACGAAAATTGAAAAGAGTATGCTTAGATGGTTTGGTCACATTGAGAGAATGAATGAAAGACGGTTAACAAAAGGTATCTACAAGGCAGGTATAAGTGGAAATGCCGGAAGGGGACGCCCTAGAAGGATATACAGTGACCTTATTAGTGCTATCCTCCAAAAAGGTAAGGTGCGTAGTATTCGCAACCGCCGCGCATGTATGACCAGATGTATGAACGTGGATGAAGCAAAAGACATATGTAAGGATCGTAGCAGGTGGCGTTCTGTAGTTTCTGCCTACCCCCATGGGAGAAAGGCGTGAGTTTATGTATGTTTATGTAACCGTAGTTCCTGACATTGACAAATCGATTTCTCCAATGTTGTTTATAAAACTCTTAATGACAATGATAGTTTTTAACATTAATTTTCCTTTGCAAATGTAGGCTTAGATTCTATAGTACATTTATCATAAAATTTCAAATAAACTCACCCAGATCTTCATTAGTTTCAGTCCAGCCGACCTGGCAGATCACACGATTCAACAACACGGCGAAGAGAAGCGCACGCCACGCTACTTTCCCGCCAAACCCAGCCGCCATCTTGTGTTCAATGACGAACTGTCATTTTGACGTAACGTTCTACATTGTCTATTGTCACTCTATGGAGGTTTGTACCTGAAAAGGAAATAGATTTTATTGCTTTTATATTATATGTATTTAATTGAGTATACTTTTCAGGACGCAGTGATATTTATAACATGACATCATAAAGAGCATTTTGCCTGTATTCCCCGAAGGGGTAGGCAGAGGTAAGAGGAACACCGGGCTTCTACTGAGAATTTACCTTACCGAAAAACTTAATAACACTTTGCCCGACCCGGGAATCGAAAACTAGACCTCATGCTCAGCAGTTTGGGACCACCAGACCACGAGCATGAGCTGAGTCCGCGGCAATGTCGTGAGTGACTCGCGGCACTGCCGTGTCTCTAGTAGTAGAATAGTCGGCTTTTCAAAAAGTTATTGATAAAATTAATTTTATAATTATTGTGGGTTTACATATTTTTGTACTGGAAATCTTGTATTTACATTTGTAGTAGGAACTGGAGAACAATTGTACTCGTAATCAGGGACTGAAATCGGTAGACAAAACCGGTATATACTACCACTATCAAATCTGTACAAAATAGGTATCAGAATCTCAACCTTTATAAAAATTAAAGTTACAATATTAAATGGAAAAAGAATACGGTCGCGAACAGGATTCGAACCTGCGCCTCCCGGATAAATACTTCAGGCGCTCTGACCACTAAGCCATCTCGATATGTGGTCTCGACAAGACTAGTGGTCAGAGCGCCTGGAGTATTTATCCGGGAGGCGCAGGTTCGAATCCTGTTCTCGACCGTATTCTTTTTCCATTTAATATTGTAACTTTAAAGTTCGCTAAGCATGCGTTAATGCTTTTCAAAGATTTATCTTGAACTTTATAAAAAATACATTTATTTAACAGTTTTGTGATTTTGGTACCGAAATGTCATTGTAAGTTGGAACGGCTGGGGAGCGGGCAGGGTCGTAATGATAAAAATAAAAGTTAGCATTATTGCTATTATATTATATTATATACCTAAAACAATTAACTTACTTAAGTCAAACTTTTAACAAGAACACAACGATAATATTAATCTAAAATCTTAACCCTAAACTAGCCTAACTTAGAGTGCACTTAAAACACTAACATTTTGATGTTAAGTTAATTAATAAACGTTACTTAGTTAATCCAGGTTTGAATCACGAAAGTTGATAGTCTAACAAATATTTTGTGTGCAAATTGAAATAATTTTAAGAGCCTTAGTACAAAAGCAGTGATAGGCTAGTGGTATGACCGTTGGACTGGCTATCAAAGGTCACAGGTTCATTACCAAGTACCACTGACTTTTCATAATCGTGTGCGTTTTCAGAGTTATGTACCTCAAAAAGCTACCAAACACGCATTTCATCCCTTTCTGAGTAAGAAAGAAAGAAAGAAAGAAAAAAAAGTATTTTATTCTTGCGCGCCACTTAACGTGTGCAAGTGTACTATATAACTTTGAATCTTACTTAGTCTATGTTACCCGGGACAATGCAAGGATTCTAACAATACCCCATACATATAAATCGGTTCAGGCGTTTAGAAGTTATGGTGGAATAAAGTAACACACAAACATACATACATGAATCCAAGATATGTCTTTGAAAAAGCATTAACGCATGCTTAGCGAACTCTAAAGTTACAATATTAAATGGAAAAAGAATACGGTCGCGAACAGGATTCGAACCTGCGCCTCCCGGATAGATACTCCAGGCTCTCTGACCACTAAGCCATCTCGACCTCTGCTCACCACCGCGAATTCTTCTTCCATATTTTAACACGTCTTATGGCGACGTCATTGCAATCAATCCAGTACCTATACAAGTGGCCGAAATCTTGAATTATTAAGGTAATTGCATTCTTTACGACATTGTATTAACTGCAAAGTTAGTCGTGTCGGTTCGGTCACTTGTATAGGTACTGGATTGATTGCAATGACGTCGCCATAAGACGTGTTAAAATATGGAAGAAGAATTCGCGGTGGTGAGCAGAGGTCGAGACGGCTTAGTGGTCAGAGCGCCTGGAGTATCTATCCGGGAGGCGCAGGTTCGAATCCTGTTCGCGACCGTATTCTTTTTCCATTTAATATTGTAACTTTATATATACATGAACCCTAAAAACAAAACACTTCTTTTTTTGGGCAGTCGTGTAATTACTTAAAATGTGCATTTCACGCTCGACCTCACTCACAACAGCCTCAGTTGTGACCACTAAACCAAGGAGGCAGTCGTAGTACCTAATTAATCATCATTTGCTTAAAACGGTTAGCACAGAGGCCGAAATACCGGCTGCAGCGGCACATGTTGCGGGATCGACTCCTACAGAAGTATAGATAATTGTTCCGAGTCTGGGTCTGTGTGTGCATAGGAGATTAGTGTGTATAAATGAACCCACGATACAGGATACATTCACATTTTGGGACAACGTTTTATTAAAAAGAAAATAATAACCGGTAATTGTTTTCTACAGAATTTTCGGTTACGGCGGCCGATCTCCACGGATTAGTCAAGTATGCAGGAGATATTATAGTGCATAAGTGTATGCGCAAACACATGTGTAGTCCCTCTTCCTTCACCCTCATAGTCTGGTGGGACGGCAACCGATACGACCGGAAAGAGATCAGGCGCAAGCGGACGGCTTTACGTGTTCTCCGAAACACGGGGTTGTCACACCGCCAACTTCCTAACTCCAGGCTGAGAATGTTCTAATGGAAATCGGATCCACGACCTCAGTAGCCGCACAGCTTAAAACGGTGAAGGAAAAATCTTAAACATAATCCGACATACTGATCCATAAAAAAAGTGACCCAATCCGACTGGGTCGTGGTCGGTACAATAACTGTGAACTTGAGACCATAATGTTGTTTGACATGCAGACCTCTAGCCTCCCCCAAAGGTTAACCTAACCATAAAATTAAAAATAAAGCGCCCTTGAACCGCCCGTGTAAAATTAATGTGTTTCAGCCAGTTACAATACCAAGGATAAATTATAAATTAATGTTGTGATTTTTTGTGTAGTTGATGCTTCGCGATTGTGGTGGTTGATTGGTTATAGAAGCATCTTGCTGTGGGCTCAAACATAACAAGTACCAATAAAACAACTTTTAACCGGATTAATCGCGAGTATTAAGGAGGTCTTCCTGCGACCGCGAACGCTGCAAAGTGTTCGAAACGTCAGGACAAGCAAAAACCAATACACGCGATTAATCCGGTTACAAGTTGTTTTATTATAATGTGTAGTGATCGCGAAAATCTAAGATAGTACTATGTACCAATTGAATTTGTTTAACAAGTATGCCCAAAAAAAGGAGTGGATTTTTTTACGAATGTATGTATGTATGATTGTAAGCGAGTTTCTTTATTCCACTATAACTTTTAAATGCCTGAACCAATTTGGATTTACGAGTAGGTATATCGTTAAAATCCTTACATTTTACATCATTATGTACCACGCTAACGCATTAGGAATGCCTGTTATGTTAGTTTTGACAGTTGTAGCAAAAAAAAAAAAGTTCGCCGAGTTACGTAGGGCTAGTGAGGTTTAAAAAAAATTAAGTTGCTTAAAAAGTATGCAATAAAAAATAATTAATTAAAAGCACGCCAGCCTGCCGTGTGCGAACTAAAATGTGAAAAAAAGTGTTTTTTTTAATTAATTATTTTTTATTTGTATTATTACTTTCGTGAGACACGTTCACCGGTTATTACTCACGTGCATTTTTCGTAATTGCACATCTAGTTTTGGACTTTGTGAAGGAGAATCGTGAGGAAACCTCGACTAACTACTAATATTTAGAAATCGCCAACCCGCAGTGAGGTAGCGTGGTGATCAATGCTCGTGCCTTCTCTGTATGAGAAGAGACCTTGTGGGACAGTTGTAGGCTGATTATTGGCGAGTCACAAGGGTAAATGAACATAATTATGTTTTTTTTTGTATAGTAACTTTCGTGATTCATATTAATTATAGTTTAACGGTTATTACTCACGCGCATACTTCGGGATTAATTATTTTATTTATTTTATTTATTTATTTATTAAAATACACTTTAAAACTTATGAACTATGACATCGCCGCGGGCTCAGCTCATGAATAAGAGCTCCGTTCGAGTTGGAAACTAGTCGGGCAATCCCGAAGTATGCGCGTGAGTAATAACCGTTAAACTATAATTAATATAATTATGATTGTTGTCACTTTTTGTGTTATTTGTTACTTAGTTTTATTCGTTACTTTTTTATGTGAATACCAAACCATTTTATCAACATAATATGACATAGCAGCACCCCTATATTCCCCATAGGAATAGGCAGAGATGTAAATACTGTACTACACCCACATTTAACTTATTCGTCCTAATAGGTAGATACTGGCCATATTGCTATCTACCGGGAATAAATACAGATAAATCTTTCAAACAGATTATCGCATGCGTAGAGAACTCTAAGGTTATAAATTGTTGTGGAACACCTGGAGTATTTATCTGGGAGACGCAGGTTTGAATCCTGCTCACGACCGTATTACTCTTTTCACAATAAGAATTTAGCTTTACCGGAAACAATATCAAATTCCAAAATGCTATTATGAATTGCTTAACATAAAATCCTAATAACAGTTAGTAATATCTTAGGTTTGCGCGATCACTACACATTATAATAAAACAACTTTTAACCGGATTAAACGTCAGGAAAAATAAAAACCAATAATACACGCGATTAATCCGGTTAAAAGTTGTTTTATTCTAATAACAGTTTACCTAACTCAGGAATCGAACCTCACGACTAAACCAAAGACTAAATATGTACACAACAGACAGTATTTAATAAATATTAATTCGCGATTAATCCGGTTAAAAGATGTTTTATTATAATAAGGTCACTTCTCAAATTAATCCACGTGGAGTTATCACTTAGTAGATATTTTAATCTTTTACTATTTATAAGTATCTCAAAGCCAAGCTCTTTGACAAAAACAAGCAATCAAATTTAAACCTTTTAATGCCAGTTTACTTTTGACGCTGACTGTACTGATGTCTATTTAGAACAAAGAGATAAACCAAGATATTGATTCTGAAAAAGACTTGTCCAAATTTATATTATAAATGTGAAAGTAACTCTGTCTGTCTGTTTATGTCGTTGTGATGCCTAAACCACTGAACCAATTATGATGATTTTTCGCATAGAGATAGATTGGACCTTCTTCAAAGGTGTCATAACTGTTTTGTGGTCAATCCTCAGTTTCTCTGCTATGTCGTAACTGAGGATTGACCTCACCTTAGAGGTCTGGCTATACAAAAATCTTGTGCTCTATATATACTTCTCAAACTCCCTTTCGCATTGATTTTACTTTCATGTCTCTCTGTCGATTATAACTTGACTCTCTACCAACATTACAAGCATACGTGTCAAATTAATTAAAATTTTTTTTTTCCTCCAACGTAATTAACTCAATTTTTATTACATTACATTGTTTTCAAAGTAATTTCGCCTAAAACAAGACGTGGATTAACGTTGTGTCAAAACTTAATCGCCCTTCTAACATGAAATCAAGATTAAATCTTTGTTACTGGCCTGACATAACCTGATGTTGAAATTAAGGGTTAAATGACCTAAAATAATAGAAGTTTATACACCACATTTTAGGCGACAAGTTATTTTCTATGATTATGTTGGATACGGACTGAGGTCAGCGAAAAAGTATTTAAACACATCGAAATTTATATAACGTATAAGCACTATACCTAATGACTCATATAGAGATTGAATTGATAGCAATGAAGTCGCGATAAGACGTGTTAAAATATGGAAGAAGAATTCGCGGTGGTGAGCAGAGGTCGAGATGGCTTAGTGGTCAGAGCGCCTGGAGTATTTATCCGGGAGGTGCAGGTTCGAATCCTGTTCGCGACCGTATTGTTTTTCCATTTAATATAATAACTTTAGAGTTCGCTAAGCATGCTTTAATGCTTTTCAAAGATTTATCTTGAACTATACCTAAAATTATTCATTCAACTGACTGAAGTAGAAAGTATTTCAATTTTATAGATACAAATCCAATAAACTAAAAGTCATTACACCAGATCACATTCTAAGGGCCCGGGCAGGGGCTCGTGGCTAAGTAACAGCCGCACATATAGACCGATCGAGGTTAAGCTGCCCTTGCTGCGGTCGGTCTATGATGGCTGACCATAATTTCATAGCGATATCCCTCCGTGCCTCGGAAAGCACGTTAAACCGACGGTCCCGGTTGTCAAATTAAGATCAATGAGAGCCGTTACGGGTAGTCAGAGGCCTGAAAGTGTGACAACCAGTCATACCACGAGATATCGTGTTTCCCAGTACATGGGTTGTGGAGGTCAGATAGGCAGTCGCTCCATGTAAAATACTGGTATTAAGCTGCAACCGGTTTGACTGGAAGCCGACTCCAATGTTATTGGGAAAAGGCTAGGCAGATACATAAGAATTCATTCATTAGCACTAAAGTTGGTGTAGTTTTAGTGCGTGTAGATTGACTTCTGTCGCTGACTGTATAACTGGCTCTCTTGTTCACAGATGCAAATTACTGGGTGGACTTCAAAATTACATTTACTGACGACTAGCTACAAACAATGGCGCGACGGTCGAGTCACAACTACATCACCATGGATGCTAAGCCCCATGGGGCTTAGAGTGCACGTGTAGAGGAGTTGGTGGTAGTTAAAATATTACAGGCGGGTGGTGCACAGGTAATTGCATGACTACCCTCAATGCCCAACCCTATTGCCAATTACCAGTAGTGATGTATCAATAACCGATTGACTACTGTTATCCATCGATTTTTGATCTTTAAAAGGCATTAACGCATGTTTAGCGAACTCTAAAGATAAAATATTAAATGGAAAAATAATACGGTCGAGATGGCTTAGTGGTCAGAGCGCCTGGAGTGTTTGTCCGGGAGGCGCAGGTTCGAATCCTGCTCGCGACCGTATTATTTTTCCATTTAATATTATAACTTTAGAGTTCGCTAAGCATGCGTTAATGCTTTTCGAAGATTTATCTAGTGTTACAATATTAAATGGAAAAAGAATACGGTCGCGAGCAGGATTCGAACCTGCGCCTCCCGGACAAACAATCAAGGCGCTTTGACCACTAAGCCATCTCGACCGTATTCTTATTCAATTTAATATTATAACTTTTAAATCTTTGAAAAGCATTAACGCATGCATAGCGTACTCTAAAGTAATATTTTTTTTGTGAAAAAATAATACTTTTTTGGTATAATTGAGTAATCGTTCAATAAAATTATCGAATCGAAACAACACTATCGATTACTCCTTTTAGGCATGACCATTTAATCGATTATGAAAATTATCTCATCGACACTTCACTTCGAGACACTTCTTAGAAGTCAGAATTATAACCAGACAAACATTAAACTAATCAAAACGAACTTCTTGATGTCACGAGTCAGTTTGCAGAAGCTTAATTAATTGTTGGTAAACAAGTTATGTTTCCAGTTTGAGTTAATTATACCTTATGTAAGCGTAAATTTATAGTAAAAGAGTTCTACAAACAGAATACAAACTTCAAATTCAACTAAACTAGGAAATAGTACGAAAAAATTAGTTTGAATATATCCTTATGGGGGCTGAGTTGCCCGCGTCCGTAGAAGTGCAACCTTAAAATAGAATCCCTACACGTGGCCACTGGGTGGTGCAAAACAGGCAACACAACTCTGGTGGGAGATTGCGGCCGCGACTGGTTACCACCCACCGGACGAAGCCATGCCGTGAAGCGGCCTAGTCGTGTTTCGGGATGTAGTCCGGTGCAACGGTTGTGGGAGACGGGTCTGGTCAGTTGCGTCAACCCCCAACTGTCGTTCTCCCCAAATCTGTCTACTCTAAACAGAGTAAATAGATTTCTTCTGGATCTACGAGCTCCATCCTCGGCCACATCATCGCTTACCATCAGGCGAGTTGGGGGCCTAACGTGGATCAATTATTAATAAAATAATATGAATTTGGATGCGTTCAACGTTGTGGATATTTTTAACATACATAATAACGTCTGTATTCCCAAAGGGGTATGCAGTGGTCTACACAGTTGAACACCTACATTTCAGCAATGCTGTTATTAGGTGTTAAATGGAAAAAGAATACGGTCGCGAACAGGATTCGAACCTGCGCCTCCCGGATGAATACTCCAGGCGCTCTGACCACTAAGCCATCTCGACCTCTGCTCACCACCGCGAATTCTTCTTCCATATTTTGACATGTCTTATGGCGACGTTATTGCTATCAATTCAGTCCCTATACGGGTGACCGAACCGACACGATTAACTTTGCAGTTAATACAATGTCGTAAAGAATGCAATTACCTTAATAATTCAAGATATATCTTTGAAAAGCATTAACGCATGCTTAGCGAACTCTAAAGTTATTATATTAAACGGAAAAAGAAAAAAAAGGTTCGAATCCTGTTCGCGACCGTATTCTTTTTCCATTTAATATAATAACTTTAGAGTTCGCTAAGCATGCGTTAATGCTTTTCAAAGATTTATCCTGTTATTAGGTAGTTAATCTATTGCCATCTACCGGGTCCAATTCCAAACTATAGATATTTTTATACATTAGGTAACTGATAAAGCAGTGATAGCTTAATGGTATGACCATTGTATTGTACCGTTGTGTCGTAATCATATTATTTTACCTCTTTAGAGCAGATGTATGCATTTTGAGAGCGAGTTGATAAATTACTCTGTTGCACTAAGTTACGTGTAAACAAGTCACAGTTCAAGCTGCCACTATTAAGCAACTCACTATATCGTGTACCACTTTCTCTGCACTTACATGCACGACATCACATACCGGTTAGCACAACAAAAAACCTTCAAACAAAATGAACCTATTACAATGACGTGCATAAAAACTCTACTACAAACATTTCAAGTAAGCTGTAACAACATTTGGCCCGGTTTCGTAGATTTTTGCGAGGACCCATTCATGGTCAGATTAACGTGGATGTAGCCCGCAATGTATGTTAATGCCCCCTATCACTGTCCAACAGCGAAGTGTTATTTGCATTGTATCGAATACGCCGGGAGTGGGGCGTGGTGTCAATGATAGCGGGAAAGCAGATTTAATGTTGGACCGTTTTTTAAGTGGATGAATAAATAGAGACATGCAAAACTATTGGTTTGTGTTTTGAAGTTGCAACTTCAAAAAACAAACCAATAGTACTACTAAGCTTTTTTATAATGCAAATTTACTGAAATAGATGTGTGCAGAGCAAGACCCGTAAAAAGATCAAAATTTCAAAAATGTCTAGTAACTACTTGATTTCGAGGTGCATCAAAATCCAACGAGAACCTACAGTAATGTATATTAAAAAAAAATTTTTTTTTGTGTATAACGAATACGGTTTTCGTCAGCATGATTCGACCTGCTCCGCCCGGATAAATACTCCAGGCGCTCTGACCGCTAAGGCGTCTCGACATCTGCTCACTACCGCGAATTCTTCTTCTACATTTGAATACGTCTTTTAGTGACGTCATAAAATGTATAACTTTAAAGTTCACTATGCATGCGTTAACGCTTTTCGAAGATTTATCTGTATATTTAAAAAGTTTTCAAGAGAGGGATCTAAAATTATTGTCGAGAATATCATCCCGACATCGCCGGCGCGGCTCTATTGGCGCAGGCGGGGATGGAGGGGGGCGGTGGGGCGCGGCGCAACATTTCGGTCACTTCTCCACCGACTACACCGGGACCACCACCGAACACCTTAGATATCTCCTTAATCCCTTTCTCTCAATAAACCAGCGCTTATAATTTAATACCGGTAGACCGTAACAATTATTTTATCCGTTAATGTTTATTTTTAAACTTCATGTGATGCCTTCAAGCCATGTTACGTAGTTCCGTGCAGCTCGTGCCTATACACAATATTCAAAAATAAAAAATAAACTTTATTTGTAAAGTTTTTTTTTTATGCAATAGGGAGCAACCGAGCAGACGGCTCGCCTGATGGTAAGCGATTACTGCCACCCGAGGTGTCGGCCTTTTAAAAGGTTGCCGGCCTTTTAAAAGGTTTGGGCCTTCGGTACCCTCACTCACTCGGCGAAACACAACGCAAGCGTTGTTTCACGCCGGTTTTCTGTGAGGCCGTGGTATCAATCCGGTCGAGCCGGCCCATTCGTGCCGAAGCATGGCTCTCCCACGGTTCATGAACTACCTACAACGTCTTACCATCTAACCGGAAAATTTATTTCTGAGACATAGTGTCTTTAATCTCAAGAAAGCGCGAAATCTTTTTTACCCCTCTTCTAGCTATTATCTAAACTACCAGACTAAAACAAAATTTATAACTAAAAAACTTCATATTTTCCAACGACATCGTTTATTATCTACCATAAAATATAGATTGGATCTACTGAAACTGTTTCCACTTATAATAGGTAGCCATAAAACGTTTGATTGAGCCTATAAACTCACATTAACTACCCAACGTGCTCTTCTGAACATGTCAGTATATCTGAAACTTTTAAAGGATTGTCATATGAAAGCGATTTATGACTTCTGAATTCGGCTGAAAGACTCCTGACAGACGACAATTACAGTATCGCAATAAGATCAGACGACCGAGCACGGATCTTGGTCGACAAACTAGTCGACACGATAAAAGTTTTTATGTATTGAATTTTATCGTTTTACATCTTATGTCAAATTTGACGTTTAGAACCGACAAATGTGTCGACAAAAAGAACCATGCTCGAGCCGCTGTCTTGTTATTAGAAAGCTGAAAAAAGTCACAACAAATTTAAAGTATATAACTAGTCTTACTATAACATATCAAGTCTTCTTTTTCTTATGTGGTTGATGAACAACCTAGTGTCACAGTTTAAACCACCCGTAGGTCTCTGACATGGCTTTACACACCATCGAGAACATCTCTCAAGTGTGTTGGTTTCCTCACGATGTTTTCCTTCACCGTTTTAAGCAAGTGGTAATTAATTTATAATACTTGAAATCGAACTTGCGACCTTTCACTGTTCAACATATAAAGTTATCCAGTAAGGTAGTTGAGAAAGGCTAGGCAGATATTTTAGTATGCCTTTTTTATGTAAAATAAATTCAACGTACGTATGTATACGTTATATCTGCATTAGCGATGAGCGGGGTAATTACGGAACTGATTTGCAATTGCTACCTATAGCTTTCATTTGGATAGCTTGACAATATAAATTACGTCAATCTTAGAAGTTATGAAGGTGGATAGAATTTTTACTTTTTAGAGCTAATGACGCAATTTATGGCAAATAAAAAAATGTTTTATTTGCAAAACAGTTGCGCAATTGCCTGTGGATCATATTATGTGCTAATAACATTTTTTCTTTCTTACAATTATGTTTCCGCTCCGCTCTCCGCTTACAGTGGCACTGCACGCTTATCAGACGATCCTTTATGCGTCCATTTGTTGGAGTTAGTTCTGCTTTTGCATTTGTGCGGTTTTTCTTTTCATATTTATGGTCATCACAAGTTCGTACGTGATAGCTGTACGCCTAGCTTTGTGTTTACTAATACCATTTTTAGTTTTCGGGTCAAGTTTTCGGTAGAGCGGGTTTTTTGTACGTTAAAAGGTGTGTGCTTTCTGTGTTATTGTGTAAATAGGAATCGTGTTTTTTTTATGGTGGAATCCTTTTGTATGGTGAGTGAATTTGTTAGGGATTTCAGATTTAAGCTCCTAGTTTAGGGTCATAATTTTTTTATTGTTTGTTTTTGTGTTTGGCTTACTTGGAAACTAATATGAGACGTGATTTTAAATTGATAATTGCAATACATAACCTAGCATCACGCCTATATTCCCCGAAGGTGTATGAAGAGGTGCACACAGTTGTACACCCACATTTTACCAATACCGTTAGTAAGTCCTATGTAATAGGTGGTGAGCCTATTGCCATCTACCGGACACAATTCCAAACTCCGGGGTGCTACTGACAATTTCTTAACAGAAAATCCCAATAACACATTGACCGACCTCGACTCTCGACCCTCACGATCAGCAGTCGAGCTCAATACTCTTATTATAAATAAAGTTAACATCGGCGTTGGCAAAATGATGTTGTACAAAAGCGGTACACCTCTACCTAGGGAGAGGGCCAACCCTGCTTGGAAACGAAGGCACGTTTGTGAGGCAACAGATCCCACGCTCACCCCAGGTAGGGAAAACGCCGCATCCCCACCATCACTGGTAGGAGACAATTCGGGTCGCGGGCACTGCGTCTTAGCCACCGTGTGTAAGTGTCGTACACTGTGAGGGTTTCCGGGGAAACTGTTCTGAACTGAACTGTTTCACCGGAGGAGCCAAACGCATGGCACAGGAGGGGTACTGGTATGATCTACTCGAGTTAACGGGGCCCCTTCTTTATGTGCTGAGATGGCCAAAGGTTTTAGTGACTAGGTGACCGATATATCCCTCGTTGTCAGGTGGAGGGCATTCATGAAGATTACCATACGATATAAAAAAAAACCTGCCCACGTGAAATAAAGGCATGATGCTATATTAAATAATTATATTTGTTTCTAGCCTTTTCCCAATTACATTGGGGTCGGCTTCCAGTCACACCGGATGCAGCTTAATACCAGTGTTTTACATGGAGCGACTGCCTATCTGACCTCCACAACCCAGTAACTGGGTAACACGATATCTCGTGGTATGACTGGTTGTCAGACTTTCAGGCTTCTGACTACCCGTAACGGTTGTCATAGATCTTAATTTGACAACCGGGACCGACGGCTTAACGTGCTCTCCGAGGCACGGAGGGGTCTCGGTATGAAATTATGGTCACCCATCTACAGACCGACCGCGGCAAGCAAATAATTATATTTGTTTATGCCTATATTTAATTAAAATTTTCTAAAGTAACATTGAATAATTTAAAGAAAGCAGGTTCGGGGCCCTTTCGTGTCTATGAACGGGGTCTGCGATCTTTGACAGTCCGTGCCATCGCTCTCCCACTGAGCTATCATGTCGCCTGTTCACTTCTATTATTCGCTTATAATATGCGTTACATAATATTTTTGGGAACATAAGGCACTGTACCTAGTATTTGCTCCACAATTTTATATTCATTTCTAGCTCAATATGTAAATATGTACAAAACTTATCTATATTGCCGTTTTCAAGATGCAGTTGTAGCGTCGGTATTTGGCAACACCCGGCACTAATATCTAGTGTTGCCAGCCAAATGGAGTTGCGCTGAACTTACTACCATATTACTGAGTACAAGATACTTCATGTAAATTATTGTTTAATATTTTTAATACGTAATTAGTGCAGATAAATATTTCAAACGAATACGTAGCGAATTCTAAAGTAATACATTTTTGTGGATAGAAAAATGCAGTTGTGAGCAGGATTCGAACCTGCACCTCCCGGATAAATACTCCAGGCGCTCTGACCACTAAGGCATCTCGACCTCTGCTCACTACTCCGGATTCTTTTTACACATTTTAATACTTATTTTGGTGACGTCATTGCTATCTATATAATTATAGTCCTCCTTATCGGATTCGATACCGGCGACTCCAACAGCAAGCCTTTCGTGAGGCCTAACATGACTCGCTAGACCGAACTTGGTTTTAAATATTTAGGGTCATCGGCGCAAAGTTAAAGTGGACAAGCGGTTGCGTTGGTGCAAGCCCACTCTCTCGTCCAGCTCCCTATGGTCCAGTGGACTGGTAAACCAGTATGATTGGCAGAGTATAGGATACATTACTTATTTTGGGGAATGCCTTATTTTATATCCCTTAGTTGCCTCTTACGATACCCATGGACGGAGATGAGGTGGTCTATTCTTTTCCAGAACCACACGAAGAATCACAATCCAATCCAAAACGACACATCGCTATTGATTCAGTCCCTACCTATACAGGTGAGTGACGTAATTACTATTTATTTACAAGTCGTGGTAGCCGAGAGGTTAAGGGCCCGTCTCTTGAGGTTGTGGATACAAATCTGGCATGTACCAATGTGACTTTTTCAACGTCATATGTACTTTCATAGTTAATCTAAGACAGACATACGGTGAAGGTAAACATCGTGATGAAACCTGGACGTCTACATGGTTTGAAATCGCTAACCCGCAGTGAGCTAGCGTGGTGATCAAGACATGATCAATGGTCATGTCTTCTCTATGTCAGAAGATGCCCTTAGCCTGCAGTAGGACAGTTATGGGCTGGTAATGTTAGGTATGTTTATTAGCATTTAATGTTTTACTAACTGCCTCCGTAGTCTAGTGGTCCCGACGCGACCGCGGAGCATGAACACCTGGGTTTGATTCCTAGGTCGGGCAAAGTGTTATTGGGGTTTTCTGTTAGGAATTCCCAAGGATTTCTCAGTAGCAGCTCGGAGTTTGGAATTGTGCCCGGTAGATGGCAAAGACAACTATTGCTTGGAACTTAATGACAGTGGTGGTATAATTTGAGTTTACAACTCTGTACACCTCTGCCTACCACTTCGCAAAATACAAGCGTTATGTTATAATGAAAACACCCCAGTGTTGTGTTTGAAACATTAGGAAAAACTAAATATAATAATACTACATGCGATTAATCCGATTAATAATACAATTATTGCACAATTAATTGCTACGACGTAGCAGACTAAAGGCTACGATTTCGTAGCACATTATGCAAAAAAATTATTCTCCGACAAAAAGCTGCGTAAACCGTTTTGTTTTTTAAACATACACATATTCTACAAAACTATAAATAAGGGGCTCATGGCTAAGTAACTGTACTCTTACCACGAGATAACTATATTAAATAGCTATTAAACTCTGGAACGGACTTCCCTTTGGCATTAAAAAAGCACCAAGCAAATATTCATTTAAAAGGAACATCAAAACATACTTTTTAAAATCGCTGCGCTCCTGATTGTCCCTTGTCTGTGTATAATTCCATGTATATTTTTCATAATTCCTTATTTATCATAGAGTATTTATTACACATCTACTTATATATATGTATATGTATGTATTTATATATAAATATCTATAATTTATATATACATTTAATATGTTTTACCATCTGAGTAAACTGCCTCGTTGGTCTAGTGGTCCCAAGCGCGACTGCTGAGCATGAGGTCTCGGGTTCGATTCCCGGGTCGGGCAAAGTGTTATTGAGTTTTTCCGTTAGAAATTTCTCAGTAGTAGCTCGGAGTTTGGAATTGTGCCCGGTAGATGGCAATAGGCTCACCACCTATTACATGGGACTTAATAACAGCATTGGTGAAATGTGGGTGTACAACTGTGTACACCTCTGCCTACCCCTTCGGGGAATACAGGCGTGATGCTATGTTAGTACCTCCCCCCCCCCCCCCCCCGAAGTCAATACCTGGCTACGGTTTTGCTAAGTACTTGTCAAGAATTAGCAATAAGTGTAGTGTATAGTGCTCCAAACTACGGAAGACTACGTAGTACTTACGTTAACGTGAATACATGCAAATTGCTTGTACCGGAGTTTGTAAATACATACTTATATAGCTTTAAGTTAAATCTAACGGGCTAGCGATTAAACGGCTGGACCGATATTGATGAATTTTTTTGTGTCTGTTCGAGCGGGTCGCTGTATGGATTTAGATTCACAATTGGACCCGGTAAATGACGCAGCAATCGGGTTCAATACATTTAAACCTCTAGTATATATATCGCAGATGGATTGTTGGATTGATGATTGGACGTTGTTCAGCTGTTTTACAAAACTGCTAGCTGTATTATCCTTTTTATAAAACAGCTGAACAACGTTCAGCTAGATTGCCATTGCGATATGTTTAACAAAACTGCTACCCACCTTAAGACGTAATGCAGAATGGCATATTTACAGTGGGACATTATTTATTTATTATACTCCTTCCGACCGTATTTCGGTCACGGCGGCCTATCTCCACTGAGATTAGCCAAGTACGCAGGACATATTATAGTGCACAAGTGTATGCGCAAACACAGGTGCACTCCCTCTTCCTTCACTCTCATATACCGATGGGACGGAAATCCGACACGACCGGAGAGAGATCAGGCGCAGGACCGACGGCTTTACGTGCTCTCCGAAGCACGGGGGTGTCACACCACCAACTTCCTGACTCCGGGATGCTACTTAGAATTTCCTAATAGAAAAATTCAATAACACTTTGCCCGACCTGGGAATCGAACCCAAGACCTCACGCTCAGCAGCCGCGCTTGCGACCACTAGACCAACGAGGCAGTATTATATAGGTATATTAAATGGATAGTCACCACATGAGTTAAAAAAAGTTACTGTATTCTGAATTGTCTTTCCGTGGATTTTAGGCTTTTGTGTCTGTAAGGTCAAAAAAACCTAAACACGAAGAGAATGACGGGAGTGGTTCGTTCGCTACGCTCATCCACTGGCCTCTTCGAACCTCACCTATTCGTGTCGGGATACAAAGAGCTCCAGAGCTCGCTTCGCTCACTCATACGTCAATTAATTTATTATCTTTCATAATCCCGATTTAGTACAGATTAGTATAGTAGATTAGTATTTACGTCATAAAATATTTTTTTGTTTTTTTTGCTTTTGCATAAATGGGTCTTACTTTGCCCACCAACTCGCCTGATGGTAAGCGAGGGTGTGGCCGAGGATGGAACACGTATATCCAGAATCAGTCTATCCACTCTTCAGTATAGTGGATAGATTTTGGGAGAACGATAGTTGAGGAGTTCATGCAACTGCCCAGACCCGTCTCCCACAATGGTTGCACCGAACTACATCCTCAAACACGACTAGGTCGCTTCACACCATGGCTTCGACCATTGGGTGGTAACCAGCCGCGGCCAAAGCCACCTAATAGAGTTGTGTTCCCTGTTTTACACCACCCAGGGGCCACGTGTAGGGATTCCATTTTAAGGGCCTTCTCCTACGAACGCGCACAACTCAGCCTCTACTATTAAAATCAAGTTAAATTATTGTTGATAAGGCACACACAGCCATGTACGACAGAATTTAGAAATAAAATTTACAAGTTGACGTTTAATTTCACGCTGTTTTACATAAAATCTGATCCTTGAGCCGCTGTATTGATAAACACAAAACGATCATACAATTCTGCGTGTTATAGTAGTTTTGTAAAACAGCTGATTCTACAATCCATCTGCGACTTATACATACCGTGACCGGGTTAATATCGTAGCCAGAAAAAAAAAACAATTCACTTGTCCCTGTAGTTCAATTGTATAATGGTTTCCTTCAGCTTATCCTTTTGTTTACGATCGCATAGTTACCCGTTTCTCGATTGCCTCTCATCTTCTCGGAACAATCGGGTAATACACTCAATGTTTTTTCTACGACAATACAGCGAATTCAAGGAATCTATAATGATGCCTGTTTATTGAAAAGAAAGAAATACTCGTTTATCCTTATTTGGATAAGAGGTTATTTCTATGTCGTCGATTTCTCAATAAACAAATATTTTATGATTGAAAATTTGTCTCTAAGCGGAATTATGAATCAATAATCAACATAGCATCACGCTTGTATCACCTTTTAAGCAGAGAAGTACTGCTTTATACCCGCATTTTACCAATACAGTTAGTAAGTCCCATGTTTTAGGTGGTGAGCCTGTTGCCATTTACCGGGCACATTTCCAAACTTCGGGCTATAGAGAATTACCATTGCCTACCCCCGGAATTGGACCCTTAGGATTAAATTAAAAATAACATGGTTGTAATTTACATACCTACCTATGAAACCGTGGCAAAATAGGTAATTAATTAAAAATAAATAAAGATCATACCTGCCATTTTTTTAAATCTTACTAGCCTATGTCACCCGGCACAATGTAATGATTCTAACCATACCCCATACATCGAAATTGGTTCAAGCGTTTAGAAGTTATGATGGGATAAAGAAATTCATACATACATATATCATCATCATCATTCCCCTGCCGTTATCCCAATTTATTTGGGGTCGGCGCAGCATATGCATATGCAGTGCACATTATTTCATACCGAACCCTTTCGTTCCTCGGAGAGCACGATAACTCGTCGGTCCCGATTGTCAAATGAAGTCTGATGTCTGACAACCAGTTATACCACCAAATATCTTGTTACCCAGAAACTGGGTTGTGGAGGTCAGATAGGCAGTCGCTCCATGTAAAATATTGGTATTAAACTGCATCCGGTAAGACTGGAAGTGGATCCCAATCTAATTGGGAATAGGCTAGGCTGGTTTAACAGAAACAAAAAATATATTTGAATAATATTAATATATATACATACTAGCTGTGCCCCGCGGTTTCTTCCGCGTTAAATTATATTATAATTAGCCTAAGTTACTCCTTATCTAGTCAGCCACCTGCCAGTAAAATCTTATCAGAATCGGTTAAGCCGTATCGAAGATTAACCGGAACAAACAGACAGGCTAAAATAACTGTCTTTTAGGCATAGGTATTGTGTAAATAAGTGTATGAGTTTAAAAAGAAACCTATTATTTTGATATTACAAACAGACACTTCAATTTTATGTATTCGTATTGATGATATATAGTACTTATAGTATTTACCTATGTGTAAATAGATGTTATAAACTACTTTCGTAAAGTTATATATAAAGTTTAAAGACGGTAAAGAAAAAAACGGTTTTAAACTATGTAACATAACATAGCATCACGCCTGTACTCCCCGAAGGGGTAAGCAGAGGTGTACACAGTTATACACCCACATTTCACAAATGTTATTACGTCCCATGTAATAGGTGGTGAGCCTATTGCCTTCTACCAGGCACAAATTTAAACTCCGGGCTGCTACTGAGATATCCTAACAGAAAAACTCAATAACACTGCTCAACCCGGGGATCGAACCCAGGACCTCACTATCAGCAGTCGCACTTGGGACCACTAGACAAACGAGGCAGTTTAAACTATATGCCGCATATTATCCAAATCCGTTCTAATCTTTTTGCGCGATTGAGTTAAAAATATCAGAACTTACAATCTTTCACATTCATAATACTACTAAATAAAATAATACGATACTCCTCCCGACCGTATTTCGCTTATCTCCACGGAGATTAGTCAAGTACGCAGGAGATATTATAGTGCACAAGTGTATGCGCAAACACAGGTGCACTCCCTCTTCCTTCACTCTCATATTCCGATGGGACGGCAATCCGACACGACTGGAGAGAGATTAGGCGCAGGACCAACGGCTTTACGTGCTCTCCGAAGCACGGAGGTGATTTGGTGGTGTGACCAACTTCCTGACTCCGGGTTGCTACTGAGAATTTCCTAACAGAATTCTCAATAACACTTTGCCCGACCTGGGAATCGAACCCAGGACCTCACGCTCAGCAGCCGCGCTTGCGACCACTACACCAACGAGGTAGTCGATAATAATACTACTAGTAGGCTGAATCTGTGATCCTTCGTATCGTCTAGTTGATGGACAACCTTAATGTCGAGGTATAAACCGCCTGTATGCCTCTAACGCGGATGTACTGTATGTACTTAGAGAACATCTTTCAGGTGTGCTGTAACTTAACCATAACCGTCCCACTGTAGGGCAAGGGCCTCTTCTCATACAGAGAAAGCACGAGCATTGATCACCACGCTAGCTCACTGCGGGTTGGTGATTCCACACCAAGTTTTTGTTGCAAGATCGATATTTTTCTTCACCGAATGTCTGTGATGACTTAGATTAGGGGTTTTTTGGGGCCTGAGTTGTCCACGTCCGTACGTGGCCCCTGGGTGGTGCAAAACAGGCAACACAATATTGGTGGGCCATGCCGTGAAGCGACCTAGTCGTGTTTCGGGATGTAGGCAGGTGCAACCGTTGCGGGAGACGGGTCTGGGCAGTTGCATCAACTCCCCAACTATCGTTCTCTCCAAATCTAACCACTCTACGTAACGACTGAATAGGTTTATTCTGGATTTATGTGCTCCATCCTCGGCCACACCGTCGCTTACCATCAGGCGAGTTGGTGGCCAAACGTAGATCCATTTATGATAAAAAAAGATTAACTAACTAAGTACATATGACATTGAAATAGTCAAATTGATACATGCTAGATTGAACCCTCAACCTGTGGGCTCGCGAGGCGGGCATGTAACCAATCGGCCACCATGACACTCTCCTGTCGTGGTGGATGTGCTGTAGTTATTATAAACGCAATTAATTAACAAAAGTAATTAAATGATTCCTTAGGTTTTGTTACCTTGACTCATAACTTCTTTATTGTAAATGTGAGCAACAACATTATTCTATTAACGTGACTTGGGGTCTAGTAGTTTGGGATGTCATACCCACATAAATGTCTTACTGTGGTGGCGTTTGTGTTGGGTCATTCTGTTCCCTAAAATATGGTTGAGCTGAGCGATGCGTATATGTGTGATACTCGTGAACGGGTACCACAAGTTAGGATACGATATATATTAATATTATTCAAATATATTTTTTGTTTCTGTTAAACCAGCCTAGCCTATTCCCAATTAGATTGGGATCCACTTCCAGTCTTACCGGATGCAGTTTAATACCAATATTTTACATGGAGCGACTGCCTATCTGACCTCCACAACCCAGTTTCTGGGTAACAAGATATTTGGTGGTATAACTGGTTGTCAGACATCAGACTTCATTTGACAATCGGGACCGACGAGTTATCGTGCTCTCCGAGGAACGAAAGGGTTCGGTATGAAATAATGTGCACTCAGAAAAAAAAAATTTTAATGTGTATGTAAAATGTTTTAAATCTATATTATATTATTTCCAGGATAAATTATAATAATATAATAAACCAGCCCATAACTGTCCCACTGCAGGGCAAGGGCCTCTTCTCATACAGAGAAGGCAAGAGCTTAATCACCACGCTAGCTCACTGCGGGTTGGTGATTTCAGACTACCAGGTCCAGGTTTCCTCACGATGTTTTCTTTCACCGTATAAATAAATTTCTTCAGGATAAATTAAAAACTTATTATATTATTAGAATTCTTATAAATAGACGGATAGCTGGCTGGTAAGTTTTTCATTAGACCGGCAATAAATTAAAATGGAGTAAATAGGAAAGACGCGCATTTTTTTTTATATTTACTTTTTCTTGTTTATTGGTTCATAGTTATTAAAAAGCGACAAATCACAATACCTGTTTTTATTTGAATAAATTTGTAATAATCTACATTTATTTAATGATAATAATTAACGACAAAATCGATCATGTTAAATCTTTAATCTTTTTTAGCCGAATTCTTATTTCAAAACATAAATTTATAATAGGAACTTAGTTTCTAGAACAACAAAAAGTCCTAAAACTACTTACACAATATTGTATTAGAGCTCAAATAACATCCCTTTGCCAGAACTCGAAAAAACTAACACTTTCACAGATAAAATTCGGAAACACTAAAAGTTCACACACGATCGGAAAATCGGGGAAACTCGGGAGCGAAGCGCCCACCCCTACCGACGACCCGTTGCGCACTGGTATAAAATAAACCAATCGCTTGCACCTTCATACCGTACCGTAGTATTACTCGACTAAATGAAATACACCCCGTTTGCCAACAACCGACTATGGAAAACGGCTTTTGAATTCTGCCGGATTGTACACACATAGGTGTGTTTGAAAATGGAACTTTTCCGAGACTCGTTAGGTAGGAAGGTAAACACTGTTTGAATTTTTTTCTAGGTGAGCACACATATGGTTGGAAATTAGATTCTAGAACAGTCTACATAATGCTGGGTATCATTAGATACGTGTCATTTGCGGACGACCGCAGCGATGGCCGCAAATCAGATGCAATGGCCTGATTGTACATCGTCACGCTTTTTCACTGTTATGGCGTCGGCAGTTCTGTGTAATGTTTGTTAATATCGCATTTATATAAAAAATAGTATAATGTAAACGAACGACAACAAAGATAATAAAAAAATAATGAAAAGTACGGTTAGTGCAGTGGTCGAGAGACTAGCAGCTGTGTCAAGTGTCGCGGGTTCGTTTCCCGCACGGAGCAAATATTCGTATGATCAACAGATACTTATGCTTTGCGTGTGGGTCGTGCATGTGGGAGGAATTCATAGTGTGAAGCAATGTTTTTTTTTTAAAGAAAAGCTGTTTTTTATAAGCTGTATATGCCACATTAGCTGGAAGAAGTCGAGGTCTTCCAGTGAAGGGGCCAATTAGTTATGTCTGCATATTAATGCCGTTTATGCTCAAAAAGCACCATTTGATATTTTATGTCGAGTATAATAACGTTAACTTTGCTTTGCACAAGTGAATTGTGGTCAGCCTGCACAATGTGACGTCGACACCTTTGACGGGTCATAACCTGCCAGGACTGAGATCACGGGACCCCAGTAAATGTCAGTGGGGGATCGTGTGATAAGAGTTCGGCACTACGTCCATGGATTGGTTTGTCCACAAATACTTAATAAATTTTTCTAACATTTTAGGTAAATTTTTTGTTTACACACCCCTTGATACAGGTTCAAACTACGTTCGTGGTTTTTTCTTGCTATACAGAATATTCCAAATTCCTTCATAAACATACATATCCCAATTCATCATCATCCCCCTGCCCTTATCCCAATTTATTTGGGGTCGGCGCAGCATACCTATATCTGGCATGCTGCTAAAGTTTTGGCTATGTTTTATGACCGGCCGCCTGCCTGACGTCAACCCTCATTGGGAATGCTGTTGTTGGTGGTAACCGCCACCGATACGGTCTCCATCTATCTAGCTATGTTACACCAAATGTTATACATGCGTCAGGTTCTGATGTTATCCTACTATCACACTCCACGAACCGGGCCTACATTCCCCAATTAGCACACCATTTATTTTGATACACTAACAGTAATCAAAACAGTGATAGAACAATTAATAGAATTAAACAAAACAAAAATAAAACAAACACAACAGCGCATTCCAAATAAACAAAGACGCATATCAATGTCACAAAGTTATATGCATTGTAGAGAAACATAAACAAAATGGCTGAACGCGATAGCGGTAAAATTTTTATATCCCATTTTTCACGGAATGAAAGGAAAACATAGACCGTCAAATTCTCGTCACACGGCGGGTTATGAAAGTCAACGCTGGGATATTGGACTGGAATTTTTGTACGGACCCAGGATGTGGGTGATAATTCACATAGTTATGTATAGACATAGGTTAAAACTGAAAGAATAATGAAGTTATAATATTAAATGGAAAAAGAATCCAGTCGCGAGCAGGATTCGGTCGTCGGTTCAGTCATCGGTTCGGTTACCTGTATAGGAACTGAATTGATAGCAATGACGTCACGAAAAGACGTGTTTAAAACGTGGAAGAAAAATTCACGGTAGTGAGTTAAGATTTGCAGTAGAAAAAAAAAGGACTTGCTATGGAAACTAAGATTAAACACTACAAAAGAAAACAAATTAAATTACACAAACTATTGCAAATTATTAAAAAAAATCATAATGTTAACAAAACGCGCACAAAATAACTATAAAGTGACAACTTCCAAAAACAAATCGAAAACTGCATGGCGAATTATCAACAATACAAGATTTAACACTCCAAAAGACACTATTGCTATGATCAAAATTAATGACACAGAACTTATAAGCAATCCAAAAGAAATTGCCAACAAATTTAATGACTATTTCATAGACAAAGTTAGGCCTCTTAGGTATGTGGGGAAAAAAGTAACAACTTTAATCAAACACCGGCCAAAATCAATGTTTCTTGCACCAAGCTCACCACATCAGATAAATAAAATCATAAAAAATCTAAAAGATACAAACAGTGTTGGATATGATGATATTTCGACTAAAATAATAAAAACGGTGAATGATGATATATGCCACCACCTCGGTCACATAATTTTAGCATACAAAAAGGGATATTTCCAAACGATTTAAAATTATCAATTATAAAACCTATTTTCAAAAAGGAGAATAAGCAATTAATGGAAAACTACAGGCCAGTTGCGCTACTATCGATATTCTCAAAAAAATTTGAAAGATATTTATATGGCGAAATAAACTCCTATTTTGAGAAAAATGAGATTCTTTGTCATGAACAAAAAGGTTTTAGGCAAAATAAAACGATAGATATGGCTATTTATGAATTCATAGAAAATGTAATATGTCATGTTGATAAATCTTCTCCCATATGTGCTATTTATTGTGATATGTCCCAGGCTTTTGATTATGTGGACCATAACATACTAATCAGAAAACTTGACGCATATGGTATCAGAGGCAATATTTTGGATTTAATAAAATCTTATTTGACAAACCGTCAACAAATAACGCATATTACTAATGTTCATCCTATTACTAACACTGAAGAAACTTACGCCTCTACGAGCCGATATGTATCATATGGAGTACCCCAAGGCAGCGTCCTGGGGCCTCTCTTGTTTATTATATATATTAACGACTTGCCAAATACAACGACTCATCCTATGACATTATTTGCTGATGACAGCACGGTTACAATTGCTCGTAAGGACATAAATCTTTATAAATTAGACATAAATAATTCATTGACATCAATAATTTCATGGCTTGATAATAATAATTTGAAAATTAATTTATTAAAAACGAATATAATGCACTTTGGGCAACGACTGCAAAACTCATTAAATATAAATCTGGTTCACAATAATAATACTATAAAAGAAGTTGATACAGCTCGCTTTCTTGGTTTGATCATTGACAATAAATTAAATTGGAAGGAGCACATTAATGTACTGTGCAAAAAAGTCAGTAGTTTATCATATGCCTTGTATAAACTAGCCCCAACTGTTAATACTCATGCGTTGCTCTCGGCATACTATGGTCTAGTTGAATCCATTCTTAGGTACGGTATTATTTTTTGGGCCAACTCAACTAACAAAGAAATGGCATTTAAAGCTCAAAAGCGATGCATCCGTGCTATGTTTGGGATACAGAGAACTGAGAGTTGTAAGACACTATTTGTTAAATACAAAATTCTCACACTTCCATCTCTTTATATACTGAAAACAGCTCTGTTTGTAAAAAATAACCCGCATTTGTTTCCCTGTCTATCTGACAAAGCGACTCGTAATAGGCGTGATAATAACCGACTTTGTGTTCATCCTGCGAGAACAGCGCTGTTGCACAAAAGTGTAGTATGCAAGGCTCCACTAATTTATAACAACGTTCCAAATCACATAAAATCAATGAACTTAATACAATTTAAGAAAACATTAAAAAAACTTTTGACAAAAAAATGCTATTATAATGTTAATGACTTCCATAATTACCATTTTCGGTGATAGTACCAAATGTATTTTATTGTTAGAATGGTTCTAAATTCCTAATACTTGCCTATATCTGTATTTTTTCAACATTATACAAATAAAATTTATTTTTGTTAGCCAGTGACTTGACATGTTCAAAATAAGTTAATGTATATGTTATGTAATGATACTAAGTATTGTGAACTAAGTTAATTGTTTATGTAGGTATTGTATTTTTTTCTTTTCTATATTTGTACACCAGTAATGGTAAAACATGTTGGTTCAAACTTAAATATTTAAGTCCTCATAATATGCATCAAAACAATGTATTTTATGTACACGTGTTTTTGCAAATAAATGATCTTTATCTTTATCTTTATCTTTGAGCAGAGGTCGAGATGGCTTAGTGGTCAGTAGTATCCGAAAAGAGAGTAATCTTTTCAAAGATTTATCCTTCATTGTTAAGGTAATTGCATCTTTACGACATTGTATTAACTGCAAAGTTAGTCGTGTCGGTTCGGTCACCTGTATAGGGACTGAGTAAATAGCAATGACGTCGCCAAAAACGTGTGAAAATATGGCTAAAGAATTCATGGTAGTGAGCAGAGGTCGAGATGGCTTAGTGTGGTCAAAGCGCCTGTAGTATTTATCCGGGAGGCGCAGCTTCAAATCCTGCTCGCGACCGTATTCTTTTTCCATTTAATATTATAACTTTAGAGTTCGCTAAGCATGCGTTAATGCTTTCAAAGATTTATCTTTAATTGAAAGAATAATCTTTCATGCTTACAATGTAAAGGCTCTCAGCTCAACTCCTGCTGCAGAAGACTTGCCAGGTCCCGT
This sequence comes from Xylocampa areola, assembly GCA_935421205.1. NCBI lineage: Eukaryota > Metazoa > Arthropoda > Insecta > Lepidoptera > Noctuidae > Xylocampa > Xylocampa areola. Next base: position 14,723,027 of record OW285220.1, read on the forward strand.
ATCTGCGGCCTTAATGAACCTGTGGGTGGCGGACTTGCGGGGTTCCTCGTCTAACCTGCGCCAGGACCGAGACGGCAGCGTAATGCACTTCGACGAATACGTCTTGAGTTTCTGTGCAGGCTAACTATAGCCGGCCTGCACAAGTGGCGGGAACGTCGATACATCCGAAGAACCATAACCTCTCAGGGTTGCGGTGAATGCTAATGCGATCCTGGAACTCTGGTTTTCAATCGGTAGGAGTACGGCACAGTATCCATTACGGATTTTCCACACATTTATTACACAAATGCTTATCGTGTTTGATTACTAAGTCGGAAAATTCTGTTAGATAATTCTCAGTTGAAACTTGGAATTATTTTTTATTTATTTACCATTTATTTCTGGCATCAAGGCCAATAATGAAATACATAAAATACTACAATGAAAATAAAAAACATAAAATACAATACATTACAATAAAATCTTAAATACTACTTCATACGTAGAGTCGGCGTCGTGTGTCGCGCGGTGTCTGGTACCTGACCTCGAAAACGCCGAAACACTACACCTCTTGGCCAAAATTCTTCCTTCGTGAGGTTGAAAGATATTCTCACCACAAAGAAATTAAAATTTACATTGTGACGAGAGTCCAACCGCTCGATCCTCATTATGCCCGTTAGATGGCAATAGGCTTAGTAACGGCACTAGTGATATTTGGGTACACATCTGTGTACACCTTCGAGGAAAACAGGCGTCATACTATGAAATTAACTTTAATAACACTTAGATTTATATTTTAAAAAAAATACTGTTGTGATAGTTACGAATGCGCATCTTAAGAACAACTATTATACGAACACAGATACAACTTTCAAATGCATTATCGCATGCGTAACGAACTCTAAAGTTATACCTAGTTGCGGAAAGAAAAATACGATCGTGAGCAGAATCTGAAACCGCGCCTCCCGAAGAAATACTCCAGGTGCTCTGCTAACTAAGCCATCCCAACCTCTGCTAATTCTTCTTCTACATTTTTAACGTCTTTTGGTGACGTCATCGCTACTATTCAGTCCCTATACAGGTGACAGAACCGACACGACAAACTTTGCAGTTTATACAATGTCGTACAGACGCGATTACCTTAACAAATACAGACTGCCTCGTTGGTCTAGTGGTCCCAAGCGCGACTGCTGAACATGAGCTCCTGATTTCGATTCCCGGGTCGGGCATAGTGTTACTGAATTTGTCTATTAAGAAATTCTCGATAGCAGCCCGATTTTTGAAATTGTGTCCGATAGATGCCAATAGTCTCTCCACCTATTACATGGGACTTATTAACAGCATTGGTAAAATGTGGGTGTACAACTGTGTACACCTCTGCCTACCCCTCCGGAGAATATAGGCGTGATGTTATGTTATTTTGTTAAGCAGAAAGACCTACAACTCTCTAACCTCTTCCAATTATCTTCAACTACATAGAAATTCATACCGTCTGTGTTAAAAAGTAACTTAAGAACTATAGCCATTGCCTCATATATAATGCACGTTGTTCCCAACCAGCTAATAATTGGTTTCAGCTCTACTCCATTGTCCTGTAAATGACTGCTGAAAATTTCAGGAGAGCGTCGCGCGAATTTTGTTTTTCCACCAACATTATATTTTTATAGATAAATCTTTGAATAGCATTAACGCAAGCTTAGCGAACTCTAAAGTTATAATATTAAATGGAAAAAGAATACGGTCATGAGCAGGATTCTAAGCTGCGCCTCCCGGATAAATACTCCAGGCGCTCTGACCACTAAGCCATCTCGACCTCTGCTCAACAGTAGTACGTAATACGAATAAGTGAGCACCAGAAACTTTAAAATATTAATAATACGTACTGAACTTACATACTAGACGCCACATAATGCTACCGGCACTAGACCAAAAAAGGACTGGAGACACATCGAACTGGGGCCACGCTGATTTTCAGATAGGTCCCGAATAATAGTGATGCCATGGGCGACCACGGCTCGGCGCGGCGTACGCAAATATGCAAACTAATGAATGTGTAATAATAAATAATGATGGTAATAATTCTTATATAAATACTTACTATAATAAAAAGTACCTGTGTGCGTACATAGATATGTGAAGAGTGTAAGTCTTAAATATAATACCATAGCCATGCTTCGGCACGAATTGGCTGGCTCGACCAGATTGATACCACGGCCTCACAGAAAACCGGCGTGAAACAACGCTTTCGTTGTGTTTCGCCGAGTGGGTGCGGGTACCGGCCCAAACCCTTTAAAAGGCCGGCAACGCACTTTCGACTCCGCTGGGGTTGCGGGTGTCCATGGGCGGCGGTAATCGTTTACCATCAAGCGAGCTGTCTGCTCGGTATCATCCTATCCCGTAAAAAAAAAAAAAACATATTATCTATGCACAGTTTGCAAATTCTCAAAGCATCTCGGGCTCAGTGTCCGCATCAATTGTCTATGTTATGATAATCGTAGGGATGCTCGATATTAGAAAAACGTCGATTCAAAAGTATCGATTATAATTTGGCGATAACACTATGTTGATTATAGAACACAATGAATAAAAAAGGCCAATCAGCATCCGCGGTGAGTAGTTTTGCTTTGTTTTTTTTTTAAAAACGTTGCCCCACACTAGGAATTTCTTCCTGTGTCGTGGGTGCGTTTACAGTCATATAATCTCACAAGCACACACACACCCAGACCCGGAGCAATTATCTATAGATCGTACAAATATTTGCTCCGTGCAGGAATCGAACCTGCGACACGCAGCGCAGCAGTCGGTCTGCGCCAACCGCGCTGTCCGAGTGACGAAGTACGAAAAGATAAACCCAACATTCCTACTGTCCAATCCGAAATTAGAACTTAAGACGTCACAATCAACAGCCGCACTTCCAACCAACAGACTAATGAGCCAGTCTGGTTATAAGATTTTAAGCTCTACCATAATAATATTTCTCATTACATAATTTGAGTAAAACTAATAACTTTGTGTTATTATCATAAAGTACATTGTCGCCGTGGCTATGCCCAGACAGGGTCGTTAATTTTCTCCCGTGCTTACAACTTGTTACAAATTGTTCGGGAACTTCATGTTGACTCAGTTCCGAAGACGCTTGTCGCTTGAGAGGTGAGCAGAACTCTACGAATAACGGCAAGCTTGAGTGTTAATTTGAGAATTTAACGTAAGATTAGTATCTAATACCTTTAAACGAGCAATTCTTGTATATATATAATCTGAATCTCGGAAACGGCTCTAAACATTTTCATGAAATTTAGTATGCAGGGGGTTTCGGGGTGATAAATCGATCTAGCTAGGTTTCATTTTTAGAAAACGTCGTTTTACAAACAAAAAAACCTGTAACCCAGGTACTGTATGTTTAAAAGGAGAGAACGAATAGATAGCTAAGGGACTCGTGGCTAAGTAATAGCCGCACAGATCGATTGATCGAGGTTAAGCTGCACTTCCCGCGGTCGGTCTGTAGATGAGTTACCATCACTTCACACTGAGACCCCTCCGTGCCTCGGAGGGCACGTTAAGCCATCGGTCCCGTTTGTCAAATGAAGATCTATTACGGACTTAGATTAGATTTACTTAGACAGCCGTTACGGGTAGTACGATGCCTGAAAATCTGACAACCAGTCATACCACGAGAAATCGTGTTACCCAGTAACTGGGTTGTGGAGGTCAGATAGGTAGTCGCTCCATGTAAAATATTGGTATTAAACTACATCCGGTAAGACTGGAAGCCAACCCCAATGTTATTGGGAAAAAGCTAGGCAGAGACTCATACGAACACTATAGCTCAGTTGGGAGAGCAATTGTCCCGGAATGACAAGGGTTGCGAATGCGAGTCCCATTCGTGTCTATTTTTCAGAGTTAGTTAGAAAAAAAAAATTTATACAGGCATTAAAGGGCCTTAACATATATAAAATTCATATACTATGATTAGTATGTATGTATTTTTATTCAGTGTTCTTTTCTAAGTTATATTTTTCGCTGGTTTTGAACCTACTGAGCAATAACAGTTTACTGATCTGGTATTCGAACTCAGGACCGCAGGCTCAGCAGCCGCGCCAGCGACCACACTATACACGTGACTCAACAAAAATATTCAACCTTTTTCTTCTGCATTTTAATTCTCCTGGAGTATTTATCCGGGAGGCGCAGGTTCGAATCCTGTTCGCGACCGTATTCTTTTTCCATTTAATATAATAACTTTATAGTTCGCTAAGCATGCGTTAATGCTTTTCAAAGATTTATCTTGAAAAATATTCAAGTGCCTACAAAATATCTGATATAGGCAGTCGAACAGCAAAATACCCTACCCTGTTTTACCGACACCAAAGGCTATAACAATTACATTATCTGTGCACCGAAGCCTTTCTCAGCATACATACCTCTCACAAATAACATGTGGTTACGGCCAATCATAGTTCTGTTTTATTGAAAATTCCATGGGACCGCAGGGCGCGGCCCTCAGGGTCGGCTAACTCGATGGCATTTCGTTTCATGGGTTTCATATGACCGTTAGGAAAGACCTTGTTGCAAAAAAAATTTGGGGTAATATATTTCTGTTCTATTTTGAGTTGTTCTTGGATGTAGAGGTCAAATATGTGCTATGTATTAGCATTTTGGTTATTGAGAAATAAAGTAAAAATTAAAATACAGATATATCTTCCGAACGCAATAACGCATTTGTAGCGAAGTCTTAAGTTTTACGTTTTTGTAGAAAGAAAAGGTTCAGTCATCTGTACGGAGACTGATAAAATAGCGATGACGTCAACATAAGAGATTAAAATGTGGAAGAAGAATTCGTAGTAGTGAGCAGAGGTGGAGATGGCTTATTTGGCAGAGAGCCTGGAGTATTTATATTATATCAATTATATTTATATCAATGCTAGTGCCTTATGTGCATAAGAAGAGGCTCTTGTGTACAAGAGGGCATTTGTAGGCTAGGTATTGGCGAGTAACAAGGGTAAATTAACATAATTAGGTTTAGTTAAACTGACTCATCGTTCTTAGTGGTCCTGAGTATGAGGTCTCGGGTTCAATTCCCGGGTCGGGCAAAGTGTTATTGAGTTTTTCTATTAATAAATTCTCTGTAGTAGCCCGGAGTATCTAATAGTGCCCGGTAGATGGCAATAGGGTCACCACCTATTACATGGAACTTAATAATAATATTGGTGAAATGTGGGTGCACAACTGTGTACACCACTGCCTACCCCTTCGGGGAATACAAGCGTTATGCTATGTTGTGTTAAAGATAAATCTTGAAATTGCATTAATGCATGCGAACTCTAAAACTATAAATTTTGTGTACAGAAAAATACTACCGCGGACAGTATTTGAACCTGCGCTCCGGATGAATATGCAAGACGATGCCTAATGGCGCCAAGCGTGGCAACTATACTTTAAGTCCTAAGTTCGATTTTCAAACCTAATTTGTTATTGGGTTTTATATTAAGTAACTTTCAGTATCAAATCGGAGTTTGGAATTGTGCCCAGTAGATGACAATAGGCTCATTACCTTACGCGGGTCGTAATAACGGTACTTTGAAGAGTGACATCTCTGCCTAAGCCTTTGAATACAGGCATGATGTTATATTATGCGACGTACAGTCACGAGCACAAACATATTTGCACTTTTTAAACTCAATATAAATTATATCAATTAATGTTCATCGCTTACTACTCACGTGCATTCTTCGGGATTGCCCGACTAGTTTCGAACTCGAACGGAGCCCTTAGTCATGAGCTTAGCCCGCGGCAATATAATATAACATAACAACATAACACATCTTCTATCTGTGTTACATACCTAATTACTACAGTCTAGATGTGCCCTCGACTCCGTCCGCGTGGATGTCATAAATAACAAATGTTCGACGTGATTCTTTATATATGAACCTATTGACATGAGACAAACACTAAATGTTAAGTGAAGGTTAAAACCACATCTAAATCGGATAAGCCATTTCTGAGATTAGCGTGCACAAACGCACAGACAAAACCGATAAACAGAAAAACAGACAAAAATTCTAACAATCATTGTTTTGGGTGCTATTTGCGTTGATAAAGGTCCCAATAATATTTTTTATCATATATCTTCCATGTACAAACAGCGATCCGTTACATTTTTATTATATGTATGATGATGATAAAACTGAAAAGCATTAACGCATGCATAGCGAACGAATATTTTTTTGTTGAAAGGACAATACTGTCGTGAACAGGATTCGAACCTGCGCCTCCCGGATACATACTCCAAGCCCTCTGATCACCTGTTTTTTTTTAAATTTATACCTAATCATCTTGTTCTTTTTCACCGTGTGAGAGAACCATGCTTCAGCACGAATAGGCCGGCTTGACCAGAGTGATACCACGGCCTCACAGAAAACCGGCGTGAAACAACGCTTGCGTTGTGTTTCACCGAGTGAGTGAGTGTACCGGAGGCCCAAACCCTTTAGAAGACCGGCAACGCACTTGCGACTCCTCTGGGGTGTCCATGGGTGGCGGTAATCGCTTACCATCAGGCGATCCGTGAGCTCGTTTGCCCCATCCGACAAAAAAATACACGCTAAAGATATTGTCGGTGTTATTTAAGATATATGTTTACGTGTTTTTGCTCGTGACTGTACCCGTACTCAAAAGAACCCAGTTCCGAACATCCACACATATCACTCTATTGACTTTTATAACTCGGAAGATTGGTACCATCTGATACACCATACATTTATGGCTTACTCCCTGTCGAACTGTTTTGAACACAAATCTATGTGTTTATCCGTTTCCCTTTTTCATCTATGTCAACGTAGACAGTGATTATTCTGTGCAGGGGTAGGCAGTAGTGATAGTGGATGCAAATAAATACAATATCTAGCTACTTCCACAAAATTTCACCAATGCTGTTTTTTAGTCGCATGTGCCAAATAGTGAACTCATTGCCGCCAACTGACGCGCAAAAGTCCAGAGCTTGGAATCCGGGCTGCTAGTGAGAATATCATACACAGCGTCACGCCTGTATTCCCGGCAGGGGTAGGCAGAGGTGCACACAGTTGTACACCCATATTTCACCAATGCTGTTATAAAGTCCCATGTAATAGGTGATGAGCCTATTGCCATCTACTGGGCACTGGGCGTATTCCAAACATTTCTTTGAAAAAAACGTTGCCGCACTTTAAGAATTTCTTCCTGTATCGTGGGTGCGTTTACAGACATATAATCTCACAAGCACACACACACCCAGACCCGGAGCAATTATCTATAGATAGAACGAATATTTGCTCCGTGCAGGAATCGAATCTGCGACACGCGGCGCATCGGTCAGGGTATCATAAGTATAACTCCAAGATGCTACTGACAATTTTCAACGGAAAAACTCAATAACACATTACCTGACCCGGGAATCGAACTCAGGACCTCATGCTCAGCAGTCGTGCTTGGGACCACTGGACCAACGAGGCAATTAATGAGAATACCCTAACAGAAAAACTCGATTATACTTTAGTCGAACCGGGAGCATTTGAAATATAACAGTTAAATATATATTATATATACACTATATCCCGACCGTATTTCGGTCACGGCGGCCTATCTCCACGGCGATTAGCCAAGTATGCAGGAGATATTGTAGTGCACAAGTATATGCGCAAACACAGGTGCGCTTCCTCTTCCTTCACTCTCATATTCCGATGGGACGGCAATCCGAAACGACCGGAGAGAGATCAGGTGCAGGACCGAGGGCTTTACGTGCTCTCTGAAGCACGGGGGTGTCACACCACCAACTTCCTGACTCCGGTCTTCTACTGAGAATCTCCTAACAGAAAAACCCAATAACACTTTGGCTGCACAGCAAAATATGACAGGAGAAAGTGATTGATCTGCAAGCAAGCCGTATAATAACATTTCCTCAAACGAAATAAAAGCATTTCTATAACAAGTTAACACCAAAAAAGGTTAAAAGCACCAAATACTGATAGATACCACACGTGAATCAAAAAATAAATAATCCAAGATGGCTTATTTATGTAGGCTGGCAACACCGCGCGCTTTCCTTGTATAGAGATAACGGCAACACAATTTGTTTATTTTCTAACAGTCAGTTTTATTGTTGACGCTACCGTAAATAGAAGGAACCGTCAGCATAAAAAGGCTATCCGAGTATGGAATAAAATATTAATCGCATTCGTAGAATTTTTTATAATATCATTTTATTTAGGATATCAATTTTTTGTTCCGGGAATAGACAATTAAGGAAAAATTATGGATTACTTATGTTTTGTTTTTTTTTTTTCTCTGAATGATAAGTGCTTCGATTTATGTATTTTTCTTTTGTGTTTAAAAATTGTTAGATACAAGTTTTTTGTTGCACCGTTATTAGTACTCGTATCTCGCAAATAAACGTAGACAATACACTGACTGCCCCGTTGGTCTAGTGGTCGCGAGTGCGGCTGCTGTGTGTGAGGTCCTGAGTTCGATTCTCTTCTATTTTTATTGAGATTTTATGTTTAATATATTCTCAACAGCATCACTCTTGTGCTCGGTTTGATTTCAATACACCACCAATTAAATGGGACTTAAAAACAGAATCCGCAAAATAATAATAATAAATAATAATATTCCACAACTATCACACAACGCCGTCTAGTCTCAAGCTAAGCAGAGCTTGTGTTATGAGTACTAGACAACTGATAAACATACTTATATATTTCTAAATGCATACATATTATAGATAAATAGATGTAGGGACAGCAGTACACTTCTGCTGACCCCCTTGGAGTATACAGTCGTGATGCTATGTTATGTAACCGACATTTTATATTAGAAGTAAACTCGAATCGAACTAAATTCCGGAATTGGAAACTCTTATTTATAGGGGTTGGTCGGGGGCGGTAAGGGATGGTTACGTAATAAGGCCTACATAAACTTACAAACAATTATAATTTTCACTGAGTTCATTAATATTATCTAAGAAATGTTGTTGTGCCTTAGTAATTAATATACCTAATTACGTTTTAAGCTTGTGGAATTTATAGGTTCGATTTCTGTAAAATATACCAGTAATAAACTGACTCGTTGGTCAAGTGGTCCCAAGCGCGACTGCTGAGCAGGACGTCTCAGGTTCGATTACCTGGTCGGGCAAAGTGATATTAAATTTTTCTGTTAGGACATTCTCAGTAGCAGCCCGGAGTTTGGAATTGTGCCCGATTGATGGACATAGGCTCACCACCTATTACATGAGATTTAATAACAGTATTGGTGAAATGTGGGTGTACAACTGTGTACACCTCTGCCTACCCCTTCGGAGAGTACAGGCGTGATGCTATGTTTTATACCAGTAATAGTTGAGAATTTATTAAGCCACTTCCTTTGAATGGTCAAAGTGTAAAAAATAAGGTTTTTTTTAAAACATTGATTAACTCTAAAAAAAATTTTTGTTCCTAATGTGTGCCGGAAGAGCAGTTTTGTTTAATATGGTAGATAATTATGTATTGTGTAATTTGTTATTTCCATTTTTTTATTATATTATATTCTTACTCGTATTAAGGCCATATGTTACCTCAGAAAATAATAATTAATATAGGCATTCTATATTAATTATTATTTTCTGAGGTAACATTGAAATATAATAGACACGAACCCGCGATCTTTGACATACCGTGACACGATCAATATAGGCATTAACATGTATAAAAAAAGCAACCGAATTGAGAACCTCCTTTCTTTTTGGAGTCGGTTAAAAATAATTTCAAAATTATTATATAGGATTGGGATGGTGTTTCGGCACCTTACAACTGCAAAGTGAAACACTGGGTTTAGTAATATTTAAATGTTTGCTCAAAAGATATCGCCGGGCGTTTCCTTAATACGCGAATTAAAATTGAAATTTTATAGATACGACCGGTAACGCGGTAAACGGTAGCTCAGTGAGAGAGCCATGGCATGTGGGGTTACTCTTGAAACTAATACCAATTCCAATCCAATTCCAATATTAAATAGACGCCTTAAAACAACGCGTAATTTTAAAATAAACTTACCTACATTACAGTTGCCTCAATTTTAAAGCATGTTGTCTTCATATTATCCCGAATCTATAATTATTTTTTAGGCATTGTGACATTTAAAAGTACGAACTGACATATTTTCAATGTCAATCGAGTGGAATTATTTTCAAGAGTACTGGTCATGGTATGTAAAATTACAATTTCCATCTAGCCTAAGTGAATTTATTTGACTTAAATATAAACTGCTTCAAATAAAAATACTTCATAATTATAAGGTTTTACTTTAGTTGACATTAACGTAAACAACCTGTTTATTTGTAGCCATATGTGTAGAGCAAATAAAAAAAAAATGCTTAATCATATAATATTCAAAATTCTACGGTTATTAAATACCCGAATCATTTACGAGAATAAGCAGTTTCAGAATAAACCCCGAACAGCTCAGCTTCTATAAATTATCATAATAATAATAATAAATTAATAACCCGCGATCGCATATACCTGCTTTATTTTTAGGTTAATATTAAAAACTTAAAGTGTATCATTTTTCTTTGTTATTTTCTTCTTTATCCTGCTTGTCCCTGTGAAATAAATAGCGTGTCGATACACTTTATTAACAAATATAAATACGGCGGTAAACGACCAGAATTTTATTACAAATGTCAATAAAAATTTAAAGTTAAATATTTATGTCTGAATTTGTTGATTTTTCGTTATAAAACCCACTGTGGTATCGAATAAAATATTTATTATTATATTCATAATAATTCGTCGATGGCAACATTGGTGACGTTAAAATATTTATTATTCGAATAAATCGTATCGTCGATTGTAAAAATGGAAATGTTGATCTTTTTATTGGTTGTCATTCGTTTCGTTTATTCAAAATGGCGTCAGATTTATAAATTTGTTTTATTATCTAATCGATACGTAGATAATCTGCATCTTGCCGTCTCCAATTGCATTTAATACAAGATTAAATGAATAAAAAATAAAACACCCGTGCCATTTTTTTGTCTTTCTAGCCTAAGTTACTCGGGACAATGTAAAGATTCTAACGATACCATCGAACTCGGTTCAGGCGTTTAGAAGTTATGGTGGAATATTTTGTTTTGCACAGGTGAATTGTGACCAGCCTGCACAATGTGACGTCGACACCTTCGACGGGCCATAACCTGCCAGTACTGCCAGATCACGGGACCCCAGTAAAGGGCACTACGTCCATGGATTGATTTGCCACAAATACAGATAAATTTTTCAACCCAGTATTTAGAAGTTATGGTGCAATAAAGAAACTCACAAACATACATACTTTCATACATACATTAACGCCCACATTTCACCAATGTCACTTTAAGTCTCATGTTATAACTTGTGAGTATTGCCATCAATCGGGCACAATTCCAAACTCCGGGCAGCTACTAAAAATATCCTCACAAAAAACTCATTACCACTTCCCGACCCGGGTTTTAAATCCAGGACCTTACGCACAGCAGTCGCGCTTACGACCACTAGACCTATCATTGTATTTTAATAACTTGTTGTTGTATAGTTATAATTGTACAATATGAACACATTTTAGATTGACTCGTTGGTTTAGTGGTTCCAAACGCGACTGCTGAGCATGAGGTCCCGGGTTCGATTCCCGAGTTTTTCTGTTAGGAAATTCTCAGTAGGAGCCCGGATTTTGATATTGTGCCCGATAGATGGCAATAGGCTTACCACCTAATGTCCACTTAATGTCAACTTAATAACAGCATTAGTGAAATGTGGGTGCACAAGTGTGAACACCACTGCCTACCCCTTCGGGGAATACAGGCGCGGTGTTTTGTTATGTTTAATTATCACTTTTTGAAACCACAGCTCAGTTACAGTAGACGTATTTCTCGTGTAGACCGTACCGCCAGTTGTGTGATATTGTTAGTGGTTGAAATGTAAATATTTACGTTCTATTAATATACCACTGGGCTATTGTTTCTTTGAGTTCGCGGTACCGCAACGTTTAGATTAATTGTACCTGTTATCATGTTAACTGAGTAAACAATTAATAAGAACATTTATAAAAAAAAAATGCTCGCCTGTCATATGCGTATTTTATAATATTATACAGTTTCCAAATCTTACTAACCCATGTTACCCAGGATAATGTAAGGACTCCCTCCAGGGGTTCCGTCTTGTCGTGGTGGGGGGCCTTAGTAGCCGTTGGTTACCCACGGTGAACCTAGAGGAACCCGAGGAAGTCTGCTCCTCTGGGGTTTGCTTCCAAGCCCATGTTGGAGCGGCGTAGGTTGCGGGCTTTATGGGAGGTGCCGCAATTAAGGTGGGCTGCGGTGTCGTATGGGCGGCCACAGCTGAGAGATGGAGGCCGACGCGGGAGAGGAGTGCCGGTATATCGATGCGTCGCTCTTCTTACCTTCCGCGGCCTTGACGGGGCCGCCACCGATTGATGGCGGAAGCGGTGGGGCCGCAGGGGAAGAGGAGTACCGGTATAGCGAGGCGCCGCTCTCCGTATCCTCTGCGGCCGTAACGGCAGGCGGCGGGGCCACACACCTGACTCGTCGCATAGGACCTTGGGCGTCCGGACAGGCGCTCATTGCGCATGGCCTCCCAGTTGGTTACGGCACGCCATGCATCTGGTGTGTCGTAGCGGGGGAGTGCAATACCCAACCCCGTGAGAGGGAGACCGGCAACTCTTCTTTGGCATTTCTTCACATAAAAAATAAATATAAATAAAGGATAATGTAAGGATTCTGACGATACCCCATACATATATGTTGGTTCAGTTGTTTAGAAGTTGTAAATGTACATAATTATATGCTTGCATATATTACATACAAAAATGTTAGTTATACTAGAAGTAGTGCGCAGAGGTCGAGATGGCGTAATTAGCAGAGTGTCTCGAGTATTTATCCGTGAGGTGCAAGTTCAAATCCTGCTCACGACCTTTTTTTTCCTTCCACAAAAATGTATAACGTTAGAGGTATTATGTTTTAAAATGTTTTGTTGTTAAGGTAATCGCAATTGAACGACATTGAATTAACTGCAAAGTTAGTCGTATCGGTTCAGTCATCTGTATAGGGACCGAATAGATAGATATGACGTCACCATAAGAAGTATTATTAAAATGTGAATGAATAATTTAGAGTAGTGAGCAGAGTGTGATATGGCTTAGTTGGCTAAGCGCTTGGAGTACTTATCCGAGAGGCGCAGGTTCAAATCCTGCTCACGACCGTATTTTCCTTGCCACAAAAACATATCGTCATCCCCCTGCCCTTAGGCCAATTCAGTTGGGGTCGGCGCAGCATACCTATATAGATAAAGGTTTGGCTATGTTTTATGACCGGCCGCCTGCCTGACGTCAACCCTCTTTGGGAATGCTGTTGTTGGTGGTAACCGGCACCGATACGGTCTCCTTCTATCTAGCTATGTTATCCATGCGCCAGTTTCTGGTGTTATCATACTCACTCCACTAACCGTGCTTAAAAACACATCTTTAACATTTGTAGTTAAACTATCGGCCGATTAAAAGTCTTCAATATATATATAGCCTCCCTAAAGTATCAACTATCCAACAGCAGCATTATAAAGGTATATAAGACCAACAAAAATCGAAACTTTAGCTTTTTGGCGTTATCTCAATGGTTCTTTTCAACTTGTGGAGGGAACAATAAATTTTTGAACGTGCCTCGAATCTCAAAGTGGCTCAGATATTTATACTTGCGTAGTGAGTGTTGGTAATAGAGAATGAATTTGAGAATGCGGACGCATTTTGTGTTGTTTTAGAGTGTTTTAATGAGGTGAGATGTTTTTAGACTGTCTCCAGTAGTCACAAGCGTGGCTGTTGAGTGTGATTTCTGAGTTCGATTTCCAGATCGGACAAAGTGTTGCTCAGATTTCTGTTAGGAATTATAAAGCAGTGATAGCCTAGTGGTATGATCGTTCGACTGACAAGGCAAAGGTCGTAAGTTTGAATCCAAGGCACGCACTACTGTCTTTTCGAAGTCATATGTGTATTATAAACTAATTATCACTTACTTAAAACTGTGAAATAAAGCATTGTGAGGAAACTAGCACGCCTGAGGAATTTTCTCGATGGTGTGTGAATCCATATCTGAAGTCAAAGTCAAAGTCAAAATCATTTATTCCAAATAGACCATATAAAGGTACTTTTGAAAGTCAAGAAATGCCACTGACACTAGGTTATTCATCAACCACACGATAAGAAGAAGAAGTTAGAAATTTCTCATTAGCAACCTGGAATTTGTAATTGTGCTAGGTTGATGTCAATAAATTCACGAAATTTCGAGGAACATATTTCTGATACATAGGCGAAATTATAGCTTAGTAACATCTTAGGTTTTCGATCACTACACATTACAATAAAACAACCGGATCAATCGCGTGTATTATTGGTTTTGTTATATAAACAACGTTTAACCGGATTAATCGCGTGTATTATTGGTTTGTTTTTCCTGATGTTTCGAACACTTTGCAGTGTGTCCTCCTGCGACCACGAACGCTGCAAAGTGTTCGAAACGTCAGGAAAAACAAACCAATAATACACGCGATTAATCCGGTTAAACGTTGTTTTATTATAATTCTAGCTTAGTTTTGAAATCAGAGCTTTTAGTAAATTATGTACTTAATTAGTGCCAAAATCCTACATAATATTATAAATGCGAAAGTTTGTGATGTATGTTTGTAACTCCTTCGCGCCATAACTACTAAACAGATTAAGTTGAAATTTGGCACACATATAGTGTAAAACCAGGATTAACACATAAGATACTTTTATCCTGGCTGGACCCAAATTTGAATTCCATGCAGATAAAGGTGCAAAGAGAAGCTAGTATATAAATAAATATATTATATGGCCTTGACCAAGGATGCCTTAACGACCAACGATGCGTTGCACAGGGGTTCCAGAGCCGGTCTCCTAAGAGTTCTTTTAATCTTTATTATTCTTGACATAAATTGGATTTTTATATGAATTATTCGAGAATGCTAACATAGTTTTTAGGACTTTTGTTTTATAATTATTTCTAAAATAAATGTATTTTATTTTATTACGAAGACCCGTAGCTTCCCTCCACGTGCTGCAGGTAACCACCGGAATGGTTTTAGTGAGGTAGAAATCGCAAACACCCCGGTCTGATCCCCAAACACCGGATTCCTTTTGAAGGTTTCCTCCCGAAAACAAAAAAAAAATTGAAATCACTAACAAAAACCAATAACTTTATTCCAAAAAAATATATGTACTCGATAGTAATAACTATAATTTTATAAACATAACATATCAACACGCATGTATTCCCCGAAGGGGTATGCAGAGGTGTACACACTTGCACACCCACATTTCACTAATGGTGTTATAAAGTCCCATATAATAGGTGGTAAAACTATTGCCATCTACCGAGCACAAATCAAAACTCCGGGCTGGTACTGCGAATTTCCTAACAGAAAAAGCCCAATATTACTTTACCGACCTGGGAATCGAACTGAGTACCTCGTACATCGAACCACTCAGCAGTCGCGCATGGAACCACTACACCAACGAGGCAGTTATAATTTTATTAAAGGCTAAAATAAACATTACAAACACAAGTTCCCTGACCCTAATACCAGGTGTGTCTTAAAGGTGGCGGTGAAATCTGGGACACAGAACAATTTGCCAGCGTTAAGAAAATATACCTATATATACATTTAATATACAGTTTGACTCGCGACTTCGCCGCGGGCTCAGCTCATGACTAAGGGCTCCGTTCGAGTTCGAAACTAGTCGGGCAATTCCCGAGAAATGCACGTGAGTAGTAACCGGTGAACAATGATTGATATGAATATGTCTCACGAAAGTTATTATACAAAAATATACCTATATAAATCAAAAATACCACTTCCCAATCCACTGCATTACACTAATAAAATTAACACGTAAATTTCCAACCCAAAAACGCAAATAATTCAATTACTTTTACAACGAATATTGATGCGATTAATTAAATTAACGAATGTAATTAAACCTAACTATATAAAAAGACCGATAGACCCTGTATGATGTAGGTATATATAGTTAAGCAATTAGGGGATGATTTTCAGTACACGCATCGGCGCGCATTCACAGGGGGATGTTAAATGATCGATGCCCCGAATAACGAAACACGGGTGTCGATGTGGCGTGGAGCAAAAGCGAATGCGGGCCGAACAAACAGCACGACCACAGGAAAATAAAGCGAAATTAAAAAAAACATATGGGACGAAAAATATACGATCGTGAGCAGGATTTGAACCTGCCCCTCCCCCGCACCCCCACGGGGTAGTGAGCGCAATTAACCGGACACATTTCCTAACTCGGGGCTGCTACTGAGAATTTCTTAACATATCTATCTGCCTAGCCTTTTCCCAATTACATTGGGGTCGGCTTCCAGTCACACCGGATGCAGCTTAATACCAGTGTTTTACATGGAGCGACTGCCTATCTGACCTCCACAACCCAGTTACTGGGTAACACGATATCTCGTGCTATGACTGGTTGTCAGACTTTCAGGCTTCTGACTACCCGTAACGGTTGTCATAGATCTTAATTTGACAAACCGGGACCGACGGCTTAACGTGCTCTCCGAGGCACGGAGGGGTCTCGGTATGAAATTATGGTCACCCATCTACAGACCGACCGCGGCAAGCGCAGCTTAACCTCGATCGATCGATCTGTGCACAGCCGCACAGATCGATCGATCGAGGTACTTAGCCACGAGCCCCCCAATTTCTTAACATAAACATTCAATATTACTTTACCCGAGCAGGGAATCGAACCTAGCAAGTCATACGCAGCAATCGAGCTTGCGCCTACCAGACAATCGAGGCAGTTTTACCATGAAATAGCGTGTTACCCAGCAACTGGGTTGTGTTCACCATAATTTTTTTATCAAAAATTTATATACTTGTGGCTAACTCGCCCGATGGTAGGCGACGGTGTGGCCGAGGATGGAGCACGTAGATCTAGAAGAAATCTATTCACTCTAAGTATAGTGGATAGATTTGGGGAGAACGATAGTTGGGGAGTTGATGTAACTGCCCAGACCCGTCTCTCACAACGGTTGCACCGGATTACATCCCCAAACACGGCTTGGTCGCTTCACGGCATGGCTTCGTCCGGTGCGTGGTAACCAGCCGCGGCCGAAGCCTCCCACCAGGGTTGTGTTGCCTGTTTTGCACCACTCAGGGGTCATACGTAGGAATTCCACTTTAAGGATGCACTCCTACGGACGCGGGCAACTCAGCCCCCAAAACTACTCACGTACAAAATTGTACTTAATAACAATAATATTTCTATTGTGACTGGTAATAAGCAAGTCAATAGATTAAGTTGCATCTGGTTGCCGACCCCAACCGAAAAAGCTAGGCAGGTTTTTTATATTCTCAACATCTTATCATATGGTTATCGAACAACCTAGTATCAGAGTTTAAACCACCCCGTAAACCTCTGATATAGGTTTACACACCCTTGCAAACACCTCTCAGATTCAGGCTCAAAAGAGAAATCTATTACCACAAAAAAAAAACATTATTCAACGTGGAAGAATCGATCGAACGCAATCCCAAAGAATGCACGTGAGTTTTAACCGTTAAAGGTGAAAACTCACGTGCATTCTTCGGGATTGCCCGACTAGTTTCGAACTTGAACCCGAGCCCAGCTCATGACTAAGGGCTCCGTGAGTAGTAAACGTTGAACAATAATTAATATGATTGAGTCTCACGAAAGTTATTATACAAAAATCACAAAAATGATCTCCTGAAACGGCTTACTTAATAAATTTTTTTATTTATACGAAATCCTCATCACCTACCAACCCCATAAAATAAAACCTTCACTTAAATACCAGGTCTTATACCCAGGAGAAAATTTCCAAACCGAAAAAAATTACATTGACACAAAAAATACCTATATATTTGACCTCGTAAAAGAGCCAAACGCCAAAAACATTGACCTCCACAGTTGCAACACCTTTAAATAATAAATTTTCGCAATAATTAATGTTATTTCACCCAATATGGCACCGTACAAAGTAGTTATACACGTACAGTCGCTGTAAAACAACCGAATGAGTTTAATTAAGACCAGAGTATAAAAACCTAGTGACAGGAACAGCAATATAAAACACGATGTATGCGACAAGGACGGCAATATACTGCACGTCGTATGCTACTTTTTTATTTTAATAAAGTTTCCTAGGAATTGTGTTTAATGGAAGAGGTGATATTTCGTTGAAAATTATTTAGCAAACTAGAATAACCTAGGATGCTAGTTTGTAATATCGTTTTGTTAACCAGACAATGGTTCACGTAAAAAAATTAAATTAACTGCCAAAATTTTGCCAAAAACATCGTTGTGAAACAAAATTGACTTGAGAGATAATTGTTAATTACACGACTGCTCAAAAATAGGGTGTTATGTTTTTAGCGTTCGTGTATGTATGTATGTGCGTTTGTGGATTCTTTATTCCACCATAACTTCTAAACACCTGAACCAATTTATTTGTATGGGGTATCGTTACAATCCTTATATTTTCCCGGGTAACATAGGTTATATATAATGATATTTTTTTATACATGTTGAGGGCCATGTAATGCCTATATTAATAACAATTTTTCAAGTAGTTAAACATTGAAAAAATATTAGACAGGACGGGGCTTGAACTCGTGACCCTTGACATTCCGTGTCCTCACTCTACCAACTGAGCTACCTTGTCGTGTTCGAATCTATTGAATTTTCAATCCTCCTTGTATTCGTCTTAAGGAGACGCCTGCCGATATTTATTTAGCAATCATTTACAGATTTTCCTTCAAAAATGGTAATTAAGATAGGTCAGTTAAATTTAAAAAAATGGCCGGCGTGCTTTTTTTTTTTAATAACTTCTTGAATTTTGAATCTAGCTAAGATTTGATTTTAATAAAAAGAGCTTTATATTTAGATAACTAATCTCCTTGGATCCTGTAACTGTCATTGCCGTTAAAACTACTTTGTTAGATACCGACTGCACCCCCTTCTTTTCATGTATGGAAAATTCGTCATGGACTCAGAATTGGTACAAGTGCGGGTTGATACCCCGCCTGCATTTGTCTTTTTCTATTCGACAATAATAACATAACATAGCATCATGCCTGTTTTTCCCGAAGTAGGCAGATGTGTACACAATGATACACCCACATTTCACCAATGCTGTTATCAGGTCCCTTTGAAATGCAAACTCCGGGCTG
Organism: Xylocampa areola; assembly: GCA_935421205.1. Lineage (NCBI taxonomy): Eukaryota > Metazoa > Arthropoda > Insecta > Lepidoptera > Noctuidae > Xylocampa > Xylocampa areola. The sequence goes on from OW285220.1 coordinate 14,742,289, forward strand.
TTACCGAGAATTTCCTAACAGAAAAACCCAATTACACTTTTCTCGCCCTGGAAATCGAATCCAGGACTTCGTGTACAGCAGTCGCACTTGGGACCACTAGACCAACGTGTCAGTTAACAATAATAAATCCTCACAACATAATATCAGGACAATTTTGTTACACCTAACAAACTACGTTGGGTTTCCCCAACTTTCAGTTACGCCCGGAAGCCAAAGACAAAGGAACCGCGTCTAGCGAGTAATTTTCTTTATTTTTACTTGTCCAGGAAAACAACACCCGGAGATTTAAATCCTCGCAAAGTTTGTTTTTAAAATAAATCATGACAAAAGAAGAAACCATTTCAGTCAGGTAGGTAACTAAATATCGCCTTAATCCATACTAATCCTTAAATCCTAATATTATAAATGCGGTAGTAACTCTGTTTGTTTGTTTGTTGCCTTTTCACGACTAAACGGCTGAACGGATCGTAATGAAATTTGGCAAGGAGATAGATTGGACCTTGGAAAAGGACATAGGCTACCTTTTGTCACGCAGATGAAGTCGCGGGCACCAGCTAGTTTCAATATATTTTTTTGTTAATCATGTTATAAAAAATAATACAGTGAGACAGGTTTGTTTATTGTATAGGTATATTAAATGGATAGTCGGGGCTCCTATTATAGTGGTTTAGAATTTACGTCATCAAAATTTTTCATCTTTTTTTTTCTATTGACAAGTAAAATAAAGTTAGGTTATTATTGTTAAGACATACAGAGCCATATGCAACAAAATTTCGCTTTTTTTTGTAAAGCAGCTAGAGATTTTGTAAAACAGCGGATTTTACAATCCATCTGCGACATATATATCGCAAATTGTCAAATATTTTGATAGTATTTGTAATCACATAAAAAGACCTATAACTTAATAAAATTATTTAATAAATATCCGTAATTCTAGTTTGAAATGTAAAATTTTAATTTAATGAAACCCCGCCCGCTCTCTCAGAACCATTGACTCGTAATTTCAATTTGCAAATTAAAGTAATACTTAAAGAAATTGACGTTCTTAATGCCCAAGAATTTATTACTAGGCTCTTCGTGATTGGTCGGAGCTGTTTCATAGACGAACTTATTTATTTTTAAGAAAGCAAGAAAAGAGCCCGTACAAGTGGACAATGTACGTACCTTCTAAGAAAACAAGGTCCCAAAAAGAGTAGAGCTGATTAATTACAAAAAAAAAATACAACAATTTTATTACGAAAATAAATACACATAAGGGTTGAGGCCTTAGACCCCACACTAGGATTCCCTGTGTTGTGGGATCTACGCTCTTTCGTACCGTTATTGTATTGCAAATATAAAAGTATAACTCATTTGCTAAAAAATGATATAAAAACAAAAAGAAAAGAGAATGTGTGTATGAATGTGATTTGTTTTTAGTTGTGTTATGTTTTGAGTGAATGCGTGTGTATTTATGGTTCCTTATTGATTTTGAGCAGTTCATGTGTATGTGTGTATGTGAGTAGTGATAGTGTGCATGACTATGAAGTATGAGTCTTGCTGGACAAACTTCCTTTTTGATTGGAGAAGTAATTCTTGCAACCTGCAGAAAATCGACGCCAAATACCACTGCAAATTATAACCAAGTATATATTGTAATATAATAACATGAATTAACGCTCAATAAATACCTTTGAATCGCTTGACGTTTCGACCAGGTTGCACTGATCGTGGTCACAAGCGGACCAGTCAGTCAGACAGTCTCTTAATTCGTTTTAAATATCATACACATAACATAACATAACATAGCATCACGCCTGTATTCCCCGAAGGGGTAGGCAGAGGTGTACACAGTTGTACACCCACATTTCACCAATGCTGTTATTAAGTCCCATGTAATAGGTGGTGAGCCTATTGCCATCAACCGGGCACAGTTCCAAACTCCGGGCTGCTACTGAGAATTTCCTAACAGAAAAACTCAATAACACTTTGCCCGACCCGGGGATCGAACCCGAGACCTCCTGTTCAGCAGTCGCGCTTGGGACAACTAGACCAACGAGGCAGTTAAAAAAAATATCATACAATTATTATATTATAGTTAAGACAAATTGAAACAATTGGAATTAAAATGTATATATTCCTACTATACATATTACATTTAAAGCCTCATTTACTGCCTCATTTGTCTGCGTGAAATGGTTACTGAAGACTTAGGGAAGCCTATGTTTCAGTAAAGCCTTTGTCTCGCGCAAATCAAATAAGACTCATTGTAAAGGCATTACATTTTAGGGTACGGAATTAGGAGTACCTATGTAATTATGAATAGACAGGAACTACACAACCTCACGACTGTATTCTACAAAGGGGTAGGCTGAAAGTGTATAACAATAACGTCATTTGCACTCACGTAATAGGCGGTGAGCCTATTGCCATCTGTCTGCAATTCCAAACGCGGTGCTACTGATTTTTTTTCTATCAAGAAAAATACACACCGGGAATCGAAACCAGAACTTAACGTTCTACAGCCGCACTTAGCACCACTAGACCAAAGAGAAAGTCGAAAAAAACAAATACTGATAGATATTTTACACATGCGTAGCGAACTCTAAAGTTTAAGATTAAAATTAAGGACGAAAAAAACAGTCATCAGCAGAAGTTTAACCTGCGCCTTCAAGGTAAATATTCCTGGAGTATCGATATCGAGGCAGGCGTAGGTTCGAATCCTACTCACCTTTTTTTTCTTTTCGTAACAATTATAAGTTTAGGGCAACTACTGTTTCCTCTATAAGAAAAACAAAACCACACTACCCGACCCGGGCATCGAAACCAGAAGTTCACATTCAACAGCTGCCCTTGCGACCACTACACCAATGAGACTTTCTAAAAAATACAGATGGATCTTTCAAACGCATTAACGCATACGCCTCTAAAGTAAAAAAATGATGTGGAAAGTATTTCGGTCATGAGCAGGATTTAAACCTGTGACTTCAGGCGATCTGGCCGGAAAGCGTAAGTTCAAATCCTGCTCTTAAGAGATGTTTCTTTCCACAAAATCTAACATATAAAAATCTCATCTCACAGTGTTTCTTATCAAACTCCTTCGAAACGGCTTGACCAATTTTTATGAATGTTTTTGTGTATATTTGGTAAGTCTGAGAATAGGTCGTAGGCTATTTTTATACCCCCAAGTGATAAGGGTAGCCCTGTCCAGAAAAAATACATGACAGAACAACGTTTGCGGGGCACAGCTAGTATTATATATTAAAAAGTATCTCATTTTTTCGGCTAGTCTTCTATTCAGAATGGGTGGTCTGTAATATAGAAGAATGTATTTCAATTTCATGTAGATCCGCTAAATGCCTACAATCCGGACTATTGGTCGACACGCTTGCCCGTTTCATTTCCTCCGTGCTCATACAAACAAATGCCTATATGTGGGGTGCGAGTGCAAGCGGGAATGGTAGCGGGGTGAATTTTAAAGCAAAATTTTGGTGGCTCTAAATACTAATATACGCTTTGACGTGAATACTATGAGTTTTTTACAGATAAATCTTTGAAAAGCATTAAAGCATGCAAAGCGAACTCTAAAGATAAAAAATATTAGTGGAAAGAAAAATTTGGATCCTCCTGGAGGCGCAGATTCGAATCCTGCTCACGGACATATATACGTCTTTTTTGCTTCCATGTTTTGGATCAGTTTTCTGAATTGCGTCCCACCAATTCAGAAAACTGATAATAATTGATTTTATCATCAGTATTCACTTTGGTGGTACAGTTTGGTGTCGCAGTTACATATCTATATCTAAATCCAATTTTGTTCTACACCACTCCATAGCTAACGGATCAAAGAATTCGTTGTGTCGAGTGAGGATTGTGACACATCGCGCACGGTGGAGGGGGAAGCGCCGCCATTTAGAGATCGTTTTCCTGCAGTCATTCTTAAAATGGAGTAGGTAGAGACTATCGATTTCCAGTAGCTATTTTAGAACATGCATTGTTTTTAAACAAAAATTGTAACTTAACTACATAAGTTCAAGATAAATCTTTGAAAAGCATTAACGCATGCTTAAACCTTTCGGCTCAGTAACGTACAGATCTGTACGTTGTAAAAATAAAATCTATTGTGTCTGCTAATGACTGAGGCAACAGCTTAACGAACTCTTTTTCCATTTAATATAATAACTTTAACTACATAAAATTAATCATTATCTATATCACAAAGTGTCGTCCTAGAAATTTGCCGTGCAGGACCTAAAACGCAGTAAGAGGGAAAAATTCAATATAAAAATGTTTTTTTTTTCTATGTTATTAGTAACAAAATCAACATTTTGATACTGTTTTTTATAGTAGTAGAAAAAGACAGTATCAAAAACATTTCGGTACTGGACTCTTTCCTGGCCTGGCGCCTGGGCCAAGGGCCTGCACATCGGAAAAGGCGGCGGTGTCACTAATTCAGCTGTTGAAGTATACTCACATTAATTCTATTTTTCAAAGAAACATTGAAAAAATAATAGTCAAGAACGGGGCTTGAACCCGCGACCTTTGACGTTCCGTGTCATCACTCTACCAACTGAGCTACCTTGTCGTGTTCAAACCTATTGAATTTTCAATCCTCTTTGTATACGTCTTAAGGAGACGCCTGGTGATATTTATCTAGTAATCATTTACAGATTCACTAAACTCAGCGTTACCACTTTGCAGTTGTAAATCGCCGAACAACATCCCAATCCTTTATAAATCATATATAATTATATTTTTTTAATACATGTTGAGGCCATGTAATGCCTAAATTAATTCTATTTTTCAAAGAAACATTGAAAAAATAATAGTCAAGAACGGGGCTTGAACCCGCGACCTTTGACGTTCCGTGTCATCACTCTACCAACTGAGCTACCTTGTCGTGTTCAAACCTATTGAATTTTCAATCCTCTTTGTATACGTCTTAAGGAGACGCCTGGTGATATTTATCTAGTAATCATTTACAGATTCACTAAACTCAGCGTTACCACTTTGCAGTTGTAAATCGCCGAACAACATCCCAATCCTTTATAAATCATATATAATTATATTTTTTTAATACATGTTGAGGCCATGTAATGCCTAAATTAATTCTATTTTTCAAAGAAACATTGAAAAAATAATAGTCAAGAACGGGGCTTGAACCCGCGACCTTTGACGTTCCGTGTCATCACTCTACCAACTGAGCTACCTTGTCGTGTTCAAACCTATTGAATTTTCAATCCTCTTTGTATACGTCTTAAGGAGACGCCTGGTGATATTTATCTAGTAATCATTTACAGATTCACTAAACTCAGCGTTACCACTTTGCAGTTGTAAATCGCCGAACAACATCCCAATCCTTTATAAATCATATATAATTATATTTTTTTAATACATGTTGAGGCCATGTAATGCCTAAATTAATTCTATTTTTCAAAGAAACATTGAAAAAATAATAGTCAAGAACGGGGCTTGAACCCGCGACCTTTGACGTTCCGTGTCATCACTCTACCAACTGAGCTACCTTGTCGTGTTCAAACCTATTGAATTTTCAATCCTCTTTGTATACGTCTTAAGGAGACGCCTGGTGATGTAATGTAATTTAGGCATTACATGGCCTCAACATGTATTAAAAAAATATAATTATATATGATATACTCACATTAACTCGCCGTTCGCTGTCACTGACACCCCACCTTCTCACAAGGTCCTTCAATTTCCTTTTTGCAGTCTATGATATTGAATTGGTTTGGCTCAACCGTTGAATATAATAGGGCACTTATATCATGTGTGAAATTGCTCTTCTGCTTATCCAAACATCCATAAATACTAAATGATTGTCATATTTTTTTGTATGTCATTTATTTTTATGTTTACTCTTTTTTTTTTTTACAGAAATCTATAGACGGCCTTTTTTGTCTAGTAGTCGTAAACGGAGTTACTGAGTATACAGTCCTCGGTTCGATTTCCGGGTCGAACAAAGTGTTTATGTGTTTTTCTGGCAGGAAATTCTCAGTAACAGTTCGGAGTATAAAATTGTGGCCGGTTGATGGCAATAAGCTAACCACCTATTACATGGGGGCTTATATTTTTTTAATCAGGTAAAAATATTAAATGCTTCGGTAACATATGGGTGTTTAATTGTGTACACTTCTGCCTACGGCTTGGGGATAATGGGGCTTGATGTTATGTTAAGTCTGAGTCAAAAATATAACAATCACCTTTCTCACTTCAATGGGCCTAACAAACAACTCAAGCCCTCCCTCTCACATAAATAAATCCTAATATGACAAACAGTAATTGATTTTCTAGAATGTCTAGTTTTATCGATAATAAAAGGCTAAATATAGCCAAAAGAATGGCTCTGATATAGCCAAAATTCGATCGACATTGTCTATAGCCTGAGGACTAGTGAATTAAGTGGAACGTGTCATTATTCGTTGAATAAAATTATAAAGAAATACCTAAATAGAAATGGAAAAGTACCACTACGCTTATTTTCCCTCAGGGGTAAGGTAGAAGTGTAACTGTACACCCACATTTTACCAATGCCGCTATTGAAACAAAGAAGAAAGAAAGAAAGAAAAGGAGTTTTATTTGTCTTTTATCAGGTTAATACAAAATATTATCATAACATTTTTACACAAAAAAAAAATTGTTAAAGGACAAAATGGTCTTAGACTCAGCATGATGACTGACAGTCCGGAGCATGTCAGCCGCTGGTATTCTGTCTAAGCCAGTCATGCAAAACTACACAATGCAATAAGTCTAGTATACACATAAGCTACAAATGATAATTATAATTTATGTGGCATTTTAAATGTTTCATTTATAACAGTAATAAGGTTATATAACGAGTAATACAAATGTAACGAATATAAAATATAAAACGTTTTAACATAAAAAGATGTACCTAGTACTTTGGTACCTATATCGAACAATAAATGATACTCACGAGGATACAGCTCATTGAGCTCATTGAGTCTCATGTGCAAAATTGTTAAATCAGGGATGAGGTTTTTTTTTAACCTAACCCCGTCACCGAACCCAGCACCTCACGCTCAGCAGCTTAGCTTACAAACACAAGCCAACAAAATAATAAAAATAAATTTAATTTTCTGAAAGTATTCTAGGTATTTCAAAACTGCCGCATTGCTTTAGTAGACGCAAACGCGGTTCATGATGTCCTGGGTTCAAATAAAAATTTGCACGACCCCAGAGAAAAACTGAATAAAACTTTGTAGGAATCTGGAATCAACCAGATTCCATATATACATCATATATAATTATATTTTTTAATACATGTTGAGGCCATGTAATGCCTATATTAATTACTATTTTTCAAAGAAACATTGAAAAAATAATGGACAAGAACGGGGTTTGAACTCGCGACCTTTGACGTTCCGGGTCATCACTCTACCAACCAGATTTACAACTGTAAAGTGGTAACGCTGAGTTTAGTAGATCTGAAAATTATTGCTAGATAAATATCGCCAGGCGTCTCCTTAAGACGAATAGAAAGAAGGTAGAAAATTTCAATGGGTAATAACGAGACAAGGTAGCTCAGTTGGTAGAGTGATGACCCGGAACGTCAAAGGTCGCGGGTTCAAACCCCGTTCTTGTCCATTATTTTTTCAATGTTTCTTTGAAAAATAGTAATCCATATATACAGTTTTTCTGATAAGGAATTTTGAGTAGCAGCCCGGAGTTTGGAATTATGCTCGGTAAATTAAGAAACGATTGATCGTTCGATATCAGCTCTGGTTAAACTATTAGACATAGGTTTTAACATCCAATTATCAAATTTACTCGATTTATTTAACGGCCTCAATTTAACCGACATTAAAAGAAGCGTGAAGCATTACTGGGACTATTTTATTGTGGGTACCAACTCGACTTGTAGAAACTCAATTTGTGTAATTCGCGTCTCCCTGTCCTAGCAGGCGAGCGAGACGAACGCTAATTCAACGCGACGTTTGACTAAGGTAGGTACGTTGAAGAAATAACTAAATAACCTAAATGAAAATATAAAGTTGAGCTCACACTCAAAGTCAAAGTCAAAAGATTTTAAAGTTATAATTTTAAATGGAAAAAGAATACTGTCGTGAGCAGGAGTCGAACCTGCGGCTCCCGGATAAATACTCCAGGGATACATTATCCGGGAGGCGCAGGTTCGAATCCTGCTCGCGACCGTATTCTTTTTACACAAAAATTTATAACTTTAGAGTTCGCTAAGCACGCGTTAATTTTTTCAAAGATTTATCTGTATCACAACTGCCTCGTTGGTCTGGTGGATCCAAGCGTGACTGCTGAGCTTGAGGTCTTGGGTTCGATTCCCAGGTCGGACAAAGTGTTATTGAGTTTTTCTGTTAGGGAATTCTCAGTAGCAGCCCGGAGTACGGAATTGTGCCCGGTAGATGGTAATAGGCTCACCACCTATTACATGGGACTTAATAACAGCATTAGTGAAATGTGGGTGTACAATTTTTATTTTTATTTTATTTTGTTTCCATGCACGTGTTGTTTTGTGCTGGTCTAATAAAGGTTTTTTTCTATCTCTTTCTTTCTTTCAATCGTGTACACCTCTGCCTACGTCTTCGGGGTATACAGGCGTGTTCTTATGTTATGACAAGTTACGTTTAAAAAAAAAATGGTGTGCTCGTGACTTTGTGTCTGTCTGAAAATAATATCGTCGATATAAATACACAAAAAATTTAAAAGCAAAAGTAAAGTGGATTCCACCGAGATACCTGTCAGTCATGGGCATCAGCATTGGCCGTGTCAGATTGCCGTCCCATTGGACTTTATGATTTAAAGTATCCTATATGTCAATCCAGGTTATTTAAATATCTGTGTGCTAAATTACATCCTCACAAACGAGCAACACTGCCAATGAATGATCGACACATCGACATGTGTGAAAGAGAAACAAACATCCATCCATCCTGACAAACTATCGCATGTATAATATTAGTAGGGGAAAAAATACTTAATTAATATTACCCATATCTCTCAAATTCGACTACCAGTGAGGTTACTCTTGAAACTAATACCAATTCCAATCCATTTCCAATATTAAATAGACGCCTTAAAACAACGCGTAATTTTAAAATAAATTTACCTATTTTACAGTTGCCTCAATTTTAAAGCATGTTGCATTATTAATATCCCAAATTTATAATATTTTTTTAATCATTTTGGCATTTGAAAGTACGATCTGACATATTTCCAATGTCAATCGAGTGGAATTATTTTCAAGAGTAAGCCCACACTTCGTTACTAAAAGCTCCTACGCAAATACCTAGTCGCTATATACATACATATATATAGGTAATACATAGATACACCTGCAGCTCCCAATAGAGAACGGATACTCATTGTAATCGAATATCTCTGCATATACCCACACTAGCCACCGAAGGATTATTTCGAAACTGAACTAGATTCGTGTGGGGTATATCTATTGAATCTTTTGTATGAAATTTGGTATTGTTTCTGGTTTATCTGGGTATTTCAACCATAGAACTGAGTCCTATACTAGGTATAGATATCATATATCTGTACCACTTACAAATCTACGAAGCTTACTGTTAGTTGTTCTACACCAGTAGTGTTAGATTTTAATATTATTTAGCATTCGCATTTATTTTTAACATGCGACTTTTCATTTAGCAGATAGCAAAATAAATACTGTTGCGGAATTCTGTGAAGTGTGAAATTATTAATCGCTTCGCACTTCGCGTCGCGGCAGCATGTGACATGCGCTCTCCTTCGCATCCACGAGAATACTAACTTGCTGTTAGGGTATTGGTAATGCAAAGTTGATAATTTTACCACGTGATCTCGTTCTGGAGGAGCTAAACGAGCTCTTTAATTTGCACATTAATTAATGTGTTTATTTTATTAACAAAGGCATTAATTTAGCATTAGCAATTAGCATGCTGAGACACAAGAATTCGCATGCTCATGAAATAGCATTAATTGCCATTATCATATCTACACCAGCCAACTCTGGTGCAGACCCACGAAAAGCTTATAACACTCTTCGAGTACAATACAATCATGCTTTCAGGGTAATGCTAAATCTGCCCTGGCGGTGCAGTGCAACTAGCATGTTCGCTGAGAACAGAGTGACCGATTTTTATGGGCCTATGAGGAGATTCAGAGCGTCTTTCCTGCCTCATCTTAGTGTTTGTTATAATAGAATATTGTCCACAATATTCCACTCTGTGTAATTGCTGAGACGTTTGAGCTATGATAAAAAATTGCACTACTAATCAGTAACCACGGCCGGTGTTATTCGGTCGAAACGTTCGGAAACAAGAAAGTACCATAATAGTCTTTTTATACTAAAAAACACGATCTAAACTCGATAACATATATTTATAAAAATAATATGACTTTAATTTATTAAGTTTTTAATTTTATTTTGTTGAATTTGTTAAATGTAATCATTTTAATAACCAAGTAATAACAATAATTAAATAAGGTGTTTGCCTTTCACTACATTAATTTAGTAGATAACTTTAGTTAATGAGTCTAGTGGTCGTGAGCGCGGCTGTTCCGAGTTCAATTTCCATGTCAGTTATCTGTATAGGGACTGAATAGAGAGCCATTACGTGTAGTAATGAGCAGAGGTCGGGATGGTTTAATTAGCAAATCACCTGGAGTATTTATCCAGGAAGCACAACGTCAAATCCTGCTGACAAACGTATTTTTCAAAACAAAATATTTTGGACATAAATAAGGCTGAAAATCAAGCCTTCGCCTACTTTACCCCAGGTAAGACAAAGGTAAGAAACGGGGCAATGCTGGAATTGCATCAGGAGTGCGGTCGTTCGTCACGACACGACAAACTTGAACTACTATTTCACAGAATGCTACTTCAGAAAATAGTATAAGGTGGGGCCACTAAGTTTGTTTATTTTCTCGATTTCACATTCTTTGGCATTCTTGATAATCTCGATTAAATCAAATTACAGTTTAACGAGTTTATTAATCAGTGCTGCTATGTGTAGCGGTGGGCTAGTGGTTACGGAGCCGTCTATTGAGCTACATGTTCAAACCTGGCATGTACCAATGTGACTATGCAATGTCATATGTACTTTCGGAGTCGATCTAAGACATCACGTACATACGGTGAAGTAAAAAATCAACAGTGATAGTCTAGTAGCGCAGTGATAGCCTACTGGTATGATCGTTGTACTGGCAAGTCAAAGGTCGCATGTTCGAATCCAAGGAACGCACCACTGACTTTTCGAGTCATGTGCGTATTAGAAATTAATTATCACTTGCTTAAAACGGTGAAGGAAAACATCGTGAGGAAACCAGCACACCTGAGAGGTGTTCTCGATGGTGTGTAAAGCCATGTCAGAGACACACCAAGAAGAAGTAAAAAAACATGTGCTAACTTGGACTTGATGGTCTGAAATCGTCAAACCACAGTGAGCTAACGTGGTGAGCAGTGCTGGTGCCTTCTCTGTTTGAGAAGAGGCTCTCACCCTGCAGTGGGACAGTTATGAGCTGGTTTCGCCTCAATGGTCTAGCCGCCAGCATGACTCCTGATTGCGAGGTCCTGGGTTCGATTTTCGTGTCAGTGTTATTGGGATTATTACGATAGCTGATCAGATGACAGTTTAGAAATGTCCGTGTGATGGTAATAGGTTAACCACCAATTACATGGAAGATCATAACAACATCGGTGAAATTGTGAAATCTACTACAGCACCACTACCTAGTGCGTCGGAGTTTACAAGCGTGATGTAATAATGAACTGCCTCATTGGTCTGGTGGTCCCAAGCGCGACTGCTGAGCATGAGGTCTCGGGTTCGATTCCCAGGTCGGGCAGTGTTATTGAGTTTTTCTGATCAAAAATTCACAGTAGCAGCCCTGACTTTGGAATTGTGCCCAGTACATGGCAATAGGCTCACCAGCTATTACATGAGACTTAATAACAGCATCGGTGAAAGGTTGGCGTACAACTGTGTACACCTCTGCTTACCTTCGGGGAATAGCGTTGTGATGCTATGTATAAACGTAATCATGTCAACAAAATAAATTAATAACGTCAACCTCACCTACCCTCCCGCCCACTTAATGGCCACGCACAAAAATTAAAACTACATTCGTATTCAAGGGCTGAACATAAAGTTTTACAGTCTTCGTCAATTTAAATCAATTCCGTTGAGTTTCCGCCATAAACCTGGTCTCGTAAAGGAATTAAATGGAAAGGCGGAAGGTGGAATGCGTCAAGGGCGAAATGTCAATCAATATTTCGACGTACACACATACATACAATCACGCCTGTTTCCCATCGGGGTAGGCAGAGACTATCGATTTCCATTTGCTACTTCGATTCTAACACACCTTCTAATAAAACAACTTTTAACTGGATTAATCGCGTGTATTATTGGTTTTTGTTTTTCCTGACACACCTCTTTCTCTTCATCTATGTTCATTAACCTCTTCATGCTCGCCGATTTAGGTGGCTCCTGACCATCCTTTTTTGAGAACGTCCGCAATTTGATTGCGGTACGTTAGTCGAGGTCGGCCTTTTTTTTTATCTCTGACACGGGGGGACAGAGCGGTTATGTGGGACTCGAACCCCCTAAAACTCAACAGTGTACCTCCACAGCCGCTTGGGGGCGGGACGCGGGAACGCTCTCGCACACAACCGCGAATCCGCCTGCGGTCGTCCGTTGCCGGACTCCCTCACGGGGTTGGGTATTGCACCCCCCCCGCTACGGCACACCAGACACATGGCATGCCGCAACCACCTCGGAGACCATGTGCAATGGGCGCCAGACAACCCCGTGTCTGGACGTCCTAGGTCCCCTGCGACGGGTCAGGTCTGTGGCCCCGCCGCCTGCTACTACGGCCGCAGAGGATAGGGAGAGCGGCGCCTCGCAATACCGGCACTCCTCCTCCCCTGCGGCCGCACCGCGTCCGCCATCCAACGGTGGCGGCCCCGTCAAGGCCGCGGAAGGTAGGGAGAGCGGCGCATCGACATACCGGCACTCCTCTCCCGCCGCGGCCCCTATCCTTCAGCTGCGGTGCCGCCCATACGACACCGCAGCCCACCTCAGTTGCGACACCCCCCATAAGGCCCGCAACCTACGCCGGCGCCGCTCCAACATAGGCTTGAAGGCAAAGCCCAGAGGAGCGGCCCTCCTCGGGTTCCGTTAGCTTCACCGTGGATGACCAAGCCACGGCTACTAGAGCCCCCCACCACGACAAGGTGGAACCCCTGGGGGGGTCGAGGTCGGCCTGCCCCGACTCTTCCATCCCCTCTCGCCTCATGTACTAGTTTAGTCAATCGCCATTCATCCATCCTTTCTACATGCCCAAACCATCTTAGCATACCCTTCTCAATCTTTGTCACTGCATCCTCTTTCACTCCACAACGTTCCCTTATCACGCAATTCCTCACTTTATTACCATCCTTTCTACGTGCATATTTTGACGTGTGTTTATAAAAACCTTTTTGTTTGGTCTTCCTTTGTGTGGATAGGAATCAACCTTCTTCTATAGTATCATAGCATCATCACGCCAGTCTTAAGGAGTAGGCAGACGCCAACGCACTCGTACACCCACACTTCACCTATGCTGTTATTAAGTCCTATGTAATAGGTGGTGAGCCTATTGCCATCTACCTGGCACAAACTCTGGACTGCTATTGAGGATTTCGTAACAGAAACACTTAATAACACTTTGCCTGACCCCGGAATCGAACCCGGGACCTCATGGTAAGCAGTCGCGCTTGGGACCACTAGACCAACGAGTCAGTGTAGCAAAAAAGCATGAGTTAAATAATGTTTATTTAAACAAGTTGTTCAAGCCGATCTTGGAACAGCCACGACCAACCGCGGTTACCCATCTACAAAGTGACCGCATCAAGTGTTGCTTAACCTCAACGAGCGTTGACGAAAATTATCAAACTTCGATAGCATCACGCCTGTATACCTTGAAGCAATAGTTAGATGTGTACACAGTTGTACACCGACATTTCACCAATGCTGTTAATAAGTCACTGGTGATGAGCTGATTTCCATCTACCGGGCACAACTCCAAACTCCGAACAGAGAATTTCTAATTTCTGCAAAAAGTCCGGAATAACACTGCCCAACCCAAGAACCGAACTCAATACCTCACGTTCAGAAGCCGTGCTTGCGACATCTAGACCAGTGATGAAGGTAAAATTCATCATCATCATCATCATCCCCCTGCCCTTATCCCAATTTATTTGGGGTCAGCGCAGCATTTATTCTTGTTCCATACATCTTTATTAGCTGTCATATCGTCAGTCACCCGATGAAGGTAAAATTATTTATCAATATTTGAAAACAGCTTAAAACAATTTGATGATCAATCAATCAGTGACCGGTCGGCCTAACTAATCTACTATTTAACTATCGCCAGGTAACCGAATGTTAATCACAAACTTTCAAAATGACTGTCTGCTTAATTGGAATCCAATCCGGTACGAATGAAACAATTATACGAATTAACCGGTAAGTACACAGAGCGACCGGGCAAACTGTGACGCTGCGCATAAATAGATACGGTAATTATCTTTGTTCAATAACTGGACGACATTAAGCAAAGCAAGACAGTAACAAAATAAAAATAAATTGATTTTCAGGTTTAAGATCATTTATTTCCTCATGAAGAATAAGATAATTCACTTACATGAGAAAAAACATTAAAATAATAATTTCAAAAACAGAAACCCCGCGGCGATGCTAAACTTACGCTATTATTTAAGATAAAATATATACAATTTCTTAAAAAAAAAAAAGAATGGGGTGAGGGTATCTTAAAAAACATAAACATTCGAAACATTGGCTCAACCATGTTTGCAGTAAATGCAAAAAGCGAGCGTAGCTGGAAGCGACAAAGCGGTTTATACACACAAAGACACATTTGGTTCCGTTAATTTATTGATACTAATTTCAGATCTTTTAACCGGATTAATCGCGTGTTTTTTGTTTTTTCTGAAGTTACGAAAACAAAAACCAAAAATACCGTATCGCGTAAGCCTAAAATATTACTACTACGATAAAAAAAAAACTGTGAAAAATAAATCCTTTTGACAGCGCGGTTGGCGCAGTGGTCGAGAGACCGACTGCACGGAGCAAATATTTGTACGATCTATAGATAATTGCTCCGGGTCTGGGTGTGTGTATGTGAGATTATATGTAAACGCACCCACGATACAGGAAGAAATTCCTAGCGTGGGACAAGGTTTTATGTAAAAAAAAAAGTGTCGAAATCATACATAAAAAAAAAACTTGACTTGTGAACCTCATCCCTTATTCGTCGTTTAACAATTCAAAACCCGCATAAACTAGATCCAACTGTAACTATTATTACAAATATTAGGGTCCTAAGAAAGAAAGATAATAATTAATTTCTAAAACACATATGACTACATAAAACTACTAAAAAGACCGTATTTTATACCCTTAGATTCAAACTTGGGAACTTTTACCCGCCAGTCCAGCATCATACGTAGGCAAACCATAGAAAATAATTATACTAAAATAATATTTTCTTAAAGTAGCGAGCACATCGCTTATCGTCGTCCACTGTAGTTATTCATTTATGGGAATTATTCGAATCGCCCCCAATGCCATACTGCCCCGAAATAAGCCGAAACTACCCGATTGTTTCCCATGAGCACCATAAGAGGGCGATTAAAGGATTATTTGAAGGGAACTGTTTCCATCTGTTTTCAAATCATTTCGTTTTCAAGGTTGATTTTGGTAAGAAGCAAAAGCTTTGGAAAATTAGCTTTATCCTTTGTTTGTGAAGAGATATTTAGGTAACTTTCCGAGAACCCTCCGTGCCTCGCAAAGCACGTTAAGAAGTCGGTCCCAGTTGTCAAATCAAAATATATGAAAGCCGTTACGGATTGTCAGAGTCCTGAAAGTCAGACAACCAGTCATACCACGAGATATCATGTCACCCAGTACCTGTGTTGTGGAGTTATTAAGCTGCATCCGGTTTGACTGGAAGCCGACCATGTAATTGGGAAAAGGCTCGGAATCTTCCTAAGTCACAAACCTACAAAACATTAATCTGAAGTCACTTGCAATATGCTAAACACCTCAACTCTGCACTTACATAACTCAAGCCGATAATCTTATTCTTATCAATATATTCAACCCCATATTTACTACCCCTATACAACTACAGGCGAACATTACAATACCTGCTTTACATATAAATTGTTCTTCTACAGCCTTAGGTAATTACAGTGCAAAGGTGCCTTCATAAATATTCTTTATTGCCCGGCAAATTTGTATAATAGCCGGACCCCACACAAGAGTTGTTGTGTTGTAAATGTTGGAGTTTTACGTTGATACGTGCCTCGGGGGTGTTGTGTTATGTACTAGTTTAATCGTCTTTACGAATTGGCTGGTTGGTTTGAGAAAAGGGCGTGTGGGATTAGAAAAAAAACACAAATTTGCAAGAAGAAAGAAGCTGAAAGAACCTCAGGGTTAGGCCATGATATTAAGAGTTTACTTAGCACTTCCTTTGGCTTAATATTATTTCTGTAAGTGTCACACTACTGTCAAACTATGAATGCAAAATAGAGATGGCAACATGCTAAATCATACAGACAAAACTTTGAAAAGCATTAACGCATGCTTAGCGAATGCTAAAGTTTTAATTTTAAATGGAATAAGAATACGGTATACAAAATCATGATTATTTAATTTGGCCTACATATTTAATTTTCAATAAAGATGTAAAAGAAATCATAACATAACATACCATCACACCTGTATTTGCCGAAGGGGTAGACATAGTTGTACACCCACATTTCACGAATGCTGTTATTAAGTCCCATGTACTAGGTGCTGAGCATGATGCCATCTACCGGGCATCATTCCAAACTCCGGGCTGCTTCTGAAAATGTCCTATCAGAAAAACTTTGCCCGACCCGGGAATCGAACCCAAGACCTCATGCTCAACAGTCGTAGTTGGGACTTCACTAGACCAACGAGGCAGAGGTAAAAGAAATCATCTCAGTGTCAAAATATATATCTTGTAAGATTTTTTTTATGAGCTTTATTTAATCAAAGTTCTTAAGAAATAGTAACAAACAAACTTACATACAAACATGTGACGTAAAACAGTCGATATTGACATTTATCGGGCCAGTAAGCGTACTCTAGAAAATAAAACCGCTCGATTGACATTGGAAATATGTCAGTTCGTAATTTTAAATGCAAAAAGGTCATAAAAAAAAATAAAGAATCGGGATTCTAATAAACCGACATGCTTTAAAATAAAGTTAACAAAGATGTAGATAAATTTATTTTATCAATAAAAATTGTTTTATGGCACTCATTTAATATTGGAATTGGATTGGAATTGGTATTAACTTCAAAAGTAACCCCTAGTACTAAATAACATTTTAATTAATAAAATATATATTCGTGTCTTTTTCCCTCAAATAACATAACATAGCATCACGCCTGTATTCTCCGAAGGGGTAGGCAGAGGTGTACACAGTTGTACACCCACATTTCACCAATACTGTTATTAAGTCCCATGTAATACGCGGTGAGCCTATTGCCATCAACCGGGCACAATTCCAACTCCGGGCTGCTACTGAGAATTTCCTAACAGAAAAACTCAATAACACTTTTCCCGACCCGGGGATCGAACCCGAGACCTCTGACATGCTCAGCAGTCGCGCTTGGGGCCACTAGACCAACGAGGCAGTACCCTCAAAGTGTCTACGTTAATTTAAGATGGCAAATTGACAATCCGGTTATTAATGAGATTTTCTGAACTATTGAACAGCTATATGGATTGAGAGTATGGTCGACACATAGGGTCGACAACACAGCATTACAGCAACAATTACAAAAAAACCTTCATAATGCCGCTATAACTTCTACAATTCAATATGAAATTAAATTGCTAAAATCAAATTGTTTATTCTATAAATAGGTCTTTAAAAAAGAGTGCCTCGTGGCAAAGTAATAGCCGCACAGATCGATCAATCGAGATTCAGCTGTGCTTGCCGCGGTCGGTCTCTGGATGGGTGACCATCATTGCATACCGAGACCCCTCCGTGCCTTCTTAAGCCGTCGGTCTCGGTTGTCAAATTAAGATCTATGACAGCCTTTACGGGTAGTCAGAGCCCTGAAAATCTGACAACCAGTCTTACCACGAGATATCGTGTTACCCAGTTACTGGGTTGTGGAGGTCAGATATGCCTATCTGACCTCCACAACCCATCCATGTCGCTCCATGTAAAATACTGGTATTAAGCTGCATCCGGTTTGACTGGAAGCCGACCCCAATGTAATTGGTAAAAGACTAGGCTGATATAGGTCTTTAAAAAACTCTTTTACGTGTCGCTATGATCTAGAAGGCATTTCCTATCTGACTACCCCCAAGAAGAAAAACCTAAACAAACTCTGAGGTCACAGTCTCTTCTAGAGTCCAGACATCACTGTTTATGGTTGGTTATATGAGCGTAATAATGTAGGGCGTCTGGAAAGGCCTTTTGAAGAAATAGCGATATCATGTCGACCAGTCCTAACTAACGGCACATTTATACCGGTCAATCGCTTCTCCAAACCTAAGTAGACACAGAATTTAAGATTTAAATCATCTTCACACAACTGACTACTTCGTTGGTCTAGTGGTCGAAAGTATGGCTCCTGTGCTTGAAGTCATGGGTTCGATTCCCAGGGCGGGAGGTAATATTGGAATGTTCTGATAGGAACTGGTAGTAATCCTGCGACCACAAACGCTGCAGTGTTCGAAACGTCAGACAAAACAAAAACCAATAACAAACGTGATTAATTCGGTTAAACATTTGTATTATTATAAATTCTCTGTTTAGAATAGTCCCAATCGATGGTAATAGCCACACCGCATGGGACGTTAAAACTGCATCGGAGAAATGTACTTATAAAACAGTACTACTCTGCCTACCTCTTCAGGGACTATACGCGTGTGAAACACTAACTACTACTAAAATATTCTACCAATTAAAAGGAACTAACAATACCATCACCCACATTGGCCCAAAAACCGAAAAATACCGTAATATTTACCATCGAAATATTCGAATACAAACACAACTGAACTTTGTGTCCGGTCAATAAACAAATGGAATTACTTCTATATATAGAATCGACATTGATTACGGGAAGCAATAAATATGTTACAGCTTCGCACCTGGGCTTTGGAGCGGAGCGGAGCGAGGTAAGCGAAGCGAGGAGTGCGAGGGACTTTAGGCTCAGTTCAGACGAGCCACTACTACGATACATCACTGCGACAAAAATGTAAATAAGTTAAAAATGTGTTGTAAAACTGGTGTTTTTGGATGCTGTGCATCGTAAATTACACGTGGTGATAAATGCCAGGCCCACCTGCCAAAAAAAACGCCTTATGAAAAAAAAAAAAGAAACAAAAATTATACTTACTATGATACTATAAAATCTTACTTAAGGGGCTCGTGGCTAAGTAATAGATCGATCGATCGAGGTTAACCTGTGCTTGCCCCGGTCGGTCTGTGGATGGGTGATCGTCAATTCATACTAAGACCCCTCCGTGCTTCGGAGAGCACGTTGAGCCATCGGTCCCGGTTGTCAAATTAAGATCTATGACAGCCGTTACGGGTAAACAGAGGCCTGAAAGTCTGACAACTAGTCATACCGCAAGATATCGTGTTACCCAGTAACTGAGTTGTGGAGCTCAGATAGGCAGTCGCTCCATGTAAAATACTGGTAGTAAGCTGCATCCGGTTTGACTGGAAGCCGACCCCAATGTAATTGGGAAAAGGCTAGGCAGAAGAAGGTACTATAAAAATTAAACTAAAGAAATAGCGGTCTAACGCCCACTAAGCCATCTCGACCTCTAGCTTAATAGTGGTCATAGCGCCTGCAGTATTTATCTGGTAGGCGCACGACCGTATTCTTTTTCCATTTAATATTATAACTTTAGAGTTCCCTATGCATGCGTTAATGCTTTTTTAAAGATTTGTCTGTAGATATTATTGTGTGTATAATAACTTTCGTGACATTGCCGCGGACTCAGCTCATGACTAAGGGCTTCGTTCAAGGTCGAAACTAGTCGGGAAAACCCGAAGAATGTACGTGAGTAGTAACCGGTGAACAATAATTGATATTATTGTTCATCGGTTACTACTCACGTGCATTTTTCGGGATTGTCCCGACCACCGCGGCGATGTCGCAAGTCAAACTTAAATCAGCTCAAGCCTAGGGCTCCATTCGAGTATCGAGAGTTTCAAAAATTTATCTTTAAATAAATATTTTGTTTAACTAAACTATTCTCGATTCACGTCTGAACAAGGCTTTAGTTTCACTCACTATGTAAATCGAAGTGTTCTACTTTTGTAGTTTCCTGCATCAAACAAGAAAACGGACGAAAGCCCGCATTCAACCCGACCGGGATTACAGTCAGCGGATTTATATGGTAGCATCACGCCTGTATACCCAATGGGGTAGGTAGAGGTGTAGCTACTGATTTACACACACTTTTTCTATCGTTGCCGATGAAATAGGCAATGGAAGACATCGTGAGGAAACCGGGACTTACATAACATCTTGCCTGTATTTCCTGAACCTGTAGGCAGAGGTATTGGTACACAGTTATACACCCACATTTCACAAATGCTGTTATTAAGTAACTGCCTCGTTGATCTAGTGGATGCAAGCGCGGCTGCCAAACCTGAAGTCTTGAGTTCGATTCCCAAAGTGTTATTGGGTTTTCTATTAGTAAATTCCCAGTAACAGCCCGAAGTTAGGAAGATGGTGGTGTGACACCCCCGTGCTTCAGAGAGCACGTAAAGTCGGTCCTGCGCCTGATCTCTCTCCAGTCATGTCGGATTGCCGTCCCATCGGACTATGGGAGTGAAGGAAGAGAAAGTGCACCTGTGTTTGCGCGTACACTTGTGCACAATAATATCTCCTGCGTACTTGGCTAATCTCCATGGAGGCCGCCGTGACCGAAATACGGTTGGGAGTATATTATTAAGTATGTGGTAGTGGTGAACCTATTGCCATCTACCGGGCACAATTCCAAACGCTGAATTTCCTAACAGAAAAACTTAATAACACGCACTGCTCGACTTCGGAATCGAATACAAGACCAACGAGGCAGTCAGAGCCGCATATTCAGATGATCTATACCTATATGTCACTTACTTTAACCTGTGGTTGCACCCGCTTTTTCCTTTGTGTTCCGCTCGGAAGGGTCGCAATGTGTAGACTATAAATGAAAAAAAAAATTGGGTTATCAAATGCAAAAAGCGTTTTTCAAATCCGACTGCTAGTTCCGAAGATTAGCTCATGCCAGAGAGGCGTAGGTTCAAATCCTGCTCACGACTGTATTTCCACAAATACTAACTTTAAAATAAAACAACTTTTAACCGGATTAATCGCGTGTATTATTGGTTTTTGTTTTTCCTGACATTTCGAACACTTTGCAGCGTTCGTGGTCGCAGGAGGACTAGAATTCGGTTTATATCTATAAATCATAGACTTTCAATCCACCCATTTCAACCAATCAAAGGTCCGAAATACCTATTCAGAACTGCTTACCTCAAATACCTTAAACCGAGTAGGGTTCAAACATGTATTCGGAACGCTTAGGGCTCGCCCACACCTAATCGGATATCGACGTTCGAATTCGCGCGAACTACCCATGTGTAAAGGAATTGTACGGGTGAGCTGAGCTTAATCTAGCCTACAATGTTTGCGACTGAATGTGTATTGCCTATTGTAAAGTGATTAGGGGTAGGCTGAATTGTAAACGTTGCTGGGAGGAGGGTAATCTGAGTTTGTCTGCGTGTTGATAGAAATGCCATTGTAAGGGTTTTAGTTAATAACGTAATACATAATCACGCTTGTATTTCCTGGAGGCTTAGACAGAAGTGGACTAGAATATAATAGACCGCAAGTTAGTAGTAACAAAACCAGTAATAGTTAGCCTCGAAAACTATTGGAACTCCCTACAACGATAGGTTAAAATTAACCTACGAACGTGCAGTCCTATAGTAATAGCTTAGGTTTTCGCGATCACTACACAACATTATAATAAAAAATCTTTTAACCGGATTAATCGCGTGTATTATTGGTTTTTGTTTCTCCTGACGTTGTCCTCCTGCGACCTGCGGTTTTATTATAATGTTAAGCCACATGTTGTAAGTGGTGAGTCTATTGCTATACTGAGTGCAATATCTAACTCCGAGTTGCTACTAAAAACTACTGCTGTGTATGAGGTCCTGGGTTCGATTCTCAGGTCGGGCAAAGAGTTATTGAGTTTTACTGTTAGAAAATTCTCAATAGCAGTCCGGACTTAGTATTTGTGCCCGACATAATAACAACATTGGTGAAATGGTGGGTGTACAACTGTGTAGGTACAACTCTGCATAACCCTTCGGGGAATATAGGCGTGATGCTATGTTATGAACTAAGCATCGAAGCTAGGACTTCACGCACATTAAGAAGAAATACAGATACTATAAGCCTAGGACAGGAGTCAAGGCCCAACAAAAAAACGCCTATTTGGTTTTTACCATTATTTTAATAGACACTAAAAGTGGTGGTAGTAGGTCCCGGTTAGTGGAGTGTGATAGTAGGATAACATCAGAACCTGGTGCATGGATAACATATGGTGTGACATGGCTAGATAGAAGGAGACCGTATCGGTGGCGGTTACCATCAACAACAGCATTCTCAATGAGGGTTGACGTCAGGCAGGCGGCCGGTCATAAAACATTGCCAAAACTTTAACAGCATGCAATTTCAAATAGAATTAGAAAGTGGAAGAAGAATACATGCTGCGCCGACCCCAAATAAATTGGGATAAGGGCAGGGGGATGATGATAGTAGGTTTATGAATAGCTGTGATAGCCTAGTGGTATGACCAGACTGGCAAGTCCAAGGTTCGAAGCGAAGGCACGTTGCCACCACCGAATTTTCGAAGTCATATGCATAATACAATATAAAGTGATTATCACTTGCTCAAACAGTGGTGGAAAACATCGTGAGGAAACCAGCACACCAGAGTTTTCGATGGTTATAAAGCCATGTTTAATTCAAAATTCAAATTATTAAATTTCAAATTAAAATCTAGAAGGCCGCCGGCATTTCCTATCTGGCTACCTCTGAGAAGAAACACCGAAACAATCTCAGACGCCATAGTCTCATTTAAAGTCCAGACATTTGTGTATAAGACTATGTGACGCGTAACCATGTAGGGCGTCTGGTATGGCCTTTTGAATAAAGAGCCATAGCAGTTTCAAGTTGACCTGTCCGTACTGACGGCACGTATGCATCAGTCATCGTGTAGCTCGACCATAATTAAGGGAGCTCAAAGACCCGTCGCAAGACGATACCAGATCGGCAGGACATTTACGTAGGCCAGCTAAAACACTCAAAACCACGAATCAAGATATATAAATAATTATAAAACTAAAAAAAAATACTAACTGCCTCGTTGGTCTAGTGGTCCCAAGCGCGACTGCTGAGCAGGAGTTCTCGGGTTCGATTCCCGGGTCGGGCAAAGTGTTATTGAGTTTTTCTGTTAGGAAATTCTGTAGCAGCCCGGAGTTTAGAATTGTGCCCGGTTGATGGCAATAGGCTCACCACCTATTACATGGGACCTAATAACAGCATTGGTGAAATAAGGGTGTACAATTGTGTACACCTCTGCGTACCCCTTCGGGGAATACAGGCGTGATGATATGTTATGTTATGTAAAAAAAATAACCAGCCCATAACTGTCCGACTGCAGGGCAAGGGCCTCTTCTCATACAGAGAAGGCACGAGCTTAATCACCACGCTAGCTCACTGCGGGCTGGCGATTTCAGACTACCACCAAGTCCAGGTTTCCTCACGATGTTTTCCTTCACCGTATGTCAGTGATGTCTTAGATTAATTAAGAAAGTACATATGACAATGAAAAAGTCACATTTGTACATGCCAGGTTTGAACCCACAACCTGGGACTCAGGAGGCGGGTCCGTAATGTACTTATATCATTTGTAAACTTCTTTAATCAATGTATTTAAATTTTATTTGCAGATTCACAAATATTATAATTTATTTAGTATTTGTAAAGTAACCACATAAAGACACCTCCACCGTAAACACTCTGCCACCACGTCATAAATACTTATTTCCCACATTATATCACGTTAGCCGATGGTGATTTAAACTCGGAAAGTGTTGGTCTCCTCACACTGGTTATTCAACAACCATACCATAAAAAGATTTATGTGTGGGTTCGCGACGCCGTCACAGTTAATTGCAAAAGTATGTTACATTACGTATAGAAATTTACGTCGTTGTACATAAACTTTTCCATTGCTGCTCTAATCTTTATTATAAATAAAATGAAATTAATTAAAACATTAAAAAGCACGTCTGCCATTTTTTTTATCTGAATATCCTATTTTACTCTGGACAATTAACGTAAGGATTTTAACGATACCCCATACATCGAAATCAGTTCAGGCATTTAGAAGTTATAGTGGAATAAAGAAACTCACAAACATACATACATACATACATGAACCCTAAAAACATAACGCTCCTTTTTTGGGCAGTCGTGTAAAAACAATCGATTTACCAATCTCATACAACAAACACATGACACAAAAATAGCCCCAACAAATCAATCTATAAAAAATACATTTTGCCATCACTAACAATAGATACAAACAATACAAAACTCGGTATCTACCGACTTAGCTAGTGTTGTACATCGATAGGTCAGCCTCAACTATCGATAGCTGCTCGACACGGCATAAATAAACCATGAACAACCGTACACCTGCCAGCGTACACCGACAGGACAAATTGGATCAGGATTTTAGTGCTTTCGCTTCCGTTTTGAAATTGATAGCGTGGATACTGGTAGCTGCAGTTATATTTTTGTTTATTAGTGTTTTCAATGCATTAGTCGATCTTTTGATGATATTAGGGTAAAAGTGTTCTGTAAGTTTTATTTTGAGCTTTTGAACATAAAATTTACATAAAAATATAAATAATATTATTGTGTGTTACAGAAGAATGTACAGATCCTATTTCTCGTAAACATTTCGTCTTAAAAAATACAATACCTTTTTAAAATTAAATTATTTGGCGACCCTAATATAATATGACCTCTCATCATAGGAGCAGTAAGAAGCGTATTTTCAGCAGTGAATATTAATGTACAATATGTATATGTAAGTAATTAGTTAAAGTGGAGCTCAAATAAACATTGCTTAATTCCGAAAACCACATGTAAATACACATATAAGTAAAGAGTATTTTTTTTAATAGACATAATCAAATCACAAGATCTTAAGGAAGAAGGACCAATACTTCCTTCACGTGTACAGCAATCGATCGGCTCATTACCGGCACATCCGGTAATGACATGCATTTATCTATATCTTCCCTACCTTGTTCGCGAGAGCAAATACAGAATACATAATATTGAGCAGAAAATCGGCACTATGCTTTAGTTCCAGCATACCATCCCTGTACTGAGTGCATAGTTTAGTTTTTTTTTTTATATGATTTTAACGCAAATCACCGTCTTCAAATTGCTTTCAAACGAACTGGGATTTGTATAATAACTTTCGTGAGGCATATTCATATTAATTATTGTTCACCGGTTACTACTCACGTGTATTCTTCGGGTTTGCCCAACTAGTTTCGAGCTCGAACGGAGCCCTTAGTCATGAACTGAGTCCAGGCAATGTCGCGAGTCAGACTCAGAATACACGTGAGTAGTAACTGGTAAACAATAATTAATATGAACTAGGATTTTTTATTATTGTTTTTTATATACATTCAGTGGACACCGTCACGTTACATAAAAATCTTGCCACTGGACGTCCAACGCGTCGCTTTCGAGACCTTGGCCACCATTCTGTCAATGCCTTACACCACCGATCATTACGCTGTCTAGCTTAGTAGCCCGCGCAACTCCATTTCAGTTTTACTACCGATATCCTGGATTTTAGTTCATCTTCGAATTTATTTCTATTAATAAAATTCAGCACCTACGTTTATTACTCGTAGATTTTTTACCCCCTCACAATTCACATACTGACCAAAAAGCCAAAGTGCCGTGCAGGTGTACGCCAATCGATCGGCTGATTACGAGCACATCAGGTAATCACCTACATTCGTCCACATATACAACTACAGTTGCAGCCGAGAACGGACAGTTTATTTTGTATACTGTAGAGAAAATGGTGATTGTTGTATCAGTACCAAAACAGGATAATGTAGAGTATTATTTATTTAGAGAATAGAGTTTTTAGAATTCAAGTATTTATAGTGAAATGGGAAAAGATTTCGATCGGGGTATGAACCAGCACCCCCTTTTTTCACGCTTAATACGTGTGTTTATATCCGCAAGACCAGTAAGGCAATAATATAATCTATTACTTGGAAACTCAACTTTAGTCTTAGCAATGTGGTTTAGTTGCAATGTGACTATCAGTATTTTATTGAATTGTACTAATAGTTTCATTAAAATACACAGACATCGTTTTCGTTTTATTGCATAATTCGAAGAATTTACTTTTTATTACGTCAAGGGGGATGGAGCATTCTATAAGGCTAATTTACATTAATCTATGATTGAAAAAAACTCAAATGTCAGAGTTTAAACCACCCGTAAGCCTATTACATGGCTTTACACACCATCAATAAAATCTGTCAAATAGAAATATCTTAGGTTTTCGCGATCACTACACATTATAATATAACAACTTTTAACCGGATTAATCGCGTGTATTATTGGTGGGAGGTTCGAAACGTCAGGAAAAACAAAAACCAATAATACACGCGAAAATCTGCCAAGTCAGTGTTCGAACTCAAATCAGTGCCATGGGCTTGAACTTGCGACCTTTTAATTGCCACACACTTGCCGGTTGACAACTACTTGGATAGCTCATGATATACAAAATATTCCTCACATTCATTTAAATTAATTATTGTTCACCGGTTACAACTCACGTGCATTTTTCGGGATTGCCCGACTAGTTAAGAACTCGGACGGGGCCCTAAGTCATGAGCTGAGCCCACAGCGATGTCGCGAGTCCAACGGCACGTTGGCTTTTAATCAGAGTTTGCACGTGAGTAGTAACCGGTGAAACAATAATTAATATGAAGATATCTGATGATAGAAGGAGACCGTATTGGTGGCGGTTACCACCAACAAAAACATTCCCAATGAGAGTTGACGTCAGACAGGCGGCCGGTCATAAAACATGGCCAAAACTTCAGCAGCATTCCAGTACAAGTAGAGAGTATGTATGGAAGAAGAATACATGCTGCGCTGACCCCAAATAAATTAGAACAAGGGCAGGGGGATGATGCTGATGATACCTCACGAAGGTTATTAAACAAAAATTCATGCAAATGTAAAAATATATAGATACGAACCTGAGACTTTTAACTTGCCAGTCCAACGGTCATACCACTAGACCTGACTTCTCAAATACTCAACTCCCCTTCGCCAAACTTGTATCTCAATGTTCATCCTTTTTAAATCCGTTATAAGTCAACAAGGTAAGAAGCCGGTTCTCGGATTAAACTCGAACAAGCCGATACCCATCAATAACCCTTCACTACAAAGAAGTCTTTAGATCCCTTAAGCGGATAGGGAGGGGCCAGGATATGTGTTAATCAGACTTCGGAAATGTGTGTTTAAAATCTAAAGATGTTTCTATAGATGATCTAAAGATGTGGTAGTAGAATGATCAAAAAGAGTAACCATGGAGTTTCTTGCCCGTTCTTCTCCATAGGAACCTACACTTTGGAACGTGGCAACTAACTTCGGACAATGTAAAAGTGCCTGTAAATTGTTTATTTGAATTAAATGATTTGATTTGATTTGGTAGTGGGCAGAGGTCGAGTTGGCTTAGTGGTCAGAGAGCCTGGAGTATTTATCTGGGAGGCACAGGTTCGAATCCTGCTCGCGACCGTATTATTTTTCATTTAATATTATAACTTTATGATGTTGCAAATGTTTATGGTAAGAAAATACGGTCGGTTCAGTCACCTGAACAGATAGCGATGATGTCACCAAAACATGTATTAAAGGTGAGTGTAAGATAGCCGAGTATTTACCTGGGAGGCGCAGGTTCGAATTCTGCTCACGACCGTATTTTTCTTACCATAAAAATGTATAACTTTATATATTTTTCCTCTTGTGTAGTATTTAATTGGGATCACTCCGAGTATTGTTACCTGAGTGCTTCTTTCTATGGATTTTCTTGTTGGTTCTGACTCTTAACTTTTTGGAAGTATGCAACTAAAATCAAATAAGGGATAATGCGCACAGTCACAGCGAAATATGAAAAAAAAGAGTGTTTTGCTTTAATAAGTCATGCCGAATTTGTAAATTTTTTGGCGAGCGTTTTGACGCTTGAAGGTTATAATGGTTATATATATCTATTATATCACAAAGTCCCATCTGTGCTCTCCTTTTTAATAAACTGAAAACATACTAAATATACCCCCTGTAATCATCCCAAAAAAAATACAAATCATCCACACACATCCTTCCCATGATTACAAATGCTTTCTTCGACGTGTTCGAATACAAGAAGGAAATCGAAAATTAATCGACAAAAAGCCTTTATATTTCTATAATAATCAATTCCACTAGTTTTGTATAAAAACATGACATAACAATGAACATACAACATTCGTATAAGTAATTACAAATTGATTGAAATCATTGAACAACACCTGATGTACTCGTAAAGCTGGTATTTCAATATATATAAAAACAAATATTTTTTTCATCGAGACATTTAAGTCTTCCTTTACCGTATTGAGCATGGAGTACACAAAAAATGGAGTAGTTTGTCGTAATATGTATAAATATGCATGTCTTTTTTTTATGTGGAGATATGCCCTCGCGTACCGCTCTAACACGGGGAGACAGAGCGGTTATGTGGAACTCGAACCCACTAAAACTCCACACTTTACCTCCTCAGCTGCTTGAGGGCGGGACGCGGGAACGCTCACGCACACAACCGCGAACCCACCCGCAGCCGTCCGTTGCCGGACTCTCTCTCACGGGGCTGGGTATTGCATAGTACAGTACAAAAGATATGAGTATCCAGGATTGTTAGATATAGATGAAGTTTTCTTATCAACCGATGGATGTCTTCGATTGAAAGTTAATTAAATTAATGAACTGTTTATCATCTACTTTTTAAATTAAATTACATTTGAATACATCCATCGGTTTCTAAGAAAGTTTCAAGTATATCTGACGACCCTGGATACTTATCTCTTTTGTACACCGTACATAGAAACGTTTATAAAAAGGGATTATTATCAAAATACAAATAAATTAATTTGAAGAAAAATGCAGCCCTACTGAAAATATTATTTGGGGAATTCTTCAAAGTTAACCGTTTTATTGCCAAGACAGTTGATTGATATTTTTTTTTAATTAGTGTAAAATGTCTTGGCATAATAGATTAACACCATGTTATTAAAATGTCACCAGTTGTCAAAGTGATATTTCGAATATTTTCGTGTCGTTAAAGCTCCCCTTGACATTTATTTGACTTTTAAAAAAAAATTGTGAAAATGAACAAAGCGCTCTTCATCCTCTCCTCTATATAAATCTAACTTTGCTGTGCCCGACAGGGTCCATAATTGTTTCTATTTTTCAACATACCAACTGTTATATGTACACATTATGGAATGCAATCAAGTATTGAGTATTAACATAGCTAGATAGAAGGAGACCGTATCGGTAGCGGTTACCACCTACAACAGCATTCCCAAAGAGGGTTGACGTCAGGCAGGCGGCCGGTCATAAAACAGCCAAAACTTTAGCATCATGTCAGATATAGGTATGCTGCGCTGACCCCAAAAAAATTGGGATAAGGGCAGGGGATGATGATGATACAGACATCAGCGGATGCTGATTAATGGACGTTTTGTCTTAAGTTTACGTTGTTACATAGGCACTATCATAACTAGTCGTTAACTATCCAATTTCTCTTCAAGGCATTCTCATACCGAAAATGCACGAGCATTGATCACTACGCTCACTGCAGGTGGACGATTTCGGACCATTTAGTCCAAGTTTCCTCACGATGTTTTCCTTCACCGTATGTCTGTGATGTCTAAGATTAACTAAGAAAGTACGACATAGAAATGGTACATTGGTACATGCCAGATTTGAACGTACCACCTATGCTTCAAGAGGTGAAACCGTCCACCAGTACGAGAGGTCTTCATAATCCCCCTGCCCTTATCCCAATTTATTTGAGGTCGGCGTAGCATAGTACTGCGAGAGGTGTATCTTTTTTCTTATCGTGTGGTTGATGAACAACCTAGAGTCAGGATTTAAACCGCCCGGAGGCCTCAAACATGGCTTTACACACCATAGAAAACATCTCTCAGGTATATTGGTTTCGTCACGATGTTTTCCGTCACCGTTTTTAAGCAACTGATAATTAATTTTTAATACGCACATGACTCGAAAAGTCAGTGGTGCGTGCCTTGGATTTGAACTTGCGACGTCTGACTTGCCAGTCCTACAGTCATACCACTAGGCTATCACTGCTCTGCCCTCGAGATCTATCGCCACGGTAATATTATCCGGTCTAGTTCGCTTCCCGTCGTCTACCCACCGCCTAAGTATCGCCTTCCTATTATTTGAATCCCTCGTAGCCGTAGGTACTATAATGACTTTTCACACAATAGTTCATTTTAAAGTATTCAGCGACAAATCTATTGACGGATTTACGTGATATGACTTTGTATCAAAAACCTGAGAGTATTTCGTGATTCTAAATATTAAGTTTTTAATATTCATTTCAAAGTTACTGCTGAGAAAAATTTCGGCAGAATAAGCATAACATAAAACATAACATAGCATCAGGCCTGTATTCCCCTAACGGGTAGGCAGAGGTGTACACAATTGTACACCCACATTTTACCAATGCTGTTATTAAGTCCCACGTAATAGGTGGTGAGCCTATTACCATCTATCGGGCACAATTCCAACTGCTACTGAGAATTTCCTAGTAGAAAGAAAAACCCAATAACACTTTGCCCTACCTGGGAATCAAACAAAAAAATCGAAAAAAAAAAAAAAAAAAAAAAAAAAAAATCGAACCCAAGACCTCATACTCAGCAATCGCGCTTCGGAACAAAGTATTTGTAAACTGCTAGTATTTGGTTCCATTCTCGCAGAGAACAAATTTGTATGAATAACAGATAATTGTTCCGGCTCTGGGTGTGTGTGTGTGAGTTAAAATGTCTGTAAACGCACCCACAATACAGGGAAAACTCCTAGAGTAGGTTTTTTTTTTTATGAATAAAATACAAATCTGTATGTTTTTTTTTAGAAATATCAATCCATACATCATCCGACCCTCGATATGGAAATTAATAAAAAATATTACACTATGGTCAAAGCCATGACGTAGGGTTGCAGCGTCATATGAGAATAATAAAATTAAATCTTCATCAAATCACTCTGAAAAGGTTCACGTAACATGACAACAGAGAAACAGGTTAATATGAAAGAAGAATGATGAGCACAGCGCGTGGACTATTCTTCTGGAGGACGCAGGTTCAAAACCTGATCTCGTTCTAATTTTCTTTCCACAATTTTTTTTTTAATGGAAGGTTAGTTTTTTTAAGTAAAAAGTTGAGTTCACTTCGCGTTAATACGACTATAGGTCCCCTAACGGTTATAAACTTTGATAAAAGTCAATATTAAATTTATAATTTTAGTTCGCCACCGATACTGTCTCCTTCTATCTAGCTATGTCCATGCGCCAGGTTCAGATGTTATCCTACTATCACACTCCACTAACCGAGCTATTCGATAATTGATTACGTACTTTAAATAAAGACTATTCAATCCATATCCCAATTAATTGAGACGGGCGCAGAATCTACTTCAAATTACAACAGAAAAAAAATCAGCACGGACATTATTTTTTAAACATAGCCCATCACTATTTCAACCCTTACAATAGAGTTGTTCCTTCCGTCCTCGAACATTGGCCATAACAATTTATTTTCGCAAACATTTTAACACTCCAATATTACAAGATAAATTTCAAATAAAAAATCTAACAGCAATTTCAAGACTCGCCAACCATACCTATCGAACATCCTCCCATAAAATAATATGGCTACCAAATTCCCGCCATAAACTTGTATCAAATGCACAGATGAAGTATTAGGTGGGTCGCACACCTGCGCCCTGCTTACGTCAGCCGGTTCCACCGCGCGATTTATGAAATCCATTGTGTAACCCGCCTTTTGTAGCATTGTCACAGACATGTGTGAACAGAGAAATTAAAAAGTAATACCTGAGTTTTCTTGTGCTCGTTGTTTTTTTTTATAATAAACAAGTTATGCCTGTGACTTCGTTCGCGCGGGACTTTGAAACAAAGCACTTTATATTTATATTCATATCTGCAAAATACCGAAATAAAACACACGAAAATTTAAGTTATAATTCCTGTTTTATTTCTTAAAATGAAGAATGAACTTTTGGAACCGTGCATCTAAATTCGGACTTTTCATAAGTGCCTTTGTATGGTTTATATGAAATAAAAACTTTTGACTTTGACTTTGAATCGTTAAGCCGTTTCGGAATCTATTTGAGGCACATATTCCGATACATAGACAGAAAACAATTTTAAAAATGGTAATTTATAATTAGGCATCATTTATAAATAATAATAAGTTTATTTTTTGTTTGTAAATGTTTGTCTTTGGTTTGTGGTGAGAATTAAACGTTATTTTTTTTATTATTTTTATTCATTTCATCCGACAAATTACACGAAGAAAAATAATTCAAAAAAATATATGTATGTCGGTATCCTAGCTTCATTCTACTCAATATTCATACTCAAAAAATCTTACCATAATAAAAAAAAAACTTAATAAATTACATAAGCATGTTACTCTTAAAAACATCGCCATAATATTAACCCGGTTAATTCTCTGACGTATTATCGTAACAGTCTCGTCGGAACATGTTACGTGCTAACTGCTAATTGGAACCGTTCGCGGAACTGTTATTGGTAGCTGTTACTGTTCCCTATAGTGAGTGAGGTTCAGCTTTGAGGGTTGTTTGTGGACTTCCATCAGGTTTTGGAAGGAAAACTGAAGCTGTGTATTGTAATTCAGCGAGGTTCCTTGTATATTTATGTTTAAGCAATTTCTTACGGCGCTGTTTATAAATACAGTAGGGATGCACAAGCACTTCAAATTTCGAATTTCTTCAAAAGTATTCCGAATTAATTTTGCTTGTGTAGTGTTTCCGAAAACATTGAATAGTAAACGGCGTTTGTAGAGAAATATGTTATAAGAAACAACTAGCGGTCCGTCCCGGCTTCGCACGCGACTATAATTTGAGATTTAAACTATCCTATCTCTCAAGTTGGATCGAACTGCACATGGTGTGCGAATTTTATTATAATCGGTTAAGTGGTTTAGGAGTCCATTGAGGACAAACATTGTGACACGAGATTTATATATATTAAGATAATGTGGTGTGTAATGTTTTCATAAACATTCGATGAAAGTTTCATATAACACTAGCGGTCCGTCCCGGCTTCGCACGCGACTATAATTTGAGATTTAAACTATCCTATCTCTCAAGTTGGATCGAACTGCACATGGTGTGCGAATTTTATTATAATCGGTTAAGTGGTTTAGGAGTCCATTGAGGACAAACATTGTGACACGAGATTTATATATATTAAGACAAGACGCATTACTATTATATATACGGAACTACGTACTCAATATAATACATGTACGTTAAATACACGTACCTACACTTATCACCACTCAGTTTAACCTTTCGGCTCAGTAACGTACAGATCTGTAC
This sequence comes from Xylocampa areola, assembly GCA_935421205.1. NCBI lineage: Eukaryota > Metazoa > Arthropoda > Insecta > Lepidoptera > Noctuidae > Xylocampa > Xylocampa areola. The sequence goes on from OW285220.1 coordinate 14,776,167, forward strand.
GTTGTAACAATAAAAATCTATTGTGTCTGCTAATGACTGACGCAACAGCTTAAAACAGTCATCACTAGGCTGCTCATAAACCACACGATAAGAAGACACTCGAAACCCGGTAAAATAACTAAATAAAAAAAAGAACACTTAAATATATTAACATACAATCTCTTAGCAATTAACAGACACGAACTGTCAGCTTGTTTGTTCGCATCCATCTCATAAATCATGGCGGGGAACCAAGATGGCGGAGATTAAGCGGCAGACTAAGTTTTAATCTTGGAAAAACGAGATTACGTGACTTTGATACAAGTTATAAACACTGATGCGAGCTTATTAAGACCTATTCGCTTTCCTTCAGTCCATTTTGGCCTTGGAGATATTTTGTAGTATTTTTATTAAAGCGCTGAAGTACAGTGAGTGAAAGAAATCGATTAACACGCACGATTCATCCGGTTGTCATTAAATGTGAGAAATATAGGTCCAAAAATTTCAAATTGATAAATCTGATTAGGGAGTTATTTTTTCATGTATATTAGGTACTAGCTGTGCCTCGCTGTTTCCCCCTTTTTTGCTTTTTGCACGGCTCCCAAGCGTCATAGCGTGATGTTCAATTAAACTCCCCCGCTTATAACCCCAATTCTGATGCATTTATGAAAAGGACCGCCCACACAACACTGATCTGATCGGTCCATCGCATGGGCGACCTTCCACGCGGTCCTTCCACTTTGCCTTGTACCACAAGATGCTCTATCCCAGTCATATTTCCTTAGCGAGACGTGATTAAAGAATTTAAAAATGCATAATTGGACGATAGACACTGCTAAACCCTGAGCCTGACTAAATATCGAAGAAATTTGCTCGCCACTTTTGGCGGGGGGTGCGGTAACACACAAGCACAAAAGAACTTGTACTAAAGCGAAAATAGGTCTCGTCATTACACTAACAGTATTAAAATACATTAAAAAAAAAACGAAACACAAACAAAAAATTGTGTTACACACGATTAAAATCGTGTATTATCATTGTAACCATGCAGGAAAAAGGTACCTTTATATGATTGGAAATCATATGCCAGTGGCGAGAGGGGTACACCCGCTAAAACTACTCCAGTACTAATTCCTTCAAGCACACAATAGATAGAAATCAGTTCCATGATACGCCAAGCATGCTTCTCCAACAACACATTTCTAGACCATCTTTTTCCTTTCAATTTTATGCAGCGTCCACTCTTTGTAAGATACAGAAATATTGGAAAGACATGTTCCTGTTCAAACGAGTTGGATGTTAGTTAATTAAATGATAATAAAGCAAAATTGTGTTTTTCCAATATCAAACATCCCGTTCTCAAATTTAAGGGTTCCCGAAGATCGCCCGTTAGAAATATACCGAAGTAAGCTCGTCTTATAATCCGCCGATGGGTGTATAAGATACGGGATGTATCTTAGGATTTGTGGCCCATAAATATTGTGGCTACACGCTTGAGAAAGTGGTGGATATTCCCGGGTTTTAAAAAGTAAACTCATTCGAGAAGGAACTCGGATCTGAATAACTTACGTCGATTTTTACAAATGTAAATTACAACAACGTAACAGAAGTATTGCCTGAGCAAATGGTATTTATTTGAATTTAAACAATAAGAACGAAAGGCGCATAACAGGTTCAGTAAAATGAAAAAAAACGCAATATTTTAGTAACAGTTACCAAACTATAAGCGCAAGATAGGACGGATTAATTAACGTCAAATTAAAATTACGAAACGTCAAATTAAGGGGCTGTTTTTTGTTTGAGGAAAATGTATCTTTAAGTCTTCATCGATCACTAAAAATTATAATCGATAAAACTTTTAACGGTTTTAACCGAATCGCGTGTGTTTTTGTTTTTCCTCCCGAACACTGCAGCGTTCCTCGTCACAGGACGACTGCAAACGTCAGGAAAAATCTATAAAAAAGGGCTCATACATCATCTCGTCCCAAAACATCCCCACATCATGGTACACCCACACATTAATGGTGTCAGCGGGCCCTTGGGACTCCGTATAGACGAGCCCTTACGTTTTATACGTACGTTATTGGGACCCTCACAGCTGAATTGTGGCCCTTATGAAAAGATGTCGCCTTATGTGGTTAGATTCGTGTTCGTGTCGAGTTTTTAACTGGTTACTTACAAGATGGAGGGATGATAACGGTTCAAGTGGTCGGGTTTGTTTTGAGTGGAAGATTTTGGTACAGTCTACACATCGTACTTACATGGTAATAGTTTGACGTTTTGAGCGCGTTATTGTCGTAGCAGTAAGGATTAGGAGAAGCCCTTGTGTAAAATGCCTATTTGCGAATTGTTTTTATTCAGTAGATGAAAATCTGACATGTAAGTTTTAAAGTTACTTAATATTCATATTATCATTACTATTCTTTTTTAACTTACCTATATATAATAATAATGTAAATGGAATTTATTTAATTCTGCTAAATGTATGTAGTTAGATGTTTATATTTGTTTTTTTTTTTATGATTACTGTTACCTACCTATTGTATGATTATTTGTATGCCATAAATTAAAATGGCAAATGTCTTGAACTGTATACCACCTGTATATACCAGATTTTTGCAAATAAAGAATTTTAATTTGACTTATTTTTGCCAAATAATATGCATCCCCTTAAGAAATTGTCATAAAAAATCATTTTCAGCATGATTATAAAAACAGTAACAAAACAGTACTTTACAAAACTCTCGTAATTGATAGATATTTTAAAGAAAAAGTCACAAAAAAGAAATATCGTGAATTCAATAAATTCTTTCAAGCCCTGAAAGTTTCAACATTTTTGAAGTCCCACATCCCTAGGCAGCATATTTCAATTTTTTTTCCAACTCTCGTCGATATCTCTGGGGTCGGTGATCGATAGCTATCGGTGAACATTTAAATATTTGTCAACGAAGACAAATTGTACTCCAGCCGAAGTACGATCACATGACAGTAGTGATGCGAAAGATTTTGATCGATAAAAAATTAAATTAAATAAACGAACTAAATACTTCAAATAAATTTGATATTGTTTTTGCCACTCAGCAAGACTATGTCGATTGCTGTTTCCAATCTTCTAAAATAGATTTACTTACTTAGAAAATTATTACAAATGATGTAACAGGGATAGCCTAGTGAGTGAGTAATAGACCGTTGGACTGGCAAGTTAAAGGTCACAGTTCAAACCAAGGCACGCACCACAGGGTTTCCAAAATTATGTGCTTATTATAAATTAGTTATCACTTGCTTAAAATGGTGAAGGTCACGATATCTTCGTGAGGAAATCAGCACAAATGAGAGATGTTGTTGTAATGTATGTAAAACCATGTGATGGTGTGTAAAACCATGTCAGAGACCTAGGTTAGGTCTGGGAGGTTTAAACTCTGATACTAGGTTGTTCATCAACCATACGATAAGAAGAAGAATAAAATAAATCAGGCGTTGAAGGTGTATATGGGTGATGGGAGTGTGTTACTCGTATATGAGATGGGAATTAATGCATAATTATAATTAAACGTTGCTGTTTCACTGCATATCAACATCTATTCTCATCCAGAGAAAGTATAAATATAATGATATGACGCTGGCTCACTACGGTTTCACATTTTTAGACCATTAAGTCCATTTATTCATCACGGTGTTTTTCTCCACCTTATGAATGATGTCTCAGATTAACTAAGAAAAAGACACATTGGTACACATACTAAATTAGAAACCATGATAATATGTTGCTCAAGGAGCGAATTGGTTGAACCAACCCTTTAGGAAGATGCTCAGGTATCAAGCACACGTTCACACAATTGCAAATTTTATCGATATTTTTTATTTCCCATCACTAAACGAGCCGAAGCCAATCCATTTGATCTGTTCTTTTCAATATGAGGGATTACAATGCCGTTTGTACTCCATTTGTTTATTTGACACATTTTATATTAATACTATTGTTTATTTATTGTTTTATTGTATCAGGAATTTTGTGAAATATCCTATATGATTAAAGAAGAGTAAATATATAGATTACAGCTCTGAAATCTACACTAATATTATAAAGAGTTTTGTATTTTTGTATGTAACCAATAACCTCAAAAACTTTTCAATAATATAATTTTCAAACCCGATTTCCAAAATTCTTCCATTATTAGAATGCTACATTATCCCTGAGTAACATAGGCTATATTAATTACTAGAAAATATTAGGGATCCTTACTAAAACTTCAATAATGTAACCCAAGGTGTAAATGTTCACCCGTGTGAAGCAGGGATGGACCGCTAGTCAGTAATATTTATAGTAACAACTTAATCAATTCATTAGGGTTCCGTACCTCAAAAGGTAAAAAAGGAACCCTTATAAGATCACTCTCTTGTCCGTGTGTCCGTCTGTCTGTGGATTTTCTCAGGAATGGGTGGACCTAGCAAGTTTTTTATTTATTTATTTATTTCCCAACAATATCCTTACAGACTACATCCAATTCTATATTGAGGTTTCTTAATTTCTAATTTACCGACTAACTAAATATTACAGTAAGTAATTTTAAAAAGTGCTATCTTTGTGAATTCACTCAGAGTACAATAAAATATATCCACGTCGTCAGCTATGAGGTTGAGCGTACGCAGTGCGCGCGTCAGAGGCGCCTCGCTTAGTAATTTAGTGCGAGCACGCGGCACTGCCAGCAGGCGTGGCCGCCGTCGACGTCCCGCGTAACCGTCCGGCACACACAGACCCACCCTCTCTAATATATCGGCATTATGTATCCCCCCCCTAATTACCCTAAAGATGTAGGTTACAAGTGTGAGTTCCCTCCTGACCCTCAATTCATAATATCCCACCATACCCAGGATAAACAGGGTAGGATACATTAAAGGATAAAAAGGATAAACTCCGTACTGCTTCATGTAAATAAATCGAAGAAACCTGTTTTGCACACGCTCCAACATGAGGCTATATTTAGTCTCATGTGGAGCCCAGATAACTGCGTTACATTCTAGTTGGCTCCTAACTAAGGCATTATATAACGCTGTAATAGCTTTTATATTGGTAAAGCCTCTAGCCATTCGAAGTACCAACCCCAAGTTCCTGTAAGACTTTTTAACAATTTTTTGTATGTGATCACGAAGCGTTAGCTCGGTAGTAAAATGTACTCCCAATTCTATTTTTCAATGAAACATTGAAAAAATAATAGACAAGAACGGGGCTTGAACCCGCGACCTTTGACGTTCCGTGTCATCACTCTACCAACTGAGCTACCTTGTCGTGTTCAAACCTATTGAATTTTCAATCCTCTTTGTATAAGTCTTAAGGAGACGCCTGGTGATATTTATCTAGTGATCATTTACAGATTTACTAAACTCAGCGTTACCACTTTGCAGTTGTAAATCGCCGAACAACATCCCAATCCTTTATAAATCATATATAATTTTTTTTTTTTTTTTTTAATACATGTTGAGGCCATGTAATGCCTATATTAATTCTATTTTTCAAAGAAACATTGAAAAAATAATAGACAAGAACGGGGCTTGAACCCGCGACCTTTGACGTTCCGTGTCATCACTCTACCAACTGAGCTACCTTGTCGTGTTCAAACCTATTGAATTTTCAATCCTCTTTGTATACGTCTTAAGGAGACGCCTGGTGATATTTATCTAGTGATCATTTACAGATTTACTAAACTCAGCGTTACCACTTTGCAGTTGTAAATCGCCGAACAACATCCCAATCCTTTATAAATCATATATAATTTTTTTTTTTTTTTTTATACATGTTGAGGCCATGTAATGCCTATATTAATTCTATTTTTCAAAGAAACATTGAAAAAATAATAGACAAGAACGGGGCTTGAACCCGCGACCTTTGACGTTCCGTGTCATCACTCTACCAACTGAGCTACCTTGTCGTGTTCAAACCTATTGAATTTTCAATCCTCTTTGTATACGTCTTAAGGAGACGCCTGGTGATATTTATCTAGTGATCATTTACAGATTTACTAAACTCAGCGTTACCACTTTGCAGTTGTAAATCGCCGAACAACATCCCAATCCTTTATAAATCATATATATTTTTTTTTTTTTTTAATACATGTTGAGGCCATGTAATGCCTATATTAATTCTATTTTTCAAAGAAACATTGAAAAAATAATAGACAAGAACGGGGCTTGAACCCGCGACCTTTGACGTTCCGTGTCATCACTCTACCAACTGAGCTACCTTGTCGTGTTCAAACCTATTGAATTTTCAATCCTCTTTGTATACGTCTTAAGGAGACGCCTAGTGATATTTATCTAGTGATCATTTACAGATTTACTAAACTCAGCGTTACCACTTTGCAGTTGTAAATCGCCGAACAACATCCCAATCCTTTATAAATCATATATATATATTTTTTTTTGTGATATATATATATATTTTTTTTGTAAATCATATATATATATTTTTTTAGTGATATTTATCTAGTGATCATTTACAGATTTACTAACCAGGCGTCTCCTTAAGACGTATACAAAGAGGATTGAAAATTCAATAGGTTTGAACACGACAAGGTAGCTCAGTTGGTAGAGTGATGACACGGAACGTCAAAGGTCGCGGGTTCAAGCCCCGTTCTTGTCTATTATTTTTTCAATGTTTCTTTGAAAAATAGAATAAATATAGGCATTACATGGCCTCAACATGTATTAAAAAAAAAATATATATATATGATTTATAAAGGATTGGGATGTTGTTCGGCGATTTACAACTGCAAAGTGGTAACGCTGAGTTTAGTAAATCTGTAAATGATCACTAGATAAATATCACCAGGCGTCTCCTTAAGACGTATACAAAGAGGATTGAAAATTCAATAGGTTTGAACACGACAAGGTAGCTCAGTTGGTAGAGTGATGACACGGAACGTCAAAGGTCGCGGGTTCAAGCCCCGTTCTTGTCTATTATTTTTTCAATGTTTCTTTGAAAAATAGAATTAATATAGGCATTACATGGCCTCAACATGTATTAAAAAAAAAAAAAAATATATATGATTTATAAAGGATTGGGATGTTGTTCGGCGATTTACAACTGCAAAGTGGTAACGCTGAGTTTAGTAAATCTGTAAATGATCACTAGATAAATATCACCAGGCGTCTCCTTAAGACGTATACAAAGAGGATTGAAAATTCAATAGGTTTGAACACGACAAGGTAGCTCAGTTGGTAGAGTGATGACACGGAACGTCAAAGGTCGCGGGTTCAAGCCCCGTTCTTGTCTATTATTTTTTCAATGTTTCTTTGAAAAATAGAATTAATATAGGCATTACATGGCCTCAACATGTATTAAAAAAAAAAAAAAAAAAAAAAAAAATTATATATGATGTACTCCCAAATCCCTCACTTCCGTTACCCTGGTCATCTCAGTGCCATCCACCGCGTACTTATGTTGGATAGGCGTGCGTGCACGTGAGAATGAGATGGTCACGCACTTCGACACGTTGAACTGCAACCGATTCTGCTTGCACCAACTAACGACTCTGTCTATATCCCTCTGCAATTTTTCACAATCTCGCACGTTTCTAACTGCGAGAGATAATTTAAGGTCGTCCGCGAATAACAGACACTTGGCCTCTTGTATGACACTCGGCAGGTCATTTACCATTAATAAAAATTCTAAAGGGCCTAAGTTACTTCCCTGGCTGAAGCCAGATCTAGTAAAATATGGTCGCGTTTGGTATCCTGCATAGTCCACATATTGCTGCCTGTCACTCATATAATTTGCAAAGAAGTTAAGTAGATGTGGAGTGAACCCTACACCAGCCAACTTCTTCAGCAACACGTCATTATCAACCAAGTTGAAATTTATACCAGATACTGAGGTCTATAGTCCCTATTAGATGTATAAAAATCAACATATAACATATAGAATCACAAAATTTGGCAAAAACAAGGTCTTACAGCACAGATAAAGGAAAAATTCCAAAAAAATAATTGAAATCCTTTTTATGATGATTTTTTTTTATGACGTTGCCCCACTCTAGGAATTTCTTCCTGTGTCTTGGGTGCGTTTACAGACATTTAATCTCACAAGCACACAAACACCCAGACCCGGAGCAAATGTCCGTAGATCGTACAAATATTTGCTCCGTGCAGGAATCGAACATGCGACACGCAGCGCAACAGTCGGTCTCTCGACCACTGCGCCAACCGCGCTGTCAAACACATTGGCTCAAGTTTTTTTTTTTCATCATCCACGTCCTATTCTACCACACATTAGCAACAGAACCATTACAGCACACACACACACTTAAAACTTAGCCACCAATAAAAATTATATGATACCAATTTTATTACGGCGGTATAATGGGTAGATACGGAACCCTCGGCGCACAAGTTCGACTCGCACTAGAACGGTTTTTTATGAATGAAAATCTATCATGGCGTGCCGGAGTCCTGCTGATTAAAAACCACACGGTCCACCTCTAACGTGGTTATAAAACATCAAAACATAGCTTTAAGCCTATATTCCCCGAAGGGGTACTCAGAGGTATCTACAGTTGTACACCCACATTACACCAATGCTGTTATTAAGGCCCACGTAATAGGTGGTGCGCCTATTGCCGTCTACCGGGCGCAGTTACAATCTCCGCGCTGCAACTGAGAATTTTCCAACACAAAAACTCTATAACACTGCTCGACCTGGGAATCGAAACCGGGATCTCACGCTTCGCAGTCGCGCTTGGGACCACTAGACCAGCGATAATATAGCATTTTAACCGATTTAAATGTCGATATGAAAGCCCTAATTAAGTACCAGATTTCAGTACAAACACCAAATATGCCAAAATCACAATCTCTAATCTAAAAACACTTAACGATCACACAAATAAAAAAATTGGTACGACAGCGCATCAGGAAATCAACATCCATTCAAATTTATATTGTCTAAGTTTCAACAAAAGTTGGAATCGGTTAGAAAGAAATTTGAGGAATAAACCTGGCTAAGGATTATAATTAAGTTCTTCCTCATCAATCACTCGCCCGCCATCTGTCGGGGGCTCGCGGAAGCTGGGAATTTGGAGGTATTCATAGTCCTGCTAAGTATAATAAATTTAGTTATATTTAAATATCCAGAAAAACTGATTGCAGATGTTATCAGTTTATATTTACAAAATTTATTTTTATTTTAAAATCGTATACATATTATTTTTATTTTAAAATCGTATACGTATACATATTACATTTTAAAATATATACACTAAAAATAAAAATATATATAAAATTTTAAAATATTAAAAATACGTGGCTACCGGCATCGTAAGGTTCCAAGCTATCGGTGGTTACGGCTCCAGAGAGAAAAACTTCTTCACAATACATGCCGTGTCGAGGAGTACCAGTTTCTGTATCAGGATTCAGTATCCAACAACTTAACGGGAGCCATTAAAGGTGTTTATCATTTATTAATATAAAGCACGTGCTAAGCAATTCTTAATACTTTTATTAATAATAATATTAAGGCCAGGATAACCTGGCCTTAATATTATCCAAACCGCTCTGACTTGACTTAGCAACTGTTCATGTAATCGTCATCAATCTGCTATAATTCACCAAAAAAAGAGTTTTTATAAACTTCCCATGCCAGATGCCCATCTATCATAAGAAACCAAAACTCTTTTTGGGCTTCTGAGTAAACACACTTGCGTAACTATCGGAAAGAAACTTAAGGTTATGATAAAAACTATGTAATAACGTTTTGTTACACAATCACATAAAGAAAAATAAAAATGATTTGTAACAAAATCACATGAAGATAAAAAGATACTAAGTGTGACAGTAAGTATGTATCTTAAATTTGCTATAATTTACGTGATTTTTTTACTGAGCCAAATTCGAATAATATTTTGACATTAACGTAACAGCGCCTACGTTTTTATTTATTCTAACTTTTAATTCAAGTCTAAGAATATAAGGTGGCATGAGTCCCTCCCACTATATTATCTGTAACTCATACATGTTTATCACGTCCAAATGACAATTAAGCAATACAAAAATACGTTTCACTTAACATCTGTACTATGAATACAGCTCAATACCGAACAGTTTACGTACTTACTTACTCACGGGCAACTTTTGTCGACAGATGTATTCATCTAATTGATTATTCTTGCTGTGAAATTCAGGTAACTTCCGTGTAAGCACATTGACTATTCAGTACTTTGGCCTCACACGCTGCTGTTAACCTTTTGTGTGGAAAACCAGCGTAAAGATTATACTTATAACGACTATCTACTGAGTTCTAGAATATATATTTACTCTATTAGTCGATTCGATTTTAGGCCAACACGAGAGATATTTGTGAATCTTTTAATAAATATTATTTAATAATGTATATTATTTAGTGTTTTTTAATATTTTCTTTCCATCGTTTAATAAAGTTTTTCTTGTGCTAAAAAGAAAAATATTGTTTGAAAAAAATCCTTAAATTAAACATATCTAATATATTAATAACCTTATAAAAATATTGGCAGTTATAAAAATGGGTGGTCCTTTGAATCGGGACCGCACAAAACTGGTCCTTCAAGTCACGCAAAGTTCTTTACTTCACAGTTTTTATTTAGTTTATAACTCAAGTAAATATACAATGTTCCCGCTTTATTACTCACTCACTCGCCAGAATGAATGAACAAATAAAAATATTTAAATGACGCCATATTTCTTTTCGAAACGAGTAAAAAAATGGAGACGGACGCGGTTTTTGTTCACGTTTTTCATCCACTTAGAGCGAGGCTAGGAATATATCTAACATAATATTTAAAGCTTTTAGGTGGAAAATAAATAGAGCCTATTGGACCATTTTTTTTTACCAGTAGCAATAATATTTCGAATATGTCTTTGTTTTTTGGGGCACTAAATACTACGGATATACAAGGATAGTTTCCTAATGAATCTTTAATGTTTTCATTTATTCTCTTTTATGAAATTATGTGGAATCTTCAGAAAATCAATTAAGGTGAAAGTGTGTGAAGATGGATGTTTGTCACTAAATCAGACCGAAAATGCCGTAAATAAAAATGGCTTAGTTTCCCCGGACAGCTACTAAAATGAAAAAAATATCTCATTAAACAGCGCTGGTGTCAATGTTGGTGGGATTAACTTTGAAATACACTAACCACGTAAGCGGGGCTGCAAGCGAAATTTAGTGCTTAATTAAACAGGTCAGTAAACAATTATTTATTTCATCAAAATTTCAATTCAGAATATTCCTGTCGCCAGCCCACTAAAGCATTTTTTTTATGGGATATTGGGCAACCGAACAGACGGCTCGCCTGATGGTAAGCGATTACCGCCGCCAAGGACACCCGCAACCCCAAAGGAGTCGCAAGTGCGTTGCCGGTCTTTTAAAGGGGTTGGGCCTTTGTTTAAAGGGTTATTTTGAAAAGTACGTGAATTTTGCTCCATGTGATTAATTTGAGCATACGCAAAAATATTGATATCACATTTAATACGATTTATTTTGCTCCATGTACGATAATTTTACGGTACTGGTACGATAGTTTTCCTGCTTGTAGTTGTGAACACTGTCTTTTAAAGGGTTTGGGCCTCCGGTACCCTCACTCACTCGGCGAAACACAACGCAAGCGTTGTTTCACGCCGGTTTTCTGTGATGCCGTGGTATCACTCCGGTCGAGCCGGCCCATTCGTGCCGAAGCATGGCTCTCCCACGGTAAGCATGTCTATGTAGTTAATTAGTTTTTCTGCAAGCACATCTGTTTATCTTCCAAGGTGATAGCACCTTCGCGCGAAAAGTCAAAGTCAAGTCAAAAGTCAAATCATTTATTTCAATTAGACCCTTTACAGGCACTTTTGAATTGTCAGAAGCTAGTTGCCACGTTCCAAAGTGTAGATTCCTATGGAGAAGAACGGGCAAGAAACTCCATAAACTTTAGCTTTTCTCTTTTATGAAGCTTCGCTTGCAGTGTTCCCTTACCTCTATTTCAATCGATATACGGTGAATTAATTTAATAAATTAGCAACGTCTATTTATAATTCACCTACTAAAATACAAAAATAAAATTTTCTTTATGAAAAATAACAATGGAAGGCAATAAGAATGTCTGACTAGGGAATCATGAAATATATTAATAGTTATTTAATAATATACTACTTTCGATCTTTAACATAACATAGCATCACGCCTATATTCCCCGATGGGGTAGACAGAGGTGTACGCAAATGTACACCCACATGTCACCATTGCTATTATTAAGTCCCATGTAATAGGTGGTGCGCCTATTGCCATCAACCGGGCACAATTCCAAACTCCGGGCTGCTACTGAGAAATTGCTAACAGAAAAACAATAACACTTTTCCCGACCCGGGAATCAAATACAAGCGTGGTGCTATGTTATGTGAATGTAAGACCCATTTATTGGATCGGGAAGTACCTATTATTGGATTGAAAATTCTCAGAAGCGGAAGGAGTTAGGAATTATGACGGTTGATTTCTATACACAGTGTTCGCATCCGTACGATAATTATCGTACTCATACGACAATTGAATGCCTACGGCGATGTACGATATCATTATTATCGTACGCCGATGGTACGATAATATTCATTAAGCTATATATTAATTAATTATAGTGTTTATTTTGAAAAGTACGTTAATTTTGCTCCATGTAATTAGTTTTAGCAAATGCAAAAAAATATTGATTTCACATTTAATACGATCTATTTTGCTACATGTACGATAATTCTACCATACTTGTACGATAGTTGTCTTGCGTCAAGATGTGAACACTGGCTATACATGGGGCTATATAACAGCATTGGTGAATCGTAAGTGTACGACATGCCTGACGTTACTACGCTACAAATTTCACCATGGCATTGGGGTCTCTTAAGTCCCATTGTCATGAGATTTCTTTTTTATATATATTATATATAAAACGTTACCCCACACTAGGAATTTCTTCCTGTATCATGGTTGCGTTTACAGACATATAATCTCACAAGAACACACACCCAGACCCGGAGCAATTACCTGTGGACCGTACAAATATTTGCTCCGTGCAGGAATCGATCCTGCGACACGCGGCGCAGCAGTCGGTCTCTCGACCACTGCGCCAATCGCGCTGTCAGAGATTGGTAATAAACCAGGAATAATTGAGAACACTGAGATTCTTCTGAGAATTTAACACAAAAATCTCAACAACACTCACTAACATTATAATAAAACAACTTTTAACCGGATTAATAATAATAATAAAACACTTTGCAGCGTTCGTGGTCGCAGGAGGACTCCTGCGACCACGAACGCTGCAAAGTGTTCGAAACGTCAGGAAAAACAAAAAACCAATAATACACGCGATTAATCCGGTTAAAAGTTGTTTTATTATAATGTGTAGTGATCGCGCAAACCTAAGATATTACTAACACTCACTAAGTTCACCCAGTTACAGGGAAAACAAAACTCCTGTAAGCTGTAGAAATACGCACAAATCTTCGTTTTTTTTTTAATTTTCCCAAACAAAAACATCCATATTTTTGTTTCACGCTGCCCAACCCTCTCGCTGCGACGATTGTTTTCCTGGGGCTCTTAATGATAATTTATTTGGACGTTTCTAAAAAATTCAAAGTAAACCGTTGCTTGGGTACGATGACATCCGTCAAGATTTTAAAATAAGAAGTGCCGTCATTTTCACTTAAATATGTATTATTTTATTAATGTGCAACGTTTAGCAGGCGGAGTATTCTTTTAATAAGTGTTTCTAATATGGTTGATTATTATTTATTCAGCATTATCTAATCATGTCGATAATGTATGTGGAACATAATCATAAATATATACAGAATTATGTATCTAAGTACTATCGGTCATTATTGAATGAAAAAAAGAAATTATTCATGAAATCTTGTTTTGTGTTACTGAATAATTTAATAATCAGAAAACCATTATATAAAAATAATTGTCCATATTTATGGAGTGAGGAAGACGCTAAGGACGAATTTATATAAGTCTGTATAAAAGTACTGCGATTTCACACGATGAATTACCCCAAAATGATTTTATTTTATAGCCCTAAAAGCGATAATCTTTAGGAAAGCTATAAAAATAAAACAAAATGGCTATCAACGTCAACGTTGACACAAATTTTAAAAGAGCTTGGTACAGCAATTTCTATCCTAAAATCGTAGCCATTAAAATACAATTACCTCGCTACATTACTAAGAAGGTGCTTGAAGAACTCGACTTAAAACGGTTTCGGGGTCAAGTGCGAACTTTTTTTTAATAAAACAAGAAAATTTGAATAGCCGAACGCCATCTGGCAAAGGCAACTTGCTTAAAGTCTTAAACTCCCCAGCGGGGGAGGGTTAAAAGTTGGAATTTTTTTCACAAGAAAATTATGATCTTTAGTGGAGTTGCAATATTGTAATGAGAATCGGAATGAGATGACGTGAGTTGGAAATAGCGAGACTTTTCTGCGAGAATTATTATCCCAGATAAGTGAAACAGAAGGGAAACACATGTTTCAAATAATCAAATTATATATTTTACTATAGACTTATACAAATTTGGACAGAGTTCCGGCTACCAGTCAGTACAGAACAAGATTAATCCCAAAACTGAGCTCCTACCGTTATTTTAATTTAAACCCGACCTACTTTAGACAGCACTGGTTGTGACGTCACAGCATGTAATGGTATAGGGTAGCTAGTAATGGTGCGCTTATGTTAGCAGTCGTTGACTTGGCTTGGCTGCCTTCGCTTGGTTGGCTAGCATAGCTAAGCAGCTAGCATTGGCATGACTGGCATGGCTCGCATGGCTTGCCTGTATGGCAGGCATAGCTTGTACGGCTGGCTGGTTCTGCAAGGACTTATGGCGTGGCGTAACATAAGCCTAATAATGTTATAGTATCGTAAGGGTGATGGACAAAATAGTGTCAGAGTTTAAACTTCTCGTAGACCTCTGAATGATTTCACACAATGTCAAGAATTTCGTGTGTGCTGGTTTCTTCACGATATTTTCCTTCATCGATTAAAAGAAGTAAAAATTCATTCTTATTACACCCGGGTATGTACTTGCGACCTTTATCTTCCCAATCCAACGGTCATACCACTATGCTATCATTGCAAAAGTCGCGATAACTAAATTAGCTGCGCTGCCTTAGAGTAGCGATCCAAGGGACACAGGTTCAATTCCTGCTGGCGGTCATAAAATGACTGTCGCGAACAAACTTTGGGAGGATTTTGTTTAACAGTGGAAATTAATAGGGTTCTAGTAAATTAAAGGATTTGTCGGTTAGCGTTTAATAATTATAGTCCACAAATTACTTTCTCTAACTACCCTAAAAAAACATAAAATTAAAACAATTAACTGAAAACAAGCAATTAACATTGATTAAACACTTAATTTGAGTGTAATTTACCACAAATCTGGGAAGCACATTGTTTTAGGCGAAAAGGGTGATATAAATCTTCGTCCACTTTCCTTATTTAGGCACTTATTTTTACACTCCCATGTACAGTCGAGGAAACAGAATCATTACCGACCTTAACTCTAATTTCTGGTTCGAAATTTCGTTTCGTTTTTTTTTTTACTTTCGTAAGATATATTCTTATTAATTATTGTTCACCGGTTACTACTCACGTGCATTTTTGGGATTGCCCCGACCACCGCGGCGAATATATCCCTCGAAAGTAAAAAAAAGACTTCGTGAGACATATTCTTATTCATTATTGTTCACCGGTTACTACTCACGTGCATTTTTGGGATTGCCATACTAATTTCGAACTCGAATGGAGCCCTAGGCTTGAGCTGATTTAAGTTTGACTCGCGACATCGCCGCGGTGGTCGGGGCAATCCCAAAAATGCACGTGAGTAGTAACCGATGAACAATAATATCAATTATTGTTCACCGGTTACTACTCACGTACATTCTGCGGGTTTTCCCGACTAGTTTCGAACTCGAACGGAGCCCTTACTCATGAGCTGAGTCCGCGGCAATGTCACGAAAGTTATTATACAAACAATAATATCTATAGATTAATCTTTGAAAAGCATTAACGCATGCTTAGCGAACTCTGAAGTTATACATTTTTGTGGAAAAAGAATACGGTTGTATTGAGATGTGGAAGAAGAATTCACGGTAGTTAGCAGAGGTCGAGATGGCTTAGCGTCAGAGCGCCTGGAGTATTAATCTGGGAGGAGTAGGTTCGAATCCTGCTCACGACCGTATTTTTTTTCCACAAACTTAATTGATATCGTAGTATGATAGTTGCAAGTTTACTTATTGCTATCAGCGTACCTATTGGCTATTTATGTTACCCTCTAAGTGATGGTCACTGTAGTACATTGCGTCGTATGTTACAGCTTGTCTATAATGAGCAAAAATATTAAAACATACGGCGCAATGTGCAAAGAGATCATCAATTCGTTGGTAAGAGAGCAAGCCAATACGCACGAAGATTCTGATGGTACTTAAAAAAAAACCTGAAAAGCACCCATCAAATAATTGAAGGAGGATAAAAGAAGCTCGTGGCTATATAAAAGTCGCACAGATCGACCGATCGAGGTTAAGCTGAATTTGCCGAGGTCAGCCTGTGATTGGAAAAACCATTATTTCATATCGAGTCTAATGAAGACCTATGACAGCAGTTACGGGTAGTCAGATGCCTGAAAGTCTGACAAACAGTCTTACCGTGAGATATCGTGCTACCCAGTGACTGGGTTGTAGAGATCAGAGAAGCAATCGCTCCTTGAAATACTGGTATTAAGCTGCATCCACTTAGGCTTAGGAAAGATTCGCCGAAGACGAAAGCGTAGTTGGCAAAACACAGGAAAATCCATAAAAATGTATGATTTATAAATACTTATATAAAAATAAGAGGCCAGCGGCATTGGGTGGACTGCAACCTACATATTACATGAGACTTAATAATAGCATCAGTGACGGTATGCTGTTGTACACTTCTGCCTAACCCGTCAGTGAATAGATATGTAATGTTATAAAGTTAAATGGAAAAAGAATACGTTCGTGAGCAGGATTCGAACCCGCTCTTCCCGGATAGATACTCCAGGCGCTCTGACCACTAAGCCATCTGGACCTCTGCTCACAACCGCGAATTCTCTATCCACATTTTAACAGGTCTTTTGGCGTCGTCTATCTATTCAGTCCCTATACAGGTGACCGAACCGACACGAACAACTTTGCAGTTGATACAATGTCGTAAAGATGCAATTACCTTAACAATTAAAGATAAATCTTTGAAAAAGAGCTAGCATGCGTTAATGCCTTTCAAAGATTTATCTTTAATATGTAATGTTATATTGTGTTATATACTGATGGTCCTTGATCAACCTCTATTGTGGAGTTCCTACGACAAGAGAGAGATTGAACAACAAAATTTCGTTCAAATTGAGTTTACTATAATAATAAAATACTTATAATACTTTCATATCTATGAAAATATTATAAAAGTAGTCCAAAGTCCCACCAAATAAGTATCAAAGTTTCAAATCTCCATTGGACCGAAGGACCAAAATTTCTAAAATAACCAATCTAAGATTATTTCTTATCAACTGACGTAGGTATCATTACGGGCGATCCGAACGGGGATTAACATTGGGCCCCGCGAAAATAATTAACATTTCCAACGACAGTTTGGCCGTAAACGTTTAAGCTTGAGTCCGCGGGGGCCTCCAAATGGTACCGCCTACGGAGCCTATTATGTTGTAGGAGCAAAGCATACTGGAATATATAAAAACTTTCGTGAGACATATTCATATCAATTAATGTTCACCGGTTACTACTCACGTGCATTTTTCGGGATTGCCCGACTAGTTTCGAACTCGAACGGAGCCCTTAGTCATGAGCTGAACCCGCGGCGATGTCGCGAGTCAAACTAGTCGGGCAATCCCGAAAAATGCACGTGAGTAATAACCGGTGAACATTAATTGATACTGGAATATGTTTTTTTTTTAAACACTATTATTACAGAAACCCTTTTAGGTTAGTTTTATGAAGTATGGGCTTGGTTTGGTAATTGTCAAGATACACCACAGTGTCAAAGCAAATGGTGTTAGTATATAAACATGATACCACAAAAATTTTGTACAAGAAAAACTTGACGCTTCTGACATCCTGAAATATCAGTTTTAGAAGACTACGAAACCTTTTTCTCTAAATAAAAATCATAGAAATAAATTAAGAGGAGATTGATAGAATTGACCGATAAAAGTGACAGTGAAATTCAGAACATATGTTTATGGAGGTCCAGGAATAAATAAACATTTAGAAAATTGTAGTTAGTGGAGTGTGATAGTAGGATAACGTCAGAACCTGGCGCATGGATAACATAGCTAGATAGAAGGAGAACGTATTGGTGGCGGTTACCACGAACAACAGCATTCCCAAAGAGGGTTGACGTCAGGCAGGCGGCCGGTCATAAAACATAGCCAACACTTTAGCAGCATTCCAGTACACGTAGAGAGTATGTATGAAGAAAAACTATGTATGAATGAGGAAGAAGAATACATGCTGCGCCGCCCCAAATAAATTGGGATAAGGCAGGGGGGGTGATGATGTCAGAAAATATTAAATTCGAGACAACATAACGTCGTTGTGACTTTAAAACCTCTGTTACATAAGAATTAAAATCGCAAAGAAACTATTCACAATTATAAAAATAACATCCCACTGTGCGTCTTTCCTGCTCGTATTGCCTCTCGCCGTAACGTTGTATAGCCCTACAACGGCCACTTACGAACATAAGAGGCATTTGCGTGTGCGTCGTACCTTACTGGGCCCTCGCTTTTAATAATTAAATTCACTTTGCTACAAAAGAAATCTTAGTTTCAATGTTTTCATACAATTAGCAAAAGAATACTAGAATAACAGTTAAAACCGTGGAATAATTCTTAAAGCCAGATGTTATCATAAAGTATTTTTCGGCTTTATTTTGGGATTTTCTCAAGACTTATTTTGGAGCCATTTCGATTAATAACTGTTGAAACAGTCGTGACTTAATGATTTTTCAAAGTTACGCTGCGCTACCTGCGGTCAAGCTGTAGATGGCTGACTAATTGTACTAATATTGACTCTTCTGTAAAATGGAGGGCACAAAAACCATCAGTTCTGGTGGTGATCCGAACACACGCACTCCGGAGTTTAAATATGCAGTGATAGCCTAGTGATGTGACCGTTTGAAATGTAAGTTCGAAATATCGAATCCAAGGCACGCACCACTGACTTTTCGAATCATGTGCGTATTAGAAATTATGACTCGCTTAAAACTGTGAAGGAAAACACCGTGAGGAAACCAGCACACCTGAGAGATTTTCTCGATGCTGTGTAAAGCCATGTCAAAGATCTACGAGTGATTTAATATCTGACACTAGGTTGTTCATCAACCACACGATAAGAAGAAGAAGAATGTAAATTCGTTAGAAGGTACTCCACCTTCTTTACAAAGCGCGGAGACCGACACACACACAGATCACTGCGACACAAAAACATGCTTATGCTACCTACATCCAACATGACACTACACTCAAATAGCCCATATGTAATGTGCATCAAAATATACAATAAATTACCCAACAAAATAAAAGATGAGCCTAGCGACACGAAGGTCCTAAACACCCTAAAGCAAATACTAATAAATAAAGCATACTACACGATTAGTGAATATCTTACGGATAAACAAATAACATGAAAATATTAATTTTATACAAATATAATCATATTAACAAACACCTTCCACTGCTAAAACCTATACATACTTACCTATAATATAAATATAATAAATAATAAATTAATAATATAAAAGTAAACTTAAATATAAAAAAATGAACAATTAAATATTCAGCTGTAACAAAAAAAATCTAAAATATTCACCATAATCAACAAATATAAATAATACAATAATATAAATATAACACAATAAATTTATACAAAATTTAGAACGGATAACCTAATAATATAATGTACTAAAATACAAAAAACATACTTATATCTAAATACCTACTAAAAATACAAACATAATAACAATACTAAGTACATACTTAGATACATTAAAAAGGAATATGAATACTTGAGCATAAACAAATATTTCTATATAGACAACGCCTTCCTCTCTTCTAATTTACTATTTGCTGTGCCCATCAGGGTCCACGATTGCTACCATGTTATTTATATTACCATCTTATCTTTACATTGTGGATTTGCAATAAAGAATATGATTATGATTATGATTATGATTATGAAGTCCAAGATGTTTTACCGGTTTTACGGTTTAAAACGTTAGTATTAACCAGTAATAACTGGGTCGCGAGCTGACGGCACCTTTTAGCTTTACCAGCCTGTCAATCTCTCAACACCTTTTCATGCAGAACCAG
The DNA here is from genome assembly GCA_935421205.1 of Xylocampa areola. Taxonomy (NCBI): domain Eukaryota; kingdom Metazoa; phylum Arthropoda; class Insecta; order Lepidoptera; family Noctuidae; genus Xylocampa; species Xylocampa areola. Next base: position 14,796,538 of record OW285220.1, read on the forward strand.
AATTGATAGAGGGATAAAAAATATGTTTTGCCATTCGGATTGAAAATCATCCCAAGTGTACAGATAAATCTGTGAAAAGCATTAACGCATGCATAACTCTAAAGTTATAATTTTTTATAGAAAGAAAAATATGGTCGTGATTAGGATTCGAACCTGCGCCACTCGGATAAATACTCCAGGTGCACTGACCGTTATCACTACCACGAATTCTTCTTCCACATTTTACTACGTCTTTTGGTGTCGTCATTGCCATCTATTTAGTCCCTTCACAGGAAACTGAACTGAAACAACTAACTTTGCAGTTAATACAATATCGTACCGATGCAATTACCTTAACAAATACATATAAATCTTTGAAAAGCATTAACGCATGCATAGCTAACACCAAAGTTACAAAATTTATAGAAAACAATATTTGGTCGTGATCAGAATTCAAACCAGCGCCTTTGAACCTGAGTTTTTCCACAAAAAACATATAACATGTATTTTATAGCCATTATTTCTAATTTCACCGTTTACCCTAAATATGGTGAATAAATGTGCTTCAACAAGTACGTTACAAATAAAATAACAGCGTATCAACCAGATTTTTCCTTTGAAACATTGATACACAAAGAAAACCTTGATTCCCCAAAAATAATTACCTTGCCTTTTACAAAAAGCAGCCCTTAAATAACCAATTTTTAGTTCCACAAAACGTAAGTTAGGAGGGTACCAAATTAAAAATTCAGCCTCGCACGCCCCAAACGCGGGTATTTTATACACGCATCATAAACCTAATGTTATTTATTGTGGCAATAAACGGGGAAAAGTGAAAATAACGAGTACCCCTCCCCCCTCCCTCTGCCAGCTCCTCAATCGGCACCCACGCCATTTTTCTTGGAAACACACTTAGTTTTGAAGTGAAATCAAACTTTGTTAGTAAACCCTCGTTATGATGGTGGCATAATGTCGCAAACTGTACCTACTTACAATATGGGATTTTTGGAAGAATATATTTTAAACCATAGACTACTGAGTATTTTCTCGAATTATGAACGTGACTTCCAAAATATATTAATAATTTATTATTTGTCTGCAAGTTATGGTGGTACCCAATATTATCATGTAAGCTCACGCACGTATAACTATGTACGTCATAACAATTAAAATCTATTGTGTCTGCTAATTAGTGAGTCAAAGGGAAATATTATTATACCGTACCGAAAATACCCTAAATACATTGCAGTTTGACCCAAATCCAAAAACTGTATTCAAACGCAATTAGATGTAAAATCAAGATTTCTCTATCAAGATGAGAGGACGACCCAAAGGACCATTTCCTCTTTTAAATGCAGTTACCGCGCTTAATAACGTGGCAGATTCTTAATAACATTGGAGCACCCAGAGGACCCTAAAGTCAAATATTGGATAAACTCCAAATTGTCTTTAATACTTTTTATAATTAGACAATTTTACGCATCTGGGACCTTAAGTTCACCTACTTCGGGACTTCTACTTAATTATAAGAGACAATTAGGAGACATTTGCAAAATTATTTCAAAATGAAAATAAGTAAAATTGGTCCTTATAATCTGGGTCCAAAGGACCAGAAAAACAGCACAGAAGTTTTGCCAAGAACATAATCGTCGTATTAAGTAATTTAGACCTTAATAGCTTTCGCTTTTGTAAAATGATTTCCCAGTTTTTGGGGAATATAATTGAAGATGGAGCTACTTATTATGAAGGATTTTATTGTACAAACTGTCGGGATTATAAAAATATGAATATTACTCCCTCAATTGCCGCGAGTTTGGAGATGGCTATGATTATATCTTCCTGTTTAATGCCATTAATGCTTTTCTCTGACAAGTTTCATTTAATGTTAAGTAAAAACTTTCATAGCTGTTTCATTGTTTGGTCGGTAAATAGTCACTTTCGGCACAATCAGTCTACGTCTGATGAATGACTTTAAATAGTTTTTTTTTTTTTCTGAGTATCTCGATACTGCGTGCTTCTGAGGGCACGATAACTAGTCGGTCCCTGTTGTTGTCATGATGTCTACGCGCGGCTCGAATAATCATCAGATATCTTAAATCATTTCAATGTTTTTATAAATTTTACATAATATAATAATCATTAATATAGGCAATACATTTTAAGAAAATGTATTGCCTATATTAATGATTATTTATTAACATTGAAAAATATACATACATTTGAAATACCGTGTCATCGCTCTCCGACTGAGCTACCGTGTCGCTTGTTCGTTTCTATTAAATTTCATGTACCTTTCTTCTCGTCTTAAGGAGACGCCTGGCAATATCTATTTAGCAATAATTTAAGGATTACTAGTAGAGTCCTGTTCGTGTATCTTATACTTTATCTTGCACTAGTTTACTCTCTAACCACACGACATTTAGAACTAGGTTGGCTACTACCGCACAAATACTGGAGTGTCTGTTGACACCCTTCAACGGACCGTAACCTGCCGGGGTCAAAATGAGTGCTGCAACGAACCCGGAACCTCGGTAAAGGTCAGAGTAAGACCGTGTGGTTTTTACACGACTGCCCAAAAAAGTACTGTTATGTTTTTAGTCTATAGGAATCCGGCACAGCGTCCATGACAGATTTTTCACTATAAAAAAGGCGTATTGGTTACTTATATAAGTCTTATTTCATATTTTATGAGCTCACCACCTTATCAGCCTTAATAAAATGAAATGTTGGTGCATATCAGTAAACGTCTGTCTAACCCTCCAGGTAATACAGTCGTAATGATATCCTAAATAGATAGTATACAAAATTCTGAATCTACCTAAACATTTTCCTCGTGGATTGCAAAAACGAACAATCTGGTGAGAATACCGTCATAAGGAATCGTTTGGCAGTCGGAAGCTGCTCCATCCACCTGGAATAATCCCATAATCGCCTTAAACGACAGCCAAAGGAACGAATCGACGATTCTTACCCCCTTTTACTTTAAATCTACTTGAAAAGCTTCTCTGAATTTTGTTAAATATAAAACGCAGGTAATTAAAGAGAGGCATACAGCGCAAATACTTTTGTGGCGAGGGTTTTGGAAATACATTTGATTCATTATCATGATGCAAAAAGACGATGCCAAAAGCATTGTATGATTTTTAGTTTTACATAGTTCCCGTTTTTTTTTTTCAATGTTTCCTGATGTAATTAAAATGCATACATGCAATACATGGCTTTAACATGTAGAAAAAATATTTGAACACTATGAATTCACCGATCACATGTTCAATAGTATATGTCGTTTCAGTTTCCATGTTTTGGGCGATGAAAGCATACAATATTTTTACTATAAGGATCAAATTATTACTAAACTAGCTGATGCCTGCGGCTTCGCCCGCGTGGATGTCGGTTATCGCGAGCAAAAGTAATCATTAAATTTTGATCCCGTTCCCGCTTTCCAATAACCGCTTTATAATTACCAATTTTTTTAAGTATTAAGATGAATACGCCATCGCGGATTTTTCTGTAGATATATGATACACAATTCCACCATACTCATTTTGTTATACCTAAAAGGGTTTAGGCAGCTTTTTCGTTGAGAGCTCCCAGACGGCTTATTTTTTTCCGACACCTCCCACAATTATCATTTTATTTTAGCCAATGTATACAAAAACTTGACAAATTATATACTAAAACCTTTCTGGAGAACCACTCTATCCATTGGTGAAAACAGCATTAAAATCGGTGCGTTAGTTTCTGAGTTTATCGCGAACAGACAGACAGACAGACAGACGGAGGAATTTCTTTTATAATATGTAGTGATGACGTGACTTTCCTACTTAGGCTTGCTGTAATTTTGAACCATACGACTACTAGGTTACTCTTGACGGGTCGCGGGCGCTGTATCTCAGCGACCCTGTGGTGTACGTGCAGTCGTACACCGTGAGGAGGTGATTTGGAGCAACTGATCTGTTTCCCCGAGGAGCCAAAGGCATGGCACAGAACACCAGTTTGATCTACTCGAGTTAACTGTGCCCCCCTTCTTTATGTGCTGAGATGGCCAAGTGGTTTTATTCGGTTGGAGTCTGACACATGCCTCGCCGTCAGATGACAAAAAGAAGTTGAAAGAAGGAAAATTCTCAACAAGGAGATAAAGGGAGAAGCACTTTTACGCAAACACAAGCACACTTTTAAACACGCTCATTAGCAACTTCGTTATTAAGTCCCATGGTGTCATCCCATGTAGTAGGCTTATTGCCATCAGTCGGATACAATTCAAAACTCCGGTCTTCTACTGAAAACTTTCAAATAGCAAACTCCTGTAACATTTTGCCAGATCTGGTAATCGAACCGACCACCTGACGCTTAAAGGTTACGCTTGCCTAATAACATAACATAACATAGGATTATGCCTGTATTCCCCGAAGGGATAGGCAGAGGTGTACACAGTTGTACACACACATTTCACCAATGCTGTTATTAAGTTCCATGTAATAGGTGGTGAGCATCTACCGGACACAATTCCAAGCTCTTGGCTGCTACTGAGAATTTTCTAACAGAGAAACTCAATAACACTGCCCGACCCGGGAATCGAACCCGAGACCTCATGCTCAGCAGTCGCGCTTGGGACCAGTAGGCCGACGAGGCCGCTGCCTAATAATGAGACTAATGAGGCAATCACTACTAATTACGATTCTCTTTAAGCCAAACCTTGACCCATTAACACCACAAAAGCCAAACAAGAACATATGTTATATAATATATAATGATATTTTATATCAATCTGCCTAGCCTTTTCCAAATTACATTGGGGTCGGCTTCCAGTCAAACCGGATGCAGCTTAATACCAGTATTTTACATGGAGCGACTGCCTATCTGACCTCCACAACCCAATTACTGGGTAACACGATATCTCGTGGTATGACTGGTTGTCAGACTTTCAGGCCTCTGACTACCCGTAACGGCTGTCATAGATCTTAATTTGACAACCGGGACCGACGGCTTAACGTGCTCTCCGAGGCACGGAGGGGTCTCGGTATGAAATGATGGTCACCCATTCACAGACCGACCGCGGCAAGCGCAGCTTAACCTCGATCGATCGATCTGTGCAGCTGTTACTTAGCTACGAGCCCCTCATAATGATATTTTTTTTAATTTAAAAAAAAAAACTTTTTAATTTTAAATTAACATATATATAAAATAATGATATTTTATATATATATATATATATGTTAGGGCCATGTAATGCCTATATTAATTACTATTTTTTCAAATATATAAATATGTTTGATTTGAAAAGGATTGGGATGTTGTTCGGCGTCTTACATCTGCAAAGGTAGATCTGTAAATGATTGCAAAATAAATATCGCCAGGCGTCTCCCTCCTTAAGACGAATACAAAGGGACTTGAACTTTAATACACACGAGCAACGACACGGTAGCTCAGTTGGTGATGACACGGAATGTCAAGGGCCGCAAGTGTTTATTATTTTTCAATGAATATTATTTAATTGTAAAATTGTAATTAAGAACGTAATTTCCTTCCCTCAATGGTCATAACTCTGAAATCCTGAATTTCTAAACTGACCCGTAAAGAGCTGTAAGAAGTACCCCCGCTCCCCCACATTGAAATTGTAAAAGTTGGCAATAACGGTAACTTTACGACCCTTGGCCGAGGGGGGTGGCTATCTGATAAAATTTTATTTTACTCACCGTAACGACACCTGATATGGATGCGGAACTTTTTAATGTTAAGGTTTCGATACGGTAGTTTTGTTTTGATTGGTCAATTCAGGATTAATGGAAATGAAAAAAAAGCAGATACATCTTTCTAATGCATTAACGCATGCAAAGCGAACTCTAAAGTTATAATTTATTGTGGAAAGAAAAATACGGTCGTGTGCAGGATTTGAACCTGCGCCTCTCGCATAAATACCCGAAGCGCTCTGATCACTAGGCTGTCTCAAACTCTGCTCACTACTCCATATTCTCAGTAGCAGTCCTGACTTTGGGCGTGTGCCCAGTTGATGGCAATAGGCTCACCCCTTATTATATGGAACATAATAAATAACAGCATTAGTGAAATGTGGTGAACAACTACTGGAGTGTTCCCCTCTGCCTAACCCGGGGAATACAGGTGTGATGATATAATATATTGGTTCTAATTAAGTAATTGGTCCTTTGAACCGTAATAGTGTAATGTCTAAAGTTACAATATTAAATGGAAAAAGAATTGATTGCAATGACGTCGCCATAAGACGTGTTAAAATATGGAAGAAGAATTCACGGTGGTGAGCAGAGGTCGAGATGGCTTAGTTGGTCAGAGCGCCTGGAGTATCTATCCGGGAGGCGCAGGTTCGAATCCTGTTCGCGACCGTATTCTTTTTCCATTTAATATTGTAACTTTAGAGTTCGCTAAGCATGCGTTAATGCTTTTTCAAAGACATATCTTGAGTGTAATGTCTATGAAAAATTATTATGAAGACTTCTCTATAAAGCTTTCACTGAATATAACATCGCGCTTATATTCCTTGATGGGCTAGGCAGAGCTTTAGCTCTACACCCACATAATTATCATCGATATCTATCGTTTTTAAAACCAACGTATGGATAGATGATACGCTTAAAGTCATCTATCCACTGGTCACAATACCTAATTTCTAAGCTTCTACTGCGAATTTTCTTATAGAAATACACACTCTGCCCGACCTCAAAATGGAACCGTCAACCTCATATGTCCACCTTACTTCTACTACACTATTGAAGTACTCAAAAAATCTTTCGTCTAGTCGCTGGTTACGCCAAAAGACTTGTAGCTCCATCTCTCGGAAAAACGAGAGACTAAACATCAAACAGGCTGATCCGCTAGGTTTTCGAATATTCTTGGAACCGGTTTATGTAACTAAAACTTCCAAAAGCAAGCCTATTTGTGTTCCTTGATTGATGTTGTGTGTTTTCAAAGTTAGAAATCGACGGAAAATAGCAATTTACTTTCGCAAGCAATTTATTTTTATTATGAAGGTCGTTTGTTTTATACTAGTGCCGCTTTAGGCTCCGCTCGTGCGTTAACTTTTTAATATTGCGCGATGAAAATTGCCTGGTCTCTTTATAGTATGTTACTCTCTTTTAAAACATATTAAAATCGATTTTGTTACTTTCACCGTGGAAACTTTACAAATAAACAGACAGGTCGACATTGTGTCGTTTCGAATTTATAATTTCAGTTTAAATATCATTCATTCAGTTACCTGAAAACATAATTCTGAACCTTATTATATAATTTTATCTACTTTTAACATAAAAAATTGGACCCTAATTTCTTCGATCCAAACTTTATCATTAAGCCTACCCGAAAACCACAGACAGCGTAAATGCCTAAAACTTTATAAACAAAAGAAAATGGACGCCGAACTAATACCTATAATTTAACACCATTATTTATGCGTGTACATTAATGAGACATGAAACGAATAATCCTATAAAATCTGAAAACCTTTTAAGGTGATTACCGTCAATTTTACCAGTGCCTTGAGCACTTAACAGCTTTTAAACTTAAAGACAGTTTTCGAATAACAAACTTAAGGTTGAGGCGCCATCTTGATTAAGGTCGCCTGTCCGAATGGCGCGCTTTTCAGTAATTGGTGGCGACATCTCCCGAATTAGTTTGTAAACATTAAGTAATCTAAAAAGTTACACTGAATGGTATAACTAAAAATAATTAAGTCTTTAGACACTAGAAGATTCAAAAGGGATCGTCAGATGTCATATCATCAAAATTGGCATATGTTGTGGGTACTTTAGAAACCGAGTAGTCTGGCAATTCTAGGGCAGACACGCCTTTAGCTATTGTAAAAGTGAAGAGTCAAGAAAGACTCAGAAGATGGGACCAAGGGGGTTAGATATCCTCTTTTACACAGCTACTCACCAACCCTTAATCATCCATACTAATATTATAAATGCGAAAGTAGTTCTCGACTAAACGGCTGAACGGATCGTAATTATATTTGGCAAGGAAATAGATTGTATCTTGGGGAAGGACATAGTCTACCTTTGGTCGCGCAGACGAAGTCGCGGGACCAGCTAGTATACTATAAATCTTTTCTCGCTACCAGTTTCAGTGAGCTTACTCGGTGAGTGGTGATACTGAGACAGACTTTATCAGTAGGTATTATAAGAAGTAAAAAGCATATTATGCACTAAAGCAGCTTAGACAGAAGTAATAAACGGTGACGGCGCGGTTGGCCCAGTAGTCGAGAGATCGACTGCAGCTCCGCGTGTGGCAGGTTCGATCTCTGCACGGAGCAAATATTTGTATGTTCTACAGATAATTATTCCAGGTCTGGGTGTGTACATAATCTCAAATTCATACGAATTTGAGATTATGTTTTTGTAAACGCACCCACGATACAGGAAGAAATTCATAGTGTGGGGCAACGTTAAAAAAAAATACTGTGTCATATATTAGTGGTTCTTGGACAAGTAATTACAACAAGATTTATAGTTAGAATCAGATATATAAACAATCACTACATAATATTATACTGTCATTCCAACAGTCCATTCGTACGGTCAACCGCGCATAAGTACATAAGAGAAGTTGGACCACGAAAATCGACCTTACTGCAACAGTAATAAGGCGCAGTTAATGTCAAATTGTGACCATAGACGTTCGGTTGATTGTAACCACGCCTAATTAAGGTTAGTGTAATTTCGTCACAGGAAAACCATCATCAATCATCATCATCATCATACATATAATAAAAATGCAACGGATCGCTGTCTGTACATGGAAGATATATGAGAATAAATATTATTGGGACCTTTATCAACGCAAATGGCACCCAAAACAATGATTGTTAGAATTTTGTCTGTTTGTCTGTGCGTTTGTGCACGCTAATCTCAAGGCGACGGCTTATCCGATTTAGATGTGCTTTCCACTAATATATTGTGGTAAGCTTCACTTAACATTTAGTATTTTTTTCATGTCAATCGGTTCATAAATAAAAAAGTTATGCCAATTTAAAGAATCACGTCGAACATTTGTTATTAACGACATCCACGCGGACAGAGTCGCGGGCACAGCTAGTAATCATTCCTATCGTTATTTTGACTAATTATTACCATACTCAATTTCAAAATGTCGATCCTAATCTATATAGGAAGATCGTATCAAATTGTTAGTATCACACCATTGTAGCTTCCTCATTTAGGTAATGATGTGTCAAACCTGTGAATGATGGATTGAGGAGTGACGTGATATGAGAACGTTGCGGTTTAAAAGAAGACGTAGGGCCGGAATGGAAAAGACTAGGTATGCTGAGATGGTTTTGTCATGTAGAGAAGATTTTTTTAATCAAAAATGCATCTACGTTTGGCCACCAACTCGCCTGATGGTAAGCGACGGTGTAGCCGAGGATGGAGCACGTAAATCCAGAAGAATTCTTTTCACTCTAAGTAGAGTGGATAGCTTTGGGGAGAACGATAGTTGGGGAGTTAATGCAACTGCCCAGACCCGTCTCCCACAACGGTTACACCGGACTACATCCCGAATCACGACTCGGTCGGTTCACGGCATGGCTTCGTCCGGTAACCAGCTGCGGCCGAATTCTCCCACCAGAGTTGTGTTGTGTTGCCTGTGCAGCACCACCCATTCCGTTTTAAGGGTGCACTTTTACGGACGCGGGCAACTCAGCCTCCAAAAGATGAATGAAAGATGATTAACGAAAGGTATCTACGAGGCAGGTGTAACTCAAGGGGACGCTCTACAAGGATATACACTGACCTTATTGGTAACATCCTCTAAAAAGGTCAGTGCGTAGTACTCACAACCAGCGCGCATATATGACCAGATGTATGAACGTGGACGAAGAAAAAGGCATATGTAAGGATCGTAGCAGGTGGCATTCTGTACTTTCTGCCTACCCCATGGGAGAAAAGCGTGATTTATGTATTTGTGAAACCAGTGATTAGAACCCGAATATAATATATAATTAGTAAAATTTGATAAATTAGTATTGATTGTGATGACTGATTTTATGGAATAAACATGATAATGATTCCCTCATTGGACTAATGGTCACAAACATGGCTACTGAGGACCAGGTCCTGAGTTTGAATCCTGGGTCGATCAGTCTTTATGGATTTTTCTGAAAATTTTCAATAACAGCCCGGAATTGTGGCCGGTTTATGGATATAGGCTCACTGCATAACCATTCGGGAAATATATGCCTACTACAAATATAAAAATATTACGGTATCTAAAGCTGTACGCATATTTTCACAGTTAAATTTAATAAAAACGGACCAAATAAACTGATTTATGAACAAAAACTTATCAACAATTTAAAAAATTAATTAAGCATGGCGTTAAGGACGAAGGTTTGTGTTAATTTTAATCCTTCGAAAAGAATGTTATAGTAACTTTTGTAAGGTAGGTACAATCTGTCTGCCTAGCCTTTTCCCAACTATTAAAGTCGAGTGTTGTACAGTTTACTTCAGTCCTATTATATCCGGATTCTGATCTTTGAAGTTACTCTTGAAAATAATTCTGCTTGATTGACCTTGGTAATAGGTCAGTTCGTACTTTTAAATGCCAAAATGTCTAAAAAATAATTATAGATTCGGGATAATATGACGACAACATGCTTTAAAATTGAGGCAAGTGTAATGTAGGTAAATTTATTTTAATATTACGCGTTGTTTTAAGGTGGAATTTGGAATTAGTATTAGTTTCAAGAGTTCGTACCCGTTACCGCAGTTCGTACTTTTAATAATTCTACTCATGCACGTACAAATACGTACTTCACAATTCTATAAATGAAATATATAATTATGAGGGTAGACTGTTTTCGGTGAGTGCGGGCGCGATGCGCTGTGTTCACCTACCTACATCTATTTTATTAAATCCATGAATCAGACGGTGTACAGAAAAACCTGAATTGGTTTATTTTTACACTGTGTCTTAACCTTCCTTTGTATATTTTTGTGGTTAAAAAAAAAATATATACTCGTGGCTAAGTAACAGCCGCACAGATCGATCGATCGAGGTTAAGCTGCGCTTGCCGCGGTCGGTCTGTGGATGGGTGACCATCATTTCATACCGAGACTCCTCCGTGCCTCGGAGAGCACGTTAAGCCGTCGGTCCCGGTTGTCAAATTAAGATCCATGACAGCCGTTACAGGTAGTCAGAGTCCTGAAAATCTGACAACCAGTCATACCACGAGATATCGTGTTACCCAGTTACTGGGTTGTGGAGGTCAGATAGGCAGTCGCTCCATGTAAAACGCTGGTATTAAGCTGCATCCGGTTTGGCTGGAAGCCGACCCCAATGTAATTGGGAAAAGGCTAGGCAGATATATATATATAGATATTTTTTACTATAAAAATCTATTGTGTCTGCTAATTAGCGAGCCAACGGCGTAAATGCCAAAATGTCTAAAAAATTATTATAGATTCGGGATAATATGAAAACAACATGCTTTTATAATTGAGGCAACTGTAATTTCGCGTTGTTTTAAAGCGCCTATTTAATATTGGAATTGGTATTAGTTTCCAGAGTCTGTCAATTTGAGCTGCAAGGTTACCGCTACAATAAGAAATAAATAAATAAAGTTTTCGGGGTAATGAGCAGAGATCGAGATGGCTTAGTGGTCAGAACGCCTGGAGTATTTATCCGAGAGGCGCAAGTTCGAATCCTGCTCACGATTGTATTTTTCTTTCCCCAAATATTTATAACTTGAATTTGCTACGCATCCGATAATAGGTTTGAAAGATCTATCTGTATTTGTTAAGGTAATTTCATCTGTACAACATTGTATTAACTGCAAAGTTAGTCGTGTCGGTTCAGTCACCTGTATAGGGACTGAATAGATAGCAATGACGTTACTAAAAGACGTTTAAAATGTGGCAAAAGAATTCGGTGTAATGAGTAGAGTTTGAGATTCTACAATCTCTGACCTGGATTTAAAGCCATCTCAACATAACTCGAAGTACTTATCTACTAAATATAACCTAAAATGTATAGCTAACTGGTCTAGTGGTCCAAACCGCGACTGCTGAGTACGAGGTCTCGGGTTCGATTCCCGGGTCGGGCAAAGTATTATTGAGTTTTTCTGTTAGAAAATCCTCAGTAACAGCCCGGAGTTAGGAAGTGTGCCCGGTAAATGGTAACAGGCTCACCACTATTCCATGGGACATAATGACAATATTGGTGAAATGTGGGTGTACGACTGTGTACACCTCTGCCTACCCTTTTGAGGAATATAGTCGTGATACTGTGTTACATGTTAAAATGCTTAAAGTTTTGTATTACTTTATATGCTTCTACTGAATAATTTTTAATTTATAAAGTTTAGTTTGAAAATGGTATCTACTATATTTTTTTCTAATAAACGACCTCTTGTGTTTCTCCGAAGTTTAATGTGTAATTATGGTGGATAATTAAGTCCATTAAGTGTTCATGAAGGTGTGCGAGTGTGGGCAAATTATATAAAATTGAAAATCATGACTTTTTGTGTTCACTCCTAAACTCCATCGAAGACTCGGTAAAATTTCCACCGTTCTACTGGAGCAACGCGCGCAACAACTTTTAATACTTGATTAAACAAGAAGGATGTAACTGAAGACGAGGCTTTGGCCTTACTTTTATTCAAGAACACTGAAGACGAGGCGGTATGGACCAAGACCTTAGTCTGCCCGATTAGGGCGAAGAAAAAAAAACACGTCTTTGGTCATTAGAGTAAGTACCATAAACCATACTTGTTACGTTACCATAGCAACGGGCGCCATAACAAAAACAATCGAAACACGAAAAAATACCTTCATTATTCCGAATTCAAAACATGTCAAAGAGCAAAAAAGGCGCCGTTTGGGAAGATAGAGAGGTCCTTTTCGATCTACCTTTTGCGTAAGTACTTTAAAGTAAGATAGCTAATCAAAAAAGTGAAATTACTGTCAATGTTGTAAGTACTTAGCAATAGAGACATTAAAGCATACACACACTGCATTGACAAATCCGTATGAATCAAAGGACCATTTTTTTATTTCGTACTGGTCTTTTGGTCCTTATTAGGAATTTACTGTAGCATTAGCGGCTTTAAATTATCACACCAACTATCGCTTGGTCCTCATCCAATATAAATGACAATACAACGTACAGAGATCGACAACGTTTGGCGATCACATTAAAATTATTATAAATACTATACAATACTATCGAAAACCCTAAAGCAAATGATATATCATTCCCTTTAGGGTTTTTGAGAATCAAATATCAATCAATCTGTGTCAACACTGTCTTACGATTGCTAAAATAAAGAATGTCATCCATCTTTCCAGGCTGATAAAACTTAGATTGAATTGATTACAGATATTTAAGGCTCAGACCTGGTGAGAAGATATTTGATAGGATCGAACCTATAGAAGATACGAAAGGCAACAGCGGCACCAAGGGTCGCATGGTCGTCACAAACCTGAGGATCATATGGCATTCGTTAGCCTCACCAAGGATCAACTTGTGTAAACAATATTCTGACTTCGTTGTTGTTGATTATAAATAGTGATCTATCATCAGGACAACAAAATAAATCTCTGGATGCCGTGCTATTTAGGTATTAGTACGGATTGTAGCTCGTACATTGTGGCCCGGTTAGTGGAGAGTGGTAGTAGGATAAGATCAGAACCTGGCCCATGGATAACATTTGGTGTGACATAGCTAGATAGAAGGAGACCGTACCGTTGGCGGTTACCACCAACAACCATTCCCAATGAGGGTTGACGTCAGGCAGGCGACTGGTCATAAAACATTGCCAAAACTTTAGCAGCATGCAATTACAAAAATAATTAGAAAGTGTAAGAAGAATAAATGCTGCGCCGACCCCAAATAAATTGGGATAAGGGCAGGGTGATGATGAATGGATGTCGGTTGAAAGCCTTCCAGGGTTAAAATGGGATTGCAGGCAATACAATAATAGACAATGGCAGGGCACATAAACCATATGCACAACAACCGCTGTGCAAAAGTCTTAACACAATGAGTGCCTGAAAATGGACGACGTCGCCGAGACCGACGGGATGACCCGGATGCGTGCCAACAAGGCTGATTTGAGGGGGATTATTTGGGAAAACTTAGGGGAGGCATGTGCTCAGCATTTGGACAACATAGCCTAAGAAAAAAAAACTTCTAACAGCTTACTTAACTTTGTCAAAATAAAGAAACGTTTTGTATACGCCTAAGCAACTATGTACTAGCCATTATATTAGGGTAAACTGAGTAAAATATGGGCGATATCTGCAAATATGGGAGTCAGCCTCTTTTAAGATATTGCCTAAAGGTGTGGTGTATCAAGTCTATTCATAATATTATCTAAAGATAAATCTTTGAAAAGCATTAATGCATGCATAACGAACTCTAAAGTTATTGTATTAAATGGAAAAAAAATACGGTCGTGATACGTCAGATAAATACTCCAGGCGCTCTGACCACTAAGCCATCTCGGCCTCTACTCACCACCGCGAATTCTTCATCCATATTTTAACACGTCTTTTGGCGACTCTATTCATTTTATATATTAACTGTAAATTGCGTCGTTGGTCTAGTGGTCCCAACCGCGACTACTGAGCATTATCTCGGGTTCGATTCCCGGGTCGGGCAAAGTGTTATTGAGTTTTTCTGTCAGAAAATTCTCAGTAGTTGCCCGGAGTTTTGAATTATGCCCGGATGATATGCAATAAGCTCACCACCTATTACCATTTCTGCCTACCTTTTCGGGGAATACAGGCGTCATGCTATGTTATGTTAATTGTAACTTATTATTCAATACATGTGCTCTTAAAGTGGCTCATTTAATTGTGATGAAAAACGTCGTATGACACGCGTGCGCTATGATCATCACACTTCTTGGTTATTGCTACCCTCGCCTGTCGGCTGAGCTAACAATTCAACCTCGACTGTAATGACCAACTTAGTGCACTTGTATCATAATGTACTATAACGATCGTGCTTTGAAGGCTACCACGGGAAAATATACTTTCTAAACACCAAGTTACGGATTCAAAACTGCGCGAGTGATTAAGATGAAGTATTTTTTTTTGTGTTTTTCTAGCTATCGGCCTCAACTGCATCCTATCAACCAACACCAAGGTGGTGAACTCTGGTCTCCGAGGCACCACACAAGCGCTGAACGTGTTGGCAGCCTTCAAAGCTAATAGATATGAGTTTATATTCACCAATCTGTCACCCAACTGTGTCCGGCATTATACATCTGTTGCTGGGGTTTATAAGTAAGTTTTTATTGTTTATGTCAAAGAAGATTAGACTGCAATGCCCTGCGTGGTAGCTGTGCTAAACAAAATCTAGGTATTTTAAAGTTATTACCTAAGAACAAGACAAAATCTACCACATAGGTTCCAGCAAATAAAAAAATGTTGTAACGCTCTGTTTATTCTTCATATTTTGTGGAGAGCCACCCATAGGCCACTCTTTATTGTATTCTCTGTTAATTTGTTGTTGTTGGTAAATTAGAACATACGATCTTTTATTGAGACCTAGCCTACAAAACGACCTGTGCTCAGCAATAGACGCTGACGAGCTACCTATGAACTACAGCATTCCCTTAAGTTGAGTTGAACAGGCAAAACCCTTTAAATTTTTTACTATTTAATTGTAACTAAATGGCAATCATTTCTATTTATTTTCAGAGCTTACACAGGCTCACGAATGTACCGGGACCTTAAACTAAGAGGTGCTATAATACACAACAAACAGTTGAGAATGCTGTCACTAGAAAAGGTAAGTAACACATTCTTCATCTCGTAACTCGAATAATAGGTAAGAAGCACATTTCGAACATATGCTCTTCATTGCCTACATTTATTTTTTATTGAAAATGGATCTACGTTTGGCCACCAACTCGCCTGATGGTAAACAACGGTGTGTCCGAAGATGGAGCACGTAGATCCAGATGAAATCTATTCACTCCAAGTAGAGTAAATAGATTCGGGGAAACGATAGTTGGGGAGTTGATGCCCAGACCCGTCTTCAATAACGGTTGCACTGGACTACAACTCCCGAAACATGACTAGATCGCTTCACGGCATGGCTTCGTCCGGTGGGTGGTAAACAGCCGTGGCCGAAGCCTCCCACCAGAGTTATGTTGCCTGTGCAGCACCACCCAGGGGCCACGTGTAGGGATTCCATTTTAAGGGTGCACTCCTACGGACGCGGGCAACTCAGCCCCCTAAAACATAACCCACATTCAAATAGATTGCCCTACAGGATATTAAAAGGTTCATCATATCATAAAATTTTACAAAAACAGGGTAGATAGCGAATCAGTACAATAAAATAATTTTTAATGTTTAATTTTATTGTAATGTCCAGTGATCACTATAACCTAAAATATTACTAAACAAATCAGTGTTGACAAAAACCATTTCTTTTAATTAAATTAGTATTATAAACGCCACGCGCAATGAATACGTTTTATTACGTACAATACTTACGTTGGTCCTCCAATTTTCTTTACTGATTTATTTTGTTGTGGTTTTATCATTCCCCTGGGATACGCAGAGATTAATTGTTCCGGGTTTCTGGTAGGACAGCACTAAAGATCCTGGCATATAGATAATGCTATGACTTGTGAAACCAAAAAAGCACTTACTTAGAGACAGCCTTTTGTCCAGTAAAGTTTTTGGGGGCTGAGTTGCCCGCTTCCGTAGGAGTGCACCCTTAAAATGCCCACCCAGGGGCCCTTCACGTGGCCCTGGGTGGTGCAAAACAGGCAACACAACTCTGGTGGGAGGCTTCGGCCGCGCCTGGTTACCACCCACCGAACGAAGCCATGCCGTAAAGCGACCTAGTCATGTTTCGGGATGTAGTCCGGTGCAATTGTTGTTGTGGGTCTGGGCAGTTACATCAACTCCCCAACTATCGTGCTCCCAAAATCTATCCACTCTACTTAAGAGTGAATAGATTTATTCTGGATATACGTACTCCATCCTCAACTACACCGTCGCTGACCATCAGGCGAGTTGGTGGCCAAACGAAGATCCAATTTTGATAAAAAAACTATATCAGCTAGCAAGACTACCTCATTGCTCTAGTAAACGCAAAGAGGTCTGCTGCTTGTAAGGTGCCTTCCGAGTCTGCTTCTCGGGTAAAGCAAAGGGCCACTTATTACATGGGTCTGAATACCAGCATGGGTTAAATGTGGATAGGGTTGCCATCTCTAAAATCTGTTAACCAGGACAAGAAGTGTGAAAACCCGGATTTTGGCACTTTAAACTCGGATATACCAACAGTATTTTTTTGAAAATAAAGATAAAGATAATTTTTATTTGCAAAAGTTTTAAGTTACTCAGTCACGTTAATTGTTATCAATTAGCAGTCTTGCATGTTAGACGTAATCTCGGGCTGCGTATTTTCAGTAGATGTGTTAGCAGCCTAAAACCCGGACTACAAATGAAACTCTGCCCGGACGCTCCCCAGACGCCCTCTAATCTAGGACAAATCCACGTGACACCCCCGTGCTTCGGAGAGCACGTAAGGCCGTCGGCCCTGCGCCTGATCTCTCTCTGGTTGTGTCGGATTTCCGTCCCATCGGAATATGAGAGTGAAGGACGAGGGAGTGCACCTGTGTTTGCGCATACACTTGTGCACTATAATATCTCCTGCGTACTTGTCTAATCAGTGTGGAGATAGGCCGCCGTGACCGAATTACGGAATTACTGCTTTGTCCAAAAGATTACTGCAATACACCATTTGAAAACGGTTCTACTGATATTCACATACATTCCATAATTTCAGATATGCCTTAATGAACACAGCATCTGGAACCTGTCCAGTGACTCCGGCAACTTGGGCACCTTAGTGGTCACAAACGTGAGGATCGTATGGTTTGCAGACATCAACGATGCCTTCAATGTCTCCATGCCATATATTACTATTGAAAGTGTGAGTATAGAAAATAATTCTTCTTTCTTTAGTTCAGCAGACTCCGAAGTTACGTGAAAAGCGAATTTTGGTCCTTATAGATATTATCATCATAATGCTGGTCTTTTTTGTCAAGCATTAAGAGACATAGGACCACTAAGCACTGGCGTTTTTCTTAGTTTATGATCGGTGGCGTAGCAATAAGGTAGAGATGCTGTGAGTGCAGGAGCATTAACTTAACAATTGTTACAAAATTTAGTAAAAAATATTATTCATTTTGTATGATTAAAAATGTTGGTACTTGTAGTGCACCTACTTAGTACTTAATAAAAAGGAAACTACAACGTCTATTTTTTTTTAATTGTGAGATGGCTCCATGCAATGAATTTGCCACGGGCCACAGATGATATAGTTGCGCCACTGTTTATGATGGAATCTTAAATAATCATTTAATAAATACAGATATAAAAATTTCCCTCTTGTAACATCCTGTGACTTAAAAAAAAAATATTACAACGTACTCTCATGTACAATCGAACAAAACCGGATGAAGAAATTACAAACTTATCCGTAAACCGTAAAAACTTGTAGGCTGCTGCACTGGCTCACCTGCAGAAAATGCATATTAGTTAATGTTTTAACAGCGGACAGATGGTGGTGTAGAGCTCCGCCGAGAGCGTTGGAAAGATGACCTCGAAGGCTATGCAAAGGAATGGTGTGTGATCAGCAAGGACTACTTAAGGTTTGGGGGCTGAGTTGCCCGCGTCCGTAGGAGTGCACCCTTAGAATGGAATCCCTACACGTGGCCCCTGGGTGGTACAAAACAGGCAACACAACTCTGATGAGAGGCTTCTACCGCGGCTGGTTACTACCCAAGGAACGAAACCATGCCGTGAAACGACCTAGTCGTGTTTCCTAATGTAGTCCGGTGCAACCGTTGTGGGAGACGGGTCTGGGCAGTTGCATCAACGCCCCAAATGTCGCCCCAAATCTATCCACTCTACTTGGTGTGAATAGATTTCTTCTAGATCTACGTGCTCCATCCTCGGCCACACCATCCCTTAACATCAGGCGAGTTGGTGGCCAAATGTAGATCCATTTTGGATATTAAAAAAAAGGGAAACCTTTGCCCAGAAGTAGGCAATAATAATAGGTTAGAAAAAAAGTTGAATCATTTCAAGTATTGTTACTAAACAATGTTTTTTAAACAATTACAGATCGCAATCAAAGACTCCAAATTTGGTGAAGCCCTAGTATTTGTAGTTCGACCAACGTCCGGTGGCTACGTGCTAGGATTCAGAGCTGATCCTCATGAAAGACTGCGCCCTTTACTCACAGAACTGAAGGCGTTGCACCAAGCTTATACCGAGAAACCTATATTTGGCATTGAGCTAACTTGGAACAACGAGGTATTTAAAAAATAAATAAGTAAATTAAACTATTTAAGAAATAATTAAAGATAATGAAATTATTTCCAAAATTAAAAGCACGCCTGCAATGTTGAATTATATTTTTATATTCCACACCTTTTTGTATACCATAGCCCAAATACTACTATTTTTTTTAAAACTAGTCTATATTACCCGGGACAATGTAAGGATTCTAACGATACCGTGTATTACCGTGAGAGAGCCATGCTTCGGGACGAATGGGCCAGCTCGACCGGAGTAATACCACGGCCTCAAAACCGGCGTGAAACAACGCTTGCGTTGTGTTTAGCCGAGTAAGTGAGGGTACCGGAGGCCCAAACCCTTAAAAGGCCGGCAACGCACTTGTGACTCCTCTGGGGTTGCGGGTGTAATCGCTTACCATCAGGCGAGCCGTCTGCTCGGTGGCTCCCTGTCCCATAAAAAAAAACCCACACATATAAATCAGTCCAAGCATATAAAAAGAGTTATGGTGGAATAAAGAAACTAATAAACATACTTATCACTCTTTTTTTGGGTAGTCGTGTAAAAACAACCTATTTATTGCCCTACTATAAAAAAACGAATGAAGTTTAACCTAACTTTTTTGTTTTTGCTTCGGTACACGATGTCATCTACCTCTATTTCGCAGTTCTACCTTACTGGAAGGTTAACCTACACAAATGGTTTATTCACAATATTTTCTTGTTCCCAGAATACAAAGCCCGTAACAGATGATATAGAAGAATTAGAAGAAATTGGTGAGCCGCGCGGTGAAATGGGACCAAACCTATATTTAGCATCACAACTGGCACAAAGTAAAGGGGAGTCAGAAAGCCAACCGGTCTATAGTCCATATTTGGGACTAGCCATCGAACCTTTGAAAGAAGGGTTCACTTTAAAAAGTCTGTTTGAAGTTCAAACTGCCTCTTAATAAGTATATTGGCACAGATGTACTATTTTTAAATAACTTATCTGTACCTACGCCCTTAAATAAATGATCCAATAATCCTTACGCCGACTTTCATCATTAACCCATATAGAACGTAACCTTTATTTAAATAATAAAAGCTAAAGCTCATATAATTCATTATTCCTTTATGATAACACCCAGAACTTCCGGGTCTGGTGCATGATAAATTTCTGTCTGTAAACACATCCTCGATACTGTCAAAATAGAAATACACAATGAGGATGAAGCTCAATTAAGAACGAACAATCTTTATTAATAGATCTGCTTGAGTTTTTCATCGCTTAAAAATCTTTCGTGTATAATATTATTAGATATAAAAAGTCTCAAAAGCCTTTTATCCAAATGGTTAATTTACTTATTAAAAGAACTTGTCAATGTTGTCAAATTTATTTTGACGTTCCCGGAGTTTAGGCGGGAAAATGTAAAGTGCACGTTGTCGATTTTATATTGTTTTCCAAAACTTGTGTTTCTCCGAAGTATAATGTGTAATTATGGTGGATAATTAACCATTATGTGTTCATGAAGGTGTACGAGTGTGGGCAAATTGTATAAAATTGAAAATCATGACTTTTTGTGTTCACTCCTAAACTCCATCGAAGACTCAGTAAAATTTCCACCGTTTTACTGGGGCAATAACTGCAATAACTTTTTATACTTGATTAAAAAAAGAAGGAAGTAACTGAAGACGAGGCTTTGGCCTTACTTTTATTCAAGAACACTGAAGACGAGGCGGTATGGTCTAAGACCTTAGCCTGCCCGATTAGGGCGAAGGAAATAAAAAAAAAAAAAAATTTTGACGTTCCCGGTTCCTAACAACACTCAAAAAGTCAAAACTTGTTGAGACTTAGACTTTTACAATTTTTTATTTTTTGTAATTTATTTTATTTCTACATTGTATACACATTTGTGCATATGAAATAATTAATTAGTTGTTTTAACACTGACAAGAATTAGCTTGCATGCAATTCGATGTAATTATCCGTGTTTTAATGTTTGTTTTTATATGAAAATCTGACAGGATTTATCATCAGCAATGAACAAAGAAAATAATAGAAGCGCAGCTGGCTTGGTAAGTGTTTTTATATAATAATAACTACGATTCTATCCAAGAAGTCTTTACTAAAGGCGCCAAAACCTACCAATATAATCAGAAAGTCAAATGTCAAACCCATAATGGAACTGCGTAGTTATGTATGTAAAAACATTAGCTAATATTTTGAGTATAAACCAATCATTAATATCTGTTCGTTAAATCTGATATTCCAAATATACATACTCTGCCTTCATGGAGACCTATGGAGATAACTGATATTCCTATCCTGTTATTTCCAAAAACTACAAAATTATAATCTTGCAATATTTACTCTAGTACTACGCAATATTTTAATAGGACATGTACTAGAAGTGCTTGGTCTATAATACCTCTGCCCACAAAGTAATTATATGATTTAGGTATAATGTTTGCAGTTACATAGTGTTGTCACTGTGTTCAGTGCTGAATAAATCATTTATCTTTCTTAGATTCAAATTAAGGTTTTGTCTGCACACTATGAATAGCATTTGTCTAGCCCTTATGTCATGTCGATAAAAATATACAATAGATTGCCGGAAAGTATTCAAAAAGAAGTCAAAGACACTATATTTATTAAAAAGTTAAGAGAATTATTATTAATTAAATGCTACTACCATATAAATGAATACTTAAATGATACATTTTAGTAAGTTTTAAACTTAAAAATAGGTTCCTACTACTAAAGTAGCTTTAATATACTTATATAATTGATAATAACATAACACTCGTTCTGTTTACTCGTTTATGTAATTAGTCTGTAAGCCTTCTTTAATAATAAAAAAAAAAACACTAATAATAAATTGTGGTGGAATAATAATAATAATTTTATTAGTATTTTTTTTTTCTTTTTTAGTAATTGATAAGTTGATAACATATATATATTATTATAATGTTAGACTAAGTTTGCGACTGGTTTTCCTCCTCTCTCCTAGTATTTTCGTACCTGACAGGGTCCACAATTGCTACTTTGTTATGTATAAGACCTTTACACATTGTGGAGCGAAATAAAGTTATTGAGTATTGTATAGTTGCATGTCTGTGTCTGCACATAAACTGACCAACCTTAGTCCTCATATTTTACAGTAAAGATCATTTAGAATTACAGGACAACATTTTAGAATTTTTAACTATGCAGGTACTCTTTAAAAAAAAACCATGTAGGTACCATAAATTATAGTCCCATATTTCCTATGATATTATATTATATAAGACCTGTCGTCCTGTATGGATCGGAATGCTGGGCCATGAAGAAGACCGATGAAAGAAGACTACATGTAGCGGAGATGAGAATGTTGAGATGGATGTGTGGAGTGACAAGAATGGATAAGGTAAGAAATGAGTATATTAGAGGAAGTTTGAAAATAGCGCCAGTGACAGAAAAGTTAAGAGGAAACCGTTTATCTTGGTACGGACACGTGATGAGGAGGGATGAAACACATGTGACTAAGAGAGTAATGAATATGAATGTTGATGGATGGAGGGGTAGAGGTAGACCAAAGAAAAGATGGATGGATTGTGTGATCGATGACATGAATGAAAAGGGGGTGAACGATATAGGGACGGCTAACAGGGAAGAATGGAAGAGACAAACATATTGCGCCGACCCCAAATAGCTTGGGACCAGGGCAGGAAGAAGAAGAAGAAGATTATATTATTATTGCTTATTTAGCCCCGTTAGTGGAGTGTGATAGTAGGATAACAACAGGACCTGGCACATGGATAACATTTGGTGTGACATAGCTAGATAGAAGGAGGCCATATCGGTGGCAGTTACCACCAACAACAGCATTCCCAATGAGGGTTGACGTCGGGCAGGCGGCTGGTCATAAATCATAGCCAAAACTTTAGCAGCATGCGAAATATAGGTATGCTGCGCTGACCCCAAATAAATTGGGATAAAGGCAGGGGGATGATGATGATGATGATGGATTTCTTATATTAAACAATCAGCCATCATTTTTGAAATTTCCTATCATGTCGAAAATTATGGCTGCAAAACCCTAATGTTTTTATAGTGAGTGGTTGACGAACAACCTAGTGACAGAGTTCAAATTATCAAAAACATCTCTCAGACGTGCTGGTTTTCTAGCAATGTAATTACATTGCAGTATAGTAATAAAAGAATCTTATGATCATCTGCTTAGTCCGAGGGTAGCCTTAGGATTTACTACCTCTGTTTATGGTTAACCAGAAGAGATTATGATGAGATCTTACTGTTCATTACAAGGTTCAAAAGTCAAGGTTTTAAGAGATAACAACACAGTTGTAATGGCCATATACTTCTTGCAGCGCCGCTCAGCCATAGCAGAAAGGATCCGTCTAAGAGAAGAATGGTCCGCTTTAAAAGAAGTCGACAATGCTACAACATCTAGACAGACAGTGCTTATGAAAAAGCCAGGGAACTCTTGGTGTACACCTAGTGTTTCTACCAGGAAGAAACAACTTACTGCTGCGTCTAGTCGGAAAAAGGTACGACATAGAATAAAGTTAACTAAAATTAAGTAAGCAAAGCTCTTACCCCCACCCAACCCCCCATGCTTACGTAAACATTGGTACATGATTTTTTTTATGTTTTCTGGTATCTCAGTCCTAAGCGAGTAAACATATCCATTATTTTCGGGAATCATTGAAAATTTGTTTCGTTTTCAAGCATAGACAAGCAGAGTTGCCAATTGCCATGTATTCAAACCAAAATCGATAAAATTTTGTAGAAAATTCGAAAAAGTAAAAAAATATACTGCTGACATAATCACCATCCAGATTCCCCCGCCCCCCATGTCATCAAAAATAAGTAAAGCAGAGACCCCCCGACCCCCTGTAGGTAGTGCTTACGTAATACTTCAATGGCTCCAAACTGGTGAACAATAATAAAGACTAAAGATCTCGTATTTTTGAAATGGTAGCTTTTTTTATATTGATATGGTGTTGCAAGCTGGTTTTCGCAACTCCCCGTCCGGGTGATTAATTTCCGTCTGGAGTGGGAATGGATTATTCGATCCACCCCAACTTAAGTCAGGCCAGCAGGAATTTGACCTTGCTGGTGACCTCACAAAGGCCATACTTAGGTTACCGCATTACTTACCCCAATATGTGGCGCCCACAAGAATCCAGCACCATGTGTACCGCCATTTCATCCTCCTTCATGCAGGCACTGCAAAGACTGTCAGAAACTTCTTTTTAGCTGGAACCTTGCAAAGAAGTGTCATAGCAGTTCTCGCTGCACTTATTATTCAGCAAGCACAGTTCACAAGTACATAGTGTAATTTTTTATTTAATGGGCCACTGTTCGCTAGCCAGAACGCACGTAAGCTACTCGCGCACCGCGTCGTCATCGCCTAAGTTACTACTTATCTATCCTGAGGTATAGTTTGTAGTAATGAGTACAAAAAAATCACTGCATCTACAACCATTTACTATAATCAGATCACAAAAATTTACCCTCAACTTTCAGAAAAATCCAAAACCGATGAACGTCGGAAGCGACGCTCTTCGCGGCGTGGTGGCGTTAGTGGACGTTGGGGTGGAGACCCGCGCTCTGCCGCTAAGATGCGCTCTGGCAGCTTTAGGCGCCTCCGTCGTGATTGAGTGGAGCCCCCTTGTAACACATCTAGTTTGGACTGACAGTAAGTCACTTACATTTAAATGATTTTTTATATGTGTCAAGGCCGTGTAATGCCTATATTTATTATTACTTTTAAGGAAACATTGAAATGTAATAGACACGGAAGGTACTCGGAACTTGCGATCTTTGATATACCGTGTCAAGGCTCTCCCCTGAGCTACCGTGTCGCAATTTCAAATTCTCTTCTTCTCGTCTTAAAGAGGCGCCTCGCTATATCTATTTAGCTATCATTTAAAGAGTTCTCTTTTATTAGAAACTAATAATAAGTTTCTTTTTTAATTATATTTATTTTGATAATCGTTATATTCGCTACACTTATTTGTAGTAGACATTGTACGAAACTATAATGTGACAAGTTATATTAAAATATCAGTATATAATGTATAGTCAATATTGTATCAGTGCCATTATTAGTCCCATTTGACGCTTCTCTAAAATCACCGTGTACTACGCATAGGAGCAAAACACCGTCACCATTGGTAGCATCGTTGGGCGTGGCCTTTGATAAGACAACGATATAGTATACGCAAAGAAACAGAATACAGCTGAACTTTTTTTTTTAAATCGATATTTTTTTTATTGGCCTGTAGCGCAGCAGGTAATCTCTAGACAACTGCACCACCCGCGCCAATAAATAATTAGTTTATTTTCTCCTCATATATTAAAAATATGCTGTGCCGCCAACTTTGTCGCATGGATCGTAAACTAACATCATGTCATAATAATGCAAATTGTTAACACTCAGCCTGCGCAACCCTAATTCTTTTTCTTAAACTTAAGTAGCCTAAGTAGGACTCTATAGACTTCATATTACATTGTTCTCACATATGATCTCTATATTATAAATACAATGTAACCAAAATATTGTAATTATTTGATGAAAAAGAGTAACCGTGGAGTTTCTTGCCCGTTCTTCTCCACAGGAATCTACACTTTGGAACGTGGCAACTAGTTTATTTTTTTGACAATTCAAAAGTGCCTGTAAACGGTCTAATTGA